>JARUHQ010000009.1:17587592-20412749 GCA_029955515.1 Chrysomela aeneicollis | reverse complement strand
AAATAAATAAATAAATTCAACGCGAATAGACAAGCTTCCTATGAATGGTGATATTTTCATATAGTACCTAATAGTCATCTTCGAAGTAAATATCTGCATCGGATATCAAGGATAATATATTCACATAAGTATCTGAACTGATTCAATGTGGAGTGGGTTAACTAGTTCAAACACTGAACAATTTATTTCACTAAGTATTGGTAATATACAGCTCATTCAAGAATCACTTCGATATTCGCATTGCTCGCTGTACGAGTCTCTATGTTGTTGCTATCCATTATATAGGTACCAAAAAAATACTTCCAGAATAAACGCTTCTATCTCGAACTCTCGCGAAATTCTAGGAAATATGGCAATAATCATCCGCAAATTATGTATATGATTATATCTCCTGGACATAGTAAACATTTCGACGATTCTAAATTTGATGAAGCTCCAATTTTGAACACACTATAATATTATTGACTTCGACTTAAGGAGTTGAAGACATTATCCTCATGATGATTATTCCAGCTGTGGAAGTGATATAAAATTCCTCTTTATCTATATTCTATATAGATATAGATAGATAGAGATTCGATAACCAAGAAAAAAATTAAAAAATAAAAAAGCGCCACATACACTTGTATATTTGGGAAGATTATAAAAACGAATTCCACTCCAAAGATCGATGTTTTTTAGTAGAAAAATGTTCGATTTTCAACAGAAAAATCTAATTTATGTTAGGCTGATATGGTTCGTTAGAAAGTTGTTGTAGAATGTAGATGAAATCAAGGAATTACAAAGTGTTTTAATTTTTGTTTGCTGGTAATAAAAAATAATATACTTCAACACAAAGATTAGCTGATATTTACCGTCGAATGAGTCGAATTGTCAAACAGGCCCTACCTGGATTGGTCCTTGATGCTGACTTCCACTTGATCTTTCTATGAGAGGAAATGTACTGTATCGAGTTGGAAGGTTGCACAATGCACTGCATCAAGTTTGAGGATTGCACACACTGTATCGATTTTGAGAGTTACACAATGTACTGTATCGAGTTTGCGAGTTACACTATGAAAAAATCGCCATTTTACTTTGTAAACTTTGGTTCGGGGCCGATGTCGATATGCGTATTCGATTTTCGAAGAATATATAACTGAACTCAAATACTCAACCTGAAATTGCAAACTAGAGAAGAATCTAGGAATAAATCCGAAGACTCAACAGATTACTTTTCAATCAGAATAAGCCTTACAGAGTTGATCCATGCAACATGAAGCTAAAGTTCCAAATCAAATTGACAAGCAATAGTCACTGCACTGTAATTTCGCTATGGTGTTACTCCACTGCAATTGGGCTGGTTTTTTCTAAAGCATTTTCATTTCTTCTAGTTCTATGTCTCCATTTCTAGCTTCGTTTGTTGTCCTATTGGTATTTTCATAAAAATCGAGCTCGTAACATGTACGTTAGTTTTTTCTCCTCTAGAAATTTGTGTTTCCTATCAAAACTGTCCAATTTGGATCACCCTGTACAAAGGGGAGTCTCGGCAACGTGAAGTACCTCTTGATGAAAAACTCGTCCCCATTTCAACGCTAACAAAGTTATTTCTTTTCAGAAAACAAAGGAACCGAGAGCAGGAGGATGGTGGATATAACAAGAGACAAACCTATAAAAGTGGCTGTGAGGGTGGTCGTGCCTGTGAGGGATCATCCCAAAGTAAGTTGTCATACACGACATTTTTCCTTTGATTATTGTTCCGGAAAATTTCTGGTTGGTTCGGAGAAAATTTGCATCGCGAAGTCAATATATTCCGGTCCACAGGCGGAAAAACGTGGAAATACATTGTGGCATTTTCGACGCACTCGTGTTATTCTTGCAGCGGAATTAATTACGTTATTTTTGATATACTCTTTGAAGAAGCAACGAGAGACGAAACAGCGTACGGAGGGAACGGCAAAACTGGAATACATTATCAAAGTCTGCAAATCTTATTATGTGTGATATTTTGTCGAAACTTTTTTTGTTTGATTTTGGAAGCGATTCTATTCGCTACTTCTTGATTTCGTCTTGAGATCAGAAATTGCTTATTCCTGGGGTCAAAACACCTTACCTTGAAACGAACAATCCCGCTGAATATATGGAATACTTGATCATACATGAAGAAACGATCATATATGATCACCAGAGTTCCCACAGGGATATTTTTCTATCCTACTACCATAAGCGGTTCATCTGTGCTGCCACTACAATGTCGCAATCATTATTAGAAACCTCACATATTCTCATTCACAATAACAGAAAATTCTTACCCAATTCCTATATCCTCACCTATATTGTTAAGTTTGTTTTATCTACTGATGGATTAATCGAATAGTACAATGATATATCGACTAAGAAGAATTGAGATAAAGAGTATTGACTTTTGAAATTCAGATTGCAAATCAAGAGGATGACGCCTTGTTTTTCTTCATGCATATGACAATGATCTCCAACTATCAATTTCCTAGGACTCGCGAGGAACTGCATGATCGAATTCATCTGTTTCTGAACTTGAATTATTGCAATGGAATGATGTTACATACAATGAGGGACAGAGAAAAATCATCACATCAGTTGTTAAATTCCCAATGAAAATTCTTATTGATTTTCAGAAATTTGATTTAAAAAATCTCAAGGAAACTATTCATCACCACGATAATTTTTATCAGATTCTGTTTTTTTTGTGATGAAGATCCTTCCTCAAAGAAGAAACATCAGAAGGAGCATTATAATGTTTATCGATACAATATTGTCTATATTTGCGGAATTTGTGCTATGCATGTTTTTTTACTATTTCATATCCTGATACATATACATAGGTATATTTCTTGAATTTGATGAGTAAAAATATCGAATTAAAGTCAGATAATACCTTCAACAATATTCGTATCTCTCTTAGGAATTTCAAATACAAATTTTAGGGACGTTTCTGAGTACGAGCACATAGTTTCAATGAGAAAAAATGGTAAATTCATCTTTTCAGAAGCAGTTACAATTTTGAATTAACTATAAACTTGGAATGAAAGTCCATTTCTCCACCTGAATCATTATTATACCTCTGTTTTACGACTGCTATCCCATCCAACATTCGAAGGGGACTTGTAATCTCGATTTATTTTCTGCATATGAAGAGCGAAATTTACTTTTATGCTCTGCTTTTGCATACTCTGGTACGTATAATCATCATCAAATTCCCACGAAAATATCTTTTATATGCAATAAAGAATAGTTCATTACTATATATATTCTCGTAGGTAGCTTTTGGATAAAATTCCGTTGATAATGGGCAAACTTCAGTAGTAAGACATCAATGTCACTCGGAATTTGTTGATTTTCAAGAAGAAAAACACTCTATATATTATTGCTGTAATGTGAATAGAGATAAGGCGTCTGTTTAAAAGTAATGAAAGATCCGGAATATAATGCTAATGTTGCATATCTGTACATTGACAGTTCAGCTCTACACTCCGATATAAACTGCTCAAAACAAACAAGCGATTCCCATTGCGTCAGATGAAAGCATAATGTAAATATATGTATAAAAGATGAAATCTTCACAATATTCCATTTCCTCTCACGTATCTACCGTTAGACGGAGTCATTTTACCTCAAACTAAGCAATTCAGAGTTTCATAAAATCGTCGAATATTATAACCGAAAAGATACTCTCGCAAAGTTTAGAAGGGCTTTTATATCTGAATCGGAAAATAAAGCTATCTCTCATTGTCTTCGGGGATCTCGGTTTGTTCAGAAAAGTCGGACAATATTTCATGGTTTTCATGCTATCACAACTGGTGCTCGTAGAGAAATTGAACGGTCTATTATGTAAATATACAGGATGGTAAAAATGCTGTGCAAACTCCAAGAATACAGCAATAGATTAGTATCAGGGGAATATAATGTCCAGGCGTTTTCGGAAGGTGAAGTGGCAATAAAGCGTTGGTAAGATCCGACATATATGTTTTCCTTTCAACTCGTTTGTGATGTATTCAAGGCACGCCAAGATACTCCCTTGGGGAAGTGCTTTGAGTACATCAAATATTGGGATATTAATCAGAGCAGATATTGTCAGCAATATCACTCTCTTGAGATAGGGTATTTATTTGAATTAATGAAAACGAATAGATACCCCATTCTCGAGTTTCAAATGATGATTATGAGAAGAACAGGAATGTCTGGTATCCTACGGTATCACTTTTGTGGCGATGAAAAGTACTTAGCACTTAGATTGGTAAACGGAAGGGTATTCAATCATCCCTTTTGCCCTTTGAGGATATCGTTTCCTGACGTTTAATTTAAATTCAATCTTCATTGATTCGAAATGGCTCGTTTGCTCTTTCGATATCCTTTGGAATTTCATGGTTTGACTGATCGAATTGGTATATTTCTCTGTTCAATAGCAAATAACCAATACAAAATGTTTTTGATGGAATATTGAAATTTGGATTTTCATCAGCTCTGGGAGTTATATCACCATGGAGGCGCTATGATTTTATGAATTTTGACAGAACACGTCAATTTTGAATTTTTATAATACCACAAAAACAGAAAGGGCTATGAAAGTTATGTTTGTTTCACAAAAAAGAAGGGGAATAATGTGAAAACTCTCTATATCCAAAGACAATAACTAATGTATCGTGCAAAAGTATGGATAAATATTATCTGATATTTAGCAAAAGTTCCAAAAGACCGGGCTTATACATCCTATTCTAAGACATCATGAAAACGTTCTGAGAAGAATTTCATTCTGATGAAAGAACTGAACTCCTGAAAGCAATGTAGTCACATTATTATATCACAAACAAATATGCAAATAACATGACATTCTTTCTTTTCCAATCTATCCCTGGTATTTGTAAGAACTGAACTCCTAAAAGCAATGTAGTCACATTATTATATCACAAATAAATATGCAAATAACATGACATTCTTGCTTTTCCAATCTATCCCTGGTATTTTTTCATCTGCTCGAAACAATCCTTTGAATTCTCCATGTTGTATTTTATTCTTCCCCACACTCCTCTTATATAAATATACCGTATATCCTGATCCCCATTCTCTTAGTATATTTATTTAGGAATAGAAATATCCCTCTGAGAGGAGCGAGGGCCTCATAAAGTCAAACAGAAATACCCTTTGATAGAACTCTGAAAAGCAAACAGATACGCTAGTGCACAGAGGGTTAGGTGAACGAAGCTTTCGTATCAACATTCGTTGATCATTGCCAAATCAGCATTTCTTAAAGCTCAAAAGAGAATCGATTATGTTAACGCCGTTTATTGTGTAGTTGAATTGAATTTCACTCACCGCATGACGACATGCGTGCAAAGACAAATTCCATGTGGCAAGTGGATAACAATGGTAGTTCTTATGAAATCACTAAGGATTTCAGCTCAAATGCCAGCTGTTTGTTTAGTAAATTAGCATGGTGTTGTTTCATTGTTTTACGACACTGGTTACGACTAAACTAAGAGTACTTTCATGCACCATCATGCAGTTGCAAATGTAACCCAAATACAAAAACATGATTAATTAAAAATAGTGGAATGTGAATAGCTGTGAATGATTACTTCGTTTGATTCTTTTAGGATAATTAATTTCTAGAATTTATCCAATGAGTGCACGATAGGAAATCCTATACTTAATGTTAATCTGCCACCCATTTCAAAATTTTAGCTAGATATTCATTTACAATATATCGACCCCTCTCCAATTATTATCGTTTTCATTAAAAACAGTTCTTGTGGAATACATAAATGATGAATTATCGTATCTCATTATTTTTACAATTGTTTCCTTGATTGTTCAACCCAACCGATTCATCAATTTTCTTCATATGTATTCAAAAATAGTTTCCATATATCAATTAAACATTGTTAATTTCCTTTGTTAACTTTGACATTGTTTAACTTCAATTGTCAATTTCATTGTCATATTGTCATTTGCCATTTAGATTTCCTACTTATTGGTTTCCGTCTTTCTCATAGTCAGACATTTTGTTTCACTTTAAACAACATGATGCTCAAAAATTTTTCTAACTTTTTGGCAATTTTAAATGGTTTTTTCATTAAAAAAACCATGTTTTGGAAGGGGTACTGTCCCTCTTAAACTTCAATTAGTTCAATTTCAATGTTTCTCAATTTGAATTTATTTTGATTATGGTATGTATTATATAAATTTCCTCCTAATCACTATACTAAATAACAACTTTATAGGTTTTTTAATCTGATGATGGCTATGTAAGCCGAAACCGGTCATTAATTTTGGTTATATTATATGTGTGGTCGACCGACTTGGAGTTTCTTTTAAGTTTTTCCCTTCTTAAAATTACTTTGTACATGACGTCATTTCCGAAAGATACAATTTCCCTTTGATCCTCGTTATTATGATTCACTGATTCAAGATTTTGATCTTATTTGATTTTTATTTTCAGTTCAACTTCGTTGGTAAACTGCTGGGTCCTAAAGGCAACTCTCTGAAGAGACTACAAGAGGACACGATGTGCAAGATGGCGGTGTTAGGAAGAGGATCCATGAAGGATAGGCACAAGGTGAATTGAAAATCCAAGACTAGATATCAGTGAAGCGTTTCGTATATATGTTCGTAGTCGATCAATTCATAATATGGGTTGAGGCACAGATTAGAGAACCTTAGTTGGGGTATCCGGAAACAAAATGGACGCGCTGAATCACTCCACCGATGACCATAAAGCTCAATTTATAAACTCCGCTGCCGTAGCTACAGTTGACATGCAGTTACTGTTCGTAGATGGAATATGCCTGAAAATAAACATCTGTTTATAAACTACGCAGCTGACGCAGGTGCCGTCAGATATCTCCTCAATAGATTTTGGAACGGCACTGTCAAGTCAACTGTAGCTACGGCGCGGAGTTTATAAATTGGGCTTAAGAGTACCCTGTCCACAAATACAGGGTGAGTAAAAAATGGGTACCGAGTTTTCTGGGGCGTATGGCCCAAAATGCATACTAAGGGAGATATATTCTTCCAAAGTTGGAAAATTAAAATGATTTCTCCACATAACTTCTAAACGGTGGAAACCACCAGATTGAAATTTCCTGCGTAAAGGTTTGTTGTTAAAATACATTTTTTTATACACTTCTACATTTCTGATATTTTGGAGGGTGAGTCGTAATTTTTTTGGGACAACTTATTTCCTCGTATTCTTTATGGTGAAATAATAGGAGCATTTGGTAGAGGGAAGAAAATTACATGAAAAAGATATATACTTCAATCAAAATACAAAAAATTCAACCGTTTTCGAGATATTCGAGTTTTTGTAGTGACATGTCAGCAGATTCATCGCAAGATTCATCGGTACCTATATTTTAGGAGACCATGACCAATTTTGTTCTCAATTTTGTCTATGATACAACCTTTCTTTGTCGTTAATAAGCAATAAGTTACGTGGAGGAGTTATTTAAATTTTATCAACTTTGGAAGAATATATCTCCCTATATCTCCCTATACTTTTTTTCGATGTACTATCACCTCCAGAAAGCTCGGTACCATTTTTGACTCACCTTGCATATTTTATTTCAAGATCAGTGTGATGAGTATTCATTCGTTCTGAATAATTTCGCGAGCTCTTTCGTTCGTCAATTAAACCATTTTCATCGGTGATAATGGAAAAGTTTCCGGAAAGCAGTTAGAATTCTCGATCAACAGCTCTGATCGCGAAATCCTACCTGGGTACGACTTAATTGACACAAATAGCATCTCGTATATCACTGGGGGAGAGGAGGCGGTTGAATGCTGTAAATCGGGGATGAAGTCTTGTCGAGTTCGCGTGCATGGGCGTAGCGCTAAAAAAATGGTAACCCACAGGTTGAAATTAGTTCCTTTTGATAACTTCTTCGACCAATGAAAAACTGCTTGGCTGCTAGAAAGTGATTATCACAGTGGTTCAATTAGTGATATTGTTATCAACATAATAGTTATTTATGTATTAAGGGAATTATGAGGGCCTTAATTACCGATGGCAAAGTTTGCGTCCCGAGGGCCTCTGGCCCGAGGGACAGCAATTGCCAGAGGTTATTAAGGCTCTATAATTCCCGTGGTACATAGACAATTTTATTTTTGACCGGTTTTCATAACAATATGTCCATATTTAGAACGCAATAAATGTTTAAATTCATAACCTTTCTGGTATATTTGAATTAGGTAGCGTTGATTGTAGCATTGTTGGTTGTTGCTAGGTTGTCGCTATGTTACATGTTTATAAGCAAACTTTCTGTATCAATCAATGTTTTTCCGTCAAAAACGTGTTTATTTTTTACCACAAATCGACGATCTTTTTCTGATATATTGAAGGATATTATAAAAAAAGCGGAAAAAGCAAGACAATGATTACTTCCATCGAAAAGTGAAGCCCTATATCAAAAAGAATACAACTTATATCTGAAGTGGCTGACAAAGAGAAATGTTATGTCAAAAGATGCCAACGAAACTGTCTTTCTGGCATATTTTCAAGAACTGGTAAAGTATTATCAGTATTTTCTGGTAGATTTGGTAATAATTGTATTTATTCGTTGCAGTCAGAAACGTTTAGCCCAAATTCGTTATGGACTAAATGGTCAATGCTCAAATCGATGGTGACCATATATGAGAAAAGAGATATCACCAAGTTCAACGAACTAGAGGCTTTTTTGAAACGAAAAAGTAAGGGGTATAAGCCGAAAAAGTCTGCTGTCTTATCTCCTAAAGATGTCATCAAATTTCTAAAGGACGCCCCTAATGAAATTCATTTATTGCATAAGGTAATTTTTTTCTCATAATTTTCTTTTGCGTTTGTTTATTTCGTTTTATTTGTTATAGGTTGTTCTAATTATGGGTTATTTTGGAGGATGCAGAACTCAGGAACTTCTAAATATGAGTATAGCAGATATAGAGGACCGGGATACTGTTATGGTAGTGAACGTACCGGAAAGTAAAACTGGTGTATCAAAGAAATTTACAGTTGTGGATGAAAAAGAGTTCTCTGCTTTGCCTTTATTGAGACTTTATATGTCCTTGCGTCCTGAAGGTACAAAACGATTTTTTTTGAGCTTCCGACAAAATAAATGTACAACTCAGCCAATTGGAAAGAATATGTTTGGCAAAATTCCCAGCAAAATCGCAATGTATTTAGGATTGCCAAACCCACTAACCTATACGGGACATTGCCTTCGTCGCACTTCTGCTACTGCCCTAGCCAATGCAGGAGCAACTATGAGAAACTTAAAAAGACACGGAGGTTGGAGAAGTTCCACGGTGGCAGAGGGGTATCTGGAGGACAGTATTGAATTGAGAAATAAAACGGCGCGTATGCTGTCTACTTTGCTATCAGAAGAGGCAGGCACCTCGACTGTAGTGAACAGCAACAGCACCACCCATAAAAAAGAAGAAATTGTTTCCAGCGGCGGAATTAATTTTCAGGGAACATTTGAAAATTGTACATTTATTATTTGTAATGACGTGGATAAGGAAAATTTGTCTTAGTTTTCATTACATATAAACGTTTATAAGCATTTCTTGTATCATTTTCACCTGTAAAAGGTAAGAGGGAGTTTTTGAACCTTAATATCCCAAGGGAGTTATGACCCTCATTATAGATATCGTAACTATGAAGATATAAGCTTATAATGTCACTGTCAGAAATAAACTATTTTAACCATCTTAGATCTTAACCATCTCAGATATTCCACTATAAAGGTGAATTATTTTTCACATATTCACTCAGTAGTGAATAAATGCGCAAAAGTTAGTAACTTATTTTCTTTTTTATCATAGTTTGATATTTTTTTGTCATTTTAACATCAATCTAACCTTCCTTTTTGTATTGGACCCAGGATTGGAATCGCAAATTGTAATGTAAAAGCATGTAGTATTAGCACACACAAACGATCTTTGGTACACGAATAAGTTTTTGGTCTCCTGTATCCACAACTGCCAAGTTTTTTTGTAAATAACTACACAAGATCACTGCTCATTGATTCACCCATCTCATCTTTTAGTAGCAACACATTCTACCGGTTTTGTTCGAAAGTGGCTAATGACAATGACTCGAATTGTGAAGCAGAGTTTCGTACGTCCATTTTCTAAAGGTATGAAGATTTCAATCCTAAGATCTTGAGTTATGCTGAAAACGAAAGTAATGAAAAGTAATGATTCTATAAGTTTGAAAAAAGAACTAGATTATCGAACTGAGAGAAAATGTCAATAACCTGATGACTGAGCGTCAAGAACTTTTGAAAAAATAACAGTTTGAAGCGGTAAACTATTATATTGGGTCAGTACATTTCAATTACGAATTAAGTTTATATTGTGGGATACGCAAAATGAAAAGTTCTTCGACAATGTTATGTTCAAATTAGATCTGGAAATTTCACGAAAAAAAGTTGAGTATTTGAAATAAAAGACAAATCTATCAAAGTATAAGAGTATCTTATCTTGAAAACGAGATGGCTATACATGACAGACATTTTGGCACTATGAAAAAGATAAAATATTTCGGTTCATGTATTTTCATCGATTCATGTACACGCCTATGGTTTTCCATGTGAGAAAAATCGGTGCTTCCCGTCATTTGGCAGCACTGATTTATGGAACGGAATATTCTGTAAGTTGTCGATTAGGACGGAGAAAGTTTCTGGAAATATGATTTACGACATAAAAGTGTACCATCGAGCATACAAATGTCCCGAAGTCTGTCTGAAATCGAATTACACAACACAGCGTAGCAATTGAAGAAACATTGGCTTTAGTGGAGAATAAAATACATGTACGTAACATCTTACGTTCTGATAATCTGAAATATTTATAGCAGTTTCGGTAATAATAATTATTTCAACAATGGAACCTTCTGGGATCATAATACAAATGAGGCGAATATACTGAGACATGGTTAGACCCTTAGATTAGACCTATAGAAGAAACTAACAAACAGCGTCGAACAGAAGAAATCTTGATAGTTATTTGTATGCTTAGGCCGCGAAATACCTTTTTAATGTACCGAAAGAACAGTTACCGCCGAGGCCGCTTGCGGCCGAGGCAAGATAATCTTGAAGTCGTTAAAAAGTTCCGCAGCCATACAGCCATACACACTATTTTCCGTGTAATCTTTAAAATTATTAGAGTAGATAATTGTAAATAAATATATTATTGCTGTAAAATCAACAGCAGTTCAATTTATTTAACAATATCACCGTGTGCTATGGAAATGATATATTTTATTAGGTTTGTTCTAGCATGAAGTTTCAAACTGTTTACGGCCAGTATTGTGGATTGATCGACTGCGCATGTCCATCGTTAGACTTGGTTTCAAACAATTTGAAAGTCGCATCTGCTAAAACGCTTTTTTTAAGCCGATGACCTTTTGGCTTTTTCAACTGTGATCACAATAGGCAATTGTGAAATCGAGAAACGTCGGACACAATTTAATTTTGAAAAAACTTAAGAAAACCTGAATGTCAAACCACAAGAAAATGAAACTGAATACACGAATACGTTTATCTAAGTAATTTCAATCTATGTTTCGAGTGAACAATTCACAAAAAAATACTGGTCATTTCATAACCAATACAACTTAAAACAAACCATAAATATAAATTGAATTGACATCGCAGGACCATTACAAATATATTTGAATATGAATTCATATGTGAATAATATTATCAGTAAACAGATTCATACAAATAGGGCTTAATTGGTTATGACTCTGACCCATTTCATCGTTGCCGTAGAGTCATAAATTTCATTATATTTTCATTATGAATTATCAAATTCCAGAATTTACAGAGGCTCTATAATTTACGTTAAATCCTTATCGGAGAAAATTAGCAATGATCATTAAGCAGAAAATTATGGTTCAGTGTAGTTGAATGTGGGACGACTTAATTTTCTATGCCAATTTATTTCTCGAAAATCACTTTGTCTTATTAGGGACGTATCAAACAAACTCCAAGTGAAATACATAGGATGTGAATAATGGAACAAATCAAAGAAGAAATGTGTATTTCGAATGATATATGCTTTGACAACCTGTACAAGACAATCTGTTTCAGCGTTACGAGTATACAGTTATGTCTTTCCGTGTAGTTATTTATTTGTCATCAGTATATACGATAACATATCAATTAAACCGAATGTGATTGCTCCTCAACATCAAAGGGTTCTGTTATGATTATGCCCTCAGTTGTTTCACAAAGTTCATAGGGTTAGTATATCGAAATGCGAAGCTAATGACCTTGTCAAAGGGATATTGTAGGTTTATGAGGGTTGACCTAATTTCAGAATGTTCGATATTATAGACGAAGAGAAGATGAGAAAGTGAAGAAGGTAGTGATACGTTACAGTATGTTGTCAAATCTACTGCATATCAATGAATATCTAGCTAGAGAGAGAAGAAGTCTTGTGCTGAGATCGGATCCTGGGGATATTGCAAATATTCCAATACATACGTATTTTTTCTCCCAATATCCCACTGGCTAGCAAAATATTCCACTAATATTAAATGTTCTGTGCAGTCGAGAGATGAAAAGAATCATGCAAATTTGGAACCAATACAAAATCTCGGGATACTTGAAACATACTTGACCTAACCTTGACACCAACTGTTTAAGACCTGAGAAAGCATCAACAATCTATAATTTATCTATTCCAAAGTAGGTAAAATACATCAAATTTGAAAATTTCAGGAAGAAGAACTCAGGGCAAGTGGAGATCCAAAATTCCAACATCTCAGTGAAGAGTTGCACGTGGAAATCAGTGCTTTTGCTACCCCAGCTGAAGCGCATGCTAGAATTGCTTATGCCCTAGCAGAAGTCAGAAGATTCTTAGTACCAGTAAGTTATCATGATATGAATTCAATGACGATTCAAACTGGAGAGATGGCGAAAGATGAATCAAAAATGATAATCCACGATTCATTTCAGAAAGCATCAAGACAATGTATATTTAAATAATACATACAATTTTTTGCACAAGGAATTATCCATGTTTTCCAATGTTACTACAAATTATTACTCCATTAACTGAAATCTGGTTATCGCGCAATTATAATCTGATATTTCTTGAATATAAAATATCCCAAGTACAAAGACTTCATGACAGAGATAATTGAGATTGATTTTGAAATGATGCAATTGCTTCATAAATGTACATTAGAAGAAACCAAGATGTACCTAGGTAGCTCACGAAACTAGATAGAAATATTGAAGATGATTCTCGATATATCTCGATATCTCATCACATTCATATGATTTAAAAAAAATCAATAACGTCGTTAGATTTACATAAATTGTTACCTATCAGACAGAATTTGAGAAAATTCTTTAGATTGAGTGAAAATTCTGATATGTTTGATGGCCCTATCTGACTGACTATCCAATAATCATTTTATTGGAGACCATCTAATAAGTCATAAATGATCATAACTCATAACCTCACAAACGAATGATTGACCAAGTCGAGTACCTTCCTAGAAAGAAATTGATCCGGCGCCTATGAGGATATGGAAAATAATCAAGGAGAAAAACCTCTTTTCGAGATTCAAGTGCCCGTCTTTTTGGGCATTACGGCCTTTCCATCAGCGAAATGAAACGACCAGAGCCACTTTTCCGGATACGATTTTAGTTGTTGCAGCTGACAATGAAAGCAGCAGCTGAGAGCTGATGGATTTAATTACCGGATTGCCTCGAGATGCAAGAACTTTTGCACGCTGAGTACTGAGCTGACAAGGGATATCACCTATTTCCTATTTCCTACCATTTCACTACATTATGTTAGTGACATTTGACGTATATAACGAGTATAAATAGTCCCTAGACCCTGAATAACTCTGCAGGTGAATCCCGAACAAAATTGTGAAACTCGTTGTTGCCCATACTAACATTCATGTATCTTCTTTTTTTAGGGTACTACGAAGCATTTTTTTTTTCGAGTCATTGTATATACTGGGTACCGTACATTGTAGATTGTAGGAAAGGTCGTGAAGGTTGTGCAGCCTTTCAAGCACCATCGACCTATCAGATCTTTTGTGTATAACCCTCAATATATTCGAGGCCCAGGCTTACGAGATTTCTTACAAGTTTATGAGTTTCCTGGGAGTTGAGTTCCTGACATCGAAGTGCCTTGAGTTGCCACTTTCAGGAACTAGAAGCTGCTCTGCTTTCCTTGGAGAAAGGCTCACTAGCCAGCCTTTTCACTTGTCTTGATCCTGGCACTTTATTCCAGTGAGATATATTTCATTTCATATGTTTCCCAGCGTCGAAACCCTTCTTTCAAGTGGTCCCTGAAGCGTCCATAGGGTTCTGGGCCAGCAAATTGTCCAATTGTGTTATTGCCCCTTCCTTCGCAAGGCAGTCTGCATGCTTCTTCGTTGCCTTCAACTCCCATATATCTATTAACTAAATAGATATATGCTAACTCCCTTGTGACCTGGTACCCACATCAAAGTGACCTGGTTTTTTGCTGCCCGTTGTCTCAGGGATTTTTTATAGTTCCAAGTCAGCTTAGACTCACAAATGTATTGAAAGATTTGATCGGCTGTGTGCATGTATCAAATGCAATTCAAACAACTCATTCAAACAAATATGAGTTGTTTGAATCACAAATGTATGATTTCAGAGCTTTCAGTGCTTGTGGTGTTTTTACTTCAGTGTATTGGAGTGGTATTGTATAAAACCAGCACTTCTATTTACAAGTATATTTACAATTTATACACACAGGATTACTCTTGAATAGTCTTGAGTCTCATTTAATCATTTGGAGGATTCTCGAATTCACAACAGTAATAACACAACTGACTTGAACAACGCCAGATGTAAGAACGACAATACTTTGTCTCGGTTCTTTGTCCTTGGCGCGAGAAAAGCGTCCATCATTTTACACTTGACAGGTTGTCATGTCACTGTCACGGAGTCATAAAACACTTATGTCCTTGCCAACCTTAGGTGTCTATCACACTACAGTGCTGTTTCTGCCACTATCACGATTGACTTCAGTTTTAGGTATGAATGAAGCAGGCGTCTGAAAAGGCATTTCCGAAATACCAAATAAGTAGGTATTACAAATTGAAATGTAATAATTGGTGTGACTTCTGACTGAATTTTCAGAACAGATGCATCAAAATATGAGATGATTATTCCCCATTATCTGTTGTAGATTACGTATAGGTACGGTATATTATCATTATGGGATTTTGTGATGTTAATCGAATCAGTGAGAAAATATATGTGAGTGAAACTCCGCTTCCAAACTCTGGGTTTCCATTCCATATCAATTATCATTGCTCTAGAGTACACAAAACGCAATAGCTGCCAAATCAGCCACAGCGTGCGAAACAAATGAGCGCTCATAACTTTGAAATTAACTCTGCATTGGCGATCATCATCATAGTATCAGCCGATGGAATTCTCATAAATCCCTTATTCATTCGGCACTACCGGCTATCTCACTCCAACCCTTCATCAGCGCATAAATAAAAGCTTTTTGGCGGCCCTTGTTGAGGTCCTCATTCACGTCTAATTAAAAGTTCGTCCTTGTTCGGATATGCTGCACGTAACGATTAAAAAGGACTTAATTGTGCTCGAGATTCGCTGGAAGTTTGCACCGGTATTCATTAAAAATATACGATTTTGTATAGGGAAATTGCGGTCGAAAAGTTGACTGCTTTCTCTTCGTTGCAGCATCAAATATTGATTAGGAGACATTGTATCAGGTGGAATAGCATTGCTGATATTTTCACAATATCGAATTTACTACTTTGTAAAATTTTTCGCTATAATAACAATATACTCACCATTTCAAAATTCCTAATCTGCGATTCTAAGAATCCTTGCATAGGTAGGATGGCACCATAATTAGAAAACTCGTCCGCCATGTCTGAGCAGCCATCTTGAATTAACTAATCTCGCCAAAAAAATTATAAATTCCGATCTCGAAAACCCCCACATACCAATTTCGAATCGAATCGTAATATAATCCAAAACTATTCATGAATTTTGCCGAAAAAATTTTAATATCGATCATAAAAACCACCACATACCAATTTTGAACATAATTACAAAATTCGTCCGCCATTTCGTTTATTGTTCAACAATAATGTCATTATACAATCTCACAGAAATGATGAATTATCCAAAAAATTAGAAACTTGTAAAATAGTATATTATGATACAAGTTTTATAAGACGCTATTTTGTCGCACGCGTTGTTTGGAGTACGACGAGCGAAGAGAGGAGTGCTCCAAGTGAACAAGTGCGACAACGTTTCTTATAAAACGTGTGTCATATGCGATTTTTTCTATTTTGAATTGATTTGAAGAAAAAAATTGATTTAATATAGATAAATAACAGAAACATCTTCGATTGGTAACAATGATGACATTGAAATAATTAAAATCTGACGCACAAGCCCTGTTTACAGTTGAGCGATTTTGATTATTGCAATACCAGCGGTGAAAAATTCAATGTTGTTATTGTTTTTATTGGACAATTTAAATCAAATCACACTCTGAATTGAAATTCACCAATTAAAACATCGAGTTTTTCACTGCTAATATCACCAAATCCAAATCGCTCAGAAGTAAACTGGTCCTTACTCTTCTGACTTTCATTTGACAGTTCGATTGTACCAACCTCTGAATAATAAAAAATGCGTATCGAAATAGAGGCTATTTCGACACGCATTTGCGTTGCACAATGACTTCATTATATGTATAACCAAAATAGAAAAAAAAAATCAACACTTTGAAATGACATTGAGCTTTCAATTATGTAACATTAAACATCTGATTCTTAATTATATTAATTGTATTATATATAAACACCTTCCTAATTGTTAATTCCTAATTATTAATTGTTATGGCACGAAGACTTCGGTCGTTAGCCTTTTGGCATAAGATATTATTGTTATTTTATGTCCAATAAAGTTTATTTTCTTCTTCTTTTTCTTCTAATTGTTAACTCTCATTTGTTAGTTTATTTGAATCTATGAACCCAGCATTGGTGAATCAGAAAAAATAAAATTATAGTAAGTATACTTAAATGAGGAAATTTAAATATGTAAAATCGATAGCCTGAAAAGGAATCGAATATCTGAATATGAAAAAAAAAATTAAACCAAGGTTTGTTAATTTTTCAACCGTTATTAACTTATGTAGATGAATATACTTCATACATTTTATGAATATTTTTTTACAATTACGCTCGTATTTTTACGTGAAATTTCGATTCTTCAAAATTGTCTTTTTCTATATCAAAACAAAACAAATGAAAATCACAAAAATGAGAGAAATATTTTCAACGTCTCAACCAAACTCATGATTTCGAACTCTTCAATCGACAGTGAGACAACAAGCAAGAAACATATATTTTCCTGGCTAATGCCACGCAGTATATAATATCGAATCTGAGAAAATATTCAGAATCTGAATTTGCTGATTTGGGGTTATAGTGAATGGAGCACCAGCAATAGAATTCAGTATAGGAATAAAGAAAGTGTTGCATACATCTGATGCTGTTTCCGAGTTATTCAGAGGTTTTCATACTTCCTGCAAACCCTGTATATTGATTATATGGATATAATATCTCCTGAATAATCCCACAAGCTGGTGGGTAATTGATTGATCGAATGGAAAATGTTATACATCCAAGTTTGATAGCGTCACGTCTTAGAGGAGAGAAGTTTACTTATCCTAAGAAGGTCCCATAACTCATCCATCTCCTTGGGAATGAACGCACACAGAATAATAACAGGCCATGAAACACAATTTCCATGAGAAATTTCAAATTCGGAAGGATCTCATCGCACACCTTCCCATCCATCCATGTTCATGGTTCATCTCGCAGGTGAGCTGTTTGAAGAACATGTCCAATGCATACGAATAAAATTACCTATGAAAATTGGGTATGAGACCCCAGTTGACATGGATTGATTCGAATTCAATGTTGGTCGAAGCATAAGGTAGCTTGAAGTTACCTGTTTCAAAATTCGTTTTTGAAAAAATTCTCAATTATTTTTCTTAGTCTCCGAATAACTGTAGAAATAATATTTCAAAAAAATAAACTTGCATAATTCAGTCCCACATATACAGGGTGAACAACTAAGAACGGCTCTCGGCCATATCTCAGCTACGGATAAAGATACAACTTTGAAAAAAAAATTATCTTGAGAAAAGTGACCCTAAAAAATAACTGGAAAATATTTTTAAGTTTCTAAGATAACCGCTAGGTGGCGTAACGGCTATGAGTGAAGAGAAAATTGAATTTTTCTCCGTATCTAGTATCAACAAGGTGTTTCGAAAATATATGCAGATTGATCATTGATAAATTCCTAGTTTTTTTTTGTTTCACAATTTTTGTCCCATCTCAAAAATTAAAGTGGTGGGGGAACGTCAAATTATGTTTTTTCTAAACGTCTGTATTTCTGGTTATCTTCAACAGAATTCAATAATCTTGAGCTCGTTGAAAAGGCCTCTTCCTGGTCTATCGACTGTGATTTGAATTGGTTTTATATTCATATCACCGTTGCCGCTAGAGGGCGTGATCTAGAGTATCAATGGATATCGTGATTTTAAACAGAAAAATTAAATGTAATGGTATGCTTAGTATTACTTGATAAAATAGAGAAACTAGATCTCAACAGACCAACGAAAACCGCAACATGATAGCTTTCTGCTAACGGAAGATATTAACGATCAAAGTTAGAAAAATGATTTATTGCTCTAAGCATTCAAAATAAACAATGTAACAGTAAACAATGTAACAAAATCAACAATAAAAAATTACACAAATCACAACAAAGAACTACTAAGAACGTCATTAGTGGCCCCTCAGATGTTCAAAGTGTCCACCGTCATTTTCAATACAAGAAATGAGTCTCTGACGAGTGGATAGAACAGAAGTTTCAATTTCTGCTGTCGAAATACTCATTATTTCTTGCCGAATTCGCTCCATCATATCATCCCTTGTCGTGGGTCTGTTGGCATACACAAGATATTTCAATCTTCCCCACAAATAAAAGTCTGAACACGTCAGGTCTGGGGATCTGGCTGGCCAATTGAATAAACTTCCTCGTCCTATCCACTTGTCAGGATATGTAAGGTCTAAAAAATTTCGAACTTCTTTATGGTAATGTGCCGGGCACCCATCATGTTGAAAAAACATATCACGACGAATTGCCAGTGGTACATCTTCTAAAAGAAGAGGCAATTCATGCATTAAAAAATCTAAATATCTCTCCCCATTGAGAGTGTTATTAAAAAAAATGGTTCAATTATTTGTCCACCTATAATTCCAACCCACACATTCACTGACCAACGACCCTGATGTTGGACCTCCCGCATCCAGTGGGGATACACTTCGGACCAGTAGTGTATATTATGGCGATTGACACTACCATCACTGCAAAATGTAGCCTCATCTGACCACATAATATGCATAAGTAATTCAGGATCATCTTCTGTCATATTCAAGAGCCAGTTACAATAGTTCAGCCTGGTATCGAAATCTCGAGCCTTCAACTCTTGGTGTAGGACTATGTGATATGGGTGCAATCTAAAATAGTATTTGAATAATTAAGGGCAATAAGACCATTACTTAGCAACAGTTGCATTTTGCATATTATTATAATTCCATGGATTGCTATTTTTGTCTTCATGCAATAAATCATTTTTCCAACTTTGATCGTTAATATCTTCCGTTAGCAAAAAGCTATCATGTTGCGGTTTTCGTTGGTCTGTTGAGATCTAGTTTCTCTATTTTATCAAGTAATACTAAGCATACCATTACATTTAATTTTTCTGTTTAAAATCACGATATCCATTGATACTCTAGATCACGCCCTCTAGCGGCAACGGTGATATGAATATAAAACCAATTCAAATCACAGTCGATAGACCAGGAAGAGGCCTTTTCAACGAGCTCAAGATTATTGAATTCTGTTGAAGATAACCAGAGATACAGACGTTTAGAAAAAACATAATTTGACGTTCCCCCACCATTTTATTTTTTGAGATGGGACAAAAAGTGTGAGACAAAAAAAACTAGGAATTCATCAAGGATCAATCTGCATATATTTTCGAAACACCTTGTTGATACTAGATACGGAGGAAAATTCAATTTTCTCTTCACTCATAGCCGTTACGCCACCTAGCGGTTATCTTAGAAACTTAAAAATATTTTCCAGTTATTTTTTAGGGTCACTTTTCTCAAGATAATTTTTTTTTCAAAGTTGTATCTTTATCCGTAGCTGAGATATGGCCGAGAGCCGTTCTTAGTTGTTCACCCTGTACATATTTTACTGGTTGTTCAAACTTTACAGTTGGTTTTATTGAAAAACAAAATGAGTGATCACAACTTAAATTTTAATAGCATTGTTATAGGTAACTGTTAAGACAATAAAGTTCTTTCTCTGTACTTGTATCTAAGTGTTTATTGTTTTAGTCGTAGATAAAAAATAGTATTCAACTTGCGGTAATGGTCATAAATCACTTGATTGCAGCATTCGCCACACTGCGTGAGTTTTGACATCCATTATTGCTCGTTAAATAATATTCCATTAAAACACGCGCGAAATAGAGAAAGTATTGTTCAGTTATCCACGTTAACTTTGGCTATTTCTTTATCGGTCAGAATGTTTATTTTAATTTTTCATCTGACGTCGCAAGCTATACTCCTGTCAGATCAATAATCAAAAAATTGTCTTTATGGTAACTTCTTCAGAACCATGGTAACTTCTTTAGAAAACGCACGTTTGCTAAAGTTTTATCGAGGCTTTGCCAGAGACAAGTATAACATAATGCAAATCAACCCTTCCCTTGCCTGATACTTCTATAAGAAGTACTGAAAGAGTAAAGATAATCCATGCAAGAATGGAACTAGACGAAAAGCTAAACTAAATAAAAAGGTAGACAATGATCAAAAAACAACTATTTTCCTGATGGTTCATTCCATGCACAACATTGAAATATTATGAAGTAAGATGAAAAGTTGTGAAACCGTCAGCTAAGCATCGTTATCAACCATTTTTATGCTGCCGTTCTTCTATGTTTTTAATCTCACTGAATTCAGTTTCGAAAATATGTCTTAATTTGGATTAAGTGTGGTTGAGTTGTACTCATAAACAAAAATTATCATAGTCTAAAGGTTGGTGCATGCTTATACGATAATTATTAATTACATTGCTATTCCTACTGTACAACACTATTGATTTATGCATTCAGTGCTATCATGATATCATGGGTAGTATGAAAAAAATCCACAAAAAAGTTCAAATATTTCAACTTTATTGCGATATTTCTCTTCAGCGGCCATTTTATTCGCATAAATTTTGCGAAATTCGTATTCGTACACTAGACGACTTTCAAATCGGTTGCAGGAAAACACTAGGTATTTCAAGAGGGTACCGCCTCAATTTTCTCCTACATACGTTCATTTTGATCTTTGAAAATAATTGAGTTCAGGTACTCGAACGAAGCACTCTAGCCTGCAATTTATACGGAAAGTTGTGCGAAAGTGGGATTTACATTTGACACGCGCAGCCCTAGCTTCTGGTTGGCCCTAGTGAAATGTGTCGATGTAAATTGGGTTTAATTAAATTACGACAGAAATGGACCATTTCGGTCATGACTCATGACAAATGAAAAGCGTATATTTACCTACCTGAAGCCGAACCGTCGAAAGTTCCCAACATTGGAAAAATATCACTCCGAATATAGGTCAATGCAAAAGATAATAATTATTGAAATGTTCCTCTATCTCGATTCCTATTTCACCAGGATTTTTTCATGATTCACCACGTTTCCATATTCGCGAAAATCACGAACCAACAGATGGCGCTCGAGAACTGTCAATAATTTGACATGAGGGTGATCAACAAAAATTTGGTATATGTTTTCAATGGTAATATGTCAATTTTCAATTCGAATTTTAGGAAATAAATGAATAATCCTGAGTATCCAAAAGGGGCGCTTTTGATAGATTATCGTTTATAGAATTCAAAACAGGTATTTTATGTGAGTTCCGTGGATTTATTATGTTTTTATAGACTTTTCAAACCACCTCTGCAAAATCAATGGGACCACTAAGGTATTTGTATTTCAATGATTTCTCTTGAAATAAGTATCTAGAGTATATTGGAGATAAGAAGAAACCCTTAAAATAACGAAAAGCATTATTCAAAGCTGGTCACATACTTTGTGGGATAGATGTCAAACACATACTCGAACACATATAAATAAACTCCTGTTCATAAACTTCAGCTCTAGGGTAGCTCTAATATGAAATTAAAATAGTTCCATGGAAAAATTAGCAGTGGAAGTGTGAATTTATCTGTAAACCTGTAATAATTTTATCCTCACCCAAAAATAAATGATTAGCAAAATGAAAACAAAGAATTGTAGTCAATTAATTTTATTCTCTGAGAGAAGTAAGTACAGGGGTCCTTTTATTGAGATACCTACCTATCTTAAATAGGCAACACAAGTTATTATTTTCATGTTTTCATTCTCTGAGAGAAGTAAGTACAGGGGTCCTTTTATTGAGATACCTACCTATCTAAATAGGCAACACAAGTTATTATTTTCATGTTAATAAAATGATAATTCATATAATAAAAATAATTATATAATATATAGATCAGTAGGTATGTTCCAAAAATAACTCAAAAAGTTTGAGACGTTGTGATCTACCAGTCATTCAAATTCATTTATTTCAATTGATACTTCATTCAATTCACAGTTTATTCATTTTGAATGAAGATTTGATTTCATTCAGCCCACATTGCCCTCACTCTTGAAGTTTGCATGTGATGACTTCCAGATGTTTATTGAAGGAATTGCATTCTTTTTGAGCCTATCTCTTGGTTTATTTCTCCTTGATAGTCCTAAAGTAAAATCAAGGTTTTCATCACAAACAACAAGAGACACAACTACAGTTGAACCAGATCTATTTGTTTGATTTAACCTGAGATACCTTCGCATTCACTTGCGAGAAATCCAGTTCTATAGGAAGTGCTTATTACTACAAACGTAAATGTTTGTGGTGATAAGTTCTCCTATTTTCAACGTGATCATCCATTTTTCACACAATTATGAAAGGAAATTCAGGATTTTGTGCCAAAGGAACGATGTCTGTACGGTAGGAGGAACGCTGAAATAGGTACTGAACAAATCTTTGTCGATTTCGTCTTTACGACCTTTTGAACTTGCTGCATGTTTCAATAATATTAGTAACTATAGCTGATAAGCACGAAACAAGTCCAAAAACTATTCAAAACAATTCAATTTCATTAAAAATGATACGAAAGCCTATGGTATACAATGCTAAATTACTTTGTTGATCACCCTCGGAAGGCTTAGAAAATTTGACACCAGAGGCCGCCCACTCCGTGTTTTTCGCGAATACTCGATTTCTTGTCTGTCTGTCCTGTCTATTCGGGTGAAATCTTCTTCTAGTTTTTCAATTAACTAAAAATTCGGCAGGTGACAATGCATTATGAATCTTGGAGAAAAAAAGTGGAGGCTCCAATATGGAATACGAGTTCTATTCGATTCAAAATTGGTTTGTAGGGGTTTTCAGGACCGCAGATTATGTTTTTTATCGCGTTTCACAAATTCAAGATGGCGGCATCAATATGACTATCAGGTTTTGGTTATTGTGGTTTGATTCAATTCAAAATCGTTAGCGCAATCGGATATCATGAATGTTTCATGAAAATTCACAAATTCAATTCACCAATTGACAAGTACAGCCAGCTTTAAGAGAGAGACATTATGTCTGCTCTAGTGTTGGCTTTTTCATCAATATTGCAACTCAATATCATGAAAATGTTATGATTGGGACGTAAAAAAGAAGAAGACTTATATAACCTGTATATAATTGGTTGATTTTTCTAGTAGTTTGTTTTCGTTATTTCTATTATTAAGAATATTTTGTTAGCATTGTTATAGCTTATAATTGTTGAATGATTTCGTTATTTTAAGTTGCGCTCTTGATGACAAAGACAGCACTAGGGTAGACATATTTTTTCTCTCTCAAAGCTGGCTGAACTTGTCAATTCAATATGGAGGCTCCAAGTTGGTGGACGAGTTTTGTTATTATTTTTCGATTCGATTCCAAATTTGTACATGGACTTTGAATCTTTTGTAAAAATAGGAAAAATCAAGATGGCTGCTCCAAAATGGCATGATGGGGGTTTTTGGAGTAGGAGATTGTGTTAAAATTCACAAATTTGAGATGGTGGACGAGTTTGGGGATGATGGTTCGTTTCGATTTGAAAATGGGGGTTATAGGTGTCGGAGTTTAAGAATATGTTGTCGAAATTCGAGAACTCGAAATGGCGGCTTCAAGATGGCGGATGAGATTTGTGATTATGGTTCATATCTCACTGCACTCTTGATGTGAAGCTCAACAATGAAGGATAATAATTGTTTTTTGTGAAAAATCGATTTATTGGTATTGAAGATGAGTTTGAAAATTGCCTTAAGGGTGGTTATATATGAGATTACTTTCAGAAATGTTCCTTGGGTTAATCTACAGTTGAAAAAAATGAAAAAAGATGCGTGTTTCCGTATTCGAAAAAAAAAGTTGGTGATGGCCACAAGAAGTCATAACTGCGAATTCAAACAATAGAAATGCCATTATGGATATCTCAAAATGTGGTAATGAAGTAGTGTTTTAATCCTTGGTCCATCTAAAATGATAAAGCAAGAAAAAAATGACAATAATAATCCAATAATTCAGTTGTTTCCAAATATTTTGATAACGAAAAGAGTTTATCGTGATGGATTTTCTTCCTCCATAATAACGGAAAGAAGACTCTACAACCATGCCACCATTTGAACTTCTTCGTATCACAAATTGGAATAACCCTGTATACAATAACGAGAAAAGTGATTTTAAAGTTTTCGCCAAACGACCACCAACCGATGACCGCTCTCGCGAAGAAAACTCAATTCCGACTTTCCACACTTTCCACCAACTTTTCCATCTTGTCGCAGGCTGTGAGGAAATAGGAAAATATAGCGGCACTGGGAAACAATAACGGTAGTTCCCCGATGACCCTGCCCCTCTTTCGAGGTGATTCATCTCGCGTCTGGAAAAATAATCATTCCATTATTCCTGAAAGATAACAGCACCGCCGTTATGGAGAATTGAAAAAAGTTTTTCGGCGTGGCACGCTCTCGAAAGTTCCACTGAAAATATCCGAATATTTCGATGGCAATGTTTGTGGATAGCTATTTAGGTCACCAGCTACGAAAAGCTTCACACGGAAATGAAATCATCAACATTCCTGTTGATTCCGATCGAAAAAAGTAGTGAAAGCTGAAGAATCCGATGATTAATAAAATAAAATTGATGGATAACCATGCCAAAGCATAACCGTTTGAAATGTAATAATGCTATATTAATATCGCCTATGTGATTTAGCATTTTTTTTTCCATTGATGTACCACAGTTGATGATCGAGTAAGAGAATAAAATGTGTGAAATAGAAGAAGTATATTTTTACGGACTGTGCTGTGTTCCGAGAATACCGGAAGTCATTATCTCGGCGGCTCGTGTCTGTCTGTGATTTTTGGCCTCGCGATAACATCGGTCTGCAGACGTACCTATAATTAGCGGATGATTTATTGCCGGTAATTCTTAGAAGTTCCTATAATTTCTGGAGAATGAGTGATTTTACTAGAATGGATGTTTCGTGTCTATATAAAGGAACGCATTATCGCGGACAGTCAGTATTTGTAATAGTTTGTAAAGCAGGTGTCGTTGTGATTTAACTAAGTGTTTATAGAGTTGAATTTCGAGTGTTTAGTGAAATAAATTATTCAGTTCTGTACTGAGTGTTTTAAATTCACGAACCCAATTAGAAATATCGTAACAATATGTTATGTACATTAATCATTTATGACGAGTCACAACACAATATTGCTTCAGAATCAATATTGACAGATGAAAATATAAAAATATATTTGAAGATATAAAGATATATTTAAAAACCACAAATTTACATAAAAGTTTTAGCCAAAAACCGACAGTATAACATCTAAAATTGATATTGATCTTCAAAGCTATCACTCATGTGAACAATACAAATGTCTGTAAGAATTAAAAAAGTAAAAAAAAAGTTAAAAATAAATACACAATGAGCTGGCTGATACAATATACTCATTAATATCATAAAAATAATTTATGCACGACCGGGCGTAAAATGGCACTTTATCGCCCGGATATGCGGGCGTAAAGTAGTACTTTACCGCCCTCTGACTACTTCACCGCCCGCCGGGCCGTAAAATGGCACTTTACCGCCCGCTTGGCAATAAATTAGTTGAGCAGGCGCTTAACTTCATTTACATTCAAAGTAGCTTTCAACATGGAATAATATGACCACATAGAAGAGGGCTTACGAGATTTTGATTTTTCCAGAAAAAATGCAAGAAGTACACTCTCTGTGTAATTCTTATTCTTCACATTATTTCCGTTGCACCAGCTCACAAATTTATCATAAAGTTTATCGTATTTTTTTTTATTTAGTAGGCAGCAAACTCAACTTTGCATCAGCTGCCTTACTAATTTGTGGTGGAGTGCAATTCCCACTCTCTTCATCACTGGATTGCATTTCGAACTGACTATTGTCTGTTTTTACAGCAAATATGGCTACTAGTCTATTTATTCCTTATGGAAAAATTGACTGAATAACTATGATAACGTGGATTCCATCACTTCTTTATTTATTTTTCCGATATAATCTGAACCTCACTGCATCGGTGATGTATTCCTATCACGCTTGTGAAGTGAAAAGGTATTTACAATAAAATATACTGGTCGTGCATAAAATGTTGTATGTAATTCGGACGTAATTTGCTTTTATGGACCTAGGCGTGTTAATAGCCCTCGCTATCGCTCAGGCTATTACTTACACGCTGCGGTCCATAAAAGCCTATTTTACGCCCTTGATGCATAAATAACTATTATAGGCAGAAATTTGTTTATTTCAATTTTGAAGTTTTTCAATTCCAATATTTCGACGGATTGCCGTTCAAAAATGTATTGAGAAGATACCCGACGGTACCTGCGTCAGCTGCTAAGTTTATAAACAGATGTTTATTTTTAGCATATTCCATCTACGATCAGTAACTGCAGCGTCAACTGTAGCTACGACATCGGAGTTCATAAATTGAGCTTTAGACCTTCTTCAAAGGGTACCCGTATAATTTTATCACCGAGTTTTTTTTATATTTTTATTATTATCTGTGATACTGATTTTTTTGTTCGATTTCAATGAAATTTTAGGGTCATGTAAGAATTCTTTCCATTCGGCTGATACACCCCACCCCGTATATAGAAGCCGGGTGGTGGATTGAATGACCCTGTATCGTGATTCCAAAACTCAGAATCTGTGATTATTGTCGACAATTCACCCTTCCCAGAATAGAAAGTTATCATGGCGGATTTTGATATTTGACAGATTTGGAATACCGATATAGATATTTCTTAGAATTAAAAGGCACAAAGAAGAGGGATATTACTCTGGAATTTGGATATGAAACACTCATTTTGTCAACTGTCAAGTGTCAAATTGTTCCCTAGATTTTTTCCTAAATCTGTCAAATGTCAAAATCCGCCATGATAGCTTTCTATTCTGGGAAGGGTCAATTCACTCACGGCCATTGAGCCATTCGTTTGACACTAACAAATGAAATCCCACCCTATACGATAGACGTCACCTCGTATCTTTTCCGTAAACCGAAAATGGCTCATCAAACGGCACGACCGCTGCAGATGGCATTCCGAAATGGCTAGGAAATGCCCCAGAGTAATGAAAAATTGCTAGATCGGTCATTGTTACTTTTCGCGATGGGGTTCGATTTTTCTTTTGATCTCTCATTTTTTCCTCAGATTTCATTCGATATACTCCATCTGTTACTAATAATATAATTAATAACGAAGTGTCTTCAAATATTTTTTTAATAAATGATAAAATCGTCTCTTTTACATCTTACATTTCACTAAGTAATACATCGATCAGCATTTCTCTTCAGAAAATATAGAGTTATTAACGCTGAGACACATATTAAAAATATTCACGTTCTGATGATATCTTTAAAAGATTCTCATTTGTTGCGCTTCTTATTAATTATTTACTTGAAATATTGAACT
Source organism: Chrysomela aeneicollis (assembly GCA_029955515.1). Classification (NCBI taxonomy): domain Eukaryota; kingdom Metazoa; phylum Arthropoda; class Insecta; order Coleoptera; family Chrysomelidae; genus Chrysomela; species Chrysomela aeneicollis. Next base: position 20,384,569 of record JARUHQ010000009.1, on the reverse strand, counting down.
ATTGAAAATGAACCATATCATTTTCTATATCCACCCATTGTTATCTATACCAGTCTTTAATCTGTGGGTCGCGACTCCTAGGGGGGTCGCGAAGCATTACTGGGGGGCTCACTGGCTAAAAGAAAAAGTCGAGGAGGTTCTTAAACAACAAAAACACAATTTCAGTCAAATCGTTGTCAAATTGCAGTCTATTTCCCTTTTTAGTTTTAATGTCTACCATTGAAGGAAATGTCAGTTCACATAAGTTGATATAAAGTGGCGAATGGCACTAATAATTTAAGAGCTTCACTTGCCTGCTCTGGATACTCCTAATTTATTTTTATCCAAAATACGTCGACACTTTGTGAATAAAATTCCATTCAGGGTTGCCATCAGCGGATAAATCTAGTAAGAATTATTTCATTTTTGTGGTGACATCAGCCTGATCTATCGATTTGTCCAAAAAAGGATTCAAAATCCATCTACGCCCATTGTCAGCTTCAGAGTGCAAGTCTGGAAAGAATGCCAAAAGGTTTTCTTGCAAATTATGCAACCTCTCTAGCATGCAAGGAATGTGAGCTGATGCTGATACTGCAAAACTTTGGTCTGTTGCATTATCTTCAATAATATTCTGAACACATGGAAAAGATTCGAACATTTTGTTTTGCAGAGAAGTTGACCACAAACGAAGTTTTACATGAAATGCTTTTACTTTTATCTTTTTCTGTTAAAATATCTTCTTCCTTCCAAAATAGGAAAAATAATTACCTGACGCCTAACCTAACGTATGTAATCAACCTTTTTTTTGCTTTCTATGACACAGGGGGTCGCCAGAATATTTCGACCTGTAAAGGGGTCGCGAAATCAAAAAGATTGAAAAACACTGATCTATACGATGAAAATGTGGATGCCAAAGTTGAACTCATATTCATGCCAATGACATGGTCATCATATCTATGCAATCATTCGTATATATGGGATGGTAGACAAACACACGTATAATTTGTCAATAAAGAATCATTCTGGAAATAATTGATCTTATATAGGGCTTGTAACTGGGCCCAACTTACTGACTAGTCTTCATTTTCGTTGGTGCATGCTGTCTAGAAGAAGGGGGTGAAAAATTGAGAGAAACAGATGACAGCAAATGACGATCTTAACACAGCTCTGCCAGCATGTGAGAATTCAACTTGATCGATTGTTGTGTAGTACGAAATACCTAATATTGCTTCAGTATGGCGTTAACTATAGCCGATATACAAGCACGTTGAATTTCAGTTACCAAACTGTTTGTACTTATTACATTAACAACTTCTGAAGCACTTTGAAGGCCACGAAATTAATACAATATCTTCAGTTATGGAACACGAGATGTGGGTGTAAATTGTATAGGTGGGAATCCTTCTGGTAGGATATTATTATTTCGCTTATGCATAATAAGTGATCTCGGGAAAATTAAGCACTTTCGCGATTTATAGTATTATTCGGAATTTCCATGTAATCGCGAATTCCGAGAATTGTACCTGTATAGGCAAGGCTTAAATGAACAGTTGTTTAATTTCTGCTATAATAAAGTGAATATTAATGAAATTTCCTCATACATATAGGTATAAGTATATGGGAAATTACAGGCACTAGTTTATTTGAAAATTTGTCTACTGAAGAGTTTTCCGAAGAGATTGATCTAAAACATGTTCAACTTTCTGCAATTTATACCAGAAATTGTTTTTCCGCAAATCGCTAGGAAATTTTGACATTCCTGTCAAAATTTCTTGAAGAAAAAGTCAGGACTTCCTTACTGTGAGGAAATGTCATTTCCTTACTGTAAGGAAATGATATTTCCGTACAGTTGTTAGTGTTCTACATAAATGATTGAAAACACATTGCTTATAAGGAATTAATTTATATTTTGAAAACATCAAGTCATTGCTGAATACATTTTTAAGATCAATTTGTTATATTTACAGTAATTTGACAGTTAGTACAATTATTGAACATTGGAGGAACACTGTTAGAACTATGAGAAACATTTTGGACAACATGCGGGGTGGTAGGGTTATTTTGTTGAATATTTTGTACTGTGAAAATTTTATTTGCCACCTCAACCTTATTGTTAAGCGATTCTTCAATATATCCTTCAGCAACGTTTGATGACTTCCATCCGCCATGCCTCTTTAAACCAGTTATGTCGGCACCAGAGTCAACCAATATTGTTGCTGAAGACCGACGAAAGCAGTGACCAGTGTATTCTGTCGGATTTACCAAGTTCAAATAAGTAGCAACTATTTTGGGCATTTTTCTAAATTGATGAATTCCTACCACTTGTCTACAACCCTTTCCGCTTTGATATTTAAAGAAAAATCGGTCACTGTTCATATTTTCTGGTCTTAACGAAACATACTTTCGATAAACATTCAAGTAGATCTGATTAATTACAAATGATCTTGGTTTGTTGGTTTTCGAATCAGGTATGCTGATTAAAAGCTTAGATTCTAGGTCTTCTATATCGTGTACAGTCATTCGGACTAACTCACCCATTCTACAGGCCCGAGAAATACCAAATATTACAGCCACCTAAAAAATAAATAAAGGTACAATCTAAATAGAAATTAAAACCTTGTAAATTACCTTAATCATTAAATTTTCTTTATCTGGAGCTTCCTGGATAAATTTTTCAATTTCTTCCTTCGTTAAAATCTTAGATTTCTTTACCCTATAACCTTGAGCTTGCCGTTTCAATAAAGAACGAAGTTTTGAGTATGTAGATATATCTACATTGTGTTTAATTGCAAGGGTTGACTTCAGCATTGAATAATTGGCCCATAATGTTGAAGATTTCATCTTTAAACAAAGGTCTAGGAAGTATGCCATTACAACATTTTCTGAGAAAGAACTCCTATTTTTACTCATGCGATAATCCATAAAACGTCTGTATGCATTTTCGTACTTTTCTCTTGATTTCTTTGGCAATAATTCTAATGAAGCAGTATTCACTGCCTCAACCAGCTCTGGAGGAGTCCTAGGAATGTAAATTTCATCATCACTTATCATTTTACTTTCGAGAACACCAGCAATTAAATTTATAAGCGTCAAGTTTGACAATTCAACCTCAATACGTTTCCAGTAGCCCAAGTAATTTTATTAGGAATTTCAAAGCACCATTTATTTGGGAATAAAATTATCGCGTTTTTTTTTTAAATCAATCAATATCTGTCGAATTTTAAACGATTTGCGGAAAAATAGTATGTTTACCTCGTAGGAAAAGCCACATTCCTGAACTCTGTGTTGCTAAGTCTCGGCTTGCGCCTCGACTTAGCAATCTTCACAGTCGCCCAGGAATGTTAAGCTTTTCCTACCCGGTAAACAATGTACTATTTTCAGAAGAAATACCATTATTGAATTTTCAGGATCTACGATGGATTTCACTAAAAGATGGTAATACATTATATTCTTCAAAGTGCTTTCAGTTTTTTTTTTGAAGTTAAGGCAGATGCAGTCCTGCACAAAGATAATAATTTTTCAAAATACAACCTACTCCGGCCAATTTTATTTTCAGGGTTTTTATTACTTTGGAAAATGGCACCGATTCAAGTTATATCGAAAATTCTTTCATTGACAAACACAACTCTTTGATTCATCCATTTTCCTGCAATTGACATTTTTTCGTCAAAACCTATTTCGTGCATGGTTTCCGTAATCTGAAAATATCAACAACGGTAGGAGAAAAATTAGAAATAATTCGACAATCACAGAAAAAATAACTGACTACTCATCATCATGAGAAAGGGATCGAAATGCATTACGCAATATTCCAAACTATAACATATCTTATTAACGATTTTCCCATGCTATTCTGAAGAAGCTCTAGCTAGCAGAGAATAAAAATTTCATTTTATCACACGCAGTGTTCACAATATCATTGCTGTATCAAAAGTTCAACATTTGGCTAACACTTCTCCATCAAACAAAAGGGCCGAAACAGAGGAAAATCTATCTGAAATAAAACTTCCACATTCAGCGGAAACTATTGCTCTGCATCATTTCACGAAAATAACGACATTTCAAGATTCCGCACTCTTTGATCTTTTATATTCGCAACTCAAGAGGTTCTCCACGACTTATTCGTCTTGCTTTTTGTCAACCTTTTCAGGAAACAATTGAATGATATAGTTTAGCTACGAACTCAGTTGAATAAACAACGTCAATATAGTGTTGTATTTTGTTATTACATGAATGTAATATCATTGGTAAGTAGGTAATGGTTAGTGGAATATCTTAATTTAGACAGAGATCAATCCATGGTTTAGAAAAGAATGTTGTCTATGAAAAAAAAAATTATTTCCCAGGACATGAAGAACTCATGAAAATCTTCATGTTCTTTGGCGATCTTAACGATGCTGATCATGTGATCGTCAACTGTTCATAGATCTAAACATTCGCTCAACTCTCAGCATTTCTAATGTGTAATGTTCTCTTTCAACCTAGTATTGAGTTCAACAGAACACAACACAGAACAAAACTTATATCGTATTCATCTCCGCTCCTTCTCTTTTTTCATCTCCCTATCCTTCTCTTTGTCTCTCACACTCTGTATCATTAGCACAGAATAAACCCTCTTGGAATGATGTGTAGAGATGTTTCAAAAGGGCATTATCGATATCTATACCCCTAATCGACGTCTAATCTCGAACATAACTATGTTCTTTCCGAAGTTCGTTCCTATCAGATTATGTGGGCTCAATCCATGGATTTACATTTTTAGTATAATCGCTAATGATGGGTATTCAAAGGTGCTTCTATACCTCATTCTGTAGTTTTCGAATATATCTGCCTGCAACTCTGAAGTAGGTAGTATAGATGGTTAATGGGTATTTCCCCTTCCCCCACCATCCGAGATGAGGGGTTAATGCAATAAAAATAAAGTGAACTGTGATTTTATTCCTATATAGGAATCTCACAACAATTTCTGTTTGGTTCGTAATATTCACGAAAAAATCCAAAGTGAAATCCCCAACTCTCCATTTTCTGATACAATGAGGTTGCGTTGAATTCCAATAAAATTATAATCCATGAATGAATCTGAAATTTTCTATTAATAAAATTCCTATTTTGATCGTTATCCCCAATCGAGTTCCCAATAAATCATGTTTTATACTCCGTCGTACCGCTTTTCCCCAGATTTCATTTATATGCATTCAAATAGCAATTACAGTAGTCTAGTTAATGCCCATAATTTTTATGGATACAATAATTCAATCGTTCCGAAAAGATTAACTTTTTGCGCTAGAGCTATAGTTGATTGCAAATTCCAAATGTATTGACAGTTGCAAAATCATTTTGAACCGATTTCATTGTGCGGGTTCATTTCATGAATATAATAATAACACAATTTGGAAAAAAAGGTAGCATATTCTCCATTGGGTTACTGTTAACAGAATAGATTGTGTTCCATTTTGCATATAGACCATACATTTTTTTTATTTCGCGGGAAGTCATTTCATAGATTGAGCGGTCTCTATATAATTTCAGGTAGAGTCGATTACTATTTTAATATTCTAGGTGGTAATCAAAAACTTTTTCGACAATTCCAGCTGTGATTCACTGAATTTTCTTCGTTTGCACAAACAATTGAATTGGTATTTGAAATGCCTACACGAATGTCACGAATATGAAAGTTATTTTGAATGTCAGTAGGTGATCGAGCAACCAGGAATACAGCAGTTCAGCAGTGCATATTGACATCAACCGAGAAACATAAGTTGGTGCGTTATCTCGAATGTAAAAAGTGTATGTGATGCAGGACGTACTCTTTAGTGTAGCAAGATAAAGAAATTAGTTTTTTTCTATCAAATAACAAAGCCATGGTGATATGAGCTATACTTTCCAAATAACAAAACTTTGTGCTTTATGACGCTTTCGTATGTGAGAGTAGGAAAACGTTTATTTTTTGGTATATATATCTACTCGAAACTAGTTTTTCGTGAGTGAGGAAAATGATTTTGTTACATGAATATTCACCACCATTCAGGTTTAATTGCTCGATAGCGAGCTGGATATTGCCATAAAATCAAGTTTGAGAGGAGATGAAACCTGAACTAGCATTTCGAAATAGTCCATAAAATCGAAATTGATATATAGTAAATTCCGAAATTCATATTCCATAAAATCCATCGATATAATAATATAAGTATTAGATAGGTACTCGATAACAGATCTAGTTTTAAATTACTTGAAAATTTCCTCAGGAAATGATTTAAAATTAAGGAATTGTTCCTCCACCTAGAAATATATTGATCCTACAGAGAGGATATATGGAAATAAATAATAAATGTTTCTTAACAATATGCTATTATTTTTGATGTAATTTTTGGGTCCGTTTTGGTATAAAAAACATATTATGTTAAGAGAAAAGTGGTACGCTACTGCATTGTCTTGCAGTAAAAGCTACTTTAGGAATTCTTATTCCTTTCTGAGCAAATCTGGTCTCTTGATTTTTCCATTAGACATATTGTGTTGGCATAAAAAAACAAAATCCATATAGCATCTAGCAAGACCAACTGAAATTATGTTATACAGCAGTAAATGCTTTTTGATGCATAGGAGATGCGTATCTACTACGTTTCATGATATTATCTAGGAACATACCAGTCAGAATTATTTTTTATCGAACGTCGAAGTGTTTATGAAAAGTGTTTTTAACCGCCAACTTAGTTGCAGAGCAGCCCTCGTAAGTCTAGGACTTGTATGAGTATAAGGAAGACGGGGACCTCAGATTCTTAAGTGTCATCCAAAGTACCACTCAGCTGGTTACCGTTGTAGAACTTTTACCTAGTGAGGGTTTTCCTGATAATCCTGATGCGTATGCGACATTATTGGTTTTCTTTTTGTGAATTCAAGAGATGAATAATTCAAGGTAGTATTTTCTTCTCAATATCCATGTTCAGTATTACTACCAACAATTAATGATCATGATTGTGAAGTTCATTGCGAAATCTCGGTTTTCTCTTCCCTAGCAAGAATCACTTCACAGGCCCACAGCTTCTTATGATATCCAAATTCCAAAGCACAGATTCGATTTTTTCATGAATTGTCTTCAGGTCACCCTCCCCAATTCAAATTCTAGCTACGCCGCTGGTAACTCAGTTCCCATAATCTGGAAAGTCATCAGTTACATTCGCCAATCGATGCATCTCACGTAAACAAAATGTCCGCACATTTTCAGAGTGATAAAAGCTTCGCCATTAGATATGCCCGCCATAAATTCTAAGCTATTAATTTCCGGTGAAATGTATTACTCCCAGACTCCGGAGTCACTGCATCTTCGAAATTAATATTTTCTGGGGGTAATTAGCCCGGATTATCACTCTTGGCTGTAAATTTTCGGGGGGTAGAGAATTATCTATACGAACAAATTTAATTTGAAGACCTTACACAAGCAACTTTCAAAAATAGAGAAGTTAAGTATTATGCTGATGCTCATGAAATCAGTCAAAGAGTTTTTAATCTGCCAGGAAGTTAATGTCTGGCACATCTGTCGAATAAAACGTTTTTCTATTTTATTTTTATAATGAAGTCATAATGAAATGCAAATACGTATCGAAAAAGCCTAGGTGGAAATGAGAGCCTTTATTTTGATACGCATTTTTGTTATCCGGACGTTGGTATAATCGAACTGTTAATTGAAAGTCAGAAGAGTAAAGGTGAGTTCTCAATGCAGCGTTTTAGCGTCATGCACTCTGATTGGTGAATCGGAATTTAAAATTGCTGTGCTGCTTTTTGTTTACTTTTATTGTTCCCAATGAAAGAATTGATTGTGGCTATGTGAATCGGAATAAATAAATGAAATGGAGGCGATAATAAAATAAAAGCGAAGAAAATTATCGGGAGTAATTACACAAGTGCTTCAAAATTACCGATAATTTTCCATGAAAGCATGTTGTCTTAAAACTGCATGAGTTTATTTTCATATTTTGTCGAAAGAGCCCGACTCAGGAGGAGGAGGGCTCTTTTAGCAAAATATGAAAATAACCGAATGCAGTTTTTTTACTGACAACATGCTTGAATGGAAAATTATCAGGTTTATTTTGATGCACGAGTGTAATTCGGTAGAATATTTCCGGAGTTAAAACAAAAATGCATGTGCCTGTCAAGATGACAAATGTACATTTTAACAATCGTTACTATAGATACCCGGACCGAGCGGGTATTTTTCGATACCTACCAGGTATTTATCAGCCCGAAAATGTCCCGCTGGGAATTTATCGCTGTAATTGATCGAAAATGTCCCGCTTCATATGGGATTTTTAGCATAAGATGGAAATATTCGACACAGTTTTCAATTATTTACCAAAATATAGATAAGGAAAGTGATATATACTGATCGAGACATTGATGATATCATATCAACACCACCTAAAATTGTAGATTCCGCTGAAGTTACACCATTGAAATTATTTCCTTCTCAAAATAAATGTACTCATGGTCGTAGGAAAAGCAGTGAACAAAACTCGTTGGAGAGTCAGAATGAGTTTAATATCGGAATAGCTAACCTCACTCGTGTTGTCAAAACCGGTTGTAAACCATCAAGTTATGGCCTGGGTGGTAGAGAAAATACGTTTATTCCTATATCATATAAAATAATCGGGTCTACATAAAAATACTCCGATATTATTACATTCATACGTTTTATGTACATCAGTGGAGTCAACAGGCACAACAGTTAGTTCAGATATCAATTCGTTTACTAATGGCGTATAAAACCATAAATTATAGCAATCCGGAAGTATCGTTACGGCGATAACATTGAATCGGGACTAAAAGGAGTTTATTTACCCACGTTTCTCTGAAACAAAGGGCAACTAAATGATCTGGTAATAGTCGTGGTTATACGGATGTTGTTTTCGAGAGGTAATATCTGTTCCGTTAAATTTGGTCTATACAGAAGAACCCATAACCAGTCCAATAAATAGGAGCTCTAGTAAAAAACCAATAAAATTTGATTTGATTTGAGGTCACACAATTAGCAGAAGAACTGAAAGGATAACTAGCGATATAAGTAGGCAATTATACAAACTTCCTTTCCCATAGAACAAACAATATTTGTCCGAGTTGAATTAGAATGGAATGGATCAAAGATTGCTCATTAATATTAGGTAATAAAACGCTGTCGATATGATCTTTACGAGCATTCTGAAGATAATAAAACTTCAAATAACGACTTCAATCGACTTCTACGAATGATATCTACGCAAACTAAAGTTACCATATAACGAGTCACAACCAATATCATCTGTCATCTTGAAAACTTGAAGATTCTACTCCAACTATCACCACAAGTCTATGAACTGACCTTGTGGCAAAGGTAACCATAAATAGATCACTCAAAAATGTCGAAGATGAAGGTAACTTGACTTGTGTATTACCAGCTTCCTACTATGTTTTATCTACATATTACGATGGTGATGAGTAATTAAACTTCGCAGTGCGACATTTGCGATATCTACTACGAGAAAAAATTTTGGTATGGAAGCAGCAATAGCAATATATTATGCTTATTTATATAGCATGATATAGAATGATCTTTTCAACATTCAGACTTGTGGAGATGTAGTGAGTTTCGCAGATGATACTGCACTCATTTTCACTGGAAATACTTGGGAGGCACTAAAAGAAAAAGCGGAAAGAGAAATGAGCAAAATTTTCCACTTTCTCAAAAGAAAACTTTTGACAATAAATTTATCCAAAACATTCTATATGCCCTTTACTTGTCTATCTTCAAACTTGCCATTATTTGAAAACTTAACAGTAACCAATGATAACTGTTCATGCGAAAAATTCAAAATCCAATGTGTGAAAGAAATCGAATATCTAGGGATATACCTAGACTCTCACCTGAAGTGGAATGTTCATGTGTCCTATGTTTCTAAAAAAATTAGATCTTTGTTATGGAGATTCAAATATCTGAAACAAATTTTTAATGCAGAACAACTGAAAATTGTATATCATGCACTTGTTGAACCACATCTCAATTACGGTATCCTTGCATGGGGTGGAACCACAAACAATCATTTAAAAAGATTAGAGGTAACCCAGAATTGGGTACTCAAAATTATGCTAAATAAAGGCTTCAGGTACTCCACAGAATCTTTGTACAATCAATGTAAGCTGTTCGATATCAGGCAGCTCTTTTGTTATTCCCTATTGGTCAATCAACACAAGCATAAATATGAGTTGGTGAGTGTCCAACATGATTATTCCACAAGGAATAGAAATACTACTTCGACAGTTCCGCAAGTTTCCAAAACTATCACTCAAAGAAGTTACTATTTTCTTACTCCTCGAATATACAATATCTTGCCTTACGACTTGAAAATAATCAATTCATTATCGCTCTTTAAAAAGCAATCTAAAAATTGGATAATCAATAAATCCAGGATTTATATTCATAGCCTCATAGATCTTAAGAACATTTATTACCTTAACTGAACTGTTAATAAAATCGATTAGTATATAAGAGAAATAGTATTATAGTATTAGGGAGAATTATCCTTCTCAATATTTTTCGTTATGCTCCATATTCTTTCATAAATCCTATATGTGTCTAGTCTTTACAGTAACCCACTCAATTTGTTGATATTACCGCAAACAAGTAGTTATCTACCTTTAGCGGAGGACTGCAATGTTTTATTTCCCTTATTTTACTCTGAAATGTACTTGTACTATATTACTATATTTGGAAAATAAACATTGTTATTATTATTAGCATAGTTCAATATGGTATAGAATTTTGGAGACAATTAGTAAATATGAGCAGCACAAAAATATTTACAATATCGAATTTATATTTATATCGTCTTTCCTTACTGGCTTTCAAAAAGAAACATGAACTACACCTTTTCCAGTTGTATTTCAGAAAGCTTCAAGTTAATTTCAGAATAGTCACTTGTATTTCAGAAAGTATCAATTGTATTTCAGAATAGTGAGTTGAATTTCAGAAAGCGTCAAATGTATTTCAGAATAGCGAGTTCGATTTCAGAAAGCATCAATTGTATTTCAGAAAGCGTCAATTGTATTTCAGATAAGTCAACTGAATTTCAGAATTCGTCATTTGAATTTCAGAATATATCATTTGTATACAGATGATACGAATTCTGAAATTCAATTGACTATTCTGAAATACATTTAACGCTGTCTGATATTGAACTGACTATTCTGAAATACAATTGATGCTTTCTGAAATTAAACTCGCTATTCTGAAATACATTTGACGCTTTCTGGAGTTCAACTCACTATTCTGAAATACAATTGATACTTTCTGAAATACAAGTGACTATTCTGAAATTCAATTGACGCTTTCTGAAATAAACTTGATGGTTTCTGAAATACAACTGGAAAAGGTGTAGAACAATGTTCAGATATTCATAACTATGACACACGTAACAAAAATGATTAGGTATATGTTCTACCCCAACTCAATTATGCAATTAACAGAAAAGGTCCTCTGTACATGGCAATAAAAACATTAAAACCACCTACCATCTTCAATAACAACAATTCTCTTCATAAACATTTTTTTCGTACCCACGTTCATCACAATACCAGAGAATTCTTTAATGACCACTTTTGAGATGCGGAGATGAACCTATATATTTTCTTCTATATTAACATTATTGATTCACCAAAAACTAATTTTTGTATTTGTATTTATTTCATAAATTTTGTTTAGCTATTCTTTTGATCTATAAATTGGATTGATAATTATAATATTGTCATTGTAAACATGATAATTGAGTCAGTCAGTCTTGTTCTAATTACGCTTCAAGTAATTAGTTGTATGAATTCAAAGTTCGAACTCTAAATCACAATATGAACGGAAGCAAACATTGAACTAACATTTGAACGCAATATAACTTTTTTTGTCTAGAATTTGAAGAGATTAAATGAGAATCGAACCAACTCTAGATTGTAACCATATCAAAAGATAAATAATGTGAATTTTCCGGAAATTGGTAACATGATCAGATCATTTATATATGAAAGGAATAAAACATGACCCAGTACAGAGCTTTGGGGTACTCCACATTTAAATTCGACAGTATTTGAAGATGATGTTAGTCTCACTTACTGCTTTCTATCAGAGAGATTGGACGAGTTGAACTATCTAAACATCTAAAAGTGTTTCCTGTGACCTCTGATATTTAGATATCTAATTACAAATGCAAAATATAGGAGAGACGTGGTCTGTATTCTCTCAGAATGGTCAATTTCCGACACTATCAGGTGAAATAGCTCGTATGGATACAGCACGAAAATCCAAAATATCCGGTATCGAGCCCCATTTAACTTCAATTTTCCAAATCAAATGGAAAATCACAGCCGGTCCCGATCTTATCTACCTACATAATTTGATATTCGGAAAACGTCCTGGTTCATAGATTTCGCTTCGCTCTAGCTAGAGAGCTATCGACCGTATTACACCAAATTTCGAGGCGGTTACAGATATGGAATAGTTATATCCGCTTCAAGAATATCGAAAATTGTATTAGGGAAATATTGGTATATGTTTCGGTTTTTTTTTACAACATCAAATTGGTAGAAGTTTAAAATTTGTAGACAATTTTTTGATTGAAAACTTCACCCTGCTCTCTATTTACTTTTCACCAATGAACTTTTTCAGGCTGTCAATCCTATCCCCATAAAATCATCCAATTTGGAATGATTTCTAATAATAACATTGTATCTTATTTCCTCAGATTTTGCCAAAATTTTATTATACAGGGTGCCCGGAAAAGCCATGTCATAAATGATAGGGCTGATAGACAAATCAGGTTGGAGATCTATTCGATTGTGATGAAGTCAATTGCATAAATTGGTGTAATATTTTCCATTGTATCACTAAAAAAAAATAATTCCATCTAATTACATGCATCTATATAGGTAATATAATGCCTTGCACCTATATGTGAAATTACATTATCTTTAGTATTGTCATGTAAAATTACATACTCTTTATAATATCATATAAAAAAATCTTGATTCTGAAAGTAAAACTTCATGTTTATTCATGTAATATCCAGGAATATTCTAGAAGGAAATTAGTGTTTTTGCTTAATATATTCAAGTGTTCCACATAGTGAATACATAGTTCAATAAACATTGGCATCGAAAGTTTCGGTTCGTTTTTTGATGAAAATATTGATGTGACTCATGATTTCTGATATCATAGAATGCACAATCACACAATAAACAGTTTAACATCATCATATTGCTAAACTAACCCAATCTCACTTTACCTAATATAACCTTATTAGATAATAATACTCATGTAACTAAGTAGTAACTAACCTTTTTTCAATACATTGATAATCATGTACCTGAGTAATCGAAATAAAAAATGAATTGAACACGGTCAACTTACAACTCCAGAAGACAGTTAGCTATATACAATGAGATCATAACCGCAACATGAGAGGCGTCATGAAATAGTACACGCAAAAAAATGGTAAGATTTTCTGTTATTCTGTGAATCAACGTGATTCTGCTGTAATTGTGTGTGATTTCACTGAAAAATACAATAATCTAAATTCGTTCACAAATATAATGTGAATAAGATTAAATTATATGTATTATTACATCAATCACACGTTTATGGTGAAATAATGAAATTTCACATAGTTTTTCATTAAAATGTGAATTTACTTTCGAAATCAAGTTAAAATACTTTGATATCTATGTATATATCACATAAAAGTATGTATTTTTCTATCCACTTATTACATGCCAGTGACGGAGTATCTATGAAATGAGACTGACATTTTTTACTGTCGTTATACCTACTTTTATTATTATTATCATGTCTCAGCCGGTATAATTTGTTACGTGTTTCTAGTTTGTCTTCTTGATATTTTTTTGTTATTCTCTAAATTATTTTCTATCCGCATCCTCTGAGATAGACTTCTGCGTGCGCCCATGTTTCTGTCTTGGATAGAATCTTCAGGGCGTGTGTTATATGCCTCTCGCGAAGCTCAAACTTGCCGTACATGCTCCCAAATGGACGCCTCAGAATCCATAATGACCCAATAGGGCTGTTATGGATCTTCGGTTCGTGAAAGAATCATCTATCTTTGGCCTGGAATTCAATGAAGTTGCGAGGTAATGAAAAATCCCCTCCTACAGTCATTCCTTCAGGTTTACAAGTCAAAATAATTAGATCTCATGATGGTGCTATTCAATAATATCTCTTGTACTCTTGTACATTATTATTGAATTATTTGTTATCCCATCATGTTGTGGAAAATACCAACTAAACAATATCAAAACATCGTCAAAACAGGCGTATCCTTTATCTTTTAGCTGATTCTTCAGCAGAAAAGATGTGATTCAATCTGCGGAATTCCAGAGTGCGGTATCTACGGAAATATTCAAGACACTTTTAATGTTCAATTGCATAGAGGACCTCAGATATTTTCTCAAGATCTATAGCCAAGTTTTTCATTTGGTCCTGAAAAACTAGACCACTTAGTAAATATCATGGAAATATGTTAATAGAAACCTAACCTGTGGGCTGATTCACTAGGTATACATATTAATTTTCATCAGGAAATGAACTATGAAGACATCATGCATTATACAATATATTCAATGTTGCCATCAACCTTGTCAACCTTGTTTACATATTCCTCGTTTGTGATGTTTAGAAGGTTTACTGGTGCACACCACGTTATGTTGTTGTTTAGGAAACACGGCGCTGATCTCAGAGTATAGGAGATGTATGTTTTCTGTTCACTCAGATTGAAAATTCAGTTTTATCTGGATGAAATACGAAGGCAACAAACAAAATGATGTTCTATATTCATATGAGAAGCTCTAGAGTATCTTTAGCACCCTTACCGATTTTTTCTTCTTGATGTGATATTTGAAATTTATCACGTATTTTGATCTCCTACAATTTTAAATTTGTTGAAGCGTTAAAAAGAAAAAGATAACAATGTAGGGGATCCATGTGGGCATTCGACGATCTGGAAACCTACATCTTATGCATCTTTGAAACGTCTGATATTCAGGCATTTGCTTATCTGAAACAAGAATCCGTAGGTAGAGAACTCCAAACTGCAGGTATTCTATAGTTTCTCGATACATTATAATTGTTCATCAGTTTTAATTTCAGGGGAGATAACTAACTCCCTGTATATCAAAAAATTGGGAGATATACGTTCGTATTTCATGAGATAATATCCGAAGTTTTTCGAAGTAACAAGAGGTATTCGCAGTATCTGTACAGATAATATGTAAATTCGTCTCGTGAACATTCTCATTCAGATTTATATGCTGGGAATCACCAACCTGTATATGGGCCCAGAGCAAGGCCCAGAGGCAATTCGTATTTTCCATAACAGATTGATGAGGACCTGGAAATGCCGAATTCCATCAGATATTTATGTTTGCCTTGAAATGGAATCTTCAATATAACCTTTTCAACATTGAAATATCACCACCTGTTTCAACTAAAAGCTGAGAGGAAACTCCTAAAGTAATATGACCTGTATAACCATTAGAATTTGGTAATTTTAAATTGGCATTATCAAAGGTACTTTTCCAACAAGTTGTGATGAACATTTTCCATGACGATAGTTGACTGATATCAGACATAGTCGAGTTTTAATTTGGGAAAAAATGTCTCAAAGTAATGCTGTCAGAGTAGAGAATAGTAATGATACAAGTTTTATAAGACGCTATTTTGTCGTACGCGTTGTTTGGAGTACGACGAGCGAAGCGACAACGTGTCTTATAAAACGTGTGTCATATGCAATTTTTTCTATTTTGAATTGATTTGAAGGAAAAAATGAATTCAATATCGATAAATAACAGAAACATCTTCGATTTGTAACAATGATGTCATTGAAATAATCAAAATCTGACGCACAAGCGTAAAGCCCAGTTTACAGTTGAGCGATTTTGATTATGGCAATACCAGCGGTGAAAAATTCAATGTTGTTATTGTTTTTATTGGTGAATTCGAATCAAATTACACTCTGAATTGAAATTTATCAAGTAAAACATTGAGTTTTCACTGCTAATATCACCAAATCCAAATCGCTCAGAAGTAAAATGGGCCTAACTCTTCTGACTTTCATTTGAAAGTTCGATTGTACCAATCTTCGAATAATAAAAAATGCGTATCGAAATAGAAAAAAAATTTTTTTTTTCATCTGGGATCCTTTTAGAAAATCCCGAAATTTTGCACATTTTCAGGTAACACCTTGCAGCGATTTCATGTGAAGAATCTTATGTTTTGAAGAAGTACGAGATCATATCTGGGCTAGCGAACAGTGTGAACCAGAAATCATATTGTTCAAAGCAGAAAAAATTATTCAGATTTTAACATCACATCAGGGTGCGAAGAACTTGTTGCATAGTTTATTTACCCACCCACATTTTCAATTATTCCATCAGTAAACGTAAACATTCGCTTCCGATCAGTTTTTGATTCCGGAAAAGACATTCATTATGATTTGTGTCCGTTTTTTTTTTTTTTCGTTTTGGAATCATCGCGCCTATCTATTATTCCCTGAATTTATACCACCAAACAATGAACCCTGTGTGCATGGACCAACAATAATTTGACCAATATTACTTGTCCTAGAGCGTGGCCTGTTAGCAACATAAATCCAGAGTTTTACGTGTTTTATTCATTCCGGGCTGGACCCGGAATGCATTGCACATTGCGGCCCTTTTCAAATCGTCACGTATGATGCTGTGGGCATTGTCGATCTAAATGGAAACCTAGTAGGCTAGAACTATAATATTGTCTGTTCACTGGAAACAATTACGCATCTTCTTCTGTAAGGTAGGGACATTTTCTCATAATAACCGTGAACTATTTTGAACTTGAATTGTCATACTGGGCATAACCTAACGTTTTTATTTACATTTTGAATTACGCGCTCCTTTTAGCACAGCGAATCTCCTGTTTCAAGC
The DNA here is from genome assembly GCA_029955515.1 of Chrysomela aeneicollis. NCBI lineage: Eukaryota > Metazoa > Arthropoda > Insecta > Coleoptera > Chrysomelidae > Chrysomela > Chrysomela aeneicollis. The sequence goes on along the minus strand of JARUHQ010000009.1, from coordinate 20,367,613 downwards.
ACAGAATTGTTTGATATCATTGATCAGGGAATCAGGAAGTAGAAAAAACATCGTGAGAAACTCGAATACGAGGCAAGTGAATGTATTGGGATATCGAATGTACAAGTTGATATAATTCCAATCACTTACGTTGAGTTGTATATTTGTTCCACGCATAATTCATACCCACTGAAGAAAGCACACAAAAATTAGTCCTTCTTTGAACTTAAACACCACACACACTTACATTCACTTGTTTTCAACATATTCCAGCAGAATAAACTAGTATATTTGGAAAAATTCAAAAAAAGTTACCAATAACCCATCGACAACCGAGCATGAAGGGAGCTGAACTTTGTGTCAGTGTCAAGTTGACAGATCAAAGTCTTGTGTTTCCGAAGAACGGTACATTTTTTCAAAAATATTGAATTCTTTCGCTGAAAAAAAAGAAAACCATAACGTAAAATTGGGTCGCTGACAGAGAAAAAACTGAAACAAATGAGCATCGAACGACTTCTATAAAGTAGCGACCTCAACTTGGCAGTGGACGATGGTTTGGGGCTTGAGTGAACAGACAATATTATACCGTCTACTCTACTAGGTGTTCATTTAGATCGACAATGCTGTGGGTATTAACTTTTCTACCTCAATATTCTCCTATACTATTATCAAGTGCCACCAAGAACGTTCGATTTCGAGGGGAAAAAGGATTTGAATTTGGACTTAAATTGTAAGATAAAGTACTACTACCGTATAATGTTTTTCATACGTTCGTTCAAAGATATAATATGTACCTACTATTCTATTTCAATTTTTCGAATTGGTTATGATTTTCAATGTTTCAGTTAGGAGATTTTTTGTGGGAATGCATGGAATAAGGACAAGTTCTTATTTTCCACTGTATTGCATGCGTTTTTGCCGAAATATCCCTGTGAATATTTGAAAATCTTTCATTTGAATTTGACATTTGATATATTTTGAATTTGATGATCATTTTGTAAAGTTTATAACATTCCCGCCATTCTCTGAGTCAAGTCTCTGTTGTGATTTTGATCTGGATAAAATTAGCGAGATGAAATTTTCAATTCACTTGTACTGACAATACGATATAAACTTGGGTAAGAAATGCGATGAAAATGCACAGATGTGAAATGTCATGCCTTTTTCAGCCAGAAGCGTCAGAAATGCATGTGCCTGTAAATCGCACGTGCTTCAAAAACCCTGCATGGGAACGCAGGCCTTTATGATGGGTGTATATTCGATGTATTTTTTATATTTTCTTCGTTTCAAGTTTACTATGATTTGCTGTATTGCATTTTCAATACGTTTCGTTCTTCATCATCAACTCCATTTTTTCAAACACGAGCCTGTATTTTTCAATTATTTTCAAGTGGTCCTATCTTCCGAATTTATAAGTGTTTTTTGACCGCCAACTTAGTTGCGAAGCAACCCTCGTAAGTCTCAGGACTTGTATGAGTTAGGAAGATTCAGGTAATAGATTAAATCATCAGGATTCATACAATAAAACATCGTTTCATTCATCACTCAGGTAAATTAAGAATTAACAACCAAGAATTACGAAAGATGAATACAGGTAAAACTTTTATCAGTCATTTAAGTTAATAACTAAGGAGAACTAAGATTCAACTGAGAATCAAAAATTATGAATTCAACGCATGTGTATAACTTGAAAACAGAACCGTAGTTGTTAATTCCTTATTGTTACTTCGTATTCTTGGTTTTGTTGAGTTTATAACTTCATTGTCTCAAATGACATCTTTCAGCTATAGAAGTGACACCTCATTTGGCCCAAGCAAGGTGGATATAGGATGGTGAAACAGCTTCCTATTAACAAGCACTAGAATAAACTGTAGACCTTTGCCTACTTGATTTCATACCGTAGTAATATTTCCTGAAGTTATCAGAGATGGCGACATACCTTGTGTCGGTAAAACAGAATCTGTGCATCTGTCACCTTTTTATCAGTTTCATCTGTTCTAGATGAAAAATGATTGAGAAGAGTCAAAATATCGATAATTATTCCAGATTCACTGAAAATATTGTGTTTTGATGTCATTTCAAGTCATGTCTGTCAGATGCGAACCACAGAAATACATGAGCAACAAAAATCTTCTTCTATAATCGATCTCACCGCCATCTTCATTCAAGTTGTGGAAATATTAGTACCTTCTCAAACGGTCTACAAGTTTTTCGCAGAAACAATTGAAGAGCTGTTTCACCATCCTATATCCACCTTGGGCCCAAGCATGTCACTATCCGTTGTTTTGTCGCCAAAAGATTCTATACCCAACATCCCTGCTAACTCCATATTCCTTGTAATTATCCCATTTGGGAAACGGATTTTGGCAACAGATCCACGCAGTTCACACAAACTTGGATTATATTGTGATGTCCCTGTCAAGATGGTAGTTGGAGAATTTCCAAACATGCAAACACAAACGCTGATATTTCTCCCGTTTGGCCCGCGCCTCTGGACTAGACTCCAATTTTTTTCAGGCTTACGAATTACTCATTCTAGGAAATTAATGTTCGGTTCATTTGCACCCTGGTTAGCCGCACCGTGTGGCAAAAAATCGACTTTAATCCGTGGGAACGCTCATTGCTTCGACCTCATTAAGTCGGATGGCATAACTCTTCAGATATAATAATTTCGTACATCGCACAGGGCTGATTTCACATTCAAAAGAATCTAGAAAGATTGTGTGCACGTGCAGTAATAGTAAATAGAGCTGCATTTCATGCAAAAGCTTTATTTCTGGCAAATATATATATTTTCAATTTGCTCTGGAAGAAAAATGTTGATCGTGTCAAAAGTTCTTGTTAGTATAGGCAGTTCCATGTCACCATAGCAATTTTTCATTGTTGTTCTAACCATAATTGTGTTAAAATGATTTTGGTAATGATAAATAAAAGTGAATGAAAAATAAAATTTAAGGTACACGGTGATCATTTATAATGTCCCCCCCTCTCAACCTTTTTATTTTTCACAATAGAAAAAAATGATAAATCAAAAGTTGTACAGGATGATGCAAGCTATTTGCAGAATATATTGTTATTTATACAGGATGTTTCAAAAATGCGTGACAATTCTGAACATTTTTCGTCTAATATGTCCTATACCTAAATGTAATAGTTTTCGAAATATTCGCATTTCCACTAAGCGGTTACATTCTAGAAAATATTCTAAACATTTCAGTTCTAGGTGGCGGTGAATTAGGCGGTCACGAAAAAAAAACTTTGTTTATTAGTGACAGTAGTGACAGTTACACGTTGAGGAAATATAACATATTATTTTTATTGAAATGCGTTATTCAAAAAATGAAAAACAATTTATTACAACAGAAAGAGAAAGTACCCCAAAGAATTAACCCCCTGATGCATCTTCCTGATAAGACAACATTTCATAAGATTTAAAAAAAGTTGCAACGATATTTTTCAACTAAATTTTGCACAGTTTTCAGGTAACACCCTGTAGCGATTTCATATGAGGAATACCTCATGTTACGAAGGAGTACGAGATTATAGCTGAAGGACTAGGCTAACGAACAGTGTAAACAGAATTCAAATTGTTCAAAACAGAAAAAAGTTATTCAGATTTCAACAGGGGCAAAATTTTGGGGTGGGACGAAATCAGTGTTGCGTTGTTTAGTTGTTTCAGAAATTGATTTTCCGAATTATATACGATTATGTTCCTCAATCCAAAATGAAATCATTGATATTTTCTTTATGAATAGAGGTCTCTTATTGGAGATGACTAATTTACAGCCACAAGAACGGTTTTTTTTTCGAATGTAGCAGCTTAGTGGAAAAACGAGTATTTCGAAAACTATTACATTTAGGTGTTGGACATATTATTCAAAAAATTTCCAGAATTGATTGAGAATTCTAGAAAATTTACAATATACAGGGTGTTCCATTTGAAAAAATATAACTTTGACTTTTCAGGCATTTCTGAAACATCCTGTATAAATAACAATATATTCTGCAAATAGCTTGCATCATCTTACACAACTGTTGTATTAATCATTTTTGTCTAATGTGGAAAATAACGAAGTCGGATTGGGGGGACATTATAAATGATCACCGTGTACATAAAAAGTGTGAAGAGTGACATATTTCACACGAGTAGTCGAATATTTCACAGCACCAAGAGAGACTTGGAATTAGCGAACTCCGTGTGGCAGAGATATAATCTTGATCTTGTTAACCTCAAACTTTTTTGCGTGTGGATTACATAGATTGCCTCTATATAGAAAGGTTCCTGTTAGACCTGATGGTGAGAGTTCTTCATTGGTCATATTCCATGATAACACGGTTATTTCCAATTCAAAACTTTTGACTTTTCATGGTTTATCGATTCTGTCCACTTCATATCAGAGAATATCAGAGATTAGTCATCCGAATAAAAAAATGTAGATTTTTATTGAATACCGTAACACAGATCTACTTTGTTACATTTTCGACATATTTCACTCTGTAACTCTTTTTTTTTACGATTTTTGGCCCGAAAAAAATCTAGGATACCGACATTACCAGTTAGTATGCGCAGCCAAAAAAACAGCTGCCTATAGCATCTATAGAAAATGATAAAAAAAAGGAATAGAGTAACAAAATATAGACCCGTGTTTGGGACAAGAATGTCATAACTGCTGGTCACTGAAAGTTGGTGAAAATTCACTCGCAAGATTTCACCCTGACAGAGACAGACAGACTGACAAGACAGCGAGTTGATAAAAAGTTGGTAATGAAATTCCTCTCCTAAAGTCACACTGATTTTATTTGGTAATTTTTCACTTATCATGCGATCTATATTTTGATGAAAATTTTTGTTGGTACTTACGTATTTTGACCCAAAAAACACGAAATTCATAATATTAGCGTGAACATATCTCTAGTTTTTGAGATAATCGATGCCAAAGTTCGAAATTTCACCTTCTTTAACTGATAACCATCTTTATTTTTGACATGTATTGAAGAGAGAGAACACTTATCACTGACTGGTGTTGCTATAAGGCAGCTGTGAATCCACGTTTATTCGCTCAAGATCCGCATTGATGTTTTCAAAATGGCCGTTGTTTATGTAGCCTAGTTTAAGAAATCATAGGAAAAATACGGAAAAATCACATATTTGTGATGTTTTTTTACACAAAAATAATAATTAACCATGGTAAATGCATGTTATATGTCCTGGGATCTAAGATGATACAATACTTGCCCAAAAGTTGCCATACAAAGAAGGTGAAATTTCGAACTTTGGCATTGATTATCTCGAAAACTAGAGATATGTTCACGCTAATATTATGAAATTTGTGTTTTTTGGGTCAAAATACGTAAGTACCAACAAAAATTTTCATCAAAATATAGATTGCATGATAAGTGCAAAATTACCTTTTATTTATACATGTAATATTTTCACATTCATCACTTTTTCCCTACTCAGCCATCAGTGTCCTTCATAGAAGTATTGTTGTGTTGTAGGACTACAACGATGACATCCGTCAAGAGCAGATGTGGGAAATGCAGGTGCTGTCCAGCCAGAAGAACAATAACAACAAGACGCCGGAAGAAGCGCCATCAGATGGCACTGAAGACAGACTCAATGGTAGGGAGAGCGGTGAAGCAACAGGGGAGGCACGGGCCTCGCAGTCAGAAGAAGAACACCCAGCCATGAGGGGGGTTCAAGTGTCAGGTGAGCAGGAGTTTGACATTTCGACTAATTCGTCCATTCGATCTTTATAGCTCCGTTCATGTATGGATGAAAACATTGAATCAATATCTAAAACGACACAAATGCGCCTTAACATCCGATGAGCATAGTTTTTCTCCAAACAAAGCTCACATTACAAAGCAAAGCCTCATATGATGATGTCACTGATGTCAGGTACGACAATTGTCGTTCTAAATGAACACCTGGTAGACGGAGCAATATTGTTTGTTTGCTGACATCATGACGTGCTTCTTCTGTAAGCAGGAGACATCTTTTGAACTAACCGTGAACTATTTTGTTCTTGAAGTTCCATCACTGGCCATAACCTAGCTTTTCATTTGCATGTATGCGCTCCTTTTATCACATCGAATTTCTTGTTCGAAGCATGATGAGATTATTCGAGCTCCCATTGTCTGAGGGTATGAGGATTTGAATCCCGAGAAAGTATGAGTTAGGCTGATACAAATTTTAACGATATGAAAACCGCGATATACGGGTTTATCAGATTTATCAGAAACCCAGAAATCACTCTAGTCGGTAACATTTTTCTTCTCACAGTTATGCCACAGAAAGTACCACAGGCAATGATAAATTGATAGAACAAGATGAATAGAACTAGAAAAGTAACTTACCCGCTTGGTCAGTGAAGTATTTGATAATATTTCATCGAAAAACATATCAGCGACATATTTCTTTCGCATGCGAATATTTTTCTAATTTTGGCGAATGAAACTCGTCTACCACCATTGCTTGAATGGCCGAATTTGACCTTCAACAAATTTCAATGATTCATCCCCCATTAAACCCGCTTGGAAAATTTATCCATAAAAGAATAATTTATTATTATAATTGTTTCAATAGTTTTGCTCATTTCAACTCTTCAATTACTGGGAGATTTTCACTCATAATATCACGATATCCTTGCACGAATAATTTACGTTCGTGTGGTATTTGGTATGAAAATTTCTTCCCTAAGTATATAAAACCTGTGTAGAACAAGCATTTTTACGATACCAGTTCTAATAATTAAACTAAACGGAAAAAAGAATAAAATGATGAAGCTAAATATATTGTTATTCACACACACACTTATTCAGAAAGCTTCTGCAGTTTGGGAAATGTATAATTGAACAATCATTGAACGATATTCGTGTTAAGAATTCTTTAGTTAGTTAGTTGGGACTTAGGCTGATACGGATTAAATATATGAAAACTGCGATATACGGGTTGTTGAAAATATGATGAAAGATATTAAAAATGAGGTTAAAATGAGAATGAGATTTTTGGTTTAAAAGATTCTATGTGAGTATTTACAAAATAAGCGTTCCGACTTCGAATTATTTTTGTTGAGGAGGTCAAAATACGTGATAATTTCAAATCGTTGGAATGCGGTTAACGAAGATGATTGGTATCGAATCTATTTGAGTTTAAATATGTAATATACGTTCTTCTCTTCTCTATTTTCTACGCCAAATTTATGTACTGAAGGAGAACATAAATTTAACCTAAAATTGGGTAGCTGACATAGAAAAAAACTGAAATAAATAGGTAGCGACACAATCTTTGCAGAAGTTTGGGACTTGAGTGAACAGACAATTATACTTCCATCCTACTAGAGGTTTCTATTCAGAACGATTATGGTATCACCAGCAACAGAATTCAAAATCACAATGCATTGAATATACTATTTGGTTGTTCAATGACAAAATTGACATCCTATGCGAGATCCAATGTGAATTAGCTGCAATATAGATACAACTTATTCAGAATTTCACTAGCACTCTCTATGAACGAAAACTGTGAGCCTGGAAATTCTTAATGTTGATAGAAGCCGAAGACCCTATCATTGTTTCGGATTATGAGAGGCACAGCTATAACACTCGACTTTACGTTTTTAAACGTTCCGCTACACCCTTGAGACGCTTCAAGGCACAAGATATCAAAATGAATGACTGCCTACAGGAAAAAGTGGAGCACACAAAGGATGAAAGCTCAAATGGCGCAGTGAGTGTTATCCCAATTAGAGAATACTCGACAAACAATCCTGCTTTCCCTTGTTTTGCATACTGAGAATTACCTACGGCCTCCATTAAAATAACCCGACACAGAGAGTTTTATGTGCTATATACATGTGTATGCGCGGGGAAAGTTTCAATGAATACCCTGGAGTTTTGTAAACAATGTCAGCTGTAATATTTGAGGTGGATTGGCTGTTAATGAGTTGTATTTTCTTAGCTACAACTATGTACTCGGTTTATTATAGATCTCGTTTTCCTGTGGGTCTTCCATACTTATTTGCCTACTTTATTCTGTTGTTATAATAGTCCAGTGTATTTTTTACGTTACTAATGCTGTCAATGTGTTCTTTTTTGATGAATAAATATTATTATTGAATATTTTGATTGTGCGTACATAATCACACATAGAGCATATCTCCAGAAAATAAAATAATGTCTTAAATTCTGTTTGGATTCTTTATCTCATCAGTGCTCTGTTTTTGAGTTCAGATCGAATATCATGAATTCTTTAATCACATCAGATATCTTGAACCATACTGAGTAAAACAATATATCCTGACTGAATCTACTGAAACAAATGTTTTTTTTACATATTTGGAGGAACACCCTGTATATCATCACATTTCTGAAATCTGCATAATTTTCTGACTTCAATGATACCACATAAGTGACATTTCAAACGTCAAAATTATTTAAACAAAATAATTGTATTTTCTTATTTTATTTTATGTGATTTTGGTTAGATATATTTATCGCACATTTTATTAGGTACCAGATATGAATGAATTCCTCAATAAAAGTACTAATAAATGATACCTAGGTACCAATATGGTTTCATTTATAAAAAAATAGTTTTAACGCAAAATCGATTACGATGAACTTTATTTGCTAATAAAAAACACAATTTAGTATTTTTGACAGGATTTCCATTTTACTAGCATCAGTCGGGTCAATTGTATAATAAATCGGTACCATCATGACACGCACCTAGATGAAGAACTAAAAATTTAATTATCACTTATGGGTATATCCATGTGGTATCATTGGATTCAGAAAAGTATTCAGATTTCAGAAAAGTAATAATATACAAGAAATTTCATTTGAAAATCGAAAGTTGACATCATTTCCGAAAAAACCGAGTCTGTGAGACACGGTATTGTACTGAATTCGTCATAATCTGATATTTTCATCGTTCGGGGATGAAATAGCACCTCCCTAATATTGTCATTGTCATTCTGATCCTCTCAATAGTACACAACATCTAAAGTTTTGCAATCAAATTGTCTAAATTCATAACAGAAAAACTTATTCTCCGCGGTAAAGAATCACATTTTATTATTTCAAAGCATCAGTTTATAATACGAGTTAAAATCCTGACAGCAACATATAACGATGAGCCAAATACGACCCTATCGAAATATTGATTTTAAAAAATAAACGAGTTATTGATTTCATACCAATTTTTTCACACCCACACTGTATAACAGACAAACACAAAATAACTCATGAGTAGGCGGTGATCAAATCATGCTATATAATATCAAAATAATCAACTGATGAATAAGGGCCATACAATGAAGCAGAGATAACAAATGAATGGGCTATCCCAAGGACCGTTAAGAGACAGACAACAAAAGAGAAAATAGAAGACGTTATTTTTCAGCGCCATCAGTTTCAGCGAATTTTTCTTGAAGCCTTTGTCCGAAAACGGCAAACAATGGCTGATATAATTCATTTCAGATTTATCAGAAACCCAGAAATCACTCTCGCCGGTTACATTATTTTCTCACCAGTTATGCTGCAGAAAGTACCACAGGCAATGATAAATTGATAGAACAGGATGAATAGAACTAGAAAAGTAACTTACCCGCTTGGTCAGTAAAGTATTTGATAATATTTCATCAAAAAACATATCAGTGACATATTTCTTTCGAATCCGAATGTTTTTTTAAATCTTTGGCGAATTATAATCATCAGCCACCATTTCTTGAATTGCCGAATTTGAACTCAAACAAATTTCAATGATTCATCCCCTATTCAACTCGCTTGGAAAATTTATCCAAGAAAAAATCATTTATTATTATACTTGTTTCAATAGTTTTTCTCATTTCACCTCCTGATAATATCACAATAAGAGCTCGAAAAATATCCACGAATAATTTATGTTCGTGTGGTATTTGGTGTAAAAATCTCTTCCCTTTAGTATATCAAACTTGTGTAAAACAAGAGTTTCTACGATACTAGTTCTAATAATTCAACTAAACAAGAAAAATAAATGATGAAGCTGTAGTTATGCACACACACTTATTCAGAAAGCTTTTGCAGTTTGGAAAATGTATAATTGAACAAATATTGCACGATATTCGTGTTTCGAATCTTTCTACTCAAAACACATAAAAGGAATTTTTTATTGGGATTTTTCTCCTCATCCCCGATCTAAAATCCTGGAAGTGTCAAAGAAGCCACCGCTGCCTGGCAACAAAAAGGAATATTTTATAAACTACGTAGCCACTTCTGAATGTATATGTCCACTCTTTTCAATTCCGCCTTCATTATTTTTAATCTTTCACTTTGTGACGACATGAAAAATCATCTCATCAGGCTCCACTTCACAGTAGACCAACTCCAGAGATGTAAACGATGAATATTCATTTTAATTCGCATAAAACAGTATCCTCTTACTTTTCCAATGACAATCGAGAATCTTACAGAAATATGGGAACATTTTATGTATTTCTCAATGAAATTTTATGCACAGGATGTTATGTTACTTTTGAGGATAATCGGTATCCATGGCTGAGCGATGGGGGAGGGGGAATTGTAAAAAAAATGGATTTCGAAGTATTTCATGTATCGAACATCAATTCGAACATTTATGTACTTGAATTTTTAATGCTTTTTTGTAGTTGTAATTTATTATAAAATTAGATATAAATATTAGATTTTTTGGTCTTGGGCTTATTGAGAGATCCACATCTTGAAAATAGTTTCATCAGGTTGTCTTCTTCCTGGATAGCGATTGAAATATATGTTTGATGTAATATCACAATAATCATTATTAGGTATTTAAAGTTTCTTCTAAGATTCCATATATTTCTCGTAATTTTGAGTTTATTAATATTAGCATTCAAATACACCCGCCTACTAGGAATAAATTTTAAAAAACGCAAGATCTAGTAAAATATTACCTAGAAAAGATTCGATCCAATTGAACTATAGCCATTTGATTCCCATTTTTGTAAATACTACTCAAGTATTAAGGCTTAGGTTAGGTTAGGTTAGGTTAGGTTAGGTTAGGTTAGGTTAGGTTAGGTTAGGTTAGGTTAGGTTAGGTTAGGTTAGGTTAGGTTAGGTTAGGTTAGGTTAGGTTAGGTTAGGTTAGGTTAGGTTAGGTTAGGTTAGGTTAGGTTAGGTTAGGTTAGGTTAGGTTAGGTTAGGTTAGGTTAGGTTAGGTTAGGTTAGGTTAGGTTAGGTTAGGTTAGGTTAGGTTAGGTTAGGTTAGGTTAGGTTAGGTTAGGTTAGGTTAGGTTAGGTTAGGATAGGTTAGGTTAGGTTAGGTTAGGTTAGGTTAGGTTAGGTTAGGTTAGGTTAGGTTAGGTTAGGTTAGGTTAGGTTAGGTTAGGTTAGGTTAGGTTAGGTTAGGTTAGGTTAGGTTAGGTTAGGTTAGGTTAGGTTAGGTTAGGTTAGGTTAGGTTAGGTTAGGTTAGGTTAGGTTAGGTTAGGTTAGGTTAGGTTAGGTTAGGTTAGGTTAGGTTAGGTTAGGTTAGGTTAGGTTAGGTTAGGTTAGGTTAGGTTAGGTTAGGTTAGGTTAGGTTAGGTTAGGTTAGGTTAGGTTAGGTTAGGTTAGGTTAGGTTAGGTTAGGTTAGGTTAGGTTAGGTTAGGTTAGGTTAGGTTAGGTTAGGTTAGGTTAGGTTAGGTTAGGTTAGGTTAGGTTAGGTTAGGTTAGGTTAGGTTAGGTTAGGTTAGGTTAGGTTAGGTTAGGTTAGGTTAGGTTAGGTTAGGTTAGGTTAGGTTAGGTTAGGTTAGGTTAGGTTATCTAACTCTAAATTACACCTTCTTCGAATCTTCTCAACACCACTGAATTATACAAAATAAAAACTGTCATAAGAATGTATAAGTTGTTATCTCTCCAAAAAAAAACTCGCAAGACGATAGCGAATTTTTGCTTTCGCCAGTTAATTTGTATCGAAAAAAGAGATAGAGGGGCGACCTCCATTTTTATTAGTTTACAAACATCGAAATTTGCCCACCCTGTACAAGGACATACAAAAATGATAGATAATGTCTGGTACAAAATTTTCTCACCGAATCTCCCGCGAGTTTGAATCATGCTCCGTAAATATTTCTCGGTTGCGATTTTTTTCAAGAAAATTCAAACCTCGAAAAAATTTTCAGAAAGTATTCAACCTGCTGGGAGATTATAAGTGAAATTTTTAGACTTAGGTTTAATATCATTCACATCTACCTAACTTCAATATCGATATTATCGATATTATCAATATCAAGACCCATGCTCGAGCCTTTCCGATGAAATCACGCCCCTCTCACGTTTCCAGGAGCCCCCACCACCCCCGCCGTCGACCCCCTCGCCGCCCCGCCCGCCAACGGCGGCCCCCCTGCCCCCTCGCCACCCGCCCCCGACGGCCTGGGCGCAACGGGGGCGGCAGTCGCGCTGGGCACCCGCAAGCGGCCCCTCCTGGCCGGGGGGCCGCGCACCTCGATGACGCCCACCAAGCGGACCGTGATGAGCCTGCTGGCAAGGGCCAGGGCCGCCCAGGCGAAGCAGCTGCCCGTCGCGGCAGCGGCGGCGGCGACCGCCAGCGCCTTCACCAGGGGGGCGGCGGCCGCCTTCGACGAGTGAGTCTAGACTTACACCTTCATATTGTGTCACACGGTAGCATTATATCGCCTCAGTTGTGTCTCACGGTAGCATTAAATAGTTTCACGGTAGCATTAAATCGACTTTACTGTTTCATGGTAGCATTAAATATCCTTTGTTGTGTCTCACGTAGCATTAAATAGTTTCACGGTAGCATTAAATCGACTTAATTGTTTCATGATAACATCAAATCACCTTTGTTGTATCTCAAGGAGCATAAAATCGTTCCACGGTAGCATTAAATCGTCTTTGTTGTGTTCTAAGGTAGCATTAAATCGCTTTCAGTGTTTCACGGTAGCATTAAATCGTCTTTGTAGTGTTCCACTGTAGCATTCAATCATCTTTGTTGTGTTTCACAGTAGCATAAAATTGCCTTTGTTGTGTTTCACGATAGCTTCATATCGTCTTTGTTGTGTTGAACGATAGCATTAAATCGCCTTTATTGTTCCACAGTAGCATTAAATCGCCTTTTTGTGTTTCACAGAGCATTGAATAGTTTCATGAAAAAATTAAATCGATGAAATATAAATTTCATTTTCGATGTTCTACGGTAGCAATAAATTGCCTTTGTTGTGTTTCACGGTAGCATTAAATCGTCTTTGTTGTGTTTCCCTCTAATAAGACACATTGCTTGTGTTTCACAGTAGCATATTAAATCTTCCTTGTTTTGTTTCACGAAAGCGTAACATCGCCTTTGTTGTGTTTCTCTGTAAAATTAAATCGCTTTTGTTGTGTTTCACGTCATTAGGATACGTTAATTGAGACACCTTTTATTGTGTTTCACAGAATCATCAAACCGCCTTTGTTGTGGTATTAAATCGACTTAGTTGTTTCTCACGGTACCATTAAATTGTATTTTTTCGTTCTACAGCATTAATTAAGACACCCCAATTGTGTTTCATAGTAGCATTAAATCGCCTTTGTTGCGTTTCTTGGTAGCATTAAATCGCCTTTGTTTTGTTTCATGATGGCATTAAATCTCCTTTGTTCCGTTTCTTGGTAGCATTAAATCGCTTTTGTTTTGTTTCATGATGCATTAAATCGCCTTTGTTGTATTTCACAGTAGCATTGAATCGTCTTTGTTGTGTTTCACAGCATTAAGGCACCTCAATTGTGTTTCGCGGCAGCATTAAAATATGTCAATGTTGTGATTGAAGACAACAGGACGCCTCTATAGGTTGTAATTCACAATCAAAATTCCTATTTCACCATGAATAGCATGAGAACGTCCCTATAGTCATAGAGCATATTTGTGATACCGATTCTAATTTAATTCCTGTTTTATTTTCAGGCGTACTCCGACGTTGGTACCGTTATTACGAGAGGATTATATGAGCGCAGTAAATCTAAATTTAATTTAAGAGTGGAAATGTTGGTTCGATAATTTTTCATCTCAAATATTGTGTGAAATTTTGCTTCCTCAATGTTTTGAGTAGGGTAATCAAAACAAAATCAAATGATGAAATAGATTATTTCGATGAGTTTTTCGGGAGGTAAATTGCAGCTAGAGTTTCGGAGTTTTTCAATTTCTTCAAATACCAACTAAAGTTCCAGGGAGTCTCATAGAACTTCGAATTAATTTAAAAAACTTGACCCGAATTCGAAAACGAATGTCTACTGCTATTTACTTCTCGATCATATTTCAGTATTATTGAACTTTTTTCAAATCAAATATGAATGAGAGCACATCGGAAAGCACTGTACTAAAATTACAAACAGGATGGTTTAAAAATGGGAATGATCCATTTTTCAGCAACACCCTGCTGTATTCACTGATAAAAAACTGTCACAAAAACTATATGAACAATTATGCATGGACCAAAAATAATATTAGTGGAATTGATTTCTACTGCAGCATCAATAATTTTTACATGTTTATAATTTGGATTTCTTAATTCAAGGATCATTGATTTCACTATGTTGAATAAAATTGTGTATACCTATCCTGTATATTAGACTTTTTGTTGTTATGAAGAAGGATTATTTTAAATATCTCCAAGTAGTTCATGCCTGTAGATAATGGACAAGAGTTCTTGAGAGTTGTTATACCTTTGATTTGTTAAGATAATGTAGACAGGATATGAAAAACAAAATCCACACTTCAATAAAATGTATACTATTATCATGTGTCTGTGCGAAAATTTGATCAAATCCTGTGTATATTTACTATAATATTGTGAAACTAACTTGGGTAGTTAATTTTATTGTTAAAAAATTGATAATATAGAAAATAGATAAATGTATTCAGTGGCTTCATCAGATTTGAATTTTTCTTTCAAAACATTTGTATGGTCACTGTAATTTTCAATAAATATGTCTATATGAAATGATTTGAAATTAGATAAAAAAGTTGAAAACTAATATAATATATAGGTGTTATCTTTAATATCAATATAACAAGTAATTAATTGTATTTTAAAAATCTTCCAAATGAGTTAAATGAACTACCAGAGATTGTGCCAAATAAATAAAAAATAAACTAATAAACAGGTTTTCCAAAGATCAATTATCTATTTGCAGAGTGCAAATTTTGAGAAAAATGGAATATCTGATTGTTAGGCTATTAGAACTACTAAATGAATTAAAAATATAAAGTTTCCCTTACAAAAAAGAATTGCATCATAAAAATGATTGTCAATTTTATCCTCTCCTGAAAATTGAAAATTGTCAAATGTCTAGAAAAAATGAAGTTGGTTGTTCATTTAAAATAATGTCCTTAATATAAGTAGTAGGTACTGTAATAATAATGATATCAGCTAAAAATTCCATAAAATCTGCTATGCTCTAAAATAAATGTCTTGTACTATGTAATGTGAATTACCAATAAAATTTCAGAAAAAAATTGTTTGTTGTTCTATTGTCCTTCATCCTAAAGGTGGGCTAGCTTTTTTGAATGAGCATCAACAACTATTTGAAATAATAAATATAATTGTTCTATAGGTATAGGTGCTCATTTTTAATAAAAACTTGAATAAAAATGTATCACAAAAATTGATAAATGTTCAATAACTAAATCAATAACAGGAGTAGCAAACTGCAGTATTATCACTATAACTCGGAAACGAACAGTTCTTGCAGAAATCTTCATCACAGTTCACACAAGAATTTGAACAATCTGTACATATGAAATTATCACAGTAAAAGCACTTGCTTTTCACAGACAGTGGGGTAGAACATTTGAAACACTTATAAAATGAATCAGGTATTTCATTTGATTTATTTTCAATTGGAATTTGTTTAGAGGCCCCTTTATATAACATTTGTAGGGTTTTTTCTGATGCGATATTGAGAATACCTCTAGCTTTGGACTCTTTACTGATCTGCTTCTTTATATGATGATCTTCTTCATCAAACGGGCAATTTCGTTTTGGCATCTTGAGCAATCTTGGCTCTTGAGAAAGAAAATTTAATTTGTGTGTTGACTTGTTTTGGTTTTTTCAAAATCTGAGTTGAGGTTAGATGTCATACATGTCAAATATTTTTCTCTTTCCTCTTCTTTTTTATAATTTTGAGACTCATCAAACTTAATTTAAAAAGACTGATGACACAGAGTATAGGTCGTTTTTGTGCTGATGACTTGAGAAGGGAAGAGAGAACTGAGAGAAGAGAAATATAGTTGATTTTTGATTTACTTTACGAAAGTCTTGAAATAAGTAGATAACTAGAATTTTCTTATTGCCAAAGCTTTCGAGCAACAGTCCAAAAATGTCACATCTACAAGGTGGGAGAGTAGATATATCTAATATACAAATATCTGCCAGAAACAATTTGATCAACCTCCTAGAAAAATGTCCAGGCAAAAAAGCCATAGTTTGGGACAACAGTTTAGCAGGCCCCGTTGGGCTAGTAGCACAATATACTATTCTGAGAGAACACATGGTAACCAAAATGTATCCTTTACGTCCCATGCCTCTGCCAGAGACAGATGTGGATCATATAATTTTCATATCCAGACCGAAATTGCACCTAATGGACTACATAGGTACTAGATAGAACACCTATCGTGATTTTCTGTGTTAATGATAATGTCACTTCCAGCTCAGAATGTCCACTCTGATAATAAAACTAAATCTGGTTCAAAAAAACAATTCCATTTGTTTTTTGTTCCAAAGAAAAGTCTTCTTTGTATGGAGCGACTGAAGCATAAAGGTGTTTTTGGTAGTGTAATAATGATTGATGAATTCAAATGTCAACTATTTCCTTTTGACTCTGATGTTCTATCAATGGAAATATCTGAAGTTTTCAGGTAGCTTTCAGATTCTTCCTTTCACAATTTCTTTTTAACTATATCCAACATTTGTAGAGAATACACCATAGAGAATGACCCAACATACCTGTATCAAATAGCTCAAGCTATAATTTTTCTCCAAAAACTTTATGGGCCTATTCCAAAAGTCTGGGGTAAAGGAATAGCAGCTAAACAAGTGTGGGACTTGGTCACAAGACTCAACAGGGAAAACAGTAGTGATGAGGAATCCAAGAGAAGTGAACAATCTTGTATTGATCAGATATTACTCATTGATAGATCTGTGGATTTATTGACACCTTTGGCTACTCAGCTCACATATGAAGGTACTAGACATTTTAATTGGGTCTGGGGTATTAGAAAGTGTTTCTGGAATTTTAGGTTTAATTGATGAAATTTTTGGCATCAATAATTCTACTGCCAACTTTCCCATTGATAATTTCTTGAGTAATGAGGAAAGGGGCACAGAATCTCTCTCTGAAGATAAAAAACAAATTATACTGGATTCTGCTGATAATCTTTATGCAGACATAAGAGATAAAAATTTCAATGCAGTATGTAAATCATCTATGAGATTTCCTGAAATCATGTACAAAAAATGTTTTCAGATTGGTGCTTTCCTTTCAAAGCAGGCTAAGTCTATAAGTAACCAACTGGAGAATACACAAGAAAAGTCAGTTCAAGAAATGAAACTCTATGTACAGAGATTGCCTCAAATTTTGGCAAAAAAGAAGCAACTTGCCACTCATACTGCTATAGCAGAGTGTATAAAAGAAATTACTGATGGCTATGAATTTCTAGATACCCTACAGGTAATAAAGTAGGTTCTGAAAATATGATTGGATAGAATACAAAAATTTCAGGCAGAACAAGAATTTTTGAATTGCATTGAAGTTGACAAACCCAGTCAATACATTGAAGAAATTATTGCACAAGGCAAACCCCTAATTAAAGTTCTCAGATTAATGTGTCTCCAGTGTATTGCTAGCTCAGGGTTGAAGCCTAAAGTTCTTGAAGGTTACAAACGTGAATTAGTGCAAGTATGTTGAGTAAAATATCCTTTCATTTTTTGATTGAATATTCTTAAGGTATATGGATTGGAAACCTTATTGGCAATCTCAAAACTGGAAAAAGTAGGTCTTTTGAAACTCCAGTCTGGAACAAGACAGTACACTGTTCTCAGAAAAGCTCTACGTTTAACTGTGGAAGATACTTCAGAAATAAACCCTACTGATATCAGCTATGTTCACAGTATTTATGCACCACTGAGCATTAGACTTGCTGAACAAGTTACCAAAACTGGAGGTCTAAAGCAACTGCAGGATGTCCTGGGCCTTTTACCAGGTATAACAAAATAATCATCCAGCAAAATGTGGTTTCATTTTCCAAATTCTAGGGCCTACTCTTGAAGAAACACAAACAGTAACTTCTAATTTTATGTCTACTAATAATGAATCTCCTATGACTGTCTTAGTTTTCTTTATAGGTGGTTGTACATTTGCTGAGGTTAGTTTTTAACATGTATACCATTGTCCATCATATACATATAATTAAACATTTTTTTAGATATCTGCATTGAGGTTCCTGTCTCAACAGGAAGATTCAAATGTTGAATTTGTGGTTGCAACTACCAAGTTGATCAATGGATCTTCATTTCTGAAATCAATTATTGAAAATTGAAATAATTTAGGAGGAAACTTCAACAATGATATGTTTTCCAAGAACAGAAGAAAATATTGAATATAAATGAATGGGAGAAAGCTAAGAACATAGAACTTGACCTCCAAATGTATTTAATTGCTTTGTATATTTTCAAAGAGATAACCTGGGTAATATAATTCCTTATATTGTTTTAGTATATATAACTGTGATATCTTATTCATTTAAACAATAAATAATCACTCATTCTTATCTCATTTTTCCAGTATCATACTAGGGACCTATTTATTTTCAACAAATCAGTATTAATCCTGGACAAAGGTGATTTGTATGCATTAGTTTCAACCAACACCTCATGGGCTGAACATACATAAATTTGTGACAACCTATGAAATGAAAATCTCTTATTTACTTTATATTCTATAATAATTCAAGTTTTAAGCCAACTACATAAATTTCCATATCACATATCATTTACAATGTATTCTTCCAACCAAACCTCATTCACTGCTGTGCTTCTTTCTTCTGCTTGATTTTATAATCTGAGAGAGCAGCCTTGATAGCATCTTCTGCTAGCATGGAACAATGTAACTTCACAGGAGGTAGAGACAACTCCTTGGCTATCTCAGTATTTTTCAGCTTCAGAGCCTGGTCTACAGTTTTTCCCTTCACCCACTCAGTGGTGTATGAACTGCTAGCTATAGCAGAGCCACAGCCAAAAGTTTTGAACTTTGCATCAATGATCTTACCATCATCATCTACTCTGATTTGGAGTTTCATCACATCTCCACAGGCTGGGGCTCCAACTAAACCTGTGCCAACGTTCTTGTCGGTTTTGTCCAAAGATCCAACATTTCTGGGATTCTCATAGTGATCCAGAACATTTTTATGGTATCCTGCACCACTTGTTCTTAGAACAGGCAATGAAAGAGTACGAAAAAGTTTTGAGGATGCATTCAATGCCATGTTGATTCGAAGATAGAAGCACGATAGAAGACAATTATTTTGTTTAGAATCGGTGTTTTTTATCTCAATTTTCAATTTTTTTAATTCATGACATGTTAAATGTCACTTGTCAGTAGTGCATTGTTGCAAGATCTTTGTTTGAAACCTCTAATTGATTAAAAGCTGGCAAGAGCCCATCCCATATTAGAATTTATGGGCCATGAAAACAATGTACTTTCATAATAACTTCTTGACAACCAGGATAAGGAATCATAATAGGCGGCAAAAATAAGATTCAATATGAATATTTTAATATAATACAAAAGTAAACAATCATAGAGATATCAACTTTGCACATTCACCATTGAATTTGTTTCTATTGTTTCACTTTTTTAATCCTGTTTTTGTTTTGGGCGGTTCGAAAAGTGATGCACTTTTTATCCAAAAATGTTATGAAGTCCTGTAAAGATAGAGAACGATGTTTTATTGGTTTCACAAAATTGATAGGAATCTTTACAATTCAGAAGGTATATTATATATTTGAATTCAATAGCTTTGAAGTATTTTATTGGTGCTATTTTATTCTGTGACACCCTGTATATTTTTCAACTAATTGAAAATTTTTGTGATGGAAATTTCAATAAGACCAGTTGCAACAATTATTCATCTTAAATTTTTACATAGTGCCAGGAGATACTTACCACAATTTGCTTTCGTCTTATTTTATTATAATTTTGGTCCAAATAAAATAAGCAGCATCACATAATGTTCAAAGGAAAAATCCCCACATATTTTTCAATTCAAGAATTATTGTTTTGAATGTTATCTGAATTTTATAATTCTATCCAAAAATCAGAATGTTCAGATCGCTTAGTGCAAAATAAACCAATTACCTACCTCCAAGTGGAAAGCACATCCTGATTGATCCTTCAACATTGAATAGATCACCTCTAAATGTAATGGTTCATATAAAAGTATGTTATTATGCAATTGTGGGTTGCTGGATAAAAAATTGTACCAGGCAACTTGTAGTGGCATCCGACAAGAAGAAATCTTTGAAGGCTTCCTCTCAAATATGAGATCCTCAGGATTCTCCCTGAAAAATCATCTGATGATAATGGATAATATACACTTCCAGATATCTTACTTTATAACCAATTCCTTCTTGATTAGTGTCAACTCTGCCGGTTCATTCACAATTCTACTTGGTGACAACGTTCTCCGTTTTTTATATGCTTGTTCCTCATCTCCTGTAGCCATGAGGTTACATTTCTCAGATCTGACAACAGGATGTGTACTTTCATAGATGTATTTCAACAGTTTGATGCCTTTCTGCCTCTTTAGAGGTTTAAACCCAAATTTGTCAAGTTCTTTCCTTATTTTTGGAGTGTCCATTTCCTCATAGTTTGCCATTGGAGTGACATCTTGGGTTTTGATTATCATATTGTTTTCAGGGGTAGAAATGTTTGATAATTGGCTCACTTTCACTGGACTAGAATCAGTGCTACTTTTGCCCTTATCTTTTTTGGATCCTATCAACTTTTTCCCAGTATTGTTGGTTGAAATATCAGCAGATTTTTTCGTTGGTTCAGTTGTTATCGTTTCTTCTTCAATGATTTTATCAAATGATTGGGTTGAGTACTTGTTCCTGAGATCTGAAATAAATTATGAGAAAGTGTTGATTCTGTTAAGACAGGAAGTGCATGAAGATTTTTCCCATGATATATGGTGAAGGATTTCAGAATACAACTAATAATTATAAATTTCACAATAGGTAGGCACAGAGAAGAGTGTATACCTTTATGTACATCATTAATATCTTCACAATTGAGGGCTCCAGTATCCATAAAGTTTTCATATTTGCTCAAGTTGTAAAAGTCCTCATTTTTCTGATCTGCACTGTGTAAACTTGAATAATTCAATTCCTCATCACTAATGACAATACTTGTTTGGGAAGAAGTTTGAGAAAAACTTTCAAATTCGTTTCCATTAATTTCTTGAGTTTCAGAATTACCTAAAAACCAAGTCTGAAATGCTTCTCAAGAAGAATAGGATACACTCACCAGCTTGAGAACTCAGCATTTGAGTAACATAATCAGTAACATTTAATGAGTTTGTGCAGTTATAATCATACATTTCATCAGATGTTCTGGGAGTTGAAATTCTTGAATTTGAAGAAGCCCTTTTTGATGATTTCTCTGAATTGTCCTCTGTATATACATTTCCAGTCTCAATCTCATTTTCAGTAATGTCGATGTTTTTTTCAGGAATTCCCTTGGGACTAGCAAATTGTGGTATACTTATTTTGTCAAAATCAACATTTTCTGAACCATTTGTTGGACTGTTAGGTAAATTGTTTGTTACTTGAATATGAGGATGCATTGAAGATTCCATAGTTTTGTGAAGACTGTCATAAAATTCATTATCAAGACGAATTCCTACCTCATCTTGGTGATGCATAGATTTTTTTGAAGGATCCTCAGATTCTTCAGAAAAATCTGAAATATCACAATCATCTGGATCTGAAATCAATTCAAACTGAATAGAAAATATCAATACCTACAAAATTGGAAGCTTAACTTACCAAGTTTTTTATCATTAATTATTGTGAAATGACCGGCTTCATTTGAATTTGATGATTGAGTTAAATCAATCAATTCTTCACAAATTTCTTGGCGTATTTCTTTATTGATTTCAAAATCATGAGCAACTACAGAATTTTTGCAAACACTCTCAGCATTTTCGATACCACTATCAGTTGAGAGTGCAATAGATGATGATGAAGAAATAAATTTATCAATGTTTGAGAAATGAGACCTACTGAAATTATCTTTCTTTGGTAAATCACATTCTTTATGTGAGCTCACCAAATTATAAACTGATTTTGACAAATCTTCAGAATTCTTACAAAAACTCTCAAAATACTCAATACCACTATCAGTGGACCCAAAAGTATACAAATTATTCTTATCATCAGTCTTTGAAGATGAACTCTTTGAGAGTGAATGCTTTGGAAAAGAGCATTCATCAATATTATTCAAAGTTTTATTGATTGGGTCATTATATTTCCCAAAAATTGTAGATAATTGTTTTGGAACCTTTGCAATTTTGATATTTACAGGAGATGTGAGTGTCTGATTCATAGAGAAAGATATTGATTTGCCAGAGATACTTGGTGATTTTAGAAAAGGTGATTCAATGTCAGACTCAAATAGGTCTGGAGAAGCACAGTTTCTAATGGTTACAGATTCAGTTTGAACAACTGATGGTTCATGATCAGAAATAAAAATTTCATCATTCTTCACTTCAGCAACCCTCAGCCTTGGAAGGCTGATTGAGTTTTTTTCAGAAACAGTCAAAATGGTGCCATTTGCAACAATAGATTCATTGGAACCACCTTCTGTATTGCCAAAACTGGTATCAACATTTTTTGTGCATTTTTCTGGAGATCTGTCCCTGCCTGGTATTTGATTCCAGTCTTTCAATAGGCAACCATAAACAGATTTGCTGAATGGTAAACCTAATGATGTACAGTAATAATTTCCTGGATCAACATTCAATATGTGTTTTTTCAAGCAGTTGTAAGGTTGTAAGCTGTCACTATAAAGTGTTTCTTGTAAAATATTAGCACATTTGAAAGTGTCATGTCTCTGTTGTGATATAATCATTGAGATCTTGGAGATTATCAAAGATTGCCTATCTTCGTCACTTCTAGTTTGTAAAATAGGTGTAATGAATCGAAATTTGGAGTAGTTTTTACGCTTTTTTGGTTCCTAAAATTATCAAACATTACTCAAACACTAACGTGATTACCTGAAAACTTACTTCATGAACCATGTGTGATTCTGAATCCTTCTTAGTTTTACTGGATTTGAAGCCATATCTTTCAAGAATGGTACCTTTTTTAGGTATTCTATCTGGGCTTAAAAATGTTGGTAGATCTGGCTCTTGGTTCTTTTTGAATCTTTCAGGATTTTCCAAGGCTAGAGTAGAATTTGATAGGGCTATAGCCATTTGTAAATGTTCAGGGTTCACATCTATATTTTTGAAGTTATCTTTAGTGCATTTTTGTATAGATCCTGGTTTTCTTGTTCTCTTTCTAATTGTAGTTTTTTTAATAATAGGTTTCTTGGAAGAGGATTTTGATTCTTTCTTTAGTGGTTTTGATATTCTGAAATCATCATCATTGTCTAGATTAATTTGAGTAATTTGTTTGATTTCACTTAGTGAACCTCTGTATGGGGATTCAAAGTGGTCCAATTGTTCAACATTTGTTCTGTTAAAAAAAAGTACTATTAATATACATCAATTTTATTTCACCAATCTACATCTAAAAGAAACAAACCTAGTACTAGCACTACTGGAAGCTTCCTGTTTAGACTTCAGGTTGAGAAAAGAATGCTTTACTGAACCATGATTGCTTGACTGGTTTCTCTTCATATTTTTCTGCTTCCTTCTCCCTTGCTTTCGCTAAAACTTCTTCTAGAGGACCACCTTGTAGACTAGCTTGAATGTGTTTAACTTTCAGAGCATATCCTTCAGGGTAATCAAATTTTTCGCTATCAAGGGATTTTTTCAATTTCTTACTAGCTGGCCACAGTCTAGAATGAATTAGTATAGTATTATTTCAATGAAGCAAAATTGAGAACATGAACTTACTCATAAAAATACCAACAAACTGCACCAAAACCTAAAACACCTAGTGCATAATAGTTTCTGTGAATATAAAAAGGAGTTCCTTTTGATTTCCTGGGTTTACGATACTTCTCGTTTATTCTCCAATCTGCCATATCCTAGACAACAACAGGATTTTTCAATCCCCCACTTTTTGGAAAAATTATACAACACATGACACTGTCCACATGTGATAATCAAAATCTGTAAACTTTACTCGTCTTTTTTTTTGTCACCTACTCCCTACTCGCCTTGTCCATAACATAAAGCCGGCTGAACCTGAATCATAGAGAAACGCGTTTCTCTATGACCTGAATCAACGGGTGACGCTGACGAAACGAAGACGAGTGTCTGTCAGTCTGTCTACCCGCCTGTCAAGAGTGTCAAGAAAAATAAAATCATTCTGATTTTGGAAAAATAATTAATAAATAATTCATTGGTGACTACAAGGATAAGGATCATCGACATCTATTAAAGAGCTGCAGATCTGAAGGATGATATTTGCTCTGGTCTCTAGGATCATGATAGTTGAATAATAATATATTTGAGTATATTTATTTCGGAAGTTGTTCAAAAAAGGTGAAAATATTTGATAATAAATACTGTAGTTATCATTACAGAATGTTAGGTTTTCTAGGTACTAGAAGAGCTTTTGTTCAGAATGTTTGAAAACAATGAAGTAGTGAATCAGGAGCAGGAAATTGTGACTGATGATACAAGTGGTCTGCGGAAGAGGAATTTGGTTGAATCGGCACAGCAAAAGCTTGAACTTGGTAAATATGAGACTGCTTTAGTAGGTTTTGACATCTATAGATTGCCTGCTATTTCTAGCATCTCAACTCCTTCAAAGAAAAATTCCCTATTCTGGCCATTTCCTAGCACCAAAACGATTATGGTTGAAGAGAGTGTCAACTCCAAACTGTGATGTTGTTATGGTTTTTCCATCCGGAGCTAAGGACTCTGTTTTGTTATGGCTTCTTTCCAAGCTAAGACAATCATCAGGATTAACTGTCCATGTTAGACATCATTCCTCTACTCAAAGTAGTGCTTTCTATCTTACAGCACAATTTTCAGTGTAAGTTTGACTTGACATTCACTTGGTGAGAATTTATTTTCAAGCTCAAATTGCAGTCTATTGAAAGCAGCTGAAGAATATCATCTTCCAAAAGCACTTAGACAGAATAGAGGTGGTGGTCTGAAGGAGTTTTTTGTTCAGGATTTCTCATCTTATGAAGGATCAAATGATGAAAAGCTTTTTTTTTCTACAGAAGAAAGGCAGTGGCTTGTTTTGCATCTTTTAGAAAGTATAAGAGCCAAAATCAGTGATATTGATGTTATAGCTGATTTGGAGTTGATAGAAGGACAACCAATAAGTAATAGCTTTGTCATATGGTTACCTACATAATGAAATATATTTTATTTTAGTTCCAAAATGTCTCACCACAGGTGTAATATCTCAAGTTTTTCCTTTACATGAACCTGCTGCTTTGGAAAGACTGCAGAATATTTGGGTTAGAGATGTCTTTGCTAAGCAGCCTCTAGGTAAGTTGATGGATCACCTGAAAAATAGGACTTTATATAAAATCAAATTTCAGATGAGATAACAGAGTATTTTGGAGTTAAAATTGGCATGTATTTCGCATGGTTAGGCCATTATACTACTGCTTTAAGCATTCCAGCTGTATTTGGTTTCATATTTTGGGTAAGAAAGTTGTTAATTCCTCCCATGTCTTCTAATTCATCTGATGACATTGCAGCTATGTTGTAATGGGAAGCACCAAACTCTTGAAGATGTTGGTTATGTACTCTTCTCCTTGTTCAATGTTGTTTGGGTAACCACTTACCTGCAGGCTTGGAAGAGATATTCTGCCGAACTGGCTTTTAGGTGGGGCACCTTGGACCAACGGAATGATCTGTTGGCTGAACCAAGACCTCTGTTTAGGGTAGGTCTATAGATTGTGATAAATACATAGCTTCAGCTTCATCATGTCATTAAAAAGAGAATCATTCAATACACAAGAATAACATGTTAAACATTCCAATTGAACAAATGCAACAGCAGCTTGATCACACTATTGTTCAGAAATATTTCCTTGTAATAACTCTTACAAGAGTTGAAATATTATTTTCTGAAGATGAAAAAAATCTGAAATAATTTATGTAAGATTGATGAGTTCACTGTTGATGGGCAAAATCATGATAAGTCACCACTGAGAAACAAATTATCTTGAATTATGTCTAGTTTAACTTGTTTTTATCAGCACCTGAATATCAACCACTTTTAGTTTATTCTGAATAATTGTCGAATCATAAAACATAATTTTATGATTTTTTCATTTACTTTCAATTGCAAACTCAGTAATCTGGAATGAACTGATATTGAGAATTCTGGTATGGTTCATTATAATCAAGAAACAACATAAATATGTTTATAACACAAAAGAGAAAGACATTTTTGGGAATACTAGTAGAACAAATATTTGAAATTAAAACTATGTTACTAATCAGTTGATGAAAGAATTAATGGTATCAACTACTGGATGAATAAACATAATTTTCCCATTTAAATATTCATGTTTGGCAGTTTTACGTCTTTGTACTTCTGAGATCTCGCCAATTTTCAACCGGAATCATCCAAAATCTGACTTCAAACCAGATTATCTGAGCCTCGAGCTTCTTTAGTAGTGCTTATTCTGCTCGTAACATGTCGGCGTATCAGCTGCCTCGACATGTTATCGTCTGTTCTCAGGGCCCTCTGGAGGTAAGCCCGGTCACTAAACGGCTGGAGCCCCATCACCCGTCTTGGAAAAGGCACGTTTTCCGCTACACCGTTTCCGTGCCAGTCATAGCGATCTGTTTGATTCTCGTTTTTTGTATCATGATTGTCTTCTTGCAAATACAGGTTGGTATATTTACAGAAATTATTTTGATAGCCTATACAATATTCATGTCACATAGTCAGAACAGTATATTGTTACGATATTTCTGCTTGGGTTCGTTAATCTAAACACTCAGTACGAAACTGAACAATTTATCCCACTAAACACTCAAAATACAATTCAATAAACACTTAGTTAAATCACTTTTATATTCACTATACAAATCTCAATGTTCGAAATAGTAGCTTTTTTCTAAACTGACTCTTTCTGAACTCAACCTGACTGTCCACGATACTGCGGTCCTTTATATAGGTACAAAAAATTATTTCTAGTAAAAACACCCATTCTCCAGAAATAACAGGAAATAAGTAGAAATGAATCATCCGCTAATTGTAGATACGTCGGTGACCGATGTTATCGCGAGGCCATAAGCCGCTATTTTGTCCCACGCGTGGTTTAGGAATTTGTGTGTCATGTAAATTGTTTTCTATTTTGCCTTAATCTGTGGTCTTTTATCGAAAAAAATTTAACAAACAGAGGTAACACTATCAAATTAAAATATCATAATAATTTAAGGGATGCTGTCAGTTCATATGACTACTGTGCAAGCATAATGGCGCGTTTACAGGACAGCTCAACAGTTCGATCAATGACGTCATTGGTTCGATTTTACCATAGATCTTATTGCTTACGCTAGATCCGGTATCCAGGTTACTTGTTTTGTAGGTCCGGGGGGTTGAAAGTACTAGGCGATTGATTGGTCGTTTTTAT
Organism: Chrysomela aeneicollis; assembly: GCA_029955515.1. NCBI lineage: Eukaryota > Metazoa > Arthropoda > Insecta > Coleoptera > Chrysomelidae > Chrysomela > Chrysomela aeneicollis. Next base: position 20,339,834 of record JARUHQ010000009.1, on the reverse strand, counting down.
TTTTGTCCATATATGTGTTGTACCATGTGATCATGTAGTACCTACTTTCTTGCAGACCCCTCTTGACCTAAAAATCACTACAGGATGCCAGATCTAGTGTAAGCAATAAGATCTATGGATTTTACCAACCTCCAAAGAATAAAAAACGCGCGTATCTTCGTTTCATAATGACTTCGTTATTGAACCATAACCTTGTTTTAACTTGATGGCATTATCTCGAGAAATTCTATGTTTTCAGGATTACTGGGATGGCGTTTTGAGAAACCGTGACCTGCCCCTTTGGCTCGGTTACCTTCCCAAAATAATGTTGGCAGTGATCATTTCTTTGATGGATGTGGCTTATTTCAAAATTGCAGTATGGTTAAATGACAAAGGTGACCCAGTTATTTATGCACAATCAATTTTTTCTCGATTCTTATGCCTCAAATACTAGTTCTAGATTAGCATAGACCTTTCAAAAGGTAGTTTCTTAACATTTCCAACAGTTTTTTGTTGCATTTATCAGCTTGTCAATGTTTTGGCAATATGATTCTTGCACCCAAATAGCTGTTGCCGATAGATTCTCTAGTACCTACATAGACTGTTTTCATTTCTACAATATTTTGTAAGCTCCTTTTTGTTTTACAATGCTGCCCTGTAGAAAATTATCGTCTCGAGACAAAATACGAGAACCACCTTATTGGAAAAGTGGCACTGGTTTGTATCTGTATTCTGTACATGAATTGGCTTTGTAGATTTTGTTACATTCAAGTCTCAATCTGATCTTAATTTCACGATAGATGCATTTAGATTTAGACATGATTTTAAATCATCATGGAGAAGCACTATGCTAACTTTATTATTATTTCTTCATCTGGAAGTCGGATTCAGTGGATACTGCAATAATAATGTTGCTTGAAAAACGATGGGATAAATGCTGCTTTCAGATGATACCAAGCACAAATAAATACTATAAAATATAAACTTCGAGAACAAGCAGCAGCAAGCAAGCAGGATCTCAAAATTTTCATCATACGAGTTTTTGGGTATTTTTGCCATGATATTGATTTAAAAAGTAGAGTATTGCTTGCTGCACACATTTCATTTAGGTTTAGTTGCAAAATGAGTAAAAAACAACACAGTACGTGTTTCAGTTAACATCTTTAGGAGAAGAGCAAAACCAGCTCTGCCATATACAGGTAGTTTCATTTTCGATGTCCTTTAGGGATATCTCGCTTTTTTCAAAAAATAGGCATTTGCGGTCTTCGCGAACGTTCGCTACTTTTTTGTGAAACTCACGATACCGCAAACAAAATTGATAGCCCCGCTTTGTTTTCGAGATACTGGGAAAAAATAAAAATATTGCATTTTGGGACCACCCCTGTATCTCAACTATCTTTCAAAACAAAGCGAGCTACGAAATTTTTGTTTGCGGTATAGTAAGTAGCCATCAACATTTACGAAGACCGCAAATCTCTATCTTCAAAAATAAGCGAGATATTCCGAAAATGGGACAGCCTGTATGAGATGAATTCATCTGACCAATAAGCTTATCTGCTGGAATGTTCAGCAGAAATCTTCAATCATTATGGTTTATAAGGTTTACCTGAAGATATTACTTTGAGTTTGAGTCACTGTTGAAAATACTTCATATCACTTAGTACATATTTGAGAATCATTGCTTTCGAATGGTGTCTTGAAAGAAGTTCTATGTATATAAATTCAAAATGTTATAATTATTCAATGCTACTTTCAGGACATTATTAGTATGTGTGTTTTTAGCATATCTAATCCAATGTGAAAAACTACGAAAACCGTTCTTTTTTCAGTTCCAATTCGTCAATTCATTTCTTTCCCTCTTTTACATCGCGTTTTACCTCCAAGACCAAGCACGCCTGAAAGAGGTAAGACACATCTCACCCTATTACCCCCACAAGAATATAATATTCCCCCAAATCTTCCAGCAACTAGCAGCGCTGCTCATAGCCCGCCAAGTCATTGGCAACCTGAAGGAATCCGCTCTCCCATACCTTTTGGAGCACATGCGGCTGGCCAAGATGAGCTTCGATCTGTGGGGGGCCCTGAGCCCCCTGGGGGCCAAGCCCCCGCCAGGGAACGAGGAGAATGAGAGGGAAGCGCCCGAGAGCTGTTCCAAAGACGATTCGGATCAACCGAACGCCAAGAGGACCATGAGTCAGGCCGAATTGGAGAGCACACTGTATAAGGTATGGATATATTCGTTATTTATGTTGATGGTTGGCTCTTTGTATATTTTTGGCAGTAATAAAAATCGGGAAAGCATCGTGAGTTACGCAACATTAATAAGCAATAAATCAACAATGAAGTGGGTGTTTTTTTTTCAGTACGATGGGACGTTTGCAGATCACCTTGAGATGACTATCCAACTAGGTTATGTTATCCTCTTTTCTTCCGCTTTTCCTCCAGCTGCCTTATGCGCCATATTGAATAATCTTATAGAAATTCGAAGCGATGGTTTCAAGTTGGCATATGTTTGTCAAAGACCTTTTGGACAGCGAGTACCCAATATTGGAACGTGGCAGGTAACTAACTAAATCTATTTATCGTCGGAAATTTGAGTGATTTGATAAAAACTCCAATCCGTTAGAAATTGGAGATTCATAATTTTGTCCCAAAGAAGTCCTCCATTCGTATTAGCAAGAATATTCTTATTATTGTTTCACAGAGTCTTAGTAATAAATGAAGGGACACATTTCCAAAACAAATATTCAATTCATTGAGGCAAAAAAGGTGCAAACCATGAAGTGATGAGCACAAACAATGAAGAATAAGAATAAAACATCAACGGTCTTTGGACAGCAAGGCCGAATATGGGTAGATAACAATTTTGAAAATTCAAAAAACATTTCCCACTAGTAGGATCAAGATGTCTCAATTTGAATACAAAAATGGCTCAATGTATTTTTATTTTCCACTATTTTACCCTAGGTACGGTTGCTATAAATACGCTCATAACGCCCTGGGCGTTATGAAGTGTGTTTTTAACCGCCAACTTAGTTGCCAAGCAACCCCTGTAAGTTTAGGACTTGTATGAGTTAATTGATTGAATACTTCAAAATGGGAAATATTTCTCAATATTGATTATGAGTTACATTCATGAATTTTCCGAATTGCGGAAACTATCTAAATAAATTTTTCAAATATGGGATTTTAAATTATAAAGCTTTGTTTCTAGTTCACAAATTGGCAACAGCGCCTAGTATGCTAAAAGAACAACAACTGACATTTGTCCACACTTTCATTATGTGGCACTTGATGTCAATGCATAATTCAGGAATCAAACTGCTAATATAAAAAAATAATCAGTCAAAACATGAATTTCAGTCCAACAAAAACACCAATCCATCCACAAGTCAAATATAAACATAACCTCCAAAACTGACTAGCATATCTTATGAGGAGCATGGAACAGAAATAAGCAGAATGGCACCTAACCCACAGAACTATCGGTAGTATAAGTTTTGTGTTCTGACCTGATCAAAATATTACTCTCTTTATTCACCTAGTCAACGTAATGGATTTGTTGTCCTTTATCATTTATGAAATCTGCAGTCGATGTTGCCAAATGCTGAAATAGGAACAAGGTGCTATTTTTAAATCCCATCTTTTTTTTAAGCAATCGTTTTTTTTTGAAAAAGATTCAAATGGTGAGTTTGAAATGCGACGTTTTGAAGATATGCAATAAGAATTACTTCAATATCGTCCGAAGAAGAATTCCCCATCCTTGTCGTATACGAGTCTGAATTTCTCCGGCAATAAATTATTCGCAGCTTTGGCTGCATTTTCAATGAAATTCTTGCGTAAACTCGTATTCATTTCCATTATTTCTATAAGACTACACAAAGAAAGCAGCAATGACATTCACTAAATATAATGATGGCAATTCGCTATAGAAAATAACACGTAGCACTATCTCATAGTAACAACTCGAACTTCTCGGAGTGGTATCGTTTTTGTTTTGTTTTCATATTTTTGATGTTTGTGTCATTGTGACATAGGTGTCTTGTCACCAAACAATAACTGATACGAGAAAAAAACGATAAGATTTCACGTGTATTTCACCAATCTCTCGAAAAACTGCTGGAAGTACACCTTTCACATCAGAAGCGAACATAAACAGAACAGAGGTTAAGTTAGTCTGTGGGTTATCCCTCAGAAAGTTCAGTGGTTATCTTACTACGAGTGGTTCACGAGTCACCACTAGGTAGCGTATCGCTTAGCACCTATCGCGAATATTCAACAAACGTCAAAAATAAAATTAACTTGTACTGTTATGAGTCCTTAAAGTCATTTTCTTACGTTCTCCGCAGAGTTGCATGGAATACATGAGCATCATGGCAGTGTTGGTGAACTGCGCCCTGATTGGCCTCTCCGGGCAAGTCCACCGCATGTTCCCTGACATGACAGCCACCCAGACCGTCCTGCTGATAGTCGCCCTCGAGGTAAGAGTCGACGGAACCGGCCGACGCATGCGTCCTAATCATGAGCTTGTTGCAGCACATCATGCTGGTGATGCGGTTCGTCATCACGTGCGCCATACCCGACATACCCGGCTGGTTGGCCACGGAGATGGCCAAGATCGAGTGGGCGAGAAGGGAGGCCGGTAGGGCTACCAATAGCACGCCTACGCCCGAAGAGGTCACGTCGAATCTCATCGGCAGGTATTGGATATTCGCTCTTGATTCAGAACGCTCGGTACAAACACTGTTTATCGTATTCAACAAATTACGTGCTCGCTGGACGCTGAGTCTCTATCGAGGTGCAAGTTTGGATATGTTCCGTAAATCGACTTGGTTATTTCGGTTACTAGTTTTCCGTTCCGTAAATGCGGAATGTTCGGTTGGTTCCTGAAAAAATAGTAATTTACGTAACAAGTCCGGAAAATACTGTTTTTTTGGATGAGTGGACAACATTCTAGGACGAGCGTAGCGAGTCCTGGAAGTCTGCGAGTCCAAAAAAACTGTTTTCGGGCGTGTTGCGTACACAATTTTTTCGGCAACCGTGTAGAATAACAAATCAAAGAAACACATTTCTTTATTAGAACAAAATTTCGAACATTTCAATTCTTATTTATATTAAAATTAGAACAATTGTTAATATTGAATGGATTCAATTTGTTTGAAATGCTTGGTATATTTAAGTGCCTTTTGTTGAAGTCAGAACAAGAAGGTAAAGTTTCCGTTTCACATTGATTGTTTTCATCTGATAATTTTTGAATGTTAGCTAATTTTATGTCAGATAGCTGTCAGTCGTTATTTTGCTGCTATGGTAATGATCAACTGCATTTATCAAAACCATACTACCAAGATTTCCATATTTACAATGACAACAACGATGTGATTCTTCCCGGCCTAGTCCGGGAAGTACGTACTTCCCGGACTAGGCCGAAAAAAGCCACTTTCTCAAAAAAAAATCGTCTGGAAAGTACGTACTTTCCGGACGGTTGCCGAAAAAGGTTATTTACGGAACTTGGTTTCTGAAAAAGCGGTAGATTTTCTGTCTACAGAACAACCGGCGTTTTTCTATGGTAACTTCGGTTTATTATTGTTTGACAGTGTGTTTGACCGTTACAGTCACTGAAGTTACAGTTTTAGGTTATATTTACTTCCTTTGGAACTGAGGTGATGATGGATTCCGAATCACTATCGGCTATTCAATAAAAACTTATAGATTGTATTTTTATATAAGTTCCCTTGTGCTTACTGTGTATAGGATTTATCCAATACTGGCAGAACATGCATGTCTAAAAGACTTTGAAAATGTAAATGTGAATTATGAAACTAGAAAGTTTCACAGTGCTGACTACGAGCTGAAGGATTCTGACTATTCAATTGATGCATTATCCCCAAGTCAATCGATTGATAATGTTCAATCAATGAACGAATCTGAACGTTCAAATCACTCGTCATCAATTAAATGGAAAAATAATCGGGCAACATATCCAGATTCAAGACACACACCCCATCAGATATATGGACTAAAAAAGAGCATTGAACCAAAATTCACTGCAGCTGAGATCAGAAGGCAAAGATGTAAACATAAAAATGAAAAACAAAAATTTTTGTGGTTTGAAAAGAATATAAAGGAGGATTGGACAATGATTTTATCCTGTAGCCATATTCATACCATGAACTGATCTAGTGTCCTTTTTTGCATTATTGTATTATTTTCCAGAATGCATATTTATTTTTCATGTTTTTTGTTTCAAGAATGTAGTAGCTATTTTATAGTTTTTTGTCCTGAGGATATGTGAATTATGTGATCTCTGTTTTATAGAATATATTGCGGAGTTTTATGAACAGTTGCTAATTGTGCTGTTCGAAATAAATTTATAGTTTTTTCAATTTTAATTATTTTATTATCGAACATAATCAATTCAGTAATTTCAAAACAAACCAATATCCAATAATTTTGAATTTTTGGAAGGGATATATTTGACAATTGAAATGAGTGGACTGGCGTTCCGTAAATAAATTCCAACCGTAGTTACCAGCACCTAACCACTGTCAAAGTTGTTGTTACCGAGTCTGAAATCATTGGTAACTTCGGTTGATTAACGGAAAATATCCTTAATCTGTGCTCGCGAGAACTGAACATTCCGAATTAGATTGTAGGGCGGTCGTTAAGGCTGTGCAGCCTCTCAAGTACCTCGACCTTGATCTTTGTGCATAACCCTTAATATATTCGAAGCCCGGGATTCCGAGACTTCGTGCAAAAATTAGATCTTGCTCTCGGTACTAAACAAAAACTTTCCGCGACGCTGCGGTCCTCTTGAGGTGTAGACCAATGTTTCCAGAAATAATGTGTCTTTCTAGAATTCTCACAAATATTCTAGATGACATCGGAGGTCTCCAATAATCGGCCTCTGCTATTTTTTTCGCTAATTATGTCGGGCGTTTAATAATATCTTGAGATGTTATTGCAGAGAGATAAATAATCGGATTTTTGCTTACTACCTGAACGCATTATGTAGAAGTATGATTCATAAATTCAGTATTTTCCCCCTGAACAGATGACACTGACAGGTACACAGTTTCTGTTTTACCAACACAAGGTATGGCGCCATATCTGGTAACTTCAGGAAATATTACTACTACTATTGAAATCAAGTGAGCAAATGCTAATTCGCTATTCTATCTATGTATCTATCATTCTAAACACCATACAGAGTAGGGCAAAACATATAAAACGTGTACAAGGGTTAAGTACTTTGTTTTTGTTTTTTTCTTCACTTTAAATTATACTTTTTTATATCAATATCATTTCTGACTTCACACACTAATTTTACTGTAGACTAGTGTGAGCGCACTAAATAACAAAATCAAACTTTATGCTCAGGCCGCGAAATACTTTTTTGACGTACCGAAAGAACAGTTACCGCCGAGGCCGCTTGCCGCCGAGGCAAGATAATCTGGAGGTCGTTAAAAAGTTTCGCGGCCATGGTATACACACTATTTTTCGTGCAATCGTTAAAATTATTAGACTAGATAATTGCAAATAAATATATAATTGCTCTAAAATCAACAGCAGTTCAATTCATTTAACAATATCACCGTGTGCTATGGAAATGATATGTTTCAATCAAGGTGGATATAGGATGGTGAAACAGCTTCCTATTAACAAGCACTAGAATAAACTGTAGACCTTTGCCTACTTGATTTCATACCGTAGTAATATTTCCTGAAATTTAACAGAGATGGCGACATACCTTGTGTCGGTAAAACAGAAACTGTGCATCTGTCATCTTTTCATCAGTTTCATCCTAAAATGATTGAGAAGAGTCAAATTATCAATATTCATTCCAGATTTATCGAAAATATATTGTTTTAATGTCGTTTCAAGTCACGTCTGTCAGATGTGAACCATAGAAATACTCAAGCAACAGAAATCTGCTTCGATAATCGATCTTACCGCCATCTTCATTCAAGTCGTGGAAATTTTACTACCTTCTCAAACGGTCTACAAGTTTTTCGCAGAAACAATTGAAGAGCTGTTTCATCATCCTATATCCACCTTGGTTTCAATACATAGAAAATATTTTGACAGTTCTTGACAAAACGCAAAATGTCTGATACTGATAGCGATATTTCAGTACCTTCCACCCCTCCTGAACTCAAAAGCGTTGTAAATTCGGTGCTTTCCGTTTCAATAACCGAAAAATCTAAATGGCAGTACGAAAAATGTTACGGCGAGTTTAAACATTGGTGTGACAAAATAATCCTTGTCTTTGTAGTATTTCAGAAATGTCAAATTTGGAAGTGACGTTTGCTTTCGCGGCCGTTGCAAGGGGTGCGATTGCACGATAAAATATTACGGTTACTTTAATATTGATTCGAATATAAACTCAAGAATAATTTACCTACCCTTGGAACTTTGTGAATCCGCCTAGGTTCTCCGTATCCCCGAGCCGTTCTATCGCACAGACCACCGAGAGCCTGAGGCGGTCGGCCGACAAGCTGAAGAAGTCCACGGAGAAGCTCAGGCAGGAGATCGAGGCTTCGAGGGAGCCCACCCCCTTGACGACGCCCACCACCCCGGGCGCCTCTGGCCACAGGAACACCGGCGGGATCACCATCGACAAGATAGCTGAGATACCGCCTTTCAGACCGAAGCAGGCCAGGGAGTGGAATGTGATGGAGGTAACTTTGAATTGATGTGCCGCTTGACATTGTAACGGTCTCAAGGTATTTTCAGTTCTTATCATTCAGTAAATCGAGTTCCTTTTACAGATAATTATTGACTTTGTTTTGAGTTTTTAATTATAGCCAGAATCCTTCCTAGTCAAATAGTAAATGTCAATATTATATAAGTTGTAGTAGGTGGCCTTCCGGGATAGATTCATAAACCTTATTACTTTAACGGCTTTATTCATTTCTAAACAAAAGAACAACTTAACATAACGAGAATGGCGGGCTTCTCCCCTCTCCTTCCACATTCCTGCCACTATTCCCGCCAACTGTCAATTGTCCTGTCTTACATCATTTGTCACGCGTCACACTACTTCTTCTTATTTTATTAGCTTCAACCTTTCGCAGGCAGGCTGTACGGCCTGTTCGATATTACACTGACAAAGCCCTGATTACACTACAAAGTAAAGGTTTCTGGCTTAACGACGTTGTTTTAAAGACGATTCAACTCGGACGATTTATTTGATCCCTAGTTATATCATTTATTCAAAACAAACCATATCTCCCATGAAAATGTTTGTACTTCCAATAGGCACTGATATAGGTAATATATATTTATATATTGGCATCTACTACTAGAATTGTTCGTTCTCGAAAATATTCTCGTGATTTCAAATAGTTTTATTTGCTGTATGGATTTTAAAACCAATTAATTCTTTATATTTTAGTATTCCCAAAATAGCGTCTTATAAAACTATACTATAATATACTATTTAATATCTATGTAAGTTGACATTTTTCGCCAACACAAACCGAAAATATATCTTGTGAAAATCTAATCATTCTATGTTACTCTACAATTACTATTCGCGCTAGGTGCTAAGCGACACGCTATCTAGAGGTGACTCGTGAACCACTTGAAGTGGGATAACCACTGAACTATCTGGAGGATAACCCACAGACAAACTTAACTTCTGTTCTGTTTATGTACGCTTCTGATGTGAAAGATGTACTTCCAGTAGTTTTTCGAGAGATGTTCTGGTGAAATTCAAGTGAAATCTTATCGTTCTTCTCGTTTCAGTTATTCGCGAAAATCACGAACCAACAGATCGCGCTCGAGAAATGTCAAAAATTTGACATGAGGGTGATCAATAAACATTTGGTATATGTTTACAATGGTAATATGTCAATTTTCAATTCGAATTTCAGGGAAGAAATAAATAATCCTGAGTATCCAAAAGGGGCGCTATTGATAGATTATCGTTTATAGAATTCAAAACAGGTATTTTTTGTGAGTTTCGTGGATTTATTATGTTTTTACAGGCTTTTCAAACCACCTCTGAAAAATCAATGGGGCCACTTAGGTATTTGTATTTCGATGATTTCTCTTTATTTCAAGAATGGCCAAGATTGAAATAAGTATCTAGAGTATATTGGAGATAAGAAGAAACCCTCAAAATAGCGAAAAGCATTATTCAAAGCTGGTCACATACTTTGTGGGATAGATGTAAAACACATACTCGAACACATATAAATAAACTCCTGTTCACAAACTTCAGCTCTAGGGTAGCTCTAATATGGAATTAAAATAGTTCCGTGGAAAAATTAGCAGTGGAAGTGTGAATTCATGTGAACCTGTAATAATTTTATCCTAACCCAAAAACAGATGAATAGCAAAATAAAAACAAAGAATTGTAGTTAATTAACTTTATTCTCTGAGAGAAGTAAGTATAGGGGTGCTTATATTGAGATACCTATCTTAAATAGGCAACACAAGTTATTATTTTCATGTTAACAATAAAATGATAATTCATATAATAAAAATAATTCTATAATATAGATGAGTAGGTATGTTCCAAGAATAACTTGAAAAGTTTGAGACCTTGTGGTGTACCAGTTATTCCAATTTATTTATTTCAATTGATACTTCATTCAATTCACAGCTCATTAATTTTGAATGAAGATTTGATTTCATTCAGCCCACATTGCACTCACTCTTGAAGTTTGCATGTGATGACTTCCAGATGTTTATTGAAGAAATTGCATTCTTTTTGAGCCTATCTCTTGGTTGAATTCTCCTTGATGGTCCTAAAGTAAAATCAAGGTTTTCATTACAAACAACAAGGGACACAACTACAGTTAAACCAGATCTTATTTGTTTAACCTAACCTAACCTCAAAGACATACCTTTGCATTCACTTGAGAAATCCAGTTCTAGAGGAAGTGCTTACTACAAACGTAAATGTTTGTGGTGATAAGTTCTCCTCTTTTCAACGTGGTCATCTATTTTTCACACAATCCTGAAAGGAAATTCAGGATTTTGTGCCAAAGGAACGATGTCTGTACGGTAGGAGGAACGCTGAAATACTGAACAAATCTTATTTGTCGATTTCGTCTTTACGACCTTTTGAACTTGCTGCATGTTTCAATAATATTAGTAACTAGCTGATAAGCACGAAATAAGTCCGAAAACTATTCAAACCAATTCAATTTCATTAAAAATAATACGAAAGCCTATGCTATACAATGCTAAATTGCTTTGTTGATCACCCTCGGAAGGCTTAGAAAATTTGAAACCAGAGGCCGCCCACTCCGTGATTTTCGCGAATTGTTTGGTGGCAAAGACACAAATGTCAGTAATGTCACAACGACACAAATATCAAAAATACGAAAACAAAACAAAAACGATACCACATCGAGAAGTTCGAGTTGTTACCATGATAAAGTGCTGCGTGTTATTTTCTATCGCTGATAGATTTTCATCAACTAACAGCCAATTGAATTTTAAACATGCCTGCTCTTTCAGGGCGATAACGCGCACCACCTCACCATCGGACCCAGCGGCGGCGTCGAATGGTCTAGGAGGCTCAAAGACGAGGCGGACATCCACCGCAGCACCGACTGCATAACCCCCAAGGTGAGTCTTCCGCCGCGCTTGGCGACGCGCCCTTTTCTCACGCTTCCGCATCCTTTCCGCAGGACGCGTCGAGCTCGGACTCGGACCTCCTGAAGGGCGGGCCCATGTGGCCGCCCAGACCGAGGTCGCCGCCCCACAGGGGCCCAGCGAGGGCCAGGCCGATGATACCGGCGGACCCCTCGCTCAGCGACAGCGCCAAGAGCGTGTCCAGCCAGGAGACTGTCGATGAGGCGGCCAGAGGTACGACAAATTTGTGTTTTATTTGAGCGGGAATGCGAATGTCTGAAATATTCTGATACTGGGGCGATTGTATGAGTTCGTCTTGCGATTAAGTTGCAATAATAGTGATATAATTGAAAAAAAAAAAAGATTTTTCACCTTGTATATAGTTGTTTCAAAAAGTTAGTTTTTGACATCATAAAAACGGGAGATATTGGTGACGTATTAACCCGTCAAACAACAAAATTTCGTTGGTTAGCTCTGCCGTGAAAAGTATAAAAGAAATATCTGTCATTTTCGTAAGAATTGAGTTGACCAATCTTTTTAACCAAAATAAATAGACGTATATCTAATATTAAAATAGAAATTCGCATCTAAAATAAGTCGTGTGTGAAATAGAAATAGTCTTACCAATAAAAAATTCGTACACATACAATAATTACTGAAAAAAAAACTCGTATCTGCATTATTCTTTGGTAGAAAGGGGAATTTCATATGAGAAAAAACATGGAAGGAAAGAATTTAGGTGATATACAGACTGATCAAACTCAACTCGGCACTATTGATAACTTCTTTATTATTGAAGATACGAGATCGGTTGAATAATGAAGAAGTTAGCAATAGTATCGACTTGAATTTAATCAGCCTGTATAATATCCCAAAATAAATTGATATCTTGGCATAAATTTATTGAAATTAATTATTAGATATAAACAAACCATCTTGCACAGTTTTTCCTACTAATTTTTTTTTAAATGCTCTATTATATCGTTTTTAGTTTTAAGATCTTGTAGGTGCGTTCTGTTTTTTCAATAATATTGATATAATTAAAAAAATGATTTTTTACCTTGTAAATAGTTTTTTCAAAAAGTTAGTTTTTGACATCATAAAAACGGGAGATATTGGTGACGTATTAACCCGTCAAACAACAAAATTTCGTTGGTTAGCTCTGCCGTGAAAAGTATAAAAGAAATATCTGTCATTTTCGTAAGAATTGAGTTGACCAATCTTTTTAACCAAAATAAATAGACGTATATCTAATATTAAAATAGAAATTCGCATCTAAAATAAGTCGTATGTGAAATAGAAATAGTCTTACCAATAAAAAATTCGTACACATACAATAATTACTGAAAAAAAAACACGTATCTGCATTATTCTTTGGTAGAAAGGGGAATTTCATATGAGAAAAAACATGGAATGAAAGAATTTAGATGATATACAGACTGATCAAACTCAACTCGGCACTATTGATAACTTCTTTATTATTGAAGATACGAGATCGGTTGAATAATGAAGAAGTTAGCAATAGTATCGACTTGAATTTAATCAGCCTGTATAATATCCCAAAATAAATTGATATCTTGGCATAAATTTATTGAAATTAATTATTAGATATAAACAAACCATCTTGCACAGTTTTTCCTACTAAATTTTTTTTAAAATGCTCTATTATATCGTTTTTAGTTTTAAGATCTTGTAGGTGCGTTCTGTTTTTTCAATAATATTGATATAATTAAAAAAAAATGATTTTTTACCTTGTAAATAGTTGTTTCAAAAAGTTAGTTTTTGACATCATAAAAACGGGAGATATTGGTGACGTATTAACCCGTCAAACAACAAAATTTCGTTGGTTAGCTCTGCCGTGAAAAGTATAAAAGAAATATCTGTCATTTTCGTAAGAATTGAGTTGACCAATCTTTTTAACCAAAATAAATAGACGTATATCTAATATTAAAATAGAAATTCGCATCTAAAATAAGTCGTATGTGAAATAGAAATAGTCTTACCAATAAAAAATTCGTACACATACAATAATTACTGAAAAAAAAAACTCGTATCTGCATTATTCTTTGGTAGAAAGGGGAATTTCATATGAGAAAAAACATGGAATGAAAGAATTTAGATGATATACAGACTGATCAAACTCAACTCGGCACTATTGATAACTTCTTTATTATTGAAGATACGAGATCGGTTGAATAATGAAGAAGTTAGCAATAGTATCGACTTGAATTTAATCAGCCTGTATAATATCCCAAAATAAATTGATATCTTGGCATAAATTTATTGAAATTAATTATTAGATATAAACAAACCATCTTGCACAGTTTTTCCTACTAAATTTTTTTTAAATGCTCTATTATATCGTTTTTAGTTTTAAGATCTTGTAGGTGCGTTCTGTTTTTTCAATAATATTGATATAATTTAAAAAAAAATATTTTTTACCTTGTAAATAGTTGTTTCAAAAAGTTAGTTTTTGACATCATAAAAACGGGAGATATTGGTGACGTATTAACCCGTCAAACAACAAAATTTCGTTGGTTAGCTCTGCCGTGAAAAGTATAAAAGAAATATCTGTCATTTTCGTAAGAATTGAGTTGACCAATCTTTTTAACCAAAATAAATAGACGTATATCTAATATTAAAATAGAAATTCGCATCTAAAATAAGTCGTATGTGAAATAGAAATAGTCTTACCAATAAAAAATTCGTACACATACAATAATTACTGGAAAAAAAACTCGTATCTGCATTATTCTTTGGTAGAAAGGGGAATTTCATATGAGAAAAAACATGGAATGAAAGAATTTAGGTGATATACAGGCTGATCACACTCAATTCGGCACTATTGATAACTTCTTTATTATTGAAGATACGAGGTCGGTTGAATAATGAAGAAGTTAGCAATAGTATCGACTTGAATTTAATCAGCCTGTATAATATCCCAAAATAAATTGATATCTTGGCATAAATTTATTGAAACTAATTATTAGATATAATAACCATCTTGCACAGTTTTTCCTACTCAATTTTTTTTAAATGCTCTTTATATCATTTTTAGTTTTAAGATCTTGTAGGTGCGTTCTGTTTTTTCAATAAAATATTCTTACTTTTTGTTGAACGAATAAAATACATGAATTTATTCAGTATAGAAAGACACTCCTTGTTTATTTAGTGTGTATTTTGAAGTTTTCAAGAATAAAAAAGGCGTATGTGCATTTATTTATTCCTTATCCAAACATAATATCCTAGTTTTCATTCAAAATAATTAAGTATTCTTCACAGTGAACGAATAGGATACAAAATTCAGATCAATATGTAACTGACAAAAAGTACTAAAACTTGAATATCTCATAACTTATCTCTATGCAAATACGCATTTTATGCTAATCACGGCACAGCTATGAGAGCAAGACATTATTTTAACGGTGCCAAAATGTACCCACGAAATATTCAGATGAAAAGACGTAGTAATCATAAAAATGTATTGATTGATTAAATAATTTCATTATTTTTTCCCAACACTATTTCAAAACCAACATATTTTATTGAGAATAGAATGTTACAAGAACGTGTTTTGTCTCATGTTGACTAAAGAAATGATTTTTTATTTGCCAGTCCTACCTCGAAAAAAAAAATCTCAAAAAGTTATAAGAATATACCCAAACATATTCAAATTGACGAATGAAAAAATATTTCTAGATCGAACCTTCATCTTTTCGCAAAAAAAAATAGATCAATATATCGGCTCGTGTCTTTATAAGATGTCTAGAGCCGAGCTCCACAACCTCTTGAATACGCATGATATGGCCCATAATATTGCGCCCTTCCCCGTCTAAAAAGGGCCAGCAGAAATCATCTGACATGACGTACTAATTATTCTGGATGATAGTAATTATAAAATAGATAATATCCGTATGGAAGACAACAAGATAAATGACTTTTCAAAAGATTTCTGTCCGACTATTGTTTTTATAATGGATGTTATTCAGCTGCTGAAGAATTAGCTGCAAAGAAGACCCGTGTGAAGCAGAGTCTGATGAAACGGGCGAGGTCCGTAGCTATATTCTCCCTGAAACTGAAAGAGCGTCGAGCCAGAGAAGCACAGGAAAAAGCCTCGAAGACCGTCGTCAGCCCAACCGCCTCCCAACCGCTTCCACCCCCCCAACAAGGGGGTGAGTTGTCTTGCATTCCCATCGAAATGGTGAGTAGATTGGGGAATCTTACCTCGGACGATGATGAAGTAATTTTTATTAAATATCTTCAAAACGACGCATTTCAAACATACCTTCAACTTTTTTCAGAAAAAAATTGAAGTGCTTGAAAAATATAATATACTTGATATGGGGATTTGAAATTTAAAGCACCTTGTTTCTATTTGACCATTTGGCAACATCGACTGCAGATTTCATAAATAATAAAGGACAACAAATCCATTACGTTGATTAGCCATATTTTGATCAGGTTAGAACACAGAACTTATACTACCAATAAGTTATGTGGATTTTGAAAAGTATTGAAATTTTCGAAAATCGGTAACAATCTCATATAATTATGAAAGGTTCTGTAATCTATATTATTTTTCTACAATTTGAAATCTGATATATTGTTGGCATAATTTTTTTGCAGCTCATACAACTTGAGGATATAAAAAATCCCCAGAAGCCCAACAATAACCAAAGCGGTGCTTTGTAGCGTACTTCCAGGAAGTAGGGCGTTTTTTTTTTTTCATGTGGAGTTACATCTGAAAAGTTTGTATTTGTACAGTAAAAATATGAGGCTGAGAGATATTTCAAATGTAGCTCTGAATGTTTTTTTATTATTATTTCAGTTTCAATGATTTTTTTTAATTGTATGATTTCTTCCATAAAAGTATACAAGTTTTCAGTTCATTTTCTTATTCAGATCACTTCCCGTGCTAAGAAAATAGAATAATTCACGAAAATATTTAGCAATAAATGTATGTTTCAATGCCACGAATCATTTGGGAAAAGTAATCCTTATAGATAAGTAGTTGCGTAAGATTGTTTTAAATTATTTTTTTATGATACCTGTAGGTAGTTGTGTTCGTTGTTGTTGTCACATTAGAATAAGACTGTAAAAGATGTATCAACCAATGTAGTATCCAGAAGTTGACATTTTTTGTGCGAATTATGCCGTCAGAGGTTTATTTTTATAAAATAGATTTTCACTGTGCAAATGATTCACCTCAAATGTTCCCTAGTTGATTTGGTTACTTCCTATATTTCATTCAAAAAGCAGCAGTAAACAAAGGAAATTTTTTTTTCTTTGACTGATTCATGAATTTCCAAATTACAAGGGACGATGAAGGTGAATTAGCCGCTACAGATTATTTGAGGTTAATGTTTACTGAAAAAACAGCGAATCTCCATGTGGTACTACAATAATTCTTATAGAATAGATATCACATTCAAAGGAAACACGGAAAAGGTTTTCTCTTGTATTACTCTTTGAATAATTTTCAATGGATAAATACAAATCGATTTTTCCGTTTTTCAAACTCCAAATATGCGATAAATTTTCTAATAACTCTCGACAACTATTGAAACAGAATTTCAACATTGCGGATGTCTATGGATGAACTCGATTGCATTTATCCAATCAAAAACGTTTCTTCTGGTGGTTCTTTTTTGACATCATACAATGAATTATGCTTTATATAAATAAGGAATATGGCGATAAAAAACCGAATGATTACTGGCCAAAATTTTACCTGGAATAGACTGAAAAAGCTCGAGACAGGTTCATCCAAGATTTTTCTGACACTTGTGTACTCTATGTATTTCTGAAAAGTTAAACTAAATATTGGACTGGGGATAATCCAGTATTAACCTCTTTGTTATGCCATATTTGCTTTCAGTGAAATAGATACTTCCTCAGTTTAGCTGATTTATGATTTACTAGGTGTTCACCGATTTGTTATGCCTCTTTCAAAATTAGTTTAGGTAGGAGTATAGATTGAAAAATCACTTAAGACCAGGATAATTTGATTTACTTGATTGACGAATTGTTTTCCATTAATAATCCTATTAGGGTAAATCTGAATCTAGATGTCTGCATTAAGTGTTAAAGCTTGTTGATAATGTATTAAAATAAAAACAGTGAGATTATAAAAGAGCTTTTCATTTATATATAAAAATATGACAGACAGAAAACATGAGGTATAACCTATATATATTTGCTGACTAGTTCCGGAACATTTATCAATTATTTTTTTACATATTTTCTTCGATGAATTTGTGTGCTTTATCCAGACTCTCTTTTAGCATGGGATCCCACTCGTTTATCTGCACTATTTTGGCTTTCATATTACAGACTAAGGTACCATCTTGACCTTTAGGTGGGGCCGATCTACTGTTGAACACTGAAGCCACTGTTTGCTTCATCCACATTTCCGCATTGAATTTATCAGTCTTCAATTTCTATAAGAGAAAATATGATACACAGTGATGCTGAAGAATACAGGGGAATAAAAAGATTTCACCTTAGGAACACAACATCTGGCTTTCACTGTATTATTGGCATATGATATCACTAAAATTGGGAGATCTGGGCACACCTTTGTTGCTTTCTGTAGAGGTACATCATCCAGCATCATTGAACTTCTCAAGTAATGAATGAGGTACTTTTGATTTGTTTTTGTTGTTTTTACTCTTGATTCCACTGCATTTTTCATTTCGATCTCAATAAAATCCCTAAAAAAAAGTACATGCATTTTTGGTCTACCATGAGTGATGAAATAGATACCTCAAGTTTTTTTTTGTAGAATTATTTATTTGTTTACTAATAGCTTCGAGTTTTTTATAACATTCAAATTTTACGGATAATGGTATGACTGTGTCATTGATATTTCTATTCAGTTTTTTCTTAATCGTTGATACTATCATTTCCAACAATTCTGGCTGAAAATTAAACATGGCATACAATGATGTATCCTAAAAGGTCATTTTCTGCCAAGTGATAGCTTGATGAAAATTCTCACCAGAGCATTTGCTCGAAAAATTCAATATCAGCAAAAAATCCTTCATTATCAAAATATTTCAAAAATATCCTACTTCCATGTTCTATTTGTTGGTTAAAGAGCATTCAGTTGAGATTAATATGATGTGATTTATATTAATTACAAAATCATTACAACTCATCTCAACTTAACCTCATCAAAATCTGATATTATTTGAAATATAATATTCATTAACAAGTACGTTTCCATTTATTTATTAGAATAAATAGTTGAGATTTATTGAAGAATGTCAGTAAATATTTAAGTTAAGTTGAGAAATACCTTATCAATATTATCACCAACATTCATTTTTAGAGAATCTATTTCTTCTGATAGATCTATGCCATATTTTCTAGCCATCTCTGCTCTTTCACCTGTAACTGCTGATATAGAAGTTGTACTTCTACCTAAAGATTTCACATTGACTATACAGAAGTCCTTGATATCTCCAGTATTCAGAACATGTGTGCCACAACAAGGTTCCCTGAAAATATTTCAAATTTACTTATTCACTCTCAATTTAGTCAGATTTGTTTGGACATTGACTGATTTGCTAATTTATGAATAAAATTAGTTGTACTTGAAAATTGTATATTAATTTTGAAGAAAAATGTAATAGTTCCATAATTAACTATAAAATATTAACCTAGATAAAAATCCATCAGCTTTGATTTCAATAATTCTAATGCCATTTTCAGGATATATTTCCCCAGGAATCAAGGTCAAGCAATCATATTCCAGCAGCTGCTGACTATTCACTTCACTGATATTTACTGGCTTTGCTTCCTTGACCACATCCAGTATACTCCTCTCAACTGCATCAAGATCTTCCATTGATAGCTTTCCTCCAAATATTGCTACATCTAAATCCAAGTATTCATCAGTAACTTTACTAGATTTCTGACAAACTGCACCCTTGATTTTCTTCACAGCAGCATTTAATAAATGAGTACTAGTGTGATTCCTCATACAACTTATTCTAAACTTTTCATTGACAAATATTTGTCCTGTTGATCCTTGTGAAAGGGCCCTTCCACCAGATTTGAAAAATCCCTTGTGCAAGATGAAACCATTCATATTTTCAACAGAAGTGACCTCAAATGTATCTGGCCCAAATACTATCACCCCTTTGTCACCAATCTGTCCACCTGCCTCAGAATAAAAGTTGGTTTTGTCCAGAACTAGTGTACAGTAATGGTCCTGCTCCATTTCACTAATAGCTTTATCCTCTTTGAATATCTTCAACACCTTGACTTCTGTACTTTTGAAGAAATATTTACCATCACTTACTGAATATTTGTATTTTGAACTGTCTTCTGTTTGTGGTATACCCTCATTAACTAATTCAAAGTACATTTCATTTGTTGAATGAATATTACTTTCTTTGGATTTCAATTTGGCTGTTTCTAATGCATTCCTCAGTTCTTGTGGATTGAATTTCAGGTCTAAAGCACTGGATATCTTGGTTATTCCTTCTTCATCAATACCAAAGGTATCATAGAGTTTGAAAGCTTGTTCTGATGTTATTTCAGCTGAATGGGTACTTTTCATTTGCTTATAAGCTGCTATGAAACTAGGCATCTCAATGACATCCACTTCCAGTAATTTTGGATTTTCCTTGGTGAGAATTTCCCAGTCTCTTGAAGCTGATTTTCGAAGAGACTTATATATTTCTTCTTCATAATCAATTATTTGATGGACCTAAACATATTCAATTGATGGCTGTTGATAAATAAATGTCCTTATTGAACATTCTGTTGCATTATGAGTAAATCTCATGAAGGATCAGGGTTTTTGAAATTGAACTTACCTGGGATATGTTTTTCTCCAATTCTGGGTAAATAGGGCCAAGGTTTTCAACCACATAATTTGAAAGTTCTCTGAGAAGTCCATGTTCTTTTTTAAATACAGTTTCACTCAGAAGGAATACTTTTCTTAGTATTCTTCTTAGTTTTTGACTGAAAATATTATTCTACTGCATAACAATTACAAAAAATACCAAGAAATGAATGTGATATTGATTACATTAAATATTACACCATCAATAATTCCTCTATGATCCAGAAACCAAAACATGACCATCTTCACATAATGGTCTAATTTTTTTATAACATTTAATTCTTGTCAATTTTTATATTATCAACTTTGTTTCAAAAAAACAAACATAATAGAAGTCTCACTTTTCCTCAGGAATGATACCATCTGCTAAACAAACTGATACCATTCTGGAATGATCTGCCAAAGTTCTGTAAGACTTGTCCAAATTATTCCAATCACTTTCACCAAACTTTCCTTGATATACTGGCAAACTCCTGCAATTCTAATGTCAAATTTTTAAATCATCATAAGTAGATTTAGAAAATATGAAGGTGTACCTTGTTTATTGCTTTTAGAAGATAGTTGAAATTGTCTGTGTCATAATTGCTTATTTTGCCCTGTAATATAGAAGTAAGTCTTTCAAATCCCATTCCTGTATCAACATGTTGTTGGGGAAGTGCAGTAATTTCTCCATTGTTGAGCCTAAAATACTGTATTCTAAAAAATATCCCAAATTGTGGAAGGTTTCTCCATACCTATTATATTGGATGAAAACTATGTTCCATATTTCAGTAAGATCATGTAAACCTTTATTCACAAATTCAGCTCTGTTATTAGAACCTAAGTGATCATAGTGTATTTCTGTACATGGCCCACAAGGTCCTGTGAGTCCCATCTCCCAGAAATTATCTCTTGTGCCAAAAGGCAATATTTTGTCATCACAAATGCTGAAAACATGGTAATTTTATATATTCAAATAGAGCACAAGTATGTCAAGGGTCATACCCAATTTGTCTCCAAATTTCTTTAGTTTCAATGTCTTCTGGGATGCCCAGTGTACTGTCACCCTTGAAATAGGTGACATACAGTTTATTTTTGGGTAATTTGTAAACATTAGTAAGTAAATCCCATGCTAGTTTACAAGCATCTGACTAAAAGTAAATTTTCAATGCCTGGTTTGTAAAATGTATTTCATTTGGTTCACCTTGAAATAATCTCCAAAGGACCAGTTACCCAACATTTCGAAAAAGGTATGATGGTATCCATCAGCTCCAACAGTACTCAAGTCATTATGCTTTCCACCAACTCTAACACATTTCTGACAGTTTGCTACTCTCCCATATTTCGGCTTCAGAGTACCAAGAAATATTCCTTTAAACTGAATAACTGATACTTTATAAAAACTGCATGATTTATAAGATCATGATCTTACCTGATTCATCCCAGCATTAACGAATGCAACAGTGGGATCACAATATGGAACAACAGGACTAGATTTGATAAATGTGTGATTATTTTCATTGATGAAGTATTCCAAAAATTTTTCTCTTATTGATTTTGAACTTATGTTTTTGTCCAGATATTTGCTCAGATGTCTGTAGGATGACAAAGCTTTTAAGCGAAAACATATTAGTTTTTTATTTGGACTTATTTGAAACATATCACTGAAAATTTTGATTTCAATTTTTGAACGTAACCCCTTTTTCTTCTTTTTTTTTTGTAGAATTGTGCTGATTGCTGAAGCGAAAGCGAAGCAAAATCACAGCACAGGTTATGTGACCACAAAAGAACTAATTTCGAATAGAAAAAAGAAAAGAATAAACAGATTCTTGGCATGTGTTTTGCTGAGTTTTTTACCATTTTGTACTTTTATAGTTTTTATATTCTCTATCATGATAACAGCCACAACCATAGAAAATGAATATAGATAAAAAAGTCCTTCAGGAATATGTTCTCGAACAGGATCAAGAACTTCGTTTCCAGGTAGAATCAAAAACTGAAAAAGTATGCCTAACTTTGAAAAGCGGTAAGGCTGAGGTATTCGGCACTGAGTTGTTGAAAGGAAAAACTTATGAGTTTACTACAGGAGCCAAAATCGCAGTTTTCACTTGGCATGGCTGTATTCTTGAGGTAAAGGGTACTGATGATATTCACATTGCAAAAGAAACCCCTATGGTGATCTATGCAAACTGTCATGGAACTTTGGAACTCTTGAGAATGGAAGCAGATAATGGAAATGAAAGGGGACCCACAGCTATGATTGTAGGACCAACAGATGTGGGAAAGTCAACACTCTGTAGATTACTCTTGAATTATGCTGTCAAAATAGGGAGACGGCCGATTTTTGTGGATTTAGATGTAGGACAAGGTCAAATTTCAATACCAGGCACTTTGGGAGCCCTGATGATTGATAGACCTGCAGCTTTAGATGAAGGTTATTTACAGGACACTCCACTTGTTTACAATTTTGGATACAAAAGCCCTAATGCCAACAGTACATTATTCAATGTTTTAGTAAATCAGTTGGCAGCTACTGTTAAGGAACGATTGGAAGTCAATAAGAGAAGTATGTATGTATTTCAGTCAATTCCTATGCTAAACATTATTATTTCAGCAAGATCTTCAGGGGTAATTATCAATACTTGTGGCTGGACCAAATCTGAAGGGTATAAACTATTAGTTTCTTCAGCAAAAGCATTTGAAGTAGAAATCATCATGGTTCTGGATCAAGAAAGGCTCTATAATGAATTGGTTAGGGATCTGCCTAATTTTGTAAAAATAGTATTCTTACCTAAAAGTGGTGGTATAGTAGAGAGATCAAAAAGCATAAGAGCAGAAGCAAGGGACCAAAGAATCAGGGAATATTTCTATGGAACCAGTAGGAATTCTTTGTGTCCCCATTCATTTGATGTTAAATTCTCAGATGTGAAGATATTCAAAATTGGGGCTCCAGCATCACCAGAATCCTGCTTGCCTATGAGAATGAAAGCAGATGACCATATGACTAAGCTGGTTGTACTTACACCTAATGCAGAGCTTCTGAATCACATCCTAGCTGTTAGTTTTGCTGAAAAGGTGGAGGATGTGATCACTTCCCATGTTGCTGGATTTGTTTGTGTGTAAGTAAAGTAAATTGAATTCAGTATTTTTGTATTGTAAGATATTTTGTAGGACTAATGTTGATCAAGAAAGAAAAATTCTAACTCTCTTATCACCACAACCTAAGCCATTACCAAATAATATTCTGGTTCTATCAGAAATTCAATTCATAGGTACACAATGAAATGAATACAGTGTGAATTTTGAAAAATAAAATAAAGATTATTTTTTACCGTTTGCCACATGATTTATACCTGTTTCATTCAAAGGCAGATTTTTTCAGAATAAAAAGCATTGATGAAATTTCTATCGTTATGAAAATTTCTGTTTGGAAGAGTCGAAGGTGAAAATTGAATTTTCTTCGCGCTCTTCGCCAGGCCCACAATGCGCTGTTGCCAGTTAATTTTGAAACCGAAAAACACTTCGATGTTGTATAGCCACAGAGAAAACGGTTCCCAGCCTGTGCCAAGAGAAGTAGAAGAGGCCATTGAATGAAATAGAAGAAGAAGAGAATTCAGGATTGATTACAAAAACAAACATATATTTTACCCTTTCTTACAATATTAATTATATGCTTCTGGAGTTCTGTTTTCCTGTCCGGTGCCCTAAAATTAGTGAATCCTCATTCCTCTCTACTGTGTGCCAGAAATGTTTTTGCAGTTAATCAAGCCAGTGGTTATCAAACATTCCTGCTTTTGACCCACAAAGTTCTATCACAGATTGTTATAATAGATTACACAGTCACACACAGTGTTCTACCAAAGATTTCAGTACTCTGTGGTTCTACAAAGTTCTTGCAAAGATTAGTGGTTAGACAACGTTCTTGTATCTGCCAAATCTGCGGATAATCTAGTCACACTAATAGTTTTCAGCAAGTATTCGTTTGACAAGTCTCGATAGTGATTACATGTTGTCTTCAGCAATATAAACGTTAAAAATACCTATTTTCATTAATATGAGTACAGACAAAAAAGTCCTCCAGGAATATGCTCTGGAACAGGATCAAGAACTTCGTTTTGAGGTAGAATCTAAGACTGAAAAAGTATACCTTACTTTGAAAAGTGGATTGGCCGAGATTTTTGGCACTGAATTAGTAAAAGGAAAAACCTATGAGTTCACTACAGGTGCCAAAATTGCAGTTTTCACTTGGCAGGGATGTATTCTGGAGGTGAAGGGTAAAACTGATGTTATTTATACTGCCAAAGAAACCCCTATGGTCCTCTACTCAAACTGTCATTTAGCTTTGGAATTCATGAGAATGGAAGCAGAAAATGGAAATAAAAGGGGGCCCATAGCTATGATAGTAGGACCAACAGATGTGGGTAAATCAACACTCTGTAGATTACTCTTGAATTATGCTGTCAGAATGGGAAGACGGCCGATTTTTGTGGATCTAGATGTGGGACAAGGTCAAATTTCAATACCAGGCACTATAGGAGCTCTGATGATTGAGAGACATGCAGCTATAGATGAAGGGTTTTCACAGGAAGCACCACTTGTTTATAATTTTGGACACAAAAGTCCTCATGCCAACAGCACATTATTCAATATTTTAATTAATCAGCTGGCAACTACTGTGAAGGAACGCTTAGAAGTCAACAAGAAAAGTACATATGTCTGTATTTAATTCAATTCATATGCTAAATATTATTTTTTCAGCAAGAGCCTCAGGAGTGATAATCAATACTTGTGGCTGGACCAAAGCTGATGGGTATAAACAATTAGTAGCATCAGCAAAGTCATTTGAAGTAGAAGTCATCATGGTTTTGGATCAAGAGAGACTCTATAATGAATTGGTCAGGGATCTGCCTAATTTTGTTCAAATAGTATTTTTACCTAAAAGTGGTGGTGTAGTAGAAAGGTCAAAAAGCATAAGGGCAGAAGCGAGGGACCAAAGAATCAGAGAATACTTCTATGGAACTACTAGAAATTCTTTGTATCCTCATTCATTTGATGTTAAATTCTCAGATGTGAAGATATTCAAAATTGGGGCTCCAGCATTACCTGACTCCTGCTTGCCACTTGGAATGAAAGCAGATGATCATATGACTAAGCTAGTCTTACTAACTCCCAATGCAGGGCTTCTGCATCACATTTTAGCTGTCAGTTTTGCAGAAAAGGAAGAAGAAATTATCAGTTCACATGCTGCTGGATTTGTTTGTGTGTAAGTTAAGTGAATCACTGAATATTTTATGTTCTATTATTTAATATTTTGCAGGACAAATATTGATGCAGAAAGACAGCTCTTAACCCTTTTATCACCACAACCAAAGCCATTACCAAACCATATTTTGGTTCTATCTGAAATTCAATTCATGGATACCCACTGAAGTTGATACAAAATGTATGGTAAAGTGGGGTGATTTGATAACAATTTCGGAAAATTTGTTATTTTAGCTAACTTATAAAAATAATTTAGCTCAAACTAAAAATATTCCAGATAACTTCAGCCTGCTAGGAAGAAAACCAGTTATCGTAAAAAAGGATGTTGACGTCCAGTTTGAAAAAAAAACCTGTTATTTTCATCTTGCCCCACAATGGGATGACTTGAAATCACCATGAATTTTAAGGGATATATTTCAAATGAGGCGACTTGAAATTGTGTAACTGAGGACTAGTCCTGTATTCGCTTATTTCTCAATATTTTCACTAAACAGACTAATTCATAAAAACTGAAAATAATCACAACAAATTCTAATAAAACACAAGAACATAAACATCTTTGTGAAAAAACTGGAGACTAAATTAGCGATGAAGTTATTCTTTATCATAATCACAATAACTACAGGGTTTCTAATTTCTGACCATTTTCAAATCGCCCCTGGAACAACAAAAAATATAATGATACGCCCCTGATACTACGCAAACCAAACCACTGATTGAGGTAGAGAATTTGTAATCATAAATATAGAATTGAAAAAAAAATACTACCTCCTGATATTAGTATTTTGAAAAGCTCCATAGTACAGAGTAGTCAATTGACAAAATAATCGCCATTTTCAGTCTCAATTTCAACAATATCTACTAACACACTGGTCTCAGCTAAGGATTCCTCTCATTAAACATTCAATAGTTAACAACTCTGAACGGTGCCCTACAGTTATGTCACCCCACTTTACATCAACTGATCTCTGGTGATGATCAGTACTGAATATTGGTAAACAATAAAGATCTATTTTTCAACACCTTGTCATGATTTATAGCTGTTTCAGTCAAAGGCAGATAGTCATAATGTTATATATTTAGAATAGAAAAAAGTAGCATTCATGAGATAATTAGAAAACTGTTATATTCAAAGTTACAAAAATTCATCAATCCAAAGTGAATATTCTTGCAGAAATATCACTTATCAACCAATCTATTCCATTCAAGAGATTTTCTCCAGTAACTGCACTACACCAAACAATTTTCCAGTGATGAGTCTTGATTTTATCCAACTCCAAAATCTATAAAAATTGAAAATCAAATTATGAATACTAAAACCCATTTTGCCTCACTTCTTGGAGTTCTTCCATTGAACAAGCTCCTGGTAAATCTTGCTTGTTTGCAAATATCAACAAAGTTGCACCCACCAACCTCTGGAAACAAAAAGAAGAATATCAATGAATCTTAAAATATTGGATTGTTAATAACTTAACTTCCTCTTTCAACAATGCTTGTAGCTCTGCTTTACAATCATCTAATCTTCTCTTATCAGCACTGTCAACTACCCAAATCAGTCCATCAGTGCATTCAAAGTAGTTTCTCCAATATGATCTCAAAGACTTTTGACCTCCTACATCCCACATATTCAATTTGAATCTAAACAAAAAGCTGGTTAGTGAATTTGATCATGCAAATTATTATTAGACCACCCTCTGTGTTCCAAAGTTTTTATGTTAAATCCTAGTGTGGGAGATATAGTATCAATAGGTTCTCCATTGAATCTCTTGAGGATGGTCGTTTTTCCAGCATTATCCAAACCCCTAGATTTTTCAGTGTTAGAGATAATAATCAAGAATATATAAACAAGTTTGCAAAACAATCATTTAAAAAGGATACAGCATGAGAATTCTCATTTCTTTTTCCTTCTGTTTCATTTTCTTAAGAACGGTTAAAAACCCCATTTTTATAAAGCAAAGGGAGAATTTTGAGTTTCAGCTTTCAGTATATTTTGAACAATGATCTAATAACTCTAATAGTAATAACTACTCTTGAACAAAAACGTCTATAAAAAATTCGAAATGTCAAAACAACAGAACAGGTTAGGTTAGGTGATCTCAGTTAGGTGATATTAGTTGTTTAGTACCATAGCTATATGTTGCACTAAACTCATGGACAATCAAACTTTTTGCAAAGTTCGATAAGGCAAAAATCAACGAAAGTATAAAAAAAGATAGCTGTCATTGCTTAAGTACTTAAGTAGTAAAGTAAGGTTGAGTCAATGTTTTCAAAATCTGGAAAGAAACTGGAAAAATAATAGTATTCAACCATCACAGTGGTAGATTTCGGAATTGTGCTCCTGTTTGAACATGGGATTGCTTACAGACCCCAGTACTGGACAAGGAAAATTTGTCAAACTCCTTTTGAAAAACTACAATAAAGTATGCATTCTCCTATACATATCCGGAACGATATGGTTTTGCGGCTTGTCTTATCCTACTATGAATGCAAGCACATACTTTTCCGAAAATGCTCTACTACCTGGTCTAGTCAAATCACAGTTTCGTGAAGACAGAGAAGCCATCAGGTACCATGAAGAGTTGATGGATGAAATGACAAAATATGGTGACTCAATACCATATCCATATTTGTTGGCCAAGTTCAGACAAATTGGTGTTGATACATATACTCATAATTTCACTCTTAATTCTCCTCTGAATAAAAAAGATGTAAGTTAGGTATATTAGTATAATAGCTGGATAGTTTTTGATTTATTTATATTGAAGAGATATAAGGGCAAGAATTTGTATGGAATTTTGAGAGCATCAAGGGGCTCTAGCACTGAAGCATTAGTCTTAAGTGTACCATATAGACCACCTGATAGTGTTCACCCTCCTACAACACCATCAGTTGCTATAATGTTGGCTTTTGCCAAGTATGCAAATAGTAAGTATAATCTATATAAGTGGTAATGAAGAATTTCAAATAAATTCTATGATTAAGGAGAGAAGTACTGGGCCAAAGATATAATATTCCTGATAACTGAACATGAACAGTTGGGGCTTCAAGCTTGGCTTGAAGCATACCATGGTGTAACATGTGGTAATGAAGATGTCTTGGACCATGGTGACTTGAGAGGAAGAGCAGGTGCAATACAAGCTGCAATCAATTTGGAATTGCATAGTGATAAATTAGGTAAATTTTGCAATAATTTCAATATATCCATTCTGTTATTCTATGTCACAATCTGATTTTTTTACAAAAAATAGAGGCAAAATAAGCCATATAGTATTTTCTGAATGGACATATTTCAAATAAATAATTTTGGTGTTCACCTATCTGAGATGCATTATTTCAAATATTCAGGTCAGATGGACATTAAAATTGAAGGACTAAATGGTCAGCTGCCAAATTTAGATCTTTTCAACTTGGCATCAAAGATGTGTGTCAAAGAAGGTCTGTATCACACTTTCAAAAACAAGGCTGCAAAATACTACAAGGACCCTATTAAGGAATGGCAAAATAATTTCAAAAATCTGTTGGCAATGATGGCAACACAGGCTACAGGAGTAAGTTTATGTCATCTACTTCATATCTAAGGGTAGCCTGACATTGAATATTGAAAAGGAATAAAAAAAATTATTCATGTAATGTCAATAAGTGCCCAGCTCAAAAATTAAAGGGAGTTGTTTCATGTAGATATAGGCTCTTAGGTCTTTCTTAGAAAGTTACATGATTCCAAGATTGGACTTCCTGAAATTGCTGAAGAGTTGAAGAAAAGGCAAATGTTGTGGTCTCTCATGTAACTCCTATTCATTTTTCTACCAGAACTTTTAAACAAAAACAAATTCCTTCATTCAAAAATATGTGTTGAAAAGAATTATTTATTGCAAAATTTATTTAACTCTCATCACTTTTTACATTCCTTTAATTTTTATTGAAAATGAAAACTTAATTTATTTATGACATCTTGTTTAGTCTTATCATGTGAACTTTTTTGAAGATTCCAAATGGCAATCATGGTCTGTTTCACCGATTTGGAATTCAAGCACTCACCCTAGAAGGTTTTGAAAAATCTAAAGGAAAGGGTTCCTCTAGAGTTGGATTCCTAAGCATAGGAAGAATTTTGGAAGGCACTTTCCGCAGTTTGAATAACCTGCTAGAAAGGTTTCACCAGAGTTTCTTCTTTTATTTGCTGCCATCATCAGAAAAATATATTTCAATAGGTAGGTATGAGAAATAACTTATGAGGGTGTAATTGGGAATTTAACCTTATTGTTCAAGGATTATATATTCCTTCTGTTTGTCTGATTGCCGGTGCTCTCTTTGTCAAGGCTTGTGCGAAATGGTTGAAGTTGCAAACCAAAGCAGAAGATGAATCAGGTAAGATGATCATAATTTTTTCAAGAGGATGATTAACTTTTGGATAATTTCAGAAAATCCTGAAGCAGAAGTGCAGGACTCTTCTACCAGTTTTGATAAAATTGTGTATGTGTTCTTGACAACACATCTTCTTGGATTGGTGATGTCCATCATTCCTCATTACATGCCACTCTTAGCAGACATGTACAACTTCAATTCAAATACTTGTATTTTCTATGGACAGCTGGCATTTGCTGTTTTGCTACTGTTCACCCCCATCTTTGTTTCATTCAGAAAATGCATAAGAGGAATGGAACTTTTAGATATGCTGGCAATGCTTGAACTTGGGACTGTATTGATTTGTGTGTCCATGAATAATTTTTCATTGGGACTCTTCTGTGCAATTATCAGTGTTCCTTTGGCAATATCTGTTGGTCCAACCACCTCCTGGTAAATATTAATTTCTAATCGGTTTGTTTGTCATAAGATTCAAAACTTTTATGTTCTGATATTATGTATTGAAATCAACTGATTTTTTAGCACAATTTTTTTCCCAGGTGCAGGTCATGTTTCCAGAAGATTTTTTGGCTTCTGGTCCATCCGGCGACCATTCTGATATTCACAGTGCTGGTCAACACCTATCTGATGTTTCCGGAGGAGAGCCCCACGGAAATTTTATACAGGGGGTGGGATGCAACGCAACAGTCTGTCATTTACAGCATTGTAGACTCCATGATCTACGGAAATTGGTTGTACAGCGCAATCACATGCATTTTTGTGCCGAACTGGCTGTGTTTTTGGATTGTCGCCTGTAGTCAGCTGGATAGTTATCAGTCTCGAGCTGTTAGAGAGAAAAAAGACTGACTTTCATTTCATAGTATTTCAACTGTAGCTTTCATGAATTGTATAGCAATTGAAAAATATCAATAAATCCTACAAAAACCGAGCTTACTGAACCTCTCTGAATAATTTATTTGCATTGATGTTTGTATAAACGTTTCTCGATCTCCGGAATCATTTCATTATTTTATACAATATATTGAACCATTATTGAATGCACTAGCAAAAGATTGACAGATGATGAATTGAACGATTCCAAATTATTAGAAAAAAGTTAATTTATTGCACATTGAAGAAAATATGATTTTTAAAAAAATCCAATTTTTGAAAAATCTATGTACCATCAACGAAATTAAAAGTCAGGATATTTTGAAGAAAAATTCCAAAAAGAATATATTCAAAATGTGTGCGAATATCTATGGACGTAAAAGAAACGTCACCGATAAAAACTGACTGGATACTTTGTGGTTAAAGATAGATATTAGAGGAAGAAGTAGAATTCAAGAGTTGCATAGGTTATAATTTCTGTCAAAAAACTTATGTGAATATAAATAAATAAATACAATGTTGTATCGTTTAATATGAACATGTGGGGTCAAAGAGGTCAAATTCTCATCTTGTGAAAAATAGAACTGTTTCCAGGAATTTTCATGAACTTTGTTTATTATGTAATTATTTTATTATATTTGTATTTCGGAATTGTAATGAAAGAAAAAACACCCAAACACATTTTAATGGGTATCAGAAAAATATACTGGCACTATCAATTCTTTAATTTGGATCAAAAATATATGAGCAATTCGAAATTCACAAAGGACGTTTTAGATGAAAATATAAAGTATCCTGAGGCACCAACAAACTGCTGCATGTCTGGTTGTGCTAACTGTGTTTGGTTGGATTATGCAGAAAAGCTCAGCAAATATTTCAAAGACGGTGGAAAAAATGCCATCAAGGAAATAAATGAAAAAATAACTGACCCAAATATGAAAGCTTTTCTGCTACATGAACTTCGTATGAGAAACATCAGCTCAAAATAACATTGGTTTGAAAAAATTCAAGGCTGTGTATTATGTATATGTCTGATTGAACTTATAATAAATATAAAGTACTTGATTCCATTTAGTTTATCTATGATCTGTAATATTTGGAGTCTTAGGAATATATTAAACATTGAGATCATCTCAAAAATGATGTATACAATGAGGCTCCAGAATATGCTGATATTTTCAGAGTATAAGTTGAGTACTACTACAGATACTCCTGATCCTCAATATCGTCATCTTCTTCATAGTAGCGTCCACTCATTTCTGCTTCCTCCTTACATTTTTGAATGAATTTCATTACCAACAACACTGCAAGAATGAGTAGCATGAATGCATTTGCAAACCCAAATGTGGCTATAACTGAACTCAAAGTAGAGATGTATGCTACTTTACTGGAACAATTATCGTTGCTTGCAGTGTTTGTCATGCATTTATGGACACTGTCATCACAGCAGCTATCAATTAGTTCTTCAGCAGAATGAGGTTTCTGCACAGCTTTATCATATTTTGAATTATATCCACAGCATTGAAGTTCCTTTTGAAATGCATCCATCAGGTCATAGTTGCGTTCATTATATGCATCTTCCATGTGGGTGTGAGCCATCTCCACAACCTCATTTTTTCCAACAATGTCCATTATGGCGTGTACAAGACATATGACGATTAGCCCTAACACGGCTAGAAAGTGAAGCCATTCCAGCACTTTGCTGACAAATATAATCACAAATGTTCCCAGTAGGCAAGTAATCAATGCGATAATACCAAGACTTAGGCACCATTCTTTCGTGCTCATCAAAACAGTTTCCACAAAACTGGATCTCCAACTGCATGCTCCTATGACTATCAGCCCTATTGCACAAAGCAAGCAAATCACATTTATGACCAGCAGTCCAACTTTTAGGGGTGATATCATCTTCAGTTGAGAGTCATCTGTAATTTTTCTATTGTCATATTGATAGTCATAAACTGACGTTTTATTCGATACCGCGTGTTGTTTTTGATAATTCTTGGAAGAATTTTTTTTTCCAAATCAGCATATTAGAATTTGGAAAACATCAATAACTTTGGATCAGAATAGTGGTATTTCAATTAGAGTGACTGATATTCAGAAAGCTTTATTTGTAATTCAGAGTAGTAAATAGATAATTAATTGAATCCATGTGAATCAGTTCCTAAAAAATACATTCAATCAACGTCATTCCATTCATTCTACAAATGATACGATAAAAAATAGATTTCACACGATAAATTTATCAAATTTTTTAAAAATTGTAACAAATAATATATTATTTACAAATTACAATGATATTACGATTTATTTACAATTTACATCAATTAATTGAAAATCATAAATGTATACATAACATGGAACATTTCAATGGATGAAAATATATATATCCAGGATATTTATGATACTAAAAGTTTTATGAATTATCATCTATGCAACATCATTAACATAATAGCTGATGGAAATTGAACATTAAACAAAAAATATTCAGATTGGATACACAGTTACCATTTAAGCATATTGCACTTAATCTGATTCAGTTAACCCTTTTCTGAAAATGAGAACTGAAAAATGACAATACAACCTAAAATCAGGGGTAGTACCTAATTTTAAAAGCCGTAAAACTATTATAAAAAATCTGATACTGATGTGATATTGATGCTTCAGAGTTTTATGATTTAGAAAATTTCGATGAATTTTTTATCTAAAATCACACAACTGCAGGCATAATGATCAATGATAAATGTATACCTAATGAAATAAATATAATAATCGAATTCCTACCAAAAATAGAAACATTAATTATTAACTAACAAATACAAAATAATTTGATGCTACAAAATTGAAAAATGTAATAGTCACAATGGTAAAAAAAAAGTAAAAATATCATCTTCACAAATTACCAACACATAAAATACATAATGTTTATATATATCTGACACAGTTGGGATTCTTACTATCTTTAACAAAAAATAAGTCTATTAACTTGATGGAACTGCAAAAAATTTTCTTACAAATGGAAGATCTCTGAGGAACGTCGGCTTCATCAAGCACATCCTGTTTCTTGCTTAGCTGCCTTCATGGCTGAAAATATCAAGTACATACTTTTGAACCAGTTGAAGTGACATTGAAAATACGGAAATATCGAACTTGCATATTTTATCTGGTGAGATGTTTCACATGGTGGAAGTGATTTCTAATGATTTGAATTATTTTTGTCCCGAGGAATTATCTTTCTTTTTCGGATCTCGGGAGAAGAAACAAAGTGATGGAAGATTTTATCTTCCCAGTATTGTACAGTTGTACGAGTTTTCAATTATTATTAACTCAATAATAAACAATAGTTCTTTGACATTTGATGAAAATGAGTATTACCTTAGATTTATC
Source organism: Chrysomela aeneicollis (assembly GCA_029955515.1). Taxonomy (NCBI): domain Eukaryota; kingdom Metazoa; phylum Arthropoda; class Insecta; order Coleoptera; family Chrysomelidae; genus Chrysomela; species Chrysomela aeneicollis. Next base: position 20,305,549 of record JARUHQ010000009.1, on the reverse strand, counting down.
TTTATGAATTTTCTTGAATATTTTCGAAAGCTATAGAAATAAACATATTTATATAGGTACTGGAGTTCCATTGCATGCTTGGTCCAAATTAGAGTTGAATACCTCAAAGTCAAGAGCCTCAACTACCAATGACCATCAAAAAAGGTTCATAACTTTTTTCTTAATATTCATTCTGAACAAAAAATATTCCAGAAAGATATTATTCCGTTGATCTGATGAAATGAACTGTATCCGGAAAAAAACGTAACAAAAACATTCAGTGAGATGTCGGATGATAATTCTGTAATAATAGATGAATTCCTTATTAGTAAGTATTTAAAACAAAAAAGTGATAGGAACTGTTGGGAACACTTTTTTAAATATTATTTTGTTCACAATTTCCGAACGAGATTCAATTGGGAAATATTGATGTTAATCACCTTCTCTCTCTCTCCTTCTGATCTTCTTCCTCCTTCTCTCTACCACAGCTAGCTCCGCCTTCACATCTACATAAGTTTTTCTCAGTTCTGATATTTTTTGCTGCACTGCTGCTATGCGTTGTCCGCTATCCCAACTTGGATCTGGAAAAAAATAATAATATATTTATTATTCACATATAAAATATAAACGAAAAGTTACCAAAGTTTCCTAGAGTCACTTTCTCTTTATGAAATAGTTCAGTGAAGATCAAATTATGTTATTAGATCACTGAAAAACAGCCTAATTCACTTTTTCATGTCATGTTAATCTTACTCAAACACGAATTTGCAACATCACATTCTATATTTTTCATCACGGCTTTTCTTTATGTTTGTAACATTTATTTCCCGTTTTTCAAGTGTTCATATTTACACAATCATTTCAATGGATTTCTAGTGCCAAAGACTTTAGGTCGTCGTGAATTTGTGTAAATTGAATCGTCTGTAGTTTCTAGATAGAATTAGTAGGCAGAGAGAAAAAGCTCACATATTATTAAAGAATCTTCCTGAACTTCTATTTTTAAAATCTCCCAATTTTATTGGATGATTTGTGGGTAGTAAACAATGTACACATTGTCAATTAACTGAAAAACATTGTAAATACCGAGAAACAGTTTTTAGAAAAGCGATAAAAATTGCACGGGCTCTTACGACCTAACCTACAATGATGATAAATAGGCAAGATACAATGGGCCATTAGGCCTAAGTGTCATCGGAGACTTCGGTCAGACGAGCCTACGAAGGGGGTGGAGTTTTTAGTGGGTAGACCTGGCTGAGATCAGGGAGTCCCACACTATCATATGGGGAATTTGACCCATATGATGTCCATAAAGGATTTCAACCACCTCCTGACCATTTTCAATTTAAAATTTCGACTAGTTCTGAGTTTCTAACTCACCAAAGTCGACGAAGAAGTTATACTTCGAAGGTCTGGGACTCCTATTGGCTCTGTTGTACGAAGAAGCGACCTTGGCGCTGTTGGTGTTCGAATGGTCCGAAGTGTCGTCGCTGTCGCTGTTCTGCCGCGATCTGCTGGCGACCTTCTTGCTCTTCTTCGTGCTGTCGTCTGAGCTCCTCTGGGACTTGCGACGCTTGCTGCAAGAGGCCGGCACCGCCGCCGGTTCCTTGAGACGTTTAGCAGGGGTCTCATTAACCATTTGCGTGTCTGAAACGATAGGGAACTTGGGGTTGGGGAAATTTCCGGAATCCAGGTTATATTTTGTGAGAATTCATCGAATATGATTTTTTTATTTTTCTAAGCCAAAAAAAAAATCCCAAAAATGTATTGTCGGAGAATTCGAGGTGGGGCATCTCATTCGGTTCAGCCCGGTTTCGAACCGAATGTGGAAGTTTGAAATTCGTATTTTTATTCCACGTTAGATTTTGCGAAAATTCATCGATACGTATTTTTTATATTTCTCGTGCGATCAAATTTGATTTATTTATAAAAAATCCACAAAAATGTATTCTCAGAGAATTCGAGGTAGGGCAAATCATTCAGTTCAGCCCGGTTTTGATGCGAATGGGAAAATTTCCGAAATCCTGATTTTTATTCCACGTTATATTTTGTGAAAATGCATCGAATACGAATTTTTTATTTTTCTATACTCGTCGAATTTTACATGTGAACTCCCAAAAAATGTTGTCGGATAATTCGAGATGAGGCATCTCATTCAGTTCAGCCCGGTTTCGAACAGAATGGGGAGGTTTGAAATTCTAAAATTTGTATTCAACGCTAAATTTAGTGAAAATTCAGCGAATACGTATTTTTTATTTTTCACGTGCGATCAAATTTGATTAAAAAAAATTCCCAAGAGTATATTCTCCGAGAATTCGAGATGGGGCATCTCATTCAGTTCAGTCCGGTTTCGAACCGAATAGGGAAGTTTCCGAAATTATGATGTTCATTCCACGTTATAGTTAGTGAAAATTCAAATTTTGGGAAAATAATTTCCAAAAATGTATTCCCGAAACCTTCACCATTCTGATAACATACTACCATGAAAAATCTTTAAGGCACGGTTGAAATGTTATCACTTTTGCGCCTGTACACAGTTTCCGGAAATATCGATTTGTGTGAATAGTCGAATATTCTGCATTAACATCTTGGTGTTGATATGATATCCAATGTATTATTCTTTTAATAGTTTGAATAAGAACTCCCGTTGTCCAATGGAATGTTTATAGAATTGAATAATTTTTGTTAATGAAATTATGGTCATGTACGAAATAATTGTGACAGTGGCAATTTTCTTTTGAAGTCGATAATGCTGATCAAATATTCCATGTTTTAATGAATATTTCAATTCATCCAAGAAATTCGGGACTCAATCTGGCAACAGTGCAAGCAACAGCATTCCACTTCTTCTTTTTTCGGTCCGTAGCCTCAACCGAATCAAGTCCAGAAACTTATAACCAAGGTGGATATAGGATGGTGAAACAGCTCTTCAATTGTTTCTGCGAAAAACTTGTAGACCGTTTGAGAAGGTACTAATATTTCCACGACTTGAATGAAGATGGCGGTGAGATCGATTATCGAAGAAGATTTCTGTTGCTCATGTATTTCTGTGGTTCGCATCTGTCAGACGATGAGTTGAAATTACATCAAAACACAATATTTTCAGTGAATCTGGAATAGTTATCGATATTTTGACTCTTCTTAGTCATTTTTCATCTAGAATAGATGAAACTGATAAAAAGGTGACAGATGCACAGATTCTGTTTTACCGACACAAGGTATGTCGCCATCTCTGATAACTTCAGGAAATATTACTACGGTATGAAATCAAGTAGGCAAAGGTCTACAGTTTATTCTAGTGCTTGTTAATAGGAAGCTGTTTCACCATCCTATATCCACCTTGCTTATAACCAACAAATATCCCGAAATGCCACCAAATCTAGGTAGTACGTCATAGTGTTCTGCCATAAAAATCGTAAATCGGTGTATTTAAATCGAAATCATTTGGGTAATTTCAGTAGACATTCTATACAGTAGCTGTTGATTTGAATGAACTTACCTTCTTCGCTGTAAGGTGTCACCTTGGTGGACGATCCTCTTCTTTGTCTCGGATACTCCGGCTCCACATCGTTGGACCTGCAGCTCTCATTGTCGGCCGGTGTTGGGGACAATCCGCCTGTATCGCTGAAAATCGAAATGATATTGTTATCGATATGAATAGTGTGACATTTTGAGGCACTGTGGAAAATTGTTGAAAACTTATCAGGCTCGTTTTATCCATGCAGGGTTATCCCGAAGGGTTAGCTGACCCGGGGTTAACTTTATCCTAGAGCTAATTTCCCGTTTGATTTTGATAGCTTTCAACCCCACCTCAAAGAGAATAAACATTTTATCCCAGAGTTAGCTGTTAACCTTGGGTTATATTAACCTAACCCTGCATTGATAAACCGGCCCTCATAGTGATATCTAAATACGAAAATGCAATCCTCGCTGTGAAGTGGCTCGAGCTACCCTTGAATGTTTAATGAAGCAAAACCTAATTTGCAGAAAATGTTCTTGCGGCATTTTTAAATTTCGATATCTTAAAAATATAGTATTCAGAGAGTAGAGATATCGAAGAAGCAGTATTGTATTGAGAACTTTGATAGAAGATGATTGCAGAATTATTTTTCAACGAAGTCGGAAAATTTACTTGAGGCACCTTGGAATTTTCACAGGATGGTCATGAATAAAAATAAATAGTTACAAAAAGGCAATTTTGGTTGGACATTTTATCTGCCAGGTGATTGAGAATGAGAATGTGATATGAGCTGATTTTAAAATAACAATACAATGATGTTTTTATACGTGGTTGGAGGAAAAATAGTTTGTCTACAAACGGTTAACAAAGTAGCAATCTCAACACCAAGCCGACGTTTTCCGAGGTATGTTGCAAACGAACTCATAATTCTTTTGCATGATGAAAAATAATAAAGACAGTGAATTATCTAACACATATCCTGATGTAGCAGAAAATGCGAACATTGTAAATTTGAACCTCCTACCAGATAAATCGAGGAAAAGTATGAATATTTATGATATGATAGATTCATGATATGGTGCCATGAAAAACACCAGTCCGCAAAAATTAGTTTGACTAGACCTTTTTGGTTCATAAGGTATTGCAACTGTTGGATATACATAAGTTTTCAAGTAGCCTCAATAGCCAACGGGTTTAAAGCGCGACTTCTCAAGCCGCCAGCCCTGGTTCGATCCCTGGGCAGGACAATTATTTTTTAATCTATTAATCATTTTTTCTTCTTTCCTGTTAGATGTACGAATTTATTGGATTGAATATCAATATAATAGTGAATATTAAATGGAATTCATGATTTAGAAGATTGTGTTTGTAGAAATAGTTATTTGTATGCTTAGGCCGCGAAATACCTTTTTTTTTGCACGATTGATCATTTTTGACTCTTTACCGTGACAGATTTTACGTCAGTAGGTGACATTTACTAGCAACTCGACGGTAAGTAATCCAACTCGACGGTAAGTACTCCAACTCGACGGTAAGTAATTCACTTACCGTCGAGTTAAAAAATCTCTTGATTTTAATTTATTTTATAATTTATAATGGTATCAATCGTGCAAAAAACGTTATAAGCATGTCGAACGTTAAGGGTAACCGATCTCAGACAATAATCGGAGTCGTCGCTCCGCTCTTCCTCCAAACAATTGTCTTCGATCGGTATAAAACCCTTACCGTTCTCCATACTTAATATACTATAACGTACCGAAAGAACAGTTATCGCCGAGGCCACTTGCCGCCGATGCAAGATAATCTTGAGGTCATTAAAAAGTTTCGCGGCCATGGCATATACACTATTTTTCGTGCAATCTTCAAAATTATTAGACTAGATAATTGTAAATAAATATAATATAATTGCTCTAAAATCAACAGCAGTTCAATTTATTTAACAATATCACCGCGTGCAAAACGCAAAATGTCTGATACTGATAGCGATATTTCAGTACCTTTCACCCCTCCTGAACTCAAAAGCGTTGTAAATTCGGCGCTTTCCGTTTTAATACCCAAAGCATCCAAACGGCAGTATGAAAAATGTTACGGCGAGTTTAAAGATTGATGTGACAAAATAATCCTTGTCTTTGTAGTATTTTAGGAATGTCAAATTTGGAAGCGACGTTTGGTTTCGCGGCCGTTGCAATGGGTAACGGCCGCAAAATTGAATTTCGCGGACTGTGCTAAGACGCGAAACACTGACTTCGCGTGCGATTGCACGAAAAACCCTTCGTGGGACAGCAACTCACCCTCTGGGCGACAAATTGCTGACGCTGCTCGCGGGCGAGCTGGGCGGCGTGCCCGCCCCCTGCGGCGGCGCCTCCAGCAGCATGCTCTTGCCGGCGCCGGTGCCGGGCGCACTCGCGAACGGCATCTCGGGCCGCGGCCCGCCCACAACCGCGCCGCCCCCACCATAGGGCTCGGCAGGGCTGCGCGGGATCTCCTCCTCGCAGAGGAGCATCGAGTGCAGCTGCGGATCGGTCTCCTCCTCCCTGGCTGGACCGGCGTCCTCCTCTTCGGTGAGAGGCGGCGGTGGGGCGTGGGCGGCGGAGTCGTCGACGCGGTCAAAGTTGAAGTTGCGCTCCTCCTGCGACTGGGAGTCGTCGGTGGTTTGGCTGTGGTGGAACATGTTGCTGCTGTCGCTTTCCTACGGATGGAAAGCTCATGTGTTGGAATCTGATTTTAATGCATAATGCGAATGTTGTCTTTAAGAAATTGGTCGATAATCATCGCCTCCTTCAAGTATTGAAGTGATATATGTATTAAATTTTTGATGATATTGGGAAAATACCTGTGGTCAAACACGTACAGGGTAATTGTTTATATTTTACTCAATAGCTATTTCAGTTAATATTGGTCCTACAAAAACGTTCAATTGGACAAATATGCAGCATTTTTTATGGGCATTCAGAAATCAGTACTAGGAAATGCAAAAAAGCATCGTTAACCTAAAAATTTTACAACAACTGGTATTTTTTTAATGAGACACCCTGTATTTTATTTATAATAATAATATACAGTATGGTGGAAATGTTTGGAATAAATTCATTATCTCTAAAGTATATCAATTTCAAGGAAAATCCTGAAACAGGTCGATTTTTATTTTCAAATTGACATCTCTTGATATACATACGGAGTTTGTGAGGTCATCCGCGTAGTTGTGGTGACGTCATCGATTATTTTTTTAAATAGGAAGACACCCTGTTTTTTTCTGGATGGTATATTCATTGCCTATCTGACCATATACTAATATCAGGACAATAAAGTGATACAGAGTGTGAAAACATTATTTTATATTTACAGCATCATTATGCATCAATGTACGCAATTACCTAAATAGGTTGGAGAGGGTCAATCGAATGGCCAACTAGAACTCCTCTCGATTTTTTCCGCTGAGGTTCTCTGTAGAGCAAAGTTTATGTAGGAAGCCGGAAAGATCAGATAATTTGAAAGAACGAATACGAGTGAATATTTCACAAATATATTCAGAAACGATAGCAACGTTCAAGAATGATTTGTTTTCTGTCTATCACATTGTATTTTTGCAGAAGGTCACAAATTTGATTATTTATTATAACGGTTTCCGTTGTAAATATAAAATAATTAATATTTTTTTCTCACCCTATATTACTTTATTCTCCTAATATTAGTATACGGTCAGATAGACAATGAATATACCTTCCAGAAAAAAAATTTAACAGGGTGTCTTCCTATTTAAAAAAATAATCGATGACGTTACCACAACTACGCGGATGACGTCACAAACTCCGTATGTATATCAAGAGATGTCAATTTGAAAATAAAAATCGACCTGTCTCAGGGTTTTCCGCAATATTTATATGCGTTAGAGAAAATGAATTTATTCCATACATTTCCACCATACTGTATATAATAATAAAACAAATATAATTTTATTGTTTGACATTTCTTTTTATTCATAGTTTGGGAGTTGTTATAGCAAAAATGATATATTCTCAGGTAGAAAAAGTTGATATTGTGTCAGTTTTTAAAAAGTAATCAAAACCAAAGTTTGGCGCGTCGTGAATATAGACGACTATAAACCCTAACAGAAGATTTCCTAGTGAGAAAACATTTGTTAACTTTTGTAAACGTTTACAATATACTGGTTCATTGAAACGAAAACCCAGGATTGTTCAAGGAAATGAAAAACTTTTTCTACCTCACAATATATCATTTTTGCTATAACAACTCCCAAACTTTGAATAAAAAGAAATGTCAATGTCACACAATACAAATAAATTTTGTTTTATTATCCATGGCTACTTTGATATAAGCCAATCGCAGCATTGTCGTCTGGCGTTTTACAGCTGCCTTGGATATGTATGAAAAATCTATATTTTCCGAAAACCGACAAAGATAACCTCAATAAAGTATATATATTTGGAATCAGAAAAATGAGTTCTACCGATTGGGTAAATAAAATACAGGGTGTCTCATTAAAAAAATTCCAGTTGTTGTAAAATTTTCAGGTTAACGATGCTTATTTGCATTCCCTAGTACTGAATTCTGAATGCCCATAAAAAATGCTACATATTTGTCCATTCGAACGTTTTTGTAGGACCAATATTAACTGAGATAGCTATTGAGTAGAATATAAACAATCACCCTGTACAAGTTGAAGTATACCTCACTGAAATTTTTAATTATCCAGTATCTTTTCCATCTGGTGCAGGAGCAGAATTATTTGTTGAACTGATCATTTTATTTTCAGCTATATCATGTCCTAAACTGACCTAATTATTCCGAATATTCGCTATCTATGTGAATCATTCGTGACACACGAATAAACCACTCTGTGCAGGATTCAAGATTACACTATCCGCTTCGACATGCGCCCATATAGAGCGTCCAACATAAAGAACAACACCCCTCACCTTGGCGATATCCCTCTGAACCTTGCCCGCCGACTCACTCCTCGAATCGTCGTCCGACCTCGCGATCACCAGCTGCTCGGAGTCGCTGCTGTCGTCGCCCGAATCGCTCTCTTCTGCTGCCCTGCTGCCGCCCACCTTCCTGCGCCTCTTGCGGTCGATCGCTGTCGACGGACTGAGCGGCCGCTTGCGCTCGGCCTCCTCGACTGCCGGCAAAGGGACCTGCCCCTCCTCTTCGTCTTCCCCCTCCACCTCTTCGGCGGCGCGCGCATCGCGCTGCTCGGTGGTGGGCAGCGGCGGCAGGGGTGGGGCGGGCGGCTGCCCGGGTGGCTCGGTGTCGGTGGCTTTTTTGGGTTCGCTGGTGGGCTGGGGGAGGATGGGCGGGTTTTGTTTATTGACATAAAACTTGATGAATCTTCGTTTCTCTGCACAATCGACTCGAAAGTTGTCCATTTTTGTTATGGAATTGGCTTCAGAAGTTGACGTTTTTGTTTTGTTTTAATATCGATCATTGATTTGTATCTTCAAAAATAAAAATTGTATAAGTTTCATTCATCATTCATATTATGAAATAAGATATAAAAATGAAAACAGTGAAAAATAGATTCAAAAAAAATAAATCTACGAGGAATTAAAAAACAAGATGTTTATATTCATACAAAATTAAAATGCAGGATTGGATATTTGAAAAAGATCGTCATAAATATGTGACATATATCAATTCAATTGATTTTCCTCAATAGTTTCATTTCAATAATTTTATGTTGTTTTATATTTATGACCGTGTAGATATGTATTTATTTGAATATGTCACATTCACAATTCACTTAGTGAGGAACTTTACCCAGTTTATTCAGACCATTATATAAACATTATAATTATTGTTATTTATAACGAAAAATAATAATAATTAATAATTAGTGTACTTTATTGGGTCACCCAATAGGCCTTCAGCCTGAACGAAAAAAAAATCAATTATATTTTATTAATTAACCAATTTTTTCTCTCTTAACAATTATATGACTTGAAAAAGTCCTTGGTTATTGACACTGAATGAAGAAAAATTACCAAACTTCAATGTATATACACATAAATCATACTAAATATGCATAATATCTGCAAATGTATATCTATACAGTGTGCCCAAGATAATGATGAACATGTTTTTTAATTCTGGAGATTTAAAAAAAAAACGTTTTTTTTTATTATAACTTCGTTATTTTTTTTGATGTTCTTGCTAATGGCAGATTATGACTAATTCGTCGGAAATGATTCTTATTTTTCAATATATCCACATATAGTTTATTTATATTCGATGACTGATATCGTATGTAGTTGAAATCGAGGTTAAAATATTTTCCACCCAAAGTAGCAAATATCCCAAATAATTCCTGGAAACATAACGGAAATAATCCGATTGAAGAAAAAGGTTTCTCTGTTAAAGATACAGGTAATTCTATGAAATATTAGTTATTACTCTACTCATTTCCAAAATACATAATGACATATATACCTGCTTAACCTTTTCCTTCATACAATAATAGGCAGCTGAAAGGGCTTATTCCTAAACTATTCGACCTACTACAAAGTATTACAAAAGCAAAATACATTGAATATTAGTTTTTTTATTGGAACTCCCATTTCAACATATTTAATCCTTTTGAACTTGACTGCAGTAAAACTCTAGAGTAAGCTGTACTAATAGTTGGGAAAGTTCAAAATATGACCATAAAATCATTCCGTTGAAATAAAAATTACTGAAATAATGATTCATAATTTCCAGCTGCATATTTCGACCAAAATGCATTTTTTGATAGAGGAAACGGAAAACAACAAGTTACTAGTATGGCCGACCGTAGTGTGATGTTGCTTGATATCCTGTTATCCATTTTTCATCAGGTTTATTCATTATTAAGACACATAACTGGATGACTGATGTTTTCCATAAATGATATAAACCATAACGATCCTAATATATTATTATTAGTAAAAAAAGAGGATAATCAAGCATAAATTGATGGTTGTCAAACTTATATTATTTCGATACTAGTGGAAAATTCCGAACTCGAGAAATAGCGATCGGTCGTGTTGTTGCGATACTACCGCATCTTGACATTTACATCTGACACTGACAGTTTCGAAGTCCACGTCAATCTACGTCGTTTGGTTTGATTATGAAATATTCAGTTTCTGTACCTTGTTATAACATGAAAATACATGCAAAACAAGGAGCGATGTTTTCATGTTAACATTCGACTATTGAAGATTATTTGGGAATTATTACATTGAAAATACATGCAAAACGCATAAGTAGCGAGTGTTTTCACTATTGAAGATTATTTGGGAATTATTACAATGAAAAACATGCAAAACGCATAAATAGCAAGTGTTTTGGTTTACATTCGACTATTGGAGAATATTAAGGAATTATTACATTGAAAATACATGCAAAACGCATAAGTAGCGAGTGTTTTCATGTTTACATTTGACTATTGAAGAATATTTCGGAATTATTACATTGAAAATACATGCAAAACGCATAAGTAGCGAGTGTTTTCTTGTTAACATTCGATTATTGAAGATTATTTCGGAATTATTACATTGAAAATACATGCAAAACGCATAAGTAGCGAGTTCTTTTATGTTTACATTCGACTATTGAAGATTATTTCGGAATAATTACATTCAGCACTAGCCTAGGGCATATATATAATAACAACTATATGGATAACACCTATTCTTCTTCACGCAAAAGTGAAGCCAGTTTTGGAAAAACATGACTGTCTGCCTTGCTAATGACGAATTGTGCGCATGCGCGGGTTTTGACGAGTTGAAATCCACTGACGTTTTCAGAATTTCACAGGTTATGTATGTTTGCTGACTCAAATTATGTAAAAGATCGTTAATATAGTTATTAATGTACTTACTGATTGTTTACAGAAGTGATTAGTGAGTTATAACAGTGATTGATCAAAAATTGGCCCACGAATCTTGTTCCGATGACTTTATCGTCAAGCAGTCACAGGTTATTTTTATGCAAATCGCAAGTATCGCTTTGTAAATCACATCCATTTCTGCATATATCATCAACTATTATCTAATATCGTCCAACAATCCATCAATGAATGAATATTTGAAAAATATATGTCATGATAAAATAAAAACATCGAATTGAAGGTTATGTGACACATTTGATTGATATTTAATAATTATCATACTTTTGTCACTCACTAGAAAGCTACTCTCCTCCATGATGAAAACGAATGTCGATTCTTAATTCAAACTTGCGCATATTCGCGATTGGTCCCGCAGACTGTCATTTGTTTTATTTTTCGGCTTCAGCTCTGTTATCCATGTTACCAATATAGTTATTATTAGATATATGGCCTAGGGAAAGATTCTACCGGTCTCCAAAGCCAACAGAATAATCAACTCACCTCCAACGCGTCCTCCGGCTCCCCTTTCTCTTTCTCCTCCTCCCCCACCTCCCCAACCTTTTCCTCCTCCTCCTCCTCATCATCCTCAGCGTCCGTCTCTGCCGACCCCTTGGCCGCCATCTCGTTCTTGATGGAATTCAGCTTCAGCAGGATGGAGTCGGCTATCCGGGTGCCCGTCTTGATGGTGCTCAACTCCTTGGCGGTCTCCTCGAGCTTCACCTCGAGCGGCACGGGCGGCCGCGAGACAATCGACTCCAGCAGGGAGCTGTCGGTCTCCTGCAGGGCCGGGGATATCACGAATTTTTCCAAGGGCGGCGCGGGTTTTGGCTCGGCGGCCGCAGGCGGCAGCGGGGGTTGTTTTTCCTGTGACGAAGATATATTTTTCGAATTGTTTATTTAGACTCAATTCTTGGTTGCTTTCTTCCTGGATATTCTTCACACAAGGTTTGAAACAAATAAGACAGTTAGTACTTAATGTAACTTGGAATAAGAACAGTTTTTACTAATTCTTCAGCAGAAAAATTAGTTTGGTTTTAGTAAACAAAAAGGGGAATGTTGAAGTCATGATTTATTCGTGAAAAATGCTAATATTTCTTACATGATTTCTACTAATAATAAAATTATTCAAAGAAGAGGGCAGAGGGGTATTTCGATCAAACATCAGAATTTTTGTGTGAAATTACTCTGAGCATCTTATGAATATGATATTTCTTCAACAGGCAGATTAAACCATAGTTGTTACCATTGAAAATATAACATTTGACAAGAAATTGACGTTTTTTTGAGGTTACTTTGAAGCATCGTTTTTCGGCGAAATTTCAGAAAAAAAAAAAGATTTGAGCAATGCTGATATCTAAAAAAATATTTTTCACTAGAACTTATTATTATATTTGTTGTTTATTTTATTACTGTTCTTCGTCGAAATTTCAGAAAATAAAATCGAGATTCGAGAAATTTTGATGTCTAAAAATTCTATAAATTTCATCATTATTTTTGTTGATTCTCTCGATACTGTTACTAACATACATTTTTTCTACAACCAGTTAACAAAGTATCATTTGACACTTTCAAATCTCAACACAAAATTGACATTTACCGAGAGATGTCATTAAGTGACAGCATTTGCGCTCGTGAGCGAAAATATTGAAAAAACGCTCTCCTCTACCACTGGTATATTGTAGAAAACGAACTCATATCATCTTGCATGATTGATTGAATTATCTCACCTCCTCATGTAACAGAAAGCACAAAAATTGTAAATTTGAACCTATTTATTATTATTCTTGTTGATCATTTGATTACTGTTCTTCGACGAAATTTAAAAAAAGGTAGATTCGAGCAATTCTGATGTCTAAAAAAGTATTTCTTCACTGTTTCCGTTGATTCTTCTGATACTGCTCTTCAATAAAATTTCATAAAAAAGTTATATTCCAGCAATTCTTATTTTTGGAAAATCTATTATTATTTTTGTTGATTCTTTTAATAATGTTCTTTGACGAAATTTCAGAAAAAAAAGCTTTATTCTAGCAATTCTGATATCTGATAATGTATTTTATTTTTGGAAAATTATTATTATTATTTTTGTTGATTATTTTAATACTGTTCTTCAAAGAAATTCGAGGAAAAAATGCTTGATTAGAGCAATTTTGATAAAAAAATATAGATTCGAACATGTCTAAGTCTAAGTAGAATGTATTTTCCAAGAGTATCCATTTTGAATATTTTTGTCTTCCGAAAAAAATTATAGAATCGAGCATGTCAGATGTCTATGAGAAAATAATATTTTCCAAGAAAATCATGTCTCAATGTCTTTGTCATGAAATTTCAGAAAAAAATTGATCGAATCAAGCATGTCAGATGTCTATAAGAAAATGATATTTTCCCAGAAAATCAATTTTCAATTTGTTCATCATGTTTTTTTGAAATATTCAGATGCAATTTCAGAAACATAGTAAGATTGAATATTGTGTCAGAGATGGAATATTTCAACATATTTTACTGAAATAAATGTTTCAGTGCACTTTTTTTGAGATTTGTCTATTTGAAATATTTCAGCACCAAGCCTTATTCTAGCAAGAACAAAAAAAAACTTGGTGAGCACTTATCTGAAGAAATAGATAGATAGATATATTTATTCATCTCTTTTGATCATGAAGCATGACATGAGATAAGTCAGGTACAACAAAATAACATTAAACAGATACTACATGGTTCTTAGAACACAGTAAAGTTGATACAACATAGTACAATACGGTTTAAACGTCATGTATAAATAAAATTTGTCTATAAAAAAAAAACGATAATAATACTTTATCATTCATCATAATTTAACTTGTGAATAAATCACGTAATAACAAGCTTTTTGTTGAAAAACTCAGCTAAGTCGTAGTAACATTTATTGTATAAGACATTTCTGAGTTTTCTTTTGAAAACATTGAAGTTGTCTTCCAATCTTATACAAGCAGGCAGATGATTCAGAAATTGAATTCCTTTAAAAACTGGGCTCCTCTCATACAGACTGGTTCCATGTTTGCGAGGCCTAATAAGTTTCGAGGATCGAGTTGGGTAATCGTGGTAATCCGAGTTGAGGGAGAAATCATGATAATTACTTTTTGCACATAAAATGCATTTATAGATGTACATAGAGTAAAATGTGAGAATTCCATGTTCTTTGAAATAATTACGACATGTTTCTCTATAGTCCAGATTAAACATTAATCGTATAAACTTAGAAATACATACTCTAGATGCACTCACTGCACTACCCCAAAGAATAATATTGTATGATATATGGGAATAAACGATAGCATAGTAGACGCTGATCAACTGACTCGACAAAATAGTAATTTACGTAACAAGTCCGGAAAATACTGTATTTGGATGAGTGGACAAAAAAACTGTTTTCGGGCGTGTTGCGTACACAATTTTTTCGGCAACCGTATAGAATAACAAATCAAAGAAACACATTTCTTTATTCTTATTTATATTAATATTTATATTAAAATTAGAACAATTGTTAATATTGAATGGGTTCAATTTGTTTGAAATGCTTGGTATATTTAAGTGCCTTTTGTTGAAGTCAGAACAAGAAGGTAAAGTTTCCGTTTCACATTGATTGTTTTCATCTGCTAATTTTTGAATGTTAGCTAATTTTATGTCAGATAGCTGTCAGTCGTTATTTTGCTGCTATGGTAATGATCAACTGCATTTATCAAAACCATACTACCAAGATGTGATTCTTATCGGCCTAGTCCGGGAAGTACGTACTTCCCGGACTAGGCCGGGAAGAATCACATCGTTGTTGTCATTGTAAATATAAAACTCTTGGTAGTATGGTTTTGATCAAGGTGGATATAGGATGGTGAAACAGCTCTTCAATTGTTTCTGCGAAAAACTTGTAGACCGTTTGAGAAGGTACTAATATTTCCACGACTTGAATGAAGATGGCGGTGAGATCGATTATCGAAGAAGATTTCTGTTGCTCATGTATTTCTGTGGTTCGCATCTGACAGACATGAGTTGAAATGACATCAAAACACAATAATTTCAGTGAATCTGGAATAATTATCGATATTTTGACTCTTCTCAGTCATTTTTCATCTAGAATAGATGAAACTGATAAAAAGGTGACAGATGCACAGATTCTGTTTTACCGACATAAGGTATGTCGCCATCTCTGATAACTTCAGGAAATATTACTACGGTATGAAATCAAGTAGGCAAAGGTCTACAGTTTATTCTAGTGCTTGTTAATAGGAAGCTGTTTCACCATCCTATATCCACCTTGGTTTTGATAAATGCAGTTGATCATTACCATAGCAACAAAATAACGACTGACAGCTATCTGACATAAAATTAGCTAACATTTCAATTTTTGAAAGAAATGTGTTTCTTTGATTTGTTATTCTACACGGTTGCCGAAAAAATTGTGTACGCAACACGCCCGAAAACAGTTTTTTTGGACTCGAATTTTTTCCACTCATCCAAAAAAACAGTATTTTCCGGACTTGTTACGTAAATTACTATTGAGTTGTAATATAGCAAAGTAACTACTGTTCAATTTCTTGCAAATGTGATTGACATTAGTACTCCAACCCATATTATGGTCTACAAATATGCGTAGAAATTTGGTGGATTTTGTGAAAGGGACTTCAATATCATTTACTGCAATTCTACTATTCTCTAATATTTCATTTCTGGTGGAAAACTGCATACAGACGGTTTTAGCAGAATTTGGTAAAACTTCGTTTATCGCACTCCTATGAGTTCTGAAAAAATTTTTGGTGGAACTTAGGTATTTTGACCTGATCACGCATTTGAAGTCAAAACGCGGCGGTCTCAAGTATTTTTGGAGATACGGCCCCAAATTGTCTCAAAAATGCACCATTTGACATGTCAAATTTCTGCTAATAGGAATACACAAAATTCACCCTTCTTTGAACCAAAACCCTATACACGCATATATTTACTTATTTCCAACACTTCTCAGCAGAAAAAACTATTATTTTTCAAAAAATTCACCCTTCATTGAAATGTAAACAAAACAACCTTTTTACACTGATTTTCTGGTAATTTGTATTTATGATGTTGGCAACGTGATTGTTTGGCTCATGGTAAGACGTTGCCAACATCTCAAATAAAAATAACCAGAAAATCAGTGAAAAAAGATGTTTTGTTTACGTTTTGAAGAAGGGCGAATTTTTGTGAAAATAACAGTTTTTTATGCAAAAAAGTGTATGTGAGCATGCGTGATGTTTTGGTTCAAAGAAGGATTAATTTTTGTGTTTCTATTAGCAGAAAATGGAGATTAGAAATGGTGCATTTTTGAGACAAAATGAGGCCGTATCTCCAAAAATACTTGAGACCGCCGCGTTTTGACTTCAGATTCGTGATCAGGAGGTCAAAATACCTAAGTTCCACCAAAAATTTTTTCCGAACTCATAGGAGTGCGATAAACGAAGTTTTACCCAGAATTTACTCTCATCACCACCAAACATTCAAAAAACCCATACTGACCTCTTCCTTTACAGCCTCCTCCGCCTTCACCACTTCCTCCTTCTTCAGGTCGGGCACGTCCAGCATGCTGATGCCCAAGATGGTGGCCATCGTCGGGATCAACTCGCAGTCCTTCTTCTTCACCTGGTAGCTGGCGGCCGGTGGCTCGAGCATCATCACATCGCCGCTGTCTTCGTCGGTGGAGGAACGGCGACTCTGGGCGATCACCCTCTGGATCTGCTCTCTGATTGAATCCTCATCGTCGCTGGAAGACACATTCATCAATCAATCAATAAGTTTGTTTGTCCAAGAGTACAAAGTTCTTATTAACAAAGTAGTCATAATCAATGAACAGAGATAGCTATTAGTATAACGACATTGCTAGGTGACGAGGCGTCAGCCGAGTCAACCGCAATGTCCGAGACAGTGTTAAATCGCTAATAACCGAGTTACATTCGAAGCTTTATCGTATCATTGACAATGACGATGCGAAAATAAAATAAAAGCAACAAAGTATTTTGTCATTTCATTTTGGAGTTTCGAAAATTCATCATTGAGCTTCATCCTCATGGTAACTAATGTATTATGAGTAACTGAGGTTTATGAAGGTTTTGGTACGTTTATGATGTTTATCGTATCATTGAAGATTAAGACATTATTATATGATATTTCTATTAATGATTATTGACATCATAAACGTACCAAAAAATTAGTTACTCATAATACATCAGTTACCATAATTTACGTCACCTACGAAATAAGATTTCATATAAAAATGTCTTAATCTTCGATGCAAGGTGGATATAGGATGGTGAAACAGCTCTTCAATTGTTTCTGCGAAAAAATTGTAGACCGTTTGAGAAGGTAGTAATATTTCAGCTACTTGAATGAAGATGGCGGTAAGATCGATTATCGAAGATTTCTGTTGCTTACGTATTTCTGTGGTTCGCATCTGACAGACGTGACTTTTCTTCTCCTTTAAAGGACATTAAACAATATATTTTCTATAAATCTGGAATGAATTTTGATATTTTGACTCTTCTCAGTCATTTTTCATCTAGAACAGATGAAACTGATAAAAAGATGACAGAAGCACAGTTTCTGTTTTACCGACACAAGGTATGTCGCCATCTGTTAATTTCAGGAAATATTACTACGGTATGAAATCAAGTAGGCAAAGGTCTACAGTTTATTCTAGTGCTTGTTAATAGGAAGCTGTTTCACCATCCTATATCCACCTTGCTTCGATGATACGATAAAGTATATAAATAGTGTAGATCACAAAACGATAACATATAAGTACTAAAAAACATATTGGAATTAATCGTTTAGATTATAAAATGATTTGCGGAAGAGTAGTTGGATTGTCAATTTTCTAAGAAGTCTAAAATTTTTTGAACTTCTGATACTGTCTGGCAAGTGGTAATAATTTTCCTATCCCTGTAATCAGAGAATTTTTGGTAAGAGAGGACTTCGGGCATGGAAGTGAAAGGTTCAATTGTTGACGTGTTTCACGTTTATTACTAATTAAGGATATATCACAGTGTTTGAATATTAAACATCAAGTTTCCAAATTGAAAAGGTTTATTATGATTTTAAAAAATTGGTTTACTCGTGTCTCGTCTATTGGCTTTGAAGATGAATCTGAGAGCTCTTTCCTGGAAGATTTACACCGTATTTATTAAATCGAAAAGCATAACATTCGCCAAGAATAATAATTTACGTCAGGAACGAACAGACAAAATTCTAGGACGAGCCGGACGTGTTGGGTAAACTTTTTTTTTTGGCAACCTTGTAGAATGACGAATCTATGAGACACATTTCTTTGTAGTACTAAATTACCAAAATTTTAATTTTTATTTGTATTGAATGTTGAGTAAAATCCATAGTTTTTGACATACCTCGTATGATATTTTTTATTTTATTTTATTTTTATTTTAGTTTAATACGGGCAAACCCAATTAAAAAATATTACAAGATATACATTATGTGAGTAATACAAAAACAGACACAACATATATGATATTGATAATATTGAAGACATTAAAAAGATAAATGGAAAGTAAAAATACAAGTACAGTCAGTGTAAAAGTGGAAGATAAAATGACAAGATGGTCACTGACACAGTTGATTTTTAAACTTATGAAGAGGCGTTGAGAAGATGTCAATATCGAGGAAATTTGCCGCTCTAAGGGATCTTGATGGGATATAGCTGAAATAAGCAATGTTGGTACGATGGTAGGGAATATGAAAAGTAGCTACCTGTCTCGTAAGGCGAGTGGGGACTACTAAACTGATTTGAGAAAGTAGATCAGGACAGTCATATTCACCATTTAATATCTTGTAAAGAGTCAATAGATCTCGCTGATTACGTCTATTCTCCAAAGATGGAATATTGAGATAACTCTCAATTGAGGCATAATCACTAAAGAAATTAGATTTGAAAGAAACATATCTAAGAAAGCTTTTTTGAACACGATCAATCTTGGATATCTGGGTTACATAATGTGGTGACCAGACAGAGGAACAATAATCGAGGTGAGTTCTAACAAGTGTGCAATATAGGATTTTGATGGCACTCAGACTAGTGAAGTCACGAGTTGTCCTCTTAATAAATCCCAACATTTTGGTAGACCTGTTGACAATGGAGGTTATGTGGTAAGTGAAGGTTAGGGATCTTGATTAATATATTCTTGAGCAATATTGGTATGATTTGATTATATGTATGTATATGGCATCTCGGGTTTGAGAAGGGTCGCGGAATTTTCGAATTTTTTCGAAAAACAATTTTTCGAAAACATTTTTTCGAAAATCATTCTTTTCGAAATGTATTTTTTTCGAAAAACAACTTTACGAAAGTTTTTTTTTCGAAAAGGTGTTTTTTCGAAACCAATCTACCCACTTACTATCCATCTAACCAATAAACTCCCGACATTATTTACGTGCGTTAATATTTGCTCCAAATTTGGAATGAGAAACCCTGTCGTATACAGGGCTTTTCACGATGAGCGTTCAGTAGACGTTTCTGGCTAATCAGACAACGGATCGACCCGAAAATTAGACAGCCCACACAAATCAAGATGATATACACTCCTAAAATATTTCAGAAGATGCGGCGTTGCCGCTTCTACTATAAAGTAGCAGCTACTTTGATTTTTCATCAGGAACACCCTGTATTTTATTGCATTTTCAGATCCTCCTTGGAAAGCTGATTTCATTGATCATACTTGGGGTCTATATTGAACAGTTACAGAGATATAGGGTGTGAAAAATCGAGATTTCTCATCTTTGGGAATTTTTTTTGTCGAAACTATTTATAATTGGTCGAAACGGCTTACATGTCCCTATCTCAACTTTTAATCTATAATCGATTGATATTTGATTGAAACAAATACAGGGTGGTTCAAAATTTAGAATTCTAAATCACCCCGTATTTGTTTCGAAAATTTTCTTGACAAATATCGCTCACGTTTTGTAATTTTATGTATATTATATCCTTGAATTGCGATACTTGAACATGTTTCCAAACAATTGTTGTTCGAATGAAATGATTTTCGAAGAATTGTTTTTCGAACATAAGAATATTCGAAACTTGGTTTTTCGAAGAACATGATTTTCGAAAAATTGTTTTTCGAGGAAAATGATTTTCGAAAAAATGTGTTTCGAAAATAAGTAAGTACGAAAATTTGTTTTTCGAAAAATTTTCCGTTCGAAATTTTGTTTTCGAAAAAAATTCCGCGACCCGTTTGAGAACATGCAGAACTTTTTATAAATTACTTTCGTAAAATCAATAATAAATGAGTTTTACATATGTAGCCAACTCCAGCAGAGTATATTATAGACAAATATTGTTACATATTTATAATGAATAAGCTCTATTATTATTATAACTATCAAAAATACCATTCTCCGTCCTGGAGATTCTAAAAAAGATTCTACCTGTTTTCGTTGTCCTTCTCCTTACTCTCGTCAGTCTTGATGGCAGGGAAATCAATGTCCAGCACGTCGAGACGCGAGGGTGACTTCTGGAACGCTTCGGCGCAGGCCTCCTCTTCCCCCTGGGCCATCTTCTCGGGGCTCGTGGTGAATATCTCGGTCTGCGACTCGCAATCCGACAGCTCCATGTCCCCGCTGTAGTCCTCCACAGTTTCCGGAAGTTCCCTGCGAGGAGAAGTGTCGGAACAATCATCTCTCTGCGATAACATCAAACGCCCGACATAATTAGCAGCCGATGATTGGAAACCCGCGATGGAATGTAGCGAAAAATGCACAAGTTTCTGGCACCAATAAGCTATAAAGTAATCAGAAATTCTACCTGAACAGGCTCAAAGTTTCCTCGTGAAGGTTCCTCATGACTTTGTCTTTGTTTTCGATTGGTTTTTCCAAAGACTTCACAATGTTGAAGCATGGGGATTCAACAAGTTTGTCGAAGGGATCCTCTTCTTCTTTGGGAGGAGAGGACAGCGTTACAGCTTCCTCCTCTTCCTCGTCGTCGTCTTCATCTTCTTCGGAGAATTCTTCTTTTTTGACTGGTGACTTTGGCGAAAAATTGACTTCACTGGCATTCGATGGGGACATATCTCCCAAGCGGGTCGCCCTAAGATGGAGCAAAAATGAAAAAAATAAATTATACTCATCTTGCAAGCGCATGAAGAAATAGTATTACAGTTAAATCATCAGCACTAAAAAATATTCAGCAATGGTTTATAGAGGAGGATAAGGACCCTGTGCATCATGGTCGAGTTGATACATTTTTCTCACAAAAAAATTCTATGTTCAAGTATTTTTACTCTATTAGGTTCATTATGCAAAATTTCAATCCAAAATCTCGATTATTCCTGAATATTGAATTCTTATCACATAGAAGTAATGAATGTTTGCAGGCAACCGGTAGCTTCGTGTATTTTCAATATCTCACATGAACCATTGTCGATCTAAATGAACACCTAGTAGACGGTATAATATTGACTGTTCACTGGAAGCAATGACGTAAGGCAGTGACATCTTATGATAATAACCGTGAACAATTTTGACAAATTATTAATATCAACTGAGGAAAACACACAAAAATTAGTACTTTTATAACTGAAACACCACAAATACTTACATTTACTTGAGCAGAAAAAACTCGCTCTTCAAAACACTTAAGAGGGGCGTTTCACAAGAACCGTCAAACAGACCTTTTTATGTTGATACTTTTCTGCCAAACGATGAGTCCAATCGCAAAAACTATTATATGTTCGGGAAGAAGAAAGTTCAACCTAAGTTAAGACAACTTTTGGAATCGTAACTCGTTAGTTGAAGAGATATATCGACGATCGAAAAATGTAAACATTGAAAATTTTTTGTCACAGAATGTGATAATATTTTATCCTCTCCTACCTCACATATTGGGCTATGTCCTGCCTGAATATTAAGTTTCAAAATGTAATAATTCCAGAGATTTGAGCAAAACAGATTTATAATGTAAAAAATACGTGAACACGTCAAAAACTAGTACTATAATAGTTCAGCCTTTGACTCGTAGATGGCGGAATGGCGGATCCGTGAATGACATGATAAACTACAGTTGAGTGCAGTGTTCTGCAATGACAACTAATACGTCAAATCTATGTTGGTACTCCTAATTTGATTCAATTGTTTCCAAACAAATTAGTTTCCCATGTTTACTCAGTTTAGTCTCCATAGAGATTTTTTGAACTCGATTATCTCATTTTATAATGGAAAAGTAACATATTTCGATACAATTTATGGGAAATAGATCATAGTAGTTCCTATTGGAAAAATAGAAACAGATGAAACGCTAAAAAATTTGAACTATGTTGAAATTTTTTGAGGTAATGTTATTTCAGTGTTTACTTTCGGGGTCCTGATATTTCGACTGAGTTTTTTCATCAATATATCAGTATACTCATAATAATGAGTGAAAAATAAGTTATCTGCGATGATATATTTCTTCAAAGATGAGGAGAAACTGGTATCCAGGGGTGAAAAGGCCATGGTGAGAACATGGTATATTTGATCATTAGATCATTGTATTTGATGCTGGTCTCAATATTTCAATGAGGTTGATCGTTGATCCGTGCTAATATTCATAATAAAACATAAAGTAGAGGTAAGCTAAAATATAGTATATAGGATAATTTGAAGGTTTTGAAATATTTGTTGTAGATCAACTTTACCAGTAGTGATTAAATGAGTTCCTGTTCAAGAGGATAGTTTCTTGGCCATCACATGGCAGCTCTAGCAATATTTGCATACTATAATGTACATTGTACAAATTGAAGGCTTGTATACTAGGAGTAATAAAGAAAATGCATCCTCAACATCTGAAAAGGAATCAGTCACACATATGTAAAATTATATATATTATAATATATAATAAAGTGAATATCAATCAACATCACACTTTCAATATGTTCAAATGAAAAACTGTCATGTAAGTCATTTTATTTCTGAAGAAAATACATTTTAGCTTCTTGTTGAGCACTCAGCAATCTTTGACTTAGCAATGTAGTTAGTGCCTAGTGACAGATCCTAAAGTTGTTTTGAACTTCTTTCATTATTTTATGATGCTGGTATAAATTCCCAGGTAAGCTTCCAGATTCTTCTACAAATTTCAAAGGCAACCCTATATTTCCTCAATCTACAACAAATAATGATATAATAATACCTTTTTTATATCTAGTACCCATATCTTGATTTATACAGATTTTATTTTACACATCACCATTGATATAGAAATAAAATAATATAGAAAACCTCACTTCACTTTCATTTATTTGGCATCTATTCAAAACTATCTATCAATGGCCTGTTACCTGTCTAATTTTTCGAAGGTAAAATGAACCTCCATTTTTTCGTAAATGATCTTGAATACGTCAAATATTCACGATTTATTATTAGAAGGCACTAACATGCAAATTTATTTTGTTTGGAAATACGAGTTTTCGATCTATTAAAAATGCAATAAGATCTATGCTATTCAAGGTCAATGTGAGTTGTCTCTTGTCTGGTACTCATGGGTGCGCACTCAGTGTATACCTTCCTCCTTTCATTACATTTCTGAAAGAGAGACAGAAATATACTGAGTGCATAAAAACTCGGTTAGTTCATTCCAATGGAAATTGCTTAGTTTGATTTCAGTGGGTGTTATTCGATAATGCCGAGAAATGCCGAATGATATGGACATGAGACATGACATACAGACTGTCATAAGACACATGTTTATGTGGTATTTGAATTTTGAACGCTGAAGTAAGAAGTTTCTTCGATTGAGCGTTTATACTTTATAGGTATTCTTGGTTCATTGATGAGTATTCACCCAAAGAATGTGAGTACTTCAATTTTGTTGAATGTTGAGGATTTCTGTCAAGTCTGAAATGAAATTCGATGCAAAACAATGAAAGGTATAACACACAGCACAGTGTAAGAAAATTTGCGCTATGGAAAAGAGTAGATGGATCTATTGTATAAAAAATGATTGGCCTGTTCGAGCGACATCTGTTGAAATCTGCTATGACTAGCGAAGATTAATGGTTATAAAGAAATCTGTAGTACTTTCTCGATTCTGAATTTTTATTATGATATGTTCACAGTATAGACATCTATCGGAAATTCCAGCAGCACTGCTGAATCCCTGCTCTTAACGAAACCCATCGAGAGCCGGCATGACGGAAGCTGAACTTTGTGACAATGTCAAGTTGACAGATCAAAGTCTTGTGTTTTCAAAGAAAGATACATTTTTTGAAAAATATTATTGTTTTCCGCTATAAAGTATTGTAAACGAGTAAATGTAAGCGTGTGTGGTGTTTTAGTTGATAGGACGCTTTTGTGTTTCAAGTAGCAGAAATTTGAGATGTCAAATGGTGTATTTAGAAAACAAGCGTTTCGACTTTGGATTCTTGTTCAGGCCTAAATAACTACGTGAGTACCTCCAAATTTTTTTTCTTCTCCTTGGAATGCGTTATTATTGTTCCTAAAAATTGGCACTGGACCTATTTGAGTAAAAATATGTATAAAAGTAAAAATATATAGATACATAATATGTGCTGAAGTTAGAAAAAAAAATAGCTTCAACCTAAAATTGAGTCGCTGACAGAGAAAAAACTAAAACAAATGAGCATCGGACGACTTCTATAAAGTAGCGATCTCATCTTGATAGACGTTTGGGACTTGAGTGAACAGACAATTCGCGAAAATCACGGAGTGGGCGGCCTCTGGTGTCAAATTTTCTAAGCCTTCCGAGGGTGATCAACAAAACAATATAGCATTGAAGGTATGTCTTTCAGGTTAAATCAAACAAATAAGATCTGGTTTAACTGTAGTTGTGTCTCTTGTTGTTTGTAACAAAAACCTTGATTTTACTTTAGGACCATCAAGGAGAATCAAACCAAGAGATAGGCTCAAAAAGAATTCAATTCCTTCAATAAACATCTGGAAGTCATCACATGCAAACTTCAAGAGTGAGGGCAATGTGGGCTGAATGAAATCAAATCTTTATTCAAAATGAATAAACTGTGAATTGAATGAAATATCAATTGAAATAAATAAATTTGAATGACTGGTAGACCACAAGGTCTCAAACTTTTTAAGTTATTGGAACATACCTACCTACTCATCTATATATTATATAATTATTTTTATTATATGAATCATCATTTTATTGTTAACATGAAAATAATAACTTGTGTTGCCTATTCAAGATAGGTAGGTATCTCAATATAAGCACCCCTGTACTTACTTCTCTCAGAGAATAAAGTTAATTGACTACGATTCTTTGTTTTTATTTTGCTAATCATTTATTTTTGGGTTAAGATAAAATTATTACAGGTTTACAGATGAATTCACACTTCCACTGCTAATTTCTAGAGCTGAAGTTTGTGAACAGGAGTTTATTTATATGTGTTCGAGTATGTGTTTGACATCTATCCCACAAAGTATGTGACCAGCTTTGAATAATGCTTTTCGCTATTTTAAGGGTTTCTTCCTATCTCCAATATACTCTAGATACTTATTTCAATCTTGGCCATTCTTGAAATAAAGAGAAATCATTGAAATACAAATACCTTAGTGGCCCCATTGATTTTGCAGAGGTGGTTTGAAAAGCCTATAAAAACATAATAAATCCACGAAACCCACATAAAATACCTGTTTTGAATTTTATAAACGATAATCTATCAATAGCGCCCCTTTTGGATACTCAGGATTATTTATTTCTTCCCTAAAATTTGAATTGAAAATTGACATATTACTATTGAAAACATATACCAAATGTTTGTTGATCACCCTCATGTCAAATTTTTGACATTTCTCGAGCGCCATCTGTTGGTTCGTGATTTTCGCGAATTACAGTTCCAGCCTACTAGGTTTCCATTTAGAACGACTATGGTTGAACTGACATTCTTTGAAATTATGCAATAAGTTATTGATGTACAACCCGAATATATTGAAGTACTTATGGTATTTCTTGTAAACAAACGAAAAACGATAAGATTTTCACGATAAATATATTTATATATATTTTTCACAACATGTTTCACTAACACTGTAGCTTCATCAGGTATAAGTACACTAAACTAACTACTACGATAACAACCATATTTATACCTAATTACACAGTTATAACAATATTTGTACCTGTAGGGATTAAAGAATGTTTATCCTTTTTATTGCGATAAATAACAAAAATAAAATGAATATCTAATTAAGCTATTTTGAGGAAAACAAATTCAACAAAGGAGAATTATTCAAATCTAATTGGTCATTAAGCAAAAGATTTGAATTCTTGAGTCTATTAATTTCGAGTGTTTCTAAATAGTTAAGTTTCACTCCTTTGTTTTCAACATGTAATATTTTGAATTCTTCATCAAAATCGTGATTTTCTTCTAAAAGGTGGTTAGAATATGTTGAATTTGTTTTCCTATTTACATAACTCATGTGGTGCTCATGGATGCGATTTTTGAAAGTTCTCCCAGTCTGACCAATGTATACCTTCGGGCAAGTTCCACAATTCAGTCTATATACTCCTGATTTTTCATATTTATTATGTCTTTAATATTTTTGATAAACTTTTCCAAAGTATTATTTGTTCTATAAGCAATGTTAGTGTCTTGTTTATGCAAAAATGAAGCTACTTTTTCGGTTGCTTGTCCAAAATAGGTCAATGTTTTGTAATTTCAGTCGGTGTTTTTGAAAAAAGGAAAAATTTGATTAATAGCTCTTGAATGAAGTTTCTTCTTGAGAATATTTTCTATGATGTATTGTATTGGTATCGGTATGTGGACGACATTTTAGTTTAATTAGATATTCATTTTATTTTTGTTATTTACCACAATAAAGAGGATAAACATTCTTTAATCCCTACAGGTACAAATATTGTTATAACTGTGTAATTAGGTATAAATATGGTTGTTATCGTGGTAGTTAGTTTAGTGTACTTATACCTGATGAAGCTACAGTGTTAGCGAAACATGTTGTGAAAAATATATATAAATATATTTATCGTGAAAATCTTATCGTTTGTTTACAATAACTATGGATTTTCATCAAGCAACGGCCAAGTCAATTGAAAATTATGGTATTTCATCTGATTATATTTCAAATTGTATTTGTGATATTGAGTTTTCGGTTTGTCACAGCTGAGTATTTGGCACAGTCCCACTAAAACAAACCCTCACCTGCGAAAAACCCGCTGTTCCGGACTATCGGGCGGCTCCCCCTTCCTCTTGCCCGGTGACCTGCCCACGTCCTCAAACACCCTCGCCGGCGCCCTCTTCTTCTCCTCCCCCAGCTTCGCCCTGCTCTCGAACTCGAACGGCTCGGGCTCCTTGAACTCGTACACGTCCTCCGAGCTAGACGACTTCTCCAGCGGCTTGTCCGCCTGCGGCGGCTGCGGCTCGTCGGAGGTCACCGCCTCCTTGTCGAGCTCATCCACCAGGTCCACCTGGGCCGGCTGGATGGCCTTGGCGAAGCCCTTCAGCTCGGAGCGGATCTGGTTGAGGTCGAAGTCCCTGCCCTTGGGCGGGTTCGAGGTGTCTTCGTCGTCGTCTTCGTCGTCGCTTTCGTCGGCTGATTTCTCGGGGGAGCGTTTGGGTTTTCGCGGTCTTTTGGTGGGTTTCTCTTGGTCTTCTTCCTTCTCGGTGTCGTCGTCGTCTTTGCGCTTGTCCGTTTTGGGCTGTGAGAATGATATGAGGGGTTAGTTTCCTAGATGATATGTATATTTGTACCTAGGAAGAAGCAGTAGTGAATGTAATTTGTCGATCATAAAAAATAATCTGAATCACGATTAAATAATTTAAAATTTTGAAAAACTAAATCTCATGGAAACATTCAAACAGAAGTGGAAAACAATGTAAGTGTACTGAACATATTACGAAAGTTAATATGGTAGAATATCTGGGGATTCACTTAGATTGCAACCTAAACTGGCATAAATAAATTGATGAATTGATTGAAAAACTAACGAAAACACAATAAATTCCGACTATAGAGAAACCGCAAATTAATAATCAGTTTTATTATTATCTCTTTCTGTCTATTTTAGCCTATTGTTTAATAAGTTGGAAAGACCTATACAAACAGGTATTGAAATTACTTATATAAATTCAAAATATACCTTGAAAATTATGCTGAAAAAACCATTTGATTATTCATGTGAATTGTGGAATTCTATTTGAATATGATGATCTGTTGAACAATTGTTTTATTAAGCATCGGCAATATAAAAATATAAGAAAAAATTGAAAAGTGGATAATGAAGTTCAATCCAAATATGGAACAAAAAATAAAATTGATGGTTGGATATCTACTGAAAAATTCTCTACAACTTTGTTTCAACGGCATGCATGCTTTATATAGGTGAAAACAATCATAATAAATTGCCCCGTGATATTAACAATAAAATTATTAGAATTATTTAAATATAATATTCATTGAATATATTATATTGTTTAATAATTGTTTTGTGTATACAAAATATAAGAAAAATCATGTTATAATAATATGCATATTATTCAGTTCATTTTGCTATTTATTTTTTGTTGTACATATACTGTAACATAACATATTCCTGAGACTATGTTAAGAAAAAAAGGTCCTTCTGTCCGAAAATGCTTTCAGAGATCAGGTTATGGATTTTTTTTTCGTTATTCTCTTAAATCACTTTTATAGAAAATACGTTTTTCACACGAAATTTGATACCCGGGAGTTTTTTGTGGTGGTAAATTATAATTTAATATTGATTCATGTCATTTTTTATTTAAAATTACCCCAACTTTTCCGACAGTAAATTTTTGATACTTCTCATGAAAAAAATCTTATTCCCACACCTTTTCTGGGTAAAATAAATCCACTTCCTCAACAACGTTAGAGGTGATCGTTTTTGAGATATTCACAATTTTCTATATCTATGAACGTTACTTAGTTAGTTTAACTCATATGTATTTGCAATATCGATAAATAATAATGATTACATTTGTGAAGAAATAACGTAAATTGAAGTTTGATGGGAAAAATATCGCTTACCAACTTGGGAGGTTTGGGAGCCCTCTTTTGATAGGTCCTGATGGGGACCTCAGTTTCGTCGGACTTAGTTCCACTCCTGGTTCTCGACATTTCAGATTCACTACCAGAACCATCGCTGTCTGATTCAGTGTGATTGGAGGCGTCCGTTTGTGCGGAAATCCTTCTAGTGCGGAAGTCTGGAAAAATATAATAATAATTCGTTAACTTCAGTCACTTCACTCATTAGTTGTTGGCATATTGGCACAATCATAAAAAAAATTAACCAGCCAACCTGTGAAAATATAAGTAGTGAACATTGAACGTCTAGAAATTTGTTATAAAAATATTTAATTCCACAACTTTTTTAGTTATAATTTTTTCACGTTGTTGATATTCATAAAACATACCGGGCGAACCAATTTACCACCCTGTATCTTCGTTGTTATTTTATATGGATAAGAAAGGTGAAAAATAGATAAGTATCTTGGATTGATGAAAAATTGAGGTTTAAGAAAGATATTGATGATATATTTAAAAAATACCTTCCATTATTGAGCCGAGAGATGCCCCAAAATTCTCAGGAGATTCAAATATTTTCAAATATTCATTCAAAATATGGGGATCATATTCAAAAAATGATTTCAATAAAATCTCTGCAGTTTACAAGAAAGCTTCTGAAAATACTGTATTCAATACTCCAACAAATAAAAATTGTTTCACTTTTAATATACTTCAAAGGTTGATTTCAAGTTCTAAAAATCGTAGTAATCAAATGCAAAATATGCGGTTCATCACGATATCTAAAAAGAGCATTTTGTTAGGAACAATTTGATACTACACAATGGTAATAATAATAAATGTTATTTATTTGCCTTGGAGGAGTTGAGCTATAATGATATTCTTCAATCAATATTCAATATCATAATTTTGATTTTGTAAATTGAAGATTTTAGGAAGATAAATGCCAAAAAGTGACAAATTGGTATCAAAAATATACAATGTTATTATCTATTCAAATAAGTGAAAGTATACCGGGTGCCTCATTCAAAATAAGAAAGTGAGGTTCATTTCCGGTCAAACCTGAAGTGATACAAATTAATTGAATACGTCAAAAATGCATATTTATGTATTATACCTACATACCAAATTTTACTCATCTATCTGGATCAATTGTTTCTTTATCGTTGTTAATGACCTTGAATGACGCGACTTGAAAAGTTTCAACAGTAATCTAGAATTGAAAGGAAGAAGTCTCATCCAATTAAAAATATCAAATATAGTTTGAACTTGAATGCCTGGAAGACCACCAGCAGAAAAGAACTAATTTCCTGGTACATTCATTTTACAAGTAATCTAGAAGTTATCTGTCATTCCAAGTTAAAATTTCATTTTTGACAATCCCATGTGTGTTTCGTTTTGAATTGGACACCCGGTGTAATTTTTCATTTTATCCTGCCAAAAAATGTTGGATATCGGCCAATTGACCATAACGAACAGCTTTCGGTGGCAGCTTTTTGGGAATTCTCTAGTTAGTAGGAATCTGTCATCAACGTCAATAGTCATAAATGTCAGTTGTACGTTGTGCAGGTGAATTCAAATTAACCCACCAAATCATTATTATTCTTCAATTCATATAAATGTTTAGTTATTTCAAATTTATAATGAATTTTTATAGAACCCGATATGGAAACAATCAATCATGGATATTAGGCAAATATATCTCCAAAAAATTATCTTGCACCAGCACAAAAATAGAAATGAAGTGATAAATATTCAACTTTACGATTAAACGAGACAAAAAAATATGCAAACACAAACAATGAAAACAAAAATATCTATTACACAAAAATCATATTTTTTCCTCGCCCCACATATTTATCGTAAGCTACCCACAGAAATGAGACAAAATTATTTTCAAAAAACATTTTAGAAAGGAATTGAAAAAGTGTTTACAATATACACCTTAGTCACTACTGCACAGATTTCTTGAAGTTATCCAAAACTAAGATCTTGTACTTCACGGAAATATAAAAAGAACGAGAAATAAAAGAGAAAAAAAGACATGTCCTTAAAAAAATGAGATCTAATGAGATTAGAATTTAGATGTAATTGTTTTATTGAATTTTTCACGTGTCGTTTTTAAATGGTTCTTGTTTTAAATGTATGTATTCTTAATAGTTATTAATTATTATTGTCTAATTTATTGTATCATTTACATTTCAAGTGATATATGATTTGAATGAGTAGAGTTTTCGCCCACATACTAGTTGAAAGACTTCAGTGAGTTTTCCAACTTATTTTCAATTAACTTTGCCTTGAATAATATGTATGCTTGCTATTTGTAATTTGGAAATAAATTATTATTATTTAAATGACAGTTGACAACCCTAGAACGCTCCGAAGCTGCCACCAATAGCTATTTCGAACAACTTTATCCTCCTAACTCTCTGAACACAACGATCCCACCACCCCTCATCTCACCCTGCCTGGTCACCCTGCCCGCAGACCTGGTGGCAGCGGGCGTGCCGGGACTCTTCGTCCTGCTGCTCGACGAGGTGACGCTAGAGGGCGTGGTGGAGCGCGGCGGCGCATCAGCGACACGCGGCGCTGACGACCCTGAAGCTAGCCGGCCGCGCTTGCCGGCCGGCTTCGGCTTCTGCTGCGCGGCGCCGACGCCGGCAGACGCCCCCGCCGGCTGCTGCTTGATGCGCTTGGCCTTCGTCGCGGCGCTGAGGTTCTCTGCGACGCGCTGCGGCTGGATCCATTCGTCGTATCTATGATAAAGCGACAATGATGAAAATAAAACCTGGGGCCGTATTCTGGACTAGTTAACTTTTAATGCGTATGCGCATTACATTTTGAATCATCCATCATTTATAATGGAAAATGAACTGCTACAGTTAATGTTACTTGATATGATGGAAGATGTGTAGAACTAAGAGATAGGTGAAGATTTCGAACTCAATGTAACCCGAAACGGCATAAAACATAGAGGAATTGACTGTATTTTTTCAGAAACCCAATATTCAGCTGATGATTACCTGCAAATGCTGCGAAAGCAGTTTATTCCTGATGATATGGAAGAAATGGAAGAAACTTTTTATTTGGAAGATTCAGGAGGCATGAAACAAGTGTTTCAATGTACCAGAGGGTACCTGAAGATCTAAACACTATTCAGGTCTACTTACTCATCACTTCCTCATGTAGCTCATTTTTCAACATTGTAAATGAATTATGAAATGAACCAAGTGAAACACTGAAAATTGAATGTGTCCCTACTAGATATGTCTATGTAATGAAAGGTTCATTACACCACTCCTTAATAATGTTGTATTCTTGGAAAAGGAATAATCTGACCTCGCATATTGTGGAAATAGAAATTTGCTATGAAAATTACAACATTCAAATAGGATTTTTCTTATCTGCAATTACAAAATATTTTCAAATTTTCTATTGACGAAACCGACGTCCGTCAATGTCAAGATCTTGATAAAAATAAATTGAAGAATTTACACATTTAGCATATAGCTGTTGGAAGTATGGATTGAGTCACTTATTCTGCCTTGTTTTCTTGTGTAGAACGTAAACATTTAATTTGTTAGAAGGTTTTTGATGTGTTATCGCAATGAGGAGTCATATCTTACACACAGAGGCACTAAATTATTGCATTGGCTGTTTAAAGATAGAAATGACGTCACAAGAAGCTGACCTGATCGGACGAGCGTTATGGCGAGAATCTCAGACAAATAATTGCAATGTTTTTCACGGAATCCTTATTTTCTGCAGATATATGATATCTTAATGAAAAAGTAGAGGAACAAGTGTATACCTATATAGAATACAAAAAATAAAGGTACCACCCCCTACCACATCTAGTTTCATCATTATCAGCACCATATTTATTTTTCATATGTTTATGATATAGAATAGAATATAGAATAGAAACTTTGCCATCATCAATCAATAATGAAATGAAGCTGATACAAAATTCTATGTCAAAAGATTACAAGTACATTGTAAACTTTTGATCATAGCATGTTAAAAGTGTGTTTTTGACCACCAACTTAGTTAGGATTGAAATCTAAGTACCAAGAATGTTCGGTTGGTCACCTATCTCCTCCCGCTCAACGATACTATAGAAATAAATAAATATTTCCAAAAACCGCCGTGCTCTTTTGGCCCAAAGGCCAGCGCCTCAACGCACTCGACCACCAACCTTACTTCAATAGACATGCTAGGAGAATTCAGAAGTGGGATCCACAGATGGGGACCGTAAATCAAAATTCCCGCCCAACCTCACCAACAGCGTCTATAACGCAAGTACCTCGTATTCCACCCCGTGTAGTGCACCAAATACACCGCCCCCGTCGCGTCCTTGTCGATCTCGATGACCTTCGCCTCGTACGTGACCTTCGACTCGTGCGTCGGCCCGTAGTAGACCTTCAGCTTGTCCCCGATGCCGATGCCGGGCGTCGCCGGCGCCTCGACGCCGCCCGCGTCGCGCCGCCGCGAATTCTTCTTGTCGTCCTCTGAGGACGACGCCGACGGGCCCGACTTCTTGGCCGGTCGCGGCGCCGCCGACGCCGGTTTTGTTTCCTTATTGGGGGGGCGCCCGTCGGGTTTGCGGTCCTTGTCTGCCGCTAGAGGGGGCTCTTTTGGTCTGGGTTGGGATTTGGAGCGCGTCAGTTGGCCCTTAGGGAAAACCACGCAATGATGATGAGGACAATAATGTTTATTCGGGTGTGGATTATTACATGGGGATCAAGATTTAAAAAAAAATGATAATCTGGTTAAGTGGAAGAGCAGCATCAGCTGAACCTCCAAATGAACTCACCTCTGTGTGATGTGATTTTCTTTTGAAATAATTGAAACTATACCAAATGTCACATGAAGTGATAGAGAACAATTGAAAACATCAAAAAAATGCATACTTAGGTATAATAACAACTTTTTGGTATTCCCGCTAAATCTGAGGTCACGTGATATAAGTCGGCTTTTTTAGTTGTCAGACATTCAAAAACGACGCGTCATCGGAGTTTTTCATAAATTTCAATAATATTTGTTTCCACATGTAGCCAACTTGATAACGGATGCTGCATAAAGGGGGAATCAAAATCGTGTACTAAGCTTTCTGGGGGTGATATTAAATAGAAAAAAAAAGTATATTATGATGAATAAACTTATGGCCCAAAATGCATACTAAGGGAGATATATCCTTCCAATGTTGATAAAATTATAATGATTTCGGGACATGCAAGCCGTTTCAACTAATTATAAATAGTTTAGACAAAAAAAAATCCTAAAGTTAAAAAATCTCGATTTTTCACACCATATATCTCTGTAATCGTTCGATATACACCTCAAGTATGAAATCAACATTTCAAGGAAAATCTAATAATGCAATTAAATACAGGGTGTTCCATATGAAAAATCAAAGTACCTGCTACTTTATAGTAGAAGCGGCAACGCCGTATCGTCTAAAATATTTCAGGAGTGTAAATAATATTGATTTATGTAAGCTGTTAAATTTTCAGGTTGATCCGTTGTCTGGTTAGCCAGAAACGTATAATTAACGCTGATCGTGAAAAGCCCTGTAGAAAAAAAATATCCCATCCCCAACGCCCCAAACAAACACAAACCTTCTCCTCCTCCTCCTTCCGCCCCCTTTCCTCGAACCGTTCCACCAGCGCCCTCACCGCCCCCTCGGCTGCGCCTTTCCTCTCCCTGCCGCCTCTCCCCCCCTCGGCGGCTGCAGCGGGCGGCTCGCCCCGCCTCGGCCGCCCCCCTTCTCTCGCCGCCGCCTCCGAGTGGTCGGTGGCGTCGCTCGAGTAGGCGTCGCTGGCGTCGGCGGCCTGCGCGGCGCGCCGCTTCTCCGCGCGACGCGCCTTGGCGGGGTCGCGGGCGGCCGCGGCGGGCGTGAGCGGTCGCCGCTCCTCGGCCGCCGACTCGTCGCCCAAGCCGCCGCCTCCCCCGATGGGACCGGGGCTGGGGCCGGGGGTGGCGCGGTCCTTGTCCCTGATGAGACTGCGGCCCTGTCGAGAGGTTGGGGTTGAATTTGTTATCGTTTATTGAGTCATTCATTCGTTCGTTCATTCATTCGTTCATTTATTCGTTCATTTATTCATTCGTTCATTTATTCGTTCATTTATTCGTTCATTTATTCGTTCATTTATTCGTTCATTTATTCGTTCATTAATTCATTCATTCAGTCATTCATTCGTTCATTCATTCGGTCATTCATCCGTTCGTTCATTCATTCGTTCATTAATTCATTCGTTCATTCATTCATTCGTTAATTCGTTCGTTCATTAATTCATTCAATTCGTTCATTCGTTCGTTCATTCATCCGTTCGTTCATTCGGTCATTCATTCGTTCATTAATTCATTCGTTAATTCGTTCGTTCATTCATTTGGTCATTCATTCATTCATTCGGTCATTCATTCATTATTTAATTAATTAATTAATTCATTCATTCGTTAATTCGTTCGTTCATTAATTCATTCAATTCGTTCATTAATTCATTCGTTCGTTCATCAATTCATTTGTTAATTTGTTCGTTCAATCATTCGTTCATTCATTAATTCATTCGTTAATTAGTTCGTTCATTCATTCGTTAATTAGTTCGTTCATTCATTCGTTCGTTAATTAGTTCGTTCATTAATTCATTCATTCATTCGTTCATTAATTAATTCGTTCATTAATTAATTCGTTCATTAATTAATTCGTTCATTCATTCATTC
This sequence comes from Chrysomela aeneicollis, assembly GCA_029955515.1. Taxonomy (NCBI): domain Eukaryota; kingdom Metazoa; phylum Arthropoda; class Insecta; order Coleoptera; family Chrysomelidae; genus Chrysomela; species Chrysomela aeneicollis. Next base: position 20,269,502 of record JARUHQ010000009.1, on the reverse strand, counting down.
GTTCGGTTATTCATTCGTTAATGCGTTCGTTCATTAATTCATTCAATTCGTTCATTAATTCATTCGTTCGTTCATCAATTCATTCGTTAATTTGTTCGTTCAATCATTCGGTCATTCATTCGTTCATTAATTCATTCGTTAATTCATTCATTCGTTCATTCATTAATTTATTCGTTAATTCGTTAATTTATTCGTTCAATCATCCATTTATTCATTCATTAATTCATTCGTTCATTCATCCGTTAATTAATTCATTCATTCATGAATTTATTGATACATGAATTTATTGATTCATGAATTTATTGATCCATCAATTCATTAATTCATCGCTTCATTCATTAATTCATTAATTAAGTCATCAATTCATGAATTCATTCATTAATTTATTAATTCACTCATCAATTCATAAATTAAGAATTGAATTCATGAACTCATTAGTTCATTCATTCATTCATCAATCCATCAATTCATTCATTCATTTATTAATCAATTTATTAATCGATTCAATAATTCCTTCATTAATTAATCCATTCATCAATTCATTAATTTATTTATTCAATGATGGAGGGGGGTAGCATTTTAAGAGGCGCATGAAAAATCATTTGAAAGGAATATGTAAATGTCTATTCCCACCAATGATTAATTGCCTACTTCGCCTTCTGCAAACACCTGCACCACAAAAAAAACACGCTATAATTGCTACACCCGGTATTCAAAAAAATTCAATCGGAATAGAGTTAGTATACCAACATTGTGGAAAGAATGACTTGTTATCAGAAAAAAAGTTCAAATTGGACAAGTGGTTTGAACAAAATGTTATTTCAAACTTCTTGTTATTTTTTTCGTGGTGCGTTAATTTCTTGGGGATTTGAAAATATTCAAAAGTGCATATACCAAGGAATATAACGACATCTACACATCATATTCACCTTGTTCTTCTTGGTGGGCCTCGTGTGGTTCAGCATGGTCACTCCGAGGGTCCTGTTGAAGGTCTCGTAGCTGGACAGGCACTTTTTGTACACCGCCTTCACCTGATTGAAGGTGTTCTGGTTGTTGGGCAGGTAGAGGCGGGCGGTCACCATCCGCCACTTGTTCTGATTGGTCACGCGGTTGTAGCCGCCCAATTTCTGGACCACCCGGAACAGCCGGTGGAGGTCGATGTCCCTGCCGCCTATGGTGGGGGTCTTGTTCAGGGGCGTGCCGGCGTCGTCCATGAACTTGTACAGCTGCGCCACGAACCTGTCTTTCTCTTCGCATGGTTCGTCGTCGGAACTCTAGAAACGGTTTTTTATGTATTTTTGGGCATTTTTGCTGTTCATCGGCGCGTGATCCGCGCATGCTTATATTCCGTCCTGACAAATAGAATATTCAACTAAACATCGGGATCACATTTTTCGGTGGATTTTTAAGGACAAAACAACGAATCATTGATAATTAAAAAAAATAACTTTGAAATCCCAGTCCAATCAACGCACTATATCGTTCAATGAGAATGCCTGAACTAAACATACTAACTAATCAGTGAGGGTCCGAATCACTATTTTCGGTTTTTTTGTTAGAAAGGATCAAAAATTGATTAATAATTGAAAGAAAAAATAAGAGCCTACTTTGAAATCCCGGGTCAATCAATGCGCTATCGCGCTATATTTATTCAATGAGACTGCCTGAACCAAACAAACTAACCTATCAGTAAGTGTCTGGATCACTTTTTACGTAAACTTTTTAAGAAGGAACAATTAATTGATAGGTAAAAAAATAATAGAGAGAAAAGAAATCGAGGGATCCGAACCCGTATTGTGGGTATTACAAATGTTTAGTCAAAGATTCTATTCGTCGGGGCGCGATGATGAATAGACACAGCCTTTATTTGTAATAACATATCCTCCAATGAAATATATTATATAATGTAGTTAGAAATATACAAAAATATCAATATTGTTAAATATTTTACTCTACCTAATGAACTATTTGTAATTATCCATAGTTTGTGATGACGACTGATGAAATTCCTTAACAGCAAAGAAAATTGCTGGGATCGGAATAAATAATCAAAACTTCGCTTCGTGTCGTACGAGTGAATTTGGTAAACATGGTCTAGAATCTAGATGAACGTTTCATTTCTGTAGATTTCTTGTGATGTTTTAAACATATTTACTATGTTTAAGTTGGTAAATTTTCGTTTTGCTATAAACTTATGTAGGAGTTCTATAGTGAATAATCAACATAATTTTCATGTTGTAATGGTCATTACGACTTTTATTTATGATTAACAAAGACCTTTCTTTACCAAATTAGAAGATTAGAGTTCGACAGCAAGGTGAGAAACTTAAAATGCATGGCTAACCTAAATCATCCTATACCGAGTGTCCACGGCAGGTGGCTCGCCCCATACCTTTTTTGTTTTCATAGATAATTGAATGAAATTTGGAAGATCCGTTTAATTCGTGAAATTGTATTTTTTGACAAGTAACTCGACCTCATGCAAATTCTGGATTCACTGGAGGTGACATAAACTTTCGATTTTTAAATGGAACAAATATTTTCAGTTTTGTATTGAAAGTTCTTACAACCTAATGAAGTGTGCAATCAAAATAATTGTTATAAAGTGCTTTTATTTTTCAACCCGACGAGCCACCATATTGCCATTTGAAAAAAAAAGTAATGAACATTTTGAAATCAAACCTCACATGGGTGCAACATTTTGATTGAAAACATTATCTAAAAAAAATAAAAAACGGTTACAAACAGTAGAAAATTATACATTATTTCCTTCTAAATGTCATGTGCAGACAAAAATCTAGAAATATACCAGGTGTCCTATTTGAAAATCGAAAATGTATGTCACTTCCGTGGACACCTGTTATATTATAGGACAACAAAATTATTTCAATACATTGGAAAACAAATAATCCTTCACTGTCATTATGGATTTCTATAACTGTTGAAATTTTCAGACTCTGTTTGAAAGTTTGTTTTTGAATTGAATATATTTGAACAATGATATGCACCATAATGCACAATTCAAAAACTGACTCCTCCTGATTTTCCATTCTTTCTTGACATCCATAGATGAAGTATAATGTGAAAAACTGACTCCATATCCTTGAATTCTTCATGAGATTTAGTGTACAGAATTTTTACTGTTGTCCTCCAAAATGATTGAAGTTAGTTCATTTTTCACTTACATCAGTGAATCTGTCACTTTCACTATCCATTGCTTGTGAGTTGAACAAATCACTTTTTTCCCAGTGAAGTGGCAATTCATTGTGATCCAAGAATCTCAGAGCTTTTCTTATAGCTTCAGCCAAGTAGCTATTCTCAACTTTTTCTGCCATACTCCTATTGAATTCTGATGCTTCCTTCTTGGGTACTGTGTAACTAAAAAACAATACATAAAAATGATGAATGTGAGCTCACACACAAGAGAGACACCATAGAAGCACAAAATGAATTCACTATTACGTAAATATAACTCACTATCTTCCATCACTGAAAGATCTGATCAAATATTCATCTTTCATGTTGATTCTAACAGTTGGTTGAGCAGAAGGAATCACTACAAGTCCTGGGAACCAGTTGTCTCTAGTGCGTTTCTTATCAGTGGATTCAACTCTCACAACCCTTTTCAAATCCAGAAGGTAGACTTCCAGGTCTGGCTCATTTTCTTCTTCAACTTCCCCATCACTACTGTCATCCCTGGAAAATTTATTCAAACATGGTAGCATTGAGAAACACTTAAAAGTACTCCATATTCTTTGGAGCTTCAAAATAGAAAATAGTGCTAGCTATGGATATCCATTCATATTTTTTTGTCTCCTTACTTGAGTAGTCTGCTCCTTCTACCCCTCCTACCCCCCACAACAGGGTTGCCAAAATGTTCTGGATGGGTTAGGGGTAGCTGGTCTAGAGTTTCACTCTCATTAAAATGTCTACCACTTTTCAAACATAGTGCTGTCCTACGTAAAGTTGTAATGTCTCCATCATCAAATACTGAAATATATGATTTCACATCTGAATATCATTTAAGATTATATGGATTTTATAGTATTGATGTCATTTCATTAGGTTAAACAGATATAAAATATGATTCTCACCAACAGTGTATTGGCTACAGTCCTGAATTTTTGTGATGGTTGCATCTACCAAGTCCTTTTTATCAGGATGGTGAGCTTGAACTAGCTGACCTACTCTCAAAGTTCCCTTGAGTTGGTTGTCACCTAAAATGGCAGTACCCAAGCCCATTTTGTAAGTAACCTGAGAATCAAAAAGATTAATGATTTGCCAAAATGTGACTTCAGGCTTCTTGATCTTGTCATCTTACCCTGCATTTCACTACATGAACAACTTTGCTCACTTTAGCTTCACAAAAGGCACCTTTGTATTTGGCACTCACTGCTGTTCCCACAGATAAAAAAGGAGGATCATCTGCCTGCTGGAATTTATAATCTTCAGTGAAGTAGATCATTATCTGAATAAATAAAGGCACTTACCATATTTTAGTTTACTCTCACAATCATTAGTAAACTGTGTGTATTGCGTGTAACTTTCAACTCATTGAGTTCACAATAAATAGATTTGGTGAAATAGGAAAGTATCCTATGATACAGTAGTAGTATTACCTGAATGCATGATATTTATAGTATCAAATATCTAGATAGATGTTATAATACCAATGTTCTCACAAATAGAAATATATTTTTGTGAGACAAAAAAGATGATTTTTCAGAAAATCCAATTTTCTGTTCCCATCTCAACTTTGACACATTTTGATGAAAAACATTAAACAAAAACAAGTTTCGTACTTTCTTCTTCTTATTTTAATTTCATTGGTCTTTTGAGGTTATTTGTCTACTTGCGCATCACTATCATATTCATTGTATATATTTCTCTCTTTCCTACATGTCAAAATGAGTGATGGATATATAATGTACTGATATGTGCACTGAGTGTGAATTTTTGACTGAACCACTGAACTGAAATCACAATTAATCCACTGAACATTTTATTACTTCATGTTTCGTCCAAGATAAGATAAGTCAATGTCACAGAATTGACAGTGTCGACAGTTAAATTTGGTTAAATGTCAACAATTGACAAGAAAAAAAACATTAACATTATTCTCAATAAAAATTTTTGGAAACTATAATTTATATTACGGAATGTTTATAGATTCTTGGTGAAAAAGTGTGTGAAAACTCAATTCCAAGGCAGCTATGTATCACCAAAAGAAATTGGCAAATGTAAGTTTTACTTTCATATACCGTCATTTTTTTAGTGAAGAGACCACTTGCTTATTATCATGTTTTTTGCGTTATCCGGCACTAAAAATCTGAAATATAGAAATTTAACGGTTTATGATAATATATTTGAAATTTTCGTATACATACACCAAACGAAACTGTTTTCCAATCGAATTTTTATTTTTATTGTCAGGCTCGAGACCTACCGAATTCTCTCTATCAAAATAATTTTTGTATCGAACGGTACAGTTGTCGAACTCATTATATATATATATTATAGACCTAGTGATATTTTTTCTGATGCTTTCATAACCTCCAAAATTCAAAGAAGAAAAATTCCAGTACCTATTTCCTCTCCCAATCATTCTACTGGTTGCGCGAACGTTGTAGGTTTTCAAATTTTCCTTTCATGCAAGAAATGAAATAAACTAAAATATGAATTCCTAAAACATTTGATGGGTTTTTCCCAGTCAGATAAACATTCCGATAAACTGTTGAACTTGAGTTTACCCGGGTAAACTTTGTAATTCAAAGGAACTGTTGAACTTGAGTTTACCCGGGTAAACTCCGTAATTCAAAGGAAGCAGGTCAAATAAACTGTCCTATCCATGAAGGTCCGGATAATTTTTTTTTCAATGATATTTATCGGGAAATCGAGAACAAGTTCACATGGCAGCAAATTGATGAGCAAATGATCTGCTACTGCTACCTTTGTAATACGATGTTTACCAGTGTTCAACCTATATAATAGGTATCGTTTATCTACGGGGAACTGCAAGCATTTCCACACATTTGTGGCCCAAAACTTTAAATTCCATCGATGTGTGAATGAAATAATGGTATCGAGTTCTGTGATTTGTGGAAAGTCAATTTATTGTTTTCATTATATTATTATATTTTTGAAATTGTTGGTTACCTGCAAGTGGAAAAAAATACTACTACTTCTAGTAATCCTTTTCCAGTTGTATTTTGGAAAGCTTCAATTGTATTTCAGAATAGTCAGTTCGATATCAGAAAGCGTCAAATGAATCTCAAATTTGTATAGTAGAATTATTAGAATATATTATTATATATATGTATTTCAAAAAGCGTCATTAGTATTTCAGAAACAGAGTGTTCACAATGAACTTATGTTTTATGGAATACAAGTAACTTTCTTTCTTGAATACAAATGAGACGCTTTCTGAAATTAAACTCATTATTTATTCATTATGAAATACAACTGATGCTCTCTGAAATTTGAACTAGCTATTCTGAAATACATTTGCACTTTCTGAATTTGAAATCACAATTCTGAATTAACAATTATTGAATTCTCTGAAATAAAAGTAACTATTCTGAATGAACATCAGTAATGATAACTGTAACAAAACTAAATCTATAAAAGTAAGGTCAAGAATTCACGAAGTCGATTATGCATAACGAGACATATATTCAAGTTGCTCTCGCCTATAATTTTTCTTGCAACAACAACCAAGCCAATCTAGCAGCAGGCGGCTCACCAAAAAAAAAAACAACCGTTTACGAATAGATGATTTGGAGCGATTCGAAACCTATTAACGATAAGAAAAACAAGCCAGCAATCTACCCAAATAATAAGGCATGGTCGAGCAAGCTAGAAACAAGCTGTCCACAACTGTCGTTCATTTTATCTTCATTTTATCTTCGACCGTTATCAAAGGCTACCAGCGCGAACGATCCAACAGTGTTGCCAACTGGATGGTCTGTAAATCCGCAGAAGTTGGCCAAGAGGGTTGGAATTTTTATGTTATGTTCATGTTTTTTCTCGAAGTAGTCTTACTTTTTGTGTATGTAAGTGAATGTTTATGGAATTCTGATTCTAAATTAATTAGATATCTTGAGGACGTATTGTTGGGGACAAAATATTTTTTTCTATCATGTAAACGTGTCTTAAAATCTCGCTTAAAATGCACCTCCTTCTAGCTACAGCCACTGTAAATTGCGTAGAAAAAACGATTATTTGAAATATTGACTATAATAACCGACCAATAGGTAAACCCAGTTTTGGGGGATCCACATTTTTAGTAGCCCAAATTGTATAATCACTTTATATTGAAAATTTCAGCATAATCTTGTTAGCCATGAAAAAATTTGTACAACCAACCCAAGGTGGATATAGGATGGTGAAACAGCTCTTCAATTGTTTCTGCGAAAAACTTGTAGACCGTTTGAGAAGGTAGTCATATTTCAGCTACTTGAATGAAGATGGCGGTAAGATCGATTATCGAAGAAGATTTCTGTTGCTTACGTATTTCTGTGGTTCGCATCTGACAGACGTAACTTGAAACGACATTAAACAATATATTTTCTATAAATTTGGAATGAATATTGATATTTTGACTCTTCTCAGTCATTTTTCATCTAGAACAGATGAAACTGATAAAAAGATGACAGAAGCACAGTTTCTGTTTTACCGACACAAGGTATGTCGCCATTACTGTTAATTTCAGGAAATATTACTACGGTATGAAATCAAGTAGGCAAAGGTCTACAGTTTATTCTAGTGCTTGTTAATAGGAAGCTGTTTCACCATCCTATATCCACCTTGAACCAACCGTTTGCTAGAAAATTGTTATCAAATGAAAGGGGTGATATTGTGAAAATATCAGACTAACAAAAATTAGCGATATCTAAATTTACACGTGTTGTCATGTTCGATTATTTGTTATTGCAACCAAGAAATTTGTTGACCTTAAAAAAGAAAAATGTTTACAGTAATACAAGTAAATTGAAAAAAGTCTCATTTTGATCCCAGCATTACAGCCTTGAAAAGTAAACTTGACATGTATATCAATAAGAATTTTGTTGTTTTGCAATTTAACGATGAAAATTGCCTCTGGTCCGTCAGTTTTTTGATTTGAATTGCCTAATGGCAACAAAATTCGAATTATAAATGTCAAGTTTACTTCTACTAAAAAAAAAACTAGAGTGTAATTCGGTTAGACAATTGAATGAATATGTAAATCAATGAATTTAAAAATAAGATTTAAATTAGATTATTTAATTTAACAGAAAAGTACAATTGTTAAAAACACAATTATTCAAAAAAACTTGATTTCCAGAACTTTCTTGTCTTTTGTTAATAGTTTGGTGCATGCTAGTATTCTGAGCGATGGTAGTAACTCCAAACAAAACATCGCAAACTGTCACCAAATTGACGTATTTGAATTCACAGTATTGCGATCATCATTGATGGCTTTTTCAATTTCTCCACTCGAAGACTCTCCAAATCGCTACATTTCCACAAATCAGATTAATTTCCTGACAACGAAAATTTGAGAAAAATTGACATAACCTCATCAAAAATTTGTTCAAAATGCCGGTTGTCATGTTTTCAAAAGTTAGGTTACGTTTTGTCGCTGGAAAAGCAAGGGCAAACTTTTTTCGCTGTCATAATGACAAAACACCGCGACATATGGCATTTTTAGTACATGAATTAAATTGTCTTTTAAATAAAAATTCCATGTGCTACTTTCAAAGTAACAAAACAGTGTGCTCTATGACAAACAAATTTTGAAACCGCGCTTTCCGTGCATTCCCATGCGGCCACCGAAAATTACCCAAAAACCAGTCGAAATCCCTCGATCCGGCAACGCCGCGCCGGGGCGAAAAGTGCTCGATAGCCACCCCGAGCCGGGGCGCGACGCCGACGCTGCGCCGATGCGACACTGTTTCGGCATCGACGACAACCGAAGAACAGCCCGGCGCGGCGACAACAACATCATTTGTTTTGTTCTGCCCGCCGCGCGATTAATGACGAACCACCCGACAGTTAAAATAGACGGGTCGGTCATCATCATCATAGTAGGCGAGCTGTGCAAGCAAGCTGCGGTGTGTCAAAATCAAGGCGGCCGTGGTAGCGCGCGGTTTTCCGCGATTTCCGCGGCGGGTTTTCTTTTTTCGCGATGGTGTAGTGGCGTGCGATGATGGTGGAGAAGGTCGAGGGGTTTCTCATGTACCGCAAGCCCGTGTACAGGATATTCCAGTACCTGGAGACTACGTAAGTGTTGGGGGGTTGGTTTGTTGTTGACGTGTGCGGGGAGGGTTTTGTTTTCGGGGGATGCACGAGCCGTGGTTGATTGGGTGGTGTGGAAATGTTGTCTGGATGTTCATTCCCTTTGAACTTGAGAGTCGAAATATTGTTTCCACTTATTACAAAATTTAAAAAAAAAAACGCACCGAATAAAAAATCATAGAAAGTGGGCTCGAAAGTGGATGTCTTACAAGCTTCAAATAATGCATCACAATTAAAAATCAAAAGTTCTTTCATAGAAATAACTTATCTGATATTTAAATTATTGCTCTATTTTCTCGATATTTGTGTAAAAGATTTGAAATATTTTTTTGCTCATAGTTAGTAGTATAATTTATACGAGATAATTTACTCATAAATTATCGTTTGTATGAAGTGCAGAAATGTGTTTAATAAATAACAAAAGGTGGATTTATGCAGCACAAATTTACACTCATCTCCAACTTACATTTACACTCCAACTCTAACTAAGAAGTTGAACCTCTTGTTAAATAATGGTTGATTTTATGCAGAGAAATTAAAACTAAATTTGAACTAACAAGTTGGCCAACTTTCAACTTTCTAGTGTAGATGTAAATTTGTGAGGTTATGTGGTGCATTTATTGAAGATTTTCAGATGAAATAAACCAATTTTTGGAACAATTTAGTCAAATTGAGTAGGTACCAAATAGAATTCCAGTTTACAAACAGAATTAGGTTACTTTTTGTTGAGATGTTTAACAAAAATAACACATTCCTAGATTTTGTTAGTTTTGCTGCATAAAATACCATCCAAACCAAGGACTAATTTTCAAGTAATTCAAGTTTAGTTCCAGTTGAAGTTTGATGTTGATTGTGCTGCATAAATCCACCTCAAGTCATTTGCTTTTCTGTATTTTTTCTACCATATAATTACTTGTTTTCATTTAAAATTTTATAGAAAAGTACTTAACAATAATGCTGAGTGTAACAAATATGCTTTTTGCACAAGTTGCACACAACGTTTTTCTATCGAATTTAATTCGTTTCTTATAGAGTTATATTGTACTAATTATTCGAAAAGTTCTAACAATAACACGAATAGTTGGTACGAACCCACATTATTTTTACAAAATTAGTCATTTACCTACAGTACATTGTAGAGTTAATTACAATTTTGATATCACAATTTAGTATGGTAGGTAACTAAAAGACAAAACATTAATTTTTTCGATTTGTTTTCGTTTTCATCCAACTTTGTGAATAGTAGTTTATTTTGGAGATTTTTCTTTAAAGAAACAGCTTTTGATATCTTTTGACTGTGTTATTTGTGATTTTTCTGGCTACTTTTTCAAACATTTCATACATTTTTCTGGTCACATCTAAGTTTTTGTTTATAATATCGGGACATCCTGTACATCTGAATCAGCCCTTCAGAAGCAAATATGCAACATGTCATAACATAATAGTCACATACCCAAAACGAATGTCAGTTATCAGTTGATGTTGGCCAACTTTTGTTATTGTAAAGGGCAGGGTAAAGGGCAGGGTAAAGGGTAGGTATAAATAAATATTTCAATCCAAAATCAATGATGTAACTTTATTTATTTTACTTCAACTTCAATACTTATTACGGCCAACTCCAAGCTAAAATTTAGGCGTTTTGAATATTCGCCCGCCCCTATTCAAAAAATGAAAAACACTTTTTTAAACAAGTCATGTTACTCTTCAGTTTGAATCGAGATTCTGAAAAAGTCAGTACAAATTGAAATCGTATCAGAAAAACAAGTTTGCTTGCACAGAGCTTTCTAAGCTCAAATAATAATAATAATAATAATAATAATGTGTCTTCATTTGTCCTACAAAAAAGAGGTATAATACAGAGAGCATCAAATGGGTGAAGTCAGTAGTCATGACTAGACGAATCTAGTCAATTCTTACTCAACTTACATAAATGTTGTCGGTCTGACCCGATTTTATTTCTACTATAAACGGTTATATTATTCGAGATAACTCTGAAGTATCAGATTCTTCCAACATAATGCCCCCTTCAAAAGTATTTCACCCCTACGTGTTTAAATACGAGGGGTGACTTTTTCCCACCGGATTTTTCTACGTTATGATTTTCATAGAGAATGCAATAACCTAGCAATAATCTTCATGTCCATAGACTTTACTTTCTAATTCCTCAAGTAATCTTATTTGAATTTCGAATGATGAACCTCCAATCTTTAGTCTTCTCACATTTTGTTTGATCGAGAAATAAAAAAGAATTGTTTATACTTACTGGCTGAAGCTGGCTCAAAAATGTAGGTAGCTGTAAATTGAATGGAATAGTTCACCTATATATTTATTTACATTTCACGTAAACATGAACAGGCCGGGGCTTCGGAATATTTTCGGAAATATCAGATTCTCGAGCCTATTTTAATGTTATGTTATTTTACAATATCTAATTTTGTGATATTTGCCAAAATGTGGTGATGAATCACATGTAATAAAGAATTTCGGGGTAGCTTTTTCAGTGGATTCACTCCAAGGATTATTTGAAAAATACAGGGTGGATGATGTATTAAAAATATATTCCTATTAGTGATTGTTATCTTTATTTTTAGCTCTGGAACCTAACGGAATTTTAGATATTATATAGTCGAGTATATAATAATAATAATAATAATAATAATAATATTTATTTACATTTGGATACGATCATACATTGATACAAATAAAACATGACTGTAAATAAATAATCTACTCGATAAGTGACTAAAACACTTGTTTCGAGAAAATATAATGACGAAATATGAATAGTGAACAGATAATTAGAAATATTTAGAACAATAAAATGAAGACAAAATCGCATTATATTATTATTATATTAAATTATATATAAAATTTTATCAAGAATTCACATATTTTATAAATAAACAGAGAATAAATATATATCTATATAAAATTGGGTAAAATCGTTTCATACATCAAAGAAATTGCGTATCATGTGTCTAGCATTTCAATTCATCTGGGATGGTATTGTATAATTTTGGTGCTAAGTAGTTAAACATTCTCTGTGTTGTGATTTTGACCTTCAAGGGTGGCACATAATTTTTTTTTTTTCGAGTATTGTAGTTGTGGGTTGGGAGTTGATTGCAGTGTTTCGTTCTGTGATATTTTAAGCCTCTTACTCATAGACACCCAGTATTTTTTTGATTAGATTATTAGAAATGGCTCCTCATATCTCTTGTGAGGTAGGTTTCCGAAAATACTTCAGTCATTATTTACTGCCTGTCCGTTTTTCTTGTTTAGTATTTATCGTCATGCCCGTTTTGGTATTTCCGGTCGAACTTTTCAAATGAGCTAAAATAAACGACATATTGTCTGTCTGCTTGCCACAATGTAACGCTGGGCATTACAAACGATAATGATGTAACGTCCTATGTACGTTAAACGAATGTCAATTTGAAACGGACGTGCATAAAAAACGAACATGCAACGATGCGCGCGATAAATTATCATCGAAATCCAATGTCTTATCTTTGCAGGACAAAAAAAAATCGAAACGGTTATAATTAGAATGACCGACCTCTGAATATGGAATGTCATCAGGCGTTCCTAGTGTCCTTATGATACAAGTTTTGTAAGACTATTTTTCGCATGCGTTATTGTCATATACAATTTTTTCTATAAAGCATTGATTTGAACTCGAATTTGAAGTCTTATTGAAAAAAAAAATTGATATCGATAAATAACAAAAACATCTTCGATTGGTGACAATGATGACATTGAAATATTTGAAATCTGACGCACAAGCGTAAAGCCCAGTTTACTGTTGAGCGATTTTGATTTTTGCGATACCAGCGGTGAAAAATGCAATGTTGTTACCGAGGGTTTTACCACAGTCTGAAATAGTTTACGAAAAATTCCTTTTTTCTGTTTCATTTCCTTATTTCCTATTTATTTCCTAAAAATTCCTTCAATTCCTAACATTTCACAGAAATTCCTCGAAATTTCTTCAATTCTCATTCATTTCCCTCATTTCATTCTAATTCCCCGCATTTCTCCGAAATGCCTCTATTTCCCATTTATTTCCCCGAAATGCCTCTAATTCCCATTCATTTCCCTAAAATTCCTCGAAATTCCTTTATTATTTATTCCATTCCCTTCATTTTTCATTCGAAACCAAAGTCCATAGGCGTACTGTATTGAATTAGTTCATAACATTGAGTTTCCAGAGGCGTACCCAAATGTCAGAATTCAGGAAATTATTCAAAAATCGGATTCTTGAAGTTCGATAATTCAGTATTTCTTCAATATATATCCGTATAATTATAGAATATCGAAACCGCATCTCCATGGACTTATCCTAAATATTAAAGAAGCTTAAATAAATTAAAAAGTTGTTGCAATTTCAAAATTTTGTGTCGAAACTATATAAGCACTTATTCGTTATTGGTCAAAACGGCTTAACGTGGGAATTCCCGATAAAATAGAGGAATTTCGGGGAAATGAAGGAAATAAGGGAATTTCGGGGCATGTCAAGGAAATGAGGAAAATAATAGGCATCTTTTAAGGAATTTCCAGTGAGATTAAATAATCAGCCAAGGAATCGTCTCGGTAATCGTCATAGTACAAGTTAATGAATAAAGAAAAAATATACAGTGAGTCTGCTTAAGTTGGCTAAATATGGATAACTTTTTTATTATCGATGCCTATTATTTCCCTCATTCTCTCGAAATGTCCAGAAATTCCTATATTTCCTCGGAAATTCCCCGAAATGCGCCAAAACTCCTCTAAAATTCCCCAAAATGCCCCGAAATTTCCCCATTTCCTCGAACTTCCCCAAAAATTCCTTAATTTCCTACAAGGTGTACGAGAAATTTCCCTGTGGTTAACCCCTCGGTTATTACTGTTTTTATTGGCAAATTTAAATCAAATCACACTCTGAATTGAAAATTACCAATAAAAACATTGAATTTTCCACTGCTAGTATCACCAAAATCGCTCAGAAGTAAGCTGGGCCTTAAGCTTAGTTCATGTTGGAACGAATTTCGCAAATAAAATGCGATTAAAAATGGCGTCGCTTTTGTCGGAAGAAAGTTCCTAAAAATGAACTTTATTGCGATTTCCGCAGAATTTGTCATTCCAAATGGAATAGGGTTGAATTTGGAAAATGTGTTTAAAAATAAGAGGTGTTTACCTACTTCACAGGAGTGTTGATGTAGACGAATGTGAATTAAATGAAATGTGGAAATATCTTGGACGACACAAACTGTCTCTATCCTTTGTTTCCACTCACGACTTTGAGGGATGGAGAAATTTTTTTTAAGCGATTGTCCGCTTCAACATGAACTAGGTTTTTCGACAATCCAATCAAATTGGCGGAATCGCATAAAAATAATCGGAATCATTCTAACATGAACTAGGCTTTACTCGAGGCTTTACTCTTTAGACTACCATTTGACAGTTCGATTGTACCAACCTCCGAATAATAAAAAATGCGTATCGAAATAGGCGTTTCATAATGACTTCATTATAGAACCAAAATATAAAAACCCAATTTTGGTACCGTCACTCGATTTAATAGCTTCACTCGCTAATTGGTTCCACAATTTTGCAGTTCGATAGAAAGAATAACTCTGATACAGAGAAGGTCGGCTAGTCTAATGGAGGATTTATGCAGCAGTTTTAAGTCATAAGTTTTAAGTTGTAAATTTTTTGTTATAAGTCGTAACAAGTTTAATCATTGGATTTCAATGTTTCCATTTATACACTTTGACATAAGTTTAAGTCGTAAGAAAGTTGGCCAACTTTTATCTCTTATGGCTTAAAAATTAAAAACTGATTATATTTGCGCATGCGTTCGAAGTTTTCAATTCTGTGACGGTTTTTTATAGGTTATTGTCTGTGATTGTGTTGTTTATTCAGACTTATATCAGAATCATTAGATTATAAAAAGAAAAAATGGATATTGATGACTGAAATTGTAAAGTGACCACTGACACAACCACAGAAATTGACCAATGGGAGAAGTTATCCTTAAGACATGACAGTCCTTAATAATTCCTGCATAAATGGTCCTTTTTCCTTTGTCTTAAATCTTATTACTAAAAACTCATGACTTAAAACTTATGACATGAAATTGCTACATAAATCCACCATAAGCCCTTTCAGCAAAGATGTTGTCAGGTAATTTCATTATTGAATTATTACAGGAAACGGGGAACTTTTGACCCAAATATTCACGGTGAAAATCAAAACCATAAAGTTGATATTGTTCTGTTGTTGATGATTGTGTTTTGATGTGTATATTGTGAATTTCTAGGATATTTGATTGTTGTAAGTGTATACAGTCGTTAAATACGACCCTGGTTATCACAACATCCCACGCATTTCCCTTCATCCCATTAATAGCCTATTATTTTCTCATTTCTTTTATTTGTTTTGACAATAACAATACCATAAATAGGGGCGTCTACAGCATATTGTGAAAATCGATTATGGGGTAGTACACAACTGAGAAATCCGACGATTGTGTGATTTAAAGAAACCTATCAAATATACCGGGTGTTTCCAGGAAGTGGGTCACCCTTATAACTTTTCTGAGAGCTTTTTCGTTTCTGCAGATAAACAACTGAAATTCAGTGTGTAGGTATAATGAATATGCATGTTTTGACATAGTCAGTACAATGATACTTGATGGCATTACCTGAAATTAAAGTTGGTGAAAATACTTTCGTGTTATTAACCAAAGACCGATTTTTTATCAATAATTTTGACACCTGGTATATCTTCAGTTATACAAAACATTTAGGAAAATCCTGTTTACACCTTTTGATATCTTCGGATCACTGAAGCAAACTGAAGGTATAATTATTATCTTAATCCCAACTAACTGGCCAATGAAATTCCTTTAGAAAATTGAATTAAATTTTTACGATTATCATTAATAACGACATCAGATGATACAAATTGCTTCATCACAATTTTTTTGTGGATATGGTAGATGAGAATCAACGACGTACCTACCTCTATAATTATTATTATTGCTTGAAAAATGGAAGGATACCAACTTCAGCTTCAATTGTCGTATCTCTATAATAAAATCATTGCTGATAAATGTGAAGATAAATGTTCCTCTATTTGTTTATAATTAAAATTCAGATCTGACGTTCGTTCTTCAAAGAAATTCTTGTTCCACCTTTTTTCAGAACCGAGAATGTTATAGTACAGTCGCTTTGCAATATACTTGACCAATTATGTATCTCTACCAGACTGAACTAGACATAATGTTTCAAAAAGAGTTGGCATTTTTCGAATTTTCCTATTCACGTGTTTCAAATTTCAATGTAGTCAAAAAATAAAGTTTTGTTTTCACCATTTGTAATGATAGATTCTCGAGTAGATTCTAATAGATTTTGTAGAGAAAGTGAAGTGTTTCACTCGATGTTGCACTTGCGTATATATGAAGAATAAGTTACGAGATAAGTTATTACGAGTTTAGTATTATTGGGATTGCTATATTAATAATTGTCTTCCAATATATAGATATAATAAATAATCATTTTCTATCAATTAAATAGTTTGCCCTTGTAAAAAATCACAGCCTAATTTGTAAACTCAAACACTCATAACTATGTGGCAGATCAAGCATGGCACCAGTTTGTTTGAAGCTGCCTTCTTAATATTTTTTAATTGTTTCACTGAATGCTGAGCTGATTACCGATAATACAAATATTTAATGACAAATGAGTGTAAGCAATTTCTTTGGTTGTTTGTTAAGTATTATCAAGGTCACGAACTGGTGTTACACGTCTTTGAGGTTGATGATTAATGTGTTTTTGTACACTGCTTATATTGTTTTTGAATTTCATATCATAGCATAGCGCAACCACAGATTAAAAAACCTGTTACCATTATCGAGATGTCCATGCTATGCACCCTGTTTTTGTATTTTCCACCAATAGTGTCCGTTCAAGGTATACGATGACTCACCCTGTACTACCCTGGTCCTTTGAAATTGGAAAATTCTCCCCAATCCAGCGTCGGATTTAGGAGGGTGCGGAGGTAACAACTGAAGAGGCTGTATAAATAATAAAATCCATGTAGAGAATTTTTGATAAATAAATAGGTATAAATTAGTAATAATGATGGTAATTATAACCGACCCCTTGATTGGCCCTTATGAAGAAAATAATAATTTTGAGATTTTGCTTGAGTATTTATTTTCATGTTTTTTCATGTTTCGAAATGAACAAAAAGGAAGGTGATGAAATTATTAGGAAAATATGGGAAGCCGGTAAAATCTTGGAAAAATCCCTGTGTCTAGATGTTTTTCTTGAGGTCCGCATCAGTACTTCCTGTTATAATAAATATAAAAAAATAAAAATTCAATTGAATCATTTTTTTTTCTTAATTTTCGGTTTTAATATTTAATAACAATTATGTTAACTGTTGAATCCTTTAGCAACTGTCTTCACCTATTAAATTGGATTTTTCAAAGAGGGCTTTAATTATTGATAAAAATTTCGGAAAAACTTATGTACATGCCTGTAATAAATTTCAACGATGTAGATTATGTTCTTCAAAATTTTAGAAATTTGTAATTATTGATTATAAATCGGATAATAATCTCGTTACATTAGTAGCTATAAATAATTGGACGTATTGAAATTATGGTTGTGGCGAAAAAAAAGCAATAATCCATGTTCTGAATATGATGGATATTATGAAAACTAATTTTAATAATGCCATATTGACTCGAATATTGGTGAATAAAAATTCTACCGAACATGCTTTTTAATTTCGAATCTAGTAGTTTTTCCGAGAGTTTTTCATTTAGAACGACTTTATTCAATAAAGGTGAAGTCCGAGGGGTTGACCACTATAGGAGAAAATGTGTACACCGGAATTCCTATAAGCCGGAACTCCCCGGATTTCCCCGGAATTCCCCTGGAATTCACCGGAATTCCCCTGAAATTCACCGGAATTCCTCCGGAAGAAATATGTCAATTTGAACCGAGATTTGAACAAATAACGATGGAATTTTGAAACTAAATGTAGATAATACTCGGAATTCCGGGGGAATTACGAAGAAATCCGGTGAAATATGAAATATTTAGGAACATCACACACAAATTCATTCGGGTTTCCTGAGGGGATTTCTGAGTTCAAGATAAACTTCAGACCTAGCTCCAGAGTGATGTCACCAAATATTACAGAATCTGAATAATACCGAATTATATTGATATCAAAATTTCGAAATTTGTCATCAGTGAGCCTAAAGGCTGTATTGTTTTATATCGAAATCCTTGTTGGAAACAGAATATATCATCTGATGGTATTTTTCTATTTTATTCCCTCCTTTTTCCAAGATCTGAATCCGTAAGAAGGAAAATCCAAGAAAAACATTTTTATTCAGGAAAAATTCAGCAAATCTAGGGTGTAAACTGTTAATCATCATATCTATCGAACACATGATTCAATTTACATAGGAACATACAGGGTGGTTCACTACTAGCGCGACAGAGATTTAAAGCGAATCTGCAAAACTTTCAAAGTTTTTCTCATTTCAGTAGTTCGTACGTTGATAAAGGGTAAATTTTGAAAGTATTTCGAAATATACAGGATTTCCCAAAAAGTATGGCATATAAAAGTTATATTGTTTCTTATGGAAGTCCATGTAATTGGTTGCATTTTTATATTCTCCCTGAAAACCTTTTTTCATCGATTTATATCACACTTGGGGTCTGGGGAGAAGATATATGGTTTGGAAAATCAAGATTCTTCAGCTTTATAAATTTTTTGTGTCAGAACTATTCATTGATGGTCAAAACCTCGGTCAAAACGGCTTACATGTCCCTATCCTAACTCTTGACCTACTATCTAATTATATTTAACTGAATCACATGGGGGGGGGGGGGGGGTTCAGAATTATGAACCACCCTGTATTTTTTTCATTCGAATATAAATAATTGATGGCGAATAAAAAGTCAAGATAGGGACATGCGGGGACATGTTAGCCGTAGTCAGCAGAAATTGTTTTTTCTAAAAAAAAAAAAGAATGAACTTATCGATATGATCATGATTTATTTAACATATTTAGTGAAAATTTATCAGAATTTCTTGGTGTTTTCAGCAATAAAACACAAATTTCGTATTTTTTCTGGCGTAAAATAGAAAGGAATTCACCGGAATTCCTATCAATTGTACACCGGGTCAACCGAGGGGTCAACCCTCTCGGTGAAGTCTCACTTTTCAGCGTTTTCGAAACCTCGTTTTTCCCGAAGTTTTTCTTATATCATAAGGTTATCTGCCGGTCGTGTTTCCAGACACGTCCGCGATAAAAATAAAAATGTCGGTAAAGAATAATTGTTCGTTGACCCTGACGAGTGTCAATAGTGTGTCTGCATTGCCTTTTTCGTAGTGGAGCGCGAAAAAAGTCAAACGCCATCCTTATTGCTCGATCGTAGATCGTTTGCTATTCCGTTGGTGTCCCACTTTGGGGGGGGGGGGGCGTGGAAATTAGAATTTAATCATACATATTTAGCACTGCTCGCTTCCCTTCGTTTTTTCCGTTGGCGCTAGAATGTTGGTGTGGTCAGGGGCGGACTTGGGATATTGTAAAGTTGCGATTCAAACCACTTCAGTATGCCGTATTGAAAACTGGATAAAAGTTCGTGGTTCCTGATGGGATATTTTGAAAAAACTGAAAATTGACGCATTTGTTTAAATTTATTTCCTCAGTTATTATTCGGAGGATACGGTTGAAATTTCGTTTACCTGAAGGTAAAATATATAATAAAATATATAATAAAAATCATGTTATTCAAAACCAGAACTTTTCCTACTGAGATATTATTCGAGGAAAGCAGATTGATGAATATCGAGCAACTCTACATAAAATCAATAATAGGATTTATGGTTGCAAAAAAATACTATAAAAATGAACTGCAAAACCAATTCAACACTCGATATGCAACGCGGCAGAATGTTCTGGTTCCTAGTGTGACATTATATCAGTGACACAAGGACACATAGTTTATATTGGCCCAAAAGTCTATAATATTTTGCCACAATTAATAATTGGATATTGGAAACTCGAATAACACTAAAAAATCTACAAGACACCTCATAACATCATATCACATATACTATGATATTAAGCAAATATGTTAACCTAATAGATATTATTATGTTTATTTTGTTTATTGTTTATTAGATACATAAAAGGAAAGTGAGTTCTATGGGTTGCACACACAGATTTATCTAATCCATTGTGCACCCAAAGTTGCTGTAAAACTGTAAATTTAGTATTATGCTTTAATAAATTAATAATAATTGACCTAGCCAAGTAAGTTGGAGTTCCAACAATATTCCAACTTTTATAGTTTCATATGTCATGCAAATGTTTTTCTTCTTATCAGGAATCTAGTTGATTTTCACACTTCAATGAAATAATTGTGAATTAAACTCAGAATTTTTGAATAAGCAAATTTACTAATGGAACTTTAAGGAATACAAACAAATCAAATACTTAGTGCCGGTTGCATATGTCAAACCACGTGGCATTAACTCTGCCACTGCGTTGCCGTGGTTATAAACAAATTAAATATTTAATCGTCTGTTTAATCTTAATGCAACCATCCCTTTGTTAACTGAATTATTGGAAAAAATTACCCAACTCTAGATCGATTTCATTTTATAGGTATTGTTCAAAGTAGTCACAAACTGATTCGATGAGCTAGCGCCTCCATTTTTGGAAGTATGAAAAAGTGTTCAAGAATTTTTTTCTCTCTTTCAAATTTGCTATGACTTCGATTTTCGATACATTTTTCTTTTTTCGACTGCAACCTCAAATTGAATTCATTCAAGTAACTAGTCTTATTCTTTCCTAATTCGGATATGTTCCTTACCTGGTAAATTTTTTCTACATTTCTGCTCATAAATTCCAACATCAAGGTCCGAACCAAGTTGGATATAGTTCATAGTTTCAAACCCTAGTAATACTTCCTCGACTTCATATGGATGGCGCCACGTTTGCTGATTCCGCATGATGAATATTAATTTTCACAATTTCTCAGTCATTTTGATTTTTTCAGTCAACATCATGTTTGAACAACCGAACAATGTTCATATTTCAAGCCAAAACCACAATAATGAATGATTTGTCACTGTCACTTGAACACGAAACCATAGATTACGGATATTAACAGAGAACTGAATTATCGATATTGATATCAAATGCGATATTAACGCCATCTCTGAACGATTAGTGAAATATGACCGGTGTTTGATCTTCGCTAAACCAGTCTACAGGTTTTGACGAAAAATTTTTATCAATTTCATATTTGTAGAATAATAATCTATCGATATTTGTTCCAATCAATATATCGTACGAAGAATATTTCAGAAACGTTTCAGATGATTCCCTCATTGCTGGCGAAAAAATTCTGGTATATCAAACAATCATTTCAAACTATGTAGCAGGTCATAATGTTGCGAGCACTTGCATGTCAGTGGTTAAAGCTAGGAGGGGAAAACAACAGCTGATACGAGGGTTGCCCTGAATCGTTATTTAAATAGAACTTTTCACCCTTACGAAAGGGTTGAAATTAATATAATACTTAAGCTTCTGCCCTAGTTCAAAAGGATTGACTGTTTTATTGAGTAATCCACATTTTTTATCGAATTTGGCCTATATATGTTGTAGAAGTTTGAAATCTATAATCTATATAGAGGTAAAATATATTTTTGATGAAAATTTCGCCTGTTACTCTACATACATACAATGTATGTTTTGGCATATTGTAGGGAGTATCTTTATAGTCAGGTTGAATGGTTAATAAACAATTCATTGGTCAAATATTGTATGTACTAAGTGATAATACGTTAGCTATGCTATATTTATTGATACTATTTTTCAACAATATTTTGTTTGCACTGATTATTACATCTTTGTAAACGCCTATAATAATAGGTAACTTTGTTTGAAACACCCTTTATATTCCGAGTCATCGTGGTCATTATTCGATCATAATCCTATTTGAGTTGGTGTATTCAAAAATAATTATGTTTATTTGGGTATAATTATTTTCTATGATTCCGATAGTCCAGGAAAATTATAGCAAGATTTGCTAATCCAAGATTTCCGCTAATGGATATAGAAAAGGTAGGGAAATCGGAAGATTTTTGTGCGATTTGTTTCGAATTTTTTCTGTATATTTATCTCAGTGTTCAATATAATTTCACGTAAATGCTTATCTCCATCAATGTTTTGTGTCACAATACGTCGCTTAGATATAATTTTTCATTTTCCCATTTGACTGAACTATGATGGGATATCCCTATTATTAGTATTCCTATTCGTACCGTGGTGGCTTTTATTGAGCCCAATTGACTTCAATCAGTCCGACTTGACATTCTTGCGGCTGATGGTGCATCATCAAAGCAATAACTTATTTTGTGTGTTTCACTTGGGAATTACCAGAAATCTTACTGCTGGTGCTTCAGATTCTCATCCAGGTATGTCTTATCATAATTATTTTGTTGCTACGATATAGTCTGTCATTTATTTATATATAGTCTGTCATTTATTTTATGTATTATATGTGAAATTGAATGCTCACAATGTAACGAAAAATACATCGGCCACTACAAAAGAAAAATTGAATATAGAATTGGCATGAAAAAAATGTCTTGAAAAAATGTCTTACCTATGGATCATAAGAAATCCCAAACGACATTGTACATTGAAGATTACTGAAAAAATGTATGTGAAACTTGTTCAGAACGATATTTTATAGTTGTATGTTTTGAAAATCTTCTGGGATAAAAAAATAAGAATCAATTTATTGTCAAATCAATTTGGATTTGTTCACATTTTAATTCAATTTTGACATGGAACACTTATTTTGTCAACTGTCAAGTGTCAAATTTTTCCCTAAATCTGTCAATATATCAAAACATAGTTATTTGAAAAAAGGTCTGATGTGAATCTTGTTCAGAACGATATTTTTTAGTTGTATGTTTTGAGAATCTTCTGGGATAAAAAAATAAAAATCAATTTTTTGTCAAATCAATTTGGATTTCTTTACATTTTATTTCAATTTTGACATGGAACACTTATTTTGTCAACTGTCAAGTGTCGAATTTGTCCCTAGATTTTTCTCTAAATCTGTAAAATGTCAAAATCCAACATGATAACTTTCTATTCTGGGAAGGGTCAATTGAATGATAAACAGTAACGATATTATGATGTTCTGTAGATATTTCAGTGACCTCTTATGAACCAGCCGAACACATGACAAATTCTCAGATTTCAAATTTCCTCCGAAGTAAATAAAATTAACTTGCGAATTTATTACATATATTATTTAAAATATCACTATTGGGTTCACATCGAACGGATAAATTGTCGAACTCACTTCCTAGAGAGATTTTTCCTGATACTTGTAACCAACCGAGTAACCAAAAAACTTTGAGGAGAAATTCCAATACCTACACACATAAAAAGAATTACTTAATTTGATTTTATATGCTTTGATTCAAGAGTATGGCTTGTTTATATATACTGGAATAAATGTCTGCTCAATTCAAGACTATTATGTTTCCAACTAAATACACTCATAACAATGTTATAGATATCTTGAATCGTAAATTAATGCAGTTCTTCGTGAGAATAATACAATATTTCTGATTGATAAGACAATATATTCAAATCAAGACAATCATAATCTCTCAATGACTCGCATTTTTCTTGAACAAAAAGAATCAGATTTTCAGTTTTAGCTGTAGATTGTTTTGTATCAAGAATTTTATCAAATTAGAGGAATTATATCGATTTCTTGAAATGAGAATCATCCTCAACTTCCGTTCTCTTATTGGGGCTCTCATCAATCACATCATCACTTGCAGACCTTCTTCTTGACAACCTTTCCCCCTATTCGTAGAGATTATTTATGAACTTGTCCATCAGTTAACCTCGCAATAAAGTTGTATTCCTCTGGTTTCAGACTACTGAAAAATATAAAATATATCATTCACAACTCCATGTAAGTACAATGTGAAAGATAATCTGACTTAGCACAATGCATGGTTATTATATATCTTCAAATCTGGGTTCACATTCTTACTACTGAATTCATTTTCCTTGGATCGATATTTGGTAAAAAAATTTAAAAATATGTCTACAAGTTCAAGAAGCTCTTTTCCACTGTTCAATCAGTGTTTGGACAAATTTAAACGTTCATCCGCACATAGGTACCTAACCCCAATTTTCACTCACAATGCCGATTCTGGTTGTTCAAATTTTTCACGAATTATCAGTTTTCGAGATGATATAGCTAGATTAGATACACAATAATACCTACCCAAGAATGAACGTCGATAAGATATAAGCATGTAACTTACCTCTAAAAGTGGTAATTATATCCTCAGATATCTCCTTAGACCTTAGTTCTTCTTCCATGGTAAGCCAATATTTCTATGCCAATAAAATAGGTTGAACTGGTTGAACAATGATGGATGCACGACAAGAGCACCGAAACAACACACTCACACCGTTTGGCAACATTCTCGGCTCGAAGGGATCGCAATTATATTCAAGAAAATGTTATGGTCAATCCAAAGAAACTTTCTCAGAGATTTACTTATTCAGAGATTAATTGTCTTGTAAATCTCGTTATTGAAGAAAATGCTACATATGTTATTTCGAAAGAAGACATTCCGTGATATATTTTTCAAGAACTTTATTATTTTTTCTGGATACTTTGAACTTCTTGAATTGAGAACATTTTGTTATACCAAATGAATATTCCAGTGAAATAATTTTCTACAATTGACATATTCAATAAATTAATTTCAAATAAATTATTTCAGAAGAAGATTGCGCTTTTTCGAAACAAGAATTGGACGTTGAACGAATATATCGTTTTCATTTGAGAATTTGTTTTTATGTGTGTATTTTCTCTTTCAATAATACTTCTACTGACTTGCACAATGTTCCTTCACGAACTGTATAGGTTTTGCTCTTGCTCTAATGAAGTCAAAAAATATAAAAAAGTAAGATGTATTTTTCCGAATTGAAATTTTTCCATGGTAAAAAATGGATTTTCATTCATCTATTTCCTTCAAAACGTTAACATAATTCTGAAATGTCATTTTGAACAACTTTTCCGAGTAATATTCTTCGAAATTTTTCCATAAAAGTGTTTTTATAGACATAATTGTCGACTCTTTTCAATATCCCTACCAAATACGAAAACTGAAACTATTCTTAGGGTTACTTTCGATGCAAAATTGTACGCGATTATTTGTCAAAATTCATCAAAAAAAATTTCATATGACGCGTACTTTTTGTCCCGTATCTGGAATTTGCGCACAACCAGGAAAGTCCCAGATTTTCCAACATTTATCAAGCCCCATCTCGGCCCACCCCGTTTCACAACAAACACGAACGAAGATTAATGTTTATAAAGAAATCTGTAGTACTTTCTCGATTCTGAATTTTTATTATGATATGTTCACAGTATGGACATCTATCGGAAATTCCAGCAGCACTGCTGAATCCCTGCTCTTAATATATTGCTATACTTCAATTGGGCATTCAATTGAGATTACCTACATGTTTTCTCTGACTGAAATTACTATAGGCTTGTTTTGAAAACTGTATGTTTCAATCAAAGATATTTGATTATCTTGAACCAATACTTTGAACATATATACTCAATACGAAAACATATTTGTTTTTTATGAATATCTTCTGCAATCCGATTGAAATTGCGAATATGTTTGAAATCCAAAAAAGTATAGTTTCAATTCAGAATCCAATCTATAGTTTTCTTAAGAAGATAAGTGTATTGTGACAATACATCTAAAATTCTCGTTTCGGAAGTAAAGTCTCAATCCAAAGCATTATTCATTCCAATGAAGATGATATTTCCAAAATAATATTTTATTTCTATTGGAGATAACTGTTTTTCCCGCGTGTATGCATTTGGATTGAAACCATAGAAATTCTCGAAGTTCAACGATATATTGTTTCAGTGTGAGCATATGGCCGCTTCCCATTGATATATTGCTTACTTCAAGTTGGGATAACATGTTTTCTTAGAGTGAAATTACCATAGGCGAAAACTGTATGTTTCAATCAAAGATATTTGATTCTCTTGAACCAATAATTTGAACATATACTCAATACAAATACATAGTTGTTTTCCTTGAAGAAATTTTGCAATCCGATTGAAATTGCGAATATGTTTGAAATCCAAGAAAGTATAGTTTCGATCTAAGCATTGCTATTTCCCATCGATGTAATAATATGCTCCAAGTTAGAATTTTCCTGAGAATATAAATGTCTTGTGACAAAATATCTCAAACTATCGTTTGAACAGTGAAGTCTCAATCCAAAGCATTATTCATTCCAATGAAGATAATATTTCCAAGATGATATTTTATCTCTATTGGAGATAGCTGTTTTTACCGTGCGATATCGGGAGCTGACAGAAGGACAAACACAGAGGGAGAAAAAACGAAAGAAAAAAAACCGGTCCATTAACAACCCCCCCCTCCTCCCAGTTCCCAACCCCTAACGCGAATCGATACCACCCCATATTTATCAGCGGAGGGTTTGCGCGCTATAACTCTTCAGAGCCCCTGGCGATAAAAGATGGCACCAGCTCGAGGGGTGGGGGGAACCCCGTGAAAAGCCGGTGAGGCCCCCCCCCCCACTACCCCCGAATCGATAGCCCCTTGTCTAGGTTGGGGTTGATCGACCTATTTATGCGGCAGCACGAAACGTCAAGGGGATGTTTGCGATTTTGTGATAGAGCATGGAATGGCGCTTTGTTTTATGAGGATGAAGAGTAACACTTCAGATCAAATTTCTTGTTTATTGAAAACATAAAATTTCACTCGTAACACTGAATATAGAAAATCGACAATGGGAAATATCGATAAGTGCAATCGCTCCGTTGTGTAATGCGCCTTTCGAATTTCCGTGTTTGGCGGAAATTTTGAAAAATTCTCGAAAAATATTGTTCTGAAAAGTTGTTCATTTTATACAGTGTGACATTTTATACAGTGTGACCCATTTTAAATGGAAACACCCCCTTAAAATTTGAAGTTAACAGATTTTGATAACTTTTTTTTTGAAATGTCAAGTACTAAAAGGTCTACCTTGGGACGAAATTTGAAATGTTTATTCCAATTTTCAGGGCATACTACGATATTTTTTCTTAGTAGAAATTTAGAAAATCGAGATTTTTTATTAGCGATTTTTTTATTGAAAAAGTCACTACGATACTTGATTCAGAGTGCCTCCAAACAGGTGTGACCAAAATTTCATGAAAAAATTAGTTACGTTAATTTAATTTTTCCTTCATTATTAGTTGAATTATGTGAATGTGATTCCATTATTTTCATGAAAAAAAGTTACGCTATTTGTTTTTTTTTCATCTGGCGACACTTAGAAATCATAAAAAAATATTCTCATGGCTATATCTGTTGATATAGGGTGTTTTTTGTAACTCTTAGCTGTGTGAGTTTTCGAATTCTTGAGTTATCATAACTTTGTTATTAATGAATATTTTTTCATGAAATTTTGGTCACACCTGTTTAGAGGCACTCTGAATCCAGTGGCGTAGTGATTTTTTCAATAAAAAAATCGCTAATAAAAAGTCGATTTTCAACTAAGAAAAAATATCGTAGTAACCCCTGAAAATTGGAATAAACATTTCAAATTTCGTCCCAAGGTAGACCTTTTAGTACTTGACATTTCAAAAAAAAAATTAAAATATGTTAACAACTTCAAATTTTAGGGGGGTGTTTCCATTAAAAATGGGTCACACTGTATATAGCTTTGTAAAGGCGGATTTATGCACACCACTTGTTCATCAATCACTATCGTTTTCACTGTGGTTGGATCTCATGATCTATATTTCACACAAATTAACATTTTCAACTATTCTTCGAAACGACAAATAAAGTGAAAATGTGATATGCGCCAGTACCACATATATTTTTGTCATTATTAGAATGTAGATGAAATGGAACATATATTTTTGAACAACAAATCGCAAAAGAAGGTCGTGCATAAAGGTATCAGAATCTTTGAAGAAAAATATGGTTCAATGACAGTGAAAGAAAGTAAAAGGGCAAAATAATGATGAAAAAGCGTTGTGCATGAACCCGCCTTAAATGTTCTGAAACATAATATGAGATAAAAATCATTTTCTTGTCATAAAATAATCGATATGGATAAATAGGTACATTTCTGAAAAATCATTAGCAAAGCCAACGGTAATATAATATTTTTAAAAAAATCGCAAGCTGCTTCCATATTCATTCGTAGAAAATTTGAAATCTGTGAATTTGTTCAGATACCATATTGGAACTCTCTTCAATTTTTCCAACAAAAATACGATGATGCATTGTCACGGGAACTATATGTACAGGGAGCGCCTCTTAAAATGGAACCCATTTAAACTTTTTGTTTTTGAAAAAAGTTTTATGAAATGACTAAAATCTTGGTTCACGTATGTTTTTGACATTCAGTTTTTTTTTTCCGAAATGGACACCTATTTTGGGTTTTCGAATACCAATGTATATTTTTTCAGCATTCGATAAAACTGTTTTCTCCGATTTCGAAATATTCGAGAATGAACATTCTAAATTCAGTTTGGTATAGTTTGATTATTCCAAATCGCATGAAGAAACAACAAGACATTCCTACGAATATTTCTAAAACGGCTGAAACAAATACCAATAACCAATATATTTTCGAAATCAGGTTAAAAATATCTTGATTTATTCGAAAAATATATAGGGTGTTCCATTGGTACCCATTTTTTATATCAGCGATATTCATTTATTTCTTCTGGTATAAATTTCTGGAGGTTCAGAACGAATCCTATAACTTTGGCATCTGAAGTTGTCCTCTATCCCCAATAGTGATGTAAAAAAACGGTTTTTTTTTCTAAAGGTGAAAAAAAAAACAAGTTGAAAAAACCGTTTATTTTATATTAAAAAAAAACAAAACACGTTTTTTATTCACATGGCACATTTTCAAAGCGCATTACTTATGTGGCAACTGTACGACTGTAAACATGCAGTAATTGGTGCGCAGATTGCGCCTATATCTCGGCCTATATATAAAATTTTTCGCCGAAACTGCCGAAAGTTGCTCTCTATTATTCATCTTACACAAGAGTTTATTAGTTTTTTGTTGTGTAAATCCTTTATTTAGTCAAGAAACAACTAATCTTTAAAATACATACATGGATCATACGTCTCTACAATATAATATAATCTGCATAAAAAAACATACATACATATTAAAAGAGGTCACATAAACATTGTATATAAAATTTGAAAGAAAATCACTTAATCAAATGCTGTTTTAATTTCTTTTTAAAACCATTTATTGATAGAGAACCTTTTATATCAATGGGAAGATTATTAAACTCACAAACACCCTTCACCCTTCATGTAGAATTTTTAGTGACTTAGGTTTTCTTTATTTCTTGTATTATGATCATGACTGATTTGATGACTATACAGCACTCCGATTTATATTTTAAACAGGGTTCGGAGTGATAATTATCAAGATAATTATCAAGATAATTATCAAGATAATTATCAAGATAATTATAAAGATAATTATACCTTGATAAATATCTTGATAATTATGAAAATCCACATTAACTCTAGTTGTACTTTGTATTATTAGCGTTTTCCACTGGACTGCCCTTTCGCACTCCAGTGCACTTGAGCGTAAGTTCGGAACGCACCCTCGTATCCGACCGAACTCAAATAACCTCAAAATTTGTGTCAAAACAAACAAAATTAACAATAATATACAAAAATGCCGAGAATTAAAGATTCAAACAAGACTTAATATAAAATAATGAATAATTTCCTTAACATGGTTAGAATGTGATACTATTAGGTATTTATTTTGTTTTTTGTGTAAGAAGTTTGGAATATTATTTTGTTTAACATATTATTATTTTAATTTTAATACTACTAAGAAAAAGAAATTTTGAATTTATTTATTTTTTTATTTCATATCTAGTTTTATTCATTTATTTTTATTTTTGTAGTTTCAAATAATAAAAAAGTTGATATAAATGCCTTTCTTATTTTTATACACAACATATTTGAACTGAAAAAATAATTTGTAAGTAAAAATATCAAGAAAATAAGTTGTCTGTCAGTATGGATAATTATCTGATAATTATCTGATAATTATAAAAAAAAATAATTATCTTGATAATTACGAACCGTGATTTTAAATATGATAAATGTTTTTTTTTTAGCGGAAATATATTTTTTTATTTGAGATAATTTTGGTGTATTTCATTGTGAAAAAAAAACAACTTTTTGAAAAAAAAACTAGGGTACTTTGTACTTTTTCAAAAAAAAAGTTTTAGAAAAAAACATTCTTGTTTTTTTTTTCATTTACATCACTAATCCCCAATGATGAACCCTGTAGAAGATGTTTGAATATACGGACTAACCCTGATGTACACCTGCCAAATTTGAAATCAATCGAACAGTTGGAAGTGGGTCAAATTTTATTGCATTGTAAGCAATAAAATGTAGGCAACAATAAAACAACAATCGTCGACCCATCTCGTTCCCACCTAAATATAAACATTATCCGATCGGCCAACAGAGATTTATCTGCCTCCTCCGAGTCCTCGCCCAGCATCAGCTTAGCACCGGATAGCGAAACGATTCGATGATTTCACTTATATTCACTTCGGTTTAGTTTAGAGTTTAGTCAGTCACACGGCGAAACTCTCGATGGTCGAGCCACCTTCGATGTCTCGCGAGATCGCAGCAGTCCGTGATTGTCTCGCCCGAACAAGTGACGGTGTCGCGTCGTCGTCGGGGCCTTCTAGATTTCGGCGGAGTCGTCTGTCAAACCCATTCTAGCGCTAGGGAACCGGAAGTCGACGCGCGGATGTTTCGTTGAGGTGCGCGAATTCAAGTCACGTGGGCGGGTTGAGATCACTGCAGGCGAATCGGATGAAGTAGTGTTTGTGTGTTTGTCGAGGAGTGGTTGTTTCTTGGTTTTGCGTCGCTGGGCTGTGGTATTTTACTAGGTTTTACTTGAATTGGGCCGTTGTACGCCGTATTTTGGTAATCATCACTTATGATGCGATCTATTTTTCAATTAAATGAAAAGTCGGTCGGTTTCATTCAAATTTGGGCCACTCTTGAGTACCTATGAATAATTTCCATAACTAATTTTCAGTGACTATTTCACGCACTTGCCAAATGAACCAATTTGGAACTCTAGTCAAGTTTGGATTATCACTTATAATACCACTAAAGCTTCAATTATTACTGAACCATTTTTCGACAACACAAATTTTTCAAAACATTCGTGTTCGAGAAAGAATTTTCTCTTGTCAATTGAGGCTAGATGTGTTGTACCACGTGATCATAGTACCTACTTTCCTGCAGACCCCTCTATACCAAAAAAATACTACAGGATGCCGGATCTAGCGTTCTCCAGTTGAGATTACGCTAAATAAAATACAAAATACTGGCTTCATTACGCAAAATAATAAAAAAAGGTAGCTGCTGGTAGTTCAACCACTATTATTGACTTACTTTATTCCACTAAAGTTGGTAGAAATATACTTTCTTACAAGAAACTCGAAGTGGTACTTAATATCTTGCGAAGTCAAAATATTTCCAGTGCCTTCCCCCAAGAAAGAGACAAAAATTTCCGGAGATATGTTCAGTTGCTATGGTAATGATACAAAATAAAGGCTTTTTATTGGTCAAAAATGTTAGATGTGAAATTTTTGATAACACAAACTTGAATCTTGACTCTGATTGGCCAGTCCTCGCGGGACTGTCAAGTTCGGTGTTTTCTGGTGTTTTCATATTTCTGTATGTGACAGTTAAACGTCAAATGAAAATAATCACGTTGTGCACACATTTCAATAGTAATTTACGTAACAAGTCCGGAAAATACTGTTTTTTTGGATGAGTGGACAAAATTCTAGGACGAGCGTAGCGAGTCCTGGATGTCTGCGAGTCCAAAAAAACTGTTTTCGGGCGTGTTGCGTACACAATTTTTTCGGCAACCGTGTAGAATAACAAATCAAAGAAACACATTTCTTTATTAGAACAAAATTTCGAACATTTCAATTCTTATTTATATTAATATTTATATTAAAATTAGAACAATTGTTAATATTGAATGGATTCAATTTGTTTGAAATGCTTGGTATATTTAAGTGCCTTTTGTTGAAGTCAGAACAAGAAGGTAAAGTTTCCGTTTCACATTGATTGTTTTCATCTGATAATTTTTGAATGTTAGCTAATTTTATGTCAGATAGCTGTCAGTGGTTATGTTGCTACTATGGTAATGATCAACTGCATTTATCAAAACCATACTACCAAGATTTTCATATTTACAATGACAACAACGATGTGATTCTTCCCGGCCTAGTCCGGGAAGTAGGTACTTCCCGGACTAGGCCGGAAAAATGCCACTTTCTCAAAAAAAAATCGTCTGGAAAGTACGTACTTCCCGGACGGTTGCCGAAAAAATGTTTTTCGTATGGAATAAATCAACAGACTTATCTCGAGAATTCAATCATTTGTGGTATAACTATACTGAAAATTTTTGTTTTATCCTTTGTATTTTTGACCTCAGGAATCCGAATTTGGAACAAATCTCTACTTTTCGGGATAATTCATGCAAAAGTTGGAAATTTCACTTTCTTTGTCTGGCAAATGTTCGGCAACTATTGTATCTTCGTAGATCACTACATATACTTATTACATATGTACCATGGTTAATTATGCTTTTTTGTTTGTTTGTCTGGATGAATCTTCATAAAAATATGGCATTCTTCCATAATGTTTCTATATATTATTTCACCAACTAAACTACATAAACAAGAGCCATTTTGGAAACTTCTGAGTGAGTGGATCCATAGCTGACTTATGGCAAAATCATCCAGTGATATTATTCTCTCTCTTCAATACCTACATGTCAAAAAGAAAGCTAGATATCTGTAAAAAAAAGATGAAATTTCGAACTTTGGCATGGATTATATCAAAAAGTAGTTGTATGTTCATTATTTAATCATAAAGTTCGGATTCCTGAGGTCATAATACATAGGTAGAAACAATAATTTTCATTGAAAAATAGATCGCATGATAAGTGCAAGATTACCCGTATTTTTTATGTCTTGCCATGCACTATTGGCATCTGTATTTTTCGCGTTTTCGATCGATATCTGCGTCATTTGGGTGTTGCACAATTTGAAAAGTTGGTATGCGACTTCCCCGAAACAGTCGAGAAGCGCATGTTAATTATTGATGAATCATAATAGCTATGCCTCAGACGAATAAGAGCTATGCGAATGCTTCATGAGGAATGTTCCCCTAAATTCGTTAACAGGCCAATTATTATTGACAATTCCCCAGAGGAATTACACATTCTGAATCATATTTATTTAATTAACATCAGTGATTATATGTACCTATATTATCACAGGTACCTGATAAGGAAGCCGAATAAATCCAATGTATGTTGGTGTTGAGCCTTTTAGATATCATAGAAATAATTATCAACTACAACTATCATTCATTGGCTAAGGATTTTGCAAGAAAGCGTTCATTTTCATATTTTGGCGAAAGAGAGCACTGTTTTACAATATATGAAAACAACGAAGTGCAATTTTTCAGAATAAGATAACACTATTGAATGTTGAATTATCTGGTGATTTTTATGCACGAGCGTGAGTCATTGGAATATTTTACGAATACATTTTTTTTTCTCTGAAAAATATCATAGTAGGTACTTTGTGTGGAGCACTCACCAAAAACACATAATTGTTTTATAATTATGAATACAATTCTGTGACTAGAACTCATTTTTTCACTTATTGAAGTTTATCTGTCAATTGTCAGTATTGTTCGTGGTGTCATGGCGACTGTATGTTTTCGCAGTGCAATTATCTGTCAGCAGTTCAATTACCGCTGTAATTATCCGTTAATTATTGTATTCCAATTATCATATTTCATTTTCTGAATACGGTACCTACGAACTCATAGTGAGGTACCTATTTATCTGATCTAAGAAACACATTTTATTCAAATCGAAATAATCACAACACATCCCAATTTTTAGTTCCTTTCAGCTTTAACGTTCATATTATAATCATTTTATTGTGTCCTTGTGAAAAGCGTCAACTTTGGGATCTAATTTTAGAACAAAAATGGACAACTTTTCAGTCGATTCCAGAAGAAAATATTTTTTATTCATAGAAGTCTTTTTGCAACTCACTTTGCAAACCTAATTGATTATTTGATTAAATTCTGATCCGGATTATCTCTAGGATTATAGGTGTTGTTTATGAACTTATGCTTCCACATCAACGCTTTTTACACTATATATTCACCTATAATTATGAATAATTGGCTCTGAAACCATCCAATCATTTGAAGCACTAAAAAGCGTTGATCCTTTCTTCCTGTCCATTGATCTCTATGGTAATCTGAAATGAACATGTCCTCTCAAGTATAAAAGAGTGTGACTAATTTTTTTTCCACCTCCCACGAATCTGTCGGCGACAACGCTTTGTATATTTTTAAGGTAATACACGTACGTCTGTGACGAAAGGAGCAGAATTTAAAATGGTCCTAATGCAAATTACGCACACCAGGATTTTGCCATAGATCCTTATACGCATTGACTGTGATCCGGCTGTTAGAGACACTTGACAGGTTGATTATTGGAATATAGAATATCGCGCATGAATGGTTTGGTGAATTAAAACTTAACAGCGATTTGAAAGATTGACCTCGTTTTTCTGATTTTTCAAAGCTCTGAGAGCGTATTGATTGACATGATTTTTTTAGTGAATTGGAAAAAACTGAAAGGAAAATAGTGAACATATTTCTTCTCAACACGAAAATGAAATTGCTCGTAAAATTGCTGGAAATTAAAGTATATTTTTGAGCTGACGATAAAATGATTGGGTCATCTTTATCATATAATTTATTCATTGATGTACTCAGTATTGTTAAAGGTTGTTCTGAATATTATATTTTATTTTTGCCACTTTCAAATTGTGATATATGCATAAAGGTATAGTTTACTTCGAATATAACGCACATTATAATTTTTTTTTGTTATTGGCATTAGCACTCACATTATAATTTGATTCTCTTTCCATTATAATTTGATTCTCTTTATCTGAAAAGAATCGAGGACGTCACCACAACCACACGGATGACGTCACAAACTCCGTATTTATATCATCTTGCGCCATCTCCAGCTTTAGATGGTGTTTCAGATTTGGGTCACCCTTGAGGAAACCCTCGATCTTGAATGTTCATCTTGAGTTAATTCTGATCTTTATATCTCCTCATCTAAGGTTTCAGCTTCAAAATAAGCCTGAGATTAAAATAATTTAAAATAATTATGATACAAGTTTTATAAGACGCTAATTTGTCGCACGCGTTGTTTGGAGTACGACGAGCGAAGCGAAGGATTGCTTCAAGGAAACAAGTGCGACAACGTGTCTTATAAACCGTGTGTCATATGCAATTTTTTCTATTTCGAATTGATTTGAAGAAAAAAATGATTTTAATATCGATAAATAATAGAAACATCTTCGATTGGTAACAATGATGATATTGAAATAATTAAAATCTGACGCACAAGCGTAAAGCCCAGTTTACAGTTTTTATTATTGCAATACCAGCGGTGAAAAATTCAATGTTGTTTTTATTGTTCAATTTGAATCAAATTAGACTCTGAATTGAAATTTACCAATTAAAACATTGAGTTTCTCACTGCTGATATCACCAAATCCAAATCGCTCAGAAGTAAACTGGGCCTAACTCTTCTGACTTTCATTTGACAGTTCGATTGTATACCAATCTCCGAATAATAAAAAATGCGTATCGAAATAGAGGCTATTTCGACACGCATTTGCGTTGAACAATGACTTCATTATACAACCAAAATAGAAAAAGTAATTTTTTTGAGATCATTAAAACTTCCGAAATTTTGCACAGTTTCAAGTAACATCCTGTAGCAATTTTATGAAAAAAGCCTCATTTATCGAAGATGTTCGAGATTATAGCTGAAGGACTGAGCTAGGGAACAGTGCAAACAGGATTCAAAGTGTTCTAAGCAGAAAAAAAAACGAAAACATCATTCAGTCTTGTATCAATATCATTCACCCAATAATCGCACAATCGCACAAAGTTTTTTGTGCATGTTGGTGTTGATGATTTTCTGGCACGGGATCTGGGAAATGCTGCCGAATGTTTCTCAAACATCGTGAATAATAACGGCGCAAACGAAAATTCGGGATTCGGTATAGTCATCAGCAATATTTCTTGGCAGCTCTTTGCTATTGCCGGAATACGCTTCCTGAAATAAGACTTCTACAGACGTTATTTATAGTAGAGGAGAGAGCACACGAAATACGAAATGAAAGAAATGCCATTAGCTTCGAGTGCCCCGTAGCAGGTACATGCAAACATAAATAGTATGTTCCTTGATGATTATTTTCCGTATATTATTCGATGGAACAAAGAACGAATAACTGTCAAAAATTTGTATTTGATTTTTGATCAAGAAATGTTTTCTCATATCTTGTTTCCTTGTCCACTTACTTGTTTGCTCTCTGCTGAGTTTTTTTTTCTATTTTGTTTCTATCCCTTTCCTACAATCATGTTATATCACCTACATTGTAGTAACAAAGTAATCATTCTGTACATATAAGTATCACTAGGTATGGTAGGTAATTTAAATGTATTCACGCGTGTCCACTAGTAACGTTCACATAATTCTATATGCTATATTATATGCTGTCACTATAATATGGATACCTATACTACTCGCACTAACCTTCTTGTAATAAGATTATTATTCCTTAGATACAATAAATGATATTGATTGATTGATTGACAATCAAACTAGATAAAGTAGAGATTTGGAGACTGTGATTGAAGAATATACAACAAATGAAAATATAATCAAAAAAACACAAATCATTTGGTTTTTCTCATGGGATGATAAATGCCAAAAAGTGACAAATATGGTGTGTCATTGTACTCTTATTGTGATTTTATTTTGGAATGAGTAAAAATATACCGGGGTATCCTGTGTCTCATTCAAAATAAGTAGTTTGGATCATTTCCGGCTGTTTCCGGTCAAAGCTGAAGTCAAAAAATGCATATAATTATGTTAATACCTTCATATCCATTTTTACTTGCTTTACTCATCTGTAGAAACAAAAAAGTTACAACATGATGATTATAAAACTACTTTTGCCGCTATATTCAAAAATTATATCATATTACGATAAAAAATATTCAACTTTCATTAAATCCAACATTGGATCTGCAGGAAAGTTTAAAAATTAAAAAAGGATTCATTTTCTTTTCAAAGGAATTACGGCAGTAATTGTAATGACTGTCCTTGACATTTATAATCGAATATTACGAAGCTGTTAGATATAAAATGAATTCCACTAATGATCTTATTATTCCTGATAGTACACATTCACACACCCATTAATTATTTATAGAATCGCAAAAATCGGTAAATCAGGATCGCAATATATGCGATAGAATGTTACACGGAGTGTACAAAAATTACGATTTGTCACTAGGCATTTTGTTACGAATAATTATTTAAATAGTTATTTACATTTCAACACGTTTCAAGGTGTTTTCAGGAGTAAAAACACATGAGAGCTTTTTATTTTATCGAGTGAATAACCAAGCGATAACACCAAGCTTTGATACTGATTGGAATTACAATCTTTATTCATATTTTATTTCTAGGAACAGTTATAATGTTCAGTTATTAACACAACTATTTGAATATGGATGTCTTGGCCTATTTTGTAAATGCTGTTATCGAAGTAGTACCTACTTATCAAACCAGATTGCGTTTCGTTTGAATATCACCTAAACGAAACATTTTTCGAAAAATGTAGGTAAATGAGTTGAAAAATTACATTTTTGTGCAATCAAGAAATATCACCAACTGCATCCTACCATATACCGGTAATTTCGAATGAAAGAATAATATGTTCTATCTCTTGAAGTATCAAGAAATATTGCAATAAACAAATGTTTATAAGAAGGAAGGAATTTATGCTAATAATGCATTGAAATGTTTAAATATTGCACCCCAGAGAGTTCTAAGAGTAAACTACGATTATGACGCGCGTATTCGTATGCCGCTTTACGGACGGTCGTGTACCGCAGCACCACCGCATGCCCGCGATATACTCTTGCATGAAAATGACGGCGCCCGTCATAATCATTTTCGTATTCAAGCTGATCGTTTTAGATTCGTACTTTCTGGTTGTGGAGAGGATACAGGATTTTTACCCGTTCAGAATGAATAATTCGATGCTCGTATCGATTTTTTTTTTCGTTCTGACCTTGTTACAGAATCTACTATTCGTTGACAGTTGCAAGATCTACAAACTTTTGTCCGAACTATTTTTGAGATAACCTTATATTGAACCAAGTTTTTAGCACACTGTAATTTTGATTTTTTATTTTTGATATTTTATTTGTGATAGTGTATCTGAGATCTGTACCAATAATTTTCAGCTACATGCAAATTATTGTTAAGACTATAGATCCTAGATGTATAGCGTTTACATTATCTATTCTTAGGTCTAGCAAGACGCAAACCTACTATCGCCGTTATGTTAGATGGATAGATAGATATATAGTTTATTAATCCAAATACGAGCTTACAAAGCTATAGGACAGGTCAACAGAGAGTACATGTATGTGTAAAAAATTTTTTCTTAAAATTCATAATTGAAATGTAGATTAAAATTAAGAGTGAAAAGAAAAGACAAAAAAAGAACAAATGAGGTATATCAGATATGTCAACGATATGCATTGAAAATATAAAATATATAAAATAAAAATAAAATGAAATCATACATTAAAATCTTACTCTAAAATTGTCCAAAATATTTATCAAGGTTGTATGGAGTAATACCCAGTAAAAAAATTTTTTTTTTTTTTCTAAAAATATGCGCTTGTTCAATTACTTTTAACTCATTAGGAAGTACATTGTTATCCCGAATTAGTGAGGGTAAACATATCACGACCCTTTTATCTCCAAAAGTGAAAACACATAGTGATAATCTATGTTTTAACGTCAATCACTCACCAATTTTTGAACAGATATCGCCATACAGTGGGAATGTCATAAACTCATTAATCTTCCATTCTGCGATAAAAGATAAAACCGTACTGCTCGCTATTTCTTGTGGTTCCGTATTCTGGTAATGGAGAAATGTTTACGATAAGCGTGGGAAGCTGAGAAATAATGCTGAATGCTTTCGAGAATCTCGAAGTACCTTTTGTCTTGATCGAGAATGAAACTGGAATATCCCGTTTGTCTAAATACTCAATCTGGAGCATAAAGCTCAATTTATAAACTACGCTGCCGTAGCTACAGTTGACGCTGCAGTTACTGATCGTAGATGGAATATGCTAAAAATAAACATATGTTTATAAACTTAGCAGCTAACGCAGGTGCCGTCTGATATCTTCTCAATACATTTTGGAACGGCAGCGTCAAGTGTAGCTACGGCAGCGGAGTGTATAAATTGAGCTTAACTAATTAAAAATGGAGGGATGACTTCGTTCAATGAGTGTGTTCTGTTCTGAAAAAAAAAACATTTTCAATGGCCAGACTGTTTCTGGTTATAAAGGACATTTCAGCAAATGTTCCTGAGATCTTTCCGAAGAGATTTTTTTGAAATTTCGTCAAATCTGAAAAATAGATTTCGTAATCGCGAAATACATTACATTCATTCAATGGTAACTGAGTTGTTAATTAGTCAAGACAGCTTGCTTTTTGTTTATATTTTGTTATCAGTTTAATTCGAGGTTCATTCTCACGATTAATGTAAGAATTATATGACGCATAATTCCTTAATTGCTGTCGAGGCTGTTATGACATTAGTTTATGATGCATTTACAATCGTTATGAAACTTCTGATATAAGTGGACTACCTACTTAAATGAAAAACTGAACCTCTACAATAAAATTAATTCTGGTATCATCAAACTTTATGTA
Organism: Chrysomela aeneicollis; assembly: GCA_029955515.1. Taxonomy (NCBI): domain Eukaryota; kingdom Metazoa; phylum Arthropoda; class Insecta; order Coleoptera; family Chrysomelidae; genus Chrysomela; species Chrysomela aeneicollis. Next base: position 20,229,139 of record JARUHQ010000009.1, on the reverse strand, counting down.
CCTATCATACGATAGCATTTCTCAATTTTAGGTTGACTCGTCAATCCTTTAAATTAACAAGGAAATTTATTGTACATGGTGATTCAAATTCACTGGCTTATCAGAAATTGAAAGAAGAGTGAACACGTGAAAATATATCGCCCAAAAAACGAGATTCCTTCCATACGATCTCGTGAAAAAAACATCGATAAGGTTCGATAAAAGAAATTGAATATAGGTATGTATTTCAGCAACTTCGCGAAAATATCAGATAAACAATATTATTTGAGGAATCGACTAATTTCGTGAAATAAATAATGTGAAATTAATTCGTCTTCAATTAATGAATATAAACTATTGTAATGGAGATAAAAATGAAATCGAGTGAACGTTCGTTCGTCATTAGCTATATAACTCACAAATTACGTTGAAATATATGTATGTTCATTAGAATCCACTAGTCACTAGTGGATAGATACATTTTATTCTTTGTATATATTTTTGAAGAGATCCAATCGCGGGTCTAATTCAGGCAAATTCTAGAATTATTAGACCTGACTCATTCACATTTGGAACAAAATACTACTTAGTTACACTAAAATTCGTATGTTACGATCAATTTCCAGAATAGCGGTAAAAATATTTTAGCTGAATAGAACTTTGGTTGTGATAACAACTGTGAAAGACACCAGGAAACTGTTACCATTTATGAAATACCACTAAAAATCTCTTGTTTGGGTTTCTATATTTTATTTGCATCAGGAAACTGTAGACCTTCAATAGCTATTTGTGTATTTAGAGCGCAAAGTGCTAGATTGCCGCTCGAAAAAGACACAATATTTTTTCTATACAAACACAGTTCCTATACAAGAAAACTCGATGAGTACTTCATTCAATTAACTTACATTTCATAATATTCTTCATCTAAGACCTGAGTCATTAATTTCATTAATTATTATTCACTATTATATTGAAATTCAATCCAACAACTCATACATCTAACAGAAAAGAAGGAAAAATGACTCATAGATTGAAAAAGTATTCAACGGACATATCATAATTCATACTTTTCCTCGATTTCTCTGATAGGAGGTTCAAATTTACAATGTACGCACTTTCTGCTACATCAGGAGATGTGTTAGATCACTGTCACTATTATTTCCTATCATGCAACCTAATGATGTCTTAGTTTTCTTCAAAGATGGATGCGAGCGCGAATATGCTGTCACTTAATGATTATTTCCGCGTTCGAGCGGCAATGCTGTCACTTAATGACATTATTGACAGGAACAGATGACAATTGACAGATATGGTGATAATTAACGTCACGTAATCGTGAAGAAAGTCGATATATTTTATGAACTATTCTAGTACAAGCCAAGTAATTTCTGGATCCAAAACGTGGCAACTATTCTCAGTATTCAAAATGTCTCTAGGCGAGTGACACTTTCTCAATTTCCGAAAATCAAATCGCAGGAAATTAGAAATTATAACTATCGCGTTGTGATCTTCCAAACTCACCGATCGATTCTATTGACATTTTAACCTAAGTTTTCCCGCGCTGTCATTCTGTCGAAAAACATATGTTTTTGACGCCAAGTGTGATTGCATTGTTAATAACCTATGAGTTTATTATGGTGGAGCTAGCTTTTTCATCTTTTACGGACAGGATAATCTGTTATAATTTTTTCTGATATTTGTTTGAAGATATCCAATGATGTTTCTGCCATTTTCCTCAATTTTTGATTATTTATATGCTTCTCCAAACAGTAGATGCATCCTAGAAGGTGAAGTTCTTCTGGCAGGGAACCATGTTATTATTTGTGGAGTTAGAGAAAAAGTGGACAAGAAATGGATGATCAGATCATAATGTTTGCAAACTAGTGCAGTGAAAGGTGATCCCCATAAAATTAATGGAATATTTTCAGTAATTTCAGATGGCAAGTTTAAAATACAGACTTTTACTTGCAGCTGTAAGGCAGGCAGTTTTCTTTTGCTGTGCTGGTGGTTTTGTTTCAGAGAACCATGTTATGGAAAGTTCAGAATATCAATACAACAGAATACAGATGAATATTTGCCACAGTCACTGAAAAAAACTCAATATGTTTCATGCCATCAAATGTGTTGGCTAGAAAAGGATATTTTTCAAAGGAAGAAGTTGAAGACATGTTTCAGTTGGCTCAACAGCACTCCCAAATTCTGATAACATGATTCATAATGTTTTGTGGTTAGTTGTTTTGCAAAAACTACACAATCTTTCATGAATAAAATGTTTGATATCTTTGAATTGATTTATTTATAACTATATTTAATGATATAGGGTATCAACTATTGGTGGCAACAAAAGCATTACTTCAAGATCCATCAAGTCAGGAAAATTTTCTTCTGAGGGGTTTTGCACACTTGTATAAGAAAACAATATTTGAAAAAAATAATATGACATTTCCTGTACATAATAAAAGCATATAATTTCTGTGTATTATTTAATTTATAAATATTTGTAACAACTTTTCTTCATAGCATGATGATGGAATTCTCAGTTGGGCTAAAATCAGAAAATGAAGGTCAGTTTGTGTTCACTTGAATCTCCTTAGCACATGAAGTCCTTGTGATCATTGAAATCTTCTTTTTGAGTGGCAACATCAATAAATATCTTCATGGAATGTGAAGTTTCTTTGGAAGTGTCTTCAACAAATGGTGTTGAAGCTCCAGTAGTGCTTTAGCTCCATCAAATTCACCAAATGTAAAAGTTAATTAACCTAAAATTTGGAATTACTTCAATGATAATCATGACTGGTACTTATTTTTGATTTCAATAAAAATAACCAAAAAGAGAACTTGCCTGTATTCTTTCAATAAGTTTATCATATCTTCTCTTTTTCTCTTCAGACTTTTTGATTTTGTTATAACACTGGATACAGGTGAGTTTTTATTTGGTACAGCAGTCTTTTTCTGGTACCGTTTCTGATAGCCCCCTGAAAGATTGATAGATGATTGTTTTAACCACATATGATAGAAATAGAAAACAAAATACTTACAATCACTAGGAGTTCGTCCTCGACAACAAGTTTAAAACAAACTCTCATGTTTTTGGTAACTCTCATTCCTATTTTCAATTTGATCTCCCCTTGGATCTCCCACTGTTTCTTTCTATCAACGACAGTCATCATTCCAGATTCTCCAATTTTCTCAACTCTCTGACCCTCATTTGGAAAATGACCAATTCGTTTTTTTTTATTCAAAGAATATATCCAGGTACACAACAAATTGCTCTGCTGGTCATTTTCACTTTTAAAAAATTATTTATCACTTTAAACAACTATAATCCTCACACAAATGCACGCTTGGAGGTAAACACAGAGGGAAATAAACACAAAGCAATCACACTTGCTGGTCACGTGACATTGATGCGAGATTACTCCGCCAGATAGCGTATTGCTTAGCATTAAAAGTGAATAGAGATGTTTGCGATTGTCTCGGACAAAAACGCGCCATGTTAGAATTGGTGAAGCGAATTAGTGCGACAGGTGGTCCGACTTATACGGGTCGCGCGAACGTCAGTTTGCGAAAAAAAGACAAAAACTTGAAACGCATCAGCATGCTGGTGAGACCGCGCAGCCTGCTGTGCAGCAGGAACATTGAAGATTTGTACAGCAGCAGCGCCCAGAGGCAGAGCTACACCTGGAAGTTCCACAGACCGAAGTCTGTCAGGTAAAAAAAAAAAATTGCACGCAAGTTCGATTTCAATAACATCATGCACATTTCTTGCGACTGAATGAATTAATAACTTTTGTTACTTTGCAATTAAAGTTTCTGATGGAATAATAGGGTTGTACACTTTTTTTCAAAAATTATATATGTGAAACGCGGGCCTCCAGAGAATACGTCTATATTTTTTTGAAATTTTTATTTCCATCGGTTTTTCCAAAATCGGCATTCAAAAATCGAAAATTCTCCATCCTTTTCTAGAAAAGTGACGTCACCTGGTAGATTGGTTTAGGTTCTGTTCCATTGATCGAAGTGGAAGAAGAATTGACAATCTCTGTCATCTTTGACAGATGGCGGTAAAAAATCACTGGGCGATTTTAATTCTTCCTCTATTGAGTTTTATTTCATTGTTCAGCGTTCATTATACTCTTCACTGACCACTATTTTCAGACAATTTAAGCATTCAAAGACTTGTGCTTCATATGTAGCAACACGAATGTGGATTTTCGAAAGACATATTTGTTCCTACTCCAAGTGTTAATATGAGATATGGGACAAACTTGGTGTTTTTCAGTAGGACAACACATATCATCAGCTACATCTGCAAGTAATTGCTGTCGTGAAGATAATTTTGATCTAAGTTAAAATTCTTATCCTCATTCTTTGAATCTTTGTACATGAACATCATGAGAACCTGAAGTGTGAGCACAAAGTATTTTAGTAATAGGTATAGCATAAACCAAATCTTTATTGTCATGAATACAAGAATTCTTATTGAAAAAACACTTCTGTAAATAATAAATGCATTTTCCTAAATCCTCAGTGTTATTCTTAGTAGGTACGTACTCTATCGATGATGTGAGTTTATATGAGATTTCTTCCTTGAATTATATTGTGAATATGTCATAATAATATCAACTTGTGTTGTTTATTAAATATATTATCAGATGCACCACTACACTTACCTACTTTCCCCAGGCAATAAAGTTATTAATTGAATTAATTCTTCATTTTTATGTCTATTTTATAGTGTCTTCCACTCGTCTGTTCAATCGTCTCATTGACTTCGCAGAGGTGGTATAGAAAATTATTAACTCATATAAGATACCTGATTTGCGTTATATAGATGATGAACAATCAATTAATGCGATCTTTTGAATATTTTGAATTAGTTTTGTAATGTAATGAGAAATAAACTATATGGTTTCCTGTTGGATAACTGCTTCTACAATATGGATGAATTTCTTGCTTTCAGTGCCTAAATGACATAGTTTCTTTTATACATGTAGTCTTTTTGAATTTTTGTGTTTTAGCTTTTTTAGCATTATCACTCTTTTGACTAGTCCAATAAGTTTTCTCATGTACTTAATTTTGTAATTGTGTATGTATGAAAATTTTAGTGATGAATAAAACTATTTCTATTAATCGAAAAAAAATTATCTGACTTATCTGCCATCACTTATGTCAAAAAATTCTTCTTCCCTATTATTTCCGATATTTTTACGATACCATCCCGATCTACCAGGTGACGTCAGCAGAAATATGGTGCTGTCAAATAATTATTTTTAATTTCGATTTTCTCGAGCATAAAAGAATATTCCGATTTAATTTTGATGCCATATCGGTAGTTGTTTAGTGAGGTATCGGAAAACGACAATTATTTCTGCTAAAGCTTTAGAGGTTTATGACCCTATTGGCAATTTTGCACTTATCATGCGATTTATATTTTGACGAAAATTTTTATTGGTGCTTACGTATTTTGATCTGAAAAATACGATTTTCATATTTTCATCGTGAACATATCTCTAGTTTTCGAGATAATCGATGACAAAGTTCGAAATTTCACCTTATTTTACTGATAAGTATCTATCTTTCTTTTTGACATGTATTGAAGAGAGAAAATAAATATCACTGACTCGTGTTGCTATAAGGCAGCTATGAATCCACCTTTATTCGTTCAAGATTCGCCCAGAGGTTTTCAATATGGCTGTTGTTTATGTAGCCTAGTTGGTGATATAGGAAAATTACAAAAAAATTACATATTCATGATGTTTTTCCTAGACAAAAATCATAATTTCACTATGGTAAATGCATGTAATATGTTTTGGGATCTAAGAAGATACAATACTTGCCTAAAACTTGCCATACAAAGAAGGTGAAATTTCGAACTTTGATTTCGATTATCTCAAAAACTAGATATATGTTCACGATAATATTATTAAATTCTTGTTTTTGATTCCAAAATACGTGAGTACCAACAAAAATTGTCATCAGAAAATAGATCGCATGGTAAGTGCAAAATTTCCTCTAATATATTATTAGAAGAGTTATTTTGCACATTGCAGATTAGTATCAGTGGTGGATGAAGATGGATGAAAATTTGATAAAATTTTAAAATTCCATAATAACTTTTTTTACTATTTCTCTATTTGGGTCAATATTGATATCTTGAAAACGAGAACACTTGAAGTGTATTAAATTTGGAATAAAAAACTGGGAAATAAATACCCATTCTCGAAGATATTGTCTTCATGTCGTATGGGCGCCAACTCAGTTTTTCATGATAAAGCCATGAATTGAACAAAAAATTGAAAGGAAAAATGGTCTATCCAATTAAAACGAAAACAATGAATTCCATCAAGGTCCGAACAATTAAAATCAATTTCGGCTTTCCCCGTATATCTTGAAATCGATTGTTATATTTCCGAACTGGAAACATCATTGTTCACTAGAATTGTTAACTTTTGTTCAAAATTCGATGTAGTTATTTTGAGGACGTAATATTGCGAGATTATTGATATCAAAATGAGACTTTTTCATTCTCTTTTTCATGTGACCTAAAATGCACGCCCTTCGAGCTACAGCCACTGAAAATTGAGTATAAAAACTATTTTTCAAATTTTGACCTTATGATAACGGGTCAAATCTTTTGAAAATTGGCATGCCCCCGTTTTTTGCTTTAAAAATTTAATAAACCCAGTTTTTTCTTTTGGGTAAGTTATAAAATATGTATAAAAAGAAATACACCAAATTCAGACAGCAAAAAAACTTAAATTTTGATACAACCAACCGTTTGCTAGAAAAGAGTGTATTTTCACAATATCAGACTAACAAAACTTGGTGGACTGCGACATCTAAATTTAAGTTTGTATCGTTGTTGACACTTTAGTTGTCAGATTTTAACGGGTTGATTATTTGTTATTGCGACCAAGCCATTTGTTCACGTTAAAAATGTAACATGTTTATAGTAGCTGTAGCATGAAGGGGGTGTATTTATGTTTATTTTCATCCCAGCTTTGCATCAATACGTCCTTGAAATATCTACATCGAATTTTGAATCACCCTGTATATATGCCATCGATTTTTGCAGATTTTTGTAATCTGTAAACATGCTAAAATATAATTCTTATTCATTTCGTTATTCAGAAATGTTCACTATACCAAGCTTTTCTTATCAGCTGGTGTTTTATAAAAAGTTGAAGTGGATTTGCAATTCTGGAGATATTATTTTATGTTCGTTGTAGCGCATGCGTTTTTTTATTATATTTTTTCACTTCCTGTCTTTACCAACAATCGCTTTAATGACACCAGTTTAACATTTCTAATTGGAACAGCTCATTATTTAATTCTCCTATTTCCGCTGGGTTTTACTTGTTTCACTTCAATATATATCCAAGAACTCGTTAAATTCCATCTTGTGTGCTGTGTGGTTGGGCGGTGACAAGCTCATCCATTTTATTGTTTTTGTGAGACTAAACAAGAGTTCATTGCTTCATAAATAATAGAGGAACTTTCATATGTTTCTTATGCGTTTTAAAGAGTGCATAGTCTTTTCCATTATCACTTGCCTGCTGTGAGAAAGTTCACAAGGAATCTATTAAATAGATGTTAAATACCTATTCAATGATTTTATCTTTGTTTCAGACAGCATATGGCCCAAACAAATATTTGAGAATATTCAATAATGAATCGTGTATTTGATTAAACAGGATCAACTTATGGAAGTCATTTTTTTAATGTCGACATTTCTTTTCATTTTTAATGCCAATAGGTTCAAAAGTAACCGTACGAAAAGTGGCAAAAACCGGCATAGTTATCAGAGTTATGTTGTCTAAAACTCTATCTCCAAAGACAACTGCGATATCATTGCCAAAAGTATCGAAAATTGGACACAATGTACAGGATGCGCTTCTTGAAATTGAATCCAGTTTTTTTCTTCCTCTTATTTTTGAAGATATGAACAAAAAATCTAGGATTTTTTTTTATATTTTCGTATATTTTTTGACAGGTCGATAGAACTTTCTTTTCTGATTCCATTGATATCAACAAGTCGCATATTTCGATGAAAAATGACTGAGATTCAGCTATTGACAATCAAAGTTGGGAAAATATACCGAAGGCTATAAAAAGGAAAAACATGTTTCACGAAATCAGTTTTCAAACGGATCACCCTATCTCCCATCGCATCCATCTAGCGGTTCGTGACGGCTGTTGTAAAGAAAAAAAAATGATATAAACACTGCCAACCTTTCACATTATTTAAATCGATAACCTTGCCGATAGACGTGAACTGCGATATCGCAAGAGATGAAGAGAAGTCGAAAACGTTCCCAGGTAATTTGATTGTTAGCTAACCCTAGCACTGCCGTGTGATTCTCAAAGAGATGCCATGAAAATCCTGGATTTGTGATAGGTATTCATAAACTATCGAGTTTGAAGATGAACAGATTTGGAAGATTTACTGACTCACAATTCGAAAAAATCAGTTTATCAGGTTAAAAGTTTTATAGTTTCAAAAAAGATCGAAAGATATTTTAAAGGTTCACAGACTCGAAAACTGTACAGATTCAACAAAAGATCGAGACATTTGAAAGATTTATAGATATCACAGTTCGAAATAATCAGGTTTGACGAACATCTGAATCAAAAGATATTTATTTTTTAAAAATTCACAGATTAAAAAACATCGGAAAGATTCATAGATTCAATAACAGTTGGTTATGTTCAAGTTCTACATCTGACTCAAAAGCTTTTCAGATTCGAAAACCTACAGGTTTAACAAAAGATAAGAGATGTTCGAATGATTTACAAATTCAAAGACAGTTCGAAATTATCATGTTTGGCGAACATCTGACTCGAACACTACAGATTCAACACAATAACAGTTTGTAATGATCAGGTTTGTCCTCGGGTTTGGCGAGAATCTGACTCAAAAGCTTTCCTAATTCGAAAACTTACAGATTCAACAGAGGATCTAATAAAAGACCGAGATATTCGAAAGATTTACAGTATCAAAAATAGTTCGAAATTATCATGTTTGGCGAAAATCTGACTCGAACACTACAGATTCAACAAATATAGAACGAGATATCGAAAGATTTACAGATTCAATAACAGTTTGTAATGATCAGATTTGGCAAAAATCTGATTCAAAAGCTTTTCAGTTTCGAACACTTACAGATTCAACAGAGGATCCAATAAAAGACCGAGATATTAAAATGATTTACAGATTCAAAAACAGTTCGAAATGATCATGTTAGGCGATCATCTGACTGGAACACTACAGATTCAACAAAATATCGAACGATATATCGAAAGATTACAGATTCAATAACAGTTTGTAATCATCAGATTTGGCAAAAATCTGACTCAAAAGGTTTCCAGTTTCGAAAACTTACAGATTCAACCAAGGATCCAATGAAAGACCGAGATATTAGAAAGATTTACAGATTCAAAAACAGTTCGAAATGATCATGTTAGGCGATCATCTGACTGGAACACTACAGATTCAACAAAATATCGAACGATATATCGAAAGATTACAGATTCAATAACAGTTTGTAATCATCAGATTTGGCAAAAATCTGACTCAAAAGGTTTCCAGTTTCGAAAACTTACAGATTCAACCAAGGATCCAATGAAAGACCGAGATATAAGAAAGATTTACAGATTCAAAAACAGTTCGAAATGATCATGTTAGGCGATCATCTGACTGGAACACTACAGATACAACAAAATATCAATCGAGATATCGAAAGATTGCAGATTCAATAACAGTTTGTAGTGATCAGATTTGGCAAAAATCTGATTCAAAAGCTTTTCAGTTTCGAACACTTACAGATTCAACAGAGGATCCAATAAAAGACCGAGATATTAAAATGATTTACAGATTCAAAAACAGTTCGAAATGATCATGTTAGGCGATCATCTGACTGGAACACTACAGATTCAACAAAATATCGAACGATATATCGAAAGATTACAGATTCAATAACAGTTTGTAATCATCAGATTTGGCAAAAATCTGACTCAAAAGGTTTCCAGTTTCGAAAACTTACAGATTCAACCAAGGATCCAATGAAAGACCGAGATATTAGAAAGATTTACAGATTCAAAAACAGTTCGAAATGATCATGTTAGGCGATCATCTGACTGGAACACTACTGTTCGAAATTGAAATATTTGAAGTTCAATGATGCTGGTTATTTTGATATGAAAATCGAATTTATGATCGTTGGAAATAGCCTTTGAGATTAGGTTTATGATTTGATTCGAGAGAGAGAGAGAGAGAGAATGAAAGAGAGAGCGACTGTGATTTCTTACCTTGGAGAAAACTGTAGAACTCTTGGAGGATGCACTATGATTGGAGGATGCACTACGATTACGCGACCGGCCGGTGCAAGAGAGAGACGAGAGCGCGGTAAAAAAGGCACTTTTGTTCGTAATGAACGAATTATTCGACCCAGCAAAAATTAGTGTGCTCGTGTCTGGTTTTCGAATGTCTTCTTTCTTCTTCTTCTTCCTTGATTCTCTCATAGTGGGGATAGAAATCACAGAGGAATCGCGAAACAATAAAAAAGACATGAGCGTAGTTGAGGGTTTTGAAAAGGAATTTTAAATATTAATTACTAAATTGATAAACTTAAATTTAACTAATACTAATTTGATGAGCGGAAACTGTACATAACCGCCCACCTAAAATGTTGTGACATTTTATACAAGAGGTGAACTGTCCACTGGTAAGACGCATAATTTGACCAATGGACGCTTGAATACTCCTTGTTTGGTTTTCACCGTGGCAACCCTGACGACTCCATCAAGACCCGGATGAGTTTCTGTTACACGACCGAGTAAACATTGAAGAGGGGGTGAGTTATCATTTTTTATGAGTACCAAAGTACCAGGTTCAAGAGTAGATGCATTTTTCGTCCACTTGGATCGTTGGTGAAGGGTATGTAAATATTCCTTTGACCAACGAGCCCAGAAATCTTGGTGGAGCCGTTGTACGAGCTGCCATCGGCCCAACCGATTCAACTGAATATGCTTGAGGTCTGCATCAACGAGTGCATTCAGAGGCTCAAGGGTGAGAAAATGCCCTGGGGTCAAAACTGACAAATCATTGGGGTCGGCACTGATGGGACATAGGGGTCGTGAATTCAAGACAGCTTCAATTTGGACAACAAGGGTCTCGAGCTCGTCATATGTGAGAACTTGCTCACCGATGACGCGAAAAATATGTGTTTTGAGGGACTTCACCCCTGCTTCCCATAGCCCACCAAAGTGAGGGCTGCTCGGTGGGTTAAAATGCCAAGTGAGATTCTCACAAGATGCAGCTTCAGCCATGAGTTTAATTTGATTAGAAGCTCCAACGAAATTGGTGCCGCAGTCACTGAATATGTAACTACACCTACCACGTCTCGAGATAAAACGTCTCAGTGCTGCTAAGAATGCATCAGAAGATAAATCTCTAACTACCTCAAAGTGTAGAGCCTTCGTGGCAAAGCAAACAAAAACACAAATGTATGTCTTGTACTGTCTTGCATTTTTATATTTTCCTTGAGTGATCAAAAACGGACCACAAAAGTCGACACCAACTGCAGAAAATGGCTTTATTTGAGAAATCCTCAATGAGGGTAGATTTCCCATTGGAGGTTGAAGAGGAGTGGGGTTGAGTTTCCAACACCTATGACAATTTGATAGTACTCTACGAATAGTTTTCTTAGGAGATAGTATCCAATATCTCTGGGACAGTAAAAATTGCATTGTTTGTACTCCTGGATGTAAGAATTGTTTATGCGTGAACTCGATCATCAAGAATGTTAAGCGGTGAGAGTTAGGAAGGAGAATGGGGAATTTTTTATCGTAAGATAAAGTTGAGTATGTGAGCCTACCGCCCACCCTCAAGAGACCCGTTTCGTCTATAAACGGACTAAGCTTCCTCAGAACCTTGGGAATAGGTTTTTTCGCTTGTATAAGCGAAAACTCTTCAGCAAAAGTTTGACTTTGAACTTGTTTGATGAGAACAAGCAGAGCTGAATGAAGTTCAATGTCACATAGGGGGGAAATGATTTTCTCAGTAGGGTTTCGGATGTTTTTAATAAACCGTCGAATATATGCAACTATCCGCTGTATTTTGAGCAAAGATGAAGTATCATTGATGAGAGTATCAAGAAAATTAGGAGATGAAGTTAGCGTTGTAAAGACGAAACGTTTTTCCTCTTCTAATATAGATTTATCCAGAACAAGAACCTCGGGAGGAATTGGCTAATTACATTCAGCTGATTTCAACCATGGAGGCCCCGCCCACCATGACGGATTTTCCAAGAATTGGGAGGCGGTCATGCCTCTCGAAGCACAATCGGCAGGATTTTCTTCGGAGGGGACATAATGCCAAATCGAAGGAGGAAACTTATCATGTATGGAACTTATTCGATTACTGATGAATGTCTTGTGCTTGTGGGGAGATGAACCTATCCAATGAAGGGTGACTGTTGAATCAGTCCAAGCAAAGATACGATGAAACTGGAGATTTTCCTTGAAACTTTCGACGACTGAAGATAAAAGACTCGATAATAGCACCGCCGCGCAAAGTTCAAGTCGCGGAATAGATACCACTTTCACAGGGGCTACCTTAGACTTTGAACAAACAAAAAATGTTGATATATCTTCATCCGAGTGGATAACCCTAAGGTAAACAACACCAGCGTAACCTTTTTTTGAAGCATCCGCGTATCCGTGGAGCTCTATGGATTCATAAGGGGTAGAGAGAATGTGACGAGGAATTGAAATCTCAGAAATTCTTTGTAAGTCGGACTGGTATATTTTCCAACTATGTAAAATATCAGGAGGGGGTGTATCATCCCAATTGAGGCCATGAGACCAAAGGTCTTGAATGAGGATTTTTGCATATAATGTAAGTGGTGACAGAAACCCCAATGGATCGAAAACACGTGCCAACTCTGACAGAATGGTTCTCTTGGTACAATATGAGTTATTTGGATTTACCTGGAATGAAAATGTGTCGAGAGAGGAATTCCATTGGAGACCAAGTACTTTGACTGTGGTGGGATTATCTAAATCGAGTGATACAGATTGAATTTGTAACTACTAATGAGTGTATATTGCTACCCCACTTGTGAAGTTCGAATCCTCCGCTTTGCAGTAACGAAATGAGTTCTGTTTTTAGAGCATGAGCAGCTTCCAGAGAATCACAAGATGTAACCACGTCATCCACATACATGGAAGATTTCAGACATTTGGAGGCTAACGGAAAAAAATCAGCTTGTATTTCAGCTAAATAGAGAATAGTTCGAATCGCGAGGAATGGAGAAGATGAAAGGCCATAAGTGACTGTATTGAGAACATATTCTTGGATAGGATCTTCCTGAGTGAATCTCCAGAGAATTTTTTGATAAACACGATCAGCTTCTGTAAGATTGATCTGTCTGAACATCTGCCGTATATCCCCAATAAGAGCTACTGGACGAAGGCGAAAATTTAAAAGAATGGTGGGAAGATCTCTCTGGAGTTTGGACCCGATAAGAAGAGTATCGTTGAGCGACATTCCATTTGAAGACTTGCAGGAAGCATCGAATACCACCCTGAGTTTGGTGGTTGAGCTGTTGGGATTAACCACACAGTGGTGGGGAATATAGTAGGACCTATCAGAGACGATTTGTGATTTTAATGGAGACATATGTCCACTGTCTAAGTAATCTCTCATAAATTCGCAATATTGTTTGTGGAGTAGAGGGTTAACTAATAATCTGCGTTCTAAGGAAATGAAACGACGTTCCGCGATTGATCGAGAGTGGGGAAATGTTGGCTGTTTTATACGAAACGGGAGAGAGACGGTGAACCTGCCGGTAGTGTCCCTCCGAACATTGTCGAGAAATAATTTTTCGCATAGCTCATCTTCGGGGGAAATACTAATCTTCCGAGGTACTTCCTCCAGTTCCCAGAATCGTTTCAAAGTTTTTTCGATGGATAGATCACAAGAACAAAAAAATGAGTTTGATACAGCTGAAGAGGAATTACAGCTGACAGTTCCCATGAGAATCCATCCAAAAGTATAGTATTGACAGCAGTCGGTTCGTTATTTTTTCCAGAGAGTTTACCAGGTTGGAGAATCTGTGAAAATATATCTACCCCTAAGAGCATATCAATTGCCTTGGGAACATGAAAATCGGGATCAGCCAACTTGAGAGTCGAGATATGTGACCACGCGTCACGAGAGAGGGGGAATCTAGGCATGTCATCACAGATTCGTGGAAGAACGACAGCCTCAATTGTGATGAGAGGATTTGGAGTTAGACGTGGGCGCAGAGTGAGTGAAACTGCTTTCGATGCAGTTGAGTTCATATGAGTTAAGCCTTGAATTGATAAAGTAATGTTGTGGCGCGATAAACCTAGTTTATTACAAAATCTTTCAGAGACGAAGTTGGCTTGACTTCCACTGTCAAGCAATATACGAGCTACGTGAAAATTTCCTTGAGGGTCTCGCACCTCAATGAGAGCAGTAGATAGGAGTACTAAGTTTGAAGAAGGCACTAAATTCGTGAGCGAAGTGACTGAGTGGTGAGAAGATGGGTTGTTATTGGGAGATGAATCACTGGAAGCAACGTTCTGATCATTAGGGGGGTAGGTGAAATGAAGAAGACTATTATGCTTCATTTTACAAAGAGAACATCTCACTGATGAGGAGCAATCCTTGTATTGGTGTTTATTTCCAAGACAATTAATGCACCATTTATTATTTTTAGCTATATTATAACGTTCTTGTGGAGAATGTGATGAAAACTTTGGACATTTGTAGATTGAATGATCCTGTTTGCAATAAAAGCAAATGGGAGCCGGCTTGGTATGAACCATGAACGAGGAACTTGGGCGCTGATAACTTGGGGGGTTTTGACGGGAATCGCGAGAGACATTTTTAGATTTCGAGATTTCAAATTTATGAGAATTTTTCGAACTACTATTAACCGATCTGTCAAGCGCATCACACTGTTTGAGAACAAATTCTTTTAAATCAGAATAAACTGGAATTTCATTTGAACCAAACTCAATTTCAAATCTCGACACCGTATTTGAATCTAATTTTCG
This sequence comes from Chrysomela aeneicollis, assembly GCA_029955515.1. NCBI lineage: Eukaryota > Metazoa > Arthropoda > Insecta > Coleoptera > Chrysomelidae > Chrysomela > Chrysomela aeneicollis. The sequence continues at coordinate 20,214,070 of JARUHQ010000009.1, read as the reverse complement.
AAGAAGCATGTTGAAAATCAAAAAATCCCATTTGTCTGTTTCAAATTCCAAGTTTTTGAGCGCTGCCAAGTTCTCTTCAAAGGTATCCACGAGTTGACGTAAATTTTGGGGTGTAGCGGTATTGTCAGTTAATTTTGGAGCATTTTCTAACTCTCGATAGTGAGCCGTTGCCAAAGCACGTTTATTATCATACCTCGCTTTTAGAGCATTATAAGCAATGATATAATTTGCATCTGTTAAGCGATTGCATTTGACTATAGTTAGTGGTGGTCCATTCAGGGAAGCTAACAAATAATTAAATTTTTCCACATTTGACAATTCATTATTTTCGTGAACAAGAGAATTAAACATATCAAAAAATGTATTCCAATCTTTTGGATTCCCATCAAATTTGAACAAATCAATTTTGGGTAACCGAACATTGCTCGATTTTCCACTGGATGAAACATTCTGTTGATTATCAAATAATTGAAATTCAATTGCTTTTATGGCATAATAGGTATCATCGAAACCTTTACAGATAACACTTTCACCAGCTAAATCATGAGCATCAACTGTAGAGACAATAGTTAAAAGAGCTGCATGTTGTTCATCGAAATCATGTTTTATTCGTTCAAGAGATGGGATCCGAGCTTTGAACTGCACATGAAAATTTTCATTTTGTAATGCAGCGTCTGCTATTATTTTCAAATCTGATAATCGATCCACACAGTTTTGACGTAACGCTTGGATTTGTTTTATTTTGTTAGCTTGACTCATAATGGAGAGACAAAATGATGATACTCAATGACTTTTCAGGACCACACTGTATATAATCAATAAATGGAGAAATAATTTAATCGAATTATTTAATTCAGTTATTTTTAACCTTATTATACCACACTGTATAAATGGAAAACTTCTCAGATGCAAATCATTTTTATCAAAGCGAACGATCAAGTTTCGATACTGATATTTGAACAAATGAGAGAGTACTGAAAGAAATCAAAATAGTATGTGTAAGAAAGAGGTTTTATCATTTATAGGAATACTTATACTGAAAATACTTATAATTTTTTATAGAGAAATACTTTCACCAATAAATAAATCAATAAAGTATTGTTGTATTATTGAATCGCCGAGAACTTTGGCGCAAAAAACGTCCAGGAGAAAAAAGTCTTATCAGTTTATCAGTTCACTTGCTATGATCGAGAAACGAATTTAAAATTCTCTTTCAGCACCAACTGAATGAATGGAAATTTCCCACAACCAGAATCGATGAAAATATCAAATTACAGCACATCCGGGCTCGACAGGACCATGTTCGAAATTGAAATATTTGAAGTTCAATGATGCTGGTTATTTTGATATGAAAATCGAATTTATGATCGTTGGAAATAGCCTTTGAGATTAGGTTTATGATTTGATTCGAGAGAGAGAGAGAGAGAATGAAAGAGAGAGCGACTGTGATTTCTTACCTTGGAGAAAACTGTAGAACTCTTGGAGGATGCACTATGATTGGAGGATGCACTACGATTACGCGACCGGCCGGTGCAAGAGAGAGACGAGAGCGCGGTAAAAAAGGCACTTTTGTTCGTAATGAACGAATTATTCGACCCAGCAAAAATTAGTGTGCTCGTGTCTGGTTTTCGAATGTCTTCTTTCTTCTTCTTCTTCCTTGATTCTCTCATAGTGGGGATAGAAATCACAGAGGAATCGCGAAACAATAAAAAAGACATGAGCGTAGTTGAGGGTTTTGAAAAGGAATTTTAAATATTAATTACTAAATTGATAAACTTAAATTTAACTAATACTAATTTGATGAGCGGAAACTGTACAACTACAGATACAACAAAATATCAATCGAGATATCGAAAGATTGCAGATTCAATAACAGTTTGTAGTGATCAGATTTGGCAAAAATCTGATTCAAAAGCTTTTCAGTTTCGAACACTTACAGATTCAACAGAGGATCCAATAAAAGACCGAGATATTAAAATGATTTACAGATTCAAAAACAGTTCGAAATGATCATGTTAGGCGATCATCTGACTGGAACACTACAGATTCAACAAAATATCGAACGATATATCGAAAGATTACAGATTCAATAACAGTTTGTAATCATCAGATTTGGCAAAAATCTGACTCAAAAGGTTTCCAGTTTCGAAAACTTACAGATTCAACCAAGGATCCAATGAAAGACCGAGATATTAGAAAGATTTACAGATTCAAAAACAGTTCGAAATGATCATGTTAGGCGATCATCTGACTGGAACACTACAGATACAACAAAATATCAATCGAGATATCGAAAGATTGCAGATTCAATAACAGTTTGTAGTGATCAGATTTGGCAAAAATCTGATTCAAAAGCTTTTCAGTTTCGAACACTTACAGATTCAACAGAGGATCCAATAAAAGACCGAGATATTAAAATGATTTACAGATTCAAAAACAGTTCGAAATGATCATGTTAGGCGATCATCTGACTGGAACACTACAGATTCAACAAAATATCGAACGATATATCGAAAGATTACAGATTCAATAACAGTTTGTAATCATCAGATTTGGCAAAAATCTGACTCAAAAGGTTTCCAGTTTCGAAAACTTACAGATTCAACCAAGGATCCAATGAAAGACCGAGATATTAGAAAGATTTACAGATTCAAAAACAGTTCGAAATGATCATGTTAGGCGATCATCTGACTGGAACACTACAGATATAACAAAATATCAATCGAGATATCGAAAGATTGCAGATTCAATAACAGTTTGTAGTGATCAGATTTGGCAAAAATCTGATTCAAAAGCTTTTCAGTTTCGAAAACTTACAGATTCAACCGAGGATCCGATAAAAGACCGAGATATTCGAAAGATTCAAAAACAATTCGAAATGATCAGGTTAGCTCAAAAGCTATTCGGATACGAAGAACTTACGTATTCAAAAGGTTTTGAAAGAATTAGGCTTCTTTCCAGAAGGAATAAAATAAACCTTCCATGTGGAAGATTAAAATATTTGATACGTGCGAGAGAGTTGAATTTAGAGCGGAATTGATAGCTTCAACGAGAGAGTAAAGAATCGAATTCGTTATTTCCAAGCTTGGATTCAAAATTTTGGTGGAAGTTAGATAAATATGACATTTGATGAATTATACCAGGCTTGATGTATTTTTAGATCAATCAAACTCGAACAAGGTATTTCAGGAATATTAATTGGGTTCGATATATTCCATAATTTAGCAGATTTTAATGATATATAGATTCCATGGGTCGAAAGATGTCTGATTCGACAGAGAATTCAGGAAAAAATATCAAATGGGATTGAAGAAAATTGGTTGTGAAAATTCGAGAACATATAGTTGGAATCCGAAAACATTGATAAGATTTTAAGTAATGCGTACAAAAGATTCTCTGGAAGTGCAAGGGAACCTTAATAGTAAACATTGGTAGTGTGCTGTTAGAACCTTCATCAACATTGTGAAATGATAACGAACTAGCGAACTGTAGATTTAGAACATACACATCGATTTGTACTCGTAACCGTGCTGTCTTTATCCACTTGTTGCTGACTTAGCACGGCCAACTAGACGTTGTGGCGTGTGGAAAAACGTAGGAACGTAGGTGTGCGTATGCGTTACATCATTCTTCCACGTTCGATGAAAAGCCAGGTGGATGTAATAACTACATACCTATAGAGAGAGGGAATGATAATATGAACGATTGAGTCGTCGACTCGGCCTGTTGCGTTATTTTGTCGAAGTTTTTCTGATTAATATGCGGTGACCTACCTATGAGCCTAGTAAAAGTTTGGGCCGACGAGAAAATGTTAACACCAATTTTTCAACTGGGTATGCACAGCAGGGGCGGGCTTGACCCGAAATTTTGGGACGGCCAAAAATGCCATGAAACTGTGAACCATGTTGGATGACAATGAAATAATTATTGCTCATTTCCGTTTCCTATATTGTTTCGTTGGTGACCTACATAATACCTTGATTTTAATTCAATGATTGGATTGTCTTTCACATGAAGGAAATTATTTTAGCGGTGTTGGAGAATCAAATTTTGTTTAGGAAAACGAGTAGGATTGCTTGGTTCAGGAAAGTTTTCGTTTTAGATTATTGTCATTGCTTTCCAACTATTTATGGAACAATTGAAAATTGTCTAAATACAGTGCTGGAAGTATTGCGAATACAATTAAAAATCGAATAACGAGAATGTTGGCAATGGCATCCAACCAAGGTGGATATAGGATGGTGAAACAGCTCTTCAATTGTTTCCGCGAAAAACTTGTAGACCGTTTGAGAAGGTAGTAATATTTCAGCTACTTGAACGAAGATGGCGGTAAGATCGATTATCGAAGAAGATTTCTGTTGCTTACGTATTTCTGTGGTTCGCATCTGACAGAGGTAACTTGAAACGACATTAAACAATATAATTTCTATAAATCTGGAATGAATGTTGATATTTTGACTCTTCTCAGTCATTTTTCATCTAGAACAGATGAAACTGATAAAAAGATGACAGATGCACAGTTTCTGTTTTACCGACACAAGGTATGTCGCCATCTCTGTTAATTTCAGGAAATATTACTACGGTATGAAATCAAGTAGGCAAAGGTCTACAGTTTATTCTAGTGCTTGTTAATAGGAAGTTGTTTCACCTGATATTTTGACACTTTGAGCCTGTCATTTTTATGTAGAAACGGTGTTACTTTGCCCTCAACAGAGGTGGAATTTTTTCCCTTTGGTAAATCACCCTGTATATCAGCGAATATTTTTTGTATGCTCTAAAGCGATAAAACATTACATTTGCGATCTATTTTAGTCTAGGTACGTAAGTCTAGGGTTGTAAGTTCAAACTTTTATCAACACACAGTTACAGTCTGAGCAATAACCTTTATGTGGATAGCTAAACACGAATCTGATGTTAGATATGACAGATTTTTAGAAATCATTATTAATGAAGTAAGCATTTTCTGAATTGTATAATTAAGTATCAGAAACATTCACAAAAGAAAAAGTATCAAAGACGCTGAACATTTATTGTTCATAAAAAGTTGTCCAAAGATAGTAACTAGTCACGAGAGTGATTGAAAAAAAAATTTTTGTTGGAAACACTCAAACACACGAGAATTACATTTTTCTGCCTACTTATAGGGTGAAAATTAGAACAAATTAAATAGTAGGTGACACATGAACACATTTTTTGAACGTCCTTTATAATTTGTCTTTATCTACACTGAATCACCATGTATATTCATTGCTCATTATTCGAATGTTTTCCATTTGTAAATTATGCCAAAATTTTTATACTCGAATATTCCTCGCAAATGCAAGTATGAACATATTAATTATGAGTTTTATTCATGAATTTTTCGAATTCGTTGAGGAAACTATCTAAATTAATTTTCCAAATATGGGGTTTCAAATTTTAAATCGCTTTGTTTCTACTTCACAAATTGGCAACAGCGCCTAGTAAGCTAAAAGAACAACAACTCACATTTGGCCACACTTTCATTATGTACAATTGATGTCAATGCAGTGTTAATTCAACAAAAACACCAATCCATCCAAAAGTCAAGTATAAACATAACCTCCAAAACCGAGGGGTAAATCTCCATGAAAAATGTGTACACCAGACTTCCAATGAACAAAGACTTCCAATGACTTCCAAATACTTCCAATGACTTCCAAAGACTTCCAATGACTTCCAGTGACTTCCAATGACTTCCAATGACTTCCAATGACTTCCAGTGACTTCCAGTGACTACCAACGACTTTCAGTGAATATCATTGACTTTCGAAGCATTCTATCAATGGATTAAAGCACAATAAAAAAATTGAATTATCCGAGTGGAAATTTAAAATCAGATGTAAGTAACCTAAGGGTACCGAAGATGACTGGATGTGTGCGGTGGAGGTCGCGGTTGAGGTTACATCGATGTCGGGTAGAACATACCGAGAAAAAGGTCAAGAATATGGGGCCAGCTAGAATTTCCACGACATTTTTATAGACGCTTCAAAACATGATAAAATCAATAAAAAATAAATAGTTTTGGCGCGGAAAGGCAAAATTTTTATTTTTTACTGAAAAAATCCTTTATTGTCTTGTGAAGTCTCAGAACCTGTTGCCACGCTATCCTAACTCGTACTAATTTACCCAGTGAACTTCTGAGGGTTGGTAAGGCAACTTATGGTTAGGAAAAAAAAAATAACTACACAAATTTGTATTCAACATCTCTTGATGATGAAGCATAACAAAAATAAAATAAAATTCATAGGTACATAAGTTATACCGAGTTATACTCGATAAAGAGGAAGATATAAAATATTCAGGAACATAGCAGAGTGCAGGTACTAACCTCAAGTACAACTAAGAGTAAAACATAATTTTCAAAATGTTGTGCCCGTTTGCCGAATTTGGTCAATAGTCGTAATTATTCGAGTAATTATTTAAACCCATAACGCGAAGTGAGATCACTGAAAATTAGAACATCTACTCTCGCATCTACTCTAAACAAATCATGGAATCTAAATACTATTGTAATTGTAATTATATTATCGTATTTAGCTTGACAAATACGAGGGAAAATATCACTTGAACTCTTCGAACATCTAAGTCTAGTACTGGGTTCACTGGGTAATCATCATAAAATTGTCATTGTCATCGATATCTTCAGTTTTTTTATGCTTTTCTAGTAGTAGGTATCTACTAATTGTCAGCCCAATTCAAATATGAGCAATTATGTTCAATAATCAATAATTATTTTCTTCCTGATTTCCTTTTAATTTCAATGACTTCCAATGACTTCCAATGACTTCCAATGACTTCCAGTGACTTTCAATGACTTCCAATGACTTCCAATGACTTCCAATGACTTCCAGTGACTTCCAATGACTTCCAGTGACTTCCAGTGAAGTGTACATCAGACTTCCAAGGAGATTTACCCCTCGTCCAAAACTGAGTAGCATATCGAACAGAAATAATCAGAATGGCACCTAACCCATAAGTTCAAAGTAATGGATTTTTTTCCTTTATTATTATTTATGAAATCTGCAGTCTTTCTTTTTAAGCACTCGGAATGTTTTTTTTTGTTTTTCGGAAAAAGGTTAAAATGGTGAGTTTGAAATGCGACGTTTTGAAGATATTTAATAAGAATTACTTCATTATCGTCCGAAGGAAAATCTCCCATTCACAAGTGCCAAAAATCAAAACAACTATTCGTTCCCCAATTTTTCCTTTGTTACTGGGACTATTGCATTTATTTAAAGACGCGGCAAATACAATAATGCCGTCTACAAAACCGTTTTCCACACATACCTCGCAAGCTACATGAATTTTGTATTTACATCTGCAGAACAAGTATCGAGCAGCTGGTAAAACATGTGGGTCTTCATAAAAACCTGACGGATTACAATCCCCAGGAGCTCGATTTATTTTCCTGTTGCATAATGTATACGCTGCCTTATTGTAAACATCTCCACGAATGAAAGGTATATTTTCATCGGATAGATTTTTTTTTTGAAATCGCCTTTTTTGTTGCAGTGATGTATCCGCGGCACCCTCCCTAAGTCAGGGCTCACCCGTGAGGTGTGCCCCCTCAAGGAACAACATGGAGAGTCCGAAAAAATCGCCGCAGAGCAGTCCCGCCACTGGTGACAGATCCACGGTTAAGGTATGATCACTAAAAAAAAGACATTTACGTAACAAGTCCGGAAAATACTGTTTTTTTGGATGAGTGGACAAAATTCTAGGACGAGCGTATCGAGTCCTGGAAGTCTGCGAGTCCAAAAAAACTGTTTTCGGGCGTGTTGTGTACACAATTTTTTTGGCAACCGTGTAGAATAACAAATCAAAGAAACACATTTCTTTATTAGAACAAAATTTCGAACATTTCAATTCTTATTTATATTAATATTTATATTAAAATTAGAACAATTGTTAATATTGAATGGATTCAATTTGTTTGAAATGCTTGGTATATTTAAGTGCCTTTTGTTGAAGTCAGAACAAGAAGGTAAAGTTTCCGTTTCACATTGATTGTTTTCATCTGATAATTTTTGAATGTTAGCTAATTTTATGTCAGATAGCTGTCAGTCGTTATTTTGCTGCTATGGTAATGATCAACTGCATTTATCAAAACCATACTACCAAGATTTTCATATTTACAATGACAACAACGATGTGATTCTTCCCGGCCTAGTCCGGAAAGTACGTACTTCCCGGACTAGGCCGAAAAAATGCCACTTTCTCAAAAAAAAAATCGTCTGGAAAGTACGTACTTTCCGGACGGTTGCCGAAAAAAGACATTTACTTCTTATTCAATTCTTAATGCAAACACAGTTGTGATGACTGGTAGACAACGAGCCGAAAACAACTCCTTTCCTGGCAAATACCACGCAGAACATTGAATTATATCTGCTCGTAGTCCATGCAACGATTCACACTTCGAATGCAGATCGCAAATGTTTCTTTCTAAGACGTGAAAAATTCACATCGAGAAAGGCACGCTTAACAACCTACAGACCGGTTTCCGGCTTATTGGCCCTCATCAGTGCAGGGTAGTTATCTGAGTAGAGACCGTGAGATCTCCACTCGAAGGGTTGCCTATCCCAATGCATTTTCGTCTCGACCATTTGACCGCACTGAGCCGCGTTCCAAGAGACAGTTGGAAGTGGCGACACCATGCGGCAGAAGAAAGAAACACTCCAGAAACAAATCTCCCAAGTCACAAAACTAAGGAAGTGGCTGCTGATAGCTCGACTAAGCTAATAAATGAAAAAGTGGAAAAGCCATGAATTAGACAAAAGTTTTGAATGTTCTGCGTGGTATTCTGCTCGTAGTCTAACAGAAATTCAATTTTAAACTATGATGATTCAATTGGATAGACTATTTCCTCTTTTATATCAAAATATGTTATGATTTTATTGAATTCATCCGAATCAATATGTTTTAGGACAAAATTAAAGTTAGATACTTCTTCTACAACCGGTTGACAAAGAATCCTTTGACGCTTTCAAATCTAATCACAAAATTCACGTTCTCCGGTGAATGTCATTAAATGACAGCATTTGCGCTAGTGAGCAGAAATAATGTCATCTCGCAAAAAAAGTTACTGGAGAAGGTAAATTTCAATTATACTTCCTTAGCTTAATCAAATTTGAATATTCCCCCAAAAAGCATTTGACGAGTACTACAAAAGCATTATACAATATTAGATACAATCCTGTTCCTGGCATAAAATTATTTTTCCGGTGAATGTGAATGACATTATTAAAAACGTTTGCATTGAAACGATAAGCTATATCAGTACTTTGTTGATTTTAAGTGGAACATTATTCAATTTTATCTTTTTGAATTTCCTATTGTCACTTCAATGATTACAACGATGATAGTGTTTTGACGTGGAAGTGGCTTGCATATGTGTAAATAATGCATAAATCAGTGCCGGCTCGTGATATTTTCCCATTGAGTAATTTTTTTTTGTGTGCTTACTCAAAATGCTTGATTTCATAAAATGTATTATTCACTGACGACAGTGACGAATTCTACCTTTAAAAGGCAAGGGATGACACATTTATCTGTGGGCCGAAGATAACCCACCTGAAAATCAAGAAGATCAGTATTTTTGGGTCGAAATTATTGCTGATAATATTATTGGGCCGTTATTGGATAAGCCGACCTCAATATTGGCCTCCCAGATCTCCAGATTTGAAACCCTTGGATTTTATATTTCTGTCTTATTGTTGGAGGAGGTCGTTTTGTTCATATTTCCACTTTGATTTCTGTAGAATTCTGTAGAATCCTTTTTTATGGATTTTCACATTTTTTTCAGGTCCACTTTCCAAATGGTGGCTTCAACGTGGTAAAATATGGAGATACCGTGGAGATAAAGGCCATCATTCAGACTGTGACGGAACGACTGTCAACAGGAGAAAGGTATTTCAATGGACTCTATGCCATGCGATTGTCAAGGCCACATTCCAGCGAGGTTAGTACACAGAGAGTCCCTTGTATATTACTTGAATCTGTTTATTTTCTAAAAATCCAGGGAGCATTTCTTCAACAAACAATTCAACCCTTAAAAAAAACCGCGTCAACTTAAATTAAAAATAATAAAATTAGTACTGATATTTTGATAGAGAATTTTTAGGCGATTTCAAAAAAAGTTGGAGTAACTTCCGGTCAAAATAGTAATTTACGTAACAAGTCCGGAAAATACTGTTTTTTTGGATGAGTGGACAAAATTCTAGGACGAGCGTAGCGAGTCCTGGAAGTCTGCGAGTCCAAAAAAACTGTTTTCGGGCGTGTTGCGTACACAATTTTTTCGGCAACCGTGTAGAATAACAAATCAAAGAAACATATTTCTTTATTAGAACAAAATTTCGAACATTTCAATTCTTATTTATATTAATATTTATATTTAAATTAGAACAATTGTTAATATTGACTGGATTCAATTTGTTTGAAATGCTTGGTATATTTAAGTGCCTTTTGTTGAAGTCAGAACAAGAAGGTAAAGTTTCCGTTTCACATTGATTGTTTTCATCTGATAATTTTTGAATGTTAGCTAATTTTATGTCAGATAGCTGTCAGTCGTTATTTTGCTGCTATGGTAATGATCAACTGCATTTATCAAAACCATACTACCAAGATTTTCATATTTACAATGACAACAACGATGTGATTCTTCCCGGACTAGGCCGGAAAAATGCCACTTTCTCAAAAAAAAAATCGTCTGGAAAGTACGTACTTTCCGGACGGTTGCCGAAAAAAGTACTTCCTGTTAATTTTAATTCCTTCATATCCTGAAATAAAAATAACAGGCTCTTTCATGTATTTTGTGTCACACGGTATAAGAGTGTGAATGTGTAAAAAATTACATTGTAAATGTAAAATTTATATTTGATGTTAGAATATCCGGATTAACTTGACTTCCAAAGCTATTCTGTCATGCTTATAAAAGGCGTATCTCACATTTTTAAAAACTAAAGATAAATAGACGCATATGTTTTAATAATTTCAATACAATTGTGCATCTAAAATGAGTCTTATGTGGTATAAAAATAGTTTTACTGAAGGAAAAAGTCGTATCTGCACTATTTTCAAACATGAGATTAAAGAAACTGGGTGATATAATGCCTCACAATAAATAGATATTTTGGCAAAAACTTGCTGAAACAAATGATTAGATTTGAAAATTGTGTGGGCTAAAGTACATCCTATACAATCTATTTATTATCATCAACTCGAACGTGCTGGTTCTCATTAAAAAAATATGTATTTTTCACAGTGAACAACTAAAAAAAAATTCGGATCAATTTAAAACTGAAGATGCGATGCAGATACTCCTTTTATGCTAAGCATGGCAGTTTTTCTGGAGTTGATATTTTAGTCTGTGGAACAATTTGGTATTAGGACGACATATTATTTATGCTGGCTAATGGACCGAAAAAGTGTGACGTCAAAGCTATGTTGGTACTACTGATTTGCTTCCAAACAAATTATTTTCCCATGTAAATCTCCATAAGAGATTTTTTGAAATCGATTATCTCATTTATAGTGAAAAAGTTACATATTTCGATACCATTTATGGAAAATAGGACATACTAGTTCCTATTTGAAAAATAGAAACAGGTGAGAAACGCTAACAAATTTGAATGAGATTATATTGAAATCTATTGAGGTTATGTTTTTTCAGTGTTTACTTTTGAGGCCCTGATATTTCGACTGTATTTTCGATTGATATTATATAATATATCAGTGTAGTGAATGGAAAATATGTCTTGAAGCCAGTTGAAGCTATCAACAATGGTACATTTCTCTAGAGATGAGGAAAAACTGATATCTAGGGGCTAAAAGGCCATGTTGAGAACATGGTATTTGATGCTGATCTCAAGACCTTAATGTGGTTGATTCAAGCGAATATTCATGATAAAACATATAAAGTACAGGTGAGCTCTAATATTAAAGGGTATATTGGATAAATTGAACGTTTTGAAATGTTTGTTGTAGATAAACTCTACCAGTGTATGTGAGTCCCTGTTCAAGAGGATAGTTTCTTGGCCATCACATTGGCAGCTTTAGCAATATTTGCACACTATAATGTACGAGTACCTTCAAAGCTTGAACTAGGAGTAATAAAGAAAATGCGCTATCAACATTTGAAGAAAAATCAGTCACACAAATGTAGAATTATTTACATTATATTATACAATATTAATTATAAAATAAAGTGAATATCGATCGACATCATACTCTCGAAGTGTTATAATGAAAAACTGACATTCAAGAGTCATTTTATTTCTTCTTGAGCACTTATCAATGTAGTACAGTGCCTAGGGACAGTTCTCAAAGTTGTTTATGAACTTTATATATCTTGAGAGAATTTATAATTATTTCATGATGCTGGTGATAAACTCCCAGGTAAGCTTTCAGATTCTTCTATTTATTCCAAAGAAGACAACATTATCATGAAAAGAAAATTCTCTGCTGACAGCATCAACCTTAGTAGGTATATCTTTCCTCAATCTACAACAAATAATGATATAATAATACCTTTGTTATGTCTAGTAACCATATCTTGATTTACACACTTTTCATTCTTATTTCATATCACGATTGTGATAGAAAATAAAATAATATTAGAAAATAAATACAATAATAAAGCGAAATCATAACCTCACTTCGGTTTGATTGAGATTTATTCAAAACTATCAATGGTTAATACATGTTTCTAATTTTTTTAAGATACATCGAACCTCCCTCTTTCCGTAAATAATCTTGAAATACGTTAAATATTCACGATAAATATTAGAAGAGACTTCAAAAATTTGCTTATGGAGATTTACATGTAAATTTTTTTTCCTATTGGAAACATTCAGGAATACCAACATAGTTTGTGACGTCACGACTTTTTCGGTCCATTTGGAATCTTATAGCACCAATCCCAACTCAAATGAGTATTATTGTTCTTGCCCTTTTTCATACGTTATATCTTGGTGTATTTTCGGTCTAGGTGCATTGGTTACACCAAGACACCACAATGCAGCAAGTCAATGAAAAATACCTGAAGAACCACCCCAACTCGGAATGGCGCTACGACCTCAGAATCAGATACCTACCGACCAGTCTCCGAGAGCTCTACGAAAAAGACATAGTCACCTTCCACTACTACTACGACCAAGTCAAAAACGACTACCACTTGGAGCTGCACAAGAAAATCGACCAGGAGGTGGCGCTGCAGCTGTGCTGCCTGGAACTCCGCAAGTACTTCAAGGACATCTCGCAGAACGTGCTCGACAAGAAGTCCAACTTTGAATACCTGGAGCGCGAGATCGGCATGCAGAAGTTCATTCCGAGCAGCTTCCTCGAGAAGATGAAGTCCAAGTCGCTGAGGAAGTGTCTGCAGGCGCACTTCAAGAAGGTCGCGCACGTGTCCGACGTCGAGAGCATGTTCAAGTACCTGGAGCTGCTCAAGTACCACACCAACTACGACCAGGAGCGATTTCGGGTGGACTTTGGAAGTAGTTTTACCGTGCCGGTGGAGCTGGTTATTGGTCCGGATATCGGCATCTCACACACAGTTGTTCAGGTGAGTCGAGGAATTTATTTTATGGATGGTACGTATGGTGACGTAGCTGGGAGTGAAACGTCACTTCCTCTCTGATTGATTTATGATTTTTATCAGTGACAACATACAGTGTGATACAATGTCTCAATAATCTCATCAACATTTAAGAACTTTTCACCTTATTATTTTTGTCATCTCAGATCATTATTTCAGTTAGTAAATTCAGTATGAAAGAATATTTTATCTTTCTTTGATTCAGTGATTTCACTCACAACAATATAAACACAAATTTGGTTGGGAATAGTAAGTAGGACATCACTTTCTTGAAGATCTGCAGGACAGTGTGATAGTTGATAGGATTATAATCATGTTACATGAACAGTCTACAGTCCCTTTATACTAAATACCAAGTTCTTTGACAAAGTACTACAGTGGTCAGAAAGTCGATATGCATCGGACTAAGGAGTAAATATAGTGAAGGCAGTTGCTGACTAGCATCAATGAAATTCAACTTCACTAATAGTATTACTTGTTTTCAGTCTATGAACAGATTAAAAAATGCTGGATGTAACTATGAAACGTTTATATATAGTATATAATAGACTCATCTATAATGTACTGTAAGAATTAATAATATATTCCAAAACAATGAGAGGTAGGCCTCTATTATTTTGAAGTTATAATAAGTCGCTATTTATTATGAATATGATGTGTTCAATCATTAATCTGAAAATACACAATATCAAAATTATTTGCTGAATTCTAAGAATAAATTGGATGTCTTCCAGTTTATATTTTTCCAGTTCTAGCTCTCTATTTATTAAAACAATGACCTATAATCATCAATGCTTACTTCAAAAATCGTTGAGGAACATATATGAAATTTTTTTATGTATCTAGCATTTCGTTTGGCATGTACCTACTTACGTTGCCTTTATTTTTGAGATTTTGTCAAATACTGGTTTGTGAAGCTATTGAAATTCAGATAATTCAATATTTTCACCAAAGAAATGTTAACCCCAAAATCGAAAAAAATAAACAAAGCACCGTCATTATTCGATCATGGAAAAATCCAAGACCAGAAGGTAGCCGGGTGACGTCATAAAACTGGCTAGTGTGGGCATCATAGGGAATGGACCATCCTATAGTTTAATATCCTTGGGTATCCTTCATGTCAGACATGTCAATTGTCAGTGTTCTGTCGGAGCTCCGCGGTTTTCTTTGTTTTTGTGACTTTGAAAAGTGGAAAAGAGGTTGATGTCCTTATTAATAATAGTTTTCTGTCGGCGAGAATAAAATTAACCAGCGACACATTGAGCTTTTTATTGAATTAACACCGAGATCTAACTATGTTTATATAGTCGACAGTCGGATGACAAATTAAAGCTAATAATCTAATCATTAACGACAACGCGAACAGCATTTAGTCAACGCCAATTACAGAATTGTTTGGACTAACCACTTTTGGTTCTTTAAAACTCAACATATTTCCCATTGATACAGAGTACTGGGTGAATGAAACTAAACTAGAAAAGGTACACGAATTCAAAGATCTTGGCGTAGTTTTTGAACAAAAATTTTTGTTTCATAACTCATATTAAGAATATCGTGAAGGAATTTCAATTGGAAAACCAGAATACTTCTATACAATGCTTTTGTAAGACCTAAATTAGAATATGGATCAGTCATATGGAATCCCCATACCGTTGTATACTCCGAGATGATAGAAAAAGTACAAAGGAAATTCTTGAGAAGCCTCTATTACAAAAAACATAAGGAATCTCCTTTTATGATCTTATACAAAACTCAATTGTTGGAATTTGGGCAAAAAACACTAGAGTCCCGAAGAGATATCAGTGATGTGCTGTTTGTATCAGACATAATCAGTAATAATTTCAATGTACCTGATTTACTTAATGCAATAAACATTTATGTACCTGAAGTGAGACTACGTAGGAGAAACCATATTATTTTCTATATCAATTTTACTTCTTGTTCACCTTCTGAAAAATGCCAAAAAGCTGTAAATGAATATATAAACCACTGTGATATAGATATTTTTATCTCAAGTAGTAGTGAAATCAAAGGCTGTTCCCCATCTTTTTAATATTCACAGAATCTATAGTTACAGGCTAACACTTAAATACTTTCAAGGTTGTTATGTCCTGTTTTTATATTTCGACTTAGCTGTATTTTTAGGAATTTGAATGTATTACATTCCCTGTGTAGTGTTTTTATTTTAGTATTTTGTCTTATTGTTTTTATTTTAATGTTTTTAGTATCTACTGTAATGAACTGTCTGTCTGTAATTGGGCCTAGGCCTGTTGATTTGTCAGTATAAATAAATAAATATTTTGAATTGACATATGACATAATGAGCAGCCGAAATAATGTAAAACAAATTGAGTAAACATATTTTAATATTATAGGCAAATAATTCATATCATTGAAGGAAACCTCAACCATCAAATGACATTCTAGATTTTGTTGTCATTTCAAAATGTGTTGTCACGATATTTTGTTTGAACCAAGGTGGATATAGGATGGTGAAACAGCTCTTCAATTGTTTCTGCGAAAAACTTGTAGACCGTTTGAGAAGGTAGTAATATTTCAGCTACTTGAATGAAGATGGCGGTAAGATCGATTATCGAAGAAGATTTCTGTTGCTTACGTATTTCTGTGGTTCGCATCTGACAGACGTGACTTGAAACGACATTAAACAATATATTTTCTATAAATCTGGAATGAATATTGATATTTTGACTCTTCTCAGTCATTTTTCATCTAGAATAGATGAAACTGATGAAAAGGTGACAGAAGCACAGTTTCTGTTTTACCGACACAAGGTATGTCGCCATCTCTGTTTATTTCAGGAAATATTACTACGGTATGAAATCAAGTAGTAGTAGTAGCAAAGGTCTACAGTTTATTCTAGTGCTTGTTAATAGGAAGCTGTTTCACCATCCTATATCCACCTTGGTTTGACCTATAAATATTTTCAGTCTATATGAATCGGATAGGACAAACATGTGGAAAATACACAATGGGTCAAATTGACAAGATATCGAAAAATTTAATTTGGAAAGTGTGTCATCCTTGCAGATGAGCACCACGAAGAAGATAGCGGACTTCGACAAGGTCCAGGCCGTCCAAACTCTAGTCAGCGATTGCGAGGAACACGCCAAGGCGACGCTCCAGCTGAAGGTGGCGGGCACCCAGGAGGTGCTGTTTTTCACCTGTCCCAGCATCGATGTGGCCGAAAGTCTCGCCGATCTCATCGACGGCTACTGCCGGTTGCACTCCAACTCGCAAGCGTCCATATGGAATAGAAAAGGTGAGAAACTTACTGAAACTTCTGAAACTATTTCGTGTGGTTGACTTCAATGTGTCTGTTGCTCTTACAGCGGTAGATTGTAGATTGTAGGGGGGTCGTTAAGACTGTGCAGCCTCTCAAGCACCTCGACCTATCAGATATTTCGTTCATAACCATTTATCTATTAGAGGCCTTAGATTCCGAGACTTTGTACAAAGTTTATCAGTTTCCTGGGAGCCAAGTTCCTGACATCAGAGGGCAAAGCAAGTATTCTGTAGTTTCAGCGAAGTTATCTCAGTAGCTGCCACTGTCACTCTCTGATTTGCCCTTTATTTGAGGTGATACCTCAGAGGCAATGTCCAGTAAGTAGTCCCGGTACCAGTTTCAAGTCGTTTTTGTCCAACTCGAGAAGCTGTTTAGCTTTCCTTGGCGGGAGGCTCACTAGCCTTTTCGGTTGTCTTTGTCCTGGTACTTTATTCCAGTGAGATTTTATTTCATCTGTTTCACAGCGTCGAAACTTGCAACTTTGTAGAGTCCACAGATGAGTTTTGTGGGCAAGAAATTGTGTGTTTGTCCCTTCTTTGGCAAGGCAGTCTTACAACGGTAGGTACTTGTGTTGATTGCTTCAGTATCCCATCCTATCGCGTCTTCTATGGTCGCTACAATGTACGTGGGGTTTCCATTTGCATCGGTAGAGGCGCTAACGTCAAATTGTACTTGGAAAATTCAGTTTCAATATATTTCAATACAGAGGATAAAACTCATTGGAATATGGATACATATGAAATTGTTAACAACAGCTAGAAGTCTTTCAGAAACAACGAATTTTCATGCTTTTGTGTTGCTTATCTCAGTTACCTGTAAATTTGGTTGGAAACCAGGATGAATTTATCAAGATTCACCCACGCGCCTATCACATTTTCACTTTATTCCTCGATGAAATAGATAAATGCAAAAAAAAATAATTTGTACGCATAACCATCTCTAATGAAAACGATATTGGTTGCATGAGAAGTTATAGATGAATAAAATGTGGTGTGCATAAATCCTCCTGTACTGAAGATGAAGTTGATGGTCGTACTAGATATTGAACTATGCATGCTGAGAAAGTTTATGTTGATAGTTTCTACTCTAGTGTGATTTTTTTGTCTTACCTTTTTATAGAATAGATTCACAATATTTTTTTCATTTCTCTGCAAGCTACTGTGTGGAAGCAATTTCCATGTCCATGCAAAGGTTAGTAGTGATAGAAATCAAATAGTTCAGATATTTTGTTTATTCAATGATGTTCAGGGTGTTTCTTATTTCTGGTTTATTACAGCTAAAGCGAAAATAATAAGGGACGCAGTTGTTCAAATAACAAAAACTCTACACTACTTCATGGCTTTCTGCCTGTGAATAAAATCCAGGATAGCTGACCACTTCATAAAATCAAGCATACAAAACCAATACGATAGAAGTAAAATTAAAATGTAATGATAATTCTCTTATTCTAAATATTCTTCTCAAAAATGGTCATAAATATCCTATACTTCTTCACCTACTGTAGTCTTATTTGTGCAACGTTGTATCTCTTATCGTTTCCGAGATACGTACCTGCAAAAAATTCTGTAGTTGAAAAAAATTATGCCAAATGATATTCATATCAAATCAGTAGTTGATATCCTGAATTGTTCAACCTCTTTTCATTTTAAATCGAAATACATTTCGAAATAATCCGCAAAAATTCATTTTAAATGATCTATACATGGTGAAACAGACTCATATATTGATAACAGCTATTTTTGGCTCACAAGTTCCGATTTTCGATTAGAACACCCGTTGAATCAAAATATAATACATATTTCACGAGACAATGCATTATTCCTTCATCACTAGAAATTGTCATATTGTCAAATTGTCATATTGACATATTCCATCCAGGTCATTGCCTTCACTGTTTCCTTTCCTCTCAATTGACAATTGACAGAGCAAGGATGTATTATCGCTAATAAAGTATGTTCTTCAATTTGCAGAGTCCAATTTAGTCAAACATAGTAGGTCCAGTAAAGAATGTTACTCAAACCCGACCGGTACAATGTTATCAGAAGATTACGCCGAAATAGTCGATGAAGGCGATTACTCAGTTCCTGCAGGTAAGATACGGCGAAAACAACGTAATGAACAAAGCCTAAATCGTTGTAATCGGTATCTTTTCAGCTAAAAACTATGAGGTGGATCGAAGTCAAATCGAACTTCACGAAATACTTGGAGAAGGTCAATTCGGCGATGTTCACAAAGGAACTGTCAAATTGAAGGATGGCGTGCAGATCCCAGTGGCTGTGAAAACTTGTAAGGGAGATGCTGACGCCGCAACTACAGAAAAGTTCCTAGAAGAAGCTTGTGAGTGAGAATTTTTGTATTACATTGTTTTTATGGCGCAGGCTTAGGGGGCAGCAAATAATCATCTTGGGAGTCTCAAGTTGAAAAATGTTGAGGTTAAAATGCTACTCCAGTTGAGTCTCATCATTATCGAAAACAGAATTGATGATATTTGGAAATAACAGTGAGGAGATATCCACGGACCCCAACTATGAATTAAAATTGAACGGAAAAAAGCTCAACATTGTGAAACATTGTAGAAATCTTGGCCTATATCTTGATTCAACGCTAAGATTTGAACAGCATGTTGCTCATCTTGTTAAACATAGTTATTATACTTTAAAACTCCTTTATATGAAGCGACTTTATCTCACTAATGATATAAAGTGGACTCTATGTGACTCGTTGATTCTGTCGCGACTTGCCTACTGCTCCGAAATATATTGGCCGTCCTTATTAGCGAAAGACAAATATACTCTGCAAAAAATACAGAACTCTTGCATAAGGTACTCATATGGGCTCAGGAAATATGACCATATATCCCGAACTTATAAGGATATGAAAATACTGAATTTGGAAGAGAAGTTCACTATCCGACTTGCTGGGTTGGTTTATCGAATTAATCAACACGAAACTCCTGCATACCTCGTGAATAAACTGAAAAAACTTGGCGACTTTCATCACTGTCCAACCAGAAGTAGAGAACTGTACAGCGTTCCAAGGCATTTTTCAACTCAATTTAAACGTAGTTTTTCATATAATGCAGTCAAAATTTACAATATGATTCCCACAGACATTAAATATCTCAGAACTTGGAACAATTTCAAAAAACATATCAAATCCTGGATTCTGTCCGAAAGACAAACTATTTAATATGATTTATAAGTTTTACTTATATTACCTACCTACTTTGTAATCTCTACTTATAGCACTAATCTCTATTTATAGCACTATCCTGTTATATACTCATTTAATATTTACCGTCAAAATTATTTTCAAAATTCTATATTTGTTTGTTGGTTACATGGAAGAGCGGTCTTGACCGAATGTCGCCAACACATTGCAAACTTTGTATTATTAATATTTTCACATAATAAAGACGCTATTATTATTATTATTATTATTATTATTCTCGTTCTGAATCAACACCTAGTAATAGGAACAATATTGACAGTTCATTGAAAAAATGACGTACTTTTTCTGTAGGGCAGATACATCTTTCGAACTAACCGTGAGCCGAACAATAACTTTGTGACACTGTCGTTGAAAGATCATATCTTGAAGAACAGTAAATTTATCAAAAAATATCAGTACACATAAGTATTGAAGTTTAAAAACATAATTTTCAACCTAAAGTTGGATCGTTTCAATAAAATGTTACGATATTTCTACTTGGGTTTGTGAATTCAAACAATCAGTACAAAACTGAACAATTCTTTCCACTAAACACTCGAAATACAATTCAATAAACACTTAGTTTGATCGCTATACATACTACATCGATGGGTTTTGTTGAATGATTTGAAAGGCAAATTTTTTCCATATATACTACTTTTTTGCTCAAAATTATTGAAAACAAGTAAATGTAAGTGTGTGTGTGGTGTTTTAGTTTAAAGGACGTGAGTGCTGGATGATTAAAAATGGTAACTAACTTATCGATATGAGAAAACTTGTCTCGCATTTTAGTTTCTCAATTTTAAACACTATATTTTTGCTTTGTGACATTACATATTTTTCACAGCACATCACTGACTGACTATGTTTTTTCTGTTTTCTGATTCTCTGATCAATGAATCAGTGATATCAAACAATTTTGTGCTTGTAACAGGAGCTTCGCTGTGCTAAAAGGAGTGCGTCATTCAAAATGTAAATAAAAACGTTAGGTAATGATGCCCAGTATGTCATTTTTTCCAGTAAACAGACAATATTAGTCGAGTTCGGCAATCTCATACGAGATGCGAGGGATTTTTTGGTCACGTGACCACGGATTGGTCGGATTAATTGGAATAAACGAACGGTGCAGATCGGTGTCAAAGAAAAAAGTGTCAATATATTTTAAAAATTTTGATTATTTTGCTTGTGTTGCCTTCCTTTCGTAATTTTCTTGAATAAATTCAAAAATAGTGAGTATTCCTGCTGCTTTATTGACCCTTATTGAAGGAGGATTTTTGTTTGAAGACGGTGAATAGGAAGATTTCAGTATTTTGGAAAATGTGGACAATTTTGCTGAAGAAACGGCCTACAATTTTTGATTTTCTGATTTTAGCACATTGAAGATAAAATACAATGCTTCAATTTGAAATCTCAACCAAACAACTTTGAGATAAACCATACTTCACCTAACCTAACGTCATAAATTTTGATTTATCGTTTTGCTCCGTCAAAATTCTCCGAGCATAGAGATCGTCGACGGATCATTCCGATTTAAATTGCCGAACGGTTGAGATTTAATTTCCCTACATCAAGATGTCGTAAACGAACGATTTAGATTGACCGGAGCAGTCTCATATCAATACCGAACGCAGTTATTATACTGTCAACTAACTGTTTCTCGGTATTCTCGGAACACTGCACAGTTCGTAACAATAAAATGAGTCACCAACGCCCCACCCATGAAACACCCCAGTGTGACGTTTCTTTCCGCCCGCTAACGACGCCCGTCCCCCTTCTCTCCGGTGCCCGCAGACATAATGCAGAAGTTCGACCACCAGCACATCATCAAGCTGATCGGCGTTTGCTCGACTACGCCCGTGTGCATTGTGATGGAGCTGGCGCGGCTAGGCGAGCTGCGAGCCTACCTGCAGGCGAACCGATCGCGGCTCGATCTATCGGCGCTGCTGCTCTTTGCCTACCAGCTGTCGACGGCGCTCAGCTACCTCGAGTCGAAGCGGTGCGTGTCTGATGTTTTGATAGTAATTAAAGGTGCATTTAGTCAACATTGGTTTAAAATTGTCCATATGTTTATGTTGAGGACGAAAGTTGAACCTGTTATATCAAATGGCATCAGTTATACAACAAATATTGAGTTTATGCTAAAAACATGTGACCTTGAAATTCCCAACTTCTAAAATCTTATGATTATGATAAAAAACTTTGCGTGCGCCAAAGTTTCATGTCAGCTGTCAAGAACGATA
This sequence comes from Chrysomela aeneicollis, assembly GCA_029955515.1. Taxonomy (NCBI): domain Eukaryota; kingdom Metazoa; phylum Arthropoda; class Insecta; order Coleoptera; family Chrysomelidae; genus Chrysomela; species Chrysomela aeneicollis. The sequence goes on along the minus strand of JARUHQ010000009.1, from coordinate 20,191,701 downwards.
CATGTTCCATGATTACTATTTTTTGTCTTTTAATAAGTTGGCAATGGTTTTGTCGCTAGAAAATAATCAGTGCGTAAAAAAGGTATCATGAAGAGCTTATTCTAATTGATTTTGTCCATACAAATGATATATCAAAACACAGAACTGTATTCTTGACTGATTGTCATTTGTCGCTTTCAGTAACTGTCATTCTTAAATTTATGCTTAGATTAAAACTTGTATAATATAGATTTTATACATTGATATTTTTACGCTTATGTTAATGATAATGCTTATGCTAAGGTTATGTTTATGTTGACTAAATGCACCTTAAATTCATGCACTAAAAATGCCATATGTCGCGGTGTTTTGTCATTATGACAGCGAAAAAAGTTTGACAACCAACATCGTAAACAAATTTTTGATGACGTCAATTTTTCTCGAACTTGCGATTTCAGAAAAGTATCTTATTTTTGGAAATGTCGCGATTGGAGATTCTTCGAGTGGAGAAATTGATAAAGCCATCAATGATAATGTGCTTCGCAATACTGTGAATTCAACTACGTCAATTTGGTGACAATTTGCGATGTTTTTTTGGTAAAAAAATGTGAACTCATTGCAGAAACTTCCACTGAAGATTTAGCTTCTATTTTATGTGACTGGGCATTCAACATGAAGAAGGATAATGGAGAAGATTCATGTCTTACCGAATTACACTCTAGTTTTTTTGAGTCGAAGGAAACTTGACATTTATAATTAGAATTTCGTTGCCATTAGGTAATTCAACTCGAAAAAAAGAAAAATATTACATTACAAAAATTACAAAAAAATCTCTTGAATTATCAGAAGAAAAAGAAATTCGTTTTTTACAAGCAAAAGCAAAGAGTACTAGACATTCTTTAGGCATTTTTTACAAGGAATCTGAATTTTTCATCATATTTTTCGAGGCGTTCTTGAAGTCAGAGATACAACACTCAACTTTGCATTTTTGAAAAGTCTGTTTCTTTTCTGATTTTTATGATGTATCAAACGATGTAATCGAATCTTACATGCTGGTAAAAATTATTGAAATTTCGTTTTAAAACTTCTAGCTCTCCTATCATATCCGTTCCTAATTCAAAACCTTAGTTTTCAAGTGAGTAAGCTTGACAGAAATGTGAACATTCCAGATCCTCAGTGTTCTTTCTAAAGCATTCTTCACAAGAACGATTTAATCTCAATTTTGTAAGCATCTAAGATTCAAACATATCGTGTGATACATCATTGTATTTAGAAACTAACAGAACATGAAAATCGTATATGGCGCCCATAAGAAATACTAAAGTCGACTGTTGTATATCTGTTATCAAGAACGCCTTGGAAAATACAATGACAGATTCGGATTTCTTGTAAAAAGTGCCTCAAGAACTACCTAGATAAAAATATATAGTTCTCTCCGTTTTCGCTTAAAAAAATTAGCCATTGAGGCATATTTGGAATCCCATACTCAACTTCAATAATTTCATAATAAGATATTTGTTGAACTTGATCATATATGCAAATTAATCAATTCACTTAGAATTCAATAATTAAATACATCTTATATCCTGCAGAAACCCTTGACCACCACACAAATTTTCAATAAATGATTCATTCGCGATAGAAAATAACACGTAGCACTATCTCATGGTAACAACTCGAACTTCTCGAAGTGGTATCGCTTCTGTTTTGTTTTCATATATTTGATGTGTGTGTCATTGTGACATAGGTGTCTTGTCACCAAACAATAACTGAAACGAGAAAAACCATGTATTTCACCAAAACATCTCTCCAAAAACTGCTGGAAGTAAACCTTCCACATCAGAAGCGAACATAAACAGAACAGAGGTTAAGTTTTTCTGTGGGTTATCCTCCAGAGAGTACCACTTCGAGTGGTTCACGCGTCACCGCTAGGTAGCGTATCGCTTAGCACCTATCGCGAATAACTAAACATTTCCATAGTTCTGAAATATTTGAATTTGGCGGGTTTGCTAGTGTGAACCGTGCTATGCCCACCAGTCCCACCACTGTATTCTCAACTGAAACGGACTATAGCGCCTCATTTGGTCGCCATATCTACACCAAACGAAAAAGCCCCAGCGAAACCACCACCTAAATAGTGACAATCTTAGGTACGTGCACCGCGACATAGCGGCGCGCAACGCGCTAGTCAGCGCCGATCGGTGTGTGAAGCTGGCCGATTTCGGGCTGTCTCGATGGGCGGGCGGCGACCAGGGCTACTACAAGGCGTCCAAGACGAAGCTGCCCATCAAGTGGATGAGCCCCGAGAGCATCAACTTCAGGCGGTTCACGACGGCGAGCGACGTGTGGATGTTCGGTGAGTCGCCGCTCCACTTAAGAGCAGGGATTCAGCAGTGCTGCTGGAATTTCCGATAGATGTCCATAGTGTGAACATATCATAATAAAAATTCAGAATCGAGAAAGTACTACAGATTTCTTTATAACCATTAATCTTCGTTAGTCATAGCAGATTTCAACAGATGTCAATCGAACAGGCCAATCATTTTTTATACAATGATCCATCTACTCCATAGCGCAAATTTTCTTACACTGTGCTGACCTTGAATTGCATGTTGAAATTTGAATGGACCGAAAACTCTGTTTCCAAACAAAATAAATTTGCATGTTACTGCCTTCTAATGATCAATTGTGAATATTTAACGTATTCAAAATCATTTACGAAAAAATGGAGGTTCGTTTTATCTTTGAAAAATTAGACAGGTAACAGGTATTAACCATTGATAGTTTTGAATAAATGTCAAATAAACAAATAAATCAAAGTGAAGTGAGGTTTTTCTATGTTATGTATTTTAATTTCTATATCAATGGTGATGTGTGAAATAAAATGTGTATAAATCAAGATATGAGTACTAGATATAATAAAGGTATTATTATATCATTATTTGTTGTAGATTGAGGAAATATTGATGCTGTAGAGATGTTTCTTTCCATTTTAGTGTTGCCTTTGAAATCTGTAAATAATCTGAAAGCTTACCTGGGAATTTATAACAGCATCATAAAATAATGAAAGAAGTTTGAAACAACTTTGGGATCTGTCACTATGGGCAATAACTACATTGCTAAGTGCTCAACAAGAAGCTAAAATGTATTTTCTTCAGAAATAAAATGACTTACATGACAGTTTTTCATTAGAACATATTGATAGTGTGATGTCAGTGTTGATCGATATTCACTTTATTTTATATTATAATATATATAATTTTACATTTGTGTGACTGATTCCTTTTCAGATGTTGAGGATGCATTTTCTTTATCACTCCTAGTATACAAGCTTTCAATTTGTACATTATAGTATGCAAATATTGCTAGAGCTGCCATATGATGGCCAAGAATATATCCTCTTGAACAGGAACTCATTCAATCACTACTTCATGTTTTATTATGAATATTAGCATGGATCAACGATCAACCTCATTAAAATCTTGAGACCAGCATCAAATGATGAGACATTGTCAGCCACCTTCAAACAAAAAATGAAATACCATGTTCTCACCATGGCCTTTTCACCCCTGGATACCAGTTTCTCCTCGTCTTTGAAGAAATACATTATTGCACTTATTTTTCACTCATTATTATCAGTATACTGATATATTGATAAAAAAACTCTGTCGAAATATCAGGACCCCGAAAGTAAACACTGAAATAACATTACCTCAAAAAATTTCAACATAATTCAAATTTTTTAGCGTTTCTCATCTGTTTCTATTTTTCTAATAGGAACTACTAAGTTGTATTTTCCATAAATTGTATCGAAATATGTTACTTTTCCACTATAAAATGAGATAATCGAGTTCAAAAAATCTCTATGGAGACTGAACTGAGTAAACATGGAAAACTAATTTGATAGGAAACAATTGAAACAAATTAGGAGTACCAACATAGATTTGACGTCTTAGTTGTCGTTGCAGAACACTGCACTCAACTGTAGTTTATCATGTCATTCACCGATCCGTCATTCCGCCATCTACGAGCCAAGGGCTGAACTATTATAGTACTAGTTTTTGACGTGTTCACGTATTTTTTACATAATAAATCTGTTTTTCTGATATATCTGGAATTATTACATTTTGAAACTTAATATTCAGGCAGGACATAGCCCAATATGTAAGGTAGGAGAGGATAAAATATTATCACATTCTGTGACGAAAAATTTTCAATTTTTACATTTTTCGATCGTCGATATATCTCTTCAACTAACGAGTTACGGTTCCAAAAGTTGTCCTAACTTCGGTTGAACTTTCTTCTTCACGAAAATATAATAGTTTTTGCGATTGGACTCATCGTTTGGCAGAAAAATATCAACAAAAAAAGGTCTGTTTGACGGTTCTTGTGAAACGCCCCTCTCAAGCCGGGAACACATTGTTCTGATGCTACACCACGCCATGCCACGCCATCCGACGCAACGTCAGAAGGATCTGACACCGTGGATTTTAATGCATATTTATATATTGTGTGTACACTGTTCTGATGCAATCCCATCCTACGTGCCTCGACGCCATCCGACTTGGTACGAATCCCCTCTTGCCTGATTTTCATCATATGACATCACGTCGCGTGGCACCGCGTTGTATGGTGTAGTAACAGTGTGCACGCCAAGGTGGCATCATATGTATAGAATGGCGGCAAAAATCGATGAAGTTTTATTAATTGAGTTTGTTCGGAAGCACGAGTGTCTTTATAATATGAAAAGCAAGCACTATAGAGACCATAATATGAGAGGAGAAGCTTGGGAGGAAATTTATTGAATGTACCCAACATTTTTTTCTTTGTTTCCGTAAAGCTGATGCTTTACATTCTAGTTCTTCTTCCCACTCATCTGAGGAACGACTACTCGCCGTAGCGTCGCGTCGTATCGGATGACGTGGGAACAGTGTGCACAAAGTACATCTCTGACGCATTATGTCGGATGGCGTGGCGTGGTGTAGCATCAGAACAATGTGTATCCGGCTTTATGGTGCCCAATGATTTGATAATACAGGGTGTTTCTGTTTGTTTATGCCTGACTTCATTGGCGAAAAATGGTACTGTTAAGATAGGTCAGCAAACGCTTAGTTTTCGCTATACTGGGTGTTGAAGTTTCAAAGCATATTTGTTTTATCTCCAATGGCTCTAAGAACAAACTCACAATGTTTTTGAAACCTGGTAGAGTTATTCGTATTACTGGAACACATCTTTGAGTATGATTATTTTGGCATTGTACATGAAAAAAGGGCAAGCCATTGCTATTTTCGATGTTTCATTACTTTTTCAGGTTCTACAACATACAGGTCATGCTATTTTTTTAACAAGGTTAAATTGATTTCCAAACGGATTAGAGGAAGAAGTTATGGCGATTTGAAAATTCGGAAGATAAAATAAATATTTTTTCGTAATTTTCGATTACAAAACTGAATTCTATGATGAAAGAGAAGAAAAATCAGCATCCGTTCGGAATTTGGGAAGATGGGAAAATTTTAAAATTCGGATGGTAAAAAAATTGATTTAACGATTCTGTAATTTTAGACTAACAAGGCTGAATTCTATGATAATAAAGATGAAAAATAAGAACTCGATGATAACAATCGTTTCATCAGTTCACATATGGCGATTTTAAAATTTGGAAGATGAAAAAAGGATTTTTTTTATTTTGGTTCTATAATGAAGTTATTAGGAAACGCAAATGTGTATCGAAATAACCTCTGTTTCGATACGCATTTTTTATTTCTCGAAGGTCGGTTGGTACAATCAAACTGTCGAATGAAAGTCACAAGAGTTGAGTCCAGCTTACTTCTGAGTGATTTTAGATTTGGTGATACTAACAATAAAATACTGAATGTTTTTATTGGTAAATTTCAATTCTGAGTGTGATTTGATTCAAATTGGCCAACAAAAACAATAACAACATTGCATTTTTCGCAAAAATAAAAATCGCTCAACAGTAAACTGGGCTTGTGCGTGGGATTTTAAATATTTCAGTGTCATCATTACTACCAATCGAAGACGTCTCCGTTATTTATCGATATTATACAGGGTGAGTCATTGATATGGGAAAGCTCGATTGCACCTACACCATTGATGATATCGAAATAAACCAAACGACACTGCAAACGGGAGGTCGAAGTGCAGTTTCTAAAATTGTTTCGTTGTGCACCATTTTTGAGGAGCAAATTTTAACATAGTTTTTTTGAATGACACCCTATACATTTTTATTCATATCTGAATCGCCCTTTTGTTAGTCTTTATAAATCCGTTTGATTTTTTCAATTCGATTCATCCGTTCAGAAGTTATTAAGGTTTTTCTAAAAATTTAAGCATTTGCAGGCACTTTTTTAAAAAATTGCAGGGCAATTGGTTTTTAGAATATCAAGTTGGGACTTCGCCTATGTCTAAGCAACTTCCTTGGGTTTCTTTTTGCGTTATGACAGTCTATTTTCATTTTGACATCATCATGCTGTGACACATTGACTTAGGTGAACTTTGAAGGGCCATAACTTGATTTTTTCAAATGACACCCCATATATTCCATTACTCATTCGTATTGAACGTGTCATTTTACATATTTTTAATTGATTATGTTTCTTCCCAAAAGTTGATAGTTCAGAAGATAATTCACATTATCTAGAAAATGAACACATAATTTCATCAATTGAACTTAGGGTGCCATGAAAAATAATAAATTCTGACAATAAATGTCAAAGTTACTGCTACGAGCGTCCCTTTCGAAGTGATTATTGAGTAAATATCGGCCACCCTTACAAAAAAACGAATTTTTTATTGAATGAAATGGTGGACATGTACTGGGTGAAAGTCTGCGGAACCCTTTGCTGGCGACCAGAATTTATGATTTTAATTAATATCTCAATAAATATTTATTTAGTTGTTTTGATACTTTGAGCTTATTTAATTTTTACTCAATAATTTCTTGTCAAAATTCGAAAGGTTTGTCCGCAGCAGTAACTTTGACGTTTGTTGTCAGAATTCATTGATTTTCATGGCACTCTTGAGTTCAATCAATGAAATTTCGTGTTAAATTTTTTTTGAATATTGATTATCTCCTGAACTATTAAGTTTGAGAAAAAAGCATAGGAGTCAAAAAATATGTAAAATTAAACGCTCTATACGACTGAGTGATTAAATACATAGGGTGCTATTTGAAAAAATCAAGTTAACGTTATTGGCTTTTATATGGATTCCCTCCTTTTTATATCTCAACATATTAATATTGTCTGATTGTCAAATATGTGTAAAAATATACAGGGTGTCATTTACAAAAACATGTTCGAATGTGCTTCGCTATAATGGTATAGGAAAAAATAATATTACAAACTGCACTTTAACCTTCCATTTGCAGTGCCGTTTGGTTTATTTCAATATCATTAACAGTGTAGATGCAATCGAGCTTTCCTATATCAATGACTCACCCTGCATATATAAATATTTTCAATTTAAGACTTAAAATTAATGCAAAATAGAAGAAATTGTATATGACACACGTTTTATAAGACACGTTGTCGCACTTGTTCCCTTGGAGCACTCCTCGCTTCGCTCGTCGTACTCCAAACAACGCGTGCGACAAAATAGCGACTTATAAAACTTATATCATAATATACCATTAATATTGGAAATTTCAATAACAAAACTGAATTAATTGATGAAAAAGATAAAAAACGAGAACCAGATGGGAAAAATTGGCCCATGCATTCAGAAGTTATGGCAATTTGAAAATTTGGAAGATGAAAAATATTGTTTTTAAATATTTGAATTTTAGAGGAAAAACTGAATTCTATAAGAAAAAAATTAGAAAAATCAGAAATGGGAAAAATCGTTCTATCCGTTCAGAAGTTGGAATTTGGAATTGAAAAATTTCAATAAATATATTGAATTGAAAACAAACTACAGTACAATTCCACGAATGTAAGGGGGATATTTAGTATTTAGTAATTATGTAATTTTTTTCATAGTAATTCTACCAAATAATATAAGTTTTTTTTCATGTATAGTTATTACATTTCAATTAATATATTAAATCAAAAACAAACTATAAAACAATTCTACTAAGTAAACTCTTGAGATACTCAATAATAAATATATATTTCATGTAAAATTTTAGTATCATGTACTTTGAATTTTTTTGTAGTAATTTTACAAATTATTGGGTAAGGCTCTTTTTTCGGTAAAGAGCCCTACAAAGGGCCTCAGGGCTTAGTTCTCTATTTACTTTAGAGCGGTTGCCTCGAGCGCCAGTTTTTTTTTGAAGTGGTATGCTCCACTTTCTTCCAGAACTAGGAGTTCTTTGGAAGGCCCTAGGGTAGCTACAGTGAAGAAGGGATACAGAGTAAATCCATACAATGCACCCCCTTGTGTAAACCAGAGGTCAGTTAGTTAGACCAGGATAACAATAAAATTCTAAGAAAATGTAGTCTTTAGTTACAGTTTCTTCATTTATACTGGAATACAAGCTACTTCAAATAGATGGTATTTTAATTTTAAACTTTAAGTTTCGGTTTCAACAGGATTTATTGAAATTCACTAAATAGATAATAATCTACAGGCAAAATCAAATCAGAAATTCAATCAATAAAAATTCAGGGACGGTTCTATATTATTTATTACATAAACTTTAACTTTCCACACTTTGTCAGATTTTCAGGACAATATAAAATAATATCAAACAGCCTTAACACAATAAAAAGAAACAAAACAGATAATACAGGAAATCCACCACTGAAGCAAAGGCAATTACAAATCGTTCGTTCTACTTTGATTCTATCGCGGATTTTATTAAACAGGGCGGTTCGTGAGATCTGGGTCTTGACAAATCGGGAAAACAATTTATTAGAATTCAGGCGATATGCAATTTGAAACGGGTGTCAGGTAAAGTGCAATTCTGGTTTCTGGTTCAATGAAATTATATTCTGGGTTGTTATAGTGATTCTCTGCACTGAATTCGAATACGACAGTGAAAAATCTCAGGAATGTTTACACGAATCAATATAACTCAGGATTCTGACTTACAGGGTTTCTGGGTGGTACGCAACAAAATATACCACCGGTTCAGCTAATCCTTATTTTCAAGAACACTCTCACGATACAGGGTGTTTTACAGGTAACACTCTGCGGCACACAATTAATCGGAAACCCGGAAACAAAATCGAACACGGCTTCAAAAGTTTTAATCGCGGCTCACGTCTCGGCAATCACTTAATTCTCACGCACCCAGGTTCTAACTGACTCTCGTTCTACAACTGACCAAACCTCATGCACTATTCGGTTTTTCAAAAAATCATCATAAAAACGGTACAGGTTGTCCTTGCTTGACATTGTTTGACATTGCGTGACCTCTAAAACGGAGCAAGAAATGAACCAAAATACACTCAGTGAAAAACAGGTAGTAGAGTGTTGAAAAGAATATTGAAAAAAATCTCCGGAATATTATTTCTTCTAAATAGGATTGATATGATTATTTCCAATAAGGAACGTACCAAAATATCTGATTTTCTGGAAAATTATACATCTTATCATTGCCCATGCTTTTATACAATTTAAACATAAGAATCATGAAAACAAGAACGAAATATCAGATATAATATTTTACAACAGGTTTACCTAGCAAAATACTAAATGATTCGAATAATATACCGGGGGTTTTATGCATCCGACCAGTAGTAATGAAGGTTGCTGAAAAACACTTCATTACAATTGAAACACATAATTTACACTCTCATTATTTCATGGAAAATTATCGCGGTACTTTTCAGGATCGATTTTTTTTTAAATGAAAAAATCATGTGCTACCAAATCGAACCATCCGTGTTTCCCCCAGGCGTCTGCATCTGGGAAATCCTCATGTACGGGGTCAAGCCCTTCCTCGGCGTCAAGAACAACGACGTGATCGGCAAAATCGAGAACGGCGAACGTCTCGCCCTGCCCCCCAACTGCCCGCCCCGCCTCTACTCCCTCATGTCGCAGTGTTGGTCGTACGAGCCCAGCAAGCGGCCCAGCTTCAAGGACGTCAAGGAGATCCTGCAGGAGATCCTGCTGGAGGAGAAGAGCGCCCAGCAGGACACGCTGCGAAGGGAGAACAGGAAGATGGCGGCCATGTCGTGGGGGTACGACGACGACTTCGTGCCGCCACCCAAGCCTAGTCGATATCCTTTGCAAGGTTGGTTGAATTTTTTTAGGTTAGGTTGTGGTGCCGGAAGTGATTGGTAACCGGCAACATGCTTGCTTTTGTCTCTTCTAACATCCCCTGTCGAACGTTGCTTCGATTTCTGTTGTTTCATGTGATATCCAGTTGAAACTCTACAGTTGTTTTCTTCCGATATTAGTATAAATTCTTTTGTAAGCGATATTTTCATAATATGAACCTGTAACAACATTATTAGATTCTATTTTTTATCGAACTTTTTCTTTTACCGATAATATATATTTATTGTTCTCTCTGATAGGAGGTTCAAAGTTACAGTTTTCTCACATTCTGATACATCAGGAGGTGTGTTAGATAATTCACTGTTTTGATGCAAGCGCGAATATGCTGTCACTTAATGGCATTATTTTCGCTGACGAGCGCAGATGCTGTCACTTAGTCCTCGGAAAACGCCAATTTTGTTTTGAGATTTGAAAGCGTTAACAAAGTAGCCTTTGACTCTTTGAAATCTCAACAATAGCTAAAAATGCCGCCATATGATTGACGGAATGATGAAATAAGACCTGGTGGCGCTACTCTTCAATTGTTTCAGCAGACAAATCCTTGATTTGGAACAATTGAATTTCAGCTCATTACGTGGGGTTCTCATGTACAACAATAGATGGCGATACTGTCGAAAGATTTTTGAAGAATTTGCTTTCAATCATGTTCGATACATATTCGCATCAAACTCGTTGGAAAATGGCTCCATGAAATTGTTAGAAACGATTAGAAGTCATTCAGAATCAAATATTCATATTTTCGTATTGACACCTGCAGTAACCTGAAAATTTTGTTGAAATCGCGGCTTCACTTAGCGAGATTCACCCACGCCATGTCACGTTATACACGTTTTATCGAAGTAGGCGAAATCAAGAGATTTGGGACCAGTCACAGGATTGGAAGTGATTTCACCAGTCTATCTATCCACCTCTATTGACGGCTTCGCGATAGCATCGGTCGCCGACACAATGGGGAAGTTTCCTTCGAAAAGATTTTCATGAAATTATTGTTTGAATAACAAGTATCATGTTTCTGCTGTCTAGAATTACTGTTCGAATCGTCCTAATAATTTTAATTTTAAAATTACAGCGATATAAAATTTTTATGGCGGAACACTATGATGTACTAATTAGATTTAGTGACATTTGGGGATATTTGTTGGTTATAAGTTTCTGAACTTGATTCGGTTGAGCCTACGGACTGAAAAAAGAAGAAGTAGAAAGATGTTGCTTGCACTGTTGCCAGATTGAAGTCACTAATTTCTTGGATGAATCGAAATATTCATCAAAACATGGAGTATTCGACTAGCATAATCAACTTCAAAGAAAACTTGCCAATATCAAAATTATGTTTTACCTGGCCATAATTTCAAAATAAAAAAATACTCTATTTTAATATTTATCTTGTCCATAATCAACATTCCTTTGGGCACCGGGATGAAATTCCAAAATATAATTCAGTTTCAACTTGAATTATTGAACAAATGATACATTTTGGATATCATAGCAATACCAAGATGTTGATGCAGAATATCCGACTATTTAGACATATCGATACTTCCGGCAACTGTGTACAGTCGCAAAAGTGCTAGCATGCGTCAAGACAATGATGAAAATATCTATATCTGTCAAGGCTCTTCTAATTAGTACGTCATCAGAATGGTGGAGGAGCCGTAACTACATGTTTGGGAATGTTTTTCCAAGTCAAATTCGATATGAAAATCTGAATTTCGGAAACTTCCCCATTAGTGGAAGATTTATTTCCGGAGCCGACCCCCTCCCCCCATATTTCATGGAATTTCGTTAGCATTCAGAAAAATAAGCATATTTCTAGAAGCATTGGTTTTTACTCATATAATAAACCGCAGTGACGCGGACAGTTAGTTTACTTCCAAATCAAAGCGAAAATCGAAGTGATTTTTGAATAATGGTGGATTTATGCAGCGATTTTAAGTCATGAGTTTTGAGTCGTGAGTTTTTAGTCATTAGTCATAAGAAGTTCAATCATTAGTTTTCAATGTTTCCATTCATACACTTGACATAAGTTTTAAGTTGCAAGTCATAAGTTTTAAGTCGTAAGAATGTTGGCCAACTTTTATCTCTTATGGCTTAAAACTTAAAACTGATCATTCTTGCGCATGCGTTCGAAGTTTTCAATACTGTGACGGTTTTTTATAGGTTATTGTCTGTGATTGTGTTGTTTATTCAGACTTATATCAGAATCATTAGATTATAAAAAGAAAAAATGGATATTGATGACTGAAATTGTAAAGTGACCACTGACACAACCACAGAAATTGACCAATGGGAGAAGTTATCCTTAAGACATGACAGTCCTTAATAATTCCTGCATAAATTGTCCTTTTTTCTTTATGTCTTAAATCTTATTACTAAAAACTTACGAATTAAAATTTATGAATTAAAATTGCTGCATATATCCACTATAAGTGTTTATTGAATTGTTTTACGAGTAGTTGGTGAAATAAATTGTTCAGTTTTTGTGCTGAGTGATTAATTCAAACGAACCCAAGTAGAAATATATAAAATTCCTTTTCTAATAATAAATGACCCATCGAAATTTAGTGATTGAACAGGGTTATTAACCGCCAACTTAGTTGCAAAGCAAGGTCTAGGTCTTGTATATGTTAGGAGAGTTAGGAAGATGGGAAGCCCTTTTTGATAACTTCGCTTTCTCAATTAGTATTTTTTTGTATATATAATTATATAAAAAGAAAATTTGAGAAAAATTAAAGTTTCATAACGAATTGGCTCCAAAACAACATGTGTCGCTTTCTAGTCTTCAGACTGTTATTTTTTTTTCTAGCCGCCGACTCCTCATCCTACGCCATGGCCGAACCCGCCCCAGTCTCGCAGACCTACATCGTGGCGCAGAACCACGAAGTCCTCGCCCACCTGCTCAAAGAGAACGAATCGAGAGGCTTCAGCCCGGCGGCCTACAACACGCCCGCCTCGGTCTTCAACACGGTAGCCGTCGATTTCCACCAAAACGACAACGCCCCCGCCCCCGTCCTAGTCACCCAGCCCATCCCCAGGCAGAACCTGCAGAAGCTCGACCCCGAGGTGTCCGAGGGCTGCACCTCGGGGTCGGGCTCTCTGGAGCGCCACTCGCGCCTCTCCTCGCTGGAGCGGCGCGCCCACTTGACGCCCAAGGTGGGCGCGCCCGACTCCCCGCCCAACTTCCATCCCGCCCCCGTCTTGTACGAGTTCGCCGACAGGCCGAATGAGATGATGCAACATCTCGAGGAGAGCATTTACGATTTCGGCGGCGCGGATGTTAAGAGTTGCGCGCGCAAGCAGCAGTTTTTCGTGCACAAGGCGCAGGCGCAGGTTCGAGATGGCATGGGAGTGTTTCGATCGCGCGGACGATTAGCGGTTTTGTTGGTTTTTTGGCATGGTGCATGGCATTTTTCGACTTCGGTTGCCCTTCAGCTTTTGTTTTTTTGTGAGAGGTCGAATTTTTGGTTTGTACTTTCTTCAAGTTATCAGGGTGGTTTGAAAGTTGAGCCTCTTCATTCGGAAATATTCTTTTCCAGATCATTTCATCCATTGCTCCCTTCTTCGTTTCTTCTTTAGTTTATTTGGAATAGAAATCAAGCAACCTTCAATGTTGGTGGCAGTCAACTGATCTGAATATTTTCAAAATGTTTCATGGAGCACTGGGCAAATTCATCCATAGAGGCATCACACTAATCAGAAAAATGGTTTATTTTCATTTATAGACAAATTAAAGAGCCAACTATTCATTTTTGCACTGTTTCCTGTAATTTCGGTTGGAAACCAGACTGAAGTCGCGAGATTTGGAAACAGTCCAGTCCAATAGGAAGCTAGTAGGTACCTACATCGTCTCCGAAAATTCCTTCTATAGTTGTACATAAATAGTTTTAACAAATTATTAGTAACATCAAGATTTCGATAGAGGATTTGGCAAGCTTGTTTTTGAATGTTTGACATTTACGTTTCATCAAACACCAATTTGTACAGCTCTTATCACATGCTGTATTTTAAACTATGAATTCACTTTTATTGAAGATAGTTCTGGTTCTATATTTGAGCCAATATCAGATTTTTACAAACTTAATTACATTGCTGATTCTAAAAATTTTCTTGTAAGTATAAAATCATCAATCTGCGACGCTCATGCAGTACCACGAAAAATGTGAATGTATGAATGGTTGATGACATTTCCATATATTTGTTGTGATAATTATCTCCGCACGACTACTATTTTTACTTTGTGTTTGAAGCATGTTGCACCTTTTTTGGTTTTGTTGATTATAATTCTGTGTGTTGCATTGTCGATGAAAAGAGGCGTTCGGAATTTATGTAGCACAGAATGTCCCTTTTTTAATCGATAGATGGTTTCATGAAACATATTTTCTAGCCGATGTCGTCGATATATGGGGATCAACTACTAATGGAAAACATTCGGTATGATTCGTCGCCCAACGCTTCGAATTTCAACAGTATTCTGAGGCAGAAGCTCAGGCTACAACAACAGGAGTCGGAGGAAGATTCTAAATGGCTGGCCGAGTCAGAAACACATCTGGTTAGTTGGAATTTCAATATTGCAAAAAAGAAACAATAATTATAAAATACTAACCCAATCTAGCTTACTACTTCAAACCGTTTTTTCCTCAGAGGTGCGTGTATTAAAAGGTTGTTGAGATTTATTATATTTCGAATCGTATCATCAAAAACTAGGAATTCTTGTTTCCTTTGCCGTTAAATACGTATATCGTCACAAAGCTTACAGTTTCGTTATTTGGAAAGTAGCTCATAGCATGATGGCATTGTTATTTTAAAGAGAAAAGTTCATGTGTTGAAACAATAATAAAATCGCACGCTCGCATGCATGTATAGAAAGAAATAGATATATTAGTTAGTACTTAATGAAAATTGAGGACTCATACCTGGAACTATTCCTTCTACATGGCTGATGATGTTGTGGCTGCAGGAGGCAGTTCCAGTGCGTCATGATAATAAAATTCTATGCAAAAAATAAACCCTCCCTAATGGATGATGTTCATAATACACAAAACCCGTCTTGAATATTTCACAGGGTGTAATGTAAGTATTTTCGAATATTTTATATGACGTATTGCGGATATAATTTTATGAAAAAATGTATATCAACTTGTTTCCGGTTATGCTTCGTTTCAGAAATACATGGTGTTGAAATTGATTTTCTTATGTTTTTTCGAAATCACTTGCGAAAAATTCATTTGGTACCCGAGGGTTTTTTGAGGAGGAAAATCATAATTTCGTATTAATTTTCATTTCGCGTCTAGAGGGCGCTGCGTACGCTTTCATTATTTATTTATACACTTCAAACCCGAGAATGTTTTCAAATCACCAAGAGTTCTTTTGCATATTAAGGTGGGTGAATAATGATTATACAACGAATGATACGACACTGAGTAACTCACCAGTGGAATGTTGTGTTCTGGTCACCACTTTAAAATCGTCTCTTACACATTTCACAGCGTTTCACCACTTTTCCCATGTAAATCTCCATAAGAAAATCTGAGGTTCATATTGTCAATTTTTGGCCAATTCAAGGTCCAACACCGGGAGAGTCCTGACCGCAGAAACTGATGAGGCGGCTTCAGATACCTTCATAGTTCTTCAGCCACGTGACCACGCATCTTTGACGCACCTTTTATGAGTGTTTCACATTTTTTCACGCTTTATTACGTTTTCACTGCGTTTTTGTCTGAAGAACTATGAAGATATCTGAAGCCGCCTCATCAGTTTCTGCGGTCAGGACTCTCCCGGTGTTGGACCTTGAATTGGCCAAGAATTGCCAGAATGAACCTTAGATTTTTTACATGGGAAAAGTGGTCAAAATGGTCCCGCATATTAACATCTGAGATTATTATGGAATGCGTTGCAGGCGCGGCTGAGCATGAGCCAGGACGGCCCACCGAGCGCGCAGTCTACCCCACCGGCTAGCAGCCCCAGCTACATCAGCCCCGCGCCGCGCCCCGGCGCCGCCGCCGCCGCGACGCCTGTCGGCCGAGCGTCGCCTTGCGGCAGCGGCAGCCCCTCGCCGGCCGGCTCGTTGACAAACACGATGGCGTCGAGAAGCAGTGGCGGAGGTGGGAGCGACGCCGCCGAAGCGGCGCCGAGTGGATCTGTGATAGGCGAGCCTGAAAAGAAGGTAGTTATAGTCCATTTTAGTTAATAATACAGCGTTGAAGAGATAGGGAAAGTTTTTGTCTTGGTCTCGAAGCCAGACAAGTTTACACAATGTAAAATATTGCGACATTGTTAATCGAGGAAGGAGTATGATTTTAATAATTGCCGGACATAAATTTGATTCTCACTAACACCTGGCAGTTTTCATAAATTATTATGACCATTTCGAAAAATTATGGTAAATAACCCAAAACCAGGTCCTGATGCAATCTGCATGAGTACATATAGTGCCAACGCCAGAAAGTCATTGTGGTAAACATGTACGAAGTGTGTTTCTCAGACATATAGAACAGGAAAACTCAGTGTCAAGTTTGAAGCAGCTGAGGTAGCTTTTCGGAATCAATCATGTAGAAAGTTATCGCTGAGATGCAGGCTGAAGGCACTGTTGCATCCCAAGGAAAAAGCGAATCCAGAGGGATACTTCTGCAAGCATTGGATGAAGCTGAGTAACAAGCTACTCTTGCAACAGTTCACGCTTTTGTCCATCGTAATGAAATACCAACATTGTGATTATTGTTATTATTATATATAATACAAGAAATACATGAATTCAACTGAATATTTTATTTTCATGGATGATGCTGAATACCATTTATTAGAAGAAACCAACCAAGCATATCAAACTCAATCTGGAAGAAATAAGATCATGGAATGGGATATCAAATTATAATTTTACATAGTGGTTTCATCATTTTTTGTGTGTAATATTGAAATTACTATTGATTTACTATTTTTAGGAAAGCATTTCCACCTCTACCATTTTCATATTTTATCCTTTGAAGCATAATCAGTCAAGTAAAATGAATATTGACTTGAGTTTCTATTTAAAGTTCCATACACAACATTACATCAGATTGAATATCCTTGGAATACGTCAACGAATTATTATTCACTTAGGTCGTGCTTCTTGAAATTCCATAATAAAATTATTTTTGCAGATTTGTTAATTCACTCAGAAATCAATGATTTAATGCATCTTATATCCTGCAGAATATACCCTTGCTACATAAATATTCGATTATTGATTCATCACTTAACATTTTCATAGTTCTGAAATATTTGAATTTGGCGGGTTTGCTAGTGTAAACCAGGCTACGTCCACCAGTCCATCTACTGTATTCTTAACTGAAATGGACTATAGCAATATCATTCAATGCATCTTATCTCTCTTATGGTAATCTTTTTGTCGGATGTTATACTAAAGTTTTTTGCTTCTATAGATAGGATCTATTAGGAACGTTACTTGCTCCTCGGTCCAATTTCAAGCAGCAGACATTTCCAACAGTCCAAAACTCAAGTCTAAGTGTTCTGACTTTTCGATTTTCGGTGTCAACAAACAACCCTAACTTTACTTTTTTATCAAACAAGTAAAATATTTAGAACATGTTCCAACAATCATTGTAAGGTTAGAATGCTCACATAATATTCGAAATAATCGGAATAACAAAAATACTACAAAAAACAAACCAATTATATATAGGTTATATAAGTCTTCTTCCTTTTAAGTCCCAATCATAGCATTTTCATTTTTTAAAGTTGCAATCTTGACGACAAAGACAACACTAGGGCAGACATATTTTTTCTCTCTCAACGATAGCTGAACTTGTCAATTTCAGCTGAGGCATTTTTTTGCGAGAAACTGTTTTGAAAGTATTTGAAACAGTTTTGAAACACTCCATTTTCTTGAACCATTTGTGACGTCACACTTGATTCTGGTTCAAAACGTTTTGAAAGCGTCTCTTGGACCGTTTCAATCATGTTTCAATATGGCGAACTGTCATCTATGAGGTTAAATAACTATGACACGTGACGTTATGAAACGTTACATTTTTTCGGCTCATAAAATGATGACGTAGAGGTAAAAACTGTTTTAAAACGGTCTTTGAAACTGTTTCGTCGTAAAAAAATGCCTCTGCTGTTTGATGTGACGTCATTGATGACATCACACTTCCATAGTTTGATCAAATAGTTTGACCTTTTCGAATGGGTAAACCCCCTCTTAACTGGGGAAAATTTTCGGGGTGCGACTTAATTAGTGTTGCGTAGTTTAGAAATTATTATTAGATATTGATCTGTATGTACAGTGAAATAAATATGGTATTATAAAAAAAAAAAGATCATTGGGTATTCCAAATATCACTATTCGATATTCCCCCTTCCAGGAGGCCGCCACCGGGCCGCCCAATCCCACCGCCAACCTGGACCGCTCGCACGACCTCGTCTACGAGTGCACGACGGACGTGGTGCGCGCCGTAATGGCGCTGTCGCAGGGCGTGCAGCGCGCCGACGCCGAGCGCTACCTCGACCTGGTACGCCGCGTCGGCGTCGCCCTGCGCCGGCTGCTCGCCGCCGTCGACGCCGTCGTGGCGGCGTTCCCGGCGGCGGGGCGCCGCGAGGTCGGCATGGCGCACCAGGTGCTCTCCAAGGACATGGCCGAGCTGGTGAACGCGATGCGGCTGGCGCAGCAGTACGGTAGTACCACGCTGGACGGCGAGTACCGGAAGTGAGTGGTGATGATAGTCTTGATATGATTGACTTGATGGCATGAGTCACATAACCTTGAATCATTGGTAATGCTATAAATTACTCGTGGGTATTGGAAGGAAAAAAAATGGATCGGGAATCGATTGTGTCGTTACGAAAACAAAAGTGAAAAATCATCAGACTCACTCGTTCCATTATTGGAATTGTACAACAAAGAAGAATTGTGTTATTTCCAGAAAAAAAAAACATTATCAATACAAACAAAATAAGATGCATGATACCTCCAACTTAAATGAATATTTCGAACTATTTCAGGAAAATTTTTCATTTACATTCGAAACTTCATTAAAGCAGAAATTATATCGAAAATGTTTTACCTACTGTATAAAGCCAATTAGATGGTATGACGACAACCTAAATTATCCGGAAATAAGTGATCCTGGCTTGACAGTGCTTGACAGCTATACCTATCATCCAATATAACACACATCTACTTCTTTCCCTATCTTATATTACCATAATATTGCGTGATTTTAATAGAATATCAAGTTGATTCAACTAGAACGATTCACGGAAATTTTTCCCTCTTCCTTTGAGGAAGGAGCCATATATACAGGGTGAGTCATTTATATTGGAAAGCTCGATTACACCTACACCATTGATGATATCGAAATAAACCAAACGACACTGCAAACGGGAGGTCGAAGTGCAGTTTCTAAAATTGTTTCGTTGTATACATGGTGCACCATTTTTGCGGAGCAAATTTTAACATAGTTTTTTTGAATGACACCCTATACATTTTTATTCATATCTGAATCGCCCTTTTGTTAGTCTTTATAAATCCGTTTGATTTTTTCAATTCGATTCAACCGTTCAGAAGATATTTAGGTGTTTCTAAAAGTTGAAGCATTTGCAGGCACTTTTAAAAAAAATTGCAGGGCACTTGGTTTTCAGAATATCAAGTTGGGACTTCGCCTATGTCTAAGCAACTTCCTTGAGTATCTTTTGGCGTTATGACAGTCTATTTTCATTTCGACATCATCATGCTGTGACACATTGACTTAGGTGAACTTTGAATGGCCATAACTTTCAAATGAAACCCCATTTATTCCATTACTCATTCGTATTTAGCGTGTCATTTTACATATTTTTCATCGATTATGTTTCTTCCCAAAAGTTGATAGTTCAGAAGATAATTCACATTATCTAGAAAATGAACACATAATTTCATCAATTGAACTTGGGGTTACTGCTATGAGCGTACCTTTCGAAGTGATTATTGAGTAATATCGGCCACCCTTACAAAAAAACGAATTTTTCATTGAATGAAATGGTGGACATAGTTTATGTAATGGGTGAAAGTCTGCGGAACCTTTTGCTGGCGACCAGAATTTATGATTTTGATTAATATCTCAATAAATATTTATTTAGTTGTTTTGATACTTTGAGCTTATTTAATTTTTACTCAATAATCTATTGTCAAAATTCTAAAGGCTTGTCCGTAGCAGTAACTTTGACGTTTGTTGTCAAAATTCATCGATGTTCATGGCAATCTTGAGTTCAATCAATGAAATTTTGTGTTAATTTTTTTTTAATATTGAATATCTCCTGAACTATCGCGTTTGAGAAAAAAATCATAGGAGTCAAAAAATATGTAAAATTAAACGCTCTATACGACTGAGTGATTACATACATGGGGTGCTATTTGAAAAAATCAAGTTATGATCCCTCAAAGTTCACCAAAGTCAATGTGTCACAGCAAGGTGATGTCACAATGAAAATAGACGGTCTTGCCGCTTAAATATACCTGAAGCAGTTGCTCAAACATAGGCAAAGTCTCAACTTCATATTCCGAAAACCGAGTGCACTGCGATTTTTCGAAACAGTGCCTGGCAACGCGTCAATTTTTAGAAAAACTTGAATAACATCTGAACGGTTGAAGCGAATTGCAAAAACTTAACATATATATGAAGTTCAACAAAGAGCAAATTCAAATATGTGTGAAAATATACAGGGTGTCATCTAAAAAATCATGTTCGAATGTGCTCCCATTTGCAATGCCGATTGGCTTGTTCAAATATCATTAACGGTGTAGATGCAATCGAGCTTCCCCATATCAATGACTCACCCTGTATAATAACAACTATATGGATAACACCTATTCTTCCCTTCACGCGAAAGTGGTTCTTTTGTTGGCTAAGCAGATTTAAAAAAAAACACCATATTACTTTGAATTGATGTCTCGATTAACGTTATTGGCTTTGATATGGATTCCCCCCTTTTTATATCTCAACATATTAATATTGTCTGATGATGGCTGTTGTGCCGAAACTATAGTCACAAATTTATTAATCCTCTGGAACTTACAAAGTTATAGGACAGGTCACATAGAATGGCTTATGAACCAGCACATAACATAAATAATATACCTAATAGTAGTACCTAATCATTACAGTAAAAATTGTATATAACAATTAAATAAACAGACAGAAAACAGACATTAAAAAAAAGAATAGTAATTTTTCGGCAACCGTCCGGAAAGTACGTACTTTCCAGACGATTTTTTTTGAGAAAGTGGCATTTTTCCGGCCTAGTCCGGGAAGTACGTACTTCCCGGACTAGGCCGGGAAGAATCACATCGTTGTTGTCATTGTAAATATGAAAATCTTGGTAGTATGGTTTTGATAAATGCAGTTGATCATTACCATAGCAGCAAAATAACGACTGACAGCTATCTGACATAAAATTAGCTAACATTCAAAAATTATCAGATGAAAACAATCAATGTGAAACGGACACTTTACCTTCTTGTTCTGACTTCAACAAAAGGCACTTAAATATACCAAGCATTTCAAACAAATTGAATCCATTCAATATTAACAATTGATCTAATTTTAATATAAATATTAATATAAATAAGAATTGAAATGTTCGAAATTTTGTTCTAATAAAGAAACACATTTCTTTCAAAAATTTAAATGTTAGCTAATTTTATGTCAGATAGCTGTCAGTCGTTATTTTGCTGCTATGGTAATGATCAACTGCATTTATCAAAACCAAGATTTTCATATTTACAATGACAACAACGATGTGATTCTTCCCGGCCTAGTCCGGGAAGTACGTACTTCCCGGACTAGGCCGGAAAAATTCCACTTTATCAAAAAAAAATCGTCTGGAAAGTACGTACTTTCCGGACGGTTGCCGAAAAAAATTACTTCAATTTACTCATTATATTGTGTGGTCGACCGACTCGATGTTTTTATTTGATCGATTCATCTGATAAATCCCCATGTTCTCCTTCCGCAGGGGCATGCTGGGAGCCGCCCACATCCTGGCGATGGACTCGAAGAACCTCCTTGACGTGGTCGATTCCATTCGCATCCGGCACCCGCACATCGACGAGCATATCTTCCGGTCGGGCGATGCCCCGCCCGCCCCCGAGGGGGCGGCTGCCGCCCCCGTCCCCGCGCCGCTCCTCTCGCCGACCGCCGTCGCGTGCGCCTTTGTGCCGACGGCGGCGCCGCTCGTCGGCCACGTGCAGTCGGCGGCGGCGTCTGGCGTCGGGCCAGCCAGCAGCTAAGTATGCGCCGGCAAACATTTGACTTTTTCGTTTTTTGAGGTGTGGGAAGATGTTGAGAAAAAAGTTTGAATGAAATAACTTGAATTTCGATAATAATTGCGTTGAAGTTTATTCATTACAATCACAATGTTTGTCTATAATTATGTATAAACGGAAAAATTACAGATTAATAACGAATTGAAACTTGTTGAGAGGTTATAAATTGAAATATCACGATCTTTTTTGAATATCCAATCCCTTATTTTAATTTTTATAACACTGTGTTCATACAGCCAGTGTAGTTATTAAAGGAAACCTAGTATTCTGGAACTATAATTGTCGTCTGTCTATTCAAGTCGTTCGAGGCTCATTTGTTCAGTTTTTTTTTCTTTCAGCGAACCAATTTTAGGTTGAAGTTATGTTTTTTTTTCTATAACTATATCTATCATAATCTGACATATTTTTACTTTTTCACATATTTTTGAGGAACAATTATGAGGCATTCCAAGGAACATTTTTGGAGGTACTCACGTATTTTGGCCTCCAGAACAAGAAGCCGAAATCGATACGCTAGTTTCGTAAATCCTCACACCATTTGACATCTTAAATTTCTTCAACTGAAACACCAAACACGCATGCATTTACTTGTTTTCAACACTTTACACCGAAATAATTTAATCTTGAGCCTTCATTCATGAGCAATGTCTATTCTTAGTTAAACTGAAAATGGATGATTTTAAGATGAAATGATACAGCTCAAGTATAAGTATCAATCTCAACTCACCAAAAAAAGGTAAAACTATAATTAGTACTGCAGTTTTTGCATTGCAGCAATGCACCTTCAACCTTTGTTTGTTTATGAAAATGTTATCAAACTATCAAACAGGGCAAATTGGCGATATACAACTTCTCTTTGATTTGGATTTGGCGAATGACCATTTACCACCTGACCAGTGAGAATTAACACGAAACAAAAAGTGCCAAGCCGCGTCTTATTTAGTTCTTCTTATCACAGACGTACGTCATCAAATGTTTACAGTTGTAGTGATCAAAAACATGATTTTCATACCTTTACTTTTACTGCGTCGGCGCATAATCTGAAATCTCAGTTCGCATAGTTGGGCTAAAAGTTCCCTGCGCATTTAACTATATTAGCGTTCCAGATATTGGTTATATTTCAGTGGTGGTATAACACCTTTTTCTACAGCCACATCACTGATACTGACTGATGATGCTTTTTTTCATTTCCTGACTCCCTGATCAATGAACCAATGATATCGAATAATTCCGTGCTTGAACCTTAAAAATTTCGCTGTGCTAAAAAAAGCACAATAGAAACGTTAGGTTATGTTATATTATAGTCTACTAGGTGTATCGTTTAGCGAAAGGAGATAGATGACCAACCGAACATTCTTGGTACTTAGATTTCAATCCTTCGGACTCTCCACGGTAACCAGTCGAGTAGTGCTTCGGATGACACTTGAAAAGCTTTTGATTCGATATCAAGTACTGTTTATTTCCATATTCAAGATGATATTTGAATACTTCTCCGACAATTCCTCATTATGTGAATTACTGATTGATTGAGTTAGTTCAGTTTGGACAAATTTATTGATATTTGACACCAGCGTACGTAAATAACCTTGACACCATACGCCTGCTAGCGCCAGTAATCACGCAACCAGTAATACAGAACCACACAAGTACGTAGTGCGCAAGCGCGTACGAGTTACTCGAGTTAGTGCGTCCTTGACTCCTTGCGAACATCTGTGATACCAAAGAATCTTCTCTATGCTCTATGGTGATACTGTGATATCAAACTGATGCAAGCAGCAAGCCGCGCATAAAACTGTAGCCATACTCTTTTGAATGATCTCACCCACTTTCATCAACATCGAAAGAGTTCCAGCAAAGAGTATAGGTTTCAGTTTCAAAGTGAATTCAGAGGTTATGTATCAGAGATATTGAAATTAATAGATAAAGAATTCTCGGTATAATTCAAAACGAGAAAGAAATGTCACTAAATAATATGAATTTGATTTGAGAACGCTTATATTATAATAATAATAATAATAATAATAATATTTATTTCTTTGGTTGAAAAGTACAGTACAGTTGAAAAAAATCAATGCACAATAAACAAAGAAAATGTCAAGTCCAGAAGTGAAAATAGCAAACTATGCATACAAAAAACGTGTACATGTAAATAACTACATATACCCATATTATAAAAGTCAATCGAAATAATATACGCAACACAAACAGTCCAAGAGTATTGATAAAGAAGTATAAAAAAAGAAATATAAACCTAATATAACAACAAATAATTTCTCCTTACAAGAAGACAGTCAAAAAATGAATGAATAAAAATATATATATATACAAAAAAATGTAACACCAGAGTATTCGGTGATTCAAAACAAAACACTTAAGAGCAAACAGTACAACCAAACCTGCTAAAGCTGAAGATCTCATGTAAGTTGATCAGTGAATTCTTGAATTGTGTAACAAGTCCTTTGAAGTAACATTTTTTTCAGATGCATTTTGAATACATGAATATTTGGGGAATTCTTAAGAGTTATTGGAAGCATATTGTATAATTTACACCCACTGTACTCTACGCTTTCTTCATACAAAGAAGTTCTATGAGCGTTTGTTAAGATTAGATCTCTAGAACGAGTATTGTGGTTATGTGATGGACGATAGGACTGAAAAATGGATTTATTTCTGAAAACGTATGCACTAGCCTCTAGTATATAGGTGCTGGCAACTGTAAGAATTTTCAGCTGTTTGAAGGCATCTCTACATGAATCACGGTACCCTAGCTTGGCAATTATTCTAACTGCGTATTTCTGGAGGAGAAATATTCTTTGGACAGTAGCACTCATACCCCAGTTGAGAATACCATATCGGAGGTGTGAATGGAAGTTAGCATGGTACAATGTTAAGAGTATACTAGGGCTGCAGTGATTTGACATGAATCTAATAGAATAGCAGCTTTTCTTCAGTTTAGTACATAATGCATCAATATGATGATTCCATATTAATTTTTTGTCTAGAGCAATTCCTAGCATACTTACAGTTTCTACTGGACTAATTGATTTTTCACTATTTTCATATAGTATCACATTCGATTCCCTTTGACCGCGTCTGCTAAACAGTATGGTGTTAGTTTTAGATTTGTTGAGTTTCAAGTTGTTCTTTTCAGCCCACAATATGATTTTATCATATATATCCTCAGCAGTTTTTTGGAGTGCATCCATGTTGTCTTCAACAATCAAAATATTTGTGTCGTCAGCATAACTTGTGACAAAAGCCGAGTTTGTTTTGACAGTGAGTACCTTCACAATATACCTAATTATTTCTATATCAATTCAGGCGACCGTTGTGATATTTTTCATATCAACACTAGTGCTTTTTTTCTCTCAAATAAACAATACGATGGTGATATGAGCTACTTTCTGAATAACAAAACAGTGTGATTATTGACGTTTTCATACGTGTTCGTAGAAAAAACACTTTTCGAAACTTTCATTTTCCATCGAAATATACAACTTGTTGATATCAATGAAATAAGAAAACAGTTATATCGGATTTCTAAAAAATATACATAGTGTTCCATATGAAAAACCAAAGTTGGTGTCCGTTTCAAGAAAATGACAAACCCTGTATATAAAAAAAAATGTTAATCAAGTTATTTCATTCAACTTTTCTATTTAACATTTTTTCATATCTTCAAGAACAAACAAATTGAAGGGGGTTCCATAGGTGTTGCACCCTGTACACGATACGGGATGGCATCAGGTCTCTTACCTGGGGACCTGGAGGTCGTATATTTTTGATTCAGTGTGTTATTGCCCTGAGGGCATTCAAATTTTTTCCACTGTAAGATAGGATTTGATGCATCGTCAAAATGGCAGCCTGGGCCGAATTCTAATGGTTACCACTATTTTATGATTAAAAAGCATTCGATTTCTTCTGCTTTGATCAAGACAGCCGAAACTCGTATTCAACCGTTTCCACGTGTCAAAACACCAAGAACGATCCGAAATCATCTCCTATTTCAAAATAATGATTGTTATGAGTTGATTTAGACTCCAGCTTAGCCAAAAAAAGCGTTGGTAGTTTGAAAACATTCCATTACAAATACTCTTTGGATTTTTTTTGTTGGAGGAAGGAATAGGAAGGGGGTCATGTTTGACTTTGACAGTGACGTGAAAACAGTTGGCATTACTTCGGAATTGTTCGCGAAATATTATACTCAACTAAGTCAAATCTTCGTATTATCAAAATTTTAGGTGTCTCGTTTTTGCAAGGATCAAATACAGAAAAAGTATGTAGTTTCTTATGGAGCAGCATTTATTATTATCTTTATCTGTAGCCTATATAATGGGTTAAAATAAAATTGTTGATATTTCCAATTTATTGAGACGTGTTCATGATGTGAAGTGATTCTAGTGAATGAATATACAACGAAATCAATTGTTTCTGGATAAAATTTTCTAATTTCATCAGTTTGTTGGATTTTCTTGGCAAAAATTCGTTACGATAAAAACTATATTGAAATCAATTTCACTTCATTTAGATATTACTTTTGAAATTAAAGTAACTCAGAGACTGTAATTATTTGTATTTCAGTAATTATCTGAATTGAGATCTTGTAAGTGGAGTACCTAGATCACTGTCATATTTTTAATTTTGAAGACTGCATAGGATATTATTCGAGCTATACAGGCTGTCCATTTTTCGAGTGTCACTATGATATCGCTTATCTAAAGAGATACTAAATTGCTAATTGGTGAGAAATGTTTTTGAAGATGTTTCAAATTTAATTTCAGATTATTTGCCCCAATTTGAACAATTTTATACCTCTTAGCGAGTTCTTCATTGTGGCTCTCGAAAATTGGAGAGCCATATAGAGGCATTTTGTTATGAATATAATGATAATATAGCAGAATTTTATATATCAAATGTATGGAGGAACCATATAATCTTAAGAGTTTCAAAATCAATAAATGGAATTCAAAATGTTCTTCATAATTTTCTGTATATGAATTAATGTTACGCTCCAGTACATTTTAAGCCATTGTGAATATATTATAAAATAGTTTTGTATATTTTTATTTTGTATTTATATGTATATGTTGTTTGTTTTTGTTTTTATTTTGCTTAAAATATAAAGAGAGTTTGACATGTATAATTATTTATCTTCTATCCCACATGTGTACTTTCAGATGAATATAATTAAAACTCATAGATATCAAAAGAGAAATCATACCGACTCAATAGGCATAACGAACGGAAAAAAAATCATGATTTGAACATGAATTGACTTATTGTTAGTCGCCCTAAGTTCGCTATCGAGGTAAATAGTAAATCCGAGGTTGTACGATGGTTGTGCCATCTACTGGTTGAACGAAACATCGAATTAAGGATATCGCCATCTATAGTCAAGATGTCAGTACGTATGATGCTGAGTGATGACGTCACCTACATTCAACTGTAGATGGCGACATATTACAGTTTCAGAGATAAGAGACTGTAGATAAGAGTGGGTAACTTATCTCTGACAGTTTGGACTACACCAGGCGTTTTACCGGTAGATGGTGCTAACATGTTGATCGATTACTGTAGATCGATTGAACTGAAAATATGAATTCAGATGACCAATTTAATTGTCGGCTTAAATAATTTTTATGAAACAGGTGTGTAGTAAAAATTTATTCGATAAAAATATTCATTTTATCCCTATCCAATTTGAAAATCTATGAATAATTTTCATTCATTGGAATGAAGAACGAAAAAAAATCCTCCCCGGCGGGGAATCGAACCCCGGTCTCCCGCGTGACAGGCGGGGATACTGACCACTATACTACCGAGGACTTGTATATAACCATTAAAATTATCAATTTCAAACACGACAAAATATCGCCTTATTATATTTCATGTCCAATCCTAATTTTATTTTTATCGACTTGTGGGTTTCGAGATAAATTGTTAACTACTTTGAAATCTGTGGTTTACTGATTTGGATTGAACATTAATTAATTTTAATTTATTTCTCTCTTTGATAAGGATATTAAGATATAACCATAACTACCTACAATAATAGATTTTTCAATCTCAGCATACTTATAGGTATACCTGATTTGAACTTATAGTTGGTTTACCAACTCTCATTCTCAAGATAAACAAATCATAAGGTTGGATCAACCTGAATGTGATCGAGATAGCAATACAAAATACAAATGTTACATTTTCAATTTTATTGAATATCGAACCTCTACCAGGCAACTAGGAAGTCTGATGCAATATGCAATAGATAGGTATATTGGATGCAGAAATAAAAATGACGATTTTACTTATTTTCGTTATATTGAAACATAAAAATATAAAACAATAAATGAGGTAATATGTATATATACCGATTTATTTTTTAACACTAACATATTACATGATATCACATGTTACTTGCACACATAGAAGTGTTGTACGTAAAATTTATTATTGACATTACGTCGATGTGGGACGACATGAAATTTACTATTCAAGTCGGACTCTTGAAAATCTTCTATTTTGTTCATCCTTTGAGAATTAGTCGTTGTGATTTTTGTTGACTTTCAAGAGCCCTCTGTTACCATTCGAAAACTCTTATTGCAACTTTTTATTTTATCAAAATATGTTGGAATTTCTGTGCAGATCATATATTTCTTTAGAATAAGACAGCAATTTTATATAAAAACAGTATAATATTGATTGCCTTATGATTTTTTTTTATAAAATTCGACTATTTTACTGGATAAACTTAATAAGTTCGTACCACAACAATCATCCAATCAAATATATTTATATTTCAACAGTTTTCAATAATTGTGCCCATGTATTGTTACTTGTTTCTGAAAAAATCAATATAGACATACTTCATGAAATGTAAAATGTGTAGAGGAAAGTTATACTCATTGATTGAATTTGGTTTTTGGTGATAAATGATTTGGCAAAGCTTTGTTACTCAACTCATTGTGATTTGCAAGTATGAAACAATGTTATGGCAAGAAATTATGAATGCAATTATCATCCCAAAAGTTGCAAGTTCAGAGCCAAAGAACTTAGTAAAAATGCTGAATGGAATCCAGAAATCGACAATATCACTGAAAGTAGGCCAAAAACATTCATTTGTGAGTCAGGCATCCATCCAGGGAAAAATTACTTATCTAAATAACATGGTATACACCTACAAACATCTCATTTGCTCCGTTATTCAAGAAGTATTTGGGGACGGTTTTAGATTTTTCCAAATATTAAGTATCTCAAGTTTTTGCTTCAATACTGGCTAAAATACGTTCAAGAATAACAGGACAATGCGCGACTAGAATTTTCACTCCCTGCTGTTTACAACAAAAATCAAAAAATGTGAAAATGAATCGGTACATATGAAAAGACGGTAACAAGTTTGTCGAAACACTTAAATTTAAAGGAACATAATGAGGAATATTGGGTTTCTGATTTTTTATAGAATTGATAGCTACCAAACCACTTCTTGGTAGTTATTCATTCTGAACCTGTGAATGAGTATATAAAGATGAACGAAAAAATTCAGCTAGGGAGTTAGTTTGATTTTAGTGGGACCATATTGCCAATTTCATAATTAAATTGTATTCACATATTTTTTAAAAGTATGTAACATATATTAAGTATTTACAAATATAGACCTAATTAGAATATTAATTTTCTCTTATGTACAATATGCACAATATTTCACCATATAATATACAATTCCTATTTACAAAGGAATGCCCGAAACGGGTCAATAAATTATAAATCAAAGGGAAGTTTTGTTTGAAAACAACATTTTGAGCATCATAGCACAGTACCACTGATAGCTGAAAATGAAGAAATACCAAGACCATTCAGTTATCAGTGTTTAAATATTGCTTACATATGCTATGTCTTTGAGCGTTGGTGGGATTGAATCAGTGGATCATTTTCAATGGATCCATTAGATCAATTTCACGCTAAGTACTCAGTCCAAGGGCTAAAATAAAATGAAATATATCCAAAAAATGGTCAACAAATATATAGCTGCACATTGTCATATGCACATTTTGTCTTTTCAATATCATCTTGCTAAACTACGAATCACAACCTGAGAAGAAGGCCAGGATGAAATGATATAGTGTTGTCGGACAAATGTCAATTATGTTGAAGACGAGATACCCAATAGCATGGTGAAAGGAACAATTCTGAATAATAAATGCAAAAAATTCAACTTTTTTACTTAAAACAGAATAAATAAAATAGAATTGAATGATATTTTCTTGCTTTCGAGGATGAACTGTGTAACTTCTATGTTTTTATTGATGACATAGAAAGTTCATTCAATGCTTATCAAAACAACCAGTCATATCGGATTAGAGGGATATTGAAATTGCTTCAGATTTTAGGATTTGAAATGTTTTTGATACTTGTAATTTACTGCTTGATCACCAAGTACATATCTAGGAAGTTCAAAGAAAAATATTGTGAAAACATATACAAAGGCAATTACATTCCAGTCACAACTTTATGTAAAATTTGAAATTTTCTTGAAATTCATGTGATACCTATGCTTAAGATATTGTGAAAGTATCAATTGTTCTTCAGGGACAATTCAACAGATGTGAGATATCAAAAAAACATTTCAAAATGATTGTCCTGTCCATGAATTCATGCACTACTTTGGAGTCCTGTAAAAATAAGTTGGAAACCAGTGAAGTTCTCCTATGAGATGTTTTTCAAAGCAAGTGAAATTTGTTCTTCATTTTTATCATTTTGGTTATTTTGATAAGTATTGCATGAAATATAATGAGTTTCGAGTTCATTTAAATGGGTTTGTTTTGATTCTCCTCAGGACAGTAGTAGTATAGTAGAAAGATTCTGATCAAAAGCAGTCAAGCTTCAATAATAGAGTCGTTACTGCACAGAGGAGAAACTCTAAGAAGCGCCCTGAGAAGGATCCCAACAAAGCACCGCAAATTCACCATTCCTTAATACTGCGCCATGTATCAAATTCATAAAAACGCTGCATCAACCTAACCGCACTTGTCCGCCAACACCCCATCATCACCGTCCAGACCCAAACGACCTTACACGACCGCCTAATGCTACGTGCCCCCCACCAACACATGCATGAACCCGTCCCACTCGTTCTCAGTCCGCGCCGGGTCCTTCCACTCCGAACTGTCAGCCCCGCTGAGTCCCAGCTCCGCGTACAGATCGTTGTTGTTGAGCGACTCCAAGTCGGTCTGACTGGTGAGGCTCAGCACCGAGCCCCAGTTGATGGGGCGCGTGAAATCATCATCCCCCAGGCCAGAGTCCGCGTCTGCGCCCCCGCCGGGGAAGGGCGTGGCCCTACCGGAGCAGTTCATGTCGCGCAGGCTCTGCTCGTATCCGGCGGGCGACGTCTCAGCCACTGGGGGCGCCACTGGCAGCGAGGCGGGGTAGGTTGGCTCGGGCGGCTCCGCTTCCATCTCGCGCTCGAGCCTGCGCAGTGTGTTGCAGATGAGCACCGAGCGGCGCAGCGAGGGGTCCGAACACTGCCGGTACCGAGCCAGCTTGCACATGGAGAGGTTGAGCACCGCCAGGCGGCGCTGCCGGTAGCAGGGCACGTGGCACCAGCGCGTGCGGCCGTCGCAGCAGCGCGCTCTGACGGTTGGGGTGGCGCCCAGTTCGAGGTAGGACTTGCCGTTCTCCTCGCAGCGGATGGTCTGCTGCTGCGGCGGCTGGTAGTACTGCCAGTAGTCCGGTTGGGATTGGTACCTGGAAGCAAAGAGGAGGCGTTATAGATGGCGCTATATTTGAATCCTCTACTAGTTGGGAGTGGAATAATGGATTTCGATCTATAAATCGCGCTAATGAAGAAAATGAGACCTGGTGGCGCTACTATTCAATAATTTCAGCAAACGAATTCTTGATGCAAAACAATTGAATTTCATTATATCACGTAGGGTTCTCATATACAACAATACAGACGCTGCCCTAGTAAGATGTTCGAAAATGGCTACATGAAATCGTTAGAAACTCTGAAAAGTGTTTTAAACTGCCAACTTAGACATGGACCTTAGCTTTTTAAGTGTCATCCGAATACAAAGCAGTAAGCACTACTCGGCTGGTAATCGTCGAGAGTCCGAAGGATTGAAATCTAGGTACCAATAATGTTCGGTTGGTCACCTATTTCCTACAGCTAAACGATACTATAGAAATAAATAAATATTTCCAATAGCCGCCGCGGGATTTGAACCCGGACTCTCTAGACTATAAGTCAGCGATTCAACGCACTCGACCACCAGCCCAGTTAATATCATTGTTGATATCATTCATAATCGAATATTCATACTTTTTTATCGATACCTGCATTAACCTTCATATTTGGTTGAAATCTTGTCTAAACTTAAGATTTACCGACGCAATGTTTCTCAAAGTAGGCGAAATCAAGAGACTTGGGACCATCGAGAAAAACGATAGTAGCGCCTCTTCTGAATTTTATACGAACTAAAACTTTAGATTGTCGCCATATTTTACCCCAAGTACACTCTCTTGTCACTCATGTCATGTAGACAGCGGTTTTGTGCTAAATTGAAGAACATTCACATCGATGAGTATGTTCTATTGAATGATAACATGATTACAGGAAATTTGCCTGAATGATGAGAACATAGGAATGAGAATGACTCACGTTAAAAACAGTTCGCTAAAGCGCTGTGTTAAGGTTTTTCCAGAGATGGATACAGACTGGTGAATTCACTTCCTATTCTGTGACTGGTCCCAAATCTGTTGATTTCGCAAACTTTGATAAAATTTGTCTAAGTGGAGCCGCGATTTCAACCAAATTTACAGGTTACTGCAGGTGTCAATACAAAAGTATGAATATTCGATTCTAAATGACGTCTTATCGTTTCTAAAAGTTTCATGTAGCCATTTTTCAATGAGTTTGATGAGAATATGTATCAAACCTGGATGAAAAGAAAATT
This sequence comes from Chrysomela aeneicollis, assembly GCA_029955515.1. Taxonomy (NCBI): domain Eukaryota; kingdom Metazoa; phylum Arthropoda; class Insecta; order Coleoptera; family Chrysomelidae; genus Chrysomela; species Chrysomela aeneicollis. The sequence continues at coordinate 20,158,227 of JARUHQ010000009.1, read as the reverse complement.
ATTCAAATATCTTTCGATATCTCGATCTTTCGATAGTAGCGCCATCTATTGTTGTACATGGGAACCCCACGTAATGACATGAAATTCAATTGTTTCAAATCAAGGATTTTTCTGCTGAAACAGTAGCGCCCACAGTCTATATATATAATATGATTTCTATGGCGCCCACCAGGTCTTATTTTGTATCATTGTTTTTCCGTATACCAACGAAAAAACTAAAATTTGTAGTGGGTAGATACCTTACGTATATACTGTGAGAAATTAGAACTGCGCATGCGCAGAACCATATCAATAGAGCACAAAAACGTCATCTCACCTATTGTAAGGTTGCTGGCTGAACCTGGCCGGTTCCGGCATGCCCCCCGAGCACCTCTCCTCGTCCGACAGCTCCTCATCGAACTCGTCGTCGTCGAAATCGTCGTCGGTGAGCAGGGTGGCGGCTAGGGCGGGCGTGGGCGCCCGCCACGCGTCCGCCGTCGGTACGGCGACCGCCCTCAGCCTGGCGATGCAATCGTCTGCCTCCCAGCGCCCGTTCTTGGCGGGCACCACCGCCGTCGGGTCCGAGGGGGCGGTCGCCGCCTCCTCCAGCTTGCGCTTAGTGCCTCCCTGTCCCCCCGCTACCCCTGCTGCTGTCGTCGCCTGCAAACCCATCATGGCACAGTTAGGCTGAAACGAAGAAAATGCTTTTAGTGATATTGTTCCAAGAATATTTTTTGTCGATACGATTCATCTTAGATACGATGGTGGCGGGAGGGAGCTTAGCCACTGGCGAAATTGAAACAACGTCTTGGTCATATTAGCCACTGCCACTGAGCGGTTATAATTTGTAATTCGCCATTCGTTAATATTTATAGATATTTATGTTGTAATAAAACGTGAAACATTCGTGTGTTGATACTTAGATTTGGACCAATTTTACTTATAGTGCAGTTGTTTGTGTTTTGTGTATGAACTTGACTATTCATTGAAGAAGATGATACATCTACTGGAGAAACAAGATATTGGTGTCATAGTCTCATAGGTAATTATATCAAATTATCATTGCTAGCAATGCTAGCATGCCTTTTCATAATGTCACAAGTGCTGAATTGAGTTTTTCTCGAAAACAGAACGATCGAGGTATACATTTTATTAGGTAGGAAAAATTACAATTCAAGCTCACATTCTTGTATGTAGGTATTTATTTTACCTTCAAGTTGGTACTGTTGGGAACAAACAAAATCTGAGGTTGGCACTCTTGTCATTTCATTTGTCAATCGTAAATCGGTTTGGCGCGTGCAAAAAAAAATCTCTCTAGTGATAGTGAAAAACATGTGAAAAAACATATTTATTTTTGAAGTTTAGACTAATTCTGCTTTGTGGATAATGCTATTTAATCACTAAGTACTGATATCTTTGCAGTGTCGTTCTCGAAATGCATTTGCAGTTTGCGAATACATCCTAATACCAGATGGGAACTGTAAATTCGAACTCTCGATGAAGGTAAGTTCTGCATTGAAAGTTATCTAACTTATTTAACTACAAACCGAACTAATCTGATATTGCTTCTAAAATATGTTGATCAGCATAATCTATGATTGTTCTTGTATAGCCGGCAGGTGCTCGATTTCGATCACCGGAATTTTCAAGAATATTTTCGACAGCATTTCCGAGAAACATTTCTTTCTTTTCATTTCCCGAAATCACGATCGCCCTGTATATACAGTTATTGCGAGCGTAAATTAAATAGAAAGCGCCTTCACAAAAGCCGAGTCCGCGTTTTATCCGACATGGTACGCCGTTCACTTCGCAGCACATCTATAACGTCGCGTTCCTATCGCGAGTTTCTCCGGTTATTCACAGTTTTTTCCGCACTCCAGCGGTTCTACGCGGAGAGAAATCCAGGAGCACAATCTGCTGGCAACAAAAACGGCTAGAGAAGAAACTCATTTCACAACTCGCCGTGGATAGTCGAAATTCGGAAATTTCGCACGATGCGGTAGGGAGGATACCTGTACCTCCACCAAGCTGGATTGATTTATTGGGGGTACTTTGTGCAGTGCCGTAACCAGGCAGGTGCAACAGGTGCACGGGGTTTAGGCTGAGGACAAAGGGGGTCCTAAAATGAAATTGACTTTGAATTGGAAAATTTGAGCCCGCTATGATGGCCCAGCAGGCTGTTATGATGATAATTTGATTCAAATATGATAGAAATAGAAAAATTGCATTTGATTGATAATGAATTTATGGATACATTTTTCGAAATCGACGCTCATCATTGAGATCTCGAAAACCGTAAAGGATGAATTGTGACAAAGTTTCCAAAATATTAAAAAAAAAAAAGACTTGAATTTTGTAATTGAGTTCAAATTGAGATCAAATTTTTCTTCGCTTGTCACTGAATATACTCCAAAACAGAAAGCACATCTTCATATTTTATTCCATATTGTATTTCAGGGTTCAATGTAACGGTTCAATTTATAGTGAAAAATATTAATGGATTTCCGTATTTAAAAAATAATTGTTAATTGCCACAAAAAGTCAAAACGTCCAATTTGAAAACTAAGAATGTCATTATGTCTATCGAAAACCGATACGAAGAACTTTAAATTGGGGCAAATTTGCGGGATTGGTTATTATCATGGTAAAAAAAATTCGCGATAGCTCAGTTTTCAAAATATTCAAAAAACAGAATTTTTGAATCATCTATTTTATTTCATTCTTGCTTTATTACTAGGGATACAACAAAACTGAAAGCGCCTATTCATTACTACATTTTGCCATCTTCAAAATATCATTATTAGATTTTGTGTACGACGTTTCGTCTTATTGCGGCCATCAACAACTTTTTTTTTAATTCCAACATTCATTTTTTCCACACTTTTCAATAACCCTGAATACCTAGTTCAATAAAATAAAGTTTGAAAGTATTCCCAGTCAGGAATTATGGGTAATCAACAATCTAAATTCATTGTAAAACGGAATATTATGCTGAATGAGGGTGCATCATATTTTGTCATAGCTTTGTAGGTATTTTAACAAAACCATACTTTAGTACTATTCGCGATAGAAAATAACACGTAGCACTATCTCATGGTAACAACTCGAACTTCTCAAAGTGGTATCGTTTTTGTTTTGTTTTCATATTTTTGATATTTGTGTCATTGTGACAAAGGTGTCGTTGTCACCAAACAATAACTGAAACGAGAAAAACGATAAGATTTCACATGTATTTCACCCGAACATCTCTCGAAAAACTGCTGGAAGTACACCTTTCACATCAGAATAGAGGTTAAGTTTGTCTGTTGGTTATCCCTCAGAGAGTTCAGTGGTTATCCCACTACGAGTAGTTCACGAGTCACCGCTAGGTGGCGTATCGCTTAGCACCTATCGCGAATACATAATTCAGAATGGTGAATCTAGCAGAACCGTGTGTTTCCCCAATATTCACCTATCTATCATGGATAGAATATGGTTCTGTTTTGATAAAATGAGGTTTCAATCCAATACAATTTTCATTTGGAAAACGTTGAGATGATGATTTAAGCGATTACGTAGTGGCATTTCACATTCCTATGAAGTACGATGATTACATATTCTATACAATTACTTATTTACGTTTTTCCTTGAATCTAATAGTTTAGCAGGGCAACCTATACCTTTACCAACAAATTAATTATTCAGTCGACCATTTGAATGAATCTATCGAAAATAAAAAAAAGCAATAGCAATGTCATTCCGATAAAAGCAAATCTAAACCGTACCTATCTATAATAGACGGATCACGATCAAACCCATAAAAGGCATGGCGATACCAAATTCAGCATACCAGAAGTGAGTACCCACTGCGGAATAGTACGTTCGATATCAATGACGTCACATTCTAATCGAAACAATGCCATTCATTCATGTTTTTTCGTCGAGTGCATATCGATGACGTCACGGTGCACTTGAATCAATTTCGGTTACGATCGAACCGTTCATTGTTTGAATAATTAAGTGGGCCGCTTCAATTGCAGCACGACTAACCATTGACCCATAATCGGATGATTTTTTTATAGCGCCGGGTGCGCGAATAGTAGATAAATTACGTAAGGTGATACCTATCGAGAGATGAGGAGCCGATTGCAGGCAAAAAGTGCGATATTTCGGTTGCTGATTTATGACTTTGGTTATGCTATCTTTTATGACGGCTAAATGAAAAATCTAGCCACCTGGGAACTACTACATGACTGATACCTCATACGAATAAAAAACATAGACTGGTATTTCCCAGCCTTTCCCAACACGACTGTCAAAGTTGTCAAACGAAGGTCTGACAGCCTTTTCATGATGCCAACACGACTGTCAAAGTTGTCAAACCTTCTTGTTTCCACGATATTTGGTTCGGGCCTTGTCGGACCAACTCGCCGTTTTCATGTTTCGAACGAGTTTCTCAGATTGTTTACGATTCATGACGTGGTCATTCGTGTTGTCGTATTAGCGTTCTCAAAGCGTTGATTTTCGCGTTTTTTATCGATTAATTCACTTATTCGTGTATTAAATATATTGCTCTTCACTTGAAATGGTGAAAATTGTTTTATTTGTGGTTAAAAGCATGTTTCTGGGATTGAAGTGTCAATAGTGTCATTTCATTGGTGAGTGCCATAGTCGTTATTTCGGGATATAAATAATGTGGAATAATGCATGGATATTTATTCTATTCAAGATGACGAATATTTTCAGTTGATCGAAATTGTATTTCACAGATTTCCTTCATTCATAAAAATGAACAATTATGGCCAGTCAATGTATTTTATTGGTCTGAGACTGATACTGATCTGACATATTCGCCCTGTATACGATATATTTTAGTTGCCCACAAATTTGTCAACACATTTTATCAGAATATCTACAATAGTTTTGAAAATATCTGATTTTTGCAATCGATTTTTTACGATTAATCAAGCATACTTCTCAGACATTTCTTACCAATACATTATTCAATTACTTTTTTATGATGAATTCGAATATGGTAATAAGAACAAAAAAAAAACGTTATATAAAATGTTCAACTCAAAATGGTGTTCACAGGAAAAATAAAGTTGGCAGGTGTTTCTTCGTCATGTTTAGGCAAAGTTGCTTATTTAAGTGCTGAAAAATAAACTGAACGGAAATTTGGATCTCCAACAGTTTTACAATATCGCAAATAAACGAGAAACTTATGATTCTCGCTTTCATTTTTTTTTCTATATTCTAATAAAACTATGTGACCATTATATGGGAAACTTTTAACAATAAATCAAATATATGGCATCGTTTTTCAAATAATTTTCGACATATCGCCATTCTGGATTTTAATATCTTTAGATAACACTTTTTCTGTTTACCAGATTTAAAAAAAATATTTGAATAATGTCTTGGTAAGAAATGTCTAGGATGATTAGGTAGTTTATTATATAGAAAATCGAAGACAAAAATCATAAAAATTCTATTGAAGATATTCCAAATTTTTTATAAGATTATTATTCGAGCACTAAGATGCACAACTCCGTCCCAATTTGATCAACTTCTAACTATTTGAAGATAAGCAAGACTCGAAAAATGGACAACCTGTATACTGTGACCAGCACAAAGCACGCATTACATGAGAAACTTTCAATAATAATGTTTGACAAATATCGATATGTGAAAAATTTTTGAGTTTTGATAAAAATCTGAAATATTCAATGAAGCCAAACAGTAATATCTTGAATAATATTGTGTAACAATTCGCAAACTATTACTACTATTTTAATCGGGAAAATTTTTTGACTTTCTTCATGTTCTGTCAAATTTTTGTTCTTATGGAAAATAAAAATTTTAATTGTGTAGATACAAGGACTTATTAGGAATAAACAGTATCGGGGTTATAATCTCCTGAATAAATTTCAGTTACCTCTTTGAGCTTCCGCGAAAAAAAACTCTCATGAAACAGCTGAACACATGGCAAATTCACGAATTTAAAATTTTATTGTTTTTATTCGAATAAAATAGAAATTGCTTACAAATCTTTACAAAATATCATATTTGAAATGTTACTTTTGGATTTCTCAACGATTTTTGTCAGAAATGTATTTCTCTACCTAAATGAAATTTTATTACATTGGAAATGTTTTATTTCTTTCAAAACTTGTACTTAGCGACAAAATGTCTTTTCCGAATAAGTATATCGCTTTCGTTGGCTCCCCCCGATTATAAAACGAGGACAACAGTGGACAACGACAACGGCAGAGCCGCCAACCGAGCGCAAGCATCAGAAGCGCGGCTGTCGAATCGCCTCGCCGCGTACAAAAACCGAGCAGGCCGCGGAGAGGCCTCGGCCGGCCAGCCAATCGGCGCGCGATACGACTAAAACAAAACAACCTTGATCGAGCGTGTGGCGCAAGCGGCGACCGGCCTTCGCGTTGCCGTTTCGAAAACCGGTCGACTTCGGGGACGTTCGCGCTCCGATGGTAGCCGAGCGAGCGCGATCTCAGCACACTCGACCGTCACGTACAGGGTGGCACCGTCGAGAGTCCGGTCTACGTTCGTGAAGTTAGTTATTGAAATGTAGGAGGCGATTTAGAAAGGGAATACATGTGTTTGCATGACAAATCGCAGAAGAGCTTGAAGTATGACAGTGAAAGACAGTAACAGGGTACTAAATGAAAAAGCGTTGTGCATAAATCTGCCTTCATGCACACAAATTTTTCATTAATCTGTCATTTCATCATCATTTTAGTTTTCACTAGAGATGTTATAGGTCTGGCAGAAAGTACGGTGATATGGGAATTTTTTTCAATAATAAACTTCGACAAATTTCGTAATGCTCTACAAATTTTCGTGTTTGGCGGGAAAAAAAGAAAATTGTGTCTCATAACAAATTTATTTGAAAAAATATCGAAAAATGTTATTCGGAATAGTTGTTCTGAACGTCATAGAAGAAATTTCAAAGAAACTCATTGGTAAAGTCAACAGTAATATTTCGAAAGGTATTTTGTAAACATTCGTAGGTAATTTCTATTTCATTCGAAGAAAATTGTAACTGTGAATTTGCCATGTGTTCAGCTGCTTCATAATCACAAGATGTCACTGAAATATCTTCAGAACAATATAATCTCGATACTGTTTATTATTCACAAAGATCCATGCGTCTACAATTTTTTTTATGGAAACATGAAATTGATTCAATTATTGACATAACAAGAACTTGAAGTACTTATAATGCTAGTAAATGCAAAATAAAATGAACTTGAAAAATATTCAAAAACATTAGATTTCTTACTCGATTTCTTACAAATAACCGAGATCAAAGAATGAAATATATATGTTTTACCTTCTGGTGTACCTATGTATTTTTATGAAAGCATGTTTTTAAATATATTTATTCACGATTATTTCATTATAATTATTAGATATAACAGAGTCGATATTAAAAAGGAATATCTACAAAAGTTTGCATTACAAATCGCATAAAAATAAAAAAATTGTCTGATGACAGTGAAAAATTATTCAAGGAGCGGAGTGCATATATAAATCAGCGTTAATTCAAAGTTTTTCTGCGATTGTTGTTTTTGGTTGGATTTTAAAAAACAGATTTTAATACAACCAACTATGTGGTGTCAATTATTGTCAATAATATTATTCTCAAAAATGAAGGCTCATAAAATGCATGTAAATTAATTCACTTCGAGATTCTCGAATCATGAACCAATCTCATAAAATTGCATTTCTCCTTACATAACGAAATAGCCTTCATTTCGATACGCGTTTATTATTGTTCGAACTGTCAAATGAAAGTCAGTAGAGTTTATGTTTGCGCATGAACTGACAGCATAAGTCAAAGTCTGAATATATTAATTTTCGATATTAAATCGTTTTATTTAATAGAAGACTTCAAATGAATGCAAAATAAAAAAAAACATATGACATATGTTTTATAAGACCCGTTGTCGTACTTGTAGTGTCTTATAAAACTTGTGCCATAACATACTATTATTGTCCATCAAATGTATCAACTAAGAAACAGATTTTGAAATATCAAGACGAAAAACAATGTCAATTCCTGCCTTTAGTATACATACCCTCATTTTCTTATCGTCCACAGTCTTATTGATGCCTTCGGATCAAATCCTTATAGCGGATCTTGATCATCACATTTCTTCCAAATCATTGCGATATATATATTATAATATATTCACTACCATCACACATCAGTCAAAACTTAACTCGCACTCAACTACCATTCAACTCTCAACTGTCAACGTTGTTGTTGGAACTGAAGTAACCGAACATGTTTGACTTATCCAATACCTGGCTCTCTACAGGTAGGCCGGTGACGTCATCTTCGAAGAAGCCCGAACAGCTCCGAAGATGAAAACATTTCAGGTGGGGGTGAAATGGAAATTCCCAGATCTCAGCTCGCGAATACCTCTACTTTATTTTCCCACACTATATCATATACATATATCGCGTAAAACCGTTTTGGGACTCGCGAGCAAAACGGGCTCACAACTGAAATAAATCATTTGTTCCATTATTGATTATATAGAATTTTAATCACGGAGAAATGACTATAGGAAGCGTTCGATTGTGTTGACCACTCTATATTACTTCTCAAACTTCATAGCCATAGAATTTGAAAAAGGGTACTTGATATCTTTAAATCATGTTTGAGCTATAAAAAACAACAATTGTGCATTAGATAAGAAAATTTCTCTCAGAATTTACTGAGATCAGGAAAGGAGTACCGCAGGGAAGTGTACTGGGTCCGTTACAATTTATGATTTACATAAATGATCTTTCTGAAATCTTCAAACATTCAAATACTCATTACAGTTGTTGGTCATGCAGATAATTCAAGTCTCATTCTACCTGTTGATCATTACTTTCATTTGGAAAACGCCTATTACAAGAATTCTCCGAAAAATAAAATTTGCTGACTTAATAATATTTTGTCTCGTATTTTGTCTATGTCTTTTATGTTTCTTAATTGTTTTTTTTTATATTTTATCTATATTATTTATGACACTGTACTTCGTCTATTCTGAAAAATTTTGACTATACGTTAAATGTATCGGTAGCTATGGTTTAGATATGTTAGGTACTTTCAAAAGTCATTTTCTATATATTATATTTATACCCAAATTTTGAATTTAGTCCTGACTCGAGTTTTTTAACTGTCCTAAATTGAAAACTCCAATAAATCTATCTATCTACTATAGAAACTAGAAAGTAGGAACATTCCACGAGTTTGAAAAATTCAAGCTTAGTAGTGTTTTTTTTTTCATTTTGAACTATAGGTGATAAATAAAAGACACCGTGATGAAATTTAAAAATAACTCAATGCATCTTAACCAACTATCTTCACTAGGTCAAAACACTATTACCGAATTCAAATAAAATCACCTGTCAAAGATGCCATAAAATCAGAAGTCCAATTAGCAAAACTTAGTTGATAGTAAGGGATTTTCCAATAAAGTCATTGAAATACTCTCACAATTCGAAAGGATGAGCAGCTTTTACCTGTACAAAGCTGCTCATAAATGCGGGTCCTACACCCAGGTAGAAAATCTCTGTCCCTTATGCCTGTCTATTTCGAGCATTTGGTGGATGAGGGTTATTTCTGGGTAATGCTTTTCGGCAGGCCAGACCTTTCTCCTGGTACGATATAGGTAGAAAGGAAGGCCCAGACATCCTGAGTTATTTCGAAAAGATTGGCTTGGAGTTATTTCCCAAAATAACTCCAGATACTGGAGTTGTATCAAAGTGATATTAATTTCATCGTTGGTTGAGATTACTTATTCAGCGAATTTTCTCTCTTTGTATTTTCTTTTTTGTAATAGTGAGGTTATGCGAAACTGCAGAGTTAACAATTTAGATGTTACACAATAGCATTGATTGATTATTGCCTATCCAGGCCCAAATGTATAACAGACAATATTGAAAATAGCTATTTTTGTATAGTGCGCAAAGTGATACATTGCCGGTCAAAAAAGACATTGATAATCTTTAAAGAATGGCATCCATAAAAAAACTGATTCTTCTATAACATTCCTCATTATCACATTTTATGTACTGTTTATTTTAGTTCTTATATTTCGAAAATTTATTGTTCCTATTAATCCTACTCTATAATTGGATGTATATCTGTTGAGTAGTGTAAAAAAAAACACTTTGCGTTTTAAATACACGCAAGATTTCTTCTACTAGTGCCACTAGTGGTGATTCTCTAAAGCTCGATTTATAAACTACGCTGCCGTAGCTACAGTTGACGCTGCAGTTACTGTTCGTAGATGGAATGTGCTAAAAATAAACATCTGCTTATAAACTACGCAGCTCACGCAGATGCCGTCAGATATCTTGTCAATACATTTTGGAACGGTAACGTCAAATGTAGCTATGGCAGCGGAGTTTATAAATCGAGCTTGACTTTCATGGTGTTATTGAGATTTAGCTTTTTCAGTTGATATTATTTTTACTTTATACTCAACGGACTGGTATTTTATGACAAATGCGACAAGTTCATGATACTTACTGTGACTTTGATATCATCTTCAACATTCAAGCATTTCATGGAACCATGTCATGAATCTATCATATACAGTGTCACACATAAAGTTCGCGACATATAGAAGTTTTTTTTATTAATAAATATAAAAAAAAATTTGACTTCGCAGTTAGTTTGTGCTTGAAAAATGAGTAAAATACAGCATATTTCCTTTTTTCATGCACTCTAAACCTGTCAAATTTGATTTTTTTTTCGAAAATCCTCAAAAAATCAGTTTTTTTTTGTAAATTTCGAAAAATTCCAGAGAAACAAGTTACCCAGTTTCCAATTTCATGCATTTGTTCCAAATTTGGACTCTCTACTGTCACTTCGACTACTACTAAGTGAAAATTTTATTTCGATTTGATCAGTACCTACTATTTTCATCCCGAGATGTTGCATTAGTTTTGTATTATTCAAAATTTGGTTTTGAAACTGTAGATCATTGTTTAGTTTACAGAAAAGTATGATATTTCGGATTTGTTTGTAACTGAATTATTGGTCAGAAAAATAATCAAACTGGATAAAAATCTATTGAAAAAAGAAATACGAGTGTAATAAGAATGAAGAGAAATTCGTTCATTCGATTACTGACATATTAACGTCCATACATTAAAAATCCACATCAGTTTAACAATGAAATGAAAAAACTAGATGAACTTTGCAACAACAAAGACGAATTTCTGGAGATGCATTTTTTTTATTTTCTGGTAACAGGCCAATGTGGGTATTTCCTGGGCAAGATATGATATTGAAGTCTCATATTCATCAAAATTATGAAATTAGAATCATGTTTCGTTCGAATCGATAGAGCGAAAGATTCGAAGAATTAAAAAAATGGAAAAAAGTCGAAGTGGCAGTAGAGAGTCCAAATTTGGATCAAATGTATAAAATTGGAAACTGTACAACTTTTTTCTCTGGCCTTTTTCGAAATTAAAAAAAAACTGATTTTTTGAGGATTTTCGAAAAAAATGTAAAATTTGACAGGTTTAGAGTAGCACATGAACTCATTTTTCAAGCACAAAATAACTGCGAAGTAAAATTTTCTTTATATTTATTAATAAAAAATACTTTCATGTGTCGCGAACTTTATGTGCATGTGACACTGTATATTATAATTCATAATTTTCCTCGATTTCTGTGGTAGGAATTTCAAATTTAAAATTGTTGCTCCTTCTGCTACATGAGATGAGGACGTGCCTTAGATATAACTCACAGTCACTATTTTCAATCATGCAATATTTCGTGCGGAAATGCTGTCACTAAATGACATTCCTTGGGAAACGCCATTTTGTATTGGGATTTGAAATGGTCAAAGGGTACCTACTTTTTAACCGGTTGTAAAAAAAGCACATTTGTTTTTCTGATGGTGCAAGAAATGTTCTAATGAATTTTCATCTTACCCATAGTGTCACCATATTTCCATAATATGATCAGAAAGCTGGTGAAAATTTGTGAGAAAATCAACTGATTCGGGCTGAGATAGAACTCGACACGTGAAAAAATTTAATAATTCAAGACTTAATGAATCCAGCAGGGCTATTCGATTAATTATACGAATAATATATTCTCGTTTCAAAATTCTTTGCTAATGATCAGAATATGTTAATTCTGATGTTATCATTCACCAACTAACGAGGTACGATACCAACATTTTCTTGGCAATATTTTCTGGCCAAGAAGTGTTTTTAGAAACTACAGAAAGTTTTTTCTTCTTCCGCGTTTGCTACCTATAACCACTACCATGAACCATTTTTTATGTCCTAATCCAATCCCGCCTACCCTTCCAAAGGAAAAAGCAAGTTGGGGTCTCCCCCCCAAGAAATTAATCTCGGTGAGATGATGGAATGATTCGAAGGAAGTCTTTCCAGTGACGTCACGCAATGACCCTTCTTCCCCTACAAGTCTATGCAACAGAAATGAACTTTTTTGGGTACGCAACATTTGAAATCATGATTGATTTCCATGAAATTCTTACGGTCCTGCCAATATATTTTTGATGTCTAAAAGTCATTTGAGAGCAGAAAAAAGAATATATCTACGAAAAACGATTGTTGCTACCTTCGACTTTGAATATCTTGACTCACTAATGCCAATTTTATCGAAACTTTGGGCTACCTCATAAAATGTCAAAACGAAAATGCACACAAAACGTTTTTTTGACACCTAAAGATAATCTTGTGTCAGGGCAAAATGTGTATATTGCCAATTGGTGGATATAGTTATCAGATTCACGAATAATTTCGATCGTCAATAATTTTCATATCCTAAAAAGCAGTTCAGGTATGATTTTTATGAAACATAAAAAAAAAACTAATAAATATTTTCATTTTACAAAGATACTGTTTATTTCCATATTCAAGATGATATTTAAATACTTCTCCGACAATTCCTCATTATGTGAATTACTGATTGATTGATTTAGTTTAGTTTGGAAAAATTTTATTGATATTGACACCAGCGTACATAAACAACCTTGACACCATACGCCTGCTAGCGCCAGTAATCACGCAACCAGTAATACAGAACCACACAAGTACGTAGTGCGCAAGCGCGTATGAGTTACTCTAGTTAGTGCGTCCTTGACTCCTTGCGAAAATCTGTGATACCAAAGATACTGTGATATTGAACTGATGCAAGCAGCAAGCCGCGCATAAAACTGTAGCCGTACTCTTTTGAATGATCTAACCCGCTGTCATCAACATCGAAATAGTTCCAGCAAAGAGTATAGGTTCCAGTTTTAAAGTGAATTCAGAGGTTATGTATCGACACATTGAACTTAATAGATAAAGAGTTCTCGGTATAATTCAAAACGAGACAGAAATTTCAATAAATAATATGAATTTGATTTCAGAACGCTTATATTGACAGTGAGTACCTTCACAATATACCTAATTATTTCTATCAATTCAGGCGCGAGCGTTGTGATATTTTTCATATCAACACTTGTGCTTTTTTTCTTTCAAATAAACAATACCATGGTGATATGAGCTATATACTTTCTGAATAACAACACAGTGTGATTATTGACGTTTTCATACGTGGTCGTAGGAAATAGTACATTATATACCGCGGGACTGAAGTAGTACATTTAATCCTGAAGGTAAAGTTTATTAATTTACCTGAAGGATTAAATGTACTTCAGTCGCAAGGTATATACGATACTTTTCGTACTTCCGGTATGATTTTATTAATTATTTCAATAATTTCAATCAGTTTTTTCTCTCTTCAACTCATTTAATAAACTGTCTTTAAAATAAGTTACCATAGTAACATTGCGTTGTGACAGTTATAATTTAGAAACATTGTCATTACTAGTGTCATTGTAAAGAAACATTGTTATTGATAATTATTGGTATCATGAGTGAAGAAGGTGTATCTGATATTGACAAAAGAGCAGCCGAAGTAGGTGAAGAATTGTTACCACCGAAATCTAGAAAACTATACGAGCAGCAGTACGATGCTTTTAAAAAGTGGTGCCGCTTAAAAAATGTGAGACAACCTACTGAAAATGCGCTGTTAGTCTACTTCGATGATAAATCAAAAGCGGTTTGTGCCTCAACTCTCTGAGACTGGTCAATATGACGAACTGTCACAATATTAATTTGAATATTAACGTTAATTACCATTCTAATTAATTATATTTTTCAATAAAATATCCCTTAAATTCGTTTGTTTGTGATTTAATCGTTCCGGGAGTTTCGTCAATATTTAATCCCGGAGGGATTAAATGTGACACTTTAGTACCTGTCACAAGGGAGTGAAGTTGTCACTTTAGGCCCGGAAGTACGAAAAGGTTTATATTTTTAATCCTTGCCTCAAATTTTGATTTTTCACAATGATTCCGTATTGGCAATAATTGGGTAATTCGGGCGCGATGGCAACACTGGTTCAGAGCAAGGGGACTTCACCGAAGGCTCGACCGTCCAAAATGCTAGAATACGAGAGCACCATCATCCCCTTCGACGTCAGCCCCTTCGGAATAGCGCAGGGCTGCGACGAAGGGATGCTCCGATCACCGCAGAGAAATTGGCGACCAGTGGCGTGCGTCCACTGCTCCAGCTCATCAAGGGCTAGCTAGATATTTCTCCGGGCAAGATTTTTTTGAGTTTTTGTTTTCAAGATGATGATCGGTGATTTTTTTTCTTTACGGTGGATTTATGCAGAGGTTTTAAGTCGTAAGTTTTATGTCTCAAGTTTTAAGTAAAAAGTCATAAGAAGTTCATCCATTGGTTTTCAATGTTACCATTTATACAGCTGTCATAAGTTTTAAGTCCTAAGAAAAGTTGGCCAACATTTATCTCTTACGACTTAAGACTTAAAACTCGATCGATTTGCGCATGCGTCTGATTTTGCAAAAGGGTATCGTAACAAACAGCAGGAGTTGAATGCATGTAAAGCAAATAGACATGAATAAAAATAGGATTTAGTATGGAAATTTGGATTGAATCGAAGGAAATGAGAAAAATAAGCACACAAAATAACAGGATTGACACTATTGACAGTCCTTAAAACTTTTCGCATAAATGGTCGATTTTTCCTTACGACTTAAAACTTAAAACTAACGACTTAAAACCTCTGCATAAATCCACCGTTACTATCCGTCACTTGTGGATGAGTCAAGACATTGTACTTTCAAGTAACTAAGCAACGATCATTTCTCACAAAATAAAAAAGGCATGAAAGTGGACGAAATAGCTGAATTGAAAGAAATACATATCTCGTCTTGTCCAACTAGAAATCAAACACAGTTTGAATGTACAGGGTCTTCACATATATTTTGTGTTGCGAAACAAACTTACTTTTATCGTAAAATATTAATTCAAATTCAAAGTATAGTACCAGGAGATACAACTACTACCCCCTTTTTTTATCTTTTGTTAAATTTTTTTTCCAGAAACGATCTCATTCAGATTTCATATAATGTAAACAGAAAAACAGTTAAAGATCTAAAAAAAGTTATGAGCACCAAATTTATTTTTTTATATATACAGTGTCATCCCCAAAGTATGCACCATATGGGAAACTTGTTTATAAAAGTTTGTGCATGCCCTAAAACTAAACATGCACCAACAAAATACAGTAAAACACGCGTAATGTACGAGGAGTCTTAAAATATTTGATTTTGAGACAAGAGTAAAGTACTCTTATTTTGAAAAATCTCGGAAAATGTTATTTAGAAAAGTTGTTCAGCATTGAAAAATATATCTAGTTTTTAAGTCATGGCCATCTAAGTGAAGTTTTATTTTTTTGCCCATTTTTTTAAATGGGGACTACGAAAAAAATAATTTGCTATAACGATAAATAGACAGCATCCTGTATACGACGGTTTATTTTAAAAGCCTGTAATATTACAAATTACACAACTATGGTGTTAACCACGGTCAGTTTTTCTGAATGAAATAATTTTCAAATTTTTTGGTGCTTATTTTTATTTTTTGTGAACACCGAAAATTACTCAAAATTATACAGTTTTGTAGCAAGAACTCAATATTCAATAATATCAAATCACAAAACATCAAAATAAAATAGGTATTTCGGAAAAAACTCATCTCAAAATCCAATATTTGAAGGCTCCTCGTACATCACGTGTGTTTTACTGTATTTTGTTGGTGCATGTTTAGTTTTAGGGGATGCACGAACTTTTATCAAGAATAACTTTTCGTCGAAAAACCCTTAATAAATAAGTTTCCCATATGGTTCATACTTTGGGGATGACTCTGTATATATTTCTAGATATTTGACGCTAAAATTAAGATTTTAGGATTCTTTGCTATAAAGGGGGAAGATGGTCAGGACAGCTATGGAAATTATTGAAATATATGTTGTCAAATTGATGAATGCTTCAATACATCAGTTATTTGTGAGATTATTTTTCATGAGTTTCAGTTACAGGGAAAAAATAAATATTATATACTATCAGTATATTTGGAAAATGATAAAGATGCCAAAGCAGCACAACGGGAATAAGGACTGTTATAATATGGCAACCACCGAGTTCCGTCTACTAATATTTTCAAAAATATTATTACATTGTTCAATGAAAGAAATTCACCTTAAAAAATAGTAAAAATATACTCTACCCAATATCAAAGTTTAAAGAAATCTGTAAACTTTGCTAATAGTAACAAAATATGCATTCACAGTAGCATGAACTACGAGCAGATATAAGTCAATGTAGTAAGTAGTTTTTTTCTGCTCGTGGTCTAGCATAAAAATGTTTTCTATTATTTATACGCCACTGGCAAGTTCTCTACCACTGGCGGACTGGCGTTGCATTACTAAAATAGACCCTACCTACGCCTATTGGGCACCCTGGCAAGGCATATGATGGATGCTACGCTTTGCCATAGGGTAGGGTAGAGGAAGAGGGAACTTCTGATGGTTCAGTCACTCACGCACCACCAAGAAAAGTTGGCAGAACTTTCAGGGCTGGGGCGAAAGGAAAAAGAATTCAGTTAATTTTGCCAACTCGATTTTGTAAATTAAAAATTTTTGTTCATGACGACGAAAAAAACACCCTTGGTATTTTAGCTTTGCAAATATTACAAAGACATTTTTATTTTCCACTCTGGCACTTTCAAGAGCAGAATCCACAGCAAATATTAAATGTTAGCTCTTTCGTTAGAGCTAATTTAAACAAATTCGAGTCAATGTTGTGACCTGATGAAGGTGAGAAAATACACACTTTTATTCAATGATGTGTTTAAATTCAGGTGTTCTTTATAAACTTAATTAATTTT
Organism: Chrysomela aeneicollis; assembly: GCA_029955515.1. NCBI lineage: Eukaryota > Metazoa > Arthropoda > Insecta > Coleoptera > Chrysomelidae > Chrysomela > Chrysomela aeneicollis. The sequence goes on along the minus strand of JARUHQ010000009.1, from coordinate 20,140,956 downwards.
AATTTATTATGCCGGGAATATTTGGAATAATATTCAGGTACATGTTTCGATTATAAATAAATATGATGAAAAAAGGCTAATAGTGACATTTACTTCAATGAAACCAAGTAAATGTCCGAACCAATCTTCTTGAAATCTGCACAAAAAACTATCCACAATGAATACAAAAGCTTCATCGAAATATCTTCACAAATGAAGGTGTTAGCCTTGATAATTTCTGTTTCAATTAGCTGACCTCGTGTTTCCAACCATTCTCAAAATTCCTGGGACAACCTGTATTTGGAAAGGTTATCAATGGACGAAAATTGACCCATTATTTTTCAGTTGGCTGGTACGAACAAAGGGGACTTACATTTTTTTGTTTTTACTCAAATAGAAAGAATTTCCGGAAATATTGATTTATGCTTCGGATTCTGTAGATGGTAATTCTAATTTTGAAATTTTCAAATGTGTGATCAATTTCCTTTACATGAAAATATATGCAATATACAGGATGACTCAAAATTCGATGTAAATTTTCAAAATACAGTTACTGAACATTTTTTATTTTTGACGTAAACGCGCGATCACAAATAATCGACCCAATGAAAATTGACAACCAACAGTAAGTGTCAACAATGATACGACCTTCAATTGAGATCGTAGCACACGTAAGTTTTTTTTAGTCTGATATTGTGAAAATACACTCCTTTTGTTTATTACGATTGGTTGTATCAAAAAAATGAGAAGAGGCCAAATTTTCAGATTTTTTCATGGCCAACAAAATTATGCTGTTCGAATTGAGAGTTTCTCTCTTCAAACAAGAAATTTGGCCTTTGAAAGTATGGATCCCCGTCCAACTACCCAAAAACTTGGCTTACCTAAGGTTTCGAAGCAAAATGATTAAAGTGGCTCAAAAAACGGGGGAATGCCAATTTTCAAAATATTGTTACGAACCGCTGGCATTTCCGAGAAGGCCGGAAATCATCCTCCCGACGCGTGACTCACAACGAAGATATCGGTCGCAGACGCACCGCTACAATTAGCGGATGATTCATTGCCGTCGAATATGAAAAATACTTCCAGTTTATTCCTGTTCTTTCTGGACAATGATGTTTTTACCTATATAGGAACCGCGGTTTCGCGGACAAGTTAGTTATAGTTTGGAAAGAGTTGAGATTAGAAAGAAAGCTAGTACAGTGAACATTGAGATTTGTAAAGCGTCGTTGTGATTTAACTAAGTGTTTATTGAGTTGTATTTAGTGTGTTTAGTGAAATAAATTGTTCAGTTTTGTACTGAGTGTTTTAAATTCACTAACCCAAGTGGAAATAATGTAACAATATTCAGTTAGTTATTATAGTCATAGTTTCGAATAATATTTCAAATAAACGCTATTTTCAGTGGCAGCAGTTCGAAGGGGTTGCATTTATGACGTATTTTTATATGCAAAAAATCTTATTTTGATCCCAAAAATACGTCCTTGAAATATCTACATCGCATTTTGAATCATCATGTATATTTCACGTGGATAGATGATAATCAAAAAAAGTAATCACCATCTCGGTCGGAAATGGAAGCCCACGTTCGCTTTACCCCCCTTATTCATCGAATTAAACCTCCTGCGAAACGATCCCAGATATCCTGTTATTCCTGCTCGGGAAAACGAAAATACAAACTTTAAATTTTCCCTCCAACCGACGCCGTTTCACATTAATATCCTCATCCATCTCGGGAGTGGGGGAAGCAACTCGGTAATGGCCCAAAAATACGTGTATTCCCGCCGAAACCCTTGGATCCGACCAGGGCCGGACTCAGCACGAAGAGTAGACGAACATACAATTTGTCCCGAACTCTTTTGCTATATATATGGAGTCGAGATGAGAACTGGGTAAAAATTCGTTTGTTGCACTCCTATGAGTTCGGAAAAAAAATTTAGTGGAACTTACGTATTTTGACCTCCTGATCACGAATCTGAAGTCAAAACGCGGCGGTCACAAGTATTTTCGGAGATACGGCCCCATTTTGTCTCAAAAATGCACCATTGGACATGTCAAATTTCTGCTATTAGGAATACACAAAATTCACCCTTCTTTGAACCAAAACACTATACACGCATATATTTACTTGTTTCCAACACTTCTCAGCAGAAAAAACGATTATTGATTGTTTGGCTCATGGTAAGACGTTGCCAACATTTCAAATAAAAATAACCAGAAAATCAGTGAAAAAATATGGTTTGTTTACGTTTTGAAGAAGGGCGAATTTTTGTGAAAATAACAGTTGAATGTGAGCATGTGTGATGTTTTGGATCAAAGAAGGATTAATTTTGTGTTTTTATTAGCAGAAAATTTGAGATGTCAAATGGTACATTTCTGAGACAAAATTGGGCCGTATCTCCGAAAATACTTGAGACCGCCGCGTTTTGACTTCAGATTCGTGATCAGGAGGTCAAAATACGTAAGTTCTACCAACATTTTTTCCGAACTCATAGGAGTGCGATAAACGAAGTTTTACCGAGAACTGGAAGTGCTCGTGATGAATTATGTTGTTTTCTGTGACAGGAACTACGTTTGACATTTTATCTCTGTTGACAGGTAAATAAATGTCACTTTTTGTTAAATTACTTTCTTCTATTTTGGTTCTATAATGAAGTTATGAATCGAGAATGCGTATCGAAATAGCCTCTTTTCGATACGCATTTTTTATTATTCGGAGATTGGTACAATCGAACTGTCAAAATAACGACTTTTCCGGAGAAAAGTGAGTAGGTACTTTTTTTCTGGTTAAATTTCCCACGGTTTAGCTGGCAATAATTTTTGTTGCGATATTTTCTTTGCTTCTACTAACTCTGGTGGAGTCGAAGAAAACTCGTAATAAAACATTTTTAACTTCATATTATTCAAAATAACTACTAAAAAACATAACATCGAGATTTTTAAATCAAATCACATAATTTTTTTGATAGATATTTGATTACGTTGAAGGTTTCTTTATAACAACGCAGGTCTAATAAAATTGTCTTTATACAACTGCCTAGCAGTTCAAAAATCCAAATTTCACACTTTAATAAATTGAAATTATATGTTTTTTCAATATTGAATAATTTACCAGATATCTAACTTAAAAAAAACACCTATATGACCCGCGATTTTTTTTATTTTACGATTGCACTATAGATGTTCTCTTATAAATAGTCGTAGGACATTGTGCAAGTCAGAGAAAGGATATTGGGAAAAGATTACCCATTGACTGAAGACTCAGATATTATTTCAAGTACATGATTTATCAATAGAATATACTTTCAGCTTTAAATAATTTTGATTTTTTTTCGTAATGCCTATCCATATATTTTTTTCCAAAAAAACCTTTTCCGCTTGCAAATAAATATCCGACCTCTCGAACCCGCCTCACTACCCTGTACATCATTACGGCATTCGATATTCCCCGAGCACGGGGAAAGAGAGAGAGAGAGAGAGAGAGAGGGAGAGCGTCCATATAACGGGGCGGCGGCGTCGCCGTCGTCGTCCCCGAGCGTCGAGTGTGTGGTGGGGAGAAAGCCACCCCACCCCACCGGTTGGTCGTCATGGCAACGCGCCCACGTTGCCCCACTCGCCCCCACGACGCCACGGCAAAAACGAAGCGGCAGGGCAGGCGTATGCGGCGTCGCGACGCCTATACAGCACGGCTGTGATGTAGCGAACGCTAATGTGGGGAGGGGGGAATGTATGTGAGGTGTGGCATTAGCCATGGAAGTAGTCGTTTGCTGCTTGTTGTATGCCAGTTATTTTCGAAAGAAATGACGTGTTTCAGGTTTTTCCTCTTCCCTCTGTATATGTTGAAAACAATACTATGGAATGTCTGTATTCTTCATGAAAATAGTGGTGAATTAGCTGGATTTTTTATGTTTTCATCTGCTACACAAGTCAGAATTATATATATATAATTTACTGTTTTTATTAATACGTTTGTTTTTCATGAGCATGGAAACTTCCTTAGGAAAACTTTCCTTCTGAACTTCTATCCTCAACGCAGTGTCAGCTTCATTCGATTGTCTTAGAAATAATACACCATTCACCACTCTGTGTGTGATATTTTCTTTGAATTTTATCTTCTATCGATCATGTTGTACGAATGAGTTTAAAAAATTTTAAAAATCAGGTGTCAGGTGAATTTCTTTGAAAATGTATAACCACCATCAGTATTTTATGCTTTGGCTCCATTTCATCATCTTTCATGTTGAAAATAGTTTCTTCTGTTGGCCATTGAGGTTATGGTTGTTTTGGTTTTCGTTATTCTGTACCCTACTTCTCCAGAAAAACTTCAGGACATCTAGATTCGGCACTACTTACGCAAATATTACTTCTTTAGGAACTAAACAGAACCTAACATATACCTATTTACTGAGAGTTTGTTCACATTCAGCCAAACAATAATTTACTGAGAAAATGAACCATACCAAAAAGTATTATCATAATCCAGAAACCGATGTTTACACGCCGATTCCAGCAATTCACCTTTGTATATCAACTGCTCTTTGCTCTTCTTTTCTTTAACTCTCCAATATGAGGATTCCACTACAATCTTTGTATCTTTCATTAAAGGCAATAATTGAATTGATCTGCTATTATTTGGTTGATACTCATGACCACCTTAAACAAAAGAGAAATCGTCCATGCCCGATGCCATTCAAAATTGTTGAAATATGTTTGATTGTAAAATTACATTTAGAACCAGAATTCTTTCATAAAGATACATTTGTGTGCCTGTATCGAAATAACTCTGTTTTGAATCAACGTACACCGATCAGTTATTCATCTCGCAATATCGAAATATGCGATTGCCCCAAAATCTGATCCAGCAAATGCAAATTGTGCTAAATCTAGTACACGAGCATGCCATGCCGGCCCTGGCAACTCTGGCTGGATATTTTATATCCGAACATTCCCTGCAAGCGCTCGCTTCGTTCGTGCTCTTTCTCTTCGCAGCAGGGAGGTTTTTGCCCCGGTTTTTGTACGAGTCCCATGAGGGGCGAAGTCCAGGACCGTACTCGACCGGAATGTATCTAGGCAAATCTAGTTGGTGTATTTCTTTCGAACCACCGGAGATATCCGAATAAGACCAGATGCCAGATGTTGTCAACCAAGGTGGTTAGAACTTCAGGTAGTACCTACTAATATTGAAAAAATGGAGATTTGACATTCGGCAATGCCTCGACGTAACACTTCATGACAGGTAGATAGGGATGCGATGATTGCCAGAATGGCCAGCAAGTCCTCCTGATCTCACACCCATAGATTTCTTTTGATGAGGATGTGAACATGTGAGTTACAACTTCACTACCTATACTTAATATTTCGTGCATCGCTCTCAATCTATTCGATCTATTCTATTGGATAGAGTGGATAGACTTTTATCTCTCTCAAAAATTTTTGTCCAATGGCTTTTTCATTTTTCAGTCCTGTTACCAGTTTCAAGTCTTTCTTGTCCAACTTGAGAAGTTGTTTAGCTTTCCTACGCGAAAGGCGCACTAGCCTTTTCGCTTGTCATTGTCCTGGCAATTATCACAACTAACACAGATGACAGATTAATAATGGTGAAAAATCGAATTGAAAAACAGCTCCACGATGATCTTAATTACAGGTATCCGTTTGAAAATACAATATGTATGGATTTTTTTTCTCTTTTTCTTATAATTAAATCAGGCCAAAATACAATAGTTACTAACAGTAGTCCCGTTCTCATAGATCATGTTAATGAGTTATCTAAAAGATATTGTTTATATAACTGAAGTGATTTCGGTGTTATGTTTTTGCGATGTTCCGTTTCTTCTTCTTTCTTGGTGGATATTGTAAATCATACTCCAACAGTATTTCATCAGAGATCAGATTTCCGTTGACAAAGATTTAGTTTGAAAAACCTATCCACCGAAAACTCGCATAAATTTAGTTTCTCTCATCATTCCCAAAAGTTCCGAATCCAGTTTCAACCCTTCTCTCGGTTATATTTGACAAACACAAAGTTTCGAGAAAAATTTTCTCTCGTTCTCTCTTCGCTCGGAGGATGCCGTTTGCGCATAGTAGGCGTGGTCTAAAAATATCTGATATCGATATTGAACTCCCCTCACCGTTGGGCGCCAACTGGGAAACACGTGGCTTCGAATTCTAACGCAATTACGCGTTATTTGGTTATTTTTAGCCGGCGATATTAAAAATTCAACGAGCGCGTTGGAGATTTCTCCTGGCAATATTTGAAAATGCGCGGGCTTTTCGACGGGCCCAAAAACTGCTGCCCATTGGCCATTGGAAAACAGTTGCAATTTCTTTTTCATCGGCGATATCGTAGCAGGATAGATGTAGCTCACTAGCTAACGGTTTAGACAGAAATACGTATTCCACCTCCACATGATTTGAAACAAGTGGAGTTTACTTACAATGCGGTCTAGTTACATCATGATTGGCAGCGATGGAGGTGAGAAATCCCAGTAGGTAGATTTTTGTTCATCCGGTCCAGAACCCTTCTGTGGACTCAAAGCCACTTGAAAGAAAAGTTTCGACGCTAGGAAACAGATGAAATCTAACTGCACTCAGGACAAACACAAGCGAAAGGCTAGTGGGCCTTTTGCTAGGAAAAGCTAAGCAGCTTCTCGAGTTGGAGAAGAAAGACTTGAAACTGGTGACGGGACTCCTCAATGGACACTGCCCTCTGAGGTATCATCTCAAAAATACGAGCAAAACAGACAGTGACAGTTGCCGCTACTGCGAGAATTTTGCTGAAACTAGAGAACCCTTCTGTGGACTCAAAGCCACTTGAAAGAAAAGTTTCGACGCTAGGAAACAGATGAAATCTAACTGCACTCAGGACAAACACAAGTGAAAAGGCTAGTGAGCCTTTCGCTAGGAAAAGCTAAGCAGCTTCTCGAGTTGGAGAAGAAAGACTTGAAACTGGTAACGGGACTCCTCAATGGACACTGCCCTCTGAGGTATCATCTCAAAAATACGAGCAAAACAGAGAGCGACAGTTGCCGCTACTGCGAGAACTTTGCTGAAACTAGAGCATTTGTTTTGCGAATGCTCAGCGCTTTTCTGCGAGAGGTTCAAATTCCTGAAATGGGCCTTCTAAAAGCCCTCCGATATCAGGAACTTTGCTCCCAGAAAACAGATAAACTCATGCCTTGGAAATTTTTAGTTGCCTACTTCTTTCGGAAAGTTCAATGGGTGGTTTTTATTTAGAAACGTATCCAAGATAAATTTATATATTATTCTTGCAGAGCAACTGAATGAAAGTTACTGCTGATTGAATTACTAGCCACTTGCACAATTTTTGTTTATATTGAAAACACTTGCGTATACAGAATGAATAAAGTGATACCTACAAAGACCTTTCGGGCATCTTACTATTGGGGTCCATTAATAACTATTTTATGATGTTTACATAATTTCTCTAATGAGTCTCAATAGTCTCATTTTTCTTGATGGATTGATAGATATTAAGACCTCGGAATTTTATACTTGTTGGTTTATTTTCGAATTTTATTGTCAGACTTTTTTGACATGAAATTAATATATTCCTCATAAGAAATTGAACACAATGACATGAGTGAAGTTCAAACTCCAAGTTGAATGAGACCATGCCGTGGCAATCAACGACTTTGATTTATCTTGTTGGTATCTAATAAGCATAAAACTTTGGGGTCGTAGGTAATTTTTTCGTCAATAAGGAAATAAATTATTAAATTGAGACTTCCAACTCTAGCTCCATTGTTTGCCATATTTATATTCAGATATGAGTTGAAAATAAGATCGCTGTTTATTTTCCAAGAAATGCAATCAATTGCCTTATCGCAATAATTTAGTCCGAGATCTACGGACTCAAGGTTAGATTTGCCAACGTCGGTTCGAAATTTCCGCCGTCCCAGTCTCGATCACGCCGAATTTTGACACGATCCGATCGCGGCACAGCGGCCGATTTCGTGTCGCCATCAAGGTCTTCCAGCGAAATCGCGAGAATGGGACCGCGAGGGAGGTTGCCGCAGCCGGATTCGGGCGAGCCGGCAACGCCGCCTGTCCTCACGCTACGCAGCGCAGCGCGCCGTCGGAGAAAAGTTCACAGAGTTGGCCTCTTTTTCGGTGCGCGCGATCGGTCGGGCTCGGGCGGCACGAACGTCACCATCGAGCGGCGTTGCCGATAGAAAGATTTTTTCGGGGGATTCACGGAAAAAACTTTCTCAGTAACGTCATTGGTAATTTGCTTAAACCGAATAATGAATGTAGCTGATCATTCTTAGTTTTCTGGCCGACGTACTAGGTTTTCTAGTATATTTCAAAAAATTAATAAGGGAATAAGTTTCATAATTTTCTACACATCACAATTTTTTGTATTCAATGAAAAATTATTTGGGCAAAGCACGTATTCGGATATGTGTTCAATAGAACACAGTATTTTATCTCATATTTGGTAAGAGCTGTTTTTCAACTTTCAAATATATACTTCCTATACAGACAACATAAGTTAGGTTAGCCTGAAATTTTGAATTACGATCCATCTGTTTATCCAACTACTGAATTCTCAAAGCGTTTCTAATGGGTCTAGGAGTTTGCGAATCTCGCCAGTTTTCAGATGCTCACACAAATTTCTCAAAATTCATCTCTAATTGAATATATTTCATAAACCTTCACGAAAAGCTATAATCGAATATTCAGAAAAAAATTATACTGAAAAGAATTGATGAATATAAAATTGGTGGCCAAATGAGGGTGTTTTACTTACAGCTTCATTTCATGTTTTCAACATTGAAATGGACTTAAATACAAGCACTAATGATGTATGTTTACTATTATTCACGTGTGTAGACAACGTGGTCGTGGTTTCAACTCAAAGTTGAAAATCGACGCCTTGTGAAAATTGATCTCCCGCCGAAAAAATGATTCTAACCTCACTAATATTATCTATTACATCCACCTGATTTCAGTGTTTGAATACTTTCATGAAGATGTGAATCAATGATTTTGTATGTGTCTGAAAACACAACCACAGAAATTCTTGCTAAAACAATCTCTATTTTTGTGACGTATTTCTTGGAGAGAAAAAAAGGTCATCCAGGTTTTTAGAATACTTTAACGAATAGGAGTAGGCGATAATGACTTGTAATTATCGATAATCAGAATTCATCAATAATATCGGTTTTTCGATATTATCGATAATTATTTGCGATAATATCGGAATTATCGTTATTATTGATAATTTTGTGACTGCATTACTGGTGTTATTGATATATCCACGTTTTTTCAATTCTTTATAAGCTGTTGACACAAAAAATCGATTTATTTCTTGTAATGTCTACGTGAAAATGGAAAAACTATTGATACAGGATTCAGAAAATTAGGGATGGAAATATCGATCACCGATAATAAGAATTTATCGATATTACCAATATTATCGATAATTTATTTTTCGAAATATCATCATTATTATCGATATATCGATAAATTCGCCCACCCCTACTAACGAATACCATAAGATTGTTGAATAAATATCTATTTTCTGTTAATATTCGAAAATGCGAAGAAGCGATAATTTTAGCTCGAAAACGCGCTACTCTACTGGCGGGAGTTGGCAACACCGCGACGATCGCACCGCTTGCAGTATTTTATCGGCGAGAGGGGCCCAGGCAGGGGAACGTCCGTTAGGGCGAGAATGTACGTAGCGAGAGCGGCACTCTCGACCCTATCGACTTATAAAACAGCCGAGCCGACTTTCTTGGCCGTAACTGTTAAAATACAGCGCGTCGCTACGCTTCGAGATGTTTTCGGCCACTTGTTTACCAAGTTTGCTCTCCGTTTTTGAATATGCCGCGTTTTTATTTGCGCTTTTCAACTGTCTGATAAGCTTGCAACTGAATCGATTTGATTCTAATTATTGACGTTAGTCAATTGGCAGCGTACACTGATAAGATTATTATTGTTATTAATATTTTGGATTGTAGTAGATAATGTGTGAGACTTCTACGAGGAGTCTCATAATTTGTTGTTTGCTTCATAAATTCCCATATGAAATCTGACATTACTAAAATCACTCACTTAACTCAAAATTATTGATTTATGAATACAATTCGATACTTATCGTTGAGGTTAAAAGAGGGAAGAATTCTGCATGATTTGTAATTTGTACATAATTGGCCGGACAGCCCTGACAGCTGAGGTATTTCTAAATATAATGAATAAGACTCGTGACTTGAATTAGTCAACCTTCAGTCAACTCAAATGAAGTTTCATTCATTGGTAGAAAAATTGATAAGTACCATAAGTTGCCAGAAAACCAAAAAATAAAAAAATAAGAAGAAGAAAGTTTCATGATAGGTATGCTCTTGAATAATAGGTATTTTCTCAATAGATATTGAAACTGAATTTATGCATACAAGATATGTTTCATTATGTTTTATTTTCTGATGACATTAGGAATTCAACTTTGTTGATATAATTATAGTTATTACAAAAAAATAAATTTCATTTATATCAGTTTAAGAGCCCCAACAATATGATATTGTAGGTGGCTTTCCACTATAGCATGACATGGTTTTGAGATTTTTTCCAAGCATCTGAACTTTATATTATATTTTCGCTTGTCGCGTTGTTAAAACGCACATAGAATGTTTGTGATTTCTTTCAGATGCCTGTCAATCATGTTGCTCAATTATTTGATTTCATTCGCAGGTAGTATGGTGAAACTTTGATTTCGATAATTTGTATTCGCCAACTTCTGATCAGACTAGCATTATTTTGCTTTCTACACAATGACCGTGTCATTGTCAAAACCAATTATGTCTTCTCTACTGTATTGAAAACAAACCGTTTTTGTAGATATTGAATAATAATGGACCTAGCACACTTCCTTGCGGCACACCGTATTCGATCGTTCGAGTTCATTGTTAATTCTAAACATTAGCCCACTAGCGACAGTTAAAAAATGTTGCAAGATAAGATATTTTTATTCTAGTATACTATTAGGATGCTGCCAAGTCTTTCAAGGAATATATCGCACATTTAAATTAGTTTTTTGAATTTCTTGTTGTGACTTGCTTCAAGCATTCGGTCAAGCACACGAATTATTTGTCATTGTTAATTGTCTCGAAATGTACATATTACATACTGTTTCTACGTTTGACACATGACTTATCTCGCCTTGATGCGTTATAAGGATACCCTCCTCACACTTGTTAGTTACATTTCTTATAATAATTTCAAACACAAACATTTTTCTGATGAATTTGCCATGAAAAATATAGCTCTCATTATTTTACTGATACAGTTCTAAACTTCATGTATCTTTTGTAAAGTTTGAACAGTGATAAAAGATAACGAATCGTATCTTTCGCCACTTTCATATTTTTAAATCGCAGACAAGTATTTTTCGATGAAAATTTGAAGCCTGGAAACATTGAACTCTCGTAATATTTTATTCCAACTCAAATCCCTTTTTTCATAATAGGGCTTTTCACGAATAAAATACAAAGGATTCAAGGAAGTTTCATGAAATATTCTTCCAGAAATATTGCATCATCTTTGAAACATGAAGGATGGTTCGATGCCTTCATTAATCTTTTTATATAATATAACAGTATAGGTAATCGATTACATATAAATAATTGATTATGATTACGATACTAGATTCATAAATATTGTTTATGAATGTATATGTAATCTATACGTCGAGATGATTCTTGTACAGTAATAAAAAACTAAACTAAAATCTTTATGTTATAATAATTTCCAAATTCAGGTGAACGAAAAGTCTTCCATAGTAATCATTGCACTCGGACATGGCTCTGGCACAGGCACAGAACGACAAACTCACAGCACGAAAAGACAAGTGACATAACTAACCTCAACAGGCGCAGATTTCGAAATAAATGTGTCGACACATTCACAATGACGCTGCATTCCTCACATGAGATAATAATTCATCTTCATTCAACAGGACTGCATAAAAATACCATTATCGTTCTATAAGCATCACTCAAAACGCTTTATGATCATATCAGAACAACCTGTTGAGTGGTCGCTTAACTGGAATTCGCTAAGAAGATCCGTAATAATGGAATAGAACCAGACAATAGCAATCGATACACATTATATAGCCGACATAATTGACTATTGCCTATTATTTAATTGAACGTAAAAGAGGGTGGAGGGTAATAACAACAAACCACGATCACAGTAGGCGCTTAATGGGAGGCGCTCATCTCATTCATCTCAGTGGGCCAGTAGGTTAATCATGTTTTGTTTGTTTACTGCCGTAGCTGTCAACTAAAACCGAGATACGACCAGACCTTTCCGACAAGTGCATCTTTTGTGCAATAAAGCACCTTGCATTAACAGCATTGTCCGAAAACCCACTTCGACATCTTCATTGAAAGGGCCCGCCACCTGCGATCACATAGTGTAAACATTGTAGTGTAGTGTGGGCTAATGTCATTATGACGCTTCGGCACGTGGCATAAAAAATAATTATGATGGGCGTGGCCTATGAAGTGCCGACGTTGCCACAGGTTGCCGATTGATGGGATTATCGGTGATTAACTTATGGGGTGGAGATTATTGAGACGAACAATGGTCGTTAGTATAGGTTAGAAAGAGTGCTAATTGTGCAGGGTCTCGGCTCATTACAATGTTTACCTTGTAGTAAAGTTCTTGTGGATCAGTGAACAAGGGATGGGTTCATTGATGCTACTTATTCAAAACTTTCATAGGTCTGCCTCATTATAAACTTGAGACTGCAGTTCTTACGATCATTCCATCAGGCAGAAACTAGTGGAGTTTATATGAAGTCAGTGTATATCCATCTTTATTTTTGACATGTATAGTTGAGAGAAACATTCAAATTGAATACGCAGTGCGCACTAGTTTTACCAATATTCGCGATAGGTGCTTAGCGATACGCTCTAGCGGTAACTCATAAACACACTCGAAGTAACCACTGAATTCTGAGGGATAACCCACTGACAAATTTGACCTCTGTTCTGTTTTCTTTCGGTTCTGATGTGAGAGGTGTATTTCCAGCAGTTTTTCGAGAGTTCTTCTGGTAAAATCTATGTGAAATCTTATGTAATGTCACAAATACAAAAACAAACAAAAACTATACCACTTCGAGAAGTTCGGGTTGTTATCATCGCGCTTGAACTTGAAATAAATAAGTGTTATACATCGTAAGAAACCATAGATAACCTACAAGCGGATACCTAGACACGGCGCAGGTAAACTTTGACAGACGTCTTCCGTCATTTTTCATTTGGCGATTTATTCTGACACTTGATGTTTTCTGAAGATGTCTGGATTTCAAAACGACAGTGATTACTGTGATCAAGGTGGATATAGGATGGTGAAACAGCTTCCTATTAACAAGCACTAGAATAAACTGTAGACCTTTGCCTACTTGATTTCATACCGTAGTAATATTTCCTGAAGTTATCAGAGATGGCGACATACCTTGTGTCGGTAAAACAGAAACTCTGCATCTGTCATACTTTTATCAGTTTCATCTGTTCTGGATGAAAAATGATTGAGAAGAGTCAAAATATCAATATTCATTCAAGATTTATCGAAAATTTATTGTTTTAATGTCGTTTCAAGTCACGTCTGTCAGATGTGAACCACAGAAATACGTAAGCAACACAAATCTTCTTCGATAATCGATCTTACCGCCATCTTCTTTCAAGTCGTGGAAATATTAGTACCTTCTCAAACGGTCTACAAGTTTTTCGCAGAAACAATTGAAGAGCTGTTTCACCATCCTATATCCACCTTGACTGTGATGTTCACTACTTTGGTGTTTCTGTATTGGTTTAAAGGTGAGTTCAAATTATTTTCTTTATTGTTTGCTGCCATATTCAAACTTGCTCGAACTTAATTATATATATATTTCTTGGAATTAGGTGCAATTCCAAACAATGAACGAATTGAATATAAATGAGTATATTAGGTCTAAAAATTATTTTTTTTAGGTTTGGTGTGTATGTAACGACAATATGAAGGTAAGTCGAATTATATTCATATTATTAGATCTAGCAATAGCATGTTCCTTCTTCTTGTTATTTTCATATCAGCATAGAAACGCACGTAATATTTGTTTGAGAAAGATCAATTCAACTGTCAATGCTCTGGCGTTAGAACTGATAACCAATCACATCCGACCTATATCCAGACCAGACGATTTGCATCGACTTGTTGCTGTTCCCCGAAATTCCTGTTATAGAACAGGACCACCGCGTTGTTTCGTCTTCTTGCGGTCTCCCGAAACAACCCATCACAGTAGGCGGTTAAACGAGATCAAATTACGCACGTGCCCGCACTCGATTATTGTTAGGGCCAACTTACGGGGAGCGAAGAAGAAGCAGAGATTAGCACCCGACACCTGTTAGTTTAGCCACAATTAGCATGGCGCTCCGAGAGCGAAACAATAGACCGTCTGGCGGAAGATAATCGAGGCAGCCGTGACCTCCATCCATTAGTAACTAGATCGGGTCGCGAAAAAAACGCGTTACGTAAACAAATCACGACGTCCGTCGATCTTATTGATATCGGCAAGCGACGTTGCCGTGAATAAACGGAAATCTGCTTCATTGCCAGGATGCATTGCAGTGTTTTTGTTTTGGAGGAAGCTGAATATTCATCTTCTAATGCCGCCACTGGTGTTTATAATTGCCACCTGTACATTCGAAGAGCGAATAGGTACGCATACGAGTGACTTTTTTATAGTTTCAGCGACTTCCTGAGTTATTATTGAACTCTAGTTATTTCAATTGGAAATGCATCAGGCGTGATAGTTCTGGAATTTGTGAAACAAAATCGATAATGATTCTGAATCTCCAGGAGAGCTTGGAGTTGCCATTTTCTGTTCAACGATTAGAAAGGAACGAAGGCAATGCATCCTCACAAGCACCTCTTCATATTCATAGACCTCTCGTGAAAGATTCTCAATCTATTTGAGGCCCGGGATTATTACGCGACTTCGTATAAAGTTTATCAGTTTGCTGCGAGCTATGTTCCTTTCAGGAACTCTAGCTTCATAGCTCTGGGCATTCGCAAAGCAAATCTGCAATTTCAGTAAAGTTGTCACACTCTCTGATTTGCCCATATTTTTGAGGGCATGGTATAGTGAGGAGTCCTGTTACCAGTTCAAGTGTTCCTTGTCCAACTCTAGATGCATTTCTTGACGATACCTATGCTAACTAGGCTTTCCTCTTTTCTCCTCGAAGCTCTTTCCTTTCAAGCGGGCTTCAGAGAGTCCACAGAAGGGTTCTGAAACGGGAAATTTTGTGCTTGCCCCTTTGGCAAAACAGTCTGCTTTCTTGTTGTCTCTAACTCTCTTGTGACCTAAGCACCCACATCAAGGTAACCTGGTTCATCTATGTGTACAAAAATATTATTTTCTTTTCACCAGTCTTCGAAATATGAAAACCGTTACTTTTCTCCTTTTGGTTTCGGAGATCCATCCATTTAGAAGTATTTTTTCTTGAGTCTGGAGATCAGTATCTTACGCGAAATATAGAGAACAATGCGCCTTGGGTGGTACACTTTATATTATTGCAATGTCTTCTTAACAATTTGAATGGTGAAGTCAATCGGAAATCCATTAAATTCAATAAGATTAGGGGGTCGAACAATGTCTCCCAATAAAAATATTTATTCTATTGGCTCTAAGATTAGGATATTCATTATACCTACTATGTTTATTGTGATCTATTGTTGTGTCGATATGGCAATTTGGAAACCTTCCTATACAAGTTTATTATTGAATTAGTGAATGAAAAGTTGAAAATCGAAGGGTATATTTTGAATATTTTGTGTAGAGGTGAAAATAAACAATTCTGAATACAAAGACCGATGGCACGCGACGGTTTTTCATGCCCAAGTTGTTTCCAATAGATAAACCATAACATCGAAGACGAAGCGATACAATTAAAAGTGTTCGTTTTGGCAACGCAGCCTCGACCCAGTGTTAAAAACGCGCGAAACTCAACACACAAAGCGCACACGAATTATGACAGTCATCAATCATTTACGAGAGAGGGCCCTCTTCACCTAACACTGACCTACCGCACGGCTCGCGAATGAGCAGGTATGTCGCACACTTTTCCAGCCTTCCACTTCCGATATCGCTTCTCTGACGCTCGAATTCGTCGAATAGTCGATCGCAGTTACACGCCCATACGGATGTTTTTATTACATTATCGGCACAGACCACGTGTACACCACTCCGCACCAATAATCTACTAGTGACAGTCGGCACGAGCCAAATCCCAAATCTGTTTCTTGGTTCGCCGTCTAGTCGTGATCTCGGGTCAAAGTGGCCGTGTTATGTTGGCGATGTTCGACTGTTTCGAGATGGCACGCGACTCTCGTACCGGCATTTGCCATTTGTTCTCGCATCGCATTATTTAGTTTCAGTGTTTTCAGATCTGTGGATTGGATAACGTTGGTGGTTGGTGTCTGAAGGTTGTAACTGTTCTTCAATGAATCGATCTGAGGTCGAAGTTATTCAATGGAGAGAAGTTGAGCGTGGTTCACCTAACGTAACGTAATTTATGGGACGTCAAAAGGATGTTTCAAAGATTGATGGATGGCAAAATATACATTTATTGTCTCTATCTGCTGTACAACAAGTCCTGATGACCTGCAGTTTGTGAAAGCCTCATCCCATCTAGATGAATCTATATCCGATACGAACTAATTTCGAGTGCATTTCCGAGTTTTAGGTGATGATTTTAGAGACAGTTGCAAGGCAGAGTCAATGAAACGATTGGGATATACACGTGGCTTGCTATTTCCCTCTGAAAAGAAATATTGTCGACTTCTAAATTAGTTTTGTAGCCAACTAGCCAACATCATTGGGATATTGACAAGTAAAGGGCAGTTTTACAGTCACATCCAAAGGCTAAGTAACAGCACTAATTAATATAATGGAGCTATCATAGTTATTGACTATAGCCGGAGAAATGTTATACGAGATAAAGGTCAAGTTAGTTGGCAGAATTCAATATTAGCAGCAGCTCGTGAGAAATTGTGTGTGCATCACTGACAGTCATCGGTCACGATGATGAATGCACTGTGATGTCATCCATGCACGTCAATCGACCATTCCATATATGCACTCGAAGCAACAGATGATCGCTTTCCTCGAAATCTCATAAATTCCTCTGATCCTTCCGTTCGACGTCCACGCATTCACTTCGACTCTACAACCTACAACTTATCCGAATACGGATTCCTTTTGATGTCGTAATCGAAAGTGAAGTTCATTCATGTTGTCAGCGCTTCTTGTACGTGGATTCTCGTCTACTATATATATATATTCTCCAACAACCCGATTCATATGCTCATGTTGCCGTGTCAGACACGGCAGCTCATGTCTATTTGGGTCAGGGACCTTTCTGATAAAACTTATGGCATGGCACACTTCCACACTTTGTCTCCGGCATACGTAAATGAAGTCTCGGCTACTGCCACCCTTGAGTCTCGACAATCGTGTGTGGAATTTCTACTACGTACCGCGAACAATAGTAACGTAAATCGTATGCGGTCTAGGGATCGCTCAAAGGCCGTTCTCAATCGGGATAAGATCGCCTTCAGAGGCTGATTTTTAGTTCAGATTGTTGCGAGTCGTAGTGCGGCTTGTTGCCATTCGGTATCGTAACGGTTCCAACGTCCTACGGTGGCTCTCTAAAGGTTATCAGTGAGCTTGAATGTCAGACGTTGAATTCCATTCAAGGAAAAATCAACTCAACTCATCAGCTGGAAATGTATCTATCTGTATATCCCAGCCAGTGCAGCCTAGTAGCTTTTCTGTGGAGCGACTTGGAATTATGTACCATCTGCTTGCATTGGAGTTATCCGAAAATCCAGAAAACGTTGAGTCAGATGTGGCAGTCAGAACTATGTTATTTCACAAGCAAAAACCACTTCGAATCTTTGTTAGAAATCGAGAGCTGTGTCGTTTGCACCTGCTAAGGGTCACAATCCCATTAGCAGATGGGATATGAAGATATCCATCGATGTATGATAGCAGTATCGTGAGAATTGTCCCAGAGAAGAAAACAATAACAGTACCTCGAAGCAATTTAATGAGTAAACATAATTCTGGATAGTATCGCGAGAAAGAATTGTATTTTTCGAGAAAATGTTCCAATGAAATCAACAAATGACGTATACTTCGCACACCCTTGAGGTGGTGGCTTTTCATGTCTGGGCAGTATTACACATAAGTGAAATCATCATTACGATACAGTGCAGGTATTTTGATCCAAGTTAATAATTCTTGTGACTTCCGGGAAAATCATGTTATGGGAATCTTATTTCTGGGAGCTCACAGTTGACTGTCTATAATTTCTTTACGTATCTTGTCTTGTGCGGTGGTTTGACCTGAAACATCAAGAAGTATGAGAGGAAAGTTATAGCGGTCATTCGGATCCTGGAGAGCGAAAGCGACCTTGAAGAGACGAAACTTCGAACCTTATATCAGCCATGCACATATATGCGAAGCAGGAAGAAAAGAGCAAAGCAACAAGCGCGTCTTTCCAACGGCATATGAGAGGAAAAACAAACAAAACGTCGCATTTATTCTGAAACTTTTGAAGTTGGGAGTCGATATGCTGTCAAGAGAGACATCCATTCATGAATGGAGTTCACTTTCGATTACGCCTTGAAAAGGGGCACCGGGATTTGATTTCGCATAAGTAGTAGTAAGATAAAGGAATGAGTAATGCAAGAATGTGCGACGGGCTGCTTGCCCATTCATAAAGCGGCCGTTATCCTCGTCTGGCCCTTCACTTCCTCAGACTGTTACTGACCTTCTTTAAAAGGGTCTGAGAGATGGATTCCGTTTTGAAGTTCTCGAATAATGACGCTCGCCGGAGGTCTTATTGGAATATTTTTCTTCCGCGTTCAGTTCCTGTTTCCTTTTTAAAATTATATCCGTGCAACAAGTGGGGTATTTACAACACAACTGGTTTTGTTACTTTTCGTTTTGGAAAGTTGTATGCAAACGAATTCGAGGATACCGACAAACTTTTATGAGGTCGTTTCGGTAAGGAACTCTCGGAGTTGTGTTACTAGAACTGCAATAATTATTAATAAGATCCTAGCAGCGTACATTCTGATTGTGAGGAAGTTGTTGTTTTCTTGGGAGATCTTGAAAAAAGAGTCCATTCATCAAATGGGCTTTCAGCCTTTCACTAATTAGGAGTATTTTGAGCTATAATGCTGGTTCTCATCTGAAATTTATTCATAAAGAAGATGGCGCTACCCCGTTACTTTGAGGATTACCTGATTTCTTGAAATTACCTATTTAGCCGTATATTCGAACATGTTTCCTTCACTTGGAAAAATCTACGTTATTTCTAAAATGGCTCAATAGTTACGTCCCACTGTTATTTGGAGAACTTCAGAGTTATATATAATCATGTGCAAAGCATATTTTTAAACAAAACTATATCTATGACAGTTATTGAAATTATGATGAATCAATAAAATCTCAAAAACCAATCCACAATCACGTTAATGGTAGATATTTATATCGAGATTAGCACTTTGGGTGCCAAACAGTCTACTTGTACAAAGAAGGCGTGTCTAATGATTAATGATCGAAAGAGAAACACCATCATCTATCCATCCTTGCCCAACAACGATCTTGATTCACTGTAAATGTTCATAAACATAAACATTGACGTGTGCCAGAAAAAGCGTGCACAATGATTTGTCGGGAGATTTACTAACTAAATCACAATAATAAATTATTAGTTCCTGACAGACGCTTCTGACGTCACGTGCGAGAGTATAATGCTCGATTTCATGAATGAAACGTAAATATAAAAACATAATCGTAGTATTAAGATGTCATATCAACGATTATTACGTTGCGATAGGTCATTACACCGATTAATTATAACATAGTTATAGTATTTTTATGTAAATATCGCTAGATAAACATTTTCATTGTTATGTTTACATTTTTAAGTGAGTGTAATGAATAATGAATTGTTCGGTTCGATTGATGAAGTAACCTGTGTGATTTTATTTATGGGTTCGGAAAGATATTAATTTCAAGTTTGTGTACAACAGGTGACCTTTATTTTGGTCACAGAATTGTTGCAGTTACGAAAGGAAGATTCGTTTTCGATACTCACCTACCTATAAAAACAGCGTTTTATGATACAACTTATATATAAACGTCACTATATCTACGATTCAATTGTAAGATTAACAGACGCGCAGTGTAAAAAAAAGGAAGAATATCGCAGTTGTTAGTTCCCAGCTAATCTGACTTTGGCCACGCTTATACCGTCTCCTGTATATATGGAACCACTCGGTCAGGTAGCCAGCATGGTTTGGTAATTGCAACTTAAATTGTAAAATAAAATGGTAAATACTATAGTTGAATGAATGCTGATCTCTCGGTATTCAGCTAAATTGTAAGGATCATGTTATTCCATAAGTCGAAGATTATAACCTCAGAAATCATTGGTTTTCTTGGTACTATTTATAGTTCGGTGTTGTGATATCTTTATTATTAATAAATCAGAATCAAGCTGTTTACCAATGGAAAGTCTAATTTCGCTAAGATCAACTTGGAGTACCAAATTCGCAGATTTACCGTTGGTATCATCTTCATTATTGATTATATAATTTTAATATTAATATTTAATTATCAATAATATTCACTCCTAGAAAAGCACATTTTTCAATAGCCACATATATTTCAAAATGGTAAGGTAGGAATATATTTTCATGATTCATGGTGGATAATAATTGTTTATATATAATAGATATATGTACTCCTTAACAATTATTCATTCAATTTAAAGCTGGAACAAGTCTAAAGCCCGCATCAGAGAAGTAGCGAGTCGTAGCTGATATACTGTTCAAAACGAATGCGAGATCAGAAGCTATTTTTATTCTGTTCGATTCAAGCTGCTGTGAACGTACGAGAGTAGCAGTGATTTTTTTAAAAATAGTTGTAGACCCTGGTGGCATCACATCAGACACTCGAAATATGTTCAGCGAAATTCAAAAAACCCGGGAACCAACCGTTTGGTTACATTTTCAAGACGAATTTTTCTGATTATCGATTTTTTTACCTATAAAAAAGTCAACTTGGCTGTGAAATCGATCGAGTATCAGTAGTTGTATCTATTTCATGTTGCTTAGCAACGCTGAGCGTAACATCACAACATTCCTTCGTCAATATCATTCAACAAGTTGGTATGTTTCAATAATTATTATAAGACTACATTTTCCTGTAGCCGTAACCAGTATTGAAAGAAAAATCGAGACCAAAAAATTATTACCTGAATGTTAGTTCCGAGGTTATACCCAACGTAGCCTCTAATGAAATGCTTGCGTCTGAATTTTCAGGAATAACACATCGCCTGCATTTGAAATTATTTATTCACGCATAGGTAAGTTTCTAAAATGAAAAATAAACTCGGTGAGTACCAGAATATTTCAAACTGCAGGTATGTAGGCAAAATGAATTAAAAAAGTGAAATTTAGCTCCAGCCAACCTTGATAAAGAACAACGAATCACTCAGGTAGGCGATTATTTCGAAACCCGTATAGAAAACCGGGAAATCAAGGTCCAAAAAATGCACCATGACAGCTCCTAATCTAAGAAATTGTGAAAAAAAAACATCTTCGTAAATTGCATGGCATCACCAGTCTACCACTGGCGCCAAGTCCTACCCCCGTCGCATTTCATGTCTTTGGAAGTACAAGAGAGTAATGTCCAATCGACCAGACGAATGTTCGACACGCCTGGTTGCCTACGCCGCTGGCACGTGTAAAATTCATCTGGGCGACTGTGCATAAAATCATTTCAATGCATACAACTGCGATCCCGCTCGTTTCAAAACAAAACACATGCGGAGGATGGCACAGGTAACTAGTTCGAATTTGACAGTTGTCACGTGGGAAATTCGAATCGAAGTTTTTCACTGAAAATGCTGGGATTTTCGTGTGACATCGCCAGGTAACAATGCCAAGACGCGAAGAGATGGACTTGGCGTGAAGATACAAGCTTTTTATCCCGTTTTCACCGAGAAAAATCGAGTTGTTTTACTGGAATGCAGTTTGACTCCGGAATATCATTTACTGAACCCGAAACGGAATTCACTTTGATTTTTCAGGAAAGACAAGTTCAATCTAGTTTTCAAGCATTGTGCGCTTACCTGAGATTCAAACCACATTTTTAATGAGGACTGAAAGTCGACATCGTCGCCTTTTGTAACATTTCTAGACAGAAAACTCGTCACGCAGCCCCACAGTACAGTTCACAGAATTTACGTATTCACCACACTCTGAGAGAAACAGCCGAACGCAGCACCTACTGTTGCCAGATCGCGCACGAAAATGCAAACTCCAAGTCCCAAGACCGGTCTATACGTATCGGCGGTGCTCGGCCAGCATCGTCGGCGCTCGGCCCACCTGCATAACAGGCCCGCTGCGAAAGGTTATGTTGGGGCGGCGTTGCCGCTCGTCGAGGCTCGGTCCGGGGAACCCCGACTTTTCTCTGTCGAGCGAATCGGCGCGTTAGTCGTCGCCTGGCGAGGTTGACGAGGAGCCGGCAACGCTGCGAAATATTCTCGTCGGTATCGAGCTCTAGCGGAGTTGTTGTTGTTATAAAACGTACTTTCCAAAGTTGCCCAATGAATATTCAGTTGATAATTTCGAAAATGGGTTTTTAAGCAATATCTGATGGGGCCTTGAATATTTCGAAAATATTTACGAACGTGGCAGAGGCGAAATGGCATTTTAAGGGTGATGGACTGATGATGTTGATGAAATTTCAACGATACTTTATAGCAACGTTCTATGCTATGGAGGTCGCTTATCTGTTTCTTCTTCTTTTTCGCTGGCGGTTTTTCCACTCACACAGGGGTTTTTGTGAGGTTCGGCGTTTGCGTTAGTTCGCTGATAGAATGTATTTGGAATGCGGACAGCGCTTTATTCACTGCTCGATTCATAGATTGTAGTAGATTATAAGCTGCTCGTCCAACAGCAAATTCAGTGTTGAATCTAAACTGATTTGAGAAGAATCAAGATGAGGAATTGATTTCCTAAAATCAGTCTTCAGTTAATATGCATTTATCAATAATGACGCAAATAATTTTGAATCTGCAGTAGGTAGAGTATTTCAGAGATAAATGGCAAATTTATTTCGTGGAGTATTGATTAATCACATATTTTTGTTAATTAGCGAGTTGAGGTCAGTACACCTTTATTCTATAACAATAAAAAAGTTAGATGTAGATTTAATTTTTTTTAATCAGCGTGTCTCACTACCCTTGTAATTTTCAAGGTAGAATAATAAACTCTCAGAACTGATGTAAATGCTGAAAATGCACCTACCGTCGTAATGGTATTGGCTCAAGTGATATACACTGCCCGCCAGTCGTGATGGAACGACCCATTTTTCATCCGCATTCGTAATCAGGACCCCTCAACTAACTGTCGAATCCTTCTCACTTTTCATTTCCATACCTTCCGGACTTTCCGAGGAAAAATTTTAATATTTGAAAATTCTCCATCAGTCCAGAGAGGTTCATCATTATACACCGAAATTTACGGGAGAGTTCTCATGAAAAGCGAAGCACACTGTATAATGAAAATTCAGTTCAATGAGAAAAAATGTCCATTGAAGAAAAAGAGAATACGGATTCATTCAGTTTGACGTTTCAATACAATTTAAGTCTTCACTAAGTCCCATTTTTTTGTGTTTTAATATTGAAAAAGCTATGGTGAAGTGAAGTGAAGAAGTTATAAGGGAAGGCATTTCTGATGTGACGTTCTTGACTTGTCACAAATTTGATAACATGTGTAAAACAATGAAATTTACTGCAAATATCAAAGCAGCTGTGTATGCAGGTGAGATATAAGATGATTTTGGAACCAATACGAAAAAAAAACTGGAAATTTGCTCTTTATTTCTTATCTTTCTCTACGTTGTTTCAGGAAAGAATGAAGAATATTTCCAATTTGTCATTGCTGGATTTGAAAAATAAGTGGTTAGCTGCTCGAAGGATATCTCATAGGAAGCCATTGAGTATTGATAGGTATTCGTTTTTTTTGACAATCTATCAACTCGAAACCTATTGTTGAAATACTTTCATCTTTAATAATATAAAGATATTGTATAAAGGGTTTTGAAAAAATATAGCACTTTTATTCATTTATTTGAAACAATAAGGATATTAGCCAACTTGTTAACTCTATTTGCTAATCCTGATTGGATCATCAAGTTGGATCGTCCTGTAGCTACGCCGGAGAATTTCCTAACTCGGAATTCGAACTCAATTTCCCTATTGGCGAGAATCAATTCAGGAAAATTAAAGGCATTTTTTTGCGAAAAACTTTTGAAACTATTTGAAACAGTTTTGAAACACTCCATTTTCTTGAATAATTTATGACGTTACACTTGATTCTGGTTCAAAACGTTTCAATCATGTTTCAATATGGCGAATTGTCATCTGAGGTTAAACAACTATGACACGTTGACACGTGACGTTGTGAAACGTTGCATTTTTTCGGCTCATAGGTATAATGATGACGTTGAGGTATAAACTGTTTAAAAACGGTCTTTGAAACAGTTTCGCCGCAAAAAAATGCCTTAAGACGATTTTTCGAGTTCAGATGCAGTATAGGCTTCGGAGACTTCAACGCTAACTCTCGTGACGTCATACCTATGTTTGTCATCGCGACCCATCGCTGCCTGCCGATAAACGATTTAATTATATCATGGCAGAGACGCGAGTCTCGAAAAACATTGCGAACAATAAATATGTTTTGCTCTGTCAAAGCTGGAGATAGCGAACAAAACAAAAGCGACGCGTCGATCGTCGAATTTTTAATCGCCGGCCAGGGCCAGGCACATCGCAAAGCAGAAAACTGTAATGCCGAGTCCATCAGGAGAGCGAGGCGTTATTCAGTTTTCAAATAGCCCGAACGTAGCAGCAAAGAGCAATGTCTAAGTTATTATCAATTACTGTGACTCAGCCGTTTGCCGGCCCGTTCGCCGATCACACCCATGCATAAAACATAGTCTGTCTCCGTCTATTCCGGCATTCGGATCGATCGTTGAACGGGCCGGAGTATGGTTAGGTTGGGTCGCTCGTTCTCCCTACTCTAATAAGTTTCTTGTCTCGCCATCTCTGTCGCTCTCACGGCGCAGCGGTCGTGCGCCTCTTGTTCCTTGACGTCAGTGTTTCACTGGTAACCATGGGCGGCGGGAGGGGTATCCTCCATTGTGAATCACGGAAAAATCATGGGAGTTTGTAATTCCTAATGGAATGTCTCATTAGCGACTACCAGGAGTTCGGATGAATCAAGACAAGAGTCATGACTGAAATTTCCTCTCACTGCATTCGCCTTTTTATGGAGATGTACATAGGTAGGTATATCGCATTATTTGGGAATCTGGAAACAATTGACTGGTACAGTCGTGAGACAATATCGAGGTACTGTATTCAGGATGTTCACTTCGTCTGGAAAGAGCCAACATTTTCTGTGGCTTATATGATAGCTTCAACTCGTTTTGTAAGAGTCAATCAGTTTCTGATATTAATATCTTAGTACAAGTTTCCGAATAGAATTTGGATCTAGTGAATTTTCGGACTGGAAGATTGTTTCGCCAACAACTTTTTCTTTCCAGTTCTCTATCCAAACCAAAACAATCTTATCTGGAAGTTTCTGTATGAACTGATTGTCCATACCTTGGATCGGAAATCAATATATTCATCCTACCACCAGCTGGATCAAAAAAGTCTTCACTGAAAATAATTGACATATAAAAAAATGAGTTGGTGTCATGTCAAATTCAGTCGAAATAAGAATCGGAAGATTCGAGGTCACACAGTATTCTTTTATGTGGACAATTTGCGACAAGGAAGCTGCAGTTTTAATGAACTTCTGGAGAAATGAAGGACTCTAGCATCTACCATCTTGGTTGAGTTGAGCTAGCTAATCAATGAGTATCTATTATTCCAGCTAACTGCTCAATTTTCACACATTGGTAAAAGTTTGAATATTCTATCAACACTAACTAGAGTGTTCACTTTAAAAAATGTGTGAAGTGAGACAACATGGGAATCATCTACCTTTCACCAATTTGTTGTACAGTAAGATCACCAGAAGAATTAAAAGATAAAAGGATAATTATTCTTGTTTAAGAAAAAAATTATGTCATGATATGAGAGGACTATTACCTCAATATTTAGTTTATTATACCAAAAACAAGATTTCGAATCATAAAAAAACGATTAAAATTGTAATCATATATTTCGTATAGAGACCAATCCAATCGCTCCTCAATATCTTTCAGATTCATTAAACTAACATGCTGAAATATTGTATCTAATATTGATGCAAGTTTGTCAAAATAACCTTTGTCTTCATCAAACCAAGTCGATTTCATATCCGGCTATGTATATCAAGCGTATATTGAAGCCTATCAAAGCCGACTCGATCCTTGTGAAGTGATGTAGATGTAGCCTAACAAGCAAGGCGAGGCAAATGTTCTGCAGTTTCAACGAAGTTCTCGCAGTAGCGAAAACTCACTCTCTGATTTGGCTATATTTTCATGGTGATGCCTCAGAGGGAAGTGTCCAGTGAAAAGTCCCATCATCAGTTTCAAGCCCTTCTTGTTCAACTCGTGAAGCTGTTTAGCTTTCCTTGGCGATAGGCTGAACTAACTTTCAACGGGGTTAGTTGTATTTGACTTGGAATATCGGGAGGATGTCGTATTCCTCTATTTTTCAGATTTACCTGAATGATTTGATATCAAACATATTTTGATTGTAGTGATACCAGTTTGGAGTGAATATCAGTGAGAAGGATGCTCTCCAAGTACCTTTGCTATGCTGCGAATTAATGTTATTGAATTTATCGATTTGAGCATTTCATTTTCAATTCAAGAAATCGAATCATTGAGTATGTGCATCAAATAAGGTATCATCTCAAAAAGATAGGCAAAACAGAGTGATAGTTGCCGCTACAGTGAGAACTTTGCTGAAACTGCAGAACATTTGTTTTGCGAATGCCCAGCGCTCTTCTAAAAGAGGAACAAGTTCCTGGAAGGGGTTTTCTTAGAGCTAAACAATGTCAGGAACCTACCTCCCAGGAAACTGATTTGCACGATGTCTCGGAAGGGTTATGTCGAGGTGCTTGAGAGGCTGCACAGTCATAACGACCTCCGCCACATTCTACAATGTGCATCAAATCATTAGAACATGTCACTCCCAGTCAGCTGCTTATGATCTATAAGGCACAGATCTGTCCTGGAATACTGTTTGGAATGCGGCATCTAAACATATCCTAAAACTAATGGATTCTGTCCAAAAAAGGGCAATTCGTCTCGTCGGTGATGCATCGCTTACAAACTCGCTCACTTCTCTGGAACACCGTAGAAAAGTTGGCGATTTATCTCTATTTTATATATATTTTCATGGGCAATGCTCTTCTGAAATATCAACAATCGTTCCTCCATTAGCAGTATCTCCGAGATTAACCCTTCAATTTCAGTCTTCACACCCCTTCGTGGTCACTTTAGAGACCTCTGCTGAACGTCCCTTTTCAAAGACTCGTTCATCCAACGAACATCGAGATTTTGGAACTCATTGCCTAGGGAGGTGTTCCCCGATGCATACCATCTCCAGAAATTTAAGGAGAACACCAACTCCTACCTTCTTTTCCTTGGCTCTCACGATGTTCTCTATACATTACAGGATATCCCTTCTCGTGAGAAGTAGAACGTAATAGTAATTTACGTAACAAGTCCGGAAAATATTGTTTTTTGGATGAGTGGACAAAATTCTAGGACGAGCGTAGCGAGTCCTGGAAGTCTGCGAGTCCAAAAAAACTGTTTTCGGGCGTGTTGCGTACACAATTTTTTCGGCAACCGTGTAGAATAACAAATCAAAGAAACACATTTCTTTCAAAAATTGAAATGTTAGCTAATTTTATGTCAGATAGCTGTCAGTCGTTATTTTGCTGCTATGGTAATGATCAACTGCATTTATCAAAACCAAGGTGGATATAGGATGGTGAAACAGCTTCCTATTAACAAGCACTAGAATAAACTGTAGACCTTCGCCTACTTGATTATATACCGTAGTAATATTTCCTGAAGTTATCAGAGATGGCGACATACCTTGTGTCGGTAAAACAGAAACTGTGCATTTGTCATCTTTTTATCAGTTTCATCTGTACTAGATGAAAAATGACTGAGAAGAGTCAAGATATCGATAATTATTCCAGATTTATCGAAAATTTATTGTTTTAATGTCGTTTCAAGTCACGTCTGTCAGATGTGAACCACAGAAATACGTAAGCAACATAAATCTTCTTCGATAATCGATCTTACCGCCATCTTCTTTCAAGTCGTGGAAATATTAGTACCTTCTCAAACGGTCTACAAGTTTTTCGCAGAAACAATTGAAGAGCTGTTTCACCATCCTATATCCACCATGATCAAAACCATACTACCAAGATTTTCATATTTACAATGACAACAACGATGTGATTCTTCCCGGCCTAGTCCGGGAAGTACGTACTTCCCGGACTAGGCCGGAAAAATGCCACTTTCTCAAAAAAAAATCGTCTGGAAAGTAGGTACTTTCCGGACGGTTGCCGAAAAAATAAACATATGAAAAATCTGGTTGATTTGGAAATTAAATTCTATGCGTTCAGTTTGCAGGCGAGATGTATAGGCAAGCGCGTATTTTTGTAGCGTGACATCATTTCGCATTGCCCAACGTTGGTGGTAAACATTTGTGCCGCCGCCTATGGACCGTACGCTGTGCTGCTTTCACGGAAAGCTACAACACAGACCGACCCTCCAGTCTATTTCTCTCTACAGCCGCTCAAGAGAATGGCGCTGGAAAGCGCCCGTCAAACAAAGCAGAAGCCGTCGACTGTTTCAACGGTCGACCTCACTAGTTACATATAGCCATGGAATGGATAATTTCGAAACTTCTACTCTCTGTATTTCGAGCATAATAATGGAAATAAGATAATCAAAATTCGCGCGTATACGCAAAGAGACGCGAC
Organism: Chrysomela aeneicollis; assembly: GCA_029955515.1. Lineage (NCBI taxonomy): Eukaryota > Metazoa > Arthropoda > Insecta > Coleoptera > Chrysomelidae > Chrysomela > Chrysomela aeneicollis. The sequence continues at coordinate 20,111,886 of JARUHQ010000009.1, read as the reverse complement.
TCAAGAGGGTGCGTTTTTGAAATTCCGGTATCCTTTTACCCCACGGGCGAAAAAAAAAAAATCGAAGATTCAGGCACTTATCTATGAGAGACAGCGGAAAAGAGAAATGGGACAAGCGAGTTTCGCCTTTCTTTCCACCTACTTCCCAGAGATGTTGGTTACTGGTCAACTTTCCACACTTTCGGGCGTCCTTATCGCGATTCGCCAGGTTTGCGCATTACGTCACAACCAGCATGATCAAATGACGGGAATGATAGATAATTGAAGGAGATTCTTGGGCAGCGGTCGCAGCCATCTAGATGAAACGCAAAAGAAGAAGAGAGCACGCATACGCACGCATAACTACTTCTGAGGTTCTTTATTTTCTGCAGTTTCCTGCCGTACCGCATAGGCACTTATAATGTTGGTACAATTAATATTTATATCTTCGTTGTTGATGATCAACAAAATGAATCAAGAAGATAATTATATACGGCAAAATAGTTCGTTTCGTGAATGCTTCATCCATCAGGCTTGTTCAATTCGACACTAAAGTCCAAAATAATACTTATTCAACCAAGCTACAAAACGTGGATAAGAAAACCGAAAACATAATGCAGCAATCAATGAAGGTTGCGGACCTTTCACTTGTAAATACCACGCAGAACATTGAATTATATTTACTCGTAGTCCAAGCAACGATTCACACTGTGAATGCAGATCGCAAATGTTTCTTCCTAAGACGTGACAAATTCACCCTGCACTGATGAGGGCCAATAAGCCCGAAACCGGTATGTAGGTTGTTAAGCGTGCCTGTCCCGATGTGAATTTGTCACGTCTTAGGAAGAAACATTTGCGATCTGCACTCACAGTGTGAATCGTTGCTTGGACTACGAGCAGATATAATTCAATGTTCTGCGTGGTATTCAACAAGCAAGTAGTTGTTTTCTGCTCGCAGTCCACCAGACAATTATTTCAAACTATGTTTGATATTTTAATTGCATATAATATTATTTTCTCTTTCAAAAAGTATGATTTTAGATTGTAGTGGTGGTCTTGAAGGGTATGCAGCCTCTCAAGCACCTTTACCTATAAGATCTTTCATGCAAGACCCTTATCCTCAATGTATTCGAGGCCCAAGATTCCGAAACTTTGTACAAAGCTTGTCAGTTTCTTGTTCTTAACGTCGGAAGGCTTTAGGAATGCCCCTTCCAGGAACTCGAACCTCTTGCAGAAAAGCGCTTGGCATTCGCAAAGCAAATGTTCTGCAGTTTCAGCTCAGTTACCGCAGTAGCGGCAACTATCACTCTCTGTTATACCCATCTTTTTGAGGTGATACCTCAGAGGGCAGTGTCCAGTGAGAAGTCCCGTTACCAGCTTCAAGTCTTTTTTGTCCAACTCGAGAAGCTGCTTAGCTTTTCTTGGCGATAAGCTCGCTAGCCTTTGTGCTCGTATTCCACTGAAACTTTATTTCTTCTGTTTCCCAACGTCGAACCTCTTCTTTCAAGTTTGCTTTGGAGAGTGCACAGAATGGTCCTGGGCTAAAAAATTCCTTCTGTGGCAAGACAGGACATATAGAATAGAATACTTACTTGAAGTGAATTCTTAGACATTTCACTCCCACATTCAATGGCCCAATTGAAGAATTCATCAAAAGATCTATTCCTGGTGGGGCAGACATCTTCTTCCTACATTCACGCAAAAGTTAACGTTGTTAACTTTTCATACACTACTGAATTCAGAAAAGTACAAAAGTACAAGAAAGGTGTTCCACCAAGGTCGACGAATCGATATTATGAAAACCTAACAGCTTAAAAAATGATATGTCGAGAAAAATGTCCCCTTATATTTTGACCCCTTCCTACAAATTTAGCTATACGAGGTGGCAAATACATTTTACGACAAAGATGTAAGTAGATATAGGATATCCCTGGTACCTACTATATCTTTTGGCACTTCGACATAAAACTAACAAATGCAAATCGCGTAAATTGAGGGAATAATCAAGTGAGTTTTTTATTCTCAGATGTAATGAAATACTTTGTTCTGTTCCCAAATACATATATACAGGGTGACCTGTTATTAGCCTACCAAACTGTATGCCAGCGATTTCTACGACCAAACACAATATCAAGAGTTCGAATGAAAATGGCTTGAAAAACTGCTGAGTATGAGCTACGCCATTTCATCACCATATGTCAAAGAAATTAACGCGCAATTTTTTTCCATCGCTACTATAATTCAAAATTGCTATGTGCATAACTTGTGAGACGCAACAATATTTTTGAATCGATTTTACTCGAAAATGGCACAAATCGATACAAAACAGGAATACCTTCTTATGCGAATATTTCTTGGAAAAAAATAGAATATCAAACAGCACCTTCCTGTATTACATATATACACTCCCGAAAGAAAAATGTTTTTCCCTTCGTTGGATATAAATGGTTCAGAATCATTTTATGAGATAGCGTTTCGGAATTACCATCCTCAGTAGCCCCGTTCAGGGGGGCCGTAGCTCCCTTTTATAGGAATCATTCTTTGACCCATGCTCATTCAAGTCACTGGTGAAGTTCAGCAGGCTAATTATGGGACACCCTGTATAGTTTGCTAATTTTATGTCAGCCCGTTTCTCACTTATTCAACTCAAAATTGCCAATCCTGTACCTAGCTCAACACCTAATGTAATGTAGAATGGTACGGTTGATTTTGAGAACAAAAAACTCAAAAATCAACCAATCACGATTCTGTAGTGAATATCAAGTTTTGAACATAGCTAGGTTGCCCCGAGAAAATCGATAGGAAGCCACAGCAAATTCCTGTTCTTATGCCGCTTCTCGCTGGAAACCTCCAGAGTACCGCTAGTTCACTACAGAGGGCACCACTGGCGAGGCCTACTTGTAAACTTCACAGCGCGTCTATTTTTAGACGTTATTATTGTCATTATCCGCAGTCGTAAGCAGAATTTTATGAAATTCTACTGCAGCAGATTCCGGATGCGAGCTTTTTTCACGGAATTATTCTGATAGAAATTTTGCTGTATGAGTGATCGTCACTTATAAACGAGTTGGCCGACGTAAGAAATCAAGATTCAAGAACGTGGACCTTCTACTAGCTATCATTTCGTATTTTCCAGTTCTCGACGACATCGACACTCGACAGTCGAGTTCGTTCATAGTCTACTTTGATCTGCGCTTGCGTTGATGTCGTCACGTCAAAGCGGTTCCTAGAATTAATTAACTAAAAATATACTTTCAACGCGAGGCGGATTCTACGCTTCATCATTTGATTTTTTTTCGAATACTGCAGGAGAATCATTTTGTATATTTGTGCAGGCTATCTTCAGTACTCAACGCGCTATCGTTTTGCGACTGTTTTGATGATGATAATGTTGTTTTATACAGAGTGGTTTAGGATGAGAGCTTATTGTATGAGGATTAGATTGTAGCTGTGGTGTTATTCAGTCAAAAAATTTGACAAACGAACGCTTCCTTCTGAAATTATTTCGCCATTTTGGTAATTTTTTTTAATTTGAGAAATTATTTTTGTGAGGTAAGGCTTCATCTGCCAAAAAAGGGATTTAAATGATAGGTTGTTTTCATGACAAATGTAGGTATATAGAAAATACTTTCATAAATTTATTTTGATAAATGAAAACTTGACTATTTTTCATTGACATCGATTTTTAGCTGAAAAATCTATTTCAATAAATGCCTCAACTCGTTTAATATCAGGAAATATTCTGGTTTTCCTAACAAGTATGGAAGAACAAAATCTATCATATAGGTACCTTCTAAAACATTGGAAACCATAACAAATTTTTAAGAACATAAAATGAAAAAAATTTTAGTGAAAAATGTCAAGATATTCTTGAGGATATAGTATGAAACAGTCTGTAGAAGTTACAATTTGTTTATCAACTTGGAAATTTTCTTGAATATATTATGCATCACAGGTATCTTTTATGTCGTATTGAAAATCAAAGTACAGCACATCGAAGCAAATTCAGAATAGAGTAGGAAATTTCTTGAACACATTTCTATATTCTTTAATGAAGGCGCCAGCGCAAAGAAAATAAAACGGGCCATTTTGGTTTTCCTCGTAAATTTCGAATACGATTCGTGATATTTCCGATTTGGGAAATAAAATATACAACTTTTGTCTAATTTGAACTTCTTATCATTTACCGTTTTCGAGATGCCAATAGTATGTCAATACCTATCAGGGGTGAGCAATAATGATTTGGAAATATCGATTATCGATAATCAGAATTTATCGATATTGTCGGTTTATCGATGATATCGAAATTATCGATTTTATCGGAATTATCGATATTATCGATATTTTTTTAAACTGAATTACCAATGTCAATGATGAATCCATGTTTTTTAAATCCTTCACAAGCTGTTGCGACCAAAAATTCGAATAATTTCTTGTATTATGTACGTAGGAATGGAAAAATATTGATACAGGTTTAAAAAAAACAGGGGTGGGCGACAACGATTTGAAAATATCAATTATCGATAATAAGAATTTATCAGTATTATCGATAATTACCGATATTATCGATAGATCGATAATTTTTTTTTTAATTATCGACATTATCGATAAATTCGCCAACCCTTAGTCTAGTCAATATGTCATATTGAAAATCCGAAATTTCTATCTTGTAGCTTGAAGTAGAAACGTCGGATTTTAGAAAAAATCTACGTGGATTCTCGCCCTTTCCGAGATATACAGGGAGAACTAAAAATGCTGTTATTGTTTTTTTACGAATAGAATTGTTATTTCAGAAAATATAACTCGGGAAGGGTGAGAGTCCCTGTATATTTTTTTCTGAACAACTTACTACTTACCACAATAGTTACATGTTTCCCTATTTAATCGTCTTTGTAAATCTATTACGGTTTAGAATATAGCAATGTTGCCATATGATAAAATAAACGGCCTGTATATAGCAAAAAATCCCATCATCTCCATAACTTTTGTTTGAAGGTACAGGTTTCGGACCTATTGAAATGTTTGGCTGAAGATGGACCTACTTAGGTCCGAAACATGTATGTACCTTCAAATAAAAGTTGTAGAGATGATTTTGTGATTTTTTGCTATATAACAAAAAAAACCACACTGCAATTTGAGAAATATGGACTCCTTTCAACGTTTAACATTCTCGTTTTTATGTAGATATCTCCCGAAATAATTGTAATTTTTCGAACTTCTAACTTGTTACCGGTAGTGCAAAAAAAATAGCGCAACTTTGCCCTAATTTGACCCATATGAGCCACGAATTTGTTACACCCTGTATATGCCCTAATTACGAATAAATATCCAAAGATTCTCGTTCACGAAAAATTGAACAATTCAAATTTATATTGTCAATCATTACAGCAAAATTTGCTCAAGCGCATTCGAGAATGATTTATTTCATGAGGCATCCAATTATTGACTTCAATAGTTTCAAACTGCCGAGTACTTTTGATGTCCTTGCTCCTCCACCAGAAATTTCGATATCCTGACGAATATATCGGGCAAGTAGTGTTCGCCAGAAATTTAATCGCTTCAAATGGCGAGTACGGATGTCGTGGTGAAGAAAGGCATTTTAAGAATATCGGTAGCGTTGGGTTTTTGGTTGCGTACTAAAATTTAGTACGCAAATTGTAATAGATCGTACTAGATTCGAGAGGTGATTGAAAAAAAAATTAAATATTGAAAATATAACTATATATTGGTATTTAGACCATAGTGTATGATCTAAGATTGGTAATTTTATTTAATACAATACTTATACAAGCATAACGAAAAACAAAACAAAATCAGTCAATAATAAAAATGGAACAAAAGAAATAATTCAGTCAATAACAAAAAATAAATATGAATAGTCTTTCGGTAACTATTAACATAACCTAATTCAATCCATTCCAGGTAACAGTGACACGGTACACGGTGACCCAGGCCACAGAACACCTAGTTCAGCCGATTCAGGCAATATAAATATGTGTTCTGTGCGCTTACTGCACTGAATGCTGCGTGTACGCAATGCGCAGTGGTCATGAGCAAAAAACGTACTAGATTATTAAAATTTCAACTGTTGTCGTATTAAGCCTGGTTCATGCTTATACGAAATTCGGAAAATTCATGCGAATCGGAAAATTATAAATATTACATTGATATTCCTGCTCTACAAAACTATTGATTTATGCATTCTGATGATCATGATATCGTGATAATATAAAAATATCCGCAAAAAAGTTCAAAAATTTCAACTTTATTGCGATATTTCTTTTCAGCGGCAATTTTATTCGCAGAAAATTTCCGATATTCGTATAAGCATGAACCAGGCTTTAGCGTACTGAGGCGAAATAGTAATAGATTCAGTACAATTGTAATAGCAAACCCAACACTGAATATCGGTCGCTTACTCTTTCGATTCACTATCTTGGTTTGTCCCAAAGAGATATCTCAGTTGTCTTCGGAGATACCGCGATGATAACTTTCACGGGCTTCTTTGTTTTCGAGATACAGGGCGACATTGACTATTTACCTCAACAGGGTTATACAGGGTTTGGATAAAATATGGAATCAAGTGAATCACGAAAAGGCCGATTTTTGTAATATTTTGCGTCATTGATAAATATCGTTCTTTCCGTTTCAAAGATATTTCTTATTTGGTTCCAATTAAGATTAATTTCTACATACAAGTAAACGTTCATTTTGCTTTTTTCGCAAGGTATTATGTTAATAAAAGATGATATCAATAAATTTCGAATAACTACAATGGTTGTAGACTTGTGGGGGGGGGGGTTTCATGAGAACTATTGGGAAATTGCATGAAAGTCATTTGAAATTTCATTTTGAGATTGGAGCGAAATAAATTCTCTCGAATGGATTCCAATAAAATGTTTACCACTAGTCACTATAATAGTAATTTACGTAACAAGTCCAGAAAATACTGTTTTTTTTTGGATGAGTGGACAACATTCTAGGACGAGCGTAGCGAGTCCTGGAAGTCTGCGAGTCCAAAAAAACTGTTTTCGGGCGTGTTGCGTACACAATTTTTTCGGCAACCGTGTAGAATAATAAATCAAAGAAACACATTTCTTTCAAAAATTGAAATGTTAGCTAATTTTATGTCAGATATAGCTGTCAGTCGTTATTTTGCTGCTATGGTAATGATCAACTGCATTTATCAAAACCATACTACCAAGATTTTCATATTTACAATGATTCTTCCCGGCCTAGTCCGGGAAGTACGTACTTCCCGGACTAGGCCGGAAAAATGCCACTTTCTCAAAAAAAAATCGTCTGGAAAGTACGTACTTTCCGGACGGTTGCCGAAAAAATATTTTTTTGATCCTTTTACAGCCTTTCACAGAGTTCTTGATATTGATATTGCAATAGATTAGATATCTATTTATCAACAAACCCTACTAGGTACCTATACAAAAAAGCGTGGCATATTCAACATATATTTTTGAATAGAACGGAAAATATCTTTCAAAGATCTAAATTAATATTCGAGGACATGAAACTATACAGGGTGGTCTGTAAAAACATATATTTTTTATGAAATGATCAGTTGCATTTGATTTCACGAAAATAATTATTGATCTTGTAAGGCTAAATTTATTAGGTTTACATAATAATTCGAAAATTGCGTTATCAGATTAATTTTTCATCATTGTAATTTCTTGTAGACTTTATTTGTTGTAGTATAAATATAGTCATGAAGAGCAAGCGCGTGAATTTTCAATTTGAAATTCAATTGAGAATGTTGAAAATATGATCAAATTGTTGGGTTTGGGATATTTTTTATCAATAAATCTGTTTTCGAGATTCGGTACAATTAGATACATATTTTGTTATCATATAATTATAAAATATAGATACCTATCTCTGGTCGACAAAATATTCTTGTTTCTTTTGAAAAAAGTCTGAATTCGCCCTGTGCGAGATATATAATCAAAATATCATTTTCTTGAACCTGTTGGAGCCTATTTTTCTCGGTATAGACCCTCATTAAAATTACAAATTCCGCTCATATCAATTAATTATTGTCCCAACCAGTGTTTTGATTCGCTCTGCAAATGCAAACGGTGTGACGATCCCGAGTCTCGAAAAACAACCCATTCCCACTCCCCGATTCGACCCTTCCTGCCGCGTCTCCTTTGTTTCGAAAAACCTCCCCCACCCGAAATTTTCGTCCGTCTCGAACTCCGCCACCCCCATTCCATTTGGCGCCGGGCATCAAATAAGCGTCGCGCATTATCGTGGATTTTCGTTTTGTTTTGCACCCAGTCGGCTCCGTTTTTGCAAGGCCTGTGATCCGCTCCGAATTCGAATAATGCCCAGAGAAAAAGATCATGCGCGATTCTCGCCTCTATGCCGCGCTCGAGACGGCCCGAGTTTGCCCGGAGAGAGTCGCCTGCCTGCCTGTGGATGCGGTGAATTTGTCGCCACGCCACGCGGCAACTCGCAGTGTTGCCGAATCAGAGGTTTTTTCGCTAGATCTGGCGTTTTTCCTTGACTTTTTCCGAATGCAGAGGTGATGGTTAATTTATAAACTTAATTAAACCAAGAATTACAATTAACAATTAGAAATTAACAATTACATCAACTAAGGAAATCAGGTTTTTTTTATTGTTTTGTGCCCGAAATTCAGATCAAAGAAAGGGTTCAATTATTCCTTATGCGCATGCGGTGAATTCATAATTATTAATTCTTTGATGAAAGATGACCATCTTCTTAGTTGTTAATTATTAATTTGAACGACATATAAGAGTTTATAAAACCTCGCTGTGATTTTCCTGTATTTTTATTTCAGTTGAGTTTATGAATTCACCATAAACTTTAATTGTTTTCAGACATATCTAAAGTCTGGAGGTTTTGATCATTGTCGTTCTAAATGAAAACCTAGTAGGCTAGAACTATAGTTGTCTGTTCAAGTGTTCACTCAAGTTTCAAACGTCTTCCAAGTTGAGGTCGCTACTTTATAGAAGTCGTTCGATGCTCATTTGTTTCAGTTTTTTCTCTGTCAGCGACCCAATTTTTGGTTAAAGTTATGTTTTTTTCCCTAACTGTAGCACGTATTATATATCTATCATAATCTGACATTTTTACTTTTATACATATTTTTACTCAAATAGGTCCAATACCAGTTTTTTGGGACAATAAAGGCATTCGTAGGAAACATTTTGGAGGTACTTACGTATTTTAGCCTCCAGACAAGAAGCCGAAATGCTAGTTTCGTAAATACATCATTTAACATCTTAAATTTCTTCTACTAAAAACCCAAAATTCGTTTTTCTTTCAACTGAAACAGCACACACGCTTACATTTACTTAATTTCAACGCTTTTTAGCGAAAAAAAATTATATTTTTCAAAACATGTATCGTTCTTCGAAAACACGAACGGGTTCCCGATGGGTCTGGTAAACATTTTTGAATTTTTTCGAATATACGAGTTTATTCTGCTGATAATTGTTGAAAACAAGTAAATGTAAGTGTGTGTGGTGTTTTAGTGTAAAGAAGGACTAATTTTTGTGTGCTTTCTTCAGTGGGGATATGCCAATACTTTCACAGGTTGTCCATTTTTGCTACTGTGGGGATCTCGCTTGATTTAAGGTCGAGATTAGTTTCGAAAATATCGCAGAAAAACGGTCATTTCTGATTTTTGATTTTTTTCACGATTAACTATAATCATACTGGACATTTCTTGCCAAGACATTATTCAAATACTTTCAATGGAGAATGCGAATATATGATAGAAAAAAAAACGTTACAAATAAAGTTGAAATCCAAAATGGCGTTCATAAGAAAAATTATGTTGACCGGTGTTTCATCGCCATATTTAAAATCATTGTTTGAATAGTACCTATTGGTTAGATAGTGCGATAAGGTTATCTTTAAAAATTATTGCGATATTCAAAAATAAAGACATGCACTCCAATTTTTTTTCGCCAAGAAAATGCTCATCTTTGTCCTAATCTTCGTATAGTATCTCTTGGATAACGATAGAGGCACTCCAACTATAGACAACAATATTTATTACTTCACACATTTTTTAGTTTTTAATTGACCAATTATGCATTTTTATGTTAATATTCATAACATGTATAGACTGACTCATATGAAGAACCTTTTTTGTGAAAATTTTTGGTCTTTCTCCAACTTTCAAAAAAATCTGGCTAGCAAGATGTTTCACGAACATTATAGGTTTTTCTTTTCGTGCAGTCGAAATAAGATAAAATTCCTGTTTATTAAAATAATTGACAACAGGATATCATCGCGATATTTTTACAAAAATCCAATTTTATTATGTAGATTCTAGATTTTATTTGAATTTAGCGGTTTTCTGGAGGTTTTCAAACTTCTTGTATACCCTGTTGGCAACACTGTTCACTCGGCCATATGCCCGACAAAAAGGTTGTATCCCGCACGGCCATGGGCTCGGAGAGAGAGACGACGCTAGGCGCGCCTCCACGAGCCAGAGCGAGACGGAATCGCCCGCATGTCGAACGGAGAACGGAGCTGGCTGTGGCTGGTGGAAATCCTCGGGAGGTAGATCGGATCGGTCGGGGTGCAGTGGCGCCGTTTATTCGCTCTCGCGAAAGGATTTTTATTGGAGTTTTTAATTTAGGACACTTTCCTCTTGGAATACACAGCGTGTCAGTTTTTCGAGCTCCACCATGGGGATTTCAGTTATTTCGAGAGATACGAGGTCGGTTGAATTGGGGCAAAGTTGTGCAATTAACTTGAAGTGTCATTTTCATATTTTGAATTATTGAAAAAAAAAAGGAAAATTGCAATTTTAAATTAGGACCTTCTTGAAACAATTTTTTACAAGGAATCTAAATCAGTCATCGATCCTGAATAGCTCGCGAGATGTATTTCCATCTTATCTCAATCCTGATAGTGGTGGTTATTAACCTTTCATGATTTCTAAGAATATTCTCAAAATTTTTCTAATCGATCGATTATATTTAGAAGAAAAACCTTTCTAGCTCATCATATCGTTCCTTATTCAAAACCTCAATTTATAAATGAGTGAGCTTTCAAATTTGATTGACAAGTTCAGCCAGCTTTGAGAGAGAAAAAATATGTCTGTCCTACTGTTGTCTTTGTCATCAAGATTGCAACTCAAGATAACGAAAATGTTATGATTGCGACGTAAAAAAAGAAGAAATCTAATTATACATTTATAATGTGTTTGGAATCATTAAACAAGTATAAGTTAAAAACGCAAACAAATATTCTGAATATCCAGAACAACGAAAACAAACTATGAGAAAAACAAACCAATTATATACAGGTTATGAAGTCTTATTCTTTTTTACGTACCAGTCATAACATTTTCGTTATTTAAAGTTGCAATCTTGACGACAAAGACAACACTAGGGCAGACATATTTTTTCTCTCTCAAAGCTGGCTGAACTTGTCAATTCAACTGTCAGAATTTAGTTTTTACAATTTTTGGTGTTCTTTCCAAAGCACTCTTCACAAAAACGTTTTCTTCTCATTTCTTCCCACAGTTAGTTTAAAAAGTCTAGTTCTTTTGGTTTTCACTTGAGATTTTTTTTTCAATCACGAAAAATTATATATCAAATTTTTTTTAAAATAATTGTTCAGCATGAAAATGCGCAACTGACCTCCTATCTTTTATAATAACTGGATCCCAATGGTGGAGCTCGAAAATCGGACATCTTGTGGATTTTCATTGAAGTTTTTATTATATTGTTACGAACCGCTGGCATTTCCGAGAAGGCCGGAAAGCATCATCTCGACGCGTGACTCACAGCGAAGGTATCGGTCGCAGACGGCGGATGATTCATTGCCGTCGTTTATTCCTGTTATTTCTGGACAATGATGTTTTTACCTATAGAAGAACCGCGGTTTCGCGGACAAGTTAGTTATAGTTTGGAAAGAGTTGAGATTAGAGAGAAAGCTAGTACAGTGAACATTGAGATTTGTAAAGCGAATATCGTTGTGATTTAACTAAGTGTTTATTGAGTTGTATTTAGTGTGTTTAGTGAAATAAATTGTTCAGTTTTGTACTGAGTGTTTTAAATTCACGAAACCAAGTGGAAATAACGTAACAATATATTTTAGGTATATAGGGTGAGCAATTTTTTTGTAGTAGGACATAAAAGGCACTTTTTTTGTGATGAGAACCTCTAGTAAACATATATGCTTGGAAACTTGGTTTCCGATTTACAGGGTGTCAGAGTTTTGAATATTTTTTTCGCCGACAAGTTTTTCGTAATATTTTCAAAATAATAAATACAAATTTGAAACACCTGCAGTTCTAACATTTCTGGTGAGAACTATAGTGATTGTGATATTGTTGATTATTTAAACTAAGAATTATGAAAGATGCAGGAAAATACCCTCAAGGGTTTATAAATTTTTATCAGATTCAATAAATTCAATTATGAATTCAGCGCATGCGCATAAATCATATTTGAACACAACCCTTTCTTTGCTCTGATGTCAGGCGACAGGCATGGACAAAAAAAAACCCGATTCAAAATTTTCATTAAATGATGTTTATAAAATAAGTAGTTGTTAATTCCTCATAGTTAATTCGTATTCTTGGTTTGTTGAGTTCAAGAATCCATCTTAAATTACATAGATATTGGAGTCAGTCAGCCTCTCATTTGACTTCACGTCACAAAAATTCCAATTTCGTAATAACGAACCAGGCAGCGAAAGAACCTAACCGTTCACGAATTTCTTCCACTCCGCCTTATCTGCTGCCTTTGCATTTGATTGTCTCAGCCTCAGATAACGGCGGCCGAATTTAAAATCGGAAAAAATCGAAACAAAAGAGTGTAATTGGCAAGGATGAATTTCTGCGCATGTGCAGTCCTCGTTGCTACAGTGGCGGATTTAGGGAAAGGGGCGGAGGAGGTTTCGCCCCCCCCCTGGCGAAACGCGAACTCGTGTCCGCCATGTTCCATATTAAAATATTTTTTCGAAAATCATAACTGTGTATTTCGGAATCACCCCCCCCCCCTCAGATAAATCCACAGAGAACGGACCTCAACTGGGAAGGGATGCATCAGTGTGGTATACTGATGGATCCAAGATGGATAAAAGGGCTGGAGTGGGAGTTACAGGGCCACATTTCAGGCTCTCAAAATCCCTAGGTAACACCCCAACCATCTTTCAAGCAGAAGTACATGCTATAGAAATATGTGCCTCGAAAGGGACACTCGGAGGGCAGAAATCTATATCCTATCAGATAGCCAAGCAGCACTGAAAGCTCTGAAGTCATACACTTGTGAGTCTAAGCTGACTTGGGACTGCAAACAATCCCTGAGACAACTGGCTGCACACAACCAGGTCACTTTGATGTGGGTTCCAGGTCACAAGGGAGTTAAAGGCAACGAGGAAGCAGACTGCCTTGCCAAAGAAGGGGCAAATACACAATTTCCCGGCCCAGAACCCTTCTGTGGACTTTCCAAAGCCCACTTGAGATCGGAGTTCCGACGCTGGGAAGCGGATGAAATGAAATCTCACTGGAATAAAGTGCCAGGACAAAGACAAGCGAAAAGGCTAGTGAGCCTCTCGCCAAGGAAAGCTAAACAGCTTCTCGAGTTGGACAAAAAAGACTTGAAACTGGTAACGGTGCTCCTCACTGAACACTGCCCTCTGAGGTATCACCTCATAAAGATGTATAAAACAGAGAGTGATAGTTGCCGCTACTGTGAGAACTTCGCTGAAACTGCAGAACATTTGCTTTGCGAATGCCCAGCGCTCTTCTGCAAGAGGCTCAAGTTCCTGGAAGGGGCCTTTTTAGAGCCCTCCGATATCAGGAACCTAACTCCCAGGAAACTGATGAACTTTGCACGAAGTCTCGGAATCCTGGGCTTCGAATAGATTAAGGGTTATGCACAAAAGATCTTATAGGTCGAGGTGCTTGAGAGGCTGCACAGCCTTAACGACCCCCCCCCCTCTACAATCTACAGATAAATCCTAGATGCGCCCTTGCGTTGCTACTCAAATTGGAAATGATCGTATGCTGGGTTCACTTTAGCGCTTTTTTCCAAACAAAGCAGATTTGTTTTTGTCGATGTGAATTTTTTCGTTTATTGTTATATTATTCCTATTTGGTTTTTCGATGTCTTATTGTGGTACCAATCGTATTTCAAGTTCAAGACTGTCATAAATATATGTTCAGTTTCCTTGTCCAGGTCATAATAAGATTATCTTCCACGATTCCAAAAATCAAATCATATTACAGAAGGATTATTTCATCTGCCTAGCATCTTGAGTGATTTTTTATTCTTTCAAATCTGAAAGGGCTTGTTCTGCATCTGATCTTTGATCATTCTCTGTTAAAGCTGAGTATGCAGACAGTATTTTTTATTACGTCTCGAAAACGGTATATGATACGAAGTTGGTTAAATTAGATAAAAGTTTGGTATGAAATGATGCTTCCAAATCGTAAATATCACGAACCGTTGTCGAAATATACCTATGGGGAAAACCGAAATGGCCCGTCTTCTTTTCTTCGCGCTGGTGCCCTTATTTTCAGGAATATAAAAATGTGCACAAGAAACTGATTCTCTGCTTCGAAAAAAAAAACGCACCGCGTTCGGCAGGCACGCACGCCGCTGGCCGGAAAATGGGGGCCGACAGTCGAAGAACGGGCACAGGGCCGACCTCGACCATTGCGTGAGCAAGAGTGAGAGGACAGGCGAGTGCGAGAGAGAGGGGCGGACGCCGGATAGTAGGTTGAATAATAACGGAAAAAGGTCGAAGTTACCGTGGGACTCGTGGGAGAGAAGAGAGGCAGAGGACTCTAACCAAGAGGAGAAAAGATCGCTGGGCTGTGCTTCGTTCGAGCGGATCCGACTGAAGACTGAACTGATTACTGAACTGAGATTATCTGGCCTATTTTGGGGACTGATGAAATTTTCATCAGAGTAGGTAGATAGGTGTAGGTACCCAATGCGACAAACACGAAATATCCTGACTATTTTATAGGTTTTCTGAAATTCCAAGGTAGAAATTCCAATGAATAGCTTTATTGTGAGGAGATTTTCTGGAAATTCGCATAAACCTCCCGTGTTCTTCATCGAGAATAATTCCCAATTCCCATGACATTGCTAGGTTACGAGGCGGTAGCCGAGGCAACCGCATATCCGAGAAGGTGTTAATTCGCTAATAGGGGTAGGCGAATTTATCGATATATTGATAATTATCGATAATTTTCGAAGAAAAAAATTATCGAATTATCGATGATGGCGATAAATTTATATTATCGATAATCGATATTTCCAAACCGGTATCGCCCACCCCTGATTTTCAGAATCCTGTATCAATAGTTTTTACATTTCCACGTACACAATACAGAAAAATTATTCGAATTCTTGGTCTCAATAGCTTGTGAAGGATTAAAAAAACATGAATTCAATATCAACTATAGATATTATCGATAATTCCGATAATATCGATAATTATCGATAAACCGATGATATCGATAAATTCTGATTATCGATATTTCAAAATCATTATCGCCCATCCCTATTCGCAAAAAAAAATCGAGTTGCATTCAAAACTTTATCGTATCAATGGTGGATATGGTGAAACGACTCTTTAATTGTTTTCCGTCAAAACCTGTAGACTGGTTTAGCGAAGATCATAACACCGCGGTAACATTTCACTAATCGTTCGAAGATGGCGTTAATATCGCATTTGATATCAATATTGATAATTCAGTTCTCTATTATTTTCCGTATTCTATGGTTTCGTGTTCAAGTTACAGTGAATGATTATTCATAATTGTGGTTTTGGCTTGAAATATAAATATTGTTCGATTGTTCAATCATGATATTGATTGAACAAATCACACAAAATCAAAATGACTGAGAAATTGTGAGAATTAATATTCATCATGCGGAATCATCAGACTTGGCGCCATCCATATGAAGTCATGAAAGTATAACTAGTGTTTGAAACCATGATTGAAATTCAACAAAATCAAGTAGGCAGAAGTCTACAAATATTGCCTTAGTGCCTTTTAATGGGACTCGTTCCACCATATCTTTATCCACCTTGATCGTATCATTGACAACTGCGATGCGAAAATGAATAGAAAATAATAGTATATTCTTCAACGAGCGCATAATGGCTATCATTCTCGAGGATGAAAGTTTACAAACGAGCCGAAGGCGCAACCAAAAATTATTCCCGGTTTTTTCCGGTCATAAAATTTTATAATCCTTTCATTTAATAATTACTTCACCCCAATTGAATGAGTATATTTTCAAAATTACTGTGACTTCATGACATGCATTGCAAACAACACTTTTTTTGAATCGCAATACGCATAATGCGCTCAATAATTATTTCGTGATGTTTATGCTGTGTCATACTCTGGAAAAAACAATGAAAAACCATTTTGTTATTGCTCTTATATAGTTTGGGGAGACAAGAAATCAAACAATTTTTTTATCACAAAATAAAATCAAATTTTATTTCGATATAGTACGTACCTAGATAGACATTGAAACAAATTATCTGATTGACCAACATTACAGTGACATAGAGAACATTCTTGAACACAGCTAATTCAAATGACAAATTCTCAAAAACTGCAATGAATGTTTCGGCAGATTGATTTCTATTGATCTAATTAAACACGTTTCATTTTTATAATGTTTTGCCAATAAGAGCACCCAAATCGATTGTATTTCTCTGCATCTGATGATGGCTATAAAACCGCAACTAGTTACGCTTAGATTTTTTCATTTGAATATTATTTTTATGAGAATTGCCAGAATTAATGATGAAAAATTGAAGCAATAAATTTGATTTCACACATCAGTTCAACAAAGATCCATTCTTCTAGAAATAAGGTATATTATACAAGGTATCCCCAAATCATTGTGCCAAATCAAAGGGGAAAAATAAATTGGACTTTCCTAATATATTTTCATCAAATATCGCTCGTTGCAGAGAATATAGAAAATTGAAAGTATTTTTTACTCATAACAAAAAATAATTTTTATTATTTTGTTCAATTGAATTTGAAGAAATGTATTTGTTCAAAAAATGATTTATTATGAGGCCACCTGTGGCGTACAAGATAAGAAAATGGTGAAATCATAAAGAAATATTCATTTTAAACTTCGTAATTCAATTTCGAGTCAAAAATGTATACTTTTTTGAGTCCTGGACAACAAACCATTTTTGATAATTGCGCATTTATGAATACAAATATACTAATCGAAAAATTGTTCTGAGATGAAGCAACAAAGGACATCTGAGAATCAATATAATTTATCAACAATATAATGAACAGACAATTTTGAACATTTTTAAATCACGATATATTCCCGATCCTCCTGTATCTGTAACTTATTATTTATTGAGACTCATTAGAGCATTCCCATGGCGATTTTATCGGAATATCTCGAGAACACTGCATGAGAGATTCCCCATTTCAATCACATTGTTGTTGAATGAGTTGATTTTCCCAGGAAACAAAAACTAAGTGGGCTCTCCTAACTGGATACATTTCAATGGATATCTGCGTGGAATAATTTTACTTGTCGGCATCCCTTGAATAAACTGCGAATTTCTTGAGGAAACTGCCAGCGCCATCTTCCCGTGTGCGGTAAAAGTAGCGAATATAAATCAGCCGAAATGTAGCTTCCTACTTCAATGAACATGACGAGGGCAGAAACGTTGATTGAGGATCAATCAACGGCAGAAACCGTTCAGAAACGTAGGTGCAGTGATTAGTCATCTGACTAATCTCTGTTAGGTGTCTCGCTACAACTTATTGGTTTCCAACCAAATTATAGGTTATAATAGAAATAGATTAAAATCGCAAAGATCATATATTATGATTATGTCAAACAATTTCCTTTTTTTTAGTTGTCAAGATATCGAGTGTAGAGAGTATTAAACACCATTCAAATTACGGTTTTATTAATAAAATTATAATAAATTATATAAAAAATAATAAATACCTACTTAAATTTGACTTATCCTAAAAAATCCAGCACCAATTTCGTTTAGTAAAAATAATCACAATGTGTAAAATGATAAATATAATATGAGAATATTCAAACGGTATTGAAGCAGTGAGTGAAGAATGCACAGGAAAATTGAGTTTCTATTTCTGCAGGTAGAATGCACTTTATTGTATAAATAACATTTAAAAAAGTCCGGAACTCATAGCGGAATGGTATAGCAATAATCTTCAGATCATACGTTAAAATAAGTAAATTCACAGGTTCAAAATTTCCACCGAATTTTTCCGTCAGAAATGTATTTTTCCAAATCATGTTTTTCAGAGAAGTGTGTTTTGAGAAACAATCTCAATTTTTTTTAATTTACCGGCAAAAATGAAACGTCGATTAAAGAAACTTATACACACTTAATTGATTCGTTATTTCATATGATCGCCAAATACATTGTCACGCCAAATTGTCAATTAGTAAAAAAAAACAGTATTGAATTCGTTAGGTAAATTATTCACTCAGCCGCAGGAGGCTGCAGTCCTAACCTATAAAATGAAAGGCAACTTTCTCTGTACGAAGAAACCATCAATTCATCCTTACGTTTTCGTCAAAGCCCCAATACCCTTCAAATAATAATTATAATAAGTACCTTTGGTTTAAAGCATTAGTTGGTGCAGTGTCTATTACTGAGGCTGCCGAGTATCTCAGTCTTGTCTGTTCGATAAAACGTCGAGCGAACGTTAAAAAAAATAATTGACCGTTCATTTGTTAGCCCTGGCATTGGCTTGCTGACGTACGTTATCGTGTAGCTCCTGACCCTTCGTTTCGATCGGCAGAAGGAGACAGCCTATGGCGGCCAATATGGCCGCCACTGCGTATATCGTCGTCGAAAACGTTATCGATGATTTCAATAAAACCTGGATAGAAATCACACCTTGAAATATATGCGATGTCTCCCACTATTATGCTGGGTATCGGGTATCAAGCAGTACCCAAAGGGCAAACCCAGTATCGTCACATGAATTGAGGCCTCTCCAAACCAATGCGAAACAGTCGGAGTTGACACATGACAATAACCACACCGGCACGAACATTTTGCACGGCTTCAGCGATTCTGCAGCGATTTATTTAGTTTCGCTGCAAGCACAGTTTTATTAGTTGAAGATTATTATTATATTCGACCTCTGCCAAATGATGAATACAAAAATGTGAGGAAGAAGGATAAAGTGTTCCGTTCTAAATTTATTACACGAACCAACACTTCCTGTCTGCTAAAAAATATTTCTTGGAAAATAGAATTCATATTATAATTGTACATTAGGTAGTTGAATGCAAACCTTGAATTAAGTTCATCCAACGCAAGAACGAATAATGCATATTCTTCATCTGATGAATACATTTTCGCAGATACTATATAGGGAACCTATATTAAGATCGTAGCGCCAGAACGGTGAAAATCAGAACTACTCTATGGGCCAGTTTGTTTACAAGTCTGAAAGAATATCTTAGAATATCATTTATTTCATTTCCTTTCAATATTTTCAAATTGTTTGCTATAAAGTTTTTTTCGTTTCGTCTTTTTATATTATGTAGTTTATGGTGCTCTACTAAGCAGTTTTGTGTATATATGGTTGTGTTTTTCTGGACAATATACCATTAATTGAAAGTACAACTTCAGTTGAACAGACTATCTTTCTGAAGATAGTATTTCAATAATCTTGATTATGGATTTACTTCAAATATGTAAGCAATAAAACGAAATGATTTTAATAACAACATGATACTCATTGTCCTGTGTCCTATTAAGAAAACTTAAAAAACTTGTTTGTGTGCCAACATATAATATTATTACATTTATTTTATAAAAAATGTTGAAGTTCTAAACTATACTATTTCACACTTTTTGATAAAAACAATGAAAACGCCATGCAATAATAAATATTTATTGGAAATTATTAGATTAATGAGAAAATACATTGTCATGTACTAAATTTCAAGTGTCTTCACTAAGATATCAGTAATAAACTACTCAATTTACCTCGTCAATTACTAACAATGGACAAAAAATAATAGGTACATCGTTTTAATCCACACATATCTCCTGTCCAGCAACTCCTTTGTTTTCAACTTGGTTACAAATATAACTGGGGATTTTCCTGTATTTGGGGGGGTATGAAAACTTATTTCGAGTTTTTTTTCTCGCCCAAGAGAAACAGTAAGGTACGACAACAATAATGATTCATAGTTTTTCCAGAATTATTTGAATTCCAAGCAAAAAATTGACACTTCAGAAAAAGAAAATTATATGGAAATCTAATGGCAACAAATGTAAACAAACGATTCTATGGCCCATGCGTTAGTTATGATTCGTCAACGGTAGGGGGCGAAAACTACGAATGTTTCGCGTTGGTTTTGGGAGGCCTTGCCGCCTTAATCTTTGTGACGTAGATATGATTTCATCTCACCTGCGCTACGTATGGCGTAACCATCGCCCCTAGCCTAGCCATCGCGCTACAGGCACCCACCCCTACAGCCCTCAAAGAAGTCGGATAAACCTCGGGGGTGTAGACATACGCTGCTTGAAAGACTCCCGCTATAATTCCACGCGCGAAGAATAGCATGACAGTCAGAAATACCCGTCTGGAAAAAGGAGCATCATGTTGAACAGCCAGTATGGATATTTTTGGAAATGGGGGTGCAACCCCCCGAATTGACCCTTCCCAGAATAGAAAGTTATCATGGCGGATTTTGACATTTGACAGATTATGGGAAAAATCTGGGGAAAAACTTGACAGTTGAGAAAATAAGTGTTCCATGTCAAAATTGAATTGAAATGGAAACGAATCCAAATTCCAGAATATCGATATAGATATTTCTTAGTATTAAAAGACACAAAGAAAGAGGATATTATTCTAATTTGTCAACTGTCAAATTTTTCCCTAGATTTTTCCATATATCTAATAATAACTATATAGGTAACATGAATACCAGAGCTGAAGCCAAAAAATAAAACAAATGACAGTCTGCGGGACAAATAGCGAATATGCGCATGCGCAAGTTTGAATAAAGGATCGACATTCGTTTTCATCATGGAGGAGAGTAGCTTTCTAGTGAGCGACAAACGTATGATAATTATTAGAAATCAATCAAATGTGTCACGTAACCTTCAACTCGATGTTTTTATTTCATCATGACACATATTTTTCAAATATTCATTCATTGATGAATTGTTTGACGATATTGAGTGATAGTTGATGATAGATGCAGAAATGGATGTGATCCACAAAGCGATACTTGCGATTTGCATAGAAACCTGTGACGATAAAGTCATCGGAACAAGATTCGTAGGCTAATTTTTGATCAATCACTGTTATCACTCACTAATCACTTCTGTAAACAATCAGTAAGTACATTAATAACTATATTAACGCTCTTTTACATAATTTGAGTCAGCAAACATACCTAACCTATGAAATTATGAAAACGTCAGTGGATTTCAACTCGTCAAAACCCCCGCATGCGCACATTTCATCATTAGCAAACAGACAGTCTTTTGTTTTTCCAAAACTGGCTTCACTTTCGCGTAAAGAGAAGAATAGGTGTTATCCATATAGTTGTTATTATATATATGGATTTTTCCCTAAATCTGTCAAATATCAAAATCCGTCATGATAACTTTCTATTCTGGGAAGGGTGAAGGGTCAATTGACCTTGTCGAAATTGAATTGAAATGGAAACAAATCCAAATTCCAGAATATCGATAAAGATATTTCTTAGAATTAAAAGGCACGAAGAAAAAGTATATTGTTCTGAAAATTGGATTTGTTCACATTTTAATTCAATTTTGACATGGAACACTTATTTTGTCAACTGTCAAATTTTCCCCTAGATTTTTCCCTGAATCTAGGGAAAAATTCGACAATTGACAGTTGACAAAATGAGATGGAAACAAATCCAAATTCCAGAATATCGATATAGATTTTTATTAGAATAAAAAGGCACAAAGAAAAATGATATTATTCTGGAATTTGGATTTGTTCACATTTTGATTCAATTTTGACATAGAACACTTATTTTGTCAACTGTCAAGTGTCAAATTTTTCCCTAGATTTTCCCCTAAATCTGTCAAATATCAAATTCCGCCATGATAACTTTCTATTCTGGGAAGGGTCAATCGATTCAGCGATGATGTGCATGGCAAACGTGGTAAGTTTTGTGGGGAGAATTATTATAGCTGAGGCTTCTTCAAAGTTTCTGAAATTTTGGTTTTTATTCCACGTTATAGTTTGTGAGGATTCGTCGAATACGTATTTTTTATTTTTATTGTGTGAACAAATTTGGCTTGGAAAAAAATTCTCCCAAAAATGTAGTCTCGGCTCCTCCACCATTCTGATGAGATCTACTACCCAGAAGTCTTGAACGCACGGTTGAAATGCTAGCACTAGCTTTAGTAGTGATTTTTAATTCTTATGAAATTATTGCCAAAAACAAAATAATTTTGAAACTGGCAATTTTCCTTTGAAGTTGATTATGTTTCTCAAATATTCCATGTTTCAATGAATATTTCAATTTATCCAAGAAATTTGTGACTTCAATCTGGTAACAGTGCAAGCAACAATTTTTCTACTTATTATTTTTCAGGTCCGCAGGCTCGACCCGCTCAACCGATTCATGTCCAGAAACTTATAATAGACAAATATCCCCAAATTCCTCCAAATTTAGGTAGTACGTCATATGGTTTCGCCATTTAAATTGCTGCTTTTTGGATATCGATTTGGATATCGATTTCTGCTGTCATCCTAGACAGCAGAAATATAATACTAGTTATGTAAACAATAATTTCATAAGAATCCGTTGGAAGGAAACTTCCAGAATATTTGCTGCTTTGATACACCGGGTGTTCCAGTGGGGTTGTTTAACCCTATGCCTTGTTTCAGGAAATCTTGTTTCAGGAAATATCGAATTGAAAAGAAATCTGAGTTTCGTTACACAACATTCTTGTTATGGTCTATTCAAATTTGCTTTTTTTGTCCTACTCTTTGTATTTAATGTATGTATGATGTTTCGGAGCACCTATTGTCCGTGATGACCGCGGTATATTCATCATTTCTATTTAGATACTACCTGATAAGTTTACTTACTTTTGTGAACACACCACCAAAAAACAGCAGCAGATCGCATACACAATGAACTGCACTGCCATTGTTTTCTTCCTACCAAACCTTTCAATTGTGGCAATCGTGATGAAAATTCCTATCGAAAGAGTTCAAAATTTGAAAAAACACTTCACAATACAACCCAGCCTCAAACCTGGAAATTCAGCCAAGGTTGTCCATAACAAGTCCATGTAATCGGTGGTTTGCAATTCCCTACATTCAGCAGCACAAGTATCTAGATTCTGCACAGGCGCCGGCTTATCTGAACACAATTTCGCAGACGTTTCGAACAGTTCTGTGGTCATCAGTACGAGGCCGTAGTAGCAAAATGCGCAAGCCATCCTAAAACAATTTCGGTCCTCAAACATCTAATGATGGATGCGGCAGATATGGAATAGCTGATATTTTCGAAGTAATTCAATCAAGTGAGTCTGAACAAGGAGTCGGTGAATCGCAGATCGTGCAGAAACCAAATCCTTGAAATTCATGGCTCAAGAGTTTGTCGACCCCTAGTCTAGACAAACCAACTGAATGATTTCTCTGATCTGGACAAAACCAATTTACCGGCTTTTGATGGTATCAACCTTCTAAATTTTTTACAGAATGACATCCAAAACTCGATCAAATGGGACCTCCGAAAATTTATGAGCTTATTGTTTAATAATATTTTTTATGCATACCATATAAACCAGAGGAGAAGTGATGTAGTCCTCAAAGAGGGCACCAAAAGATCTCTAAACCTCCCCCTATGAGGAGGAGTGGTCATTGAATCATCCACAACCAGCCGACCCAAAAGCATGGGTTTGCCATTGTCTTTTGCAATTTTTTCCAAGGTTTCCAGAGCTTTCTCTGTTTGTCCACTGGCCACATGATATCTTGCAGACTCAGGAAGCCACTTGAACAAATTTTTTTTTTGTGACAAGTTGCATGGACATTTTTCAAAATGCTGATCATAGCTGGGAATAAGCTTTACTTACCGGACATATAATTGCAAAAGCTAGGAGCGGACCTGTGGACAGTGCCAATAGCCAATGCCAACCTAGAGTGGGCATAACAACTAGTGCTAGTGTCACCTCAAAACATGCACCTAGTGCCCAAAAACACTAAAAAAAATCAAACATAACAAAAGAAAACAGAAAGCCTTCAAACTTACATCAAGCAAAACAACACATTTAGCTCTTTGCTTAGTGGGCAAAAATTCCGCATACAAGGTGACACTGAATAAAAAAAAAACCAAGCTTGCAAATTGATAAAAATGTTTTTTTACTTACGACTGAGGAGTGCATCCTATGGCGAATCCTACAAGTCCTCTGAGTAGTAAAACCCACATGAAACTAGGAGCTATTGAACTTAGGAGTCCATAATAGAATAGCAATACAGCACAAAGTGTCAATGCCTATAAATAAATGTCTATCCAATAAGTCATTCATAACTTGGTTTGGGAAATTGCCATTTTTTATTTAAATGACAATGAATGTTTATAATCCAGACATATTTTTCATGGTCTGTTGAATAAATACTAACTTCATTAATCTTGTATTCAGGAAATCAAGGTATAAAAAATATATTCATTTTTTGCAACTGATTCAGTATTTTTTGAAAATTTAATATTCACACTTTTTGGCTGCTTGAAATGGAATATTCAAGACACTAAGAGAGAATTTTACGGTCTGATCTTGTATCAATATCAAATTATGAAAAGCCTCAAAGATAAATTTTTGGTGAATTGCCCATTGAAGAGAAAGTGGATCTGAATATACCATTATTTAACTCTTTGAATGCTCTTGCAAATGTTCATGCTAGAATCACAAGGACAATCAAAAACTCTTATCCTATATAGAGGTATATCTCAGAGCTTAGTACCATTGATGCAAACTTCATCCAGAAATATCAAAATGACTTACATGCTTTCTTCCATATCGATCACTCAGGTTGCCCCAAAAAGTTGAGGATAACATCATTCCTAAGAAAACTACTGTTGTAGTTAAGGCCTGCTGATATCTGCAAACTCATATCTAACAATAATCTGATGAGAAATTGAATAATAGCTCCCTCACCTGGATATTTGCCAGTCACAATGCAAGGCAGGTGAGAGAATTGATAGAATTGTCATTTCCATGCTATCTGCCATCCAGCAGAGACCTGTCCATAAGGACAATTTGACTTGAAACCAACCAAATCCTAAGGCATTCACAGCTTGTGTTACAGTAAAGGTATCTGCATAAGAAACATGTTTTCGTGAAACCTACAATATTTGTTACATGTTTTGTTATATTCTCACCATCAGGTACTACAGAAACAGATGCCATTTCAATTTCTTGAGGTATTGCATTACTAATACTATCGAGATCTGAGGTAACATTGGATGGAAAAGATCCACTATTTTCGTCTATGTCTTGGTAACCTTTTGTTCGTTTCAATACCATTTTAAAATTCTGATAAGACGGAAACAGACTTGAATTATTTTGAAAATTTGTTTACGCAGATAATTTTTTTGCTTTAGTTCATAACCTAAATTGTCAACAATGTCAACTAAACGTCAAAGGGAAAAATCACGGAGTGGGCGACATCTATAATTGATCGCATGAACTACTCGAGAGGTGAACAACAAACTAACCTCCATATGTTCATATGGGTAAAGTGTGAACTTTATTCATTAATTTCAGTGATTTAAGCATTGAAAGTGTTGTATTTTGATGATATTTTGTGAAGAATTGTTGTTAATAGACCACACAATCTGAAAATGCAAGAGATTAGAAGAGGTGATATGGAGATAAAATCGCGAAAAATATGCTTGTTCCATAATGCTCTAACATACTCAAGGCTTTGCATAAATTTCCTTCAAATTCTAAGCAGAAGATGGGCAGGATTTGGGAAAACCTAAATCCTAAGGCAAGTAGCCTAGAAATGGAAGATGATCTTGAAGATAGAGAAAGCTATCTCGGAATTTATGTTTGTAGCAAGCACTCATGATGATTGTTTCAGTGGTAAGTTCGATTTTTCATTATTGTTGTCACTATGCTACCACCTCTTCTCCACCTCATTTGGTTCATTTTAATCATTTCGTAATTTATTACAGGCTCAGGCAAATATCAAATAATCATATGCAGTTCGAGCAACATGGAAATAAACAAGTAGGGAAGATTTATAAAGAAGAGTGTTCCACTGTAAATACAAAACCAACAACAACCTATATGACACACAACAATAATGTTCCTGATAATTATATGAAGTTTTGGGTGATTCTGGTGTTGTGTATTATCATCTGCTTGCTTGGCAGTATTATTTTGATTTAGGAATTTAACATGTTCAAGAATGTTTATTATTGCATTTTTTATGAGTTGTAGTCTTTCTCAGTCTGAAGGGAATCTATTTCATTCACCAATGATTAAAAGCTTTGAATACTGATTTGTTATTATTGTGTTACATTTCCCAAATTATTCTATTAAGAAAAACATATGACATGCTAAAGAAAGCCATTTACTCTTATTTACCCAATAAAACTATGTATTTTTTAAATCATTTATTTGAACACTATCATTTCTTCTAAATGAGTTTATCAAATCTCCACAAAATGATGAATCTATATCAACTGTCACTTCCTGGTAGTTTTTGAACTTCACTTTGTTCTAATAGGTATATCTATTTGAATACATTATCATATAATCTAGGTTCCTTAAAATAAAAACAAACCAACATAGAAAAGAAAACTGATAAGTCAAAAAGGTGGAGTTTATATGCTTCCAGTCAAAATGGCCAATAAATCTTTTCAAAATTGAATTATACAACATTAACAATACATCTGCTTTACAGGAACATTAAAAATATTAAAATAAACCCATATCATATCTCATCTAGTTTCATGGTGATTTCATGTGAGCATTGTGGAGGATCTCAACACAAAACTTTTTATGATTTCTGCATTGAGGCCTTCAGTTCCAATATTGTGATTGCTGAAACACTTTCACTCCACATATAATATCCGAAATTGACATTTCGACTTTCACACAGGCATTTTAAAAAGAATTTCAGGAACTAAGAACTGAAAAACTTCGAATAAAAACCGAAATTGATACCTGGACTTTGGTGGCATTTAACAAGAATCCAGTGACAATAAAACGGAAACGTCGACAACAAACCCTAGATACAACTTCAATCCAATATTCGAGTACGAAAAATCGACTTAAATCTCTGAGATAGCTGAAATTCTATTCAATAAAAACTTTGGTTTAACAAGAGATCAAATGACAGATTATTTGTTGTTCACCCCTCGATCCGACATTTTGACATTTACAGCGCCATCTGGCGTTTCGTGATTTTTCCCTGGAAAATGAATTACGATTCAAAAACTTGGTACGTTCATACCAGAGATAAGTAACCCCAAATTCATTAGAGCTTCCCATTTTCGTTTATATTTTTCAGATCTCCACTCATTCAATGGAAGTTTGATACTAAAGTCGGTTTCATTTCTTATGATAATTGCAAACGTAAAAATATCTACCTGTAGATGGATTAAACTAAGGTATAGGTACTAAAACTCAAGAATATTTTTATAATCATTTATTTACACATATTTTTGTGAAACTATATAACTTCGAGGGCTTTTAATAAAGATAAAAAATGTTTCTGTTACCTACTTATATAAATATACAAAATAGAAGATCCAAACTTTCATTACAAGTTGAGGTCAATGAATAATTGGTACAATGACAGAATTAGCAAAAAATGGTTTAAATCGGTGTATTGATGGCTTTGGAATGTTATTATCGAAAAAATAATCCACCAGATTCAATATTACGATCTGTATGAGCCCAGTTGCAAAATAAACAATTTTATCGACTATACAGTTACATTTACCTAAGATAATCAAAACAGAAAATACAACCACTGTCAGTACATTTAATTTATTTACAATAAAATGAAATAATAGCAGTTTGGCCAGAATACCTACTAAAATTTTAAGCTGATATGAAATGTGATCTTCAATATCAACACAATATTGAGGCAACATTTCGAAAGCAGGAACAATAATATCAATCAATACTGCATGAAACTGTGCAATGTACATTAAATATTCATGTTTATTCATCTTTTGTTTTTGGTCCACTTGAATCTTGAAACATTAGGTACCTACATCAAATTCTGTAATATTTTCCTGCTCATGAAATATGTTAATAGACATGTGCACATTTAAAATATTATAAATATCCCTATAAATAAATTGGTAAAAAATTACCCTTCAATCACAAGAAAGATGTATCAAAATTAGGCGACATGCCTCAATTTTTCGTCCCGTTCACCAAAAATCCTGACAAAATTTCAGGCAGAAAAACTGCTGAACACATGAAGTGGACTACTGGGAAAATGACATTTCATCAACTGTGGAAATAATGACAATCGAGCTTGTACCAATCATCTAACATCTCAAAAATTATTCAAAAATTCAAACTCAACCATTTTTTTAGTGGAAACAATGAAACCATATGAAAATAAAGAAGGGTCTATTCAATTATAAATGTTGACTTCAGTTCTTGTCAATCTTTTTCACTTTTGTCAATTCAAAAATAGGTTGGTAGCAGGTTAGTACTAAACAAAGATAACAAATCAGGCTCTTCTATATTTTTATACGGTCAGCACTATTGCTTTTCTCTTATCAAGGATACTGAAATATTTTTTATAGATAGTATTGTTAACAAAATAAATGGAATCATTATTATATCTTGAATTTCTGACCTTCCAAGGCCGAGTCTTAGTCAAACATTCGTCAGTGGAGCATGCTGATAAACTTCTAAATAGCATATATATAACGAATGGGTGTTTATCTTATGATAAATCCATATAATGTTTACTCATAACTCGATTCCATAAAAAATTTTTCAGTTTGAAACTGAGAATCTAATAGTCGGTACATGTCATTGATTGCATTTATTCAACTCAACTTGACGCATGTAAAACAAGAATTTACAAAAGTTCGCAGATCCACTTGAAATGTTCCGAAAACAATGTAAAACTACATGGGTACAGCAGTTTTTAAAAACAATTTTCCATCAAGATCAGGCATGTCAGATAATTTTTAGACTTTATGCCAAGTAGTTCATCGGATTTCATTTTTTAAGATTAAGTGGTGGCGGCATTGGCATCTTTTAAAAAAGGGCGCGACCATTTCGACTGTCTTGTTGAACTGCTAAAGCAATTTGTCAAAGTATGGTGCATCTCGTAAACCAGTTTGTAGGTCTCTTGGTAGGTTCTGATGCATTTAGTTGGTGTCCTTTGGGAGGATTGCTGGCTTCCTGTCATCGGAGAAAAAAGCGATATCATAAAATCGAAGTTGAAATTCATTGAATCCTTTGACATTTATTTCTATTGCAAGCAAAAATGACTTTTGTATATTTCCTTGCACACAAAAATATGCCATGCATATATAAAAAAAATAGGACTGACAATTCATTAAAACCATGTCCAATACTTTTTGAATGATTGATGATTAAATTCAATGGGAATTTGTTCTGGGAAGTTTTTACAACCCTTATCAAGAGTATTGATAAAAACAATTTTGTGTTTTCCTGTTGTGATAGAGATTATGAAAACATGCAGTACACAACAGGATGGGTATCAGCAACCAGTATTCAAGCATAGTATAATGTTAGTTATATGCAAGTATCAATAGTCACTTTCATGTCCATGTAGTATTATTTCATGGTAAAATTGTTAGGATTAGTAGTATGAATAATTTGCAAAGTTTTGAATACAACCTGTGTTAATAAAGCGTTTGATTAGATATCAACCAATTATTTTTATGAACCAATCATGCTTACAGAGAAAAATACTATTTACCTTCTGCCAAAAGTAGGGTGAGCAAGAAAATATAAGAAATATTAGAACACATAAAATAAGAAAATATTTTTGAAAATAAAATTTGAGCATTTATACCTGCACCTTATGGTATTTTGGATTATACTGACAGAATTACTGACCTTTACAGGTTGACGTTCTTCTTACTACTGTGTTTCATTTTATTTCAAAAATTATCGATATGTGATTATGAAATTCAAATGAACAAAATAATTTGGAATAAGCCTATACTCAATGACTGATCTTCATCTGCATGTGTGGATTACAATACATTGTGAATATGTACAGATTTTGTACATTATATATTCAATAATTCTCTAACTTTTATGAAAAATACATTCAGGATGCCCAGGATCAAAGCTACACTAGAAATTATTCATGATATTTGGAAAAATATTTCCATGTAGGTAAATTATCAACTTTTTCTGAAAAATATTTTCTATGCCAAATAAACTATTTGAATAACAATAGTTTGCATTATTATCACCTATTGGGGTAATAATGAGGTAATAGGGTATTCAACACATTTTGATTTGATATTTGTATAATTGAATCTTGTGAATAGTATACTTTTATGATCTTCAGTTGAATCAAATTTTTGATTGTTGGGACAAAATTCTTGATTTGAATTGAATTTGATTGCTATGAATTAAATCAGTAGTTAAATAGTTTGTTACTGCTTGAAGGGTCTATTTGATTTTGTTATATCTGTCAGTTGTCCAAAATAAATATAAACAGAATGGTACAATTCTTACCAATTTCTTTTCCATTTTCGCTTTGATGTCTCTAGCTAGTGTGAAAAAGGCATCCTCTACACGAATACTAGCTTTGGCACTAGTTTCTATGAATTTAATACCATATTCAATAGCAAGTTGTTCCCCTCTTTCCTTTGAAACCTGTCTTTTTTCTTCGAGCTCACATTTGTTTCCCAACAACATTTTCTCCACATCTGCAGAGGCATTCTCCTCAATGTTTCTAATCCAGTTCTTTATATTTTCAAAACTCTTTTCATTGGTTATGTCATATACAAGCATTATTCCCATTGCACCACGGTAATAGGCAGTAGTGATGGTCCTGAACCTTTCTTGACCAGCAGTATCCCTAGAAAAAGTGGAATTCATCAGTTCTACTTTTACTCATTACCAATTTTTCCTATTCCTTACCATATCTGCAACTTTATTTTTTTCCCATCTAGATCTATAGTTCTTATTTTAAAATCAATACCTGTAATAAAAGTTGAAATACTTTTTTATTATATCTTTTAATCCTAATATTGATATATTCTTACAAGCTAGTTACTCTACATATGAAGATAAGTAAGATGATATCTATCCAGAGTGGATTGATGATAAAATGCAAACATATAAGTAGGTACCCATTGGTATATCATCCTTATTTAAATAAGGCTTATATTGTTTCATATACAAAACAGCTTTGTTCTCAAAGTGAAGGTCAAGGTAAAGTCTAAAGATACAAAATTATGTATTATGTATTCTGTCAACACATAAGTAAACTTCATTGCAGTAAATGTTTAGGGTGCTCATGTTTGTTAAACATCCTAGAATATAATGTAAACCAGAGATGAAACATGTAAAAATATAAACAATTTGATGACACCACTTTCAGAGATACTTTATACATAATCAATTAAAAATTTTGTTTAGGTCAAGCAAAATCAAACAGAATCATTGCTCATTCTGGATTTCAAAGAACTTCATTGAGATTCTGACATCAGTTATTAAATTAGATCGAATTCAATTAAAAAGGAGAATAATCATCTTTATGTCTACAATTCAATGCATTAGGTGTGGTTGAAAAAAAAAACACTGAGTACTCCTGGCCTAACCTAAAGGGATATAATTCACTGTGTATTTGAAATGATCTCAGATGATAATAGATACCTATATTCTCTTTAACCTTTGATATCATATGTTGGAAAGTCTACAGGTTGAACATTACATTAAAATACGATACTGACTCACCTATTGTCGAAATAAAGGTTGTATTGAAAGCGTCTTCGGAAAACCTGAAGAGAACGCAAGTTTTCCCAACCCCCGAGTCCCCTATCAACAATAATTTGAACAAATAATCGTACGTTTTTGCCATGATTTGCCACAAAACACCAATTAATCTAACAACCCGGCCACTTTTTGAGCTCGACGAACTAACTTCCTTTTTTGCATCTATAAATATCACTAGAATATTTCGTTTAGAAACGAAAAATCCCTGACACTTGTGTGACACTTCAGGAACTCGTACACGTCTCTCGTACGACTGGTTGCCTACCTGCTATATTTGATTTCGTCAGGGGGATTTTGAATTTTGATTTGACTACTTTGAATGCATGTTTGTTTTTTTGCAGGTTTCGATGTGACTCGCATTCCTTTATCGGGTACAGGGTGAGTATAGTAATTAATAAGTAGTTATGGAAATTTGAATATAGAGAGAGAAACTCTACACTCTACATGTATATTTATCCAGCATATTATGCTAGACGATAGAGTGATCTCAATACATTACGTCTTTTAGTCGATCAGATGAATTTCAATTGATTTACTCTACAATCTACAGTCAGCAACAGCAATTATTGAGTATATATATATAAAACGCCGATTTTACATTTTGAAATGGCATGCTCCAACGTAGGTATACATTATTTCATCCCTGAATTCAACTTCTGAATTTTTGAATGGGAAGAAGGAACTAGTAATACTTCATTTGAAAGATATTTTCATTCCCAATTCAAAAAAGCTGTAGTTCTGATTTATTGCTAAAATTAAATTGTTTCCCAACATCTGAGACAATAAATTGAATCGATTCGCTTGTTCTCCACTGTATATAGAATTAAACGATGTACATAATCATGTAACAGGAACTAATTCGATTCACCATCTAAGTACAAGCGTACGAACATAAATATTCACGAATGTACAAGATATAACCAACTTAATTTTCAATTACATTGATATAACAGTGATGTTATTTACAGTCGTTGGTGCTATGTGCAGAAATTAATTAATTGGAGTGGATTGAAAAATGAGATAATATGGGCTTGGATGTGAATACATAAAATACAGAGAATTCCATTACTTTTAATGGCTTATAATCCCACCGATATCATATATTACCACACCAAGTGTTCACAAGATTTGGTCGAATTATAATACTTGATATTTCGTATTGATACATTTTGTTTTTTGAGTTTTTTTTTGAAATCATGCATTCATGCATATATAAAAGTAATTTTTTCAAAACATGTGGCCGTTAGATATTATATATTATATATTATCGGGGAGTTTCATTGATGTCATTATTTTTTTTGTCGCGGACTCGCAGGGTACTTTTAGTATCATATGGTTGTGAAGTGGTCGGTGATAGCAACGTAGGTACTATTTTCAGTATTTTCCAATAAGTAGGTATAAATCATTCTGATTCAGTAGCTATTCATCCTATGTCCTCTTGAATGCGTTTATTTTTGTTTATCATTGACAAAACATGGTGTCCCCCTAGCAGGTCTAAGTAATTGTGTACAAGTTCATAGCCAATTTTCAGTCCGAGATATGACCTCAAGCAATCAAGAATAATGTTTCTGATACTGTTGATTGGTTTTTATCATTTATCTTCATTTCTAATTAGAAAGTAAGTGGATCGATACCTGTGTTGATCGTACGCTATGCCCAATAAGATAATAAATATAATGTGAAAGATTTACAACGCTGTGTGCATGAATCGATGTAATTAAAAAAAAACAGATTTGTATTCCATGCAAATTATATTTCAAAATTTGTAGCAAAGCGCTTTCGACTGTTAGGTCATCATCAGTGCATACTCGTCTTCAGGTATTACAATAAGATTTCCATAAATTTAAAAAAAACACATACATCTGGCATACAAACTTTTCACATTAATAAAATATATTACCAAACATATGTTTGTGAGAAGTTTGTATGCCAGATGTATGTGTTTTTTTTTTTAAATTTATGGAAATCTTATTGTAATACCTGATGACGAGTATGCACTGATGATGACCTAACAGTCGAAAGCGCCTTGCTACAAATTTTGAAATATAATTTGCATGGAATACAAATCTGGTGTTTTTGAATAAATATAATGACTTCATTATATGTTTGTTTATGTTGCTGTGGTTATACAGGGTATTTCGTAGTTACATGCTTTTTGAACTGCCTAACTTTGTGAATCAAAAGATATTTTTTATTTATGTTTTTCTATTCCATTTATCATTACGTCATGAGAGCTATCCAATAAATTCAAACATAATTTTCGTGTTCCAAAAATCATATGGTGAATATATTTTCGGCACCATAACAACTTTTGAAAATATGTGGAACAGTGTGTATACCAAAGGGGAATCTGGAAATCTGGTCACTCTAAATTCTTGCTTCCAAAAACGCCGACATTCCGATTGTTTATTTACGCTGAAAGAACGAAATGTGCAATAACATACACGCGAATATTTCGCGCATGTGTATTTATCCAGAACGCATGTCGACGCTGCCGCGAGTTTGTTTGTTTATACAAGCGCCGCGACGCTGATTACGATAACAAGCGGATATCGCGCTCGCATTTCGTACATTTCGCTGTTTTCTAGCTGATCCCTCATCCTTATCGAATTGTGGTCTTCAAAACCTATATAATTTCGTTCAGGAAAGTGCATGACAGTGCTTGGGTTTATAACTAAATAAAGGTAAGGTTGGTACATATTTGTGTGTGTATAGTTATGAAAATTTCAGGTTTACGTTTTTCATCAACATTTTCCATTCAGTGAAAGAAATTCCAGTATGTCAAGAAACAGTTGGTAATACCCTTTTTTTAACTTTTCGGCACAGGTGACTTATTTACTTAATATTTTTTGTTGGTGAATAATTCCCTGAATACTCTCTATATCTGGCTAGTTGAATATTTCCAAAACCTAACTCAGGTGTTAAATTACAGAAATTGTGTGCAAAAAATAAGGGGAAGCTATTTGATACTGCACACAACACTGCCAACAGTTTCTTCAACATTTTTTAAATTTATTGTTTTGAATTTTTTAGTTTACGATTGTTCTTCAAATTTGAAGCACTTATAGTAGTAGTACCGATGTTCCTTTGTATTCATTATAGTCCAAATTGGACTTGAATCCCTCTAAGCGAATGAGCCTTGACTTGATTTTTTTCTAATATTTTTTTTGAGTTCTGAAGATGATACAACTCAAGAACATAGGTAAATATATACAGGGTGCATCTAAATAACACCGAAAAAATTAAAGGGGTGATTCTGTGATGAAAATTAATGTGAGTGTTTGGTATAAAATTTTTTGAAAAAACCCTCCCCGGAAAAGTTACACCCCTTCGAAAATTAAAGAAAAATGGTTTTTCTTTTTTATTTTCCCTGTATATCAAGCTAAAGACACGAAACGTGATAAACATTTTATTATAATTGTATTGTCGATATTCGACAGGTTTTTGTTCATTGTTTGTTCACTTTTGTTTTTAGTTGTAGAAGTCTCATAATCATAATTTGGTTGGCTGTTGTTTAATAAAATGCTATTTTACATGAGCGTAATTATTTTTTTTCATAAATGCTTAAGTTTTCGAAAAAACTTGTAGAGTTAAAAAAGTTAGTCAATGAATTGGGCTTTTCAGTCATACTTTTTTAAAGAAGAAATTTTCATCTGAAAAAAAGTTGTAAGAAAAGATATCTTAGGGGTTGAAATAATCAACCCCTTCTAAGCATACTTCAGGGTTGCAAAAATTTCAAAAAGTGTACTCTTATTGACAGATAATGTTTACCAAGTTTCGTGTCTTTAGCTTGATATACAGGAAAAATAAAAAAGAAAAACCATTTTTTTTTAATTTTCGAAGGGGTGTAACTTTTCCGGGGAGGGTTTTTTCAAAAAATTTTATACCAAACACTCACATTAATTTTCATCACAGAATCACCCCTTTAATTTTTTCGGTGTTATTTAGATACACCCTGTATATTGAAAAATTAATCATAACTTCCTTATTAGTGGATTTTTGAAAAAATATTATACAGTATGTCCAAGATAAGGATGAACAACATGAGGATCCACAATGATATGGGCATATGTCAACAAACTGGAGGTAATAATCTGTTTGAACATTTGCTATAGTACTTACTATTCACAATGTTTGACAATAATTCTTACCTTCATCAGATCTCATTATTTCAGATTGAATTTTGAAAAATGTTGAAGAACTATCGAAAAGCATTTCTCACGAAAAAAAAAAACATGAGAAAACAAATCGTGGCGTACGATGTTGCATTCGCAATGAAATATGCTTTATTATACAGGGTGTACTTTTTGTTGAGCTGATTAAGTGGCAAGAGAAAATGCCTATTGTTTTTTCAAAACTATTCAAATAACTTGATTGAAAAATAAAGACCAAACCACAAAATTTCGTTTTGTTTCGAATATCTCCGGAAGTGAAAACATTTTTGGGGTTTCCCAACATCTATTTATTGATCCCACTTTTTGCCTATTCGCGACCCACTGTGTAACTCACGGTTACCGAGAACCCCATGTTCATCCTTATCTTCGACACACTGTAGGTATAACTTTTGGCAATATTTTTTCCAACTGTGTGCAGTATAATAAATAGAGAAGTTATCGAGGATGAATTACATTGAGCATTCGAAGAATTTACAAAATATTTTTAATTCCGACTTCATACATAAATCGAACGAAATTTTGAAAGAATGTCGTGAGGACAATTTTTTGCATTTTCTCCCGATATAATTAATGAAGGTGAAACATTGAAGCATAACCATTTCTAAAGCCAATGAAAAATAGCGATATTCAATTAAGAAAAGAAAGTAAAATAAACATTTCTGATCAACATTCAAGTTCACAACATCTCAAAACGAATTTCTTCAAGTACCTACAACTCTATGCCCGGAAACGAATAAATGACCACTCTCGCCGAGCATGTCGTCTCAAGAGGACATAACTCTGGACGGCCTGCCGGACCCATCAGCCGGCTTCAACAAGGACGTGCTGTTCGAACCCAAGCCGCAGCCGAAGATCGTCAGGGTGCTGACTGTCATGGCGTATGTCCTCAGCGTCTCCATGGCCGCCATCATGCTCTCGATCTACTACATCTTCATGTGGGACGGGCGGCCCCACATTGGGGCCCTGCGTGGCGCGGGGCCCGAATTTGACCACCACGAATTCAGGTGGGCGACGTTCTTTTAGCCCCCTCCCCTCCCCCCCCCCCCCGAGCGTGCGCAAAGTTACACTTTTCCGCACAGGCCCTAATAGCACAATTATGTCCTATGGATGTCCTTTCGACATCCTGTTAGGACATTCGGGACGTCTATAGGACGTTCAAATTTGCATGGCACCGCGGACGTCCATTGTACGTCTGTGGGACGCACAAATGTTCCACTTGGGAACTAACTAGGGACGTCCTTTCGGGATGTCCTTAGGACGTCATCGAAGGACTTTCAAGAACCGAGAAATGAAAAAGCAGCTGCCAGTGACATCATGCAGTCGCGGTCACTCATCCAAACCCTAGCCGCGCGTTTTGTTGCAGGACCTCTGTTATTGTATCTTCTTCTGCGTTGTTTGGTGCCTGCTGTCTGCTTCTTTATAATTGAGAGTAATTGAATGAGATACTAATAATACTGATCTTAATAAATAGTAATTTACGTAACAAGTCCGGAAAATACTGTTTTTTTGGATGATTGGACACAATTCTAGGACGAGCGTAGCGAGTCCTGGAAGTCTGCGAGTCCAAAAAAACTGTTTTCGGGCGTGTGGCGTACACAATTTTTTCGGCAACCGTGTAGAATAACAAATCAAAGAAACACATTTCTTTATTAGAACAAAATTTCGAACATTTCAATTCTTTATATCAATTTTTATATTAAAATTAGAACAATTGTTAATATTGAATGGATTCAATTTGTTTGAAATGCTTGGTATATTTAAGTGCCTTTTGTTGAAGTCAGAACAAGAAGGTAAAGTTTCCGTTTCACATTGATTGTTTTCATCTGATAATTTTTGAATGTTAGCTAATTTTATGTCAGATAGCTATCAGTCGTTATTTTGCTGCTATGGTAATGATCAACTGCATTTATCAAAACCATACTACCAAGATTTTCATATTTACAATGACAACAACGATGTGATTCTTCCCGGCCTAGTCCGGGAAGTACGTACTTCCCGGACTAGGCCGGAAAAATGCCACTTTCTCAAAAAAAAAAATCGTCTGGAAAGTACGTACTTTCCGGACGGTTGCCGAAAAATCATATTAGGTTTCTGGCTCGTAATTTGGCATATTTTTCATTTCAACAATTGAAATATTTTTGTTCAATGATGGAGTACTTGAGAGGACAACGTAATATTATTTTATCTCGCTTCTTCGAAGTAGGGAACTTCCAATCAATCAAATGCATGCAGGAATTGAGACCAACAGCTGAAAATACTGAAATCCGAACCACTTCTGAGCGTTAATATGAATTCTGATAGGATAAGTCGAATTCGTGCATGGGGATGAGAATAGCGAGAACCACACCATATTTGATGGCGCATTTTTAAAATTCATCTTTCTTTCTAGAAAAAGATTGGAACCTATAGAGTCAGTGATATTCTATAATAAGTATATTTGGACAATATTTTGATACGATTCTGCATCTATGTACTCTCCAAGAATATTCTGGGATTTCTGGGAATATTTTGAAGCATATATTTGAACAATGTTATAATGTGTGTCTGATGTGTCCATCATATAGGATGTTGTTCATAGGACATCCAAAGGACGTTCTCACAGGGACATTCAATGTAATGTACCAATTGAGAAGTCCATATGACGTTGTTATCAGGACTTTTGAAAATATGTACTGCCCTGGTCGTCCTATGGACATTGACGCAGGGAAAATGTGTAATATGTACCGATTGGGATGTCCTTAGGATGTTGAACTCATGATGTTTGCATCAATGTACTATCTGGGACATTCCATGGACGTCCTCACAGGGACAATTCAAGATATGTACTAATTGGGACGTCCTATGGCCAAAAATTTCATGTCCGGGACGTTCGGACATAAATGGTACCAAATAGGAACGTCCCTAGGACATTGTGTGCTATTAGGGAGGTTCGGAAATATGTTACTTTGCGCACGCTTGTAGGAAAAACACGTGCGTGATGATGGCAAATTTTCGTTTTCGCCAGTGAATTTGTCTCGAAAAAGGCACTTTTCCGCACTCTGTGCGAAATGGATTTTTCCGCACGGGGTGCGAAAAAGTGTAACTTTGCGCACGCTCGTGAAAAAAACACGTGCGCGAAGTGTTACTATTCCGCACTTGTGGTTATGTTATTAACAACAAAAGACGATGGCAAATTTTCGTTTTCGCCAGTGAATTTGTCTCGAAAAATGCACTTTTCCGCACGCTGTGCGAATTGGATTTTTCCGCACGGGGTGCGGAAAAGTGTTACTTTGCGCACGCTCGTGGAAAAAACACGTGCGCGAAGTGTTACTATTCCGCACTTGTGGTTATGTTATTAACAACAAAAGACTGGCAAATTTTAGTTTTCGCCAGTGAATTTGTCTCGAAAAAAGCACTTTTCAGCACGCTGTGCGGATTGGATTTTCCGCAAGGGGTGCGGAAAAGTGTTACTTTGCGCACGCTCTGGAATAATTTTTTACAAGTTTTTTTAATCGGAGCTCACTTTTTCACTTTATCAACCAATTACAGGGCGGCTCAAGAATGTTCTGCGGTTGTTTCCTTTTTTTTTAATTCGATAATAACGTATCAATGATTTATATTTTTGAATTCAGATTGACAGGCTTTATCGAATTATGGATAAAAATATTTGAAAAAAAAATTTCCTCTGAGCCACCCTGTACTTTGTTGATATATGGAAAAAGTGAGTGCAGATTAAAAAAAATCATGAAAAATTATTCCAGAATTGTTCTTGAATGACCGAAATACGTTGAAAATTACGAGGATAGAGGGGGATGACACATTTAAGTGGGACACCCTGCACAGTGTATCCAATTTTCGATGGTTTTGCTGGATATCTCAGTTTGTATTTGGGGATAAAGAGATGTGGTTTTCACATTATCGCCCTACTTTTTTTTGTGAAGCGAAAGTTGTTGAAATAATTATGTTTGTGCAATAATTCATTTGTGAATTATTACATCGAAATCACATTTCAAAGGTATATTCATGAACAAATATTGAGATACCAACAAAAACCATTGAGTGTCTCATACATTTCTGAAGAAAACATTACATATGATTTAATTTTTTTATACAGCGCACCCAGGGCCGTAGCCAGAGTGAATGTTTAGGGTAGGCCAAAAATAATTCTGGGCATGCTAATATTTTTCTCAATTCAAAAATTAATGTTTTGTGAACAAATATCACAAATAAATTCTGATTAAATGATTTAACAGGAAGCAAATTCTAGATAAAATAAAAACAACAAACCCTATGATTGAAGCAAACTCTACAATCTAGAAAAAGTCAAAATAGTTGCAGTCGTCGATTATTTTGTTCACCGAGTTTTCGCAGAAAAATATTCCTGTTAAGTGCTTTGGTGCGAAGTCTTTCAAACGTAAGAAGAATTAAATTGGCCATTCTTTGTTGGCACATAGACAGGCGTTGTCAAAACAGAAAAAACTCGATTCACACGTCGCTGTACTGCATCCAAAGGTCCTGTGATGCAAGTAGGTATTCTGGAATGTTTCTCTATGTTTAAAAACTTCATCAAAATAGTATATTATGATACAAGTTTTATAAGACGCTATTTTGTCGCACGCGTTGTTTGGAGTACGACGAGCGAAGCGAGGAGTGCTCCAAGTGAACAAGTGCGACCACATGTCTTATAAAACGTGT
The DNA here is from genome assembly GCA_029955515.1 of Chrysomela aeneicollis. Lineage (NCBI taxonomy): Eukaryota > Metazoa > Arthropoda > Insecta > Coleoptera > Chrysomelidae > Chrysomela > Chrysomela aeneicollis. The sequence continues at coordinate 20,071,054 of JARUHQ010000009.1, read as the reverse complement.
GTCGTATGCAATTTTTTCTATTTTGAATTGATTTGAAGAAAAAATGGATCTAATATCGATAAATAACAGAAATATCTTCGATTGGTAACAATGATTACATTGAAATAATAAAAACCTGACGCACAAGCGTAAAGCCCATTTTACAGTTGAGCGATTTTGATTATTGCAATACCAGCGGTGAAAAATTCAATGTTGTTACTGTTTTTATAGGTCAACTTAAATCAAATTGCACTCTAAATTGAAATTTAACAATTAAAGTATTGAGTTTTTCACTGCTAATATCACCAAATCCAAATCGCTCAGAAGTAAACTGGGCCTAACTCTTCTGACTTTTATTTGACAGTTCGATTGTACCAATCTCCAAATAATAAAAAATGCGTATCGAAATAGAGACTATTTCGACACGCATTTGCGTTGCACAATGACATCATTATACAACCAAAATAGAAAAATGCAAATTTCAAGATTTCCTCACATCTGATTCTGAATAAATTTATTCACCACAATGACTTCCTCTGATGATGGAAGTTTTATACCCAAAGTTTTGAAAAACTGAATTTTAGACAAATCTAATCACCCTTCATCATCTGCACAGGAAACTGCAATCAGTAGTTCACCATTATTTGTGATCTTCGATTCATTTCATTGAGAATTATACGAGGAATTATATCTATAGAGTTTCAAATATTCTTTTAAAATGTTGATCATTTTAATCCACTTCCTCTGATATCTCTCCAATTTTATATAAGATCAGGAAGTGTGTAAGCTTTGTATTCATCTTCTTTTTTCTATCTACCGATCATTCTAGGGCAGGCAAATATTTTTCCAGGGCAGGCTGTGCCAGTTTTCGAGATATTTGAGATATTTTCTGAAATTTCGAGGAACAAAATTATCAGCGCGAAATAGATTTATGTTTTCAACAAGCTGGTGGAGGACAATGTGAAGAATTGTTATATTTTACTTTTATGAATGTTCATAATTATATTTTGGTAACAATCATTAAATTTTGAAGTACTTAGTATATTTTTGATGGTGTCTACTCTGCTACCTTCATTACTAGTGAAACATCGTTGGCTTCAGAAAAAAAATCCTTCTTCATGTCTCTGTTGGTTATCATAAGAAACTTTTAATCAAGGGAAGTTTCGTTGCCGTCTCCAAGAAGCTACCATACTGATGAGGCCTTGTTTTTCAGCGTATCCAAATACAACGAATCAGTAGAGAATATATCAGAACATCACTACAAATCATCGTCAAGGCCATTCCATTTCGCTAGAAGAAACTCTTCAGCGAAGATGGAGAAGTTTTTAGCTGAAACTGTGGTTGAACCGAGGGAAGTGACAATCTCTTCCCTGGGAACAGTTGAAAAAAATTTCACCGATTCTTCTACTCATAACTACGAGAATTCAGGTGAGAAATTCTTCTGGGACAGTTAAAATTCCCTCAGATCGAGAAGTAAGTAAAGGTACAGTAACTCCTCGTGTGTGTGAGTGCTAAAGCCACAAATTTTCTTTAAACTGGGCATTAAACTTTGAATGCTCTCCAGTTACTGGAAATATGCATTCCTCCTGAATAGGTCTCGGTAGGAAAACCAGTCCTGAACTGATGGTATTAATAAATTTCATAGGTTTCTTTTGGTGTATCGATAATTTTATACTTCACCCCCGCTGTGTATTGAGGTCACATTCGTTACATAAGTCCTAATTGAATTACCGATAACCCACAATAAGTTGTGTTATATCCAAGATTAACTAAAGGATGACGTCAGCAATATGGACACGGAAAGCTATGCGAAACATTGCAGATAGCATAATACTTATACCTAGTATATTTATCGAATGATTTAACAGTAATAATCATCATCTACACACACAGACCCTGTATATCTTTTTTTAAACACAATTCATTATACCCACGCATATTATTTCTTGAAATTGATTACATTCTTGTTCTTATGATATCCAATCCTAATATGATATGATCTGATATCCTTAATAAAATACCGAGTGATCTATTTAAAAAATCAAATATTTGAGTTGTGTTACGCTTTCCTAGATAACTCTGTGAAACTATCAAATTTATTCGATATGTTTGCTGCGCAGTAGTTTTTTGAGTTCTCGTAGATCGGATTTTCTAACGAATGTCTGTAAGAGTTTCAATTTTGATTGTGGAAAAAACTTTCTTCTCTGGTTCAAATTTGCTTTGATGTGTTGTGCTTTGATTTTCAATTTGTTGTTTCGTTCTCTTCGATGAATGATTTTAGCGAGGATTTTAGGTAGTACGTATCTAACAACGATTTATTGTTTACTAAAATAGGTAACTGTTGTCTAATGCAACAAATTTTGTATCATTTACCGTTTTCGTGGTGACTTTAGTGTTACGACATACAAAATACCTACCTACCTCTATATCTATACAGTGTAATACTTTAGATACTGTTTATTTACTAGGAAACTTCCAAGTCCAAATAACAATCATACATATTGATGAATATTTTCAACATATAAATATTAATTTTCTTTTAAAGTAGTTATAATTTTGAATGAACGTTTAAATATGTAGATTTCAAATGTACTTATTTTGAAAATTCAAATTCTAAAGCTCAATTTATAAACTCCGATGCCGTAGCTACAGTTGACGCTGTCGTTTCAAAATGTATTGAGAGGATATCCGACGGCAACTGCGGAGTTTATCAACTAATGTTTATTTTTAGCATATTCCATCTACGAACAATAACTGCAGCGTCAACTGTAGCTACGGCAGCGGAGTTTATAAATTGAGCTTTAAAGGCGCAAAGATATTCAAATAATCTAAAATATGTTTCCAGTCCATTATCCTAGCTCTGAATTATTTTGTTATACCATATACCTTCAAAATTTATATTTTCCAATTTCTGAAACATAATAATTCAGAAACTTGATATATTGCGTATGCTAATGTCTGATGCCTCACCCATATTCCATCATCTTACTGAAAAACAAAGGAATATGATTTGACAAATTGATCATATCGATTTTATTTTATTTTTAGCTCGACAAACATTCTTCTAAGTATTAGATAATCCTGCAACGACATCATTATAGGAAATCCGGTTAGCAAAAACATGCCATGCCTACAGGGTGATCAGCACGTTTTGTATGCTGTATGATTATTGTGATTATAGTTGCGACAAATCTCTATAACAATCTCATTTTTTTCATTCAGGGTATGACCACTTTCTCTTCTATAACCTCGTCTATAACTAGAGGGGTATTCACCAAATTTATCATTCAAAAGTGCTTGTGCAGTGTTGCCGAAATTACTTATGATCAAGGTAAATATTTTCAAACACAGATTTGATTATATTTATCCTCGCAATTATACGAATATAGGAATGTATTCAAACTACTTTTCACATTGTGACCGACTTTTCAGAATAAAAGAGAACCAGAAAAAATATATAGGTAATTTACTGTTTAATTATAGGTAGGTATGATATAAAACTAATGGTGTATTAAAAAATGTATATCAAAATCATTTTGAATTAAGAAATTTGATGAGTTCTCTAAAATAGCTATTTGTGATTTAATTTAGAGCTCCCAAAGTGATAGATTGCCGCTGAAAAAAAAAGTTATCACCTTATTGCGTTCGTAATAGAAGATTATTTCTACAAGTGCAGTTCCCATACAAGAAAACTCGATACTTTATTATTACTACTAATAAGTACTATACTGATATATGGTGCTTCTCAAACTACCATATAGTATGAAATGAAATTGAAATTTGCCTTTTTCGGTAGGTGATTATTATTTTTGCATTAATTCAAGAAAGTGATGGTTTTTGAGAAATGCGACAACTTCAGGATACTTACTTTGAGTTTAATTGATATCTCAAACTGTCATGAATCTATCATATACATCACAACTTTTCCTCGATTTCTCTGGTATAGAAGGTGCAAATTTACAATGTTTGAACTTTCTGCTACGCTATATCAATAGATGTGTTAAATAATTCACAGTCACTATTATTTTCCATGATGTAATAGAACATGAGTTTGTTTTCAACAATATATCATGGTAGATGCGAGCGTTTTTACTCGGCTATCACTTAATGACAATATTTCCGCTCACGAGCGCAAATGCTGTCACTTAATATGACATTCCTAGGAAAACTCCAATTCTGTGTTGAGATTTGAAAACGTCATAGGCTACCTAGTTCGTTAACCGGTTGTAGAATAAAGTAATATAGGTAAATGAAAATATGATCATATCAGTATTTGGTATATCCAAAAATGTAGATTATTTTGGACAACCTTCAAACAAAATTTTCCTCGTGTGAATTCCATCGATAAACCATTATTATTTTTATTTTTCAAACTGGTTTCACTACTCTATTAGAGTTTACTTATTGTTTATATCTTGACCTCAGCAGATTTCTTTGGGGAAAACTAAATTATTCGAACACTGTAGGCCCTTAAAAGGGATGTAGGTAATTTTGAAGAATTATTAGGCATACATTTGAAATAGCCCAGCTCTGCTTCTATGTTGTTTCTTCAGTAAATTCATCATGAAATCAACAAATCAAAAAAGATGTTTCTTCCCGCGTTTTCTTATTCTACTTTATTCAAGAACCCCGCACGTGCGCTTTAAATCTGAGCCAGCTGTTCGTAGAGTATTGATCACCGGCCCAAACAAAACAACCGCGTTCCAATTTCGGAAATCACCGACACACCCGAGATTCGAGAAAAGCGCCCTAGAGCAGTGTTGCCGATTTGCGGATAATTTCTAATGTCAGCGGATAATTTTCGGATCCTGAAATTTATCGGATAATTTCTGGTAGGCTCGGACGAAGTCCGAGTCAACAAAAGTTGGCTAGATTTTTCATTTAGCCGTCATTGGTTGTATTAACACAAGACTCAAATGAAATAACTGACAGCAAAAACAAATAACTGGCTGAACAATGATTTTGAATCAGATTATTGTTGCAAGTGGCGCCATCTATTGGTCAGTTAATTAACTAAAACATTATTCGACTCACCATTGGAGGATCGGATAATTTCATAACAGTCTTTGGATAATTTAGGTTATCGTGGTTGGCAACACTGCCCTAGAGAGTCGAAACCTGGTCGAAACCAACCGGCCAACCGCAATAATCGACATGCCTCCAGTGATGCCAGACCTAGGGAATTCTCCCTAGTTCTAGGGATATTTTTTAATAATTATTTCTTCTAGGGAAATCCTAGGGATATTCAAAGCTACTACATAAAAGCGGTTTCATTTGTTGAAATAAATCGGCCAAATTATCTATCTCTATTTATTCTCCTTTCTCGGGACTTTCTTCCGACTTTAAATGCTTCAAAGCGCTGCTATCCCATCTGGTCTGGGAATCATCGGCTTTTCAACCGGTGAACCAGAATAGTGAAATTAGCAAGATTGTGTATGTCCTTGCCTCATAGCAATGCCGAAACCGAAAGGGTTTTTTCTGTGGTGACAGATGTAAAAACAAAAAAAAAAAGAAATAAGTTGGGAAGTGAAGCTTTAAATGCCGTTTCAATCAATAGATTTTCAACAGATAATTGTTGCCAAGGATTTAAAGTAACTAATGATCATTTGAAATCAATGAGTTCAAAAAACGTGTATGGTACCGATTGATTTCTTTTTTTTTACGCCACTGTCCATTGACACAATTTTCCTTAAAAACTAGATTTTTATAATGTTATATACCTATTTATGGAAAACGAGACTTAATGTTTTTAGATTTTTATAGATACCTATACAGATATTTTTTTTGTTTATTTGTTATGTTAGCTTTTTTAATACATATTTTGAAATTTCTGTTATTTTAGTTTACCTATGGAATTACCACAATTATTTTCGTAATCGTCAGGGAATTGTAGGGACATTTCATTATTAAAAAATTAGGGAATTCTAGGGACAAATTTTGTTTCGGTCTGGGGATCTTGAATTCAACCATCTGGCATCACTGCATGCCTCATGCCTCTCAGACATGTTGAACGCCCCGGTAAAAAACCCCTTTCTACGGGGTGAAGAACCCCATCACGTCTGACCCAAAAACCAACCAAAGCTCTGCCGCAAAATGTCCCACAAGGCGTCGAACGGCGTCCGGCTGACGATGAACGACTCGCAGCAGTGGAAGACCGCCTCGTTCCTCGACAACTCCTCCGTGAAGTTGGCCGGCGAAGAGGCCAAAGACCGGCTGTACGAGCCCAAGCACAAGAAGAAGTTGGTGCGCGTGCTGACGGTCATTGCGTACGTGTTTTTCGTGTCGCTGGCTGCCATCATGTTGAGCTTGTACTATGTGTTCCTGTGGGACGGGGAGCAGAAGGCCGCCGTCAGGTACTTCAGGAATGTGCAAAGGCAGCGGCGGTTGTATGGGGCGGGTTGCGATCAAGTTTTGGCAGGTGAGGGGTCGTTCTGGGAAGTGCGAGTTGGGCCGGAATATTGCCAGAATCGGTTCTCGAAAATTGCTCTAAATTCTATATATATATTTGAGCTTTTACCGGTAATCCATGAACAACAGCAGATACACAAAAAAGACCTCGAACCTTGTGACATAATAATATCCTTTTCCTATGACCACGTATATGAAAACGTCATAAAAGCACACTGTTTATTCGTTATTTGGAAAGTAGCTCAAATTTATCTGAAAGAAAAGAGCACGCTCACGTGTATGAATATAAACAATTAGGACGCTGCTTTGTAACATTCATCGTATTTATTGGATTTTCTTCCTCTTTTCTGATAGTAAGAATAATTCCTAACTAATTTTAATGTGTCTATGAGACATAATATCTACTTTACTTTGATAGAAATGTAGTCTGAAACTATTTCAACTACTTTTCGCCGCACTGCTGTATTCCTGGTTGCGTGATTACTTACTGGCGACAACGGATGAAAGATGACATTTGAAATAACTTTCAGTCCAGTGTTGTTCCTGGCTGCACAATCGTGCACTTTGACGGCCTTTTTTAACTAAGTGCGCACTGCGGCACCACTTTCCTTATTTCCTTCAAAAACTGCACATTTTCATTGAAATTTGCTACAATGGTTACCAAATATTGCTTAAAATCTGTTGAATGCAATGATCTATTAATAATGTTGGTTGAATGTCATTGAATAGATGTGGAAGGAATTCAAATAATTTCGATAGTCGGATGTCAGCTTGATGTCAATGACCATTGACACTTGACAGTTTTGTTGTGAATTTCAACTGTATAAGTTTTTTAACTCTATTCTTCAAGAGTCCAAAGAATACCAAATTTTACATTGATCTTGTTTATATAAGATAGTAGGAAGTCACTAGAATGGCGTTGTAATAAAATGTGAAATTTTACCCGAAATTTTTTACAAACCATAAATGCTGAAAAAGCATCAGATTGCTATGTTTTAATATGCTCTCGAATATGCTTGTGTGAATCCAGTTTCTAGTAGAGTTCTGTTTGAGTTTGTCTTTTTGTTGCATGATTATTGAAATAGTGAATCAGTATACATTTTTAGCAAATCATAACTATTTCTATGATTGAGAAAATAAAATAGGTATCCTTCCTCAAGCAGTCTGTCATCTGTCATCACTGTAAATTTTCCTGCGCGAGCGTGGAAAGTTCATGAAATAGTACTATAGTCTATAAATCTATTACAAAAAATATGCACTATTTGCATCTGAAGTGCACTTTTCAACTGAGAAAAAACGCACATAAAAAAACGATCCAGGAACAACACATTACAGTCATTACACATTCGTGTAGGCATGAGGTTTTAAATATCTATGAAATTGTTTGTGCAAACGAAGAAAATTCAGTAATTCACATCTGAAATTGTCGAAAAAGTTTTCAATTACCTACAATTTGGAATTAGACAGCAATATCGAATCGACACCACCTGAAATTATAGAAAATTATAAAAAAATAGTGTACAAAACTTGTTGGAAAAACTATAAGAAAATACCTGACTTACCTCAATGTCTGGAAGACACCACTTATTTATCTTTCAATGGGAGTATATAAATATTATTAATATACAGGGAAAGTTCAATTTTTTTTGAAATCCCACATTGATAATTTCAATTTCTATTATTTGGGTCCTTCTGAAAACTCTGGATGGTTTTTGTAGTTCCCCTAGGACTTTTTTCGCATAGTTGAATTCCCAATTCACGGCGACCCTTTCATGTATAAAAAGAGTCACTGAATAACTATCCACTACAAAAAGTTAGCACATCTTCCCAATTTTTCAGATGAAAATTCACACCCTCTGAAAACGGCAGATATTGAGAGGGAGCAAGTAATTCTTGATAATCACTCGATGTTGCCAAAACATATACTGATGAAATCATACTCAAGTTTGAGATAATGATTTCTCATATCGTTCACTACATAAGGAAATCTGTATATTCATTCAGTTTATGGATTACCAAGCTATTATGTTTCACTCAACAAAAAATTTGTGTTACTAGATGGATTTCTCAGTCTGTAATAATCACAATTTTGATAATTTTGAAGACCCTTAGGAAGATGCTTCGAGCAAAACCTTCACCTGAATTTGGCAAGGTGAATTCAAAGAAACGAATAATTTCAGAGATGCAGCAACAGTTTACAGACGATGATGCTGAAGTCCTGAAAATCCTGTCAACTGTCGCTACAACAGCTGAACACATTTCTCCTGAAAACACCAGCTGGCCAAGCGACTACGAAGGTCTAGAGGATTTCAGCGGCGCTAGCCCTTTCATGAAAAAGTTGATGGACAATAGATATGATGAAGACTACTAGTTTGGTGTACTGGTGTCTGCGGTATAAGTAACTAAACTTCCTATACTTGAACTTAGATAAGTAATTATTGTAACAAAGTGTCGGTATAATTATTATTTTGATCACTATTCACTCCTGTGAGTTTGACTAAGACTGCATCTAACAAAGAAATATAACCCATGACTTTGGATCATATTGCCAACTATATGGATTGGTTGATCTGAGATCCTGGTGAATTCTCAATTGTAATCTCCCTAGCAGCAGAATTATAACACATAATTTTTTCAAGGTCACGAATGTTATTGTTAGAAAATTATCCCGAATCGAAGACGAGGTAAATTTTCTATCATTAAAAACATAAGTGAAACCGAAAAAAAAATTATAGGGAATTAATTCTGCTGCGTGTGAGATTCGGTAAGAAAATTTCATAAATTGGAGTTGCTTTTAATATGATGAGAAGATGAACCCTACGACCTATATTTTGCGTTGATACTGAAGATAGTAACTGAGGTTTATTACTAATATTTCAGGAACATTCAAAACAGTAATCCGTTTTCAATCATAACATCTAATATCACATGTCTACCCAGATTTTATTCCGAGTGACGTTTGTCAATAGATATGAGGCGCTTCATTTTTGACAGAAAAATGATCACTTAAAAATTCCGTCAATAGGAACCAAGGTGGATATAGGATGGTGAAACAGCTCTTCAATTGTTTCTGCGAAAAACTTGTAGACCGTTTGAGAAGGTAGTAATATTTCCACGACTTGAAAGAAGATGGCGGTAAAATCGATTAACGAAGAAGATTTCTGTTGCTTACGTATTTCTGTGGTTCGCATCTGAGTCTGACAGACGTGAGTTGAAACGACATCAAAACAGAATATTTTCAGTGAATCTGGAATAATTATCGATATTTTGATTCTTCTCTAGAATAGATGAAACTGATGCACAGTTTCTGTTTTACCGACACAAGGTATGTCGCCATCTCTGATAACTTCAGGAAATATTACTATGGTATGAAATCAAGTAGGCAAAGGTCTACAGTTTATTCTAGTGCTTGTTAATAGGAAGCTGTTTCACCATCATATATGCACCTTGATAGGAACTAACAAAATTATCACGGTAATCGCCCGTTGCTATGAGCAACGTATACAAAAAGGAGCCTTCTAATTGGTTGAAAATAAATTTATGAAATTTTCACCATAATCATAAATATAAATAAATTACACTGATGTTTTTTTATATTAACTGTCTAGTCATATCAGCTCATGTTGCATTCAAGCATTGCTTATCTCCTTGAAAAAATATTATTTCCAGAAATGTACCCATTCTTAATTGAAGATTTCTGTTGGATAGTCAATGTTTTCGTCGATGGCATTTAGTATAATTCGAATAAGTGTCATTATGCTCATCATGTAAAATGTAAACTTTTACCTTCAAGTTTTGATAGACTGAGGTTTAATGTGAAATGCTGAATATTGTAATGTGAATTTTCGAATTGAAATGTGTAGGTTGTTCTTCAGCAGGACATTTTTTTACATAGGAAATATTTATAGGAAATTAAACTTTAGTATGACTTTTATGTGAATGAAACACATTAATTGTTCTATACATTGTTATTTCAAATAAACCCAAAAAAAAAACGAGAAACCCAAAACTCCAATAAGCTTTTCATTCCCATTTCATCATTATTTATATTTTTTCCAGCTATTCATTTTTATTTAAGATCTGATAGCAACCAGTGGAAACTGGCTAATACCCAAAATGTATAGAAAATATGAAGAATATCGCTTTTATTATATTATAAAATATATTTACACATACTTGATGATCCGAATTTTTAACCTCCACCTGTAACCATCATATGCACTTTTCGATCAGACTGACTCATTTTCGTTGCTTTTTCAGTCCCCACGGCGCTTGACAACTGATACATGTCATACTTGGAATAAATAACAGTCACTGTCATATTTGTGGAAGTGCCAACCCTCTTGTTTTGGTAAGAGTCTTGCATCAAATTACACATCTCATGATAGAATTGTGGAAAAACGGGTAGTTGGTAGAAGAGAAGGTGTCTTATCCCTTTAATACGTTTTCGATTGAAGAAGTGGTATCTCTCTGTGTATAAGAGAAAGTGAGCATCTCCATGGAAGAACATATCACGTGCCCTTGCTATTTTACCTTCCTAAAAAGGAAAAAAAAATCAGTAACATGAACCAATCTTCATTCTTTTCACTGTAAGAATTTTTTTTGCGAATTCCGCGCCCTTTCGATTTCACCTTTTTCATATTTTTTTTATTTCTGAACTAATCTCTCTAGAAAATTTACATTAATAATTTTCATCTGATATTGATGAGCATCAGATCTTCATAACAAATATTTAGAATATCTATAGAAAACCAAGTTTACACTCCAAATTATTCCCATTATTTCTTAGAAATTTCGATAATAAGCTTTAGTTTATGAAAATAACTGAAATATCAATGATAAATTAATTATTCTGTTTGCCTGAACTCACCTTGGAATATTCACAAATTTGCACGAACCCAATATCCTCCTTCTTGAAATAGTTCCTCACCCTCACATAATCGAAATAACTGGGCACAAAAATCAGCGTCTGCTTCATCAAACTCTCTTTCTGTTGTGATAGAATTTTGTTGACGAAAAATTGGAACCTTGCATCTATTGCTTCTGCAGCGCTGCTGCAGTCAAATCTGTGGTAAACGTGTGGCACTTGAACCACCACTTGGCTGATACAAGCGACATCTACCGGATTGTTGACTCTCACTTTGCCGGCAAAGTTGTGACACTTTTTGTTGAATATGGAGTTGATTTCTGGGAGGGCTATTGACGAGAAAATGAGGGTTTGGCGATAGTATTTCGTCCAGCCATTCAAACTCCAAGTTCTGACCCTGTAATATCGATAATAATTCTAATAACATCACTACTACTACCATTTAGTAACATTTATTGGTCCATAGAAACATACTTGTTTATGGAGGCAATGTACAGAAATTATGAATGAAATAAATTTCTTCCGTCGAATTTTGTTATGTGATTAATGGATATTATCCTGCAATAAATGTTTATTCCACTACCACTAAAAACCAACGATTTGTTTCAAAATTGCGTTATTATATTGACAGTTTTCGAATGATTATGTTGTCTTGTGTGATGTTTATAAGTATCAAAACTGACTTTAAAAGTGAGATTTGAATGCTTTTTGTTAGATGTATGAAAATACATACTTTCAATGAAGGAGTATCTTGAATTTTACTCATTCAGTACAACTTTAATTCACTGATATACCATAACTATATATTTAGTAATATGGAAAGACATAAATATAAGTTACTTTACCTTGAAAAGTCAGTACCATGAGACTCTTTGGGCTGCAAATGCATGTGGTTGAAAGTATGAATAATATGATCCCAATTTTGCATTAAAAATAGCTCTGTTTGGTCCAGTACAAGCAATTCTATTGAAGCTAAGAAATCATAGTCTCTGTCTGGTTCACCCTCTGCACCAATAATAGTCCTCAACCCCAATGGGGAAGCTATGATGATATCAGAAGAGTAAAAGTCAGCATACAGCTAGAAGAGAATAATATTGATACTAAATTTTCAGCAAAAATGGTTTTGAAATCTACCCAAAAATTACTTTCCATAGCACAGATTAACTCTGAGAGAATTGTACACTATGAGGTTCAAACTGAAGACTTGAACTGAACAGTCAACCAAGAATCATGGCTGTGTTAGGTACATTAATTTTTTTGGTAATTTAAATAATATTTATGGAGATATTTCAAGTCAATGCAATTCAATACCAATCCAAATCAACTGGAAAAATGTCATCTTTGAAGTGAATAATTAACTTACCTTTAAGCTTTTTTTTGTGACTGTTATACCAATCTTGAAATCATCACTGGTATTTCCATGGAAGGTGAGTTCATAATCTTCTGGTTTTGGATTTTTCTTAGGCATGATCAGTTCATTTCCAGTGTAGTCTTCCATAAACCTTAGCTTGTTCATGACATTCCCCTTGTCCTGAGGCAGGATCAAATCTATCAACATTTGAACAATTTTGTATGCTGAATCCTTGAATGGCACTATTATCAGCACCTAAAAACAATGAATGTGAACTGGTTAATTATTTTCAATTATTTTTTTCTTACCTTAGGCCTGACCAATCCTTGGTCTCTGAACTCTTCTGGCACATCATCTTTCTTGGACAATCTAGCATTATGATGGATTACCTTTAACCTTGTTTTCAATACATGATTAACAGCATGTAAACAATACACAAAACGAATCTCTTCTGAATTAGAAAAGGTTCTACCTGAATAACAAAAATCTTGATAATTGTTTATCACTGAGAATATTTCTGCTTGTAGGGGAGTGAAGTTATCACTTCCATTTACTTTTTGATTGAGCTTCCACAAATTGTTGATGATCTGGGATTTGAAATATAACTGATTTGGCCTTGAGGATTTTATTATTTTAGGAACAATACCTTTGGCAGCAAATCTTTTCTTTTCAGCAATGCTGAATTCTGAGTGTTTTGTTGTGAGTGATTTACATTTAGGTATTTGGATAACCAATTTACCTAGTGTAGGCCATATTTCTGTGAAATGATCAACTGAAATAGGAGTACTCTGAAGATACTCTAACATACTATCATGCAAATCATAAGCAATATGTTTAATAAAGGGATCTTCAGTGTCATCAGTCTCATCAGTATCTAGTGTGGTGTCAATTTCTATCTCAGATGATTCAGATTCTGTATCATTTTTTCCTGCCTTATCAACTGCATCACTGTCCTCGTCAGAAACATTGTTATGATCACTTTCACTCATATTCTCTTCCAGCATGTTCTGATCATCATCATCTATATCACTTTCTTCATCTACCCCAGATAAATCTTCTACCTCATCCTCATTTTCTTCTTCACTCTCACTACTATCTATGGCTGAATATTGTTTAGTCTTTGTTGATTCTGTGAAAGTGTTCCTCAAATCATCTAATGCTGCAGTTTCCTCTTCAGATGAGCTTGATTCCTCCTCAGCAGGTGGTGGTTCAAACTTTGGTTTTTTCGAATCTTGGTCCTCTGTGGGTCTTTCCGAATGAAATTTCCTTTTAGGTTTAGACTGATTGGTCTCAAATAAACTATATTTTTTTCTGGGACGTTGTTGTTTTGGCTTCCTTTTTGATTGTCCGTGAGGTTTTTTGACTACATCTTTGAATTTCAATTTACCTCGTCGAGCCATTCTTGCAAATATATTTGAAATAGTCCCAAAACGTGCTTATGTGCAAGCAGAATGTAAGCAGGATAACCAGATCCAGAATCACATTTTTGAACAGAATTCGTAATATTCGTATAGGTTATGTTTAATGTTTATGTTTTCTTCTTCTATTTTGACAGATCCTTGTAGAATGTGAGGTTATGAGTGTTTTGAAGACCACGACCGTGGCTATTCGTCCGACATCCGGACATAAATTGTCTGAAAATTATAAAATCAATTGTCGAAAATTTAAGATTGTTTGAATAATATACGTCAAATGAATTATTAATTCTTCATTCAAATATTTGTATAAAAATGTTACAAAAATAAAAAATAGAAATACATATTTTATAATTGTCCAGGAGCAAGCTTGCTTCGAACTGCCTTTCCAAACTCTTCAGCTCCTTTCTGATTAGATTCCTCATAACTGGGAATAGCAATAGAACATCTAGCGACCCAAGTAGCAACATTTGAATAAGCACTCAAATCCCATCCAACAGCCTACAACAAAGACCAAAGGCACTTCAATATTTAAATATTGTTCCATCCTTATTTGATTTTTACTCACAGCAATGCTGGAAATTGAGGCAACCAAAGAACAGTCTGCTATTGTCAAGTTATTTCCACACACAAAATCATTTCCTTCGAGAAAAACATCCAAAAATCCTAATGCTTCTTCTAAAGGACCCTTCAATTCATCATTGATTATATCCTCACCCAAAAATAGTACAGGAAACTAAAAAACTAGAAGTAGGTGATCATGTATTTGATGAAAAATGTATAATACCTACACAAATTGCTCTGATTCTTGGATACAATGTTCCACAATCAAAATATAGCCGCTGATTGACAAGTGCCCTAGTTTTGGGGTCTTCTGGGTACAAACTACCACCTTTTCCATATGCAGATGCTAGATAGGAAGCAATAGCATGACTATCCCATATTGTTAATTCCCCATCCACTAAAGTTGGAATGGTATGTTGTGGATTGATCTTTTGATGGAAATAACAGAAACATTATCATCATGCAAACTTAACTCAACCTTCTCAGCTTACTTTAACAAAATCTTCTTTCAGTTGCTCTTTTTTGACTAAATCTATAATCTGAACATCTACATCAACTCCTACTGCTTTGGCTGCGAGAAGGGCTCCTCTAGATGGTCCACTTAGTGGGAAATGATATAAAATGACACCCATTTCTGCAATAATTAAAACAACCAAAAATACTACTTCATATTCAGAGAAAAAACAATAAGAATACCTTACAGTTCCACTTCCAATTCCTCTTTACTTGTAAAACACAGAAAGTAGAAAATAAGAAACAGTTGTTTTGTAGGGATAAGTCAACTTTTAATCAAATATAGACCCGCCATACGTTTCGATAGTCACTGTCAGAATCACTACATACATAGCATGCATTGTTGGTTGCATGATGAGAAGGAACATTTTCATCTTTTTCATTATGTGTTTGCAACATGCGCAATCAAAAAATATAGCAAATCCAAATCTACAGTAGTATAGTTGGATATTTAATAATGGTTTTAAAAACAATTTGTATGTTGTGCTTCATCTATTTGGGTGAGTTTTCCTATGTTATTGTAATGAATACATAAATATGTACTAAGAAACCTGCAATAATAATTATCAATGCATTAAAATCGGTCATGAATTCCTTTTTCAAATTTACCATCGTAATATTTTGTGGAATATTTGTTGTTCAATTTCTCATATTCCTACCATATTCCTATACCTTTGGGTAGGTGTTTATTATATCTACTTTTTGTTATTTGATCAACTGGATTTTCCCTTTCCTACCTATAAATTATTTCCAATAATATCAATATCTTACGGTGTTAGCTGTTGATCCAATCAATCACAGTTGAATTGAAAGGACACTGGGCAATCTATTTTCAGTCCGCTTTTCCCTTTGATGAAGGGATATCCATTGGCGTACCCAGTAGAGTAGTGTACCTTGTGGGGATATGATTTTTGTTTTTGAAAATGATAATTGCCTTCCAGCCTCTCGGGCCGTATCCGCGATCCAAATAAACCACCTCAAGGTGCCAGCTGCCGTCCTAAACGACTCCAAACGACCGACGGTCGTCGACTGCGACTACGCCCTGCGTCCCGACGACACTGACCTGGCCGTCAGGTGGTACCTGAACCAGGTGCTGGTGTACGAGTGGAGCCCCCCGCGCAGGCCGCAGAGCTTCGGGCCGATGCAGGGCCGACTCGACCTCGGCTACAGGGCCACCGGGCGTCCCGAGGGCGCGCATAGGGCGATGAGGATCCGCAACCCCACGGACGACGTCGCCGGCGAGTACAAGTGCCTGGTGTCGACCTCAGTCGATGAGGACTTCTCTGTGAGGAGCATGAAGGTTTTCGGTTAGTGGTCGGTTCATTTTTATACAAGCTTTCTTTCAGCTTAACTAATTAACTAATTAACTAATTAACTAATTAACTAATTAACTAATTAACTAATTAACTAATTAACTAATTAACTAATTAACTAATTAACTAATTAACTAATTAACTAATTAACTAATTAACTAATTAACTAATTAACTAATTAACTAATTAACTAATTAACTAATTAACTAATTAACTAATTAACTAATTAACTAATTAACTAATTAACTAATTAACTAATTAACTAATTAACTAATTAACTAATTAACTAATTAACTAATTAACTAATTAACTAATTAACTAATTAACTAATTAACTAATTAACTAATTAACTAATTAACTAATTAACTAATTAACTAATTAACTAATTAACTAATTAACTAATTAACTAATTAACTAATTAACTAATTAACTAATTAACTAATTAACTAATTAACTAATTAACTAATTAACTAATTAACTAATTAACTAATTAACTAATTAACTAATTAACTAATTAACTAATTAACTAATTAACTAATTAACTAATTAACTAATTAACTAATTAACTAATTAACTAATTAACTAATTGACTAATTGACTAATTGACTAATTAACTAATTAACTAATTAACTAATTAACTAATTAAATAATTAACTAATTAACTAATTAACTAATTAACTAATTAACTAATTAACTAATTAACTAATTAACTAATTAACTAATTAACTAATTAACTAATTAACTAATTAACTAATTAACTAATTAACTAATTAACTAATTAACTAATTAACTAATTAACTAATTAACTAATTAACTAACTGTGATAAAAGCTGGCAAATTGAATCTGACCCGCTATTAATTGTTTGATTGATTTAAAATTTGGCATTACACTATTCATTCAAATAAACAAATTGACGGCTCCGATTCGATTCAAAATTTGTACATAGTTGTTAGGTCCGAGATCATGATTCTTTCGTCAAAATTCACAATTCATGACAGTAAGACGGTAGTTAGCAGATTGGCAAGATATATTTTGTTATTTATGTTCAATGAAGCTTCTTATTTCTCCAAGGAGGAGATTTTTAATTATGGCCCGAATATAAAATTGGTTTCTGGTGGTTTTTGGGGTAGAAGATTATGAATTCAAGATGGACGGCTTGAAAATGGGGTCATTTATTGAGAATTGGCAATCAAAATGGTGAATTTTGTTATCATGGTCAAATTCAATTAAATTGGAATTATTAAAACATTCAATTCGTTGTTGTTCCTGCGTGGTCGCTTTGACATTTTATTCAGTTCCAGAAAAGTCTCTCGTCGTTTTCAAGAATTCGTTCGACGAGAATTATACCAACTTCGCTTGCTTGGCATCCGAGGTGTATCCAATTCCGAAACTTCACATATATAAAACTTGCGAGAACGAATTCGACAAGTGAGTCTTTTATTTTATTTCAGCGTATGCATATAAAGGGTGGCTAAGGTAAGAATGAACAGCATTCGAAATTATAGGAGATCCGGATTATTCAGAGAAAAGTTGCGCAATATAAAGACTCTTCTTTCGTTTTGAATATACGGAAAAAATGAAATTTTTTCAATTCTTTTTAAGATTTCCTGCAGTATTTCTTCGAATTGCTCATAATCCATGTGGAGAAAAAGCTGAGAATCTTTTTCAATCTACAAGATAACCATCTAGTCATTTCTTATTTTGGTCACCTTGTATTCATTTGTTGTGATGATATACAGAGTTTCTACAGGGCGAGTCAGGAGCAACGGTACGAACTCCAGTTACTCAGAGTACTTTGGTTACATGTTGAAAATATTCACCAATATACACCTACTCTACAAGAGTGTGGTATTGGTATCGACTATTTGCTTGTATTTTCAGAAATCGTTTGCCAACCATCCATCGGGAAATCACTAAGCATAATACAAGTCTGTTTTCCTCGTATATTATTGCTTCGGCTGCATCTGAGACGTTGTATCCTGGCTCTTTAATACTCTGCGAGGTTAGGATTCCTGGTACGGGTTATTCCAGGATCAAAAGTCTACTGTACTATCCGGAAGGTTAGTCTGACTGATCATTTTTAATGATCCACAAATAGGTAGGTATCTCTAATTGATCTGGTTTCATTTTTTCCATGCAGCTATCAAGAGAAATATAGGTAAGACGTTTTCTAGATTTGTGAAGTTTTCGATAAAGTATTTTTGTTTCAGGCAACACGTTCAACATAAGTGCCATTTGGAAATGGGTTTGTATCCTATCACATGTCTTGCTTTTAAATGAACTACCCAACCTTTCCTTTAAATGAGAACCTATAACCTACTCCTCTCGACCTTCCCTATCTTTTCTCTGAATAGTTGTGGAACAGAATATTGGTTTTCCTTATACATCCTCAATTTCTCCATGTTGATTGTTGAATTAAATGTTCGTGAGCAAAATTGTTGGTGATGCAGAAATATATAAAAACCATGGTTATACATGGTGTTCCTAAATTTCTTTGGCTCCTTTTGGAACTAAAAGTTCTCATAAACACATGTCCCCATTTTATTCGTTTTGCTCTTTCGCCAAAATATGAAAATAAAGTCGTGCAAATTTTACGTAGGTAACAACCTTGATTTACTTGATTATATACGGTTTCTTGCAGAATTATTGTTAATTTTTATGCACTTGTACAATTACAACTTATGAAGTGTTCACTTGAGTTTCTTTCCCTGCGATTAATCTGACATCATATGTTGACAGATGACCAATATCACTCATCATCTGATTAGCAAGGTATACGTACTGAATATTCCAAGCGGTTTCAAAAGTGATCACCCTGTACAGAGTGGACCAAATTCAAGGCGTAACATGGGGATCTCGTAAACAGGGTTAAATCGCGATCGAATCCATTAAGGTCAGAAATGAATTAAAACAGTTTCTAGAAATTTTGGTTTTTTCCTGATATCTCCAGAAGTGATCGGAATTTCTACGATGTTGAGGCGGAATTTCATCAAGCAAAAAAATATGCAACTTTGAGACGATTTGACCGACCCTGTATCAACGAAATCCCCATGTTAGCCTCTAATTTGGTCCACCCTGCACATTCACCTATCCAGCAATTATCTCACTAGAACTAGAAATATTGAAGAATACAGGCCTATAAACACTCTGCCATGTCTAGAAAAAATACTAGAACTGTCAGTTTATAAGCAATTCACAAATTATCTTGATAAACAAAGTTTACTGGGTCAAAACCAATCAGGATTCCGTAGTGGTTTTTCATGTGAAACTGCATTACAGAAAGTTATAAATGACTTCAAATCTTCGATTGACAAAGGTAATATAGTTATAGAAGTTTTTTTGGACTTACGCCGGGCATTCGAAGTTGTATATAGGAAATTCTTCTAAAAAAACTCAATCTTTATTTCGGAGTAAGCGGACATGCATATGAATGGTTCGAGTCCTACTTACAAAATAGGTTCCAAAAAACAAAAGTTAATGGTATTATCTAATGCAAAAAATGTGATATCGGGAGTACCTCAAGGAAGCGTTCTGGGGGCTTTACTTTTTATATGTTTTGTCAATGACATCCTCAAATTGGATTTGGGTGAATGCAATATTCATTTATTCGCCGACGACACTATAATATACATCATGGGGAATGAAACTAACAGCTTAAAAAGAAAGATAAATCGCAGCCTTGCAAGAATTACTGAGTGGTTCAACACGAACAGATTAATCATAAATATAAATAAATCTTAATACATGATTATCAAAAGTAGACGACAATTGATTGATTCAATTAATGAAAATATTAAATATAATGATCTAGACCTCGAGCGTGTTAAAAGTATAAAGTATCTAGGCACTGTCATCGACGAAAAACTATGTTTTAGCGAGCACATTCAATATATCTCAAAAAAAATATCGAAAAAGATTGGATTCGCATATAGAATAAGCAAAAATCTTACTCAGTTCAGTAAACATATGATATATAACATAATTAAACCTCACTTTGAATACTGTTCCTCTATTCTGTTTATGTGCAAAGACACAGATTTTCAAAAGCTACAAATTCAACAAAATAAATGTATGCGTTTCCTTCTGGGGTGTAATCGATTTGTAAGTATAGAGAATATGCAACTACAGCTTCAGTGGATGCCTTTAAAGAAACTAAGAAAATTTCGACCTGCACCTACCACAATGGTGTTATACTCAAATATCTGTTGACATAAGTTTCTTTACTCTTTGTTACTTGACTATTATATGTGTTAATTGTATAATAATTTGTGTAATAATGTGTTGTACTAGTCATTGACTAAATAAAGGACATACATATACTAGTTTTGTTGAAACAACTGGAAACATTAAATTCAGAATTCCAAAGCTTCAACGTCTAGATCTCCCCAACAGGGCGTTCAAAAAATACCTTATAGATCGCGTATGTGTCGATTATAGGTTCAGTTGTATCATTTTCCGATATTTCTTTTGGAGGAACGTTGCCCAAGAGAGTGTAAATTTAGAATAGAACTGACGGCGACGCTGCGCTCGAGAAATAATGAGCAGATCCGCTGTGAAGATCTGGACCAGTTTTGTTTACAATCGTAAAGTCAGCAGGATGAATAGAAGTGGCGCCTCAGTGGACAATTATTGTGAAATTTCGTGTATTTGGGCTTGAATACTCGACTTATTATTATTGTTTTTTTTTCTGGTGAAAGGAAATATGACCAGGCTCAAAGTGGCGGTGAGAGTGAGACCGTTATCGAAAAGGTAATGTTTTGAGTTTTAAAATTTTCTAGTTTCATCTGTTGATCGAGATTTTCCTTATGTCTGGGCTAATGGCCTATAGATTATCCTATATTATTTGTGACTCGAAATTTTTTCTACTCTAAAATAGTTTACTCAGGTCTGTACAGGGTGGCTAGAATTCAAGCATCATTATTGGGTAAACCGTTAGATTTATAGAGTCGGTTGAAATATGACAGTTGCGCAATTCGATTCCCAAAAAAATTCAAAGTTCGGAAAATTCGGAATACATTTCTGTGACAACCGGAATTTTTTATTCTTCTACCAGATGTCATTGTCAGATTTGGAATCTAATCTTTCTTCATCTTCAACTCGATTCTTTTGAATACGAACCTGCATTTATCATTTATTTTTCTGTACCTACCATTAGGCACCCTCAAAGCTATAACATGGCTATAATTTATCACAATTCATGTTTATGAGAACGTGTAGTTCGACCAAACCAACTTTATCTGTGTATTTTCAAACATTTCTGAAATATGTAACTACTTTAGAGACCTGCAGAACATCCCTTTCCAAAGACTCGTTCATCCAACGAACATCGAGACTTTGGAACTCATTGCCTAGGGAAGTGTTCTCGAGGCATACGAACTCCAGAAATTTAAGAAGAACACCAACTCCTACCTTCTTTCCCTTTGGTTCTCACGATGTTCTTTCATTACATTACAGGATATCCCTTTTCGTGAGAAACAAAACATAAAAAAAATTGTTGAATATTAATTTTTCAACTCGTTCGTAAATGATAATGAAAAAGGCGGCCTATAATCTCAGAAACAGAAAAATATCATTTCAGGGGACTCAAATGGAATGGAATTCAGGGAAAAGTGAATTATTACAATGATAGATTTGGAAATCGCATATTTGATGTGAATCAATCTCATTATTCTCTATAATATTAGGTAATATTCAGTAACTAATGTTGAATATTAAATGCAGTTGCGTTTCGAAAATGTCAAAAAACACATACCTACTTATGAAGTAAATTTTTCAATCGAAACATTTGAAAATCAAAAATTTTGATGGATTATACTTTGAGGGTACATAAAGGTAGATAAAGATACGATAAAAATGTCAGGTCCGTATTTAAAAAAATCAAGTCGATTATGGTATCTAGAAGACGAAAAATCAAATCTGACAATGCAATCTTGTAGACAATGATTAACAGTGGCTATGATGAAATATCATTGATTTCAATGCCAAAAAAATAAGTTTCTTTTTTTTTTTAGAAAGAATTCGGAATTTTCCATAATGCAAGACGGCTCCCAATTACGCAACTTATAACCGATCTTGGATCTCTTACCTTTAACGAGATCCCAATAATAAGGCCCGAATTTCAACCACCCTCTCTAAACTAATGTTTATATTTGGATGTCGAAAGACTAGTTTTGTCTTATGACACTGTGCGTTGCTCGAATCATAAAAAGGTCATCAAACCATCTCATAATGTTTCTTCCCCAAAAATCAAGGGGTTCTCAAGACCATAATTTCAGCGGTTCTCAAGACCATAATTTCGTCTCTACACCCGGTACGATCTACCGGTCTATTTCCATGCGCCTACGAATGACAATCTGGCACTTTGAAATCATTAGTGAGGATGTCAGAATTCATTTTTACGGCACCGAAAATAAATTGGAAGAAGTGCACCATGCGAACGGTAAACATCAGCGTGGTGCATGAAAGAGGGTTTGACATAGACTTGAAGAGACTTGCAAGAGGGAGGCTATTTATAGGCTCGTTATACTGGAATGTGCATACCTAACTCTACCTTCTCTTGGAACAGCATAGGTGGAATCAAAAAGTTCTTCAAAATATTTTTCCTACGACCACCTATGAAAACGTCAATAATCACACTGTTTTGTTATTCAGAAAGTAGCTCATATCACCATGGTATTGTTTATTTGAAAGAAAAAAAGCACAAGTGTTGATATGAAAAATATCACAACGGTCGCCTGATTTGATATAGAAATAATTAGGTATATTGTGAAGGTACTCACTGTCAATATAAGCGTTCTCAAATCAAATTCATATTATTTATTGAAATTTATACCGAGAACTCTTTATCTATTAATTTCAATGTGTCTGATACATGACCTCTGAATTCACTTTAAAACTGGAACCTATACTCTTTGCTGGAACTATTTCGATGTTGATGACAGCGGGTGGGATCATTCAAAAGAGTACGGCTACAGTTTTATGCGCGGCTTGCTGCTTGCATCAGTTTGATATCACAGTATCACCAACGAGAAGATTCTTTGGTATCACAGATGTTTGCAAAGAGTCAAGGACGCACTAACTCGTACGCGCTTGCGAACTACATACTTCTATGGTTCTGTATTTCTGGTTGCGTGATTATTGGCGCTAGCAGGTGTATGGACTATGGTGTCAAGGTTGTTTATATACGCTGGTGTCAATATCAATAAAATTTGTCCAAACTAAACTAACTCAATCAATAAGTAATTCACATAATGAGGAATTGTCGGAGAAGTATTCAAATATGATCTTAAATATCAATCAAGTTAAATTTTTGACAAGACCTCCCGCGAAATGAAAATATTCGGAATCGTATAGAAAAAATAGTGTACAAAACTCGTTGGAAAGTGCATTTCCTTCACTCTTTACGTTTCCGCACTCACCGCTACGCGGCTCGTGCTAAACGACTACTCGTGTAAAATATGTCACTTTCCACACTTGTTGTGTAATATACTATTTCAGTTTCAATGATGGAAGAATTGAATAGTCATTTCACATGATTTGATTCATGACAAATTGTTTTCATATTTAGCGATTCCAACTATGATAAAGGGCAAGGAGTCGCACATAATACCGAAAACAGCGCTCTCTCTCTAAACATATCAATTGAAAACCCATCAATATTTTTCTGATATTTTTTACTTGATCAAGTAGAAGCTTCAATTTCAGAACTATGAGCCATGAAAATATATATACCTGCATATAGCCGGTTTGGCGAATAAAATAGTAATTTTCCAAACATCCAAAAGTATTACTTTTCTGCTGGGCAATACAGTTATAGGCGAACGATGCAGAGTTCGTATGAGTTTTTGCGTGCGAAAATAAAAAAATATGACATTGAATTTTTAGTCGAACTTGATACGGCCATACGGCCTGCGGAAAAGTGTAACTTTACGAACGAAAATGTATGCAGAAACGTACTACTTTGCGCACGCTCATAGGAAAAATATTTACACCACAAAAATCAGATCAAAATTTGGACTGATGTCTGCATAAGATGTCTAGATCCGAACCTCCATATTAAAAAATCGAATTTTCATAAAATATGGATGATTAGAAAAACAATGTTATGAGTTACTTGGTCATGTATTTAATATCATTTGTATTTTTTCAGAGAAATAGACATAGGTTCAACGTCAGTGATTTCTGTCGAAAATGGAGATACCCTGGAGATAACAAACTTGAAGGTAACTATATACAGTGCTTCTCAAAAGCAAATGATGCATTCTATAAAATTTTTGACCGATAGGTATATTTAATAATTTTTTGACTTCCTTCTTGTGACTTCTCTTTTGAATTGAACAAGAAAGTTGGAGAAAAATGTGAATTCAGAAAAATATCCAGTGGAGTAGAATGTAGGGCGAGAAAAGTGAACTCTGTATCTACACCACTGATCAATTTCGACAAAAGTTACTCACGTCAACCTATAAAGGTTTGTTGCCCTGAAAGTTATAGCAAAGACGTATTTTCAAAACTGAAGAGCTGTGTATCACCTTAGGAAGTATTTTGAAAAAAAAAATATCTTGAATGTAAACTTATTTGAAGGACCTTCGAATTATTGCTACTACCTGGACCACCTTGTATATGTTGAGATATTT
Source organism: Chrysomela aeneicollis (assembly GCA_029955515.1). Classification (NCBI taxonomy): domain Eukaryota; kingdom Metazoa; phylum Arthropoda; class Insecta; order Coleoptera; family Chrysomelidae; genus Chrysomela; species Chrysomela aeneicollis. The sequence continues at coordinate 20,046,010 of JARUHQ010000009.1, read as the reverse complement.
CTAAGTCAATATTACATATTCATCTATAAAAATTACTTCTTGGTGATATTTTAACACCAGTTAGAAATGCAAGCAATGATTCTTCTGTTAAAAATTATTACATATATCTCGTCAAATTCCTCAAGAATGATTGTTTCTTCTAAATTGAACAGGGAACTAAAAAAAAAACAATTCAAAACGACATCCAGGGGTGTCAGAATTATGAAATAAAAACAATATTTGGCACTTCTACGCCTTGGTACGTGATGGATCAACTTTGTTTTTGTTTTGTTTTCCAGTACCGGAAAGCAAACACAAATTGCCTCTTTCTAATTCCGTCCGAGTGAACGTTTGTTCCAAATAGAAACGCATCTATCCGAACAGAATCAAATTTGCGCCGTTGTGTCTTTGATCTAATTTTGTAATTCGTGTTTGTGAAATTGGCGAATTCCGCAGGTACACGAACAAAATACGGGAGACAGTCGGCAGAGAATCAGGAGATTCGCGTTTGACAGTTGCTTTCAGGATGACTCCTCCCAAGAACAAGTGAGTATTTTTTTTCACTGTATCGTTAAGTTCGTGTCTCACGATCAAACTATTTGATCGAACTATGGAAGTGTGATGTCATCAATGAGGCCACATCAAACAGCAGCTGAAATTATGATATTTTACCTGTTTGATGAAAAACTAAGGTTACAGTTTATTGTGGACACCGAAAATCGATACTTCAGAATACTAATAAACTTTAGTTTTGGACTGTTGGAAATGTCTGCTACTTGAAATTGGACCGAGGAGCAAGTAACGTTCCTAATGGATCTCCATAGAAGCAATAAATAACTTTTGTATAACATCAAACAAAAAGATTACCACAAGAGATATTGTTAGTCATTCTCATGGCCAAATAATATATTCAATAGGCATTGTTCAATGTTTTGCAAACACAGTTCAATAGGAAACTGAGGAAGTTTCGTTTCTTCTTCACCAATCTCTGAAGGGGTGCGCAACATACCACGCAACATACCACGAAATATTGTTGAAAAAGCAAAATTCCATCTTGAATGTAGATTTCTCTTCCGTTATGATCAATCAATTTTTGAACTGTTCGAACAAACTTCTTCAAATCGTGTGAACAGGATTTCTGCACATTTCAAATATTTGAATCAAATAGACAGAAATGACGTCACGTCAAACAGATTTGATCCAATAGTTTGACAGTGAGACACGAACTTAAGACACGGACTTATGACATAGACATTGTCAGCCACATTCCAACGATATTTCTATTATTTTTATTATTAATTTTTTTCTGACGTATGAAGAAGAAATTCCTCAAAATGAAAGACACTTTATTGTTGACATAAAGAACCCATCAGCTTCCAGTTGGCATTGTTCCAGTCTTCCTACAAACCACATCCTGTGTGACAGTCTCTGAATGTTCGCCTGTTCATTCATCTCTAAATATGCGGGGTAATCAAGAAATCTAAATAGTCAAAATCTCACTGTCACTGAAAAACATTTGCCGTTCATTATATTCCGAACTATGCTCTCCTTTTGAAACTCAACGAAATCAAAAATTTCGCGATTACTGAAACATTATAATAGGTGAGCTCATTTATTGGTTTCATACTTTACCTAGTTTCAATTCAGTGTGTTCTAAAAAAATGTCCTTTGAATTATTGCTCTTTAGGATGCCTCTTATGGTAGGTTAGGGTGTGTTTTTCTTTTGCTATAATATAATGCTTAACATAATTATCTCTGTCAAAGGTAATTAATAACTTATTGCCGAATTTCTTATTCTTCGTTTAAGACGAGAAATCACTGAAGAATTCTTAAAATCACGACTCGGTTTTTCATTTCACATAGTTTATCTTTCATTTATGATTCAGTTATGCCTGGAGCAAAATACAAATTTTTTCTAAAAAGGAAGAGCAAAAAATTCGTCAATGGGCTAGAATGTGAGCCTCAAATGAGCATTAAATTATAGTATAATCAAATCTTGGGGTTGGGGTTGGGGTTGGGGTTGGGGTTGGGGTTGGAGTAGCCTACACAAAAGTGTAATCAATTAGCCTTAAAAAGACTCATAGAGGTACTGCTACTGCTAGCTCAATGGAGTTGCACGTTGCATGAAAAACTTTCTTAACAGGTTTTCGAATCCATCGAGAAGGTGATAAGTAAATCGATAAAACATCGATGTCACTCTTGCGTTCTGGCTTACGGCCAAAGTTCCACAGGCAAGACTCACACGATGATGGGCATACCTGAAGATCCCGGAATCACGCCGAAACTTTGCGACAGACTGTTCGAGTACCTTCAAGACGCCGCCGTTGGAAATGAGATTTTGGATAACAGGGTGACAGTAAGGTAAGTGATATCAATGAACAAATAATATAAATATCATTATTGTCCATGAATATATAGATACAAACTGATTAAGGTGATTTTTTCAAAATGGAACTAGTTCAACTTTCTATTAATTTTTCGGTCCGCTATTTTTTTTGGGATAACTACCCTGCACTGATGAGGGCCAATAAGCCCAAAACCGGTCTGTAGGTTGTTAAGCGTGTCTGTCTCGAAGTGAATTTGTCACATCTTAGGAAAAAAGAATTATTTGCGATCTGCATTCACAGTGTGAATCGTTGCATTGACTACGAGCATTATATAATTCAATGTTCTGCGTGGTATTTACCAGGAAAGTAGTTGTTTTCTGCTCGTAGTCTACCAGACATTCATTTCAATCTAGGTTTGATATTTTAATTGGATAGACTATTTTCTCTTTCAAGGGACATGGTGATTCAGGTTTTAAGGCGCAAACTGAAATGGGTGATAGATCTCATCATTTTAATCAAAAAAGTTCATATAAACATGATTCCTATCTCGATCAGTAGCGGAGCTACAGGGGGTCAAAGTTTATTAATTTTTTTTAATAATCATTATATCCCGGTCACTTTTGAATATATCAATTCAAAATTTGGTGTGGTTAATACTTCCTAAAAGATCATCATTTTAAGCAATTTGAAGATTTTCAAAATCTACAGGGCGATACATTATTAGGGGTAGAGGCTTTCGTCACCAAATTGGGTAGATCGTTCAATATTTCAAAAACTTTTTTTTTTTTTTTTTTTAATAATAATAAATTTATTCAGAAAAGTAAAGTACATATAACGTTGATATTAGATTATATTTTTCAGTGTTCCTTTTGGATCAAAGGACTGCACCTAAGCATGCTGTATGCTTGTGTTGTGCTAGCCTTCAATCCGCAAGGAGCATTGTGAATTGTAAAAATATTGATATATCATCTACTTATTTGAAATATTGAATAAACTACGAGAATTCTACTTGCAATTATTGCCGCTACTTCTTTGCAATAAAATCAAATTGAAATAATGAGGAACTGAATATACATTTGCATTGAAATAAAATTTGAATATTAAAGCTATAATGAAAAAGATATCAATGATATTCGAATGTTGTAATACTACGCAGTTCCTATCCAGAAATTAAATTTTTGATAAAATTGAATCATGACCATGCGTGTGTGTTGTGTGGTAATATATATCTGGACAATCATATCCCATCATCACATTCCCTTATCTTCTCTAAACACTAGTCGCTTTCACACATGCAAATATAAGCTGATGAAAATCCCGAACTGATTGTTTATCGATCCACCTGAAAGATTATTTCTTCAGACACAGCCGTTCCTTTTTGACCCTGAAAAGAATCAATTACTTTGTATTGCCAAAGTTTGCCGCGAAGGAGTTCGAGAATCAAGAGTGGGTATTTCAAAGTTTCACGGGAAATATTTATGTCCTTGTTTCCTCGGAAACTTTACTCTTTTCATCGTGAGGAAATGGGTTATTCATTCGAGGATTTTCAGGAATTTGGATGTAAATAAATGACAGAAATAACTTTGAAAATTCGCTGGTAGATACTCGTTTGTTACACACTTATACAGGGTGTCATGAAGTCAGCCTGGAGAAAATAAATAAAATGAATTATCTATATGATCGCATCGAATTGGAATATTCCGAAACCATACAAACGATGTTTTTTATTGATAATTCCATTCATGCATTAAAAATGTCATATGTCGCGGTGTTTTGTTATTAATGATAGCGAAAAAAGTTTGCCCTAACTTTTCCAGCTTCAAAACGGAACCTAACTTTTGAAAGCATGACAACCATCAGCATTGTGATAGTATATTATGATACAAGTTTTATAAGACGCTATTTTGTCGCACGCGTTGTTTGGAGTACGACGAGCGAAGCGAGGAGTGCTCCAAGTGAACAAGTGCGACTACGTGTCTTATAAAACGTGTGTCATATGCATTTTTTTCTATTTGGAATTGATTTGAAGAAAAAAATGGATTCAAGATCGATAAATAACAGAAACATCTTCGATTGGTAACAATGATGACATTGAAATAATTAAAATCTGACGCACAAGCGTAAAGCCCAGTTTACAGTTGAGCGATTTTGATTTTTGCAATACCAGCGGTGAAAAATTCAATGTTGTTACTGTTTTTATAGGTCAACTTAAATCAAATTGCACTCTAAATTGAAATTTAACAATTAAAGTATTGAGTTTTTCACTGCTAATATCACCAAATCCAAATCGCTCAGAAGTAAACTGGGCCTTAACTTTTCTGACTTTAATTTGACAGTTCGATTGTACCAATCTCCGAATAATAAAAAATGCGTATCGAAATAGAGGATATTTCGACACGCATTTGCGTTGCACAATGACTTCATTATACAACCAAAATAGAAAAACAAATTTTTGATGACGTTATGTCATTTTTTCACAAAAACTTGCGTTGTCAGAAAATAATCTTATTTGTGGAAATGTCGCGATTTGGAGAGTCTTCGAGTGGAGAAATTGAAGAAGCCATCAATGATAATGTGCCTCGCAATACTGTGAATTCAACCACGTGAATTTGGCAACAATTTGTGATTTTTTGTTTTGAAAAAAAATGAACTCATTGCAGAAACTTCCAATGAAGAGTTAGAACAATGAAGAAGATTATATACCTAAAGAGAGTGCAGTCAAGACGATTTAAAACGCTTCATATTCATTAAATTGTCTTACCGAATCACACTCTTTTTTTTTGAGTTGAATTGAACCTGAAATTTATAATTCGAATTTTGTTGCCACTAGGCAATCCAACTCAAAAAACTGACAGTCCAACTGACTCGTAATTTTTTCAGAGGCAGTTTTACACGCTTCCAAAATTGTGAGAAAATCAAGATTTTTTCTTGAAAGTGTTTTGAAAAAGTGTATTTGAAAAGTGTTTTTAACCGCCAACTTAGTTGCAAAGCAACCCTCGAAGTCTCATTGAGACTTGTGTGAGTAAGGAAGACGGGGACCTTAGCTTTTTAATTGCTGGTGATTTAAGGAAATGGCATTTTGTGAGCGTCTTCTACCAATAGATAAGCTTTCTAAATAGACATGCGTTCTGAAACCGATACAAGCAATTGTATTAATGGAAACTAAATGAAACATGATAAATCGAAGAACGAAATTCTTTCCCTTTAAATGTTGATTTTAATATTAATAGTAAATAAGTAAAAATATTTTATTTACTATAATTCTGCTAGTGAAATGGATTAATTTCATTATTCCATTAGTGCATAAAATAGTTATTCATGGTTGTGATGGAAAATTATATTTTTTCGGCAACCGTCCGGAAAGTACGTACTTTCCAGACGATTTTTTTTTGAGAAAGTGGCATTTTTCCGGCCTAGTCCGGGAAGTACGTACTTCCCGGACTAGGCCGGGAAGAATCACATCGTTGTTGTCATTGTAAATATGAAAATCTTGGTAGTATGGTTTTGATAAATGCAGTTGATCATTACCATAGCAGCAAAATAACGACTGACAGCTATCTGACATAAAATTAGCTAACATTAAAAAATTATCAGATGAAAACAATCAATGTGAAACGGAAACTTTACCTTCTTGTTCTGACTTCAACAAAAGGCACTTAAATATACCAAGCATTTCAAACAAATTGAATCCATTCAATATTAACAATTGTTCTAATTTTAATATAAATATTAATATAAATAAGAATTGAAATGTTCGAAATTTTGTTCTAATAAAGAAATGTGTTTCTTTGATTTGTTATTCTACACGGTTGCCGAAAAAATTGTGTACGCAACACGCCCGAAAACAGTTTTTTTGGACTCGCAGACTTCCAGGACTCGCTACGCTCGTCTTAAAATTTTGTCCACTCATCCAAAAAAACAGTATTTTCCGGACTTGTTACGTAAATTACTATTGCGTGTCCCCAAATTCGAATACGCGTCAAAGTGCCGCACAGAAAATCCGAGCTTGTATTTTTTTCAACCGCCATGCGCCCCCTCTACCCACCTTTCACATTCATTTCGAACTCCTGCCCGTGGAGTTTCGAAGTTGTAAGATTCACACGCGAACTTCGTATAAAGCCAGTCACAATTCACGTCAACCCAGAATGTGTTTCTAGATGTTGATGTATAATCATTCCGCGGGTGTTTTGTATAGCAATCGAGGAAATGTTGGAAACAGCTTGGAGAGTGTAAAATAAATAACTGGTGAATTGGATTAACAAGAAAGGTGCAGAGATTTGTTTTGAAATTTCGATCATCGAATAACATTTGAAAAGAATGTAGAAACATTTTCGTGGTTCCTGAAGGAATAAACGATGAAGGTGAATATAAGATATTGAAACATTAAGAAGAGTTTTAATCGTCTCTCTTGATTTCATGTCAATGTGGGTATATTTTTTTCTGAAATAGACAAATCGCCAATTCTTTTATTTCGCCACTACTATAAAATTTCTAATCCCTGTATGGCGATGATATAAGAGCTGTTTTTTTCTATTTTGGTTGTATAATGAAGTTATTGTGCAACTAAAATGCGTGTCGAAATAGCCTGTATTTCGATACGCATTTTTTATTATTCGGAGATTGGTACAATAGAACTGTCAAATGAAAGTCAGAAAAGTTAGGCCCACAGTTTACTTCTGAGCGATTCGGATTTGGTGATATTAGCAGTGAAAAACTCAATGTTTTAATTAGTAAATTTTAATTCAGAGTGTAATTTGATTTAAATTGACCAATAACAACATTAACAACATTGCATTTTTTACCGCTGGTATTGCAAAAATCAAAATCGCTCAACTGTAAACTGGGCTTTACGCTTGTGCGTCAGATTTTAATTATTTCAATGTCATCATTGTTACCAATCGAAGATGTTTCTGTTATTTATCGATATTATATCAATTCTTTTCTCCAAATCAATTCAAAATAGAAAAAATTGCATATGACACACGTTTTATAAGACACGTTGTCGCACTTGTTTCCTTGGAGCAATCCCTCGCTTCGCTTGTCGTACTTCAAACAACACGTGCGACAAAATAGCGTCTTATAAAACTTGTATCATAATATACTAATTTCAACGCCTAACTTGTCAACGTATCCGTGTATTAGATCATGATACATAAATTTGTCATCCCTTATACCTCATATCAGAAAAATCATGATAATTCGGTGATTATTGATGATGTGCTTCAATTTTTCTTTTTAATTTTTCAATCAATTAATATTTAGACATTACTACATTATTGAACATATTTTTTTTCTACTTGATGTGATGGAGATTATCCAATATGGCGTTAATTGAGAACTAAAGTTGTGATGGTATTTTTGAACCTAATAGTCTGGCTGAAGATGTTACATGAAAATGTTGAATTAAGAACTGTACCTGAAGGAGGTACAACCATAGAAATATGAAGCTGATACAAAACAAAATAAATCAGATTTTATGTAATGAAAAAAATGAATTTAATTAGATTATTCAAAATACTTTATGTACACATTTCATAGTTATTGATTGGTGATATTTCTGAAGGAATTGATTGTATAAATCATTTCATCAGTAAAAATGATTTTTTTTGGTATCTCTACTCGAATTGTTTTTCAACAGTTTATTGAGATCTCCTCTGACAAACTACATTCTCTGGATTATCATAGCTGACTTCCAAATAGAAAACTTGTAAATTCACAGATTTCTGCTTTTTACATTTTCAAGATGAAAGCAGTCTTATTTCTCGGTTTTCATTTCGATATAATTTCACTCCTGTATTCTGGATTGCATAATTTTTGGTTACAACAGATAATGATTGGAATTTGAAATCACTCATATTCGAGTAGGCGTGTGGTCAAATATCAATAAAATAGTAATGTAATGTACTATATTACTCCACATGCTGCTTTTATCGAATGAGTCTCAGATTCCAAGAGGGTTCTCATTTCTTTCAGCTATTTGGAGATATACAACGAGAAAGTGCGTGATCTGTTGTGCGATGAAGAAACAGACGAGGATAAATTGAGAAGAAAGAAGACTCCATTGAAAGTGAGAGAACATCCCAAAAAAGGACCTTACGTGCAAGGTAACAAATTAATAAATATTCACTGTTTAAATTCCGACTGATAAGGTAAAATATACCCCATAAACGGGGTTTCAGGATATATGCGAAATTTTATACGCAATGATAGGAAATAATCTTTTTTATCAGCATAATATACAGGGTGGGTCACGGTCGATAGTACCTTAGACGTTTACGGAGAACGGGGCATAGGATCATTCTGAAAATTTGGAGCAACTACTTGAGAAACCAAATTTTCAGAATGATCCCGTTCTTCGTAAACGTCTTAGGTACCATCGACCGTAACCCACCCTGTATAGACAATGGAATCGATACTATCACAAATTATCGATAATAATGGATATATAAATTCTCTTACCCCTAATAAAATGAAAACGCAAGAGAAACAACATTATATAATTGATCGACCAAACATTCAATTTCAAACTATGTTTGATATTTCAATTGGATAGATTACTTTTTCTTTCCAATTCATGACTTTTTAATTTTTTCATTTATTAGCTTAGTCGAACTATCAGCCACTTTCGAGTTCTGTGACTTGGGAGATTTATTTCTGGAGTGTTTCTTTCTTCTGCCGCATGGTGTCGCCACTTCCAATTGTCTCTTGGAACGCGGCTCAGTGCGGTCAAATAGACGCGACGAAAATGCATTGGGACAGGCAACGCTTCGAGTGGAGATCTCACGGTCTCTACTCGGATAACTACCCTGCACTGATGAGGGCCAATAAGCCTGAAACCGGTCTGTAGGTTGTTAAGCGTGCCTATCTCGATGTGAATATGTCACGTCTTAGGGAGAAAGACAAATTTGCGATCTGCATTCACAGTGTGAATCGTTGCATAGACTACGAGCAGATATAATACAATGTTCTGCGTGGTATTTGCCAGGAAAGTTGTTGTTTTCTGTTCGTATTTTTTCATAATTGATCTGTCTAGGTAATTTTTTGATAACACGTTCACTCATTTTGCAATAGTCACAGAAATTAATCAAAGAATGATTATTAATGATAATGAAATCAGGAACGACGAAATCTTCACTTTCAATCCGATCAATTTGCAAAAGAATATTTTTGCAATGCATGCATACAGCCTCATTTTCTTTAATACCAATTTTTTTCGCCACTAGCGCAGGGGCGGATCTATTAGGTGATATTTGTCAATTCCCTTTTCTTCAGATTCATTTCTGTTGAAATAGATTCTATGAACCACAAAACAGTTGCATATTTTCAAAATACCTGATTGTGCAAAATAATATTAGTGGGCAAGAAAAAAAAATAGAAATTATGTGTCTGGTCAATTTTTAGAACTACACAAAATACGATTTTTAATCTGTTATAGCTGCAGAAACCAGAGTTGCAAAAAATCATGATTTTTTTATTCATACTGATTTTTTCCTTAAGAGTGGGCAAGGAAAGGAGCACATCAGAATATCGAATAAAGCACTCTCACTTTTGACTTCTCATTTGAAAACCAATCAATATTTTCATGATTTTTCGACTTTACATTTTCAAAAATTAAAAAAAGGTATAACAATATACTCGAACATTGCGGTTGACTCGGCTGTCGCCTCACATAACCTCATAAGCAACGTCCTCGATTATTTTAAATCGCATTATTTAATTTACTGATGAGTTATCTTCTTCGATGACTTGTTTTAGCAGCAATTTACATTTTTATTTGAATGACGACTAGAATAATTGAAAAAACCATTTGATTGAAATCTTCGCAACTCTGACAGAAACTAATCAACGAATAATGGAGAATTCTCCTTTAGACGATAATGATGTAATTCTTATCAAATATCTTCTAAACGACGCATTTCAAACGTACAATTTCAACTTTTTTCTGAAAAAACAATTTCAAATTTAAAAAAAAGAGACTTTAATTGGGGATTTAAAATTTAAAGCACCTTGTTTCTATTTCAATATTTGGCAACATCGACTTGTATATTTCATAAATAATAAAGGACAGCAAACCCGTTACGTTGATTAGGTGAATAAAGATAGCCATATTTTGATCAGGTTAGAACACAGAACTTATACTACCAATAAGTTCTGTGGGTTAGATGCCATTCTGCTTATTTCTGTTCCATGCTCCTCAAAAGATATGCTACTCAGTTTTGAAGGTTATGTTTATATTTGACTTGTGGATGGACTGGTGTTTTTGTTGGACTGAAATTCATGTTTTGACTGATTATTTTTTTTATATTAGCCAGTTTGATTCCTGAATTGTGCATTGACATCAAGTGTACATAATGAAAGTGTTGCCAAATGTGAGTTGTTGTTCTTCTAGCCTACTAGGCGCTGTTGCCAATTCGTGTAGTAGAAACAAACCGATTTGAAATTTAAAACCCCATATAGTTTCCGCCATGAATTCGAAAAATTCATGAATGAAACTCATATTCAGTAAGTTTATACTTGCATTTGCTGTAATAAGCCGAATTGAGGAATATTCTCCAATGATATCGAAATGAAAAAAATCACCAACCAATTTGCAAGAGAAAACATTCCCCTCTTTCTCTTCACCACAAATTATCTGGCGCATCTATCCCCATTACCCCCCCCCCTTCCAGGCTTATCGGAGCACCCCGTTTCGGATCCCTCGGCCCTCCTCGACCACCTCGAGAGGGGCAACAGGAGGCGCAGGGTGGCAGCCACCCTCTCCAACCCTCGGTCGAGCAGGAGCCACTCCGTCTTTTCGGTAGACTGCGGCGGTGCCAAATTGAATCTGGTCGATTTGGCGGGCAGCGAGCGGGCGGCCAACGGGTGTTTGGACGTTTGCCGCTCGAAAGAGGGCGCCAACATCAACAAGAGTCTGGTCGCCTTGGGCAACGTCATATCCGCTTTGGGTGGGTGGGGTTTATGTTTTTGTCTCGAAATTTTTATGTTTCCCCACATTTTTTGGGTATTTCTATCTCATATAAGTGGCATTTTGAAGCTTAAATTTCGACTACTATCGCAAAAATTCAGTAGTTATCTCGAAAATTTCATTTTTCTCCCAAAGCTTCTCCTGCGAAAACTGGATAGTCATCTTGATATTTATAACTCTATCTCAGCATTTAAAATTTTATTTCGAAATATCGCTAAATTTCAATGAATATCTCTAAACATAAATTTTTATGTTGAAATATCGTCTACTATTGCGAAAATTCTGTGATTATCTCGAAATTTTTATTTTTATCTCAATACTTCGACTTCTACCGCGAAATCTCGATAGTCATCCTGATGACATTTATAGATATATTTTTTTCGATATATCGCTGAATTTCGATCAATATCTCGAAACATTTATTTTTATGTTGAAGTTTTGACTATTATCTCGAAAATTTTCTATAATTATCATCTTTGAACAATCAGTTTCATTTTTTGATAGGAAGCAGCTCAGTTTTATGTTGAAATTTTGACTATTATCACGAAAATTTCGTAATTATCTCGAAATTTTTGAAAATTAGTCCCTATCTCGTAATCTCAAAATTCAAATATTTTTTCGAAATATCGCCGGATTTCGGTGAATATCTCGAAATATTTATTTCCATGTAAAAATCTCTACTACTATAGTGAAAATTCTGTCATTATCTCGAAATTTTATATTTATCACAACATTTCAACATCTATCTCGAAATCTCGATATTCTTCTTGATATTTATATTTTTATAACAAAATTTCAATTATGTTTTTCGAAATAACGCCATATTTCGACAAATATCTCAAAACATTTATTTTTATGTCGAAATATCGACTACTATGATAGCGAACATTTTGTAAGTATCTCGAAATTTTTATCCTTATCCCAAAATTTCTACTTCAATCGCGAAATCTTAATAGTCATCTTGACATTTATTCATATTTTTGTTTGTTTTTTTTTTCAAAATATCGCAAAATTTCGTACAACTACAGTCGCAAAAATTTTGTATATCACCCGAAATTTTTATTTTTGTCTCCAAATTTTGACTTCTATCGCGAAATTTCGATATCCACCTCGAATTTTTCTTTATCTCAAAATTGAACTAGTGTCTTAAACGGATATCTGGTTATTCCAAGCAAATTTTGGAATTTCGAAGTTGATTTAAATATTTATTTCGAAGCTTTGACTACTATCTTGAAATTTCGAGTTTCATCTCGAGATTTTGACTTTTTTTTGCGATTCAGATTCGAAATTTTGAATTCTATTTTGTAATTTCGACACACATCCCAAAAATATTACTTTCATTCAGAATTTTCAATTTTTACCTAAAAATCTCAATTCTCATCACGTGATTTCGTCTTTCATTTCAGGATTTAGACTTCAATTGCGTGAGTTTCACTTCAATTTCATCATATAAAACTATTTACCCAAAATTTCGACTTCAATTTCTTCTCTAGATCTTAACTTCAGTTTTGGACTTATTTTACTTCGCAATTCCAAATTTTATTTCGTAATTTCACCTTTTATTTATGAATTCCTATCTGAAAATTTTTCTCAAACTATTTCATTGTCCACTTCAGCGGAGCAATCCACCAAACAAAAAGGCCTTAGAAGAAAATTCGTCCCATACAGAGATTCCGTCCTGACATGGCTGCTGAAGGACATTTTGGGCGGGAACTCCAACACCTTCATGGTGGCGAGTAAGTCAAAAACTCCACCATTTCATCCAACCATCCACAAAAATTCGAGGCGAGCCTCATACAATATAAATACACGAGATCGCCTACTATGAGGCGCCGTTCGGGTCAAAAGTGTTTTTTCAAATATATATTATTTCGTTTCCATATATTTATTAATCGTGGCCATATCTATTATTTTGCCTAAACCTAATATATTCACCTTTCTGTGATACAAATATATAAACCTGTCAATTCCGATATTCGCGAAAATCACGAACCAACAGATGGCGCTCGAGAAATGTCAAAAATTTGACATGAGGGTGATCAACAAACATTTGGTAGAGGGTAGGTGGTCTGTGGTATATGTTTTCAATGGTAATATGTCAATTTTCAATTCGAATTTTAGAGAAGAAATTAATAATCCTGAGTATCCAAAAGGGGCGTTATATTGATAGATTATCGTTTATAGAATTCAAAACAGGTATTTTATGTGAGTTTCGTGGATTTATTATGTTTTTATAGGCATTTCAAACCACCTCTGCAAAATCAATAGGGCCACTAAGGTATTTGTATTTCGATGATTTCTCTTCATTTCAAGAATGGCCAAGATTGGAATAAGTATCTAGACTCTAGAGTATATATATTGGAGATAAGAAGAAACCCTTTAAATAGCGAAAAGCATTATTCAAAGCTGGTCACTTACTAAATAAACTCCTGTTCACAAACTTCAGCTCTAAGGTAGCTCTAATATGAAATTAAAATGGGAAAATTAGCAGTGGAAGTGTGAATTTATCTGTAAACCTGTAATAGTTTTATCCTAACCCAAAATGATTAGCAAAATAAAAACAAAGAATTGTAGTCAATTAACTTTATTCTCTGAGAGAAGTATAATAATAGCACAAGTTATTATTTTCATGTTAACAATAAAATGATAATTCATATAATAAAAATAATTATATAATCTAGATGAGTAGGTATATATGTTCCAAGGATAACTTAAAAAGTTTGAGACCTTGTGGTCTACCAGTCATTCAAATTCATTTATTTCAATTGATACTTCATTCAATTCACAGATCATTCATTTTGAATAAAGATTTGATTTCATTCAGCCCACATTGCCCTCACTCTTGAAGTTTGCATGTGATGACTTCCAGATGTTTATTGAAGGAATTGAATTCTTTTTGAGCCTATCTCTTGGTTTAATTCTCCTTGATGGTCCTAAAGTAAAATCAAGGTTTTCATTACAAACAACAAGAGACACAACTACAGTTAAACCAGATCTTATTTGTTTGATTTAACCTGAAAGATATACCTTCGCATTCACTTGAGAAATCCAGTTCTATTGGAAGTGCTTACTACAAACGTAAATGTTTGTGGTGATAAGTTTTCCTATTTTCAACGTGATAATCCATTTTTCACACAATCATGAAAGAAAATTCAGGATTTTGTGCCAAAGGAACGATGTCTGTACGGTAGTAGGAACGCTGAAATACTGAACAAATCTTTGTCGATTTCGTCTTTACGACCTTTTGAACTTGCTGCATGTTTCAATAATATTAGTTACTAGCTGATAAACACGAAACAAGTCCGAAAACTATTCAAAACAATTCAATTTCATTAAAAATAATACGAAAGCATATGCTATACAATGCTAAATTGCTTTGTTGATCACCCTCGGAAGGCTTAGAAAATTTGACACCAGAGGCCGCCCACTCCGTGATTTTCGCGAATAATTCGATCTATTCTATTTCGTTAAGAGATGGCGCATCTGATGCGCTTATACAGGATCGAGCATATGGCAACATGACAGCTGACAAGCTGGCCAAAGTACATAATTTGGGTAACAGATGGCAACCGAATAATATATTGAATGAAGTAATATTGAAAATTTGGAATTTCAATCAACGAAAGATTTGTTCAGTATACCTCCTCAGCGTTCCTCCTACCGTCAAATACTACAGGATACTATTTCTGTAAACTTTGCTACCGTACAAACATCATTCACTACAGGATTGTGTAAAAAATGATTGAACTTCCAAGTAGGGTGAGTGGTGATCACAATACTGGAATCCTAGAATTCAAGCAATAAGCAAAAATAAATCAGTAATCAGTGGAACTATCATGATCCAAATACAAAGAAAGGTTTCTCTTCTCTCTAATTGTGGCAGATGGAATCACCCTGAAGAAGATCCAGTTTCCATTGAAGATCAGATTAATATGGAAATGGTGTTGATAGGCTAATATAAGCAGATATAACATATCTTCATTCCACAAATCAAATATTATATATTCTTCCAGACCCACTTTTAGAAAATGGAAGGCAAGGAATCAATCATAATTTGATGGAAAGCAAAATAAATTTGTTCTCTAATAAGTCCGAAGTGAACAAGTATTCTGAAAAATATAAAAGTAAGGTTAGATCAGCATTTTTTTGTTTTTATGGAATTTGATTTCAAACAATCCAGTGATAAATCGAATAAATGTTGATAAAATGTTCCATGCTGGCTACTGCAATCGTTGATTGAAATTCAAGATTTTTAATTTATTATTCGGTTGCCATCTGTTAGCCAAATTATGTACTTTGGCCAGATAGCCAACTACCATGTTGCCATATGCTCGATCCTGTACAAGCGCATCAGATGTGCCATCTCTTAACGAAATAGAATGCATCGAATTTATAAATATATAGGAATTGACAGGTTTATATATTTGTATCACTGAAAGGTAGGTAAATATATTAGGTTTAGTCGAAGATAAATATATCGGACTCTATATTAAATTTCTGTGGCAAAATAAACTCCGGTTTTTAAGCCAAGGGGTGGGGGGGTTGAAAAAAAATATATCGGAACGCAAAATAATGAATATTGCCACAATTAATAAATATATGGACACGAAATAATATATATATTTGAAAAACACTTTAGACCCGAACGGCGCCTCATAGCCTACTCTGTGAGTCTATACGGATAGTCAGTCTCTTGTTTGTTTCAGCTGTTTCGCCTTCCAGCGCCTGCTACAGTGAGACGATCAACACGCTGCGTTTCGGGCAGCGCGCCAAAAATATTGTCGCCAGACCGGTCGTCAACGAGGATCCCAAAGAGAAGACCATCAGGGAGCTGAGGGCGGAAATTTACAGGCTGAGGGAGGTCCTCGAAGGGCTGAAGGTGAGAACAAGAAAACGCTATATACAGGGTCACTCACAATCGATGGTACCTTAGACGTTTACGGAGAACGGGACGTAGGATTATTCTGAAAATTTGGTTTATTGGGTAATCAGTTTTGTTCTAGCGATCTAAAATACTTTCAGCGTTGCGGCGTTGCCGCTTCTATCAAAAAGTAGCAACAACTTTGTTATTTCAAATGGAACACCCTGTATTTTATTTCATTTTTAGATTCTTCCTGAAGAGCTGATTTCGTCGATACATCTTACTTGGGGTATAGCGGGAAAGATTACAGAGATATAGGGTGTGAAAAATCGAGATTTTTCAACTTTAGGAATTTTTTGTGTCGAAACTAATCATTTCTGCTCAAAACGGCTTACATGTCCCTATCTCAACTTTTCATTTACTATCTACTGACATTTAATAGAAACAAATAGAGGGTGATGCAAAACTCAAAATTTTGAACCACCCGTATTTGTTTCAATTAAATATCAATCGATAGGAAATGAAAAGTTAAGATAGGGACATGTAAGCCGTTTTGAGCAGAAATGATTAGTTTCGACACAAAAAATTCCTAAAGTTGAAAAATCTCGATTTTTCACACCCTATATCTCTGTAATATTTCGCGCTGTACCCCAAGTATGATAGATCGACGAAATCAGCTCTTCAGGAAGAATCTAAAAATGAAATAAAATACAGGGTGTTTAATTTGAAATAACAAAGTTGTTGCTACTTTTTGATAGAAGCGGCAACGCCGCAACGCTGAAAGTATTTTAGATCGATAGAACAAAACTGATTACCCAATAAACCAAATTTTCAGAATAATCCTACGTCCCGTTCTCCGTAAACGTCTAAGGTACCATCGATTGTGAGTGACCCTGTATACCTACTCGTTACCAACAAGGTTGAAGACGAGCAGAAAACATATACTTTCCTGGCAAATACCACGCAGAATATTGAATTATATCTGCTCGTAACGCCATGCAACGATTCGATCATCGTACATGCGATCATTTTGATGTATATATTTCGACGTATATTTCGTAATTTCGACTATTATGTCGTAATTTCCGCTAATCGTTCGTAAATAAGGTATCTATTTTAACTTTTGTATCGCAATTTTGCTTGTTTCTCTATGTATTAACTTTTATTTCGAATTTTTGGCTCTCATTTGGTAATTTATATTTTTATTTTGTAAGTTCGTAATTTTCGCTTTTAGTTCGTTTCGATATCCATTTCAAAGTTTCCATCATTATCAAAATTTTCGGTTCATTCTTTTACCCTTTCACCTCGAGATTTCAACTATAAACTCTTAATTTCTACTTCTATTTCGTAACTTAGATTACTAACTCGTAATTTCTGCTTTTTTCTCGTAATTCAGACAAATATATTGAAATTTCGGTTTTCTGTAATTTTGGCATTTGTCTCGATGGATTTCGACTTTCATTTCAAAATTTCAATCGCTTTCGAAATTTCTACTTTTATTCCGTAATTTCGACTATTATCTTGTAGTTTCCGCTTTTTGTTCATAATTTAGACATCTATTTCGAAACTCAAACTTTTATCGTAATTTAGGCTCTTTTCTCAATATATTTCAACTTATCTTACGAAATTTCAACTCCTATCTTGTGATTTCGACTTTTATTCTGTAACTTTGACTATTATCCCGTAATGTCGATCATCATCTCGTAATTTCTGCTTTTTGTTCGTCATTTAGACATTTATTTCGAAATTTTGTAAGGTTTCTTTCTCACGTATTTTGATTTTTATTTCGGAATTGCAATTGGAAATTTTGACTTTTATTCTGTAATTTTGACTATTATTTCGTATCGCAACTTTTTCTCCATAATTTCAACTCTTATTCAAAGATTCCAATTGTGATCTCGTCTATTATATTTTCATCTCAAGAAAGTTCTATTTCGGATTTGCAACTATTATTTCAGAATTACTGTTATTTATTTTGTAATTTCTGACTTATACTTATTTCGAAATGTTGACTTTTATTTCGTCATTTTGACTGTTATTTCGTAATTTCAAATTTCACCTCGTAATTTCAAATTTCAACTCGTATTTTCAATTTTCAATGCGTAATTTCGACTACCATCTTGTAATATCGACTTTTAATTTGAAATTTCGACTATCATTCCATTATTGTGAATTGTATCAAGTAATTTCAACTTTATACATTTGCAATTTCGACTTTAATCTGGTAGTTTGGTCTCATATTTCGATATATCAAAGAGTCAGTGCTTAGTACGTCATACATAATTTCAAGTCATAATGGTGGTACAGCCAATGACTCATCGAAACGAAATACTGGATAAGAAGAGAATCCTCTCTCGATTTGCAGAAATTAACCTAGCTCGCATTGAAAACGTCCGTCCAAACTGTCAAACATGCGTCAAAATTTAGCATAGCAGATACCACCCCATTCATTATGAAACATGTACGTACACCTCTCCTTCCAGATTCCACCCCCCACCCCGATGAACGACAAGTTCGATGAACACCCCGCAGAAGAACCAGACAAAGCCATCGACGAGCCTCGCACCTCAACCCCATCCCTGGACAAGCCCCAAACCGAGTCGGTAGAACTTCACAGCATCCCCACTCAAGTGAAAAGCTCCGATCAGGAGAGAACCAGGAGCATACTCACCAACACGGAACGACTTCTGCCGCTGATAGATGTCACCACGAGCACCGTGAAGGCCAAGAGGCTCGCTCGGCTCAGGCGCACTTCCACTGTAAAAATGGACGCCGGAAACGTCAACGCGTTCGGCTCCGATGACTCCCTATCCAGATCCGTGCCATCTGCAACCCCGTCGTCGGAGTCTATTAGCTCCAGAAGAAGCAGCGTCGCCATACCGCCTCTGAGAAGAAAGTCCCTGAACAAATCCGTGCAGTCGCTGCCCAAGAGAGGCCCAACGGTGGTCATCGCCAGAAGGATGGAAAAGGCCGTCTCGACGGACCACCTGCCCCCGAAAACGGTCGAGTCAAAGGTGGACTCCATCAGGAGGCGACCCGCGAAGCCCAGATCGCAGATAGTAGCGGCAGTCACCAGCCGGCTCTACTCCAAGCCGAAGAACAAGGAGGCGTCCACAGACACCGACGACATCAACACCTACGAGCTGGGGGGAATCGCGCCCAAGGAGCTGCAGATATGCGAGAACGCGCGGAACCGGCTGAAGGAGATCACCAGGCGAGCCCTGCGGGCTCACCGCAGCAGGAACGAGGAGACCCAGACGGATATCAACTCGGCGAGGAGGGTCAAAGAGACCGCCACGGACGTGAGCGACCTCAGGTGGCAGCTGCTGGAGGTGCGCGAGGCAGAGACCATGTGCGAGCCGGTGCCAACCATGGAGGCGGCCGTCAGCTGCGGCGAGGCGTCCTCCACTAGGTCCTGCGGCACGCAGAGCGAGGACAGGCCGAGGGAGCCAATGTCCTTCACCAAGTACCTCCGCGACATCCAAGACGACCTGCCGCCCAACCCCATCTACGCCAATTCCGTGAACATCAAGATCTCTAACAACTACCTCGGCGGGGGGGAGAAGGTCTCCAGCATCACGGGGCCGAGCGAGTCTCGCGAGGAGCTGGACCAACCGGCCGCCTGCTTGCCAACGCCGGATCTGCTCAGCGATCACAATTCCCTCGAGCACAATCAGGCTGCCAAGGAAGCTCAGAAGCTGCTCCACGAGAGCGTCGAGGAGATCGAGGACGTGTTCACGGTGGCAGAGGCGTGTCCTTCCTTTGACGTCGTGGATGGTTTCGACGCGGCTGATTGCGGAGTGGCGCCCAACGTGTGCTCCAGCCGTTCCTCGGTGAAGCTTACCAAGACCTTTGCGACGGAAATCATGGTGGACAGCTCCTGCGAGAGCGAGTTCTGTCTGCCCCTGCCGGCGTTTGAGCCGAGCAAAGCCGTGCCGCGGGTCACTGATGCAGAAGCGTCAACAACTATCGAGGACGTGGTCGTGGTGAAGGAGCCCCTCGTCCTCAAGTCCATAGTGAAGACCGAGGAGCCTCGCGGCGCCCTGATGGACTCCCTGGACTACCACCGGGCGAACAAGAAGGTGAGGTTCGCCGAAGACCGCAGAGGCGACCAGGAGAGGATGTTCCACGCGGTGTCCTCGTTCCTGGAGGAAGCCACCAGGATGATGTCCAAGCTGGAAAAGTCCACGTCCACATCCTCCCTCGTCGACTGCGACAAGCCCATCAGGAGAGCCGAGGGGGTGAGACACCCTTGCTGCCCGGTCCACCGGCCGGAAAAGTCCAGCCAGACGGAAATTCCGGGAACCGCCGCTGCCTCCGCCCAGTGTGACGGGTTGCCGGCCAACCGGTTCGAGGTGGCCCTCGAGGATTCCTGCAAGAGGCTGGAGGATAAGATGCGGTGGACGCCCGACGAGCGGGCGGGTTCTGACCTAGAGGACGGCCCTGCCGCCTTCTCTGACTACGGTAGCCTTCCGAGGAGGAGGTACACCACGTGGTCGAGGTGCAGCCCCAGCGCTTACCTGAGGCAGCTCACGCAGATGAGGCGGCAGATTGTGAGGTCTTCGAGGGAGGACCTGGGTGACGCGGGTTTACGTTGATTGGGGCTGTTTTGCCCGTTGTGCCCGGAATGATGAGTTGGATTTGTACTTACTATTTTTCTATGTTGGTGATGGAGCTATATATATTGTGTAACTGAATAAAAGCATGTGGATGGATTCTTTGTATCCCAAGTTTCAATTACTTTGTAGAGGGAGTTACTGTCCTTTACGAGAAATATTTGCAATCTGAGAGTTCTTGGTATCCTGCACAGTTTTTATAAAAGTTCTAGATTTCTGAAATTATCCAATTAAACTGGGGGAGTAGTATTTTATGATGCTATAGTTTTGGGTGTGAGCAAACTCGTGGGGCTGACAAGTTTGAGTGCGATAACCATAAGAAAATCTGACCTGAAAAAAGGAAACTGCCACAATTAAAAGCTGAAGTTTCGGTGCCTGGCACCACCCCTTGTCACCACGGGTTAATAACATTGGAAGTTGAGAATGAAATTTATGACATTCAAAAGTTTTGACGATATGGAATTATTCAAGTTCGAGGAATGGGATAATTAATTTCTCCGAATTAACACGAATCACAAAAGAATTGTGATTTTTTTAAAATTCAAGTACGAGTCAGATGTCAGATCAATAAATATACAGTGTTTCGAGTATGATGAACAAGAAAACAAAACGTTTTGTTCCTATCTCCTTTAATTTTCGAAATATTCGTGATTTTCTTCACCCTGCTCCGTCAATCAAATTCCCTGCATATTTTTTAGCATCGACAGTAGAAAGGTAATAAGCTAGCCAGCGTTAGATAATGCCATTAGGACTCTAGATACCAATCTCGGGGTCAATGACCTCAACCGCGGTGTCAACGACCTCAGCTCGGGGTCAATGACCTCAACCTCGGGGTCAACGACCTCAACCGCGGTGTCAACGACCTCAGATCGATGTCAATGACCTCAACCTCGGGGTCAACGACCTTAACCTCGGGGTCAATGACCTTAACCTCAGGGTCAATGACCTCAACCTCGGGGGTCAATGACCTCAACCTCGGGGGGTCAATGGCCTAAACCTCGGTGTCAATGACCTTAACCTCGGGGTCAATGACCTTGACCTCGAGGTCAATGGCCTCAACAATAACAAATTCAAATTAAACTGATATATTTTATTGAAACATCTCATTCAGTACAATAATTATATTCAAAAGTTTTGACGATATGGAATTATTCATGTCCGAGGAATGGGATAATTAATTTCTCCGAATTAACACGAATCACAAGAGAATTGTGATTTTTTAAAAATTCAAGTACGAGTCAGATGTCAGATCAATAAATATACAGTGTTTCGAGTATGATGAACAAGAAAACAAAACGTTTTGTTCCTATCTCCTTTAATTTTCGAAATATTCGTGATTTTCTTCACCCTGCTCGGTCAATCAAATTCCCTGAGGTCAATGACCTCAACGCGGGGTCAATCACCTCAACGCGGGGTCAATGGCCTCAACTCGGGGTCAATGACCTCAACCTCGGGGGGTCAATGACCTCAACCTCGGGGGGTCAATGACCTCAACCTCGGGGTCAATGACATCAACCTCGGGGTCAATGACCTCAACCTCGGGGTCAATGACCTCAACCTCGGGGTCAATGACCTCAACCTCAGCGTCGACGACCTCAACTCGGGGTCAACGACCTCAACCTCGGGGTCAATGACCTCAACTTGGGGTCAACGACCTCAACCTCGGGGGGTCAATGACCTCAACTCGGGGTCAATGCCCATAACCTCGGGTTCAACGACCTCAACCTCGGGGTCAATGCCCTCAACTCGAGGTCAACGACCTTAACTATAGGGGTCAACGAGCTCAACTTCGGAGTCGACCATCTCTACCTTGGGAGGTCACCGACATCAAGTGGAAAAATCCATTAATTTTTTATTATCAAGAGAAGCAAGAAAATAACACAAAGTAATAGGTTATACTAACCAGAGAGTTGACTCAGAGAAAGGCGGGAATGTTTCCGAATGACCTTGGAAATTTACTACGATTCGATTTGTTTGACAACTGATTTCATCTGAAAGAAGTGGCAAACTTTTCACCTGCGATTTTTCGAGGAAAAAAGCGAGATTTTGATATCTGAAAGCGATTCGAGAATATATTTTGTGTTGTTATACCATTTGTAGTGAAATTTTCACTCTTGTTGTTGTTTTGCACCCCATATTTTACATAACCTTCAATTTTGCATGATACATTGATACATATTATTTAAATATTTTAGATTAGTGTTGAATTTGTAGTTGTGTTGTTTTTTTTGCTTTGCATGCTTGTTACATTTTTATTATTTGAATTTTAAGTAAGTCCTAGTGAATATGTAAAATTTTTGTTACACTCTATTTTTCATGTCTTCACTCATTGAAACTGAGGATGTTGAAGATATAAACTTGAACAATGAGCAAATTTATGCATCACAATATAAAAACATCATACTTGCAGTTGAAGGACTTAAAATAATTCTGTAAGTATCCTATAATATTACAAAACAAATATTTTTGTGGATATTAGGAACATATCATTCAGATATTGATATAAATATCTATACTTTTTTTCTGTCTGTTTCAGCATTGATAAGCTGATTGCTTCCTGCATTGCCAAATATTGTTGTGTCTTGATAGGAATATGAATGATTGTGAAAACAATATCACACCCTTGATGCACTGATACTACATAATGAAGAAATTTAAAGATTTCAAAAATCTACTGGAATATTGTCATACCTACCTTTTTATCATACATTATATATGATGAATTGGAGAAATACATTTTTCCAAATTAGATGGTTGCTTTATTTATAACTTGCAGGTGTCTCATGTATATTTCATTTCTATCTATTGATTTCACCAAATAATGAAACTGGTATTGTCAAGATACACTGGAAATCCTTGAAGGGCATTTATTAGTCCAATTTTCTTTGTGGTTGGAAAAATATGCAAAATGTTCTCAATTGTAAATCCACTAGTGATGAAGGACTACTCGTTTATTCGGTTATATAAAAAAATCAAGTAAAATTCCAAACGGTTGATATGTTGTTTATGAAAAACTATTTTTGTAAAAAGCTCAATTCATAAGTATTCATGATTTTAGAGAAGTGTTTTGTGATTGGCTACTAATTAATTCTGGCGACAGAAAACTATTTAAAGTCCAATCAGAATTCGAAGAGGCGACGCCTGTATAACAGCAGATAACGGCATCATGTAAGCCGAACTTCACGAAAGATGTCATTTTGTGAAATTTGACATAGACAGAGTCACATAGAGTTTAGACAGAGTCAGTTGATCCAACGACCAATCAAATCACATAACTCACATAACCATTTCATTCACAATGGTTATTTTTCCCTCTTCAAGGTCAATCGATACTATTTTACTATTTCATTCATAAATACGCTGAGTCGACTCTCTTGTTAGTATAACCTATACTCTATGAAAATAAGCTGCCAATAAATTTGATGGTCCAACATTTTTAATTTTTTGATAAAAAATAATGATTGACGTGCCTGAACATAATATGTACAATGTGTTGTCTGCGTACTGCGGCGAACATTGATACGGTTTCTCTTTATTTATAGTAGTTACTGAAAAATCCGTGATTTTCAATATTTTGCACGATCACTGAAATTCCCACATCAAAAAACTCGTAAGATTCGTACTTTTGCGACGAGAACAAAATTTCACTTAGTCGCCACTGAGAAGGAAACGGGAAAAACAATAACAAATTCAAATTAAACTCATACATTTTATTGAAACATCTCATTCAGTACAATAGTACAAAAGTTTTGACGATATGGAATTATTCAAGTTAACACGAATCACAAGAGAATTGTGATTTTTTAAAAATTCAAGTACGAGTCAGATGTCAGATCAATAAATATACAGTGTTTCGAGTATGATGAACAAGAAAACAAAACGTTTTCTTCCTATCTCCTTTAATTTTCGAAATATTCGTGATTTTCTTCACCCTGCTCGGTCAATCAAATTCCCTGAGGTCAATGACCTCAACGCGGGGTCAATCACCTCAACGCGGGGTCAATGACCTCAACCTCGGGGGGTCAATGACCTCAACCTCGGGGGGGCAATGACCTCAACCTCGGGGTCAATGACATCAACCTCGGGGTCAATGACATCAACCTCGGAGGCAATGACTTCAACCTCGGGGTCAATGACCTCAACTCGGGGTCAATGATCTCAACCTCGGGGGGTCAATGACCTCAACCTCGGGGGGTCAATGACCTCGACCTCGGAGGGTCAATGACCTCAACCTCGGGGGTCAATGACCTCAACCTCGGGGGGTCAATGACCTTAACCTCGGGGGGTCAATGACCTCAACATTGGCCGTTGCCCTCAACTCGAGGTCAACGACCATAACTATAGGGGTCAACGAGCTCTACTTCGGAGTCGACAATCTCTACCTTGGGAGGTCAACGACATCAAGTGGAAAAAGACACAACTTCTTGCTTCCGAGAGAAGCAAGAAAATAAGCGAGCTATGATGATGGTCCAACATTTTTGATTTTCTGATAAAAAAATAATGATTGACGTGCCTCAACATAATATGTACAATGTGTTGTCTTCGTAATGGGGCACTGAGAAGGAAACGGGAAAAACAATAACAAATAAAATTCAAATTTAACTGATATATTTTATTGAAACATCTCATTTAGTACAATAATTATAGGTATGATAAACACAAATAATGATGCAGGAGGATCGCTTACAACGAGACCCTTTTTACTGCACCCACAAGTATTGTGTTTCCATTTAATAATAACTTAATGCTTAAAACATACAAAATAAAACTGATCAGTACCGGAAACAATCTTATGAGATTTACTAGAGATTATTTAAGTAAAATTGTTCAAATTTTTGAAACTGGAGAAATTGGTCGATCCATAAAAAAGTAATAATTATTTATCATATCTGGTGGTGAGAATCCAGTGTTAAATGCAAGTATAAGAACTCACCAGACAGCTTCATAATTTTGTTTTGCAATTTTTTAGTACAATTAAAAAAGGCCACATATGACAGCATTGATGGAATTGTAATGATTTTCTCTACTTTTCAAAGTAACAACTGTTGAAATACACATTTAATTACCAGATCAACTGATGAATAAAAAATGGGTGATTGAATCGAACTTTTTCGTTTACTGACCAGTTTCGGTTGAGACCACATTCATATAAAAAAATATTCGACGTTCATCGAAATCAACGAAGAATATACTTCCAAATATTGCAAGTCAAGAAACAGTTACAAATTTTAACACAACAATAACCTTTAGAGTGACACTAGAAACTAAAACACATTCTATTATAAATAGACAGTTAACAATCTGAATAATTTAAGTCGAGTAACTTTGATTTAGGCGAAATATAGAGGTGTTTTAGTTTAATGTGTAAACGCGAAATTCGAGTCGAGTATCACTCGAAAGGTTCAGAAACATCTTCAAATTTAAAATTCCTCAACTGCCAACATGCATCTCAAAAAACTATATTTACCTTCAAAATATAAACTATGATTCAATAGGGCTTATCACAATAATATATTTACAAGTGTTCATCCTTATTCAATGAGAAACTCTCGTTTAGTTTGGTGTGAATGGGCTTCAATAGAGAGCAAACATACATACATGAATATATGTAAATCTTTTTTTCAGGAATATCTAATTATTATCGTAAAAATCACACGTTGTTTCATATTGTTCAAGCGGAAAATACTTTTGTGCAAGCACCAGATGAATTTTGAAGACTTTTTTATTCACGATTAACATTGAAAAAAACTCGACGATAAAACAGTTTGTTCGAAAGTTTGGTTTCCATGAAATGTCTTTGAAAGTTGAGTGTCGTAATTTTCCATAAATCTCTAGGAAAATAAGTGTGTATATCATATTTTATGTGAAAAGGAGTTAGGATTTTCAAAGTTATATAAGTGTTTTGATGGCACTCCTTTTTTTCTTTCTATAGGTATATTATCTGCAGCAATACTTTCAATTCAAAGATATCATGTTATGAACAAATGGAAAAATAAAACAAAAACTGAGGATATAGTGCATTCAACTGTTTTTACGTAAGGAACAACTTTTCATTCAGTAGCTGAATCATCTTTGGAAAATTCGAAATATATCCTCAACTTATTTTCTCCACTAGTTCAGGTAAAACGAGAAAAACTTTTGGATTTAGACAGACAGGCAACAACTCCATTAAAAAATTATATCAATTGGTGACAATGTTATTTTAGTAAAATCGTCTGAATTGTTTCTAGGCGAGTTTATATATTGTTCAGTCGTCTTCCTTCTTCTCGGGCTTGAGATCGACCATTGCATGGAGTTCCTCTGGGGTGTATCTGTAAAAAAAATTGCCGTCAGAGAATATTATAATGCTGGTACAGAAAAAGCAGCCAAAACTTATAGAGCAAAAGGCTGAGTTCGAATTTACTGACTCCTTGTTCAAAATTGTGTATCCTTTTTCCTATTCCTCATCTTGTTTTCCATTGTTTTTTGCAACTTGTTCAGAACGTTTTTTTACGGATGAAAAAATATGATTTGCTGATGAAGCTATCAATCAATTAATAGTTATTGTGGAGTTAGTTAAAATTGGTGTTGAAAGATTTTATTCTTCATGAAAATCGAAGGCAATTTTACAAAGAAGTTGCTTAAAAATTTTTTTAGTAATTCATATCTCCATCTATTCCTTCCTTTATTCATTAGGAACAATTTATTATTTACTAACTGCTCTTTAATGAGTGCTTATGATGGAGGAATTATATAAATTAAATTATATATCGAAACCTATTTTCAAGCAGAGTAAAAAGATGTGTGGTAAAAGAGTATTTCAGAATTGGATAACAAAAATGATACGACAATTTTGATAAACATAAAATACACGATTTTCGTGATACATGGTGATGAATTTTTACAAAAGATCAACTATCAAGTTTCGATTTTCTATGTAAACTTGCCAAGAAAGTTCCCTATCTGAATAATATGGATTTTTTCAGTAACTATTTAATGTATAACCATTTATTTCGACTAGATAGATAGATATTTATTGCTTTTTAAGAATACAATATTCTTATAACAAGAGTTTGGTTTATATGCTCAAGAAATAATTAGAGACAAAATAATAACCTATTCATTGATGATGAGGGAGCGGAGCTTCAAGATATTCATAACACAATTAGATATATCAGTGATGATTTTGGGGGTAGCTGTTTCTAACAGGTCAGCCAATTCGTATAAAGTGTTCGCGTACAACCTCAAATGTCCTCTTACCTCATCTAAAATAAAGCAAGTGAATTTGAAACTTGGCAGACTTGAATCATTCACTAATACCTATTTTTAAAGTCTTTATACACATTTTATAATTGATATTATTTCAATATTTTATTTTTAGTACAAACTCCTGGATTATAATATGTTCTACAACCACCTTCACATTCATAAAGACATCAAGACTTTCCATCTGGAACTGGACTTTGCAGTAGTTTCTAGCCTCTTAGGACTCAAATCTCGCAAGAAGGCATTTCTTATTGGACGCACAGATACAACATAAGTATCCAAGGTGTTTTGATGAAAGATAGTTAAATAATCCATGGAAGTTACCAAGAAATGAGATTAACAAAATGCAGAAGAAAGAAAGCCAGTTCGATGAAAGATTGCATTGGGAACGAATCACATCCCACCGCTGCCACCAAATTGCATCCAGAACAGTGCCGCACTTACCCGAGCAAGGTCTGCAGATCACACACGAATCGGTAGACGTAACGTTTGCCGGCAGTCTTGTGTATGATGTTCTTGTCGTAGTAGTAGCGCAGGCCACGCGACAGCTTCTCGTAGTTCATCTTGGGCTTGTTCTTGCGGATGCCCCACCGTCTGGCGACCTCATCGGGGTCGGTCAGCTTGAACT
Organism: Chrysomela aeneicollis; assembly: GCA_029955515.1. Taxonomy (NCBI): domain Eukaryota; kingdom Metazoa; phylum Arthropoda; class Insecta; order Coleoptera; family Chrysomelidae; genus Chrysomela; species Chrysomela aeneicollis. Next base: position 20,017,389 of record JARUHQ010000009.1, on the reverse strand, counting down.
CCCATCCGTCGCCCGTCCACGAGATGAACGTCTGGCACGATTTGTCTGTGAGGAGCTCCAAGAGGAACTGCCACAGCTGGATCGGGCCCGAACCTGGAAAAAATTAATTTACCATTATCGTATCATATTTTGTTTCAAAATTTTGTCGAAAGGAATAAACTATATTTTCCAGACGGAAGTGCTCCAAAAGAGTATAAGTTTTACTTCTTTTGAATTAATATTCTGTATTGGAGGTATTGGAGATTTCTACCAGAATAATCGAGAATAGTCTTATAAAAACTGTATATTCGCCATTTTCTATCCGATTAAAAAAAAACAAATATGAACAATAAATAGAATAAATTAATGTTTCCCAATATATCGAACAAATATTCAATTTCAATGTAGGTACTCAAACTTTTTCCGATATATTGGATTATTCTTCGATATATAACGTTTTCATTTTATAAATTTTCTAAAATTTTTAGATGTCACAGATAAGATTTTTGTGTAAAGGAAGAAACTATATTTTCCAGCTGGAACTGGTCCAAACGAGTGTCTGAATATGGAGGCATAGATAACGATGAAGGTATTAGAAATTCCCATCAGTTATTATATTCTCCATTTTCTATCCGATTCCAAAAAAAAAACAAATAATGGACAATACTATGAACAATAAATAGAATAAATTAATGTTTCCCAATATATCGAACAAATATTCAATTTCAATGTAGGTACTCAAACTTTTTCCGATATATTGGATTATTCTTCGATATATAACGTTTTCATTTTATAAATTTTCTAAAATTTTCAGAAGTCACAGATAAGATTTTTGTGTAAAGGAAGAAACTATATTTTCCAGCTGGAACTGGTCCAAACGAGTGTCTGAATATGGAGGCATAGATAACGATGAAGGTATTAGAAATTCCTATCAGTTATTATATTCTCCATTTTCTATCCGATTCCAAACAATAAAAAAACATATAATGGACAATACTATGAACAATAAATAGAATAAATTAATGTTTCCCAATATATCGAACAAATATTCAATTTCAATGTAGGTACTCAAACTTTTTCCGATATATTGGATTATTCGTCGATATATAACGTTTTCATTTTATAAATTTTCTAAAATTTTCAGAAGTCACAGATAAGATTTTTGTGTAAAGGAAGAAACTATATTTTCCAGCTGGAACTGGTCCAAACGAGTGTCTGAACATGGAGGCATAGATAACGATGAAGGTATTAGAAATTCCTATCAGTTATTATATTCTCCATTTTCTATCCGATTCCAAACAATAAAAAAACAAATAATGGACAATATTATGAACGATGAATAGAATAAAATAATGTTTAGGTACCAATATATCGAAGACATATTTTTAACGTTGGAAGAAATTAACTGAGGTTAATGGTATATGTACCGTTCTAGAAAAAAAATATTCTTGGATATACTCATCCAACTTTTCTCACTGTAAGTTGAATATTATAAAAAAATTCAATCATTTTTCAATAGAATAAACTTTTTTCAATATCTTTTCAATATATTTCAACTATTCTCCAGTATATTGAACTTTTTTCGAAAGATATATTGTTTCATTTCGAAACATTCAATAATTTTCCTTTGTTATCAACTTTTTCAAAACATAGATTTCTCGAAATATTCAGTGATTAAAGATAATTATATAATCATTGATTATATTATAGTTATGTATTTTATCAATTGTACATTTATTGTAATACAAAGTGAGAAGCAGAAAATAATTCTTGAATGTGGGTAGCTAGATACTGTCCATAATGTTTGGGACTGTATGAAAATGGAGCAAAAAAAACACTTCAATCTAGATCCTAGAAGATTGATTATTGGATTACAAAACAAAGTATTTTCCTTGGAATCAATTTCACGGTAATGAAAATGAACTTGAATGATATCCCAAACAAAAGACAAAACTATAATCTGATAAAAAAGGTAAATTTCTGAATGGTCTGTGATACTCATATAAAGTATGACAGACATAGTAAGCTTCATTACCCGCTGATTATTATCGGACTAACTCAGCGGATACATCATTAAACATAATTATGCTACATCAGACTGCCACCGTAAATAAATTCTTTCAAGGTCGGAACGGAAAACAATGGTATGTGCTTCAATAAGTCAGCCATTGTAAATTTTTCCATCAGTGAGTCGCAGCCATTAAAATTCTCCTGGATTGTTCAATGATATAGAAGATGACTACTATTGACGCCCTTTATGAGTGGTTCGGATTCCACAGTAAGACGTAGATTCCGCACTCGAATAATTTTCAATAGGGACATTTATAACATTCGTGTCGATTATTTCAAACGGAATCATTGATTAGATTTCGGAATCAAAGCGGTTATGATGAATAAAATCATCCAGAAATAGGTTTGAAGGTTGCAATATGAATAATTGACTACACAGTTGCCAAACGTGTTGCATATATTTCTTCATTAGTCATGCAGGCAGAGAGTACTAAAATAAACTGCTGCATAGTGCTTTATTTATCGACTTCATCAAAAGTGTTCAATGGAATCCATTTCACAAAACGTTCTCATTCATTGTCTTCAGAAGTATGAGCTATTCTCGAAAAAAATATATTCGACTCTTGGATTGGACAATTTTCAAATTATAAAATTTCCAAAATATTACGATATTTTTTTTAAAGGATCTGCCAAAAACATTTGAAAATTACATCGCTTCTTAGACTTTCCAACCCTATCCTGAAATTCCAAAAAGGGAGTTTTTCCCAACGAAACCCTAGTATTTTCGAACAAATACCAAAAGTTTCTCAACCTCCATAGTAATTTTTATGGCATTTCTAATAAGTACCAATACTTTCCCTATTCATTCGTTTTTCGGACTACCTAATGAAATCAACAGGCTGGTATTTTCTGGAATTGCAATCGCTTCCTGGTCTTTATGTTGAAACCTTGGGATTTCCTAATGTATTCCTAAGAATTGCAGTTTGTTCAGACCTTCCTTATAAAACCCTAGATTTTTTCTATAGCCTCCTGGCCTTCCTTTTGAAATCCTATACTATCCAATCTACTCCAATCGCTTCTCGGCATTCCTAATTAAACTCTATACTTTCCCAAACTATTACAATCGCTTTTCGGCCTTCAGATGAAACCTCAGAATTTCCCAATGTGTTCCTAAGATTTGCAATGTATTTATGTCTTCCTCAAAAAACCCTAAACTTTCCCAATCGCTTCCCAGCCTTCCTAATTAAACCCTAGACTTTCCTGATCTATTGCAATTGCTTTCCGGCCTTCGTGTTGGAACCTTGGCCGTTCCTAATGTATTTCTAGGAATTCCGATGTTTTAAGGCATTTCTCATGAAACCCTAGACTTTGCCAATCGCATCCCGGACTTCCTATTAAAGCCCTAGACTTTTACAATCGCTTCCTGGCCTTCCTTTTCAAAACCCTAGACTTTCCAATCTATACCAATCGCTTATTGGCTTCACTAATAAAACCCTTGACCTGCCCAATAACTTCCCGGCCTTCCTTATAGAACCCTAGACTTTTCCCATCATTTCCCGGCCTTCCTTAAAAAACCCTAGACTTTCTCACTTCCCGACCTTCCAATTAAAACCCTAGATTTCACTCAATCGCTTTCCGGCCCTCCCTATGAAACCCTTTCTCAATCGCTTCCCGGTCTTCCCTATTGAACCCTAGACTTTCCCAATCGATTTCCGGCCTTCCTTATTGAACCATAGACTTCCCCAATCGCTTCCCGGCATTCCTTATCAAACCCTTGACTTTCCCAATCGATTTCCGGCCTTCCTTATTGAACCCTTGACTTCCCCAATCGCTTCCCGGCATTCCTTATCAAACCCTTGACTTTCCCAATCACTTCCTGGTTTCACTAATGAAACCTTAGAATTTCCCAATCGCTTCTTGGCTTTCTTAATCGAACCCTAGACTTTCTCAATGAGTTCCAATAACTTCCTGGCCTTGCTAATAAAACTCTACGACATTCCCAATCGCTTCCGGCCTTCCTTATAAAACCCTAAACTTTCTCAATCGCTTCCAGACCTTCCCATTGAAACCCTAGACTTTTTCAATTACTTTCCGGCCTTCCTATTAAAACCCTAGATTTTCTCAATCGCATTTCGCCCTTCTCTATAAAACTCTAGACTTTTCCAATCGCTTTCCGACATTCCTTATTGAACCCTTGACTTTCCCAATCGCTTCTCGGACTTCCTGATCAAACCCTCGACTTTCCCAATCGCTTCTCGGACTTCCTGATCAAACCCTCGACTTTCCCAATCGCTTCCCGGCTTTCTTAATCGAACCCTGGACTTTCCCAATGTATTCCAACCGCTTCCCAGCTTCCCCAAAACGAAATGTCTTCGGGCAAATTTCCAAAATCAAAAAAAAAGCCACTCACCGGTGAAGCAGGGTCCTCCTGCGCCAGCGCTGTTCGGATATCCGGCGATGATGCCGTTCTGGATCATCGGCTTGGTGTCCTGCATGGCGTTCAACTGTTCCCGCGTCAAGCCGCCCCCCGTTGACATGAAAGCCGGATGTGCGTGATGGTGGGGATGGTGGGCGGCCAGCGACAGCTCGTGGTTGTGCCCGCCGCCCCACTGGTCGGGGCCGTTGCCGCCCGCCCCATTGCCGCCACCGCCGCCGCCGCTAGGCACCGTCTGGAAGGGAGGCGCGTCGTATGGGGAGCCGTACGTGTCGGGGTAGGGATCGTTGAACCTGCCGGCGCCTGCGGAAAATATTCGTTTGCATGTTTTTTTTTACAATCCGCTATGCATTTATTTCACAGAAAATGTGTGAAATTTATGTATAAAAACAAGATTCTAGGTTGCACTCAAGTCAATATTTCAGCTGCCTAGAGAACAGACGCAGTGGAAAAAATGATGCATAAATCATCCCAAAAAGACTTCTCCAAGTATCGAAACTTGAATAATTTCATTAATTGTTCATGAGAAACAAAACAAATTCACTGAATTTCTACTTTGTTTTACATAGAATTGTAATTATATGCGATAGCATATGCGACTTTGCTGTACTTTCAGCTAATTCACAAGATGTTTGTGAAAGTTATATAATAATCTCTGAAATTAGGATAGTTTCTTGAATTCATATACAGGGTGTTCCAAGACCTAATATTCAAGGAGGTGATTCTTTGACACATTTTAAGAAAAAAACTTCCTATAAACGTATGTCCTAAAAGTCTTAACTTTTGAGATACAGGGTGATGAAATTAAAAAAAAAAACAGTTTTTTAATAATAACTGAGATAATATTCTAGACATCGTTATAGTATGGTGAATTCCTAACCATTTTATTTGTTCATGGAAACCTATAAGCAGATTTCCTGAATTCCTCATTGATTCTACAGTAACCGTGTAATTATATGTGATTGTACAAGTAATTTCAGCAAAAGTACGTGATGTCTTTAGAAGTTAAATTACCGGCACTTTTCAGGATTCCAGGTAAAACTTGTGAATTCTCTCATTTCCTATAAAGCGCTTTTCTTGCCGCATATATATTATTCAACGTCTGGCGCAGTTATAGATTTGACTACAACAAAACAATCAAGCTTTTTTTGTGCATTGTTTATATTAAGTAAATGTACGCCAAATTTTAAAAAAAACTTTTCTCCAAAAATACTTGCATATGTTTATGGAAAATCGTGTAATTTAACTTGCAAAACATGAAAAAGCCTGATAAAATGTACAATAATCATCAAAAATTTTGGATTGATGGTGAAAATTACAGTTTATTAGTGATATCCAAGAAAAATACCAGAACTTGATGACTGGGACTTTGCAATCCAATATGACATGAATACGACTATGAAAACGCTAAAACATGTAATGAACTGTAACTGTAATGTAACTGAACATGAAATAACCGTGAAAATTACAGAACATAAGTAAAATTCGAGGAATTTACCAGGAGTTTACAATTGACACAACATTAATAATCATAATTATGATTGTGGAGATACTCAAAGAAATATACTATAATTACTGTGAAATAAGTAAAAGTGGTGAAAATTACAGTATGCAAGTGATATCACATGGCATATGTAACTTCACATGCAGTTTCGTGTAATTTCATGGAAAAAAAACTCACCTCTGACGTAATTCTTGACGTAGTTGTGATTAGGATTGTACTTGGGCTCGAGTATTTGGTTGGGGTAGAACTCCTGGGAGCTGTCGAGGTACTGCTGCTGGTGCGCGTCCAACGCCTGGTACTCGTGCTCCTCCGAGGTGAAGTGGTGGGGGGCGTGGAAGAGGTGGTGCGCGCCGCCGCTGCCGTCGCCACCGTCGTCGTTGAGGGTCGTTAGGTGGCTGTCGAGCGTAGCGCCAAAGTTGCCGCCTCCGCCGCCACCGCCGCCAGACGAATCACTGCCCGGTGGACACGAACCTTTGTATCCTGCGAACGAGGAGAAGAAATCTGAGATGTGAAAATTTGATGCTGAGGTTGAGAAGACCAATATTGGAAAGAAAGGTACCAATATTGGTGAGCATACTAAGATTGGGAAGAAAGAATACCTAGATTGGGAAGACGGATACCAAGATCGTATATTAGGATACCAAATTTGGGAAGAAGGATACCAAGATTGGGTAGGACACCAAGACTGTCGGAAAAAAGAATAGCAAGATTTGGAAGAAGGATATCAATATTGGGAAGGATAGGATTGGAAATTAGAATGTTGAATTAAGATCGGGAAGGATACCAAAATCGGAAAGAATACCAAGATTGGGAAAAAAGAAACCAATATTGGAAAGAAATATACCATCAAGATTTGGAAGAAGGATATCAATATTGGGAAGGATAGGATTGGGAATTAGAATATTAAATTAGAAAGGTATCAAGATCGGGAAGAAGGATACCAAGATCAAAAAGAATACCAAGATTGGGAAGATACCAAGATTGGAAAGAAATTTACCAAGATTGGAAAGAAATTTACCAAGATTGGGAAGAAAGATACCAATATTGGGAAGCAAGGTACCAATATTGGTAAGGATACTAAGATTGGGAAGAAGAATACCTAGATTGGGAAGACGGATACCAAGATTGGGAAAAAGGATACCAAGATTGGGAAGAATACTAAATGAGGAAGAAAGGATGCCAATATTGGAAAGGATACTAAATTAGGAAAAAGGATACCAAGATCGGAAAGGACACCATGGCTGGGAAGGATACCAATATCGGAAAGGATTCCAAGATTAGGAAGGAAGATACCAAGATTGGAAAGAAAGTTACCAAGATTGGAAAGAAAGTTACCAAGATTGGGAAGAAAGGTACCAAGATTGGGAAGAAAGGTACCAATATTGGGAAGAAAGGTACCAATATTGGGAAGAAAGGTACCAATATTGGTGAGGATACTAAGATTGGGAAGAAGAATACCTAGATTGGGAAGATGCATACCAAGATCGGGAAAAAGGATACCAAGATTTGGAAGAAGGATACCAGTACTGGAAAGGATGAGATTGGGGAGTAGAATGATCAGATCAGAAAGGGATCAATATCGGGAAGAAGGATACCAAGATTGGGAAGAATACTAAATGAGGAAGAAAGGATGCCAATATTGGAAAGGATACTACATTAGGAAGAAGGATACCAAGATCGGGAAGGACACCATGGCTGGGAAGGATACCAATATCGGAAAGGATTCCAAGATTAGAAAGGAAGATACCAAGATTGGAAAGAAATTTACCAAGATTGGGAAGAAAGATACCAATATTGGAAAGAAAGGTACCAATATTGGGAAGAAAGGTACCAATATTGGTGAGGATACTAAGATTGGGAAGAAGAATACCTAGATTGGGAAGATGCATACCAAGATCGGAAAAAAGAATAGCAAGATTTGGGAGAAGGATATCAATATTGGGAAGGATAGGATTGGAAATTAGAATGTTCAATTAAGATCGGGAAGGATACGAAAATCGGAAAGAATACCAAGATTGGGAAAAAGGTAACAATATTGAAAAGAAAGATATCATCAAGATTTGGAAGAAGGATACCAATATTGGGAAGGATAGGATTGGGAATAAGAATATTAAATTAGAAAGGTATCAAGATCGGGAAGAAGGATACCAAGATCGGAAAGAATACCAAGATTGGGAAGAAAGATACCAAGATTGGAAAGAAATTTACCAAGATTGGAAAGAAATTTACCAAGATTGGGAAGAAAGATACCAATATTGGGAAGCAAGGTACCAATATTGGTAAGGATACTAAGATTGGGAAGAAGAATACTTAGATTGGGAAGACGGATACCAAGATTGGGAAAAAGGTTACCAAGATTGGGAAGAATACTAAATGAGGAAGAAAGGATGCCAATATTGGAAAGGATACTAAATTAGGAAGAAGGATACCAAGATCGGAAAGGAGACCATGGCTGGGAAGGATACCAATATCGGAAAGGATTCCAAGATTAGGAAGGAAGATTGGAAAAAAAGTTACCAAGATTGGGAAGAAAGATACCAATATTGGGAAGAAAGGTACCAATATTGGTGACGATTCTAAGATTGGGAAGAAGAATACCTAGATTGGGAAGATGGATACCAAGATTTGGAAGAAGGATACCAGTACTGAAAAGGATGAGATTGGGAAGTAGAATGATCAGATCAGAAAGGGATCAATATCGGGAAGAAGGATACTAAGATTGGGAAAGAAGGACACCAAGATTGGGAAGAATAGTAAATGAATTGAGAAGAAAGGATGCCAATATTGGGAAGGATACTAAATTAGGAAGGATACTAAATTAGGAAGGATACCAAGATTGGGAAGGACACCATGGCTGGGAAGGATACCAACATCGAAAAGGATACCAAGATTGGGATGTAGAATGATGAGATTGAAAAAGATATCAGGATCGGGAAAAGGATTAGGTATTGATAATGACAAAGCTACCACGAACGGAAGAAGAAGAATAAGGTACCAAAATGGAGCACGATAGGTACTCAGATTGGGAGGGATACCATCAAGACGGAGAAAATAATGCTGAAATTCAGAAGAAGGTGCGATATTGAGAAAGATACTTAGGTTGGAAAAAATAATGCTAAGACAATTAAGACATGGAAGAATGACAGGAAGATTGGATAGAAGATAGCTGAGATTCAGAAGAAGGATATTAAGATCGAGAAGAGAAATGCTGATGTTGAGAGGGATACCACGATTGGATAAAAAGGATGTGAATATTGAGAAAAATGATACCAAGATTGAGGAAAACGCTGGGATTGAGAAAAAAATTACCATTATTAAGATTGACAAGAGGAATGATAAGATTTGAAATGATAACAAGATGGGGAAGAAGAACACTGAGATTCAGGAGAAGGATATATAGATTGCGAGAGAAGAACTGCATCAGAGATTGATAAAAATACCAAGATATGGTGAGATTGGGAACAAGAATGGTGAATATACTGATGAAAAGGATACCAAATTCTATTAAAAAAATGCGAAGATTGAGAAAAGTATAACCAATATTGGAAAAAAGATTGACGAGATTGGAAAGGTATAGGTACCATTAAGTATTATTGAAAACAGTATGAATCGAGTTGTATATATTTACCATCTTTCAAATTATGGTAAGCAGGACTCCTCTGAATTTGTTGGAGGTAACCCGATGGGGGTCCTCCTGGAGGGGGTGAACTATCGTCTCTAATTTCGTCAGACGAGGGACATGCTGGACTCCTCAATTGGCCATATACGCCTGCAACAAAAATCAACCTGTCAATAACAAAACCTACAAAGATTCGATTCCGTCGCCGAATGCCCCATCGTCGCCCCTCACACCCCTCGTTATCGCCACCAGGGGAGGCGAAACAATCGCCAATCGGTTGCCAATAGCGTCCGAATTCGCGACCAGCGAGATCGACCGGCGGCCGGGGATTGGCCGATCCTGTCTCCTCCTCCCGACCCCAGCCGGCTAATTGGGAGGCTGCGGCCACGCCCATCGGCTCGGTGGTGGGGCGGAACGGCAGAAACGCGACCTACCTCCCCTCGCTGATAACGGCAGATGAGGGGTGGTCAGTGTTGCCACAGGTGGTACAATTGCACCAGACTTGGTACATTTTGCATGAAAAAGTACGTTGGTACTACTTTTCAAAATAATGCCCCAATCTGGTACAAAATACGATGACATTCAAACCAGAGCATAATAGTTCATGAGATCGCTGCTCGAAACTTATGAACACCATAATATAAAACTGCATCATGAAGTTTTATGATGTGATCCTGTGACCTGTAATTGATGACTGAACTATCGAAAATTTCACTATCCAATCCAGATTTTTATATATAAAGTTGGATGATATATATATGGGAGCAAATGTTTCAATATTTTTGGAAAAAAATTCTATTGAGCCTAGGGAGCATGAAAAACTCAGGTTAAACATTTTATCTTTCTATATAGAATTATGTCCACACAAATAAGGAAACACTTCAATTTTGATGATGACTTTCATATACTGTTAACAAGATTCCAGCCAAAAGTTGCCATGATTGGGACAGTACCATCAATTGCTGAATGCTTCTAAGTTTTTAAAAGAAGTTGTGACAAATGTTGAGAAATTAAATAATGAATGGAGACTCCTTCCAAAAATAGAACATTTGAAACAATTTTAACACCTTCCATTCAATTAGTTTTGGATGAAAGTTTTTGAAACCAAAAATGAGTTATAGAGGAAGAAATGTTTCCTCACTTGAGCAAGATAATCAGAGCTGTGATATGTCTTCCACATTCTTCTGCTGCTGCTGAAATAATATTTTCAAAACTGAATTCACTAAAAACGGATACGAGAAATCGACTCACTGTCGAAACTTGTAATGCGATAATGCTAGCTATACAGAACTGAAGGGAGAAGAAACATGTTATAATTGGTCTCCTTCAGATAGTTTATTACAAAAAAAATCATTATTTTATTAACCTACCAGTTTCTTAATTTTTGTTGTTTTGTTGTTGATGCAGAAAGTATCATAAAAATATATATATTTTTAAAATATTCGTTTTTTAATTCATAATAATATCATTAACAGTTTCATTTATTTCTACTATATTGGTTCATAGTTCAATATTGGATATTTTTTTCACAATACAAAAAACTACAAGATCGGCAATTCTTTCAAAATTCCCGCTTTTTCAATTTCTGGTACATTTGGGCTAAATCTGGTACAATTCTACCGTAATGTTGGTACACAATAAATTCACTCTGTGGCAACACTGGGGGTGGTGGCGGTGGGTGATGTGCACCTATTGTCTTCGTGAGTGGGGGTTTGTTTATAAGAGGGCGAATCGGTCACCGCGTTGCTCATATCATATATAACTTTCGATGGTAACGTAACCTATAAACACGCTGGATACACGTAGGGTGCCTCGCGACAGCGGACAACGGGTTCTACCTTTGGCGGTTTCTTGCCGTTATAATTTCTACTTCAATCACACTCCTGATAGATTATTCGGTTTGTTAAGGTGGATTTATACAAAATGATTTTTCATTTATCTGTCATTAGATCATATTTTTCTTCAGGGATTTTGATGATACATTTAGGTCGCGCTTTAGGTATAGTAGGTATAGGTAGTTCTTGAGAGTAAAAAAGTACTTATCGTGTTTTTGCTCTAATTCGACTAGTATAAGCTTCAGTTGCTATTATTAACTTTTTGTGCAATGCCAGAAGTTTCTATAATTTTCTTACGAAAACTTACTAATGAGGAAGTTGTATAGGTGATTAAGTAGTGTAGGTAATTCTACACAACGGAATGATTGTCAATTGAATAAACTTCTTTAACTTTTTTTTTTTCGGAAACAGCTCATTTTATCGTGATGCCTACAATAAGGACCTTTCTCGAATTTTCAATTAATCTTCAAATGAAAATCTTCAAAATTCTGAAAATAAATAGAGGAACAAGTTTGGCTGATGGTCTCTTTTGAAGGTCAAGGGCAGTTAAGTCTATCTACCAAATCTTTATTGGAATCTTGAATTAGAAAAAAATCTTCATATTATCAAGTTACATGACGAAGAAATGTTATAGAAACTTTTAGCAATATTTTTCTATAGAATCGCCCCTTTAATTTTTCGCTCACAATTCTCGAACACCCTGTATGTTATTACAGCCTATACTTGTCAAGCTGAGAACATGTATTATGCCTGTATAGGGCGCGTCCCAAGTTTTATAATTGCATAATTTTACCAATCGAGAAATCTAGGCGCTCCATCAACAAAAAAAAAATATCACCACAGAGATATCACAAAAATAACTGATGATTATAAAAGCTATTCACTGATCAGCCTCAAATTTAGTGTGTGTTCCTGTGAATTTCATGTATAACTACCAAAAAGAGATGCCAATTTAGTATATATCTTATAGATGACTTTAATCATAAGTAAATCGATAATAATTTTAATATGACAAAAATATAGAATGAAATTTATATATACCAAATCTGTACGGATTGGAAAACTAGCCAACATGAAAGTTATATAGATAACAAAAAGTCAAAAAACTGAATTTGAATCCAAAAGTACACCTACCAACTATTTAGGCTAATTTTTCAGAGCACCCTACTATATAGTATATAGTGACATCCAGAGACTAAATGATTGTTAAAGCAAATCCAACTTTGAAAGATCATAATGTTACCTTCGATGAAATGGAACATTTCGCAAAAACTTGCAATCACGCGGAACCGACAATAAACCGACTGCACAGGAAGTTCTCTGGCAACTGATTTTGCCAGATCACGCGCTAAGTATACGCAAAAACGGATGAAGTGCATCATTTTCCCAAAGAAAATACCCGATAGTTTATGCGATCTCCGTCCACGCTAAAGGGTATGTGTACACCTAGGCAGGAAGGCGTATTTGTTATCGATATTGAACGTACGTATAACGTTAGCCAGCTTCTGGACTGCCGGACGTCCGGTATATATGGCGAAAAAATTGCTCGCCTGAAATATTTATGGGTTAGGATGATGTGCCAGTTCGTTTATTGGCAGCGATATCAATAATTGTTAAAGAAATGATATATGCATCATGAAAAATTAAATAGAATAAGGGGAACCCATCATCAGCGGAAAAGCGCGCATAAGGGGATCCGCTACATGTGTGTCCCGAATTGAGGATTAAAGTATTGCCGTAATGAAAGGGGTAGGAAAAATGTTAAATGGAGAAAATTATTGAAATGTTCGGATTCTTTGAAACTATTCAAATGAATATTTAAACCAACTTCAAATTGAAACTACTCATCAGAAGTTTGAAGTTTTTTAGTCAAAATCAAAAAGGAAGTTTCACATCATAGCGAATGATAGGTACTTTTTTCTTATAACTATTCGGCTTATTAAACATCGGAAAATAATATAACTTGGATAAGAGATTCAATGATATTGTGGTAGGTACTTCAATACCTCATAAGTAGATACCTATACCAATTCCTGATGAAAATATCTAATTATTATATACAAGGCTTGTTCAACATATACCTACCTATAGGTACATAAATATTTTGCGCGAATTATGATCACTAATTTTTCAAGCGGCGCGAAATACCTATACCTATAGGTAACTATGTAGGTATATAGTGATTCGTCTGGTGACTTCAATTCAACAGTATATTCGTTTGGAGTAGGAATCATTCTATATATGTTGTTGAACATTCATTCGTAACAAGAATCAATATTTTAATTATAAACAACTTGCGATGAGTGATATAGCAATAATAGTTTTATGTTAATAAATTTAAAGTATGTAGTATACCTATTGTTTACCTATACTGATAATTGATTACCATGCACGTGAATTTTTTTTATAACAGTATCGATTTGCACAAAATAATCAGCTCATTGAATGATTTTTTTAACATTCCGAGGTTATTTGGCTTTGTTCTTAGATGTGCAAATACGTAAATATTGCTGTAAATGCTGTATGGCTAGATATTACCTATATTTTCCCGTGGTATAAGAATTTATAGATTCATTAGAAACTATTACTAAATTGTCCGCGTTCATCATAAAAAGCTTCGACACAGGTAAAAACAATTCGCATTCCACAAATAACTTCTCCATCAACATCATCAGTTTCCTTTGATTTTCAATATCATGTCAAGCAGGATCTTCATTATATCCTAGGAACACCGTGTTATAGCGTTAAGGAATCCGCATATGATCGGATGCCCAGCATCCACCAACCTGTCATAAATTGCGAATACATAAATATCTATACTCCTCGATCTCATCATCATTCCTGTAGATCGTCAATTATTATCAGCCATGTCAGATGACTACCGATAGAATGACAGGAATTTGAAAAGTTATGTGAAAGAATGCAGCGCTCTGTATATATATTCAGAGATATGAGCGCGACGTTGTATAATAACGTCCCATCTCGAAAAAAGATATAGGTATGTTATTCAATTAATGAAGAGAACATATATACTCACTTAGTTTTTTTTTGAGGTGAAACGTTCTATATTCATCAGATTCATTCTCATATCTATGGGTACTTATTTTTTTGCTATACAGCTAACTAAATTATATACTTGGCTACGAATTTGAAATTCAGTACTTATTAGGTATACCTATCTGGTGCACCACCCTGTGTTGGGTATACCGCGTATACCGTTAGGTTGATGGGTATATACCTTCCTACATTACGTATGCGCATTTTTTATTTTGTGCCGAAAAAATTCTTGTCAAAGTCATCACGAAAGAGGGAAGGTGGGCTGATAAATATCGCAGATCTGCCATCAGAAAAAATATCATCGTCACTAATTTTTCGACACTGTCTGCTTCTCTGAGAGAGCGAAGACAGGGGTCGGAGATCGAGATAAATATCAGTTAGATAAAAAGAAGAAGAATACGCACGCACCTTGCCTTGCGTCCTAACGGTTTCCCTCGACTCTTGGTATACCTTCGTTTTTTTAATGGTAAAATGTGCAATTTCTATTCCACACTACGATAATATCAGAGCAAAGGCAGAGGCGTATAACGGGGATTTTTCTGATGATGGATTTTGTGCCCTTTAACCATCAAAATCAAACATTGAGAACAAAAATTATTGTCCAACATATACTTTCATTTCGAAGATATTTTTTGACTGGAGATATATATATGCATGTTCATTATTTGCCCCAATGTATATACATTCTAAATCCTCAGATGAAGACTATCTGAGTATCTTACTGGATATTCTCAAAAAATTCATCTGTCGTATTTTTTCGAGAAAAATATGTTTCAATCTGGTATACCATAGTATAGTATTTTCATTACATTCAAGAATGGGTTGATCAAGGCTTATTTAGAAATACCTAATGTAATTTATAATATAAAGAACTGAAATTTACTCATTTTGTTTTCAATTGAACTTAATGAATTGAATGATTGAAATAACTGATGAATGAAAATATGAATACCCATATCCGCATAATAGACATTCTATAACTAAGTAATACGCATCAATATCGTATAACTCAGCTCAATTTTTGGATTTCAATTCAATGCATATTTTTGAATACCTATAGGGTATAGGTGTACGTATATTATATGATATAAAGATTCGTCAAGAAACACTTTGTGATTAAAATAAGCAATTTGGCAGGTACTTCCGGTACAATCGGATGCCCAATTATCGAAAGTACCTATTCCGGTCATAAAACCTAAGAAGCTATATGGTTTTCCCTAATCCTATACCTATACAAATCAAATTCCCAGAATACATATAAAAAAGATTCATTCATTGGAGAAAATATACTTCTTCATCCACAATTGTTACTTCTATAGGTATGCATGCAGATAGATAACCTTTAATCGGTTAGAAATACTTTCTGATTAAGAATATTCAACATAAATAATTTTCATTTTCAACTTCCTTACATTTGAAAAGAAAAGTAGGAAGATCCTGTTAATTTTTGAGAAAAATCTTGATAAGTGTATATAGTTTCGAGACACCCTAAATATCTTTTCAGTGCTTTTATTGAAAAAATCCCTTTTTTCGAAAAACCATACAATGGTATAATGATAATATTGTGTCAAAAAATAATATATTTGTGTCAAAAAATAATATATTTGATGCCTTTAACTTGGTTTTCCCTATATATTGTAGGTAATCAGAAATTTTGTACATTATTGTACCACCAGATGGAAACACTTTCGCCTCATGTTTCTGGTGATCACTCGCTCGGTAGTATTGAAATATACATATAATATGAAAGGTTGAAATAGTTGAGGTTTTTTCGTTTTGAATGTCATATTTTCAAACGAATTAACGAATTTATTCCAAAGTAAAGGTTGAACTAAAATAAATATGAAAATAAACAAGTAAATGTTACTTTTGCTGCTATGTACATATATTTACACGAAGAAAAATCTCAAGGTATATAGTTTGAATGTGAAACCGCCGGTTCACCTATATGGGAATACCCGCGAATCGTCTACGCCACTGTCTTCGTTCCGTTTGGAAAAGTAAAAAGCCATCGCGAAGGCCATCAGCTAACTCCTTCATCAGCAGGTGGTAGTTAACTACGAGCACCTGTCTCACACACCAGTTTCTGGCTTTTTCGCGGCACTCTGGCAACTTACACTTACTATAGATGTTCTACACAGCAAAAGGCATTGATCGGGGCACGTTACTTTAGAAGTCGTATAGTATACATTTTCCCACAGACTTAAGTAACCAACCATGCGGGGTGAATTATTTTCTATTATTTATATCGAGGGGTCTATCATAATTCTTAAAAAAAATGTGACAACCGTTACACCATACCTTTTCAGTTAATTTTTATTTATTTTTATGTCGCATTTCATTTTATTTTAGACGTAAGGGATTTCAAACTACACATGCAGTTATACCGAACCGAGTACCGAACATAATAAACGTTTGAGACTATTTTATGGCATCGTGTGTAAGATATATTTCAAATCACTATACAGTGTGTACCAGCCAAATGAAATAAATTCGTTAATAAATAAACGGTGGCGTTTTAGGAAAAACGCTCGGACACGTCGATTTGTATATTTAGTTGCGCTTTTTTTTCAAAAAAAAACTTTTTATACAGGGTGTGTCATGCCACAGTGGCCAATATCAACTTTCTTATTTTAAATGCAACACCCTGTATTTTATTTCATTTTCAGATTCTTCCTGAAGAGCTGATTTCGTTGATCTATCATACTTGGGGTATAGCGCGAAATATTACAGAGATATAGGGTGTGAAAAATCGAGATTTTTCAACTTTAGGAATTTTTTGTGTCGAAACTAATCATTTCTGCTCAAAACGGCTAACATGTCCCTATCTTAACTTTTCATTTACTATCTACTGACATTTAATAGAAACAAATAGAAGGTGATGCAAATCTCAAAATTTTGAACCACCCGTATTTGTTTCAATTAAATATCAATCGATAGTAAATGAAAAGTTAAGATAGGGACATGTGAGCCGTTTTGAGCAAGAATGGATAGTTTCGGCACAAAAAATTCCTAAATTTGAAAAATCTCGATTTTTCACACCCTATATCTCTGTAATCTTACGCGCTACCCCAAGTATGATAGATCGACGAAATCAGCTCTTCAGGAAGAATCTGAAAAAGAAATAAAATACAGGGTGTTCCATTTGAAATAACAAAGTTGATATTGGCCACTGTGGCATGACACATAAAAAGTTTTTTCTGAAAAAAAAGCGCAACTAAAGATACAAATCGACGTGTCCGAGCGTTTTTCCTAAAACGCCACCGTTTATTTTAACGAATTTATTCCATTTGGCTGGTACAAACTGTATAGGTATGAGCATTTTATTTGATTTCATATGATGCTATTTAACACGCATTTCGACCCATTTCACGAATATTTCGGGCTAAATTTTTCGAACTTTCCAAGCGAGTTTCCAAGCCAACTAACATACGTTCAAAATAAATCATTTGAATATTATTATATATATAAATTAATTACCAACACCAATAAGCGAGTAGACTTCTTGTTCCCTTTACCTGATAGGTATCCAAATAATCTGCACTCCATGATTTTCTGAATTCCTTTCAACAGAGAGACATAAGAATAATAGTTTTCATCTGGACTTGACATTTCAACACCCCAACAACAAACATTGCAATAACTCATAACTGTTGATGGGTAAGGCCCTCTTGCTGCCTCTTATATAGCCTCAGATATATACCTGTCACTATCAGTATGGTTCTGTAAGTCAGATGATAATATCTGAATTGCAAACTAAGAGTACCTTGTTCCTAGGAAACACAATGATGTCTGCTGATAAGTATAGAGGGTAAGCCAGAGTATCTCAAAAGTTGTTTGGATCATCAGTATATGTATATAGGTAACTACATTTACATTAGCTATAAGTATATAGTAATGATTTGCTCTTAATTGAATGTGAATTGAAGGACTTTCTTCATGATGGATTTTTCATATGAAAATATTATTGTTTGAGTTTATTGCTATACCTACACTCAAACATTGCTCATTATTGTTAATATTTCCTGATTGTTCACAAGGTTTTGTAATGGCATTAAATACTAATTTTTCGTTCACTACTTTTTGAACACTGAGAATAAGTCTCGGAATAAGTTACTGGATACGTAACTTTTGTGCGATCAAATTTGATAACCCGAATTCACACCAGAAACAAATCGCCGCCCTTAAAATATGAATTGTTGTATTTTGAATATGGAATGGAACCATGGGTAAATTAATGAGCTAATAACTCATTTTATGAGAATTCATCTGAAGAAGTAATCTCGATTGGTGAAAACAAGAATTTGAAAATACATACTTCGGTTTATATAGCTATTAAAATACTGAAAAGTACAAACAATATACTCAGCATTGACATTCTACTATACATGCGAATTGAGAAATTTGATGGGGTTGCTGGTGCTTTTCCAAAGCCCGAAATGACATTTTCATGAAACTTATCTGTTAATCTTCTTCATCTTAAAAATGTAAACCAACGAATGTGAAGTGACCAATCCCACGTAAAAAAGTTTGGTGAAAAGTTAAATGGGGGCCTTTGACAGCTTGTGTTTTATGCTCCGTGATATACTTCCTAAATGGCGAACAGCTGTCATTCTATTGCGGGAATTTCAATCCATTTAGATTTTCCTATATAGTCTCATCAATATTCCATAACTATTTGATTTTCGAAATACACTTTGAATGAGTACATACTCATTATTATTGTTTCTATAAGTGTTCATTGAATAAAATGATTTGCACCTTTCCAGAATTTCTGTGAAAACACTGAAGATATGAGCAGAACTGAAACCAATATAAAATCACTAGCATTATACAGGGTGACTCACGGTCGATGGTAGGTTAAACGTTTCTAGAGAACAGGACTCAGGATTATTATGAAAATTCGGTTTCGTGGGTAATCAGTTTTTTTCTATCGATCTAAAATACTTCGAGCGTTGCGGCGTTGCCGCTTCTATCAAAAAGTAGCAACAACTTTGTTATTTCAAATGGAACACCCTGTATTTTATTTCATTTTCAGATTTTTTCTGAAGAGCTGATTTCGGCGATCATACTTGGGGTATAGCGCGAAAGATTACAAAGATATAGGGTGTGGAAAATCGTGATTTTTCAAATTTAGAAATTTTTTGTGCCGAAACTATCCATTCTTGCTCAAAACGGCTTACACATACCTATCTCAACTTTCCATTTACTATCGATTGATATTTAATTGAAACAAATACGGGTGGTTCAGAATTTTCAGTTTTGCATCACCCTCTATTTGTTTCTATTAAATGTCAGTAGATAGTAAATGAAAAGTTGAGATAGGGACATTTAAGTCGTTTTGAGCAGAAATGGATAGTTTCGACACAAAAAATTCCTAAAGTTGAAAAATCTCGATTTTTCACACCCTATATCTCTGTAATCTTTCTCGCTATACCCCAAGTATGATATATCGACGAAATCAGTTCTTCAGGAAGAATCTAAAAATGAAATAAAATACAGGGTGTTCCATTTGAAATAACAAAGTTGTTGCTACTTTTCAATAGAAGCGGCAACACTGTATCGATGAAAATATTTTAGACGGATAGAGCAAGTTTGATTATCGATGCCCACAAATTTTCGAAATGATCTGTCTTTCTGTTCTCCAGATACTTCTAATGTTCCATCCACTGTGAAACACCCGGTACATATTGTTCAATATCCTGTTGATATCAACTGATCTCGTATTGTTCTCCAAAAGAAGCATTTCTTTGAATTTTCATTCTCCTTCATCAAATATTCTTGTTGCAAGCACGGATTTTTGACAACATTCAAATCAGAATTATGTTCCTGAAAATGTCTTTTTCCTCAAATTATACTTTTTTATGTAGTTCTGTCATGTTTTCAAGATAAATTAAATACATATATGAGATCTATGAATTCACAGTTCTAACATAACATTGAAATGGAGTAAATAATCGAAATTGATTGTAATTCCCGCCAAATGACAGCTGTCCGCCATTTAAAAAGTAGGCTTGAAACACAAGAATAAGCGACAGCTGTCAAAAGCCGCCATTTGACTTTTCACCAAACTTTTTTCCATGATGGGATTGGTCAATTCAATCTTTGTTTACCTGCACGGAAAAAAATCACTTGCTACTCATAACAAAAACAGAATTGCTGGTGAGATATTTGCTCTCACAACAACATTTCTAGGTGTAGATGAAACATTTATGCCAACATTACGAATATGCATTTGTCACAGATGATAATTGAAAATGCTATAATCAATCTGCTGTAGGGACTGGAATTATATTTATATCCAGCTATAATAATTTGTTGGCTCGAATCCCTCACCAACAATGCTGCGATAGCATATTAGTTCTGTAACATTGGACAGTTTTATTTGCAAAGACTACCTACTTGAAGTTTGGATTCGGGTGAACTATTATTTTTGCTGGGTATATATCCATATGTTCAAGTGGGAATAGTTAATGAAATCACCTATTTTCCAATCATGCATGGTTTTGAAAATGAACACAGCAAACATTTCAACCCAATTATCTATTTGCTGTCAATGATCCGTCACCACGCAAAGTCATTAACATAATATTAATTATTATTATTATTTACTAAGTATCAAACCTAAACTACGTCAATCAATGTATTGAACTTTGGTATGCGCAACCGCAAACATCTCAGGACTCGAATGGAGCAAATTCAATTTGCTAAGAGCGCCTGGGTAACTTTTTGGTGGTGCAAATAAAATTTGCTAAAATTCACATGGCAACAAGAAAGAAGCGTCCTGATTGGCTACATGGAATGGCGTGACCTACTTTTGTGCGAATTCTTAATAACGACGCATCGATCTTTGTCTTCAGTTGAGTTGAGACTGTTGAGAGTATTAACACGTGGATCAGCTAGTGTCCTGCTTGCTGTTGTTCTTCTTCTGCATGCAAATAATAATGTATAGTTTAGAACTGTCAGAAACAATATATGTGAAAAATGGAAAAATTTGATGTCTGTCGAAGAGCTCTTGGAATCGTGGGGATTCGGACACCTGAGGCAAAAATTTGAAGATTTGATTTCAAAATTTCACTGAGGGTACTATACATTTATGTTGTAATCACTGATGAGGTGAAAAATCCTATATAGATGTGACAAAGTATATTCTAGGTTTATTATTCTCATTTACGTTTTTTTTTTTCAGATCACCATACAAATTTTGAGGGATTATCATTACATCAATCGTCTATGAAAAAAATAGTATACCACTTCTCGGAGATAAACTGCAAATTGAGAGTTTACCAGAAATTGTTGTTCTAGTGGACCTAACTGAAGTAATGTTTCTATATTATACCGGGTGTAACATTATTCCAGCTCTCAGAGTTTCGTATTTTATTACAACTGATGCATTTGCAATAATACCTAGAAAACCTCACTACTGGTGCAAAATTAGTATGCTGTTAATATTCAATACATCGTTACCTACAGCACTAATATTTGTCACTAGTGCAAACACATCTGGCTGAGAGTGTCAACTACAATGTTTCTTACAGCAATTGCATTCATAATGATACCTGAAAATACTTGCTACTAACGCAGTAGTATTTGCTACTAGAGCAAAAATATTTGGCTGGAAGTATTTGGTATAGTGTTTCTTATAGCAAGAGCATTATGTAATCATACCTGAAAATATTTGCTACTGCTGCGAAAGATATTAGTAATAACAGCTTAGGAATGTTCTTACATGCAGCCAAAATGTCGGAAGTTTGGTTTGCTTCCGACACCAGTTGGATTAGTTGATACTGCAAAGAATTATTAGGAGGAAATATTTGTTGCTGTCTCTATAGGTACTATTTTTTTTTGTTGCGTTGACCTATATTTTAGTACCTGTAGCGAATCATTTTTTTCCGTGTGTGAATGAGTTTGTAAAAGTAGGTTTATCGCTTATTTTCGTAATGTCAACCACCGGCAACAACGATATATTTCTTGAACCAAATCCGACTCGGGAGGCAACTTATCCGCTTGAGCGACATCTGTTTTCGATTCGGACTATCGGCGCACCAGCTGACTCCTCGATTTAAGACTTTTCGACAAGGCATGGCACTCTTTTCCTTCGGATACCTTATGTTCCGAACACCTGTTGCTCGAATGGCGCGCGTGCCTCTCCGACCGAAATGATCCAATAAATGATCGCATCCAAGGGTGCTTTGCTATCTGACAACTATCGGCCTGCGGTTGACGTCTCTAGCCTGTCTATGCAAGTATTAGATATCACATCCCTCAATTACCGAAGCAAAACAAAATGACAATTTTAATTCTTGACTCTATATACCGCTTCATAAGGATTTTGAATTATTTCGAGAATTTCAAATCCTTCCACTAGCATTCACACAGTTCCAGGAGATTTTCCAACCGTTTCACGGTCATTTCTACTTATGAGCATCTCTAATGCATTTCATGAATAGTTCAAATTATTCCACGAGAATTTGGAATCATATATAACAAGCATTTGAAATTATTTCCAACCAGCTCAAGCATCTCAAACCAACAACACTTATATGTCACGAAGATTTGGAACCATTTTTTGAGCATTTAATCCAACCTTCCCACAAGAATATCAAATTAACATTTTAGCCCAATTTATAAACTCCGCTGCCATAGCTACATCTGACGCTGCCGTTCCAAAATGTATTGTAGGTACATATATCTGACGGCACCTGCGGATTTTATGAACATATATGTTTATTTTTAGCATATTTCATCTACGAAACAGTAACTGCAGCGTCAACTGTAGCTACGGCAGTGGAGTTTATAAATTGAGCTTTAGAATTATTCAACTTGAACGAGGGGTGAGATTGGAATTCTCTGAAACACTAAAGTAAAAAACCGTATATAGGCATACGTATAGCAAACATTTCATCAAGTACTTAATTGTTAGTGTTCAGTTGTTTCAATTTGTCAGTGCTGTAAAGATGCCATTACAAAATGACGTAACCGAGTGAGTATTACGTTCGGAATAAATAATGCATCTAATTCGTTTCAAATCACTAACTAATAACTGTCGACTTTGACGTTCCATACATAATTTTAATTCCACACAAAAACATAATAAATCTCGCAATAATTCCATGCATGGCTTCCTTCGATTCCACCAACCTTATTATAAAATTATTGTCCTGACTTTTTATTTTCCTTTGCTGCTATACTGATGAATATTCATTTCCTGCATAATTTAGAACTGCTAATGAGGAAATCCATAGCATAATCATTGGAATACATCGAGGAATACATGATATAGGAATAAAAAAAGGTGAAACTTATGTGTGTTGATTCTGTTTCTGATTGGCGTAGTCTGCAAAAACGGTCATTAATTTCAAGGCCAGGAGAATCTCAATGTTATAATCTGTCATAACACAACGATAGATAAAATTCGAATATATAAAGCGAACATATCTAGGCGAAAAATATTTTTAATGAGGTCTCTGATATACCGTCCTACATATTCACACATAATTTAATAAATAATCCAGAACATATAATTTGGTAGTCATTTCCTTTTTAGAAGAAGCAATAAACAATATTTGAGTTTGCAATTTCTTCAACACCTTTCGAAATATTCACCATTATTGATTAAACATAAATTTTCCTCTAAGAATAATAAATGAAATGAAAAATAACCCGAAAAATAGAATAAGAAAAGGATGATTCTGACCAATAAATGAAATCAATATTTCTCTTTCTGCTGCATTGAACCTGTGATATTTGATAACTTGAACAATGATGGAATTATAATACCTTTATTACATTTAATCAAAGCACCTTGTCTCTTCTTCAAAGTCTATGTGAAAACACCAAAGCGAAAATTGTGCAGATCTATCCCTACTGACCGAGTGACCGTTCATTCCAAGTCAGCAAAGGACATTCTGTACACTAGACACATACAATTTATAACGATTTATCCTTGATACCACAAATCCCAACCCAGTTCATAAAAAAAAACTCGACTTTTATCCTTCGATTAATCAGTCAACATTCGAGACCAACTACTAATGTACCTTGAGGAAGGACCGTACAGGTGGGTTGGCCGGTGATATGAACATCCAAATTCGTGTACGAAGTCGGACAGTCCCCGTAGAACGTCTCACCGTTGGCCGTCACAATGTCCATCACCTGCAGCACCATGGTGCCCGTCGCGGTATCCGTCTTTCCCTCGATTCTCCTCCGCCGTACTTCTCAACCCCGATCCGCGCGCAGAAATGAAGCGAGAGCGCACCGCGCGATATTCTTTAACTGTGTCACGTGTGATTCGACCGCCGCCTGTTGCGCCACGAGCAGGACTGGAAGCGGCAGGCGATTGTTTCGCCGCGGCCTCCTACCACCGCACCCCGACGGGCTCTCGGGTGGGGGGTGGGTGGGAGGGAGGGGAGGGGGCGCGCCCCACTCCGCCGAGAGCGACGGTGCGAGGCTAGGCTGGCGCGGTTCGCGGTTGATTGAGGAATATTCAGACTGTCGAGGGGAACTCGTATTTGGATATGAATAAAAGGAGGTCTACAAGAACATTCGTTGGATCCATTGAAAACAGATATTTACTAGGCTGTTTCGAAAGTAGGGATGGCATATATTCATACACGTTGATTATTGACCCAGGTAGGTAGTAATTAATTGTAGAGGAATTTAGATTCTAGAAATATCGCGTGAGAATTGTTCGAATATGAGACCTATTCAAGGAGGTTATTCTTGGGTAAATTTTGAGGAAAACCTCAACATGAACACTTGTCCTTAATGTCTTCATCAATGTTTGAACTAAGTACATCGTGAAAACATATTGAAAATATATCGAAATTCTAGCAACCTCTAAATAAGTTAAGACCTTTTGGACATTTATTCATTTTAGGAAGATTTTTTTCAAAATGGCAAGAATAGGCATGTTTTTTATAGATTTTTTCGGCAACCGTCCGGAAAGTACGTACTTTCCAGACGATTTTTTTTTGAGAAAGTAGCATTTTTCCGGCCTAGTCCGGGAAGTACGTACTTCCGGGACTAGGACGGGAAGAATCACATCGTTGTTGTCATTGTAAATATGAAAATCTTGGTAGTATGGTTTTGATAAATGCAGTTGATCATTACCATAGCAGCAAAATAACGACTGACAGCTATCTGACATAAAATTAGCTAACATTCAAAAATTATCAGATGAAAACAATCAATGTGAAACGGAAACTTTACCTTCTTGTTCTGACTTCAACAAAAGGCACTTAAATATACCAAGCATTTCAAACAAATTGAATCCATTCAATATTAACAATTGTTCTAATTTTAATATAAATATTAATATAAATAAGAATTGAAATGTTCGAAATTTTGTTCTAATAAAGAAATGTGTTTCTTTGATTTGTTATTCTACACGGTTGCCGAAAAAATTGTGTACGCAACACGCCCGAAAACAGTTTTTTTGGACTCGCAGACTTCCAGGACTCGCTACGCTCGTCCTAGAATTTTGTCCACTCATCCAAAAAAACAGTATTTTCCGGACTTGTTACGTAAATTACTATTTTTTATCTTGGTAACGAAATGAAAACAATAATTATCTGTCCAAGTGAGAAATGATTCTATTGTAGAATAGCATACAAATTTTCAAAAAGTGATGTTGCGCACAAAATACTATGACTAACATAGTTCAATTCGAATAAAAATATAATTGTAGTTCAGAAAAGTAAACTATCTATTTGAGTGCGTTCTTTCCACAAAATGTTGGCTTTCTTTAATATATCTTTACATACGGCGATTTACACCTATACATATAGCTGATTTAATAATATATTTGTGCAATAACTTTTAGTTTTCAAACATTTTCGATAGAAATTTTGTTGACTTTCAAGGTTTTTTCACTTATAATTACACGAGAGAAGTAAACTTGAAATGTATCAATGAGATTTTTGTTGGCAGTTTTTTAAAAAAAGAGTGTAATTCGGTGAAACAATTTAATGAATTCACAGTATTGCGAGGCACATTATCATTGATGGCTTTATCAATATCTCCACTCGAAGACTCTCCAAATCGCGACATTTCTACAAATGAGATACTTTTCTGACAACGCAAGTTTGTGAAAAAATGACATGACGTCATCAAACATTTGTTTATAATGCTGGTTGTCATGCTTTCAAAAGTTAGGTTCCGTTTTGACACTGGAAAAGTTAGGGAAAACTTTTTTTAGTGCATGAATTGTATCGTCAGAAAAACAGGAGGGCAGGTTGCATGATGATAATATTTCTTATCTTGAAGTAATGAATATACGATTCCATTGATGTTTTCAGTTGTGAATATACCTATAAGTATTCGTTAAACCGGCTTCGAAGATATTATTCTGAAATAATTCTTGTTACGATGAAATAATCTGAAACGTAATTTTTCCAATTCAATTGTCCAATGAATCGTTGGATAATATATTTTATCACTATACGTACACCGATAATAATGATGTCTGTCATGAATAGTTTGGTCATGGAACCATCAAGCATGAGCCCCGCTAGTAGAGGTTCCTCTTGAAATAAAAATGAATCGGGCATCACCTTATATGACTTCCGATGCTTATGCGACAGGAAATTGCTCTCGTGACCACCATAGTTATTAATTGAACCGTTTATTACCATCGGATCGGACGAGTTCAAAAAACTACAATGAATATATATTAAGTGCCATAAGAGGCTTACATCAGCTTCGACGTAGATGTATAGTTCATTATTACATATCAGTATATAATAGTTATTTATGTATCAAGGGCGTAAAATAGGTTTTTATAGACCGCAACACTAGGTCCATAAAAGCAAGTTACGCCCGAAATACATACAACATTTTATACACGACCAGTATATTTAATTGTAAATATCTTTTCACCTCTCAAGCATGATAGGAATAAAACGGTTCTTAAATACCTTTTGAACTCCTTTAAAATAATTTTTGCTACGCCCATGATATTCCTCTCGAAAAAGCATTACATGAGAGTTTCTCTATCTCTTATAATAAGGGAGTTATTAAGGGTTTACAATTTGCTCATGTTCCAGACTGGGTGCTGGGTGAATAAATATTAGGCTAGTATAGCCATATTTGCTGTCAATACAGACAATAGTCATTACGAAATGCATTCCAGTGACGAAGAAAGTGTGAATTGTACTCCACCAGAAATCAGTAAAGCAGCTGAGGATGCGAATAATTATTTTATAATTTATTGTTCAGCGGACGGCAAAGTGCCATTTTACGCCCAGCGGGCGGTAAAGTAGTCCGAGGGCGGTAAAGTGCTATTTTACGCCCACACAACCGGGCGATAAAATGCCATTTTACGTCCGGCGGGCGGAAAAGTAGTCCGAGGGCGGTAAAGTGCTATTTTACGCCCACACAACCAGGCGATAAAGTGCCATTTTACGCCCGGTCGTGCATAAAATACCTTATGAATCTTCCGCACCCAAAGAGCTAAAAATTCGTGCAAAAACTCGAATAGCTAACCGATCATTCATTGTTCACTCAATTGAAAATAATTATTACCGATTTATCAACCATCATGTTCTCAAATCAGGATAATTAAAAATATAATTCTTAATTGATTTTTTTTTTTCTAATTTTTAACAAGTTAGCGTTCTTCTTATATACATTGAATAATAATAATATACAACATTATATTTATGGAAGATAATAATAACCAAATTAATTCTTATCAAACCATAATGTTATCATTGTCTGGAATTCCAGAGCGAGCTATTTATTTATTGTGCCTTATTGATATTGATATCAACCACAAAACTAGATTTTACCGCGGTTGTTTATAAGTATTCACTTCCTTCAAGGTTTTTGGTGGTTGTTGATATTTTATTAAGGTATCTATGCCGCAACATGTAAAGATATTTTTAGTACCTATATCATCATCATCATTATACATTAGTTATATATAAAATGGGTTCTGAAATTTCATTCAATCAATACAGGATGTTCCGAAACAATGGTTCCAAATTGAAACAAAAGACTCCCCATGCACGAGAAATAAATAGGACATTTCCAAATGTTATCATCCTCCAAAGTGATTCGCTGAAAAAATACCTAGTTTTGGAAATGGATAATCAATAGTTTTTGTTCCATCTTATCATCATCAGTCCTGAAAATTTTCTAGTTATATCTTCGTTCAATAAGTGTTCTATATACTAGAAGTTTTTCATCATGGTTCCTTTTCTCGCTTATTTTTTTATGGTGAATTCTGCAAAATTATACATCTTTGGATTACCTGTTAAATTTTGAGTAAAATACGACGGGTATACATACATGTTTTAATCCTGAGAAATCAACCGTTTTCAAGATATTTGCGATTTTATGAATACATACATGATGATGGGAATAATCAAGGATCAGGGTGAATCATTCAACCAAAGCGATTCAAGCAATATTTGAGAAACAAAAAACCAATATTAACTAGATTTACGTATATATTGATATCTGAACCGAAAAAAAAGGCATTGTGGCCGTCTGCGCCTTCCCACGCAATGCTTTTCGGGCTACAAAAATGCTTTTTAACCAAACCCCGCTTTCTTGAAACAAAAAGTTTGTCGCCAAGGCCGTACCCCATCATACCGGAAAAAACAATGGATGCCCTGGGCTGAATAAATTCACTAAGAAAACATGAAGCAGCGTTGTCAGTAACTTATAATATAGTTGCGCGGAAGATATTTTATAATATAACAGCAAGTTGATTTTTCGACATTGTTTTTAGTTTTATACTATAGCAGTTTGAATTTCCAGTAACATATGCTAGAATAACCAAAATGTCTCGATACATCATGAACTCTCCATATAATCCAAAACTGCAGAATCTCTGTATAACTATACATACCTATATATAGGGATATTTCAGAAAAAATATATATAGGAAAATATTTATAGATAGGTAAGCATATATTGGTTTATATGTAGGTAGATTGAGAGCAGTAGAATTTAGTTATTCTGTGGAATTTTTGGAACTTACACATGAAGTTTAAATTGATGTTATTACTTTTAATCGGTTATTGAAGAAGAAATAGTAAAATATGATATATTCTTGAAGGATATATGCTTTAAGTATAACTCATTCTTTTCCTATATTTTGGTAAAACTAAGAGCCGAAGAGTCATCAGCCAGATGAATAAGAGAGAAAACTTTTTTAATTCAAATAGTCAATTTCGAGCGCTGATATCGCGAAAACCATACCTAAAAATGAGGAAATGAAGGGTCAATTGGATGGGGACTTTTAAAGTATGTTAACCTACTTTTACTAGTCCAAATAAAGCCCCATAGTCAAAATAGTATACTATGATACAAGTTTTATTGGAAGCTATTATGACGCACGCTTTGTCATATTGCTGAAAATTCTCAGCTTTTTGCGTTGCGAATTGAGAAACGCGAAGTGATATGAATAAGGTTAGGTTAGGTTAGGTTAGGTTAGGTTAGGTTAGGTTAGGTTAGGTTAGGTTAGGTTAGGTTAGGTTAGGTTATTTTCAACTACTTACTGGAAATTAAATACCGGGTCTTTGAATATTAGGACGAATTTTTCTTTTCAATTAGGATTACATAGGTATATTAAAAACGAAGCAGTTTTCACCTTCAGTTTGCATGGATAATAATTATTGATTAAATTATGGCGTCAGGAAAGGAAAATTGGAAATCTGATTTTTTAAATAATCGTTGTGAATTCGCTTTTGCGTCAGTTCGATTCCAGACATTGCTCCAGCACCAATGAGAATGCGAAACGTAAAAAGTAAAACGCAAAAAGTTTGATGGTTGCGAATCCCACTTTAGCTCGCGTATACGAAATTATACCATTCGCCATATACCATTTCGGCACAATGTGGCAACACCGTTCGGTGAATTTTTCCATCGCGGCCTTCACCACGAATACGTGAATGGACCCCTCCTCAGAGGGGAAACAGGGTCGGGACGCAAGGAGGGGGGAAGGAAACCGGTGATAGAGGAGGGGTATTGTACATCCATGCACCGGAAGTTGAATGCAACCTGACACCGTCTCTCACACGTGATTTGCCTACCTTACCTAACCCACCACCGAATTTACGGGTTGATGCCAGGTCCGGATCCAGGGAGCGGTGAGGCGACCATTAGGTGAAAACGGGAATCTCAACACAGAGACCGGATTGAATGCAATTTGGGAAGCTTTGTGGATATGCATGAAATTGCAGCGTTGAATGATGCAAAAACTGTGACAATTTTTTTTATTTCAAAATCAGAATATACACGGGTATCCAGGTTATGATGGTAATAATTCACTATTCAATAGTCCATCGAAAAATAAGTCGACATCATGCATGCATAATAAACGGTGATTCAAAATATTCGATGTGGATATTCGTAGGAAGTAAATATTTTTGGGTTCAAACTAGGACTTTTTTTTTCGTAAACATGTATTCTTAAATGCGCGCCCAAAGCTATACAACCTACAGCCACTATGAATTGTGTAAAAAATTATTATTAAAATTATGGTGACAATAATATCGTATCGAATCTTTTGAAAATTAAGAGAAAAAACTCTGAATTCGAATAGCACAATGTTGTTTGCCTCGAAAGAATCTGAAAATTTGGCCTCTTAAATTTTGTTGATCTATACGAAAGGGGTGTATTTTCACAATATCAGGCTAATAAAACTTTGTATGCTGCGATATATAAATAGAAGTTTGTTTCATTATTGACGACACTTTATTGTCAGTTTTTAACGGGTTGATTTGTTATTGCGATCATCAACAAATTTGTTTATGTCAAAAATGGAAAAAGTTTACAGTAGTTAGCTGGAAGAGGGTTTATTTCAGGACACATGGTCATATGTTTATTAAAAAAAGTCTTATTCTGATCCCAGCAATATGTCCTTGAAATATCTACATCGAATTTTGAATCACCCTGTATATTTTGTTTTCAAAACGCTTTCTGAAAGAGACATATCACTCCGAATTTGAGTGATTTTCGTAGATACAGGATGGTTGTTTTATTTTCCCGTCTTGTTTTCAACGCCACTGGATAATTTTCGAATTAATATATTTTTTTTGAATTTCCTTGGACGCCTTAAACCTGAGAAGTACCCACCTACTCATTCTTCATCAATATCGGGTTGAGGTGATTATTTAATAATTTTGTTTATCGGTTTAACATGATGTTCTTCCATTCTAATCTCATGCATTTATAAAATCTCTGAAAATTGAAGATTGCTGGATCTTGAATCAGATATAGATGACTATTTTTAATATTTTATGCTCGGGGTATCAAGTAATCCAAGTATACAAAAGAATATTTCTGCGAATATTTGTTCATTCTCTATAAAAAATACCGTTTTGAAGGTGATACCAAAATAATATATGGACAATCAGCATTGTTGCTTGAAAATAAATGAATATCAAGTGAAAACAATGATTTCCCACGATATATAAAAAACCCATTATAAAACCAACTTTCAGAATGTCAGTAATTTCCTTATCAGATGGAAACTATCAACCATGTCAAATAAAATATGGGTTAATATCACCACCAACAGATCGATTGATACTACAGATAACGCGAAATACTGGGGGTAGGTTAATACAAATTACAGTCCCTAGTGCGGTTATGGATTAAATATTCATGAAATCGTACGAGTATCTCTATCATTTGAATAAATATAAGCGTGAAATCCACTAGGTGAGTAAAAAACCTCGACATATTCAACGAATCATGGCAACCAGAGTAGGCGTATGGGAAACAAAAAACCATATTATTTTGTCAAAAACATAATAAGTACTTATAATTCAAAAACTATGAAACCCCCGTAATATTCATAAGAAGGTGCAAATGATATCATAGTTCATATCATAATACTTATTCACTTCCATATATATGAATAAAATATTGAAATTTGGAAATATTGCGATTTTTTCTGAAGTTTTCGATACAATGAGAACTTTCTTGAAAATAGATTGTCCGCCACCAGATTGAAAGCATAATTATACATTATAGTAAATATTATTTTCTTATTAACTTGCAACTTTGCAGTTTCCTGTAGTAGTGCGGAAAGTAAAATAAAATCACAATAATGAATGTCACGAAAACCAGCAAAAGCATTGAATTTGCCTTTCTGCCGTGTGAAACATTCAATTTATTTATCAAGATGGAAAATTGGTGACACCAAATTCTTGACAAGAACGATGAAAGCAATGAACAGAATTTTGCTCAAATCAAAATCTCGTACTGAAAACTACTCGTTATGATTCAGATCAACCGAAACTTCTAGTAACTTGTTTTTTTTTCAGCAATTACATGCATAACTACAGTATTTTCATCTTAAGTAGATATTTAAAAGGAAATATAAACACTGAACCCCAAATTCAAGGCTTTTTTATATTGACTAGCACTTCCGGTTCAAAACTCCGCCTACCCTTGACCTAGGAAACCAATTATTTTATAGGGCGGCATTGACCCTTACCCCTCCCCTTTCTCCGCCACTGGTTGAGCAGCGACGTTTATTGGTAGTTGCACAGAAAAGTCGATTTCCTGTTTCACAGGAAACAAACGGAGATAGCATCTGTAACACGCTCGATCAAAATACCACTAAATAATTAATTGAATGTAGAATAAAAGTGGCCGATGAAATGAGACTGACGAACCACGAACACGAGTTTGTTTTCGTTTTATTATTTCTCACCGTAATTAACACTATAGGATGATAATTAGGAGCGAAAACGTAGTTTATATCTAACCAATCTTTTTTATTCATGATGCATCAGGAAAGACCTCAATAGGTTGTGAGTTCCACAACTTCGCAGGGGGACAGGAGAAATTATTCTGGTGGAAAGAAGTTCGGCAGGTCTGGATCCTGATGAATTCGAAATTTACACCGAAAGCTCTTAATTTTTTTTATTGCGTGGAATATTCGAGATACTGAACTTATTCCATTTAGCTGTTCCACAGCACAAGGTCAAAAAATACCTTGATATACTTTATTGATAACGAGTTAAATTTATAGGAAATTTTCTCTTGTAATTTGAGTTCAGAATGAATAACCTTTTCCACAAGCAAACACGACAACAACATTCGAAATAGTATATTATGATACAAGTTTTATAGGACGCTATTTTGTCGCACGAAAACGTGTATCATATGCAATTTTTTCTATTTTGAATTGATTTGAAAAAAAAAATGGATTTAATATCGATAAATAAAAGATTGGTAAAAATGATGACATTGAAATAATTAAAATCTAACGCACAAGCGTAAAGCCCAGTTTACAGTTGATCGATTTTGATTTTTGCAATACCGGCGGTGAAAAATTCAATGTTGTTATTGTTTTTATTGGTCAATTTAAATCAAATTATACTCTGAATTGAAATTTACCAATTAAAACATTGAGTTTTTCACTGCTTGTATCACTGAATCCAAATCGCTCAGAAGTAAGCTGGGCCTAACTCTCCTGATTTTCTTTTGACAGTTCGATTGTACCAATCTCCGAAAAATGAAAAATGCGTATCGAAATAAAGGCTATTTCGACCATAGATCTTACTGCTTACGCTAGATCCGGCATCCTGTAGTAATTTTTAGGTCAAGATTACCATAGTAAATTTCTAACTGATGCGATATTGTAAATTGAAGTTTACTCAAGACGTGAACAGAATTGAAAAAAACATTATAGTTTGAAAAAACTGTTTATGTTATCATTAGAACTATATTCTGAGAATTATCAGGTAATAATATTGCTGGTATTTTGAAGTGATCTCCGATATAATTTCGAAAAAATAAAACTCAGCATGACTGCAAACTTCGTTCAACAAAAAATATGCACGTTTCGCACTATAGTTAAATAACAAATAACTATTTCAGGTTGAATTCATAATTACTGATAACGTTGTTATCTGATGAAAAAAAAAAACTCTACAGGCAAATTCTCAATACTGATGTGTCTACTATCAATCAACATCGTGTATGTTTTTTTTTCAGTAGAATCCAAACAACATGTCAACAACCTTCGTCAAGGACCTGTCAAAACCAAGTTTTATCGACAGCGTCCAAACGCGCATTTTCAGTTAGCATCGCTGGTGTTTCAGCAGATAAAAAAAATCAAACGCCTATACAACATTCGAAACTGAGATAAAACCCTTATCGTCTTCAACACTCGTGTAAACAAGCTGTTAAAACCGCAAGAAATGAGATAGCGAGCACTAATAACAACTGCTAACAACGCTGGCTATTCTTGACTGGTAATCTAATAAACGATTTAACTTAATAGAAACTAATTGAAACAAATGTAGTCGTCGGCAGTTAGTGTGAAAATTACCGGGATAATTGTTACCCTTATGTACAACCGTTTCCACTGATTTTTCGTCTTTAACTTACCATCAGACAAGTCATATATAACATTATAGTAAGACTACTCACACGTAGTTACTTCATTGATAGAAAAGACCAACCCTTCCGAATAAGAATGCGTATAGTGCTTCGATGTTTTTTTTTCAGCGATTCTTTGAAAAAAATCCAAGACGAACTGTTCTATAATATCGGCAATATCGGATTTGGTAGAAGAAATTATTCTCATTTTCTTTTATCCATGTCCACATGTTTTCATTTTAGCAACATTCATATTACGGAGTTGTTAAGTTAATCAGATTTTTGTAGAAAAACTGAAATAAGTGGATGCTGACTGCATTATGCCTACTACCCTCTATTCCAAATTTTCAACTGAAATTTGAATTCAATAAAAATTGTGATGTGGCTTCCAATTAAGTAGTTTTAATAAAAAATTAATGCAGATGGTGATTTTTAATGATCTGTCAATGTCGACATTTCCAAATGCTGTCAAAATTGATTACTTTCCCCATTTCCTTTCATTCGATGTAATGTTTCCCACATAAATTTCTTGTGACTTTCGAAATATTCACGTTTTTCTGTTGTTGGGGTCAACATTATATGCCTCGAATTAGAACGTTCAAATTCAAGTTTTTTAAATACATTCTTCATATTTCCCTTTCATTGAAATCGAAGATTTTTTTCATTCTGGATATTATTGTTTCATGGAAAATTGAAATTGATGACATTTTGGTCGCAATCAATGTTAAGTCAATCATACGAAAATATTTTATTCAGCATCGAATTTTTTCTTCAGGAACATCATTGGTCATTTTATGTTTTTTTTAATTTGGATATACCTGGCTATTCAAATTCGTTTCTGTACATGGGGATCTCGTAAACGATAAGAGATAGAGTGTCGGTTAAATTGTGGCAAAGTTGCATATTTTAGAGACCTATTCAATGATGTGAAAAAATCGAATTTAGCTCTTTTGGTTCTGGAGATATACAGGAGAAACCAAAAAATCCCAAATTATTTATTTGCCTGTATCTTCTTTATTCGCAGACATATTGAAAATCTATCCACATTTTGCTATTGGCACTTGATGTGGGCTATCATAATATGTTCATGAATCTTTTATACAGGGTGTCATCTGACTTGGGCCACCCCCATCTTTGAATTTTTAAATACGGAAATGTATTTTTTGTTGTAGTTTTTGGATCGTCGACGTTCACTTCATACTAAGAAATTGAAATGTGGATAGATTTTCAATATGTCTGCGAATAAAGAAGATACAGGCGAATGAATAATTCGGGATTTTTTGTTTTTTCCTGTATATCTCCAGAACCAAAAGAGCTAAATTCGATTTTTTCACATCATTGAATAAATATCTAAAATACGCAACTTTGCCACGATTTAACCGACACTCTATCTCTTATCGTTTACGAGATCCCCATGTACAAAAACGAATTTGAATAGCCCGGTATATACCTATCCAGTAAAATCGATTTTTGTAAATATTTTATAAATATATAATTTAGATTTTTATTCATGGAATTGTCTTACCAAATACAACGCGAGCTCATATTTAGGATGTTTTTAACGGCGGTTTTCTCATACTTACTCTATAGGTAATTCAATTACCATCATTAAAAGTGAGTATTCGAAAACAACCATAAAAAATATCCAGCTAAACACCTGATCGCTTGTGGTACCTATTACCTCCGATAATTTTTGATATCCAATAATAGCGATGAATATCAATGAAACTGTAACTTTAAAAAATATCTATAATTTTAGTTATGGCCTACCCCTATTACTATATGACTAAATTATTGAAATAATGATTTGTTAGATATTTAAATAGATACACTTTCTATTAATGTGCTCATGAGGAAGTTGTCGAATACTGTGTATTATAAAAAAGTCCGAATATCGAATGATCGAGCAGAATATCCGTGAGTAGAAAAAAGCTTCCAAGAATCGCACAAACGAACAAATCATACACACATAAAAACAAATTCTCAAATGAAAACGATATATTTGTTCAACGTCCAATTCTTGTTTTGAAAAAGCGCATTCTTCTTCTGAAATAATTTATTTGAAATGAATTTATTGAATATGTCAATTGTAGAAAATTATTTCACTGGAATATTCATTTGGTATAACAAAATGTTCTCAATTGAAGAAATTCACAGTATCCAGAAAAAAAATAAGTTCTTGAAAAATATAGCACGGAATGTCTTCTTTCAAAATAACATTCAACATTTAATCTCTGAATGAGTAAATCTCTGAGAAAGTTTCTTTGGATTGACCATAACATTTTCTTGAATATAATTGCGATCCCTTCGAGCCGAGAATGTTGCCAAACGGTGTGAGTGTGTTGTTTCGGTGCTCTTGTCGTGCATCCATCATTGAAAAACTAAAGTCTTAGGAGATATCTGAGGATATAATTACCACTTTTAGGGGTAAGTTACATGCCTATATCTTATCCACGTTCATTCTTGGGTAGGCATTATTGTGTATCCAATCAATTAACGTAGCTATATCATCTCGAAAACTGATAATTCGTGAAAAACTTGAATAACCAGGATCGGCATAGTGAGTGAAAATTGGGGTTAGGATAAACGTTTAAATTTGTCCAAACACTGATTGAACAGTGGAAAAGAGCTTCTTGAACTTGTAGACATCTTAGGTATTTTGATATTGCATATTATACCTAACATATTTTCACATTTTTTCACCAAATTTCGATCCAAGGAAAATGAATTCAGTAGTAAGAATGTGAACCCAGATTTGAAGAAATATAATAACCATACATTGTGCTGAGTCAGATTATCTCTCACATTGTACCTACATGGAGTTGTGAATGATATATTTTATATTTTTCAGTAGTTTGAAACCAGAGGAATACAACTTTATTGCGAGGTAAACTGGTGGACAAGTTCAGAAATAATTACTACGAATAGGGGAAAGGTTGTCAAGAAGAAGGTCTGCAAGTGATGATGTGATTGATGAGAGCCCCAATTAGAGAACGGAAGTTGAGGATGATTCTAATTTCAAGAAATCGATATAATTCCTCTAATTTGATGAAATTCTTGATACAAAACAATCTACAGCTAAAACTGAAGATCTGATTCTTTTTGTTCAAGAAAAATGCGAGTCATTGAGAGATTATGATTGTCTTGATTCGAATATATTGTGTTATCAATCTGAAATATTGTATTATTCTCACGAAGAACTCCATTCATTTACGATTCAAGAAATCTATAACATTGGAATGAGTGTATTTAGTTGGAAACATAATAGTCTTGAATTGAGCAGACATTTATTCCAGTATATATAAACAAGCCATACTCTTGAATCAAAGCATATCAAATCAAATCAAGTAATTCTTTTTATGTGTGTAGTATGAAAGAAATCCAAGAACAGGCCGAGCAAGATTCAATGTCCCACCTCCAGAAAAGCTGTCGCAACCCCTAAGTAGTCCTCCATTGTCGGGAGCAGTGATTCCTCTCGAAAACCACCCACTTCCGGCCATCTACCACATTCATGATGCCCTCGCGCCCCATCAAGGCATTTTGCCCCACGTGCTACGAAGACCAAGAAGCAGCAGCAGCAGCGCAGCAGCGTCTTCTTCTGTGTTGTAATGTAACCGGAGAGGTATAGGTGTAAGGCACTGCCGCTGAAAAGGGGGCCACCCCATCACCCCGAAATGGTTGATTGGGGAGAGAGGAGGAAATGGTAATGTGACAGGAGTATCTGCCCGGAACACGTGCGCACACAGATATTTCCCTGCCCACTCGAGTTCAATTGTATGGGCATGCATGGGCTTCTTGATATCGAATGCTCTTACGATGCAGGGGCGTACCAAAACTTAGGGTATAGATCCATCACAAGAACAATGTCCTTCCTCTTTTGTTTTATTCCAAATTGAAACATGCGAATGTATGCATTTTCACGATTTTTCCTATGAAAATTGAAATTTGCTACTGTTTTTCATCCCACCCACCCACTTTTCCTGCGACTTAGCAAGAAAAGGTAATAGAGCACATTGTTTTGTTGACATTGTTATTTGAAAAAAACATACGTGTTGAAATGAAAAAGAATCACACGCACTCGTATGTATGGATAGAAATGTGTCGATGATACATAACCTTTACACTCTACATTCACTTAGATGGAAATTAGTCTGGAACTATCTACATGACTGATAATGTTGAAGGTAGCAGATGTCATCATCCGCAACTTGCTACTGAAGAGTACCTACCTACTTACGGCTTTCAGCACAAAGTCTCCACTTTTTATACATTTGACTAACGCACCAACTTATATTTCTCGGTTAATGACAATATGCACTGCTGTATTCCTGGTTGCTTGATTACCTTCTGGCGAAAACTCGTAAAGTGTATTTCCTGCACGTGTAACGACTACTCATGCGAAATATGTCCCTTTACACACTTGTTGTGTAATATACTATCACAGAGCATACGACTTCAAAATAAAATCACAAGAAATACATTAGGTACCTATATATGTATAGTTAAAAATTTTAAATCTGTTACTCATTCAATTTCTGTAAAATGAATAACTTGAAATTACTCTCTAATATTTGAAATACCAACCTGTATACTCTTTTCAATTTCTGAATTGTTTTCAATGTATCGACTTTTCAACGATATAGAGATTAGGCCCCTTGAAATTTTAAATTAGAAAAATTGGAGAGATATAAACTACGCAACACTAATTACGTCGCACCCCGAAATTTTGCCCCTGTTTAAATTTTAATAACTTTTTTCTTATTTGAACAATTTGAATTCTGTTGGCACTGTTCGCTAGCTCAGTCCTTCAGCATCAATATTGTACTTCTTCGATACCTAAGATTATTTCCATAAAATTGCTACAGGATGTTTTTTGGAACTGTGCAAAATTTCTAAATTTTCAAAAGGATCCCAAATGAAGAAAAACAGTTTTTTTTCAACTTTAACAGCAGAGGCATGAAGATTATCTCACTACCTTCGGCCATTTCCAAAATTGCCTTCTTATCACTTTTCTTTACAGAGTGATCTCAAAAAATCAATTTTTTGGTTTTGCAGTCATAACTTTTTTGCCCATCAACCGATTTTCAAAATCCCAGGCTCATTTTGAAGCTGAAACCTCATATGAGAAGATTTGAAGATCAGAATTAACTCAAGATGAACATTCAAGATCGAGGGTTTCCTCAAAGGTGACCCAAATCTGAAACACTCTGTAAATCCCGACTGGGAGGAGAATTAAATGAAAATCAACTTGTTTTCGGAAGGATATTTCATTCTGGATACATCCAGATCTTTTTTTTCTTTCAGTTGTCAAAAATTGTGCGTGAGAAAACCGAACTGAAACGCCATGTTGTAGAAAAAAAATCAGCCCAAAAAAATGCATGGTCCGTAACCAACGTAACAAGAATCATAATGAGTGACTGACAAGACAGGTTGAAAATTACGTTCTCGTGAAAATGAAGATCAGAACAGAAAAAACTATTCGTAGGTCTTTTTTCTGAAGATATAAGACTTCATAAAAAAATTAAAAAATAGAAAAAAAATCTGTATACAACAAAATTTCAAGGTAACCTTCTCACCCCTTATACAAAGTCTTCCATCATGTTTTATATAAATAACTTTTTTTCGCCCTGTACATCGAACTATGATAATTGGAGTACCCGAGTTTGGGCGATTCTTAGTAGTTTTGTACGAAACTCACGAGAATAATATGTAAAAAAAATCGCAAAAATCTCCTTCCCCTTCATCCGTACCCAAAGTACCCCAAGGGGGGAAATATGTTTACCGATATATCTAACCGTTTGACCAGCAAACATTTTACCCCAAAATAATTTTGGGGGGGGAGGAGGTCAACAATTTTTTTTCAGTCTTTTTGGTGGTGATATTTTCGTTTCGATCAACCACGTTTTGGATATTTTTCTTTTTTAATCGGGATTTCGAGGGGGTTTAGATTTGGGTCGCCTTTTGCAGAAACCCTTGATCTTTAATATTTATTTTTAGTCAATTCCAATCTTCATGTCTGTTCATCTAACGTTTCAGCTTCAAAATGATCCTGAGATTTTGAAAATGGGTTGAAGAGGAAAAAAGTTATGACTGCAAAACCAAAAAATTGATTTTTTGAGGTCACTCTGTAAATAAAAGAGATAAGAAGACAATTCTGGAGATGGCTCAAGTTAATGAGATCCCCTTTATGCCTCTGCTGTTAAAGTTGAAAAAAAACTGTTTTTCTTCATTTGGGATCCTTTTGAAAATTCCGAAATTTTGCACAGTTTCAAAAAACACCTTGTAGCAATTTTCTGAAAGAAACCTCATGTAACAAAAAAGTACGAGATTATAGCTAAAGGACTGAGCTAGCGAACAGCGTGAACAGAATTCGAATTGTTCAAATCAGAAAAAAGTTATTCAAATTTCAACAGGGGCAATATTTCGGGGTGCGACGTAATTAGTGTTGCGTAGTTTAGATGTACTCCAAGCGCAAACGAGAATACTGTTGATCCCTTAGTGCTGGGGTTTCGAAAAGTGTTATCTCGTGATCTTCTATATCGAGCTGAAAGATGTGTAGAAGCACATGATCAACATTTATAGAAAATATGCTCTAATTACTATTTCTATTTTTAATTGCATGGACGAAACTATACTCATACCACCATCATTATCATCATTGTTATTCTTCACACAATTATCACTACTCATGTTATAAGCGCAGTTATAAGAATCAGGTATTTTTATTGCAGATTTTCAATTATTCTCTTTAATTATAAAATTTCAAAACACCACTTCTCAATAATGCCAAATGTAACATCTATAGGTACCTATATCTATAGGTATTAAAAACATCGTTGTGAAGATGATATTGAGTATAATTCAAAAGTATAAAAAATATACAGGGGACCATTTGGAATAAGAAAATTTGAGTGACATTCTTCACTAACTATAGCAGTTTTGTTCTGAAATAAAAATTGACCATAAGGTATCGTCTCGTTAGGAATTTCTTGAGAAAAACATGAAATTTCGGCTATCGAATCTAGTCGACCCCAAAATTACCCCCAGAAATTAGTTGAAAGGCAAAAAATTTCGTGAGAATAAATGGGTGTCATCGCAGCTAACAGACAACTCATGTTGAGAGGAAAAATATCTGGACCCCTAAATACCTCAAGCCTTGAATTCCTTGCAGCGGATTTTGAACCAAAAACCGAAACATCAACAAAATAAATAATAATCACTTTCGATTTTTCCATACGCCGATGGTCTTCAATAACCCGAACTTGGTCCCAACAAGCGGCCATTAATAAAATTCAGATTAAGATGGCAGCCGCCTCGACAAGTATACAGGTTTATCTAGTTCTGTGGATGAGGGTTGGGATACGCGCCAAGAGGGTTGGGTAATGGGGTCGAGTGGGGTTACTTTCGAATAAGTGTACAACAATTCGATGAGCACGGCTAACAAGCAGGGGCTTGAGTGGTGTGCTTCAATGGGTAATGTGTCAAAATGAGGGTCGTGGAGGGTTGATGATTGGGTTGATGGGTTTATTTGGATTTGATTGAGATTAGAT
This sequence comes from Chrysomela aeneicollis, assembly GCA_029955515.1. Lineage (NCBI taxonomy): Eukaryota > Metazoa > Arthropoda > Insecta > Coleoptera > Chrysomelidae > Chrysomela > Chrysomela aeneicollis. The sequence goes on along the minus strand of JARUHQ010000009.1, from coordinate 19,975,049 downwards.
ATGAGGTCGGTAACATAAGGATCAATAATACATTTCTGGTCCTTCGAGGAACAATAGTCATCAACATAATGATGGAAGGAAACTTTAAGGGCACTTTATTCCTGATAGGGTGATTGGGGTAGGAAAATGAATCTCAATGAAAGACTCTCCTGAAAGTAATGTGACAGAAAAGATTACATTAGTGAAAAGTCTATACACGGTGTTTCTTAATAATATAACTGAAAACGGGGGTTGTGTTTACTGTGATATTCAGGATATCAATGGGAAAGAAGGTTATAAGTACACCAAAATTTTTTCAATTTCCACAAGAAATACTCGAACGTTTTCAGCGTCAACCAATCTTCAGAAGAAATTTTGGTCACTCACCTTTTTTACAAAAGACGAAACAATAACTAATGCTCAACAAAGAATATTTAAAGGGTTGTCCAATAAATTTTCAAAATAACTTAATTACATCATGTTTTTATAAAGACATGTGCGTTTTTCAATATGTAAACAACATTTTAATATATTTTGAAAGGAAACGGCCAAAAACTCTAAGTGAAGGGGTAGTGTTAAATAGAGGAAAATAAATCAATATCGTTCCCACGTTATTTAGAATAATCTAAATTACAAGAGGTAGAATACGAGCAGAAAACAACTACATTCCTGGCAAATACCAAGCAGAATATTGGATTATATCCAATCGTAGTCTATGCATCAATTCATATAAATGAATAAAAATGCAAATATTTCTTTCTTCGAACATGCGTTTATGTTCCCAACGAGACAGACACGCCTGACAACCTGTAGACCGGTTTCGGGCTTATTGGCCCTCTTCAGTACATGGTAGTCAATCGAATGGAGATCCTGAGATCTCCACCCGAGGCGAGATCTGAATCGATGGAAGCATCCACGCATATTTGATAGCAGTGAGCCGATCCCCAAGAAGAGTATGAAGACGGCGACACCAAGCGGCGAAGAAAGAAACATTCCTTAATAAATCTCCCATATTAAAGATATGAGAGTGGCTGGGATGATCGACTAGCCGATAGATTTTAAAAGGAAACAGCCAAAAACTCTAAGTGAATTGGTAGTGTTAAATAGAGGAAAATAAATCAATATCATTCCCACGTTATTTAGAATAATCTAAATTACAAGAGGTAGAATACGAGCAGAAAACAACTGCATTCCTGGCAAATATATGCCAAATATTTTTCTGAGACGTAGAACGCATCACTCGAAGTCATTTTCTCCTTTGTAACTAAATTTATCATTCTGAAATCCTCTTTCATCTGATCTGAGCATACAAAAATAAAATTAACTCATTTGCATCTCGCTGCTAAAAAAAAGGATCTATCTGACTTTCCACTGACAATAGTGAAAAAATGTGTTACTGCAGCAGAAAACGCCTCTTGATGCGTACTACGTTTCACAAAACAATAGCATCCTGTTGTTCAAATTTTAAGACCTTCGGTACATAGTGGCCACGTTTATACCGTCTCTTGGTAAGCAGACTAATGACTTTATACCAACCAAATACTCTTGGTCATGTTGGTGTAAACGGAACAGTTGTTCACGTACTCAGCAATTGGTTTGGTTCCGAAAATTGTTGCGTACCAGACTAGAACAGAACTTTCTGTAGTTCTAAACTAACAATGCCCTATAGTATCCATTTGAAGATAGTGTAAACGCTTTCTGACGTTCTGAACCAAAAGTGAACCATTTGAGCCATGTGATGATTTCTCCAAAGGAATATATATAATATAGAACATTTCAGATTGATATTTGACAATGGACGTTTTCTCGCCAGTTAGTTACAAAACTGTTCCACGGACCCCAACCCAAATAGTTCAGTGTTTCTAAGTAACCATAAAATTACCAAACGATCCGAACATACCAAATTAGAACCAAGCTGTTTACTGATGGGATATGGTGAAAGTAGGCATCAACTTATTCCTTTGGTATGATCAATTTGGTCAGAGTATACCAAAATTGCGCGCGGTATAAACGTGGACGCAAGAGTTACCCAAATATTAGCATGTTTTAAAGAAACACCTGTATAGATGGAGTTTTCTTATCAGGGACTCTATGCAGATGACTAAGTAAAAGAAAGTGGCGATTCTATATGGTTGACCAAGTCAAGTCACGATATACTTTATTGTCAGAAGAACAAGTTCTCGTGGACAAAGCTTGAGTCATAATATTAACAGTAAAAAATGTGCAAAATATATAAGATGTACAGGTAAAATGTATAAAATGTGTAAATGAAAACATGGTACCCACTCTAACTCCTAAACAGTAAATATTCAACATATTGAATAAATTAACAATCGTGAAATCATGGACACAACAATACATATATTTAAGCAAAATACAGCGAAAAAAATCATTAAAAATATATTATATAGTCGAAACACATCTAAAATGTGGTACTGAAATAATCATTGATGTTATAACCGTCTAGGACATGATATAGTTCTTATATGTTGAGAGGCAGGTGATTGTACATTTTGATGCAATTGTAAATAATAGAATCTTTCACAATCTTGTTGGTAGGTATGGGTAATCTAATGCAATTGTTTCGTCGTGTGTTATGTTGTGAATTGAATGACCCAAGAAGATTTTTATTTTTATGGATTGGACTGTTTCCAATATAAAAACAGACACAACAGTTAAGATTATATGCTCTCTGTATAACTCTCTACACGAATCTCTGGGTTTAACTCTACACATGTATCTCAGAGCTCTTTTTTGTAGTACGAATACACAGAGGTGGATAGATAGACTGGTGAAATCACTTCCTATCCTGTGACTGGTCCCAAAACTCTTGATTTCGCCTACTTCGATAAAACGTGTATAACGTGACATGGCGTGGGTGAATCTCGCTAAGTGAAGCCGCGATTTCAACCAAATTTACAGGTTACTGCAGGTGTCAATACGAAAATATGAATATTTGATTCTGAATGACTTCCAATCGTCTCTAACATTTTCATGGAGCCATTTTCCAATGAGTTTGATGCGTATATGTATCGAACATGATTGAAAGAAAATTCTTCAAAAATCGTTCGACAGTATCGCCATCTATTGTTGTACATGAGAACCCCACGTAATGAGCTGAAATTCAATTGTTCCAAATCAAGGATTTGTCTGCTGAAACAATTGAAGAGTAGCGCCACCAGGTCTTATTTCCATCATTGAATACACCTTGAAATAGATGTAGGCTACAAGCTTCCCAAAATGCGATACCATACCCCAAATGGGACTAGAGCGAAGTATGCGGACCTTGCTGCTGTATAGCCCAACTCATTCGATATTACCCGTATAGCATAACAGCCAGAAGCCAATTTATTGCAGAGGGATTTAATGTGGATGTCGAATTTCATTCTGTTATCTATATCTAGTGATATAAATGATACCAGTGATATAAATAAATAAATGACATAAACTCTTAACGAACAGAAAGTATGAATACAAAACGATTAAACAATTAAAAAACAATATACGTTATTGTTTAGTTCGATTAAGGAAAAATCACTTTCTGCACCTCGTTATAGAATAAAAATATATGCAAAATACTTTTTCCCACTCAGAGGTAGGGTTGCCACCCGTCCTGCATTTCGCAGGACGTCCTGAATTTGAGGTACTTTGTCCTGCGTCCTGTCGAGATCACTTGCAGGACGCCAAATGTCCTGAATTTTATAATACGAGAATTACAAGATATACAGGTTCAAGTACCCAAATGACTAAGTTAGGTTGGGGTTGTTCCTATTTTTTGGTCTAGTCTGTTTATTTTGACTGTATCAGTTTGAAATGATTATTTAGATAAATAAAATTGTGGAAATCATCCATTTTTCAAAGTGGTCCAGGAGTTTTCCTTACTTGATAATTCAGTTGTTTTATACATCCTTCAGAAATCAATATACATATGATTTGGTTGTCTGATATTTGAAAAAAAATCTATTTTGGTTGTATAATGAAGCCATTATGATACACAAATGTGTATCGAAATAGCCTCTGTTTCTATACGCATTTTTTATTATTCGGAGATTGGTACAATCGAATACTGTCAAATGAAAGTCAGAAGAGTTAGGCACAGCTTATTTCCGAGCGATTTTGGATTTGGTGATACTGGAAGTGAAGCTCATGTTTTTATTGGTAAATATTAATTCAAAGTGTGCGATTTGATTTGACCAATAAAAACAATAACAACATTGCATTTTCCATCGCTGGTATCTCAAAAATCAAAATCGCTCGACAGAAAACTGGGCTTTACGCTTGTGCGTCAGATTTTAAATATTTCTATCATTGTAACCAATCGAAGATGTTTCTGTTATTTATCAATATCAAATCCATTCTTTTTTGGATGAAAATACTTCACATTAATGGAAAATAGAAAACAGTATAAATGACACGTTTTATCGCTTCGCTCGTCGTACTCCAAACAACGCGTGCGTCAAAATAGTGTCTTAAAAAACTTGATAATATACTTTTATTGAAATTATATTTGTCCTGATTTTTCATTGATTGTCCTGCATTTTCAACTGCTTTGTCCTGAAAATCAGAAATTCAAAGGTGGCAATCCTACTCAGAAGTGGGATTGTTCACATTCTATTTTCAAAAATGATTTCGGAATTATTACATTCAGTTACTGGTCGTGGGGGAAGATGATTAATAATAAAGAGCCATCAAAACCTTATAAATTAACACAATTAATTATAAATACTCCCATTGGTAATCTACAAGCCTGAATACCGAACAGTAGATTTCCTCTCTAAACAAGTTACCAGCGACGAAAAGAAAAAACATGCGACAAATGACGCCGGACAACAGTTTTTTTTTCTCTCGAGAATCCAGTCAATGGATTTAATTTGTATCACCTACGACATATCCCGTAAGAAGGATCGCGCCGCGAATGCACATATAGCTTCCGCTTCTATAGACGGATGGAAACGTATAAGGAAAGTTGATCCGTGAGAGGATGCAGATTGTAGAACGTCGGTGATCATCAATTATTATTGGATCGAGAGGAGGATACACCATCAGAAAGTAGAGATTTCAATGAACAAAAAGCCCACCGACTTTAACGAAAAAGCAGATATTTTTACGCGAGAATTTTCGATTGAAAATTAGGGTGCTTCTTCGATATCAAGTCAAAATAAGGTGAACACATAATTTTTTTTAATCAGAAAAATTATAGTGTGTTTTGGAGTTTTCACCAGATTTCGTGATTTTTTTTTGTAAAAATGTGTGAATTCAAAAGTTGTAGATCTTTTTATCAATTACATCAATGTCATTCAACTTTTTTCCATATGACTCGTAGTTTTGCCTTAAATCGAGATAAACCGTTTTTTACCCTTAAAAACCCACCCCCTTCCACTTAAATAAATGAATAAATTTATTTTCCTTTCGATTCCTTTGCATTGCCAATTACTACATTTATACAGGGTGACTCACGGTAGATGGTAGGTTGAACGTTTCTGGAGAACAGGACTTAGGATTATTATGAAAATTTGTTTTCTTGGGTAATCAGTTTTGTTCTATCGATCTCAGCATTGCGGCGTTGCCGCTTCTATCAAAAAGTAGCAACAACTTTGTTATTTCAAATGGAACACCCTGTATTTTATTTCATTTTCAGATTCTTCCTGAAGAGCTGATTTCGTCGATACAACATACTTGCTCGAGATTTTTCAAATTTAGGAATTTTTTTTGTCGAAACTATTCATTTTTGCTCAAAAGGGCTTACATATCCCTATCTCAACTTTCCATTTACTATCGATTGATATTTAATTGAAACAAATACGGGTGATTCAGAATTTAGAGTTTTGCATCACCCTCTATTTGTTTCTATTAAATGTCAGTAGATAGTAAATGAAAAGTTAAGATAGGGACATGTAAGCCGTTTTGAGCAGAAATGAATAGTTTCGACACAAAATATTCCTAAACTTGAAAAATCTCGATTTTTCACACCATATATCTCTGTAATCTTTCTCGCTATTCCCCAAGTATGATATATCGACGAAATCAGCTCTTCAGGAAGAATCTCAAAATGAAATGAAATACAGGGTGTTCCATTTGAAATAACAAAGTTGTTGCTACTTTTCGATAGAAGCGGCAACACTGTATCGATGAAAATATTTTAGACGGATAGAGCAAGTTTGATTATCAACGCCCACAAATTTTCGAAATGATCTGTCTTTCTGTTCTCCAGATACTTCTAATGTTCCATCCAGTGTGAAACACCCGGTAGATTCTGCATTTCTTTGACTTGTATGAAATCTCACTATATTCTCGACCTCAGATCGACCGTGAATTATTTTTTCTTTCATTCTTGTTATATTCTTTCACTTTTTCAATGGATTCCATCCTGCTATAATTTTTTTTCATTTTTTACCATTTTCAAAGGCTTCACCACTGGTCTATATTGGCTAGAAAAATTGGTGTGCACAATCAGAGCGTAATTTTGTTCTATAAGATTTCTTCTATTACCTATATAAAATAAGAGCATCATCATGTTTCCGAAATCAACAGTTTTTAAATTAGTGCGTTATGGAGTTTGACGTTGGACTTTTATTCTGAGAGTAGATAACTTGGAGACTAAATCATAATTCGAAGACAAACACCCATAATAATATGTGAAATTTGCTCGACTATAATGGTATATACTGTATATACCAGAAAGTCGTCTTTGTTGTGACAAAGTTCATCTAGTTTTTTCATTTCATTGTTAAACTGATGTGGATTTTCAATGAATGGACGTTAATATGTCAGTAATCGAATAAACGAATTTCTCTTCATTCTTATTACACTCGTATTTCTTTTTTCAATAGATTAACCAGTTTGATTATTTTTCCATATGTCGTGAACTCTATATGTGTGACACTGTATATGGCAGATATAAATGAAATTCAAAAATATCAAAATTACCAATAAAAGTTATATTTCCTTGGACACAATAGAATGCCATGGAAACCAGAAGATAAAACAAATAAGTGAACTTCTGACACTTAAAATTAGAAGAAAAAAATACGATACATCAGTTAAAAAAAAACAATATTCCGTTAATCTAAATAATATGGCTTATCAATATTGTTATCTCAATAAGTGAAAAACGGGTTGAGGAAACATTAGATTAGCAAACCATATTATATATTTGGAAACAGAAAAAAAAGCATTTCCCTATAGTTGAGGCTGCATAGGTAAGGGTCAAAACTCGGGTCAAAATATAAGAGAAGAGCCTGTACTTTCAGACCGATTGGTTGAAAATTTGGTGAGGGTTATCCAAAGTATTCGTTTCAGCTTCAATTGACTTCAAATTTCGATTTTATATCAGCAATGAACCCCGACTTCAATATTTAAACTGGAACTTCCTATATAATGATGTATTTTTTAAATGAACCATATATCCATCAGATTTGCGCTACTCTTGAGTTATTTCAGCTTATTCTAAATTTTTGACAGATGAATGATTATTTCAATATTTTTAGTGTTTGTCTAAATCAGCCAAACACATAGGTACCAACGTCATGTTTGAATTGAATTTTTGAATTCGAAAAAAGGCAATATTCCTGGCAGTGTAAAACCTTCAATTTCCAATTCCAAAATTAAAGCGTCGACGACACAACTCAATCAATGAGTTTCATAGGCGTCTCTGCATTATAGCTTCCTGACAACCAACACAAGAGGTGATACAACTTCCCCCGAGCTTCTGTCGCTTATAAATTCATCAAATCCAAAAATGAAACCGCGCAAACGACACTAAGCAGGTGCTGTATAGTCTTCAGGCGCGCATATATACACATCACGAATCGATGTCATCCCAGCATAACCGGAAACATAAGATATTTCCCGTTGGATATGACGATGCCCCGCGTTTCCTATTCAGAAATTGATAGCGAACCTGCCTTCTAATAACAGTAATTATCTCAAATCGACGATAAACCAGCTTGAGGCGTGTGTGAGAAATGAAAGACAGGTTGCGGCAGTAGTTTCCATCCTGTCTAGATTTTTACCATCTTTTTTTCGATGCTAATCGTATGCATATATCCAGCAGCTTCCGCTGAGGCCTCAACAAGATCACATCGTGCTTGATGGGATATCATTAGGCATGGGAAAAAATCGATATAGCTATATCGATAACTATATCGATATATCGATAAATATTGATCTATAAATCAAAAGAGCAATATATGTTTTTCATTTTGTATTTTTTCAGGAATTTGATGAATCCATAGAAAAAGCAAGCCGCAAATTTGAAATAATCGGTCCGATTCTTTAAAAAGTGGTTAACACAGTGGATACATTAGTAACGTTGTTAACAACTACTTTTTTAACCACTTTAGATTTTCCACTATTCATATGTGGTATTCTTCAAATACGAAATTTATCAAGGTTGCTAATTTCTTACATTTCCACTCAGTGGTAAATAAATGCGGAAAAGTTCGTAACTCCTCTTCTTTTTTATTATAGTTTGCTGTTTTTCTGCGATTTCAACAGATTGCTTTTTGGTCTTCTGTGTCCGGGACTGCCAAGTTTTTCGTGAATAATTGCAGGAATAATAATTATATGTTTTGTTAATGAACCTAGTGAGGTAGATATAAATATATCCTGGAATGCATATTATTACACAGGATCATTGCTCATTGATTCAGCTAGGTATCTAATTTTCCTGTAGCAATACATTCTACCATGTTGAACATCATTGGTTATATCAGAGACATCATTAACATTAATATTCTTGGTTTGTATAATTTCATAAGGCTCTATATAATTGGATGCTATCTGCTGTTTCTTGAGCATATATATGTAGATATTTTTATGATATTTTTTTCAGTAGGAAGGTATAGGTTCTCAATAATATCGATACCATATAATTATTTCCTGAGCGACTCAAATCCTGATAACTGTAACAAATTTCCTTCATAACTACCTCTTCAAATATATATCACCTTTATGATGAATTATTACTTCATTTCCACCAGTAAAATCTGGTGGATAAATTAGTCACTTTATCAGTGGTAAACCAACGACAAGTTGTTAAATTTTTTTCCATTTTGACGTTAGAGAATTGAAAATTCGGAAAGTGATTCAAATAACAACTGACCTTCCTATTTGCCACCCAAATGACAGTTGTTGAGATAACCACTTCCTTAGAGAATTAGACCGAATGTACTGTTAAAGTGCAACTATTTAGTATCAAGGTTAGTATTCTTAATATATATTATTTATAGGTACTTATACTTTATTCATATCGCGTAGTGTGCTGAGACATACAGGGTTGTAAGTTGGACGTTCGGAATGATTCATTATCTTTGGAACAACTCGAGTTATATGAACAAAATTTTATACAGGGTGATAGTTATTTATTATTAACTCATTGACTTCGATAATCATATCGATATATATTGATATATTTTGATAATACAATAATTTAATTATTACCAAGAGTATAGAAACTAATTTTTTTCCTCACGAGAAATGAATGAAAGATGGTTCAATCAACAAAGAAACAAACAAAAATATTATTCTTTCAAATACACAGTAGAATAAAAATATCATTTTATGACTGTTTCGGTGATGTGTAAAAACATAAATTTGAGTTTTACTTCTTTTTTCGAATTGAGTTCGAAAAATATGGTTCATTTGTCTCAAACTTCTTTTGCTATTATAACTGAATCAAAAATATTTTCTCAATCATGCATGGTACCTACAAGCAAAATATGTATCATTCGTCTTTTCATTATATAGATTTCTGAGACATTAGGAAAGTGCTGATTTTTTTGTTAATGTTCAACATCCTGTATCTCAGAAATGAAACGTTTGTTTGCGGAACTATGTTCATATATGAATATATATAATCTCTAAATAATCCAAGGATTTTCGCCCTCTTGGCTCAGCATTCAATTATGAAACACCCTATATAGACTATATGAAAAACCCTACGAAATATTTCAATTCGATTCTCTATTTAATCTTGACTGATTTAGTATTCAGCTTATTCCTTGCGATTTTGATGATTAATCGCATAGGAAAAAAGTAACCAATTTTTTTTATTTCGAATATTTAGAAGTGAAATACAGTTACCCTGCTCGAAGTTTCATGATAATTCACATGATTGGATATGGATATGGATTGAATATGACATCGTTGAATTGATTATTTCATTCATGCTAAAATACACGTTTTTGATTGGTTGAAATGATTGTGTTGATAAGCAATAACACCATGTTTTCGATTTTGTATTTCGGCTCCTGATTGGCTATTGGATACCTTACATGCTGTGTTTTCGTTTCTGTATTTCGCTTTCTGATTCGTAGGCAGTAAGGTAGTTTAATTAAACAACGACTTACCAGTTGCAATGTGTCATAGTATTTTCCGATTCCCTGGTAAATAAATGAATGCCACTACACCAAATTTTCGTCGGAACCATGATAAACACACACTAATAATATGTATTCCCTTCATTTCCCACAAAATATGGATAATTTCAGCAAGAATCAATCTAATGTAACCTAACCACACAAATTGTAGCTCAGTAGTACCTAGTGCATATAGGTAATCTTGCCTACATCATACAATGGCATAAATGTATTGTTGATTGCATAACGAATCTTCTTGTGTCGAACTACAATGCATAATCAAAATAACTATAATTCCATAAACTGTACGTTTAATATTGATTTAAACAATAAATAGGAAATCATCAGAATGGCTTGATTTTATTCATGAAATAATCTGAACAAATACAACTCGTGTTATTGATGATTATCGAAAATTCCTTCTCTTTTTCGAAACAAATCATGTTGCAATAAACACGTAGGTGAAACATCAAGTATTATTACTGATCATCAGCAGCAAAAATATCATTCATTTTATACTTTCCAGTAGGTACCCCTTTCTAACAAATGAAAACTTGGAGAGCTATCAACTAACCTTTATAAATAATGGCCATAGTATCCAAAATCCTTCGAAGAACAAAAACCTTCCAGCCAAATCATCGGCGGCACTTACACAATTTGCTAGTCCTCAAAAAAAACATGAAATCCAGTCATTTATCGCGCGTAACACCTTCAGCAGCAATGAAGACGAAAAACGGCGTTCAACTGTCGAGAAGGAAGAGCAAGGAGACAGAAGAAGGTTGGAAATAGAGAGCAGCTTGGCATTGTTGAGGAAGAAGCGGACCATGTCCGAACACATTTCAAGCAATAGTTGGCGATATGTATGCAATATTCTTAGGCCAACATTATGGCTTATCTAGCTTTCACTATCGGTTTCATCCTAGTTTTCATTGTTTTGCGTGCCTCCTCAATAATATGCAAAATATTGAATGGAATAGTTATCGTTCCGGGAACCTAGGTAAAGTTATAATAGCAATAGTTACTGCGATATTTCAATAAAGAAAGAACATTTAACTGAATCGGGCGTACGTCCCAGAAAAGTACTCTCTCGAAAATATGAATGAAAATAACAATCATAGAATACAAAATATACAAAAAATTAAAGGCGCTACCGTCGAAAGATATTTAAAAAATTTTGTTTCAATCATGTTCGGTACATATTCACTTCAAACTCATTGGAAAATGGCTCCATGGAATCTTTAGATCAAAATCTAATATTCACATTTTTGTATTGATACCAGCAGATACCTGTGAATTTAGACACGTTTATCAAAATATAGACGAAATCAAGAGATTTGGGACCAGGCCCAGGATAGGAAGTGAATTCACCAGTCAATATCTATCCATCTCTATATATTCGGTATATATGTAGATCATTCAAATTATGAAGAAAAGTTTCGGACTTCCATTGTCTAAAGGTATGAAGATTTGAATCCTGAGAAAAGAAAAGATGAGTTATGCTGAAAAAACGAAATAAGTGATGAATAAAAATAAAAATTAACTATTTTATCGAATCAAGAAGATTCGAGTATCAATAAATCAGGTTAGTATTAGTGTTAGTATATATGAAGTCGAAAAATGTAGATTTAAATGGGAGTTTAACTAGTCGATGAGCCTGAAAATAAGAAAAAATTGAATTAGAAATCAATAGCCTAAAAAAGAAAGGTTGAATTAGAAATCAATAGCCTGAAAAAACAATGGAAGTCCGAAACTTTTCTTCACAACTCGAGACATTGTCAGCCACCTTCAAACAAAAATTCAAATTATGTATGTACATCATTTTGATATCGTGAAAAAAAAGTAAAAAATCAATAAAACCTGTAACTGTAACACCAGTATAAAGGAATCAATGAATTATGTTTAATTTTTAGTTTCTATCTTTATCACAGAATGTAGTCCAACATATTTTTTTTCTGTAGATTTTGATATATGTAGACAGAAAAGTAGTTGAACATACCAAAACAATGTGTTTGTTTGGTTCATTTCAAGAAGCAACAAGATATCAAATTTTTATATTCACACCATCTTCATACGTAGCATTTGTCTGTGAAAATTCGCTATTCATATACAGGGCTATTCAAATTCGAGTCTATGCATGGGGATTTCGATAACGGTGAGAGATAGAGGGTTGGTTAAAAGGGGGCAAAGTAGCGTATTTTAGAGGTTGATTACATGGATGAATAAAATCTTACCTAGCTTCTTCAGTTCTGGAGTTATACAGGAAAAATTAAGAATTTCGAAATTCTTCTTTTGCCTATATCTTTTTATTTTACAGAGATTTTTTCAAAATTTTGCCTCTTTGCCATACCAACTTTATGTAGCCTTTCCAAATATCTGAATTAAAATTATATACAGGGTATCGTATAGATTGGGCCACCCTCAACTATTAATTTTCAAATACGGACCTGTATTTTTTCTTGCATTTTTTTGAATGCCAAGAGTCATGTTTCATATTGACGTAGTATTTTCATCTGAATTATAGAGTGTTTTGGAAATATTGAACTATTACCAGTAAAATGTCAACTTTAATTTTTCCTGTATAACTCCAGAACTGAAGAAGCTAGGTCAGATTTTTTTCATCCATATAATTAACCTCTGAAATACGCTACTTTGCCCCCATTTAACCAACCCTCTATCTCTTACCGTTATCGAAATCCCCATGCATAGACTCGAATTTGTATATAATCGAATGAAACCATGACCATAATGTTTGATCACGTATAATACGAATATATCTGGTAGTTTGAATTATTTCTTGGGCAAATCCTCGGGTAAATCATATTGGGTGATGAGTCCAAACATGTATCCCTGAGGAACACCGCACAACTTTTGAGACTAAAATTATATCAGAATGGTTCTTTGTGCAGACAACAGACTATTAGGAATCAGTTGGAAGCAATCTAGCGGGTATTGAAGAGAAATCAAAACACATCGATTAGATTAGCCATTGTTCGAAATTTGCAATTCAAATAGCTTGTTCATCAATAGTAATTATACAAACCTTGCAAAACACGAAATAAAAACGAAACCATACACTCGTACCCAACGACGTGTGACAAACGCCTTGAATCAAGCGTGTTTTTTTCGAAAAAAACATATCGAAACTGAAGAATAAATTGCCTAGACAAACGCATGTAGAAACAACAATCACATATATTTTAACTTTGAACGTATTAACCTGGATTAGGTAATAAAACTTTCAGATTCGGCGGGCCGTAACTGATGATTTTTAATTGCAAAATTTCGTTTAATAACTTCATAAGCTCGAAGGAGAGATATCCATCTCTTTGTTTCGTACACTTAACACTCTTCATGAAATCGAAAACTGTTAGAGCAACCGTGATAATCACAAGTGGATTGCAAAAGCAATAAGGCCATGAGTCACTTTTTACGAAGAAGAAACAGACCAGTCAGCTTCTCCTTTCGTCAATTGTACGAGGTTTTTTTCCGGAAGTGACGTCGCCTTTGTTTCTTTTAATGACTCACCCTGTATTTAACAGAATTTTTGGATTCCTCACATGATACTGATTCAAATTCGTAAACTGTTTTTGAGTTATTCGAATGTTTATATTATAGAACAATAAGTGACAAACGCAGCCTATCGACATATTCATGAGAATTGATATTTTCAGTGATATGAATATTGAAGGTTGAACGAATAACCTACCAAAATCTCACCTGACCAACTATAAATAAGTTACAGGATGCATAAAAGTTGAGGTGCTGCAAAATCTCAACTTTTTCAAATGGAAACCCAATTTTTTCTTCTCATGATTGGATTGATTCTATAATGAAAATGATCCCTGTAGTTCTAATTCACTTTCCTTTATCCAAAACCCATAGTTTCGGAGAGAATCATGAGGAATCACAACATTAAGTAAAAATAAGTTGTTCCAATGAAAATAACAAAACTATAATGATCTAAATCAACTCAGCCTAGGCTGTTTACCAAACCAATCATGTTATTATTTAGGAATCAATAAAAAAATCGTTTTTTTGAAGAATATTGAACTTCCTATATTTTAGACAAGAATGATTTTCAGACATATGTTTATATGAACTATATTTTTATTTAAAAAATATGACCTCGACGTTTCGTGCAGTATTGATATACAAAATTGAAACAATCTGTATGGATAGCGTAAACTGATGAAGATATAACTACCCTGTATGTGGAATTCAAGTGGTGTGGTTTTTTCGCTCTGACGTCATTCCGTAACAATATTGAAAAAAATTAAATACCGAGTTGAATATATTGGTTATTTTCAACATATTCGATGAATTGGAGACAATTTTTTTGTGACGGGAAAAAACGTAGGTATAACATTTTATCTCTGCACTAAATTCGCAATTTCTGAATCAGATCACAGAATTTAATTGACAGATATTTGTTTACTTGAAAAGTGTCCTTTGCAACTCAAGTGTATGTTATTGTCGCTATAAGTAAGTACAACAGACTACCTACCAGTTTAAAAATTCAAATTTCGTATCGATGATTTTCAGATTTTGATATATCTGTAATGTTTTTTCAATATTTAATCATCCTTTTTCCCGACAACACAACCTCGAGCTAAAAATTTTTATTCTCGTTTCCCTTGTACTTGTATAATAAATAACTATTATTATAATCATTGATTGACCTCTATGCGCTTTCGAAGATTGTAGTAAAATTCTACAAATTTTCAAACAGTGCTACAGTCATAAATAAAATAAATCGTATCGATAAATTTTGGACTTACCGTCATGCAAAAAATTATTGTTCGTGGGCGAATTGGCACCGTTCGGGTGTACAGGAGAGTGGACGATGATCGGCTTTCGGTCTTCTCCGACCAACCCTCCGGTTACTTGCGAGTAGTCGATGTACGTCATTTCCGGAACGTGGATCGTCCCATCGTACAAGTTTGTCGACACGACAGAATTGCACAGAGCTCGTTCCTTCTCGACATCTGAAGAAAACAAGGGATATTAAGGGATATAAGATTTGGTGATTTCATCTCTTCATCGAATTTTTGGGAGATATAGAACCGAAATCATGGATTTATTCAATTTATTCAATTTATTCAATTTATTCAATTTATTCAATTTATTCAATTTATTCAATTTATTCAATTTATTCAATTTATTCAATTTATTCAATTTATTCAATTTATTCAATTTATTCAATTTATTCAATTTATTCAATTTATTCAATTTATTCAATTTATTCAATTTATTCAATTTATTCAATTTATTCAATTTATTCAATTTATTCAATTTATTCAATTTATTCAATTTATTCAATTTATTCAATTTATTCAATTTATTCAATTTATTCAATTTATTCAATTTATTCAATTTATTCAATTTATTCAATTTATTCAATTTATTCAATTTATTCAATTTATTCAATTTATTCAATTTATTCAATTTATTCAATTTATTCAATTTATTCAATTTATTCAATTTATTCAATTTATTCAATTTATTCAATTTATTCAATTTATTCAATTTATTCAATTTATTCAATTTATTCAATTTATTCAATTTATTCAATTTATTCAATTTATTCAATTTATTCAATTTATTCAATTTATTCAATTTATTCAATTTATTCAATTTATTCAATTTATTCAATTTATTCAATTTATTCAATTTATTCAATTTATTCAATTTATTCAATTTATTCAATTTATTCAATTTATTCAATTTATTCAATTTATTCAATTTACTCAATTTATTTAATTTATTTAATTCATTCGATTTATTCGATTTATTTAATTTATTTAATTTATTCAATTTATTCAATTTATTCAATTTATTCAATTTATTCAATTTATTCAATTTATTCAATTTATTCAATTTATTCAATTTATTCAATTTATTCAATTTATTCAATTTATTCAATTTATTCAATTTATTCAATTTATTCAATTTATTCAATTTATTCAATTTATTCAATTTATTCAATTTATTCAATTTATTCAATTTATTCAATTTATTCAATTTATTCAATTTATTCAATTTATTCAATTTATTCAATTTATTCAATTTATTCAATTTATTCAATTTATTCAATTTATTCAATTTATTCAATTTATTCAATTTATTCAATTTATTCAATTTATTCAATTTATTCAATTTATTCAATTTATTCAATTTATTCAATTTATTCAATTTATTCAATTTATTCAATTTATTCAATTTATTCAATTTATTCAATTTATTCAATTTATTCAATTTATTCAATTTATTCAATTTATTCAATTTATTCAATTTATTCAATTTATTCAATTTATTCAATTTATTCAATTTACTCAATTTATTTAATTTATTTAATTTATTTAATTTATTTAATTTATTTAATTTATTTAATTTATTTAATTTATTTAATTTATTTAATTCATTCGATTTATTCGATTTATTTAATTTATTCAATTTATTCAATTTATTCAATTTATTCAATTTATTCAATTTATCCAATTTATTCAATTTATTCAATTTATCCAATTTATTCAATTTATTCAATTTATTCAATTTATTCAATTTATTCAATATATTTAATTTATTCAAGTTATTTCATTTATTCAATATATTTAATTTATTCAAGTTATTTCATTTATATAATTTATTTAATTTATTTCATTTATTCATTTAATTCAATTTATTTAATACATAATTCAATCAACTCATTTTATTTATTTTAAGCATTATCATCATAAATCATTTTCCTATTGATCATACCTATAATATTTCTTTTTTTTTCATTATATTTTGAAATTAAGCCAGATGAATGAACATTTCTGTGTATCAAAATAGATGTTGTAATATTATTATTTTTTTATGAAAATCAAATTGTTAAGTCTGTTAATGTTTCGTATATTATAATGTAGCATTGTTATAAAGAATTTTGAATAAATGGAAATTATTAATAAATCGAACTAATTTCATCTATATCCTTTATAAATAATATGATTGATAGATTCAGATTGTTTTATGTATCATACAATGTTCTCGATGTTATTTCGTCTCCATATCAATTGGCAAGCAGTTTTTGAAGGTTCCATAGTTGTTATCATGCTTGGAAACTTTTTTCATGCAGTGTGATCAATAATTTTTCTCATGGAAGAATTCTTCTATTTCATCAGATACCAACATTATTGGAATGAAAATTTTCTATTGAATTTTTCAAAAATCAACCCCAACCCAGGTTCATGCCGCTGAATGTTTATAGTTTTCAAATTAAGGAAAATAGTTGGATTGAAATGATAGAATAATGAATGGATAAAAATTTGAAACACAACTCAAGTATCAATATCATCAATCACAAAAAAAATGTATTCACAAAAATCAGAGTTATAATGGATAGGGCATATTATAGGTGGTCTACCAGAAACTATTGAGAGGTCATTAACATCCCGATTATTTTTGCATGTTGTATATGGATATAGTCATTTATTTACAATAAACAGGTAGCTAGGAGGTCATGAATCACTGTGCGCATGAATGCGATTGAAACTGAACACAAAACAATATTTAAATACTGAATTTCACATTCGAGACACGAATCATCCAGCTACAAATAATTCATTTATAAGCACATGCCAAGTACGTACGATTTCGTCTCCCTTGACGCAAACACATTCAATACCAATGCAAGTTGACGTAGATCAAGGTAAACGCGATCAAATCTACCACGCAAACCGAAAACGAAATTAATAATGTTTCACTCGAAACAGTCGAAAAACAAAGCCTTTCATGGACTTGGATGGGTGCCCAGTTAGCTGAGTCACCCTGTACATAATATATACATGCATGGGTATATCAGTGACCGTAAGATTTATTGTACAATCGAAGATAACTATACTTACATTGGCTGACAATATTTGTACGCAATCATTATGAACGGTGATTATAAAACATACATTAGTTTCGAGAATTTGAAAAGGTACAATTTGTATACGGATTTCGACATGATAGGAAAGTGCCTCGTACACTCCATTGGCGGTATTCCGCTATTAGATAGGCACGCAACAGAAAAAATTAACGTTTCACCACCACCTGTTGACTAAAAAACTATCCTTTCGAACGTTTCGAACTCATGAGACAGTGATACTTGACTACTTGACTTATCAACCTGAATTCATTTCATTGACTGATGGGAAGAAGACACCAAAACATGGTAGCACTATAACGGTCGGACTGAATACTAAACGCTGCATGATATACCTACAGGGTTGATGTAAACATTGTAAATACTGTTGAAATATATTTTTGTCTACCCTTTTCACTCATCTTAGGTATTAATTGGTGAATATTTGACAGTTGAGATTAATTTTCTCATTTTGTTTTTTTCTGTTGATGACCTCTATGAAACCATCATCTCGAGTTTTTGTAGCGGTATTTAAGGATTAACCCGTTCAACAATTCATAAAACATTGCTGCAATAAACTCATCATTATTTATCTGCAGATATAGTTCCTCGAGGAATGGGATGCAGGTAGAATATTATTCTCGAGGCATCTCAGATCACAATTTTCATTTTCATTAGAGTAGGAAGCAATGAAACAGGTCTGAAATTTGCGTGAATATTATAGAAGAACAATGGAACGTCAGCAACTTGCAAACACGCTGGAAATGTATCTATTCAAAAAGTTTTATTGATGGATTCTATCAAAATATTCGAAGTATCAGGTAATGTTAATAGCTATTTGTGTATTTAGAGCGCAAAGTGATAGATTGCAGTTCGAAAAAGAAGACGATAATCTTTGCATTCGAAATACACACAAGATTTTCTATACAAACACAGTTCCTACACAAGAAAACTCGATACATCACTCAATTAACGTAAATTTCATGATATTCTTCATCTAAATCATTAATTTCATTAATTATTCACTATTCTATTGAAACTTAATCCAATAATTCATACATCAAACAGAGAAGAAGAGAAAATAACTCATAGATTAAAAAAGAATTGCCCTGCTAGGGATCCAACCCGGGCTGGCGGCTTGAAAAATCGCACTTTGAACCCGTTGGCTATTGAGGCTACTTGAAAACTTATGTTTATCCCACAGTTATAATACGTTATGAATCAAAAATATATAGTGAAACTTATTTTTGCTTTTTATTCAACGAACTGTTTTTATTCGAGAAATACGACAAGTTTAGGATACTTACTTTGATATCTTCAACATTGGATCATTTAATGTCACCATGTCATAAATCTATCATATCATAATAATTCATACTTTTCCTCGATTTCTCTGTTATAGGAGGTTCAAATTTACAATGTTCGCACTCTCTGCTACATCATGAGATGTGTTAGATGATCCACTGTCACTATTATTTTCCATCATGCAACAGAATGATGAGTTCGTTTCCAACAATGATGGATGCGAGTGCGCGAATATGCTGTCACTCAATGACATTATTTCCGCGCACGAGCGGCAATGCTGTCACTTAATGACATCCTTCGGAAAACGTCAACTTTGTGTTGGGATTCGAAAGTGTCGAAGGCTACTTTATTAAAACGTTTGTAGAAAAAAAAACACTTTCAGTGAAATATTATCCCATCATCCTGACTTTCAACTTTTATTTCAGACCCAATTTCTTCAATTCCATCCACAGTAGTTGATGACAGTGTTGACGACAGGCGAAATTTCAAATCACCAGATCGATGAATCAAAAACCACCAGTTTGAAAAATAAAATCACCACTATGTGAAAAAGGGAAATGTTGGTTTGTTTAGCAATTTTTTTAACAAAAAGCGTAATAATAACCCAAAAAATTCCACCTCAAGATAAATAATACAATACATGGAATATTCATGCTTGTAGAATGCATTTTGTTCACTGAACTCAAACGAGATTTTGTTCCAATAACGGAGGGGGGGGGGGAGAGGAAACTGATGATGAATCTGTATATCCACTTTTACAAATTACAAATCAGTTGAATCAAACAATTGCTCTATTTATGCTACATAGTTTACTTGCATCAATCACTATCCATCGTATAATTATTTTGAATTTTGATATTTCGAGGTCGAGAGTTAATAAGATGATGCTTTTTTCTTCTCATTTTTCCAATTTGTCATGAAAAAACCAAAAATCACCAGATATGCCAAAAAAATGAAAAATATTCACCAAATCACCAGAAGAACCTAAAAATAACCAAATCTGGTGATACATCATCAACATCGGCAACCCTGGTTGATGAATACCTAGCTGGCGAATACGGCAGATGAATAAAACGTTTCTCCTACCTTTCTGCAGAAGTTCGAGATGCTCCCACAAGATGTCTCCGACAAAGGCAGGGGCTCTGGCGGAAAACGCCTCTTTGCCCATGGCGCACATGTCCTTGCCCTTCATCCTGAACTGGTTCAAAGGGATGCAGTCCAGAGAGAACTCTTTGGCGGCCCATTGCAGCCAATGGGCCACGTGGCTTTCCGACCACTGTCTGGGATCTGTAATGCAAAGAAACTTGATTGAATGAATGAGGATAACTCATGATGGTGTCTTCAGTTGATTTTTGCATCTTAGCCGAAACACCAAGCGACGATGTACAGTGCCGTTCGCCTTTTCATGTTTGATGGGAAATTTAAAAAAAACACACTTTTTTGGAAAAAATCTAAAAATGTTTTTCATAACAGAATGGAAAGAAATCTGAGATTTAAAAATGAAAATATATTTTTCCGTAGATTCAAAATTGAAAAAAATACATTTCTGTCAAAGATATTCATTAGTAAAGCCATCGACAGTAATATTTTGAATAAGATATTGTGAAAATTACAATCTATTTCTATGATTTTATTCGGAGAAAATTTTGAATATAAGTTCATTTATAGAGCGTCGGATCAATAATTATTCGTTCATAATAATGTTACGAACTGCTGGCATTTCCGAGAAGGTCGGAAATCATCATCCCGACGCGTGATTCACAGCGGAGGTATCGGTCGCAGACGCACCGCCGTCGAATATGAAAAATACTTCCAGTTTATTCCTGTTATTTCTGGACAATGATGTTTTTACCTATATAAGAACCGCGGTTTCGCGGACAAGTTAGTTATAGTTTTGGAAGAGTTCAGTTTTAGAAAGAAAGCTAGTACAGTGAACATTGAGATTTGTAAAGCGAATATCGTTGTGATTTAAGTGTTTATTGAGTTGTATTAAGTGTGTTTAGTGAAATAAATTGTTCAGTTTTGTACTGAGTGTTTTAAATTCACGAACTCAAGTGGAAATAACGTAACAATATAAAAAATCAAATTAAGATTATGTATATGAATTTTTGAGCCCGAACGTTAGGTATATTTTCAATTAATTAACCAAAAGTCTTCTCACAACTTATTAGAGTGCTCTACCAAATTAATCGTGATAAAATGTCATTTTTCCCTTACCCGACGAGCCATCATGTTGCCATTTGAAAAAAATAATACAAATTTCAGAATCAATCATAGCTGAAATAATTTCATCGCAAACATTGAAGTTGTATTTTTACGACAAATCAGACAAATGGTTGTCTAAATGCCATATGGAGACAAAAAAACTGAAAATATACCAGGTGTCCCACCAAATCTCATTCCATTATATCCGAAAAGAAAAAAGTTATATAGGGGCGAGCCACCTTGGACATCGTTGACATCCGGTACAAATAAACATTCAATTGAAACACCCTGTAACTCAGTAAGGAGCCACATTATAAGTCAATTTACTAACAATAACCTATCAATTAAACATCCTAGAAAAAAAATCGAATATTTTGAAACGAAAAAACAATGAATTGGAAAAAGTTGAATACACGGTGTTCTTATAAATGTAATCTCAATATTGAAGGGGGTATAAAACATTGGTTTTCTCTCCGATTTTGATTAAACTTGGTATGGTTTGTTAGCAATAACCCAGTAAAAAGGGGCTTTCTTCGAATATTTCCATCGTATGTTGAAAATCCCATATGAAGCGGGACATTTTCGATCAATTATAGCGAAAAATTCCCGGCGGGACATATTCGGGCTGGTAAATACCCGGTAGGTATCGAAAATTAACCGCTCGGTCCGTGTATCTATAGTAACGATTGTTAAAATGTACATTTGTCATCTTGACAGGCATAAATACTGAATTAACTCCGGAAATATTCTACCGAATTACACTCGTGCATCAAAATAAACCTGATAATTTTCCATTCAAGCATGATGTCAGTAAAAAAACTGCATTCGGTTATTTTCATATTTTGCAAAATATGAAAATGAACTCATGCAGTTTCGGTTATTTTCATATTTTGCAAAATATGAAAATAAACTCATGCAGTTTTTAGACAACATGCTTTCATGGAAAATTATCGGTAATTTTGAAGCACTTGTGTAATTACTCCCGATAATTCCAAATTATAGTCATGAAAGTTGGTTATTTTATGATGGTAAAAATCATTGCACACAACTTTTTTCTCTGATTGAACGAATGGAAATACCTACAATTTTAAAGTGAAAAATCTAGGACTTTCTGCCAAAATGTTTATAACATTCAAACTAGAGGAGAACTTTATCTGAACTAAACGATCTCGGATTTACAGGGTGAAGGAAGATACCTAACCCAAATATGCACCAGCACATGTCAATACAGGGCGACCAGCCCACCAAATCAATAGCGTATCACCACCCAACAATGCTGAAACTGAAATGTCATCGACATAATATCTCTCTGACCGTATCGCCCGTCCACCGTATGACACGAAAAATCTAATAAAGCCTCGGACATGAAAGCCGATATGCCATTAAATCAGGTGATCTCACAAAAGTTTATTCAAAACGAACGCTGGCACCGTCACACTTTGCCGATTCTCAATGGGAACGCCGGAAACTTTTGCTGACCCGCGCTCTCATCAGATTGTTTCCGGTGGGTCTTTGTTTATGCCGAGTTTTGCGCCCCTCTGATGGCCCTCTGGCGATCGGTGAGCGATTCATGCGTGTGCACCGTATTGTGCTTTTGCAACGTTGGTATGTCGAGAATTTCGGAATCGAGATCGATTTGGAATGAGGCAAATGTGGAAACTGCACTCCAAACAACTTTTCATTCATGTTTCATGCATGGAGAATAGCTATTTGTATTACTAGGGAGGAAAGTGCCACTTTTCCTCCCGCAGGATGTTGTTTACTGCACGACGCGAAGCGGAGGGCAGTAAACATCCAAGGGAGGAAAAGACACTTTACTCCCATGTAATACATATGATTTTTCCTCCTATACCCACTAAATAAACCTTTTAAAAATGATCGACACTTCATTCAAATAGGCACATATATTGTGCATATTGTTTTTCATACCTGTCTTTAGATTTTTGTGGTAGTAAGGTTAATGACGCTATGTTGGCTTGTTCCTTAATATTAGGTGGTGTATTTGGAAATTTAAAATCACTTGAATCGCTCCCCATTTTTCAAAAATTCAACTAAGTTTAATGAATGTAGCGACTTTGCACCTCAAAAGTCAATCGCCGTGTTTACTGTCAGTGAGCCATAGCATACTATGCTTTTCTTATTCTGAACTTAAAAAACGTATATCTAAGATTCCTGAAGTTGAAATTTGTATTGAAGAACTACGTTGAAGTAACATTAATGTTTGATTTTTACCAAAAAACAGGATATACAGGATGTTCTAGAAATTATTGAAACAATATGAATAAAATGAATTCACAAGTTTCATCGTTTGCAACTTACTTGAAATGAGGGGAAGGAAAAGTATGAGTTTCCTCCCTGATTTGAGGGAGGAAAGTGTGTACTTTCTATAGGGGTATATAGGAGGAAAAAATCATTACTTGAAAAATGAACGTACAGGGTAGGGTCTTCACCGTTCACGGATATTTTGAACCCCCCCTTAACTTTTTCGTTCGATTTTAATTTTCAAAAAAATGATCCCATGTAGTTTTTATGCAGATTTCATATATTTGAACAGAAAAAAAGTTATGGACACCAAATAAATTTTTTTAAACTGGACACCCTATATATCTTGTCACTTTTGGATAGAGTATATTTTTCCGATTTCAAATATATACACATGTATCATGTTATCTCTAATAGATTTCGAGATATTTGACGTTGAAATTCAGATTTAAAGCGGATTATTTTAGATAATTAGGACAAGGATGGTCTGGGTAGCTATAAAATTAATCGAAATATGTATTGTCAGATTGATGAATGCTATAAATATGTCATAGATTTCGAGATATTTGACGATCAATTTTAAATTTTATCCGGATTTTCTCTCGGATTAGAAAGAATAAAAAAAATTTTGTTTCAACAATTAACAAATATTGTGCTCAATCATGATTTTCCATGATATGTATGTATATTTGAAATCGGAAAAAAATACTCTATCCAAATCAAATTTTGTTTGATGGTTCATTAAACGGCATATTTCCAGTTTTGTGTGAAAATTTGAATAGAAATTTGCTTGGAAACCTTGCTTGTTCTGTTCAAATCGAATTTAAAGGATGGTGAAACGCTATTAAATGTGTAAGAGACGATTTAAAAGTGGTGACCAGAACACAACATTCCACTGGTGAGTTACTCAGTGTCGTATCATTCGTTGTATAAACACTATTCACCCACCCTCATATGCAAAACGATTTTTGGTCATTTGAGAACATTCTCGGGTTTCTCCGAGACGTTAGTGGATATATGTAAAAATATGATCGGGAAAGAAAATATTTCAAGAGACGCTAGAGTTTGCTCGCATCATTTAACAAAGAGTGACAACTTTCAGAAGATATTTATCATCCTCAAAGTCATCATAGGTGATGTATATATTCTTTGCTGACTGTATAAAAGCAGATGGAAAAGAATAATAAGACAAGGGTGGAAATGAAGCAGTGAAGTCATAAAAGAGAAGGCAAAGAAAGCAGAGGAGAAACAAAAAGTGGAATAATGTGACGGCCAGAAAACAAGTTTCTAACGAAAGATGACTTCACCGTCCAAATTTTCAAAGACCTCTTTCTGACCTCTTTCGGTTGCAGATATCCGCCTTTTACGAGTTCTTCAGGTTTGATGATTTTGTTCTTCACGGTGTGTGGTTGAAGTTATCAGACGGTCTAGCATCACATTCGTATGTTAAGGATGTTCCATCAATTGTTCTTCTTCTATTACCGATTTTGCAATCGATAGAGATACGGATCACCTATTGTTCTGCAATTTGTTTCAACGGTGAACGGAGCCTAATTGAATGTTTTCTCGATCGTTAAATTTGAAGAAACAGTTTTATTGTTCTCTTGTTCACTGATCGACATCTGTATCAGATAAATCCAGAAAAAAATACGAGACTTCAGCTAATCGAGGTGTATAGTGTGAAAGTCCGGATAGTTCGAAAAAAGCTGAGAGGCCAAAATTAGACGTAGATGTTTTCCTAGAGCTCGTGATTGTTGTTCTTATATTTTTAAATGCAAGTTAGATAATTGGATGTTGGAGTAAGCCTAATGATGGCATCCAGTAATGATCTTCTGACACGCGGGATATATCTTGAGTAAAGCTTCTGCTAGAACTAGAAAAATCCTCTTCGCAGCAAATTGTTGAAGTAGAAACAGTTTCATGAAACGATAATTGCAGTGAATACACACATAAAAAGGTTTGTTTCAATAAAAATATAACTTGTTTATATAAATGAATAAATGTAAGTATATTCAATCTTGAGAAGTTGATACTATATGTTGAAAAACGATACTTCAGATGAGAAAAGATTCATCCATTAAAGTCATTCATTTCGATGCTTGGCGTTACTATCAGCAATAACCTTTCTTTTGGGAAAATCACGTGAGGTACATTGCCAAAAGTGCATCCCAAAAACTTGGTTTTCTGTTTCGAGCCAAGAGCTATTTCACTCCCAGTCAGCTGCTTATGATCTATAAGGCACATATCCGACCTGTCCTGGAATACTGTTCCCATATTTGAAGTGCGGGACCTAAACATATCCTGTTACTATTGGATTCTGTCCAAAAAGGGCAATTCGTCTCGTCTGTGATGCCTCGTTTACAAACTCGCTCACTTCTCTGGAACACCGTAGAAAAGTTGGCGATTCATCTCTTTTTCATAGATATTTTCATGGGCGATGCTCTTCTGAAATATCAACAATCGTTTCTCCATTAGTAGTCTCTTCGAGATTAACCCGTCAAGTTCAGTCTTCACACCTTTTCGTGGTCACTTTAGAGACCTCCAGAACGTCTCTTTCCAAAGACTCGTTCATCCAACAAACATCGAGACTTTGGAACTCATTAGGGAGGTGTTCCCCGGCATACGTTCATCATAAATTCAAAAAGAACACCAACTCCTGCCTTCTTTCTCTTGGTTCTCACGATGTTCTCTGAACATTACAGGATATCCCTTTTTTCGTGAGGACCAGAACATAAAGAAGTGGTAGGGATTTGAAACATTCGAAAAAACATTCACGATTTCGGTTTTTCTGATTGGACATCTGGTAGACAAAGCTCAAAATAGACACACGAAACATACATTAGGTTTCATGTGGAGAGGAAGTTTGAAATGAAAAATAATATTTTTTCCAAATACGTTTTTGCTATGAAATTTTGAACACCCTTGTTTATTTATTTATTTTTTGCAATTTCAGGTTGATAACAGAACAAAGTTCCAAAACTAGCATCCACTATGAAGTAATTTGCAAATTATTTCTATTATAATAAATGTACTAAAGTGTACTACGAACATAGGTTTACAGTGTAAATGTAGTTATTTCCATAGTAACAGTATAAAATAATTGTGATTCAATAATCTACTATAACATGTTTTATACCAATAATACAGTTTAAACAATAGAGCATTGTGACCTATTTATCTGAATTGAAAAACATTTTGTTCTATTTTGGCGTGTCGAAATAGCCTCTATTTCGATACGCATTTTTTATTATTTGGGGATTGGTACAATCGAACTGTCAATTGAGAGTCAGAAGAGTTAGGCCCCAGTTTACTTCTGAGCGATTTGGATTTGGTGATATTAGCGGTGAAAAACTCAATGTTTTAATTGGTAAATTTCAATTCAGAGTGTAATTTGATTTAAATTGACAATAAAAACAATAACAACATTGAATTTTTCACCGCTGGTATTGCAAAAATCAAAATCGCTCAACTGTAAACTGGGCTTTACGCTTGTGCGTCAGATTTTAATTATTTCAATGTCATCATTGTTACCAATCGAAGATGTTTCTGTTATTTATCGATATCAAATCCATTTTTTCTACAAATCAATTCAAAATAGAAAAAATTGCATATGACACACGTTTCATAAGACACGTTGTCGCACTTGTACACTTGGAGCACTCCTCGCTTCGCTCGTCGTACTCCAAACAACGCGTGCGACAAAATAGCGTCTTATAAAACTCGTATCATAATATACTATTTTTATCAAAGTTTTGAAACTTGACAACCACATTGAGAAAATGTCAGGCATAAACATTGTCCTCAACGTAAATTCGTTAACTTCTACATGTATGCCAGAAGATAATGAATAACTTTATGAAGAAAAGCATTGAACCTTGTTAAAATATGTGAAACTGAAACAATTTCATTTCATAAGCATAATATATCATTCCCGAGGAGGTAAATTGGACAATTATAGATATCCACTGGGAGGCTAATGAGGCAATAAAAAAACCATGCAACAGTTCGGACGGTAATTAAATATTTGATATGACGTAAAACATACATCAAACAAAAATGCGGCAGCCGATGACGATACATGGTCATCTCCAAGTGGATGGTAATTAGTCCTTTGAACATACTGGATGTGGACCAATTAGGACGATTGATTTGATTGATACTGATCGACCCGATTGCCTGTAGAATAAGACGGTGATCTGATGATAACAGGTGATTAGTTTGTGAAACTATGTGCCGACATTGACGGAATTTTTCCCAATTTGTATGCCGAAAGCGGGAAAACTCGAAAGAAGCTCGATTATGCCGGCATCAGAATTTTGGATATTTGAGGTCATATCCAGATATACATCAGACAGATCCTTTTTATTTTATTTCTTTTGGGATGGTATGTTAGATACTGAAAAAATGTTTATATCGAATATTGGCGCCTATATAGAGGTCACACAAAATAATTTATGATTTTTTACAACATTTTGAGAAATAGTGGATATGTGAATGCAATATATTCAACTTTTTTCCATTTATTGAAATTTTTCCAAAATATTCATTATATTTACATTGAGAAGAGTCGAATATATCGAAAAATTATATTAAATATCATGGAAGAAATATCAATAAATCAGAGATAATCCAATAGATTGGAAAAAATCCATGTTGTTTAAAAAAGTTGAATATATTGAAGAATTATCGAGTATTTTGGAGAAGATGGAGGAGACAATAATATACTGAAAATAACAAAAAATATTGAATTTTCTTGCAACATATCACGATATTCTATATGATTATATTCAATAATTTGGACAAAAATATTTCATTATTTTTCTTTGACTCCTATGAGCGCTTTCGTGCTATTCGGGAAATAAGCTCGGAAAAAAAGATGTCCTTTTCAAAATATAAGAAATAAAATGATTTCCTATAGCATTCACTGAATGAGAGAATAAAATCTCTCTCAGTGCATCTAATTAGAATAAAACAAGAACACATTTTCTTCGATTTTCATTATCTCAAACACAACAAATAAGGGACATTTTCATCACAATCGTACGGAAATATTCAGGAAAAACTATCTTCAGAACCCTTCAATATTCTCCTTTTGTGCCATTTTCGACCTATATTTGAAGTTTTCGAGACTCTCGAAATTTCGAGAGTCTCGAAAACTGAATATAAAAAATATTACAAAAAAATGCTATGTATAGCTCATAACGTATATAATACAAGGCCAAGGCTGCACCAAAATATATTATTAGGATATTAATTTTTTTATGAAATGAAAAAATGAGGATATTCCTAGGTTACGAAGCGTCAGCCGAGCCAACCGCAATATCCGAGACGGTGTTAAATCGCTAATAATCGAGTTTCATTCAAAGCTCAATCGTATCATTGACAACGGCGATGCGAAAATGAATAAATATTATCTAACATTATGCTTGATGTATTATGCTTGTATCTAACGTATTATGCTTTCGTAACTGACGTAAATAATGGTAACTAATGTATTATGAGTAACTAAGATTTTGGTTCGTTTATAATAATCTATTAATGAAGATTTCATACAATTAATAATGTCTTAATCTTCAATGATACGATAAAGAATATTGTTCCAAAGAAATGAAAATTGAACGAATCCTTGATGTTTTAATTTACTCTTTACTCCATACATTTAAAATTTTCCTAGGTACGAGAGGTGAAAGTTTAAAATTGTTTCTTCGTTCATGAAGAGAAGAGTACCAGCACCAGCAACAAACTCATGTTTTATAATCGAAACAGTCGTATGTTGAAAAAAAATATCGAAATTACGCGAATTATTTCATTTCAATAGTAGTGGCAGTAGTACTGCATAGTGAAATTTATGCAAAAATGATGCCATAAGTCTGTCATAGGAATATCCTTAGAAGTAATATAGTAATAAGCTTGGACTAAATTTTTTTTTAAATATAATATGAATGAAGTTGAGTTTATGGGCCTTTTCCTTTATGGCATTTATTTACCCTGTATATAAGGCCGGACTGACCGAATAGTGCTGAATTAATGTTCAAATCTACTAAAAATATAATGATAATATTTGATATTATCATTTCATCATGTTTTGTTAATTTTTGAATGTTTGAATTTAATTTTCGCGTTTAATAGTTTTTAATAGTAGAGTAGTAATAGAATATGAAGATATTTATTTTATTTTTACCTCTGTCCTTTTTATTTGCTTTGATATCTTTGTTATTGTTTTTGTTTGTTATATTTTTGTGTTCAAAATAAAATCAAACTATTTCTTAGCATATTTTTTTATTTGTTTTTTTCTGGCGTATTTAGAGCTATGAGTTATATATGTATATATTTTCGAGATCGATAGCGAAAAAATCTCGAAACTGATTTATCGATCTCGTCTCGAAAAAAAAAAAGCTAGTCTCGTCTCGATCTCGTCTCGAAATCGAGACGAGACGAGAATTCTCGAAATTTCGAGTCTCGTGAAATCATAATTTCATTTAACGGTGTTGATAATAATAATTGATGAATTCGCCATGAAGACAATTACATAGCAAACACACAGATGAAAATGGTCTGATGACGTAAAGTAATTGTCGTCGCATGTCCTTACCAGGAACAACAAAGAGTGATGGGTGATTCCAAGAAAGCCATTGCCATCAATCCAATGCTCAAAATATATAGACTCCCATTGTTTGTGTTCTTGAAACATGGTGGGTCCATTCATGAGGACCCAAGGTCAAACGCAAAATTACGAAAAATAATGGGGTGTACATTAAATAATACGCTTATAGTCGAGTCATACTCGAATATGTTTTCAAAACGACAATTTAATTCATGCACTAAAAATGCTATATATGTCGCGGTGTTTTGTAATATCATGACAGCGAAAAAAGTTTGCTCTAAAGGTGAGTTCCCAATGCAGCGTTTTTGCTTCTCGCGTCGCGCGTCATGCAATCTGATAGGTGAATCGGAATTCAAAATTGCTGTGCTGCTTTTTGTTACTTTTGATCGTTCCCAATGTAAGAATTAAGTGTGGTTATGTGAATTAGGATAAATAAATGAAATGGTGGCGATAATAAAACAAGCGAAGAAAATTATTAGTTTATTTCCTACGAAAACGTAGAATACAGGGTAAAATACGATCATGCTGGGTTATATGCAGCAAAATCCACAATAGTACTGCAAATATTTGAAAACATCAATAAGATGATTCAGGATAACAGCAATGATTGTACTCACTCTCAAGATATCCTCAAGCTCTTCTTCCTCCATTTCAGTTAAATCAACCAATGCCAGCAACTAGTCAGCGACGCAAGAAAGTTGAAAATATTGAACTTTTTCTCTTCAATATTATTCGAATTCCGTTTCTCCAATCAGAGTGCGTGACGCGCGACGCGAGCAGCAAAAACGCTGCATTGGAGACTCACCCTAACTTTACCAGCGACAAAACAAAACCTAACTTTTGAAAGCATGACAACCAGCATTGTAAACAAATTTTTGATGACGTTATGTAAATTTTTCTCAAACTTGAGTTGTCATAAAATAATCTTATTTGTGGAAATGTCGCGATTTGGAGAGTCTTCGAGTGGAGATATTGAAAAAGCCATCAATGATAATGTGCCTCGCAATACTGTGAGTTCAACTACGTCAATTTGGCGACAATTTGCGATGTTTTGATTGGAAAAAAAATGAACTCATTGCAGGAACTTCCACTGGAGAGTTAGCTTCTATTTTATGTGACTGGGCATCCAACATGAAGAAGAACAATGAAGAAAATTATAAAGAGAGTGCAGTTAAGACGATTTGGAACATTTCAGCAAAAATAAAGCTCTCATGTAATTATAAGTAAAATATTTATAACCGTATTAATTTAGAGACGATGGAAAGATATATAAAATTGCAGATAGAGTTTTTTTTACTTCAAGGGGTGCATATTTCTATCACATCTTCAACTGTCCTATGTCCGTCACACTCATCAAGAATGGAGATCTCAAGTTTATCCAACATGTAAAATTAAACCACAAAATATAAGGATATTCTTTGGTGATGTCAAGCAAGATACCTATAACTTACAGATATTTTCTTGTAAATGGAAAATATTCTATATTATTATTAAGTTATTGGATAGGCGGAAATTAACATGAAACAGGTTTACAAAATATCGTTCTGGAATCTGGAGTCGTATTTGCAATTTCCTCGCAACATACAGAGTAATCAAAAGGTCATTTCCTACATTCTCAACTTAGAATTCATCGAGAATCCCATTTCTATAGTACAAAATATTGCTGTTGATGGTATAGGATTCAGTTTTTCAGTATCCGTTAACCCAGATAATGGAAGTTTAGTGATATATTTTTCATTCACTGGAGTATTGAACTAGAGAATTTGGTATATCATGGTAGCATGCGAAAACAAATGCATCAGAAGAAATATTGGACAATCAAAGTCACCTCCACAATTTGATGTTGTCCGATGCTCCATTAAAGTAACATTTTTTGATTACTTGATAATCATAAAAAAATAGAATGAAAATATTGGGTTGATGAAATGAGATAAGATGATGACCACTTTGAAATCGAATTTTTAGTCTTGCTTAACATAAACCATATAACAGTTGTTACAATTTTCTTCTACTCCTACTAGATATAAGCCATAATAATAAATATAAAATAATCAAAAATAAGCAAAGGGTTGAATTGTCACTTGAGCTAAGTATATTTGAAGTATACCTATTCCCAAATAAAATTTATGGAAATATTAACTTTTTCTGATTTGTATTATTTCGACTGATGTATTTCAAATACTGATTATTGATGTGCTGATTTTGAAATGTTAGTTAGTCTATGATGTAATTTTGTTATCGAGCAGCATAAAGGTGATATTGATATTATACTGAAGTTTTCTCGAATGTTGAATCAACAAAAAAATATTGCGAATATGTAAATATGAAATAAAAATATCTTGTTTCTCCTCTTAGTGATCTTTTGTTACAGCAATACCAACAAAGTAGAATATTTACTAATAATGTAATCTATACCTGAAATATCTCCATTTCTGGTAATCTTATCAGTTTCGCAAAGCTTACAAATTAAACAACCACAGAGAGGGAGTGTCTGTGTTGACCGCTGTGTAATTATTGTCCAGAACCGTATTTCATCAGTTTCATCTCGTATATTCGAAAAAATTATAAATTTTGATTTGTGTCTACAATCATTATGCTCGAAATGTTCTGAAAATATACAGCTTCTTGTTATTGCATGCTGTATTAATTTCTTGAATCAAAAATAAGTTGATACTATCAGTAATGTTTTTATTAAATTTCAATTTAGAGTGTGATTTGATTTGAATTGACCAATGAGAACAATAACATTGAATTTTTCACCGCTGGTATTGTAATAATCAAAATCGCTCAACAGTAAACTGGGCTTTACGCTTGTGCGTCAGATTTTAAATATTTCAATTTGTTACCGATCAAAGATGTTTCTGCTATTTATCGATATTGAATAATTTTTTTTCAATTAAAGACTTCAGATTAATGCAAAATAGAAAAAAAATTACATGACACACGTTTTATAAGACACGTTGTCGCACTTGTTCACTTATTTTGGAGCACTGCTCGCTTACAAACAACGCGTGCGATGAAATAGCTTTTTATAAAACTTGTATATCATAATATACTATTTAGGTTCACAATAAGAATATTTAGATTATAGAAATAATATCAATACGGTATCCAAAATTCGGTGTAGAAATCAATAAGGATTGTCATGATGAAAAATGAGGCCTAGACTGTCTACACAACCATCTTACTTCTGTACTGAATGGATGTAAAAAATATTCTTTCTGCGCTATCCAATTTTGGGTACGGACCTGTAAGAGGCTCGAGCCCAATGTTTACCGGCGGCCCTCGATATTTGACTGGCCCAAAGTAAAAATTATGTCGACACGATGATAATATGACAGTTCGATTGTTCTGGATACACAAGACTGATGTAAGAACAAGCCGAAGATCTTCAAAAGGTCTCCGCCTCATTGCGTATTTACACATTCCAATAAGGACGTTTAACATTCTCGGTTGGTGCGATGTGTCTGCCGAAAAGCGACAAAAGAGACGTTTTATCGACATTTTTTCTCATTAATTCCTCTCGGATACACAGAAACGGATAATGACTGAAAATTTAAATATCAAGTCAGGAATTCTCGGTGCCCATTGAGTATTTCTGACGGACATAAACAAACATCTTGTTGACACATCAAACATATTTCAGTGGACGCTGCTGAAATCCGATGTTTTTTTGATTTTTGAAAAACCGAAGAGAAGCATTTTCAAAAACGAGCTTATACTCTTTTTCTGAAAGTTTTCTAATTCAAGTATAGTGAAAACAATATCAAGACCAGTTTTTTCAGGATTTGATTCAATAATCGTTCCAATCGAGGTTACAATTATTGTCTCGAAAAAACATCAACTTCATTTCGCTTGTAACAATTTGTATTTTCCCTTTTTTTAAACACAGCTACCTGTATATAGAAAAAATCGATTTGAAACGAATTGTGATCAATTTCATGCCTGAAACAGA
This sequence comes from Chrysomela aeneicollis, assembly GCA_029955515.1. NCBI lineage: Eukaryota > Metazoa > Arthropoda > Insecta > Coleoptera > Chrysomelidae > Chrysomela > Chrysomela aeneicollis. The sequence continues at coordinate 19,940,493 of JARUHQ010000009.1, read as the reverse complement.
AAGCTACATCTACTTCCACATCAGTATATGTACTTATTATTTCTTTATTTTTCTCATTTCGATTAATTCTTAGTATAATAAGTTCATTTGTTTTATTCATGATATGCTGAACATATTTTAGGATATCTTGCTTCACTTCATATTGTATATCGATTAGAAGCCAAAAATGGTTGTTCAAAGATACTAGAATCCAATATTCTGTCGTGAATATAAATGAAGTTGATGATGATCCAAATCTGACCAAACGGTCGTATTGGGTTCATCATACAAATTTTTTATGAAAATGTTATCAACAAAAATATTTTGAAAACCCGATAAGCTAGAGTCACTTCAAGGGAGATTTCAAATTATAAACATTATTGCTTGAAACTTTCTCCATAATTAGCCAAGATATAAATTACATTAATCACCAATATAGTGAATTTTTTATTTAATACACATACAGCGAGCTTCATAGTCCGAAATGAATTTATATTCATTAGTGTACTTATTTAGTTTGAAGACCACCAATACTGTTCGATATGGATAAATATAATCCCTACTTATTTAGAGAAAGAGCGCGAGATATGTTTTTCTCAGTTCGCCATTACTTGATGCCATTACGGTACAGCGATCACGCCTGATTTGGACTTTGATAGATGATGAAAACTTCTCTGGTCCAGTGATCACCAACAAATGAGAGCCGCGATATACGCCTACTTCAACCATTATTGCTCGGTGTCCACCAATATGAAGTATGGAATGGATTCATTGTTGTAGAAACTATATAAATCGAATACATACCAGATCTCATACTATACCATCATAATTTATAAGCAGGATGATCCTATAACTTGATACTTTGATTGATAGTTCTAGTTTTGTATTTGACTAGGTATACACTGAAGAAAAACCTATAATTTTCGCTTGTGTATGAATAATGCATATACAAGTGATTTCCGATCACAACTAACAACTTTTAAGATACATGGAAAACACATAGGAATCTCCATACTGTATTGGTACTCACCTTTGGTAATGTTCAACCTGAGCTGTTCTTTTTCCCATGAAGCAAAAGACGCTTTTAGCGCCTCTGCCATAGTTTTGTTTGTGCCAGGCGTGAGAGGTGGCACTTGCGTTGGGATATCTGATGAAAAAAGGAAAAAAATTAGTGATAGCAAGACATTGTTTGATATTTGAATCGATCATCAACATCTATCATACCCCATTCAAACAGTTCACATTGAAACGCACTTATAACAACCAAAAAAATCTTGCGACCAGGTGAATTTATCATGAAATATTTATCACATCGTGAGAACCAAGGGGAAGAAGGGAGGAGTTGGTGTTCTTCCTAGATTTCTGGAGATCGTAGGTATGCCTCGGAGAACACCTCCCTAGGATATGAGTTCCAAAGTCTCTATGTTCGTTGGATGAACGAGTCTTTGGAAAAGGAGGTTCTGCAGGTCTCTTAAGTGACCACGAAGAGGTGTGAAGACTGAAATTGACGGGATAATCTCGAAGAGACTGCTAATGGAGGAACAATTGTTGATACTTCAGAAGAGCATCGCCCATGGAAATATCTATAAAATAGAGATAAATCGACAACTTGCGAGTTTGTAAGCGAGGCATCACCGACAAGATGAATTGCCTTTTTTGGACAGAATCCAATAGTTTCAGGATATGTTACGGTGCCGCACTCCAAATATGGGGACAGTATTCCAGGACATCAGGTCGGATATAGGCCTTATTGATTATAAGCAGCTGACTGGGAGTGAAATAGCTCTTGGCTCGAAACAGTAATCCAAGTGTTTGGGATGCACTTTTGGCAATGGACCTCACGTGATTTCCCCAAGAAAAGTTATTGCTGATAGTAACGCCAAGCATCGAAATAGATGACTTCAATGGTATGGCTACTCCTGACTGAATTATGTTGGGCACAGTGAGATCGGCATTTCTAGAGAAAATACATGTTTGTGTTTTGTTTGTATATTCAATTCTACCAGGTTATTAGATCCCCACTCGAGAATTGTTGCTAGGTTCATATTTATTTTGTTAACATTTCTTCCTCGTTCATTTCTGGTTTGACGGGCCGATATAAGAGCCCTGGAAGAGAAAACGGTATGGAGGGTACTATCATCCGCGAAGCTGTGTATAGGACATGAAGTTGCTTCCAACAAATCATTGATGTGAAGAAAAAATAGTGTTGGTGCTAAAATCGAATATATAGTGAAATAATTATTTTCTTCTAGCGAGTATTATATTCAATATTGTTTGAAGAAGTTGTAGAAGATGATGATATTTCTTCAGAGTACTGTGACTTGGTATAATATCTTCAAAAAATTATACCAAATTAGATGAAAACACCTATTCATTTCAAAGGTTCTAGAGGACTAAAGAAATATTGGATAATTAGGTATCTCGATTGAAGAAATGGAAATTATTTTTAACTGCTAGTCGTTTTATTATATTTGAAGAAATTTAATCATTCCGAATAATCATAATATCTGTACAGGACGAGTTTTTTCAGGAGTAGTTAATTAGACATTATTAACGCGAAGATGTAAGAAGTTTTTTTTATTTGAAGAACATATGAATGAAAATTGAGCTTCCAAAACATGTGTTCATCTCCGTCACAAGTAAATGGAACAATTTCACATTTTCCTATATTTCTCCTTCAAGCTATTTTGGATCCGCACGACACAAGTTCAGTGATGTCATGTGACCAGGTGCTTGTTGTTCGGAACCATTAAACTTTTATTTGCATCGGTTCCAGCATCAACATCATTGATCATTTACCCATTAAGACGATACAGATGCACTTTCAATGCCATCCGACACGATCCATAAAATGTGCCATTCATAAGAGCCGAAAATAGCTCATTTTCCAGTTACTTTCGCGATATATGTGGGTTGGGATCTACCAACTGGGCATATCCGCGTTGTTTAATCATCGACTTTATTGAGCAAATACACCTAATTTCTCGTGTGATTGGTCTTTTTTTTTGAATGACTGAAAATTACACCAGCTCACACTAGCTAACACCGTCTGGTGTCCCCTGAGGTCCTTATTATTTTAGTGCGTCAGTAAACACCAGCATATTATTCCACCCACTGTAAGGTGTTATGTGACCTTTCCCATAGGTGTTTTTAATAATCAAACCCAGTTGTCAGTAACACTAGTGTTCAGCAGAATGAACACTTTGGTGGTGTTCATTATGCATTTCCAAAAGTGCGATTTGACACCGCATTGGTGTGATGCAGATTATGTGATTTTCTTGATGCTGAATCCTACCTCCACGAAATTCTCTTCGGTGCGTTTAAACACTGAGCAGGTACATGCGAAGACCTTGCTGGTGTATTTTACTAAGTTGGATCACCTATTGAAATATAATTCAACTGACGATAAACTAAACTCAGAAGAATCTAGGGACAATTCGGATGATAACGAACTGTTTCGGCTTATTTATCCTGATCAGTAGTACTAGGGACTATAAGCCAATTGATACTGATCTATATCAAAATCATCTAATATATCTAGCCCAATATTGAAATCAGGTACGGTAGGAAGGACTAAAGTGCCACCTATTGGCAAAAGTTCTAAGTTTCTAAGATCGAACAGATGAGCGCATAGACTTCACAATGTCAATGATAGCACCATTGAGAATATTAAATTTCAACCATTTGGTGTTTCTTATGATTTTATGTTTCACTATACTAAGATCGAAATTAGCACCACTCAACACTTAATAATTGTGAAATGTATAATAAAAAGGATAAAACTTTGATATTCAGGTGTTGTATTCGTCGGAGTTTGCTCTGAAATCCATTTGATTGAAATTACACCCAAGTTTTTTTTACTGCGCACTGAAATTTTCTCAATCCTACAAGTTACGTTGTTGGTCTTCCTACTACACTCAATAATTCTCCATCAGATCTAGGAAATTGTTGGGTAAAAATTGTCTATTCAGTAACTTCGGATTTCCTCTGCGAGTGCAACCAAAATAGATAGAATTTATTAATATATGTTATATTTCCAATCAAATTAGAGTCAAGCATATCCGGCGGTGTATTTGAGAAAAAAACATGGGCAAAGTGCAAAATACGGCCTTTGCCAAAGGATCAGAGGAAATTGAATAATATTGCGAACGGAGCCTAATTGAATTCCATGTCGTTATATCATCTACAAAATTTAAATTCACAACGTTCTTGCCTGTGTCTATGTGGGAATTTAATATGTAGCAGGTGGCAATATTATATATGCAATACATGACTTGGTCACGGTCCGGACTCCGGGTGAAAATTCTTGCACACTTATTCATTACATTTTATCCGTTCGGATGGTTTTCTGCTAACCTTCCTCGATAATAAATTTTCAGATATTATGTGCCCCCCCTGATGAGAGTTCACACAAACGCACAAGAAGAAGTTTCCTTGTAGCTATAGATGTACCACTCACTTCATCATGGGAGTTGATAAAATTGATGAAATATTAATAATAATCTTCATTTTTCTCTTTGACCAAGTTATAAAATTTGTATAGGAGTTGTAAAACAAGAAGAAAAAAGAGATCAGAGATTGGAAAATTCCTGGAAAAAAAATTAAACTACATAACTCACATGAATTCTTCAAAACTATATAACAATCATCAACAAGTATATATATCCCAAAGTTTTCCTCTGAAGATAATATGCAATTGGATTCTTGGAAAATATCTGATGGTAGCTCTAATTATTAACACGGTGGGGCCATCTTATCTTCAGGGAAATTAAAAACTAATTTGGTTTGTCCAAATGCATGAATTTTGTCCTGTATCAATATTACGCTCACATATTCTCAAAAACTGATAAGCACAAGTCAAAAATAAAAAGACTATAGGAACTGTTGAAATTCGAAAATTTTAAAAAGCATTTCCGCAAGAATCACAAAGACTCATGTCACTTATGATTTGTTCGAGTTTTTTTTCTGCTATAAAGACATCACAGTCACTTTTTTTGGTTAGGAAATCACATGATTCAACCATCAAATCAAATGTTCATCAATGCAAGGACCTAGTTCTCTCAATCTGTTGTTACAGTGTCAGAGTTATCATTGGCTCTGTTACTGATGATATCAATAACTTTTCGAATTTTTTTTTCAATTCAATAAAGAACATTCATTATTATTATTGACATCAGAAAGGCATGACCGTATATCGGTAATAATTTCTCTTACAGTAGAGCAATTAAAATTTGTTTTTGAGCATATACATTGTTTGCCTTCTCGTAAATTGACATTGAGAAGATTGACAAAAATGTTGAAGATGTGTGGATTTATCATGGTGGAGAGAAAGATTTATTGGTAGATATTTGCATTTTGGTCGGATGCAAGCTGCAACAAAATGTATTGAGGATTGGCGCATTAATCACTCAGTCACAGCCGACTTGACTACAAGCCATCAGGAAGAAAAAAGGAAACACTGCAGAAAGCCACATCTATATAATTCTAGCAGGATTTTATGAATGATGCAGTAAAGGTCAGTGGAAATTTCATCAAATCGAAGAAATTTGATGTGAAATTGAAAAAAAAAATCGTCCTCATCTATATTTGTATCCTGAGAAATAATGTATTCACCTGTTGATAACATGGTGAAATACTGATCTTGGCCATCAAAATGGACATGGTGAGTATTAGAAGACCTTTATTTCTCGATTTCTATAGAATGATCTGTTATACAATGAAAACTACGACAATTCCAATGTTCAGACATCAATTCTGGAATAATGGATGATAAAACCGAAGCGAGCCAATAAATATTGTTGTTAACAATGCGAGTGACACAAAAAACACAATGCAATCAAGTCGCCACATAAATTGTGGTAAATGAAATCACAAAAGATTGTTCTCTCCATTATGGACTCTATTGATCACGATTACAGCGCTCTTACTGTGATCTAAGGCCTTGTTTTGTTTTCTTACTCGAGTATACGGGTGTATTTAGTAAAAAATTACGTTTGAGTAGTTTGGGAGTTTAAGAGATTTTCCCGGCTCCGTGTTTCCAATTAAGTTCATTGGCGATTATGAGCTTATGTAGTGACCTGATCCGCCTCATTGATTGCTGTTATACTCCATTAAACTCCCGACAATAAAGCCATAAAATTCGAGCAATAACTACTTGAAATAATCAGGACAGTCCATCATGAGATCTGCCTTGATTTGAGCCGTAGAACAGGAATCTCAAATACAACACCAATTCGTCCTCCGTAGGTATCCTCAGACTTATTTTCCAAATGGCAAGATCCAAAATATATAAGCACACTCGGCATTGCTAGTGATTTACTTCAACGGAGAATCAAAAATTACAATGACACATATATGGTACCGAGTCGCTGCGCTTCCTTGTGTTACCCTGTACACAGATATGTGGGAAAACTTCCCACCTTAACATTTTTATGTTCATTTGTGTATATATTTCAACACACTGTACATTTCAATTATTCAGTTCGACGTCTCAACATTTGGTATGTCCAAGCCTCTTATTTTCACTATGATTTTTTCCATGGTCACGAATGTTTTTGTAGATAGAAAATTATCCTGAGTCGAAGTGGGCTGAATCAGAAAATTTTTTAGTGGGCTATCTACCCATCCAACAAATTATTCTCAAGAATGTATGGATAGAGTTTATCACTTCAGAAATGAACCGCCATTTCATTATTTTAAATGGAACCCTCTATACCGGGTGTCAACGAATCTATTAGACAAGTCATAACTTCTAGAATATTAGGTGTATCAAAATGAGATTTGGTATAGGTGAATGACACGTGAAGAGGAAAGTTTTCGCATATTTTTACTTCCCGGTCACTTCCGGTTTCACCGGAAATGGCTCCGATTTTGAATTTTTAAATGGAACACCCTGTATATTGTAAAAGTTTTTGATTTCTGAGACAAATCTCACTACAATGAAAGTATAGTTATTTATGTATTAAGGGAATTATGAGGGCCTTAATTACCGATGGCAAAGTTTGCGTCCCGAGGGACAGCAATTGCCAGAGGTTATTAAGGCTCTATAATTCCCGTGGTACATAGATAATTTTATTTTTGACCGATTTTCATAACAATATGTCCATATTTAGAACGCAATAAATGTTTAAATTCATAACCTTTCTGGTATATTTGAATTAGGTAGCGTTGATTGTAGCATTGTTGGTTGTTGCTTGGTTGTCGCTATGTTACATGTTTATAAGCAAACTTTCTTTATCAATCAATGTTTTTCCGTTAAAAACGTGTTTCTTTTTTACCACAAATCGACGATCTTTTTCTGATATAATGGAGGATATTATAAAAAAAGCGGAAAAAGCAAGACAATCAGTATTGAATTGAGAAATAAAACGGCGCGTATGCTGTCTACTTTGCCATCAGAAGAGGCAGGCACCTCGACTGTAGTGAACAGCAACAGCACCACCCATAAAAAAGAAGAAATTCTTTCCAGCGGCGGAAGTAATTTTCAGGGAACATTTGAAAATTGTACATTTATTATTTGTAATGACGTGAATAAGGAAAATATGTCTTAGTTTTAATTACATATAAACGTTTATAAGCATTTCTTGTATCATTTTCACCTGTAAAAGGTAAGAGGGAGTTTGAACCTTAATATCCCAAGGGAGTTATGACTCTCATTATAGATATCGTAACTATGACGGTATAAGCTTATAATGTCACTGTCAGAAATAAAATTAATTATGATTCATGGCACATTCGACACAAGTAAATAAATTATTATCCAGTTTTTTCCTTAGTAATATTTAAATTATGTGCTTATTTTTAATCCAATCGCAAAAAAGTTAGTATTCGTCAAAAAATCCTTTTTTCGTAAAGTGCTTGTCAAAAATGATTGCCATTTGAAAAATAATAGACACGAAAATGTAATTTTGCCAACTTGTCTTATTCCCATCTATCATACTAGTCACTAAATCATCCCCATTGTAATTTTCTCATGGCCACCTAGATGCAATATTAAAAGTGACTCTGAAAAAATAAAAAACTCTTCAAAATGTCACATTCTGGTCCAGAATTGTCTCAGAAATCAAAAAATGTTACAAAATACAGGGTGTTTCATTTGAAAATTCAAAACCGGATACATTTCCGGTGAAACCGGAAGTGACCGGACAGTGACAAACATGCGAAAACTTTCCTCTTCACGTGCCATTCACCTATACCAAATCTCATTTTGATACACCTAATATTATAGAAGTTATGCCTTGTTTAATAGATTCGTTGACACCCGGTATATGATTATATTTTATGCATAATGTCTTATACCCAGGTGTAACTGTTTTCGAAATATTTTAAATTTCAAGTTAAAAACTGCGTATGCATATTCGATTTCTTCATATATATAGAAGAAGACCGAATTCTGTTTCTGAAATACGAATGACGCTTTCTGAAATATATTTGATATTTTCTGATTTATAATAATGACGAATTCTGAAATTCAATGGACGAAAATTCAATTGACTATTCTGAAATTCAATTGACGCTTTCTGAAAAAAATGTAATTCGACTGGAAAAGGTGTAGTTCAATTAAGAATATAAATGTTTTTATTGTGAAATGAGTCTGAAAGGAGATGGTACTTATCGTGAAAAAACTGCTATTAATCGCCATTTTTCAATATGACGGCTCGAGCTTCAAAGATACGAGGAGAGGTGGATAGATAGACTGGTGAAATCACTTCCTATCCTGTGACTGGTCCCAAATCTCTTGATTTCGCCTACTTCGATAAAAAGTTTATAACGTGACATGGCGTGGGTGAATCTCGCTAAGTGAAGCCGCGATTTAAACCAAATTTACAGGTTACTGCAGGTGTCAATACGAAAATATGAATATTTGATTCTGAATGACTTCTAATCGTCTCTAACAATTCCATGGAGCCATTTTCCAATGAGTTTGATGCGAATATGTATCGAACATGATTGAAAGAAAATTCTTCAAATATCTTTCGACAGTATCGCCATCTATTGTTGTACATGAGAACCCCACGTAATGAGCTGCAATTCAATTGTTTCAAATCAAGGATTTGTCTGCTGAAACAATTGAAGAGTAGCGCCACCAGGTCCTATTTCCATCATTATACGAGGTATCAAAGTTGAAACTCGGAAAGAACACATCGAAATCTAAAAAATCAACAATCTCATAAATTCCCAGAAAAGTTTTCATGGAACCCCTATTTTGTTTGAGCACCAAATAATACTCGTTGAGAGTCCTCGGTCCTCTTTGGTATGCTCGCGGCGTTTGTTCTCGCACCAAGAGGAGTTAAAACAGTCACGCAGCGCCGACGACCACGACTACTTGATAGGAACGTGGCACGGGAGCCGTACGTGCCGATGCCGCATCTTTCCACACGTTTTCTCTCACTCCGAAGGCATCGAGGATTTCATTCACTTGGGTGCGGTGTACGTTTCGTGGAAGATGGCTCTTTCATCGTTCGTGTCACAGAGGTTGAGCGGGGTGCACCAAGGGCACCAAGGTCCCAACTTTTTTTTTGTGTTTTGGTGTTCCTCAGAACTGTTCTAGAACGGTTTCTGCTCATGCGCATTTTCTTCAAGTAAACAATTACAAGACAATCCGCATGAGTAGTACGGTTCTGAGAAGAAGAACCAAAACAATCCTTACATATGATTGTATCACCTGGTCTCTTCTAGTCACATTTTGGCTAGTGCTATGATCTGATGATAACAAATTCTACTAGATAGTGCCTAGACAGAGAGGAATCGATTCCATCAGCTGATGTAGGGCAAATGCAAAACCGAGGGCAGAACATTCTGTGCTATATAGTGTTATTCTTATGGGATATCACTTTATAAAAATTTTTCCTTAAATTTATCTTGATATATCAAGTGTGCCTCAGAAAACTCTGATGTTTAAACGAAGAGTATTCAGATTATGTAAACACAATAATTGATCCTGTTTATTCAATTATTATTTATAACCTAAAAATGTAAAAAAATATATCTGCTGGTTTACCTTAGTAATCTTATTTTACTTCATACCTATTGCTATAGTTTTTGTCCATCATTTACGATGCTTTTCTAAAATTTTGATGGCATTTCCATGGAACTGAACTGACAATTGGTTTTCTTTATAGGTATTACAATAGATAGGGTATATAAGTATATTGACTTTGGTATTCTGAATGAGCATCACCTAATTACTGAGATGAAGATTGAAGACTGTATATTAATATTTTATTTTAGAACAATGACAATAGTATATTATGATACAAGTTTTATAAGACGCTATTTTGTCGCACGCGTTGTTTGGAGTACGACGATCAAAGCGAGGAGTGCTCCAAGTGAACAAGTGCGAGAACGTGTCTTATAAAACGTGTTTCATATGCAATTTTTTCTATTTTGAATTGATTTGAAGAAAAAAATGGATTTAATATCGATAAATAACAGAAACATCTTCGATTGTTAACAATGATGACATTGAAATAATTAAAATCTGATGCACGAGTGTGAAGCCCAGTTTACAGTTGAGCGATTTTGATTATTGCAATACCAGCGGTGAAAATATCAATGTTGTTATTGTTTTTATTGGTCAATTTAAATCAAATTACACTCTGAATTGAAATTTACCAATTAAAACATTCACTGCTAATATTATTTGACAGTTCGATTGTACCAATCTCCGAATAATAAAAAATGCGTATATCGAAATAGAGGCTATTTCGACACGCATTTGCGTATTGCACAATGACTTCATTATACAACCAAAATAGAAAAATTATGTTTTGCACTTTATTGTAGTATGTCCCAAGATAAGTACTTAATTCAAACATTTTCAAATTTTCGAAGAAGGTGCTCTAATGGGAATTGAAGCAAAATTGATATTTTCTAAAAGTTTTATCCTCGTATTCCTTTATCATCATGAGTTATCACAGGGGTGGCTAGTAAAACTCGAAATTAGAGAGTCTATAATGATGAAATATTATGCAGAAATAATGCATTATCGACAGATGCTTGACAGGCAATGGTTATTTTCAATTTGAATCTCATAAAACTTGAAATTTTCTAAAAAATCAAAGTATCTGCCATACAATGTTAAAGTCATTGCTTTTTGCCATTCAGCACGTAGTGAAACTCCCAGTTGCTTTAATGGTTGAGTCAATGCTTTGCAGGGCAGACATTGGTCTAGTATGAGCAGCCTCACAGACAACAAGAAGAAATTAAAGAATCGCTCTGCATGGATGGTTTTATTGGATGATGAATCCAATATCTCCAATATCAGCAACGATCTATCAAGGTCTTTGTCTTAACAATATCATCATCAGCACGAGGAATAGGGATACACGGACATAAATGACCTCAAGAGAGCCTATAATCCTTGATTAATGGTTCTTTCGGTCTAACGAATCTCACATTTTTATGATGCACTCAGCTAGGCATGCTGATTAATATTGAAGACGAATTCCCAAGATTCACTTTATAACGAGTCCACAGATACTCATCGTCGAAAGATAACCAAGAAAAAGCGATAATTGGTTGGAAATGCAAGAAACTGGTATAAATATTCTAGAGTATTCTTCTAAGTGAAAGACGCTGCAGGTGCGTACACGTATATTATAACCATAATTAATTCCTCTGTACTTCGTTATACTTGGTAACGAACTCGATGGTATTGTAGCCATATAATGAGACCAGTAAGCAGTAAGTAAACGAGCTGTGTTCGATACTGACACGTATATTTCATTTCAAATGGAATAAATTGAGGTGTCAAAAAGATTTAATGAAACGCAAAGAGAAATGAGAAAGAGAAGTAGCCAACGTAACAACAGTCAATAAGTACCTACACGTTATGGTATGTTGTACAGGGGGGCCAGATAAGAATGCAAAGTGCAGTATCTCGGAAACTATTCATCTAAGAGACTTGCGGTGAAAAATGTTATAATCGAAGTTACCAAAAGAACATCCTGGAAATTATTTTCATGTTTCCAAGATGGCCGCCAGGGGGCGTAACCGCCATCTAAAACTTTTGAAATGATTTTTTGACGAAATACGCCTAGTAAACGTACCAATAAAATATATGAAGTTGAGCTCCATTCGAGTAATTTTTCTTCGACAATTTTTGACGTATCTATTGAAATGAAGTGGTGGGGGGTGGTTCAATGTTTTTTCAAATAAACAGCTGTAGTTCCTGAACGACTGAACGGATTTCAACAAACTTGGTATCGTTGGAAAGAGCATTCATTGGTATATCAAATTCATCTTAGTTGTAATGTGTCTGATTTTAAGTGATGCCACTAGAGCGCGTTTGTTGAAAAATCAAATGCAATTATATGACTTTTTTTCCATGAAAATGTAGTGGAATGATACCTTAATAGGCTAGTGGAAACCGTATCTCGATATATACATTTTTCACCGCAAGTCTCTTATACGAATAGTTTTCGAGATACTGCACTTTGCATTCTTATCTGGCCACCCTGTACATCGATTTTCTTATCACAGCATTGTGTACAGCATTCGTACTGAGGAATGTATATTGATATAAATATTCGAGTTGGATTCCCAAAGTTGTGGTGGTTGTGGACGATAATTATTCACAAAAAGTCGAAATAGTGGAATTTTAATGAAAAGTAAATGAAAAATACCTTGATTATTTAGAATCTAAAAGCTTTAGTGTATGTTTGGCAATTTGAGATTACAAGAAGCTGTAGGGGAATAAAATAACTCTTGTCATTCACTCCTTCATGATATACCTTCGTTACTTCGTTAATTATTCTAGTAGAGCTAATTGCGAATGATAAGGAAATTGATCCTAATTTTTATTTATTTTGGTCGAATGCAAAACAAACGAAAGTACCCTTTCAATTGGATGTAATTACCCGAGTAGGCAGAACAATTAACAATTTATTATACAGCGTTTACTGAATTAGCGGTATACATACGTTCTCAATTGCTAATGAGATAATAACAAGTTTGGTTGATAGGTATTATTAGATTTCTCAATTGAACTTTGCCTCAACTTCGTTATACGATTCCCATACCGTAAATATATTCTGGATCAGGTAAAGACTAAACATTTTTCCTACGACCACGTATGAAAACGTCAATATTCACACTGTTTTGTTATTCAGAAAGTAGCTCATATCACCATGGTATTGTTTATTTGAAAGAAAAAAAGCACTAGTGTTGATATGAAATATATCACAACGCTCGCCTGAATTGATAGAAATAATTAGGTATATTGTGAAGGTACTCACTGTCAATATAAGCGTTTTCAAATCAAATTCATATTGTTTATTGAAATTTCTGTCTCGTTTTGAATTATACCGAGAATTTTTCATCTATTAATTTCAATGTGTCTGATACATAACCTCTGAATTCACTTTAAAACTGGAACCTATACTCTTTGCTGGAACTATTTCGATGTTGATGACAGCGGGTGGGATCATTCAAAAGAGTACAGCTACAGTTTTATGCGCGGCTTGCTGCTTGCATCAGTTTGATATCACAGTATCACCAACGAGAAGATTCTTTGGTATCACAGATGTTTGCAAGGAGTCAAGGACGCACTAACTCGAGTAACTCGTACGCGCTTGCGCACTACGTACTTCTGTGGTTCTGTATTCCTGGTTGCGTGATTACTGGCGCTAGCAGGCATATGGTGTCAAGGTTGTTTATGTACGCTGGTGTCAATATCACATAATGAGGAATTGTCGGAGAAGTATTCAAATGTCATCTTGAATATGGAAATAAACAGTACTTGATATCGAATCAAAACCACCTGAAATTATAGAGACCGCTCAAGTTAAATTTTTGACAAGACCTCCCGCGAAATGAAAATATTCGGAGTCGTAGGAAAAATAGTGTACAAAACTCGTTGGAAAGTGCATTTCCTTCACTCGTTACGTTTCCGCACTCACCGCTACGCGGCTCGTGCTAAACGACTACTCGTGTGAAATATGTCACTTTCCACACTTGTTGTGTAATAATACTATTTCAAGTTATACTTCATTTGAAAGCCCATTTCATTAGCAATTTATTTGATGGTTCATGTTCTACTGAAGTTATATTGATTTGATATATAGTATAGATGAAATATAGTAAAATTAGAAAAATAAACTATATATTATCAGATATTATTTCTAAAACTTACAAACTTTTGAATGAAATGGGAATATTGGTTGAAGGACCTTTCAAAGTTCGTTTCCCAGACACCTACATTAACCAGTAAAAAATGAAAATCACTTAGACAGTACAATGTACCCATGCAATTTTCCAAATATTGTCTTTCGAAATTTTTTTTAAGTTCAAAATCTTCCATGCATTGAAAAAAACTACAAAAATGTAAAAAAGAAAGTTGCATTTCACGAAGAATGCATGAAACTGTTATCATCTGTAAGGTTTGCTGTATCTGTGACATCTAAATAAAATCTCATAGCTCGAACCACTTCATCATTTCAAGGTGTTCCACCTAGTGAGATAAACAAAAAAAAAACTTCGTCAAGAATCAGTTCAAGATGTCCCAGTTGGTCTTGGAGAATGAGACTTAATAAACCATTTACCACGTAAATTACGCTGTATATTGAACGACGGAAGTGCATGTTTAAAGCTCGAATTATTTCATTAAATTCATGTTGGTTGATTAAAATAAAACCCTCTTGACTAACACAATAATATTCAATGCAGAGTAACAAAAATTAATAATGTAGGTATGTATATACTTTGAATGAATTAGAACAGAGCTGAATGTGTTTCATCCTTAAGATGTCCATATATTGGTTTGTATTTTTTTCGAGAATGCATCAAACAAATATTATGATATCGACATTATTTTCTTAGAAGTATTAACTGATAAGATTTTCTTTGTGAACGACGATGTTCAGTTCCGAGAAATGCATGTGTGAGATAATATTACTCAGAAACTGAAGTTGATGTTATTGCAAAGAGAAGAGAAAACGAAACGAAAGAGTTTTAGGAATAGATAACAAGAATTTCATTGATATCTCAATTGATCGGAAATAGCTCGTGCATGCCTTCGCCAAAAAAATATAATAGTGAAAAAATGTTCTGGAGTCCCATAAAAGCATACCTACCTACCGAGGAACTTAGGGAACCAATAAAATATAAATTATATTCAGTAAAATAAAATAAACAATATTGGTATCCACTAAGTACATGACAGTTGAATTTGGCAAAACCATTCATTCTCAACTTTTGACTGAATATGCGTCATGAAATGACAAGTGCGAACTGGTACACCTAAGACAAGTGAAATATGACATGTGACAGATGACATGTATGCATTATAGAGATATGTGCCCAGGAGTGCCTCGAAAGGGACACTCGAAGGGCAAAAATATATATTCTATCAGATAGCCAAGCAGCACTAAAAGCTCTGAAGTCATACACTTGTGAGTCTAAGCTGACTTGGAACTGTAAACAATCCCTAAGACAACTGGCAGCGAACAACCAGGTCATTGGTAACGGGACTCCTCACTGGACACTGCCCTCTGAGGTACCACCTCAAAAAGATGGGTAAACCAGAGAGTGATAGTTGCCGCTACTGCGAGAACTTCGCTGAAACTGCAGAACATTTGCTATGCGAATGCCCAGCACTCTTCTGCAAGAGGCTCATGTTCCTGGAAGGGGCCTTATTAGAGTCCTCCGACATCAGGAACCTAGCTCCCAGGAAACTGATAAACTTCGCACGAAGCCTCAGAATCCCGGGCCTCGAATAGATTAAGGGTTATGCACAAAAGATTTAATAGGTCGAGGTGCTTAGAGGCTGCAAAGCCTTAACGACCCCTCCTACAATCTACAATCTACATGTATGCATGCTGTCAGGCAACAACGAATTATTTCCTACGAATATGCTAGAAATGCTATAGAATAGAGCCAATATTCTTTGCCACATATTATGAATGATCTGTTTTTTCTTGCACTAGTTGAAACATTTCATGAATCAACAGTTGAATCCATAGATCTTATTGCATACGCTAGATCCGGTATCCAGGTTACTTGTTTGGTAGGTCCGGGAAGATTGAAACTATACTAAGCCATTGATTGGTCGTTTTAGTTGTTGACCATACAAATGTATTGTCCCACGTGACCATAGTACCTACTTTCTTGCAGACCCCTCTATAGACCAAAAAATTAATACAGGATGCCGGAAAGCTGAAATAATAACCGAATCCGATGCTCTGCCCTCTGAGATATTTCAGAAAGCAACATGGGGCATGGGTTCTCATATTCAACGATAGATGGCGTTAGCCATGAGAGGCTTCTCAACCTCGACACTCATTATTTGCGTTAATTATTAATATCCTTGACATTAGGGCGACACCCGACATTTGGAGGCAGCCGAATCCTATCCAGTTTCGCTGAAGGTTGTCCAAAAGGGGTCAGAATGTGAATATCGAGCAATATTCGACCTCACTTTCCGTATTACAGGTTAAGGCCCGTTGAGCACAACATGCGAGGCAGGTGCATCAGTGTGTGTAGACCTCGGTCTGCATCGAGAATTTCGTTTTTTCGTTAACTGCTTACACCTGCTCGCTACTGACCGATGCTTATATCATTTTTATGTAATTAATTATTGAATTATTTGTGGGAAAGTCGGTTCTCATGCTCGAATGTGTATAAATATTATGAACGATATAGCCAGTATTCCCCGTAGAGTTTACAATTCAATAATGATAAATAAAATAATAATTATTGTACTGAGCCTTGGTATTTGGTGCTGTAGACTCTTATTCCGATTTCTGTAATTTTCTAAGTATGTAGGTTTGTTTTAGTTTTTTTTTTTCGGTTTCCTTCTCACAATTTCATAACGAAAATATTTCGATTCGAATCAACTTGCTTCAACAATTTTTTTTTATAAGGATAATGCAGGGTGAATAGCTTTTTTGCTGTTTGAGTATTGAATCCACGTTATTTCAAAAGTAAAAAAAGTGATCTTGTTAACTTTACGATTTATATGATATCATATATGATTATTATATCTAATTATTCATTTCGAAACATGTAACCGGTAGGTATTCCAATACGTTAGTATTTTCTGTACAGTAATTTGATTTTTCCCTTGCAGGACCATTCAGAAAATAGATGAGTTTTCAATATTTATATATACAGGGCTATTCAAATTCGAGTCTATGCATGGGGATTTCGATAACGGTAAGAGATAGAGGGTTGGTTAAATGGGGGCAAAGTAGCGTATTTCAGAGGTTAATTATATGGATGAAAAAAATCTGACCTAGCTTCTTCAGTTCTGGAGTTATACAGGAAAAATCGAAAATTTCAAAATTCTTCTTTTGCCTATATCTTTTTATTTTACAGAGATTTTTTCAAAATTTTGCCACTTTGCCATAGCAACTTTTTGTAGCTTTTCCAAATATCTGAATGAAAATTATATACAGGGTAGCGTATGAATTGGGCCGCCCTAGGTAGATTTTTTTCATCCATATAATTAACCTCTGAAATACACTACTTTGCACCCATTCAACCAACCCTCTATCTCTTACCGTTATCGAAATCCCCATTAATAGACTCGACTTTGAATAGCCCTATATATATATATATATATCTAAACCAGTTATATATATATATATATATATGTGTATACACATCATTATAATTTTAACAGTGTTATTTTTTCTGGGAACAATACCTATAATGCACCTGCTTGTTGAACCCACGTGTGTACATCTGCTATTCAGTTCTCATACAAGCTATAAATTTTGTTGTTGAATATTCGCAGAAAAATTTGAAAAAAACCCCAGCAAACCGTATTTTATTTAAATTTTCGAGAATACTGTCAACCAGTTTTTGGAAAGTTTTCATATGCCACTAAAATGTTCAATGAATTCTGCAATAAATTTGCAGTGGTACACAAATAGTAGATTTCATGCATTTTTGAAAAAATAGATGTGAGTGGACTATAGAAATGGATCACTCTGTACCTCTGACCTATACTGAATTCTGGAAACTGATTTTCATCTAATATTCACAGAAATAATTTGACCAAGGTATATTGTTTCCCAGAAACGAATTCGATAAAAAATTAGTACATATAACTTTCAGTGTTTTTTACGTACGCGGTCAAGTTTCATCAGAAGTCAACAGACTTTATAGTAAAATCCCGTAAAATATACACTACATGGTAATTGTCGAGGTAATTGTCTTCAAAATCATCTTCACCACAATCTGAATCAGGGGTCACTTGTCTATAATGACTTTCACGATGAAATCTATGGGGTAGGTACGGTTGGAAGGGGCAATTTAAAAAGTAGGCCTGACCCAGAGATTCTCTAAAGGTTTCGGCAGGCAGAAAATGTAAGAGAGGTAAAGTGAAATGATTAGGAAGGCCGGTACAGTTACTCATTAGGGCTACTCTGCTTTTCAGGGATACACACTAATGGTTCGAGTGATGCTTAGTTGAGTGCAAATATCAACTCAAAACAGCCAACAGATGCAGTAGACACTCAACCCCACCAAGTAAGAGTGAATCTTGTTTTTTTTTGCCACTACTTCCAGTACTCCCCTAGTTTATTTAATGCCCTCGTATTAGGTAATTACCGAATGAATCGAATGTAATTCGTAAAAGTGATATGGCGAGTATATTGGCCCCCATTCTACCAAGAACAGTGTCCGATAAGAAACAATCAAATCGCTTCAATATACATATCTTGAGTACAGTCAGATTTGCAACTGCAATATCGCGAGATAATTTATTTCAGCGAATATCACACCGACAAAGGAACTTTGTAGAAACGTTTTGTTGACCTCTTTACATAAAAATAAATATTGAAATTAGTCACTGGAAAAGTTGACACAGAAGTAGCTATTAGAACTGATGATGATATTATAGAACAAACATATCAAATGGTCAATTGGGAAATACTGATGGTGATTAAATCATCACCGGGGATATTCTATAGTGATTTCCCTAATCATGTCCTTCATTCTTTTTGAATTTGTCAGAATGTAAACAAAGGTTGAATATGCATAACATATAGGACTTTTTGAATCCGAAACATATTTGATTTGATGACTTCGAGGATGACTTGCTGATCGTAAATTAAGTGGAATCATTTTTGTTTTTCGATTTTTCAAACGGTATTACTGATATTTACTTCCCATGTGATGGATACAGATATATATCCATTCACATCAGAAGAAAATCTAGATAACGCTCGCTAAGCTACTTTGCCTACTGAAAACATTACTAAGGAAAATGAAATGGGGTTGAATCATAATTAATAATATGACAGAAAGAGGCATGAAAAAAGGTTTCATCAATATCTGTGGAAGCTGTGAAATATGGGAACCCAATTCAATAGGAATAAACGATTAGCAAAATCATACCTTGAAATGGAATGAAATTGAGCACTCAAACGGTTGAGAATGTCAAGAAAAAAAATTATAGATTTACGCATTGTGCATTAAATATGACATTTTCAAATATTTCATGGATCTATAAAATTTTCTTCTGAATGTAATAAACAGTGAGCTGAAGGTTTGCACTTTCCACATTCACACAGAAGTTTTCTTGTCTATGTATGGTAGATGGTGCAATAAAAAGAGAACTATGGGAATATGCAATATTCGTGATGTTTTCCTGAGATAAAATGCTAATAAACCATGGTTCATGCATGTAATGTGTCCATCAATGGTATATGAATATACAAAACTTATAAGACAAGAAGGTGAAATTTAGAACGTCTCATAAAACTTGCATCATAATATACTATTTCATTTTAAAGGCATTCGACCTTGAACCAATCAAATTTTTCTGATTCTTTTAGAACCCTTGACTTCCTCCCCTCCTGATGATAAAGTTTCTGGTGGGTTATAGCAAATAAAAGATGCAAGAAAAGGGAGTGGCTAGATCAGAAAAGACCAGAAAACGATAAGAGAAATAATGGAAATAATAAAATAGATAGGAACAAAACATGCCCTGACAGCTCAAAGATAGTAGTTCGAAGAAACTTGGGTAATGCATCAACGGAAACTGATATAGTAATAATCTCACAACGAAAATATACATAAGCCCGCGAGAAAAAAATGATGCGAGCTTTGTTTCAACCACCATCTGCATGATGATGAATGAATACATTCGGCTCCATAAATACCTCTATAAAGTTAGCAAAACCACTTGCGAGGAAATCGATAAAATCTTTCCCAATAATTTTCGAGAATTTGTCGTGAAGAAAAAAAATTGTAGCGCCCTTAGTTTTTTTTATATGGGGTGGCTGTGCTAACTTAATATTAAGTTAGCACAGCCACCAAAATAAAAAGACAAGTGAACATCGTATATCTTTTTTGTGGTTTTCAAAAATTGTCGAGTAATTGTTGAAACCCGTTTAACGTGAAAAATTGCGCAAAATATTTTTGTATAGCATATATCTAGCTGGCAACACCGCGCTGATATTTCAACCTATTTCGAGTGTTTTAGTGTATATATTTGATGAATATCCACATTTTTTTCAAGCAGGTTTATAGTATAGATATAAATCAGCTTAAAATTGAGTTTCCTGCATTGCAGAATCGAGCTCGACTCGAGTACAACCCATCTAACATGATTGAATATTATTACAAGTCGATGTTAATTCACGAAGTTTTCATTGAATGCGTAAAACATATTTGTCGTACAACCCTCGATTTCTCAGAAGCAAAAATCTATACCAATAGGTACTAGAGGAATCTCATATTCACAGCTGTATGTGTCCACACCTGTAACTTTTTTTCTACTCATCTAGGATTTCATTATACAATTGTCGGATGAACAAAACATATTTGTCGTGAACGAGAATCAATTGTCGCGACTTTAGTTTTTTTATACGACAGCTCAAAGATAGTAGTTCGAAGAAACTTGGTAATGCATCTTCCTCGACTTCTTAATGAACGGAAACTGATGTAGTAGGTAATAATCTCACAACGAAAATATACAAAAACTCGCGAGAAAAAAATGATGCGAGCTTTGTTTCAACCACCATCTGCATGATGAATAAATACATTCGGCTCCATAAGTAGATACTAAAGAAGCTAGCAAAGCCACACACGAATTTCGACTCGGGATAGATCACATAATTTTAGGCTCATTTTAGGCTATTTTATTACCCTATTCCCAAATTGTTTGCTCTTCTCTTTGACAGAAAAAACTGTGGCTTTGATAGCTTCGGCCGAACTCAGCAGAGCCATTTTTGAAAATCGACTTTATTTTGCGACTCAATATAACGATATTTAAGGACTAATTTTAGGCTAATTAATTACCCTGATTTAATTTTTTTTGCTCCACGCATTACAGAAAAAAACAAGATTTTTCGATTTTCGCCAAGTCGTTGATGCAATCATTTCAAATTATAATTTTTGTTTTTTCTCATTTAAAGGTTCCTTGAAAGAATTGGAGATCATAAAATTTCCAAATTCTTATCTTTTGAAATGACTGAGATTATCCATTGGAACAGGTATACTGGGACACCCAGTATATTAATGTTTTTATGTTGTTTCACTTATCTAATGAAGATTTGTTTATTTTAGTGAATATATTTTTATTTATCATGAAGATTTTCTTGTTTGAATGGATTTGAGGTTTTATATTATATGAGATTTTGTTTACTTTGATGGATGGATTTTATATTTTACCTATTTCATATTATAATGAGGATTTTTTTTATGGATTCGAGATTCTATGTTATATGTTTTATGCAATTGAGTTTTGTTTATTTCACGTATAAGATCATTTATTTCACGAATTGAAACATGTTTCTTGAAGTTCGAAAGTTTCTACCTCACGAAAATATCAATGACACCCGAGATGACACCATACGTACTTTTCAACAAGATCCTTCCTAAAATATCCCTTCATATTCGATAATTCAAAAGCGTTCAACATCGGAAAATGTCTACTATTAACTAATTCAACAAGCTAACCTGAATTATTCAAAAGTATTGATCATCTGTAGTTTTTACATGAGTAGTAGGTATGACATACTCTTGAGTTGAATCGTCGAAAAATTATAATTTGAAAAAATGAAAAATGTTGTTTTTTTTCTGTAATGCGTGGAGCAAAAAAATTAAATTAGGGTAATTAATTAGCCTAAAATTAGTCCTTAAATATCGTTATATTGAGTCGCAAAAAAAAGTGGATTTCTGCTGAGTAGTTTTTCTATTAAGGGAGGGAGAAAAAAAATGAGAATAGGGTAATAAATTAGCCTAAAATGAGCTCTACAATTTGGCTATTTCCGAGGCTATTTCAGAACACCAAAATTATTGTTTTTCAAAAATGGCTCTGCAGAGTTCGGCCGAAGCTAGCAAAGCCACAGATTTTTCTATCAAAGAGAAGAGCAAAAAATTTGGGAATAGGGTAATAAAATAGCCTAAAATTATGTTATCTATCCCGAGTCGAAATTCGTGTGTGGCTTTGCTAGCTTCTTTAGTATCATAAGTAGGTACATAATCGAGTACATAATGTCCTCGATTCATAAGTTCTCTTTCGACATCTCGCTTGGCCTTGCCTCTACGAGCAAAGTGTTCGAAAAAGAAGGTGTACACAATATCCACATATGCTCGGCACACTGATGAAACATCTGCTAGCCACATTCGCCCATCTTTTCACAACCGAATTAAAATTAAATGTGGCAAATCGTAAACTCGGCCCAAGAACGTCTCGAAAGTTAACTGCGAGATTTTTCCCAATGTCAACCTGGAATCAGAACTAGTAGGGTGGGCTCCTCTATTGTATTCAACGTCTTTTCCCATTAGATCTCTTTTTTTGCGAGCTGATGATGAGGAATAATTCCTCGAAACATGTTCTTTATATTTGTGCCCAATGTATGTTCCTTGAAAACATTTAAAACATTGATTAATTTTTTGATGGTGAAGTTGAACAGTAAGCCTTTTCCTAAACACCTCACCACAACTGTTGAAAGTTGTGATTTATAAGATGGTGATAGTTGTTGACATGAAGGCCTATCAAAATTATACAGGGTACGTCAAACTCGATGGATATCTAGAGAATAGAACGAAATATATTTTTTAAATTTTGGGTTCGGATTACAGCCTTTGAAAATATTTTCCACTTTTGTAATGTTGCCAGATCTTACTTGAATCTATTTTGAAATTTCAAATGAAACATTTTCGGATTCAACAGAAGATTCTGAGCGTAGTTGCTGTAAGACTGTTTTTTTCATAATTGAACACAATCGTAAGGCCTATCTTCAACGGTCTTTGAATCATGAGATATCTTAGGTGAACATTGAACTTTTTTTCTTCATATTTTGTATAGGGACGATGAACGATGAAAAGTTTGATATTGATATAATAGGTTACATCATTTCACAAGTATTTGAGTTTTGAATTCTTGGCTAGCAGAAAATACAGTGTTTCATTTGAAAAATTGACTTTATTAGTTTATTTGTCCCCGAGTTTGATTTTTTTCACACCCATTATAATATTAATTGAATATGCATCAAAATCTATAACACACCGATGTTTTCAGGAAGTCGATGTATCAATACTTTGTTAGTTTCTCAGTATGCCAAAAAATCAAATTTAATAGTGATGCTGTTTTGCCGTCGAATATTTAAAATTAATTCATAGGTAATAAGAACAGGGAGATATAGATATAAGATATAAGTACTATAGCAAAATTGCTCAAGATCTTCTGTAGAATTCGAAAATCTAACTAATGAATATAGGGTTTTTCGTTTGAAATTTCAAAATTAGTTTTAGTATCAATAGATCTGGCAACAGTGGAAAGGTAAAAATATTCTCAAAGGCTGAATCTCAGCAAAATATATTTCATTTCGTTCATACGCCATGGAATTTGGCGAAAGAACATTCGAATCAAACAGAGCGTGAGTTGGAGTTTGGAAATTTTTATAGATATTTCTTTCTTCATGGCCACTGATTGCTCCTCATTGGAGCTACATTGATCGGCTATATTTTGCTGAAAAACTACACCTGATTCGTCATCACAGGCGACAGGCAACAAACAAAATACTGAATCTGAGATTAAGAAGTTTTGGGCCGAGTTTACATTCCCCAAAAATACATATCACCATATTTCATACCTTTTTGCCTAGTAAATGCCTTCATTGTTTTTATTCCCATACCGCTGAAAATGTCTATACACATTGACTAGATCATAAATATATACACACTAGTACGAAAAAGATAAATAAGGTTACGTATCACTGGAATATCACAAGGAATGTCATTGTTCTGTCAGTACTTTTCTTTTCTTCACAGCTTCGATGCCCACTTGGGTGTTATTTTGGCGTTTGCAGTTCGCTCGGTATATTTATAGATTCATTGGATCATCCGAGGCTGGGTGTACGTACGGCAATTGTTTTTCGTGCTACCATCACGTCATTCTGAAAATATTGATGATGTTGGTCCAAAGTCATGAGGACTGCATTGTGATGGTGTGGTGGATCCCTTTTCATCTCATTCACACCAAAACCTGAACACTTCTGTATCAAATACTTCATATTATTATCGAATGCCTCAAAATTATATAGAATTTTATCGTGGAAATATCAAAGTTTTCCTAATACTATCAAGAAATTTTATCATTTTTCCTGAATCCAAAATGGGGACAAATTCAGGTTTCAGCATATTTTATATCGTTTCATTGTACAGGAAGATTCATGATGGATAAAGTATTAAAAGTATCTGAAGAAAGGAAAAACCTACATAATTTCTCAGTTGAAATTTTCTGGGGTCGTTGAATTCGTATGAATCTTTCAGCCTCCTTACGAAACTAATTCGTCCTTGAATTCGTCTTCAGCATGAACCACCCTGTATTATTATTACTTGTCTCTTGGACCAAAAAGTTATGAACAAAAAAACTAATCATAAGTAGTCTAGCAGTCTTCTGGCTTCAACGATGAATATTGATTTCCACGACAAAAAAATGTCGTCACTATTTATTCTCGAATTTGTAGATTCAGAAAAGATTTGTCACCTATATGTTCCGATTTTTGACAATGCATATTCCCTTAGAGATGTAATAAAAATATTTCAACTCAATGGATCCAATGACAGAAACAGTGAAACAGAAATATTTGATGAATCGTTACTATAGAATATAATAAGGTTTCCTCATTCATTGAGCACAAGAAAACGATTTGAGATTTAAAAAGTGTGAATCTGATAAATATTCAGAAAAATAATAGCTAATAAGTTCCCAACTCATACGCAACAAGAGCATTGCCTTCGAATTGGCATGCTAAACCTAAATGCAATCAGATATTCAGAAAAATAATAGCTGATAAGCTCTAAATTCATTTGCAACAAGAGCATTGCCTGTGATTTGGCATGCTAAACCTAAATGAATATTCCATATCATTTTCAAAACAATAAAATTGAGGTTATGTAAGGCAGCCAACTGAATTGTTCAAGGTCACTGTGTTCAGAAACAAACATTCGACCCGCAGAGCGCATCAACAAAACACAACCATCCCGTCATCTCCAAGTCCGCTCCCAAAAACCAGGCACCCAGACAAAACCAAACAGCACTCGAGCACCAGGGAACACCACAAAGGGATCCACCACGACCTCCTGCACCTCCTCCCCCCAACCCCTCACCTCAACCTGGCCCGTCCGCGCCCCGAGTGCCTCTCAATCGGCCACCAAACTCTCCAGACCCGATCGCCCGCGCGCCGAAACAATGGAACGCCGCCGAGCGCCGAAAAATCGCGGAAACGCACGGATCGCACCTGCGTCACCACGGCCGCAGCATGAATAGAGCGCGGCCGACTCGGATGGCAGCGTGTTTCCCCCACCACCACCGCCGCCGTGGGGCGCGCTGCTACGGCAACGGCCGAACTCATGAATGGATAGCCTCGCTCGGGGTGCGCGCACCGGAACTGACGTAGTAGGCGTGCGGCTGAGAGTGGAGAGATTTCATGTGTGGCTAGATGGCCTCGGGGTTTTGGGATTTTCGGAGTGCGAAAGTCGGGAAGGAAGGATTAGAGGTGGATCGACTAAGATCGGTTGTTTGGAATCGGAGCAATGAGGGCGTTCAGGCAAAAAAACTGAGCAATTGAAACTCAGAAACATGGCAAAAATTCAACTGAGAAATGGACGAGTTCAGCCAATTCATTGCAAACCTTGAAAATAGCTCAAAAGTTCTTCCTCTGGAAACACATTATTTTCATAAAATATCGATGCCATTTTCTTTCTTATCGATTTTTATATCATCCAGAAAGTTCCCGACTTACAAATCTCATAAATACCTAATGAAAATTTTGATAATAATTCATTTTGAGTATACTTTAGTTTCATCATATTGGCTGCCTGCTAAATACATGACACGTTCATGACACAGTAGTGACAAACTGTCAAACTGTTTTTTCTTCGTGGTCGCGAAATGAAAACATTGATAACCTAAAAGGTGTAAATCGGCCACAGGACTCACAGAACATCACGAAGAAGAAACAAAAGTGTGTCAATGTGTCATGTATCTTGCATCAGGCAGCCAATATGATGAAACTGAAATAACCTACAAATCAATTGATATCATTTTTTTCATTATTTCTGGGATTTGTGAGTCGGGGATAAAAAAATCGATGAGAATTGAAATGACAGATATTTTATGAAAATGATGTGTTTTCAAATGAAGAACTTTTCAGCTAATCTCAAGGTTGGCAATGAATTGCTGAACTCGTCCTTTAATTCAAGTTTACATTTTTGCCAACATCTCTTTTCAGAAGAATGAAAGAATGGTTCAATTTTTCATTGATTTTGTTAATATTATTGGATTGTTGTTTTTTGAGAATATACAGAGTGTTTCATTATATGTGGGACGCACTTCTAGGGGTGAAAGAACGTCGCAAGAAAATGATAAAAGTTCTTATTAACATAATATGTCCAAAACTCTTTCGTAACCGAGTTACAGGGTGTTGAAATATCACTTTTTTTTTGTAGCTTCTGAAGCTTTTAGTTCAAGTATGCTGTTTGTACTTCAAGTTTAATGAAAAGTGTTACTCGAAACCATTAATCCAAAAGTTAAAAACACGAATTATACAGAAAATCATTTTAAAGATTTTTATGTAATCTTCCATCTCGAAAATGTCGGATATTACGAAGTTGGCTAAATTAAACAAAAGTTACCCAATTCACCATTTCAGTGAACGATGAATACATTTATGAGACGCTATTTTGAAGTATTTCATCGAAAAAATGGATTTTACATCGATAGATAACAGAAAAATCTGCGATTGGTAACAATGAAATATTTAAAATCTGACGTACAAGCGTATAAAGCACATCAGTTGACTGTTGAGAGCGATTTTGATTTTTGCGATACCAGTGAAAAATTCAATGTTGTTATTGTTTTCATTGGTCAATTTGAATCAAATCACACTCTGAATTCAAATTTACCAATAAAAACATTGAGTTTTTCACTGCTAGTATCACCAAATCCAAAATCGTTCAGAAGTAAGCTTGGCCTAACTCTTCTGACTTTCATTTGACAGTTCGATTGTGTAGGGACCAACCTCCGAATAATAAAAAAAGCGTTTCGAAACAGAGGTTATTTCTATATGCATTTGCGTTTTATAATGCATGACTTCATTATAGAACCAAAATAAAATAACGATGTTTCCTAATCCAAAATATCACGAACGGTTTTCAAAATATACGGGAAAAACCGGAATAGATTTTCATTGTTCGGACATTAACAATGGCATGTATAACAGGTAAGATACACACCTGAATTAGGGGAGATGAGGACTATACTTGATTTTATTTTAAAAAATCAGGTCCGTATTTGGAAAAAAAAAATAGTAAAACGAAAATAATATCGAAAATCAACGCACAGCTTGTAGTGAATTTGAAAAAGAAGAAAGTTTCAGAATTCCTAATTTTGCTAATTTTCCATTGAATGACATCCATATTTTAAAGAATCACTTTCCCTTATGACTTTCTAAGTAATAAACCTGAATCCGGTGTGTACCCAAGTAGTATCTGATTTACGATTGTTATATTGATGAACGCATTTCAACCTAATTTTGACAAAATCCATTTTAATACCTCGGTGTGAATCAGATTTTCGTGTTCAGATTTTTTTTTTCGATTTTTGACATTGAAATATAATAGTAGTTGGCCTTGAAAATGAAGACTCATCCGTGACATTTGATGGTCAGTTAGACTTCTATAGATAATTAATACTTTTGTGCACTCTCGATTGTGAAGTGCATGATGGTTCTCTCTTCTTCATCTTCAAATTATCCTGAACCGCCTCGCATACACTACTTCAATAACAAAAAAATAGTTTCAATGGGTGTACTTATTATCGCCCACTATAATTCTCCCTTTCTCGTAATCAGAAAACAAACTTAGTTATCTCTATACCGACGCCGGTACACTTTGCAGACGAAATTCGCTCGCCGATTGCCCTTTTGTGTGCCCTCTTGTCAAAAGAGAGTGGAGATGTTATAAGGAGCTTGTTTAGCCCTTACGGCGCGGCATATCGAAAATAGGAATTCACTTCGAAAAGGCCATTGTGATTTTCTACCTGGAGATAAGGCAGCAATGTGATCAGACTGGTATATACGTATACACTTGTCGAATACTACGTTTTTACATCACGCGTCGATTGGAATTCAGGTGAAGTATCGATCATCTGGAAAATAAGATACAGAACACGTTTCTCAATCACGTTTCAATTTTTTTTTCATCTTTTGACTAAACGAAAGAAGAACTTAATGTTTTTTCTGATTGATAACCAGCATGATGGTTTTCGTACCTACTAATAAGTCAACGAGCAGTGCATGTATTGATTGCTAAATGCTATATAATCAACAAGTTTTGTGAAATTTTGGTATCTGTCAAGAAATTCAAATAAAATATAGGTCGAATACAATATGTTATAATTTTAATTTCACTTCTCGAAAGATGTACCCAAAAACACAACCATAAGTATTTGTAATATTCTGATGTTCAACTAATATTTTTGACATCAATGAATGCGTTAATTCTGAGAAAGAAGTTTATAACGCTTCAAACCATTGTATAAGATCGACTGTAAAGAGTAAAGAAACAAATTTTATTTTTTTATATAAACCATGTGTTACTTTCTAAAAAATTTAGAACATGGTGATGTTATAACTTTTTGAAATTCGGGCGTCATTGAGAAACAGCAGCGACAGCAGGAGTCTCAGTGAAAAACGGGTTTCTTAATTTCACACTATAGCATTCGGGAACAAACCTGAAAAGTTAATGAATAAGTATTCAAAAGAATATTCGGGATCAAAATCGAATTTTGAGCAAATTTTGACAAATATGTTTTCATTAGTTATGAGATTTTCGAAACATTGGTGATCACGTGACATTAGGCAAAATGGATTTTGAGGATTCCCGATATGCAGAAACGATCCCCTGAAAAGAATTTGATGGTTTACATATGCTGCAAATATTATGGCCCACACTGTATATTCCTGAATAAAAGTAGGTCGATTCGATTGAGACGTAAATATCATTCATTGCAAAATTCTCACGCCCCACTGGAATCTCCATATTCGGCAATGATTTATCTATCGCGGGAGAGACAAACTCGAAATATGATTTTACAATTAATCAAGCGATATCATTAAATCATTAAAGGAAAAACCAGTATTATCGACTATAAAATACATGGGAATCATCACCGAACTCATTCCTCACGGCGCTAAAGAATATTCATTTAACCATAGGCGTACGACATATTCCTACTCCCGACCACAACTTTTTTTCAGTACCATCTCACCTACTATTCTGGAGTTTCTCAACACGAGAAATTATTATGCCATCTTTCGCGGAGTACACTGTTGGAAATTAGTTGTTACTTTCAACAACTTCTCATATCGTTAAAAAATTGTAGTCGAATTCAACAACAATTGTGTATCAATTTCACATCCACAATTTTCGATTTAGTTGTTAAATCACTCAGTTATTCAATTCACTACTGATAATGTCAATACAACAGCAACAAGTTTGCATCAAATGAACAGATAAAATTCCTGTCCAAACAACTTGATATAATCTGTAACACAACAACAAATAATTGTAACTAAAACTTCAATGATGGTTATTGAAACATATACAGTAGAACATCATCTAGTTGCTAATACATTAATATTAAATCACGGTTTTGTCGCACTCCGTTGACAAATTTACATCACCTAGTTTTACAATTTGCAACAGTTTGTGCTCGGTTACAAAGATTTTTTAGTTCCGATCTCTTCGGATATATTCGTTACTTTTCGTTTGTCTTGTCACGAAAACCGATTCCTTACAAGTGCCAACCCAAGTTTACTCAGTTCTCTGCAGTCTGTTGCCCTTGTAGGGCATTAAAACGAATACATTATAGGTTTTCCTCTCGTGTGGTCAAGATATAAAAAAGGTAAGTACCTACATGGAGTAGATTGATGTGGACTCGCACATAACTTTTATTTACTCATGCCAATATTAATATTATTTTTGTTTTGTTTCAGTTAAGAATATTTTTCCTGATCTAGAGCAACAAATAACAATCTTTTGTCGGAATCTGCAAGCGCAATAATTTGTTGAGAATTTTTCTTGGATTGTCTCTGTGATTATTGAAGTTTCGCTGCAAAAAAGTGAGTATAATTATGTCACTTTTATATTCATATTTTAAAATTTTACTACTTCTCATACATATTTTCATACATTTTTTTACTATACTAATGAAGATAACTGCAACATCTAGGTTAAAACTGTTGAAGTTGTGATGTGATTATTTGTACAACTCTTCATTTCAGGTATTTGTTCGATGGATGGATTTTCACTTTCTTCGGATTTTTTCTAGCTACTAACTGGGTAACAAAAAAGATAACAAAAACTCAGTTGAGTTGATGATGAGAAATTAATGTACTGGTAAGATTCGTTCTGAATTATATTTTGAATGATAATAATGTACTGTTCAGTTAATAAATCCAAGTGATTGCAAGAGTTGATTGGATTGTTATTTAATAATGCAATTTTTCGTGCTTTTCTGAAACATTCATGACAAAATGATTCCGAAATGAAATATTAATATAATTTTTGTTTCAGCAATTGAACGAGAGATACTCAATACTCCGGAGGATAGGAAGTTGTCTCGGATGACAAACACAGACAGAGGTTGACCAGCATTGTAGAGAATCACGTGCCGCGGTGTTCTTTCGATTTACTGATGTGATGTCAATAGTGGATTTTTTTCGTTTTGTTGTTATTCAGAAAATAAAATGTGGTTATTTCAGTAATTTGAACTTTGAATTCTAGCAGTAAAATATTGTTGAAAATACACCGAGTTATAGTACAATCGACAATTTATTGTTGCTAGTACTACATTAGGACGTAGGACTCATAACAACAAATTGAAGTGAAAATGACAATTTGTAATTGCTCAATTACCTTCAGAAAATACTGCGAACAACTATAAGGTGTAGTAGAATTATTAATTTACTGTAGATAATTCACCAATAAGACGTAGTAGCCATACAAATAGGCTGTTGATAAGACGAGCAATACCCATTATGGTGAAAATTCACTTCAAATACTCTTGATATTCCAACTATAAAATGGTGTAGACCTACTGGGACTATATTTTTTTGCTGATTTAGCAACTAATTTCCAACAGTGTATAATGATGAGACTTATTTGAGATGAATGTACTAACCTATCAGTGAGGGCCCAGATTTTCGGTAAATTTATGAGGAAAACAAATTTTATAAATCAAAATGAGATCAGACAGGGGGCTTGAAAAGCTAAGACGCTGTCCACTGTCCACCATGCGGCGTTAAAATGTCAGTTGTGTCAAGATGTTTTATTCAATCAATATTCCAGATTGACAAGTTTGACACTTGCTCGCACTCTACAGCTGTCATCAGCCATGTAGTGAAATAGTTCCTGGCCATAGTGAACTTTCAGCTTTCAACGAATTCTAAACAGCATTTCAATACTAAATCATTTAATTCGACCTGTTTCACAAAAAAAAAATATGAAATTTAATATTTCATTGACATCTCGAAAACTGCTGGAGACTACATGAATGTAAAGAATGCTTGAATTCGTCAATCATTGATTTTTTTCTTTGGTTAGTTGAATATCAGTACCTTTCTTGTCCACAACGCGTTCATTGACCGTTCGAAAAAAGCAAAAATCACAATCATACCTGATTCAATTAACGCATTAATTAATGGTCAATCGTCTGATTTACATGATGGGAAAACTGGTTCTATAATCGATTCGAGTTAGAACAGATCGACAAGAGAAGACATCGACAGCAAAATGAAAATTAAAACTTATTCCGATCGATACTGATGAGTACAAGATGAGATTCGAATGATCATTGTTGAAATAATTGAGGCAGTACTATAAAGTCACATTATTGTGTAGTGTGGAAATATACACAATATTAACACCTAACGTTTTCGACCAATCAAAGCCTATATTTTGTATCGTTACCATAGCAACTGGAAAATTTGCCGCAAATTTTTCTCTCCTTCTTGTGGTGAGGATGATAAAATTACAACGGAAATATTTCGACGTTTATATAGGTTAAATTATATCTACATTTAACTTCATATATTATATATATATATAAAAGTACCACTTCGAGTTCCTTGTAAGAAAATATATTTGCATCTACTTCAGTGGAATAAAGTTAGTCAAGAATATTAATTTGAACTAAAACCAGTCGCCTAACGTAACTAAAATCGGTATTTTGTATTTTATTCAGCATAATCTTAACTGGAGTTTTAGTTTGGAATTTTCTTACCGAATACCACTCTTGCTTCAATTAAAAACAGAAAACCTTTTCTTTATAAGTGAAAATCTATTTTAAAATTATCGAAACATCAAACATTAAAAGTGAGATGTCATCTCCCAAAAGACGAAAATACCGTCAAAATTTCAACTTTTTCTGACATTATCCGGATCATCCTGTATACAAAGTAAGATTATATCTGTCTGTTCGTATTCGCAATGAAGAATGTTTGCGAAAAGGGCTTCATTCATAGATCCAGGCACAGAGGCGGTACTACTGCACAATGAATGGTACTATACTAATGGAAATCGTATATTCGGGTTGGCACAGGTGCATCGTAGGATTAGAGGGAGTCCCTATTGTGAGGCTGGAGTTTCATTCATGATGACGGCGGGGTGGTTCCCATAGCATAGGGCATCGAATATCCCAGGTCAAGTGCATAAGAACACTGATCGATCAATGAAAAGAGTGACGAAAATTCTTCGACAGAATATGAGCTTCATATAGATTTGTTCTCACGTGTTGAGTTACGATGATCGGAAGGCTACGATTTGATCAAAATTCACCCAAAAATATACGGATAAACAAATAAGCAGAAAAACAAAAAATGAATTGAAACTGTGCCCAATCATTGATTGTTATGATTTATTTATCCAAATCACGTTATAATTACGTAATGATATCAACGAATCATTGTCTACAAGTACAATTTTCAGATATGTTGATGGGAGCGAATAAGTATCTGTTATGGTTCATATCTGACAAGTATACTAAATTAACATATTCCAGCAAATTATTACTACATCGACGAGTCAGTCTCATTTAATTTGTGAGAATTATATGCCGAAAAAATTCTCATTAGGCAGTTGCTCAATCAATGTCATGCCAAAATGTGTTCTACAACAAAATAAAATGGTCATAGAAGTATTGAAGAGAGTGTCCTTGTTACAGTTCAATCTGCTACTGCAAAAAAAAACAATATGAACAAGACAGTAGTAGGTATTTATTCAGTTTCTGGCTGTTTCTTTAGATGCTCATTGATGCCTATACTAATTTATATTCCATACTGATAGCTAGCTTTTTAGTTACAATCACAACAAAACATTTTCTTTTCATTGCTCCTGATCATTATTACATTCGGTATACATGAAAAGCTAGTTGTAGTGATATCGTATGCAGTGCATTAACCTATAAAAGGCACAAAAACACTTGATCTTCAACAGCATGCGACAAGCGTTAAGACGATCGGTGCCATATGCTATTTGTTTATTGTTCTCGCGGCTTGAATTTTTGGACAAATAAATAGTTTCAAAGCCAAAGACACTTGTAAGATGAAGTGAGCTACATCAATCTGTTATTGATTAGTTTTCACCGTGTTATATTTATTTCAATGGTGAAATCAGAGTTATATTTTTTGAGATGTTTCTCTTCTGATGATCTATATCATTGATTGGATCAAGTATTCAATTCATTAGATTATATAAATCTTGAGGAATTAAAAACAAACCTCAATACCTACTTTTACAACCTCCATTCCAAACAAAATCTATATCAATTTCAGTACCCATCATTGTAAAACCTGCAGATTGTTTGATGAATAATATTACCTATACCTACCTAACGTGACCTAACTATGCAATTTAGGAAATTTATAGTTATTCTATAAGACCGGAAGTTTTGTCGTTTCATCATTATTAGCATCTTTTTTGCAATGTTTGAGATACATCAGCTTTTAGATTTATTGGTGATTTCCTGTGCAAATGAATGGCTTTACTGAGTTGTAAAACTAGAATTTAGCACAGGTTGCCCCACTGGGTGAGGATTTATTATTTTTCCGAGTAGATATATAATCGAAAAGAGATCATTGTTTTATTACACCCTGTATGTATATTTTTCTAGATGCGAATTTCACATTTTTCTTCCGAATTTGAAGAGGATGTCTTATTTAATCAACAACAATTTTATATACTCCGTGCGGTTTTAATTGGATGGTGATTTTTAAAACAGGCCGACAATGTGAAAATTGATAATACTTCTTAGCATCTATTCATAGTAGTCCATGATCAGGAAGATAGTTATGCAACATCATTCAATCAAAAAATAATAGACATCATGCATCTACATTTTGTTTTTTCCTGGAAGTTTACAGTTTTCTCAAAACCGGGGTTCGCATTGATGAAATGGAATAACAACAATATTTATGAAGGAGGTAAAATGTTCGTTTATATAGGAGGTAAAATGTTCGTTTTATTTCTTGCCAAAGAATATAAGTTCTTGTTGATTGAATGGATTTGCTGTATAATTATTGTGTTTTCATTATCTCATATCATTTCAACAATAATGAAGTATCAATTTATTCACTAATAGTCGATAGGAATATTTGTGCAGTGATATATAAACCGAAAACGTGATTTATTGTAACTATCCACTTTTGTTTAAAACCCGTTTCCTCAACTCATTAATTATTGCACACTAATGTTAACTTTCACTTCATTTTATAACCCAGTTATTCGTAATTGTTCTATAACAATAATAATTATTCTATACCATTATGAATCACTCATTATAACAAACTGCGATTATTTAACAGGTATTAGCTTGATATTTTTGTTGCATATTTTATCACACATCAGTCGTTTTTGTTCAGAGCTAATGCGCTAATCGCTACTAGATGATGCAATGTGTTTGTGTACCCCAGGGGCCAGTACTAGGGCCCGTTTATCGCATCATCTAAATTTAAATCAACACCACTCTCAATGGTTTAATCACAATGGCAGGCAACCGAACCGTGGACGTAATCCGTATTATCCTTGAATAAACAGAAAAGAAAAAGCCTTACAAAAACAACGGATATGACTTGAGATGTTCTTGAGTACAGAAATAATAATCCCATAAATAATATACCTAACAGGTTTCGTTGATGACTCTTCAGATGTGTACCAAACCTATTTATAGGTATAAATTACTCTCTTATAAAGTTCTTTGAGATGCGCAGTAAAACCAGACAAGCACTATGAGCAACGTGCGTGGTCCATTAGACAGATTTCATAGTCAAGATCCGATGAGATTTTGTTCGGTTTATTGTACGTTTTCCAATACTTCCTCAAACATTGTGAACATATTAAATTTCTTCTTTTACCAGTGTTTGTTAATTAGGTTAGGTTATATTAGGTTATTTTTCCCCTTCTCCCAAAATATACGCAGAAATACTCATAGCAAAGCTATGATAGGCAATCTGAAATTGAAGATAAGCTAAATACAGACAAAATAAAGAGGGGAAGAAACAGCTTTGTTGATACCTCGGAACACATTCAATAGATCCACCCATTTGTGTTTACTTACACATGTTTATTTACAATTTAATGTCCTCATTAGACACGAATCATTTCACCTTCATTCTCCCTAACATGCAACTAAACTATACCGCCTGTCCTAATCTCGTTCAGAAATAACCGAATCTCTCCGAAATCTAGTAGTCTGGCGTGAGGTAGGTAGGTGTATTGCGGTGTTGCCAATTTTCGACTATATTTTATATCTTAATACTGAAGAATATGATTCTGAATGTGAAAAATATTGATATATTATGATTTTTATCTCTACTCAGATCACTGTACCTACTCAAGAAAATTATTTCTAATAGTAGAAATAATTATTCTACTGGTAACGTTATAAATTTGATTTGAGGTGTGTGCCTGAATGGGTCAATAGAAAAGTAAAAAAAGAGAAGAAATCTCCTATTAACTCCCTGAAATTGAAAGTGATCTTTAGCCAAATAGATGATGATGGATCTGAGGATGTTAACCATAATAAATGAAAAATATTATAGTGGGGGAACAAAAATTATGAGTGAAATTCAGTTACTGAAGATTAAAGACATGTTCATCCATGATATTTTTCGAATATTTTTTGTTTTTTCATTCCGTTATGGATATAATATCACATATAGTGTAATAGCGAGCCATCATATTCAATGGACAACGTTGAAAGGACTGGGAAGCATCATTTAATACAAAGGGTAGGTACGTGAATTGAAAGATTTGAATCCTTATCCTTGAGGTTATTTTCGCAAATTACTAGATTTCGAACCCAATTTTTGATAAAATACAATTTTAATTAAAAAACTTCTCTTGTAACATTTTTTTTTGAAGTATTCCAAATCGTCTTGACTGCTTAAAAGAAAAGCTCGAGTGTTTTTTGGCAAGATAAATTAACGATCGAATATATTAATGAAAAACAACAATAGTTATCTTTATATTGATACAATTAAATTATTTAAATGAATAGTTATTAGATACACAATTGCTATAAATTGTTTGATTTGGTGTACTAATTTCAAAATTTTCTTCTCTGGTATTCGCACAAATGTAGAATATTCATTTTGATTTTTCTCACTCGAGGCTCGTAGGGAACTAATAAGATTTTCGTGATGTTCAGGATCAATTTGGATATAGGGTTTGATAGAAGATGATGTTGAGTGTCCCGTTAAAAGTTATGTCGGCAAAAGGATCAAATTTAATATTGTATTCATTGAAATATTTTTCTTTAATATATCTGCTACTTTTTGTAACGGAGTTATTTTCGACAGTTCGTAATTTCGTACTTGACAAAACTCAAGTAAATTGTCTCCATATTGACGCTTTAGTATTTTTTGTGGATTGCGGGATTGCTTTCTCTATATTTTTTGTTATTTGTTGAGTCGAAACCTTCCCAAAACGACTCATGTTGTAATGTTTCAATATCAGTTATAATTATCAACAATACCTAAATAACTGACAGGGCAGACATTAAAGTAACGTAAGCATACTAGATGTACAGGCATTTTTATCGGTGATAAAAAACGATGCACCTTTTTTATCGCTGTCAAAATGACAAAACAGTCATCTTTAAATGACACATTTTATACAGGAGTTAATTTATCAACAGCAAAAACACAAGAGCTTTTTTTTTATCGGATAAATTTCTTTTCGTAACGAAATAAATTTGCCAATCAGTAATTTTACGAGAGAAACTGATAAAAAACGATGCACCTTTTTTATCGCTGTCAAAATGACAAAACAGTCATCTTTAAATGACACATTTTATGACAAAACACCGCGACATGAATTAAATTGTCAATGAAAAATAGATAAGTGCAAAATCGTCAAATTATCTTTTGCTACGCCGCTGGATTCGGTGGAGGGAGAGGCAAAATCGGCCAGAGAGGATCGCAAGCAGACACAGGCCGGAAACGAGACGGGGAAGCCACCCTCACACCGGCTCAACCCCCTCCACCCCGCACCTTCCGCCAGAATCGTACCACTAGTACCGGAAGTTGTGTAGCACCTCGCACAGAGGCTATGTGCGTGTTTATGAATGTGCCGACGGTGTTGCCGATTTGTCATTTCGAAACCAATCGACGGCGAAAAGGCCAAGGATGGATGTGAAATCAGCGGAAATCAGCGCAATTTTTTTTGTTTTTGCCGGCGATTTTTTATATCGGTTGAAATATCAAACTAAAAAAAAAATTTTTCAAGCAATTACAGAATAGATTGAATACTATTATCATTCAGTCTGATGCTTTCAGTCAGTAATTGAGTACTGATTTTATTCCCAGACTGGTATTTTTATGTTTGAGTTAAAATTGGGTTGGAAATCCTGTTATTCGTCCTTGAAAATTGGAGTATGTCAATTCAAGTGTCATTTGTAATAAATTAAGCTTCACAGTCCTTCTAACGTTCTCCATGTGGAATATGTCTGATAGCAATTATAATTGAAGGTATGAAAAACTAAAAAAAAATCGCAAAAATCAAGTGGAATTCAATTATAAATATTATTGCTTGACCAATATTTTTCATTCCTTTAGGATTTAAGGTAATATCCGTCGAAATATCAAACTAAGTAACAGCATACTTTCTCAGTAAATACTAAGTACCATTATTCATATTCATTATTACTAAATTTATGCTCCCTGTCAATAACTAGAATATTTTACACAGAAAATTTCATGCCCAACAGTTTTGATCAATCAAAAGCCTATATTTTGTATCGTTACCATAGCAACTGAACACATCATTTCCGGAAATTTGTGTCTCTTTCTTGGAGGAGGGAACTTTGCAGATATCAAGTACCACCTCGAGTTTCTTGTAAGAAAGTACCTAATATTTCTACCAACTTTAGTGGAATCAAGTTAATTAAGAATAATGGTTTGAACTACCTCAGCAGCTACCTCATTATTATTTTGCGTAACCAAAGTCGGTGATTTGTATTTTTATTCATTTAGCCCAATCCTAACTGGAGTCTTGTTGTGAAATTATCTTACCGAATACCACTCTACCTTCAATAAAAAAGAGAAAATTCTTTCTCGAACACAAATATTTTTCAGAAAATTCTCCCTTGTCGAAGTCAAAATATTCGTGTTTTCGAAAAAATTTCCAGTAATAATTGAAGCTCTAGTGAAAATTTTATTGCAGTAAAAATTGGATTACATGATGATTCGAATCTTTTTTATGAAATTCCACAGACCAATGCTTTCATTCTTAAATTCAAATATGACGCTTAGGCTATAAAAAATAACTGACCCGATGATAAAGTGGAGTGAATAAAGTAATAATATCCTATAGTAATATTTTTTCGGTCCGCCTATGTTCCACGCACGGTTGAAGGGAATCCACGTCACCGTATCAGTTTTACCTGAAAACCACTCGGTT
This sequence comes from Chrysomela aeneicollis, assembly GCA_029955515.1. Classification (NCBI taxonomy): domain Eukaryota; kingdom Metazoa; phylum Arthropoda; class Insecta; order Coleoptera; family Chrysomelidae; genus Chrysomela; species Chrysomela aeneicollis. The sequence goes on along the minus strand of JARUHQ010000009.1, from coordinate 19,901,091 downwards.
CCCGAGTTTCTCGTGTAATGTAGGTTAGGGAAAGAGGATTCCCGAATAGGGGGTGCGAGTTTGTGTCAGTAAATTGCGTGAAAACACACAATTATAGCAACATGGTTCAGTTCTTGCCAGAAAATTCCCACGAGACTCTCGAGGATTATATCATTCTAGCTCACCCAATTTAATTACACTTAATTTTGTAATTTCAAAATATATCATAGAAGAATATTAACAAAATTAGGTAGGTATCGCAAAAAATAGAATATAGAATCTCGCGTGAAATGAGGAAATCGATCGATTTTGAAAAATTCATTCTCAAATAAAATAGAGTTTCTATAAAAGAGAGCTTCTATTTCCAACACCCAATGACAGGAAATGCTACAAATAAATGAATATCACCTTCCGATTAATAATTATACACTTTTGATAATAATATTAATAACATGAAATGAAACAAGGAGATGAAATTTTTTATATTTAAGAAATGCAGGAAACTATTTACAACAAAAAATATGAATTATGACGAAACATGAGGTGCAACTATTACTAGTGTATATAAGTTTAAATTTTAATAATCATCTCTCTCAATGAGTCATGATTTATATCACTTATTATGAGAAATGTTGTAGAATTAAGTTATCATACATAAATTGGGGATTTCAACATCATTCTAGTTCTACACCTTTTCCAGATGTATTTCAGAAACCATCAAGTTTATTTCAGAAAGCGTCGATTGAATTTCAGAATAGTCACATGTATTTCAGAAAGTATCAATTGTATTTCAGATTAGTGAGTTGAATTTCAGAAAGCGTCAAATGTATTTCAGAATAGCGAGTTTAATTTCAGAAAGCATCAAATGTATTTCAGAATAGTCAGTTCAATATCAGAAAGCGTCAAATGTATTTCAGAATAGTCAATTGAATTTCAGAATTCGTCATTTGTATTCAAATGATATATTCTGAAATTCAAATGACGAATTCTGAAATTCAGTTGACTTCTCTGAAATACTTTTGACGTTTTCTGAAATTAAACTCACAATTCCGAAATACAATTGATGCTTTCTGAAATCGAACTCGCTATTCTGAAATACATTTGACGCTTTCTGAAATTCAACTCACTATTCTGAAATACAATTGATACTTTCTGAAATACAAGTGACTATTCTGAAATTCAATTGACGCTTTCTGAAATAAAACTGGAAAAGGTATAGCAACATTGTAGTAGTTTGTTTGTCTACTGTTTAATCTTGGAATGAGAAAGTTAATTTGGTTCAGAAGTACGGAGCAATCAATTTGGTTATGAATTAATTTGTAAAGAAATGTCATCACACTCAAAATTGTTCGACGTCTTTCAATAGAGAAAAATCATTCCGAAACTATCCAAGACAATTTGGTTATCGATTCCTCTGAATGGGTATAAGTTCCATTCACCTTCATCCATAAATATTTTAAAAAATTTCTTAATATGAATCTCGCGTCATATACTCAAGTGAAATATGAATATGAAATAGTCATATGGAGTTACGAATTGCTTTCTGGAATAGATATGACATACCCAAGGTGGATATAGATATGGTGGAACGAGTCCCATTAAAAGGCACTATATAGAAATATTTGTAGACTTCTACCTCCTTGATTTTGTTGAATTTCGATCATAGTTTCAAAAACTAGTAATACTTCCACGACTGGATGGCGCCACGTCTGCTGATACCGCATGATGAATATTAATTCTCACAATTTCTCAGTCATTTTGATTTTGTGTGATTTGTTCAATCATCAATATCATGATTGAATAATCGAACAACATTCATATTTCAAGCGAAAACCACAATTATGAATGATCTGTCACTTGAACACGAAACCATAGAATGCGGATATTAATAGAGAACTGAATTATCGATATTGATATCGAATGCGATGTTAACGCCATCTCCGAACTATTAGTGAAATATTACCGTTGTTATGATCTTCGCTTAGGCTAAACCAGTCCACAGGTTTTGACGGAAAACAGTCGTTTCACCATATCTTAATCCACCTTTGACATACCTACTGATGCATTTAGATACAGTCAGATTGAGACGATTTAAGTTGCACCATTCAATCAATCAATCAATCAATTTATTTGTCCAAGAATACAAAGTTCTTATTAACAAATCAGTTATATTCTGATACAGAGAACAGAAAAAAAAATATGGGTATAGATAAAATAATAAATAGTGTGAATCACAAAAACAATGACATATAAGTAAAACAAATAACAAATTATCAGTCAGAAATAGTGAACTAAAAGTGTATAAGTATAAATAAAATAATAAATAGTGTAGATAACAAAACGATAACATATAAGTACTAAAAAATATATTCGAAATATTCATTCACATTATAAAATGATTTGCCAACGAGTAGTTGAATCGTCAATTTTCTAAAAAGTCTATAATTTCTTGCACTTTTGATATTATCTGGCAAGTGATTATAAATTTTCCTACCCCTGTATATCAAAGAATTTTTGGCAAGAGAGGACTTCGGACATGGAAGTGGAAGGTTAAGTTTTTGACGTGTTTCACGTTTATTACAAATTGAGGATCTATCAGAGTGTTTGAATATCAAACATGAAGTTTCCAAAATAAAGAGGTCAATAGCTGTAAATAAATTATGATTTCTAAAAATTGGTTTACACGAATCTCGTCTATTGACGTTGAATATGAATCTGAGAGCTCTTTTCTGGATAATTAACACCGTATTCAGCAAGCTATTACAGCAAGAAGCCCAGAAAGCAATACCATATCTGAGATGGGATTCAAATAATGCAAAATATGCAGTTTTCGCAGCATGTATCCCCAATTCTCTAGAGATAACATTGATTGCGTAACACCCAGAAGACAATTTCTTGATTAGAGTATTTACGTGGACGTCAAATTTTAAATAGCGATCTATGTGCAATCCTAGAAATTTCGTGTTTTCCAGATTTTTAATGATCAATTCATCACCTAATGTCACTTCCTGTAACACAGATTTGAAAGTGATTAGGTTCGTTTTCGAAATATTAAATAAAAGTAGGTTGGCATCACACCATTTTTTGATAATATCAATATCATGTTCAATTTTTTCGATTAGTATTGAGGAATTATCATTGTGCCATAGAATGGTTGTGTCATCTGCGAAAAGTGTGAATTTACCAGAAATATTCAGTTTAGTTATGTCATTGATATAAATTAAAAAAAGAATGGGTCCAAGGACTGAACCTTGTGGTACTCCTCGTGTGATTTTTTCTTGAACTGATGAGTGCCCATTCACCAACACTTTCTGAACCCGACCAGTGAGATAGGAGCGGAACCAATCCAATACAGTACCACGGAATCCATAATGTGATAACTTTTCTAGTAGTAGTTCGTGATTTACACAGTCGAATGCTTTAGACAAGTCACAGAATAATGCTGCTGTGAGTTCATTTTCATTCAAGTGCAAGTACAGTTCCTCCAGGAACATGAAGATTGCATCACATGTATTTTTTTCTTTTTGAAAGCCGAATTGTTCTTTGGTGATAATGTTATTCAACTCCATATATTCTATCATTCTACGTTTGACAATTTTTTCTATTATCTTTGATAATGTTGATAACAGTGCAATCGGTCTAAAATTGTTAGGATCATCAGTATCACCTCCTTTGTGGAGCGGTTTCACGAGAGCAGATTTCAAGCATGTAGGAAATGCTCCTGTAGAGAATGAATGATTTATGGCTTCAACTAAGACATTCAGAGCAATATCTGGAAGTTCACAAAATAATTTAATTGAAAGGTTATCTTCACCACAGGCGTTTTTATTTCTTATTTCATTCATCACATCTTTCAATTCCGATACATCAGTGTCAAATAGGTAAAATGAGTTCTCCGGTGACCTAATATTTTTCAAAAAATCAATTGGGTTCAATTTTGATACCACATTTTCTGTAAGCCTTCCGGCTATTGAACAGTAAAAATTGTTCAGGATATCAGGATTGATATCTATCAAAGGTGAAACTTTATTAGTTTTTCCTCTGAGGTCATTCACAATGGACCAAATCTCTTTTTGTTTGTTTTTTGCCTGTTTCATTTTGTTCTGATAAAAATTTTCTTTTGCTGCACGAATCACTCTCTTATAGATCCTACGATATATATCAAAATGTGAATGAAACAAGTCATCCCCAGAACAGTATTTTCTCATTGTATGTAGACAACGCAAGTTTTTTGAGGATACTCTTATACCGCTTGTAACCCACGGTTTTACATATTTCTTATTTATAATTGAAACGGGGAATGCGGATTCGAATGTTTCTGTCATGTTATTATGAAAACTTTCTAATGGATGGCAATCAGACAAAAGTACTTCATTCCAGTTTATAGCTTCATAGAGCTGCCGCAATTTATTATAGTTACGTTTATTATAGATTCTACCGTATTTTCTAGCACTGGGGATAATCTTTTCTTGACTAAGGGGTATACTGCACATAACTGCTTCATGATCAGATAGTCCAGGGTTCGAATTAGAACATTTGATGCCTCCACTAATATTTGAACATACATAATCAATCAAAGAAGATGTAGATTCAGTGATACGTGTGGGGCTCTCAACATGCATTTTCATATTGAATGAATCCAACAAACTCATTATCATTTGTGTATCAATGGAATTATTATCTTCAAAATTGATGTTAAAATCACCAGCAATGATTTTAAGAGAACATGGTGGTAATTGAGATAGCAAGCTTTCCAATCTTCCCAAAAATAATTTACCTGCAGAAGACGGAGATCTATAAATGCATATTATATATAATTTCATTCTTGGTGAATATATCATTGAAAACTCAAATTCTTTTTCTATCATAAAGTGATTGAATTTCTCTACATTAATAAAGTTTGATTCATTACAAAAATCTTCATTGATTAGTATCAATGTTCCTCCATGTAAGAAGTCCTTCCTACAAAACTTTGATATCACCTTGTATTTTGAAACATAAACGGGTTCATTTATTTTCAGCCAATGTTCTGTTAAGAGAATGAGGTTGGGAAAATTTTGTCCTTCTAAATATACAAATAATTCGTCAGTTTTGCGTCTAAGGGACTGAACATTCAATAACATCATTGAAATGCTGTTGTCAATTTGTTTTTGTCTAAAAAAATGTTTGAATTATTTCCGAGATTTTCTGATGATAAATTTCCAGATGAATCTAAAACAATATCAGTACAGAGATTGTTTCTTGGTGGAATGTCCTGAGACTGTATAAATATTAGATTTTTATTGGTGATATTCTTTTGCAAAATGTCTTTAGTGATCAATTCAGTTATATCTCTGATGTTCATTTTATTTGATTTTCTTGTATTGACATCCAAATAAGAAACAATTCCTTCAGAAACTGAATTCAATCTATGAACATATTCTTTCAATTTGTTGTTAAATTTCGTTATATATTTGTTAATTCCAATATCACAACTATAGGGTACTGATGCTATTATTATGTTCGTGTGTGTACAAAATTTCACTTTTTTGTTCAGTTCCTTGAATGATGGATATTGATGATTTTTAAAGTCATTGGTACCAGCTATTAAACATAAATAATCATTAGTAGTGAAATTTTGACATAGTTCTGTGATATTTTCAATAACATTTTTTAAATTAGCTCCTGGTTTAAGTATGGATTGAATTGAAAAGTTTGATAGCCGCAATGCTAACATTTTTCTAATACCATATCCAAACTGGTCCCCCACAAGCAACACTTTGTGATGTTCATCCTTCAATTCTTCTCCTTCGTTTCTTTTAACATTCCTTCGGTTCCAAGTTCGATTATCTTCATTTTGTATTGTATGCGTCTTCTTGATATTTCCAGAGTCTGTCTCCAGATTCAATAATTTCTTTTATGGGCTATTTTACGTCGTCACAGTCGTCCATTTCCTTTATAGAACTGAATAATTTCGGATCGTCCGCAAAAAAGCCAGATAAATAAAAATATAATAAAATCATCAAAACAAATATTATTTATTGAAATTCATGTTTGATAACTTCCAAATATTTGTTGATGTGATACACATGCAATATCCTTGCAAAACAATTTTTATGAAATCTTTAAATATTTACCATGAGATGTGAGTAGGTAGGTAATGGAATTTTATCAAGAGCACATTTTCTGTAGTAGTTCATCATGATAATGATTTCATTGCCCTAATATGAAGCTATGCCAACTTACCAAATTAAAGTGAAACCATATGGGCAACTGAGATACTTACCTCAAAATTATACAAAATTGAACTCATCAATAAGCAACTTGATATGAATACTCAGTAGAAAATAAACGCACAAGAAATATCCCATAAGAAATTCCCAATACACAAACAGGTATTACCACAAATTACCCATCAGGCTGGCTGATTTGTAGTATCGCGACATGGTGTTGAATCTACTACGGACCGAATAGAATTTCTCCATAACAGCCTCAATAAACTTGGTAGGTATATTTATAAATAATATCGTATAGAAACAATCTGTTCCGACACTTACATAACCAACGATTCATCGATTAAAGTACATGGAAAGGAGAGAAAAAGCGAAAAATATACTCTCGGTGCGCTAGAGCGCTTCGCAATTTGCATTTAGATGTTCAGGATAAATAATTAGATGGTATCGAACGTAGTCGCCTGTACCCATTTAATATAGTGTTGGCAATGTGACGTGGCTAGCTGAGCGTCTTTCGATAGCTAACCGCGAACAGACTGAAAAAACGAAGAAAAACATCAGACTACCAAGTCCCAGAGACCCCAGAGTCATCTGCACAAGATTTATTCGGCTCAGGAGCAACTCAACTCAACTTAATCAAAATATTCATTTCATTTTTGTATCAGTTTGTTTAGTAATTTCAGTATTTTTGGGACCATTTCGAAGTATAAAAGTATTTGGAATCCTTGATTCGGTTCGCTGAAGGAAGATAATGTAACCATTTTTTAATATTCAAAAATCCCACTTCTGAATCCGCAGTATCCGATTCATCACTGCGATTGCAGGTTTCGTTTTTATTGTTGAAATCATTTTCAACCAGTTATAGCTACGACGTGGTGATACGTGACAACAGTTACAAGTGACAGCATCAAGATGTTTGAGGGGATGACAATGAAGGAAGCAAAAATGAATATTTCTGCGCATGAGCATAAATACCTTTTATTGAATATCACCATGAAATATGAACATGATTTCACTAAATGCATGAAACTTCATCATTTCCCGCATATTTCCCGGGAAATTCCCCGCCAATTGGCAAGCCTGCATCTTGCATCCGAGACGCCATTTATAAAACAGCCATCTTCAGGGAGAATCAAAGGTAGCAATCCTTAACAGCATTACATTGCATTTAAGGAAAATTATCAAGCAATTATTGATCAGTGAGGTGTTTTATAGTATCCAAGAGTTTCTTGACAGACTACACTGTTGGAAATTAGTTGTTACTTTCAACAACTTCTCATATCGTTAAAAAATTGTAGTCAAACTCAACAACAATTGTGTCTCAATTTCACTTTCACAATTTTCGATGTAGTTGTTAAATCAGTCAGTTATCGAATTCACTACTGATAATGTCAATACAACAGCAACAAGTTTGCATCAAATGAACAGATGAAATTCCTGTCCAAACAACTTGATATAATCTGTAACACAACAACAAATAATTGTAACTAGAACTTCAATAATGGTTATTGAAACATATACAGTAGAACATCATCTAGTTGCTAATACATTAATATTAAATAACGGTTTTGTCGCACTCTGTTGACAAATTAACAACACCTAGTTTTATAATTTGCAACAGTTTATGCTCGGTTACAAAGATTTTTTAGTTCCGATCTCTTCGGATATATTCGCTACTTTTCGTTTGTCTTCTCACGAATACTGATTCCTTACAAGTCCCAACCCAAGTTTACTCAGTTATCTGCAGTATGTTGCCGTTGTAGAGCATTAGAACGAATACATCAGGTTTTCCTCTCGTGTAGTCAAGATATAAAAAAGGTAAGTACCTACATGGAGTAGATTGATGTGGACTCGTACATAAATTTTATTTACTCATGCCAATATTAATATTATTTTTGTTTTGTTTCAGTTGAGAATATTTTTCCTGATCTAGAGGAACAAATAACAATGTATCGTCGGAATCTGCAAGCGCAATAATTTCACATGATTTGTTGAGAATTTTTCTTGGATTCTCTCTGTGATTATTGAAGTTTCGCTGCAAAAAAGTGAAAATAATCATATCAGTTTTATATTCACATTTTGAAATTATTATTATGGAAGTTTCACTACATATTTCATATATTTTTTACTATACTCATGAAGATAACTGCAACATCTAGGTTAAAACTGTTGAAGTTGTGATGTGATTATTTGTACAACTCTTCATTTCAGGTATTTGTTCGATGGATCGATTTTCACTTTCTTCGGATTTTTTCAAGCTACTACTGGGTATCAAAAAAGATAACAAAAACTGAGTTAAGTTGAAGAGAAATTAATGTACTGGTAAGATTCGTTCTGGATTATATTTTGAATGATAATGTACTATTCAGTTAATAAATCCAAGTGATTTCAAGAGTTAATTGGATTGAAAAATTCATGACCAAATGAATTATTAATATAATTTTTGTTTCAGCAATTGAACGAGAGATACTCAACACTCCAGGAGGATAGGAATAAGTTGTCTCGGATGACAAACACAGACAGAGGTTGACCAGCATTGTAGTGAATCACGTGCCGCGATGTTCTTTCGGTTTACTGACAGCTTTTGATGTGTTTTTGTGCCAATAGTGTATTTTTTTCGTATTGTTGCTATGCAGAAAATGAAATGTCTGTCATGATATATGGTTATTTCAGTATTTTGAACTTTGAATTCTAGAATATTGTTGAAAATACACTGAGTTGTAGTACAATCGACAACTTTTTGTAGCTAGAACTACATTATGACGTAGGACTCATAACAACAAATTAAAGTGAAAATGACAATTTGTAATTGCTCAATTAACTTCAGAGAATACTGAGAACAGCTATAAGGTGAAGTAGAATTATTAACTTACTGTAGTTAATTCACCAATAAGACGTAGTAGCCATACAAAGAGGCGGTTGTTGAGACGAGCAATAACCATTATGGTGAAAATTAACTTCAAATACTCTTGATATTTCAACTATAAAATGTTGTAGACCTACTGGGACTATATTTTTTTGCTGATTTAGCAACTAATTTCCAACAGTGTATTGTCTGTATTGACAGCATTCACCCACCAGTCTGGAACATGAGCAAATTGTAAACCCTTAATAACTCCCTTATTATAAGAGATAGAAAAAAAGTAAAAACACTCTCATGTAATGCTTTTTCGAGAGGAACATCATGGGCGTAGCAAAAATTATTTTAAAGGGGTTTAAAAGGTATTTGAGAACCGTTTTATTCCTACCATGCTTGAGAGGTGAAGTGGTATTTACAATAAAATATACTGGTCGTACATAAAATGTTGTAGGTATGTATTTCGGGCGTAACTTGCTTTTATGGACCTAATAGGCGTGTTAATAGCCCTCGCTATCGCTCAGGCTATTACTTACACGCTGCGGTCCATGAAAGCCTATTTTACGCCCTTGATAATCAAATGTCACTGCTTGCCTTATTATGATATTTGTTGAAAACCCACTGTGTTATTTTCATTTCCCACCTTGCTACTTGATGTCTGACTCCTTCTTCTCATCAGACTCCAAAGCTCTCGAAATACACTCCACCCTGGATGGTTCTCAAATACCGAGCGTCCCAGTTATCAGTACTTACAGCTCTCGAACGACAATGTTGTTCATTAATGTACTTGAAGTTATTGTTTCTGGCGATGTGGTTTATCTATCATGATTCTTGCTTCTACCGGATGCGGGACATCTGAGTTGAGGAAGAAGCACGAGTGCTGCGAGCACTCTTCCACCGATTAAGGCGGTAGCTAATAAGCCATCTTTGAGATTTTCCGCTCATTGTTCACAAGAATACTGGCACGAGCCGAAGAAGAATACGATCGATTTATGAGTGATCAAGTAAGTGAGTGAAAAAGTGAGTAACAAAGTAAGTAATCAATCAATAATGGCACGGGTCAAAAAGAAAATACAATCGATTTATAGGCGATCAAGTAAGTAAGTAAAGCAGTGAGTAATCAAGTCATTAATTGAACAAGTGCTTAATAAGTGATGGAACAAGTAATTACTCAAGTAATTATTCGCATTAATTCAGTAGTGAAGCAATTCAACAGGTCAAAAATCAATTAGACAATAAGGGAGTGAGTATATAAGAAGATAGTGATAAAGCAATCAATTTGGTCAAAGGAGAATGCAATCAATTTATCAATCAATCAAGGGAACAGACAAGTAATTAAGGAAGTAATTGATACATACACACGTTACTTGACAAGAACACTTGTCTCGGGTGCCATACATTCAATATTATATTGGGACGCAATTTGCCAACACCCAGTAGCATATAATAGGTAGACTCGGCCAAGGCATCATACATCGTCAACATCATTTTGTTAGTCAGTACATGCCTTAGCTGATTAAAGTCATTAATGAGTTTACGTAGTCTTGGTTATAACATCTAATCAATATGTTCAATCCACAGGAGAAATTGGTTCATCATCATTACTCCTGAGTGCTTTAGTGGCTCTTTTATCCATAGATAAACAGTTGCAGTCAAGGACATCCATGCTGGAAGAAGATGTCGCATTTTAATAACTATTTTCATTCGGTTGGTTACGTACTGACGCGGGAATACAATGTTCTGTTATTTTTTTACATTTACCCATGCAGTATAGGTTTGAGCCTAAGCATTACATAATTATTTCCACGTTATCGTCTGCAAATGGAGTTGAGTAAAACAACAACAAAAATCTACCAAATCTTCCAATCGCAGTTTCATGTATTGAATGTTATCTTACCACATAAGCTATAGCATGATGATGGTGTGTATAATTTTTTAACGTCTATATCGTCGACAAATAGACAGCGATCTGTTGACAGAGTCCTGGAATTCGAGGATCATCCTTTGCAGATCCGAATTTTCGAAGATTCGTCGCCTGTGTCTATATGAAGTGGACATTCGTTGGATTCCGACCGAAAAAGTGCCGATTATTGTTGTGTACATCGCAAACAAGGCTCGCGCACACAGTCGTATTGACACACTCGAACAGCGTCAAACAGTTTGAATAATGGCCGGGCAATTACTAACGTTGACACTTTCGTTGTTTTTGTTAATATTTGTTCGGCCAATATTGTAATTTTCTTCTCGAAAAGAGGTTTATCTGTGATTGATTCCTGGAAATCGATGACTCAATTGGAAATAACACGGAGAATCGAAAGTCCTATTTCAACACCCACGCTGAAAAGCATTTATATGTATAGACTCACAAAATAAATAAGTTTGAAGATTGTAAGAAAGACAAAATGGGCGATTGAAAAAATATAACATATACATTACCAGCCAAAATTAAACAGTCAGTAAGTAAGATATTCTTCAATTCTATAAAAGGCTCTCAAATTATCGAACGAACATTTTCGAAAATATAACTTTCATTGCTATCCATATTCTCGAGATAGGTCGAATTTGAAATTTCTCACCTTTCGAATACCCCTAGATAGAACTGTAGAGAAATATACTGGGTGTCCCATTCGAAAAATATATTTTTGGTCAATTTTCTGAATTTGTATGTTCAAGGAGGTAAAATAAGTACAATAGTATTTTTACGATAAAAGTAATATAAGGTGATGTTTTCATCATGTCGATATAGGTTTGAATGTAACCAGATACGAGAGGTGCTCGAAAAGTGAAAAATTTCATTCTCAAAAACAGAAAAGGCTATGAAAATTCTGTTTTCGTTCACAAAAAAAAGGCAGTAATGCGAAAACCACAACCTTCTATCTTCAAAGACAACTGAGATATTATGGTGCACACTGTACAACATATTTTTTTAATATTTTTTTATTCTTGTCAGTGGCCATTTACATCTATTATTATTGTCATAAGTGGTCTAGCGAGATGAAAATTAGGGAATTTTATTTTTTATTCTAAAACTGTACGTCAAACGAAACAAAAATAAGAGAGACCATTTTTGCTTAGAAAGGAATAAGACTTTCAATTTTCACTATCAGAAAGAGCAGTAACTTAAGCTTTTCTATTTGAAATAAGTAAGTGCAGTGTCTTTTTTGATGAACAGAAGATGAAATTTTTTTCTTTGAACTTCAGCTCCCCGTAGTTGAAAAATTAATACGTCTAAAACACATTATGTTGGGCCATATGATCTGGTTCCTCTTGTATCTCCAAATTTTATATGCAGTAGGTAACGAATATTCAATTATTATTTCGACGCCAACTAAAGGAAATGTCTGATTGATAGCCAATTAGTATTCTTTGCATAGTCTTATACCTCAGGAACTTCCGGAACATTCCGTGTTTTTTCCGGGCGGATGCTATCGATGATCGAGAATTAATACCTAAAATAGCAAGTAGGTAATAAGGAGCAATTTTTCTCGAGTCAATCAACGTAAATACGGTAATTTTTTCGAACGTTTTCACCGCACCCACTAACAGGTTGAACAAGTTATTGATTGATTGAATCCTGTGTGCCGAAGTAGTCAATAAATTTCCGGTGGAATAAAGATAAATTGTATAATTAATAATCAAATTAGTTTTTTCAAGCCAGTGGGAAACATTATAATCCGAAGACTAGAATACATTAGTCTCGCGTATATATCATTTTGATGTTACTTCTTGTATATCTACTGGTTCGGCTATAGTGAATGAGATGACGTCACAACGGAAGTCGGCTATAATCTTTGGTAATTTAACACGTGAGCCATATGTAGACTTCGAGTACACCAGCGAACCAGCATTCACCAGTATATTTTAAAATCGGAAAAATTTCCACAACACAGATTCATAGGTCAAAGACACTACCATGAATCCACTAAATCAATGATAGTTGAAAGATGTACAAGGAAGACACGTAGGATATTATTACTCGGTAGAATTTGGTATTTCACAAAAGTAATGTTTCAGGACCCTTACTGATCATATATCTTCTGGACTATATGGTCAAAAGTGGGATCTGGAACCTATCTTGTATATATAACTGTTGAAAAAAATTGTTACTAAACGCTATAGGTAGTAGTTGTTTTTGATTATGAGGCTGGATTAAGGGCATGGGAGATTCTGATTCTGACATATTAATGACAGTATTGCTTTCAGTTCTGCAGGTAATGATTTCCTCTTGGGGAAAATATATGTTATAATGAGTGGTTGGTTGATTGATGTAATTTCTATTTCACTTGAAGAAAAAAATGAAATTATGCACGTACAAGTGAGTTTATATAGTTGCAATGTGATCGTCTCTAGATTTGAGATAACTGCACAATGTACGTCACTGTAAGGATGCAGATTTATTTGGTATAAATTTATACTTATTGATTTATGTTTGAAATATTCTTATTCAATGGTGATAAAAACTTTAGTTAGTCAGGTGAACCTGATTCTGTGAGTTATCTAGCACTTTTATTTCATTTTCACGTTGGGAATGGTGAAAAAATCCTCTTTTGTTTGTCGATTGTGTGGCCCCCGACTGATGGGGTCAGGACAAGTCAGTCTTTCGCCCATATACTTAAAACAAACAATAATACCGAGCCTGTTGAATATTCATCCTGGTTTCGTATTATATGCAGATTCATTCGTATGGATTAACATATCCATGCGCCGACACACTTGTTGGCAATGAACTATTTATTTCATCAACGGCCCGCCGTATTAATGAAGGATTTCTCGGTAAATGATACTGTATAAGCATAATCAGAAAATATCGGTAAAAAAATCAGTGCTGGGCCAACATGCACACTCGAAATGGTTCATTAGAATGTTTGATTGTTTTTAAATTGCAATACCTCAGCTCAGTTATTTGAAAGATGGCAAGAGCATCTGAGAGATCGATTCGGGCAATTGTAGGTACAGGGTGGGCCAAATTGCACACTTCTAAAGGGAACGATCTAGATGAAAATTAATGGCTGTGTCTGAGGATCAACTTTTATGAAAAAACTCAATGGTGAAAACCGCATATCGATATCTATCATAGTTTATGAGTTACAGCATGTTTATTCGAAAATGTGCATATCTTCGAAAAGTTGTTGTAACTTTCCTGTCAAAATTTCTTCGTATCCATGTGAAAACATTTCCCGACCACTTTTTTTTCAAATTTTTTACATATCAATGCCAATTTGGAGTCACTTCGACTTTTTTCCATTTTTTTTTTATTTTTCGAATCTTTCGCTCTATCGATTCGAACGAAACATGATTCGAATTCCATAATTTTGATGAATATGAGATTTCAATATCATATCTTACCCAGGAAATACCCACATTGGCCTGTTCCCAGAAATTAAAAAAATGCATCTCCAGAAATTCGTCTTTGTTGTTGAAAAAGTTCATCTAATTTTTCCATTTCATTGTTAAACTGATTTTCAATGTATGGACGTTAATATGTCAGTAATCGAATAAACGAATTTCTCTTCATTCTTATTACACTCGTATTACTTTTTTCAATAGATTTTTATCCAGTTTGATTATTTTTCTGACCAATAATTCAGTTACAAACGAACCAGAAATATCATACTTTTCTGTAAACTTAACAATGACCTACAGTTTCATAACTATTCAAAAGACTTTCGTTCTAGCGATTTGTACTAGACATGATATAAAATTTCGCGAATTTAAACAATACAAGACTAATGCAACATCTCGGGATGAAAATAGTAGGTACTGATCAAATCGAAATAAAATTTTCACTTAGTAGTAGTCGAAGTGACAGTAGAGAGTCCAAATTTGGAACAAATAAAATTGGAAACTGGGTAACTTTTTTTTCTGTCATTTTTCGAAATTTCAAAAAAAAAAAACAGATTTTCGAAAAAAATGTCAAATTTTACAGGTTTAGAGTAGGTTCATATCTATTGATTAAAAAAACTTCCATATGTCGCGAACTTTATGTGTGACACTGTATATAGCACCTTTGAAATGCATCAGAGCTTCTAGGTTTTTCCATGTACACACATAAAAAGAATTACTTGATTTGATTTGATATGCTTTGATTCAAGAGTATGGCTTGTTTATATATACTGGAATAAATGTCTGCTCAATTCAAGACTATTATGTTTCCAACTAAATACACTCATTCCAATGTTATAGATTTCTTGAATCGTAAATGAATGGAGTTCTTCGTGAGAATAATACAATATTTCAGATTGATAACATAATATATTCAAATCAAGACAATCATAATCTCTCAATGACTCGTATTTTTCTTGAACAAAAAGAATCAGATTTTCAGTTTTAGCTGTAGATTGTTTTGTATCAAGAATTTTATCAAATTAGAGGAATTATATCGATTTCTTGAAATGAGAATCATCCTCAACTTCCGTTCTCTTATTGGGGCTCTCATCAATCACATCATCACTTGCAGACCTTCTTCTTGACAACCTTTCCCCCTATTCGTAGAGATTATTTCTGAACTTGTCCACCAGTTTACCTCGCAATAAAGTTGTATTCCTCTGGTTTCAAACTACTAAAAAATATAAAATATATCATTCACAACTCCATGTAGGTACAATGTGAGAGATAATCTGACTCAGCACAATGTATGGTTATTATATTTCTTCAAATCTGGGTTCACATTCTTACTACTGAATTCATTTTCCTTGGATCGAAATTAAGTAAAAAAATATAAAAATATGTTAGGTATAATATGCAGTATCAAAATACCTAAGATGTCTACAAGTTCAAGAAGCTCTTTTCCACTGTTCAATCAGTGTTTGGACAAATTTAAACGTTCATCCGCACATAGGTACCTAACCCCAATTTTCACTCACTATGCCGATCCTGGTTATTCAAGTTTTTCACGAATTATCAGTTTTCGAGATGATATAGCTACGTTAATTGATTGGATACACAATAATACCTACCCAAGAATGAACGTCGATAAGATATAGGCATGTAACTTACCTCTAAAAGTGGTAATTATATCCTCAGATATCTCCTAAGGCCTTAGTTTTTCTTTCATGGCAAGCCAATATTTCTATGCCAATAAAATAGGTTGAACTGGTTGAACAATGATGGATGCACGACAAGAGCACCGAAACAACACACTCACACCGTTTGGCATCATTCTCGGCTCGAAGGGATCGCAATTATATTCAAGAAAATGTTATGGTCAATCCAAAGAAACTTTCTCAGAGATTTACTCATTCAGAGATTAAATGTTGAATGTTATTTTGAAAGAAGACATTCCGTGATATATTTCTCAAGAACTTAATTATTTTTTCTGGATACTTCGAATTCCTTGAATTGAGAACATTTTGTTATACCAAATGAATATTCCAGTGAAATAATTTTCTACAATTGACATATTCAATAAATTAATTTCAAATAAATTATTTCAGAAGAAGAATGCGCTTTTTCAAAACAAGAACTGGACGTTGAACAAATATATCGTTTTCATTTGAGAATTTGTTTTTGTGTGTGTAGACTTTGAAACGCACAGTTTGAACAAGTAGGCTTTGGACGACGTAGCGATAATATAGAAACCAAAGGTTCACCAGTAATTATCAAATGTCAAAAAAGCATGACGAGAATTCTTGTTTAGGCTCTGCGTTTGTAGAAAAAATCTGTGCGTGATGTATTTCGAACGCATCAAAGTGACTTGCTGCTTTCGAAGGATCAATGAAAAACGAGGTCGAACCTACCCTATCTCTTCAATAATATTTCGGTGTAAAATTTTCTTACCACTGTGATGCCACTCTAGCTTCAATTAAACACTGTATTTTTGTTTAACACGCATATTTCTTTCCAATTTTCAAAATATTCGTGTTGTCAGTATAAAAATTGAAGCTCTAGTGGTGTTATAAGTGACAATCACTTCGCGCTCTAAATGCACAAATAGCTATTGTTTGAACTCGGCTGTATCGAATAAATAATTTATTGCAGATGTATTGTAGGGGAATTGCTGTTTTATTGTGACGCCACTGGCACATTTGTTTTGTATATACAGACAGTGAGGTAGCTCGATGGCTTGGCTTGATCATATTTATTGCATCCCCTGATTGCTATCACGTATCAACATTTTACATTTACAACTTAGCGAGTACAATATAATTGTTCGAACTGTTCTTTGTTCCTCGTCGACAAGTTTATGATGATTAATACATGCATTATTCGAATACATTTCGAAATACAATCGACTTATTTATTTCATTCCCTAGTTGTTGATCGGCTTAGCTTAGACGACTCAGAAAATAAATTGTTCCACATGAGATATAACTTGATAAAATCAAACTTTTTTCAGTACACCATAGAAATTTCCACAATCGTAAAGTTGTCATGATTCATAATTTATATTATTCAAAAAAGTACTTCATGATCAGACCTCATGATAATTTGTGTAGATATCACGTTTATTCTTCTTCAAGAAGTAAATGGCACGAAACTGTATCACGTTATGTATATTGTGGCATCACCTAAATATAGCCACATCATTCCAAGGCAGTTTCGAAATGTTAATTGAAAAATTGCTAAATTGTCTACTCAAATGACACGGGTGTGTTTGTTTAATGGAATGATTGGAAAAACTAAATTTCAATAATACGAAGATTGAATTGAATGGAATTAAAACTAAGCAGATTTGGATTGCAAAAGAGTCGTTGTGAACCTGAGAATGAAAAGTCTCAACGCCTGAAGAAATCACGAGTCAAAAATTTTATCACAGTTGGCTATGGGAAACACTGGAATTTGCAGAAAAAGCGCTGGGTATTCGAAAGGCAAATGTTCATAAACTTCAACTAAATCAAAGTGACCTCTTGGATCCATCAATATACCACACTGATGTGTCCCTTCCTCGTTGAGGTCCTCAAGCTTGAGTTTTGGTTGCATTTACTTTCATTCTATCATCAGATCCCAAAATATTAGCTGAATCTTCATCAATAATATCTCTGGTTTCTTCAGATGATATACGAGCTCTAAAACCCTAGAGGAGTTTTTTTCTGAGCAACTATATTTGCAACAAAATTCAGTGGAATGTTGTGTTCTGGTCACCACTTTTAAATCGTCTCTTACACATTTAACAGCGTTTCACCATCCTTTAAATTCGATTTGAACAGAATAAGCAAGGTTTTTAAGTTAAATCCTATCGGCTTCAAGCAATTTGGGGTGTTACCCAATTCTAGTGGGTTTGTTGTTCGGAGATATCTACACAGAAAAAACGGATCTCTTAAATCAAATATATATATATTCTTGGATTGTATAACCTTCCGATAAGAATAATAATCTCAGATGGACCAAAACGTTTCTTTTCACAACTAATCGCGCTGTTTGCTTGTTTCCATGAATTTTCTTGAACTGAATCATCCGCACTCTTCTCCTCAGAAAACAATGTGAGTAATGTCAGTCAAGCATTTATTTCTCTCAGCTCAAGAATATCGTTTCTTATGAGTAGTGTTTTGATGACGGAAGCATGTAACACGTGACCAGCTCGACCAATAAGCATAGAGAACGAGCATGGAATTAGCGCCCGAAGCGAAGATGCGCAGTCCGAGCACTGTCCGCCGAACCAGCTAGACAACGCCAACAAACCGCCGTAGCCGCCATTAGGACTATAAAGAAATACATTGTTACCAGGTTACAGTGAAGTTTTGTTGGTAGTACTTGTGTTCCTATAGTGCAGATTGCAGGCTCGCGAATTATTTATAACTCGAGTACTCAACATGGAAGCAAACAATCTAGAACATATTATGTGGACATGGCATCGTATCACTGGCACCATGTTGGGTGTTGAGAATACTTGAATTTTGTGTTGTCAGGTCATGTTAATATGCTTGAAGTAATAATTCATGGCTGTATCAATACTGCAGCTCCAGTTTGTGAAAAACCTGCAGTGTTTTTCATTTTCAATTATCGGCATGAATCAGAGTTGCAATCCTCAAATGAAGATCAATGAAAATGAATGAAGAGTGATTCCTCTTGAGTGAAAAGGATAATTGGTCAGATGTGCTGAGAAATCAGCTTCATCCAAGAAAATTGTTTCACAACAACATTGAAATATTCTTGCCTCAACCAAACCACATTTTTCAACAAGGAAATGTACTTTTGAGACAAAACTTTTTTTCCTAGGTAGTCAAGAGGATTCTGACGAAAAATCAAACTAATACTTGGTTGGACCTATTCAAGATTACCATTCTCTTGAGTTAATGCGGTTATAACTTGATTTAAGAGATCCTTTTTTTCTGTGTATTATATATGTACGTTTAGTTTGATTTATCGTTAGTTTTATTTTATTTCAAGTACTTACCTACCTATAATCATAAAACTTGGTTCGTTGGACAGAGGATTCTAATGTTGCTTCAAGTGGACAATCCCACAGATATTCAACAAATGTGGACGTGTGGCGGAAATGGGAAATATTAAAATATACAAATAAATTGCGTCACCTTAATGAACCACATCCTGAGCAATACTCTGCTGAGGATACAGGTTAGTCTAGTTTACGGAGGATGAATGAATTTTAACATCCCGGTGTAACAGTTCCTGAAGAGAAGCAATCTACAAACGACATAATCGTCCGTACTTCCTTTGAAAAACGTCAATAATTATTATTGCCAACACTATATATAGGATAGGTGTATGGAAATTGAGATGAAACACATAGCAATACAGAGTGACCACGATAATCATGGGATAACTAAATGAAATACTATAGCATATTTTTTTGTTGTTATAATTTTTACCTCGATTTTCACCCATCTTGCTCGTATTCATATTGTTGGGAAACACTCTGGATATTTCTCACCACTTCAGCAGCATAACCGAGTTGTACAGGGCGATCCTTCTGAATATTATTGAAAATATAAATCATTGATGGAAAAGTAGAAATGCATAATGAAAAAACAAATTATATCACATTAATATTACTGCAGAATATTTGAGACGATAACATCTTCTTTTGTGACTAATCTAATCACAGTGTAGTCATATCATGTGAGTATATACTTTCACAGATTAGAAAACCTTACAGATGAGACACTTCGCGCATTTTGTTTGATATACCAACATCCGTTTTCATTGACCTCAGACCTTTGAATTTTGCGCATCGCAGTTGCCGGATAGTCGTTGTCACCGCTGGAACCACTGATGTGCAATGTTGCCATTTTAGTGATGCATTATCTACACCAATATGATAAAAGGTTACCTACTTCTGAGTGATAAATTATGAACAAAATGTCATCAGAAATTAGTTTCTATCTATAAGATGTTATATTCTGAATGAATTTTGCGATGAAATTAGAATATTTCGAATGTAGCTCATTCATTGTCATCAGGAAAAACAAAACACGATTTAATTATTTAATAAATAATCCCCAACTTGAAATGAAATATAGCAGTGTGGGAATAGCAAAAATGGTGATATTCATCAAATGGAAAAGTTTGATTGAAGTCAATAATATCACTCAATATAAGTACTCACAGTTTTTCGTCCTTTGGAAAACAATGTAATTTGATATTGTCCGATTTATTTGAAGATGATTTGCAATGTTTATATGCACAGTAATGATTGTCAATAAACATATTATTGTACCTGATTCACATTCCAGATAATAAAGGTATGATCACAGGTTGTTTAATCTGTGCTGTAATAATTCTCATAAATAGTGTAAAACGAAAATATTTGTGACATAATCAACAAAATGATGACAACGATGTAAAAAAAGCTCGACCAATATTTTGGCACCTGCGCATATCTATGACTGGACCTTTAAATTTTGCGCTTTCGACATCTCTCTCTCTCTAATTTCATTCGCTCTGTCTGACTGTCTGATCTGTAAGGTTCTCTAATCTGTGATACTTTCTTGAATTCAAGGTCATATTTTTCAGAAAACTAGTAAACAACGCCATTCATGGCGGACGACACACTGTAAGTTTGCATCAATCATAATTTTTTCTCGATTTAGTATAGTTGTTTTGTTGACTTTGATCAATTACATATTCTATCTAAATATTAATTTTAATGATCCCGATACTGCTATACCTAGTGATTTAGTTCTATCACCATATCATCACGAATCATGATGGCCTCAGGATGAAATGACCTTGTTTCAGTTCCGTCCACTTCCGGTGTACGAAAACTATAGCCATCTGCAATCGAAATTACCGATTATTAAACGAGCTCCTGTCAATTTTTCGAAATGCGACTAAAATCCGTAATTCAGAAAGGCGGTAGTTATTACGATTATTATAGCCATTCGCGGTTATTAATGTTATTATTGAGTAGCCGAACGAAGAAGAATAACAATTGATTGGTTCCAGGTCCGGACGCAATCTAACTCTTGGAATTACCCAGATAGAGGTTGTTATATAGTGATGGGTTCTGGTGAGGTCAACTACAGTTCCAAGATCCCATTTATTTCTCACCTAATGGGGAATTGTTGAGTTCTCTATTGCGTTTGTTTCTCTGTACATGATTTAAACTTGAGAAATTCCAATTCGCATTCCAAGGTCATACATTTTTTCATTCCATTCGAAAAATATAGACAAAATAGTAGTACACCAATTTTGAAACATTATTTTCTTCTGAAGTCTTTTTGAGGTGATACCTCGGGGGTCAGTGTCCAAGAGAGGTGTCCTCCTGTCACCAGTTTCAAGTCCTTCTTGTCCAACTCAAGAAGCTGCTTAGCTTCCCTTGGCGATAGGCACACTAACCTTTTCGCATGTTTTTATCCTGGCACTTCACTGATATGAGATATAATTTCATTTTTTCCCAGCATCGAAAATATTCTTTCAAGTGGGCTGTGAAGGTTTCTGGACCAGGAAATTGTGTATTTGTCCTTTCTTTGGCAAGGCGGTCTACTTTCTAGTTGACTCTAACTCCCTTGTGACCTGGAATACACATCAAAGTGCACTTGTTGTTTGCTGCCAGTTTCCTCATGGAATATTTGCAGTTACAAGTCAGCTCAGACTTCAGGGCATTCAGTGCTGTTTAGCTATCTGATGGTTGGGGTGTCACAAAGAGGTATTTTGAGAGCCTGAAACTTGCCCTCTAACTAGCCCTCTCATCCATCTTGGATCCATCAGTGTATCACATTGATGGATCCCTAGATTGTTAATGACAACTTTAAACTGATCAAACTGCATTTCTGACGACTTATAGACATGGTTTCTGGGGAGATGTTTTCCGAAATCTTCAGATGTCCAAACCGAACTCCTAATGCTTCAGAGTCTGAAGGTACTTGATGGCTGCTTCTTTTAACCTAAGGAATTGCCACAACGGATTATCCATTATGATCCATCGGTATACCAGAAAAAATACGCGATTCTCGGTGACGACCGTTTTTAATCACAGCCGACTCGATCGAAAGCGGTTAGAGGTCATTTGGGGCCCGAGCTCAGGTTTTCACGCTTCGTTGGCCGCCCTATAGTAGTCGGCTGCTCGTATGATGGTCATCGCATGTTAATAAAACGAACGGGAAACAATGAAAATGACTCGATTTGTCTGTTTCAGATCGCTGCTAATACAGGGTGTTTCCTTTTCAATTGAAAATATTTCAACTTCAATAACTATTTCCTCTCACAATATCCTACTGGCTTGCACGATGTTCCTCTACGTTCCTCTCATGCAGCTAAAAGTTGAAAATAAAAACAAGTAGGTAGAGTTCTAGGCTCAAAATATCTATATTCAAACCAAATCACTTAGATAAAATGTGGCTCCTTACTGAGATACAGGGTGTGTAATTTGAAGATTCAAAAACGAATTTTTCCATTACTTCGACATTATTTTGACGTAACTGTGTCATGTTTGACTGAAAGTGTGGATACTGCAAACCTCACTGAATTATGTCGAATAAACTTTTTTGGCTATACTATTCTACTGAATGAACACAATTTCTCATCAGGAGAACATTTTTCGTTGCAATAATAATAATAATAATAATAATAATAATAAATGCTTTTATTGACTGCAATCATGGTTACATAAAGATGTAGCATATGTAATATATCATGTGCAGTCAAAAGGCAGAGTTAACGCTTATTCATTCCTGGGGGGACTGGATAAGCATTCTCTTCCACTCAACCTACACCTACACAAAAAAAAAATTACCTATCTATATCTATCTATACACAATAGTTTAGTTTACGCAACTTATCAACTAGGTTCAATGCAAAACAAATCAAAATTTAATGGTGTCAGTAAAAAGAATAGCTTTGAGTTTTCTCTTGAATATGGGTAGTTCTGTTTTTTTTATTCCATCGGGTATCCTATTGTACAACCTGGTTATCATGTAACTGAAAGAAGACCGGTACAGAGCTGTAGTGTGAAGAGGGGGAGTCAACCGATATTTAAACCGTACATTGAGGTTATGGACATCTGTTCGAAAGGTGATCTTATTATAGAGATATGCCGGTTTTCTAGATAATATTATTTTATGATACAAACTGCAAGAATATAAGACGATCCTTTTCTGTATACTAAGCCATCCAATACCTTTCAGATAATCAGTGATATGGTCTCTTCTACTCAATCCACATATTAGACGAACGCAAGAGTTCTGAACTAATTGTAAACGGTGCATATTTGACTTCGTTATAGCATGACCGTAAATGACGTTGCCATAGTTTAGATGAGAGAGTACAAGTGTCTCACACAGCATTATTTTACACTTTTTATTCAACACACTCCTGTTAGAATAAATGAGTTTCAAATTACAAAATGCCCGTTTTATAATCATATTAATGTGCTGATTATATTTGAGTGTCGAATCCATATGCAGACCAAGATTTTTTGTGCAATCCGTATATGGAATTTTTGCATTATTTATCCTAATATCAAGTTTATCTAGATTTCTTTCTCTTACATGCTTCTTACCGAATAGCATAAAGCATGACTTAGAAGGATTGATATCAAGGCAGAACTTATTAGAGATAGTTAGTATAGTGTCTAAATCATTATTGATCTGTATGTTAGCAGTTAAAATTTCGGATTCAGGAAAAGATAAATATAGTTGTGTATCGTCTGCATAGAAGTGACTATCACAAGATGTCAATCGTTTATGAAATTCGTGAGTGTACAAAATAAACAATGTTGGACCTAAGATAGATCCTTGTGGTACCCCACTTTCGACCGCAAGAGGATCTGAAGTATTATTATCCAAGAGAACAGCCTGGAAGCGGTTTGAAAGATAATTTTCTAGCAGCGCAGCAGCTCCGGCAGAGAAACCAATGTGATGCAAAATTGATAGAAGCAGTCTATGATTGATTCTGTCGAAGGCCTTTGAGTAGTCTAGGAGAATCAAAGCGGTAAGTTCATTTTTATCTGATGCTCTCAGTATATCATCGGTTACTTTAAGCAGAGCCGTGGTGCAGCTATGATTAGCTCTGAAACCGGACTGATGTAATGGTACCACGTTATAGGTTTCTAGATGGGATTTTATACGTGATAGAAGAATTTTCTCAAATGGCTTCGACAGGGCGCACAAGATACTTATCGGCCTTAGATCTTTATAGTCAACTGGGTTGGATATCTTCGGAATTGGCAATACAAATGATTTTTTCCATATGGTAGGATATAAACTGTTTTTTATGCAGAAGTTGTAGATGTGACAAATCAATGGTAATATAACCGGGCACGTCCGAAGTATCATTTCTATGCTGATTTTGTCAATGCCAATGGCTTTTGATTTTATAGATAGAATAGCTTTATAGATTTCAACTTCGTCGGTATTTCAAACTTGTATAGCTATTGATATCCTTTAGAAAGTTCCGCAGGTTGTTATAAGGTGGACTTTCTGAATGTTGCGGTTTTATTTATTGTAATGGAATTCGGCAGTGTCAAGAAGAAGTATCGCCGAGCTGGCGAGAATAAAATGTCCCCCTGTATTGGATATTTCAGATAACTCGATTGTTCAAGAAAGATCTAGAGCAGAAAAGGATGGAATATCCTGGATGCTATTGGATAGAGAGAGATGAAAGAAGAATGACAGTTCTAGAAGAATCCAAACGAAATATATACCTATATACAGGTCCAGCTAATGGCAGTAGTCAGTCGAATACGAAGTTGCATTACGTGAATATCATTAATAACCTTCAAAATTAATGATATTTTTATAAATTAGTTTATAATAAGTGTTTTTATTCGTTCAAATAAATTAGTTTTCAGTTAAAACTCGGTCGATGTTCACGAATAACGTAACAATATGTTTCGGTATATATCCAACAAAAAACTCCCAACATTTTGAAGTCAGAAATGTTGCTTTTCACAAACTTTAGGTATACATTTTGAAATAAAACTGGAACGGAAGGGCAGACAGAATAGAAAGTTTTTTGGAACTTGTATTTCAGATCAACTAATAGCTAATAATTCTCTTTCGATAGTTGAATACTCTTCTATATTTATCAGGTGCCAGTACCCATATTGTAATGTTATTTTTCATAAATGGCTATAAGCAAGCACCTAACAACAACAATTATGGGGCCAGAGTCTAGCCATGGTTGAATAATATTCGATTGTTGCATAGAATAACAAATTTTACATTTTTGAAGTTAATTAATGCTACCCCTCTATTCGCTCGTTTATTGCTCGAAATGCATTGGATAAAACGAAATAATGAACGAAACATTTTTTGTATGAAATTTTATAGGGAACATTTTCAGTTGGTAAGAAATTTTCTGTGCGACTAATAGTTTCTGAGAAAAATAGGAAAAACCACCGCTCAAGAACTCTTTGGATTTTGAAATCTCTTCTAATTTCTTTCTATTGGGCGGCTATTCTAGAAGTAATATAAATGGACTAGTGGTCCTCAGTCTACCTCAACAATGGGAACTTCTTCGACCACGTAACACGTAACCAGATTAGATCGTCTGGGCGTTTGTGGCGTGGGCGGGAAGGTGAGTCGCATGTCTAGGCACCGCCCTGCGTCCCGTGTCTTCAGAAAGCGAAGGGAAAATCTGCGAGGGTAGGGGGAAGAAGGAACGTCTTTGAGACGGACAATCTTTTGGGGCAGCCGACCGCGGTTCCGGAGCTGTTCCATCAACTAAATATTAGCGCGGCTCGGGGTTTTGATAAAGTCACAACATTATCGGTGAATAATTTGTAGCTCGCAGCAGGGCCGGCTCTACAGATTTGTCTGCTAGTGTGCAAATCCCAGAGTAGCGCCCCTAATGGAGTTTATTGAATTAACAAACTGAAAGCTGATGCAATAAAATATAAAATCAAACTATTTGATGTTTTCAACGGTTTTATTTCCAAAAAAGAATACGTATATGTATAATGAAAATTTAATTCAACAAATCATTAACATAACTAAAAATAAAAATTAATTCTGAAATAAACAACGAGAGCTTCAATGAAACACAAACACTGGAGACCATGAAACGAACTGAATCACTGAAGTAGATTAAAAGACAATGTCAAAGACAATATTCCCTGAACTTTCTCCAATATACCACCCCACTAAAATCATTACATAAAATTATCTATGTGTGAAAAAAACGCCGACTATAAATAAAAATAACCGCGTGCCGCTGGGAGCCACCGGCTTCCTGTAAAGTGAGCAAAAATATTAGGCCAATTAGGGACTGCATCAAACGCATTTTGGAATCGTGCTCGTGCCTACAAAGGATTTCACGAAAGATAACCAACTGATGGAAGGTATTATTATATTCCGTACTTTGTTTTTACGCTCCTATCCCGAACCATTTCGGCGGCATGTTTTGATGTTTGGAATGGAACTAGTCAATTTTTCAATGAATATTTTAATTTGAAAGTAGGAATTTTTCCTTACGTTTGGCGCCCCTTTCTGGCCTGATGGTGTGCTGTGCACACCTCGCACACCCGCTAGAGCCGGCCCTGGCTCGCAGTTCTGGCTAATTTACAATAGGGTGTATCATTAATAGTTGGAAATATTTTAACTGTAGATTTCTGGGCTCAAAATATTGATATTTAACCCAAGTCACTCACTTAGAAGAAATATGGCCTTTACTAAGATGAGTACATGTGTTTTATTTGAGGAAGATCTTTCCTCATTCATAACTTCAAAACTATTTGACGTATCCGTATATCATATTTAACAGGAAGTGTACAAAGCGTTTCAGGTTCAAGCTGTCCGAAAATATTATTGTCGTGCCCTTTTCCTTGATTCAGGGTGAGAAGAATAGTTAGTTATTATGTTGAAGCCATTTTAAGGAGTCATGCATAATTAATAACGCTGAGTACTTTTACATACAAAAAATTCAGTGACTTATTATTAGGTCGAATCAGGACAAAGTTGCGTATCTTTATGCTGAACAATTATCTAAAAGAAAATTGGATGTGTCATTTTTCGTATTTGAATTATTGAAGCAAAACAAACGGAAATTTGTATTATTCGTAGGTATTTATTTTTTCGAAAAATCGAAAAATTAAAACAAATACGGGTGGTTCAAAATTTTGAGTTTTGCATCACCCTCTATTTGTTTCTATTAAATGTCAGTAGATAGTAAATGAAAAGTTAAGATAGGGACATGTGAGCCGTTTTGAACAGAAATGATTAGTTTCGACACAAAAAATTCCCAAAGTTGAAAAATCTCGATTTTTCACACCCTATATCTCTGTAATCTTTCTCGCTATACCCCAAGTATGATAGATCGACAAAATCAGCTCTTCAGGAAGAATCTAAAAATGAAATAAAATACAGGGTGTTCCATTTGAAATAACAAAGTTGTTGCTACTTTTTGATAGAAGCGGCAACGCTGAAAGTATTTTAGATCGATAGAACAAAACTGATTACCCAATAAACCAAATTTTCAGAATAATCCTACGTCCCGTTCTCCGTAAACGTCTAAGGTACCATCGACCGTGAGTGACTGTATAGAGTATCGTGAAAAATCCGGCAACATGATTCGATAGTTTTGTGCTGTCTGGGGAAGAAAATTTTGTATCTGATGGGTAATCAACAATATCGGCGACATATTATTCCTCCACACATTTGAAAGGGTTTACTTTAAATCAATTCATCCGAGATGAAATCAAGAATATGACTTGTTTATACTGAAATTATTGTATATATATTCAATTGAAGAAGTTCATTGTGTCATCTGGATACTTATTATTCAATGAAGCAATGAAGATGATCTTGAATCTACCGTATATTGATATGAAATCGAATAAACTTCAAAACCCATAAGTAGTCGATCTGAACAAAGGATTTTTTAAATTATAGCAACTCAGCAAACACGAAGTTGTAATGATTGAAGACTTGCCTGTCAAGAATAATTATTTTCTAATATAGTCCCTGTGCAGGTGGCAACACTTTCGCTATAGGTATTATTATTTTTTGTTGCACTAATAGTGCTGCGCATTTTCCAAGGGTGGTCTATTGTAATTATATCAACCCTTATATAATCGGTAATTTCACCACAAAGACCTACCGCGAGCCAAGTCCATTGAATTTGGATACCGCAATCTCGATATAAGGGTCGGAATCATTTTTATTTGATCGCATGGGTTGCATTGTTACTTTTGGGGAATAACACATAATTTCGTGTTTTTCTTTTGAGATGCAGCGAGAAAAGTATCGAAAAATTGACCATGGAATGAACGTCACGAATATGTTCTACCTACTGAAAATTACCTTAAGATGGACAGAGGGTTTCGAAATCATCCAACCATAAGTTAGGAATATTTTCATTACATGCATGCTTGAATATTTGGAAAAAAAAGTTAAATCGATACAAACCATTCGCCTATAAATTTGATTCGTGAAATAACGTCTACTCGTCTGAAAAACTGTATTTTCAGGACTCAATGCGTATATATCGAAACAGAGGCTATTTCGATATATATACGCGTTTGCGTTTCATAATAACTTCATTATACCACCAAAATAGAAAAATTAGCTTTTACGCTTTCAAATCTCAAAACAAAGTTGACGTTTTCCGAGGAGTGTGACAACATTGCCGCTCGTGCGCGGAAATATTGTCAATGTCATAAAGTGAGAGAATATTTGCGCTCGCATCCATCATTGTTGAAAACCAACTCATCATTCTGTTGCATGATGGAATATAATAGAAACATAATTTTGACTAAGTTGGAATATCTTTCAGATTCATAAGGTATTATAACTGTAGGATGGACATAAGTTTTCAAGTAGCCTCAACAGCCAACGGGTTCAAAGCGCGACTTTTCAAGCCACCAGCCCGGGTTCGAACCCTGGGCAGGGCAAATCTTTTTCAATCTATAAGTAATTTTTTTTTCTGTACTGGATTGAATTTCAATAAAATAGTGAATAAATAATGACTTAGATGAAGAACACTATGAAATTTAAGCTAATTGAATGAAGTACTCATCGAGTTATCTTGTATAGGAACTGTGTTTGTGGAATAAATCTGTGACTGAAAGGCAAAAGGTCATATCTCGTTTTTTTGTCAAAATGAGTTATTTATTTATATCAATCGATAGAGAATTTTACCTTCTATAACTTGGCAGAACGACATATATTATGTCCAGAAGGAAGAATAACCATTATATAATCGTCAATAAGGGCAAAATGAATTTCAAACTATTCAGAATAAGGCTATAAGCCTAGATATAGAGAGCAAATTTGAATATCTGGATGAGAGAAACCGACATATCTGAAGATATATACCGAGTGTCCCAGTATACATGTTCCAATGGATTATCTCAGCCATTTCTAGAGATAAAAATTTGAAAATTCCACGATCTTCAATCCGTTCAAAGAACCTTCAACTGAACCGGAAGTGACTCCAACTTTCTTATTTCAGATAGCACCCTGTATATTTTTTGCCTATTGACTTACCCTCTAAAATGCACCATTTTCGACATTTCCAACACTCAATTTAACTAAGTATGATTTGTTCATTTTTTATTTTGCAAATATGAAGTTAATGTTTGGTTCTGTTATTTGTTCTAACGTTCAAATAAATTTTGTATAATTATGAAAAAAATTATTTAAAAAAATTGACCATGGTTTTCAACATGAAAGTTGATTTTTCTTGAAAACGGTCAACTTTAGAGCTTATGAACAGAAGTACCTTTTTTGTGTAGAAAACATTGGCGGTTTAAATAGTTGGCTCAAAATTGTACTTTTTCCAGTGGCGTAAAAGTTGGAGGAAATAACACCCACTACCCCTTCAAAATCTTCACAATTATGAATTTTAAAAAATAACAAATCAGCCCAAAACATAGCTTATTATGAGTAGAAAATGCCTACAAAATCTGTTTTCTGTGCGATAAACGGTTCCAGAAATATTCGCAAAAAACGATTTTTTTTAATTCAACACCCTGTATGTCGAAAATGGTGCATTTTAGAGGGTAAGTCAATGGGAACTTTTTTTCATATTCTTGAAAGAGCTATCATATCCTGAAGTCCTGCGCATTAATTATGAAACACTAAGCGCCCTAAATACACAAATAGCTATTTCAAACACTTGCACGTTGTTCCCCCACGAACGTATAGGTTTTCCTCTCGAAAAAACCATGCAGGGAGCGCGACCAACCCCCATTTTTTAAATTTCTGCTCAACCTCATCGATAAAAGACCAAACCGCCACATTACATGGAATTGCATGCTAAATGCTCCATCTCGTGCTGAGAACGGGTGTTACTGCCACATTTGCGGTGCTCCAAAGACTGTCGCCGCGCTTTATTGTGGTGCCAAGCACACAATCGACTACGAGGGCTTTCGTTCTTGTTTTGTTCCTCCAAAGAAAGCGCACGTGCTCGTACACCGGAACCGCCAGGCATTGGACCAATTCGACTAATTGTCCGAAATAGACGGGCCTCGACACCAAAGACTACAAAATTCGAAACAGAGGAGAACAGGTCTCAGGTGGAATTAGCCAGTTCGGGGAATTAGAGAATAAACAAAGTAGCAACACCGACGACATTATGAGCGAAATGACGCAAAACTGTGGGTGGGCCAATCTACAGGGGATACATGGAGCCCGGGAAAATGTGAGGAATCTCTCGGTTTCGGAAATAGTATTTTTCATTACCAGTCATGCAAGCATGGAAAAATCATTTCTGGACGTGTAATGAACGATATTTTTAATTATACTTCACAGAAAATGAAAACATAAGACACAGAAGAAACTTTGGAACATTTTTATTTTCACAGTTGTAGGAATGAAAATACTTGTAACTACTAGAGTAAGAATATTGAAAATCAACTAACTATAAGTATACTATATAAAAGCAGCATTAAAAACATACTTTTGGACTTTTTGGTGATTTTGAACTTATCATGCGATCTATATTTTGATGAAAATTGTTGTTGGTACTCACGTATTTTGACCTGAAAAACACGAATTTCATAATATTATCGTGAACATATATATCTCTAGTTCTCTAGAGAATCGATGTGAAAGTTCGAAATTTCACCTTCTTTTACAGATATCCATCTTTCTTTTTGACATGTATTGAAGAGAGAGAACACATATCACTATAATAATCCACCTTTATTCGCTCAAAATGGCCGTTGTTTATGTAGCCTAGTTGAAGAAATAATAGGAAAAATACGTAAAAATCACATATTTATGATGTTTTTCTTAAGTCCGTATTACACGGTGCAGAAAATGGTACATTTACTGTATGAAAATGTGAAGGCAATATTTTCTGCATCGTGTATTACAGAAAAACTGAATCTGAATATTCCATCCAAGAAATATAGGACAGGTTCTATTTTCGGACAGATTTTTTGTATGTGATCATGCGCAGTGTGATTATTGCATTGCAGCATTATTGTTTTTGTTTTTGCGAATATTTGTGGGGTTAATTTTATTAATATCATCATATTTCGCGGATCGCCTCGAAATACAAATAAAAGTGAGAGTCTTTGGGCACAGTTAGGGCAATAGTGATATGAATTGGACAGCAGAACAAGTTTTGGCACTAATAGAAGAATACCGATTTTTGTATGCTAAAAAGTATTCTCAACAAGAAGTTCATTCTCAACCATATTGAGCACACCTCTGCCATTATACCTCCTTCTCAGCAATGATGGAAATAATACCTATCTATCCTATATATCTATCCACCTCTTTCTCAGCCATTCGCGATTCCAAAGCCGTCCTTTCCTGCTATTATTATGTCTCTCCATATAAATTTTCATTAATGTAAACATTATTAAAGCACTGCAAGCTGAAGCTGCCACAGTCAAAAAATGATTTATTGGAGACATCCATTGTTTGTGTAGAAAATTTCCAAAAGCATCTCTCAACAAGTTAGGTTAAAATGAGGTTAAAATCCTCATAAAAGCCGTTTGGATTCACATATTGCGCATGCTTATGTGTTGAATTATTGATATCGTGTATTACCAAACAATATTTATTTGCAGAAAATTTGTCAATGTTTTCTGTACAAGAGTCTGTTTGAGAAAATGGAACATTTTCTGTATCAATTTCTGCACCATGTAATACGGACTTTACACGAAAATCATAAAATACCATTATAAATGCATGTTATATATCCTAGGATCTATAAGAAGATACAATACTTGCCCAAAAGTTGCCATACAAATAAGGTGAAATTTCGAACTGTCACGTCGATTATCTATCGAAAACTAGAGATATGTCCACGATAATATTATGAAATTCGTGTTTTTCAGGTCAAAATACGTGAGTACCAACAAAAATTTTCATCAAAATATAGATCGCATGATAAGTGCAAAATTACCGACTTTTTTAGAATATATACCCTACAGCTTGACGATTCAGGATAGCAATGTTTCTTGGATATTTGTTGATTTAATTATCTTTAATGGCCAAACAACTCTTTAGCATTGAGAATTGACTCCATAACGTGAAAGATTCCATAGATTTAGCTTTTTCGTCACTTACAGTTTTGATTTTGTTCAGATTTCGCCATTCTGTAAAAAGTTGATATTCGTGTTCATATCTCGACCTGGATTTTTCTCATCAGTTTAACAGGGGTGGACCAAGCTTTGTATTTTAATGTTTAATTGTCAACACCCTCCATGATGAAAGACAAAAAAATTTTTGGGTAGCTTGGATCTTAAAATGGAAAAGTATACCTTTGTTTGAAGTCAATTCAACAGAAACCGTTTTCGGGTAAAAGAATTAAATGGGTAGGTAACATGGTAGGTAATGTTTCATTTTTGATGAAAAGGATCGGCTCTTTTTTCTCGACTTAAAAGTGCGACTTGAAAATTTAATTTTGATTTGAGTAAAATTATTGAATCATCTCCTGGGACATACTATATACTTACATTTTCATGAGTGCCTGTTTTTTTCGATTTCGGCGATTTTATCGAAATTTTTGTACCGAATTTATATTTCCATAAAAAACGGATTCAAGATTTGTGCCCATTTTTGGTTTGCTCAAATATTCGAGGCCACAAAAAACTTATGAAAATCTGCATGTCCCGAACGATTTCAGTTTGTGTAAACTTTTTCGCAATAGTTGTTTGTACAACAACGTGAATACAATACGTTATTTCAGGCCCAAATCGAATGAACAATTGCCGGATATAGAGCACCATGTATAAAACAGCAGACAATGCTCTATTTCAAGGTAGAATAACCACGCGAGTTTTGAAAACAAACATTCCTACCGCCGTGTCAAATTGTTCACTTAGTTTGAGGTTATTTTTTTCTTCAACCTCAAATTGATTGTTACTCACTACCTATAGAAATATATCGGGTGGCTGGTTCATTTTTTGGAAGATTAAAATGCACCTTCATTTATTGAATTCGATTGGTCAATCCCAGCCCTCTGGGTAAGGATTTTGCATCAGGATGACTGATAATTTTTTGTAATGATTCTCCTCTGAACTTAGTGATACGAATTTCATGTGAAATTTTTTCAAAAATAATTTGTCCAAACAAAAATGTCCTGTTTGAGAAAAATTTTCCCACGCAACTGAAACCATTTATGTATCCACCACCATTCTAACAATCATCCATTCCAAAAAGATAATTAAGATAAAACCAGTAGAACCAACAGAATTCACATTAGTCCATCGAAATTTACATCTACATGTTGGTTCAGTAATTGCTGTTGGGGGAGACTAAATTTCGAACCACCTGTGTAAGTTTCCCACAGCCATAGCTGCGGACACCTGATTAATGTCACGCTCCGCAGAACGCACTGTATTCTGGGTCGAAGGAAAATTACCAGAACATCGCAATTTGCATGAATTTTAATGTGTAATGGAAGGCTCTTGATTGTCTCGATCGTTATCTGAGTGGCGTTTTCTTGAAACGTATATGTTTAGTTGAAGGACACTCGGTATATTAAATTTGCTTTGTCTCGATGGTGCTTGGAAAACAAAAGTCATGGTACCTACATATAACAGCGGATACATTAAGGTTTAATATAACTTAAATTTGGTCTAGTTGCCTAGAGTAAAATATCTCAGAATTTAGGTTCATTCGAGATTGACATCTGATATTATATATTCGAACTGTATGGTCTTATTTTATTGATCCTGAACTCAATTGCCCTGTCTGTAATAAAAACGAAAGGAAAACATTTTTCCATATTATTTTTGACTGTCCTATCTATACAGTGATGAAACAAAATACCTACTCCTTGCCTAGGGAGTTTGGAAACATTGATTACCAGTATACAAAATAAATCCGTAACTGATGCCAAAAACAGAATACATTTTCAACATTCTTAGATTACGAAGCACGATCATTCATTTTAAGCGAGTTAATGTTTAGTTCTTTATTCTTACTTTGAATTGTTGAACACATAATAGAATATTATTCTTTTTTTATACCCCCACCATACATTTCTTGCTATAAACTTATTTTAAGAAGCAATAAATCATTACTATTATAATATATTCGAACTGTAAGTTCAGAACCTGTTTGTAATATTATACCTAAATCGACAGATGAAGACACTTTCTGCTTTTGCTTTTGTCTAAGTTCGCTGAGAAGTTCATGCTCAGAAATAACAAATGCAAATCCTGAACAAATAAAACTCATGACACCCGATGAATGAAATAGAATAGATACTATATATAAAAGCAGATTTTTGCTCTTTCTTCCTCAATCCCTTACATTGGAAGTTCTTCGATTGAAATACATTATAGTTTTGTTCCAGAGCACATAATCAAGTATATGGTTGTCTTGGATTGAATAAAGCAGGTTCCAATCATACCTTTTTATGTAGCTACCTACGATGAGTGTTTATCGTTCTTCACAGTTTATATGACAGATTGATGTTCAAGTGTTTACTGCTTAATACATTTAACGACCTTTTGTGATGAATAAACTCGAGTGTTCCCGTCATCAATGCTAAACACCCGATTTATTGCGAAATAGTTTTCTAGGGAAGAGTCATAAAATGATAAAAGAAACGAGAAACAGAAGCTTGACACATGTGTTATCACTTGATGGATCCAAATGGGACATAAGAGGGTTGTAAACTCATATTGTTATCGAAGTTATTTATTGGCCTGGAGAAATATAAGGGATGCTCTGTTCTACAGAAAAAAAAGTATAAACCAACATAAAATAAGATTTCGACAAATTCGTCAAACCAAGAAAAATCCCTTCAAAATTTGAATTTTTATAATGTTTTGTAAATGTTGTAGATATCAATTCAATATATACTTTCAGAATCAATTTTTGAATTCCATCACGATACATTCCAATACAAATAATCCTTACTATTTTAAAATACATATAGGCACAAAATCATTTCGAATTTGGATTCACAAAATCACCCAAAAGTGGTCACAACATTGAAAATGTATGGTTATCTTATAATGATCTAAACATTTGATGAATTGAAAAAATCTTTATCTATATTCTATATAATATAGTAGATATCCTCGCCTATATCTAATATATATTTCATCTTCAGATGAGAGTTGACTATTTTTTTTTAATGTCATATCGGAATCACTTCATTTCATCTCGAGTGGAAGGTTATTGTAGTCCAATAGACCTTTAATGGAATAGACTTCATAGATCGTGTATGTTAGACATAATACTTATGGATTGTTTTCTATCAACCAGATGATTCTGAAAAATAGGAAAACTCTGTGATTACATCCTAATACCTAGAATATATGATTTTTTGCAGAAAGTTGTCAAGGATATTCGAGGAATAAAAGCTATATGGAGATAAAATAAAATTGATATACGAAATATAAATCGAGATAAATAAATATATCTACCATTCCAAACGAAAATATTTTGGCCTCATACATTAAACTGGCTCGCAAGAATCATTACCAGTAACGGAACATTTTTGAAATATATTTTATAAAAACTATCATTAATGTTCCATATAGAATCACATCCTCAAATATTCGCAGTATAACAAAATATATGCACCTTGACAAAAGCGATCATAGCCAAATAGCACCCCTGAAATTGCTCTTTTTTTTTACTCAGACAGAAATCAATTGCCCCCCAACTTGATCTCCTCGGTGGCCTTCATCTCCCTAAGAAAAATACCACCAATCAGCCACAACCTGCATTTCTGGCACGCGGAAGCAAACAAAAACAAATCCCCAAGAAGGCGACTGATGGATGAATCGGCGCGGTTTATCGCCCGATTCCCACCGAATAACGGCCGCCCGATGACACCTGTCCAATTGAAGGCGCGAATTCGATTTCCCACGCGCGACCACCAATAGAATCGATTGGAGCAATGAGCGCACGGGCAGGCCGCCTTTCAGCCGCCAGGCGGTACACGTGCAGGGCCTTCCGCGATGATGATGTGCCCGGGCGTTAATGGCGCGTGAATTTTCCAATTAGGGTTCTGGTTGGGTGTGCACTCGATGTTTGGATGATTTTTTCTGTCTAGCTTATGCTAATGAAATTGGAAATTACGTGAGAATCGCTCGGTGATCGGACTGATAGGAGTTTTCCGTTGCGCAGTGGGATATATTTTGGGGTTGTCTTTCTGCCTCCCTTATCGTTATGTTATGATTTCCATCTGGTGGTTAGCCGGTGTGAAAATCGAAGAAGTGTCTTTCGTCAACCATATTGTCTTTCTAGATAAATCCCTTATTTATATCCTATTCGTCTGATGGTGGCTGAAAAGTCCACATCTTGAAGTTTTTTTCGTCTGCTGGTCACTTCTTGTTCTTGACTTTTTAAGAGAAGAACCCACCCAAGTAGGCGGCCTTTTTGGTAACCAGGTCGAGATTTTATGGGAACAAATTAGGAATCAAGCGAGTCCTCAAGTAGGATACAGTTTGTGTTTATAAGGATCCCTTTCGCAGCATCACAGAGATACCTTATTAAAAAACTAAAAATGATGATGTTGAACGAGACTTAGTACCTATACAATGTTACATCATCATTATAACTTTGAGAATTGTGATGTCAATAAAGTTATGTGATTTTAGGATAATAAGGTGCGATAAGATCATAATGGTTGTGCCAAAGTTGTTGTGCTTATACTAGATGTTTTTTCGTTTTTACCTATATACACTCCATATCCAAAATGAGCCGTACAAAATATATTCCTCGTAAAAATATTCCTGAAAAGAAAAGTATTATTTGAATATATAACTTATATTCAATCAATCAGGTATATGTTGTTATGTTAACCAGTTCATAAATTGTGAATTTATCTTCCAGTTAACAAATTCGTCAAAAGTTGTGAAGATACAGTGTTTTGAAGGCTTTGATGTAGATAATCTATAAACTCTCATGCTAGTCTTCAATAGACATTGTGTTTTTTTAAGATGTGTAAATATATTGGGGTAGATTCCTTGCAGAAAAATAGGACTATAATTTCTTCAACTTTTTTTCCAGAGACCCGTATAGTTTTCAAGAAATCACAAACATTGATAGGAAGTAAGTATATGTTTTGACGTCAGCTCAGTCAGTGATCACTGATTGATGTCGAAATAGAATCCAAGTACAAGATAACTATGTCATCCACTGAGCAGCTAACGCAAAGAGAAACATTTCTTGATTTCCTGACGCAATGAGGAGTTAACCCCATCTTCGGTATATAACCAATAGGGAGATCTTTTCAGAATGCTGCCAAATCAGACCTGATGCATCAAAACAAACTATATAACCACGTTTTTGTATAGGATGTCATAAATCTGTCAAAGTTGACAATATTTGGACGACCTCAGTTCCTTCAGAATTTCTAGCGGATCAAGATTTAAATAAGTATTATATTCATCTCAATGAGTTATCGCGTGATAGACAAGGTAAGTATTATAATCGAAATAATCGATGAATATCTGTTAAATCAGCAACTTCATTGGCATTACTATACCTATCCCAGCAACGTCACGAGTTCTAAAATCCTCTATTCCTAGATTTCAAACGAAATAAAATTAATATTCTTCCCGGAATTCCAACGAAATAATACCGTCATCGTCATCATTTTATCAGAAACTGCACGAAAACAAAACAAACTCTGCTGCCCACGCCAACTGCGATATCTCCTCGACATTCCTATAAATCCTATACGATATACGAGCCACAGCAGCTTGGTCCTATAAAATCATAGAACACGTCGCGGCGGAATTTCGATTGGATAATTGCGCCCCGCCCCGACGTCGACCTTTGACCTTGCCGCTCGTTGGTCGCCCTCCCCTCTCGGGCCCCCGCCACGCTTCCCCTTTCCCCCCACCCCGTTTAGGCACTGAGTGGCCGTTGTTTTCGTCTCGCTTGGCTGTGGCTCCAGGGAATAAATAACAACGCTTTTTTTGCAGCCCGCAAGGTCGAGAAATAATGTGATATGATTCATCTCATTTGAATTTCTGCGCTATACAAATTGAAAGTTTTCAGCCTAGCATTGAGATGCGGTGAATGATTTAGACAAGCCAATATTATCTATGAGACGGGTATAGAGTTTCAATAGTTTTTACTCATTATCCAAGTCCAACGCCCTATAGATGCAAAAATAAGAATGATTCTAAAAGATCAACAGTACCTACGTATATATAAAAAACAAAAGAAATGTGAGTAGCAACAAAGACAAAATAGTATCGAATACAAGAGTGCTAATCTAGTTTAAATTATGAAAAAAAACTCATTATATACGTAGGTACCACGAATGTAATTAGGCGAGATTATTTTGTAGAAAAAATAGCGAAAGTGAAATCTGAGTGATACTTCATACCAATAGCAACAAAATATAACTGATGCGATTTCTGTAGTATTTGCTTGAAGTCAATGAAGCATTTATTCAAACGAAGAACCAATCAAAAACGTGAACAAAATGCTGCTGTTAGCAAATTATAGCATAAATGCTATTGGGGTCGATCTGAATTTTTTTGTCATCACGATTGGCTGCCAGGACTGTTAAAATAATCCGAAGTATCCGCCAAAATCTATTAGTCTAGTCTAGCTGAAACGATTACACATATATATATAGGTAAACAGTGTCCTTCATAAAGTCCGCATCATATGGGAAAAACTTTTATTAATGATTTATTTTGAAATTCGACTTGGGCGTTCATAAGTTGTGTTCGAAAAATATAAAAAATGACCTACTCGGATGTGGTCACGTGACTTTCGCTACCTGTCAAAAGTAACATTTTTTTCAAAATAATCGCTGAAAATAGGCTTATTTATTCAAAAAATTTTAAGAGGAAAAGTTGTTTCTTCTTCGATTTTACACCTATACATCTCAAATTTGAACGTTCTATTGCAACTTTCACTTTTTGCCATTTTTTTAATTCGTAACTTCGACAAAACTGTTTTATACCATTGTAACTCTAATATGCGACTAACTTTCAATCACGAATCATCCAAAAAAATATGTTTTTTTTAAGAAAATGAGAATTACTGGTTAACATTTCTGTTATTTTTGATGCAAAGTTGACGTATCTTCATTTTTTGACAGGTAGCGAAAGTCACGTGATCACATCCGAGTAGGTCATTTTTTCATATTTTTTAAAACACAACTTAACGCCCAAGTCGAATTTCAAAATAAATCATTAATAAAAGTTTTTCTCATATGATGCGGACTTTATGAAGGACACTATAGGTTGGTGAAAAATCAAGATTTTTCAACTGTTAGGAATCATTTGT
This sequence comes from Chrysomela aeneicollis, assembly GCA_029955515.1. Classification (NCBI taxonomy): domain Eukaryota; kingdom Metazoa; phylum Arthropoda; class Insecta; order Coleoptera; family Chrysomelidae; genus Chrysomela; species Chrysomela aeneicollis. The sequence continues at coordinate 19,861,024 of JARUHQ010000009.1, read as the reverse complement.
GTAAGCAGAACCTATTAATTTACGGATCCTCATCTCAACTTTTTATTTTGATGGAACAAATACAAGGTGATGGTTGATAATTCTGAACCACCCTGTATGTAGGTGATTCAATGAATTGACATTTAGATAGTAGATCAGAAGTTGAGACAGGGACATGTGGGCCGTTTTAATCATTGATGGAAGAATTTCGACACAAAAAATTCCTAAATTTGAAGAATCTCGATTTTTCACACCCGCGATATATATCTCTATTAATAGATGGAATTAGCTCCTCAGGGATAGTCTAAAAATGCAATCTTATAGAAATTATCAATAATAATAATACATAATGAAAATCTTTATTGTTGACACAAAAAATGTACCTAATACTGTTTTATGAAAATAATGGAAGTTCATAAATCAGATTTGATCGTTTTTGGACTCTATAAGTGTACTGCGATCTTCCAATCCACAGTGAGACCATCAAGAAAGAATGAACACCATATGGATAACGTGGTAGGTTTAGTCTTTGCAGTCAGTTGAGACATCGAAAAAAATGTTGCCCACCTGCACGGCTGAAAATTGCTGCAAATCCTTTCAGAAACTGCTTGAAACTTCATTCATTTTCAGATATAATCCAGTATCCAGTTTTGATTACACCTATATTCTATAACTTTTTTTTTCACTGCTGGGAATATCTAAGTCATCATTGTTATACTTGTAAGTACGATGAAAATATATTTACAATGAAAAGGAATATTACATTCTCTACTTTGACTCTGGTATCGTCGATGATTTTTACATACAACAACTGTAAAACATGTAGGGAAATAGTTTCTGATTTGACTGTGTGCTGTGTGCATGCCTGTGGTTAAATTGACCATATTATCCGATAGCTATTGATGGTGGCAGCTTCTTAGCGTTCTAGGGTTGGTATCAATTTGTCACAATAAATGTCAACTTTCATAAATGTCAACTGTAATAAATGTCAACGGTCATTAATGTCAACTGTCATCAATATCAACTGTCATTAATGTCAACTGTCATTAATGTCAACTGTCATTAATGTCAACTGTCATTAATGTCAACTATCATCAATGTCAACTATCATCAATGTCAACTATCATCAATGTCAACTATCATCAATGTCAACTATCATTAATGTCAACTGTCATTCAATTCGATGGTTTCCATATCCTAGTTACATATAAATTCATTATAAATATGAAATAAATGAACATTTATATGAATAGAAAAATATTAATGAATTGGTGGGCTTATGACTTCATCTGCACAACTGACATTTAAAACTATTGACGTTGATGACAGATTCTTGACAAGTTGAGAATTTTCAAAAAGCTGCAACCGAAAGCTGTTGGATATGGTGAATTAGTTCCGTTTTCCGCCAAATCCAGTGCTAGATTTGGGTATGAGAACGAACTTGCGTATACCACACCCAATCAAAGAGTGCTACAAAAATTATATCGAAGAAGATGGAACAACCCTTCTGGACATCCAGCATCCAACTCTGTAGCGAATTTCATACTTATGACAAGATTGACAAAGCGAGTCGCTGTTTACGCTTGAAAAATGCCCGTCGCGATCCCACCTTGATGAATATCGGACCTAATTCGGCTGGAGAAAAAAAAAACCCTCATCGGCAAACACCCTCTTCTGATCGCCCGACCGTGTCCTAACCTCCAAAGGGCGCGAAAGAGGCCCGCGGCGGGCGTCGCGGCGCTGTTGACAAGACGACGGCCAAGATTAATCTCCGAGATTTAATTAACGAGAGATCGTCAAAGAATCCGCCGCGGTGATGTGGCCAAAGAGGATGCAGCCGGGCGGAACGGGGGCAAACACCGGGTAGGTCGAGGGGGTGGGTCGGTTAATCGGGAGAAATGTCTTTCATTATACAAGGGTCTTCATTTGACCAGATATTAAATTTTCCGCAAAAAAAAATTCCGCCCTCATCAGTGAGTTTAGAGTGCGTGTTGAATATTTTACCAAACACTACTCAAGTTTTGTTTACTTTGTATGGACCAAATTAGTGAGATTAGGCGGGAATTTTGAATTACGATACGTATGTAGATCCCACTTCTGAATTCTCTTGCATTTCTTCTGTGGATCCCACTTCTGAATTCCTCATGCATTTCTTCTGTGTATCCCACTTCTGAATTGCCCATGCATTTCTTCTGTGGATCCCACTTCTGAATTCATCATGCATTTCTTCTGTATATCCCACTTCAGAATTGCGCATGCATTTCTTCTGTGGATCCCACTTCTGAATTCCCCATGCATTTTTTATGGGTCTAAAAAAATGCACGTATCTTTCGCCTATTTTCAGATAATTTGGAAAAAAGATCCCTTGCACCTTTCTCAACATGATATGATCAATAGTCTACAATGAAATTGTACTTTTTGAAAAAAATTATAAATAATACATAACGGATTTGAATGAAAGTTTTGGACAAGGTGTTCCTGGAGAAAACTGATCCATCAAGACAAAACACTGATTTGCTTTAGAAATTGTATCTAATCTAGCTGATGGATCAAAATAAACTATTATATGTCTCAATGATTCCATATAAAATGTGAAAATGATATGCCACCTTTATCAAATATTCGGCATTAATTAAAGCATACATACGGGTTCCAGGAACTAAATATGAGTAATATTTTAATATCCCTCGTAATCATCGTTGACACCCCGTAATTCGAGGAATATCTCCATTATCTCGAAACAATGGCTCATTATCCATGAGAAATTTGGTCATTTGGGTTCCCTAATGACTAGCTGTGCATACTAGTAGATATACTAGGGGCACACGACTATAGGGATAGGACAAAACCATGTGTTAGAGAGAGAAATGCGAGAGACAATGTGTCAGAGAGAGAAAGAGCTATTCTGTGACATCATCTTCATCGCCTGGAAAGAAAAAAGATTCTCATTCAAGGAGATTTGAACCGCGGACCTTCGGATTGTGAGTCCGATGTTCATTCCGCTGCTCCATGGCGGATACTCGATATTTAAAAAGTTTATTGACATCTGAGATAGTGATAGTTGTATATATGTAAGGGGGAAACATAAATAGCGACTTATGGTTATGATTGTAATAAGTTTGATATCAAATTAAGATCTAGTTAGTTTACGTTGAGTGGTTGCGGTAGAAAGATGTATAACAGTATAGATAAATTTGGTCGTAAGAAGAGTAAATCAATAAGCTTTATGCATGGGCGTCCAGGAATTGGTTTCAAAGTTGACGACAGTGGAAATTATGATATGCAGGGCAAGCGATTGACGAATATTGGTATTCCTACAAGTGGTGGAGATTGTGTACCTTTAGACTTTTACAACGCACGTATATTTGAAATAATGAAACAAATCAATAATCTGAAGATATATACTGAAGATTATCCGCAATTATCTCAAAAGGTTATTATGATGGTACCTGAAGTACATGATACGGTTGAAAAAGTGGAGATTATATTGGAAAGAATGAATGAAATAAAATTGAGTTGTGAAAACAAGATCGAAGATTTAACTGAAATCCTAAGGAATATAGAAAACCATATGATCGAAGATCTGCATCAGAGAATATTGTTATTAGAAATCTCAATGCGTTCATCACACAAATAGGAATAATACATTATTGTGAATATAATAGAAATGAATTCCATTGTATAATTGAATCGTATACTGATGAAATAAATATTCAAATCATGACATTTCTCCTTCAATATCCAAAACCCTTTTCTATTATTCTAAATACCTCAACAAAATCAACGATCATTAGGCGATTTCAAATACCTATTATGATTTGCATAGTCGAACAGATTACCGTTTCGAAAAGGAGAAATACAATTAGTTGGACATTAGATACCTGTTGCTCGAAAATATTTGTTGTGAGAAAGCTCACTATTATTATAAACAATAGGATATAATCATAAGTGGACTTTAATGACCGCGGACCTTCGGATTGTGAGTCCGATGTTCATTCCGCTGCTCCATGGCGGATACTCGATATTTAAATAGTTTATTGACGTCTGACAGAGTGATTTATCATCATCGTGTATGATTAGTTCGGATTGTGAGTCTGATGTCTGTTTCGACAAATCCTAATTATGATTGTAATGAGTTTGGTTAAAGATTGATATCAATCAAAAATCGGTGTAGACTAATAAAACAATGTGCATAATTATCAATCGGATTTATTTTAAGCAATCCCTTTCTACAAAAATAACATGCTTCTTGAGAAGATGGTGGACCATCCCAGTGTGTAGTCCAATCGGGTCGGTTATAGTGAACGTAACAGGGTAGCTTGATTTGTAGGTTGAAGTTGCAGCGATATTCCTTGGGGAGTTTATGCCACACTCTCAATAGACCACATGGTTCAGCATATTCAATGAGATATTCAACAGGAATATATTGCAATTCTTGTTCAGTGAATTTCACCAGAGTCGTGGTAGGAGATTTCAGGAATTTTATGAGTACTGAAATTTCCGGCTTCATTATACTTTTCAATGTAGATGTGTCAGAACCCATATCACTTTGCAGACTAAATAAAATGAGAAAAACATGTGATATTTATAGTTTTTTATTGAAATCAGATATTATTTTTTCTTTACAGTAATAGAGATATTCCAAAAGTGCATTACTTGACAAACTGTTCGCAGCCTCACAAAATCCAAATATAACCTCTTCTACACTCAATACAGTTTTTTTATTCCTAATCCAGTAAGCGACAGTATTCAAAAGATTATGATAGTACATACAAAAGTTCAGTTCATTGATCATGGTGATTCTATGCGATATAAGACTCATTTCAGCACTCAAAATGTCGACAACATCGTCCTCCATCAAGTCGAATTTAATGTGATATTTGGCAACTGTTAGTATTTTGACACCATCCCAGACAGCTCTGGTAACGGTAGCATAGTCCCCACAAGCGCTGACTACAGGATCATATTCGTCCACAAAGCCAGGCAGAGGTTGTTGAAAAAAATCTTGTTGATTGTGTTGAAGTAATTCGATGAAGGTAGCCCATTCATATGCATCCAATGAAATCTTTGCTAAACAGTGGGGTTTTTTCAAAGTGATGACTGGACTGAACTGTCTTGCTGGACTCAACCCACAATGAATCTCATAGGTAGAGAGTGGAAACGTTGTATTCAGCAGATGATGTGTTTCAGCTTGTGCCGCCTGCTCAAACATGGCTAAGCTTCGATCGACTTCGCTAAAGTAGTTAGGTGTCGATATTGATGATAATGATGATGATGATGATGAAGATGATGAACTACCATCTTCAAGATTCACTTCACATTCACAGGACGAATAATAACCAGAGACTTCACTCATTGCTGCTGCTGCTATTGCTTTCAAACTGATGCAGGTTGTTGTTTTGTTGTGCACTATTTATATTCCCACTGCAGATCGCTACATCTGACTAATGAGGAATTATATCTCGATGTTGATGAATAATGTGAAGGGCCCCCAGATTCAGTTGATTTGTGTTAGTTTTCCATATGTTTGCATTATAATTTATTTCTCGCATCAATCCAGCTGTTGTGTGTTTCATCGAACCCCAACCATTTGACTAATACCTTGTTGTCTTTTCTCCGTATTATTTTCTCTACTAGATAAACATCTGGATGAGCTGTTTTTTGAAGTTCTTCAGCATAGAAGGTACCTTTGATAGGAGCTCCCCGTATGTCTTCCAAAAGATATGTGGTAGGATTCGTTATGCGAACTTGCACAATCTTAAATAATTCTGTACTCCAATTCGGAGTATAATTCTTCTCGAAGACATGTTTTGCCTTACTTAATCTAACCATATCTCCAATAGCAAACTTTCGAACGCCAGCAATTTTGATGTGATTGTAGACGGATTTCAGAATGTTTTGTTCATTGTCTTTCGTGATGTCACACGGTTTATAGTTCGTAGTACTATGTTTCTGATTATTATAGTTTTTTGTAATCTCCGGTAGAACATTTATCCAACGATATGATCCACTCAAACTGAAATACTTGTAGAGTTTCTCCTTCAGCGTTCGTATGACACGTTCAGCCATCGCTGCCTTCGTTACTGAATACGTATTGTAATGATTGATTGAGTGTTTCTTCATTAGACTTTGGAACTTTTCGTTAAAGAATTCAGTACCTTGATCAGTTTGTAAATTTTTCGGTATTCGGTTGTTTGAATGTGTCAAAATATTGGCAAATGCTCGAGTGATATCAGCTCCCGTCTTAGATTTGAGTGGTCGAGTCCATGAGAATTTGGAAAAACAATCAATCACAACCATAATCAGTTTGAAATTCTTATTTTTAGAAGCATATGGACGCATTTCTGCTAAATCCATTTGCCATAAATCATCCAATCCTTTGATAATAGTTCGGCGTCTTGGATATTTTTTTCTAGCAGGTTTATGCAACTCATTGATGAGTTGCATTTTTTCTTTAGAGTGTGACATGAGTGAGGTGATGAATGGAGAGTGATTGAAAAAATACTGAAATTGCGACTTTTATGTAGATAGTTTTACCTAACAAAACTGAAACCCAACAAAACCTCAACAAAATCTCAACAAAACTTCAACAAAATCTCAACAGAACCTCAACAAAACTCCAACAAAACTGTAACAGAAACGGAAAACGTCAACAAAACCACAAGAAAACCTCAACAAAACCGTGATACAAATGAAAACCGCGACGAAGATATTATGAATCTAATATTATATTAGCTTCCTTCAGTTCATTTATGATAGCCACAATTTCGTTCTCATTTGATGTGTTGCCAGCTTGCTGGGAAGCAATGAGCAATTTCAATCGATCGACTAATTCATTTGGATCATCCCAATACATGTATTCGATTGGCGTTGTGTTGTAAGCCAACTTCAAACCACGACCAGTAGATGTCTTTGATTTGAACATTGGTCGAATAATTTCTTTGTATTTGAATCGAGATGATCCTCTCATGTGTCCGAGAGAATTCTGATGAGTCTTTGTGAGCAAAAGTAATTGCTTGTATGAAACCTCATCTTCTTTAGCATACGATGGATCATTGTAGAATAGTAACTGATAAAGTCCTGGGGTGCCGCGGAAATGGTGGTTACCAACAATGATATCTCCAGTTACTCGATGAAAATCCAATTCATTATCGTTGAGGAACCATTTTGATGTTTTTGGATTGTATTTAGGACCATAAATTTTATCAATATTTTCATCATTTGCCCAATAATCCGATAGATATTTTTGTGCTATCAAGGGATACTGATCAATGTAATCATTCATAGCAGCTGATGGAATATTTTGTGGGTTTGATGAGTCATCATCATCATCATTACTATCTTCAATATCTTCAGTATCCTCAAAATTTTCTGCAACATTCACCAAAGGCAGGTAATTGAAATCCGATTGTTGAGTCTCATCATTCTCCATATTTTCCTCCTCCGTATTTTTCTCCTCCGTCTCCTCTTTCTCTCCCTTCTCTATCTTCAGCCCTTGCTTTCTATCGGTAATCTCCTTTTTCATTTTCTTTTTGAATGGAAAAACTCCATCAAATTTTTCTTGAATAACTTTAGATGTATTGATGAAATCTTTCAGAGGAGTTGTCAGTGGTTGAAATATTTTTTGTAGTGCTTCATCATCATCAGACTTGCCTAACTTCAATGTCAAATACTTTCTTCTGATCGATTTCGAGAGCTCATCAACTTTTTTCTTTCGTAATGCTTCTGCAATAACCTCACCATGCTTGTCAGCTACCATCATGATGATAAATGATATCCACGAGTTACCATCATACTTTTATATATTTATCAAAACCATTTCTATATCTACCAGCATTTATATCAAATGGTTTAGCTATAATTATTGTTCCATATTGGCTACAATTCCAACATTCCGAGCACAAAATTTTAAATTGATCGAATGACATGTCAGGAGACACATGCTCATCGAATGCATGCTTCAAGTTCACTTCATCTTGTCGAAATAACACTATCAGGTTACTGTTATCACGTATCAGCTGTTTAGGTATTTTAGAATATGTTTGACATAGGTATGCAACGTCAATATCCTTATGTCGACACATCGAGAAATATTCACGAATTTTCTGTTGTTTGTCACATGATACATCATCGAATATGAATATCGAGTTGGATTTCGCTTCCGATGGATCGATAATTTCATCATTATCTTTGAATGGAAAATATCCAACACCTTTCACTGAATCCAACACTTGTTGCAGCAGCCGATATTTTGGTTGATACAACGACTTTGAATACACGTAAACGTTTCTGAACTTGGCGCCATTCGGATTGAAAAGCAGAGACAGCATCGCATTGGTTTTTCCACATCCGCTGGGTCCACAGAAGATGGCTCTGATGGAATTTGGAAGCAGTTTCCCATGTTTACTAGTTGTTGTTGTGATAGCTCCACCAATCAAAATTTCATCCAAATTCTCTATAGGTAACGTCCGTTCCTGTTGAACAACTTCCATCGTATGACGTTGAACACTGGAGTACACCAATATAAGTAATAAGTGACACTCTTCACAATCATCATTCTACATGTTGTTGCACCGCGGTGAAGGTGTGCTGAACACTATTATTGACAAGCTACCTTTTGAATTACACATACCAGGCTATAAATTTTGTGGTCCAGGCACGAAGCTAGAGGAGAGACTTGCCAGAGGAGACACTGGCATCAATCCATTGGACGACGCCTGTCGGCAACACGACATTGCATATTCTCAGAACAAATCTTTGGAGGATAGACATAAAGCCGACTGGGTGCTCGAGAATAGAGCGTGGAATCGAGTCAAAGCAAAAAACGCGAGATTCAAGGAGAAAGCTGCAGCTTGGGTAGTTACTACTGGAATGAAGGTTAAACGTAAGCTCGGCATGGGTCTGATGTCTCGTCCATCATTTGCCAACGTAATCAAATTCATAAAAAATGTTCTGTCAAAATCCGATCATGCTGAACATCAGGAAGGTCGTGGTCTGAAGAAATCTGCACTAGCTGCACTCCGAGTGGCTAGAATTGCAATCAAAAAAGCTGGAGGCAAAAAAAAAATTCGAGTACCAAGAATAATACCATTTGATTCGACGAAAAAGAGTGGGGGTATTCTACCACTCATCCCCATCTTTGCAGCCTTGGGAGCTCTTGGATCTTTGGCTGGCGGAGCTGGAGCAGTCGCGAAGACTATTATTGATGCTAAGAATGCCAGTAGAAAACTGGAAGATGATAATCACCATAATAAAGCGATGGAAGCTATTGGAAAGAAAGGTTCCGGATTGTTTCTACGCAAAACATCCCGCGGACTGGGATTGTTCTTGAAGAAACAAAAAAACTAGTAATCAAGCTACCCAATAAATCAATGTACGATTCCGATATAATGAAGTACGCTAAGCAACTGAAAATACCTCATTTTCGAGGGGTTTTTATGCGAGATACTTTACCTACTACTGGCTTATGGCGTCGTGAGTGCGCAGTAGTGAATTTAGATACTGCAAATAATTCCGGAACACATTGGGTAGCTTATAAAAAACGAGATAATATTGTGGAATATTTCGATTCATATGGTAGTTTGAAACCACCAATGGAATTAGTTCAATATCTAGGAAATTCAAAGATTTTCTATAACAATGATCAATACCAAAATTATAATCAGAGCAATTGTGGACGTTTGTGTTTGGAATTTCTTTATAAAAACAAGTAGCATGATGCTTGCGCTTCAGTTATGTCTTTGATATTGACGTTGAAGAGTCACACTTCCACGCTTTCCATAGATTTCCAAACACCACTTCAACTCGATCCAGAGTCAGATTATGGTTTAGCATTATTGGGATTTCACTGCTACAACAGCATTCCAAACATTGAAAAAGGATCTGAGTTTCATCTGCAAGAGTCCTCATCCAAAACAGCAACACTCGAAATCATCGAAATTCCTGAGGGTTCCTACGATATCGTTGATCTTGAGACATTAATTCGAAAAGAATTGGGGATCTCAAGTGCAGCAAATGTCGATGATATATTCTCGTTGAAACCCAATAACAATACATTGAAGTGTGAGATCTCAAGCAATAAGTTCGACATCGACTTCAGACCAAATAATGGTATTGCTCAGATATTAGGATTTTCAAATAGACTGCTGGAAGCTCAGAAAGTTCACAGTTCCGATTTGCCGGTCAACATTACCAAAGTACGAACCATTCACATTGATAGCAACGTCACTGCTGGAGCTCTCTACAACGATAGACCTTCTCACACAATCTACGAATTTGCGGTTGGAGTTGATCCAGGGTATGCAATAGATGAGATTCCTAGGAACCTCATCTATTTACCCATAGTTAGTAGACGAGAGATACCTAATATCACGCTACAAATTCTAGATCAGGATTTGAGGGAGGTGAATTTTAGAGGCGAAGAGATTATAATTAGATTGGAATTGAAGAAGCTGGGGAGATGGGACTAGTGTTTGATTACTCCTATAAACCTGATGATCTATCATATTCATCATCAGTATCAACAACGACCTTTCGCAAAGCAGACGTGTCAAGGAGCCGGATATCATCTAAGAAGTTGTCATTATCCAGTATACTGTTTCTCAAGTCGCTCGGCTACAATGTTGAGAGCTCCAGTTTTCGACGTCTTCCGCAAACCAAGGTTCGATGAATCCATCACAAAAGTAGAATGGCGTACCTATCATCCATATGTCAAGTCTTTCGAGAATAATGATGTCATAGACATTACTATTAATCAAGCAGACGCATGGCTTGCTATGTTCGAAAGCGTTCTCACCGTCAAAGGCAAATTGGATGTGACTGGGGGTGGTACGGGAAATTTAACGCACAATGCTGGAGCCTATCTCTTCGATTCTTGCACCTATGAATTATGTAATAAGGAATTGGATACAGTTAGATATCCTGGAATAACGAGTACAGCAAGAGGATATTTGTGTTATGCTCCTGAAGATTCATATCATCTAGCTATAGCAGGATGGAACTACCCAAATGATCCCATTCTCAATGTTGACAAAACCTTCACCTTGAATATTCCGCTGAAACATTTGTTTTCCATATTCAATGATCATCAAGTAGCTACGTTGGGAAAGCAATCAATTCGTTTGGTTCGATCACGTAGTGATGCAAACAGTGTGAAGGTTATTGAGAGACCGAATACAGAAGCTGGAAATGTTTTGACCAAGAGCACTGCTAAAATCATAATCGAAAACATAAACTTGAAGGTGCCACACCTCACTCCAAATGATATCATAAAATTACAGCTGTTGAAACGTGTGAGAGCAGATGAACCTATGATGATACCATTCCGCAGATGGGGACTGTTTGAGCTTCCAGCACTCACACAAAACTCTACCAACGAAATTTGGTCAGTCAAAACGTGTTCGGCATTGGAGAGTCCCAGATATGTTATTGTTTTCTTCCAAACGAAAAAGACTGATAATATACATGAAGATGTGACTTTGTTTGATCATGCCAATATCAAATCGATACGATTAGCTCTGAATGGTGACTACTATCCTCAAGAACGGATGCTTCTAGACTTTTCCACCAACCAATATGCTGATGCGCATTACAATTACTCGGAATTCAATAAAAGCTATAATAACTGTGTTCAGAAGCGACCTCTAATGAATTTTTCTGAATTCAAGACTCGACCCATGTTTGTTATCGATTGTTCGAGAAGAAATCTGGGTCTGAAATCTTCGACAGTTGACATCAAGTTGGACATTGAAGCAACCACAGGTTTTCCTGCAGACACTAAAGCCTACTGCATCATCATTTATGATCAAATCATGGAACACCTCCCACTCAGCGAAATTGTTCGAAATATTGCATAATAACATGGCAAAGTTTATCCTCATCAATATATTAGTTTATTTGGAGAAGTCATGGAGATCGCACTGGTTGACATTCAGGGTTTTATTGTCTCCTGCGAATTCGTTCCGAAGGAGTTGACAATCCGCATCGGTAAAAAGACAAGTCATTTCCTATTCAAACCATCAGCCGAGTACTCGAGTTTGAGCAGAGAAGAGAAAAAGATGGTGAACTATGTTGAACGCTACGTGCACGGCTTGAAATACTCTAGTGGCTATGTGGATTTGAATGAGTTGAATCAAATTCTAGAACACAACCTCCAACAAACGGATTTGATCTACGTAAGAGGGCATCAAAAGGTTCAGTTTTTACAAAAAAAGTTGACAGATTTGGAAATATGTAACCACATTGTGAATTTAGAGGATTTCGATAATTCATGGTGGCAACCAATAACGTTTCAACACATTAGCCCACCACCTTGTATGAATCATCTACATAAAGGAAAGTTCCAGTGTAGTCTTCAGAATGTTGATGTTTTATATAATTGGTTCTGTAATATTTTACCTAAATAAAACAACGTTTTAGAGTTTCAGAATTTTTTATTCACCATTTCCTATCACAAATGTCATTGATTAAATCTGCCAGAATGATGAAACTTATCTTCAGTACCACCATCTAGCTTTGTAGGCTGAATTCTTTTCAATGATTTAACACTATGCTGTTGTATCATCATGGGTTCAGTAAAAGCTCTATCCCAAATTTGAAGATGTGTAAAATTTTTGAAGAGATTCTTCTTCTCTTCATACAACTCAATGTCTGCGTTGAGTTGTCTAACTTTCAATCCAAAATCTTCGAGTGCACGTCTGTATTCGATAGATGACATTTTGAAACTGCATGAGACCCTTCACTAACGAAAGACATCATACATACATATCTCTTTTTCCCCTCCTCTTCAGTAATAGGATGAGCTTGATTTGTGTAATTACACAACATATTGAAATAAAATGAATGAGACACATAATATGCACATTTTTTCGGATTTCTTTATTTAGAAACTAGTTGTAACATAAATAACTTGAATTAACATAATATTCAGCCATTCTCCTATTCGAAGGGTACATACAAGAAAGATGAATATCACTAAAAATGAAACAATTATGTTTTCTTCACTCCTTGGAATCATAATGACCCCAAGGTAATGTATCGAAAGAACCTTGCATTAAAAAGCGCTTATCATCATTTGAACTCAGAGCTACTTTTGATTGTTCAATGCTAAAAACATTGTGGGCATACGAACGAATACAACGTTGATATACCGTTTTCTGTTTATACTCCCTCAAACAATCTAAATAATCTTCGAAAACAATTTTATTTCTAACCACATTGTTTTTCACTCCTTTAGATTTTTTGATAACTTTTCCTCCTTGCACTTTATATGTATACATTTTGGAGCGTAAACCGACGAAATGAGTAACGATTCTACCATTTGCTTCATCCTTCATTAAACCCAATTTTTTTTTATTTACCAGCGGTATATTATATGCATTATCTAGAGCATATTCTGATGTATCAAATTTAGAAAGATCTGCCTTAATAACTTCTTCATATGCATCATTACATTTCAGCTCATAAATAAAACTGTCTGTGTCCATATATAATAATTTGCATTTTTCAATACCTATTTTTGGAATCATATAATCATAGTGAAAATTATACATACATATTTTCGATAAATCTAAAATGGCCATTCCTACATATAGAGGCTTATTGAAAATAACCTCAACTTTTTGTAATTCAATAGCCATCAAGTTTTCTTCGAAAATTGTTCTACTACAGAATTGCGGGCTACTTATTAAATTTTTAGCTCCATAGCGACCCAACCATGATCTCACTAGTTTCACTTGTCTGTGTTTTCGTATGTTTTCCATAGTTTTCCCGAAAACTGCGTTATTAAATAATTTATATAAATTCTTCTCGAATGCATTCGTGGCGGCGGTCCTCAAATTGGTATTCAATTCGATGTAGGATCGTAACCACGCCGACTGTTTGAACTTTAAAATTTTATGAATTTTTGTTAATTTCAAACCATTAGCCAAACATTGTTTCAAGTTTCTATAATGTAAAATGTAGTCTTTCTTATTATAAAGTGTAGTCATCAATTTTGGTAATTTAGAGCCAGGTGGTATTCGATGTTCAGCAGCGAAAGGAAAGTCCTTATGTTCCTGATGTAAATCGCGTGGATATTCCAAATCGACTTGTAAGATATATCCCTCAGGTGCATCGTCAGCAATAGTTGTGACGTCAAAATTTTCAACATTTTGCAACCATGCAAATCCTCCGTAAGGTAAAAATTCTGACATAGCCCACCCATATAAATTATTAACATCCAAATACATGAGATATTTTGATGGTTTTTTGAAATCATATTCATGCATATGTTTGTTGTTGGCTTCTGAGTATCTACCGCTACACACCGAAATCCCACCGCGTATTGCTTTCTCAATGAACATGATTTTATCAACATCATTCAATAATTCTAGTTTGCATTTGGTGAACCTCAACATGGCATCCCAGGTATAACCCGGCATGGTGTAGTACCATGATGGATCTAACCCATGAGTTGCCATACATTTTTTTCGAAAATTCTCAAACACATCTGCTAGCAACAGAACATCTGTCTTTAAATAAATGTCTGAATACGTTCCCAAATCTGAGATTCTGAAGGCTTTCCATACGTTTTGAGCATGCGCATACTGCTCATCAGAAATGTGGTCATCATTCAGTTTATTGTAAAAATATTTTTTCGCAGGTAATTCAGTTTCATTCAATTTTTCTAAACAACTGATATAATCGTAAGGAAATATACCTTTCTTTGTGAGAAGACTGAATGTTTCATCATTCAAATGGTTGAATTCCTTTTTCAAAATTTTCAAATCTTTCCGATCCATAATTGAAGATAGTTTATCTAAAGACGTTCCCATGAAGCGAAAAGAGTCAATAAATCTAAATTTTATCTTTGTATCATCATCGTGTAGTGTGAAAGAAATGTAATTCTCCTTGTTGATTGGTAGTATGCTTATATGACCTTTCTTGCTCAATTGACTTATCATAAAATGACTATCATAGCCTGACAAGTTGTGAAATACGATGGGTACGACAAATAATTTTCGAAAATTGAGATTGCATGCTTGGTGCGCGTAACCCCTGAATTGTCCATTGAAATAATTAAGATCGTGAACGATGATGTCTTTGACAGTGAAGCGTTTTTCACAAATATGACATACGGTTGCGCCACTGGTGCTTAGCTTAGCAACCATCGGCACGATCGTTTTAATTTTGGATTGTACAACTTTGGCTATCCTCGATATCTCATTCGCAAACCAATCCATACAATCACCTCCCCGATGACTATTGAAAAACGAGAGGGAATCATCATAATTACATTTCAGATAATAGCCTGCACTATATGCAACATGTTTTTGATATTTGTTTGTTTTCATTGAAACCATATTATCGAAATTTTCCAATTGACATTCAAAGTCTGCATAAATTATGAATGGAGCTGTTTGTTTGTAAGTGAAATTTTTGAATTCAACATGATCATATTTTGGAAACGAAATTTTGTATTGATTCAATTTGGAACAAAGCATCTCATGATCTTTCAATTTTTGCTCACACTGAAAATAGTTCATACATCTATCACAAATAAATTTTTTACTATGATGTTTATTCATCTGTTTTGACATTAATCGAGACATATCTTTAATTAGACAGTAATGATATTTAATATGAACATCATCTTCATCAATGACAGGGGCCTCATAATCATTCATTTTCGGAAAATATTTGTTTTGAATTAGTAATAAATTAACATGTCTGTCTACTTTATTTTTTGTCAATCTGGTTGGCACTACAGTATAAAAAGATTGTTTTTTGACTACATTCAGCTCTAACGTGTATACGTTGACAGAAATGTTATTTGCTTTTTCAAATTTCGAAATTTTGTGAAGAATCATAGGTGAATCTAAATCTTCTGTTTTCAGAACTGTGGTATAATATGGATATGAAGAAGTAAGTTCCCTATTTGTTCTCGCGGGATACAAAGCGCTCACAATTGACCAATAGAAACAGGCTGAGTCAGAATTTCTTATATTCAAGCATGCTTGCTTTTTGGAAATTTGTTCTGGTAATTTAATAAAGGATGAACCATTGCCCATCTGGAATTTATTGATGTTAACTTCCATGGAAATTATTTTCTGTAAAGCCCACCCAGAATCACGTTCTTGAAATTCACTCAATTTATTCAAAATTTGATCACGAACATTATCACAGAACCATCGCTGTAGATCCGTCGATGCGTCCACAATAACATTTTTGGTGTTGAAATATTTCAATTCAACAATTTCTGCATCTTTTGATTGCTTTATGAATTCCCCACAGAAATTAACGTTCACTTTAATCATTGGAAATTCCTTCATTATCTTTTTTATTTTATTCTTGAACAAAATGAATGCATCGATCAAAAATTGCTCTAAGTCTTTGTGCACTAAATTGATAATAATTCCAGTTCTTATTCTACTCGAAAAACCTGATGCAACATCTCTCCATTGAACTCTATGTCTCCGTTCATGCTCCCAGCTGCCTACACTCAAACCACGATGTCTATTTTGAATGCGATTTCGAAAATGTTTGAAATGTCCAATATTCGTTTGAAGCTTTCTCAATGAACCTATGGGCAAATTGTTCTGGTGAACTTCTCTGCTACATAATCTTATATATTTCTTCAAACGATTCAACCATATCTCATTATCCCTGTTAGTAAATTTGTCAAATAAAATGTTCCTGACTTTCCTGATAACTGACACTAAATTATCGGATTTCTTAGCGATATTCATCTTTTCAGAAAATTGTAACCTCCAAAAATAAGAAGAATGACTTACTTCAACTTCTTCTATGACGTTTCAATGATTTCAAATTGTTCTAGAGGGTGAAGCTGTCCAACGTTCTTAGATCCTCTGTATATTAGAGAATATTTGTTTGGTGTGAAATGCTCCACTGCTGGCTTGATTGCTGGTGTTGCTCGACCTGGTAGAAATACTTTGCAAGTCTCTAGCTCGACGAGGGCTGCTTCACCGTACCTTCCTGTTCTGATTTGAACCCCTACTATGGGGTGTGGTAGACCAATGGGTAGCTCTCTCAGCTTCTTAAGCTCCTTCCTGCTGAACAATGCAACATCATTAATTGCTTTTAGATCCATCTGGAAAACGAAATCAAGCAACATAAACAAAAAATCGTATAATGAATGAAATGGATCTTTTTGACTCATTGCGAAAGAGAAAAAAATCTTACCTTTCTGTTTTCAGATGAAGATGATGTCACTATTTCAAATACAAGTATTGATATTGCTTCTGTTGAGGTCGAATGGTTATGGTTTGAATATGTGCATTCTGCTCATTTTATACTGTTGATGTAGCAGAGAAATCGTTTAGGGATATTTCATAATGTTTTCTGAAGTGCCCATTAAGAACATTCAATTACCTGCATGAAATTTCATGTTATCTAATATCTCATTAATTTCATGTTCCCTTCAACGTCAACTGATAAACTCACGCTTATCTTCGAGAAAGCTTGCTTTATAATATTTCGTCTTAATATTGCTTTCGATTTCTTTCTTTACAATGATATTCATTTAGAGGCTCACTGAGTGAAAGAAAAACTAGAGGAGGTATTAGAAATCACCTAATGATCGTCGATTTCGTTGAGGCATTTGGGATAATGGAAAAGGGTTTTGTTCGATTTTATTGCTTTATAGATCATTAAAGTCCACTTATGATTATATCCTATTGTTTATAATAATAATGAGCTTTCTCACAACAAATATTTTCGAGCAACAGGTATCTAATGTCCAACTAATTGTATTTCTCCTTTTCGAAACGGTAATCTGTTCGACTATGCAAAACATAATAGGTATTTGAAATCGCCTAATGATCGTTGATTTTGTTGAGGTATTTAGAATAGAATAGAAGGGTTTTGGATATTGAAGGAGAAATGTCATGATTTGAATATTTATTTCATCAGTATACGATTCAATTATACAATGGAATTCATTTCTATTATATTCACAATAATGTATTATTCCTATTTGTGTGATGAACGCATTGAGATTTCTAATAACAATATTCTCTGATGCAGATCTTCGATCATATGGTTTTCTATATTCCTTAGGATTTCAGTTAAATCTTCGATCTTGTTTTCACAACTCAATTTTATTTCATTCATTCTTTCCAATATAATCTCCACTTTTTCAACCGTATCATGTACTTCAGGTACCATCATAATAACCTTTTGAGATAATTGCGGATAATCTTCAGTATATATCTTCAGATTATTGATTTGTTTCATTATTTCAAATATACGTGCGTTGTAAAAGTCTAAAGGTACACAATCTCCACCACTTGTAGGAATACCAATATTCGTCAATCGCTTGCCCTGCATATCATAATTTCCACTGTCGTCAACTTTGAAACCAATTCCTGGACGCCCATGCATAAAGCTTATTGATTTACTCTTCTTACGACCAAATTTATCTATACTGTTATACATCTTTCTACCGCAACCACTCAACGTAAACTAACTAGATCTTAATTTGATATCAAACTTATTACAATCATAACCATAAGTCGCTATTTATGTTTCCCCCTTACATATATACAACTATCACTATCTCAGATGTCAATAAACTTTTTAAATATCGAGTATCCGCCATGGAGCAGCGGAATGAACATCGGACTCACAATCCGAAGGTCCGCGGTTCAAATCTCCTTGAATGAGAATCTTTTTTCTTTCCAGGCGATGAAGATGATGTCACAGAATAGCTCTTTCTCTCTCTGACACATTGTCTCTCGCATTTCTCTCTCTAACACATGGTTTTGTCCTATCCCTATAGTCGTGTGCCCCTAGTATATCTACTCATACTTTTTTGTTAACAAATATCACACCTTCAACTTTTGAGACAAACATAAATTAATTAAGCTGAAGAAAAAAAGTTGAAGGAGTGGTTGTTTTGTTGTTTCCTGTCCGAATATTCATGGGAATGACTATCAGTGAATAATAAAAATTATTCTAAATGGAACATCCTGCCACGAAACATTTTATTCAGTAGGTATAGGAGTAACGCTTTTTCGAGGGGTTGCAGAGTTTATTTTTCATAAATGCCTCTCATGGTTTTCTATTTTGGTTCCATAATGAAGTCATTATAAAACGCAAATGCGTATCGAAATAGCCTCTGTTTTGATACGCATTTTTTATTACTAGTTAGTACAATCGAACTGTCAAATGAAAGTCAGAAGAGTTAGGCCCAGCTCACTTTTGATCGATTTTGGATTTGGTGAAAAACTCGATGTTTTTCTTGGTAAATTTTAATTCAGAGAGCGTTTGATTTAAATTGACAAATAAACATAATAACAACATTGCATTTTTCACCGTGAGTGTCGCAAAAATCAAAATCGCTAAACAGTAAACTGGGCTCAGATTTCAAATATTTCAATGTCATCATTGTTATATCAATCGAAGATGTTTCTGTGTTGTTCATCGATATTAAATCAATTTATTTCAATAAAATACTTCAAATTGATGCAAAATAGAAAACATTGTATATGACACACGTTTTATAAGACAAGTTGTCGCACTTGTAACATGATATACTTTTTTCACTAGCATCATAGATACATATTCTTTGTGAAAATATTCCAAACAATAATAGTTGACATGAATTTACATCATGAATCATGTACTTTTAGGATATTGTGGATATAACGATATTCAAAATTTCATAGATGAGAAAAAAAAGAGTCTGGACAACTATAGCTTGAGGTGCAAAATTTCATTAAATTTCTCAAATTCATATCAGTTTCCAATGCACCATCAACGAGGTAAAAATCGCCGTGAATATTGTTTATTTTGTTGCTTTTTGGCAGCCACTGTGTTGTCTGTTTTGGTGGTCTGGTATATGAAAAACACACCAATTGGTTCCGTCTCTCTGATTATGATAATTAAGTTACCATTAGTGATTTCTGATGGTCACTCGAACTACTGTGGGGAATTTGCGAAATTTGTTACCTGCTGCAGATAATAATTAACAAACTTTGAAAAAATGGAAGCCCTCCAAGAACGAAATGTCGTTTTGAATATCAAAGCACAGACATCAGCAATTTATATAGTAGATTTAGAACAGATAAACAAGTTATTAATTAAAATTGAGAAGCAAGCATAAAAACTCACCTAATCAATATAGTATATTACACAACAAGTGTGGAAAGTGACATATTTCACACGAGTAGTCGTTTAGCACGAGCCGCGTAGCGGTGAGTGCGGAAACGTAACGAGTGAAGGAAATGCACTTTCCAACGAGTTTTGTACACTATTTTTCCTACGACTCCGAATACTTTCATTTCGCGGGAGGTCTTGTCAAAAATGTAACTTGAGCGGTCTCTAGAATTTCAGGTGGTTTTGATTCAATATCAAGTACTGTTTATTTCCATATTCAAGATGATATTTGAATACTTCTCCGACAATTCCTCATTAAGTGAATCACTGATTGATTGAGTTAGTTTAGTTTGAACAAATTTTATTGATATTGACACAGCGTACATAAACAAACTTGACACCATACGCCTGCTAGCGCCAGTAATCACGCAACCAGGAATACAGAACCAGAAGTATGTAGTCCGCAAGCGCGTACGAGTTACTCGAGTTAGTGCGTCCTTGACTCTTTGCAAACATCTGTGATACCAAAGAATCTTCTCGTTGGTGATACTGTGATATCAAACTGATTCAAGCAGCAAGCCGCGCAAAAAACTATAGCCGTACTCTTTTGAATGATCTAACCCTCTGTCATCAACATCGAAATAGTTCCAGCAAAGAGTATAGGTTCCAGTTTTAAAGTGAATTCAGGGGTTATGTATCAGACACATTGAAATTAATAGATAAAGAGTTCTAGGAATAATTCAAAACGAGACAGAAATTTCAATAAATAATATGAATTTGATTTGAGAACGCTTATATTGACAGTGAGTACCTTCACAATATACCTAATTATTTCAATATCAATTCATGGGACAGTTGTGATATTTTTCATATCAACACTAGTGCTTTTTTTCTTTCAAATAAACAATACCATGGTGATATGAGTTACTTTCTGAATAACAAAACAGTGTGATTATTGACGTTTTCATAGGTGGGCGTAGGAAAAATAGATTTTCAAATCGATATCATGATGAGATTTTCATTCGAAAAACATTTTCTCATGAATTTTTCTCATAAATTTTTCTCCTACAGGTGCTTTTTTGGGAATGCCTGAGATTTACGTGAGAGCCCTGAGAAAAATTATAAAATCATCAGATGCACCGCGCCAAGATCATTTACTTATGCAAGTTTCATTTAGATTGTAATTTGTGATCACCTCAGAGGATGTACCGAGTGAATCGCTTCGACGTGTAAACGGCAAGTTTATGAACGAATTACTGAAAAAATCAGCCGGATCAAGGTCGATCTATGGAGAAGAAGCGCCTCTTAATGGCGGCAGAGAACAAGCAAAGAAGAAGAAGACGAGAAGTCGGTGCGTGTGTGTGTTTGTGTAGTAGTCGAATAATTTGCAATTCAAATAGTGCACCTGCGTTAAAATTTTTCCCATGGCCTGCTTGACAGTCGAGCGAGTTATTTACGCTTATGTTTATTAGCGTCTTCGACCATGCTGTATACTAACTTAACAACTGGTATTAAATATTATTTTCTTTATTGCGGCTCAATCCAAGAAGAAGAAGAGCACAAAAGAGAGATGTAGGTATAGGAATGGTTCTAGCAGATCGACATAGTGGTAATTCGTACGTCAATTGTTTGCTGTTCTATGATTGTTATATGTTCTGTGAAACATAACCTCCTATTCGATGTCTGGGGTATGAGGTTCTTTATGAGAACGAAATTATATTTATTATTATTATTATTAATTATATCATCTTATTTTGCAGGAGGTTTCTTTCAACTGATGGAACTGGTAACAGTGGTAATTTTATACCCATTGAACTATTTATTTCCAATAGATCACTCCTTTTAGTCAAAGATTATATTTGTTTTAGTGGTTGTATAGTCGGTGTTTCACAAGGATCTGTTTTGGCACCAACTTTGTTTCGGGAGTATATTTTTAACATGTTTGGCATTCAGTTTCACTTTCCAAAAATACGCTTAAGCTCCTATATATACCGAGAAAATTCGTCTAGGTGATTTTGTACTTAAAAATTCAACTAGGAACTCACTGACCTTTATAGAACACCGCGTAGTAAGTAAAATATGCAAAAGCAAGATTTTCCATTTTGTATCAGAGGCAAGCTTTTGAATATGTTACTCATACAATAACAATAATAGATCAAACAATGAAATGTATTATTTTTTAATTTTTTGTGCACAATACTCCATCTTAGAGCTTTTCAATTCCATATAAATTATGACTAATAATTCGTAATCTGTGACCCAAAAAACCGCACATACCTATATTCAATAGGATAGCCCATCATAATTTCAAAATTTCTCAGCTATTTTGGAGCCGCCATCTTGAATTTTTAATTTCCCTCCGAAAGATCCCAAAATACCTACCAATAATTTCAAATCGTATTGAACCATTTTTTTTTTCACCGGAATTATTAACACCTATAGCAAATTTCAGGATGTAGACCAGTGCTTGAGTGCTTGAATAATACAAATTTTGAATAATCGAAATCAGTGACATCAGAATGACATACGAACGAAGTAAGTTTTGAAACTTGTAATAAAATGGTGAATCCACATTGTTATACACGTCAGAATAAAACCATAAAATGATAAAACTAACCGCAACTTCATCAGATCATGAAAGGAACAACCGTTTTGACATTTGGAATGGGAAGTCCATCGACACAAATTCATTCATAATTCTGTCAACATTTTGTGGACGTGCAAAACTAAAACAATTATTTTTCGTATAATAATCTTATTTTACAAAATATTCAAATAATAACAGTCCCGAATAATTTTCAGAAAAAACAGCAATATACGTTTCATATTATGTTTCCTGAGAATTAACAAATAATTCAGTCAAATAAATCGAGCTACCAATAAGCATATTATGAGAGACAGTGCATATTATTTGATGAAAGAAAAGTCCAGGATTGGAAATCTCTCGAAAAAGTTAACTCATAAGTATACAGTCTGTCCAATGTCTATCATAGAGATATCGGAAACCATAAGAGATACCAAGATGGTTAAATCATAAAAATGTTGCGCATTTCCACGCCTAACAACATTCACTTTGGGAAGTTTTGAAAATTCCGAGAAGTTTTGGAGATATGCCTAAAAAAACGAAATTTGCCGATTTCGTTTTTATTTTTTCTGTCGTTATTTAAAGAGATACTTATGGGAAAAATGATACACCACGGGAGGTCCCTGTCTTCCTAATATAACTCATACAAGTCCTGTATTAGACTTACGATGGTTGCTTTGCAACTAAGTTGGCGGTAAAAAAAAATTGTCAAACTTTTTCAAACTTTCTGTATGACATTTCGTGATGTGGGTGTATGTTTCGATTTCTGTTTCGGTTTTTCATTATTGCGCCATTTGCCAATTATTATCGCATAATAGGTATACTGAAACTTAATTTACCAGTCAACATCCAATACTGACATAGTTAATTCAAAATGTATTCTCTCGAAAAAAAAAAAAAAAAAACACCAGGGTGAGATAGAACACATTTCATCGGTATTTTCATTTCAAATCCAGCGAACCACAAACACTAGATACCCAAATCGAAACTGGGACAATGCCGCGACCAACAAAACATACCAAGCACAGCTTCGTCCTCCAACGACAAAATCTTCCTCCTTCTTATCGCCTGTTTGACAGCAGGACATCCCGTGGCACCAGATAAACCCGCATCGCGGCCAAGTACAACGATCATTCGGTATTTGTACGCCGCGACGCGAAGGACGTCCAAAGCGTCCAAAGAACTCAACAATGCGGAAAGAAAAGTCAATCGGAGAGGAGCGATCGAGGGAAATACAGGAAATGAAAATTAATTGTTGAAATGTCACAGTCAACACTCACTGTGTGTATATATGTGAAGCAGTGACGGAGGGTACAATTTTCAAACCTGGAGAAAAGGAATCATCAGACGGTTGTCTTATTGAAAATAATCCACTGAAGAGTATGGTTTGGTAGTCCGGGGATCCCACGCCATGTGCGAGTTCTGTCGCTTCAAAACAAATCTAACTGGCGCTAGAACCAATGCCTGTAGACTGTAGATCGAAAAATAGAAGCATCAAAATAAGAATATTATGCCAAGATGAGATCAAAGCTCAAAGAATGCACATCAGATGAGTCCAATTCGTTTTGGACCTTCACCAAGGAAGGCAATCGGAAGATATTTCACTTCTAGTTAATATTCTCCTTTAACGACTAGAAACGATGACGTCACATTGGCTACAACATTACAGGAAAAAGCCGACGTGTTTGCAACAAATTTCACCATTGATCCACAAGGAAAAAGCCCTCATCGAAGTTGTCCAATCAGGTGCATTCTACTGCTAGGTCTTGGGTATGGAGCTAAAGGAAGTATTGGAAGAGGTCATCAATATCTGGAAACTGTTCCATGTCTATATCCAACAACAATATCCGCCCTCATGGAATGATCATGTTAGCTCCTTTGCAAAAACTGTTTCACATAAACTCAGTTTTCTGATTCGTTACAAGATCTATTTCACACCCCCAAAGCCTTCCATGATCTAAAATGCAGGCAGCAAAGATGCCACCTGTCATTGAGTTCAGCCGATGCTTCTGATGGACCCAATCCAGAGAAGACCTGTTCGTCTGGTAGGTGATTCTGATGCACTAACGAACTCAGTGAGAATATCTAGTATATGGCAGAAAAGTGGGTGATCTCTCACTTTTCTATAAATATTTTATATGGTCGATGCTCATCTAATACTATACCACGAGCGATTCCGAGCATACACGAGGACAGACTGACCACCCTAAACTTTGCACGAAGTCTCGGAATCCCGGACATAGAATTGTAGATTGTAGGGGAGGTCGTTAAGGCTGAAAAAGCCTCTCAAGCACCTCGACCTATTAGATCTTTTGTGCATAACCCTTAATCTATTCGAGGCCCGGGATTCCGAGGCTTCGTGCGAAGTTTATCAGTTTCCTGGGAGCTAGGTTCCTGATGTCGGAGGGCTCTAAGAAGGCCCCTTCCAGGAACTTGAGCCTCTTGGAGAAGAGTGCTGGGCATTCGCAAAGCAAATGTTCTGCAGTTTCAGCGAAGTTCTCGCAGTAGCGGCAACTATCACTTTCTGTTTTACCCATGTTTTTGAGGTGATACCTCAGAGGGCAGTGTCCAGTGAGGAGTCCCGTTACCAGTTTCAGGTCTTTTTTTTTCAACTCGAGAAGCTGTTTATCTTCCCTTTCGGACATAGAATAGATTGAGAGTTATGCACAAAAGATCAGATATGTCGAGGTACTTGAGAGGCTGCACAGCCTACAATCTACAATCTACCTTTCAATAATTGTCAAGTTGGTCTCATTAATTTTACTTTTTCTTCACCCAATAACATAACGTTATCGTTACCGTATTCATTTTTTTATTTTAAGGAAATTAAATTCTTGAAATCATACTTTGTATGATGTAATCACTACAGTAGTCGATCGTATAGTATAACTCCAAGGATTGTGGGGGGACATCCAAATCCCGAACCCCTTTTAGATACGCTTGTGGCATGTTATGAGAGTCTTATCACAGGAAGGATATTGTGGTATAGGGATTCCATTGGATTTATTATTTGATTGGGGACTTTTTCAACATCGCGCGATATACTATGAAAGATTCCATTCGCTCGAGCTCGAGTTTAATTAATTTTTGGATTGGTAAATACTCGCTACTCAAACCGAGTTTGTTCGTACTGATTGGAGTAGAACGAAATATTTTTTCGACTACAGAACATCGGTCTCATCATGTTGATTTGGAATGCACAAATCGAACTATAACAATAGATGAAGAAGGCGTTCCCCGCGGTTCTCTACTTGGACCCTTCAAGACAAATAAAAACATACATTTACATTCGCTCAATGAAATAGTTTACAGTCCACTATTTCAGTCTAGAGTGGTCCTTATTTTGAGAATTTTTCCCAATATCAACCCGTGCGTCGGCAATGAAGTTTCCTATCTAAATATTAGACATGAGAATTATATTCAAATCCGAAAATTTTCAAAATAAGAACACTTCTATAAGTTTAACTTACCCCATCCTCACTGGATTGCATGGAATATTCATTTTCATGAGTTTTCAAGGGGTTGTTTATTTGATGTGTACTTACCTGAAAAAAGTATATCAAATATTAGCTTAAAACTTGCTACATATTATTTTTACCCAACCAACAGTGCAATGCTATATAAATATTGGAAAATTCCCTTTCTCTTGAAAACTTCAAAATTTGGAACGGATTTATGGTACGATTTTTTCCTCACTAAGATGAACAGCATCTTGTTGTTCTATTTCATTCACTCACCTTGTATAAGGACTATGTCCGGTTGAAAGTTCTGTTACCAATTGCAGATTTGTTCTGTTCATGACATTGTTAGTTGTTTTGGTGAGATTTCTTGATGCATATTTGTTCAATGATTAAAAAAATTTAGGGGTACCTCAAGCATACGTCGAAATTTAATGAAAAAAACGTTATCACTAAAATTAATAATTATCATCAGGACAGATTAGCATTAATGATACATTATTTTGTTCCGCGATATCTGCCAAGATGGTATTAAAAATGATTATATCACTAACGTTTTGATAAAAAATGAACGTGAGAATTTCTACGGCATAAATTATACCAAACGAATCACATTCAGACATTTTTTCATAATAGATACCTAACGAATGAGCCTCATTCGACTCGATTCTAATACATAAAACATAATTTATATAATTGGATATCATTAATATCATTGTTTGTGCTTCCATAAAAAGTTTATGGTCTGATGGCCAATGCCCCATCTTTCTCAATCAGCAATGATTCCGCACATTGATAAATGATGCATTTGTATATATTTTCAGATTTTTAGCCATCTGTCATCTTGAACAGCTGATCATAAACATTGTTATCTCTCGATGATTATTGAATTTGTTCAATTCTGAGAATGGGGTATTTCAATGATAAAAACGTATATTATAGTATTCGATATAGAGAAAAAAATTACACAATGTCTTTGTGATAAAATACACGGTGTACCGTTTGAATAAAAGAAGTTATAATCGCTTGAAGATAGCAATAATTTGGTATGCTAATTTTTGAGCATCCTGCATAGTTTGGGCACTTTGCACTAAACTCAATCCATAGCCCATCATCTAAAAATTGAATTTGATTCGTATGACGTCCGATAATTCAGTCAATAACTACTATATTAATGCTACCGTTCTCAAAACACGTTCGACTGGCACTTCAACTTTCATTTTTCCAGTCCAAAACCGTCGACTTTTCGAATTTCGAGATGCTAAAAATAACCTATGGGGTCAACGTATCTCGAATACCCTCATTTATCTCATTCAGCAACACGATTTTTGTTTTTCATTTTGCTATATTTTCGGTCCATTCAGCTTTCGGAGAGCGAGTGTGTATGTATATCTGTCGTGAGAACGAGTTGTTGTGTAATCCAGAATTGGGTTATGCACACACCATTAGTCCGTGGGCCTGATGGTCCAGATTTTGAAGAAGTGATTTTTTCTTTATACAGGGTGTCCCATTGGGAAACGAAAATACTTCCACAGTGGATAGAGGTCACCGAGGGGATTCCGAATATAACATATTTGTTGGGTCTTACGAGTTTCATAATCAAGATATAGAGTGTTTTATCAATATTGTTCATTTCTTTGTGGGATCATAACTAACGAACCACTTGGTATATTTTTTTGATATTTATTCTCCTACTTTTACCCAAGCGACTTGCCTATCAGTCATATGGAAAATCCAGGTCCGTAATAACAAAAATTCAACATTATTTGGAGTCCCTCAAAAAACACCCTGTGATTTTGAATTTACAAAATCCGCTTACATATTTGAAAAGGGCACAAAAAACTGAATCGAACTGTGTACTTTTCATTTTCCCGCAGATCGTTTAACAACTTGATTTCTGAATTTGAATTCGAAGTTTTATGCAATTGGATAGTGGAAATTGGAATATTTAGAATTTTCCCAATCAAGCTATACAGGTTTCGCATTGTTCTTCATCATCTTATTGAACATTCATTATTTATACATTCCTGAACCTGAAAAATACGCCAGTGTTTTTTCACTGGACCGTTCTTTCACTTATTTAAAATAATTCTAAACGCTCACTTATTCCAATATCATCTGTTATTACGGACCTGGATTTTCCATATGACTGATAGGCAAGTCGCTTGGGTAGAAGTGGGAGAAAGTATGTACTAAATATCAAAAAAATATACCAAGTGGTTCGTTAGTTATGATCCCACAAAGAAATGAACAATATTGATAAAACACTCTATATCTGGATTATGAAACTCGTAAGACCCAACAAATATGGTATATTCGGAATCGCCTCGGTGAACTCTATCCACTGTTGAAGTATTTCCGTTTCCCAATGGGACACCCTGTATATAGGCACTGGCTGATTCACGGTGAATGGATGTCACATTATAGGGTGAACAAGAATACGGATCATTTCGAAATTCTCATAGAGAGAAAATTCGAAAATGCGGTGTTGCCACTTCTATGAAAAAGTAGTAGAAATTTCAATGAAATATCTTGTATACAGAATCATTTTCATAATGTTCATCTTCCCAACACCTTCATTTGATATTTCCTTGTGCCTATCTATAATCGTTTTCGAAATTAAAATTAATTTTTCTTTTTGCGGAAATTATGACAGATTGAAATGCTTATATAACTTTTAGTTCAGAAATACAGTGACATCGGAATTTTGTTTGGATTTAGGTGATTTTTGGGGTCTTACTACATACTTCATACCAATCTGAGTTTCTTCAATACAGGGTGATCAATTTTCGCTTGAAAATGTGACTGAAAGTTGATTATCTCAAATAGAACATGCTTTATTTTAATGATAATTCAGGACACTGCTGAGATGTCATTAATTTATTTTATTTATGTATATCAACCTATACTTAACTGATAAATTTTCAACATGTACTATTTTTTGACTGCGTGCAAATTCCGGATTCATCGGACTATACCTCAACTTTCTTTTTTTAAATGGGTCACCTGGTATATTTTATTAGTCCACATATGACATTTAGAGTACAACCATTTATCATTTGTTACTGTTTGTACCGTTTTTTTTATAACATTTTTTATCCTAGATGGTATGGATACGTTCAAATAATTGATTTCAGTCCTAAAATTTTTGTGAAAATACAACTTTACTTCTTTCGATCGAAATGTTTCAGATATGTTAAGTTTGATTTTACAAATTGTATTGCTGTTTCTCTTCAAATAGCAATATGGTGGCCCTTCACCAGGTTGGTGAAAAAGAGCATTTTATTACGATCAATTCGATACTGCACTCTATTAGATTATAAGAAGACTTTTGATTAAAAATTACCTATAGGTATAACGTCACAACTCAAAAATTTATTTAGAAAATAAAAACTTGAGTTTATGTCACTTCCGGTGAAGTGCATGAGGTTGAGTTACTTGTCAAAAAATGCAGTTCCATGCATTAAACGGATCCGCCAAAATTCATTCCATCATCTCCGAACAAAAAAGTTATAGGGGCGAGCCATCTTCCGTGCATGTCAACTGTTATGTTAAACGAAAACTCACAAGATGAGCCAACAATTTGCCTCGGTACCACAACTCAAGAAATCACCAATCATTCCAAATATGCTATAGTACAGTAACACAAAATATGATAGTATAATACAGCAAAAATGAGGAAGTCCTCAGGAGAAGAATATTTCGAAACATTGATGTTAAATGAAATCAATAATTTTTGTTGCTCATTCATGAGTCCCTATCGCTATTGATTCACCTTATTTAGATGAATTCCTTTTACTGGATTGGGTACCTAATGGAAATTGCTCGATAAAAATGAACTCTGAAGACACAAGCTTCAAAAAAATAGATACCCAATGAATCTAGCTCATGGACTAAATTATTGGTTCTCGATTTTTTCTGCCGATTTCTTTCATGACGCCCTGGGGCACTGGCTCTTCGGGTTGAGGACCGGTTTTTTCGGTGTTTCATAATCACCAGGCTACTACAGCTACAGCTATGACGTGCTCAGAGATTGTTATATCAGCTGTACAACAATTAGATCGCCGCTGACAATCGCAAGATGATGACGGCCCGATAAAGTTTACATTCGTGTTGAAATCTGCTGCTGTTTCAATGGATAGATTCAGGTAGTGAAAGGCGATCGATCATAGTGGTTTATGGGTCCACGCCCAGTATATATGGTAGATGTGTGTAATTTTCATCGTACTGTTTCACAGCTCGTCAGTATGGAGAAGGAATATTCTGAATTATCATCAGGGCCATTCTGTGAATTTCATTAGTTCCTATAATTACGACGATCAAATTTTTGTCCAATTCATGACTTTTCCATTTTTCATTTATTAGCTTAGTCGAGCTATTAGCCACTTCCACGTTCTGTATAACTTGAGAGATTTGTTTCTGGAGTGTTTCTTTCTTCTGCCGCATGATGTCGCCACTTCCAATTGTCTGTTGGAACGCGGCTCAGTGCGGTCAAATAGACGCGACGAAAATGCATTGGAACAGGCAAC
The DNA here is from genome assembly GCA_029955515.1 of Chrysomela aeneicollis. Taxonomy (NCBI): domain Eukaryota; kingdom Metazoa; phylum Arthropoda; class Insecta; order Coleoptera; family Chrysomelidae; genus Chrysomela; species Chrysomela aeneicollis. The sequence goes on along the minus strand of JARUHQ010000009.1, from coordinate 19,830,377 downwards.
GCTTCGAGTGCAGATCTCACGGTCTCTACTCGGATAACTACCCTGCACTGATGAGGGCCGGTCTGTAGGTTGTTGAGCTTGCCTGTCCCGATGTGAATGTGTCACGTCTTAGGAAGAAACATTTGCGATCTGCATTCACAGTGTGAATCGTTGCATGGACTACGAGCAGATATAATTCAATGTTCTGCGTGGTATTTACCAGGAAAGTAGTTGTTTTCTGCTCGTAGACTATTTTCTCTTTCACAATGGTGGTAATTACACTTATAGTTTACTAATTAGATATCAATTATTTTGATTACAGAAAATACATCATGTTTCATTCGGATCAAAAGTGTATCTGCTCAATTCGCGAATTTTGTGAGCTCGGCTTAGTTATCACTTCGTCTAGCAAACGCAAAATTCGCTTGTCAAATAAAGTGTCACTTATGATCCTAATGAAACAATGTGCCTATACTATTCTTCCCCGCGAGTCCATAAATATTTTTTTCCATTTTGGTTGTCTAATGAAGTCATTGTGCAACGCAAATGCGTGTCGCAATATAGCCTCTATTTCGATACGCATTTTTTATTATTCGGAGATTGGTACAATCGAACTGTCAAATGAAAGTCAGAAGAGTTAGGCACAGTTTACTTCTGAGCGATTTGGATTTGGTGATATTAGCAGTGAAAAACTCAATGTTTTAATTGGTAAATTTTAATTCAGAGTGTAATTTGATTTAAATTGACCAATACAAACAATAACAACATTTAATTTTTCTCCGCTGGTATTGCAATAATCAAAATTACTCAACTGTAAACTGGGCTTTACGCTTGTGCGTCAGATTTTAATTATTTCAATGTCATCATTGTTACCAATCGAAGATGTTTCTGTTATTTATCGATATTGAATCCATTTTTTTCTTAAAATCAATTCAAAATAGAAAAAATTGCATATGACAGACGTTTTATAAGACACTTTGTCGCACTTGTTCACTTGGAGCACTCCTCGCTTCGCTCGTCGTACTCCAAACAACGCGTGCGACAAAATAGCGTCTTATAAAACTTGTATCATAATATACTATTTTATGGTTCAGCAGCAACTAGAATACAATATGTATTCCAATAATTGAATATTAAAAATGGATATTCTTGATGCAACCAAGACGCAGCCTGCGACCAAATTGATAAAACTGTTATTCGTTTAAAGCCAGATATATACAGCTAACAATTTGCAATGAATACAAAAAAAAACGAATCGTACGAAAGAACGAACGAAATGTTTAAAAAGCTTTCAGACCTTTAATTGACTGAAATTATCGACTATATTGGATGTCTATAATCGAGCAGCACAAAAAGGACCAAAAAGAAAGTATAGAAAAAAGCAACAGAATAATATAAAGTAGCGGTACCAAGACTTAGAGTAATTCAACGTATTTTTTCATCCGATCACATTCCTCTTTTCTTCTTCTTTTTCATCAGACGTGCAATTAGTTTACCAACTTAATTAAAACAAACTTTCTTATGGAGCAAAAGCTACGCGAAGCCAAGTTCCGATAATAACAACATCGATTTTCCAATTGAGTCGATATTTTTTTCCATCGACTTCTTCATTTATATCGATACATGGGTTCAATTAATTTGCTCATATATGCTCCTGAACACGTGTTCACCTCGCGATCATCTATGTAGCTACCGATACAAATACAATTAGCTGAGAAAGGATCATTTTGATTTAATAGATCGGCTGCAGTAGGTATAAGAACTCTAATTATTTGCTTGCTTTTACAGGGTATAGCTGATGTTACGGATGTTAATGTTCTAGAGATGCCCATGGAAAATATTTCAATCAGAAATAGTGCAACATAATATATAGAGTCACAAATAAGTGAGGGATTAATGGTTACGTTAACACAATCATGGTTCGTATAACAACAGAATATTGTTATGGTGATGCAAAATCATATAGTTAGTAAGACGCTATGGACACTTTTTTGCGTGAAGGTTTATTCGATTTCATATAGGGATCATCTTGATATAGGGATTGAAAACCTTGGTAGACGTTAGTTTGGGTTTCTGATATAAAAATGAAGCCCAACAAAAATATACTACGAAGGCGTAGAACGGACATGCGATATTTTTTTTTCTTAATTTCGAGTTCGAACTCGAAATTAATAAAAAAAATGTTGCATGTCCGTTCTACGCCTTCGTAATATACCTACCTTCAATTGACATTTTTAAATTTCTTTCAAATGATTTTTGATCCAGTTAAAGTCACCACCCTGTATATCTCCAAGACATTTTCATCGATTTTCTCTATCTTCATAATTGGCATTGAAGAATTTACGTTCCAGAGGCTCACCGGAGTTTATCGGCTGAAAAAGCGGCAGGAATGCAGAGAACGAATGGGAAACAACTCCGGGAGTGCTCCACATAAACCGGAATTTTTCTGGCTGATTGCCAGCGAAAAATCAAGAATCAGTGGCGGATTCCTGTATAGGCGGCCAATGAAAACTGAGTTTATCGTAAAAATTTTTCATTATCGCACGGAAAAAAAAATTGTAATCGTAACTATACAACCACATGATCTAGTTACCATAACAATTTTTTCTTGTAATACTAACCGTAATATTGTTAACATGACAGTACATATGGTTATGGTAACGATATAACAATAATGTTATGGTAACAAGATCAAATGGTTGTACCCAAGGTGGATATAGGATGGTGAAACAGCTTCCTATTAACAAGCACTAGAATAAACTGTAGACCTTTGCCTACTTGATTTCATACCGTAGTAATATTTCCTGAAATTAACAGAGATGGCGACATACCTTGTGTCGGTAAAACAGAAACTGTGCTTCTGTCACCTTTTTATCAGTTTCATCTATTTTGGATGAAAAATGACTGAGAAGAGTCAAAATATCGATAATTATTCCTGATTCACTGAAAATATTGTGTTTTGATGTCATTTCAACTCATGTCTTTCAGATGCGAACCACAGAAATACGTAAGCAACAGAAATCTTCTTCGATAATCGATCTTACCGCCATCTTCTTTCAAGTCGTGGAAATATTAGTACCTTCTCAAACGGTCTACAAGTTTTTCGCAGAAACAATTGAAGAGCTGTTTCACCATCCTATATCCACCTTGGTTGTACCTATACTCCAGACACTTTTTTGCGTGCGACCTGTTTAATTTTTCTAATGTCCTTTTGAGGTTTCATTATCATCGGAAAAATTATTTAATTAGGGTCATTTCATTTTGTTGAAGGTTGTGATCATCTAGCCATGTTAATATTATTCATCAGTGTTTCATTAGAATCATAGAAATTTCTACTACATTATACATTCGAATTATTATTTTATCATTTATGTGCAACTGATGTGGGGATCAGAATCTGTTTAAAACATGCTATATTTTCGACATGATGACATTGAACGGTTTGTATAAGTATAGAAGTTTCATAAATCGAATATTACCAATTCCATTTTATTGGATGATATTTTCGAAATTTCCATCGAGAAAAAAATCAAAAAGTCAGTCCGCCACTGTCAAATATAGCAAATTCTAGGAATACTCCAAAAGGATTATTCGAATTGAATGTTAATTGAAAAGAAATTCCTCCCTTCAATTGTGAGTCCATTGAGAGAGTCTCATAATTATAGGGCGTTTACGAGAAAACAGATTTGAGGCCCTTCAGAAACAGATTCTTTTTCAGACTCTCTATAAGAAAAAAACATGGAGTGAAACATTCAAGCATAGATACTTTTGACTAAATCAATACCACATTCTGATGTATATACATGGACAGGAAATGGGATATTGTTCTTTGTCACATATATAGACAATATAGGCGCCATGGACAATGTTAACGCCTTTAACGTAAATATGAATACTATCTACTTTGGATCCGACTTCACAATAGATACTTAAAATTGAACGACATCTAAGAATAGTAATTTACGTAACAAGTCCGGAAAATACTGTTTTTTTGGATGAGTGGACAAAATTCTAGGACGAGCGTAGCGAGTCCTGGAAGTCTGCGAGTCCAAAAAAACTGTTTTCGGGCGTGTTGATGCGTACACAATTTTTTCGGCAACCGTGTACGTACTTCCCGGACTAGGCCGGGAAGAATCACATCGTTGTTGTCATTGTAAATATGAAAATCTTGGTAGTATGGTTTTGATAAATGCAGTTGATCATTACCATAGCAGCAAAATAACGACTGACAGCTATCTGACATAAAATTAGCTAACATTCAAAAATTATCAGATGAAAACAATCAATGTGAAACGGAAACTTTACCTTCTTGTTCTGACTTCAACAAAAGGCACTTAAATATACCAAGCATTTCAAACAAATTGAATCCATTCAATATTAACAATTGTTCTAATTTTAATATAAATATTAATATAAATAAGAATTGAAATGTTCGAAATTTTGTTCTAATAAAGAAATGTGTTTCTTTGATTTGTTATTCTACACGGTTGCCGAAAAAATTGTGTACGCAACACGCCCGAAAACAGTTTTTTTGGACTCGCAGACTTCCAGGACTCGCTACGCTCGTCCTAGAATTTTGTCCACTCATCCAAAAAAACAGTATTTTCCGGACTTGTTACGTAAATTACTATTCTTAGATGTCGTTCAATTTTAAGTATCTATTGTGAAGTCGGATCCAAAGTAGATAGTATTCATATTTACGTTAAAGGCGTTAACATTGTCCATGGCGCCTATATTGTCTATATATGTGACAAAGAACAATATCCCATTTCCTGTCCATGTATATACATCAGAATGTGGTATTGATTTAGTCAAAAGTATCTATGCTTGAATGTTTCACTCCATGTTTTTTTCTTATAGAGAGTCTGAAAAAGAATCTGTTTCTGAAGGGCCTCAAATCAGTTTTCTCGTAAACGCCCTATAATTATGAGACTCTCTCAATGGACTCACAATTGAAGGGAGGAATTTCTTTTCAATTAACATTCAATTCGAATAATCCTTTTGGAGTATTCCTAGAATTTGCTATATTTGACAGTGGCGGACTGACTTTTTGATTTTTTTCTCGATGGAAATTTCGAAAATATCATCCAATAAAATGGAATTGGTAATATTCGATTTATGAAACTTCTATACTTATACAAACCGTTCAATGTCATCATGTCGAAAATATAGCATGTTTTAAACAGATTCTGATCCCCACATCAGTTGCACATAAATGATAAAATAATAATTCGAATGTATAATGTAGTAGAAATTTCTATGATTCTAATGAAACACTGATGAATAATATTAACATGGCTAGATGATCACAACCTTCAACAAAATGAAATGACCCTAATTAAATAATTTTTCCGATGATAATGAAACCTCAAAAGGACATTAGAAAAATTAAACAGGTCGCACGCAAAAAAGTGTCTGGAGTATAGGTACAACCAAGGTGGATATAGGATGGTGAAACAGCTCTTCAATTGTTTCTGCGAAAAACTTGTAGACCGTTTGAGAAGGTACTAATATTTCCACGACTTGAAAGAAGATGGCGGTAAGATCGATTATCGAAGAAGATTTCTGTTGCTTACGTATTTCTGTGGTTCGCATCTGAAAGACATGAGTTGAAATGACATCAAAACACAATATTTTCAGTGAATCAGGAATAATTATCGATATTTTGACTCTTCTCAGTCATTTTTCATCCAAAATAGATGAAACTGATAAAAAGGTGACAGAAGCACAGTTTCTGTTTTACCGACACAAGGTATGTCGCCATCTCTGTTGTCGGAAAAATGACACTTTCTCAAAAAAAATCGTCTGGAAAGTACGTACTTTCCGGACGGTTGCCGAAAAACAATTTTCCTCACCATTCAATCATTATGATCAGATTTCTTACAATCATATGTACAACTCACCACTGTTCTTGAAATATATTATATTCAATGTAATGAATTGAGAATTATCAATGATTAGTACGCATCTAGAAAATATACTTTTGGATCATGATCATAAAATGATATTTGAGTCATTTGATAATTTTATCCCATTTTTATGATTCAATTCCCTCTCACTTCGGAAGGACATACCTATATTCACATTTATTTAAATAGCTATCATTACAATGTATTCGAATTGAACGGTGAGGTTTGTACAATTCCAATTGAAATCAAAAGAGGTAGAATTTAATATCACCTGTATGATCACGAGATAGGCTCTCGAGTTCGTCGAACTCTCTGTATATACCTAGGCTTCAGCTTTTGCAATCCATGACATTATCGTTATCTGAATAGTAAATCGCGCATTATCAATAAATCTTTTTCGCCATTATGCGTTACATGATTATGCAACACAACATTGTTGTCTTGATATAGTAACAGTACTCGACAACAGATTAATCTCTGGCTTCTATTCATTTTATTACCTGTACCGTTAGAGTATCCATAACACAAAAAACACATATCGGACATCATAATCAAATCCTTTTTGTTTCTGCTACACTTCCAATGTGCATGACCAACATTGGATCATTTTATCCTGCTTACCATATACACAGTGGAGGAAATCACACTCCTTTTTAATTAATCTGTATCGTTTTCACTAGAAATGTTGGAATATTTCAACATTTATGCACACAAATAACTTTTTTCTTTGTACAACTATATTCTTCAGAAGATAACCAACTCTCATCTTTCAATGACAAATGAAGTGAAAATGTGATTTGTGCAGACGCGATTCTGTCATTAGGATAATGTCTTCTTGCTTTTTTATCGAAAGTTTGGGGAAATATAACATAAAAATATCAAGTACATGCTGTATTCTTGTCATCAATATATTATAGAAATATTCTATAAAATTATAAATATACAATAATTTATAACTCTATATTTCTTGGAGGTATTGTTTTGTGAGATTTTCGAATGAAACGATTGTTCTGGGACGATTTCTGAATATGATTCGACCAATAGTTTCGCCCGCACAAGTTTCATCTTCAGGGAAGTTGTTCTCCAACTTTGAGTGGCGATTATGAAAAATATGGTATCATACATATTAGCTGAGAAATGAATCCCTTTCAACTGCCACTGATTCCAGCAAAAACAACAACAAACGACCAATAGTTTATCGACGGTATCGAAGTAAAAGCGAACGAAAAACCGGCCTTAATGTCCATTATAACCTATACTATAAAGAAACAGCAATGAATTTAAATATAGGCAGCCGATAATACCACGGAATTAAGCGCGGCAAAACGATAACAAACGAGTAGCGGGTTCAGCGAAGCCCCAGGGCCTTTCTGGCCACTCGACGGAAAATTAGTGCGAGAGAGAGGTAGAGAAAATTAGAAAGAGAAAGGCCCACATTCACATACACTTTTAGTTCCCACGATATCTATGAATGAACAGGTATAATAAGAGGTCAGTATACTAACGCTGCGGACCTTTAGGCCATTCGAAATTACACAGCAGGAAATGTGAGTGTGCAGGTTATGTATTGGTATTGGTGTGGATACGTATCAGCTCTATAAGCTTTCTGTTGAAATGTCTTCATTATCCGGCTGAGCCTCAAAGCGTTGTGAGAGATGAAAATGTCTGCAATCGTTCAACAGGTGTACATACGGGGTTATTCAAATTCAACGATCAACATTGGGATCTTAAACTGTATGAGAGATACGAAGAATTTCAAATTGGGGCAGAGATGTGGAATGTCATGCTCTTTTTTATAGTGAAAGAAAATCCACGATAGCTCTTTTACTTTCGGAGATATTTGAAAAAAACTGAATTTTTGGAATTATCATTTGAATTTTATTCCTGCTTCTTTATGATATTGATAGAACAAAACTGAGAGTGTCTACCAAATTAACATTCTTAGTTTTTGAATTTCAACGTTTTGAATTTTTATGGCCATCATCAACTTTATTCAAATGCGGAGATGATTTTTTCCATACTTCTCATTATAAATTAACCTCTGGATGAAAAAATCATTGATACTTCTCTTATAACCACCCTTCAGGACACTTCAAACTCACAGTCAATTACTAATAAATCGATAATTATTATTATCCTGCATTGTTGCGCTTGAGAAGAGTGCCCAAAATGGGGTTTCAGCATGATGGAGCATCAGAATAATGGGTTGAAAACCATGGGGTGGTTGAGTGACCTGCAAGATCGCCAGAACTCATTCCCTTGATCACTTTATGTGGGAAAAACCAGATCAACGCACCAGAAGACTGTTAATTTATTTAGATCGGTAACTACATGATACTGAGCAAGGTTGCAATTGATATTTATTTTATTGATTGAAATAAATGTGTTTTTTTACAACTGCTTGCTGTCGAAGTCAATAGTCATTAGAAATAATATGGCTTCGGGTCTAATAGTTAGTAAAGTAAAGACATTTTTCAAGTGTTAATGTGTTTTAAGCCTCGGTTTAAGCACTATTGGCAGTAGCGAATGAGGAACACTTTTTTATGGATAATTCGATTATTGCATCGTTTTCTTAATAATTTTCAACATGGCAAAAAACTACCTGTCAACCTTATTATCTCTTATGAAGGCCATTTTGGATTTTAACAGTTACAGATGGATAACTTTTTATTTCTCTTCACTTTGATCGACAGAGTGTTTGAGTGATGTCTTGGTAAGAAATGTCTAGTAAAAAACAAAAATCTAAAACTTCCGTTTTTTTTGTGATATTTCCAAAACTATTGGAGATATTCCAAAATCCTCATCTCATACGATAAGCGAGTAGGTAATGGCACTCTAAAAATAAACAGTCTGTATAATATTTTATACATATCGATAAATCGATAGAGACAAAGATAAATATCGATAAATCGAAAAATGGATTCGATGTCGATAAATCATCAATCATAATCAAATAAAAGATAACTGAAATCGGATATCGTGCATCCCTGTATCCACTATCATATCGATAATTATGGATAAATCGAAAAATTGATGAATACATATCGTCAAACCGATATATCGACAAATATCGATATATTTCAACATATCAATATATTTTCTACCACTAGCAGAATGAGTACTTTCCATTCAAAAATCCCAGATAGGGAAGCGAAACCAGCTAAACCACTCCCGAAACCCTTCCCCATCCTCCCCTCGGCGAAACCACCACCTGGGGCACCAACCCCCACGGGGAAGACGTCCACCGGGCGGTCACGCACCAGGTCCTCCGCCGCCGAGCCAACGGGTGCCGTCACGCGCGGCCACGCGACCGTTCATTCATGTCGGCCCCCCTCCCCCCAGGTCCCCCAGGTCACCCACCGGAGGTGGTCTTCCTTGGACGGGGCGCCCCAAGAGCTGGCTCTACAGCCATCAGCATCCGAGGCGAGAAAGTGTCGATGGAAGGAAGCGGCGTGGAAAAAAGTTTTGGAGGGGTCACCATAGTTGGATCAGATATAGATACCAAAAAAATATCAATCCATTGATGCTTTGTACAGGGTGAGCAAATGAAACGAAACGATTTCAAAATACCATGAAACAGTGGAAAAATAATATCTCTTTTGAATGCATTGACAAAAATGAAAATTGTATTGCGGTACATTTTTTCTCGATTTCTTTTTCATTTTATTTATGGTCTCCACGTATATATATTGAACCCCCCTTAACCTTTTTATCTGTTTTTAAATTATTTCTCAAGACATGATCTTATGCAATTTTCCTTGTAGATTTCATATATTTAAACAGAAAAACAGTTGGTTCTAAAAAGTTATGGGCAAAATATTTTTTTAATGGAACACCCGAGGGAACACCTTATATAGGTGTTTTGTTACTATTGGATAAAATTATCTTCATTTTCTTCTAATTTCAAGTAAGTATATATATCATATCATCTCCATGATTTTCCATATTTCTCAAGCAGAGTATTGAATCGTTCTTCGTTTTCTTCATTTGAGGGAATCTTTGTCTCATTTAACAATGTAATACTTTCAAAAGTATTTGTAGAAGGAATTTGTAGATTTCAGTAGGTATGAGTCTTCTTAGCTGCAATGGGTGATGTGTATATTGTTTGTGAGAGTTATCAAGTCATTAGTTATAAATGAATACTCTCAGGATGATAGTTTATCTTTGGCAAAAGTGTAATTTTGATCTTGAAATACGAATTATCAAGGAAAAAGTGATTGTATACAAAATCTAAACCGATTTTTTCAAATAATAACTGACAAAATAAATAAAATAAAATCGACAATTTTCAGTTTTCACAAAATATCTCCGGATCCACTGACTTTTTCCAGTTTTCAAAACAGCTTATTGAAGTGTTTCAAATTACACAAATTCAATCTCTTTCCGTCTAGAAAATAGCTAAATTGACCCTATGAGATATTTATTGGCACCCTGTATTATAAAAACATCAACAAAATTTTAGTTGTCTGATGAAATTTGAAAAATAAATATCTTAGGAGTTCATCCGAAGAATTGAAGTTGTTTTTTAATACCATTCTATTTTTTTCAAATCGCAATTCGAATCACATGATTTTTTCAATTTAAAATCATGATTGAAATAAAATTATATTTGATACGTTATAACTAGTGATAGAAAAAAAACGTTCAACTTTTGATCAATGATTTATTGTTTTTTTCCTTCCCAATCTAATTTTGATTTCGGAATGGACAACTGAATATTGAGAAAATTATATCTACTGATGCGAAAGAAGAAACAGCAAAAAATAAATAAAATGCAAAAACAATAGTGTTTTGTTTTTTTCAAAAAATCATGATATTTTCACAATTACAACCAGAACGGTTCAGAAGACAAATCATTCAACATCTAACCGATCAGTGTATTTATATTTCTCAAACATTGAATGCTATTCTCCTTCCTCTCACCTTTATACTCGACGATTGATATTAATATGGCTGATATGACTTTGGCGCATCGACACCATATGATGACGTCACATCCGCCCATTGATATCGGCTCACAGGAGTGACAGGCTCCTGCTGATGTCCGAAGATCGAGAAAGGAGAGAAGAAAGAAAGAATGGCAGCAGCAATATAGGGGACTCGATTAATATTCAGCTTCAATTCTACGCTCAAATAGCCGTTTCCGGTCAATGGCTACACCTCTACAGGGTGATTCGTCGAGAGTGGGCAATCTCTGAACTAGATATGGTAAACACCAATAACTTCTCAACATCATGATCGTACAATTTGGTTGGCTTTTCTGGCTGACAACTTTACAATTTTTATTAATTATCAATTTTTTAATCAAGATAGACAAGTTGGACGAGAGTACCTATTTTTATGAAAAATTAGACGGGGTTCCAGATTTTCAACCATTTTCCAATGGTCGAAGACTCAAAATAAGTAACACATTCGTTTTTCTCACGTTAGAAAACGAATTGCTAATGGGAAATATTCCTCAATTCGGTTTATTACAACAAATGCAAGTATGAACTTATTGGTTACGAGTTTCATTCATGAATTTTTCGAATTCGTTGCGGAAACTATCTGAATTAATTTTTCAAATATTGGGTTTTGAATTGCTTTGTTTCTAGTTCATAAATCGGCAACAGCGCCTAGTAGGCTACAAGAACAACAACTCACATTTGGCAACACTTTCATTATGTACACTTGATGTCAATGTATAATCCAGGAATCAAACTGCTAATATAAAAAAAATAATCAGTCAAAACATGAATTTTAGTCCAACAAAAACACCAATCCATCCACTAGTCATATATAAACATAACCTCCAAAACTGAGAAGCATATCTTTTGAGGAGCATGGAACAGAAATAAGCAGAATGGCACATAACCCACAGAACTTATTGGTAGTAGGAATAAGTCCTGTGTTCTGACCTGATCAAAATATGACTATCTTCATTCACCTAATCAACGTAATGGATCTGCTGTCCTTTATTATTTATGAAATATACAAGTCGATGTTGCCAAATGGTGAAATAGGAACAAGGTGCTTTGAATTTTAAATCCCCATATCAAGTCTTTTTTTTTAAACACTTGAAATGTTTTTTTTTCGGAAAAAGATTGAAATGGTGAGTTTGAAAGGCGACGTTTTGAAGATATTTAATAATAATTACTTCATTATCGTCCGAAGGACAAATCCCCATTGTGATGGTAAGACATAAAAACTATATAGGTATACCTAATGTATTGGGAATTAACACATAGGTATACTTTTTATTCTCATTTTCCATAACCCATAATCCTTCGTGGACAAGGAATTATAAGTAAACAGTTGAATTTTTCAGATATTTTCAAACATACAGGGTGATCCAATGGAGCTGAGCACTATACAAGTGGATTTTTTCGATTTTATCGCAACTTCAAAATCAATTGCGAGAATTAATCAATGAAAAATGATTATAACTTATAGCGAATTTTCGTTCTGAATCATATCTATTTTGGCCTAACAACATACAATTTACACGTTTTTCTGAAATACTTGGAATTGACCAGGAAAATACTAATATATAATATTATATTCTCATTAGTTTCGTATTTAAAATCAACGCATCTTCGCACCTCTCTTTAATTAACTTGATATTTCCAATTTTGTGGTGATTATCTTGATCTGGGTACTAAACTACTTAGTCTACTATCTTTCGAGTGATTACGTGAAATGTTGAAATGTTCATTCATAACTGGAAGCAGCGGATGTTGAAATCCATTAAGGCAGTTTTTTCATAGGTATACACGGCCTTTTTCTTTCCGATATCCTCTCGCTTATAGTAATACCTGATTCTGTAATTATCGCCAAATCACCGTTAATCGTACAGAACGACGAATTAATGAGTGCTCTGGTTGTCCATGGCGAAAACCTTGTACGAAAAAGGTAATCTCATTAAAATTTTGACCCCACTATTACTATCGAAGAGAAAAAAAAACGGAGATATCTTGCGGAAACAATTTCACAAGCTGTTGATATGTCGATTATGCGGGTGATGATTTGACCATTTCAATGCATATATAGGGTGATTTGCAACTTATATCCCCCCTTCTAAGTGGACTTGAGAATGACATCACAGCTGATGATGGTTGTGGTTTTGCTTCGTCATTTAATATATTTTGATTATTTGATCAACCTGCTGGAATCATAACTCTTGGCTTACTACAAGGCTCTAATCTGGGGCCAATACTCTTCAATATACCTGTTGATAACATTGATGATATCATTGATGTAAACTTCTTGTTATATACGGACGGCTTATAAAGTTACATTGGAAGTGAATCACATAAATTACTTTTTGGCAACTTAGGTCGAGTGTAATGTCACAATTAGGGGTATTGCTTTGGAAATATCGATTATTGATAATCAGAATTTATCGATAGTATCCGTTTATCGATAATTATTGATATTATTGGAATTATCGATATTATCGATAATTTTTCAACTGTATTTTTCAATCCTTCACAAGTTATTGAGACCAAAAATTGATGATATATATACAGGATTCAGAAAATCAGGGGTGGGCGATAACGATTTTGAAATGTCGATAATTGATAATTCAAATTAATCGATGTTATCGGTTTATCGATAATGCCAGAATTATCGATAATTATTATCGATACATCGATAATTTATTTTTTGTGAAATTATCGATATTATCGATAATTATTGATATATCGATAAATTCGCCCACCCCTAGTCACAATAACATACCACAGGACTGAATCTTGAAAAATGTAATGTCCTCCATACTAAAATCGAATCCAAAATAATCTTCGATCCTTGAAAAGACCTGGAACATTCATGAATCTTGACATTATACAACTTGAGCCATGTTTGCAACATATGGTAAACATTTTTACTATAAAATGTATTAAAAAAGATTTGTAGAGGATCGTTTTTGCAAGTATGCAAACTTCCAAATACATTTCGACAAATGTCACGTAACCACCAATATAGCGGTAAATGAAAAAATCAAAACGAATGAGCAACATATGAGGGGTTAATTTTTATCATAGCTTCTTTGGGTAATGAATAATTTTTGGGAATATTCATGAACTTATTTGATCAATGAAATAAAAAGCTCAGGTTTGTGTCCGAATTTGGAAAATTGAAAAAAAAATGTTTTCCACTATGACTTTGCTGTTGCAATGGTTTTATTATCTCACAACTTCCTCCAAATTTTAAATGATTCTTTGAATTCAGAGTAACAATAGATTATATTCTCATCAATGGTTACGAAGATTATTGTCAATATATTACTGAATACATTATGCTCAAAATTTGTTTTGGTTAAAAAAAAAATTTTTTGAACTTAGTGAATTGATTCCTTGAAATCTATGACAAGAGAATGTTTCTTCATGATTGAGAATTGCTGTTTAACATTGAATTTGGTAATCTGCTTCAATTACAAGATCTATTATTTGGCGGACATGAAACGGCCCACCTATAATGCCTCTTGGTCCATTCAACTTCGCGTTTCTCTGATTGTTGGTTATGCTTCGATTGAGAATAATTCCAAGCTAATTGACGAAACCCAAAAGGTAATTACTATCGATAATCGGTATGACGTAACCAGCTGATTGTGTGGAAAATAGATAATTTTCACTATTGGTACATTGTATGCAAAATATTAATTGAAGAACATGGAAAGTGAAATGGATCTTGGGATAAAGTACTCGATTTATTTATATAAAAAGGGGGTGCGGAGGGGATACACCCTTCAGTGTTAGAAAAGGTGGCAAATTGAGTTTGAAAATTAAAAAAATCTGATTTCAAACTAGGTACCTATTATCGTTTGAATATTATGAGTAATCGAGAAGGAAAAGTAGAATTCCGAATATTGAGTTGGAAATTTCAACTTAGAATTTTCAACTCCAAACATGGAATTTTAAACTCATGAATCGAATGGGTATAGGCTCGGGTATAGGTAGTTCCAGTTTTAAAATTTATTTGAATAGGTACTTTCATTTCATTTTATAATTTCTTCGTGTTATCAACTTATATTTTAAATTTTCTTTTGATATTGTACCTGTGGAATTTTTTTTGCAAATACTATTTTTGTCGAATGTCGAAGTTCGTCTGTTGTTTGACGAAATCAAAAAATAACTACAAAAGTGTCATGATTATAATTTTTTTCTATTTTTTTATTATCAGGAGGTTGGTACAATCGAACTGTCAAATGAAAGTCAGAATAGTTAGGCCCAGTTTACTTCTGAGCGATTTGGATTTGGTGATTAGCAGTAAAAATCTCAATGTTTTTTATTGGTAAATTTTAATTCATAGTGTGATTTAATAATATAAATAATAAAAACAATAACAACATTGCATTTTTCACCGCTGGTATCGCAAAAATCAAAATCGCTCAACAGTAAACTGATGATGGTATTTACGCTTGTGCTTAAGATTTCAAATATTTCAATGTCATCATTGTTACCAATAGAAGATGTTTCTATTATCTATCGATATATCTATTTTTTTCGATGAGACTTCAAATTAATGCAAAATAGAAAAAAAAATTATCAGACACACGTTTTATAAGACACTTTGTCGCACTTGTTCTCTTAGAACACTCCTCGCTTCAAAATAGGGAAAATAGCGGCTTATGAAACTTGTAGGTATCATAAAACTGTTTTCACTGATGTCAACTATTTGAGATAAAACGTCGTTAAAATGACAAGTGCGATAAGTCACTAAATTTGGACTAGAGTGGTTTATTTATATTTGTAACTAAAAAGACTGGGCCCGTATTCACGTTTAATAACAAACAACTTGATGGAGGCCGTGAAAACTCGAAACGCCCTATATAGAAGATTTATTCGTGTATTTTAGAAAATTCCACCAGAAACAAACATCTCTCTATTCCCGTTTTTTGATACTTTTTGAATGAAGAATTCTATGCATATACAATTCTCCAAGCTCGAAAAAGGCAAGCTTCATTTATTACCTCCCTCCCCCAAAAATGTCCTTTTGGTTCGTCCCTGCTCTGCAATCGGTACTAAATTCAATGACCAGACAACTCGTTCTTCCTCTATGATCGCAAAAAATGACCTCAACCATACCATCATCTTCTTCTTCCACACCATTTTACGGCCTTCTCGATGACCACACTTCCTCCACATCGGTCGTTTACTACGTGGATAACAGATCGTGAGGTATCAATTAAAAAGATGAAACATCATTATGTGCGCGTAGATTCGATGCTAGCTCCTTTTCCGAAGTCCGACTCCTGTATAATGGGCCTGTTGGTTGTTGTAGGTTGTAAAACTCACGACCTAACAAGATCTCCGAACAGGCCTGAAGATTTATGTATGGAAGAAGGAAGAAGCTGTGAGAGAGGCTTGAAGAGGAGACAATATCAGAGCAATATCAGAGCAAACAATTAAAATCAAAATCTTCTCTTGTGGCAATTTGAAATATTCGAAAAGTTTCAAGGGTAGGCACTCTCTTTGATTGATTATTTTTATTTCATGGAGATACATTTTTTCGCGATTTCGGTTTTTGATTGAGAAACTGATGAGAAAAAAAAAGCAGAATAATAAAGAAGCAGAAGTACAAATCACGAAGTTGAAAATTAGTCCATCTGTTCAGACGGTAGATATATGGCCATTTAAAAATTTGGAAAATAAAAAAAAACAATTTTACGAATTTCAAATATTCGAAGTTTTCAGAGGAATGTCATTAAGTGACAGCATTGCCGCTCGTGCGCGGTAATCTCATTAGGTGACAGCATATTTGCGCTCTCATCCATATATCATTGTTGGAAAAGAAATCATCATTCTGTTGCATGATGAAATATAATATTGACAATGAGTTATCTAACACATCAATTTGAACCCCCTATACCAGAGAAATCGATTAAGCATGAATTATGATATGAAATATTCTTGACATGGTGCCGTGAATTGCTTGAATGCTATAAATATATCAAAGTAAGTATCATAAACTTGTCGTATCAATCAAAAAATACCAAGTCTGTTGATTATAAAGCAAAATTAAGTTTGACTATATCTTTTTGGTTCATAACATATTTTGATATAGTCATAAGTTTTCAAGTAGCCTCAATAGCCAACAGATTCAAAGCCGCGGCAGCCAGGATTCGATCCCTGGGCAGTGCAATTCTTTCTTCTTCTTTTGCTCTTCTTTTTTGTTAGATGTATGAATTATTGGATTGAATTTCAATATAATAAGAATAAGGGAATGATAATTGATGGAATTAATGATTTTCAGATGAAAAATATTATGAAATGTAAGATAATTGAATGAAAGATCTCGTATACGGAACTAGGACTCAATAATCCGTTATACGAATGTATAGAAACTTTCAACTCTTTATACCCTCAAGATTGAGGAATATATAGATACTTTCAATATATTTCACGAAGACTTGAAAATATACTTGAAAATGTGAATCACAATGTATAGACATAACGATCACACCCAATTATATTATTTTGCCTTGTTATTATTATTACATAATTAAATTTTATTATCTGTTGTATGGGTTATATTGATCTGTTCAAATATTTTGCTGTTTACACTGTTGGAAATCAGTTGTTACTTTCAACAACTTCTCATATCGTTAAAAAATTGTAGTCAAATTCAACAACAATTGTGTCTCAATGTCACTTTCACAATTTTCGATGTAGTTGTTAAATCAGTCAGTTATCGAATTCACTACTGATAATGTCAATACAACAGCAAAAAGTTTGCATCAAATGAACAGATGAAATTCCTGTCCAAACAACTTGATATAATCTGTAACACAACAACAAATAATTGTAACTAGAACTTCAATAATGGTTATTGAAACATAGACAGTAGAACATCATCTAGTTGCTAATACATTAATATTAAATAGCGGTTTTGTCGCACTCTGTTGACAAATTAACATCACCTAGTTTTATAATTTGCAACAGTTTGTGCTCGGTTACAAAGATTTTTTAGTTCCGATCTTTTCGGATATATTCGCTACTTTTCGTTTGTCTTCTCACGAATACCGATTCCTTACAAGTCCCAACCCAAGTTTACTCAGTTATCTGCAGTCTGTTGCCGTTGTAGAGCATTAGAACGAATACATTAGGCTTTCCTCTCGTGTAGTCAAGATATAAAAAAGGTAAGTACCTACATGGAGTAGATTGATGTGGACTCGTACATGATTTTTATTTACTCATGCCAATATTAATATTATTTTTGTTTTGTTTCAGTAGAGAATATTTTTCATGATCTAGAGCAACAAATAACAATGTTTCGTCGGAATCTGCAAGCGCAATAATTTCACATGATTTGTTGAGAATTTTTCTTGGATTCTCTCTGTGAATATTGAAGTTTCGCTGCAAAAAAGTGAGTATAATCATATCAGTTTTATATTCACATTTTGAAATTATTATTATGTAAGTTTCACTACTTCTCATGCATATTTCATATATTTTTTACTATACTAATGAAGATAACTGCAACATCTAGGTTAAAACTGTTGAAGTTGTGATGTGATTATTTGTACAACTCTTCATTTCAGGTATTTGTTCGATGGATCGATTTTCACTTTCTTCGGATTTTTTCAAGCTATACTACTGGGTAACAAAAAAGATAACAAAAACTGAGTTAAGTTGAAAAGAAATTAATGTATACTGGTAAGATTCGTTCTGAATTATATTTTGAATGATAATGTACTATTCAGTTAATAAATCCAAGTGATTTCAAGAGTTAATTGGATTGAAAAATTCATGACCAAATGAATCCAAAATGAATTATATTAATATAATTTTTGTTTCAGCAATTGAACGAGAGATACTCAACACTCCATGAGGATAGGAATAAGTTGTCTCGGATGACAAACACAGACACGTGCCGCGATGTTCTTTCGATTTACTGACAGCTTTCTATGTGTTTTTGTGCCAATAGTGGATTTTTTTCGTATTGTTGCTATACAGAAAATAAAATGTCTTTCATGATATATGGTTATTTCAGTATTTTGAACTTTGAATTCTAGCAGTAGAATATTGTTGAAAATACACTGAGTTGTAGTACAATCGACAACTTTTTGTAGCTAGAACTACATTATGACGTAGGACTCATAACAACAAATTAAAGTGAAAATGACAATTTGTAATTGCTCAATTAACTTCAGAGAATACTGCGAACAGCTATAAGGTGAAGTAGAATTATTAACTTACTGTAGTTAATCCACCAATAAGACGTAGTAGCCATACAAAGAGGCGGCTGTTGAGACGAGCAATAACCATTATGGTGAAAATTAACTTCAAATACTCTTGATATTTCAACTATAAAATGTTGTAGACCTACTGGGACTATATTTTTTTGCTGATTTAGCAACTAATTTCCAACAGTGTAGGAATTAAAAAAAAAATACTATACTGAATATATTGTTGATTGATCTGTATGTATAGTGAAATAAATATGGTATATTTTGGAAAAAAAAGTATAGAGTTTTCTTGTCTATAGGAACTGTGTTTTGTAGAAAAAATATTGAGTGTATTTCTAGCGCAAAGATAACTGTCTCTTTCGAGTGGCAATTGCAACTATTGCAACTGTTGTTTAATTTCCTTCTCAAGTTTGGCCTCTATTTGATAATTTGATAGATCATATTTAACATATTTTTTTTGTGAAATTTTCCATTCAGTGTGTACTGATGTGTATGTTTTTATATTATGTTAATTCCTTTCTCTCAAAATTAAAAAAAATTTGTGCGTTTCATCTAAGAGTCGATTGTTTCCAAAATGATCATCGGATCTTCACTGCAAACTATCTGGAATATAGATTTTGAAAAAACCTATTCATTTATTCTTTTCATGACCGACACCTTTTTGTTCTTCAAGTTTTCCTCGTCAACCAGCCAGTACAGAAAAAAACAAAACCCCATCATGTGCTAATATGGCATGCCAAATTACCAAAATACAACTGCTCAAAATTCCAATTTCCACCACAAATTCCATAATAACGATAATCCAATTTAATATCCAGATTCATTCAGTCACAACAATAAATCATTCCCCAACCAACAACAACCGCTAATAAACAATCATTAAAAAACCATCTAGTGGCCATTGGCTACGGCCAGACTGCCGCTGTCACGCAGAAGAAAAATCCACGAATCTAGATTCGAGGAGCCAGCCTTTCAGCTTCCAGCCTAGCGAGGCAAAAAAAAAACACCGCAGCGCCACCTGTTCCGCGTTTTAGTACCGAACGCGCAACAAGTGGCGGTTTTCTTCTCTCTCTGGCGCGTTGTTTAGGCCGGACGTAGAGAAGGATAAGCAGAGGTGCACGCTCAGAGTTCGTCTGAGCTGAGGATGATGGTTGAATGATTTACAAGTCAGCCTCAGGATGGTCATAGCCGTAGACTTGGGTTGTAAGTCGGATGGATTCTCGACAAATAAGATCTGGTTGGTTTTTATAAGGGCAATCATTCTCATTTTCAAAATACCCCAATTCATATTTCATAATTAAAAAAAAAACAAGATATGGATAGCGCAAAAAGACCTGTCTGAAGACTTCAATATTTCTGAGACATTCAACTGCGAATATTCATAATATATTAGGTGTAGGTATCTATTATTTGTGAGTGTATCTTGTATATGTAAAGGTGGAATATTTTTTCTCCTTATTTTTTTTTACCTAAATTATGCTAAAAAAAATCATCATTATAAAGAAAAATAATACCTATATATGTATTCAAATATTTTCCTTGTGGTCATAATTTGCCATAGAGACGATCTGAAATAGCCTAGCAATTCTAAAATGCAAATTATGTTGATTCACTTATTACAATTTATTATGTGCTCGCATATTAATGTTAAGTTTATTTTTCAATGAAAATTACAGAAAATATCATTATGAGGCAGCAAACTATGACGAATCATGTGAATCCAGTGTGAACCAACAATCTTATACTGTCCTACAAAAAAAATCACAGTCTGAAAACCTGAAAATCGCTTCTGACAAATGTCACGTCAGCGATTTTGAAAAATTTATTGTATGGGGTATTCACAAAAAAAATTTGAAAACGATTCGATTTAGAGACTTTAAGCGAAATTTGAAACCATCTAATCAAAATAATGGAGAATTGCAATTTTATTTTCTATTTTCTCTCGATGTTTTCTTTTTGGTGAATATTTCCTATAGGAATCATTTATTATGAACTTATTATTTCGATGGAGTGAAGTAGAGCAAAACGTTATTGCAAAATCAAAAAACGCATCGTTCAAAAACAATCCCCTGAAAAGTAATTTTGTACCTCTGATGATAAAAATTGTTCCTATATGTTGCAAACATAATGATGGTCCACGCTGAAGATGAACGGAACCAATCAATAACATATATTTATAGAAATACAATATAATAAAAAAAGCTATATGTGTGTGTCTGAACGGTTAAATTAATGTTTATGATGAAAATCCTATAAAAAATCTAGTTGAACATGAAACTGGTGATGAATAATTCCGTTAAAAATAATACCTATTATATTCAAACAGATTGAAATTCAGTTAGCCATATTACACAATAATTATGTTCTCCTATTGTTGAATAATGATTGATATAAGGTTAAGTATATAAGATTTATTACCTATACTGATAACATTACCATTATTTGAAGCAAATGAACATTGCCTGTTTTTTTTGACTTCCAAGTACAGATCAGAAGCAGTCGATTGAAAATTGAAATGTTAGTTAATAAAGACAGATTCCCACAGAAATAATTCCAAAATTACCTGTTCTCGCTGAATACATGATAATTATACCATCAATATTATAAATAAGCAATTATGTACACCATTTTTGAAACTTTGGTAATAACAACATTCAAAATAACCATGCTGGGTACTGAATTGTCTGAAAGTGAGAACCGAAAAAGTGCCTTCGATAAAACGTTATACAAAAAAATTTTGGCTGTTTTTTTTTAGAAACTACAACGCTGGTTCGCAGTTTATGTATACAAAAATAATTAAATTGATGTATCACAATATAATAGGGGTTGATGCCATTAGAATCCGTGACGGGTTTTTCATTTTCTAAAACGAAACTGAATAACCAGTTTTCGATTCAGACCTGCTATGATAATTCGATGTGCGCTCCTGTGTGCACGATATTTTTTTTAATCGTGTGGGGTCAGTCACCCAAACAACAAGAAAACATTCTCACAAATGTGGCCTGCGGCGTTTATTCATCTACGTTAAACGCCTTTTCCGGATTTATTCGTATTCCTTTGTTTTTGAAATTTGCATCGATTATACTGCGTGAAACGAGTCAGGTGAACTGGTATTTTTTTTCCATAGGCGCTATGTTGAACAGAAATTATACGCATTAGAAATTTTGCACGCAGTACCCCTACTTCTTCAAAAAATTATTACACCAAAATGAAACCAACAGGCCATCATCAGGTTTCAACGGTAAGAGGAGGTAATATGCCCTAAACATTTTTAGGAAATTCATTTTTTTTTATATTGAAATTAGGCTACGTTACAATAGTTAGTAATTCATTGCATTTTCCAATGATTCAGCGGTTCCTAGAATAAACTGCATTGAAAATAATTGAGACTGTACTGTGAACAAAAAAAACAGACTAAATATATGAAGGTATTCAACATAGATCTTATTGCTTAATATAAGATCTTTGGTATGCAAGTTCACATAACCATTTCCAAATGAAATTTTCTCTCTTGAAATCCCTCTATTTCTGAGATTCATATTATCGGAGGAGCATCTATCAACTGCTTCCACTTCGATTTGAATATATTTTCGAAGTCAACCATTCACTCATAAAATGATGCCATCTATCAGTAAACGATAAATTTAAAACCCATAGAGCTTACAATATCAACTAATATGGTGCCATATTCCAAATCCAGTAGAAACACCACATCATATTTTTCTGTTATTTGGAATAATAATTCGTAAGTGGGTCAAGCAAGACTGGTTGTAGATGTTCTATCTAGTAGTATTTTAACTTTCCTTTGCGCCACCTTACGCCATCTATGTTTCGTTGACCGAACTACGACACAATGCCGGTAAAACAGACCCCCATTGAGCCGATTACTATACGCCGTTGTCAGTTCCGCTTTCAGCCACTAGGTGCCGACAGTCACTAATATTTGAAGGTGCAATATTTTGTTGTTTTCAATCCAATCCTGTTCATTTTTCTGTTCTCTAAATAGATAGCTAGAGGCAAGCAAATCAAAAATAATCAGTTTCTTTTAGTAAGGCGAGTGCCTGTTGCTATGGAATGCCGAAGACTTTTTTATTCGACTCCATGCCAATTATATATCTGCTATTGATACATTGCTGCAGATATATATTATGAGGTAGGTTAGGTATGCATGTAAGACGAGCAGATTATAATAGCTATGCGCATGTCAAGCCAATTAAAAAGTGAAAAATCTGTCCAGCTGTGCAGATATAAATCATATAAAAGACGATATTGTTCAGTTCGGCTGCGAGCAGAATGTTAGATATTATTTCTTGTGTGGCTTATTAGTTTAGGTATTTCGCGAAATAATTGGTTGGCTACTATACAGGTTGTTATAAATTCCATAGTCACTGTGGAATTGGTAGGATCTTGAAAATCGTGAGACCTTATAGCCTTTGTTTCTTGAGATTTTTATTTTTTTTGTAGTAATAAATAAGATGACTATATTTGAACCAAACTAGACAAATAATAAGACACATCATCGGAAAGGACACAGTGTTTTCTAAATGAGCATCTTCGTTTTATTTTATTCGTGTGACATGAATCATGATGATATCCTACATATATATCTGATCGGTACACATATGAATTATTCGATGTAATCAGTATCATTCTGTGATACGCTTGTTTAAATTATTAGTTCACTTGCTACTTTATGATTAAAATGTATGAAACACTGCGATGGTAGATTACGTGTGGGTAATTGCAAATAAATACCTTCATTACGAAGCAGTAGCAGTCAAACTGGTTGTGAGTGAAACATTTCAAAAAATGTCAACTGCTTCACAGCACATGCACCAGATTTGGATCTAGATATTTGAGGACATGGAATACAGCGCAATAATCAGAAAAGTTGAACTATACGTGGTTTTCTTGTGCTTTCGTGCAGTGGGCTATATTTTTTATTGGGACACCTTATAATGTGAGAATTTCCATGGGAGGTTGAGAAAAAAAAATATCATGCACATAGAGTTTGTATAAATAGGGCTTGAAGTTGTCAAATTTATATCGTATATATTTTCATTCAGGCATTCCACCAAAAAATAATATAGAAGGTGATTCGAACGAAAGCGTATATAAGGGCCACCGAGTTTTTTCAAAAAATTTCCGACATTAAACTCGGAATTTCCAACTTTGAACTTGGAATAAAACTTTTCCTACTTTGAACTAGGAATTTTCGACTTCAAACTCGAAAATTCCGACTTTAAACTCAGGAATTTCCAACTTTGAACTAGGAATTTTCGACTTCAAACTCGAAAATTCCGACTTCAAACACAGGAATTTCCGAGTTTGGAGTCGGAAACAGATAATTCGGACTTTCTGAGTTCAAAGTCGGAATTTGCCAGTACAATCAAAGTCGGAATTGACGAGTTTGAAGTCGGAATGAAAAAATTCAGAGAAAATATAAAAAAACTTGGTGGCCCTTATACGCTTTCGTATTATGTGATTGTGAAAAATCACCTCACTCCTAAATATCAAAATATCATTCTTCAACGAAATCAGGTGCAACTTTTATTGAATTTAGCTGCCATTCCAATATATTTCCAGCATGTTACTCGAGATCGTATAGGTCGACAGAAAATCCAACAAATCCATTTCGATTAAATAACTGATTACCTCCATGTGTGTATGTATGTACGTTACATTTAACATATTATACCTCTGAGTGGTAACATAGGAGGGGAGACATTTATAACTTTAAAGATGTAATGAGGATGTCACAGTTTAACTATTTAACATGATGTTTCTGGAATAGTAGATATATGAGCTTATATATACAGGGTGTCCCAATAAGGTCGGCGAGGTACGATATTATGGAAACCATAAACCTTAGGGCTACTAGAAAAAAATTTTGAGGACCAAATCGGCCAAGAGAAATTGATGGAAAATATTTTCAAGTTCCAAAAATGACCGTTAGAGGGCACAACTACTATGACATAAATGAAAATTCGATTTTTCAAGGAAAATCACCATATCAAGGTACTGTATCAATGACGGAAATGAAGAGTTCAGCAAAAATTTGCGTCAGTTTGTTCTTTTACTTTTTTTCATATCTCGAAAAATAATGGTGGAAGAAGCTGTTGAAAAAATATTTTTTTAAATCGCTGTAACTCCTTAACCCTTGCTCCAAATTTGATCAACTTGGGTTCGTTTGAAAGATAATTCCACAATCATTCGAACGCTTTATCCGATGTTGATCTCCAGTTCACACCACGTCTACTAGAGGGCGTTGTTCACCCAAGATTCAGTTTTTTCTGATTTTCTCAAAAAATCCAAATGGAATGCTACGAATTTGTATCATTTCATTCGAAGATAATTAAATTAGCTATATTTTGGTGAAAACTGTGATTCGATATCTCCATTCGTTTTTGAGTTATTCGCAAATAACTAATTCAACCTGAAAAAAATCAAGTTTATTGTTGAAAAAAAATTCTAGGATTTCCATTATCCTCAGTAAGTCTGCATTGCATGCAAAATATAAGGTAATTCAATCCTATTCGCCTGTGCTAGTGATTAAAACGGTTATTATTCAAATGTTCACCATTTTGGTGCATTTGTGCGTTGATCTAATATTCCGTACTATACGCAATATAACAATTGATGCAAACTATCCCTCTATTTTCATCGTAATATCTATGGGAATCGTTCTTCAATCATGGCTAGTTGCATTGAAAGTAATGGAATGCATTTTGAACATTTGTAGGGACATTTTTTTGTATCACGTTGTCGGTAAAGATGTGTGATAGAAATGGCTTCAGAATTTGATATTCTTCTATTTGTTATTATTAAAAGTGACTTTCCGTTATCGCAGTTAAGTTCTTGACTAGTAGGATCCACATTTTCATTCTCAGTAAGTGACATTTGCATCGATTGTTATTTTGCGTATAGTACGGAATATTAGATCAACGCACAAATGCACCAAAAGGCTGAACATTTGAACAATAACCGTTTCAATCACTAGCACAGGTGAATTGGATTGAATTACCTCACATTTTGCTTGCAACGCAGACTCACTGAAGATAACGGAAATCCTAGAATTTTTTTTCAACAATAAACTTGATTTTTTTCAGGTTGAATTAGTTATTTGCAAATAACTCAAAAACGAATGGAGATATCGAATCGCGGTTTTCACCAAAATGTAGCTAATTCCATTATTTTCAAATGTGATGATACAAATTTGTAGCATTCCATTTGGATTTTTTGAGAAAATCAGAAAAAACTGAACCTTGGGTGAACAACGCCCTCTAGTAGACGTGGTGTGAACTGGAGATCAACATCGGATAAAGCGTTCGAATGATTGTGGAATTATCTTTCAAACGAGCCCAAGTTGATCGAATTTGGAGCAAGGGTTAAGGAGATACAGCGATTTAAAAAAAAATTTTTCAACAGCTTCTTCCACCATTATTTTTCGAGATATGAAAAAAAGTAAAAGAACAAACTGACACAAATTTTGATGAACTCTTCATTTCCGTCATTGATACAGTACCTTGATATGGTGATTTTCCGAGAAAAATCGATTTTTCATTTATGTCATAGTAGTTGTGCCCTCTAGCGGTAATTTCAGGAACTTGAAAATATTTTCCATCAATTTCTCTTGGCCGATTTAGTCCTCAAAATTTTTTTCTAGGAGCCCTAAGGTTTATGGTTTCTATAATATCGTACCTCGCCGACCTTAGTGGGACACCCTGTATAGATGTGTTTCAACAAGATTATCAGCAGAAACGAGTTTGCAAATTATATCAGATCTTCTTTCGAATGACCACAAAGATAGGGCCAGTTGAACATCTTTGAAAAACTGTTTTGCGAGCTGTTTTGAGTAGGTTCAGTGTATTTATCATGAAGGTTTATAACAATTCCGGTGGACTAATTGAATTTGATCGCTATCATTATTTTTGGTAAAAATAATTTAATCATTTCCTCTAGCACTGTGTGGTAGCGAAAATGTTTTCATCAATATTCCCATGCAATGATCGTTATGTTTTTTGCTACTCCATCAAAAAATTGTAGCCCTCATTTACTGAAAACATCGATGCAAGCTTTAGAAATTTTGCTAGGTTGTCAAAATTCACGAAATCGAGATAGCGGATGTTGTCCTGAGTTTTTCCAGATGTAGGAGGTATAGATATAAGTATATGATGGTCTTAGTTCTGACCAAGGTGGATATAATAGGATGGTGAAACAGCTCTTCAATTGTTTCTGCGGAAAACTTGTAGACCGTTTGAAAAGGTAGTAATATTTCCACGACTTGAATGAAGATGGCGGTAAAATCGATTTCCAAGGAAGATTTCTGTTGCTTATAAATTTCTGTGGTTCCAATCTGATCTGATCAGTAAATTTGGAATTATTATCAATATTTTTAAATATCATCGGTATTTTTTCTCTCAGGACAGATGACACTAAGAGAAGCACAGTTTCTGTTTTACTGACACAAGGTATGGCGCCATCTCTGGTAGTCTTAGGAAATATTACTACGATATGAAGCTGTTTCACCATCCTATATCAACCTTGGTTCTGACTAAACATTTGTTCATTGGTAAATCAGGCTTCCAAGAAATTTCGAAAATGTCGGCCAAATTATTATGAATGCCAACACAAATTTTTGAAAAGTAGGCATGTAAGCTTTGAAATTTTCGTCTTACTTCACTTCAGTCCGTTTAGTGGTAAAAAATAGATTTTCCTCATTTGCGTAAACATGTCAGAGAACCAATACTTCAGAGTTCTTGATAAATTTTTAGTCAAGTCTTTTGACCTAGAATAATTGAAAATCGTTTGCGAAGCCAAATCCAATTAAAATTATGTTCTTCTTCGTACCATACCCACCAGAATCAGATGGAATCGATGAAACAAAAAACGCTAGGCTCTCGCAAAATCTCATTATTGGTGGCCGTGAAAAAAATCAAATTTCATTACCCAGCGTAATTACTTTAATCAGAAAGATTAACTGGAAGTAAGAGTAGATATGGAACGCAGTCTACGTTCTTAATGCGATGTGGGTCGAAAGATACACTCACCACTTCCGTTCTTCCTTTGTTTCCAGGCTATACGGATTTTGTTTCATTAAGGGCTTCGTTATGAGAACGGAATGGAGGTGGATATTATAATATGTGTGTGGAACCGGACGTGGGAAATTGAGTGTTTTTTATGAACGATTATCGTCACAAAATCCGTTGGTTCTAGTAATACCTACATTGAAGTATTTTTTCCGACGAAATACCTGAAATACGTAACATTTCGCACTGTTATAACTAGTACACAAAATAAGATATTTCGCACTAGTGCTGTGCGATTGGTCTCGTAGTCTACCAGACAATCATTTCAAACTATGTTTGATATTTTTAATTGGATACTTTCTCTTTCAAAATTTTTGTCCAATTTATGGCTAATCCATTTTTTCATGTGTATCAATATTTATATCCTGAAAGTTTTGAGTTAAAACTTTTTTTACGAATGAAAACGTCATAAAGCACACTGTTTTGTAGCTAATATCACCATGGTGTTGTTATTTGAAAAAAAAATCACACGTGTTTAAATGAAAAATCGCACGCTCGCATGTAAGGATATAAATAATTAGGAATTAGTTGTTTGTTACTCACTGTCAGTGTCACCCAAGGTGGATATAGGATGGTGAAACAGCTTCCTATTGACAAGCACTAGAATAAACTGTAGACCTTTGCCTACTTGATTTCATACCGTAGTAATATTTCCTGAAATTAACAGAGATGGCGACATACCTTGTGTCGGTAAAACAGAATCTGTGCATCTGTCACCTTTTTATCATTTTCATCTATTCTAGAGGAAAAATGACTGAGAAGAGTCAAAATATCGATAATTATTCCAGATTCACTGAAAATATTGTGTTTTGATGTCATTTCAACTCATGTCTGTCAGATGCGAACCACAGAAATACATGAGCAACAGAAATCATCTTCGATAATCGATCTCACCGCCATCTTCATTCAAATCGTGGAAATATTAGTACCTTCTCAAACGGTCTACAAGTTTTTCGCAGAAACAATTGAAGAGCTGTTTCACCATCCTATATCCACCTTGGTGTCACCATAAGCGCTTTTGTTACGCCACATTCATATTCATTGGATTTTCCGTCGCTTTTCGGATTTCAAGAAAAATTCCACACCTAACATTTTCGACCAATCGAAAGCCTATATTTTGTATCGTTACCATAGCAACTAGAACGACCGGAATTTTTTCTCTCTTTTTTAGGGGAAGGAGCTTGGTATTAAGAGGGGGTTAACCTTATTTGGGATTGATGGTAAAACTTTGTGAAACAAGGAATGGCAAAAATCATATTACTCGGACCTCGCTGAAAAAAATCGAATTTTTTTTTCACTTTCTGCTTGAGGAAGGTTGGATCTAGGCATCTCTCGTAGTACTTTTTTGATTTTTTGAAAAAAAACTAGTAAAAAAGTTGCGAAATTTCTCCCATATTCACTATTTTTTATCTCACAAGGTATATCGTATTTCGAAAAAGTACTCCGAGAGATGCCTCAATCATACAATTGTCTCTATTGAAAAAAAAAATTATCGCGATCCATCAATAATTACTAGCTCAAAAATGATTTTTGCTGAACCCCTGCAGACTCAATTACGGATCATTTTTCATGACTGATTCGAGCGCCCTCGCACCAAATAAGCACTTTTACATGGATACTATGAATTTATGAATGAATCGTATTTTCATTCATAAAAACCAAAAATAGCACTGAAGCTATTCCAATAATTTTAGCACATGTGATGATATCAATGGAACTTGCGAAAAGGATTCATTGCATTCTCGAATAAGACTAATTAGGTGAAAGAAAACGTAAACATTTTTTGCGAACGGCGGCGGCAGGCGCTATGTGCACATCAAAGGACCGTCCAGATATGCATGTATCATAGTTTGCGATTGCATTCAGATGGTGACACTATTGTTAGTTTGTGAACTAGTATTATTATTGTGATCAAGCATGTCGAGTTCAAATTATCGAACTGGCGATAAACATCGTAAAAGACTTTCTGTGAGGAAATTGTCAGTCGAAAAAAAGATATTGAGATTGATAAGGTACGTAAATATTTTCGAATGTTTTTATAAGAAATAATTGGAATCGATGTACAGGGTGTCCCATATTCGAAGCCCTACATTGGGAATTCGATAACGGTTAGAGATACAGGATCGGTTGAATCAAGAAAAAGTTGTGTATTCATGTGCGCAACAATGAGCCGCAAAGAAATACAAATTTTAGATTTTAGATTTTAATTTTTTATTGGCTTTATTTTAATAGATACGAAAATAGCAGACATTTTCTTGAAACTGTATTTCATGCTCTATAACTTAGCAGTATAGAATTTTTAATACGACGTTTCGTCATTCGAGGGTCGCCATCGACTTTTTTTTTTCGAAATTTCATGCAGGTTATTTCGCGGTATGGACAAATAAAGGAATAAAAATTAAAAAAAATCATCGTAATGATAGATTTTGGCAAGATAAGATGGAATCAAAATTAGTAGATTTTTACATGAAATATTTGCTGCCTGAAATAGTTGACCAGTAGATACGAGAGTAATATGGAAATAAGAGATATTTCATCGGTACTATCTTTTGGCACATCCAAAACAAACAAATGCGAATCGCAAAATTGAAAAAAATACAGTTTTTTTTCAACCAGAATGAAATACTTTTTTTTTTCTCAAGCCGCTTTCCACTTATTTCAATTCCAATATTGAATGAAAATTTCCAATGAAATTTTGATTTGATCCTTTCCTTGCATATGGATACAATATACCATGGAAACCAGAAGATAAAACAAACAAGTGGACTTCTGACTATAAACCTATGACCGGGGGTGATCCATTTGAAAAAAAAATTGCGATTCGCATTTGTTCGTTTTGGAAGTGATAAAATATAGGACCGATGAAACCCTACAACTTTTATATTCAATGTTTTTTCCACCTCGTATACTTGATGCTGTAGGTAAGGGTCAAAATATAAGAGACAAATAGGATGTTATTTGTAAATTTTGTTTTCAAATATATCATGTGAGTTTTCGAGTTTTCAAGTTCAGTAAAGATATATACTGAATACCTTGAAAAATGTCATTCATTCATACCTATCGAAGAAGAATATTTCGATATATTTTGTTGTGTATAAAAATGTTCAGTATAGTTTCTCCATAAACAGCATTTTTTATTCTGTGTCCATATTCATCATACGATGCATCAATGAGAAAGCATTCAATTTCATCGTGATTCAAATTGATAACGAGCCCTGTCTGAATTCTCAATCCTGAACCTACATGCCCCCGATTTATTTTTGGAATGAGAAATCTAACCCGTTTTAGCTCACCAATTTTTGCTTGAAATTTTCTCTTTTGTCCAATCGAAAGTCCCATTTCTCCCACGACCGAGAGACATTTTCTAATTTGTGTATTTATAAGTTTCAATTTAGCTCGTGTAGACGTTTTTGTGTTACTGTTTTTGATATTCGAAAGGGTTTCATCTGTTTCGACAAGTTTTTTTATATTTCCCATATCATATCAAATTATCCTCATAGACACAGTAAGTTCAAAATATACTGATGAGTGATGAAAAGCCGGAGGCCTATTCTGAGAATTGTAACGGCCGGCCGACGGCCGCAGACCCGAGCCATCCCGAGCCACAGATTCGGAGCGACCACTCGACCAGGGCAAGACTATTTACAAAGTTTACCGAATCTATTTACCACGAATTTACGCGACACTGAGTTGGAGTGAGACGCCAACAGCGCTTAGCGTTTTTTGTTCGACATTGGTCTCCGCCCCTTTCGCTCGAGATTTTTACTTCCCCCTTTACACCGCAAATATACTCTGACATGTTTGTAAAGGTTAACCCCTTCTTAAGGCTGGTTCATGCTCATACGAATTTCGCAAAATTTATGCGAATTAAATGGCCGCTGAAAAGAAAGATCGCATGAAGTTGAAATATTTGAGATTTTTTGCGGATATTTTTATATTATCATGATATCATGATACCACAGAATGCAAAAATCAAAAGTGTTCAATGTAATATTCATAATTTTCCGATTCGCATCAATTTTGCGAAATTCGTATAAGCATGAACCTACCTTTACATTGGAACATACAATGAATTTTCTGTTAATCCTGTTCTGTATGTCTGATAAACATTGCAATTTAAGTACAGTCACGAGACGGATTTGTTGGCTAGTGGACCGGTAACGACTGACTAAAAACTGCCAGATGTTGATGAGAATCAAATTCGTGTCCTGCGATTCAATCTCGATTAACAGTATTTACGTAGTAAATGTAATATAAGACAAACATTCGATTTCGACAACTTTGTATTTTTTTACTGTTTATACACAGCCGTCCGGTCAACCGACCACGCGCGGGACGAACCTTCCCTATCTCGACGCTGTGTCTTCAATAATATTTCGATGTAAATTTTCTTACCGAATACCACTCTAGCTCCAATCATTGACAACTGTAAATTTTTTCTTCAACACGAATATTTTGTAGAAAATTTTCAAAATATTCGTGTTGTCGAAAAAATTTCCAGTAATAATTGAAGTTCTAGTGGTAAAACATAACCTTTTCTTCACTTTAATAGAATAGTCTATTTCTATACAACATTTCTGATCATGTTGATTGCAGTGAGTGATTTCATCCACAATTTGCTGCTAAAGATTATGGCTTGCCCCACATAAGCATCCACTTTTTGAATTAGAGATAACACGCAAACTTATATATTTCTCGATTGATGTCAATATGCAGCCCATGTATTCCTGGTTGCGTAATTACCCACTAGCGTAAATTTTTCAATGTCGGAACATCAAACAAACTGGGCGGAGTCCTAATATTCAAAAAGTTTGATTAATCCGTGGTGAAACCCAAGTAAATTCATGCGTATTTCCATCTTTCAACCTCCAGTGTACAGGGTGATTGAATTTCAATGAACAATGTGAAGCGGAAAACGCCACACTGTTGGTTGGTTCGGTTTAGATCGCAACATGTTCATTTCTGGACCAAAATATAGTCTAATCACTCACCCAAAGAGGCTTCAGGATCGGAAAGATCGCTGATTGAAGGCACTTTCTGGATGGACCCCAGGGCTGCTGGCGGCTGATCTTCATCGCTCTCGTCTAATATTTCTTGTTTCATGACCGAAAAGGGTGTAGTATATTCGACATCGTCACTCTGGAACGAAAAAAAAAAATGATAATGCTACTGTCCACCACACTGGAAGAAACACTTTATAATACTTTTCAAAATGATTTGTGATCCACAAATAAAATTATGCTGAAATACTGATCGGATGAATTTTGGCATGGGGGACCAGATATTTCCTTCTCGTGGTGGCAGCGAACTTGGTAATCGTCCTATACCGGGTGTAACAGGTAATTCATTGAAATTTGGGACATGCTATGAACATAATAAGCGTCATTTTTTGACCTACAAATGATTTGTTTTTCACTTCCGGTTTCGCCGGAAGTGATACTTTCGATATTTGAATGAAACACACTGCATATTATTTCTGAAATCTGCAAAATTTTCTGAATCCATTGATATCAAATATGTGACATTTTAAACGTAATGATTTTCAATAATTTTATTTTCTTATTTTCTTTTAGTTGTAATTTCCATTGTATTCATCGCACATATTAATACCAGCTATGAATAAATTCCTTATTGGTAGTACTAATGAATAGTACCACGGTACCAATATGGTTCCATTTGAAAAAAATGAGTTTTACCGCAAAATCGACTACGATGAACTTTATTTGCTCATAAAAAACGCAATTTAGTATTTTTGACGTGATTTAGATTTTTCTAGCATTATACGGATCAATTGGATTAAATCGGAACCATCATGGCACACCTAAATGGAAAACTAAAAATTTAATTTTAAAAAATTTTGACGTTTGAAATATCACTTATGTGGTATCATTGGATCCAGAAAATTATACAGATTTCAAAAATTTAATAATATACAGTGTGTTCCATTTAAAAATCGAGTGATGGTATCACTTCCGGCAAAACCGGAAGTGAGAAACAAATCATTTTTAGGTCAAAAAGTGGCGCTTATTATGTTCATAGCATGTCCCAAATTTCAATGAATTACCTTTGAAACTAACGGAGATACGGGGGGTGTACCATGATCCTGTTACACCCGGTATATGGAATATTATAATTCAATAGGTAATTAATATAATTTTATTACTGTCTACTAAAATTGTTTTCCATTGAAGCCCCGATTTTTTGTCATCATATGATCTTCATTTACCAAGTAAAAATCATTACAGTGTTTCCAACATATACACTCAACGGCGAAAAAATTTAGCCAAATTGATCGCCCTGTAACGCAAGGCTATCCAAATTGATTCGCTGGACTGTATAGCTGAACAGAATTTACATAGTATTTTTTGTAGAATATTTGAGCGGATATATTATCTAATACAGGATACAGGGTCCGTCACCTAAAACTTCAAAGGCAGATAACTTCTTCAATTTTTGAGATAATTTAGTGCTCCTTACGTCAAATTGTAGGTAATCCCAATGTCTTTCGAAACAATCACACTCGATTTGAAAAAAATTGCGCCATTAAATGGCCGTCATTTGAAAATTCGTTTTACGGGTGCTTTTTTTTCTGAAACAACGACAAAATGTTATTGTTTTCCATAAATTTCATAAGCTTTGATCTGACAAATCACACAATGACATTAACGTCCGCAGATCGGACCAAGTTATCGTCCCGTGGAATTGTAGGAGGTGGACCCTGTATATTTTTGATGGAAATATTGATACATTTGCTTGTTTCACGTTTTGTTTCAATAAAATCAAATTGCCCCGGCAGCCACCTAGACCAAGCATTTTTTTCCAACAATGCGAACTGTGGCCTCGCGGCTGTGCCTTGCGGAACACCTCGTTTCGTTCACCGCATCTCGTTCAGCCGAGATTATCTGGACTATCGTCTCGCACGAAACAACAATGTACACTTTCTGCCCACTATTACCGTTGTTTACATTGTGAGAAAGGAGAGGAACGGGAGATTTCATGAATGAGTTTATCAGACATGGCATGGCCTTGCTTTTCTAGACATGGAAATGAATGAGTCTGTGGCCGGCCGATCTCTGCGATCTGAATTACACATAGAGTGGCGCTGTTGCCAGATGGACATCGCATTGAGAGAAATTACAGAAGAGGAGAGAGTTATAGGCTGAGTTTTCTCAACTTGTACAGGGTGTCCCACCTAAATGTATCACCCCCCTTTATCATCGTAGTTCTCAACATATTTTGGTCATTCAAAAACTTTTCTGGAATAATTTTTCAGGAATTTTTTCAACCTGAGCTCACTTTTTCCTTATATCAACAAGATACAGGGTGGCTCAATTTATTTTTCTTTTTCAAATGAGATCCATATTTTTATCCATAATTAGATCTAAATTCAAAAATATATCATCCATATATTATTATCGAATGAGAAATAGGATACAACCGCAGAACCGAGCGCAAAACATAAAAAAAATTTCTTGCGCCACCCTGTATTTGGTTGAAAATTCGTGAAAAATATTCCAGAAAAGTTTTTGACAGACGAAAATATGTTAAGAATTATGAGAATAAAAGAGGGTGACACTTTCAACTAGGACACCCTGTAAAAGGCAACCAAGAATCAAGCCTGTGTTTTCTCCATGAAGGCAAACCTCACAATGTCTTATATGATGATTTCAAGCTCGATTGTACAGGGTCTTCACGTATATTTTGAATCCCCCTTAAATTTCATTTTTCAAAAAGGGGTTTATTATATTTTTCTAGTAGATTTCATATACAGTGTCACACATAAAGTTCGCGACATATGGAAGTTTTTTTTTTATTAATAAATATAAAGAAAATTTGACTACGCAGTTAGTTTGTGCTTGAAAAATGAGTAAAATACAGCATCTTTCCATTTTTCATGT
Source organism: Chrysomela aeneicollis (assembly GCA_029955515.1). Classification (NCBI taxonomy): domain Eukaryota; kingdom Metazoa; phylum Arthropoda; class Insecta; order Coleoptera; family Chrysomelidae; genus Chrysomela; species Chrysomela aeneicollis. The sequence continues at coordinate 19,794,331 of JARUHQ010000009.1, read as the reverse complement.
TCTACTCTAAACCTGTCAAATTTGAATTTTTTTTTCGAAAATCAGTTTTTTTTTTAATTTCGAAAAATGCCAGAGAAAAAAGTTGATCAGTTTCCGATTTTATACATTTGTTCCAAATTTGGACTCTCTACTGTCACTTCGACTTTTTTCCATTTTTTTAATTTTTCGAATCTTTCGCTCTATCGATTCGAACAAAACATGATTCAAATTTCATAATTTTGATGAATATAAGACTTCAATATCATATCTTGCCCAGGAAATACCCACATTGGCCTGTTACCAGAAAATAAAAAAATGCATCTCCAGAAATTCGTCTTTGTTGTTGCAAAGTTCATGATGTGGATTTTCAATGTATGGACGTTGATATGTCAGTAATCGAATAAACGAATTTCTCTTCATTCTTATTACACTCGTATTTCTTTTTTCAAATAGATTTTTATCCGGTTTGATTATTTTTCTGACCAATAATTCAGTTACAAACAAATCCGAAATATCATACTTTTCTGTAAAGTAAACAATGACCTACAGTTTCATAACTATTCGAAAGACTTTCGTTCTAGCGATTTGTACTTGACATGATATAAAATTTCGTGATTTTAAACAATACAAAACTAACATCTCGGGATGAAAATAGTAGGTACTGATCAAATCGAAATAAAATTTTCACTTAGTAGTAGTCGAAGTGGCAGTAGAGAGTCCAAATTTGGAAAAAATGTTTAAAATTGGAAACTGAGCAACTTTTTCCTCTGGCATTTTTCGAAATTAAAAAATAACTGATTTTTTTGAGGATTTTCGAAAAAATGTCTAATTTGACAGGTTTAGCACATGAAATATGTAAAGATGCTGTATTATACTCATTTTTCAAGCACCTAACTGCGCGAAGTCAAATTTTCTTCACATCTATTAATAAAAAAAACTTACATATTTCGCGAACTTTATGTGTGACACTGTACATATATAAACAGAAAAACAGTTGAATATCTGAAAAAAAGTTATGGGCACCAAGCATTCATCAATTTGACAACAGATATTTCAATTATTTACATAGCTACCGTTACCATCTATGTCCCATTTAGCTCCGGATGAAATCTGAATTTCAACGTGAAGACTGAGCTTTTCCATTTAATTTCATATTTTATATTAGCTAGTAGGTATATGGAAAAATCGTAGGTGTACCAAATTCCTGAAACAATCTGGCAACATAGCATTTCAAAATGATCACGGGCAGTATACAGCGCGCCATTGCAATTCACAGAGCATGGTAAAGTTGCACTCTTTTTATTATTTGTTGCAGTTATATCGGCGTAACTACTGGTTTTACATCGATATTTATCGACGAAACCGGACATGTACTCGTAAACCCATGATTTCTCAAGTAGGACATTTTGAATTGATATGAATTTTTGTTCAATGAAATATCAGAGATAATGTTTATTGATTGAAATCTATAATGCTCTATTTAATAGCAGTGTCGATCTACATGAAAACTCAATTATCCAAAGCCATATATTGTCAGATGTCTCAGATGTTTGCTAAGACTATTGTACAGGGTGATTGTTTATATTTTACTCAATAGCTATCTCAGTTAATGTTGGTCCTACACAAAGACATTTAAACACTAGAGACTTCATCATATACGTTTTTGCGAGATCAGTCATCGTTCGATCCTTCTTTTCTGCCTCTTTTCCTCCAATTACATGTTTGCCAGATTATACGATTAATGCAATCTTGCAGCAAATTGATAAATTCACACAAAACAATAACTATACTTTACTGAAGCATAATTGTTTCATTTCCTTTCTATGAATCGGAGTTATCATCGAATCATAGTGTTTTTGATTTAATGATGTACATTCTGATGAAATCAATTCGTCTTTTATCACATTTCACCATACAAATCAGCACTTTCGGCAACGCCGCACTAGAACATTCGACTATTTTTACAAGTTTGACGCTTTCGAGGTTGCAGAATTGCCCTCTCATTTCGTTGATACCGATTTGAGTTATTTTGACCGTTTTACTTTTTTGTGAGTTTCAGAAACAATATTTGTGTGCGAATATTGTGCATTTGTGTGTTGTGTGTAAAAGGGTGGATCATTTTTACTTAAATTGGACTTTTCACGGTAGAACCAAAATAGAGGTTATGTTTATTAGACAGGGGCGTCCGGTCCAAAAGTAGGTTCCAGATTCGAAATATCCTGCTCTGACGGTAATGTAACGTTGATATTTCAAAAATATTGACAATGAGCACACATATTATGACTGCTTATTAGGTATTCTTAAACCTCCAGTCGAAACCTCACGAATCACATGAGATGATCTCAATCGCACAATGTAAACTGGAAGCACTGGCACATAACATCTCATCCCTCTGAAAATGTTCTCTTCAGTATTGAGGAAGTACAATCTCAAGTACCTACATGCTTAAAGGTGAGTGCTATTTTCCAATATATGGCAAGATATTCAACAGTGGAGAATTCACAATGCAGTACTCTTGCATTTAGCAGCATAATTTCAATGCAGCAAACACTGTTTATCCAATAATAATGTTCCTGAAATCTATACCTTTACGTCTCACCACTCTTTAACAGAATGTTGGGTAATCTAACTATATATACCTATCTATTATATGAATATATTTAGTAGTTCTATAAAAAAACTGAAATGGACTTAAGTTTCATTGATATAATTCCTTCCTTATAATTTGGATATCATTCACTACCTCATTTTGTATGTTCAGTATCAGTAGTATGTATAGATATATTTTCATTTCAGATGAGCAGTGATGAAATGATGAAAATTATCATAAAGGTACCTATACCTACACCTGATGATGTATATGGAACAGTTCAATGATCATTTATTATGGTAAGTTGTTTGAATGTTTCACAAAACTACTATGGTTTCGCTAGTTTTCTTCCTTCTATTTTCAGATATAATCAATATCATGTTATTTTTCAGTGTGATTAGCACCCAATTTTTGATGTAGCCAAGGTAAATACAATATGCTCTACTACTTACTACCACAGTTGTGTCCAGGGAATCTTTAAATTTCACATTTGCTTATGCTAAGAACTTTTGTGAAACATTTTTTGGTAAGTACTTGAGCAATGTGAATGCATACATACAACATAAAATATGAGATATATTAGATGTAGACGTGAACAATGTTTTATTCAAGAATAAATTGAAGAACTTTTTGCTTGAAAATGTATTTTATAGTGTTGAGGAATTTTATAATTGTTGATTTATGATAGTGAATCTAACATATTGTGTGTAAATATTTTGTTTTCATAACTTTACAATTTTAACAATTTATTTATGAACATTTTTTCTTCTTTGACTAGTCTGATAAGTTTTATACATTTGTGTATGTTCCATACCTTTGTATTGACTTTGATTGGCGAATAAATTCTATTCTATTCTATTTAGATTCTGATGCAAACAAGAAACTCAATTCATATTTTTTATTTATATATATTAATACCTCAGCTTATTGTAATGAAATTTCCAAAATCTTTATTTTGAAATTAGTGTCCTTCCCTCGGTCCTTACTTATTATTTTCTATTGATATAAAATTAATCAAAATTATTCAATCTGCTGTTTTCCTCTATAGGTTTTTGGCTTTCAAACTATTATTTTTTATTTTCTATAACATTTTTTAGATACTGCTGAGTAGCCTCGAATGATTCTATTTGTTTCAGAGTGAAAATGTATCTCTTTTCAATATTATATTGGGACTTGATACCTGTGAATACTCATGAAGAACTGGATGGGGTTCAAAGGATGGTTTCAACTTCAGAAGTAGTCAAAAGAATCTACAAATATAGAAATAAACATCAAGAAAAATTATATTCAACCTTTATTCATTTATTTTTTCACTCTATTTGAAAGGACCTACTTCAAATAAGACCAATTTGTTTCATTTTTTCAAGTACATCACAAGAAACTTCACATTCACTACTGAATATTCATCTAGTTTGGTTCTTCAAAAAACTTGTTTGCATTCCTCTCATTGATGGTAGCCTCAAATAGCAAATTGAAAGTTTCAACACTGTTGTAAACCTGGTTTCATCTGAAAAAAAAGGAGATTTTTTAACTTAATAAATTTGTTTAAATATTGAGTACAAAAAATAGTTGATTGAAATTTTATTCATTACATATTGTTTTATAATTGTTTTTGTACATGTATATATACTATACAAGATATAATAAATATACATTATTATATAATTTAGTTTATGTTGATATTTATTTATACTTATAGGTACTTCTATGTATAAATTTTCATGTATTGTGCATAAATATAGTATGATTTATGTGTAGATATATTGAAGCTTGATAATTTTTCACTATGCAATCATATTTTTCAAACTTATATGATTGCTTTGAGAAAACCGGATTACCACATCATATATTTTTTATTTTATGAATGAATAAATATTCATGTCCTAGGTATTAAAAATTCAATCTTATTCTGTATTTCTTTTGTTGAAACTCATTTCAATCTGGATTAAGAGTGAGAACAGGTTGAAATTTCATGCTATTCTAAATGAATACATGGAAAGCTGGAAAAATTACACATACCTGTTATAAATGAGTGAAATCAGTTGCTCAGTTCAAAAGGTATGGTTAATAGGTAACTTATCCAAATGATTGAAACTTCATGAAAGAGCATGCATGGTTTTGAACATTCTTCCTCTGGACTAGTCTGGACATAATTAGTTGGCATCATCATCAAATCATCAGCTGGTTCCTACAAAATCAAATTAAAAATGAGAAATAGTTATTAAATGAATATAAAATACTTTGAATGCCCTAGAAACTGATATGAGAATATGTATAATACCTGCACATCTGAGATCAGCTCTTAATAGGTATAAATTGAAGTGTGTAGTAAATATTTAAGGAAATATCAAGCAGTTTGTAATTAATGTAGGTAGTAGCAATCATATACATTTAGGTTAAATGTTGCCAAATAATAATATATCTATGTAAACATAATCAAGGGCTATACATAATATGTTATTTTCAAGGGTATAATCAACATCAGTTTATCACCAGTCCAAGATTTCTCACAGCAGGGGTTTCAAAAAGCAAAAATACTACTTATTATAATATCTATATCATACAAGGATGAGAAGAATAGAAGAGAAAACACTCGATAAATCAGTTCACTACCCAATACAGTACAGAAAGACTTACCTCGAACCTTTTTAAGGTATATGTTTTCCCATTTCCAGTATCAGAATGGTTAGCACAAGTGCCACAATATTCAGCAGTGATCTCTGTAGATATTCTGATGCTAAAATGAATCATGTTACCACAAAGATTCTTCAAACAAACTATTAGTATATTTTCTTACCCATGCTTTCCAAAATTGTAGTCAACCATGTCTGGTGTGAAGAAATGAAATCCTATCACTTTATATTGTTTAGTTTCAGTAGTAGGTAGATAATGGAACGGCACAAAGTCGTGGATGCATTTTCGTGGAAATATAAAAGTTTGAAAGAAACAAGAAGTATTTTGAAGGAAAAAAATACAGATGTGACATTTACATGACTCATGACTGACACGCCAGCATGCCACTGACGATGATAAGAACCTTCAAACATACATTGTTGCCGAGGCGCCCTGTGCGTATATTTTTCTCTCTTGCACTCGTTGCAAACATCCATACAATGACTGATCGGCTTGGAAACCGATTTAACAATGGAACGTTAAGTCTCCTGTATTTGAATGTCTTTGGTCCTACATAAACGTTCAAATGAAAATATATTTAGCATGTTTTATGGATATTCAGAATTCATTACAAGGAAATGCAAAAAACCATAGTTTACCTAAAAATTTTACAACAACTGGCATTTTCCCAATCGGTAGAACTCTTTTTCTGATTCTAAATATATATACTTTATTGAGGTTATCTATCGGTTTTCGGAAGAGATAGATTTTTCGTATAAATCTATAAGAAAGCTGCAGAACGCTAGACGACAATGCTGCGATTGGCTTATATAAAAGTAGCCATGGATAATAAAACAAATTTAATTGTATTGTTTAACATTGAATATTTTTTTTATCTATAGGTTGGGAGTTGTTATAGCAAAAATTATATATTCTGAGGTAGAAAAAGTTGATATTGTATCAGTTTTTATAAAAACTAATCAAAACCAACGCGCGTCGTGGCGCAACTATACCGTAACAGAAGATTTCCTAGTGAGAAAACATTTGCCAACTTTTGTAAACTTTTACGAAATACTGGTTCATTGAAACTTTCCATTTACTATCGATTGGTATTTAATTGAAACAGAGACAGGGTGTCAGAATTTTTATTTTTGCACCACCCTGTATTTGTTTCTATTGAATGTCAGTAGATAGTAAATACAAAGTTGAGATAGGGACATGTGAGCCGTTTTTAGCGAAAATAAATAGTTTCGACACAAAAAATTCCTAAAGTTGAAAAATCTCGATATTTCACACCCTATATCTCTGTTATCATTCACCCTAGACCCCAAGTATGATGCATTGACGGAATCAGCTCTTCAGGGAGAATTCAAAAATATAACAAAATATAGGGTATTCCATTCGAAATAACAAAGTTGTTGCTACTTTTTGGTAGAAGCGGCAACGCCGCAACGCTGAAAATATTTTCATCGAATAGAAATCCTCATCCTGTGCCTGTTGCAAAATTTTCAAAAAATTGTCTCTCTTCGTTCTACAATCTAGATACTTCTAATAGACGGTCAAAAAAATCACCCGTATAATAAATAGGAGTTAAGTGAGGTAGGCATCATCTGGCATCCCAGCTAACCAGCTAGATCTCCGCATCTGGTTCCTATAGACGTCTACTCCATCCTACAATGGTAATATTGAAGATGAAGAGGAATTTTTGTAGAATTGCTTAACGATATGAACTGATGGAAAGAATGAGCATTGGAATAAATTATGAATAGTTGAAAAGGTATTTCATTTGTTATCATAATGATAATGTCGTAGCACATATTGAAAGAATCATCTATGAATGCAGTTTTAATGATTATAGCTGGTTCATTCATGATAAATGAATCGTTTTTTTCATATGGAAAAACAATCGTGTTTATCCAGTACGCGAACCTGGGCCTAAGATACGGAAGTTTTCACTAGGAGCTTGTCTCTAATCTAATCTCCCTCTAGAGTCTAGATATCATGAACATGTACATTATAGATGAAAACTGGAAAAGCGATGAATTGGACAAAAATTTTTGAAAGATAATAAAATAGTCTAAAAATATCAAACATAGTTTGAAATGAATGTCTGGTAGACTACGAGTAGAATACAACTACTTTCCTGGTAAATACCACGCAGAACATTAAATTATATCTGCTCGTAGTCCATGCAACGATTCACGTTGTGATCTGCATTTATTCTGGTTACTTTCGTTGAATTTTGAAATTTTATTTCAAAGTTTCTCATAGCTACCTGTTTTATTTTCCATGGTTAAAAAGAAATTATTATCTCTATATAGTCGAAAACATCAATAGAGAAACTGATAATCAAGAAAAAAAAAAGGTACATACAAGAAAAAATATACAAATATTTGGAAAAAAGTTTGGGTTTTGTTGTTGAAGAAGAAAATGTGGAATTATGCCAATTCATATAATGTTTTCCAAAACAATATAATTGTTTATTTATTTTTCGGAAATCGGATAAAAAGTGTATACCTACATATTTGTAGATTTTGAAGATGATAATTTCCTGGAATTTTGCTGTTGTCATAATGTTGTAAAAATGTTAAACTGTCTTTATTTTGAAAATAATTTGATCAAAAATAAACTATGGAAATTATTATTATTGTGGTTCTTCAATTAAAATAGGTAACAAATTCATGTCCAAGTATATATTGAACAATATAAAACACCCCCAGTTATTTTCATTCTGAAATTCATTCATTCAAATTAATATCCCTTAACAAATATGCGTAGACTTGATTCAACAAATTGATAGATTGGTTTCACGGATAAATTGAATTATTAACTGATCAATTGGAATCGAGACAATTTCCCCTCATGGTTTCACTGCTCGATTAGTGAATTGAATTGTGTTGTAAAATGATTAATTCATGAGATCATGACACGTATGTTTCATCACATTCTTCTTATAATAATGATAATAATAATATAAGATTTTTTTTGAATCATGAAACTCAGTAAATATCGACAATTTAAAACAAATCGATTATTTAGAAGGATATCACAATACTTTATGCACCCGGACTTATGCTAGCAAAAGGCATCAGAGTTAGCGCTTTGCCTGCTAACATAGTTAGCAGGTGTGCACTCTCTTATACTCAACCTTAATCTTTGTATATAGCACAAAAATATCACAAATTATAGCCAACATATTCACGAAATAGCATTATTTGTAAATGATAAGCTGTGTGTTTCCTGTGTAAAAACAAGAGGGAAAAAAAGGAAAAGAAGGAAGAAGCGAAGAAAACAAGAGGAACTGAAATAAAATACAATGTCTATCAAATTTAGCGCTTGTAAATTTTTGCCCTAATCATATGATTTTCTAATTCCTAGAAACAACAATTCTGTATTGTCTGCTGCATTGATTGAAATTTGTGATTGTATTATTGTTTCATTCTAACTCAAAATAATCTTGAGATTATCGGTTCGCAATTGGTTTTTCACCCATCATGATTTTTACATGTGCATTTAATTACAATCGAGACAAAATTCAAAAAATCAAATGATGATCTTTATAATAAGCAACTGAGACGGACACTCTTTGAAATTAATAACTATCCAAATGAAATTTATATCATCCTGGCTTCAAGAGAAAATTCATGCCCGAAATTCGTATATTTTGAAGAAACGTATAACAACTTTCCTACCCAAAACCAGTAGCTGTTACTAATTCAATGTCTACCATCTTTCGATACTCTGGTCATTCAAGGAAATAAAACAGGAGATTATTCAAGCATTTCGAACGATCTAATGATAATTAATCTAATTTGTCTATAATGATACAGCCTGAAGCTGGGATGGGCAGTTTAGCCCGTGAAACAGTTTGTTTTTTATGCCGATGTGCACAGTTCGATGTTCTCACTCTTTAATTAGTTTTTCGGATGACTATTTAAATTTTATTCTCGTATTAGTTAACACGCGTGGGAAAGTTCTATGGAATTATTTGAATGCAATTTCTCTTGATAAGTTATAGCTTTGGACCATTCAATAATTTGGAATGAATATTTCATCTAATACTTTGGTGTCAATTGTTTGATTACCACTACGTATACTGAAACTATAAATAATATCTAGAAGAATATAAGCACAGACATATTGGTAATCTAGACTCCAGTGGATTCAGATCTGGAGACTGTGGAAGCCGCGCTACTGGTCCAGTACTGGTTTATCTCGTTTTCTATCGGACTGCTATTATTTTTTTACCAATACGACTTCTTGTGTAACACTGCATTATGTGGTGAAAATATATCGGATAAGAAGTGATCAAAAAGAGAATTTACCGAGAAATTTAGTTAATTTTCGCATATTATATACAAGTTAGCTCGCAAGTTACAGGTTACAATATGTAATAATTATTTTGTTCGGTCAAAGGAAAATTTCAGTAGATATTTCCAAGAAGAATACCTACCTACATTCACATCCGTGATCATATAGAATTTTATTAACAAAAAGTTCAAAATGAGATGTGTGGAATATGCAATCAAAATAATAATAAGAAAAAACGGTACAATGATATTTCGAACAATATAACTACTAAAATAACAATAAACTCTAAACATGTAACGAATATTTCGTTCCATCTGCGGAATTAGTTTTAATTTAAAAAACTTGTATACACTTTTTGCATCTCTCCGCTGTATCGTATCAATATACACTGCTAAATGCGAATCCTTTGGTCACGCATGATATACTGATAAAAATCTAGGTGACAGCGAGAGAGATGGGATATGAACAGGTGAATTGATATCTGGTAGGTCCGACCTTTTTCCTTTTTGAATCTGAAAATGTTTCTGAAATATAGAGGAATCGACGACATTTGGTTGGTTTAAATGATGTTATGAATATTTTATCATCCAGTAATTGAGATATTTTACGTATTTACTTTGATTTTGAGACGGCTTGAAATGAACCATTAAGATAATAATAATAATAATAATATATTTGCCAAAAAACAGGTAATCGGGTGATACATATAGAAATTCTGAGAACAATTTCAAAGCAAATATATGAAAAACCCATCATCACGTGTATCATCATTTCGTAATTATTTTCCTTATGAATATCCAGATCACAACAACCAATTAAGTATGAAAATTAATTATTGCTGATTTGCTTTAATCAACGCAGCTTGCTTGTAGTTTGTGGCTATATTTTTTTATTTGGGTGAATTTTCAAAAAGGAGCGTTTCGAACACTCGTGATGATAATACAGGGTGTGAGATTCACAACGCTCAAATTTCTTGCTCCCTTTAAGGAATGAATTTTCAAAAATCAATTCTTAGCGCTGACCTACTCCTATCTAAAATTGAACTCCTGTGCGAAGTTCAATATTTCTGGACAAACCGAATCTTCGCTTTTCGTTGCCTATAATATATGAGTCATTGTTAAGAGTTTTATCAAGTACCTATTGATCATTTCATAAAAATTCCAGAACGTAACTTATTTTATCTCCCATGTTTATTTTGATATGTCATTAGAGATTAATTTTATTACATTATAATATGATAAAGGAGAAACCTCAAAAAACGCTTGAGGAAAAGTAAATTGTACCTACCTACTGTATGAAACGAAATTTATGAATGACAATAGGCTATAATTCCACAATTCCATTATTCGAACGTATACACCCCAATAAAGCTCCTTTTTTTCTCAGAGCTTCGTAGATTTTTGAAAAATATATTGAAATTGATTATGGTTCACACAGCGTAGAAACCTGACGATATTTTGGAATGTTTTCTGTCTTTGACGCTATCTAAAACTATTTAATTTTCCACGTTCTTTACACGACTATCACAAAAACAAATAGAGGGTGATGCAAAATTCAAAATTTTGAACCACCCGTATTTGTTTCAATTAAATATCAATCGATAGTAAATGGAAAGTTGAGATAGGGACATGTAAGCCGTTTTGAGCAAGAATGGATAGTTTCGGCACAAAAAATTCCTAAATTTGAAAAATCTCGATTTTTCACACCCTATATCTCTGTAATCTTAAGCGCTATACCCCAAGTATGATAGATCGACGAAATCAGCTCTTCAGGAAGAATCTGAAAATGAAATAAAATACAGGGTGTTGCATTTAAAATAAGAAAGTTGATATTGGCCACTGTGGCATGACACACCCTGTATAAAGAGTTTTTTTTTTGAAAAAAAAGCGCAACTAAAGATACAAATCGACGGGTCCGAGCGTTTTTCCTAAAACGCCACCGTTTATTTATTAACGAATTTATTCCATTTGGCTGGTACACACTGTATATCCAGATCCGGACTATTTACCTATCTATATCAACTAATCAAAAACATATGATAGATTCAGCCATGTCGGTTTAGCCCCTCAAACAGCAGCTTTAACTCTGATAACCGGAAATGCAGAACAACACGGACATCGGTGATTACGCGTAGGCTTTTTTAAAAACCGGATGTCAAACGTTACTCGTAATAATTACGAAAGCACGGCACGCACTCAGGTGTCGAGTTGTGCGAGTAAAGAAAATGATAGAAAAAAATAGTGGTGAGAAAATGCCTAGGAGTCATTATGAGTCGATATAGTTTCATTAAAAACGAGCTCCACAACATTTTTTATTTCAAATCCATCAAGATTTGAGTCTATTTACGGAATTGTTCTGGGAGATTTTAGAAAAATTGATTTCTCTTGAGCATGAGCAAAACACTATAGTTGTTTAATTTACCACGGCGGTAAAAGTAATGACATCAAATCAGCGTAATTCATAAGACCATCAATGATAGTTCCTAAATTGCAAGCGGAAAGCTATCCACAAACTGAAAGTGACAGAAACGAAATCAATGAGAAAAATATCCCACATATACGATATCATGACAATCCTTAACACAATCCTTCCTGTTAATATATTTAATAATATACTAATACATTTCGAACTCATTTATTTTATTTCTCTAGACAGATGATCTCTGATAAAATCAGATCTATATTGATACAACCAAAACGACATCAACAGCATCAACTACAACTTAATCAACTAACTTCTATATATATCAGATGACACTTGACAGGCAGTCTCACAGTTCACAGATTATGTAGCCAAGAACTATGGAACAATTCATTTGAGAATGACAGATGACATCGACAATCACCAACATAAATATATCATGCCATATTCTAACACTTCCAACAAACTTCTATACCACACCACGCTGGAAATGCTAAAACAAATGACAAAAAAAGTGTGTTTGAAGTGTTTTTGACCGCCAACTTAGTTGCAACCCTCTAAGTCTCATTGAGACTTGTATGTTGGTGTTGTTCTTCTTAAATTTCTAGAGATCGTATGCCTCGGGGAACACCTCCCTAGGCAATGAGTTCCAAAGTCTTGATGTTCGTTGGATGAACGAGTCTTTGGAAAGGGACGTTCTGCAGGTCTCTAAAGTGACAACGAAGGGGTGTGAAGACTGAACTTGACGGGTTAATCTCGAAGAGACTGCTAATGTAGGAACGATTGTTGATATTTCAGAAGAGCATCGCCCATGAAAATATCTATAAAACAGAGATAAATCGCCAACCCTTCTTCGGTGTTCCAGAGAAGTGAGCGAGTTTGTAAGCGAGGCATCACCGACGAGACGAATTGTCTTTTTCTGGACAGAATCAAAAGTAAATGTATTTATAGAGTGTGATACTTCATGACGTTCCACCCAGTACAGTACTTTTTGTGACACAACCGCGTCACAAAGAAAACTTTCACAATACGAAAGATTGATCATTCCAAATATACAGGGTGTCCCACTTGGAGAATATTAAAATAAAAAGTTATACAGAGTATCCCGTATCGATATGATCAAATTTTGGTTCGAAGTTACAGATCTATGAATATCATTGTCAGACCATAAAAATGATGTACCTACTCCTGAAGTCGATAAAAACCAATTTCATTTGGATAAATATTCAATCAATAATAAATTTTATTTGAGTTTACAAAAATGGGGTCAAGTTTTGAACAATTAAAAATATCTAAACTAGAACGAACTCCTCCGATGTCCCCGGTATAGAAATTTTCAGGAAACAAGTCCTAAAAATCCTACATTACACCTCGATAGCAGTGAGTCCGATTCTTCAGATATACAGGGTGTTCCAACTCTATTTTCACAGCCAAGAATCTCAACTGACGAAAAATGCAAAGAAAATGTTGTAGTTATAGATTAAAGAATTGTGTTTTGTCCCCATCACAATCATTTTTGTTGTGTGCATGTTCATTATTCACTAATACATTGTTAATTTAATTCATTCAACCCAAACGAACTAATTCTCGAATACCCCCGGTATAATTGCGCGAGAATGCCTTTAAAGTTCTTAGCCTCGACACGAAAGATAGAACGGTTTTTTCTCGAACTGGACTGCATCAATTAATTTCTTTTTCGTGCCTTATCAGCAAATTCAAAATCAAAGAGTGATTCCGGCCCTTTCTCCATCAGTGTGCTGGCAATCCTGAGACATTGTGCAGTTTGATCGAGTAAAAAAAGGTAAGAATTTTAAAGGCTCGTTACGTTTTTGGTTTATTGCAATCCTCGTTTACAGTACATTTATCTCTCCTGAGTTTATTTCAAAATCATTATTCATTTCAAAACAATTGTCTAAGCCAGTTTTCACATCAGGGTATTGATAATGTATACGAATAATGGTACAACATTCATCTTCACTTGATAATATCTACACACTAGTGTGGTAATAGAATCAAAAAGCTCTAATGCGGTGATGAAGTTTCAAATCACTAAATCACAGTCATTACTTGACACTTGTAGACAATAATATAGGTACATACATAACCAAAGGGCACAATAATTTCACTCATTCAGAATTTCAGATGCTTTTAGAAAGCCAGCAAATATCTGCATTATTTACTTTCGCTTTGTTACCTGGGCTCTAGAGGCGGTATAGGAGTCAAATAAGCCACAGTCCAGGAATAACTGAAAAAAAGTTGTTTGAACTTGAGCCAAAAGACAGACATCAAAGCCCACAGCTGAATGGAATGGGCGACTACATCAATACTTGCTTCGTGGGTAATTCGGTTATTAAAGGTAGAGCCCCTTGTGTATTACTTGAAAGTATAGTATATTAAGTATGGAGAACGGTAAGGGTTTTATACCGATCGAAGTCAATTGTTTGGAGGAGGAGCGGAGCGACGACTCCGATTATTGTCCGAGATCGGTTACCCTTAACGTTCGACATGCTTATAACGTTTTTTGCACGATTGATACCATTATAAATTATAAAATAAATTGAAATTAAGAGATTTTTTAACTCGACGGAAAGTGAATTACTTACCGTCGAGTTGGAGTACCTACTTACCGTCGAGTTGCTAGTAAATGTCACCTACTGACGTAAAATCTGTCACGGTAAACAGTCAAAAATGATCAATCGTGCAAAAATATATATTAGGGTCGCTAGCCTCAGGTGAACATTCGGATATGTTGATTTGTTATGTATCAACAAATGATATTTATGTGTCTTTGTTGGATTGAGTACGTAGGTATTTGCTGAAAAAAAAATCGTGCATATTCATTCCGAGACAAAAACTTACTCTGGTCCACAAAACATTCGAATAATACTGAGGATAGTAAAGCGAATTCAACTAAGCTTCTCAACTATTCTTGTGTCGATTATGAGAAACAAAAACTTCAGTACATAAGAATAACTTATTTTTTAAAATGACTGGTATAACCCTTGATATTTTTGTGAAACGCATCTTCCATTCATAAAAAGGAATTTTCTCGTGTATAACATAATTTTTCTATTTTGGTTGTATATAATGAAGTCATTGTGCAACGCAAATGCGTGTCGAAATAGACTCTATTTCGATAAGCATTTTTTATTATTCGGAGATTGGTACAATCGAACTGTCAAATGAAAGTCAGAAGAGTTAGGCCCAGTTTACCTACTTCTGAGCGATTTGGATTTGGTGATATTAGCAGTGAAAAACTCAATATTTTAATTGGTACATTTCAATTCAGAGTGTAATTTGATTTAAATTCACCAATAAAAACAATAACAACATTGAATTTTTCACCGGTGGTATTGCAATAATCAAAATCGCTCAACTGTGAACTGGGCTTTACGCTTGTGCGTCAGATTTTAATTATTTCCATGTCATCATTGTTACCAATCGAAGATGTTTATGTAATTTATAGATTTTAAATCCATTTTTTTCCTTCAAAATAGAAAAAATTACGTATGACACACGTTTTATAAGACACGTTGTCGCACTTGTTCACTTGGAGCACTCCTCGCTTCGCTCGTCGTACTTCAAACAACGCGTGCGACAAAATAGCGTCTTATAAAACTTGTATCATAATATACTATTTCCTATTTTGGTTCTATAATGAAGTCATTATGAAACGCAAATGCGTATCGAAGCAACCTCTGTTTCGATACACATTTTTTATTATTTGGAGATTGGTACAATCTGTCAAATGAAAATCATAAGAGTTAGCCCCATCTTACTTCTGAGCGATTTTAGATTTGGTGCTAGTAGCAGTGAAAAACTCAATGTTTTTATTGGTAAATTTCAATTCAGATTGTAATTTGTTTTAAATTGACGAATAAAAACAATAACACCATTGCATTTTTCACCGCTGGTATCGCAACAGTAAACAGGGCTTCATGCTTGTGCGTCAGATTTAAAATATTTCAATGTCATCATTGTTACCAATCGAAGATGTTTCTGTTATTTATCGGTATTAAATAATTTTTTTTCAATAAACGGCTTTGAATTAATGCAAAATAGAAAAAAATTTACATGACACATGTTTTATAAGACACGTTGTCGCACTTGTTCCCTTATTGGAGCAGTCCTCGCTTCCTATTTTGTCGTGTATTTTCAAATTTTGCAATATGTGCAACCGCTTCAATTTCAATCAAATTGTCTATAAAATTGAGTAATATGTGTGAACTAACAGTGATAATTCAAAAAATATTTTGAAAAAATTCTCAAGCTATCTCGGTATTTACCATTGATTGTGCTTCATAATTCTTGTGTAAATAATTAGATCAACTTTTTGTTGAAACAAATTCAAATTGAAATTTTTTTAGATACAAGGACCTTCATGAATATTGAACAA
The DNA here is from genome assembly GCA_029955515.1 of Chrysomela aeneicollis. Classification (NCBI taxonomy): domain Eukaryota; kingdom Metazoa; phylum Arthropoda; class Insecta; order Coleoptera; family Chrysomelidae; genus Chrysomela; species Chrysomela aeneicollis. The sequence continues at coordinate 19,778,021 of JARUHQ010000009.1, read as the reverse complement.
TAAACAGTATCTGGATTATACTGTCCTGAAGATATTTCAGTGGCCTCTTATAACGCAGCAACAATTTTTTTTCTTGCTTGGCTTTCACCTAATTCAACATGTAACTGGAATAACTGGATGCACTCAAAAAAGACACACAGTCGGAATTTCATTAAAAAGCGCTCGTTCCAAAAGATCTACAAGATGGCTTCGCGCTCGACTTACTCCTATTCTACTGGAAACATCGAAAATAGGTCCCGATTTTTAGGAACTCCAGAACATTACGAACTCTGATACTTAATCACGCGTAACCTTTTTTTTAAGAGCATTTGGGAGAAATGTGACAGCAAACATGATACTTATAGGCGTATAGATCAAGTAAATGAGGGTTAAGAGAAGGGCGTTAAAAAATAGTGGCATTATTTGTTGTTTTGTTTGTGCGTTAGAAAATGTGTTATTTCTGAATGGTCGGAATTTCACCGATTTCGACAAAAATGTTGATAATGTCGGTGCTTGAGATTAATAGTACATGGCTTCTAAAAATGAACGTTACATCGTTGAAATGTTTTTTCCAATTTGTTTGTTTAGGTAAGCTCAGTCTACTAGAAAAAATCACACTGTTGACAAAATATATAAGAATATATAGTGTGACCCATTTAAGATGGTAGCATCCTTATGTAAAAACATATAAATACATACATATAAACTTTTCAATCGATCGAAATGAATAAATTTTAATTATCGCATAACTTTTTCACAAACAGGATTATATGAATTATTTGTTGGCAAATTTTATCCTAAGTGACATATTTGTCAATACTCATTTCCAAAAAAACTTTTTAATTGATACGAGTAGACAGATTTCAATGAAGTTCCGATCAGTGATGAATGGAGACTTCTTGAATCCAGTGGTGTAGTAAAAACTTCGACAAGAAGTCTGAAATCGAATCGATGAGTTAATTAAACGAATAAATTTATTTCCCTTAGCGTATAGTGGTGCAAGAAAATCGCTCACTTCGATTTTCGACATTGGAAAACAATAATGGATGGAGATGAAATTTGGTGGTCAGATAGACTTTTCAAGTGTCTATCTAAAGAAAACATCATGCCAATCGGTTGAAAAATATTTGTTTTATGAGAGTAATGCAATTTTTAATGGGTCACCCTGCATCAATATTGTTGTATTGGGAGATGAATCTGAACGAAATGTTTTCACTAATTTTTTTCGTTAATTTTATATTATTCAGAAGATCTGGGGCAAAATTTTGTATTATGCCAACGTTGAGTCTGTGTTGAGATACGGTATCATATTGTGGGGTAGGAATAGTCAGATTCAAAACACGTTTATGGTTCAAAAAAGATTGCTGAGGATTATCAACATAAGTTACAGGGAAACATGCAGATCAGTATTCAAATCAGAAGGCTTTATGACTGTCTACGCACTGTACATCTATGAGTGTCTTACGTTCTTCTCTAAAAATAGAGATAAATTCAAACATGGAGTAAGCCATCAATACAATACTAGAACGACAGATATGAATTATCCGATACACCAAAGTACCAATTTTATGTGTATAAAATTTTTCAATAAATTGCATGATAATATAAAAGCCATCAAAAGTTTAAAAGTTTTCAAATCTGGAATTAAAAAATTGTTAATTATATTAGAACCCTACAGCATAAATGACTTTTTAGAAATTTAATGCAATGTTTTTGCTTAAGAAAGTGTAGTTATGACGTCATTTCTTTTTGTGTATATTGTATCATTCATGTACATGATCTGAAATAGAGGAAGTTATTATTATTATCGTCACTGAAAAATTTATGAGAGATTTCGTAGTTTTTCCAGAATTAATATTTGATTGATACTGTACGATCTTTAAATTTCCAAATCAGTGCTAGGGGATAATATACCCTTGCTTCCCCCAATAAACACACCACTGTCAGTTCACCCAATAGAGACATGAAACGACAATACCATCATAACCATCCATAACCTACGGTTTGATTACTCAGAAATCTTGTTATCAGAATTATGATAACGCGGTGCTCTTTGAAGCCATCTTAAATTCTCCGAATAAAATTTATTGTCTGAGATAAGATATTTCCGATTTATGCCTACGGTTTGCAAAAGAACGTTTGAAGCGTAAATATGACCTCCTTCAATCGAATAATTCAGTAATTCATCAGATATTTTTTGTTTTTCTCGCCTTTGGGTATAGATGTTGGACGAAAACTGAAACAGTTTAAAAACTTTTTCAACCGCCAACTTAGATTTTACCGTGGAATTGATATCTACATTCATAGGCACCAAAAATGCGAATCGTAAAAACACAATAATTATTGATGACTTATAAAAACGATCCCATTCTATCCCATTCTATCAGTGGTCAAATTCATTCATAGATTTTTGATGTCAGCTTGTCACTTGTCAATATTTATACTATTCTATGATGTTCATTGTAAGATTACTTTCACTTTTATAAATTCCTCGAAACATGTCCTTCGTTCTAATGTGAGTCTGTTGACGAATAAATTTAATAATTTTGGTGAAGATAGACTGCAAGTTTTACCCCCAGTTTTCCTCTTTTAAATGTTAGCCCTGACACTATATTTATAAATCCATTATGAAACAATCGTAATCGTCCCGTAAAAAGCAATGGAAATAATTAATTGATATGCTATTCTCGAGTCACGCGACAATTCAAAATGATTTATCGAGACTTCGGAATTTTTTCGGTTGTGTAGCTTCCACATAAGTTCTTGAATGAATTTTTCTTCTAATGGAACAACGAATAACGAAAAAGTAGTGAATGAAGGATGAAGCCATTAACAAGCTATATACAAAACGACAACAAATGCAGTAGGACATCGTAAATCTATCAGCGCAATACCAGTGGCGTATCAATAATTAAAAAAAAATTACAATTACTACTATTGGTATTCAAGACAAGTGTTGATGTACCAAGAGCCTCCTAGTCTTCTAAAATATTACCACCATTGTGGCTGACGACAATCTAGCCTTGACCAATTTTCTGGAAGGAAGAGGCCAATTAGACAAAACAAAAATAAAAGAACTATTATTACTTGTTTTTACAGCCGCACTAGGGCGTTATGAGTGTATTTATAGCGACCATATCTGGAGGTAAAATGAACAAATAATATTCAAGTAAAAAATAATAGTTATTCATGGTACAGTGTGTTATGTTGATAATAAGTCACACGAGGCCGCCAGGCATAAATGCTCAAGTGACTTAAGAAAATACAGGGTGGCCCATCGAAAACGTACCGCAAGGCATTACAGGCTGGAAAAGAACTTTTCGATAAAATCCGAAAACAGTACAAGTTTGTTTGTCAGGGGGACACATTTTGACGTCACAAGCATAGTAAAACCTTCAATCCCCTAAGTAGGGGTGTCACCTCAAACTTTTTTTCAAATGAAAACGAGGGTCAAGCGAAACCTCTTTAGAAAAGGCTTGTCATTCCCTATACAGTGCTGCGTAGATTTTTCAAATCGGTCTACTCTTTCAGAAAATATGGAGCGTTGAAACTACAACCATCATGTGGGACGAGAAATACAAAAATCGGTTCAAATGTACGTTATTGCGATAAGTTCCTTCAAATAAATTCGCTGTTTTTGCCGATGCACAGATTTTTTTAGGCTCATTTTAGAGTGTAAAAAATGAATAAATGCCTTGCGGTACGTTTTCGATGGGCCAGCTTGTATAATATAACACATGAGTGACATACAATGTTTTATCCAACAAGTGAAAGAAATCGTTTTTTATGAGATAATAATTAATAAGTTTTGTGATAAAATCAAAGCTACTTGCGTCTCAATACCATAAATGTAAGAATGACTTGACAATGACTTTCCACATTTCGGTCTTCTAGCAATACAGCAGCTATACCAATATGGAAGTGTCTGGTTCCAATGAACCAACGAATTTCAACATGATTTCAAATTCGAATAAACTGTTAGCGCTTCCTTCAATTTCAATATCAATAATGTGAATACTACGTGAGTTATATACTACCAGTGTGTTATTTCAAAGTTTACTTGTCTAAAATGATATTAATAATGACAGTCATAACTGTCATGTGAAGGAAAATAGTATATTTTATAAGTTTTATAAGACGCTATTTTGTCGCACGCGTTGTTTGAGTACGACGAGCGAAGCGAGGAGTGCTCCAAGTGAACAAGTGCGACAATAAGTCTTATAAAACGTGTGTCATATGCAATTTTTTCTATATTTGAATTGATTTGAAGACAAAAATGGATTTAATATCGATAAATAACAGAAACATCTTCGATTGGTAACAATGATGACATTGAAATAATTCAAATCTGGCGCACAAGCGTGAAGCCCAGTTTACAGTTGAGCGATTTTGATTTTTGCAATACCAGCGGTGGAAAATTCAATGTTGTTATTGTTTTTATTGATCAATTTAAATCAAATTACACTCTGAATTGAAATTTAACAATTAAAACATTGAGTTTTTCACTGCTAATATCACCAAATCCAAATCGCTCAAAAGTAAACTGGGCCTGAAACTCTTCTGACTTTCATTTGACAGTTCGATTGTACCAATCTCCGAATGATAAAAAATGCGTATCGAAATAGAGGCTATTTCGACACGCATTTGCGTTGCACAATGACTTCATTATACAACCAAAATAGAAAATAGTATATTATGATACAAGTTTTATAAGACTTTTTTTCGCACGCGTTGTCATATACAATTTTTTCTATTTTGCATTAATTTGAAGTCTTTTATTGAAAAAAAAAATTGATTTAATATCGATAAATTACATAAACATCTTCGATTGGTAACAATAATGAAATTTAAATGAAATATTTAAAATCTGATTTTGGTACTTGTGCTACCAGCGGTAGAAAATGCAATGTTCTTATTGTTTTCATTGGTCAATTCAAATCAAACCACAGTATGAATTATAATTCACCAATAGAATATTGAGTTTTTCACTGCTAGTATCGCCAAAGCCAAAATAGCCTAGGAATAAACTGGGCTTTACTCTTCTGATGATTGTCATTTGACAGTTCGATTGTACCAACCTCCGAATAATAAAAAATGCGCCGACCCTGGCATCTTCAACCCACACGCATCAAATATGCGCGGTCTCGTGCAATGGGGCCCACTCTCGTATGCACACGGCGGGCCGTGGCTACCCTGTCCCCCCCCCCCCCCACTAGACGAGGCGTTATGAATAAATTGTTTGTATATTTATGCCCGTGTCGTTCTCGCTGAATCTTTTTTTTAACACTCCGCCTTTCCCCACGTTCCTCGGGCTAGGAAGACGAAGTCGACAAAGCACGGGAATAATCATTGGCGTCGGTCGAGAGGCATGGGGGCTTAAGCCTCAAAACACACTAAAACGTATGGGGTTATTTCAATTGGGTAATGGTGATGAATCTAGTACTTACAACTGTCGAGACATTATTTCGATTTTGAACGTTTTTGAATTAAATATCGATTATCGATAATCAGAAATTACCGATATTATCGGAATTATCGATATATTCGTTTAGTTTTTACGTGAAAATGGAAAAACTATTGATACAGGATTCAGAAAATCAGAAATTCGGTTAATTCTTCCTTCATGAAAACCTTCTATATACTTCAGGTTTCCACCCCTTCGATTTTCATTTCAGAAGTGCCATCAATTTTTTTACATATCAACATTTTGCTTGTTCAGAAATTATGTTCAAAATTCTGTAATAGCACAAAAGGCCCTCGGAATAATTTCCTCGAAATATTGAGATTTGCAGATATTCCAACAGTTGAGTGAATTTCATAATTTAAAAAATACTCTGTTCTGGTCAGGTTCTTATATCATTAGAACTATTCAATTTGAATATCTTCATTATAGTTTAGATTTCTAAACAATAGCATACAAATGTGGAAAAAAATAGGGTTTCCAATGACTAGTCGATCATCACAAATCCTCGAATATATCATTCTCTCAGGTCCATTGCATTATAATCTACGAGTCATCCCCTGAGAAAAAGTTGGATGCGCCATTGGTAATAAAATCTGGTAGCTTTTCTTTGGTCTTGTCCTTAAGCTTACGAGAGCTCCAGTGCTACTGGTCTTTTTAGTTTGAGTTGAGTGTTTCTTTGTTCAAGCATCAAAAAGAGTTAATCGATTCTTCCATAATTACCACGTCATCAAAAAAGGTGTCTCAGTATCTTGATGACACTTTTTTTTATACCGTACTTGCATTCTGCACGATTCGAAAACATGTCGATATTATCGGTAACTGGTGATATCCTCACGAGAGAATGTAGGTCGAAATGATAGAAGTGAACCCTTTCTTAGGGATAAGTAGCACCGATCCCACACCTGACACCAATGAGTCAATCAATAACAGGATACGACACGACCGTATGACAGTACGGCTCCGGAAACAAACCTTTAGTATTCCGATCTTCTATCATCCCAACCGATACTTTTGATGTTGACAATTTAATGATCGCCTTCCAGAATAGATGGCATACGCTTCCTGTATTTCTAACGTGTACACTCCCTCAATCATCAAAAATAACGAACCGTGTATATGTCTATCTGCCTTTTCAATCGAGCGGTCGGAAGGTATTATTACCCGATTGTTTTTTCAAGAAAGACGATGAAGAGGGCGCGAATGGAACTGAAATATAACTGGTTTGACATTTCGTGAAAAAAAAAAAGATTGATGGAGACCTCAACATAGAACAGGACCAGGAGTGGAAAGCAAGAAGTGGGGAGTAGTCAAAAACGTCAGTTTCTATGACATCGATGATTTGTGTGTGTATATGGGAAAGTGTAACTAACGTAATAAACCATCCAATTCTAACCTCTTTTTCAAATCAGCACATGAATGTTGTAGAATGAAACAAAACCTGAGAAAACCTTCTTATATCGTGTCAAACTCCCATATAACGTCAGCAGGAATAGTGCCTGTATTTCCAAGGCAGGATAGAAGGACAATTTCAAATCCAATAAATATATTAATTTTTGATTGATTTGACGTTTTTAGTTTACAGTACTTAGTAGGTAAAAGAAATATGGAATATTAGAATATGCTTGTAATAAGGAACAGTAACTTTTTTTGTAAATAAAGAGTCCAGGTCCGGCAACCGGTTAAATTTACTGATTTACCATAATTCATGCATAATAATGCAAAACGCTCTAACCCATTAAAAGAACCACAGATTAAAATAAAAATACATTCTGGCAGAATTGTTATTGTTGATCGGGTTCCCTGAAAAGTTTCACCAGATATGTATTTGTTATTCCACAGCATTTTGTATGGGATATTGTTACTGAATATGTTGCAAGAATATAGTTATAGCTGAATCATTGTACTGAGATGAAATAACTACATTTTCGTAGTTCAAAACTGGAGTATAAAAGTTGAAATGTTTCCCATGTCGGTAGGTGGATGGAATCGAGGGGTTGACCACTAGGAGAAAATGTGTACACCGGAATTCCTATAAACCGGAATTTCCCGGAATTACCCGGAATTCCTCCGGAAGAAATATGTCAATTTGAACCGAGATTTGAACAAATAACGATGGAATTTTGAAACTAAATGTAGATAATACTCGGAATTCCGGGGGAATTACGGGGAAATCCGGTGAAATATGAAATATTTAGAAAAATCACACACAAATTCAGGATTTCCCAAAAATTGTGGCATATAAAAGTTATATTGTTTCTCATGGAAATCCATGTATTTGGTTTTGTTTTTATATTCTCCCTGAAAAGCTTATTTCATCGATTTATATCACACTTGGGGTCTAGGGAGAAGATAAATGGTTTGGAAAATCAATACTCTGTGTCAGAACTATTCATTAATGGTCAAAACCTCGGTCATCCTAACTCTTGACCTACTATCTAATGATATTTTACTGAATCACATATGGGAGGGGGAGAATTATGAACCACCCTGTATTTTTTTCATTCGAATATAAATAATTGATGGCGAATAAAAAGTCAAGATAGGGACATGTTAGCCGTTTTGATCAATAATGAATAGGTCCGACAGAAAATATTCCTTGAGTTGAAAAATCTCAAATTTTCACACCCAATATTTCTGTAATCGTTCAGCTATAGCCCCCAAGTATGATAATAAAATCAGCTTTCCAGACAGAATCTGAAAAAGCAATAAAACATAGGGTGTTCCAAAAGAAAAGAGATAATTAACATTGATATGCCACAATTTTTTGGAACATCCTGTACATTTCAAAATAATTTTAGAATATAGCCTTCATATACAGACTACTAAAGTTACCAAATCACAGAGTCAGCAGAGAAATTGTTTTTTCTAAAAAAAAAGACGGGAATGAACTTATCGTTGATCATGAGTGGTTAAAATAATTTACATTTTAATACAATAACTTTTTTAGTGAAAATTTATCAGATTTTCTTGGTGTTTTCAGCAATAAAACTCACAAATTTCGTATTTTTTTTCTGGCGTAAAAAAGAAAGGAGTTCCCCGGAATTCCCCTGGAATTCCCCGGAATTCCTATCAATTGACACCGGAATTCCCATGTAGTCAACCCCTCGTATGGAATACTATAGTATTCTACATTCCAAGTTTCAATTTATGAAATATAGCCATTAATTTGAAGACTTCCACTCCTTTTGTGAGCAGAAAATCTGAATTTCAAGTTTTTGTTAATTGAAAAGACCGTTTAAATATTTGTTTATCAATTTTATAAGATATTTCATATTTACATAAAAATTTTCGAAGAGCAGTTGTTACATATTTCAAATAATGAATTTTCAAATACTTTCAGGATTATACAAGGGAAGTGAGTACTGTGTCTAAAAAAACAACAGGACAAAAAACGTGTAACCACAGAAATCCTCATTACTCAAGTCTCCATTGAGAAACAACAGATAGGTATAGGATCTCGGGTAGGATTTAGTTTTAGTAGCCTGCTAGATCTTTCGTGTAAAATTCTCGCTTCGTTTGTTTCACTCCGTCGACACGTAGCAATTATTTCCGTAATATGTCGGAACTAATTGCGATAGGAAGTAGAAGAAAATGCACGTGGCGAGAGAAATACGATATAATTTAGAAAATGCAACGAAAAGTAATTTCCGACTTTTGTCAACATGCAGAGACAGAAATAACAATCGAAACGAAACACCTCGGAAACACATTTTGAAGAAATGCCGCCAAAAATGCTAGAAACTAGAGAGACCTAGAAGATTTTCGCTCTGTTTGACCACTTTATATCCACCCTCTATATTTAGTATATCATGACATACAGGGTGAGTCAGTTTTTCGTAGCAGGACGAAAGTGTTATGTAACATATATGCGTGGGAACATTTTTCCGCTTTATATTTTTCTCTTATTGTTTCAAAAATTGTATCACATTTTATCCTATAGTTTTAGAAATAAGGAATTCAAATTTGGTAAAAGCTATAACACTAGCGTTTTGAATACCTACATGGTGATATATTCTTCCAACTTGGAAAAGTGTCTTCTTCAAACTGTTAGTTAAGTCCTGCAATTTTTTGCTCTATAGATACCGTCTGATCTTATACTAATAATAATGAATTGAGAAAATGCATAAATATGATCGATTAAATAAACTCATAAAATAAAAACTGTGTATTTTGAGATATACTTGTCACAATCAGAAAAAAAAACTGTAATATGTAGTCATCAGAACATATTTTTTGGATAGGTACTTTTATTCTTTGAATCAGAGTGCTCTATATTCGATAATTTGAGTGTGAATGAATTCGTTTTTGTTACAGTTCATCTATTTTTAAATATTTAACTAACCATATTACATTCGTACCTGTCTAGAAACGTCAAATCCTCGGACAAATCAGAACACATTTTTGGTGAAAAAAAAATAACAACCTTGCCAAAACGAATATGCCATTTCCGCTTACCTGTATGAAAACTTTCTTGTTGAAAGTGACGCTCCGCTTTTTCGGAGGAGGGTTCTCATAGAAGTCCTCATCTTCGATGTCATAGTCAAAGGAATTATCAAACGTCTCCAGTTCCATCTGTAAAAAATACCGATATTTTATGCAATGATGTCAGGAATAGAGGTGAGCGAAAATATCGATATACCGATAATTATCGATAATTTTTGAAAAAATTTATTATCGATTTATCGATAATGTCGATAATATTGATAATTTCATATATTATCGATAATCGATATTTCCAAATCGTTATCGCCCACCCCTGATTTTCTGAATCCTGTATCAATAGTTTTTCCATTTTCACGTACACAATACAAGAAATTACTTGAATTCTTGGTCTCACTAGCTTGTTTAGGATTGAAAAATATGGATTTATCAACTACTTTGGTAATTCAGTAGAAAAAATTATCGATAATATCGATAGTATCGAAAACATCGATAATTCCGATAATATCGATAAATTCTGATTATAGTTAATCGATATTTCCAAATAATTATCGCCCACCCCTAGTCAGGAACCTCAGAAACTATAACGATATGGTGAACTATCATATCTGATTCGATTCGATAAATTTATCGATATATCGATAAATTTTGCAATGTGACAATACGACGCATTTGGCTTTTTACTTATTTTTAATGTTTTCAATAAATTTGAATATATCTACTTTTATTGTGATAGAATAATCTTATTATGTGTCTAGTGATATCTTCTTATGTAGTATCCTCAAGTTAGTAACTTTTTCATGGTGTTTACAGGTAACTTTTTTTATAAATGGGCCTTGTTTTTTTCCAGATGTCTTGATTAGGAAAATAAAGTTTTTCGGAAACTTGACAATTTAACAAAAAGTTCTTCTTTGCACCTGGCCATTACGTAGTGACTTCAACCCTCGCTTCAACCTCAAGGAAAATTACTTTGAAAGTGGATTCCATAAATCTTTGTATTATTTTATATCGATAAATATATGTATGTCTGCTTAAGTTCACACCATATGGAAAACTTATTTATTCATTTTACGAAAAAAGTTATTCTTCATAAAATGTCTTGAACCTAAAATACAATCATCATATATAATTTTTCTTCCAGTTTCATATGTGGGTTGTTAGAAAATATTGATTTTGTACCACAGTGGGTGAAGTAAATTTTGAAGGTAATTTATTTTCGAAAATATTGGAAACTTTCGTCTCGTATTACTTCATTTGTTGAAAAATTGAAAAACTTCACGTCTCTTAACCTCTTTGTTGCATTATTTCGATGATGCAATGAAATAAATTTACATAAAATAATTTATTTTACCGATTCAACAATAATTAATAATTATCATTGTTTTTGTAGATGAAACAAGAAAAACAGATTTTTTGTAATTGGATGTGATTGCATATTTGAACGTAGTTTTTAGTTCTGATCAACATTTCTCAAAACATTTTTTCAATGCTACCAAAAATAAAGGTAATTCATTCTTGAGCAAAAATCATATTTTTTTAGAAACCGCGTACACGACTGAAAAAAATAAATATCTGATGATTGTAGTTGAGTTTTAGGACAATGAAGAACTTTTTCCGTAAAATAATAATAAAACAGTTTTCCATAATATATGGTGCGAACTTAAGCAGACACACTGTGTATAAATAAATCACAAGAGCAAGTCTCTCGTCAAATATAAATGAAGGATTTTCCATTTGGTATTGGTGGTGTCTAGAAATAGCAATCCGCAAATTATTTTTCAATAATTCAGATAAAGTGTAGCTAATTAATTCATAATTATAAGTAGATAAACATACTAAATTTAACTCGCATATTTTGATGAGGCATAATGGATTACTTGGAAGTATAAACGATTGATTAAATTTGGAATTGGCCGAGTTATCGGCCTAAGAAAAATAAAAATATCGATATATTTTATCATATCGAGCTGCTGAAACAATAGAAGAGCGGAACCACCTGGTGTCATTATCGTCATTGCTCACTATAGGTATATCCATGTTCCTATCTAGTTCAAACAATTTTAAGTACCTGTGGTTAAAAAATTTTGAAAGTTGATCATCGACCAGTGCTGGCAGTGCCAATTTACGAACCAACGAAACGTCAGGAGACATTGAAGCATTCGTGAAATAGTCATCCGAATACCACCGGTACCTCCTATTACGGCAATCTCGTTATCGAGTAATGATGTCTCAACACACAAGTAACGTTATCCGTATGTGAACCAAAGGCCACACATCCAGACGCACGACCACTACCCATCAGCTTTGAAAAAAAAAATCGTAACCCAATCTGGTAAAATCAGAGTTGGCGCTGGTTCTTTCAGGGACCTGAAGACAACAGGTGGCCAGCCTGCTGTGACTATTATTTCACTCGACATCCCTTGTCCGTTGTAGCGGGTGTTAAACACTCGGCGCTGTTGCCAGTTCTGCCACACCCGAATAGATAGCTTTTGGAGCTGATGTCTCATGATATGATTTGCATTCACATTATAGGTAGGTTTTTAGAGAAACATTTTTATTTCTGATTACAATTATATTGGTGAGACTCCAAACAAACAACAACAATAACTAATGAATCTGATGATTTTGTTAGGTTGATAATAACATAGACAACTAATGCAAAATAAAATCACCAAAGTTGATAAAGTAGAGTTTACAGCGACTTGGTTAAGTTAAGTTTTCTCAACGCATTTTTTATTATTCGGAGTTTGGTATAATCGAACTGTCAAATGTGAGTCAGGAAGAGTTAGGCCCAGTTTACTTCTGAGCGATTTCGGATTTGATGATACTAGCAGTGGAAACTTTTTATTGATAAATTTCAATTCAGAGTATAATTTGATTTAAATTGACCAATAAAAACAATAATAACATTGCGTTTTTCACCGCTGGTATCGCAAAAATCGAAATCGCTCAACAGTAAACTGGGCTTTACGCTTTTGCGTCAGATTTCAAATATTTCAATGTCATCATTGTTACCAATCGAAGTTGTTTCTGTTATTTGTCGATATTAAATCAATTTCTTCTAAAAAAAATTATGCAAAATAGAAAAAATTGTATGACACCCGCTTTATAAGACATGTTGTCGCACTTGTTCCCTTCCCAAAATAGCGTCTTATAGAACTTGTATCAAAATGTATTATTTTAGGTGTTGTTTAAAGAATTTTTTTTCAAATCGTACTCCTGTAGCTTCTACCAAGTGAACAAATTTTAATACCTATAACTCACAGAATAATCAGTTTCATAGACCTTTATTGCTAGCAGAACCACTCCAGATTTTTTTATTTTTCTTTACCCATAATTCAAGGCTAACTTATCACTCTATTGTAGAATTGTTTGCTCTTCGTTTTATACGTGAAATCGTGGGTTATTCTAGCTTAACGTTGAGCTGACAAAGTCACTCCTAGTTCACAAAGTTTTCAAAGGACCTGATTACACGATAATTTCAAGCAAATTTCTTGCACTTCGTTTTTTTAATCGTGTGTGTTGCTAGCGAGGTTGCTAGCAACCGACTAGCAAAACTAATCATAAAAGAACAAGTTTATGGAAAATCTGAATCCATCTCGAAATCTGGCTCAGAATACACCATAATTTGAGGCCCATTTCAGGCTCTCGGTCCAGCTTATCGACAAAATTTTACCTCGTTTTTTGAAAAAAAAAATGGGTTTTTCAATAAGCTACGATAGATAACCCAAGATTTGAAAAAAAAACGAACATATTCTTGAAAATTTGTTTAAAAGATAGTTAAATTTACATCTCTTCAGAGTAGGGTGGATTTCCCCCTTGCATTTTAATGCCCCGTTTCCATATTTGTTTGGTAGGTCCGAAGGGGTCTAACGAAATAAAAGACATCGATTGGCCATTTTAGAATTTGTAGTACTTTCTTGCAGTACCAAACAAATACTACATGATGCCGGATCTAGCGGAAGCCTTTGTAATCTAAGGTGAATATTCTGAAATTTAAATTATCAAGAAGTTGGCAACACCGCACACCGTTCACAAATGTGACGTACAGATGCTTGCACCAGGGATTCTCAAGGTTTGCCAACACGACACCAACTAACATGGCCATTATGACAAAATATTCTGATTTTGAAATTTTGCAGTGAGAGGTATGGGCATCGCACACATGTGTTCTGCGATACTGAAGATTTGGTGATTTCAAAATTTATTACTCACTCACTTTTACATAAGAAGTAAGTATTTTAAAATATATATATATATATATATATATACCTACATCATGGGATCAAAGTTGAAAACCATAATGCACTTAGGTATTTCGATTTTTTTTTCACTCACTCAGAACTCCAATCAGAACTGTTTCGATTCTTACTATTGTTTCTATTAGATACATAAATATATTGTTCTCCCAACTTTTGGCATGCCTATACGCACGAATTGTAACATATTATATCCGGAATATACATATTTAATCTTGTTTTACGTAACATACCTATAGTTTTTAGCTGATAAGGATGACTTTGTGACACCTTCTCGTTCTTACAGTGTTTTATTACGATTTTCAGCGGATGTTGTGAAATTAGAGATGCGCGAGTAAATATAAAGCCTCCGAGAGAAGAAAATGCAACATTATCTGTCTTCATCCAAAGAAATCGAAAAAGACAAGGAATGTATTATCCTCGGTATTATCCAAGTCTCTTATCGTGGTAGCATAACAAGAAAGGACCTGTAATAGCTTATAGTATTCAACTGCCTCAGATGTGAGTAATAACAAAATATAATGATATAAGAAACGACAACTCTGGAACTATGTATTAAAAATATAAAAAAAATATTCAGAAGATTTTTTTTTCGAACTTAAAGCCCTTACTTTTGATTTTACGTTTTGCCGAAAAGAACCAAAATTCTATCCAATGAAATCTCCAAAAGAATATTGCATTCGAAAAGATGCTAACATCACATGAGTGAACGAGATAAATTTACTCACAAGAAATAAAAAATGTTCAATGATTATTTTTTAAGGGGGAATAAATGTTCAATGCATATATTTTAAGGGGGGGGGGAGAAAACAGCTTTGCCAGTGGCATAACTAAATTCATATTTTTTAAACTACAGAACATTCAATTTCAATTAACAAGCCTCAAGTGGACCTGCATACCTTCTTGAAAGCGACTAAAGTCACCCCAATATAGTGGGCAATGTGAGCATATTACACCCTAAAGAGCCTATATCCTTCATTTTTATTAATTTGGCGTCAGACGGGTGGTGTCGGAGACTCCTTAGTGCCCTTGCAATGCCTTTTCCGAGGCCTTTTCATTTCATGGACAAACTGGGAGACAATAGAGAATTGCCATGGCACCATATTTATGTTTTTATGATTAGTTTATGATGCCTGTATAGTCATTGTTACTAGCATAAATACTCGCATAAATATAGTTTTTTTCAATTGTCAGAATATAATTGGGAGAGGATCCTTATATTCAAAATATTATTCGAAATTATTTCTGTACATGTGAAATCATTACATTATTATATACATTATAAAACGAATTCCCGGTGATTTTGAGCCAGAGGGCAGAGATGGAACACACAAGAATTTCAATTTCATTTTCAAATAACCGAGCAAATAACCAAATGTTTTGCAAGGGCATGTCAGGTTGTGATTCCAAAAAATCAAGCGTAAATCTGTGTTTCATGATTTACATTTTCTTGACTGGTTCATTAGAGTTATTTCATTATAGCTTATATTTTAGAATAAACAAATCAACTATCATATTTTTGAAACTCAATGACATAATATCAGCCTCATACTAATTTATCTCCACATCAATGAGACACAATGTAATTATAATTATCAAGGTGATTATATTGAGTATGTACAGTTGACCAAATACTGGATGCAAAAATTCTGAGAACATAGGTAGGTAGGTAGTTCCTATGTATAATGGTGTAATTAAAAAGTGAAACACCGAGTGAAACACTACTAGATAGACTGCTATAATTAATAAACTATTGAGTAGGTCTTATTGACTATGTTTACTGGTAAAATAGATACCTTCCTGCTTTCTATCTAGATACACCATAATGGTACATAATCATCGCATCTGTGAAATATGGATTGGTGTATGTACTTATTTACAGATTGTACATGTAGGTACAGATGATCATCATTTGGTTAATAATATTCACATCACAATTCACAAGAACATTCCCATTCGTTTATTTCATTTCAATTGAAGATTTATATTTACTTGACATGGAATTGGCAAACATTCAAATCGATTTGAGTCGTAAGTACATACATAAACTTGAAAGCAAAAACAAAATCCATCCTACCAAACACCTACAATGCCTACAATAGATTACCCACTTGATTTATTTTCATGTTTCTGGGAACTGGAAAGCAGTTATTGAAACCAATCCAAAATAATTGAGTCACTTAAAGCTAGATTGTGATGTACCTATAATAGATAAATATTGAATATTGATAGCACATGATAGGTAGTAGCTCTGATAAATAATAATTATACTAAAAATAGCACATCGAGCATTACATTCAAACAATTCATATCTACCTACGATTATTCAATAATCATTTCCAAACAATCTTTATAGTATGTTTAATTCAGTGATACCAAATAAAAATGCAACACATAGATAGATACACAGAAACTAGCCTGCAGTTTATTTGGTTAGAAAATAAACACAGCTGAACTTAACCTCTCTTAACCTTTGTGCAACTTACATTTCATCGACTGAAGTCTTGATTGGGACTTCTGATCCTACACAACACTGAGTTTCCACGTTTTTCACCAAGAAAAACCGCAACGACCGAGCACAAATTCACTGTAAATTAGGAAAACCAAAACGAAAAACGACACAGCCTACCGAGAAGCCAACAGATGAATGAAGCGGATTATTGAGAGGGGGAAGATGATGGACGGTTCCTCGCGATTGCGATCCTCTGTCTCTGTCAGGTTTCTAGCTTGTCAAGTGCCCTGCGTAGTAAAATCACTTTGGGCCGTGGGCCAAATTTAGATTTATTCAAATTGATATAGAGAGGGCAGCAGAGGTGGTGAGGATTATGTACACTAATTATGTAGATGTTATTAATTCTTCCCCCATTATTTTATCAATTGATGATAATTCTCATCTGCTCTGCCGCGCTTTCTTATTTTCGCACAAGACGTGCAGAATTCTACCTGCATTCATTGTAACCAAAGAATTGTAACAAATAGGTGTAGGGACGAAGGACCTACCAAACTCGATATTTTTTTTCTTTTGTCCTTGTGTTTTAGTAGAACTGTAAATCGATGGAGTCAGAAAACCAAGAATAACAAAGAAGAAGATTAACAGAAAACGCTGCAACAAATTCGAAATTTATTGAAAATTATATCATTGTTGCTTTAAAAAGTTTTCCATCGGGTAAGTAGGTATATCTATACCTATATTGAAGTGATGTGATCGACATCTTAATAGATTATGATAACGAAACAATTCTCCCAGTGATAACCTAATTTGAATTTTACTTCGAATTGTTCATCAAAGATATCTGCCTCACTGCGGGATTAATTTTAATTCCAAACGATAGTACTTATTTCCATTTTCAACCAGACCAAGTATAGATAAATGCCATACAGGATTATTAGGAATCTACCATGTTCATGCTGTTGCAATGGCCAACTTTGAAATATTCATTTGAGGAATAGGGTGTTGAAATACTTATAGCTATTCAAAAAAATCCATACTTATTTCAAAATGCCGCTGTGTTTCTCACACACTTTCTACTGAAACTATTTTTTTGTTACTATATCATTGTTCATTGAGGAAAGTGTGCGAATTGGTGCTAATTTAATAATTTTTGTATTTTGGATACTTTATTGATTTCTGCTGCAAATCCCTCGTCAGTGGAACGCAAAAGAACCATTTGTCTAAATATGGAGGAAAAGTGGCACTTTTCTTCCGGCATGCAACAAGGTGAGGCCAATTATATATTTCAATAAATACAATGATTTAGCCCATTTTTTAAACACCCACAAAAAATCTGAAATATTCATTGGATAACAAAATATATCAATCCTTTTGACTGTAATTTTGACGTCTATATCCATCTGACACTGAGATTAGGAAGAAAAAATGCCACTACAACCCCAAAAACTAGAGGAGCAAGTTTTCAGAAATGAAACCATCGTTTTCAAAAGCTTCAATACATGTATTGAAACACATAGGAAACAAATTGAAAATTCCAGGAATAACTTCTGTAGATATATCTAAAATATTAATTTGATTGATACTCAAAACGTTATAAAATTATGGTTTATTATAAATTCATAGAAAGTGGACAGTTACAGAATAGATTACAAAATAGCGTATTGTTCATATAAGAGTTCCTTAACCCTGTAATAATCTTCGGATATACAACCCTCTAGCATGATTTTGCCAGACTCCACCTGAAAAATAAGTATTAACAGTGCATAAAAAATAGCTAAGACTAGTGAGTTTGTCAAACGATGAAATAGTTTAAGATGCACCTTTCTCACAGCTATGGTTCCATTCGAGCACCACAAAACTCCCCCTGAAAACTCAGAGTTGATATTGTTCCTTGCCATGATCAGCTTGAATTCCGACAACTTCAACTCGTTTATAAACACTGGATCATGAGTGTCTTCCTCTGGTAGTGGCTCGAGGGTAAGGATCTTAGTATCCTCCTCTTCAACTGAAAATAACAATATAGGCATAAAGTTTCGATTTTGAAACGTTCAATTAAAATAACAATAATAATTACATTTATTGATTTCAAGAATCATACTTGTTTATCGAGGAACACAGAATAACAATAAATGGATTAAAAAATAAATCAATTAAAATTTAATGCAAAGTTTAATCAGAAGTGGGAAGTGTGAAGGAAAAAATTGCTGAATTGATAATAGAATATTATGATACGAGTTTGATAAGACGCTATTTTGTCGCACGACGAGCGAAGCGAGGAGTGCTCCAAGTGAACAAGTGCGACAACGTGTCTTATGAAACGTGTGTCATATGCAATTTTTTCTATTTTGAATTGATTTTAAGAAAAAAATGGATTCAAGATCGATGAATAACAGAAACACCTTCGATTGGTAACAATGATGACATTAAAATATTTAAAATCTGACGCACAAGCGTAAGTCCAGTTTACTGTTGATCGATTTCGATTTATGCGATACCAGCGGTGAGGAATGCGATGTTGTTTTCGTTTTAATCAATTTGAATCGAATGACACTCTGAATTTTCCAATAAAACCATTAAATTTTTCACTGCTATTATCACCAAATCCAAAATCGCTCAGAAGTAAGCTGGGCTTAACTCTTCTGACTTTCATTTGACAGTTCAATTGTACCAACCTCCGAATTATAAAAAATGCGTATCGAAACAGATGCTATTTCGATACGCATTTGCGTTTTATAATGACTTCATTACAGAAACAAAATAGAAAAAATGAAGTTTTTCAGTTCAATCATGAATTTTGTTATGAGATTGATGGATTTTATCTATTTTTGGTCTGAGTTCAAAATTATACCCCTGACATTGAGAATTTAACCACTAAAGCTCAATTTATAAACTCCGCTGCCGTAGCTAAAGTTGATGTTGCCGTTCCAAAATGTATTGAGAAGATATCCGACAGCACCTGCGTCAGCTGCTGAGTTTATGAACAGATGTTTATTTTTAGTATATTCCATCAACGAACAGTAACTGCAGCGTCAACTGTAGCTACGGCAGCGGAGTTTATAAATTGAGCTCAAGAATGCTACGCCCACTGACCAAGAACAAAAGTTTATGTTTGAACAATATCGAAACCGCGGCGAAACATGACGTAAAAATTACCGAACTATTACAAAGCGCGTTTAGACAATAATGTTTCACAGCGGCAACGCTGACATTGATAAAAACCTGTATCTTTCCGAAAAATGTTTTATTATTGTCATCACATCAAATATGTTGACTCACCTTCCATCGGTTCATTATCCGGATTCATTCTTCTCGCGTCTGCTTGATTCTCTCTGACCATTATCTGGGCACTGAGCCATGCCACCTCAGCATCTTTTGCCTTTTGGAACACCAATTGCGACACCAGGGCATCTGTCAAGCGAACCTACGACAACCACGATTAGTACATTGTTTTGTTAAGATCGGAAGTGACATTTTGTTTGACAAGCGAAATTTGCGTTTGCGAGACTTTTTCCACTAGCAATCTTTCATTTCGTCAGAGATAAATCCAATTCTTATATATTCCCGCAAAAGAATGACAGCTGATGACAGTTGTCCGCCATTTAGAAAGTATATCACGGTGCATAAAACACAAGAATAAGTGACAGCTGTCAAAAGCCACCATTTAACTTTTCACCAAACTTTTTTCCGTGGGATTGGTCAATTGACCCTTCCAAGAATAGGAAGTTATCATGGCGGATTTTGACCTTTGACAGATTTAGAGAAAAATCTAGGAAAAAATTCGACACTTGACAGTTGAGAAAATAAGTGTTCCATGTCAAAATTTAATTAAAATGTGAACAAATCCAAATTTTAGAATAATATCCTCTTTTTTGGTGCCTTTTAGTTCTAAGAAATATCTATATCGATATTCTGGAATTTGAAATTGTTTCCAACAAGTAACAAATTTTTCCCTAAATCTGTCAAATGTCAAAATCCGCCAATCCGCCAATCCGGGTCAATTGACCCTTTCCAGAATAGAAAGTTATCATGGCGGATTTTGACATTTGAGAGATTTAGACAACAAATCCGAACTCCAGAACAATATCCTTTTTCTTTGTGCCTTTTTATTCTAACAAATATCTATATCGATATTCTGGAATTTGGTTTCCATTTCAATTGACCCTTCCCAGAATAGAAAGTTAAAATGGCGGATTTTGATATTTGACAGATTCAGGGAAAAATCTAGGGAAGAATTTAACATTTGACAGTTGACAAAATAAGTGTTCCCTAGATTTTTCCCTAAAATCTGTCAAATATCAAAATCCGCCATGATAACTTTCTATTCTGGAAAGGGTCAATTCAATTGATCCTTCCAAGGATAGAAAGTTATCATGTCAATTCAATTGACCCTTCCAAGGATAGAAAGTTATCATGACGGATTTTGATACTTGACAGATTTAGGGAAAAATCTAGGGAAGAATTTAACATTTGACAGTTGACAAAATAAGTGTTCCCTAGATTTTTCCCTAAAATCTGTCAAATATCAAAATCCGCCATGATAACTTTCTATTCTGGAAAGGGTCAATTCAATTGATCCTTCCAAGGATAGAAAGTTATCATGTCAATTCAATTGACCCTTCCAAGGATAGAAAGTTATCATGACGGATTTTGATACTTGACAGATTTAGGGAAAAGTCTAGGGAAAAATTTGACACTTGACAGTTGACAAAATAAGTGTTCTATGTCAAAATTGAATCAAAATGTGAACAAATCCAAATTCCAGAATAATATCCATTTTTCTTTGTGCCTTTTTATTTTAAGAAATATCTATATCGATATTTTGGAATTTGGATGTGTTTTCATTTCAATTCAATTCTGACATGGAACACTTATTTTGTCGACTGTCAAGTGTCGAATTTTTCCCTAGATTTTTCCCTAAATCTGTCAAATGTCAAAATCCGCCATGATAACTTTTATTCTGGGAAGGGTTAATAGAGGAGTTCGGTCCAAGTTGCCAACCTTATTTAGATCATGCAATAATCAATAAATGCCAATCATTTTTTCCAGTCCATTCGTTGTTATACAGCTGAAAATAATAAAACTTCATCAGCTGTTAATTTTTAGTTACTTTTACATTCCTCAGGTTAGGCACTAAGTCTGATTTATGAGAATAATCTGTTATATGTGTATTATGCATGTTCTATGCTTTGAAGTTTGTGACATCTTTGATCTATCTTTGGTTCTGTGTCACAAAGTATGTCGTGACTCGTGATTCCCGTGACTCATGCTTTGATTGACACGACACAGACCTATACTTTGTGACACAGAACCAAATATAGATCAAAGATGTCACAAACTTCAAAGCATAATACACATAGAACAGATTATTCTCATAAATCAGATTTAGTGCATAACCTGAGGAAATGGATAAAAGCACCACCGGGGAGCTACATCCAAGAAAAGTCAAAAAAAAAACCTGAGGAATGTAAAAGTAACTAAAAATTAACTGCTGATGAAATTTTATTATTTTCAGCTATATAACAACGAATGGACTCTGAATAATGTTTGGCTTTTATTAACACTCCGCATTGTTGAGAAAAAAGCGTAAATGTCATTATCAAAATCGTATTTCAAATTCTGGAAATAATATGAAAAGTACATGGGACGTAGTAGCTGAACTGACGAACAAACGACGGGAAATAAAAAATATCGTGCTCAAAAACACAAATGGAGATTTGATAGAGACCCCTGAAAGTATAGCAAAAGAATTTAATGATTATTTCATTGACACTCCCAAAAATTTAGTGGAAAACATTTTATGTGGTGATGAATTCGCCGTACCTAAAAATGAATTCAATTGTTTTGGTATGTTCCTAAAACCGTTTTCAGATGAAGAATTGTACAACTTGTTGAATTGTCGGTTGAAAAACAAAAAATCCGCTGGATTGGATGAAGTTCCAGGATTTGTGTTGAAGAAGGTCTTGAGTGTGATTATAAAGCCCTTGACCATTCTAGTCAATATGTCTTTCATGTTAGGAGTCTTTCCACAAAATATGAAAATGGGAAAAGTGGTTCCCCTCTTCAAGAAGAAAGATCGAACCGTCTTGGAGAATTATCGCCCGGTGACTGTCCCCTACAGCCTCGCGAAAGTTTTCGAGTATGCATTTTTGGATAGATTGTTATCATTTTTGGATAAGCACAATATCATTAGCCATAGGCAACATGGTTTTCGTGCCGAAATGTCAACATCTACAGCAATGTACTCGTTTCACAAAAGAATTGCCGAATTTGTTGAAGCTCAAGAATGCCCTGTTGCAATATTTTGCGACTTAAGTAAGGCATTCGATTGTGTGAACCATCAAAAATTAATAGATATATTAGAGAGTTTTGGCATTAGGGGTATACCGCTGAACTGGATTTCATCTTTTTTAACGAACCGAAAGCAAGTTGTATCGCTGCAGTTCCAACACGAAAGTCAAATCAAAACTATGCGCTCGGTCAGCAGGGAAATTGAGATGGGTGTCCCTCAAGGTTCGATACTGGGCCCTATTCTCTTCATCCTGTATGTAAACCATTTGGATTTGGTTATTGGCACTGGAGATTATACTGCATATGCGGACGACTTTTCATTAGTAATATCTTCCACAGATACCGATGGTTTACAATCGAAATGCATTGAAACATTGAATAGAGTATCATCATTCTTTAATTGTAGAAATCTACTTTTCAATGTTCAAAAGACACAAATGTTGAGAATTCACTGTCGTCAAAAAAACATCGATGACCTGGAAGTTAAAATTGGTGAGAACATTTTGTACAATTCACATAGTGAGGTTAGATTTTTAGGAATCTCTCTGGATGAACATCTCTCTTGGAAATCCCATTGTCAACAATTGTCATCTAAATTAAATTCATTTAAATTTCTATTCATCAATTTACGATCGGTGATGGAAGTGGATCAGATGTTAAATGTTTATCATGCTCAAATTGTATCGAGACTCAGGTATGGCATTTGCCTCTGGGGTAATTCAGCTGATTCGAAAGGAGTGTTCATTGGCCAGAAACAAATCTTGAGATGTATTGCTGGAATTTCTGATAGAGAAACATGTAGAACTGTTTTTAAATTGTTTAATGTTTTGACGCTTCCCTGTCTATTCATTTTTGAAATGTGCATTTATGTTTTTAAGAATAAAGAACAATTTAAAAAAAACTCTGACGTTCATGAACATCAAACAAGGAATATGTACCATTTTCATATAAATCATTCTAAAAGGAAAATTCAATCCAATGCACCTGATCATATGGGACTCAAAATGTTTAACAAACTCCCACTAGAAATTAAAAATATTGGTGAACTGTATTCATTCAAACGTAAATTGGAATATTTTTTATTGGAAAAATGTTTTTATAATGTTAATGATTTTATAGAAACCCAGTCTTCGTGATATATTTTGAATGATGTGATATCTGTGCTTTTAACTCTTGAATGTAGTTTTTACCTATTTTATATTTACATTTCACTCTTCGAGTATAGTTTTCAAGAATAGTTTTTTAAGCGATTTACTTTTCATTTTAATTTTATTTATTGACAATTCCAAAACATGTAAACCATGTCAAGAAACGGAAATAAAGATTGATTAATTATTGCATGATTTTTCCGAAAATCTGAAAAATTTGCCGAAAAAAGAGTCAGAGGTTTTCACGAATAAATAAGGTTGGCAACTTGGACCGAACTCCTCTTGATTTGGAAAATAATTGGTTTGGCAACAAATCAGGAGTACCAACACAGCTTTGACGTCACACTTTTTCGTTCCATCGATTCGACACCCCCGATCTCACCTGGTAGATGTGCGTCTCGCTGGTGGCATCCACCACCTCCCCCTTCCTGGGGGTGAACACCCTCGCCTCGACCGCGTCCAGGCAGTGGCGCTCGATCACCCTGGTGTTCTCCTCGGAGCCGCGCACCACGATCACCTTCCTGGGTTTCAGCTGCGTCAGGATCTTCATCAGCGACTCGCCGTCCGATCGGCCCTCGAAGTCGATGTACTGCACCTGGCAGTTCACCTGGACGGTACGCTGCAGCACCACGCACTTGGTGGGCATCTCGGGGATTTCGGCTTGCGGGGAAAAACATCGATTTGGTGGCGGTCTCGGTGGATGGATTTTCGGCGCACCACCAGACAAGTTTCTGGTGGTGCGCCGCGGTCTCAAGTATTTTCGGAGATACGACCCAATTTTGTTTCGAAAATGTACCATTTGTAATTCAGACTAATAAAAAACATAGACTGGTATTTTCCATCCTTATTTTTATAATGATGAAAATAAGATCTGGTGGCGCTACTCTTCAACTGTTTCAGCAGAAAAATCCTTGATTTGGAACAATTGACCCTTCAAAGAATAGAAAGTTATCATGGCGGATTTTGATATTTTACAGATTTAGGGAAAAATCTAGGGAAAAATTCAACACTTGACAGTTGACAAAATAAGTGTTCCATGTCAAAATTGAATTGAAATGAAAACAAATCCAAATATCGATATAGATATTTCTTAGAATTAAAAGGCACAAAGAAAAAGGATATTGTTCTGGAATTTGGATTAGTTTTCATTTCAATTCAATTTTGACATGGAACACTTTTTTTGTCAACTGTCAAGTGTCGAATTTTTCCCTTGATTTTTCTCCAAATCTGTCTGATGTCAAAAATCGCCATGATAACTTTCTATTCTGGGAAGGGTCAATTGACCCTTATTCTAGGAAGGGTCAATTGACCCTTATTCTGGGAAGGGTCCCAGAATAGAAAGTTATCATGGCGATTTTTGACATTAGAAAGATTTAGGGAAAAATCTGGGGAAAAACTTGACACTTGACAGTTGAGAAAATAAGTGTTCCATGTCAATATTGAATTGAAATGAAAACAAATCCAAATTCCAGAATATCGATATAGATATTTCTTAGAATTAAGAGGAATTAAAAGACACAAAGAAAGAGGATATTCTAGAATTTGGATTTGTTCACATTTTATTTCAATTTTGACATGGAACACTTATTTTGTCAACTGTCAAGTGTCGAATTTTTCCCTAGTTTTGTCCCTAAATCTGTCAAATATCAAAATCCGCCATGATAACTTTCTATTCTGGGAAGGGTCAATTGAATTTCAGCTCATTTCTCTCTTATACAACAATAGAGGAGCTACCGTCGAAAGATATTTGAAAAATTTTGTTCATCAAAATCATGTTCGAGACATATTTGCATCACTCATTGAAAAATTGCTCCATTGAATTGTTAGAAACAATCAGATGTCCCTCAGAATGGAATATTTTTACTTTTGTATTGGAACACTCCATGTTCTTGAACCATTTGTGACGTCACACTTGAAACTGGTCCAAAACGTTTTGAAAGCGTCTCCTGGACAGTTTCAATCATGTCTCAATAGGGCGAACTGTCATTGTTTAATTTCCTGAGGTTAAATAAATGTGACACGTGACGTTATGAAACGTTGCAGTTTTTCGTCTCATGAAATAATGACGAAGAGATACAAACTGTTTTAAAACGGTAATTGAAACTGTCTCATCGCAAAAAATGACTCAAATGTATTTGAAATCATGGCTTCACTTAGCGAGATTTACCCACAAAATGTCACATTAGACACGTTTTATTGAAGTATGATAAATCAAGAGATTTGGGATCAATCATAGGATAGGAAGTGAATTCACCTGTCAATATCTATCCATCTCTCTTTTCATGATGCCAACACGACTGTTAAACCTTCTTGTTTCCACGATAAGAATCTATCGTTCGGGCCTCGTCGGACCAACTCGATGTTGTCGTGTTTTGAACGAATTTCTCAGATTGTTTACGATTCATGACGTGGTCGTTCGTGTTGTGTTATTGTTCTCAGTGCGTATTTTTCTCGTTTAGTTCGCTTATTCATGTATTAAACATATTGCTCTTCACTTAAAATGGTAAAAAATTAATTTATTTTTGGTTAAAAGCAGGTTTCTGGGATTGAAGTGTCAATAGTGTCATTTCCATGTTGAGTGCAATAGTCGTACATTCGAAAATTTAATAATGTTTAACGTTTTAAGGAAAGGTGAATGTTTTGAAAAATATCAGTTTTTTCCGATGAAAAGTATCAAAATCAAGTTGATGTAAGCGAGTGTGGTGTTTTAGTTACAAGGACGAATTTTGTGGGTTTCTGTTAGCAGAAATTTGGGATGTCAGATGGTGTATTTTTCAAACAAAATAAGCCCATATTCCGAAAATACATGAGACCGCCGCGTTTTGACTTCAGATTCATGATCAGGAGGTCAAAATACCAACAAAATTTTTCTCAACCCATAGGAGAGCAGTGAACGAAGTTTTACCGCGAAAAATTACGTGGAGAATGAAAAAAGGAATTTTTGTAACTTTACAATTCACATGTGTCTTAGAGTGGAAAAATCGAAATTTTAGGGGATAGAGAATGTTTGTTTTTGTCAGTGAATTTGTCCCAAAATAGAGATTGAGAATGCGACCTTCATTTAAGGTATCTCCATCTAAATGGTCCCACCCTGTTATAATTCTTACTAATTTCTTCCTCTTCCTTCTTGATGAGCAGATTCTCCTTATTATCCTCCCCTTCACCCACAACATCAGCTAGTTTATAATCTTCTGGCCTGATAATTTCTCCGTATTCGTCGCATTTAATTTTTTCTTCTTGGAATGGATACATGGGGTACATCTTCTTGGTGACTTTGAAAAATCCACTGGAAATTTTGCCTTCTTGTTTTATCACAATGTCATGTCTGCCTTTAGAAATCACGGACATCTCAATGTCATCATCAGAATCTGAATCACCATCCCTAATGAAGAATCAAATATTACATTGTATAGAAAATGTGAGAAATTGATTTCATGTTGTCATAGTTCACAATCAATTTGATATTTCAAATACATAATTCATTGTTTAACTTACTCTTTGATATCATCATCATCTTTCAGTTCTCTCTGCCTCTTCTCATATTCTTCCAGCTCAGCACCTTCTAATCTCACTCTCCTCTCTATGGTCAAATCAACCGTTCTCCCACCTCCATTGTCAACTAAATCTCTTGCTAGTGTTCCTGGAGATGTTCTGAAATAATCCTTTAAATTAATGAATATTTATGGAATGTATTGATTGAGCTTGCTTCAATGGGACATTTCCAAGTATACTCAGAATTGAAAATATATTTTCACGGGCAAAGCAGTAAAACCTGAGGTCCTTAATCAATATTATAGCAAGAGAAAATGATACAAATTTGTTGAAATTTGCAAAATTCTTATATATATTGGCTCCCTATTGCATTTTGGTTTATTTATCATCTGAATGTCATTCTACTTCTACTTTTCCTCAAATGTTGATAGGAAGATTACTGAATGATTCCTTGCCTGTGTACATGAGGAAGTTTTGTGTGATTGCTTGAATTTTGTCTCCATACATATATATCCTTAAATTTCAATTATTTATATAAATGATATGTATTACCTACTTGCAGAAAACTAAGAATCTGCTAACTATACTTCAGTACCTATATTATGCTAGTCAAAAATCAAATTCAGGAGTATTTATAGACAAATGTACTTAAATCCATTATAATCACAACCAAATTGAAGAGGTGATTGAAAATATATCCCTGGAAATTGTTGAAGAATTTGAATGCCTGGGATTCCTGATAGAGATAGACAATAATCTCAATTCAATGGTAATTTTTTCAAACATTTCCAAATGATTATCCAGGTTCAACAAAGACATGGCTTTTATTTTGAAATACAAGAATTAGATACAAGAGTAGATATACCACAATTAATCTTATGTTTGATTCACTACAATGGCATTTGCTCAGTACTTCATTATTTTATATGAGCATGATTTTAATATAAGAATTAAAGCAAGGTTTGCTACTATGTTATTTTAATATCAGCTGCAATGAAAAGACATGCTACTGTCAGCATTTTCTGTTTCAATAAAAAAAGGCAGGAATCTAGGGGTTTGGCTTTGCATAACTAAAACAGGATATTAACTGTCCTCACCTTGTGGTGAGTATAATACTATTATTGGAATTGGAGCACCATTGCAGAAACAATTCTCTGGAATACCCACTCTCCATGTCTGCTGAACTTGCTAAAACAACCTTGGGACTGGGCACCTTACTTAATTCTCCCAAAGTGTGACATAACTGTAAATGTTTGAACTGAAAGGGGTTATTTCTAGCCCCTTCAAAACTTCTCATAAGTTTATCACTCATCCATTCTATTTGTGATTTTGCAAATTCCACAACATTATAGCTGACATTTGTTAGAAGGGCTAAGGAATATGCTAGCAGACCAGATTCTTTATTTCGCCACAACTGATCCAACATGTGAGCTAATTCCAGGACTCTGCCTGCTGTATCTACAGCTATGAGGACATTTCCATTGTTTCTAAGTGTTTGCAGTATATTAGCTGAAAAAATAAAACTAAATCATGAAAAAAAAGAGAGCTTTTCTACTTGCTCATTAGTTTTTCATCACGTGTTCTCCTTCTTGCTTGCTGATAGGTTGCATTGAAAGCATCTGTGATGAAAAGTGAGGGTCTTTGAAGTTTTTCAAGTTCACATCCATTCAAATGTCTCTCTTTCTTGTGATTAAAACTATTTGCATAAATTATATCCTCTTCACCCACTTTCATTATTTTCCATATAGTTCCTCCGATCATATGGCCAGCTGGTAAAGGAGTAACAGTAAGACCATAACCCTTTCCTGTAATGAAATAATATCAAGTCATCTCATTGGACCATTCAAATAGGAACAAAATACCTTTCAGGGAAACACTTTGGTTATATTTGAGTTGGACTATTTTCTCAAAAGTAGCATCAACATCATCTAGTGAAAATATACAGAATTCTTTCATGTTGTACTGTGATTGATATAGATCATACATGAACATTTGCCCCATTTTGTACACTGGTATTGTTGCATATATGGGACAATTAAGTCCCAGTTTCC
Source organism: Chrysomela aeneicollis (assembly GCA_029955515.1). Lineage (NCBI taxonomy): Eukaryota > Metazoa > Arthropoda > Insecta > Coleoptera > Chrysomelidae > Chrysomela > Chrysomela aeneicollis. The sequence goes on along the minus strand of JARUHQ010000009.1, from coordinate 19,748,448 downwards.
CTACAATATATGGTAAGGCTCCTAGGTGTGTCACGTCAGGATAGGAAAGTAATACAGCATCAATGGTGTGTACATGCCTGTGAAATGTTATGAACTATTAATTACCCTTTACAGATTAATATCTAAACTATAAATGGCTCAAGTTATCAGCAAACCTTCTGATTTCTTTAATGAACTCCATATTGAACTTTTCATCCCAGCCACAGTCTAGGAGTATCCTGACTTCGTCTACTTGGAGAAGATAACAAGGAGGAGATTCGTCCATTGCCCCAGACAATGCTTGAAGTTTTATTATTGACGTCATGATTATTATTATTATCGAACTGAAGCTGAATATTTTGTAATCAATGCATTCTTCAATAAAACTCCGAATTTTAATATTATTTTCAAATTCAAATAAGGTTAGTAGAGTTTATATTTATATTTCTTCAAGGAACGACTGGTTTGACTGACTTTTGACCGTTTGGTTTGACGTTGACGCTTTTGTATTTTGGTTATAATGGTCATCTTCTTTTTTTTTGGTCACTCGTCAACTCATGTTCTCTTTTCCTTCAACAAGTATTCGGTATTTTTAGACAATTTTCTGTTTTCTCACTGAAATAGTAAAAACGAGCCTGTTTCTTGAATAACTTTTTAGGTTCACAGATTTCCACTGAGTTTGAAAGTTGTATAAAAGCTGGCAGGTGGCATTTCCTTCAGAGCACATCTTGCTGGATCCCAATTGTCTAAATGAGATTAGTGAGAATGAGAAAACATGAGAAGAAATGACGAATCATAACCTATGAATCTTGTTCTGTAATCTTATGTAAACTGAACAAAATAATTCAAAAATTTTAGGATGATCAGAAATAAACTTCACCAGCTATTCAAGCAAATCTCCTTCACAGACACCGCTCACATCATTCCTAGATCCTTCCATACGAGCACATTCAAATGTAGAGAAGTCGTGAATCGAAAAGAAATGTTGAAATCAGTACCAACTCTTGATGAGGGAGCAGTTGGTGAAAAATCCATTGATATAGATTCCATTATCAATAAGTAGGTGAGTTTTCGAAAACAGAAGATGTTTTCAATTGCTCATATTTATTCCAGAAATGTTGATACCTTTCCTGATTTGAACACTCCCAATAAATTGTTTAATGGTGTGCCTTTCAAGAATTTACCTATTTTCAATATAAGAGTAACTAAAAATAATACCATTCTCAGTTTGACTGATTCTAAAGGTGATAAATGTATATTTATTTCCGAATATTTTTGTGAAATAATCATTTCTAGGATTGCCAAAATTTATAAGGTCTTGTGGAGTGGAAGGTTTCAAGAATGCAAGAAAAGGAACCAATATAGCTGCTCAAGCAACTGCTATATCTATAGGAACAGTATGTTATGGATTTCATAAATGTTAATATTTTTTCTTTAGGAGAGCTCATATTGTTCACTGATTCACACACTTTTATTTTCAGAAAGCTGTAGAGAATGGCTTCAGAACAGTGCGTGTAACAGTTAGGGGTCTAGGACCTGGAAGAATGGTAATATTTCATGAACTTACTATTTATGCTATTTCTGTTATTTTTTGACTATTCATTTTACTTCTTAAATAGTTTTTTTTTTCATTACTTTATTCACATACTTTTGAAAGTACATTATATACTGATAAAGGCTAAAAATTTCAGTGAGTGGGAATAAAAATTTAAAATTATTAATTTATTTCAAAAGTTGTTACTACTTCAAACTCATTTCTGTTTCAGGCTGCTATTAAGGGGTTACAAATATCTGGCTTAGAAATTGTTTCAGTTACTGATAATACTAGAGTTTCTTGGAATCCTCCAAGACCAAGGAAAGCAAGAAAGTTGTAGATTAATTTCTTATTGTGGATTCAAAATATAGTACTGGAATTTTAATACATAATGTTTACCAAATTGGATTGTATTTATGCTCTCAATTATAAATAAAATCAAAAAATTTCAATATTGAAAAATAATTTATTGAAATTAAATTACAATCATACTGTTACCTAAATTTAGTATATAATACTTATATTTATAGACACAGCTCATCTGTTAAATTATGCAAATTATCAATTTCAATAAATACATAGCTTCAAAACTACAGAATAAATAATAAATGTACTTGATTACCTCTAGACAAAAACATTGGCACAAAAGTATAGAATGTGAGTTGAAAATCACTTTTTAGGAAACAAAAACATTTTTCTAATATCCAAATCTTTCCCTTAATTTTAAGGCAAAATAATATTGAATGTGGATTTCAAAATGTCTTATCCATGCTAGATATATGTTTCATACATTTTTGTACCACACTCATGGACAATAGTTCTTCAATAATATTTCAGATTGAAAAATTCAGTACAGATAATTTTTAGGAATCTCATTCAAAGGTTCTGCACATGTTCCCATGTGCTTCATTGTAACTAATGATCTGGAACGGCAGTTTTCAATCTCCAAGAAGCAGATGTTGCTGTAAGTCTTGTAGTCAGTTCCACATACAGGATCATAGTAGGTGGGACATATTTTCTGGCAACCCTTGAAAATGAATCCAGAAATGCATCGTTTCATTGGAACAACATACATGTGTTTCCTGAAAAAATCACAAAAAAATAACATGTAACACCTACTTATTGGGGGCAAATTATTGGAATAGTCCCATCGATCAGGTGACTTACCCACAACTGTCTCTCTTCATTTCACATTCACTTCTGTAAATTTTGTTGTCGGATCCACATACAAAATTTCGGTCATCTGAGCACTTCTCATTGCATGAAGCAGTAGCCCTACAATGGTGTGGTGGTACTGGGATCACTAGTTGGCCACAAGTCTCCTTTTTCATGTGGCATGTTGATCTGGAAACAAGAAGTTATGCATTTTTCAATTCGAACTGGTAAATGCTCTCAAATCAAACAATAATGAGAATGTTTGTAAACTATGATGGAAGTCACTGAAATTGACCTGCTGAAGTAACTGAACAAAAATGGCAACTCTGCAATTGTGGTACTCGCGGTGCGGTTGTAGAGAACGTATTGAATCAGAAAATAATAAACTCTCAGTTTGTTTGAATATATTGAACCAAGTTGGATGATTATTCCACAAAATTCGTCCAATTAGCAAATGTAATGGTACTCCAATATTCACGCAGTAGCTATATCTCTTACTTATAGACATTTCCATCTGATCCACAAACCGGCTCCTCTCCTAAATTTTTGTCGCAGTCGGTAGGACAAGCTTGCTGCTCTTTCAGTTTCGTACAATTGCCCACGTGGGCAAACTGCACCCCCTTGAGACAGGTAGCCAAGTTCAGTTGGCACTGGTTAGTGTAGGTTCTGGCATCTGTTCCACACACTGGATCTACGTCGTTGGAACACTTGAGATTGATGCACTTTGCCAGGCGGTTGCGACACTTCTCGTAGTCCACTTTGCTCACACGTCGATTGTTACTGGAAAATAAAAGATTGAAATAGGAATTTGTTTCCTTCATACGTAGTGCTGGGGCGCCAATTTTAAAAAATTAACCCTAATAGCACAAGATGTCTATTGGACATGCGTTTTGTGTCCAGTATATGTCCAAGGTGTCCATGGATATATTTTGGACATCCATAGGATATACACATGAAGATAATATATATAAGGTAGTCCATTTGGTGTCCATTTAATGACCTCTTCTTCAAAATATCGATAGCTATTGTCCAATCGATGTCCACATGGAGATGTCCATTGAACATATATTTAAGGTAGTCCATATGGCTTACAATTATAGGCTATATGTTGTCCATTTTAGGTCCACATTGAGACGTTCATTGGATATTCAGAACATTCAATGTCCCCACGTTCACATTTTGAATTTTTTCCACACACATACATACCATTGCATTCATAAAAAGTATTCAAAATTGACACCGAAAGAATATAAACCAATGGGAATTCTGTTAAATTACTTTACTCCTATAGAAGTGGTTCGGATTACAGTATCAGCTGTTGGTCTCGCTTCTCTCCACCATGCACGAATTTGGCTAATTGGACTCTCACAACATAGAAGTAGAGATATCAAAATACCTACCACACATTGTCTACTCCATCATCGTACAATACCTAAATTTTCTCTAAAATGAAAAATATGTCAAATTGACATCCAAGAATCAACACTAATGAAGTGATTTGAATCGTTCTCATTATTGACAAAATTTCATGGATTTCATAATATAAATAAGAAGACAGCAGCAGCCACCATGCAAGGAAGGATGACTCACAGAGGTAAAGCAACGATAAGCGAAGTTAGAGTTTGGATGGGTGACCGTGCTTGAATGATAGTAGCTTTTTTCATTTATTTGTCATAAAATTGACATCCTATGGATATTCCATGGATGTCCAAAGCGGTGGAAAGTGGATGTTCAATGGTCTATATTTGTCCATACATGTTACCATATTGATGTTCATGATGGATATCGTATGGATAGTCAAAAAGTTGGAAATGCGACATCCTATGGATGTCCATACGTTATCCGGTGTACAAAAACTGGATGTCCAGTGGATGTCTGAGATGTCCTGAGGAGGACATTCATAGAACATCCATTGGACTGAGTTGTGCTAATAGGGAACGATGTTGTTCCAGTCCAAAATTGTACTTACCCACAGTTTAGTAATCTAAGTTCGCATTCGCTACTGTATATGAATCCATCTGAACCACAAGTTGGCTTTTCCAGCTCATTTTTGCAGCTTGTTGGACAAGCAATGCTGTGTGAAGTTCTTTCTTGGGAAGCGCAGTAGGCCATTGGTACTTCGAAGACGTGTTTACTGAAACAGCAACCGAAAAGAAGTATTCGCAACCATTTATGCATATCAAAACGAATTAAACACCGGCTCGATTTTTTTGCGCTTACCCACAATTCTTGGACTTCATCCTACAAACATTCGTGTATAATTTTCCATCTGATCCACAGGCGGGTTTTGCGTTCCTCCAACATGATTCACGACAATGGCGGGTGGTCTGACAGTACTTTTTGTTGGTTCTCACCACTCCTTGGCTACGAACAAGAAAAAATTCATTTCTACTTTCTATTGTTCAGAATAATGATATAACTAACTTTATTATACCTAATTCGTAGGTAAGTCGCAGATGATGATCCTCTGTTAGGTTTTGTCGATATTATTGCAAATTACAATCATATATAGTGAAAATAATCTGATCTTCAAATAACCTATTTCTTATCTATAGTGAATTAGGAGTTTTTGTGAGTTTTTCTCATGATCATATGGGGGAATGTTATCTATTATTTTCAATATGAGCAATGGGTCAACGCCAGTCGCGTAAAGTATCGCTTTCCGCACTTCTTACGAAAATAATTATTCATAAAATAAAACAAATGATAGTGACATGAGATGCATCTGACAATTGGTAGATCTTCTGTGAATCTGAGCATGCGTAGCGTTCTAAATAAATGAATGATCAATCCTTGCTTTTCAATTATTGGGGCTAAATTAAAGTTAGAGCTGGTTTATTTTTTGATGGAGGTTCAACCCACTGAACTTGCTTGCTGTTTTTATGCATCTACTTAAATGAAGATCGAATCCAAGAAAACACCAAATCATCAATGGATGATATTTTTATTTCCACTATAAAAAAATTATTAACAGCGAAAAATTATAGTGAATAAATCATCAAATGAATCGTAATTTGACTCACCCACATGTCAGCAACTTCATCTGACAAGTACTCTTGTAGACATTGCCATCGCTTCCGCAAATGGGCCCATCTTTGGGAGCTTGTTTACAATCAACAGGGCAGTTTTCCCTATGGGCACTGATGTTATTGCATGGACCCAAGTGGGAGAGTTCAATGCCGAGCCTGTAAAAGAAACGTCAAGTGATTTTTTTATATTTCAATATATTCTCAGATAAACCTAGTTTCACTTAGAATGAAACACCCTGTAACAAGTGCAAAAAATGTGCGTCTTTGTAACACGCGATACAATTTTTTCATTGAAAATAATTGATATTATATCGATAAAAAATAAAAACATCTTCAATATTTAAAATCTGACGCACAAGCTTGAAGGCCAGTTTACTGTTGAGAGTTGTTAGCGATTTAGATTTTTGCGATACCTGCGGTTAAAAATACAATGTTGTTTTATTGGTCAGTTAATCACACTCTGAATTGAAATTTTCAATGAAAATAAAGACTTTTTTGGTATCACCAAATCCAAAATCGCTCAGAAGTAAGCTGGGCCGTGGCTGGGCCTAAGGCCCAGTTTATTGCTAAGCTATTCTGGCTTCAGCGTGAGGAATGCAATGTTGCTATTGGTCAATTCCAAATTAGATTGTGATCCGATAAAAATTGACCAATAACAACACTGCATTTTTCGCCGCTATTATTGCCAAAGTTAAAATCGCCTAGCAATACACTTGGCTTAACTCTTCTGTTGTTTATGAGATGGACAATAGTAAATTTAGGGAACTTTTAATGTGCTTTTATTTGACTTTTCGTAAAATTCTCATGACAATTCTATAATCAACAATTTTGTTCACATAGTAATGATATAGAAACAAATTATACTGATATTCCTAACATCCTCCCCCTTTTTGCAATTAAACAAGCAGATACTAAATTGCAAAATAATTTGAACACCAAATCAAATTAAATATATGAACTGAAACGAATTGGTGTTTTAACTATACGCCCACTTCTAGTGACCACTGTCTTCTGTTCTTGAGATAATTCTTCTTTCTTTTGGTCATTTTCTTCATTATCTTCATCTCTGGTCTTCATTTCACAGTTTACGTTTTCTTTGCTATTATTTGAAAATATCAATTTTTCCCGATCTTCTTCAGATGAAATCTCCAATGGGTGCAGTCTCTGGAATGGCCGAAGAATATTTCCATGTTGTGTCTTCACACGAGCTACCCGTGCTACCCCGTCTTTCCCAGGAATAATTTCTAAAATCTTTCCTAACGGCCAGTTCAAACGTTTCTTATTGTCTGAAGACACATAAACAATATCTCCCACTTTCAAAGTACTCGTCTTCTTGTGACCAGTATTTACAAGTTCCGCTAGGTATTCCTTCCTGAATCGTGATCGTAGATTATCTCTAGTTCTTTGCAGGTATCGCCTTCGGGTGAGCAAATGATTTCTGTCAATTCTGTCAAAATCAGGTGTTTCATTACTTGTCAAATCTTGAATGAATAATGAAGGACTCAGTGGTTTGAGGTCATTTTGATCATCTGAAACATATGTTAAAGGTCGATTGTTTATAATTGCCTCACAGTCACATAATATGGTGATCATTTCTTCATAATTTACAGTTGCTTTTCCTAAATTTCTTCTAAGAAGTTCCTTCACTACTCTGACCAATCTTTCCCACCATCCTCCCCACCAAGCAGCTGTAGGAGGATTGAATATCCATTTAATTTGCCTTACTGAAGAATATTCTTGAATTTCATTTCATTTGAGTCTTTTCAATAGATTATTTGTTCCAATCATATTTGTACCGTTATCCGAATAAATGATCGATACTCTTCCTCGCCTGGCGATGAATCTTCTCAAAGCAGAAATGAAACTATATCGGTTGATAATGAGTTCACAAGTTCTAAATGTATCGCTCGATATACTGCACATGTATACAGCACTATCCAAATCTTCTCACCATTTTTCAGAAATAACGGCCCAGCAAGATCAATACCAGTGACTTCAAAAGCTGCTGTCGTATTAATTCTCTCTTTAGGCAATGGTGCATAAGGTGTTTCAACTGCTTTACTCGTGAATCTTTTGCATACAATACATTGAGCTATCACCCCTCTCACAGTTCTTCTTCCTCGGAGAATCCAGTATTTTTCTCTTAAAATACACAATAATGTCTGTACACCTACATGATTATTCAGATAATGTTGCTGAAGAATAAGCTTTGTAACTATTTTGTGTTTAGATGGCAAAAGTATTGGAAATTTGAAATCATCGGGATCTTCCCCATAAACTAGTCTTGTTTTCACCCCCAAAATTCCATTGTTATCTTGAAATATCTGTAAATTCTTCCATTTTCCTTTGTCAGCCAAACATTCTTTCTGAACTATTTTGACAATTCTGTTTTCCGCTTCCTTTATTTCATCAGAAGTTATTTCACCATTTTTTCGTGAATCTTTTTTCAATGAATTATCATGAAATCTCAACATCTTCTGACTTTCATGTCATAATCTTTGACTGTACCAACCTCCGAATAATAAAAAAAGCGTATATGCATTTTGACTTCATTATTGAACCAAAATAGAAAAACATATTTATTGTGTTATTTGTATATTTTTCAACAAGGATCGTTCGAAAGTACGTGAACAGGCTTAGGGGGTCAATAAAGGTGTACGTTTTCTCACTCGTGCTAATAAACCGAGTGGGGAGGAAATAATAGAAAACGTAACTTTCACAGATTAGAGAACTATATACTCACCTTAACTAAGTAATTCGTTTATCGAGAATAAATATATTCATTAGAGGCTAAGAGGGTATGGGGTGATGATGTTTATCAAACAAGTACCTGCAAATTTCAACTTGCAGCATGCATTTGTTCAAGTAAGTGCGGCCGTCCGTTCCACAGACTGCATCTTTTTCGCCGCCGCATTTGTGTTCGCATTTAGAGCCCGAAGATCTTTTGCAAAGGTCTGTATCTGCAGCCAGTGTCACACCTGCAACAGATCGACAGTGATAAAATTGGATTGAAAAAAAGTGTTCGAGAAAAATTGCTGGACCCCCTAGGATTCACAATTATTTATTTCCTATTATAGAGAATAATAGTTTATTACCTAACAAGTGTGGAAAGTGGCAAATTTCGCACGAGCAGTCGATTAGTACGAGCTGCATATCGGCGAGTGCGGAATCGTGATGAGTGCAAGAAAGGTAAGTTATTTCGAAGATGTAACTTGATCGGCTTCTATATATAATTTCAGGTGAGGAGATAATAATTGAAAACTTTATCGACAATTCCAGATCTGAATTATTGAATTTTCATCGTTTGAAACCACACGCCTACACGAATGTCAAGAATATGAAAGTTATTTCTAATGATATCTTTTATCCGTTGTCGCCAGTAGGTTATCACGCAACCAGGAATACAGCAGTACGTGTTAAAATTAACCGAGAAATATATAAGTTGTAATGCAAACCGTACTCTTAAATAATATATTCTGTAAACTTTGCTTATGGTGACAGTGATTATCCATCATACATGCGAGCGTGCAATTTGTTTTCATTTCAACACGTGTGCTTTTTTCAAATACCAATCCCATAGTGATATTAGCTACTTTCCGAACAACAAAAAGTATGATTTATGACATTTCCATATGTGGTCGCAGGAAAAGTATGTACTTACCTATAAGATACAACAAAAAATCTACGAGAAAAAATATCAGTTTTTCAGCTGATTAAAAAAATGGACAGTGTGATTTAGTTTCCGGTTCTTCAGTTTCAGGAACTGATGAACACTAAGTTTCGAATATACTTTCACTCTACCCAAATACTCTTGGTCATCATGTTTAATCGAGTGTTTAATATTATAAAATATCCTGAATAATAATGCATAACAAATAAGAATGTGGCTAGAAGATCCAAAGATCCCAACGTTTATGATTTGTATGTTAACTACTAATAATTATTGAGTATCTATGTGTGTGGTCTATGCTTCAGTGTAATTATAATAGATATCGTTAACATGAACGTCTATCTATATAAAATGTGATTTATAAATAGGTTTCAATTTGACTTACCCAATTACCGTCTTTACCATTTCAATTGATACTAAAATACCCATAATTATTCGACTGGTGCAACCACTCGTCTCAGGTTTTTCGGATGTTATTATAGGCAAATATTTATTTGGTATTCAGTACCGTTAAAACCGTTTTTGAAACACTGAAAATGACAGTTATATAAAAATAATAATTATTGTTTTTTACGGTAGTTAGCTATTTTTTGCATTTATATCACCATTTCACCATTTGGTATACAGGGTGGCACAGGATTACCTTGATCGTTTTCAAAATTATTAGCCAGGAGAAGACGTTATAAAAATACTTACAGCAACTCACATCTTATCTCAGGTGCAAATAAAAAAAAGCCTCGAATTAGACGGAAAAACCAAAAACGAAATGAAACATTTTCACGTTTTTTACCCACGGGTATATAGTTTTCATAACATGCACAAATAAGAAGTGATATTGCATTTTTTATGAAGATAGCAGGAAATCGAGTTGTAATTCCAGTGATTCAGAAGAGTAATTTTTCGAACACACTGTAATTCGGTCTTATAACCGATTTCAAAGTTTAATGAACTTTTCGTAGTGTTATTATTAATGGAAGAAATTGCTTCTTGCTAAGTGACTTATTCATCAAAGCATTCAATTGCGGTCGTAATGCAAGATTTAATGCCATCATCTCCATTCGATACCAGTTTTTGTGGTACATGTTCAGGAATGGAAATGTCTGGTTGCTTTGTTTTTAGCGACTTGACAAGTGCTAGTGACCTATAAAATATAATTCGAAGTAGGGTGGCCTAGATATCAGTGCCCGGCATTAGTTCTGACTATCGACTGTTTTCGTCTTCATTTTCCAAAGCAATCTTTGTCGGCTTAGACTCTATTTTCATCAATACAAGTGAGCCAGAGAAATTCTGCAGGTCTCTACCTGGAGCAGTTCTGGCAATAGTCCACAAATCACCATCCCAAATTAGGTTATTGTTGATAGTAATATTGAGGGCTTTATAGAAAGAGTCTTATCTGATGCTATGTCAGCTTGATTTTGGTTGCATTAAATTTTAAAATTTCATTCGGATGTTCATTTACACTTTTGATCTGACTGTATCAAAACATCTCATCAGACGTTCCTAAAAGGTTTAATGTTCGAAAAAACTCACCTTTTCCACATGTTTTTTTCTTGAGTTCACATATATTTGGGTAAATAATTCCGTCGCTTCCGCATACTGGATCTCCATATGCATTTTCTTTGCAAATTCGAGGACAGGAAGAATCCCTGAGTCCTTTGATTTCTGAAACGAAAAATCGGTATTATAAAAATATTTATCGAAATTGCCTTGCTTGTAAATGTTTGCCCAAAGTGTATGGTAAATTCAATGGTGAATTTCGTATTCGTTTTTCGAATATGATAATGCCTTTTTATTATTTTTCCGAGGATTTTACTTATGCACGCCATGAATTTTCTGCTTTGTCAGTTTTGTCGAAAAAAGATAATTTCCACTTGACATGCGAACAACATAAATTTGACAGCAAACTTTTATTATAATAATTATTATCAGTTGTATATTAGTGAGAATTATGCAATTTTATCCAAGTAACAAATGTTTTTTTGCTGTTTCACTTCAACATCCATTGAAACACTATTGAATCACCCTGTACATAACGAACGTGTCCGAATATGGATATTCGAATAATTCTTTATGAAAGTATTAAGTTCTGTATGTATATAGGTATGTACATCATACTTTCGAATAATGCATATCAACTAGATGTGGGTATACAATATTAATGATATACATCAGAAGATGAGCAATTGGCAATATTATGCTAATTATAATAGAAATTGTAGTCATTGAATTTTACGAGAAATCGAAGAACTTATAGTTCTCACCTGGTGAAAAAACTTGGTTTTTGAAATACTTCCCGGTGTTTTCATCCAGTAGAGCATCTAGAATTTTATTTTGGGAGGGTTTTGGGTATATATGTATAATTCAGCGTGGCCCATATTTTTTGCTGCGTATGGAAAAACAAGTGTGAATTGGCTACCACGTTCTCCAGACTCGGTACCGATGGATTATTTTTATTGGAATATTTCTATTTCTACGTTCTTCAAGACATTAATACCATTGTTGCAAAATTGCTAATACCAGCGTCAAATAAGATACTTCCAGATATCATACTCATCTTTTTTGTCAACCCTTCATCCCATTCTGGGGAGGAGTTGATATTGACCCCTCTACCCCCTTCGGACGCGCTCCTGTTTTCAGTGGGACGAAAACTACCTACCCATCCCGTTTTCGTTTCAACAATATTATAATTGCTTAATTTCTTGAAGTTTTCGAAACATTCATTTCGAGTGACCAGTAAATAGTTCAGAAAATTTTATATATAGAAGTCCCAGCGAATCCTTTTCCGCATTGTTACGACTAAAAACAAACAGAAGAATATATCAAAGTCGTAACGAGATACCACAACAACATCCGTCCAATAAATCTGCCTTTGATCTCTTCCCTCGTCTTTATTTGGTCTCTGCTGCTATCGCAATCCCCATTTCTTCACACGTTTTTGGCATCAATCTGTCGTATTCGTAATTCGTAACGTATCCACCTTTTGGGGTCAACGCATCAGAATGTAAACACCACATTAAATAACAGTGGCGGCCCATGTAGATTTGAATGAGTACCTGTCTGCCCAAATATGCAAGAAAAATTTCAACTGCTGCGGGACCATTTTTGAACTACCCTCCGAAAAATTAAAAATGGAAAATAAGGGTATTCAGATATCACCTCAAGCCTAAATAAACCTTATTTTATTTAATTAGTCGTTTAGCACGAGCCGCAAACTGCCAAGACGGAAACGTAACAAGTGCAAAATATGCACTTTCCAACGAGTTCTGTACACTATTATTCCTACGACCATAAACATTTCCATTCTGTGGAAAGTTGTGTCAAAGATCTAACTTCGGCGGCCTCTTTTTTTATGTTCTGGTTCTCACGAAAAGGGATATCCTGTAATGTTCAGAGAACATCGTGAGAACGAAGGGAAAGAAAGTAGGAGTTGGTGTTCTTCTTAAATTTCTGGAGATCGTATGCCTCGAAGAACACCTCCCTATAGGCAATGAGTTCCAAAATCTCGATGTTCGTTGGATGAACGAGTCTTTGGAAAGGGACATTCTGCAGGTCTCTAAAGTGACCACGAAGGGGTGTGGGGACTGAACTTGGCGGGTTAATCTCGAAGAGACTGCTAATGTAGGAACGATTGTTGATATTTCAGAAGAGCTTCGCCCATGAAAATATCTTTAAAATAGAGATAAATTGCCAACTTTTCAACGGTGTTCTATAATTTCAGGTGTCGATATAATTCCCCTACACGAATGTCACGAATATGAAATTCATTTCAAATGTCACCTTTTATGCGTTTTCGCCAGTAGGTAATCAGGCAACCAGGAATACAGCAGTGCGTTGTGACATCAACCGAGTAATATAAGTTGGTGCGTTATCTCAAATGTAAAAAGTGAAAACTCATGTGATGCAAGCATTCCTCTTTAGTATAACAAGTTTTGGATGACGTCACCCAATGCCATCAACATCAATAGAAATGTAGTAGAAGAAATAGTTCCAGACTAATTTCTATCAAAGTGAAATAGAGGTTAGGTCTCATTGACATATTGAAATTAGATACAAATTCTATAGTAACAACTTATATACCAATACATGCGAGCGTGCAATTTTTTATGTCTCCCATAAAGAATGTACTTGCTACTGATCCTGATTTCAGAAAAACATTGAATTTTCTGTGGAATATTTCTACATATTTCTATGTAATGGCTATCATGATTTTCATTGACATTCAAGTTGCAACTGTCATGGACAAGCTGAATTCTAATCTAGAACCATATTGTCAATCTCGTCGACGTCAGACATTTTTCCAAGGCTCCAAGAACTGGTTTCGGATCCTACTATAATAGTTGGGGTTTGTAAGGCAACTAGGATAGTGGTTAGAAAAAAAATAGAGGTATATAGGTATCTTTATGGAACTCCAGATACGCCAATGCGCTCTAGCGTCTATCGTTGATGGAAATATTCAACACACGTTTGATCAAAGGCCTGCCGGAGGCCGGCAAATATAAATAATGAATGAAGTTGGTCGAGGGAAAACAAAATTAACACACTAGCTGGAACTGGAAACCGGTGAATCTTTGTTGAATCAAACCATAGGTGCCTATATGGATGTTAGTAGGAGAATAGGTCAATGTTTTGCCATCATGCTAGCTCAAACATCAGGCAGTGGAGATGCACTTTTTATTCAATAAGGGGACCGTGCTTATTTCAATTTTTCGAAAATTATTTGAATTGATAGTAGGCCTGAGGAGCAAACATTTAGCATTATATCGAATTTTTTAGAAAGTGACACGTGTGTGAAATCGAAATGAAAACAGTTTTTCATTAATAAATCTTTGAAATTTGAACAATAAATGAGCCTACTTCAAGCGACTATTTCGAAAAAATCGATTTCGTTGGCTACATTTGGGGAGAACTGTCATTGAAATTTCCGAAATTTCAGAAAACCGAAAAATCCGTTGCGACGTATATATCACTTGACCTGGAATTTGTCGAGAATATAAGAACAATTTTTCCGACGACCTACCTGAAATACGTATCATTTCGCTCTGTGAACTGGTATACACAAAATAATATATTTCGCACTATTGCGAAATGAAATATTCATCTCCATGCTCTGCGATTGGTGCGATTACCTAATATAGTTAACTATACTCTGATTTTTACTCATAGGTAGCTGTGACAATGACATATCTACAAACGAATTCTTAACATTATAGTGTCAATGTGATTTGCCAAGTAGATATAGGTACCGAATCGTATAATTTGTTCAGTTTTCTTTGCTGCAATGTCGATGGTAAATTCTACTCCTCCAGAAGTATGCAATTTAGGTTTGATAAAAGAAAATAATTGTGGAACAATTGCTCAAATATTACCATCAATAATTATTTTTCCAATATTTCATAAATACAGACCAAAATGTACCCAAATATTTTTGTTAAATGTTCAATAAAATATGTTCTCTTTGTGTGATACATCTTTTTTATATGCTTCTTCAGGCAATTGTATTGGTTTCCTGTATAAATGATTTGTAAGTAGGTAATACGGTCATGCGAAATCAAAATCCGACATACCTATATTTTTCATGTAGGTCGTCGGAAAAACTTGTGCGAAAATTGAATATTTCATGAAATATCATATTTTCCGCACTAGTTGCACAATATACTATTCCGTAATACCGAAAAATTGGTCAAATTGACAAGGCACCAGAAAATTTCATTGGAAAAAGATGTTTGGAATCCAACGAGGACCCCATGTACCAATTTTGAACCAGATAGAAAAAAAGCAAAACTACCATTTAATTGTCTGAAGGTAGGACAAGATGATTGTGGAATATTTGTGGAGTAGACATTTTGAGGGAGATTAATAATGAAATAACGATTTAGTCTTGTCACTAGTTTTAGTCACGCCCTGTATAATAGAATTTAAACCTAATATTTGAAAGAAAAACTAAATTATGCATTATTCTTACGCATTGTGATATGAATAAAATGGTTAAAAATGTTGTGACAGTTGATGTTTTAGTTTAAAAATTTGATAATGATATATAATTCAGGATAATCAATTGAAAAGTTTGAACGGAGATATAATAATTATAAAATATTCCCACGAAAAAAATATAAGGTTGTTTCGTGATGAAAATGTAACAATATTCTTGAATACTCATTTCACATTTATATTACGATTGCGTAGCGTACTGTTAGACATACATGATGAGAAAATATCAAAATATTCAGGAAACTTAGGTGGAAAGTGCCAAACAAATCACCTAATGGAATACCTCAAAGATCTTGAAGTACTCAAGAGAATCTGATATTATAGTGAATATAGTGAATATAATGTAATATGATACTTAACAATTTTATCGCTTATAACCCTAGTGCTTTATGTGATCTCTGATAGATAAAAAAAAACAACTCGAACGCCTTGTCATTATGGAGTTATCTCTATGATCATCAATTTCTCGTTTTATACTTAACAAAATAATAAATATTAATCGAAATAACGGATAACGATAATTATTATCTTATGAAATCGTGAAAACATATTTATACAGAATACTTAGTCTCAACCATGTATGTACATACACCCATCATAACATATAATAAGATAATGGTTTTGGAGATTTGAGTGGAGTTTAGATTAAGAATGTTGCAACTATAACAACCATCAACTAACGGATAAGTTCGCTATTTCAAAGATAAAGATCGTTGTATTGCCATTGTGGACATTTATTAATGAAAATGAACAATCAAACAAACATTTACATAATATAATGTCGCCTCGATTAATCTAAAGTTTGGAGATTATAATAAAGTTTACCGAAATAGAAGATTGAATGAAAACTGAAATGTTTCTTTTTCCAAGCAGTTTTCTTGGCGTTTATCGAACAGTCTCGCATGAAATTCCATCCGATTTCTGTGGATTATTCGGAATCATACTTGTCTAGTTTGTTAGCCATCTAGATATACCGCAAGCATCCCGCAAAAACAGTAGATAGCGACCATCTCCATGATAATTTCGAAAAAAGTACCGTTCTCCTTCGATGAAATCTGTATTTGCATCACGGCACCGGAAATTGAATAATGAAATATTTAAAGACGTCGTTTGACGTTTTTTGGCATCATTTATATAGGAGGCTGTGACTCTTCCCAACGAACCGCTGTTTCATTGTTAATTTATTTAGGTTATCGAGTGACGGAACGAAAAGCAATCATAAAATCACGATTCTCGGAACCGATTCATTAGAGTTTCCGATAGCAAATCATCCGATAAAATGATGGGAACTTCTTCTGGTTTACTTTCCCTATGATCTGCAGAAAATTAACATCGAGAGAATTGTCACAGTTTCTGACGATGCCCAAAATGAATAGGATTGACCAATCCCACGAAAAAAAGTTTGGTGAAGGGTTAAATGGTGGCTTTTGACAGCTGTCACTTATTCTTGTGTTTTATGCTCCTTGATATACCTTCTAAATGGCGAACAGCTGTCATTATATTCCAATTACAATCCATTTTGATTTCCCTATATTCTCATCAATATTCCATGACTATTTGTTTATTAAAAAAAGTTTGGTGAAGAGTTAAATGGCGGCTTTTGACAGCTGTCACTTATTCTAGTGTTTTATGACCCGTGATGTTCTCTTTGGATAGGTCTTATATATTTTATTAATCTGGAAATCATGACCTAAAGAAGGTATTTCATCTCTTGCACCGGTGATAAAAATATTCTAGTGCACATTAATATTCTGATTTGACTATGTTCTTGTTATAATTTTGTGGGTTCTTGGTACAACAAAACTACACATAAACTGTGGAAGAAAGAAGAATACTTGAAGAAGGAGAATGAAAATTTGAGGAAAGAAATGTTTCTTTTGAAAAACAATATAAATTCAGTTAACATCAACAGGATATTGAACAATAGAATGCTGTTGAGATTTTATATTGGTCTCAGTTCTGCTGATACCTTCAGTGTTTTCACAAAAATGTTGGAAAAGAGCAGATTATTTGATCAATGAATAGAATAATAAATAGGTACTCCTTCAAAGTGTATTTCAATAAACAAATAGTCATGAAATATTGATGAGAATATGGAATTCAAAATGGATTGTAATTGAAATAGAATGACACCTGTTCACCATTCAGAAAGTATATCAAGGAGCATAAAACACAAGATCAAGTGACAGCTGTCAAAGGCAACCATTTAACTTTTCACCAAACTTTTTTCCGTGCTATTGCCAATAGCAGATATCACTGATTTGGAGCTTTTATTGTTCAACGAAAAATTAGCAAAAACAAATATCAATCAAATGACTGATTGAACAATAATTTTGAATCAGATTATTGCTGCAAGTGGCGCCATCTATTGGTCAGTTAATTAACTAAAACATTATTCGACTCACCTTTGTAGGATCGGATAATTTCGGATAATTTCATACCAGTCTTCGGATAATTTGCGTTATAGTGGTTGGCAACACTGGCTATTGGTCAATCCGGGAAAGAATATTCTATTTTTCGACAGATAAATATTTATTTATTCCATATTTTTTCGCCCTAACTGGTTGATTCGCAAGAACCAAATTTTTATGTGATTCAGGATCGTGGTATGAAATGAAATATGAGATTAAATGTTGGCCGAAGATGTCAACAAATAAACCTATAATCCATACAGGGTGTCCCAAAATTAGAAAGTTACTAACGAGAGCGTCCTAGATCAATGTCCCCTCGTTACCTATAAGGAAACGGCACTGGTATATGCATTCACCTATCTTCTAAACCAGACGAGACTGGACGGAACCTGTTAATTAAGTACTCTCATTGAATTATGACCCAAAATGTTGCATTAATTTTTCAATTACTTGGTCTTTTTCGTTCCTAATTGAACGATAAAGGGAACTAATAGGACATTTGTATGCATCTGTATGCTCTTGTCATGAACCATTAAGAAAGTGTTATGGACTTTCGCAAATATACTGGGTGTTAGCGGCCAAGTACTCATTGTTGATGTTTTTTTTTTAATGGGAAAATAAGTTCGAATGTAGTGTGTGCTATTGAAAACAAACTCCCATTCACACATAATTCTACAATTCTGCTTTCTTCTGTAGAAGAGGGTCACATTAGCTGTTTCAATTTTTTTCCACATCGATTCTATTATCAAGGCTCCAAGCACAAATCGAGGCACAAATATAGAAACGAATTCGATAAATTATCTTCGGCATCCTTTGAAAGAATTTCATCACATACCTACGGTGAGAAGTGGGCTATACTATTACCTTATAGCATATAATCCTTCATAATTAATATATATAATGTGTGAGCAATATCTACCCCAAGGTGGATATAGGATGGTGAAACAGCTCATCAATTGTTTCCGCGAAAAACTTGTAGACCGTTTGAGAAAGTAGTAATATTTACACGACTTGAATGAAGATGGCGGTAAGATCGATTATCGAAGAAGATTTCTGCTGCTTACGTATTTCTGTGGTTCACATCTGACAGACCTGACTTGAAACGACATTAGAACAATATATTTTCGATAAATCTGGAATGAATATTGATATTTTGACTCTTCTCAATCATTTTTCATCTAGAACAGATGAAACTGATAAAAAGATGACAGAAGCACAGTTTCTGTTTTACCGACACAAGGTATGTCGCCATCTCTGTTAATTTCAGGAAATATTACTACGGTATAAAATCAAGTAGGCAAAGGTCTACAGTTTATTCTAGTGCTTGTTAATAGGAAGCTGTTTCACCATCCTATATCCACCTTGATCCACCCGATGGAGATTCTGATATATCACATTTTTGTAGAGCACCATGTATATTGGTGAATATTTATCAAATTTACTAAATTTCGATTGAAAAAACGATGCTGAGAAAATGTCTTCAAGAACAACCTTGTATTAAGTATTTTCTGATGAAAAGAAGTTAATCTTCAAGTATATAAATATATATAGGTACACAATTTGAAATGATATAAAAGCTCGCAGCCAGGTTTTCTGTAAGTATAAACTTATTTTATAAAAAATACTAAGAATTACTTGTAAAGATATATTCTAGCGATTAGTATTCAAAATGACGTTCATAAGAAAGAATTAGGTTGACATCAGGTGTTTGTTAGCCATGTTTGGGATTATTAAAAAAAATGCCATATTTTAATAGTCCATGAAAAAATATGCGAATAATAATTCTCATCATCTTGAATAATAATTCTCATCATCTTGCATCAAAACTATCGAAGATATTCCAAATTTCTTTTTAAATTATTTTATAGCACAAAAATACGCTGTTTGATACTTATTTATTATATTGAATTCGGCATGATGAACAACTATCATCCGTAAGGGATCTCATCATACTTCATAATATGAAGAGTAAGTTTTCATTAATTCTTCGAATATGCTGCAGTGTTTCAAATACATCCTGTATATTATCTTTCGTGTCCGCTACCACTTTAGCGTTCGAGTAAAGGGTTCTTAATTATTTGCTCAATGTACCATGACAAAATGGACAACGATGAATTGCCAGTGAGTTATCTCTACTACTTACTTGCCGGCTCAAGAATAAAATTACCATTTTCAGTGGAATTCTCGTGCCACAAGAATGTCGCAAAGTTCAAGGTCGAATTTGACTGCCGTAGTTATTGCACATGAAATACATCCATTCACAATTCAGAGCCTAATGAATATACTTAATGAGGTAACAATAATAAAATACGGTTTTTTACCAACATCATTAATTTTCATTTATTATAGTGCAGAAGAAAAACACATTATAGAGCTACGTGCTACCTACTGCTATATATACTAAATTATCATTAAAATTAGAGTTCTGGGTTGATTGTGAAGATACCAAAAATAAACATAACATACCTATTTTGATTTACTTTACATACCTAATATTATCATTAAATTACCAATTCATCGACATATCACACTGGTATGTTTAATCTGTGGTTTAATGATGGAGAAGTCGAAATAACAAAAAGAAAATAGAAAATATGAATCAAAATCTATGATGTAGCCATATATATAATAACAACTATATGGATAACACCTATTCTTCTCTTTAATACGCGAAAGTGAAGCCAGTTTTGGAAAAACAAAAGACTGTCTGGCTTGCTAATGATGAATTGTGCGCATGCGCGGGTTTTGACGAGTTGAAATCCACTGATGGTTTTAGAATTTCATAGGTTAGGTATATTTGTTAACCCAAATTATGTAAAAGAGCGTTAAATAGTTATTAATGTACTAACTGACTGTTTACAGAAGTGATTAGTAAGTGATAACAGTGATTGATCAAAAATTAGCCCACGAATCTTGTTCCGATGACTTTATTGTCACAGGTTTCTCTGCAAATCGCAAGTATCGCTTTGTAGAACACATCCATTTCTGCATCTATCATCAACTATAATGCAAAATCGTCCAACAATCGATTGATAAATAAATATTTGAAAAATATATGTTATGATCAAATAAAAACATCGAATTGAAGGTTACGTGACACATTTGATTGACTTTCAATAATTATCATACGTTTGTCGCTCACTAGAAAGCTACTCTTCTACATGATGATAACGCATTTCGATTCTTAACTTCAAACTTGCGCATGCGCATTTCCGCGATTTGTCCCTCAGACTGTCATTTGTTTTATTTCTCGGCTTCAGCTCTGGTATCCATGTTACCTATATAGTTATTATTAGATATATGGATGTAGCATCAATATTTTTAGATTATTCATTGTTTTATGTCATAGTAGATAGAAGTCTATCTGCTAGATGATATGTAATTCCGATTTTATTGTGGAAAATTTATCAACAGAGTCAAGTAGGCTGCTGTCAGAATTACAACTTATTAATGGATATAATGAAATGGATAAATCAACTGTTCTTTTGATATCATTCAATAAGAAAAGAGTGACTGACTTGCACCTACGATGTGTACATCGTTGCTTTCAAAATTCGACACTTGATGCCATCCAAGTAAAGGAAGTGGCTGTCACAATGTCTAGTTCTCAGTGCTTGATGTTTATAACATGGGAAAATCAGAACAGCCAATTACACAGTTAAAAGACTACTACTTGAAAAATACAGTTTATTTCAGTGAATTACAATAAATTCAAGACGTTTATTTCGCAGTAGTGTCGCCCTCTAGTATCTTAGTTATTGAGTTTCACATTATTTTTGTATCTTTCAATGAAAATATCTGGAATTGCAAACCTGAATTAACTCGATATTTTCTATTTTTCCTTTTATTTCGTCTTTTCTATCATTAAACACATCACAAGTGTGATACATCGGATGAATTGGCAATTTCATGATCTATCAAATGGAGTGAAAATCCAATATGGCTACTATTAGAAATATCACTTCGATATCTTCGAATCTAGTGTGCCCTAGATTTTTCGTTGAATTCAGCATCCGAACTTTAGTAACTATACCAAATTCAAAAATCCTATAGTTAGTAGCAATAGTTCAAAAGTTATCGATGACTATATAAGAATCGACAATTTTCAGTATTTTCAGGATATTTCAGGAACTAGGCAAGATATTCTCGATTTCTTCTGATATTCTTATAGATGCGCACCTTTTTCGTAATTCAACCTATAGTTCTGTTTCCGATTTGACAATAGTGCATGTATCTATACCATGAAATTTTCATTATACCCTATATAACTCGCCATATAATATAATTAATAATCAAGTGGTAGGTATTGTATTGTATTTACGTTAGTCAGTCTTTTCTTCTCACATATTGAATCGATATTTGGCAAAAGGATTCTTATGAACCAATTGGGACTAAGATTTCACGTTTTAGAAGTTGAATTTTTTTCATTGCATGGTTTTGTGAAGCACCATCAATTTTGTCGAAACAAAAAATCGTCATCCTTATTAGTGAAAAAGTAATTAGGTATAATAACAAATAGGTTATATGAATTGGAATTCATATAACAGAAGACTAACTGATATATAATATAGGCGTTGAAAATTTTCACACCGGTCAAATATCATTCT
Source organism: Chrysomela aeneicollis (assembly GCA_029955515.1). NCBI lineage: Eukaryota > Metazoa > Arthropoda > Insecta > Coleoptera > Chrysomelidae > Chrysomela > Chrysomela aeneicollis. Next base: position 19,726,075 of record JARUHQ010000009.1, on the reverse strand, counting down.
GCGATTTAGTCAAATTTCAAAAGAATTATCTCGGTGTGGCAGGAGTAAAATTACTCAAGAACGAGATTATGATATCAAGTAAGTAAATACGTATTCGTGGGATTGAGCGCAGAGGCGAGCCATCAGGATATATGAGACTCGAGACAAGAAAATTTATTTGCAGCAGGATTCTAAGATCTGCCCGTCTGATCGCCCGTTGAAGTCTCTGAGTAATAACCTCTAAAAGCGGACTCCTATCCCACTCACAACGGCTCTTCGGAGTGATTCATGGAATTAATTCACTCATTTAACCGTCAACTTCAAATCATTCACCATACATCACAAGTAACGTGATCGAGGAATTGAAAAATATTTATGTGAATTGACAGTGTTATATATATACCCATAATCAGGTTTATATATGTTGTTAGACTCTGTAAATAAATGAATTGATACGAAAAGAACAAAACTGTAGGTGTTTCTATCTGAAGTGATACTCCATACGAACGAGTATATATAGGTACCTGAAAGATATCAACCAGAAACATTGGTCCTTCGAGTCGGATACAATGCTGCAGATAATATTTCAGTTTTACTACAATTCATGATGAATATGAGGGCCCATGCAGTTGTTCTCATTGATGTCAACCAGTTCGAAAAACTTCAGAAATTTAGGAAGCATTGGACGATTTTGATCAAAATCAAATAACTGTTCAGCTGCTGAGATTGGAGAATATAACGTGGCATTTCATAATTATACTAATTGAGTATTTTAACTCTAGCATCAAAAACGCCTTGAAAAATACAATGACAGATTTGGATTCATCGTGAAAAAGTGCTCAATATGAACGCATCCTATTATAGTTTAGTTATAGTTCCATTGATTTTCACTTGACAAAAGAAAAGCTAAAATTACAGATTTTCTTTCTTTGCCAATAGGTAATTCAAAAACTATAAGAGCCAATTCAACCTCCTATATGATCAAGCACAATGAGATGAATATAGAATGGTGTAAAATTCAAATTGTCTGAATATATTCATCTGATGGAAATCATAATTGAAAAATGTATATGCGATTTGAAAGTAGGATGGCTCACCAAATCTACAAGACATATTCATACTATTGTGTATTGTGTAGGTTATCTACATGACATAGGTACCTATACAATTGTGTATAAGTATAAGAAATGGTAATTTTTCTAAAACCGCAGAAGCCTTTTTCAAATATCAACACAAAATTGATTTTCAGGTTTCGTAAACTGACAAATGCATGTACTTGTTTTTTGGGTCATCACCCATCGAATGAAAATTAGTTGGATATTAATTCAATGGATAAAAACTTCGTTCTATATAGCCTTCCGAAAAATTTCATCCTCGACGAGCAGATCTTGAAAAACCCACGAAGTAATTGGCCAATTCTTAAACGGCAATAAACGTTCTTGTGAGGGTCCAACCACGTTCCCAACTAATTGGGGAGTATATTATATTTTATCTTTTCGCACCATCTTAATGTACATGAGAATTTATTTTTTTTTAAGTCCACAGGGGTATTTCTTTTTATGGATGTTGCTGAATCGGATTACAGTGATTACATACCTGCAAGCCAAAATCGCATTCTCCAAAATGCATTGTGTGATCATTGCAGAGATTATTGGCGAAAATACTCTGAAATTGTTTTTTTTTCTTATACATGCGAGACAATCTGAAATTCGGTGTTCTTTTTCATCCTGATTTGGAAGCGACCATGTTATGGACCGAAATAAGGATAATGAAACTTCGCGTGGATTTTTTTATATTGTCAAGGTAATTGCTTCGCCTTCTCGAGAAAATGTCACTTTAATTGAATCCAATCTGTGCAGAGGTATAAAAAGTTCGAACTTGGGCTCTGTGCAAAGCAAAAGAAAAAACCTAACTAAGCAATCGAAATGAACTTAATCTTTTATTCACATGAGTTTATATGTTCTGATGGTTCTCACGAAAAGGGATATCCTGTATTGTTCAGGGAACATCGTGCATGAGAACCAAGGGAAAGAAAGTAGGAGTTGGTGTTCTCCTTAAATTTCTGGAGATCGTATGCCTCGGGGAACACCTTCCTATAGGCAATGAGTTCCAAAATCTCGATGTTCGTTGGATGAACGAGACTTTGGAAAGGGACGTTCTGCAGGTCTCTAAAGTGACCACGAAGGGGTGTGGAGACTGAACTTGGCAGGTTAATCTCGAAGAGACTGCTAATGGAGGAACGATTGTGGATATTTCAGAAGAGCATCGCCCATGAAAACATCTATAAAAAAGAGATACGTCGCCAACTTTTCTATACGGTGTTCCAGAGAAGTGAGCGAGTTTGTAGCAAGATATATGTATTAAAATTGCTACATTGAAAGAATATGCATGTTTGCTAAACGACCATAATCATTCACAATTCTGACTATATACAAAACATATTTAAAAAATGATACATCCTGTATGTTTTCGAACTAATAAATAGGACTTATCTAGTGAGAAATCAATTGAAATTTCTTGTTGTTCTTATAAAATGAATAAATTAATGATAGTTTGAAACTTTATACCTATATATGAGTTGATATGGATAACCATAGATCTTATTGCTTACGCTAGATCTGTTATCCCAGGTTACTGGTTTTGTAGGTCCGAGGGGGGTTGAAAGTACTAGGCCATTGATTGGTCGTTTTCATTTTTGTCCATACATGTGTTGTACCACGTGATCATGTAGTACCTACTTTCTTGCAGACCCTTCTAGACCTAAAAATTACTACAGGATGCCGGATCTAGCGTAAGCAATAAGATCTATGTGGATAACCATCACTGTTATATCACTTTCCGTCACACCCTATATTATATTACATTTTTTCAATTTTGATATAAAATTTTTCATTGAAACATGCTGATATTTTCTTGGTGTTACATTTTTCAATCGTCAGCGTTACTAGAAAAATATCGATGGAATAGAAAAATTTAAATTTGTAGTGATGATTTATAGTGTATCTGTGGAGATATGTATAAACGCGTGTGGCTAGGATCTAGTTACACTGTTAACGTGCTAGAATAAGTGGTTATAATTTCAGGATGAAATGTACTTATTGTAAATTATTACATCTTCTAATCAATTGGATTTAATGATATCGGAGAAGAAGTAATTATAGTATAGTTTGATGAATTGCAACACATAAACCCTTTATGATTGATTATGTTCTCTATACGACTGATCAGCAATTCCTTAGATCTCGATTCAATGAGGAAAGTAAATGAAAATAATGAACATATAGCTTCACCCCACTTTCCCATATTCTTTGGTCAAAACCACAATATAAAATAATGTGAGACTTCAAACTATTTTATACACAAATATGTAATATTTCGGGATTATTGTGAATTATTTTGTTGGGGTTAAGAATTTTGAATGACAAAAATTATGGAAGTACATATTGGAAGGATTTTAGTGCCACCCATGAAAAATCATTCGAGGATGATGCTCATTGACATATGATTCGGGTTTCTTTGTTCCAACTCCCAACTGCCCAAAGGAATGTATTTGCCGAACGTAAGCATCACTTAAGTGGAAGAATCCAAATTGAATCATTGGTATACAGTTAGGCGAAGTGCAAAAACTTGCTAATTATTATTTGAAATGTTATGATGGCGAGAATAAGTGTAACACGAGAAAATAGTAGTTATTTTTTACCGGTTCAACAAAATACAGACTCTCTACGAACTGTTATTTATACTTGCGTTGTGTTTTCTTGTGCTAAAATGGGTTGGTTGGTCAACAAATACAGACAGACAAAGCTTTCATAACGAGACATACGTAATCGAAGGAGAGCTGGATAAAAGCACCACAGGATTCCGAGGTGAACTTTCGAAAAGGAAGGAAGCAATTGAAGAGCGTTGGATTAGAACAAAAAACAAACTGAAGACAAAAAAACCAAACCAATTTCAACTAGAAACCAAATCCAGAGAAGTCGGCTTCAAACAGCACAAAAAAAACACAAGAACAAGTAAACAAAATCAGACAGAAAAAAGAAAATCTGTACAAGACAGAATAACAAACCTCTTCAGAAAATTGGATGCAATATTGCTTCGAGCAAGACTTTTGCATCCAACAGACAAATCTTTGATTACGAGACATACGTAATCGAAGGAGAGCTGGATAAAAGCACCACAGGGGAGCTATATCCAAGAACAGAGGAAAAAAAAGTATATTTCGCAAAAATTATGCATTGGGAGGATATTTTATATTAGTTGAAAAACGAATGAATTATATATATCGATATGGCTAGGTATACTTGATTTGTTCAATATAAAATTATAAAATAAAATCGCCTGGACAAACACTACTTCTCTTCATATAAGTCAATTTCAGCATAATCTGATTTTTCAAGATCTTGATTGAAACAATACCACATCCGTTCTACTTATGTAATAGTTACGGAGGAGCATTGGACGCAATATTTGGAATGGATTTCCAGTTATAATTTACGACGTTTTCCCTGGTGAATTGTCAGTTCGGATAATAACATGAATTTGAACATTTTGAGACACGAAATAGCGCAGCGGTTACCAAACTTTTTTTGATTGTGCATTTCGTGGTTTCTAATTTGTATTAAATTGCTTGGTCCAGCCCAGCCAGCCACTTATTGATATGGAAGCTTCATTCTGGTGTGTGTCTTCCTTTCGCCACATGGTGTCGTTGTTTCTCAAGTGACGTGGATAAAATTCAGTTCCTAGATGGTTTCTTTCGATGTATCAAAAAAGTTTAATCCAAAATAATAATCATGGTTCAAATGATGGATCCATATCAGAGAGTCTGTCTGGGGGGGGGGGTCTAGAAATGATGATATGATTATATTTCAAAATTAGTACCTACCTCGGTGTACCTACTATGGATGGATAAAAAAAATTTTCGATTAATATTCTGAAGACAATGTTACAATCAATTCTGATAGTTCTGCACAGACAGTGGCCTTGTTAGCATACCCAAATTGATGACCAGAAAAAATTGGCATATTTCGATTTCATGCTCGTTATTTGAATATTCCGAAACAAAAACTAATTATCATCACACGGAGTTACTTTTTCTAGAATGGAAAAGGTAATCGAACTACGGTGAGATTGACGGACTGTATTCAATTGTATGAACTTGTAGAGAACTCAAAGAACAAATATTTGATAAAATACATTCAAATATGTCCTATTCCTGTTATACTATGACTTCGGAAATCTCTGCGTCTATTTATCTGCATCTATCAGCGTTTATTAAGTATTTTGTGGTTTCGATTACGATTATTCATCCATATTTGTGTTACGAATACCAAAATCTAGAAATGTTAGCCAAAAGGCAAGTAGCTCAAATCAAGGTAGGTAGGATGACAACTATAAACTCACAAATGATTTAATTTTATTTATCATTAAATTGAGTGTTCCAACAAGGGCTTTTGAGGGTCATTTCGCAACTAGGGTGCTGAGTAACTTTTAATTAATAAGTTATTGAGGCTGAATTCGAGTTAGGTATATGATTACCCTATAATATATTCACCCTGAATTTTAGATTGTAAGTATGGACCTTGTACAAGAATCCAACGTTTTTTCATCTGGTCTGACCACAAAATTATAGGACCAGCATTATTTTCGAAATTTGAACTTTTATGTGCTGAAAGGTACACATTATGCTCAATTATTTCGAACGATTTAAGTTCACTGCTGCGGTTTTTCACGTCATAATTGAGACCACTGAAACCAGCATCATCAAATAGTAGGTATGAGCTATCTTAAGGCAGGTTTACACCAAACGGACTCGCTTGCAACTAGTTTCAGTTTCAAAAACAGAAACAAAAAACTTGTAGTTTAGAAAACCTACTCGAAACTCGAATTCCACCAAACAAACAAAAAATTAGTCAGCCGCGTGTTTTGTTTTGAAGATGTTTTCTGTCTTTTCCACTACACGAACAATTTTCATCAAAGTCTCATACCACTACCAGAACAAAATAATGAACTGTTGTCGCCAGCCGTTTCCACATAGCGAACTCTGTTTACGAAAACAGAGACAAAACACTGAAACCTTTTGACGAAAACACGAACCGCGACGTATACCTAGTCTTCAAAATGATTCTTATTTCGACAACAAAAGTTTTGTTTTGTCGAAATCGACACAATCTTAACAAATTGCTGTCCCAAAATCAAATTGGTTGTAGAGCCCGCCAAAACAAGTAGATATCTGTTGCCCAAGATCAAGTTTCAAAAAACGTCCCCTCACGAAATTGCCAACATGAAAACATGCTCGCACATTTGAATTTGACGCGCGCGTCATCGCTACCCCATTGGCTGCGTAGAAGCGTAGAAAGCGGCGAGGAGGGGGTAAACTCCAGAGATGTGAATACTACTACATAAAACTCGTGCTTTGTAGATATGAGAATATGAGAAACTGAAAACATATTTTCTATGGAGCTGTTTTTGCCATGGACCTAACATCCCAGAGTATTTCTCTCCAAGAGGTACTAGATGACAATGTTATGTTTTTGAACCGATCGATTTCTTTGCCATCCTGTCCAATTTGCTTCAATCTCCTTTTTCCCACTGAAATATAACCAATAACTGGAACGCTAATATAGGTAAATGCGCGGGGAACTAATGATCCCAACTATGGGAACTGAGATTTCAGATTATGCGCCGACGCAGTAAAAGTAAAGGTACGAAAATCATGTCTTTGATCACTACAACTGTATACATTTGATGACGTACGTCTGTGATAAGATGAACTGAATCAGACGCGGCTTGGCACTTTTTGTTTCGTGTTAATTCTCACTGGTCAAGTGGTAAATGGTCATTCGCCAAATCCAAATCAAAGAGAAGTTGTTCCATATCGTCAATTTGCCCTGTTTGATAGTTTGATAACATTTTCATAAACAAAAAAGGTTGAAGGTGCATTGCTGCAATGCAAAAACTGCAGTATTAATTCTAGTTTAACCTTTTTTTTGGTGAGTTGAGATTGATACTTATACTTGAGCTGTATTATTTTATCTTAAAATCATCCATTTTCAGTTTAACTATGAATAGACATTGCTCATGAATGAAAGCTAGATATTGGTAGATATCCAAATATCGAGACTTTGAGCTATGGAAATGTGATTTGTGAAGAACATATCATCATTGATGACATCATATAACTTCTGGTGATAAAAAACGACTGAAACGTGATTCAGTTCCCAGGCTGAATCTTGGTCCTCAAAAGCCTCTGTCAACTATCCAGTGAACAGTGTGAACAGAATTCAAATTGTTCAAAGCAGAGAAAAGTTATTCAGATTTCAACAGGGGCAAAATTTCGGGGTGCGACGTGATTAGTGCTGTGTAGTTTAGAATAAATACATATATTATAATGTAATGTGCTTTATTCTATATGGAAATTGTTTTTTTTGACTGTTTACTTACCATATTGTGTCACAGGAACTAAAATTATTATTACAAAGATTGGTTGATCACAAACTTATTTACTGTAGGACAAGGATTATAGAATAGAATTTATTCGTCGCTGAAGAATTTTACATACCCATCATAAAACGATACATACATAGAAACTTGGAATAGTTAAAGAACGTTAAGAAATATACAATCAAGATAATAAACCAAAAAAAAAATACAAACATTTGATTGATTAAAAATATGAAAAAATCCTACCACCAGTTTCGATTTAATTCGGTTGTATAATGATTTCCATAATTCGCTCCAAAAACTTTGGTTTCACCCTGCTAATTTCAACTGCTAATTTAGATAATTCTTTATGTAATGTTTCTTCAGAGATGTTAATGTTGATAATTGGTCCCAAAGCACAGTCCAGGTGGTCTGTGTACCAAAGGCTAGACCGGACCTGGTTACAGTAATAGTGCGCATGCTCCCGGCCTGATTTATTTTCAGTCTGCGCGAGATTCAAAAGGGTCTATGCTTGAGAAGTTCCTTTGGCATTCCAGTTATTGGTTATATTTCAGTGCTCTTTCCTCATTTACAACCTTCATAAACAATCAAATACTTGGGTGATTAGTATCAGCAATAAGTAGATATATTGGTCCTTCGAGCCAGATATTACTTAATTGCATTGAGTTTCCAATACATAGATGGCATTATAAGTTACTGATATACACCTTGTATGGAATGAGGATTGGAAATCCAGAATTGTAAATTTATCTATCACATCTACTGATAGCCTGCAAAACGGCAGATTTTTGATAAAATGCTACCTCCTACCGACAAGGGATCATGTTTCAACTGACGTCTACTCGTATATAACGATATAAATAATTTCCTGCAAGCATTACGATGCCAAAGGTTGAATTACTAACTTAATAATGAAACAAAATGCGATATTTACGTCTCTTAGCACACGATCTGCCATCGATAGTACATGGGCCAAGTGGTAAATTACAGATATACCTATTAGAATCCTTTCTAAAACGAGTAAAATTAATGAACATAACTTTATTTCCTTAGTCTTGGTGGCGGTAAATGTAGATCATATCTCATCTTCATTTTATAATTCATAGTACTGTGTCTGTATTCAGAGGCGGACTAACTGATAGCGGGGCCCTGGGCTATTGATCGAACAACTTTGAAACGCTACCCAGTTCATAATTTTATCTTGAGTCTTCATGTCGGATATATAATATATAAATGTTATAATTTTCTTCATTTACATTTTATATGAACAAAAAAAAAGGAAATGAAAAATAAATACAAAATTCAACGACACACTTTGAATTGTTAGAATTTTTGGAGGCTAATTTATCACCTTATTGTCGAATTTTTGCGCTATTTTTACGAAAATCGTGGATTCCTTGAGCTGGTGAAACCATACTCTTAGAAACATATGTTTTCGAAGAATGTGATTACACCATATTTTTATGCTCTTTTGATGTGACTCTCACTTTAGTCTAGTATGGCCGAATTTTCTTTTTCGTCTTGATAAAAAATACAGACTGTGTTTTCCAGGTATGTGCTATCTGAATCGAATATCGAAGACAATAGTATCATAATATTTATTCCACCTTATCGCTATTTTTCTCTACTTTTTTTAATCGCGGGTTTTGCGAGGGATTTTGCTAGTTTGATCGTTGAGCATATAACATAAAATAGAAATTTCATGAAAAATCTGATTAAATTGAGGCTCATTAACGGCTCTAATTTCAACCTATTGCCGAATGTTCTGCCTTCTGGAAACAAAGGGTAAACTATTCGAAGATGAGCTAAAGTGGGAGCCTCTATAAACTATATGGTGCATTCATCAGGTTTTTCAAAAACTTTTCTATGTTTGGTTCTGTAGTGTTATAAAGTGGTTCTGCTTTTAATACTTAGGATTTGCTTTGAAAACAAGCCTTTATATTGCCTCATTATGAGTTAACGATTTTGTATTGACCAAATTGATAACTAGTCCTACATGTCTTTCCCTCTCCCATTTTTGTAGTCCTATATATATATTTTCAATCATGAAAACGGCCGTTCCGCTTCGCAACTTGTTATGAGTAACGTCAGATATATTTTTGATGAAGTGAAAATGTCTATTCAGTTACATCATTGATATTCATTGGAGCAGTTTTGAAAATGACGGGATTTCTGAGTATCTGCCCTCTTCCCGAAGTTTATTGATTCATCGAGTGCCTTTACCTTATTCAATTCATTTTGAAAAATACTCAATCTATCTATCTCTCCATCATCAAGAACTCTCAATATTATACATTACCCGGTTAGGCAGTAGGAATCAAAGTTTCTATAAATATAGCAGATCTGATGCTGAATCAGAACAAAAATATTAATATTATAATAACAATATCAATTTCTATCCATTATTATACAAGTGCAGTAGCAATCAGAATAAACCGTTTATTTCATATTTTGGGGGCCCCTGCAGAATCCGGGGCCCTGGGCTTAAGCTAAATATTGGAATATAAATATAAATAAATACAACCTTGAAAGAGTAATAATATAATACCAGTCTTGAGTTTCAGCTGTGTTTATTATGAATGGAACATAATTATATTACCTACTCGTATGCATGAATATATTATAAAATTGAAACATCATCTTTAGCGGGCTCAATGAATAATTCATTGACTGAAACTGAACACATAGATTATGTAATTGGTTGTTCGAGTAATAGATTTATGAATGGGTATATTGACGGTATTTGTGTGAATCATCGTTAGAGGAATACCCATAAACCGTCGAGGAATCACCTATAGAAGTTAATAATGTTTATAATATAGTAAGGGCCAAATATTTTTTTCGTAACCTTGGCAACGCATGCCTTAGCTCGCCAATTAGCAGAGTTAACGTTATGTCAACAGAATGAAGGCTTGATGAACTTTTATGCAACTCGGTATGTCTATTAAAAAAAAGACAAATACCAAAAATTCCGAGAAAAATTCTAATATCACGTTGAACTCTAAGACACTGTAATTTATTGAAATTCAACCTCTATATATTTTGACGATTATGCAAACGGGAGGTCGAAGTGCAGTTTATAAAGTTGTGTCGTTGTATACAGGATGCACCATTTTTGCGGAGCAAATTTTAACATAGTTTTTTTGAATGACACCCTATATATTTTTAAACATATCTGAATCGGCCCTTTGTTAGTCTGTATAAATCCGTTTAATTTTTTCATTTCGATTGAACCGTTCAGAAGTTATTGAGGTTTTTCTAAAAATTTCAGCATTTGCAGGAACTTTTAAAGAAAATCGCAGGGCAATTGGTTTTCAGAATATCAAGTTGGGACGTCGCCTATGTCTAAGCAACTTCCTTGGGTATCTTTTGGCGTTATGACAGTCTATTTTCATTTTGACATTATCATGCTGTGACACATTGACTTAGATGAACTTTGAAGGACCATAACTTGATTTTTTCAAATGACACCCCATATATTCCATTACTCATTCGTATTGAACGTGTCATTTTACATATTTTCAATTGATTATGTTTCTTCCCAAAAGTTGATAGTTCAGAAGATAATTCACATAATCTAGAAAATGAACACATAATTTCATCAATTGAACTCAGGGTGCGTAGAAAAATAATAAATTCTGACAATAAATGTCAAAGTTACTGCTACGAGCGTCCCTTTCGAAGTGATTATTGAGTAATATCGGCCACCCTTACAAAAAAACGAATTTTTCATTGAATGAAATGGTGAACATGGTTTTTGTACTGATGGGTGAAAGTCTGCGGAACCCTTTGCTGGCGACCAGAATTTATGATTTTGACTAATATCGCAATAAATATTTATTCAGTTGTTTTGATACTTTGAGCTTATTTAATTTTTACTCAATAATTTCCTGTCAAAATTCGAAAGGTTTGTCCGTAGCAGTAACTTTGACGTTTGTTGTCAGAATTCATTGATTTTCATGGCACTCCTTAGTTCAATCAATGAAATTTTGTGTTAATTTTTTTTTGAATATCGATTATCTCCTGAACTATAAAGTTTGACAAGAATCATGGGAGTCAAAAAATATGTAAAATTAAACGCTCTATACGACTGAGTGATTAAATACATAGGGTGCTATTTAAAAAAATCAAGTTATGGTCCTTCAAATTCAACCAAAGTCAATGTGTCACAGCAAGGTGATGTCACAATGAAAATAGACGGTATTGCCGCTTAAATATACCTGAAGTGGTTGCTCAAACATAGGCAAAGTCTCAAATTCATATTCCGAAAACCGAGTGCACTGCGATTTTTCGAAACAGTGCCTGCAAACGCGTCAATTTTTAGAAAAACTTGAATAACATCTGAACGGTTGAAGCGAATTGTAAAAACTTAACATGTATATGAAGATCAACATAGGGTAAATTCAAATATGTGTAAAAATATACAGGGTGTCATTTGAAAAAACATGTTCGAATGTGCTCCGCTAAAATGGTATAGGAAAAAATAACCTTCCATTTGCAGTGCCGTTTGGTTTATTTCAATATCATTAACGGTGTAGATGCAATCGAACTTTCCCATATCGATGACTCACCCTGTATAAGGCTATTATGGAAGATTACCATGACCCGCTAACTATTTTACATCTTTTCATTGTAAAACCTGACACTGAAGTTGCGATTTGAAAAAACTGCTAAAAATTGTTCTTTCCAAATAATGCCATACTTCACATACAGGGAGTTATGATGCTTAACTTCTGTAAATCAATTATGGATTCACTTTTTAAATAGCCCCATTTTCACTAGTAAAAAATGAATTGTCAAGATTACCGATATGCATGAACCATCCCATACGAATTATTTTTGTAATCGTGATAATAAAAGTGTTTCCTATTATAGTTGCAAGCACTATCATGTCAATTTTTAGTGGCAAAAATAACTATTTGGCATGAGGATATTACAAGCAATCATGTTCCTCTATATTTCTGCTGAGAAGCAACAGCGAAATCACAGAAATTATCGAATCAAACTGCGAAGGCCCCAAATGCGAACCCTGTGGGACACCCAAGGAACAGCGCGGGCTCGCGGACTAAGCACCTCATCGGCTCTATCGGAAAGTAATATATACTCGCACAAAGGTCATAAATATCTGCGGCGAGTCGTTGCAATCTGTTACATATCAGCCGTATGCATTTGCTGCCCGATGGATTCTCCTTTTTCTTCGTCTTCTTCTCTTCTGTTAGAACGCGGGCCGAGTTGACCGAAGCGACCTCAAGTATCGAGTTACCAACACTGCATTTTTCCAAAGACTACTTTTCGATTTGTTTTTTCTCGTAAGGCTCACGGGAGTTCGAGAAATCGAGTTTTTTTCGGTTCGCCGGATGTAGGTCGATTGTCTTCTGTCAATTACATTTTTTGTGGAGGGAAGGACTATACGAATGACTAATGAAATTGCTGGTGTCCGTTATTTGTGGAACTCTTTGATTGATTTAATTTTTTTTTTCAGTTTCATCGTATAGGAGATGAGTTTCGTTCTCATTAATGACCTTTTCAGTAATGTATTTGGGATTTTTGGTATTTCGAAAACCGTAAGAGATATGAAGAGAATCAAATTGGAAAAATTTTGAGGAATTTCATGATGGTCATTATTATGGTGAAAGAAAATCAAATATTTGGGAAACACTGCATTTTTGGTTCATCATTTACTAATTTTCTTACTTTATTATTGGAAATAAACCGCAGAAATGGAAGCACTTCTCCACATTGCCACTTCTCTAGATCTACAAAAGCGCATTCTCAGTTCTTGAATTCAACGTTTAGACTTTTCGAGAAGATATTTTAGATGAAATAACAGCGGAAGATTCTAGAAAAATGATTTGTCTACAGGCGCGGTATGATTTTCTGGTGACCATCAAGAAGCCCTGATCTTACACCTCTTTACTTTTCTTATATGGAACATACGAGCTGATAATCAAGATGAGTTAGATGCCAAAATGATAATAGAAATTGTGGATCTTATGAAATTAGGAGAATTATGACAAATTGAAGAAAAGTGTCATCATGAATTGTTGTAAGTGGTATGATTATTACCGATAATTTTTTGGAATAATAATGAATTGCAATCCCAAAGCTTGTTTGGGATGGCCAATGAATTGTCGTCTTCGACTCGGGATAACTTTCAATCAACAAAGACATTCGTGACCTTGAAAAAAATTATCGGCAATAATTCTGCTGCTAGGGAGATTACTTGAAATCCACTGATTGGTTGTTAAGTAAAGAGATATATTGTCGTTAATATAACATTCAATTTGAATATCTTGAATAATCATTTATGCTTATAGTATTTGACTCATTAACCTTTTTTTAATCAGTTAATGATCTATTTTTCAGAATTATCTCCATCATATATTCATTTCTAATAAATAGAATTTTGAATATGCGTGTCTTCTCATTTGCCATCGAGTGAAGAAATAATACAGGATATTATTGATTTTGCTGATATTTCTTCAATGCATCTATGAATATATAGGGAATATTAATTTTTAAATTGAGAAAGCGAGCACTTTCAAAATATGTTATAATATACAGAGAGTTTCATAAAAATGAATCAATAATAGAATAATCAATTGGAAAAACATCTTCTCAAAAGAAAACGGCATTTCATTCGAGTAAATTTTTCCAAATCTCGAAAAAAAATTCGTTTTTGAGATATCAGCTACTGAAGTCGTGAAATCCATAGTCAATCACCCTGTACATACTCTTCCTGGTCGCGGAATCGTGATCTGATGTAATTTATCTTCGATTGCATTATTTCATCATGCCTCCGCATGATTTATATTGTGCACACAGCACAACCAAAGGAGCATTACCATCCAATCACTGTCAACATTGTCTTTCTGATTCCTGGTCTAGATATAACATGAGACATTTGTGCTCGCATTCTCTTGTAGTTAAAAATGTAATTCGAGAACGTAATAAATAAAATAAGTATATGACAGGAAATTATTACCAACACGAATCAACTACACATATATGGGTGCTGTTGACTTCTATACGTATATCATCATAGAATTCTGAAGACATTTGTTTCCATACATTCATTACCATTACAAATTGCCAAGACATCAACCAGCAATGTCTAATGATTCCAATGATTTGGATGATGTTTCCGTACGCATTAGTATAATGCTGTTTAGTGAAAGGCGAAATTTCACTAGTAAAACCCAATAATAGACACAATAGAACAAAGGAACATAAAGGCTGAACTAAACCAGAGGAATTGCTAATAAAATGTATGTAATCGATTTGAAGAATGCCTGTTTCTTTGAAAGCTAATTATCTTCTTCATTTTTGCGTTGCAGATAATGCTGGTTCCCATAATTCAGAATTATCGATATCATATTAACGTGAGATAACAGTTACTATATGATCACAAGAGGTTTTGACATTTATTTATTTGCAGGCAATGCACTGATTTATTTTTCATCACAAACTATCTCGAGTAGTGTTGAGGTTATAAACAGAGATCTAGAAACAATCTTCGAGTGATGTTGTGTCAATTTGTTGAAAATCAACTGTAATAAACTAAATTCATGGTAGGTACCTACTTGTAAATGTCCAACAGTATGAAAATTTCAAAGAAATAACTTATAATAAGAATAATGCAACCTCCTTGATAAGTAGAGTGGATGAGTTCAAATATCTTGGTGAACCTGAGTCAATGGTCAGGGCTGAACATTTTTAATTTCTTGATACTTTCACACCCTACTTACTGCTCAACAGTGTTATATATGATATCATAATGAAATAAGTAGGTTCCAGAAATTATAAAACAGCGCTTTGCGAATTATATTGGCAGGTCCTATAGGTTAACTCCTACTGCCGAAATTCTCATTCATTATGAAACAAAAATGCGTATCGATATAGCCTCTGTTTCGATAAGCATTTTTTATTATTCGGAGGTTGGTACAACGGAACTGTCAAATGAAAGTCAGAAGAGTTAGGCCCAGCTTACTTCTGAGCAATTTCAGATTTAGTGATAATAGCAGTGAAAAACTCAATGTTTTTATTGATGAATTTTGATTCAAAGTGTGATTTGATTAAAATTGACCAATAAAAAAAATTTCATCGCTGGTATCAAAACCGCTCAAAAGTAAACTGGGATTTACGCTTGCGCGTCAGATTTTAAACATTTCAATGTCACCATTGTTAACAATCGAATATGTTTCTATTATTTATCGATATTAAATCAATTTCTTTCAATAAAAGAATTCAAATAAATGCAAAATAGAAAAAAATGTTTGCTTCGCTCGTCGTACTCCAAACAACGCGTGCGACTTGTATCATAATAATATACTTGTGATTATTAATACCTACCTGACTAAATGAAGGATCTAAATGTAATATTCGATGAAGACAGTAGTATCAATTTTGCAGTAATGCACGGCTGTAATTGTAGGTACAGAGGAGCTTTTTCCCGCGTTCTGAAGATTCGAAACATGATGAATTTCAAAATTATTTTCAAAAATTCTCGAAACTTCGAGAAGAAAACGGTTCGAATAACTATACCATATTGGGTTAGAGAATAGTGAAATAATTCTTTTTCATTGTGTTAAAATCCATGAGCTACCACTGATTCACACTTCATCTAATTCGACTATCACGAATGTTTGACTATCCCAGCCGTCTTGATAACGTCGAGTGTATGATTAGCTGCAGCTGAAGAACGCGACGGACGTGCAGATTCCGCTGGTACCAGTACCGGTACCATTGGTTCTGCTCGCGTTGTACATAAGGAAGTCGCCGTGAATTCTTCGCATATGAATTATTATTGGATAACTGTCCACGCTCTCAATTACGAATGCATCAAAGGAGGCTGGCATGAATGATTGGAATGATGGCAGAGTTGGGGGTACCGCAGGGTTCGCTTTTGGGGTCGATAATAGGTAGACTCGAATGCGAAATATCGGCAGAATTTTGAATTGGGGTTGTGATAATCTGGTAGAGTTCGATAAATGACGGCTGTATGGTTTAATGCAAGCTTGTATTTTCTTCAAGAAGACGGACCCAGAATGCCTATAATGATAATAATAATAATGACATATAACTAATTCACCATATTTGATACACGTTATGTGTGGTAGATACAAGTTATATAAATACATATGAGTAGATATAAAATCAACAAGTACCTACAAGGACACATAAAATAATAACAATGTCCTATCATGAGATGATCATGTAAGGTTAATTTCAAATAAGGATTTCTTCATCGTGCTAAACTTCATAGTGTTCATACTAATTGCTTGTTTGGTAAGTTTTTCAGCTCTGTATCAAACGAATGAAGTCCCTGGTCTAGCACAAGTCTATTCTTATAATCTGTATTTCCAGATGTTATAAAAAATTCTTGTGACACCTTTATGACAAATATGAATGTCTTGATTTTTTAGGACATGCTCATTTAAAAATTTGGTGAGATAATAGCTATTTGTGTATTAAGAGCGCAAAGTGATAGATAAAGTCGCTTTTGGTTCCCACAAGATTTTATCTACAAACGCAGTCCGTAGACAAGAAGACTCGATACTATACAACTATATTTGTTTTATATTCAACAGACTATGGTGTTTTTTGAGAGATGTGACAAGTTTAGGATACCTACTTTAATTTTTTTATATCATTATTCATACTTTTCCGCGATTTCTCTGGTAGGTTCAAATTTACAAGTTTTGTCATTTTTGCAACATGAAAAGGTGCCTTATATAATTCACAGTCACTATTTTTAATCATGCAAGATAATATAAGTTCGTTTTCGACAATATACCTCTTATGATAGATGTGAGCGTTTTTTCAATATTTCCATGCTAATTTTGTGTTCAGATTTGAACAGAGGCTTCTTTGTTAACCGGTCGTAGAAAAAAAATCATTTCGGAATGAATCTTCAAATGAATAATGAATCATTTTGGTTTCAAGGTAAAAAGGTATGCCTTGTGAACCCAATCATAATGTTGTAACGCTTTGTAAAATTTTTTTCACTTCAGAACATGCTTCCAGTCCAAGAATTCCCACGTAGAGACAGTAACCTTCTTGTAGGAATGAAATAGGCCACCCATGTTTACCTCAAGTTCTCGTGAACTAAGAAAAGATACAGGATCTACAAGAAACTTGTCCCATAAAAATCTGTTTCATAAACTCGATGATAATGAACGTTCATTAAAGATTTTTTTCCGAGTGCGTCGCTACTGATAATCGACGAGTTCTTACTAATTCAGAAAATGCAGTACTGACCCGTTCCAACTCACAATCCTCACGTACTTACAACAAACCAGATGAAAGGAAAAAGGAACAGGAATCTGTGTGGAAGGAATAAAGTCGAATTAACGTCAGTCCGTTGTCAGTTTGTGTATGTGTCGGGATAATAGCAAGAAAAAGAGCTCTTTTGGTGCAGGGCTGGACTCACCTTAAATTGTTCGGTTCATTCATGATGAAATGAAATATATTCCTCTTTCAAGTATAGGAAATAGGAAGTAAGATTTTAGGAACTTTTACGATGACGTATCGATGAAAGCTAGTCTAGAATAACTATTTTGATTTTTTTGTAATTGAGGGTGGTTCAGAATTTTGAAATTTGCACCACCCTGTATTTGTTTCTATTGAATATCAATAGATAGTTAATGAAAAGTTGAGATAGAGACATGCAAGCCGTTTTGAGCAAAAATGAATAGTTTCGACACAAAAAATTCCTAAAGTTGAAAAATCTCGATTTTTCACACCATATATCTCTGTAATCTTTCTCGCTATACCCCAAGTATGATATATTGACGAAATCAGCTCTTCAGGAAAAATCTAAAAATGAAATGAAATACAGGGTGTGTCATTTGAAATAACAAAGTTGTTGCTACTTTTCGGTAGAAGCGGCAACGCCGCAACGCTGAAAATATTTTAGATCGATAGAACAAAACTGATTACCTGAGAAACCAAATTTTCAGAATAATAAGTCTTTACGATTGTAATATCAAAAATTAATCTATAGAATATCACACGGGAGTTTTCCAGTTCTATTTCAAACTCACGTGATAATTATTATAACTTTTTCAATGGGATGTGGATTCGATTCCAGTATGCTTCACCTAGATTCCCAATCTTTTATTAGGAATTGTTTTTTTTTCTTAATGAAAATATAAGAGGATCCAGTTCAATCTCGACGATTTCATAAAACAAATTTGAATCGTTCTGTGTCTTTAGGCATCATAATAGTCTTTTCTCTCATATATACCGGGTGTCCCAGTATAGATGTTCCAATGGATTATCTCAGCCATTTCTAGAGATGAAAATTTGAAAATTCCACGATCTCCAATTCGTTCAAAGAACCCTCAACTGAGAAAAACAAAAATCTGAAGTCACTTCCGGTTTGAACCAACTGCTTCTCTTCATCATCTCGAATACAACATTGTTTATGAATTATCAATTATTATTTTTCGGTTATGATAAATGATATATCGTCAAGTATATTTAAACTGATGCTTGTTAATCTGAAGAAAGTGGAGTACCTATGAGTATTTTAGGCATTTTGTGGTATGCGATGTATCTTGTTGAGGTGCAAAATTGCCACATTTATTACTGTCAGAAACCAGACCAGCATGATGTATACTGCTTTCTATAAATGCGTTCTTTGACCAGTTCTGGCAATTATCTAGAACTGCCACTTTGGAAATTTTTGAAGGTCATTACAACGCTGAATTATCCGTACGCATTTCTGTACCCAAAATAATACAAAAACGAAAGCCGATAATCACTCGCGTTCCAAGAATTTGGTCCGAGGCACATGCTGAATCGTAATTGTTCTTATAATAAATCTTATACTGGTTTGGATTTTTTGTAATTGTAAAAAAAACACAATTTATGGGAGCGTAAAAGTTAATTGCTGAACATATAAAAAAAGACATCCTACAATTTTGATGTAGATTCATTGAGAACGCCCTAATTGTTTAATTGATCATAATTAGTCAGGAATATCACTTATTTGAGTGCTGAATACCCAAAATAAAATCTGGCACAGGATTATTATCCCGACTACCTTTGTTTACAAATTTTCCACTCAACTTTCAGAAAAAACACCAAAAGATTCAGGTCTTCTTCAAATATTTACTTTTTTTATAATAGTATATACAGGGTGCCCGTTTTTCGAGCTTAACCATGGGAATCTCAGTTATTATAAGAGATAAGAGGTCGGTTAAATTAGGGAAAAGTTGCGCATTTTCATGCTGAACAATTATCTGAAAATAAATTTGAGGCATCATTTTTAGTTTCCGAGTTATTGGAAAACAACGGAAATTTGTAGCTTTCGTTTTCATTTTTCCAAGCGAAAACCAAGGGAACTAGAAGTTTTTATTTGGGACGTTCTTCAGGGACTTTTCCACAGGGAATCTAAATTTGTCATCGTATTTTCCAAGGCGTTCTTGATTTCAGAGATACAACACTCAACTTTGGTTTTTCTTAAGGTCGTCATATTGGATTTTTGCATTTTTGGAAAGTCTGTTTTTTTCTGATTACTTTGACGTATCACTCGATATGTTCGAATCTCAACTGTTGGTCCAAATTGGCAAAAAATCCTTTTTGCGAAGAGTGCTTTGGAAACAATGCCAAAAATTTCGTTTAACAAACTAACTTCTGATAGTTCAATTGAACTTGGAAGCTTACTTGCATAAAAACCAAGCTTATTTGGAATAAGGAACGACATTTGAAGTTATAAAAGTTTTTTCTTCGCAAAACAAAACGGTCATAAAAGATGCTCGAATATTCCACTATTCACTTCTAAACACAATTTCATTCGATGAGTACCTACAATTCCAATAAACAGATCGTAAAAGAAAGAATACTAGATTATTGTTTATGGAAAATGTATAAATATTTCTTCAAATTGTACCCATCGATGATATTGCTGAGCTGGGAAGAAGAACGAGTGAAATTGAGTCTAGAAGAGAATGGTGGAATATTCGAGCATCTCTTATAACTTTGTTATGTATTCAATAATTTTGTTTCGTTTGGCGGAGAAACGTAATAGCTTTTCTGTTCGTTCCTAACTTTAAACCTTCGTTTATAAGAAGGTAAGCTTGACAGAAATGTGAACGTTTCTTATTTTCAAAGCACTCTTCGTAAAAACGGTTTTTTCTCGATTCTGATCAGCATGTGAGATTCAAACATAACATATGTCACATCATTGTATTCAGAAAGTGACAGACTTTTCAAAAATGCAAAAATCCAATATGGCGCCCATAAGAAAATTTGAAGTTGACTGTTGTATCTCTGACATCAAGAACGCCTTGGAAAATACGATGACAGATTTAGATTTCTTGTGAAAAAGTGCCTCAAGAACGTCCCAGGTTAGAAACGTCCAGTTCTCATGTTTTTCGCTTGAAAAAATAAAATCTACAATTACAAAATTCAGTTTTTTTTATTAATTCAAAAACTAAAAATGATACATAAATTTTTTTTTCACATAATTGTTCGGCATAAAAATGCGCAACTTTGCCCTTATTTAACCGACCTCGTAACTCTGATAATAACTGAGATCCCCATGGTTAAGCTCGACAAACGGACACCCTGTATAACACCGCAAATACCGAAATTCGCAGCCACTTCTTCAGTGAAAATCCAATAATTTTCAACCAGTCTTTCAAACTCTCAAATGACCCTTACTGTTATACGGTTTCTGTTGCGAACTGCTTCAATATCGCCACAAATAGATAATAACGTGGTACTTATTAGTATATGACGAATGTCTGATGTTGAGTGACATCTCAATCAGTTCGTAATACGTTATAAAATGTGCAAGGCATAAACCATAACGATACCATAAATCTCCAGAGCAACTGTAAACTAAAGATGTTATTTCCTGCTGTACTTGGAATTTTAAATTTTGTATATACTATAGCCTGCTCTACAAACAAAATGTAACTAATAGCATACTCTTGACTTGATTTGAATATATTTGGGAATTGTCACACTGTCACAGGCAGGGACGCGTCAAGTATTTTCGGCGCCGTCGTGCGAAATAATGATAAGCGCCTCTAATAACCAATGTTATAATATTGAGGTAAAATTACCACCCCTCTCTTCTAGTTGTTCGTTGAATTTTTTCAATAATACTATACTTTTCAGTCAAATCTCTATATTTGTGAAAAAAAATACACGAGAAATATCTATAGAATATGAAACAACAGTATTTGAGAAAACAAAAATAGAATAGCAATTTTGTTTTGGAACAGATAATGATTGAGATATTTTTCAGCATGTAATTGGACTTTTCTAGCTCTACTTTTTGCAAATTCATCAATAATACTTTCCATTTCGAGTTGCTTTAAAAAGTCAGACTATAGAAATAATTGCAAGATTTTATAACCTAACCGCTCTTGGCCCATTCTAGATGTTAAATAATTTTGTATCAACTTCAATTAAGAGAATGACTTCCCGGCTGTAGCTACAGAAACTGGAATGGTTAATAATATGCGCAATACAATCGTAATGTTTGGAAATGAGTGGGTTAGGTTATTTGTTACAGACATCGCGTCCTTGTCGCCATTTTGCATAAATTGTAATTCGTGTAAAATATCTGTTCCATCTATATCTTTCTCGTTTCGATCTTTGTAGGTTAAGGTCTCCTCCAGTTTCTTACAAAAATCGAATTGATCTTGATCGGAATATTTGCCGAAATCCTCAACATTCCACAAAAAATTAAAAACAGAGTGACACGATAAAAATTGATGACACGATTTAAATTTTCATTTACGGATGAAAGAGTGATGTCTCTAGCATTCCGAAAAAGCAATTTACTTTGAATTTCATTTCTTGATTTTCAATCGGCTGGTCGTCACCTTCTTTTGCCTTAACACTTCTGTAGATCTAAATTTTGCATCAACTTCTAAGCAAGAAGCTATTTTTGGCATCTACTAATAAGTCAATAAAGCCTTTGTCAGATCGATATTGTTTGAGAAATTCATTAAGGCTATTCAAACTTTCGCAAGCCTGGGAAATGTTTAATTTTTTTGATTGTCGAAATCATTTCCGTAAAAAATTACATAAAGAGCATCGTAAATTTCGCCCTACTGAAATCTTACTTACTCAATTATTTTTCAAAATTGCCTCAGATACATAATAGCAAATAAGGCACTCTATACGACTTAGGCGCTTATTGCGACAATAATGAAAAATCAACCGGTCGCCGATCGACGAACTGTGTTGGTGGATAGTACATTTTCACCACCGGTTTGATAATGTTGATTTGTGTAGAAAATTCAAAACGACCGTAGACGCCTTTTTGGTCTTGGCGCCGTCGTGCGCCGCACGACTTTGCCCATATGGACGGCGCGTCCCTGGTCACAGGTTCTCGATATATTTACTTCGACTTTTAATAAGTTAGAAAAGTTCATAAATTTATTTTCAACCAATTAGAAGGCTCCTTTTTGTATACGTTGCTTATAGCAACGGGCGATTACCGTAAAAATTTCATACATTCATTTTCAACCAATAAGAAGGCTCCTTTTTGTATACGTTACTCATAGCAGCGGGCGATTACCGTAATTATTTCATTCATGCTAAAATACAAGTTTTTGATTGGTTAAAATGATTGTGTTGATAAGCAATAACACCATGTTTGGCTATTGGATACCTACATGCTGTGTTTTCGTTTCTGTATTTCGCTTTCTGATTCGTAGGCAGTAGGGTAGTTTAATTTATCTGTCATAATATTTTCCGATTCCCTAGTAAATAAATGAATGCCACTACACCAAATTTTCGTCTGAACCATGATAAACACACACTATTAATGTGTATCCACTCCATTTTCCACAAATTCTGGACAATTTCAGCATGATATAATGTAACCTAACCACACAAATTGTGACAACAATCATAATGAATTTAGCTCAGTAGTACCTAGTGCTTAGGTAATCTTGCCTACATCATACAATGGCATAAATGTATTGTTGGTTGCATAACGAATCTTCTTGTGTCGAACTACAATGCATAATCAAAATAACTAATTCCATAAACTGTACGTTTTATATTAACAATAAATAGGAAACTATCAAAATGGCTTTGATTTTATTCATGAAATAATCTGAACATATACAACTCGTGTTATTGATGATTATCGAAAATTCCTTCTCTTTTTCGAAACAAATCATGTTGCTTGGAAACTACACGAGCGCACAGCGCGAGTGTGGTTTCTCAAAATCGAAGGAATTTTTGTTTCGATAATCATCAATACACTTGTTGTATTACATGCGATAATTTTGTTAGTTCATCTCAGAATAAAATCTTGGTAGACATGTGATATTAGATGTTTGATTGAAAACGGATTACTGTTTTGAATGTTCCTGAAATATTAGTAATAAACACGAATAAACTTACTATCTACAGTATCTACGCAGAATAGGTCGTATAGGGTTCATCTTCTCATCATATTAACAGCAACTCCAATTTATGAAATTTTCTTACCGAATCTCCCACGCAGCAGAATTAATTCCCTATAATTTTTTCTCGGTTTCCCTCATGTTTTTGTTGATAGAAAATTGTCCTCGTCTTCGACTCGGGATAATTTTCTATCAACAACAAAAACATTCATGACCTTGAAAAAAAATATCGGTAATAATTCGGTAATAATTCTGCTAGGGAGATTACAAGTGAATACTACATTTGGGAATATACTGGCTGGTTTCTTCAAAATCTTTGAAAATTCCTTCAAGTAACTTGGAATCTCTTTACCAATTCGAGATAGATGTGATTCTGATGAAAAAATGGATCCACAAAAACATGTTGCTCAGTTATATCATCAGATGTTACGTCCTACGTCTCAATTGTTGAGCAGTTTAGTACGTTGAATTTAATACTGCTACTCAGTCTAATAAGTTTTTGTCCAGGTCACCGAAACTATTGCGAAATTATACGGTTTCAAGTGGTTTCCTTAACTGTAACGATACGATGTTTTAATATTAAATGAGAACGAACTGCCATGTCAAATGAAGATGGTCAGTTTTTTATATCAAGGTTATTTTCAATGCATATTGAATTAGTCTTGGGAGGCTCGTCAAAATCATAAGGTCCTAAATTGGGAATTGGGAAAAAATCAATCAATAAAAAACACTTACATGTAACACATGATATCATTTTACAAACTCAACTATATATAGAATTACAATTATTTACGAAATCATTATTGATCAAATACTGTGAGAATTTAGAAGTCCTGAAAACATCTTAATATAAGCGGAAGGGTTGATGATTGAATATCCCATCCTATTCAAACTTCCAACATCCTGGCCATTTTAAAATTCACCAACGCGAATGGCACGATGTTCCTTTATTTATACCCAGCCAACATGATCCTAACACTGATCGTGCTACACGTTGACATAAGAACTTTTTTTGTCACGGAATCGTGTCATTTTCAGTTTCACATGAAACATCGAAGACTTATAACTTTTTCAAAATACAGAGTGTTAATCAAGTACGATGACAGACTTCGGTCGTCTTCCTTTTTGGGATTGAGGGGGATCAAAATATATATTCTTCAAGAAGTTTTGCAATTTCTTACAGCTCTGATGAAAACTGTATGAGGGGAAATGAATCAACAGTTTGAAATAAGTATTTTTTTAACAAATTTTTCTTTGAAAAACACTGCATTCGAATGAAGGTTGAATGAAAGACTCACAGAGGCTTAATTTGCCACAAAAAAACGTAGGGCATGTTATTTAAGAAAAATATAATTTTTGTCATCACTGACATCACATCACACCTAGTATACTTTGGATGGTTGCAGAATTGGAAATACCAAGGGTAGATTTATTACTTGTAGGAAACATTCAACTTGTTCATATGAAAATTTGTCCATCTTATAGGAAGGCAACACTTTATACTCCTTTAGCTGATGATGTCAAAAACCTAAATAAGGAAAATTATTTCAAAATAAAACACAAATAATCTCTAATTAACGGTTGTTTTTATAGATGAGTATTATGTTCATCCGGGATATGTATTTATATAACTAAGTGGGTATCTTCATTTGTTTTATATAGTTTATTATATTTTTCTTGATATTTTTATGTAGGATGTAAAGAATTTTCTTGTTGTATGACGTACCTTTCTTATTTTCTGCGAGAATGAAGGATTCAATAAATTTATTTATTCATTTATTAACTATATCAGAAGTACCAACGAAATTTTAAAATAACCGTAAGAAGGGTTTTTCAGTAAATTGTAAAAATACAGTTTTTTTAACTCATATACATATCTCGAAATTTAAGTTAATTTGAAAACTGACAATTAATTTATTTGCTATTACTATTGAGCAAATTAAAGCGTGGTCTACTGTAAAGGTGGATTCTTGCAATATGACTTAATTTGATTCCATTTAATAGGTTTGTAGTAAATGATATACAAACGTACAAGCAATTATTCAACTTAATTGAAGTAGTTCTATTAAATTGAATCCACCTTAGAGGCTTTGCTTCGAAAGTGGTTTCCCATGATCAGAGTTTTGATAAATAACTAAAGTAGCAGCGCAGTATATAACTATCTAATAATAACCATGTTGTACTGAGGGTGTACATAAGAAATATTTTATTAATTTTCAAAAAGAAATCTACCCTTGATTGTTTTTTACAGTTTAATTCAGTATAATTGATGATGATATAATGAATATATAAAATATAATAAATTAACGCACCACCAGAAAAACAACCGAAAATTTTAAATGATTTTTTGTCCAAACCATACTTGTCCGATTCGGGCGTTTTTTTTTTCTTTGAATAACCAGTAATTCTTTCCACAAAAGATCTTTCCGATAAAAATCTCTTTTTTTACGAATACCGGTTGTAGCAATTATACCGTGTTTTTTGGTGGTGAGTTAATTTTTTGGGGAAGTGTATATTAACGAAAATGCAAATATCTAAGAATAATTATTTTGTACTAATAGTTCATGAGTAATTCTCGAGGTAATTCTCTACCCTTAATTTTTTTCGCAATATCTGTATAAAATTGATAGTGACGTCTTTCTGATGCTAATGGTGGAAAAAACTATCATTATTTGAAAGACACTTCGAAAAGCAGACAACCTCTCCTGCGAGTGGCAGGACCCCATACTCCACATGAGTTACTACCTACCACCGATCGTGCCACACGTTACAAAAAAAAAAAAGAAAAAAAAGACGCCTGTCGTCACGAAATCGTGTGCTTACCGTGCAGCAAAGTCGAGAGGCAGAAGAAGACGAAAAACAAGGCGGCGCGGCACGGTAGCTGCGAAAAGGACATCGTAGCAGGCGCTGGCGAGAGCGCGATCTGAACGGAACAAGTGACGGTCGCGGGGTGCCTCACGGTTCGCGAGCCACCAGAGAGAGAGAGAGAGATCTGCCGGCCGAACCGAATAGTGGATACTGAATGGGACTGGCTGAAATTGTGGCCTATATGAACCACCACTTCTCGCAGTGGCGACGACTGACGTTTTCACTGCGGGGTAGAGCGTTGGGAAATTCGAGTTAGCGGAATCCCAAATCCCATGAAAATTTTATTCCGTAATTCGAGAGGATTTTTGAAAAAAATTTGGATTTTTTATAATTCGAATCATCAAAAACGTCGGGAAACTCTTGATTGAGCTCTCGATATCAATCCGTGACGACTAAGTCAGAAATCATACAGTTTCCACCATAAAGTTCTAACGTGTTTTCATAATTAACCTCTCGCAAAATGCCTATTCCACAAATATTCGACTAGTTTTGACCCAATAACCTTATGTGATTAAGGTTATTGAAGCTGTTTTCAGATAAAACGAGAATGTATCATATTTCTCAGTTAGGGTAGAGGAATAAACTTTTTTTTTTCAATCTTGTTTAAAATTGCTAAATGGGGTTCTCGTAGGATTCCAAGCACATTTATCCGTTGAATTTTTTGATGTCTTGTCAATTTCACCCATTTTTTGGCACCACATGACAACTTTTTTTCAAATTCCCGACAAATCTGAGGTCACGTGATATAAGTCGTAAGTAACGGATTTTTTAGTTGTCAGACATACAAGAACGAACCGCCATTAGAGTTTTTCAGAAATATCAATTACACAAATTTTTCTCACATGTAACCAACTTTATGGCGGACACTGTATGAACTTATGATTTTTCTACAACCGGTTAACAAAGTAGCCTATGACGCTTTCGAATCTCAACACAAAGTTGATCTTTTTTGAGGTGACAGCATTTCCGCTCGTGAGCTGAAATATTTGAAATAACGCTCGCCTCTACCATAAAACGAACTTATATTCTCTTGCGTGATTGAAAATAGCTACTTTGAATTATCTAAGCCAAAAAAAAAACTGCATATGTAGCAGAAAGAACAAAAGTTGTAAATTCGAACCTCCTACCGGAGAAATCGATGAAATGTATGAATTATTATATGATGTCATGCCGTTTTCGAAAAATAATAACTGTGACATATTTATATGTATCTATTTTCCATTTCTGTCAGATTCATGATTTCAGATGTTTCTCCGATATTTAGGAATAACCACGGCCTCCTTTATGAACAAGCCGGGAAGTAATTGACTTGGCAACGTCGATCTAGTCCCACCGCGCTCGCTCGTTTGTACATAGTATTTGGATAATCGTGTCGGGATCTTTGGTTTATCTCGTTGTTTTCGGTCGAATAATTGATATAATCTTATGAAATTTGGTGCAATATTCATAGAAGAATAAGGTTTTGTGAAGAAGAAAGTGTCGATATAATAATCAGTGCGGAAATTACCATGAAACTGATGTTATGTTTTAGTTGTGTGCGAGGTTGAGTGTTAGTTCGAAGTGAGGTTATAGTGAATGAAAATGCCTAGGAAATGTTGCGTTCCTGAATGCAAGACAAGTTATGTATCTACTCTGAAAAGGGAGAAAGCCAAGAGTATTTTCTCCTTTCCTAAGAATGAAGATTTGAGAAAAAATTGGTTGAAAGCCATTCCTAGAAGAGATTGGCAACCGTGCAAAAGTTCTGCAGCGTTCAATTCGAACAGGGTGAGTTTATCAAATTTGTGAAAACTATTTCTTCAGAAGGTACCTTATATGACACTCCTTGTTTACCAAGATTGGGAGAAAATGCTGTCCCTTCAATTTTTCCAAATTTGCCACAGCATTTATCGACAACAAAATCCGTTCATCGAAAGAATCCAGATGAAGATGCATTTCTAATATCATATAATGGACGATTAAGTTAATAGTCTGAAGCTAGTTAATAGCCTGGAGGTGGACTTCCCACATGATTCTTTTTCTCACTTGATGTTGGGTATTTATGAATTATAATGGTAAGTTGCGTTTTGTTCCTATATTTTTGCATATGAATATTCTCAGATAATAGGTCTGTCAATTTTACTCTCTTTATGAAGTACCTATAAGCTGTTCCAATCAATTTCTAACTGTGTTGTCATCATTGAGAGTCAATTATTCATGATTGAACCAGTTCAATTTTTGGATCAGATCTCTTTAAATTTTTGGTTTGAAACTTATTCAAGAATCTGTGTACCTACACCTAGATCGCAGTGTTATCTGCAAAACTGAGTACTGTACCTACAATTCAAGGTGAACAGGTGAAAAATGTAAATAATGAAAAAATCGTCCAAGAACAGTTTCTTTTTATCTTATCCTTATTCTCACCAATAGGTGAATGAAATCAGAGTTCCAACATAAATAATAATATTGTTTCTTATAGTATTGAATATTGAATACTTTATATTCAATGTTTATATCAAAAAATTATCGAAAACAAGATTCTTTTGTTTGAAAAATAATAATTTTGTTCCATCTGATACATGCTATTAGTAGAATAATGAATTTAGCACTAGACGATTCTTATTCATTTTCAGTAAATTTTACCTTTGGCATGCCACTGACCTCTTGGTCGAGAAGAGCGAATTATCCGCGCTACATTTGTCTTTGTAAGGATCTAATTGAAGATTTGCGCTGATACGCCATTGTTTATGCATGCCATTCGCCATTGGCTATAATATAAAGGAGTTTTGTAGGTCTGCGACAGACCTTCAGGGCATAATTACATTCATTGCCGTGTTCCAAGAGGGGGTGTTGAAAATAAGAGGGCTGTTGTCTCTTTTCCGAGTATATGACAGATCTGCCAATATAGCTCCATTATCTTCGTTCCCTGTATAAGTGGTTCGGATTCCATGGTAGGGGGTAGGTTCCGTTCTTCCCCAGCTCGCTCAAGCTTCTACCGTTGGAAATTTGAATCCCAACTATGAAGCCGTTTTGAGCAATAACAAATAGTTTCGACACAAAAAATTCCCTAATTCGAAAAATATCGATTTTTCACACCCTATATATCTGTAATCATTCTTGTTAGACCTCAATATGATATATCGAAGAAATCAGCTCTTTCGGGATAACCTGAAAATGTACAGTACAGGGGTGGGTGCTATTTGAAATAACAAAGTTGTTGCTACTTTTCGATAGAAGCGGCAACGCCGCAGCGCTGAAAATGTTTCGGATCGATAAAAAAAAACTGATTAACCAAGGACCCAAGAAACGCCGAATTTAAAGAATGATCCTATCTCCCGTTCTCCGTAAACGTCTTAAGATACCATCGACCGTGATCCACCCTGTATAAAGCGAGCAGAGCCGTGTTTTTTTTTGTCTTAATGAAGGGTAATAAATCCTTCGATGTAGTAAGTCAGTAATGAGCTATGGACTGAATGAAATTTCCATTCACGGACAAGGGGTTTAGGTTCTGCCTCTCGGGTTATGTTATAGGTTGATATCGAAATATCAGTATTGATGATCTTTTTCTTGAAACGAAGAATAAAAAATCGAGAAGGTGGTAATACATTAGTGATTAAAGAGTAAAAAATTATGCCCTATGTCAACTTTGAAAAAAAATATTTTTGAAGGTGTGGTTCTGCTAGGTTTATGTAAAGCTAGCAGAACCGTTGGTTTTTTTGCCTTGATGAAGGGTAATAAATTCGGGAATGTGGTGATAAATTAGTAATAAATTACTACACTATTAAGATTTTGAAATTCGAAAATGGTTCTGCTAGGTTTATTGGGGTCTCCATTTCATCAGCTGGATTTCTCAAGAATATACTTTGTAGGTACAAATTTGCAGAAATTTGAAAATACCAATTTATATTAATATGCCAGAATTGATCATCTCTTCAGAAGAGATCTTTTAAAATGAATAAATAGTTTTTTGGTTCGATGGAAAAGTCTGAACTATAGAGAACAAGTTATATTTCATTAGACTAGAGATTAATTGATTGATTGAAAATGCGTACATTCTGTCAAAGATAGGTAATTATTTAATTCCACAGAAACATCCTTAGTATAGGTGCGCTCCTGATTGAAGTAGATTATGATTGTGATGAAGTGAAAAAGACAAGCTCTCAAGCTTCCAGACCTAGCCCCAGGCATCTGCGAAATGCTTCTCGTTCACGATACTGTCTCAGACTGCTCCGATATGCATCGGTTCTTCAGGTTTTTCCATAGCCAAGGGGTCGTATCTGGTAGATTTGCAGGAAGATCTGAGCCGATAATTCAGAGCTTGGCATTCGCTCTTTGGCACGTTAGTTCTGAACAATAGTAGATTGCTGTTCGTAATACCTGAGCAAATAGATATTTGATCTTACTGATAATAAATGTATCTAAAAATATAATTCACGACATGATCATCAAAGTCATTATAAACGAAGCCTGATGAAGCTGCTTTGAAACAATAATAAAATAAACGTAAAAAACATTTTCAAAAATAAACTTTTATACACAAGCAACATACGTCTGGCTCTCTCTGAGAGTATTATTGGTCAAGTTTTGAATCTTTTCCAAAATTTTGTTGCATCTGATATTGAATTTAGAAGTATAATGTAAATCTTCAGGCTTGGTGAAATGATACTATAATCATCGATAAATTATTAAAATGCAAACTCATATTTTTTTATATTTTTGAGGTTGCTGTCCTCAAATCGATCTATATTTGAAGCATCCTCAGACGAATAAAAAACATTCAACATTCTTTTCATGATACCAACACGACTGTCAACCCTTCTTGTTTCCACGATAAGAATCTATCGTTCGGGCCTCGTCGGACCAACTCGCCGTTTTCATGTTTCGAACGAGTTTCTCAGATTGTTTATGATTCATGACGTGGTCATCCGTGTTGTCGTATTATCGTTCTCAAAGCGTTTATTTGTGGGTTTTCTATCGATTAATTCACTTATTTGTGTATTAAAAATATTGCTCTTCACTTAAAATGGTGAAACATTGTTTTATTTGCGATTGATATTTCTATTTTACTCTTGAAACTTCAATATTATGGATTGACCGATGGTCCCTACAGCTGGTTCAAAAGCTATTTGGAAAATAGGTTGCAACGTACCAAAATAAATAATTCATTTTCAACTAATAAAGTCATCAATACCGGTGTTCCGCAAGGGAGTGTACTGGGACCACTGTTGTTCATTTTATACTTGAATGATATCAATTATATTCAGGAATGTGAATTTATTAATCTTTTCGCTGATGACACCCTACTAACAGCAAGTGATGTTGATCTACACATTGCTATCCAAAAAATGAATAGAACACTTGGCAAAATCTCAGAATTTCTCACAATTGATAAACTGAAACTCAACATAAAGAAAACAAAATCAATGATTATAACCACTCAGCATAAAAACAATTTGTTGGATAAAAACTTGATAAAAATTGAAATCTATGGTGAAACAATTGAATTGGTAGATGAATTTAAATATCTTGGATTTATAATAGACAACACTCTAAACCTAAAAAAACACTTTCAATATATTAGCAAAAAAATTGCAAAAAAATTGTTTTTTTTCACACGAATCAGCAGATATCTGTCATTTCAAACCTCCTTAACGGTTTATAATACGATAATCAAACCTCACTTTGATTACTGTCCTTCCTTATTATTTCTTCTCAATTCAAACTGTATTTCATCATTGCAGAAACTGCAAAATAGAGGAATGAGAATATTGTTGAAATGTAACAGATACACTCCCATAATTTATATGCTGCAGGTTCTTGATTGGTTATCAGTTAAGGACAGAGTGTTTTATTATTCTATGATTTTTATTTTCAAAATAATATCAGGAAAACTACCAACCTACTTTAATCAATTCATCATTTATCAAAATGAAATTCATGGTTACCCTACAAGAGGTAACATGCATTTTTATGTGACAAGAACAAATTACACAAGATCAATGAATTCCCTATTTCACCGTGGTCTCATAGAATATAACAAGCTTTCAAAAGACATTACAACTAGCAGTTCTATAATACATTTCAAAAAATTACTTATAGATTACCTGAAATCAAAATATATTTGAGTCAGTTCAATGTTTATATACCATATTTACACCATTTCATTTGTTCAGAACTATAAAATATGTGAAATAATATGATTTCCATTTATTTTCTTTTTTTCAATATCGTTGCATACTATTGTTTAGAGAATAATTTATTACAATGTTATTATTGTTATTCATATTGTAACATTTATATTTATATTTGTATATTAGGATACCTATATTAAACTTACTTACTACTACTATTGAAAGCAGGTTTCTGGGATTAAAGTGTCAATATAGTGTCATTTCATTGATGAGTGCCATAGTCGTACGTTCGGGAATGGAATAATGTGAAATATTGCATGGATATTCATTCATTCTATTCAAGATGATGGATATTTTCAGTTGATCGAAATTGCATTTTACAGATTTCCTTCATGTCGAATATAATAGAAATGAATAACAATGATGAATATAATATGTTTCAAATAATCAATTCGTATTATATTTCTGTGCATGGTTTGGTCTTCTCTCTTTCTCATCTGTAAAGTTGTTTAATCTGTATAAATCTAGTTCGCTGATTCATACTCTAAAACAACAATGACAATGTATCGTAATAGAATAATAATTGCCAATCTGATAGAATCAAGGTGTCGTAGAGAATGGACTACCGGAACATCATCATTTGTTTTGATCAAATTCAGCGCCTGGAGCTAGTGATCATGCTCGCTAATTTATGCAATTTTTTCAGCGGTAATCTTTGCATACCCGACAGTTTCGCTGGAAATTGCACACTTATACTATTATTATCCATTAATTGCGGCAGCCGGCAAACTAGTTTATATTAATATCTGTTTGTATTAAATTAACATGGATAGAAAAAGGCGGCGCGTTGCTACGATGTTTAGTATAAATTACACACTTCATGTATGGAGAATCGAATTGAATCCATAAATAAACAAGTATATTTTGAACAGTTAGAGAATGCAAATAATTGATTTATTTCCTGTATGCATATTGGAATGCTGGAAATGGAAACGTAATATAAAATGAAAGGAAACTTTCTCGAATAGTTCTATACAACTTTGTAATACCATCATAATACAGTTTTTACTGAAACGAGAACAAAAATTGATGGGTCAAGTTATCATAAATAAGAGCTGATATTATCGCTGAGGCGTACCTATTGTGTATCCTATATTTTGCGTCATTGTCTAGGGGGAGTCCCAATTTATTGCTATGTAATATAGTTATAGTTACAGAAATGAGTTCCATGTCTGAAGTTACCTTTAAATATTGATACCTGGCAGGAGCTAGGTCGCCATACTAGTATCAATATAACTTTCTCCATTGGCAGTCCCTTCGTGGTCACTTTAGAGACCTGCAGAACGTCTCTTTCCAAAAACTCGTTCATCCAACGAACATTGAGACTTTGGAACTCATTGCCTACGGAGGTGTTCCCCGAGGCATATCATCTCCAGAAATTTAAGAAGATCAACTCCTACCTTATTTCCCTTGGTTCTCTGGACATCACAGGATATCCCTTTTCGTGAAAGCCAGAACATAAAAAAAACTATCTGTTAGTGGCTGTGAGTATTGGTCAGTGGATGTGTTCTTTAAATTGGTGTACCTTTCTTGGAAGAAATAGAAATATATTATGTGATTATGTTGTGATAATCATGATAGACATTATGAGGAATATGAATATGAATATGATCAAAATAAACATTATTTTATTCCTATTGAAAAAAATTAATTGTTATCAAAGCACAATTTTTTATTTTCATGTTGATGAAGAGAAAATGAGGATCGTTCGCAATAATTTGTTTTGTCAAAGAAATGCAACTTTGTGGTAGGTGCTCCAAGTTAGTTATGGTGGCTATAATTTTCACAGCTGCAAAAACATCAACTAAATTAATTAATCGATCTAGCACATGTAATCATTGGTCCCACGCAAGGTGTATTTAGGATGGTGAAACAGCTCTTCAATTGATTCTGCGAAAAACTTTTAGACCGTTTGAGAAAGTAGTAATATTTCAGCTACTTGAATGAAGATGGCGGTAAGATCGATTATCGAAGAAGATTTCTGTTTCTTACGAATTTCTGTGGTTCGCATCTGACAGATTTGACTTGAAACGGAATTAAACAATATATTTTCTATAAATCTGGAATGGATGTTGATATTTTGACTCTTCTCAGTCATTTTTCATCTAGAACAGATGATACTGATAAAAAGATGACAGAAGCACAGTTTCTGTTTTACCGACACAATGTATGTCGCCATCTCTGTTAATTTCAGGAAATATTACTACGGTATGAAATCAAGTAGGCAAAGGTCTACAGTTTATTCTAGTGCTTGTTAATATAATCATGGCCATATTGAGGTAGAATCGATGAATACATCAGGCACATTTATATAATCAACTCCTAAATCTAGTTGCTTATGCTGCTCATAGTGCTCTGATACCGTTCCTAATGAATATCGGCGATTCATTGCCCTGGTAAGCTCAGAGGCCTCAAACGACTGATCGACGATGACACCGTTTTACGTCAATTTTCAAGATTTATCTGACTGCTTGTCGCAGAAAAATTCTGACACACTGAGCAGCCAGCGATGCGTTGAACCTTTATTAAAATTTAATGTTCTCCATTATTCAAAATGAAATGAAAACTCTTCACATTAGAAATGCATAAATATTTTTTATGTTCTGGTTCTCACGAGAAGGGATATCCTGTAATGTTCAGAGAACATCGTGCATGAGAAACAAGGGAAAGAAGGTAGGAGTTGGTGTTCTCCTTAAATTTCTGGAGATGGTATGCCTCGGGGAACACCACCCTAGACAATGAGTTCCAAAGTGTCGATGTTCGTTGGATGAACGAGTCTTTGGAAAGGGACGTTCTGCAGGTCTCTGAAGTGACCACGAAGGGGTGTGAAGACTGAACTTGGCGGGTTAGTCTCGAAGAGACTGCTAATGGAGGAACTATTGTTGATATTTCAGAAGAGCATCGCCCATGAAAATATCTATTAAATAGAGATAAATCGCCAACTTTTCTACGGTGTTCCAGAGAATTGAGCGAGTTTGTAAGCGAGACATTACCGACGAGACGAATTGCCCTCTTTTGGACAGAATCCAATAATATAATATAATAATGTAAGAAAATATCTTGATGACATTTTCAAAAACCAATGGATATAGGATGAAGTGGGGCCATCGAATGATATTTCTAGGGGCGTAACTATCTCACTGCCTCTTTATCACCGGTGACAATGATTCTGTTACTTTTAGTTTTATTATAATTGTTCTGTTTCACACCCAAACGGAGTTTCTTTAAACCTGTCTGTATCTGGTCGGATTTGTGTCCATAATATCGACATCCAATCTGGTCACAAGATCGATCTGACGATCTATAGGAAATAAAAATTTATATAAATCGCTCTGATGACAAAAAAACATGATAACAGCTACTCGAAGTAAATAATGTAGATTGAAATCTACCAATTTTCCAATCCACGGATAAATTTTGCTTATTCAGCAATATCTATGTAGTCGTATATCAAATATAAACAATAAAATATTCAGAATCGATAAACATCATTGTAATTAATTGCACATTTTTTTATCCAAGGAGATTCCCGATCCCGAGCTAATTACGTATATGAATCTTTGACTACCTCGTTCAGAATGGTGAATAAGAAAATAATCCGATTTGTTAGATCAGTTAGGTTCTAACTCAGTTAGGAAAAGAATATTTTTATTTTATTTTTCGTTGAACTTCCCCAACAAATCTGATGCGGTATAGTGATTATAATTTGGGGTGTATGCTGATGAGGTTGATTCTCTTCATTTTTTCCACGGCGCCGTCAATTTAGGCTTTCCATTTCAATATTTATGTTCTCTGAGTAGGTACCTACGATAACCACCAACATATATCCATTGAGATGCCTATTTTCTCGGAATTCAATGGCTTTTCTTTCACTTTGTGCCGTTCGATACCCAATTACCTTCTGCATTTTTGTCACTCCTCGATGATTGATGACTGTAGAAGAAGGTCGCTCCTCACTGCCCATACGTATATTCTTCTGCAGACGTTGATGGTCCGCCATTAGGCAGACATATAGGTAACATATATGTCAGTGGAAGTCGATAAGTAGGCGAAATGCACCTCCAGGTGATTGCACTAACCTCGATCAAGGTCACGAAGACTTCCTTCTCCAGTGGCATGTCACAGAAGAGGCCGCTGGGCCAATGGCGCCTGAAGCGTTCTCCATTCTCTTTGGGGGTCATCTTCAACACTACACGCGACTTTTGTCCTCTAGTTCATATCGACTTTTGAGCAAATTTAACAAAATCATTTGATAGGCGCCTGTGGTTAGCTACAGAAGACTCCGGGAGCATTACTCAGACCAAATGGCAACCTTTCCAATTAATATATTGCTCGAGGAACGAATCTTTGAAAGTTACAAGATGTTATCTCCATGATTTTTCAAGTGCTAGAGCTCTAGAAGCATTATTTAGACCAATTGGCATCCTAATCAAATTCATATGAGTGAAAATCACAATAGACATATAGTCTGAAGACCGTTCAAGCACTAAATGGATTATGATATTGGATTATAATCTAGATCATCAACCATTAATTCGATCGTTGTTAGACAGAAGTACTTCCTTCGCGTATCCACAACTAACAAATCTAAACCAAACTGTTATTTTCGATCCCTGTTGATGCTGACACGATGGCTTCAAGAATTTATTTACATCTCGTGATCGATAACTTCATCACCATCACATTCTGCTGACAAAATGCTTTTGTTTTCAGGAAAGTGGGGGGGGGAGCGCTATGATACGCAACGCAGCCTCTGATTGGTCAAGCGAGCGGGAGAAGCGGAAGTGTAAGGAGTGGGGGGGGGGGTGCGAAACTATGGGTACCCCTACTGAGTGGATTAAAATTTTCCTGAATTTGATTCGATTTTCTATAACAGCTCATCCGAATCGATGAACTCAATTTTTTTTGTGAAATGTTTTACGAACGGATTTTTACTCGCTAAATACAATGATTTTCACGGAGGCAATGCAAAATATTTCGCAATATGATGGTTAATGTATTGTATGTGAATGTTTTCTGCAATCAATGAACGTCACTGATCTTGAATATACTCTAATGGAGTTTCGAAGTCAAGCCATGAATTTTTACTCCTGGTATAAAATCAGAAGCAATCAACACAGTTCACACCGAAAGGCAGCTTTGTCCGTGAACGAATTGATGAATGATCTCCCCAATGGGAATTTTCTATTAGGCATCATCTCTGCCGTGTATGTGAATGATGATATGTGTTCTATACCAATACGAGATTAATTGACTGTTCTGCAATTATTGTCAAGATATCTTGATTGGAATTAAAAATGACCGTGGGAATATTTGGAACGGTACATTCTAGTAATTTACACTATAACGAAAGTTTTTCGTCACAGAGAAGTGATCGAACAAGGATTGAACTCCGATACTGTTAATTGCTCTAATTAAAATTGAGAAAACAAGATGATTTTAGCCCGAATGAGAAATTTGTTTGTCATATCCTCTATTATCGCACATGTTCGTCTCTTCCCTTGTCACTCTAATAAAACAAACCAAAAAGAAATCGAGCCATTTTGGTTTGTTCCGTAGTATATTTTGAAAACGTTTCGTGATATTTTTGATTTTAGAAACATCGGTTCATTGACAACTAAAGAAGTAAACTCTTGTCTGATCCAACAAACTCCAAGATCATTTACCGTTTTCGTGATATAAATAGTTATGCTGGATTTATGCAGCAATTTTAAGTCATAAGTTTTAAGTCGTAAGTTTTAAGTAATAAGATTTAAGACATAAAGGAAAAAATACCATTTATGCAGGAATTATTAAGGACTGTCATGTTTTAAGGGTAACTTCTCCCATTGGTCAATTTCTGTGGTTGTGTCAGTGGTCACTTTACAATTTCAGTCATCAATATCCATTTTTTCTTTTTATGATCTGATGATTCTGATATGGAGTTTGAATAAACAACACAATCACATACAATAACCTATAAAAAACTGTCACAGAATTGAAAACTTCGAACGCATGCGCAAAAATGATCAGTTTTAAGTTTTAAGCCATAAGAAATAAAAGTTGGCCAAAATTCTTATGACTTAAAACTTATGACTTGCAACTTAAAACTTATGTCAAGTGTATGAATGGTAACATTGAAAACCAATGATTGAACTTCTTACGACTTATGACTAAAAACTTACAACTTAAATCTTATGACTTAAAATCGCTGCATAAATCCACCATTAGTGGTAGGTACGTCAAAAAATACGCGTACTGTACTGAACTACAACTAGGCTACTAGAGATACATTATGGGCTCCAAAGTATTTTCGATACACAATCGGCATTTACGATAA
Source organism: Chrysomela aeneicollis (assembly GCA_029955515.1). Taxonomy (NCBI): domain Eukaryota; kingdom Metazoa; phylum Arthropoda; class Insecta; order Coleoptera; family Chrysomelidae; genus Chrysomela; species Chrysomela aeneicollis. The sequence continues at coordinate 19,686,917 of JARUHQ010000009.1, read as the reverse complement.
AAAAGGGCTGGAATTCAATGCCTGTTGGTAATCGATTCGAGTTCTATCAAATGAAGAATTCATAATATCATACCATTAATAATCCAATCCAATATCATTATTTTATGAGCGAATTCTCCGAGCGCTTGCTCTGGTTAGATTGACTCGATTTTTAAAAGTGTGTTGGCTGACAACTGTCTGTGATACTTCCAATGCAGCAGATTATAGTTTGATTCGATCAGTTAACGTTTCTCATGTTAATGTATCGCAAGAATGCCATGAAATATTCAGGAGAGATGATATATAAAATAACCGTTCAGATTTGATGATCTGAATAGAATTTTAATACAGGATTCGTGATTCTCGAATTGGCCATATATCTTAATAATCCGGGTTTATTGACTAATTCATTCATGCAGAGCAGTGGCAGCGTGTAATATATTTTTTTTTTCCAGCAAGGCTGTGCTCTAGAAAGAGGCCTCAAACACCGTGCATATTTCAACATTCAGACGACATTTAGAACTGTAATGTTTGTGTTTCGTTGATTTCATTTATGTTTATCTCAATTAAAACAAGGAAACCTTCCAAAATCTGTTGGGCATCCCTCTTTTAGGAATTAAAAACAATCGAACTATATAAGTATCCATTATAGTGAGAAAAAAAAGATTTGAAAACGAATTTTGAGACCATTAGTGACTAAAGCATGTCTATATACCTTCCGACCATCAATGTATATTACGCTTATCTTCAGAAAAGAAAAGGCACAACAAGTGAGAGAAATGTTGCCTACTTACACCATATATTCGAGTGGGACGTTATTTCTGGAATGTCTGTGTAAGCTTCACGAACACGCAGATATAATGAGCAGAATTCTGCCCATGCTATTTCTTTCTCCAAACAATTTCCTTTCGTTGCCTATACTTCTTTTTCACCTACTTGTCAGGTAACTAGGTCGCTCAACTGTTCTTCTTCGATTGTTTTATTATCTCTTCGGCATTTTCTCTATCTCCTTGGGTGTACCCGATCATTAAATTTTTCTCGTCCTAACTATTATAAAAATTGAAAGTTGTAGGAATTCGCACACAATAATTGTTATTTGAAAACTAGGAGTGCCTTGAAACCATTATAATGGTGCCTACCAATCGAGGTGCCCATTAACACGGTAATAAGCATTACCGTAAAGAAACAATTGCATCATTAATAACAAGAAGAAGAATATATGTAGAGAAAAACTCATGCTGGTGCTTTGTACAGGCAGTTTTAAAAAAAATCTTGGTGCCAGTTGCGAAAAAATTATGTTTTAGTTTCAAACTCCGAGTTCAAACAACTTGAGAATATTTTTTTCTATTTTGGTTCTATAATGTGAAGGTACTCACTGTCAATATAAGCGTTCTCAAATCAAATTCATATTATTTATTGAAATTTCTCTCTCTTCTCTGAATTATAACGAGAATTCTTTATTTATTAATTTCAATGTGTCTGATACATAACCTGTGAATTCACTTTAAAACTGGAACCTATACTCTTTGCTGGAACTATTTCGATGTTGATGACAGCGGGTGAGATCATTCAAAAGAGTACGGCTACAGATGCGCCTTGCTGCTTGCATCAGTTTGATAATGTCACAGTAGCACCAAAGAGAAGATTCTTTGGTATCACAGATGTTTGCAAGGAGTAACTCGTACGCGCTTGCGCACTACGTACTTCTATGGTTCTGTATTCCTGGTTGCGTGATTACTGGCGCTAGCAGGCGTATGGTGTCAAGGTTGTTTATGTAGGAACGCTGGTGTCAATAGCAATAAAATTTGTCCAAACTAAACTAACTCAAACAATCAGTAATTCACATAATGAGGAATTGTCCGAGAAGTATTCAAATATCATCTTGAATATGGAAATAAACAGTACTTGATATCGAATCGAAACCACCTGAAATAATTATAGAGACCCCTCAAGTTACATTTTTGACAAAACTTCCCGCGAAATGAAAGTATTCGGAGTCGTAGGAAAAATAGTGTACAATACTCGTTGAAAAGTGCATTTCCTTCACTGTTTACGTTTGCGTCGTAAACGACTACTCGTGTGAAATATGTCACTTTCCACACTTGTTGTGTAATATACTATTTCACCGCTGGCATCGCAAAAATCAAAATCGCTCAACAGAAAACTGGGCTTTAGGTACGCTTGTGCGTCAGATTTGAAAAATTTCAATGTTATCATTGTTACCAATCGAAGATATGTTTCTGTTATTAATCGATAATATATAATTTTTTTGCAATAAACGACTTCGAATTAATACAGAATGGAAAAAAATTACATGTAACACGTTTTATAAGACACACTCCACGCTTCGCTCGTCGTACTCCAAACAACGCGTCCGACAAAATTCAATTCAATGACTAGATTTTTGGATAGGTACGTGCAGTACTGACAATAATACATTGCCTTATAACTTACTGTTGCTATAAAATACGATTATGATGAGTTGCCGTTTCAATAGAATCCGATTCTCATGAAATATGCGGGGGTAATGCCTTACTGAATCTAAACCACAGATCGTAATCACAGCAAAATTTTATTTTACAAATTCGACTTACAATAGATTATATAAATTTACAAATTTTAAAATTCCAAATTGTGCATTATAATTATCGTAGTGATTGCAGTTTTCTACAATATTGAAATCAAGTGAAAATGAACCAATCATTCGATTTCACACGTTTGTAATGATAAATGTCCTTTGACTTTACAATTATGTTCAAGATCGATATAGTGTAGTAGTATTTCCGAAAAATATAATAACTATACGAAACAAAAAAGCCCATAATCAATGTGTTTTCGGTGTTATCAATTTGGATACAAACAACAAAATTTGAAACACACTGTTGGAGTCGCATAAACAATAATTTTTTGATAACGCTACATAATATATTAAATTGCAACAATCATTTATAATAATGAGGATCGGATTTCATATTTCGTTACATAAATTAACATTGTTTTGTATTGTACGAATATGCTAACAATATACCCGAATTCCCGAACTACGTGTGATTCTGAAAGAAAATATAAAAATGTATGAGAATGCTTCACTTTTAATCAGGATTTATTCAAGATGTTTGACAATTGATTAACGCATTCTGATACATTTTTGTATTTTCTGCTTGAAGCTTCAATAAATTATCACGAGTTTACCCAAATAATACATATACATAATGGAATCAAAAGTTATTTGAAAAAAAAATAGTCATCTCCGAATATTTTGAACAATGAATATTCTTAGAAGCTAAACACATTAAACATTTTATTGATGAATACATGGAAGATACAGATTGGGACATCTTTAAAAATTTCAAATCACATATATAACTAGTAAATACTGTATACGGTAACATATAGGTAGATATGGAATAAACTGCTAATTTTATTTTTTTATTCAGTCCTTTGTCGCTATTCTTGATACATTCCTCGAGCAACGAGCATCTTACTAAGCCTCTATGAGAAGGCACAAAAAAAATTGGTCAAATCACCTATTTTATTATTTTCGATTTTTACAAATCAGAAATGTAATTCTACTAGAAAATGCAGAATACTATATTTGACTTTGACGGAATTATTCTAGAATGGAATCCAAACACTGTCAAATAACAACAAGAATCAAAACGTTGACGTAACCAGAATTTTCAAAAGGAGTTGACAGCATTGCATTATTTATTGAAAGACAATCAGTATTTTATACTATTTCTTAACGAAACTCTTGGTATACTACTTTTCGTAATCCTGAGGGAACACTTGTAGAAAATTTGAAATTTTTTTCCAGCTGTTAAATTTCAAAAAACTTAGGCAGACGTTTTCCATTTGAACCAAATCTATTTGAGAACGAATATGGATAATTTGGTTACGGTAACCATACGACGAATTTTTTTTACTGTGATGTGCTATCGATAAATTCGAATCTCAGTTCTGTTCAATATGCAAACCTTTTTTTATATGAAATAATTCAATTTCTATTTTTGAAGCTTTTTCTTCAACACCTAAATATCAATGATTTGTATGAATTAATATTATTCGAATCATCTAGCTATACATTAAACTATTCTACAATATAGGAAGGTGGACCCAAATTGGTTTCTCATCATTATTTTGCCCAAAATACGAGAACTCACGAATTGGTTTATATTTGGTGTTTGATCTTATGGATATGGACCCGTGCTATACTTGTGCTATTGGAAAAACTAAAAAAGTGCTGATTCAAAAATTACATTCACTTTAATGGAAGGGTGTATGAATCAGATATGTTTTTCCATATCGGCGGCAGCTTGGTCATTTTTAGGAGTGTTAGTAAAATAGACATTTAAAATAAAGAGTGGTAGATGAAAACATACAAAAATTATTTAATCGAATACTTATAAAACAACACTTCTCTTATAAATAATACAAGTATATAAATAATATAAAAACGCTAGGAAAGATACAAAAAACTCTCAATAATAAAATCACAAAAATAGTTGTACTGCAAAGCTTCATTTCAATACCATTTCTGTTACTGAATTTTCATCAGCTGAGAACGGTGTAGTACATTTTTCAATACTGTCATTTTATCTCTATAGAAACAAAGATATATACTATATATTATATATATACCTATAAATCAACTATCATCAATAAATTATTGCATTATTTATGGAGTCATCCAATCTAATATCGGCTTGATATTCGACCAGTGCATTTCAATATACTCAATATTCAAATTATTTTCCGAAAATATAGGTACTAATAAGCAAAAACACGTCGATAGAGATTTTATGTGGGCTTCATCTTCATACAAACATTTTCCACCCTAGTAAAGGTCACCCCATCAATCTTTTTGAATGATATACCACCTATTGTGACTTTTTTGGAATATACCGATACAATTTTCTTTGTAGAATATCTCTCGAAAAAGTTGCAACAAGTGTGGTATCATCCCATAATAAGAAATCAAATGGGGTGATGTTTCACCCCTTGGAGGGGGTTGAAACAAGTCCTTGTTATGAATATAAATTCCACATAAATCTCAATCGACATATTTTCTCTATAGCGAATCTGCTCCAGTTTCAACATATGAAATAAACATGACTAATTTCTATATAAAATTGTTGGAATCTTGATATCAAATTATTTTTACATGGATTTTTTCAATACGACCTTATTTTAATATTCAATACTCAGGAATTGACCATTATAGTCCCTCAAGGGTTGATATGGGTCATGGATGTACACTCGAAATATACAGGGTGGCTAAACTAGACTAAATTTAGAGATGATGATCATAATTATAATAAACGTATATCTTGATTTGATTGGTTACTAAAATATAAATGAATTCACAGGATATCATTAAAAAACGAGCTGAAGGGATATTCTATTACATTTTTCACGAGTCGGAAAAGTTTAATGTCAAAAGAAGATGAAAAGAACATCTCCAATTTTATCACCGTGTAATTCGGTTAGGCAGGTATGGTTGGTATGGTTGGGTATCTATCGAGAACATCGTTTATTATGTAATGGGTGAATTTCACAAGATCTGCACACCCTACTAAAGGTAACCACGAAATTTGCTGTAATTTTCAAAGCCGAAAATTTGGGGGCTTTAAATTGTCATCCCGACTTTATTTCTTCTGAGGTAGACAACGAGCAGAAACAACTACTATCATGGCTAATGCCATTATAACTTATACGTACGCTTCAACGTAGATTAGGAGATAGTAATTTTAGAGCCGTCCGCTTCAGCACTTACCTATGAATGATGGATTTTTAAACTCAACTGAACCATGAATTCAAATTCAATTAGGAACTAAAAACTATACCAATTAAGGAGGCGTTTATAAACATCATTTACCTACTTTCAGAATCAGGTTTCCTATTGTTTCGTCTGGAATTCTAAGAAAAGAAAAAGTTGTGTTCAAAAATGCCTTATGCGCATGCGTTGAATTCATGAGCGTAGATTTATGCAGCACAATTCAACATTTATCATCTAACAATTATTGTTTGAGTGGAAGAATAGCTATGAGCTAAACTCCGCCAAATAAAATAAAGTCATTTATCATCATTATTATTATTATTATCAAATAGCATTCAACAGTCAAAAATTAATAAAAATGTCAAATAAGAAGTTTGACTTCATAAATGTTTGGGTATAGATGCTTGTCAGATTGTCAAATGGTGTTACATTTATTAGATTTATCACTTGACATCATGTGGAATATGGAAAAAGCATTTTATTTGCTCATGTTTTGTTATCGAAAATGACACATCTGTCTCATGCAATTACTCAAAATGATGTGATTTTATTGTAAAATTTTAAAATAGAAATAATCTGATTGCTGTTGATTTGGAGGTGTTATAATGATTTCGGCATTTGGGAGGAAACAACAAAGCAGATAATTCAAAATAAGACCTACAAAAAGGCATAGGAAAACTGTCCTCCAGTTCCCTTTTTATTAAAATCTGATAGGAAACACTCTCAAATGTTGAGTGTTTTATAATACACCTTATCCACTATCGTCTTAAGTGATAAATGTTAAATTTAAATGCTAGAAAGTGTTCATAAATCCACCATTATGACATATCAAAGTTTATACACCCTGGATGGGATTTACCTGCATTCACATTTCTCAATTCTCGGTTTTCAATTCAATTCTCAGGTAAGTTGATCATATAAATCCACCTTTTACAAAACGTGCAAATTCTCGCAAGACTTGGACTTGCTATCCCGCGCCCAAACCTTTCCCAACAGACTCCTAACCTTCAAGCTGGCCGAGGTGCGGGAGCCCCTGTACTTTTTCGGCGAGTTCGTGCGGCTGCCGGCAGGTGTCGCCGCCTCGTTGGCGGGGCTCTTGTTCCTGTTGGGGTGCCGCTTGGAGGTGCTGCGCTTGCGGAACAGGTCCCTGCTGCGCTCCGGGTTCTCCAGCTTGAGGCGGATCTGAGTCAGCACGCCGACAAGCAGCTCGTCGACGTTGTGGTTGATGCCGACAGATGTCTCTATGTATTTGCAGTCGTAGGAGGTCGCCATCAATTTGCCCTCTGTAATTGAGAAGGTTAGGCTTGATTCGTATTTAGTGTCTACAGAGATAAGTTAGTGGGTAACTTATCTCTGGTGTACATAATCAAGGTTCGTATAGCGAAAAAATGAACAATTTTTACTCTTTTGATTGTCGAGGTCATCGTCCATCTGTCGGTGAATAGCAGAACTATTTGTTGTAATTATTTCAATCTCGGATGCGAACCAATCTACAAAGCAGAATCCTAATTTCATCAGATTCATCTAGTTTGGTATAAGCGGTATAAGCCTCAGACGAATTATAGTGATTCTCTATATAAAACTCATCAGGGATTTTTTGAAGTACTTATGGCAATTTCTTCTGATTTGGCAGTTTGTCAGAAACTGTCGCAAGTAAAATATGATTTTACTGATTATAAATACGTATATACTTTACCTCCTGAATATTTTTATTAGCCTCTCAAGTTGAAAGCTATTTTGATTATGTTTTTCTTTTTCTACAGGCTATATAGAAATCACATTTTAAGTAGGTATCTAGTGTTTTATGGTAGTGAATATTATTCATTTCTTCAGTTGCGAAATGGTTCATTCAAAACAATTGATTATTATTATCATTATCAATTTCCACTAGAGATTCAATCAATACTGTAAATTTTTTCGAAAATACGAATTTTCTAAATAATATATTAGTGTTCGATAAACAATGGTATGTTTTTCGATACTTTTTCAATTTCTTACAAGCTGTCGAGACCAAAAAATCCGATCAATTTTTTTAATGTGTACATACGTGAAAATGGAAAAACTATACATCAGGAATCAGAAATTCCGGGGAGAGCGATAACTGTTTGGAAATATCGATTATCGATAATAAGAATTTATCTATTGATATTATCGGAAATACCGATTATCGATAATAAGAATTTATCTATTGATATTATCGGAAATATCGATAAGTATTTTCTGAATTATCGATATTATCGGAATTATCAATATTATCGAAATTATATCAATCATCGATGAATAGACATTTTATTTTTTGTATAATTATCGAACCATTGATAATTATCGACATATAGATGAATTCTAATTTGATTTTATGCCCCTTAGTCGTTACCCCAAGGAGGATAAACATTTTCAAAAATTTTGTGTAGTTGCTATGTGTGAATCTCCCCTTCAAATATTCGCATATTCTCTGAAAAGCACTCGCTCAGAAATTCTCCATGACTCTGTAATAGTACTCTGAAAGAGTTGCTCACAGGATTAAACTACTATAACTATATACCTACTAACGTAAATAACAAAATAACTATTTACTTGGCAGGTAATCCTGCCAGCAGCGAATTACAATATATAATCCGAAACTTTCCTTTCAACCTGAACTTCGAAACGAATCCACTTCTGCGAATATTCGATTGGAAATGGGAAACTTCCTAGTTTCTGCTTCAAAATCCCTGAAAGTTCGTTGGAATTAATTTATTGTGAAGGATCTGCTGATGGAAAGTGATCCGCGATCATGTAATTTTATCCTCTCCAATTGAAAATTTCCAACTTGTTATGAGAAATCTTAGAACTCAAAAAATGAAATGATCTATTTGAAAAAACGAATCTTGTCTGTGCTGCACTCAAGTGTACAGGGACGCGTCAAGTATTTTCGGCGCCGTCGTGCGAAATAATGATGAGCGCCTCTAATAACCAATGTTATAATATTGAGGTAAAATTACCACCCCTCTCTTCTAGTTGTTCGTTGAATTTTTTCAATAATACTATACTTTTCAGTCAAATCTCTATATTTGTGAAAAAAATACACGAGAAATATCTATAGAATATGAAACAACAGTATTTGAGAAAACAAAAATAGAATAGCAATTTTGTTTTGGGACAGATAATGATTGAGATATTTTTCAGTATGTAATTGGACTTTTCTAGCTCTACTTTTTGCAAATTCATCGATAATACTTTCCATTTCGAGTTGCTTTAAAAAGTCAGACTCTATAGAAATAATTGCAAGATTTTATAATCTAACCGCTCTTTGCCCATTCTAGATCTTAAATAATTTTGTATCAACTTCAATTTAGAGAATGAACTTCCCGGCTGTAGCTACAGAAACTGGAATGGTTAATAATATGCGCAATACAATCGTAATGTTTGGAAATGAGTGGGTTAGGTTATTTGTTACAGACATCGCGTCCTTGTCGCCATTTTGCATAAATTGTAATTCGTGTAAAATATCTGTTCCATCTATATCTTTCTCGTTTCGATCTTTGTAGGTTAAGGTCTCCTCCAGTTTCTTACAAAAATCGAATTGATCTTGATCGGAATATTTGCCGAAATCCTCAACATTCCACAAAAAATTAAAAACAGAGTGACACGATAAAAATTGATGACACGATTTAAATTTTCATTTACGGATGAAAGAGTGATGTCTCTAGCATTCCGAAAAAGCAATTTACTTTGAATTTCATTTCTTGATTTTCAATCGGCTGGTCGTCACCTTCTTTTGCCTTAACACTTCTGTAGATCTAAATTTTGCATCAACTTCTAAGCAAGAAGCTATTTTTGGCATCTACTAATAAGTCAATAAAGCCTTTGTCAGATCGATATTGTTTGAGAAATTCATTAAGGCTATTCAAACTTTCGCAAGAAAAGAAATGTTTAATTTTTTTGATTGTCGAAATCATTTCCGTAAAAAATTACATAAAGAGCATCGTAAATTTCGCCCTACTGAAATCTTACTTACTCAATTATTTTTCAAAATTGCCTCAGATACATAATAGCAAATAAGGCACTCTATACGACTTAGGCGCTTATTGCGACAATAATGAAAAATCAACCGGTCGCCGATCGACGAACTGTGTTGGTGGATAGTACATTTTCACCACCGGTTTGATAATGTTGATTTGTGTAGAAAATTCAAAACGACCGTAGGCGCCTTTTTGGTCTTGGCGCCGTCGTGCGCCGCACGACTTTGCCCATATGGACGGCGCGTCCCTGCAAGTGTAGTTCTAATGACGTCACATCATCAAATGAACATTCTCACAAATCAAAGCTTCCGAACCTAATGGAATAGTATATTATAATACGAGTTTTATTAAACGCTATTTTGTCGCACGCGTTGTTCAGAGTACGAAGAGCGAAGCAAACATTTTTTTTCTATTTTGCATTTATTTTATTGGTCAATTTAAATCAAATTACACTCTGAATTGAAATATACCAATTAAAATATTGGGTTTTTCACTGCTAATATCACCAAATCCAAATCGCTCAGAAATAAGTTGTTGAATATCTAATAATAAGCATCTTTGATTGGTAACAATGATGACATTGAAATATTTAAAATAAGACGCACAAGCGTAAAGCCTAGTTTCCTGTTGATCTATTTTGATTTTTGCGATACCAGCGGTGAAAAATGCAATGTTGTTATTGTTTTTAATGGTGAAATTGACCAATAAAAATATTGAGTTTTCCACTGCTATAGTATCACCAAATCCGAAATAGCTCAGAATTAAGCTGGAACTAACTTTTTTTCTTTCATTTGACAGTTCGATAGTACCACCCTCCGAATAATTAAAAATGCGTATCGAAATAGCCTCTGTTTGCGTTTCATGGTGACTTCATTATAAAACTAAAATAGAAAAAAAGATTTCGATATCATTTCATATAATTTAAATTCAGAATTTCATTTGAATATTCGATTTCTCATTTGGGAAAGTCAGCTTCCTAAGCATCCACTATTTATGCCTATAATTCTCCGTCATTAAATCCTCTATATTAGTATTATTCGATAACTCCTTCTGAAACCCATTCAAATTTATAATTGAAGGTATAATTTCGTTTAGCGCCGATTTAACGAGATGTTGGAATCAAAAATCCAGTCCAACATTTTCGAATCGGGCAGAGTCGTTAGGAAGTTTATACGTTCAGAGAAAAGTTTGGGATAATGGGGGATAATTGGCCTCAGTCATCTTTGATAATTGGAGAAATAGCTATTTATCCCAGTAGTTATAGATGCTAAGTCAGATTTCAACGACATGCAAACTCATTTATCCCACCCAGTAACTGATAATGTTAATGGGATCTCACACTCAACTGAATTGTCGAATATTAATATTGAGTAGGTACATGTCAATATTTCGTACTGACAAAGGTGGTGATATGTTGAAACGACTCTTCAATTGTATTCCTCAATTTTAACGTCAAAACCTGTAGACTGGTTTAGCGAAGATCATAACACCGGTAATATTTCAATAATCGTTCGGAGATGGCGTTAATATCGCATTTGATATCAATAAAAATTAATATTCATCAAGCGGAAACAGCAGACGTAGCGCCATCCAAATGAAGAAGTGGAAGTATTACTAGTGTTTGAAACTGTGACTGAAAATCTATGCTAATGGTACTAAGTAAATAATTTTCCTGAACTCCTGCTTAGAAAATTTACGAGACACATCAACTTCATTGAAAGTAGCTTTCTCCGAGGCTTTCTCTAATCTTAAATTAATTTACGATAACAGATAATTAGATAAACAAATTGATATTATCTTATCTCTTATACCAGATCACTTGTTTCGAGCCTCAATATTCATCCTTTATAATTGGACTTTTTAATGTTGAACAGTATGAAGAAATATATTAGTAAAAAAATTGCCCAGAAATCTTGGTGTAAACATTTGATTTCGATCAAAAGATCGATTTCCGTCTCAAACCTTCGCTAAATTTTTTTGTACGATCAGCGGATAGATATAATACAATTCTCAGGGATCTGAAGGTAATGAAAATCTCTGTGATATGAATTTTTGATAGGTCTTCTGACGGATCGGGATGTATTCAATATATCCCCTATATTTTGGCATTTTTCTGCATTGGTGGAAAAAGAATGATCACTCGTGAAGTTCTTGAAATCATGTTCCGAATAGTCCAGCAATTACACAATTGATCTTGGGGACTGTATAATGAGGGACTATTGTGATTGTTGGCATTTTCAATCAAAACAGAGAACTGAAGCGGCAACGTCGATAACATTTTCGGAGACAAATACAGTTCCTGATCCCTTTTCCATGAAATTTAATTTCCTGAATGCACTCGTAACCTTTGCGGCTTGTAAACAAACCCCAAGTCAAATAGCATCTTCAAACATTTACAGTCGTGTCGTGGTAAAATTACTTCTCAAGGCTTCTTTTTCATTTCCTGTCATGAGGAAATAATAGCGGGTCATTAAGAAACCTTTATGAGACACACGTAGCTGGTAAATCCACGGTCTCAAATCTTTGTGTAATATCTGAACATGCCTCTGAAGCAATAAGAAGTAAAAAACAGCTTGATGTTATATACACAGACTGTGAGAAAGCCTTTGACAAGGTTGATCAGATCGACTGGTTGATATGGGAATATCACACACTACATTTATATTTCTTAAATCATATCTGTTAGATGGTGAAGATAGGGAAAAATACCTCAAGTATACAGCTACCTCAGGAGTACCGCAAGGTAGTACATTAGGTCCACTTTTATTTACTTTATTATCAATTATCATTATTATCAACCCCCTTCCCGATTGCCTTTCTGAATCATTCGGACTGCTCTTTGCTGTAGATTTTAAATTATTCAAATCAATATCTTCTCCACAGGATTTTACTACAGACAGATATAAATAATGTTGGTTCAAGGATAACAAAATGTCAATAAACATAAAAAAATGCTCAGTTATGACTTTCTCGCGGAAAACTAACATCATCAAATAAACTATAACATCGATGAAGTGGAACTGGAGGAAAAGAGTGAAATCAAAGATCTAGGAGTAATTTTTCAGAGAGATAAGAAGTTCAATTCGCATTATACCAAGATGGTCAATAGGGCATTTAAATCTTTGGGTTTCATCATCAGAAATAGTAAATCCTTTGAACTGGAAACAATTATTAAGCTTTATCATGCTTTAGTGAGACCACATCTGGAGTATACAGCACAAATTTGGATGCCTTCAGCCCACACTCATGTAGACCGCATTGAGAAAGTGCAGAAGAGGTTCTTAAGATACCTTTATGTCAGGCGAAACAATACATATCCATATTTGGTCTCATACAAGTGCATGCTAGATAGCTTCGAATTCAGGAGTCTATTGGAAAGAAGAAATAAACAGGCCTTATTATTTGTATACTATCTGTTAAATTATATAAAATACAAAGACTGTGATTTAATTAAGTTTATATACATAAATGTCCCTAAAGTCAATCTAAGAACTATGAACTATGATATTTTCAAAATAGATCTAGCTAGTATATCTCCTATGAATAAAATGTTATCAATATGCAATGAAAAGCTTAAGAAAGCGCACATTGATATATTCGACACAAACATAAATTAATTGCAAAATATCTGACTTGGGCATATATCTAATAATAACTATATAGTTAACATGGATACCAGAGCTGAAGCCGAAAAATAAAACAAATGACAGTCTGCGGGTCAAATCGCGAATATGCGCATGCGCAAGTTTAATTTAGAATCGACATTCGTTTTCATCATGGAGGAGAGTAGCTTTCTAGTGAGCGACAAACGTACGATAATTATTAAAAATCAATCAAATGTGTCAGATAACCTTCAATTCGATGTTTTTATTTCATCATGACATATATTTTTCAAATATTCATTCATTGATGGATTGTTTGACGATATTGAATGATAGTTGATGATAAATGCAGAAATGGATGTGATCTACAAAGCGATACTTGCGATTTGCATAGAAACCTGTGACGATAAAGTCATCGGAACAAGATTCGTAGGCTAATTTTTGATCAATCACTGTTATCACTCACTAATCACTTCTGTAAACAATCAGTAAGTACATTAATAACTATATTAACGCTCTTTTACATAATTTGTGTTAACAAATATACCTAACCTATGAAATTCTGAAAACATCAGTGGATTTAATCTCGTCAAAACCCGCGCATGCGCCCAATTCATCATTAGCAAGACAGACAGTCTTTTGTTTTTTTCGAAACTGGCTTCATTTTCGCGTGAAGAAAAGAATAGGTGTTATCCATATAGTTGTTATTATATATATGGACTTGGGTCAATTATTTTTACATTTCGATGTGGCTGTTTGCCCACTTAGTACTTAGCTTAGTTTAGGTATAGTCAGTATTGTTGTTTTTTATGTATAATTCTTTTCACTACCGTTACCTGTAATTACCATTATTTGGTGTTTGTAATGAGAACAATAAATAAATAAATAAATTGAAATTGAAAGTTCGGTGACACCGAGTGACAACTAACTGAACCAAATAGAATTTTGCAGAAAAGTCTATTTTTCTGGAGGCATATCAAGGAATCCTTCGAATGAGTATTGATAACATCTATAGATGAAGATTTTTCCGGTTAGCAACGACTCAAATGGTACACCATGAAAATTTTTATCTTTTTTGTTATCTCTCACTTTTTAGTAATTTTTGGCATCATTTGTAAGGCTTTGTTGTGTTAGGACTGTGGTTTGGGAATAGCAGAGATTGTGAAAGAGAATCAGCAGAAGATGCAAAGTTAAACAAGTAGGTATTGTACTGGATAATTTGCCTCTTTCTAACACTACACCTTTTCCAGTTGTATTTCAGAAACCATCAAGTGTATTTCAGAAAGCGTCAATTGAGTTTCAGAATAGTCACTTGTATTTCAGAAAGTATCAATTGTATTTCAGAATGGTGAGTTGAATTCCAGAAATCGTCAAATGTATTTCAGAATAGCGAGTTTAATTTCAGAAAGCATCAATTGTATTTCAGAATAGTCAGTTCAATATCAGAAAGCGTCAAATGTATTTCAGAATAGTCAATTGAATTTCAAAATGCGTCATTTGTATAAAAATGGTATATTCTGAAATTCAAATGACAAATTCTGAAATTAAACTCACAACTCTGAAATACAATTGATGCTTTCTGAAATCGAACTCGCTGTTCTGAAATACATTTGACGCTATCTGAAATTCAACTCACTGATCTGAAATACAATTGATACTTTCTGAAATACAAGTGACTATTCTGAAATTAACTTGTCGCTTTCTGAAATATAACTGGAAAAGGTGTAGATATGTTATTTGACCTGTACAAAATTTTCTAGCAAGAAAATTGTAGGACTCTATCTTGAAAAAATGACATTTCTGCGCTGCAAGAGCTGCAACAAAGCAACGAAAATTTCCTGTCAGTCCCAGGGGTTGTCTCCTGCTTCCGAAAATGCAAATTATTCGCTCTCACAGGTATTTCGATTGATATAGAAGTACCTTCTACACCTTTTCCAGTTGTATTTAATAAACCATCAAATATTTCAGAAAGCGTCAATTGAATTTCAGAATAGCGAGTTCAATTTCAGAAAGCATCAATTGTATTTCAGAATAGTCAGTTCAATATCAGAAAGCGTCAATTGTATTTCAGAATAGTCAATTGAATTTCAGAATTCGTATACAAATGATATATTCTGAAATTCAAATGATGAATTCTAAAAATCAGTTGACTTTTCTGGAATACAATTGATACTTTCTGAAATACAAGTGACTATCCTGAAATTCAATTGACGCTTTCTGAAATAAACTTGATGGTTTCTGAAATACAACTGGAAAAGGTGTAGTCGGTATACCTTTATAACGCTGCCAAAGTTGGATACGTACATTAAGACTTATCTCGAGGCGATTTCGTGTATTCCTTCAAATTATCCTCAAGAAAACTTTTTTCATCTCCTTTCATATTTACTTCACCATTAAGCTCAATTTATAAACTCCGCTTTCGTAGCTGCAGTTGACGCTGCAGTTACTGTTTGTAGATGGACTATGCTAAAAATAAACATCTCTTCATAAACTACGCAGCAGAAGCAGATGCTGTCGGATATCTTCTCAATACATTTTGGAACGGCAGCGTCAACTGTAGCTACGGCAGCGGAGTTTATAAATTGAGCTTTAGCGTGAAAAGGGTGAATTTAGGCTTTCTCGACTCCCATTCCTTTCGTTTCGTCATCCACGAATTGCTGAAATCTATGGAGAATTAGGCATCAACAAAGAAACGATGTTCCCGTTTCGCTGCTATTATCATCAGTCTATTTCTTGGAAACATCTCAGATACAGAGATCTGACCGCAACATGAGGAGCACTTAGAGCGAGTGGAGTTTGTCTCGTTATCTGCGACCAATACGAATTTACGGTGGAACTGTTTCAAAGATAAATGGATTTCTACACGAAAAAGTTCATATCTTCAAATGTCTTCGAGTGCATCCTTTTCATGAATGAAAATATCCGCATTTCACAGGAAATACCCACCAATTCAGTTGTACCGGGCGATTCAGTAAGGATAATGTAATAACGATGGGTTTGTACTTATATGATGACGATGATATATTTGTATATTGATCTATTATTTATCAATCTATACTCTATCGATATTGAAGTATCTCACCGCTATCACCTTTTGTAATAAATCATCATCTCTTATAAGAAAGTCTTGTCCGTTATTTTTTTATAATAACCTACCCTGTGTAGATAGGGTGATTATTTTATTAAAGGAAGCGCTGCCACCAGGTCAGATTTTTGATTAACAACTCGCACTGACCAAACAAGTTGTATGATGTATGATAAGATGTTTCCTTTGCTCAATTATCAAAATGAATGCCTTAACGTTGACTATCCAAACTCCAAATAGGCCACTGGTTAAACTAGACCACCATATATTCTCAGGGACGGTGAGAACGGCTACGGCTTCACAAATGCGTAGTCTTTAGTATAGGGAAGGTGCAATTTAGTAGATATCAAATAAAATCTCGAATTAACTTTAACGTACAAAATGTATTGCGATCAAAATAAAAATTAAACAAAATAATAAAATACGGACCCTTCGTATTTCCGATCAATCTGTCACAACTTTTGGAACTGCGTAACTATGTGGACTCTGTACTTGATACGAAAAAACCGTCCTCTTATGAATGAAAAACCCATGACAAAACTCTGAAACATCGTATTAAAATCCAGATTCTATATACCATTATAGCAAAGTACCCCTTATTACGCCCTAATAGTACCTTTCGAAATAACCGCTGTTTTCACCTCAATGATAAAACTCTAATGAAATTAAACCCCTTATGTCTAAAATTCGAAAGGAACTCGCTCATCTCATGACCTAGAGCAAAATTGCAAAATATCTAACATTTGGCCGAATATATCCTGAAAACCCTTGAAATGAATATCGACTTACCCCTGAAGACAGAATGACCAATTCTGTGATTGCGTTGTAGCAATCTTCACTCCCGAAACAGCCCAAAAACCTCCATCACAAAAATTAACCCGTTATATAAAAAAACTCTGAAACCCGATCAATTCAAATTTACCCCAATCGAATACTAACCCAAAGCTACAGCACGGTATGTCCTTAAATTTGACTTTTACGGCGACCCCTTTTTGATACCCCAGCAAACACTCCCGAGACCCGGGGGTTTCATCCCCGGAGGGAAACCCTCTTCCGAGGCGACCAGATCCGCTGGTGCCATTTTCGAACTCTCCGCAAAACTGACTCTCCAAATTCCGACTCATCAATATCTTGATCTTGATTTTTCGTGCCTTTTCAGTCCTAAGCTACGATATTTTGATCTGATTGGTTAGTAAGTTATCCCATTCTACTGTTTAGCCAATAACAATTGATTTATTTGAATATTATTCCCCAACATGTATTCGAAGGCGGGCCTTCGTCGTATTTTTCTCTATGTTTGCATTTTCCAAACTTGCCAGCGTTTCTCAGGTTTTTCTGCTTACCAAGTATTCTTTACATTGTAGTTAATAGCTTATGTTACTAAAAACTCAGAGTCAACTAAAACGAAGTCTCGAAGACAAATATTTTCGTCTGGAATTAATTGATTTATCCTTGAAATCGATGTCAGCTTTTTAAGTCAGTCGTACTGACTGCGTTTTCAGTTGAATATTCGATACAAATATTTCTCTATAGGCGAAATGAACTTAACAGAATCAAATTCAGGGTGATTCTGTTACAATAACGAGGTACTGTATCTCAGTAACTAACAGTCGTAGAAGTTTGGGAAAAAAATTCTTCAGGGGAAATCGACCAAGAAAAATTGCTGGAAATATTTTTTAAATCGATACGTCCACCGCTAGGAGGCGTAATAGTTTCGATCGTACAAAAAATTGAATTTTTACATAATGGTCCATCTTTTTGAAAGATGAAGTTTCATTGTAGGACGTGAAATAAAGGCGGGAGGGAATCCTAAACTTTTTGGAATATAAATTTCTAGAACTTAAGTTTTACTTGACGGAATTTTGCTAACAAGACATGGTTCAAGAAAGAAAGGATTGGTGAATAGGATAAAAAACCATCCATGCTATTCTGGTTCTCATCGCCCTCGCTAGAGGGCATATTTTGTGAGGTTAATAGTTTTTTCAATTTTTCTCTGGAATCTCAAATGCATCGGTATTATTATCTCATCATATTCGAAAAGAAGATAAAATTTGCAACATAATATGTTCAAATCGCATGACGATATCTTCATTCGTTGAAAAGTTATTGCTTGAAGAATATTTTATCAACAAATTCAAGTTTGGTAGTCAAGCATGCCATTGAAAAATGAAAAAAATAATCAAAAACTTCGTTCCCATTTTCATTTCATCATATTTTTTTTTTTGCGTTATCAGACATTCTTTGTTTTGGTATATCATTATTGTTCTGATTGAATTGAAATGGAAAAGATGTTTAATTTTTTTTCTTTTTCCCATCACATGCTCGATAACGAAATTGAAAAAAAAAACTGAAAACTCAATAATCCATTTTGTTTTTTCAATAAATTTGTTGATGAAATATTTTTAAAGCCATAACTTTTAAACGAATGAAGATATCGCCATGCGGTTTCAACATAATATGTTGCAAATTTGATCTTCTTTCCGAATCTGTAGAGATAATCATAGTAAAATTCCGTCAAGTCAAACTTAAGTTATAGACATTTAAATTCCAAAAAGTTTAGGATTCCCTCCCGCCTTTATTTTACGTCCTACAATGAAACTTTATTTTTCAAAAAGATGGACCATTATGTTGGCAATAACGTGAGAATATTCATTTCCGATCGAAACTATTACACCCCCTAGCGGTGGACGTATCAATTTAAAAAATATTTCCAATAATTTTTCTTGTAGGATTTCCCCTGAAAAATTACTTTTTTTTTGGAGATAATCATGTAAGCTTATTTGATTAGTAAAATGATACTTTTCAGGTTTGTTTCAAAAATGCTAAAGCAAATTTGATTACCATATGTCCTGATGTTGAAATGGTTCATTTATCACCACATCTTAAACATTTTTTATGTCTTCTTGAATTTTCAAAGATTTTCACGACCGCAATGGAACTATGATGAAACAACGAGAAAATTTCAGATTTTCACGAGGATTTTCCACTTCAGCTACCTACTCACTCCATTTGTATCATTTCCTCAGACAATAATTCTTTTTTTTTTCATTTCCGCTAGTCAAACACAAACAAAATTCCACAAAAAAAATTGCTACCGTCGAATTGAAGCTTCTAATCAAGTGATTTTTTTTTCGAAAGTGTAGCACGGTGTATATTAAAATGGCTGATAATACTAACCTTCAGTCGTCACTACTCTCGATCTCACTAAATCAGCCTTATTGGCCACGAGGATGACTGCCTTGGTACTGATGGTGTCCAAAGTCCATAAATTTTGCAGGATATTTTCTGCCGTTTCCAAACTGGATCTGTCTGCACTGCTGTATACCACACAGTACGCATGTGGGTCCGCATATTTATGGATGAGGCTGTTTGGCTGAAAAATTGGGTGGAAATAATGATAGGAAATATGATGAAATGAAGTTAGATTCAATGCTTATCATCGTGCATGAGATCAATTTTTGATAAAAGATCATTATAAAATTGGTGATTGTGAAATTTGAAAAGAAAGTTTTGGAAGAAAAAATATCACCATGAAAGTTTTGTCAAGATTTCATGATTGGTTTTGAATACCAAGAATGTATTCGGTTTTCAAAACAAATCATTCAATTTTATGACTACATAACAGTCATTTCTTCTGATTGAACTCACCTTTTGAATCAAATTAAGGTCAAGGTATCTTGCAATACCTCGAAAAAAATCTAGAACATATATTATTCTCGTTGATAGATAGTTCATCTGAAGAAAATACGGTAAATCTTCGTTTATCGCACTGCTATGAGTACTTATACAGTCGGTCGTACTGTGGTTCTCATGATTCTTTCAATTTCACTCAGATAGCCATTTTTATTTTTTCGATAAATTTTATCGGAAATCCAACAGAAAAACTAACCACAAAAAATATAAGAATTTTATTTGATAATTGATTTCGAAAACCCGATGATAGCCAAGTCCACGAGCCAAACAATGACGTTGCCACCATCATAAATAAAAATCACCAGAAAATCAGTGAAGAAAGGTTTTTTGTTTACGTTTTGAATAAGGGATGAATTTATGGAAAAATGATAGTTTCTTCTGCTGAAAATATTTGATGAGAAATTAATATTTGCGCGTGTAGGGTTTTGGTTAAAAGAAGTGTGAATTTTGTGTGTTTTCGATAGCAGAAATTTGAGACATCAAATGGTTCAGTTTCGAAAACAAATGGGGTCGTATCTCTGAAACTACTTGAGACCGCCGCGTTTTGACTTCAGATTCGTCATCTGGAGGCCAAAACACGAGGGTTCCACGAAAAATTTTTTTTGAACCTTACAGTGTAACACATAAAGGTCGCGACATATGGAATTTTTTTTTATTACAAGATATAAAGAAAATTTGACTTCGCTATAAAAAAAGAGTGAAATACAGCATCTTTCCTTTTTTCATGTGCTACTCTAAAGCTGTCAAATTTGACAGTTTTTTCGAAAATTCTCGAAAAAACAGTTTTTTTTTAATTTCGAAAAATACCAGAGGAAAAAGTTGCTCAGTTTTCAAATTTATACATTTGTTCCAAATTTGGACTCCCTACTGTCACTTCGACTTTTTTCCATTTTTTTTAATTTTTCGAATCTTTCGCTCTATCGATTCGAACGAAACATGATTCAAATTTCATAATTTTGATGAATATGAGACTTCAATATCATATCTTGCCCAGGAAATACCCACATTGGCCTGTTACCAAAAAATTAAAAAATGCATCTCCAGAAATTCGTCTTTGTTGTTGCAAAGTTCATCTAGTTTTTTCATTTCATTGTTAAACTGATGTGGATTTTCAATGTATGGACGTTAATATGTCAGTAATAAACGAATTTCTCTTCATTCTTATCACACTCGTATTACTTTTGTCAATAGATTTTTATCCAGTTTTATTATTTTTCTTGCCAATAATTCAGTTACAAACAAACCCGAAATTTCATACTTTTCTGTAAAGTAAACAATGACCTACAGTTTCATAACTATCCAAAAGACTTTCGTTCTAGCGATTTGTACTTGACATGATATAAAATTTCGTGCTCTTAAACAGTACAAGACTAATGCAACATCTCGGGATGAAAATAGTAGGTACTGATCAAATCGAAATAAAATTTTCACTTAGTAGTAGTCGAAGTGACAGAAAAGAGGTCAAATTTGGAACAAATGTATAAAATTGGAAACTGAGCAACTTTCTTCTCTGTCATTTTTAGAAATTAAAAAAAAAAACAGATTTTTTGAGGATTTCAGAAAAAAATGTCAAATTTGACTGGTTCAGAGTAGCACATGAAATAAGTAAAGATGCTGTATTACAAGGGCGTCGCCAAGGAGGGTCAGGGGGGGGCAGCTGCCCCCCTCTAGAAACTCTACCAAAATTAAAAACTTGCTTGATTCAAGTAACTCTATAGCTCTAGTATCAGAGAAAAAAATCAATTTCTTTTTGTAAAAGTCTTTATTTCTCAAAAACAACACTTCGTATCCTTCAGCAGTCTCTATGATCACCTGGCTTAGAAGCAGGGGCGGCGAGTGAATGGGGGCATCGGGGAAAATGCACCCATGTAGGCAATGGGTGTGGGTGTAAGAAAATCAAGATAGAAACGGGCGTATTTAGCATTTGCATAGATTAAATACTCCTGGACAAGTAGATAACCATCCGTACCACACATTCTGTTAGCGAACAATCGGTGATAGGGAGGATTGAACGAAGCGGATCAATCTTTATTCTATCCATCGGTGGAATTGATATGGGAGTTGATAGGTATCTATTATCAGTGTGCAGGTGTCATATAAACACTTCATATGTCACTTTCTTGTTTTGAATTCTGTATCCACTGTGTGAATCGTTGCATATAGACTCCGAGTAGATATAATGCGTGGTATCAGCCAGTAAAGTGGTTGTTTTCTACTCGTTGTCTACCAGTCATTCAAACTGAGTTTGTATTAGGAATTAGGAATCCAGTTCATTTCATTTTACAAAAGCGACCTAATAATGTGGCAATGTTACATTGTTATAGAGAACGAATGAATGAATTAAACATATTAAAACAGTGGCTGATGATTTCATTGGCCAAAAAAGTTTAAATAAAAATATATTTTTTCCTCATCTTTGTCCACAACTATCAATATCAACTACCTATAGATTTGAAACCCTATTAGTCACAAAATATTATATTTTGGTCGAGGTAATTTACAGATAATGCAAAATATATAGTATTACTCCTATCTATCTTCAAATTTGAAGGTATTTTACCTATAACCATAAAAATTTTCGCCTGCGTCGCATTTTTAGTTACCTTGCCCCACCTCTATTTTTCCACCCAATGGACGAAACAAAACTCGCCACTTCTGCTCAGAAGTACCATGTCAGAAAGTCGCCTTAGTCGACCTTGCAATGATTATTGAGAACATAAAGAAATAGAAACATTCACAAGAAAACCAAGAAGATTATGTTTCAATTAAGATATTTTGTAGCAATCGATTAAAACTCTACAAAATGTATTCATTTTACCTACATTTCATATCTATTATCCATCATCTTGCCCCCCCCTGGCCAATTGGCTAGCGACGCCCTTGCTGTATTATACTCATTTTTCAAGCACAAACTAACTGCGAAGTAAAATTTTCTTTGTATCTATTAATAAAAAAACTTCCATATGTCGCGAACTTTATGTGTGACAATGTATATGAGAGCGTTGAACCAAGATTTACTAGAAATACTAAGATATATCCACAATTCATGAAAATTGCAGATTTTTCGAAGTAATGATCGGTTGATAAGAGAATTTTCACCTTTCTTGAAAGATCTATAGATTCTAGATCTTTTGAATACTCATTTGAAACCGGTACATTTCAAAAATATACTTTTTTGTATGTACAACATAATTTCCAATCATGTTATAACCGATTGCCAACTTAGATTTCTCTCCAAGTAAAATAATGATTATAATAATAATAACTATAATTAACTTCTAATATGAATTTAGTTTTTATAAAATTGCAGATTGCAATAATTAGGAAAAAATGAATGAATCGTGAACATTCATGTGGCTTCAGTAGTGTATGAAAATGTAGGCTTATTTTCATATATGATAGATAGGACACTGTTTTATTGCTATCCCTGTACCTTATTTCTATCGAATTATCTTAGATAACTCTTGTTCTACTCACCGAAAGATCTGCTGTGGCGAAATCTATAAAGCACAGTTCCGATTCCTCCCCAGCCAATAATACGGATACGGATTTCTCTCCGCTATCGTCATCTGTAAAGGCAAAATTAAGTTGGCATCAAAGGTTCGGACAATAATTGGAGTTGGCTCGATGGAAGTTTCCGGCAATGTTTGACCAACCCTATCCCGATCGGATCTTCCGAAAGGTTATGACGAGATTGTGAAGTTTTCATCGGAAAAGTATCGAATGGATTTCTGAACATGGCGTCCCAAATGTATCAGATTGATGCATTGATTTTCATTTTTGATTTGCCTTTGGGTATGTACGTAATTTTAATCACCTGACCCCTTCATTCCTGACCAAAACCGAGGAAAAAACAAAACAGGACATGCAGATTAAGCGAAAATGAACCTAAAACAGTGTCACACATACTGTGTAACTTTTATGAAAGTATTACAAGAAAAAGTTCGTAGATTATATTTCACACTTCCCTGTGTCATACTTTGTTAGTTTGGAGAATAATTCATATTGATCTAGGCAATCTCACTCGCATGATTTTACAGACTCAAGTGAGAAAATTTTAAGACAAAGATTGAAAAATATACAGGGTGTCCCGAAATCACATACAGATTTTAAAGGAACAAAAATAGTAAAAAAAAATATAAAATAATTATTCCAGAAATGTCCCTCTCTAAGCAGTAATAGCGATTCAAAGGTGAGCCCGAGATTGCGTTTTTTTGTATATATTTCCGAAACCCTTCGAGTTAAAATATCCAAATTTGCCCAAAACCTAACTTTTAATAAGCAATTCAAAGATCTCGAGAATTATTTGACATTTTGTTCAGTGGCGTTGGAAACAGGAGTTACTAGGTTACTTCTCCCTCAACTTTTTAGTTTACCTATGCATTTTCCAACAAACCATAATTTTTGAGTTTTTCGAGAGAAAAAAAAATGAAAAAATAGATTCCACTGTTAAATGACGAAGTTGATAACAATACAAGAATAAAGCAAAACACCATTAGCTACAATAAATTTTCAGAGGAATTTTCATTTTCTCGTATACTGATAGTTTTTCTCATTTTACTCATTTTTAAAACAATTACTTCCGATGTATTGATTTGATATTCGTGGGTGCAACAAAAAAAACAAATTGAAGGTGTCATTAATAAGGATTTACGCAGCATAATTTTAAAACCGATTTATCTCAAAAACTGTGAATGATATCGAAACTAACCAAGAGTACCATTTTCATGTGAAAATGCTGAGATTTTCATATTTTCTGCATGAAAATACATTAACAAAAACGTTGAGGGAATAAGTGACCCTAGTACCTCCCGTTTCCCACTCACCTGAACATAATTCCAAAATATTGTCAAAATTATTGAATTGGGCACGAAAAGTCATGGACAAAATTTGGTTATTTTATCTCAAAGGGTTTCGAAATATATTCACAAGAAACCTTCATCTCAGGCTCACATTTGAATGGCGATAACATCTAAGGAAGGATCTCTGGACCCATGTTTAGATAAACTTTTTTTAATATTTATGTTCCTAGAATCTGCAGCTGAAATCTCTCTTTGAAATTTCGTGAAACAAGATACAAAACTACCTGAATTTAAACTGTACATGATAGTAAGGCCCAGTCTAACTATACATATCCCAGATATCCCAGAAATACAGAGTGAAAAAAAATAATACACCAGCATACAGGTGTTTCTTATGATTCTATGTTTCAGAACCGTTCTACTTCACCACTCAACACTCAATTGTGAAATGTATAATAAAAAGGACACAACATTGATATTCAGGTGTTGTATTCGTCGGAGTTTGCTCTGAAATCCATTCGATTGAAATAACTCCAAGTTTTTTTTACTATGTAAGAAGCGATCAACCCCAATAGTAGCAGTAAGTACGACAGATCGATCTGAATCAGCGAAACCTTCACAAATTGGGGAGAAAAGCCGCCTGAAAAGCTCATCTGAGGCTTGCAAAGGTTGAGCTCGAAAGAAAAAGCATCAGGAAGTGAGGAACTCACCCCCTCATCTCCACCCTCATCGCATGAGGTTGCCTATACGCACTGAAATATCTGGGTAAGGTAATACTCTTTGTACACCTAAAAGGGCACCTCATGATGTGGAGGAGGAGGAGGAACAAGGGACACGAAAGTGATCTGACTAGAAGCAATTTATGTCAAGGAAGATCCACATCACTAATTAACTGGAGCAGAGGATTCCGTCA
The DNA here is from genome assembly GCA_029955515.1 of Chrysomela aeneicollis. Classification (NCBI taxonomy): domain Eukaryota; kingdom Metazoa; phylum Arthropoda; class Insecta; order Coleoptera; family Chrysomelidae; genus Chrysomela; species Chrysomela aeneicollis. Next base: position 19,661,063 of record JARUHQ010000009.1, on the reverse strand, counting down.
ATAATAGGATTTCTAATAGGGTGTTGTAATTTTAGATGACAACGCATGAAGGTGGGCTCAAAGTAGGGCCACTATCTTTGTGATTTCGTATGAATCAACATAAATGCACCTTATCACATTCCAGTGAAGTGCAATATTTCTTGAGTATCACCTGGTGACAATGAATAAATATAAGTTGAAACAAATAATAAAGTAATCCCAAGTGCTTTCAGGAAGTTACAAACTTCAATGGGTTATTGAAGTAATGTGAGAAAAGTTTGTGAACAGTTATCTAAAACCTATTGTTCGTTTCTCAGAACCAGTGTGTCGAAAATCGTATTGTTGAAATGAGATGAAGTCAAATCTTGTTCAATATTTTCTACGTGCTATAATCTGTAAAAATTTTGATCAGTGGTAGAATTGAAGTAGTTTCATGATTAAAACAGATACGAATAGAAAGGAAAAATTATATGTACATACGTCTTCCAGAGATTTTTATATCCAAAGCAATATGCAAAACAGGAAGAATAACATCAACATCGAGTGATCGTGAATTGAGTTTTTGTATATGGTATATTTATCCGAAGATGAATAATGTGAACTGCCTTTAAGTATCAGTTTTTCAGTGAAATAAGTGCAAAAATAAATGAAGAAACACAGATCAATCAACCTTGTGTATTCAAATATATTGTGATTGTTGATTCAATTAATTCAATTACCACAAAGATACATCATATCCATAACCACATCTTCGAAAGGTTGAATCTATTTTGAAAATCTCGGAATCTTATTGTACTTTCAAGCCTACAGTAAGATTTACAACTACTAACCTTACACTTTTGTCGAAATGGTCCTGCACATTTCACATAATACATTTTCCTTCACCAAATCCTAGAAGACAAAATTGAATATACAACGCACTTTCGCCATTTTCTCGCAAGTTTTCTTGCAGACCAATCTACTCAGATGTTTCGTAATCAAATTGAAAAGAGCCATGAATTCAAAAGAGCTTGTAGAATCGCAAAATACGCAGTTACATAATTTGAAGGCTTTTTGGATGAGTTTCGCAGGGATTGCTTATCATACGCAATTCTCTTTTTTATTTATTTCTGATGTCGTTTTAGTTGGTATCGAATTTCGAGTATAACGTTGCGCCTTCGAAAAACCATTCCTAACTTTCATTTTTCTTACGGGAAGAAAAAAAAAACGTATTGTATAGCACGAGACATTTTAATAACAAGTTTTATTTAAAAAATCATCCAGTATATCTTCAAATCGCTCAAATCTAATTCATTCAGAAGAGAAGTTGAGGAGCTTTCAGAATCTCCAAGATACCTATCCAGTTCATTATTATTTTGGCCACCCCGTATAATAGGAAATTCGAGAAAAAGTTTCATAATTTGAGATGGAAAAACATAATTTCATTAAATATCAATATGATTCCACAAAATGTTCGGAAGTTGATGGTATGAGATTGGAAATGATCCACACTAGAAAGTCGTTCAACATAATATGAGAGTTTTTAAAGTATTGAGGGATTTTGGTTGATCGTTTATGGCTATTTTTCCATGCAAAGTGCCATGCACTTACATGATAAATTGACCACACAATTCATGTAGATGATGAGATAATCAAATATGATCAGGCTAAGTGGCAATCATATATTTTGTATAATTTTACTCACAATTGGGTAATTTTTGGTCTCACTACATGCTATCATTGATTCCGAAATAAGATGAAACAGCTCTTCAATTGTTTCTGCGAAAAACTTGTAGACCGTTTGAGAAGGTAGTAATATTTCAGCTACTTGAATGAAGATGGCGGTAAGATCGATTATCGAAGAAGATTTCTGTTGCTTACGTATTTCTCTGGTTAGCATCTTGTGATAAACTTATACTTTTATCTCAGGTCCTCTACTATGGATATTTGGAATAAAACATCTCAAATATAAATATCTTCTATTGAATAAGGTATTCTGTAGACTGCAGCCACAAATCCAAATGGTTATGATTTATATCACTATCATACAATGTTATCCTAAACAACTTATGTATAATTATTAATATCAAACGATATATTTATATTTCATCAAGGTGAGCTGTCCTGGTCTACTTTTCGGTGTTCTAGTTTTTTTGTTTAAAGTAACAACTTGTTATTATTTCGAACCAGGAATTGCTATACCAGTACAATCTGACAGACGTGACTTGAAACGGCATTAAACAGTATATTTTCTATAAATCTGGAATGAATATTGATATTTTGACTCTTCTCAGTCATTTTTCATCTAGAACAGATGAAACTGATAAAAAGATGACATAAGCACAGTTTCTGTTTCACAGACCAAGGTATGTCGCCATCTCTGTTAATTTCAGGAAATATTACTACGGTATGAAATCAAGTAGGCAAAGGTCTACAGTTTATCCTATACACCATCTTGATCATCTCACCATCCTATATCCACCTTGATTCGAAGTATTGTATCATGGTGACAGATGTTCGATGATGCCAATTTTCCTATAACCGCATAAAAGGCACGAATAGGGTTATCAAGAAAGGCCCCAATCAATGATAATATGAATGAACTTGCTGAAAATCCAATTCTCTTCAGTTTAGTTTAGTGTATATTGGTGTATTTCAACATAATCGGATTTGTGCTGACACTCGTGTTCTCGATCCCAGCTATAAAACTCCTTTGAATCCAATATTCTCCAACAAATGGCGTGAATCGTAACTGTAAATCACTGCGTTCATACATAAGCCTCTTCAGGAGATGCTTCGTTAAAAGGAAATTTATATACACTGACTGTGAAATAGGATGTTTTTTTATTGCTTCAAGTGACGGTCTTTTACTGGTTTTTGCTGTTATTAAGTGCCAATTCAGATGCTCATTATAATGTTCCCGTTCGCTGTTGCGCTGGAAATGCATAAAATTTTGTCAACATAAACCATAAGTAGGTACTCAGCTATTCCTATAAAATCAAAAGCATCCGAAAGTGAAAAACGAGGCATGAATAGCATCAAAATTAAATATTCCGTTCCAGATTCTTCATAATTTCAAGTTGTCATGAAAGCAATTCAGTCCGGATTTTTCAGCTGTGATATTCCCATCCCGAAACGAAATCATTGTGAATTGCAGCTTGTCATCAGCCATTCAAATCGATGATTACCACCCAGTTTCAAAACACTCGCCAAAGATATTATATGTCTGGCACAATTTACATTCGCTGTTGATGATTGAAACAATTCCATGGAATGTTAATCATAAATTTCATCAAGACTACTTATACGGGTTGGGGAAATCAATGCTATGTGAAATTTCCATGAACGTTGACAGATTTCAATAAACAAAGTGTTCGTCCTGTTGGAACTCTAAAACCTCTTTAAAGTTTCATTACAAATAGCATTTTGCTGGCTGTTGATGAGCTGTGAATTCAAAAAGTCTCATTTATTTCCGCAGTTTTTTTCTTTGGCAAATCCAAGTAGCACGAATAGTCATATTTTGGTCACCATCACGTAATGGAGGCCAAAATAATGGCCATTTAGCCATAAAAGCTAGTCACCGTTACGTCACTATTACGTCATGGTGGCTAAAATGGGGTATGAATTCTGACCAATCCAAAACCAAGATGAAAGCTGTTTCGTGGCTTCTTTCTGGCCAATGCAATGCTACTCCAGCAGCTCATCCACAACCGAAATAAAAGCTAAACTACGACCATTTCCTGACCATTTACATTCTGTGGCTTCTACATAGCTAAATGAATGCCATTTCACTACCATTCCGTGGCTTTCTCACATAACCAAAGATTTCGATCAAACGCGGAAGAAGACGGCTGTGGTTGGGATATATTGCATGTTGGCAATTTTATGGTAATATTTGAGCTTTGGAAGTGTTATCGAAAATGGATGCAAGTAAAAGCGTTCTACAAATATTCGGTGTGCGAGAATATTTATTGTTATTTGCGCACGTACCTACCCATATGTGAGCTTATTGGCATGGTCATTTTTTATGTAAAAGTTCATATAAAACCTCTAAAAACAACATGCGCCACTCGAAATCTCAATATTTTCGGAATTATTACAATATATTTTATTATTCTGAGATCACCAACTGAAAGTATGATCACCAAAAACACACAGAACATTAATTTGTAGATTCTAAAATCTGTTTTTGCACCTTATTTCATAATTTTATTCGGTAGTTACGTAATGGCCGACAGTTAACTGCACATCATATCCTTAATCAACAATGGCTCTACCGTATTTTTTCGTAGCCACGATAAAAAAAGCCAAATAATAGCCAAACCAAAACAAGATCAGTGCTAAATCATCGATAAATTTTGGTTTTGATTTAGTCTACTCTCAGCTATCATAGCCAAAAAATGACTGATTTTAGGCGAAATTGCAACCAAGTGAAATAGTTATTATTTGGCCATAAAGTGGAAAATATAACTTCTTTCATGACTGTAGCGAAGCTAAACAGTAATAGTTCTCATTTGGATTATTTTTGGCCATGAAGTGGAAAATAAAGCTCCAATGATGACCAAATCACAGCTCACTGTAATGGTTGTCGTTTGGCTTTTATTGTAGCAATGATGTAGTTACAATGACTTCATGAATGACCATACCAATGCTGACATATTTTGGCTATTTTATTACTAGCCAGATCGAAACGAACTGACAGCTACTTCGTGACCATATATTGTGGCTGAATTATTACCAGATTCAAATGCTATTCAACAACTAAACTGAAGCCATGGTGACAACTTCGTGGCCAAATTCTGTAACTCAATAATGACTAAAATTTCATGGCCAAGGTATGACCAAACACTAGTCACGAAATCGTTTTCGTTACCAAGATTTGGCTTTTATGGCTAAATAGCTTTTCTGTGCTACTTGGAAAAGCCCTGTTCATATTAACGCTTGCAAATTATTAATCATATCATTATACTTCAATCTTCAACATGAATGATTTCCCCAAAATATGTATTATTATATTCAAAAGCATATACACTCGAGCTCAATTGCCATACAGCCAATCAAAACCTACAAACGACTAGACATTAATCGTCCACACAAAGTTCAACGTGAAAACCCTTCATGGCTCATATTGAAGAGGAATTTATTCTGGTTCAAACATACCCACACACAGTTTCAATCGCATTAAAATTTATGCAGTTTGCGATAGTTGAACTTTTTAATTATTTCATGAGCAAACACGAACAATCTTGCATTGTATCTCGTTGATATTGAATTTTCGATCTTTTGAAAGGGAGGAAAATGTACCAAGTCAGTAGACACAAAGATACGGGATGATTCAAAGTTCGATGTTGATATATCAAAAACTCATTTTTGGGACCAGAAAAACGCTTTTTTTCGAATGAACATAAGGCCCCTGTAAATATAGGTACTTTTCTTTCAAGATGCAAAACTTAATATCCACTCTGTATTCTTCAAAAATTCTTATAGTTTTTTCAATTGAACTAATATGTTCTCTCTCCAACTCATCAATGCTTTATTTTTCTTCATCTTCCACAGGACCGCTTCAAAACCTCAGAAGTCTTTTCGACGTGTCAAACCCTACTAGCCGTCAATGAGATTTTGTAAAAAAAGTGCTGCCATTGTTGGAAAAAAAAATAGGAGAATAATTGTTGAAAAGGCGTGAAGGGGTTAACAGTTATTTCTTTTTCATCACTTTGAGATAAAATGCGTTCCCACAATCTTATGTTGAATTTAAACTTGAAAATATGTCACGAACTTTCACAGTCAATAGAAATATAATAGAAATATTGATGGAGTATGTGATTGAGATCTGGAAAGATTCAAAATGGAATTTATAACATACCCAGTTATTAGATACACTGAGAAAAAATACGTATGCATATCATTCTTACTGATGTAGGAAATAATATATGTGTATTATGTACGTATGTATACGTATGTTTCAAGTATGTAGGCATCGAATATATTCAAAGCTATATATACCTACTTATAATATTCACGTTTTGGGCGAATGAATATTCATCAATACGACGGAACAAATTTTTTTCTCAGTGCAGATTAACAGATTATATATATTTCATTTTCAGTTGCCTATCTCTTCTATGTCCTTGATGTTGTTTTATATAGGTAAACTCATATCTATTCATTGCCAATGCATTTGATGTACGGGTAGTAGAGGAATATTTTTCATTGGAGTTTATTGATGGAGAAACATGAGATCAGCAGTGAACGAAATATTGGAGACATAAATATTTGATGAGAAAGAACGTATAAAATATATGACTCGATTATCTAGCTAGAGTATAAAAAGTTACACAGTGTTTGTTCGAAATGTTGTAACAAATCCAGGGGAATAATGAAGTGCATGAAAATGAAAAGAAAACGGTTTTCAGATGCAGAACAAGAGGAAAGGTTTGAAGAAAATGTATTTTTTCACGACCATATTGTATTTTACATCAATTCCATATGCGTTGTTAATTCATTAAAGAATTGTTTGCACCGTGGTATATGCAAAAATACCTCATCATAAATCGTTAAGTTATGTTTATCAGAAAATAGTTCAAAACATACAGGGTGTACTAGTCGTGGAGAAAGTATAGTCTCCAACTCGCATTTGATGGCTGTATCTCTAGGATGGAAATTTCGGAATCATCCTTCCTACGCTCGAATATACTATTATTCAATAAGCAATTTGAAAAAAGGCTATATTATCGAATTCACTCACCTATACTGGTATCATAAGCATGTAGATACTCAGAGGTCATGAACTGCATGACCAAAGAGGACTTCCCGACCGCTGGTCCTCCAAGCATGAGCACTTTGAAGGGGGTGGGACCTGGGGCACTGGTGGACGACTCCCTCGACGAGGCTAGGCTGCACGAAGCAGACGTCCTGGCTGAACCCGCTCCTGATACTGATACTGCTGCTGGTAGTTGCTCAGTACTGAAAAAAACAACATTCACCACTTCATTCACCTTAGAATCAGGGGGTTCCGTTATGTTATACGAATATAAGTATAAACGCCATTCAAGGTCCATTCTAGCTCGAGACGCAGCCAGAGAAGCCCCATGAAGGTGAACAAGTCAAAATGAATCCCGGACCTAACTTTCCTCTCAAATATGAAATAAATACTTTCTACATCTAAACCAATTCACTCCTCCATATTACCGATGACATAATAAAAGCGATAGATGAAAAAAAATGTACCATATTAATTTTGCTAGATTTCAGCCGAGCCTTTGATACAATTAATTATAATTTGATGATAAGTATCTTGGAATATCTCGATTTTTTCTTCGATGCGTTGAAGTTAATAGGTGAGTACTGGAAAGGTAGGCAACAAAAAGTATGTATAGGTGATCGTTGTTCAGAATTCCTAAACCTTAACTCTGGAGTACCTCAGGGCTCCATACTTGGTCCTTTATTGTTTTCTTTATATACATCTCAAATTCTGTCTAAGCTTCAGTTATGTCAAGCCCATTTATATGCTGATGACACCCAGTTATACTACAGCTTCCTAGTTGAAGCGGCTGATAATTATTCACTGGAACTAGTCAATGTAGATTTGAATAGATTTGTTGAGGCAGCTGTAAGAAAGCGAATTATGCCGATTCAGTTGAATATGTTAATCTCATTAATGTCACCCAACAAGAAATTTCAAGTACCATTCAGGGACCAAGATCATAAATATTTATTATCCAACATTAGAATATTGCAACAAAATGAAATCTTTATACTACAACTGTTGAATACTGATAGATAACCCTCTGTTAATAACTCAAGGGGTGGTCGTAAATATACAATGGCAATGCACAATATTTCTAATCTCGCGTGAATAAACGTTTCGAATTATATTAATTCATCTATACGGGGACTCCAGAATATGTTAATAAGTGATTAACTGTATTATAATATAAGTTGTTGAATTTCTCTGACACGTGATGCGAGAATTGGTTTTTAGAGAGATTTTCCAATAAATATAAGAACTTAAGACATCACGTGCAGGACAATCTCTCCTATGGTCCAACGCAATAAAATTTATTGCAAGATTAAGCGACAAAAGGAAATGGATATTTTTTCTAGTTCGAGGGTTTTTAGTTTGTTTTCAGAATATAATAGTAATAAAATCGGGATAGTATAGTTTATTATGTTTTAAAAGTATTGAGATACCAGAAACGAACACCCAGCATGTCCACATTTTGTAAAGTTTACTCAACATTTGTTTTGCATAAATATCTAACGCCTGTCACCAGATGTAGGAAAACATATTTTATTTGTCAATGTCGAGAAACTTGCCAGAAGAAAAGAGATAAATCCTTATTTGTATAAATATGAGAAATCCATCCTGATTGGATGAGAGAGGCCAAAATTCAGCATGTCACACCCTCAAAGGGAGGCTGAGCCAATTGTGGCATCGGCGTAACTTAGTTTTTGAGACGACTATGATCGTCAGTTCGATTTTGAGTTTCATCTTGCTTGCCTCGTGTTCTAGTGAGTGATTTCTCAACTTGGTAATTTCTCTGAGTACTCATTTATATTCAACATACTTGTTCGTTTTCTTCTAATATAATAAATATATAGCCACTTGGCAATAGTTTATCTTCTCAATTCAAACCTCAGACTTTCAAGTTATATTCAATTTCAGTTATTCTTCTGACTAGTTCTGATAAGGTTAGTTTGGTTTTGTGGGTTAATTCATCATACATTTTATATTGTTTTAACAATTTCAATAGTAGGAGCCATTTCCTTTCTTCAATCGTCTTGTCGTTGCGTTTTTCTGATTAAATTAAAGTAATAGTAAAGGAAAATTACTCTTTTATTTAAACCTGTTCCAATTCTTTTGCAAGAAGTGCAACTTAAGATTAATTGCTGAGATAGCTAGTCGAGTGTGTAGAGAGGTACCTCTAATTAATAATTCAAGAAGTATAAAAGGAGAAGTTATCAAAGGACTAAAAGAATTGTGTTGGGGAGAGGTAGTGAGTGCAGCATCTAAGGCACCGAAGTTACCCGTGAGAGCCTGAAGTGGCTGTTAACTATTTCTTTTCTCCTGAGCCATCACAAGGTAAGTGGTATACCTATTTGGATATGTTTTGACAATTTATGCGTATGATCTAGTGAACCTTACTTGCCTAACCTGTCCCGTTCGGCAAGAGGAAGATTTAAATTAATTTTTGATAGAGTAACTTATTAAGAAGGTGAATCTCAGACAGGTATTCAGGAGATTGCAGATAATAATAATAAGAAACATCGAAACGGGATCACCCTTCTTACACAGCCACTGATCACTGTTTATGTATCAATTCAAATAAATCGAATGTTCTGATATTTGGCCCAAAAAAGCACCGAGAAATGGTAAGTCAATGTATGGATATACAGATTCTGGGAGAATCTCTAACAATTGTGGATGAAGCAAAAAATCTAGGTGTAGTGATGGATACCAATTTGAAATTTGAAAAGTATATAAACAGATTGATACAACGAGCCTTCGCCACTCTTAAAATGATTTATGGTAACAGACATTTTCTGTCGTTTCAATTGAAGAAATCCTTATGTGACTCCATCATCTTGTCTGTATTCAATTATGCTGATGTACTGTACGGTCCCAATTTAACAACATACTACAAGAAAAAGATTCAAAAAGTACAAAATTCTTGCCTAAGATTGATCTGTGGAATCCGTAGACGGCAACGTACGTAACATAAACTCCAGGAAATCGGTTGGTTGAATATGGAAAATAGAAGGGTACATCACGCATTATGTTTCTTTCATAAAATACTTATGACACAAACACCACCTTATCTCTACAACAAAATTACATATCGTACGGATATACATAATCTGAATATTAGACATAAAGGTAGGCTCACAATCCCTGCTTTTAGAACTGAAATATTCAGACGGTCCTTCAAATATCAAATTTTCAAATTATACAATCGCTTACCAGATAACTTCAAAACTCTTCATTCAAATAAATACAAACTAATTACTAAAAACTATTTGTTCAATTCTCAGAGGTGAATACTCATACTAAAAGCTATGTGTTCTGGAGTTGTTTATTCTCAGAGGTGAATGCATGATCTTGCACTGCACTTAACAGTACTGATTAATTTAAATATAATAAATAACATATTGAATTCTAAATGATAAGTTTGTTTTATGTTTTTTGCACATTTCTCTTTTTGGGGTTAAGTGGAAGAACATTTTCTACAAATGTTTGATTTGCAGAAAATGAACTTCGCCCTTTATTTCTTAAGATATCTTATTTCGAGAGAAAAAATAGTCTATCCAATTAAAAATATCAAACATAGTTTGAAATGAATGTCTGGTAGACTACGAGCAGAAAACAACTACTTTCCTGGTAAATACCACGCAGAACATTGAATTATATCTGTTCGTAGTCCATGCAACGATTCACACTGTGAATGCAGATCGCAAATGTTTCTTTCTTCCTAAGACGTGACAAATTCACATCGGGACAGGCACGCCTAACAACCTACAGACCGGTTTCGGGCTTATTGGCCCTCATCAGTGCAGGGTAGTTATCCGAGTAGAGACCGTAAGATCTCAACTCGAAGCGTTGCCTGTCCCAATGCATTTTCGTCGCGTCTATTTGACCGCACCGAGCCGCGTTCCAACAGACAATTGAAAGTGGCGACATCATGCGGCAGAAGAAAGAAACACTCCAGAACTGAATCTCCCAAGTTTTACAGAACTTGGAAGTGGCTGAGAGCTCGACTAAGCTCAATAAATGAAAAAATGGATTAGCCATAAATTGGAAAAAAAATTTTGAGAGAAAAAATAGTCTATCCAATTAAAAATATCAAACATAGTTTGAAATGAATGTCTGGTAGACTACGAGCAGAAAACAACTACTTTCCTGGTAAATACCACGCAGAACATTGAATTATATCTGTTCGTAGTCCATGCAACGATTCACACTGTGAATGCAGATCGCAAATGTTTCTTTCTTCCTAAGACGTGACAAATTCACATCGGGACAGGCACGCCTAACAACCTACAGACCGGTTTCGGGCTTATTGGCCCTCATCAGTGCAGGGTAGTTATCCGAGTAGAGACCGTAAGATCTCAACTCGAAGCGTTGCCTGTCCCAATGCATTTTCGTCGCGTCTATTTGACCGCACCGAGCCGCGTCTTAGGAAGAAAGAAACATTTGCGATCTGCATTCACAGTGTGAATCGTTGCATGGACTACGAACAGATATAATTCAATGTTCTGCGTGGTATTTACCAGGAAAGTAGTTGTTTTCTGCTCGTAGTCTACCAGACATTCATTTCAAACTATGTTTGATATTTTTAATTGGATAGACTATTTTTTCTCTCAAAATTTTTTTTCCAATTTATGGCTAATCCATTTTTTCATATCTTATTTCATTGTAGATGTAATATGTAATCATATTGCATATATATGGAAATAATAAAGACGATATTATTATTATTATTATTATTATTATATACCGAAAACAGTTTTGGTGACAGCTAAACAACGAGCGAAAATCAACTTTTCATCTTGCAAATGCCACGCAGAACATTGAATTATATCCAGTCGCATCAGTTTCTCTTTCAATAGAAGTTCCTTCATGGAAGGATGAAGATATACGCAGACTTCACGAACATGGTTGAATGATGATCTTACATAAATACTCAATACAATAGAAATATATGAATTCAATTAACCAATGTAGGTGATCCATTTCTCACAGTGGAGGTGAGTATTATAGGTCAAGAGCAGGGTAGAACTTACAGTCTAACTCAACCAAAAATGTATCTAATGTAGTCTAAAGACTTCATCATAAAACATGATATGTTTCAAGGGATTAGTCCCTCATGATCAGGTCATCATAAAAAGTACATCTAAAGAAGTTTTTAACATTGTATTTTCCTCTCTTTAGATGTACAGCTTTATAAGCTGATGATGAGGGATTGATCCCTTGAAACATGTTTTGCCTGATGTAAGTCCTGAGAAATTTAGATGGAGTTAGATTGTAATCTACCCTATTGACGTATGATTTTAATTACTAATTTAATATGCTTGTGGGTCCAAACTGACGCACAAGTCTGGTTGAGGGTTTCTTAGAAACCAAGAAACTATTTATGTTCTTTGGGATCTTCGGGTGGATGATCATAGAATATATTATATGGGCTATGGATAGGAGTGGAACAATCATACACGAGATAGATTATTCATTTTTTCATTCACGGTCAATAGGAATAAGAACAAAAAAAATGGAAGAGAAGTATTTTGTAGTTACCTTGAGGCGAAATGAGCCTGCAGACAAGCCAATGGCAAAGTAGATTCGCACGCATAGTTAATAACAGAATCGCTTTTCTGGAAATTCTTCTGGAGCACGTAATTCAGCATCTCAATTACTGGACGTCGGAAACCTTTGAACTACGGCATGTCGACAGAGGCAGCTTCTATTATACTAGACTCGAATCGATACTGGGTGTTGGTTATAATCTGTGACTAATGCGACATCCATATAGGATGTTATTAATAGAGCAGCATCCGCTTTTGGTATTTTTGAAGGGAATGGCGACTATATCAACGTGGCGCATACAGCTAGCTAGTCCGCTTGGATGAGTTTGACCCGATTGGATGGTTTGATGTCTGTACGGGGTGATCGTTGCGAGGTGGATCAGGAGAGGGCACTTATAATTTATGAATTCCAACAGAAAATTCATAATCTCTGATCCCGAAAACCTCCATATACCAACTTTGAATTGAATCAGACCAAAGTTCATAATGCATTGTCACCGAAATTACCAAATTTCAAATTAATCAAACGATGAGAAGTGGGTCAAATCAATCTAGCAAGATAATATATCATATGTATATGTTATTCACAAGTTAGGCTGAATGGAAACTTGTAGACATGGCATATCAGTGATTCCCATTCATTTTAAAGTTTCACAATTAGTAATGACCACAAAGCCACCAACAATGATGGAAATAAGACCTGGTGGCGCTAATCTTCAATTGTTTCAGCAGACAAATCCTTGATTTGGAACAATTGAATCTCAGCTCATTACGTGGGGTTCTCATGTACAACAATAGATGGCGATACTGTCAAAATATATTTGAAGAATTTTCTTTCAATCATATTCGATACATATTCGCATCAAACTCATTGTAAAATGGCTCCATGGAATTGTTAGAAACGATTGGAAGTCATTCAGATTTCAGAATCAAATATTCATACTTTCGTGTTGACACCTGCAGTAACCTGTAAATTTGGTTGAAATCGCGGCTTCACTTAGCGAGATTCACCCACGCCATGTCACGTTATACACGTTTTATCGTAGTAGGCGAAATCAGAGGCGGACTAACTGATAGCGGGGCCCTGGGCTATTGAATCGAACTTTGAAACCCTACCCAGTTCATAATTTTTTTTTGAGTCTTCATGTCGGATATATAATATATAAATGTTATAATTTTCTTCATTTACATTTTATATGAACAAAAAAAAAAGGAAATGAAAAATAAATACAAAATTCAACGACACACTTTGAATTGTTAGGATTTTTGGAGGCTAATTTATCACCTTATTGTCGAATTTTTGCGCTATTTTTACGAAAAATCGTGGATTCCTTGAGCTGGCGAAACCACTCTTAGAAACATATATGTTTTCGCATACACCATAATTTTATGCTCTTTTGATGTGACTCTCACTTTAGTCTAGTATGGCCGAATTTTCTCTTTCGTCTTGATAAAAAATACAGACTGTGTTTTCCAGGTATGTGCTATCTGAATCGAATATCGAAGACAATAGTATCATAATAATTATTCCACCTTATCGCTATTTTTCTCTACTTTTTTAATCGCGGGTTTTGCTTGGGGTTTTGCTAGCTTGACCGTTTTGAGCATATAACATAAAATAGAAATTTCATGAAAAATCTGAATAATTTGAGGCTCATTAACGGCTCTAATTTCAACCTATTGCCGAATGTTCTGCCTTCTGAAAACAAAGGGTAAACTATTCGAAGATGAGCAAAAGTGGGATCCTCTATAAACTATATGGTGCATTCATCAGGTTTTTCCAAAACTTTTCTATGTTTGGTTCTGTAGTGTTATAAAGTGGTTCTGCTTTTAATACTTAGGATTTGCTTTGAAAACAAGCCTTTATATTGCCTCATTATGAGTTAACGATTTGGTATTGACCAAATTGAGAACTAGTCCTACCTGTCTTTCCCTCGGTCTCCCATTTTTGTAGTCCTATATATATTTTCAATCATGAAAACGGCCGTTCCGCTTCGCAACTTGTTATGAGTAACGTCAGATATATTTTTGATGAAGTGAAAATGTCTATTCAGTTACATCATTGATATTCATTGGAGCAGTTTTGAAAATGACGGGTTTTCTGAGTATCTGCCCTCTTCCCTAAGTTTATTGATTCATCGAGTGCCTTTACCTTATTCAATTCATTGTGAAAAATACTCAATCTGTCTATCTCTCCATCATCAAGAACTCTCAATATTATACATTACCCGGTTAGGCAGTAGGAATGAAAGTTTCTATAAATATAGCAGATCTGATGCTGAATCAGAACAAAAATATTAATATTATAATAACAATATCAATTTCTATCCATTATTATACAAGTGCAGTAGCAATTAGAATAAACCGTTTATTTCATATTTTGGGGGCACCTGGGCTTAAGCCCCTATAGCCCCCCCCTTTATCCGCCCCTGGGCGAAATCAAGAGATTTGGGACCAGTCACAGGATAGGACCTCTCCACCAACCATCATTTCAATCACTGTTGTACTCAAAATTGATATATTTTAGTACATAAGGAGAAATATGGATCATTCAAATCAAAATATGTATTATGGGTAAAATTGATTCTTTGGTAGGAAAAGCATGATTGCGAGTATTTAATATAAGAGCAAGAATAATCAATTTGTGAGATATTAATGATGAGGGTTAAAATAGAGGAAGTGATCAATAATTGAATCAGTTTGCTTGAATAAGAAACAAATGAGAAAAGGTGATTCTCGATAGATTCCTCTGCTGCAGGATTTAATAAATGAGCACTTTTAATTCCACTCTCAGAAGATCATAAATAAACGACTTTAATGTGAGAGCAAAGTGAAATGTCTTGGTAAATACAAGTTTTCGTTATCATGGGGTATTTTTCATATGTATGTTTCGTCAATAAGTCTATCAAAGTTTAGTTGTTTGATGATTAGTAGGCAATCAGTGGTCTGGCTTTTCATCACTTGAGTTGGTGAATATTTTTTTCTCGGTGTATATTCTGAATTTGATAATGTGTTACCTGGACCTGATTTTGCGAACATACTCCATCGTCTGTCGGCGAATTCAACACAAAGTAATTTCGATTTAAACTCGCAATAACTTCACACAACCGAATCTATTAAGCGCTGAATTGAATTCATTTGATAATAATTATGTGTAGATTTGAATTGCTTGTGAATGAAAAATAGGAATTAGAGTTGCTGATGGTGGCGTTTTGGAGAATGTCACGAAAATACCAAGAGTATTAGCCCGTGGCTAATCATTAAGTTTTTTTGGTTGTGCCTCTGATATTGTTTATGTTGTTTAGAGTCCATTTCAGCGAAAGGTTCTTGTTACCAATTTTTATCGAAACCAGATTTGGTGTTAATGATCTGCTTACAATTTCATAGATTCATATAATGTTATACTCGCATGTGCGAATCATGATGTACTTTGTTATATTCTCTAATTTATATTTCCTGCCGTTCCTGGAAGTAGTGCTAGATCACGCAAAGCATTAGAAATGGAGATTCAATGTCTGATACACACAGTTTAACGGCTTCAAACATAGAGGGAGTTTAACTAGGTGATATCTCGATAATCAGTGAGTTAATTCTTTGAGAAGTAGCAATCTATAACAGCTCCAATTCTCAAGGAATTCTACAAATAAATGTTTTCAGGATCGTTTAATGATAATTATTATTCGATACAGATAAAAATAAGCAGCCTGAATGATTTAATGTTTTCATCATTTGATGAAGATTATTACATTATGAATCTAACTAGGAAGCATTTCCAAGGAGAGTAGAGTAAGTGAAACTAACAAATAAAGCTTCAAAAACTATTTTTATCTTTATTAATTCTAGCCAAATACGAATTTTTTAGGAAATAAGACTGCTTTTATCTCAGAAACTAAACATACATACCAAACTCACACAATTTTCCACATAATTATTTTATTGATCCTCCAAAATTATTGTGATGTGATAGAATCTAATATATATAGGTTACTGTGAGTCTGGCCCTATGAGAGTGCTTCGGTCAAACAGATTACCAACATTTCGCAGAACAAAGACATAGCTCAGATTAATCTGTAACGAAGTTCATAGGTAACTTACTTTCCAGTATATTTTCTAATTCATTTTCACTATGCTAATACTGAACCCCAGACTAAATCATCTCAAATATCAATTTCACTATACTTGACTATACTATGTATGAGACTGACTTGTAACAATATGTTGTTTACTTGATCTAGAATAATCTGGATGATAATCCATTGTTTCATCGAACATTGTAGAATGTTATTTTTTTCTTACCTACTAATAACTAGAGTCTACTGGCAGGAAAAGATGGCATTATTTCTGGTACGAAACATTCGGAATTATATGAGTAGAGAATTTGGAAAAATGAATCTTGGAAATCAAAAAAACGATTCACCAATGTTAAATATGTTTCCTTCATATTTCCATGACTTTTAGTGAACTCATCTATAATGAACCTCTTATGGTTTGTGTATACATATTTCTCATCGTTATAGATGAAGTACCATCAGTCAACGATGATTGGCTATCAATGCTAATCGAATTCCTCGGCATTAATCGAATGTCTCTCAATACAATCAACTCTCAATATGAACCGCATTAATTGAATTAGGAAATGCTGAATTATCTAATATACATTCATCAAAGACTGCTATAGTATAACCACATCGCTCGCGTCAAGAAATATTGTAGTGAATATAAAACGACACGTTTATTAATAACTCCCTTATCTGGAAAAAGCCGATATGAAATGGAGAGACCATAAAAGCAATGTGCCGTGTGGAAATATCAATGTTTGCATTCGGAACAATGGAAAATATTCGCGTGTCGAGTGGGTGTATAAGGTAGCGAGGAAAATAGACATACTTTGTTTTCATGAAAATTCGTGGCGCATCATCCAACTCCAGGAGATTTCGTAGAATGAATTATCCACGTTCGCAATACGATATCCCGATGTGTTACCTTAGTATCACTTCTCTTTCATACCTAGAAATGTCAATAATGAATTCTGAACGTAAGAAAACAATCCTAACTCGTACAAGTTTACCCCTCGGTTTACCCAGTACTTCTGAGGGTTGGTAAATCAACTAGAATAATGGTTAGATTGTAGATTGTATAGATTGTAGGGGGAGTCGTTAAGGCTGTGCAGCCTCTCAAGCACCTCGACCTATTAGATCTTTTGTGCATAACCCTTAATCTATTCGAGTCCCGGGATTCCGAGGAGAGCGCTGGGCATTAGCAAAGCAAATGTTTTACAGTTTCAGCGAAGTTCTCGCAAAAGCGGCAACTATCACTCTTTGTTTTACCCATGTTTTTGAGATGATACCTCAGAGGGCAGTGTCCAGTGAGGAATCCCGTTACCAGTTTCAAGTATTTTTTGTCTAACTCGAGAAGCTTTTTAGCTTTCCTTTGCGACAGACTTACTAGCCTTTTCGCTTGTCTTTGTCCTGGCACTTTATTCCAGTGAGATTTCATTTCATCCGCTTCCCAACGTCGAACCTCTTCTCCCAAGTGGGCCTTGGAGAGTCCACAGAGTCCACAGAAGGGTTCTGGGCCGAGAAATTGTGTATTTGTCCCTTCTTTGGCAAGACAGTCTGCTTCCTCGTTGCCTTCAACTCCCTTATGACCTGGCACCCACATCAAAGTGACCTGGTTGTTCGCTGCCAGTTGTCTCAGGGATTGTTCACAGTCCCAAGTCAGCTTAGACTCACAAGTGTATGACTTCAGAGCTTATAGCTCTGCTTGGCTATCTGATATAGATTTTTGCCCTTCGAGTGTTCCTTTCGAGGCACTCCTGTAGACATATCTCTATAGCATGTACTTCTGCTTGAAAAATGGTAGGGGTGTTACCAAGGATAGTGGTGGGAAATAAAAAGGAAAAAAAATACAGGAGTCACCACGAAATAACTCCCACCATGATTTCCACAATTTTAAAGGTAACTCATTTTGAAAACAAGTTTGGTAAAGGAAAACACTGTTTGATAATCTCATATACTTCAAATCTCTGCTACCTACATTTCTGATGATAAGAACATATTATTTATGTAGAAAAATTTCGCAGAGTTGAGAAAATTCCACAAATGCCACTGAACTTTCAATTTCATCAATCTGATATTCACCATTTATACAAGAATTTCAACATGATGTTGTATGAATATTTCAAATATAAGGTTGTTTTTCGGTCTTCAGCTATAGGGCCATTTCCATTAATATAATGAAGTAGTACATTATTTGTCTAATTATGTTTGTCAATTATCAATATTCGTTCTGGAAACTCGAATTTGTAATTTTGAAATTTTGTTGTGACTAAAATCAAAAATATAACAGCAGCTCTGATGAAATTAATAGTTCTGAGTGTTTTATAAATTTTCACAATAGTTTCAATTAAGATCGACAATCGTCGGAAAATATTAAGCAATTTTCTTTAATTATGTGGTTACCTGCGTTTCACCGCGAAATACTTTACAATCAATTGCTGTAATTGAATTGAATAATTGTTTTGTTGTTTGCTGTTATCGCACGTAATAAATTCTCCAGAAATGTTTGTAAACTAATGCGAAGCGAACACGCTGACATCCAAGGGAATTAACAGTCATTATTTGTTCTCCCCAGCAACTATGTTTCATTACTAGAATAGCCAGGGTGAGTTTATTTAGATGAAATATGGGGGGTGCAATTCAGAAGAGAGACACGCATCGTATCATAAAAATATTACCAGGAAAATGATTCAACACAAGGTATTAGGTCAGTGTTTGTCAATATTTGTCGAATATTGTATATATGAAATAATCAATAACAAGAGTTGAGTCAGGGCTCCATTGAGAACTACTTGAGTACAATTAGTTTCATTTATTTAGGGTGTTCGATTATTACGATATGTGCTCATGAATGCACTATTCATATAAAATGAAAATGTACAACTTTTATTTTGAACTTCAAGATGCGTTTTCAGCACAGCTCCCACGGAAAAAAATTATTGTAATCGTAACATAAGTTCCTGTAAGGGCACAACCATGTGATCTTGTTATCATAACAATTTCCTTTTGTTATAGAAACCATAATATTGTTATGGTAACAAGATCATATGGTTGTGCCTATACTATCCAGACACTTTTTTGCGTGCCTATATAGTCAAAAAATGTCCAAGTATTAATGAAAGATCCTGTGTACTGTGTGATGTTATTCTAGAAATAATTGATCAAAGACTAGATATATACCTACTTATAATTTCGTATAACATACTGTTTTATTTGAGAAAAAAATAAGACTTTTATAAGTCCGTTTAGGTTTCACGAAACTCTGAAGGTAAATAGCTTTTCCGCTGTAGCAATTTGTTCCTTGCTCAAGATCGTATAGGGGTTCTCTAATTAACGATTATTGTAGTCGTCAATTAGCTCTGAACACAAAATCAGCCAATTCTAACTTCCACCCTCAATTTATCCACGCAAATTACGTCTATAAATAACTATTCCTTCGACAACACGAAAAAATTAAGTTGTAGAATTGACTCGCACGTCATCTGAATTCTTTGATGAAAGTAAATGAGGTGAATTAAGTTATATCAAGCGATGTCCGATTAAATTTAGAAACCCTCTTGCCTGATTAAGGAACCGCCACTATAAAATAAACCTCCTCCATCAGTCTATGTAGGTATAGTGTGGGAATAAGGATTTGAAAAGTATATACAAACTAATGTAAATTTTCTTCATTACACGAAAAACAAAATTGCTATAATTATATGGTGAGAATGAAATTAAGGCTTATGACAAACGTCGCAGCTTTGTTTCCCGATTTAAAACAAAAACAAAATAATGTGATTGTGATCAAATATCAAAGTGAGGTCCATTGCCAAAAGTGCATCCCAAAAACTTGGATTTTTGTTTCGAGCCAAGAGCTATTTCACTCCCAGTCAGCTGCTTATCATCTATAAGGCACAGATCCTGTTCTAGAATACTGTTGCCATATTTGGAGTGCGGCACCTAAACATATCCTGAAACCATATTGGATTCTGTCCAGAAAAGGGCAATTCGTCTCGTCGGTGATGCCTCGCTTACAAATTTGCTCACTTCTCTGGAACACCGCAGAAAAGTTGGCGATTTATCCATTAGCAGTCTCTTCGAGATTAACCCGTCATGTCCAGTCTTCACACCCCTTCGTGGTCACTTTAGAGACCTGCAGAATGTCCCTTTCCAAAGACTCGTTCATCCAACGAACATCGAGACTTTGGAACTCATTGCCTAGGGAGGTGTTCCCCGAGGCATAAGATCTCCAGAAATTTAAGAAGAACACCAACTGCTACCTTCTCTCCCTTGATTTTCACGATGTTCTCTGAACATTACAGGATATCCCTCTCGTGAGAACCAGAACATAAAAAAAAGTTTAAACGTATGTTGTGACATTCTCAATGATAGATTGACAGGACCATTACTTCTTCATAGATGGTACACTGACGGCTCGAAGAATATCATAGATTATCGACTGACTACTCACACAGAATAATAAAATTTGCTTTCAGCAAGATAGGGCTAGTCCTCATAATTCAGGACTAAATGATAATATGTTATTGGGTTATTTGAAAGATGGAGTTCTTTCATTTCATTCGAATTAGGTGGATATTTTAAGGAACGAAACTACCAACAAATGTTGCGAAATACCTCAAAATTTTATTGCAAATGCCGCTGAAAGATACAATTCATGTGGAAAATTTGGCAAATCCTTTTTGAACTATTTTTGTCGACTCTAATAATCTTATTTCGGTCCATGTCATTGAATTTAGATATTTTATTGTGTTGTTGTCTAGGCAATGAAAAAAATCTGATCAGTACCAGACCAAGAAGGTCGAATGTCATTTATGCATATTCTGATACAACCATTTGTGTCCCCAATTTGATTTCAAATGTTCAGATCAGTAGAATATTTTTGAAGTGACAAATAAGCTAACTTTTACTATAGTCAGAAAATCACCAGAGAAGTACCAATACTTCTGGAATCCTCTCTAATTCTGATCCCGCAGATTATTGAAACCCACTTTGCAAGGGTTAGTTGAAAAACTCATTATTTTCTGACACGGTTATATCAGAGTACACGTCAATATTATTTTTCCCCAACTTTAATGGAGTTCGTTTATTAATTATTTTTCCGCGAAATATAACCAGTTTCTAATTCAATTTGGGAAGATCGACTATAACGAATACCGCGCATCCCAAACAGTGTTCTTTCAATCAATAAGTATTCATCTCGAGGAAATTTGATATCCTTCGAGAAATTGTCTGTCCAATACAGGATTATAATTATAATGTCAGAAAAAATTGATGGAACGGCTTCAATTTTGTTCATTATTCGAACGACTACTCCTTTTTCCATCAGGCTTTTTTACATCTATATATTATGTCATGGTTCCTTTATTTTCCCGTTGTTGCCAAGGAGTTTGATATTGCCTCGAGTGAAATATGCCAGGTATATACAGATCACTAAGAAATACGAAGAAGCATTTAACAATTTTCAATAGTAATCAGCGACTCGCATTGTCAACTGAACAGCGAAGGGATGATTGGAGTAAATATATTTAAATTTGCTACTGTGATCATCCCAAAACTGGATCAGTCGTATTATGATAAATATTTTCAAAACTTTGTTTTTGTTCAATTTTTGGTTCAATGCATTATTCATGTGATGTTATAAGCTAATTTATAATCTTGAATTGAATTCAAGAATATCATACTTGATAACCTCAAACTTTATCAGTTTTGAGAATTATTTACAGAATACACATCCAGTTTACTTCATTTACTCCAACAAAGAAAACTGAAAATGCCAATTTTGGTTTTATATTCATAGGATTTGTATTAAAAAAATTGGGAAGAGAAAATATCATGGTATCTGAAATTTGGTATAATATCAATTCATTTTTGAAATCCAACTTCAGTGATATCTCTCACCTGTCATTTCAACGATGTTCTACATGAAATAACCAAGAGCATCAGTGACAATATTTTCAAATTACTGTCCTGTCGTAGTTTTTTCGTAAATTCGTTTTGATTTCGTTATAACGAATAGCAATTATTTACGTTCTTAACTATTTTCTAATTATATTTTAGAACATCTGATTTGAGTTGATTTTTATTTGTTTCGGGTGTCAATGTGTTGCATAATTTGGGGCCTAGATATGTGTGACATTTTCATGCTATATAGTTCTTATAGGTTTGGGATGCTTCAATGAATTATTTTTGAATCGTATATATTCGATTCGATTCATTCTGAGAAGTTTATGCGTTTCTATGTGTTATTTAACGAGCAATTATTTAAGACAGAAGAGTTGTCGAAGATCCAATATTTTAGTTTTTTCATATAATTTGACAGATGGTAAAGTCGTAGTTTTTTGAATAACATCTTGATTGAATACAATGTTTTGAGCTGTTTTCCTTCGAGTATATTAGTAATATATCAAAATTTGTGTAAAAGTTGTCATAATTCGTTGATCACGTTACATGTTTATTCGTAATTCCCACATCAGGGATGAATATTTTGGGTATGATGTGAAGAAAACGGATAATGTTCGCTCAAAATTCACATTTTCTGGTCAAACCAATCCATTATTATTAAAAAAACTTCCTCAACTTTCAGCTCTAGTTGCTTCCAGCATGAACACACTCTATATCATTTTCCAAACAAACAGACACCCAAGCCACCACCGGTATTCAATCCTACAGGAACTCACCTCGAATTGCTGGAAGCCACGGAATTATTCGACCTGGACCTTCTGCTCTTCAAGCTGTCGCCACGGTTGATGATACCTTTGCCGGTGATGGAGAAGTGCCTCAGCCGGTAGTACTCTTCTTCCACGCCGGTGTTGGGCATGGAAGCGACCCTGGATCTCTGCTGCGGAAGGCATAGGTAGTTGGGTCTACCAGAAGACCTTCCCGGAGTCTTCACGGACTGCGATCTGTTGTGGTGCGGACTGCCGTATCTGGAAGAGAAAGTACATTACAGCACAGTTGACGTCTAGAGATGCAGGCTCTGATGTCACTTTTAAATCATTGTAAGGTAAAACTCCAACGTGTTTAATCCTATAACCATCCTTGGATCAGAACCAGTACTAGGAATTTCCAGCAGCATGGATGTGTCCTCCATGTTGTTGCTACAGAAGCAATTCCTCAAATCAGATGAGACAATCCAAGCTACACATGAAAGCACCTTCAAAAAGGCTCACGAAAGAGTTCCTGTCACTCAACATACGAGCTATCAAGATGGTGTCTTTTATATACAACGCTTGTAGTCACTGGTAGCCTTTGGCGGTCTTTGGTGGTCTTTGGTAGTCTTTGATAGTCTTTGATAGTCTTTGATAGTCTTTGATAGTCTTTGATAGTCTTTGATAGTCTTTGGTAGTCTTTGGTAGTCTTTGGTAGTCTTTGATAGTCTTTGATACTTTTGATAGTCTCTGGTAGTCTTTGGTAGTCTTTGGTAGTCTTTGGTAGTCTTTGGTAGTCTTTGGTAGTCTTTGGTAGTCTTTGGTAGTCTTTGGCAGTCTTTGGTAGTCTTTGGTAGTCTTTGGTAGTCTTTGGTAGTCTTTGGTAGTCTTTGGTAGTCTTTGGTAGTCTTTGGTAGTCTTTGGTAGTCTTTGGTAGTCTTTGGTAGTCTTTGGTAGTCTTTGGTAGTCTTTGGTAGTCTTTGGTAGTCTTTGGTAGTCTTTGGTAGTCTTTGGTAGTCTTTGGTAGTCTTTGGTAGTCTTTGGTAGTCTTTGGTAGTCTTTGGTAGTCTTTGGTAGTCTTTGGTAGTCTTTGGTAGTCTTTGGTAGTCTTTGGTAGTCTTTGGTAGTCTTTGGTAGTCTTTGGTAGTCTTTGGTAGTCTTTGGTAGTCTTTGGTAGTCTTTGGTAGTCTTTGGTAGTCTTTGGTAGTCTTTGGTAGTCTTTGGTAGTCTTTGGTAGTCTTTGGTAGTCTTTGGTAGTCTTTGGTAGTCTTTGGTAGTCTTTGGTAGTCTTTGGTAGTCTTTGGTAGTCTTTGGTAGTCTTTGGTAGTCTTTGGTAGTCTTTGGTAGTATTTGGTATTCTTTGGCAGTTTTGACAGCATCTGTGTTAGTCTTCAGTATTCCCTGGTAGTCATTGGTAGTTACTGATAGTCTGGAATAGACACATGGAGCTAATCGCAATCCCATCTGCAGATGGTACCTTGAAGATGATTAAACATTATTGCACATGCTCACAAGCGATGTGGGTGCACAAAGGGCCTGACTAGAGAGGCCTTAGTGCAGAGGTTCTCTCACCCACTCACCAGTGCAAGTGCAAGGATGAAAAATAAAGGAGAAGAATGGTTTGAAAACTTCTCAAACTCATCATTTTCAATGCGTTTGGTATAGTTTTTATTGCCCTATAGGGTTCGAGTTCAGCATACTTTTCTAATTCCTTGTGTAAAAATCTGTGCGGAATACTTCAAGATTTGGACGAAACCTGCCATTTCATGCGGAGAATTGACGTAATCTTTCTATTTCTGCGCTATAGTTGCCTCTCCAAACGCGGAGATTGATTTTTAAATCACCCATATCGCGGATTTCGAAACAGCATTTTATATTTCACACCGGGTTTACGTCATGATGCACTATGGAAACAGGAATACTCTGGAGAGGAGTTTATGTCTCTTGATACTCAGTAGAACTGCAACTTTGAATTCAAGCAGGAATACGAAACGATGAATGAAACTTTGTTTCGTTTTTCATTTTCAATTTATCCAGTAGTATTTCCAGGCTCTAGAATTATGAATAATTTGGTTGAGTGCATTAGAGGAGTATTCATGCCTTATGTTAACAATATTTACATGTGTACGATACGATATGATATTTTCATACGACACGGCAGTGAGTGATTATTAAAAAAATCACATAGACGGTGTTCATCAACATATGAGCGTGTCACAAGTATAATATCGGATTATACCTGGATTATAAACAGACCCGTTAATTCGTAATACCGAAAATAATCCATGAGATGATGGACATTTTTGAAAAAGGATCTGAGGCTGTGAATTGTTGGAAACGTCTAATAGTGATATTTTAATACGGAAATGCAGATCTGGCTACAGGGTGTTGTAGCTTCAGCGACCCTTAAGTTTTTGATGAACGGATCTTGAAAATATAGTATTCAAAGAGAGAAATATTAAACACCCAGACCATTTAATCGGGTTGAAAATATTGCCAGGTACCTGCATTTTTTTTTTGACAAAGTCGAAAGGGTAACCAGATAATAATGCAATATATCTGATGGTTTATATTGGACTTGGATATTTCAAAATCATTTTGGAACATACAGTTATGCCATGAATAACATAAATATGTTTTTACTTAGGGTCTAGCCTAGCGGAAATAATAACAGATATAAAGGTTGTGAAAAATCGATATTCTTCGTCCTTGGGGATTTTGAACCACCGTGTATTTGTTTAAATTAAATCAGTGAATGGTTAATGGAAAGTGAAGATAGGTACATTTTTTTATGTTCTGGTTCTCACGAAAAGGGATATCCTGTAATGTTCAGAGAACATCGTGAGAACAAAGGGAAAGAATGTAGGAGTTGGTATTCTTCTTAAATTTCTGGGGATGGTATGCCTCGGGGAACACCTCCCTAGGCAATGAGTTCCAAAGTCTCGTTGTTCGTTGGATGAACGAGTCTTTGGAAAAGGACGTTCTGCAGGTCTCTAAAGTAACCAGGAAGGGGTGTGAAGACTGAACTTGACGGGTTAATCTCGAAGAGACTGCAAATGGAGGAACGATTGTTGATATTTCAGAAGAGCATCGCCCATGAAAATATCTATAAAATAGAGAAAAATCGCCAACTTTTCTACGGTTTTCCAGAGAAGTGAGCGAGTTTGTAAGCGAGGCATCATGCACCGAAGAGACGAATTGCCCTCTTTTGGACAGAATCCAATAGTTTCAGGATATGTTTAGGTGCCGCACTCCAAATATGGGAACAGTATTCCAGGATAGGTCGGATCTGTGCCTTATAGATCATAAGCAGCTGACTGGGAGTGAAATAGCTCTTGGCTCGAAACAGAAAACCAAGTTTTTGGGATGCACTTTTGGCAATGGACCCTACGTGATTTTTCCAAGAAAGGTTATTGCTAACATGTGAGCCTTGGGGGACTCTTCTAGGAGTATCAATAATTATTTGAATTTCATTTTAATATATTACAGCCTGACTCAAATAATAAGAAATGAGGGTATGATTGTTTAAACAGTGAATCCAATGAAATGAGATTATAATAGCGCTGGTTCTATAAGAAAAACTATGTGTTCCATATTCGGAAAATTGTGTAATTTGTTATTTTTCGAGCAAACATTGCATTCCACAGAAACGTGAAATTCTCTAAATGAAAACTCCAGATCACAAAATGTTCTTCAGGAATTAATATATTTTTCATTTTCCAAGCTCTCTACTGCTTCTCACTCCTAACAAGTTTCTTTTATAGAATAATTTCGTTCTGCAAGCATGATGAGACGTGTAGATTCACGTATTACGAGTTTCGTGAAGTGAACATAATATTATTTGGAGTGGAAAAGATATTGCCTGGGGAGCCAAAAAAATCATTTATTGGATTTTTGAGCTTCCGTTTATGAAGAATTGGTTTTATTCCGATCGGAAAGTAAATAGAAAATATGATATCACTCAAATGTTTGGGTGATTTTCTATACAGGGTGTTCCCATCATGATATACGAGTATCAAAGAGGAAAAGTTATGGTCTGCAAATACGGAATGTTGAAGTTCATGGAAAAGAAAATAAATTCATTATTATATCGAAAAAACACAAAAGTTCCATTATCGAATCCTCCCACCAAATATACCAATTAATATAATTCCCCAAAGAACTGTTATCTACAAGGAAAGATCTATTAGACCTCTGAATGGGACTGTAACTTTCCTTGAAATGGTGCCTTTGGCTCAGATAAACCTGTCCACTAAATTGGATGGATTAGATTTTTTAAGCGAGAGAATTATAGACTTACAGGAGTAGTTCCTAATTTGATTCCTCGATTCGTTTTGGGAATAATTTCTCTAATTGAATAAATTCAGGAAAATACCTACTGGAAAGACCGAGAAATAGTAAATTTTCCTATTTAGAGAATAAATGAGAATAAAACATTAAATACAAACGTTAAATATTTTTTTCTATTTTGGTTGTAGAATGAAGGCATTGTGCAACGCAAATGCGTGTCGAAATAGCCTCTTTTTATTATTCGGAGATTGGTACAATCGAACTGTCAAATGAAAGTCAGAAGAGTTAGGCCCAGTTTACTTCTGAGCGATTTGGATTTGGTGATAATAGCAGTGAAAAACTCAATGTTTTAATTGGTAAATTTTAATTCAGAGTGTAATTTGATCTAAATTGACCAATAAAAACAATAACAACATTGAATTTTTCACCGCTGATATTGCAATAATCAAAATCGCTCAACTGTAAACTGGGCTTTACGCTTGTGCGTTAGATTTTAATTATTTCAATGTCATCATTGTTACCAATCGAAGATGTTTCTGTTATTTATCGATACTAAATCCATTTTTTTCTTCAAATCAATTCAAAATAGAAAAAATTGCATACGTTTTATAAGACACGTTGTCGCACTTGTTCACTTGGAGCACTCTCGCTTTGCTCGTCGTACACGCGTGCGACAAAATAGCGTCTTATAAAACTTGTATCATAATATAATATTATAGCTATACTGAAGCCTAAAGATTTCATCGAATATAGAAATTCAATTTAACCATTTCAACTCCCACTGGATAAACATATCTCAAATGTCGAAATTGACAAGTTCACATCTTCTTTGAACTTCTTTGAATATAAAGCAAATTTGGTAAGCTCCCAAATAAAATCCATTCAACTTCAGAATTCACCGACAAAAATCCAGGCTATAATCGTATATTTTTTATAACAGGACCCTATCAGCCAGTGTTTCAATACGAATATGATATGATTGAAATTGGATTGGAATATTAAACACGAATTAATACTGGAGAGATGATAGAAAGTATGAGATTTGGATAATGCAAACTAGTGATCTTAAATTATTTTTAGGCGTGGCAAAAACCACTTACTTGTATTCATTTTTACCTTTTTCATCTTTATAATTTCAGCTATCAGAAGCTAATAATTGATTGACATTTGGACATTAGCAGGATTTGAACTCGATCAGGGGCGGCGAGTTTTGTTTTGTTCAATGGTTACGAAACTTTAGAGGTTATGGCCAAAAAAAAATGCGCCGCAGGCGAAAATTTTTGTGGTTCAAGGTCAAATGCCTTCAAATTTGATGATATATAGAAGTCATATTTATTTTGCATTAATTGTGAAACACTTCGACCAAAATATGTTATTTTGTGACTAATCGTACTGGCAATGATAATAATATCTTCTTTCTGAATTTAACATTCCCTTGATTGATTTCGTGGAGAATATTCGCCCAAATCGTTAAATTGAGAATACTTTCAAAATTCTTTATAGCAGTGAAGAGATGGCTACAGTAAAACTAGAGTGAAATTTCTGTACTGGTACTATTTATTTTGTGGACAAAATTAAGTTAATTATGAGTTGTCTAATCGTCTGTGAAGTGTTAATTTGGCCGCCCTAGGCCCCGGCTTGCCCCCCTCCCCCCTAGATCCGGGGCTGATTGAAAGTTCTGTATAATCATTCAATTTTGATAAATTTATCGGTTACAGGTTAATCAATTTTCCATTCGAACAAGTAAATCTTTACTGAGGAGTTTACATTATTTCACGTCTTGGTAGTTTAAAGACTAGCTTTTTTTCCTGAATCCTTTCTATGAATTTGAAAAATATATTTCAACGCTCATTAAATTGTGATATATTATCATTAGAAATGTCGAATCAGGTGATAGTGTATTATCAAGAGGATTCTCCATATGTTTTTTTTCTCTGGGACCACTCATTAATGAAGTTTATTTTATTAATTTTGTTATAGTTTTTCTTCTTATCGTTTAATTTTACATTTTATGTAATATGAAATAATGTGCTATATACAGTGTCACACATAAAGTTCGCGACATATGGAAAAATAATCAAACTGGATAAAGATCTATTAAAAAGAGAAATACGAGTGTAATGAGAATGAAGAGAAATTCGTTTATTCGATTACTGACATATTAACGTCCATGCATTGAAAATCCAAATTTCTGTGGCGAACGGTTTTCCCAATGCCAAATCCCTCGCTAAAAAGAAAAACAATTGAAAATCCACATCTGTTTAACAATGAAATGAAACAAGTAGATGAACTTTGTAACAACAAAGACGAATTTCTGGAGATGCATTTTTTTATTTTTCGGTAACAGGCCAATGTGGGTATTTCCTGGGCAAGATATGATATTGAAGGCTCATATTCATCAAAATTATGAAATTTGAATCATGTTTCGTTCGAATCGATAGAGCGAAAGATTCGAAAAATAAAAAAAAAATGGAAAAAAGTCGTGAAAGTGGAGAGTCCAATTGTATAAAATTAGAAACCGAGCAACTTTTTTCTCTGGTATTTTTCGAAATTTCCAAAAAATAACTGATTTTTTGAGTATTTTCGAAAAAAAATTCAAATTTGACAGGTTTAGAGTAGCACATGAAAAAAGGAAAAATGCTGTATTTTACTCATTTTTCAAGCACAAACTAACTGCGCGAAGTCAAATTTTCTTCACATCTATTAATAAAAAAACTTCCATATGTCGCGAATTTTATGTGTATATATTATCTTTCCATCAACTACCCAAAAGTGTTGTCACAGGCATTTTATTTAATGATGAATGGGAAAATATTGGGCAGATAAATCCAGTAAAGTCTAAAATATGCAGTATCGGAGAAAAGGAGGAACGAAGGATGATTTATATGGAAAGTGGGTATTATACGAAAATTTCATGACAATAGCGAACTTTTGTCGTTATCTTGATATACATGCATATAAAGCAGATTCTATTCAAATTCAAATAATACACGACTCCATGCTTTGTTTCGAGAAATGGGACTGAGATTTGAAAGAAATTATGTCATAATATACTGATGTGTTTGAATGCAAACTGATACTGACGTTTATTCAATTTTATTGCTGAGAATGAACTATCTTCAATAACATTAACATTATTTTATAAAAAAAAAGAAAATGTCACATGCAATAAGTCATAGCGAGCTTTAGGTTGTATTTGAAAAATCTAAGTGTATGTCAATACAAGAAGAAATATCGAAGCATCAAATTCCTGAAAAAAAAATCGACTCAATATTAATGTCAGCACTTTAAGAGTCCTGAGAGCTTTCACTCAGAAGTTCAGTCTAACTTTAGACTCGAAAAATACAAAGACAGATAAAGTACCTTCAGTCCGTCTTCTAGTCCTTATTTATTGCATGAAATATGATTCTTCCATTTATGTCGTGAGTCGAAAATAGCATGACCTCTCCTGTAGAATCCTTTATCTCGGAAATATATGAGTCAAACCGGCCAAGAGGAATAACCTCATGAAACTGCATTGCGCGGTATGGAACATGTCCACTCCGATTTATTGTGCAACCAGGAGGTGTCACAACAGTGTTTGATCTCTCAAACACATGTTTGAGTCAGGTCATTCATTCGAGATTATAATCGGTGGTTATATATATGAGACCCCGTTTGATAATGTCTGTACGGCAATGAACTCGTAAAAACAAAAAAAAGTTTCTTGGAAAAATGTAATGAATCTCTCTTTTACAAATTTTGAATTTCGGATCCCAGACGTATTTTTTTTTTATCTTCCCTACATTCTTGGGGATACGTGTTTTTTCAAATTGGACGAAAATCGATTTGACAAAATTCAAGGTGACACGTAGAATACCGAATACAACACTCTTGACTTCTCATTTGAAAACCAATCAATGTTTTTATGATTTTTTGACCTCATCATGTAGATGAAGGATTGAGCTAAGGGAGGAAACTCATTTTTAAAAATTTCCAAAAGAAAAGGTATAAAAATATATCTGAACATAGCCAATTTTTAGTCAATTTTCCAAATAAAAGAAAAATACTTCTACATCAAATAATTGATTTTCAAATGGTTTCCTCCCTAGATCGAACCCTCATCTTTCAACACAAAAAAACATATCAAAATATGGACTGGTGTCCTCACAAGAAGTCGAGAGCCGAAGCTCTACAAAGTCACAAATACGCACGATTTAGCCGATGACATTTGGACAAAGTGTATTTGCCTTTTCCAAGCACTCACGTCCGACTCTGCCAAAAATTTTCAGTTACATTTTATGATAGGAAACTACATATTTAGGATTTTTCAACTTCCGACACGTGTTGTGAGCCATAAATATAATGATTTCAGCCAGAACTGAATTGCATTTTTCATTTTCCGTCCACATTCCTCTGACGTGACACAAAATTTGTTTGGCATTAAACAAGATTTCTATAGCATTTATATGGACCAGACATGATACCACGATATATTCTAAAAGGATGTAAAGAATTTTTGATAAATCCATTGACTTCAATTTTCAATTTAGCTATCATGTTACAAAAATTTCCGAGTAAACTGAAACTAGCTAAAATTGCACCCATATTCAAACATGGAAATCGATCGGAGATTGCAAATTATAGACCGATAGCTATACTATCAAACGTGGCTTTAGTTTTCGAGATAATTATTTGTCATAGAATTGCATATCACGTTAAAAATCAACTATCTGATTTCCAATATGGGTTCAGAAGTGGTAGATCTACAACGGGAAATCTATTAGATTTTGTAAATTACACAACAAACGCTTTGGCTGGTGGTAGCCAGGTAGATATCATCTATACTGATTTCTCAAAAGCGTTTGATAAGGTAGATCAAGGCTTATTGATTCAAAAGCTTCAATCATATTCTCTCAGCAACTCTTTTTGTAATTTCGTAGCATCCTACTTGAACAACAGGAAACAATTTGTTAATGTGCAAAACTATGATTCACAACGGTATATAGCAACTTCTGGAGTTCCACAAGGAAGTATCCTAGGACCACTTTTGTTTTTATTATTCATTAATGATATCACCAGTTGCATCAAACATGGTAGAGTCTTGCTTTTTGCTGATGATATGAAGCTTTTTTCAAAAATTGATAACCTTGAAGATGCTATGAAATTGCAAGAAGATCTAGATAATGTCTTTCAATGGTCACATATGAATCATTTGCCTTTCAATGTCCAAAAATGTAAAGTAATGACATTTAGTTACAAAAAACAAACCACTAAATTCAATTATCAGATGAACACTTTTGATCTAATTTCAGAACATACTGTAAAAGACTTAGGCATAACTTTCGACAAAAAATTATCGTTCTGTGACCATATAACAAGTATAACCCGAACATCATATAGGAATCTTGGCTTTATATTTCGGAATTCAAGAAATTTCAAGTCAGAAAAAACCCTGAAAGTTCTCTATAATAGTCTTGTACGGGCAAAATTAGACTATTGCAGTATTGTTTGGGCTCCTCTATACACGAAATATATACAAATGCTTGAAACAGTTCAGAAAAAGTTTATAAGGCAAGCAGATTTTATTCTACATAGTGTTCATGTATCAAATTATCCCTCAAATCTAAGTAAATATAATTTGATGTCCTTATTCAATAGAAGAGTGTACTTCACCCTGATGTATCTGTACAAAATATATAACAATATGGCTCAAGACTGTACTACCCTTTCATCTGTGAGGTTACAAATACCAAATTCAAATACTCGGGCAGGTAATAACAAAACATTTGCAGTGAATACATTTCGGACAAGTTATCAACTGAAATCTCCACATGTATCTATGGCAGTAAACTATAACGAAAATCAAACCTACTGTGACATATTTCGAGACAGTGTGACTACATTTAGAAATCAAATCAAAATGAAATTATCACAAAATACTGACATTGTACTGATTCAGTGATAGATCTTATTCTTCTTAAAAATTGTACACTCCTTTAGCTTTAAGTTAGGTTTTAGGTCATGTTGTTTGGATTAGTACTTCATTTTTGTGTTAATTTATAAAAATGAAGTACCACTTCGACCAACAATTCATTATACACAACATATAATTGGGGTCAAACCTGTTTGTTGGAATAAATAAATAAATATATTTAACTTTTTCACGTTACCATTATTGCTGGACCTTATCGTGAATATGATAAAATAATGTCGGTATTGTATTATGATGTGACAGTCTTTTGAGCTATTATTGTTTCAAGTAACTCTACAGAGGTCAATATACGAGTCAAATCTGGATATTCAGCTTGGACCGTATGGAACACACTGAGGTGAAATGATTCCGCATCAGGATGAAAAAATCTTTTATGCGCCTATAAACTATTCTGGAAGTCAAGAGAATGATCTCCGATTCACCCTGAAGGAAAATCCGATTATACCAAGCTGTTCGATTTACCTATATAGAGATTCTATTATCGAAAGAATCTCTGACTATAAAGAAAGAAAATAAATTGGTGCACTCAAAGCCACCTATATAAGAACTATGATTCGATATGTGAAATGATCTCCCGAAAATATACAGGGTGTTACATTTGGATACCAAATTGGACAATGAGGTACAAATGAGCTATAGTTTGAATCAAATGTCACTTTGAATACTTCTCTTCTCTATAAGCCTCGATTATATATATAGGTACACTGACAGATTGCAGATTTCAAATTGAAAGATAATATACTGCATGTTCTAAGATTAATTAACTGAAATTCTGTGGAATATCATCAGAATATACAATGAACTATTGACATTAATGTCATTTATTTTAGTTTATGAAGTTATTGAATAACACAGAACAAGGTTTGCCTTGAGAAAATCACGAAAGAAGAGGAGTTCTTATTAGTTTTCGAACAGATTTTGACAAATGTCCTCAAAGGACGAATTTTGAACACAATTTTTCTTAAATTCTTCAAAAGTTTCATGTTTACCCTCTATTCTTTAATCCCCACAGGTACAAATATTATTATAACTGTGTAATTAGGTATAAATATGGTTCTTATCGTAGTAGTTAGTTTAGTGTACTTATACCTAATGAAGCTATAGTGTTAGCGAAACATATGTTGTGCAAAAAATATATATAAATATATTTATCGTGAAAATCTTTTCGTTTTTCGTTTGTTTACAATAATTATGGGTTTTCATCAAATAACGGCCAAGTCAATGGAAAAAAAAGGAAAATTAAGGATTGTTTCTGTCTATTTAAGTTAATAATTATTGAGGGTTGAAGACATTCCGAAAAACCCATTCTCGCATTCAATTATCTGAATTAACAGCTAAAAAGAATCATAACATAATTACATTGCATACATAACAAAGATATTTTGGTACTTTAATGATACAGTGAAGCGATTGTATAAAATCAGGTCATGGTTTTGTTTGTCAAATATCTTCCAAAAAAACTGGCGAAGGTAAATTATTTGGAATCCCATCCATCTCTTTATTGATGTATTTACATGAGAAGTTCATTATTCAAGTTCTGGAAGTAAGGAGAAATTCAAATTAATTTCTCATCAGTCTATACTAATAATCTGCACTCGAGAAAACTAGTTGCTTCCCTGTATGATCAAACTAGAAGTTCAATGGAACTAACATCGAACTAATTGTATTCTCATCAAAGAAAGTTATCTTCAATTAGCTGAAAAATTCAGCTGGGAAGCATATTTCACAAAGAAAGTGAGTGATTAAATTAGAAGTCTCACAGCTATTTCTGACGGAAATGTGGGTGGGCAGACCATATGTATTTAGACATTTTTGTCAGGATAATTGAGCCCTCAATTCTCCCAAAAAAAGGTCTCCAGAAAATTTGCATATGTCCGCCGAGGATGATGGATGAACATGGTAGGCGAATTTAATTGGACTCTGTCAAAAAATAGCGTGATGGATTCCATAGTTTGAGTTAAATGATTCAGAGAATTGGAATAAATTATTACTATTCATTAATTGCGATATATTCATTCCAGTGTTATATCTGATGATCTGATGAACAAATCATGGTTATCATTTTATATCCCCAAAGGGATATAAAAAGGAAAAGTCACGAATTTCAATGAGTAACGCGAAAAATAACAAAATGACATATTTTCTCGAATGTCAACAATTCACAAAAAAAAAACATATCTGGTACACAACGAGCACAAACAACTACTTCACTCACAAAAACCACGCAGAACATTTTTGAATTATATCATCTAGTAGTCTATGCTCTGATTCACTATGTGAGTACTCAGAATACTGTGCAGGGTAGTCAACCGAGTAGAGATCCCGAGAAGAGGTGGATAGATAGACTGGTGAATTCACTTCCTATCCTGTGACATGTCCCAAATCTCTTGATTTCGCCTACTTCGATAAAACTTGTCTAACGTGACATTACGTGGGTAAATCTCGCTAAGTGAAGTTGTGACTTCAACCAAATTTACAGGTTACTGCAGGTGTCAACACAAAAGTATGAATATTTGAGTCTGAATGACTTCTAATCATTTCTAATAATTCCATGAAGCCATTTTCCAATGAGTTTGATGCGAATATGTATCGAACATGATTGAAAGAAAATTCTTCAAATATCTTTCAACAGTATCGCCATCTATTGTTGTACATGAGAACCCCACATAATGAGCTGAAATTCAATTGTTCAAATCAAGGATTTGTCTGCTGAAACAATCGAAGAGTAGCACCACCAGGTCTTATTTCCATCATTTCCTGAGATCTCCGCTCGAAGCGTTGCCTGTTCTAATGCAATCTCCGCATCGCATATTTCTTAGCACTGAGCCGCGTTTCGAGAGAGACTTGGAACTAGCGATACCATGCGGCGGCAGAAAGAAACACTCCTGAAACAAGGCTCCCACGTTATGCATGCCCTATCACATGGGGAAAGTAGTTTTCTGCTCGTAGTCTACATTTCTTAAAACATCGTGGATTTTTTTTGGGAATTGTTTATTGTATTATTTTTTCGTTGCCAAAGGGGTATAATGTTGACAATTTCGGATGAAATAACTGAGAACTATTTTCAAGCTCGTTGAATTTATTGAATGTTCTGGTAGCAACACGTGGTCGTACAGAAGACATAACATTTGAATGAAATAATAATCATTTCTGAATCACAATTTCATCAGTAGCAAGTAATATTCCTCAGAAGATATAAACAATAATAAATACATCAACGTAGCCATGGCATTAATGATGGATATATATAGATGTCTATAACCTAAAATTAAACACCGTCTGTATCGTGTAATTATTCAGATCTGATATAAATACATCTATGTCTTTATTTATAACTTGTTAGAGTATAAATACAAGATAGTTGATGTATTTCTTGTATATAGGATATGACGTGCGTATAGAGAATACATGGAATAGTATACCTATATTTTTATCACATTTCATAATGTTGCCAATTAATAATGCAAAAGTTTACGGAATATACATTTTGATAATAACGCGTGCTCGAAATTGACCAATCATTTTTCATATTCAGTTATTCCATTATTGAAAACATGTACCTCCAAAGTCTTTTTCTTTAAAATAATCGTAAATAACATTATTACACGAAAAAAAATTATTGTAATCGTAACAAAAGTTTCAGTTAGTATAGGCACAACCATATATTATGATCTTCTTACCCTCACAATTTATTTTTGTTATAGGTACTAACCATAATATTGTTAACTTGGCAATACATATGGTTATGGGAACGATATGACAACGTTATGGTAACAAGATCATATTGTTGTGCTTATACAAACCAGTTACCAGACACTTTTATGCGTGTACCTGAAGATGAATGTAGATACACAAAATATTTAAACGTTGAGATGATAATCAATTTGA
Source organism: Chrysomela aeneicollis (assembly GCA_029955515.1). Taxonomy (NCBI): domain Eukaryota; kingdom Metazoa; phylum Arthropoda; class Insecta; order Coleoptera; family Chrysomelidae; genus Chrysomela; species Chrysomela aeneicollis. The sequence continues at coordinate 19,623,948 of JARUHQ010000009.1, read as the reverse complement.
AATATTTCTAGTTCTTTTCATTCTATTAAGTTTTATATTGTTTATTCTGTTCATCCCTCGGTCTATCCCTCGGTCTATCCCATTCCTCTTTATCTTAACTTTTCTTTGCATCAGGTTTTCTATTTGTTCAACCAGGAGTGCGAAAACTACCCTTCTTAATATTTATAGGCCAGGAATACATTTGAGATCTAGAAATTCCAAAAAAAAAGCTAAGCAGTGTCATGCCAACAAAGGAGCGAACTAAAACTTTTATACTCCAATTCTATAAACTATGCGAGTATTCTCAGTGTATTCAGTGATATCTATTGAATATTCCTATATCAGGTTTCAACCGCAATCTGATGATAACCATGATGACATGTAATTCACCTGTTCATATTTCGAGAATTGAAATCAGTCATCACATCAAAACATCGCTCAATGCGTCCATAAAGAATGCTGAACGGTGATAATTCCTGATCTAATAATAGCTCGTTTATATCAAACTCATTGAGAATACCATTATCCTGTGTGAATCAGTGAAAAAGTGTGACACTTTGTAGTAGGTCAATTCTCCCAAAACATCTGGTCACATGTCTCTTCAAACGTATTCATACAGTGCCAGTATTTCGAAATGTAGGTTATATCACAGTGCCTAATAATATTATTCTTAGGAAGAGACTAATGGCTAGCCTGCGTCGAATCCAAAAATATAATTTGACAGATAGAATACTGCGAATTTCGCAAATAACAAACATTGACAGAAAAATGAGCTTGGCGCTGATGAATAAATACTCGGAAACACGGATTTCCATGTGGTATTAGAAAATATTGTAGACGTAAATTTACTCTGTATTTTTCTCGTATAAACAATAGCAGATCATAAATTTTGTTGATTGATTTCCATAGACTCAATGTTTTCTTTTCTGAGAACGGTACATGATTTGGTGATATTTCAAGAACTGAATAGAAATTTAGTGATAATGCTTTCAAACTCGAATTTAGTACAAAATAACTGAAATATTTCCTCACATAATTATCAAATATCATAGTTAATCGAATATATTCGCGCCTTTGTACTGATGTTTTCAACAATTTTGAGCCCCGAGTAATGACGACATATCTTTCGGCAGAGTGAGTTTATTGTATGCAAAACAGGCTCATACAGAGCATAGCAGATTACTAAAGGACATTGTAAGTCATATACCGTCCTATATGAATTCGAATAGATATCACTATTGTGCTTGTAGAGGTGTTGGTTCACAGATGGTTCAAGAACACCCTTGGGTCCCTGTGCAGACCCACTATGCCTATAGGTTCCGTATTCCAGATAAAATCTTAGGTCATTGATTTATGTGTAGAGATAGTTGCCGCTACTGCGAGGACTCCGTTGAAATCGCAGAACATTTGTTTTGCGAATGCCCAGCGCTCTTCAATAAGAGGCTCACGTTCCTGGAAGGTGCCTTCTCAAAGTCCTCCAACGCCACGAATATATTAAGGGTTGTGCACAAAAGATCTGATAGGTCGCGGTGTTTGATCTACAATCTATGCGTGGAGATACTGCAGGAGACCAGATTGTAGATTGTAGACTGTAGGAGGGGTCGTTAAGGATGTGCAGCCTCACAAGCACCTCGACCTATTGGATCTTTTGTGCATAACCCTTAATCTATTCGAGGTCCGGGATTCCGAGGCTTCGTGCGAAGTTTATCAGTTTCCTGAGAGCTAGGTTCCTGATGTCAAAGGGCTCTAAGAAGGCCCCTTCCAGGAACTTGAGCCTCTTGCAGAAGAGTGCTGGGTATTCGCATAGCAAATGTTCTGCAGTTTCAGCGAAGTTCTCGCAGTAGCGGCAACTATCACTCTCTGTTTTACCCATCTTTTTGGGGTGGTACCTCAGAGGGCAGTGTCCAGTGAGGAGTCTCGTTACCAGCTTCAAGTCTTTTTCGTCCAACTCGAGAAGCTGTTTAGCTTTCCTTGGCGAGAGGCTCTCTAGCCTTTTCGCTTGTCTTTGTCATGGCACTTTATTCCAGTGAGATTTCATTTCATCTGCTTCCCAGCGTCGGAACTCATCTCTCAAGTGGGCTTTTGAAAGTCCACAGAAGGGTTCTGGGCTGAGAAATTGTGTATTTGCCCCTTCTTTGGCAAGGCAGCCTGCTTTCTCGTTGCCTTTAACTCCCTTATGACCTGGCACCCACATCAAAGTCTGCAGGAGACCAACTCCACACATGAAATAATCAAACCATTTTCCCATATCAGTGGAGGAAGAATAATGCAGATTTTATGAGGAAGAGGATGAAACCCCCATCCACATTCTCTCAGAATGAATTAATTACCTTGCAACTAACTAACCTGAAGCCATCCGATATCCTGAACTTCAAAAACCCACAAGACTGAAGGAACTGATGTTTTAGTCGCTGATACATCCTGAATGGCTGAGCAGCAGTGCACCTTTATTCAACAGAATAAATGAATTCATCATCCAGAATTGTGGTAGAAGTTCAACACATTGTTGCTGGTCTGGATTCCTGACCATTCTGGTCAGACATACTATCCTTCAAGAAAGGCCTGCACGTGGTTATCACCAGACCAGAACTTGCCATTGACAAAAACTATATACTTGGACTACAAGAAGGACTTCTGGGAAAGTCTACCAGGATTGGCCTATTCCAAGGCATTTATACATCCTTCAAAGAATATCACCGAACAATTGTTAGACAAGAGCAGAGATGACCTACGCTGTCAAGGCCTACTTGGACTGTTGGAAGCTTGGAAGATATTGAAACATGAGGTTATCGATGTTTGGCAATATTTAATCTCGCCCTCTGATCTGAAAAATCATTCACCAAATAAACTAATCGGCTTCGTGAGGAAGCTGAATTCATTTAGTGAAATATGGGTTGGTATGTGAGCCACAATAGATCCATTAGGGTCGCAACAATGATAATGATACCAGATATTCGGGTCTATTCTGTTTTTAAATAGCAATATGGTTACAGAGAAGATATTGCTATCACAACAGAGATTTGATGAATTATCGTTTTAAAAATCGACTTTGAAGTATATAATTTGTTAATTTCCATGAAATCTTGCTATTTCATGTCTTCATCTCGGCTAAAAAGTGAATATTAGAGCCATTATATCGAATTAATAACAATATGGTTATCATAACAAGATTCAAACAGAATTGACCCGATTATCACTTGAATCGACACATATAACGTCTATGTATTCAGCTATTCTTTTGAATGCCCTTGCATATTGAAACGCACTTCTAATGAATAACGTTAATAAAATAACTAATGATTTACGATCATCAAATTATTTTGGGTTGGAAAATTATGAGCCATCATCTATCAAAACTTGTTGGGAATTTTGTTGCTTGGGTGGCCATAATGGTGACATATTGGAACATAATAAATTAATTACGATGAATTATGATACTACACCGCGTGTCATTTCTAACAAAGAGATCCTCTATTTCCGGACATCTTTCAACATTTATTCAATTGACTTGGCCGTTACTTGATAAAAATCCATAGTTATTGTAAACAAACGAAAAACGATAAGATTTTCACGATAAATATATTTATATATATTATATACACTCACAGTGTACTTATACCTGATGAAGCTACAGTGTTAGCGAAACATGTTGTGAAAAATATATATAAATATATTTATCGTGAAAATCTTATCGTTTTTCGTTTTTTTACAATTTCAACATTTATTTTTTCAACATTTAGTTATCGACAATAAGGTAAATAACTGATATGTTCTAATGATTTCGAAATGCGATGTTTTCCCAATTTTTAGCAAATTATTTATGTTTGGTTACTCAGTTTACACTTTGATTTTCGTTTCTGATGTAGTTACAAAAAAGCTGATCCACGTTGTATAATAACATCAGGCATCAGAAATTATTTCCATTCAACATTCACTCACACTATCTGAACACACCAGATTCTGATTCAACTCCAAAATGGCATGAAATCATTTATACCACGATCTAGTTGCTGTGTGTGACAAAGTGTAATACGAATGCTTTGGGGGATAACAGTCGAAACTCCCATTTTCCATTTATGCTGATGTATGTTCGTGTTAGAAAGGCAACAAAAGGGAGATATTACGAGGTGTCGAAAACACGCCTGCCATATTATTATACTGTCACTCTCCATATGGGATGCATTCACACAAATTGTTGGATATTACCTGCTCAATCATAATCTGGATCATTATTCCTAATCACCTAGTGGGATAATGATGCAACTTAGGTTCAATGTTACCGCCAGAAGTTAGTGATTTCACTACTTGAACCAGTTTTTTTCGAGTCCATGTTTCCATGCGATGAGATTTTTCGACTTTTCATTTTCTTCCCATTAGAATGGACTCAGACCTGTTTTTTCAGAGGTCAGTTCAGATAACAAATGCCTTGTAAGCAGTATTGTTAGAATTCGTAGGACTCCATTCCATTCCATTCTACTTTGTCATATTCCTCGAGGATTTTGACAAACTTGGAATTGCTTGGGCTCTACTTATGGCACATATGTATATACGTCTGAATCCGAGTACTGTCTTTTCACCTTCGTTATTGAACATGAGAATATGAGGACAGGGCTTATGCCACGGTTTTATATTCCAGTCCCAGAATACTGGACTATCAAGAGAACATGAACTTTCAACTACCTCCGCTCCTGGATAATTTCTTTTTTGGTATTTATTTTTGATTTTCATGAAGCTATGTAGCAATCAGAAAGAACCAAAAGAGTACCGAGACAGTCAATTTAATCAGGAAATGAAGAAGATGATAGATACGTGCCATGGGTCCAAAACTGACTCAATCCCAACCAGAACCTACAGGATGACCAACTGAAAACATCAGGTATTCCAAGACTCATGAAGGAACTTGTAGACTTATTTATCTGAAAGTATATGCTTCTTGAAGCCTCAACCATGTACAGCCAAGTGAACTGATTGCAAATGAACTCTGTGGAGTGTCCAATATTGCCACATATTTGGGATCTGCTTAAAACCCAGTCAACGTATCCATTATTCTGTGAGGTTTTGAAATGTAAATATTGCATCACGCCTGATTTTTAAAATTTACAGTTCAGACGATTCAAATTACCTAAAGAATCCTTGGATGGGAAACTTCAGTTCATCGAATTTTGGATCATCTTGGATTATCAAATTCCTACTACTTTCAAAGAAGAATCTGATGAGATCTCCTGCGGGGATTGGTTATTAATTATGAACATTATGAGCAAAATCGATCACATCAAGCAAAGAAAAATGTATTTTCAAATGAAATGTCATATTATGAAAAACCACTGTGACAACGGTTCTCCTGGTTCAATATACAGGGAAATATTTCCAGAGGTGTTCATGACATTTTCCCGAAAATCAGTAAACAAAATGATTATCTCAGTAAATGAACTTTTTTTTAAGTATTTCTCGTGATAAAACAAGAGGACATTCCTCGAATATTTTCTTATGTTTAACACATATTTGAAAAGAATGTTAAGAAAAAGGTCACATGGGCTTTTTTTGAAGGTCAAGTACAGCTATATATTTTTTTGACACGTAGTGTGAGTATTTTATGCATCAAAAATCATTTTCTGCTGTAAAATATAATTATTTAATTTTGCCAGTGGCAAGTTACATAAATTGTTTTTTTCTTATACGTGGTCTAGCGAGATGCAAATAAATGAATGACATTTTAAACAGAATATGGATTTCGAAAATAATTTTTACTTCAAGAAATAGCTACTTTCTCTTTCAAACGATTCAGTATGAATCCAAAAATGAAAAATTATTTTGCACTGCAAAAATATCTATGGTCATACCACCAGTTATCATAAGAACATAGATTTTTTTCATATAACTTTTGCATCCTGTAGTTCAAAAGTTGAGTCCTTGAGGACAAAATTGACCCGGGAATAACCTCCTTCATAATGTGTGTGGTTTTAAAATAGTGTTTTTAACCGCCAAATTAGTTGCAAAGCAACCCTCGTAAGTCTACTGCTGAATATATTACTAATATAATAAGCATGTTATTTCAATACCTTGTATTGTTGTCGAGTTCTGACAACTACTTGACTTTTTTCCACTTATATTACCACTAGAGCGTCACTGTAATTTTTTTGGGGAATACGAATATTTTGGAAATTCTCCCAAAAGAAAGAATTTTACTGTTTCTAATTGAAGTGGTATATTTGGTAAAGAAATTGCATACCAAGACTACGCTGTATAAAATACAAGAAACCGACTTAGTTACGCAAAATAATAATAAGGTATAGCTGGTGGTAATTCAAACACTCATTTGTGACTAGCTTTATTCCACTAAAGTTCGAAGAAATATATTTTCTTACAAGGAACTCGAAGTGGTATACCTACTTTCTGATGTCATGCTCCTTACCCCAAGGCGGAGACAAACATTTCTGGAAATGTTCGTAGTTTGCTAAATAATAGTACATTGTTTACCGGGTAGGAAAAGCTTAACATTCCTGGGCGACTGTGAAGATTGCTAAGTCGAGGCGCAAGCCGAGACTTAGCAACACAGAGTCCAGGAATGTGGCTTTGATTGATTTTTAAAAAAACGCGATAATTTTACTCCCAAATAAATGGTGCTTTGAAATTCCTAATAAAATTACTTGGGCTACTATGGAAACGTATTGAGGTTGAATTGTCAAACTTGACGCTTATAAATTTAATTGCTGGTGTTCTCGAAAGTAAAATGATAAGTGATGATGAAATTTCCATTCCTGGGACTCCTCCAGAGCTGGTCGAGAGAAAAGTACGAAAATGCATACAGACGTTTTATGGATTATCGCATGAGTAAAAATACGAGTTCTTTCTCAAAAAATGTTGTAATGGCTTACTTCCTAGACCTTTGTTTGAAGATGAAATCTTCAACATTATGGGCCAATTATTCAAAGCTGAAGTCAACCCTTGCAATTAAACACAATGTAGATATATCTACATACTCAAAACTTCGTTATTTATTGAAACGGCAAGCTCAAGGTTATAGGGCAAAGAAATCTAAGATTTTACCGAAAGAAGAAATTGAAAAATGTATCCAGGAAGCTTCAGATAAAGAAAATTCAATGATTAAGGTAATTTACAAGGTTTTAATTTCTATTTAGATTGTACCTTTATTTATTTTTTAGGTGGCTGTAATATTTGGTATTTCTGGGGCCTGTAGAATGGATGAGTTAGTCCGAATGACTGTACTCGATATAGAAGACCTAGAATCTAAGCTTTCAATCAGCATACCTGATTCGAAAACCAACAATCCAAGATCATTTGTAATTAATCAGATCTACTTGAATGTTTATCGAAAGTATGTTTCGTAAAGACCATCAAAAACAGTGACCGATTTTTCTTTAAATATCAAAGCGGAAAGGGTTGTAGACAAGTGGTAGAAATTCATCAATTTAGAAAAATGCCCAAAATAGTTGCTACTTATTTGAACTTGGTAAATCCGACAGAATACACTGGTCACTGCTTTCGTCGGTCATCTGCAACAATATTGGTTGACTCTGGTGCCGACATAACTAGTTTAAAGAGGCATGGCGGATGGAAGTCATCAAACGTTGCTGAAGGATATATCGAAGAATCGCTTAACAATAAGGTTGAGGTGGCAAATAAAATTTTCACAGTACAAAATATTCAACAAAATAACCCTACCACCCCGCATGTTGTCCAAAATGTTTCTCATAGTTCTAACAATGTTCCTCCAATGTTCAATCATTGTACTAACTGTCAAATTACTGTAAATATAACAAATTAATCTCAAAAATGTATTCAGCAATGACTTGATGTTTTCAAAATATAAATTAATTCCTTATAAGCAATGTGTTTTCAATCATTTATGTAGAACACTAACAACTGTACGGAAATATCATTTTCTTACAGTAAGGAAATTACATTTCCTCACAGTAAGGAAGTCCTGACTTTTTCTTCAAGAAATTTTGACAGGAATGTCAAAATTTCCTAGCGATTTGCGGAAAAGTATATAGACTTTTAATTCGTCGAAAAAGTTAGGTGTGAAAGTTTTGGCACAAACCATGGAAAACGGTACAAAATCAAATATCATTCATATAATAGCAAATAAAAAACACCCCCACTAACCTCATCTCGAAATCGTGTATCTCCTCCAAGGTCAGATTATTCGCCACGTCTAACAGCTGCCGCATGTTCTCCTCCTTCAGCTTGTTCTTCTTGCACGAACCGCTCTCCTGCTGCTGCTGCTGGTGCACGTTTGACACGAACTCGGCGCCGCTCTTGAGCAGGACGGTGGCCACGTGTGCGTGATCGACGCTCAGCGACGCCTGCTGGACGACTATGGTCGCCTGCGGCGGACGCCTGCCGGCCGCCGGCTCCATCACCAGCGGGTTCGTCGTCACGTTGATGGGGGACGTGCAGGACGTCTCCAGGTGGGCTCCCACCTGTTGGGGGGCAAAAGGAGAGGGGGTCGGTGAAGTGGCGCAGTCGTAAGGTCATGCATTATAGGGTTGCCAATGCTATTACTACACGGAGAGAAATCTAGAGATTGTAAAGAAATTATGTGGCTCCTCGACATAATATATGTATTCCACTAAAAGTTTAATATTTCTGGTAACAAAATTTGTATGTCACATACAGTATCCCTATTGTTAACAGAATAAAATGTTTATATTTACTGGTAATTTGTATTTCCAATAGATCTTCTCTCAAACATTACCATTTTATACAGGGTTATGATAAAGTAATGCACAAAATTCATAAAACGTACAACGATCACTTTTGAAAAAAATGCAAAAACACGTCATACTGTTCTTTTTATTCCGCATCTTTTGACATAAGTTACAAAAATAACACGTCAAAGTTGTCAAAGTTATGACGTCATCAACAAATTTTTTTAATGGGAAGCTAAGATTTTTATCACATTATGTGATAGAGCTTGTGTTTTTACACACGGGAAAAATAGTTGCAGTAGGGCTCACATAGGAAAAAAACGAGTAAAGAAAAAAAAAAACTAAATAACATAACCAATTATAAAAAGAGGTCAAACTTACACTTATCTAGTAAGAACATTTGTTCTTATAAATTTTTTCAATTGTTTTACTAAAACAACGGTTTGTCAGTGTCAGTCGTACAATTCGTGTCACCACAGTTTTATTATTATGGCTCGTTTAACCGAAAGAGAAAGGATAGAAATTCTAATGATGGTAGGTTACGGCGATCGCCTTCGAAGTCATGAAGAAGCATGTGCTTTATTTAACGCAACACATTTTGACAGACCTCCAATTGCTAGAAGCACAGTGAGCAGAATTGTTGCAAAATTTGATGCAACGGGAAGCGTGAGGGATGCTCCAAAATCTGGACGACCAGGAATAAGCGACGATGTGAAGTTAGATATTTTGCTGTCAGTAGAAGAACACCCTCACGCAACTACAACAGAACTTGCCTTACAAGAAAATGTTAGTCAGTCGTTTGTAGTCAAGATGTTAAAAAAAGAAAAACTACACCCATACAAATTTCATCTTGTTCACGAACTCTCAGAAGATGATCCGGACAGACGTTTGGAATTTTGTGAAATCTTCATGCGGCATTGTGACGGAAATCCAAATTTTCTTAATAGTGTAGTATTTTCCGATGAGGCAACGTTTTGACTAAGTGGTTCTGTAAATCGACACAATTCTCGCTACTGGGCTCGAGAAAATCCACACTGGATGCAGACAAAACACACCCAGCGTCCCCAAAAAATTAATGTTTGGGTATGAATCGTCCGGGGAAGATTTATTGGTCCTTATTACTTTCGCGGGAATTTAACAGCTGAACGATATTTGGAACATCTTCGTATGGAAGTGCTTCCGGACCTAATTGCGGCATTTTCGGATCCAAATAATGGGGACAACTTGGATCCCAGTATTTGGTTCCAACAAGATGGCGCACCACCACATTATGGTCATATTGTTCGAAGGTTTCTGGATAACCAGTTTGAAGGACGGTGGATTGGAAGACGTGGACCAATGGAGTGGCCACCTAGGTCACCTGATTTAACCCCCCTTGACTTTTTTCTGTGGGGACATTTGAAAAGTCGGGTCTACATTAACCGGCCAGACAATTTAGAAAACTTAATGGAACGAATTAGACACGAAATGACTCGTATAACTCCGCAGATGATCGAAAACTCTATAAATACGGTCTACCATCGTCTTGGCCTATGTCAGTTAGTAAACGGGACACAGTTTAAACAATTCCTATAAGAAATAATTTTGGTTTAATGGACTGTTTAGTTAATTGACAAGTTATTATGAAACTTACGTTTATTTCGTTTTTTATTCCTTTTCTCGTTTTTTTTCCTATGTGAGCCCTACTGCAACTATTTTTCCCATGTGTAAAAACACAAGCTCTATCACATAATGTGATACAAATCTTAGCTTCCCATTAAAAAAATTTGTTGATGACGTCATAACTTTGACAACTTTGACGTGTTATTTTTGTAACTTATGTCAAAAGATGCGGAATAAAAAGAACAGTTTGACGTGTTTTTGCATTTTTTTCAAAAGTGATCGTTGTAACGTTTTATGAATTTTGTGCATTACTTTATCATAACCCTGTATATTTGATAATATGAACATAACAATTTTCCATTCGTAAGCATATGATTTGTCGCTCATAGACATCTACTCCTTGATTTACCATCTCTTATTTCCAAAAAATCACAGCATGTATGGTGAATATTAATATAAATGATTTCAGAACATATCGAACGCCACGCTTCGTAATTCGTGTATCATATCGAACTGTGCAGTTTTGCATTGTATTCATTGATTAGTGTGTCAATTCCGGCGGCAATAATTATTTCTTCCAAGTTCATAACATTCTCAACACTGTGGCTGTGCTACGATTGAATAGTGCGAGGAAATATGGGTATGGTGACTATCCCGAAGGAATGGAGCTTTGATTAGCTCATCGACCTGTTCAAAGGTAAGGACACCTGCCGTTAATATGTTGTAGGTATATATAGGTTGGTAAAATTTTGAGAGGAGTTAATGCGTTCGTTCCAGGCTTGCATGGATAGATACTTAAACTTCATTTTCAATATAATATGACTACAATCATTTTACCGTTGATAAAATAACCTATAAATTGTGTCGCGTCTGGTGTTAGCTTGACCTGTTGACCTTTGCCATCAGAAATTTTCCAAGTGATTCTTCGAATGGTTCGTATAGGGTCCAATGGGATACATCGAGAGTATGATTTTTAATGAATGGGTAGTTTAGGTGTGTAATCCGATCGTCATTCTCCAGACTTGGGATTTCTCACAAACTGTATAGTTTCGTCTCAGATTTATATACAGGCATTTATGTTGAGATGACATACCTAGGTATATGACTGTTTAAATTCATGTTGGGTTTACTTTCAGATAACGGAATTGATGATGAAGCCTTCGTGATACTGGAGAATAATGGTTTGAAAGAGTCGTCTCTTGAACCGACTTCACATTCGTTATTGATGGTCAAGCCAGTAATTCTGGATGAAATTTACTGTATTATTATATTGATCACAAACCATATGACGTGTGTTTATGTTGATACTGAATAAATTATATGTATTCAATTTGTACTGTCATTCCAATGGTTTCATAGTTCTCATTCAATGGTGAATAAATATTTCTTTATATTGAATCGATATCTATTTTAATTATCATACATAAAAAAATATATGAATGAAAACTAAACAGTGATAGTAAAATTAACCAGATATTTAATTGATATACATATTGGGAATAGAGGTATGTAACTCATAAACATACAATTCTTTAACATTTTAAATAAGTTATATTTATCGTAACCATCATCAGCCTCTGCTGATGAATATTTTAGTTTAAAGTTCAAAACATAATATATTTATATGCCAAATATACCAATTTTTCAGTATTGTACATAAAATATTTCACTATCAAATATAATTTATAGTACATACTACTTACCACAAATGTTAGGTACAAACAAAAACATATGCTGTAAAATGATAAAAAGTATATTCATGGCTTTTAAAATAATTTGTGTTTATTCCTGTAATATATCTTTTAAATAATTTTATTTTAACGCTCACTAAAATTCATTTCTGTCACATATAGTACCAGAAATTATGGTAATAATTACCATATTTCTAGTTATATCTACTATACATTTTTCTTCGTGTATAGTAATAGATCTATTACTTTCAATCTGCATCTATTTTGGTGAATTCATAAACGCAACTGAACCCAGAATACGAATTAACAATTTATAATTTACAACTACATCAACTAGGAGGTGTTTATAAACATCAATCAAGAATTATGTTTCTTATTGTTCCATGCCTGAAATTCGGTGTTCAAATATACCTTATGCGCATTCGTTGAATTCATAATTGTTAATTCTTAGTTGAAAAGATGAAAGATGACCATCTGCTTAGTTGTTAATTATTATTTTAAATGACAGAAACAAGTTTATAAAACCTCGAAGAGATTTTCCTGTATTCATCTCTCATAATTCTTGGTTGTTATTTGAATTCTTAGTTTAGTTGAGTTTATGAATTCATTCGTTCAACATTTTGATTTTGATTTGTTCAATCGATAAGAGTGATCCCAACCATCTTCCAGAACGAGTCAGAACCATTGAGACAACAGTGTTGTTTAGGAGAACTGTTAAGATGATTCTCTTAGAAGAGGTATTCTATGAAATTGATGAATACCTCAACAAAAGCTTTAACTAAATTAACTGAATTAAACTTTATATCCATTATATCTTTGCTGTCCCTGTTTTAATTATCATTATTTTTATTGTATTTTATTGTATATCTTTTACTATATGTTTTTTTTAATGACATCGACTTTTTTAGACTTTGTCAATGAGATGTAAATCTTCTGGCAATAAAGCATATTTTGATTGATTGATTGATTGATTAGGGCGTCCGTAGAACTCTTGAACAAAAATCAGCATTCACATTATTCGAAAAAAAAAACCAAAATCAAAAACTCTTCTTCTCCTCTTCTTTCAAAAACACACAAAAAAAAATAGAACCACCATTTCCACCTACCTCTCTGAGACACTTATTCAGGCAGACGCTGCCGCGTTTTTCCACCGACGCCTTCACGCCTAGCGTCCCGACGCCGCCGTCGCTCGACGCCGCCACGTGCTGATGGCGTCGCCCCTCCAACGTTTCGGCGATGAAGTCCACCCTCAGGTCGGGCAGCGGCGGCGTCATGCGCGACGACGAGTGGTGGGGGGAATGGGCGTGGTGGGGGGTGTTGGGGCGGTACTTGGCTAGGTGGCGGTCGTCGTAGTTGAACTTGTCGACGGCAGGGGGCGGCATTTGGCCGGACTTGCCCGGGGAGCGGGTGCGGCGACTTGTTTTTTTGTGCCTGGAATGAAGGAAATGAGAGATTTTCGGGTTGAGGTGGATAGCACATTGTATTTCGAAGCTAGCTGATTGTTTTGTCAATTTTTCACTAATAATTACACGACAACTTTTTTTTGTCGAAGTTAACTTGACATGTATTATTAGGAATTCTGTTGCCTGGCAGTTTTTGAGTTGAATTTCCTGATGGCAACAAAATTCGAATTATAAATGTCAAGTTTACTTCGATTAAAAAAAAAACTAATGTGTAATTCGGTGAGACAATTCAATGTAATTATTAGTTTATTTAATTCAACAAAAAAGTACAATTGTTAAAAACACAATTATTAAAAACTTGTTGTTTTTCAGAACTTTATTGACTTTTGTTGATAGTTTGCTGCATGCTAGTATTTTGAGCGGTGGTAGTAACTGATTCCTGGTTGGTAGTACGAATGCAACCAATGATTTCTCTATGATGTTCTTGTGATTTTCACAAGTTCCTGTTCACCTATACCATTCCTGGACAATTCAGTTACGGCGGCAGCTCGATTAAAATGGTTCGTAATTTTCACACCCTTGACATCAAGTCCAATATTTTTAGCCGAGGATTTGGTCCACTCAGATATTTCATTTATCCCAATTGAAGAATTCTTATACCATCCTTTCGAATTGGTTTTTTGCCAGAAAAAACTTTTCCCATGTGATATGGTTTCCGCGTCTCTCCATAATTTGTTTAAACAATCTTACTGGACATACACAATCTTCTTCGAAAACACTGGGTTATATTCAACTCTTCCGGTCTCTCTGCCACGGTTGTCTGTCTCTTTTAAAATATAATATCTTACAATTTGCTGCTTCTCCACCTCTCCTAGCTAATTCATAGGCAACAATGTGATAACATTTTCTTTGGAGGCCTACAGGTTCTTTTTCACTCCAGAACAATGCCATTTCAAAAATTTCTTATTTTTTGAGAGCATTAGAACTCAACTTCCTTTTTTCTGGGATTGCTTGTAAAATTTTGCGTTTTTCGTCGCGTGCATTTCTCGCTTTCTTAAACTGTGTGTCCGTGAACGGATTGAAAATTCTTTTATAATTTTTAAAGTACTTCTCTTGTAAGATGTTTGCTGAAGTGTTCTAAATAGTCTTGGCTGCACTCTCTTTAAAATCTGCTGAAAAGAGCTGAAAAATTTGCCAGTGGAATTTTTATTTCAAGTGGGAATCAGTTTTTTATTGTATCTTCGATTCGATAAAACGACACAACATGTTGAAATGTAACGAAATATATTCAAATACAGGAAAGCCCACAGGGTGGCTCAAAAGTGTGTTGTTATCCAGACCTCATAAAAAATACACAAACTCATTTTTTTCAATGAAACACCCAGTATCTTAGTGATCTTATGAAAGGTGATAAATTCATGTATTTAACCATGTTCATTTTTCCTATACCTATCTCGTAACATTCTTGAGCGCATTTATTTGAGAAATCATTTCAATTGGATAATCCTTTATGAGTTTTCAATACAGTTACCTATGATGTGAAATAAATAACTCCGGACGGATTTGTTACATGATAAAACCGTTAAAAATATCAGTAGAACATGCAATTTTTATACCATCATCTACCATCGAGGAAGTAATAATTTTTGAATAGTTTTTGATGAGAAGGTTTGTTGAATTAGGTTAGTTGTTTCATCCATGTTGAATGATCATATATGTGAGGAACCATATGGATCACCCTATATTCTTGATTTAATAGTGTACGGTTTCAGATGGCTTATTCTACAGACAGTAAGATCTCTTGAACAAACATTTCCGACATTTCCGATTAATCAGACGTTAAATTGAAAAAAATTAGTCGTGCCAAGTTCTACAAAAATTTGTCATTCCATAATTTTAACAACGGATACAGAAAAATAAAAATAGAACATTACATCAAACGTCAACATTGGGGATAATGGGAAAGTTCAAAATAATGTGTACGAGAATTTTTCGTAATGCGGTTCAACAAACACTGTTTTTTGTAGAATTATGAGCATTTTAACATTCAACACAAAATAACAGCTGCTGACGAAGTTTTATTCAGTTCTGTACACAAGGTGAATATTATTTATGCTAACATTATTTATTATGTATAATGAAAGCTCAACAGATGGTGAGAAAATGATTACAATAACAACCTGTGTTTTATGAATAATCTTCTTTTGAAGATGGTAACTGAATGAGCGATGAAACAATAATCATTTTGTTGGAGCCCTACAGGTATTATAGTTGATACAGAAATTTGGTAGAAGAATTGATGATTGAAAAAAATATGATTATACATATACCTATAGTGTGTGTGTGTGTGTGTGTGTGTGTGTGTGTGTGTGTGTGTGTGTGTGTGTGTGTGTGTGTGTGTGTGTGTGTGTGTGTGTGATTGCAATTATTATTAGTAGTTATGTTAGATGTTGCTTCGTGAAAACAATAATACATTTTTTCTATGTGGTGCTAATTTAAGCAGACACACTGTATACATAAAAAAGATCTCTCTTATCGCAGCTTTCTCTGTATATGGTTCGAGTTGAAGGAACAGATTATTTTAATTCTGCCACTCTGAATATAAAACGTTCATGCCACGACATTTCGTATTCCAACAGAATGAACTTCATATCCTCGTATAAACTCGTATAGATAAGTCGTATAAACCCTTTGAGTTCTTCTGCCTTTCTGGTCACAATGGTAATGACTATACAAAGGGTGGTTGATCGTACGTCTGAACAAAGAGCTGAGGCGTGAGGTGAATAAAAGCCAAATACAATTATCTCACTTTAGGCAAATATGCAACGATTTTCTGAATATGTATGCTATGAAACCGTTTATGCTCCAAAACGTTCATCATTATTTCGACTATGAGATTCTTTCTCGTTAGACACTTAAATAAGGAAAGGAACAAACAACAAACTAAACGAAGAACCTCATGATGGTGGTGTAAAAATGATTGATAATAGCAATTAATAATGAAAAACGATTCGTGAGTATAGTCCCGAGACAAGGTAGCAAATCTGAATAATATTTTTTATAATCTGGTTTGTGTTCAGCATTGAGAAAACAATTGTATAACGAGGCGCATGAAATTGTGTCATTGAACTCAATTTTATTATTCAGTAGACGAACTGTGGGTTGATCGATAATGCTAACGCAATCTCTTTATGACAGCCGAGGCCAGTAATATTGATAAAATACTTCAGAATTGAAGAGTGTAGATACACATAATCAATTTTGTCCTGTATGCAGAAATCTTGCCGTGCATTGACGTAAAAGATTCATCAAAAAACCTACGTACTCGAGAGTGATGGAAGAAGTTTATGCACAGCTACTCGAGAAAGATATCATCGAAATTAATATTTCTTACTAAAAAAGCTTGATACCATATTTTATTTTTTTATCCAATCGGTAACGGATATTGTTTTAACAAGCTCCACTTCAAACTCCCATTCGATAATCTTCTCAGTCTTTGCAGTAACACCTGTACATTTCTTCACTAAACAACATGCTATGTCTACTTGGCCCAATCAGAGCCATTAGCTGGTTCAAGGACTCTGACTGAATCGATGAAGCCAAAAAGTAATAGTAAGCACAGAGAAAGCTTATGGAAAAATAGTATCCTTCCGTACAATGTATTCGTTGAATTGAAACTGATGGGCATCACCAATATAAAACTCACGAAGCACTTTGTTCAGAGATTTTGAGATGAATAATAAATCGTCTGGTGGACATTTTGAAAAATTGAATGTTTATTTATCATCTTGAGTATTAAAACTCAATTACTGTCGGTCTGTCGAAACCATATAAGCGAAATAGAGTTCTATCAAGAATATCGTTTTGATGAGTTACGCAAACTTCAGAGCCATCTATAGCGCTCAAACTTATCAGATTTGTACTGAGGTAAGTTTGCTTGAATCGAATTGTTTTGGTCTGAGGTAGGTTTTTGTAAAGACTTTTCAGGGACACCCTGTATGTAATGAGAATTTCAAAATTTCGAATTGGGCAGTCAGACTGTCAAGCGACTCTAAAAGAACGCGATTCCAAGTCAGTATTTATTCAACTGTCGAAGACTCGATATTTGAGAAGACTCGACAATATGCTGGATTCTTGGCCAATCAACAATGAATTGATATAGACTAACTTGCGAGAGAAGGTGTCGAGAACCAGTAATTGGAATTCCAGCGAGCCTTCCGAAACAAACATTAATCACTTGCAGGACAGCATTTAGCACAATCTACATACACTGACCCTTATCGAGGCATTCCTCCTCAGGTAAGGTAAACGATTGTTGGTGTTTAGTAGGGCAAACATACAATAAACGAACATACACTTTCAGAGAGTTTTTAGTACCAAACAGCCATTTGACAAACATATCTCTTGAAAAATACCCTAAGAGGTTTCACATAATCATGAAAAGATCTATTCTCGTATATTTTTGATACTCGAAGCGATGTTCTCCTAGAAACTATATCAGCTGTTTCAGGAGTTCCAGGAGTTTGCGAGAAACGAAAACCAGAGTGGTACTGAGACCAGGGCAAAAGCACCTCTGGAGTGACTTCAGTACTAGCACTAGGTATAAGAGAAGTCGAATTTTACTTCTAAGAGGCTATTAGATTGTAGATTGTAGGGTTGTCGTTAAGGCTGTGCAGCCTCTCAAGCACATCGACATATTAGATCTTTTGTGCATAACCCTTAATCTATTCGAGGCCCGGGATTCCGAGACTTTGTGCAAAGTTCATCAGTTTCCTGGGAGCTAGGTTCCTGACATCAGGGACCCTATTCTTGAATTATAGGGAATAGAAAAACTGATAGAAAAGTAAGAAGGGAATATACTTTTCACCTGCTTTCTATTCCCCAGAATTCAAGAATATGGTTTCAGAGGGCTTCAAGAATGCCCTTGAGCTTGAGTCTCTTGCAGAAAAGCGTTGGGAGTTCGCAAAGCCAATGATGTTCTGGAGTTTCAGCGATGTCCTCCCAGTAGCGGCAACTGTCACTCTCTGTTTTGCTCATCTTTTTGAGGGAGGGCAGTGTCCAGTGAGGAGTCCCGTCTGTTGAGAATATGGACAAACCTGATCAGATAAATTGACAAAGGGACAACTGAAGACTCTTTCGAGATGGCTGATCATTGTATTTTCTTTAGATGATCTGCTAGGTTCATCCAATGAGGAACTGGATATTAGAAGTGAAAAACAGGTTGCAAGATACGCCTCAAGAAGCATATGCACATCAGTATGTGACCTTGTTTCTGGATCCTTTTATTCGCGTAGTCTGCATGTCTGATGGTCACCATTAAAACACAAAGTATAGGTTCAAGAACCACATTTTATGAAGGCGATCTTTCACTAGCGCATGTCCCCGTTATGATATCTGATTGTTCCCTGTTCAAACCCTGCTGTTGGACAATTAAACTCAATATCCATCGTTGTTCTTCTAGCAGCTACAGCTATCTTTCACTTCTTGACATTTCGAATCACGATAAATCACCAGTAGGTATACCATCAATTACGATGCAAAGGATGCACAGCAGAACAATAAGGAAAAAGCCCTTTGTCAGCGGTGAAAAAGGCACTACGAATCCTTTTTTTCGAGTACCTTTCCGCAAAACAATGCAGAGGGATCGATAAACGACAGAAGGGATATTTCATAAACGAGTTGTTTACATAAAAGTTAGTTATTATGCAAATGTGCTTCGATTGACGCAAGCAGCGATATTTTATTGGAAAAGCATGCCAAGAAAACTCACATAATCGGCATTGGCAATTTATGAAATGGATGAATGAATGAAGTTGTTTATTTTCAATTGACCAAGTTTAAATTACGCCTAACGTCTTATATGAAGTTGATAGATTAGTTGACAATGAGATATGATGAACTGATGTTATTTATCCTCAATTTCAAAATTAGATATGATCGTTGATATTGATTATAGTCCGATTCGATTCAAAATTGGTATGTGGGCATTTTTTTGAGGTCGGAGATTATGAATTTTTGTCAAAATTCATGGAATTGAAATGGCGGCTCCAAAAGACACAGACAAAGTATGATAGCAAAAAGTACAAAATAAAATTAACTTCAAAAATATTTGAAAAGCTCTCACACAAATGCACTGAATGTTTGATCTAGATTATTCTGTGAGCAACAGATTCAAAGCTGAAACTTGAAAACGAAATTCAATCCAATTTCTCCCAGAAATAACTCACACCATATGAGTACCTATTCCACTAGTGAAAAAACTAAAATAACTGAAAACAAATGTCAAAAATAATATTGTTAAAACATTTGTTAATGCGTTCTCTTAGCAAACATGACGTCCAAGAGTACGCCTGCAATCTACCGAGTACGCACCAAACAATGTTTGGTGTCATCAACACAATTATGATAATAACATTCTTCCAGTCCACCATACGTCTTCATGATACCATATTTTTTAATGATGTTGCGGGCGGATCTTTATATATTTCCTTGCATAGGTACAGTACACAGAAAATCTGAAGATTTAAATTTTTTGGTACCACATCTTTCAATGTGACTAAAACTTTGCGTTTAGAATGGTTCATTCTTTGGATTTCAGATTGCTTCAGTTCTTCCATCTCTTAACTCTCTTTTGTAAGGTGACTCGTTGAGTAACGCGTGCGTACTCTTAGTCAGTTTGTGCACCCTTAAGGTGAGTTCCCAATGTAGCGTTTTTGCTTCTCGCGTCGCGCGTCATGCACTCTGATTGGTGAAGCAGAATTCAGATAATATTGAAGCGAAAAAGTTCAATACTTTCAACTATCTTGCGTCGCTGACTCGCTGCTGGCATTGGTTAGGTTATTCATTCAACTGAAATGGAGGAACAAGATCATGAGAATATCTTGAGAGTGAGTAAAATTATTGCTGTTATCCCGAAATCATCTTATTGAGGACTGAGGTTTTCAAATAATTGCAGTACTATTGTGGATTATATATCGGAATTTACCCTGTCTTCTACGTTTTCGTAAGGAATAAACTAAAGAATTTCTTTGGTTCTGTTGTATTATCGCCTCTGTTTCATTTATTTATTCTGATTGACATAACCACACTCACATCTTTCATTGGGAACAATCAAAATAAACAAAAAGCACCACAGCAATGTTGAATTCCGATTCACCAATCATATTGCATGACTCGAGACGTGAGAAGCAAAAACGCTGCATTGGAAACTACCCTTTAGTCAACCAGAACAGACAGAGTCGTCTCAAAGGGGATGATCTATGAAAATATTCAGTCGAATCAGTTATCGGATTAAAAATGATATTTTATTACTATAAAATAATTGGAATGTTATGAAATGCAGCACGCCAGAAGTATGTGGTTTAACTGGTTTCCAATTCAATAGTACAGTACCGTCTGGAAGCAAAGCATTACCCTATAACTTTGGCTAACAATTTTGTGAACCAACCTGTGTTTCGGCTTCGGCGAATCGCACTCCTCAGGCGACGAGTTCGCCGGCCTCTCGGCCCGCCTCTTGGGCGACGTCTTCTCCGCCCGCTGCCTCTCCACCTCCAGCTTCCTCCTGAAGCTGCCCCCGTGCCCCCTGGTGCCGCCTTCCACCGCCTCTTCGGCCATCACCTCGACCACGTCCAGATTCTGCGCCGCCTGCTTGTAGCTGTTGCGCCTCCTCGCCTCCAGCCGCAGTGCTTCTTCAGTGGGCATCCTCTCCTCGAAGGTGAACCTGGTGTCGACCCTCTTGGCGGTGGCGGGCGTCTTGGGGGACGCTGGGGTCGGATCAGCGACGGCGAAGATGTCCAGCTCGGGGATGTCCAGGCTGTCTTCGGTGGCGTCGCCGTCGGTTGTGGTGGCGGTGGCAGTTGTGACGATGGTGTTGGAGCTCTCCGTACTCGTGTTTATGGTGGTTTCGGACGCGGTGCTGCTGCCCATCACCATCACCTTCGGTACGGGTTGGGTCTGGAAAAAAATATGGTACCGGTTGAGTGAATCATAATGGGGAAAGTGAATCACTCGGTTACCATCGAACGGGGTTAAGTGAATCATGATGGGTGAAGTGAATCACTCGGTTACCATCGAACGGGGTAAAGTGAATCACGATGGGTGAAGTGAATCAGTCGGTTACCATCGAACAGGGGTAAGTGAATTACAATGTGTGAAGTGAATCTTTCGGTTACCATCGAACGGGGTTAAGTGAATAAGGATGGGTGAAGTTATTCACTCGGTAACCATCGAACGGGGTTAAATGAATCACGATGGGTGAATTGAATCACTCGGTTACCATCGAACGGGGTTAAATGAATCACGATGGGTGAAGTGAAACACTCGGTTACCATCGAACAGGGGTAAGTGAATTACAATGGGTGAAGTCAATCTCGGTTACCATCGAACGGGGTTGAGTGAATCACATGAGTAAAGTGAATCACTCGGTTACCGTCAGAACGGGTTAAGTGAATCACAATGGATGAAGTGAATTTATCGGTTATTTCCCATAAAAATATCAAATATCCCCACGAAGAACATCGCTTCATGAATATAAAAGCAATATTGTATTTTCTTTCATTTATTTTTCTCTCATAAAAAAAAATTGTTTTGTAGAAAATTCGTATTTTTCGGTATTAAATATTTGTATTTATGCTCTCAGAATACCAGTAATATTTCTACAAAAATATGTAATGGAAAATATGTCCATGAGAACAGACTGAGGAGAGAAAAAAAAACCAATGAAGAAGATGGTTTTGTTGACCCTGGAATTGGGGAAGTGCGTCAGTTATATCAAGTGAACAAGTGGTTGAAATTATTTCTGACATGTCAGTGAAAAGAGGAAAGCGTATTTTCAATATAAGCGATTTCAAAAATTTGGAATACACCATCCGAAATTTATGTCCTACAATCAGTTTTCTATTATTTTTCAGCAAAGTGTATAAAATAATTTTTATAAACCTCATTGGCGATTTTAACCACTGATTTACTTTACTCCAAATTAGTGAGTAAAGTGAATCATATGTCAGCGCAAAAAAGTAGACACTTCCAAGTAAAATAAAATAGCAGAATGTGTAATTATAGGTTAGTTTCGGAATTTTCTGAAAAAAAAATTTTTTTGTTATTCAGTTAACCACGTTTGACGTATATCAAAAATTTGAAGATAGACATATATTGTCTTATCAGAAGCAGAAAACAACAAATTTTCTGTAGAATACCACGCAGTAAGTTGAATCATATCTTGTTTTCTGCTCATAGTCTATGAGTCATTCTTAAAGTGTAGGTCACTTTGTTTATTTTCGAGAGGTAATAGACGTTATGAGTGGGATATAAATAAACAAGTACATGGTGAATTGTTTGATTAGAATAAAGGGATGTTTGATTCAAAAGGAACATTCCATTTTTCTGCAACTAAAAGAATTGATAAAGACGAAATGTTTCCAAGTTCATTCATAATGTGTGAATTGAAATCTTTTCATCCAATTTATTCAACCTTCTGATTATTATAAAATTAACATAATAAACAATATGTGAATTCATTATTATCAAAATATAGATGTCCAGAAATCGAGCTGTATCATTATCATAAGTTATGGGGTATGGTATAGGAAATCCAATGATATGAGATTTTGTATTATGGAAAGTGGCAGGTGGAGAGTAATTTTCATTACTTGCTATGTTCATTCTGAATTCGTTAATGTTTTATGATCTGGTGGGTAAAATCATATTATTGACATATTCGAAGGATCTGAGCTTCGAAATGTCATCACCAGGATTCAATCTATCGCAAATTTATTTTTCTATTTTGGTTGTATAATGAAGACATTGTGCAACGCAAATGCGTGTCGAAATAGCCTCTATTTCGATACGCATTTTTTATTATTCGGAAATTGGTACAATCGAACTGTCAAATGAAAGTCAGAAGAGCTAGGCCCAGTTTACTTCTGAGCGATTTGGATTTGGTGATATTAGCAGTGAAAAACTCAATGTTTTAATTGGTGAATTTCAATTCAGAGTGTAATTTGATTTAAATTTACCAATAAAAACAATAACTACATTGAATTTTTCACCGCTGGTATTGCAATAATCAAAATCTCTCAACTGTAAACTGGGCTTTACGCTTGTGCGTCAGATTTTAATTATTTCAATGTTATCATTGTTACCAATCGAAGATGTTTCTGTTATTTATCGATATTAAATCCATTTTTTTCTTCAAATCAATTCAAAATAGAAAAAATTGCACATGACACACGTTTTATAAGACACGTTGTCGCACTTGTTCACTTGGAGCACTCCTCGCTTCGCTCGTCGTACTCCAAACAACGCGTGCAACAAAATAGCGTCTTATAAAACTTGTAACATAATATACTATTATGCACATCGTCATTTATTATACTTGTGTAGAACGAACAATATATAAAATCATCTGAAAATAATCTCTATGAATGGTGAGTGGTAAGTGTGAGTAAATATTTCTGATTATGACTATGTCAATATTGAATGAGAATCGAGACAGGTGTATAGCTGTACATTCACATATAACAGCGCACTTCATACCTAATGGTTCATACAATAACGGGTAGAAATGCAGGTAATGTCAGCAATGAATCCAGAATCAGGAATCAGGTGTCAGTGAGGTTTCAGGCAATTATTAATTTTATGCCACATACACATTTCGGGAAATTTATTATGACAACGCCACTTTTATGCCAGATGATATACGCGAAGTGATTTCAGTAGCAGCACTAGCAGCAGCTCCACCTGTAATAATTCAAGCACCAGAATATATTACGAACGTTTTTTTCGCTAGATTAATTTTACAATTTCAGTGTCTCTCAAAAATATCTCAGCATCGAATTTCTAATCATCGGAACAGTAATTTCCACTGTATTGATCGAAGCTTCTTTTTATAAAACTCAAGTTGGAGCACCCACAACATATCATAAAATAAATAGGTATGAATATGTTATCGCTGAATTATCCTCATCCAAAAATGATTGTAGAATAAGTAACAGCCTGTCAGATTAATGAAAGTAGGCCTGCTTGTGACAAAATTACTCGGTACCTATAATAGTATATTCCACAACAAGTGTAGAAAGTGACATATTTCACACGAGTGGTCGTTTAGCACGAGCCGCGTAGCGGTGAGTGCGGAAACGTAACCAGTGAAGGAAATGCACTTTTCAACGAGTTTTGTACACTATTTTTCCTACGACTCCGAATACTTTCATTTCGCGGGAGGTCTTAAAATGTTACTCGAGCGGTCTTTATAATTTCAGGTGGTTTCGATTCGATATCAAGTACTGTTTATTTCCATATTCAAGATGATATTTGAATACTTTTCCGACAATTCCTCATTATGTGAATTACTTATTGATTGAGTTAGTTTAGTTTGGATAAATTTTATTGATATTGACACCAGCGTACATAAACAACCTTGACACCATTCGCCTGCTAGCGCCAGTAATCACGCAACCAGGAATACAGAACCATAGCAGTATGTAGTTCGCAAGCGCGTACGAGTTACTCGAGTTAGTGCGTCCTTGACTCTTTGCAAACATCTGTGATACCAAAGAATCTCCTCGTTGGTGATACTATGATATCAAACTGATGCAAGCAGCAAGCCGCTCAAAAAACTGTAGCCGTACTATTTTGAATGATCTAACCCGCTGTCATCAACATCGAAATAGTTGCAGCAAAGAGTATAGGTTCCAGTATTAAAGTGAATTCAGAGGTTGTTTTAAAGTGAATTAAGAGGTTGTTTTAAAGTGAATTCAGAGGTTATGGACATATTGAAAATAATAGATAAAGAATTCTCGGTATAATTCAAAACGAGACAGAAATTTCAATAAATAATATGAATTTGATTTGAGAACGCTTATATTGACAGTGAGTACCTTCACAATATACCTAATTTTTTGATGCTAGAGATTTGAAATTTGAAATTCAATATGCGAATCACTGCTCTCAGATCTCGTCAATTCAGATTTTCAGCATCAATGACTGCATACTATTATCATTCCCATATGTATGGAGAGTTATATAGAATTATTTTCTGCGCTCTGGTATCAAGATTTCAATGCAAAGTATATTTGATAATGAATGATGACGAACATAAAGAGAAGATATTGAATCAAACCAAGAATATCATATTTGACCATCAGGTAAAGTAAAATCTACAGAAGCATGAAAACATATTCACGATAACATATAACTACAACCAATAAACATAAGAAATTTTAAAAATCTTTTAATGGAACGGTGCTTCTACAATACGATTTATCAAGACATTTCAAATCTATCATGCTATTTTTTTCGTTTTCATTTAATTTTTATACACATCGTATATACATTATTTTTCATGACGTCCTTTTTCGACGAAATATATAACATTTTGAACAATGAAGCTCATCCATCAATCTACAAGTGATCCAATTGAGATATGAGTTCAGCTTTGAAGTTTCACTCCTGAAAATACCCTGATGAGGCTTCTGGATTCTATACAGAGGAGAGGTGTTTGTCTTCTGTTTGGTGACCCTGCACTTAGGAGTTCATTGAACATCGATAAAAAGTTCCCTTTTCACCACGTTTTTTCTTCATTCCGCCACAAAAGATTCCGAGCAGGCAGACTAGACGGGCACATATAATGGCCACCTTTTTAATGTCATATGAAATTGTACAATGAAACAAAACAATGGGTATATAAGTTCAGAAAACTCGTTTTTGAAACTATTTTAACTTGTAGGATTGATTCAATATAAGGGGCAACGCGGCTGCGCTGAAAATATTTTGAATCATTACCCAAGAAAGCAAATTTTCAAAATAATTTTGTTTCGTTATCCATCCATCGAGTTTGGAACACCATGTATGGAGATATCGCTACTTCGTACGAATATTGATTAGAGCCACACGTGTTTGATGTTGCTATATATTGCAAGCTCGCCCACATTTCCTATGCGCTTCAAGAGATTTCATACGTGGAAAGGTGAGGAAAAGTCTGTAGGTTATTCGATTCAGAAAACATTGTAACATCATTATTTTTAAGGACGAACGGATATCTATCGATATATTTGGAAAAATGAGTATGTAGGAATTTTTGGGGTTGCAGATTGGAAATTATTTGTCACAATTTATGATCAAATTGAAAAAATTAAAACGGATATAATTCAACAAAGAATAAGTTACATAAAAGAATAAATATACAAAATATTTTTTAAAACAAGCTTTCATAAAAATGAAATAAAAATAAAAAGCAATATATTTCATTCATAGTTTGATGTGGGTTATTCTGTAAGAGATTCGAAAGCTTGCGGGTACAAATTGGCGATAACGATTTGAAAATATCGATTATAAAAATTAACCAATATTATCGATTCATTAATAATATCGATATTAACGGAATCATCGATAAATTCGATAATTTTTCAACTGTATTACTATAGATATTATTGATAAATCGATAATTTTCAATCCTTTACAAGCTGTTCAGAAAATTGTGTACATGAAAATGGAAAAACTATTGATAGGTAGGTACATGATTCGGGGGTGGGCAATAAGGATTTGGAAATACCGATTATCGGCAATCAAAATGTATCGGTTTATTGATAATATTGGAATAATCGCTATATTATCGATAATCATCGATAATTGGCCCAACACTAGTTATTAATGCATCTGAATAAAAACTCAATTTTAAAAATATTCCTACTATATTCATAATGGTATGAATATTTGATTTCCAAATCTATCATTGCAAGAGCAATGATATTTTTATTCAAATTTTCTTAATGAGATCTTGACAATAAATCTGGTATCTGTATTTCAAGACAAAAACTTTATAGTTCTTGTAAAACGCATGTTTTCATAACAATTCGCGGAAATTTGATATTTCTATGCATATTCCTCAAAATCACTTCCTGATATGTCACTTTATACTTTCATCCCACAAATTCCTAGTTTTTTTCTTTTATCCAATAATTTAAATCGTACAAGTTTTCGATGAACTCCTGATATTTGGTAAGGCTAGGATAGTGGCAAGAAAACGAAACAAAACAAAGAAAACCAAAGAAGCACAAATAAAAACGAGGAAAAGCGAGGAAAACAAAAAGTAAACAAAGAAACACGAAGATAAATAAAGAAATACGAAGGAAACGGAGAAAAACAAAGAGAAACAAAGAAAAACAAAAAAATAGATGAAAACAAAAAAATAGAGGAAAACAAGGAAAATACAAAGAAAAATGAAGAAGAACAAAAAAAATAACAAAGAAAAATAAAGAAAAACAAAGAAAAGCAAAGAAAAACAAAGAAAAACGAAGAAAACCAAAGAAAAAACATAGAATTTAAAGAAAAAAAGAAACGAAGAAAGACAGAGAAAGACAATGAAAACCAAAGAAAACCAGACAGAAACAAGAAATAACAGAAAAAACAGAAAAACTAAGAAAAACAATAATAAAAACAGAAGATCAGAGAGAAACAAAGAAAAAGAGAAAAAAAAATAAAAAAAAAATAAAAACAGAAAAACAAAGAAAAACAGGAAAAGCGAGGAATACCAAAAAAATTAAGAAACACTAAGAAGAACAAAAAATACGAAAAAAATAAATAGAAACAAAGAAAAACAAAAAAAATAGATGAAAACAAAAAAATAGAGGAAAACAAGGAAAAGACAAAGAAAAATGAAGAACACAAAAAAAGAACAAAGAAAAATAAAGAAAAACAAAGAAAAGCAAAGAAAAACAAAGAAAAACGAAGAAAACCAAAGAAAAAAACATAGAATTTAAAAAAAAAGAAACGAAGAAAAACAGAGAAAGACAATAAAAACCAAAGAAAACCAGAGAGAAACAAGAAAGAACAGAAAAAAACAGAAAAACTAAGAAAAACAATAATAAAAACAGAAGATCAGAGAGAAACAAAGAAAAAGAGAAAAAATATATAAAAAAAATAAAAACAGAAAAACAAAGAAAAACAGGAAAAGCGAGGAAAACCAAAAAAATAAAGAAACACTAAGAAGAACAAAAAAATACGAAGAAAACAAAGAGAAACAAAGATAAACAAAGAAAAACAAAAAAAATAGAGGAAAACAAAAAAATAGAGAAAAACAAGAAAAAGACAAAGAATAAGAAAGAAACACAAAGGAAAACAAAGGAAAACCAAGAAAAACAAAACAAACCAAAGAAAACCATAGAAAAACAATAAAAAAACAAAGAAAACAGAAAAACTAAGAAAAACAATAAAATAACAGAACAGAGAAAAAAATAAAAAAAATAAAGAAATTCAGAAAAAATAGAAGAACAAAGAAATTCAGAAAAAAACACAAAGAACAAAAAAATCAAAGTATGAAAACAACAAACAAGAAATTAAAACAAATAACAAAAAGTAAAAAAATGGATAATAAAAAAATCAAACTAAGATAAGAACCAACAAGAAATAAAAACAAATAACTAAAAGTGAAAAAAAAAACAAAATCAAACCAAAAACCACCAAAAATGGAAAAACAATCCCAACGACTGAAGCTACCTGTTTGGACGAATTTTTGGTGACATTGCGGGCGGTTTTAAAGTGGAACCGCCTCAATGCCGACGTGGCGGTGGAGATGAGATCATCGGGCGGCCGGGGAGATTTGGGGGGGCCCGACTGCGAGTTCACGGTCATCCTGGGGCGCGGACTGGAGGGGGCGGGGGGGCAGTGACTGTTCGATGGTGCTGATGATGACGGGGGGCGGGCGCTCGAAACGTTGCTGCCGCCTGACTGCGGACAGCGCTGGTGCTGCAAAAGAGAGAAAATGGGGTGATTAGAGATGAGGCATGCGTGAGGATGGGTGCGATAATGGGGGATGAGTTGAAAATATTTTGCGATCAGGGAACTACGAGGGGATATAATATACAGGGGGTTCTGAAATTGTGCGCAAAATGTTAGGAGGGGGGGGGGACTTTTTTTATACAGGGTTATTCAAATTCGACGCTCACTCATCATTGGGATTTTGAGGACTGTGAGAGACATAAAAGACGTTAAATTGGGGTGAAGTTAAATAATTTCATGCTTTTTATTATATATTATACAGGGTCACTCAGTTTCGTTTTATCGATCTAAAATATTTTCAGCTTTGCGGCGATGCCGCTTCAATCGAAAAGTAGCAACAACTTTGTTATTTCAAATGGAACACCCTGTACTTTGTTACATTCTCGAATTTTCTCTGGAGAGCTGATTTCGTCAATGCGTCATGCTTGGGGTCTAGGGTGAATGATTGCAGAGATATAGGGTGTGAAAAATAGAGTTTTTTCAACTTTAGGAATTTGTTGTGCCGAAATTATCCATTATTGCTCAAAACGGCTTTCATGTTCCTTTCTCAACTTTCCATTTACTATCGATTGATATTAAATTCAAACAAATACAGGGTGGTTCGGAATTTTGACTTTTGCACCACCCTGTATTTGTTTCCATTTAATGTCAGTAGATATTAAATGAATAGTTAAGATAGGGACACGTAAGCCGTTTTGAGCAAAAATGAATAGGTTCGACCAAAAAAATTCTTAAAGCTGAAAAATCTCGATTTTGCACACCTTATATCTCTGTAATCTTTCCCGCTATACCCCAAGTATCTAAAAATGAAATAAAATACAGGGTGTTCCATTTGAAATAACAAAGTTGTTGCTACTTTTCGATAGAAGCGGCAACGCCGCAACGCTGCAACCATTTTAGATCGATGAAACAAAACTGATTACCTAAGAAATCAAATTTTCAGAATAATCCTACGTCCTGTTCTCCAGAAACGTCTAACCTACCATCGACCGTGAGTGAATATAAATATTTGGAAAAATCTGAATTTCAAAATTATAATTTTCATATTTCCTTGCTTCATCACTGAAACTGAGATCACTTTTTCATTGCCACCTCTGATTATACTTAAATTGGCATGGTAAAATTTTTAATTCGACGGTTCTACTTTTGATCTCCTATTTATAATATTGTCTTCACTATACCTCCGGAGTTTCACACCAGGTTGGAGTATTGAAATGAAATATTCATGATGTGCATCAAAACCCTTCTCCACCAATAAGATTCCGGTCCACCCCCCCCACCGCTTCCCCCACTCAAACAATGTTCAGTTTTGACCAAAATTAACCTACATAAGAAAATACATGGCATTTTGGTCTAGAACCCCCATAGCCATCTACTTACATACACTCATAAAATATTGTTAATTAATAGCGAACACATACAGGGTGGTCCAACGAAAACTTACACCTCGATTATACAGCTTTCAAATGAACATGTAGAAAATTCCTCGGATGGATTTTTTATAATGATGTTTATACCTTATATTTAGTATAATTCATACTGTATATAGCTATTCTGTGATTGGGCACCAATTTATAACAAACGCAAGAAAAAATAGTACGAAAGTGTAGAGGGGCCACAATGATTTTATTTTTCTTTTCGAAACTAATTCCGACTTGTATCTCTAGGTGATAGCGTATGTAAATCATCCCTTGCAAGATATTTAATTCGATGTTCAGAATAGTTAATCTTGAATTTGCTAATTCAATGGTAAATTTCGATACGCTAAACCGACTTTTGCGAATATAGGAATAATTAAAGCAATAATTCAAGTTACTATGTGAATCATGGTAATCAGAAGACGAAAGATAAATGGTGAACAGGGAACAGATATAATATATTCTATTTGAAATAAATTAATGAGCATACACCTCATGAAAGATATCATTTGCTTGCCAAACTCTTGATATTTCCCATGACTAATTTTGAGATGAAATCTAGTAATTCACAATTCATAGTAAATCTACGAAAGCGTTAACGCATCTCATTCAGCTGAAATAAACACCTATCTGGCAGATTCCCAACAGGTATACATAACGAAGAGTCTGTTTTCTGACAGCCTAACATATATACATAGTGTTTCTTATATGAACGCTATAGAAAACAAAAGTAAATTATGAATGTTTTTTATAATTTTGCATGAAAAGTTTATTTGTCTTCTAATGCTAGTGGAAAAAGTAGGAATACTACATAGGAAATTTCACAATAATGTTAGTGAAAACTGAAAGATATCGAGAAATAGAGCTATTTTTCAGTCATGGAAATACACTGTATGTCACCAATTTGATATAACACGCTGTCTATACCTCAGAATACACTTTTATATAGTGGTATTCAAGAACTGATAACCCTGTTTATAGAAATTCATATTGTTTGCTGCTCTCAGGAGACAATTTGGTGCTCATAACATATGAGAGGCACTGTTTACTCTTAAAAATCACTTGAATGGCACACCCAGTATACAATGAATAGAATAGAATAGAACTTTTTTCGCAGCAATAACATTACATCAATCAGACACAGTACACAGATGTACTTGTTTCGTTATAGAGACATAACATTATTATTGAAAATACATGAATGTTATTAATTTTGAATGAAATACATTGGAAATTTATATGAGTAATAATAATAGTGGACGTGATAAAAAAAGCGTAAATGGAACCGTATATTGATACTGTAAGTAGACAATATGGCAGAGGTACTTGTTTTTTTATTCATTTTTCAATTATTTTATTGGAATAAACGTAGTAGTTCAAGTCTCTGACTTTGGAGGATATGTTTTTTCAAATCTTTCTTGAAGCGATTGATATTTTGTATAGATTTTATAGATTCAGGAATGTGATTGTAGAGTTTAGGCGCAAAGTAGGTATATGTTCTTTGAGTTACGGTCCTGACCATTAGGGGTGTAGTATAGTGATATCTTTGGCGGGTTTTCCACAAGCGAGTAGTATAATGTTCTAAGATATTTTAGTGGTATAAGTTCTTTAAGTTTTCTAAATTTGAATAAAATGGTCCTCAATTTATTCACACATTTTATGTGGAAGTCCCATTTCAAATGGGTGTCAAGAATTATTCCTAAGTATTTTATTTTATTTTCAGGATAAATATGGAAGGGTGTGTCAGTTCTTATTGTTAGTTGTTCGAATGGGGGAGCTCCAGCTGCATTGAAACAGAATGGTAGATAATGTGTTGTATCAATATTAACTGTTAGCAACTTTTTATCCAGCCAACATTTGATAAGTGAGAGCTCTGTTTCAACTTTAATTTTGAGGGGAATTCCAGTCATCTGCTTTATAAAATATTGCTGTATCATCTGCGAATCCAACTATGTTTCCGTTGCCCAATGGGAGAATTCCATTAATATAGATATTGAATAGCGTTGGTCCTAGCACGGATCCTTGAGGTACTCCACAGTCGATCACTTTATCACTGCTCAATATGAATGAATAGACATTCCAAAAATAAAGCGTGTACTTAATGAATTTATTTCTCAAGTGCGAGACATTGAAATTTGTTAATTAGCTCTCTTCTACGACTCGAAATCTGATTTAATTTTCGTGTATTTAGGTAAATACGTATTTCTAATGTTCGTAATGTTAATGACGCAATTTTGCTGTGAATGTTATTTTCTTCGAAAAAGCCGGCCGGGAAATTTGCAGATAGTCATTCAGAATTCTCTGGAAAATGAGTGCCTGCTTCATAGCTCATAATGCGATTTTCCTTTCGCCTTTGTGAGCCTTCGTCATTTCTCTGTGGAAAATTCTCTGACGACCACTCAAGGATACATCATTTAATCTGAAGCAGTCAAGAATCGTTCGTGTGTGCCCATATAATGTGGTTTTGATTGTGAAATTATAATTGCGGATCCATATCAAATGATACATTGATTATCAGACGCATTTTCTTTGATTTTCCCAAGCGAATCTGTAAAGCATCACGAGCATCAGAAACAGACGAACATCAGAAGCAAAATTGGAAAATGTTCAAATGTTCTACGCATTGTTGACGAATACTGCGAACTGACTCAAATCTCAGTGCATTCATTCCATTCCGATGCTGATGATGATTTTTTTTATCCATACAAAAATTATTTGCCTGTCTATCATTATTATCAGAAACTTTAATTCACCAAGACCTTGCAGGCTCTCAGTGGAAAATGCGAAAAGTCAGATCCAAATATCGCAAAAGTATATTTGAGAGTTTTCCTACGACCACGTATGAAAACGTCGATAATCACACTGTTTTGTTATTCAGAAAGTAGCTCATATCACCATGGTATTGTTTATTTGAAAGAAAAAAATCACAAGTGTTGATATGAAAAATATCACAACGGTCGCATAAATTGATAGAAATAATTAGGTATATTTTCAAGGTACTCACTGTCAATATAAGCGTTCTCAAATCAAATTCATATTATTCATTGAAATTTCTGTCTCGTTTTGAATTGTACCGAGAATTCTTTATCTATTAATTTCAATGTGTTTGATACATAACCTCTGAATTCACTTTAAAACTGGAACCTATACTCTTTGCTGCAACTATTTCGATGTTGATGACAGCGGGTTAGATCATTCAAAATAGTACGGCTACAGTTTTATGCGCGGCTTGCTGCTTGCATCAGTTTGATATCACAGTATCACCAACTAGAAGATTCTTTGGTATCACAGATGTTCGCAAGGAGTAAAGGACGCACTAACTCGAGTAACTCGTATGCGCTTGCGCACTACATACTTCTATGGTTCTGTATTCCTGGTTGCGTGATTACTGGCGCTAGCAGGCGTATGGTGTCAAGGTTGTTTATGTACGCTGGTGTCAATATCAATAAAATTTGTCCAAACTAAACTAACTCAATCGATCAGTAATTCACATAATGAGGAATTGTCGGAGAAGTATTGAAATATCATCTTGAATATGGAAATAAACAGTACTTGAAATTGAATCAAAATCACCTGAAATTCTAGAGACCGCTCAAGTTACATTTTAGACAAGACCCCCCGCGAAATGAAAGTATTCGGAGTCGTAGGAACAATAGTGTACAAAACTCGTTGGAAAGTGAATTTCCTTCACTTGCTACGTTTCCGCACTCACCGCTACGCGGCTAGTGCTAAACGACTACTCGTGTGAAATATGTCACTTTCCACACTGGTTGTGTAATATACTATTAATGATAGCGGTCACAGAGCTAGCTTATTGGCCCTCATCAGTGCAGGGTAGTTATCCGAGTAGAGACCGTGAGATCTCCACTCGAAGCGTTGCCTGTCCCAATGCATTTTCGTCGCGTCTATTTGACCGAACTGAGCCGATTTCCAAAAGACAATTGGAAGTGGCGACACCATGCGGCAGAAAGAAACAATCCAGGAATAAATCTCTCAAGTAACAGAACTTGGAAGTGGCTGATAGCTCGACTAAGCTAATAAATGAAAAATGGAAAAGCCATAAATTGGACAAAAATGTTAGAAAGAGAAAATAGTCTATCCAATTAGAATATCAAACATAGTTTGAAATGAATGTCTGGTAGACTACGAGCAGAAAATTCAATGTTCTGCGTGGTATTTACCAGGAAAGTAGTTGTTTTCTGCTCGTAGTCTACCAGACATTCATTTCAAACTATGTTTGATATTTTGATTGGATAGACTATTTTCCTCGCTATTTTCTCTTTCAAAATTTTTGTCCAATTTGTGGCTTTTCCATTTTTTCACATTGGTTAGTTTTGTACCGTGTGGTTCTGAATTATCAATATTTTCATAGATATACTTCTGTTATCGCTACTCTTTCTAGCTCTTCTTTTTACTGTCTTTCATTTTCTCTCTCTTTCCCTCTATAACAATATCGATTAAGACTCAAATATAGCAACCGTTTATGAAAGTCTTGACTTTTTATCGATAACGTATTATCAGCGTCATGTAGTCATCAGAATATGAAAATAGGTGAAATTTGGTTATATTCAAGGGAAACTGTGATATTTCATGAACATCGACCAATCATAACAAATGGCACTTCATCGATCGACCCCGATTCAATTAATGTCACCATTAGTGTCGTTAATGAAGCAAATCCATAGACACGAAATCCTTCTTGTGTAGACAATGTCATAGCCTACGGGATACACGAACGTAGATTGTTTTCATTAATGCAGGGACGGCCTGATCAGCCCAAGGGCAGAATGAAAAACAAAAGAAATCCGAACAAGGCCAGTAGAAAGAAAATATATAAATACAGTTATAGTTACTTCTGATTTTGGTACATACATAAATAATATCTGTGAATCCCATCTCAACAATGTTTCTTATAGTCATCTGATTCTGCTTCTGGTATTGAGGCTATCTGATCTATTCATGAACCCTTCAACTGAGGCAATTTATTAGCACATCATATGAATGATCGACAATTATTGTGTTTCATCTTTATTGACTAAGTTCATACTGTTTTGAAATTTGTTTTTACTTCTTGTTCCAGGAACAATAATTGATTGATAGAGTATTGCAGTTTCAGACAAACTGAATGTGATTCTCCTTGAATCTATCTTAAATTACATATTGATGTGAATTGTGAACAAAATGAGTTCAAGAACAGTTCCCTGAGGCACTCATTGAGTAACTTCTCTGAGTTGAATTGGAAAAAATCCATGCAACTCAATACATTTTGCATGCACGATATGATATAAGAAACTGCGACAGAAAAATTACTATTACCTATATTTTTTTCGTGTTTACTGAGTAAAAATATGCAAGAAAATTTCATTTCAATTGGTCTCGGCAGAGTGATCTGATACCTTGAACAATATTCGAGGAATGTGTAAGAGGAAGGCAACGCCTCATATAATAAAATTAATTCCTGTCCTGTCCTTTTCGGATTCCGTTGTCACATAATCATGTTATAAATAAACGTTTTTGTCTTTCTGAGGCTATTCAACTCATTCGTATAAAAAGACGGCTTTGTACATTCACCCATTGTTCATCCACCCTAACTTTAACGAGCTATCGTAATTCGACGAGATTTTCATGCAGTAAAAACGCTAAAGTAATGATCCGAACCTGCCGTATCAATCTACGTTACAGGTATACAAGGCGCGTATTTCCTATCGCCCATTACTCTAATGCTCGATTTATCTTCATTTTCCTCTGAGGAAAGCCAATCTCTCACTGCATGTCATAACTTCACCAGAACATGATTTATATCAACTGTTTCGTTATCTGTATCCGGAAACTTCACAAAACATTAGTGTCTCCTCTGTAATCAGTGATGATTGCAGCATTCATTGAATTTTTTTGTTAAATTAATAATTTTTCATCAAAAAATACAGCGTCATTGAGTCGAGAAATTGAAGTTATCAGATCAGCAACAGATCCTTTCCAATTTGATATAGACCCGTTGCCAAAAAAACTTTCAAGATCAGTTATTGGAGATGAACAATGTCATGAATAGATATTTTCTGTTGGTACAAAGAGAATTTTGGGACACTCTGTTCTAGACAAGCATAAAGTTAACTGGAATGGCATAAACTGTTTTTCGCTGTTTGAGAAAATGTCAATGGATTTCCCTTCAAACATACCAACAAATAGTCCGCAATTAATGAAATAATTCTGACATGTGTGGACCATTCATCAGGCAATTTCCAATACCTAACTTTTCCTCAATAGAGAGACCTTATTGTGGATAGGAAAACATTGCTCAGTCCGAAACTCTGCTTTGAATATTCTTCGACTAACCTAAGTTGATTCATTATGCAGTTCGGTAAATGTTGACTCGTTTGCTATTCAATGTGAAGTCCTGAGCTAACTAATTAAACATTCATGCTTCCTACTCCTGCATTCTTGGTATCGTGAACTACCCAATTTGATAAGCTTCCCTGACTTACGCTCACCTGTCAAGGTGCTCTGAAACAAACAGTATTTGCAGACATGAACTAGAGAATTAACCGTCCCCTCGGGTTTTCATTAATTTGTACCACGAGAGGATGGATCTTTGGATATTGCGGAAAATATTGCCTAAGAATCCATGTCCAAGCCGACAGATATCATACCAGTTAGAAACACAACTTCGAAATGCAGTTTGAAGTGGTCATAAAAATCACCAAATTTGCACAGAGAACGGACCTCAACTGGCGAAAGGAAAGATATGAGCCTTAGAGGACAAAATTTCAGGCTGTTGAAACCTTCTGGTAACACCTCAATCATCTTTCAAGCAGAAGTACATGCCCAGGAGTACCTCGAAAGGGGCACCCAGATAGCCAAGCAGCACCAAAAGCTCTGAAGTCATACCCTTGTTAGTCTCAACTGACTTGAGACAACTGGCAGCGAACAACCAGGTCACTTTGATGTAGGTGCCAGGTCACAAGGGAGTTGAAGGCAACGAGGAAGCAGACAGCCTTGTCAAAGAAGGGCAAATACACAATTTCTCGGCCCAGAACCCTTCTGTGGACTTTCCAAAGCCCACTTGAGAGAAGAGTTCCGACGCTGGGAAGCGGATGAAATGAAATCTCAATGGATTAAAGTGCCAGGACAAAGACAATCGAAAAGGCTAGGTAAGCCTCTCGCCAAGGAAAGCTAAACAGCTTCTCGAGTTGGACAAAAAAGACTCGAAACTGGTAACGGGACTGCTTACTGGACACTTCCCTCTGAGGTATCACTTCAAAAAGATGGACAAATCAGAGAGTGATAGTTGCCGCTACTACAAGAACTTTGCTGAAATTGTAGAACATTTGCTTTGCGAATGCCAAGCGCTTTTCTGCAAAAGGCTCAAGTTCCTGGAAGAGGCCTTCATAACGCTCTTTGACGTCATGAACTTGGCTTTCAGGAAACCGTTAAACTTTGTCTTGAAATTCCGGGCCTGGAATAGATGAAGTGCATGCACAAAATATATTATAAGTCGATGTGCTTGAAAGACTGCACAGCCCTTTACTTGAAACATTTTTTCCTGCCTCGAATAGGGAAGCAACTAGCGTCCACCCTGTGTATATTTATATCGAACTTGATGCCAAACGGCAAACTTCATGTGCTCTCCCGAGTTTGAGATAATTCGTTGTCCTCATAGTTGATGATCCCTATATACAGTGGAAGAAGATCGAGTTGTTATACGGGAATCCTCCAATTAGCAAAGTTCCATAACACCAAAATTGAAGGAGAATAATAACAAGCGAGGAGCTGCTGAATAATAATATTCGTATAATTGAGGAGTGTCTGCAGCCTGGTTGAATATAACTGACTCATTTCCATTTCAGAACATTAAACAATTTCTTTATACACATTTCATGTGGTATGTGAAGTTGAATCCGGTACGTTTGATGACCATTCAATTTTTCCAAACGAGACTCCTGCCACTGCAGATCATATTATATACAGGGTGAGTCAAGCTGAACGCATGGGACTAATATGGCCCTATGGTGACATTTTGTAGATTCTTTCTAGAAATTTCAAAATAGTATGGTACATCCTATTTCCTATTGAATGTTTGAAGATAAAAATAAGTGTGACTTTTTGTAACTGCTGTCATAGTTTTCGTGATTTTCGCACTTTCCTGAAAATGAATCGTGGTAGAATATTATTCGAAATCGATGAATTGAACATTTCAATTTTTGGTAGTATATTTCGGATCTACAGAACTTGTAGGTGTTGATAATGTGGTTATTCAATATTATATAGGGTATTTTGTATTGTAAGATACACTTTCAGTTATTTCGGACTATCATGACTTTGTTAATTCAAATAGTATATTTTGATGATGGTGACAGCTGTTGCCGCTCGAAAAAGACAGTTATCATAATTCATACTTTTCCTCGATTTCTGCTCTTTTTGCTACATGGGGAGATACCGCTCACGAGTGCAAATGCTGTTACTCAATGACAATCCTCGGAAAACGTCAATTGTGTGTTCAAATTCGAAAGCGTCAAAGGCTACTTTGATAACCAGTTGTAGAAAAAATTAATGCAATCGTAACAAAAGTTTTTGTTTATAGGCATAACCATATGATCTTGTTATTCTAGCAATGTTATTTTACCACAATCATATGCTTTGCCATGTTAGAAAAATTATTTTCAGTGTAACTTCAGGAAATTGTAATGCGTGAGTTTCTGAAGGTATTGCTTGGGTTATTAATTGATTGAACTATCAACATAGATTTCGAAATGCTGTTTTTTATTTTGGTTTTAAAGTCTTTATGAAACGCAAATGCGTATCGAAATACCTCTGTTTCGATACGCATTTTTTCATTATTCGGAGGTTGGTACATTCGAAGAATGAAGAAAGAAGATTTTAGAAAGAGAAAATAGTCAATCCAATTAGGATATCAAACATAGTTTGAAATGAATGTCTGGTAGACTACGAGCAGAAAACAACTACTTTCCTGGTAAATACCACGCAGAACATTGAATTTTCTGCTCGTAGTCTACCAGACATTCATTTCAAACTATGTTTGATATTCTAATTGGATATCCTATTTTCTCTTTCTCAAAAATGTTTGTCCAATTTATAGATTTTCCATTTTTTCATTTATTAGCTTAGTCGAGCTCTCATCCACTTCCAAGTTCTGTAACTTGGGAGATTTATTTCTGGAGTGTTTCTTTCTTCTGCCGCATAGTGTCGCCACTTCCAATTGCCTCTTGGAAATCGGCTCAGTGCGGTCAAATAGACGCGACGAAAATGCATTGGGACAGGCAACGCTTCGAGTGGAGATCTTACGGTCTCTACTCGGATAACTACTCTGCACTGATGAGGGCCAATAAGCACGAAACCGGTCTGTAGGTTGTTAAGCGTGCCTGTCTCGATGTGAATTTGTCACGTCTTTGGAAGAAATAAACATTCGCGATCTGCATTCACAGTGTGAATCGTTGCATGGACAACGAGCAGATATAATTCAATGTTCTGTGTGGTATTTACCAGGAAAGTAGTTGTTTTCTGCTCGTAGTCTACCAGACATTCATTTCAAACCATGTTTGATATTTTGATTGGATAGACTATTTTCTTTTTCTAAAATTTTTGTCCAATTTATGGCTTTTCCATTTTTCAAAGTCAGAAGAGTTAGGCCCACCTTACTTATGAGCGATTTTGGATTTGGCGATACTAGCAGTGAAAAACTTTATATTTTGATTGGTAAAGTTCAATTCAGAGTGTGATTTGATTCAAATTGACCAATGGAAACAATTCCATGTCCCATTTTTCACCGCTGGTATCGCAAATCGCAAAAAACAAAATCGCTCAATAGTAAACTGGGCAATACGCTTGTTGCTTGTGCATCAGATTTTAAATATTTCAATATGTCACCATTGTTATCAATCTAAGAAGTTCCTGTTATTTAGCGATATCAGATCAATTTCTTTCAATAAAAGAAAAAATAGTACATGACACGTTTTATAAGACACGTTGTCTTGAGCACTCCCCTCTTCGCTCGGCAAGAATTCAAATCCACATGAATACAAGCATAGCTATTATAATCCACCAATAACAACCATTTACGTTTTGGCGGTAGGTTCGAAATGGTTGGTATCGATAAAGGCGGTATTGACAAAGGTTTATTGACATCAGTGAAGGCAGAGATCATTACTATTATAGAGTTTTTTAAGAAGGAAAATTTGATTGACTAGGAAAGGAAAATTTTAACGCGCTATCGCGCTATATTCATTCAATGAGACTTACCTGACCTGAACGTACTAACCTATCAGTAGATTATTATTTTCAGTAGATTTTTAAGGAAGGGAAAGTCAAACGAAAAAATTTGAATTTGCGCTATTTCAATTCAATGAGACTTACCTGACCTGAACGTACTAACCTATCACTAGATCACTATTTATCGGGACCTTCGAGCACGAGGGAAGAAAATATGATTAAAAAAAGTGCTCTTCAACTACTAGGTCACAAAGTATAGGTTCTACTAAACCTATACTCTTTGACTGGGTGCCCGGTCAGAGATATTAGAGACTTGACTAAAAAAAAAAAGATTCAATGGGAATCGAACCCCCGACGCCAGCTTCTGGAGATGGCATACTACTCTCCTTCCAACTTCCTTTACATGTATTAGACATACTAGCTTCGTTTTTCATCGGACTGTTGTCTCAAATCCTTCGTAACACGCAGGCGCAACTATAATAGTTCTGATTGGTGGATTTTAATCGCTATGCTTGTATTTATGTGGATATGAATTCTTGCCTTCGCTCG
Organism: Chrysomela aeneicollis; assembly: GCA_029955515.1. NCBI lineage: Eukaryota > Metazoa > Arthropoda > Insecta > Coleoptera > Chrysomelidae > Chrysomela > Chrysomela aeneicollis. The sequence goes on along the minus strand of JARUHQ010000009.1, from coordinate 19,582,639 downwards.
TCGTACTCCGAACAACGCGTGCGGCAAAATAGCCTCTTATGAAACTTGTTACATAATATACTATTATAGAATTGTTAGCATCAAATCATAATGCCTCTATGGAGGATCGGACAGTTTTGGTTGGGGAGTTACGTCGATTCAAAGAGTGGATTGATTATTGTGTTCGAGTGGACAGAGCATTTGGCTCGACCGAACACAAAGGTTGGGGGGAAAGGGGCAGAATTTCCATGCTCCAATTACGGCGGCCGACTAGATCCCAACAAAATACATTTTTTTAGGTTATAATCTGAGTTTTACCGTCGGCCTACGTGCGGCGGATTCAGTGGAAATTGGATTTCCGTCGAAATCGTTTTAATAGTTATTGACGAGAAAAAAGCTACATTGCGTTTTCAGGTTCATCAATCATCGCTGATTGAATGTTGAGTGGACTTTTTCATTTTTTATTGTTAATGACGGTGGTGACCTCAGATCCAAACGGAAATATGCTATACAGCAGAAGGGTAAAAAGGAGCTACCACCTTTGTTACATTTTTTCTCAATTTTTGATCTCGGATTTTTCGGTAAAAGAAATGGTTTCTATGAGAAAAATGAGCAAAATATCCCCGAAGTTAAAAATCGGTCCATCCATTCGGAAGTTATGGAGATATAAAAATTTGGAAGATTAAAGAAATTGATTTTACGATTCAGGAATTAGTTTAACGAAACTGAATTCTATGAAGAAAAATAAGGAAAATGGGAACTCGATGGGAGAAATCGGTTCAACCGTTTGGAAGTTCTAGCGATTTGAAGCATCAAAAAAGTTCCAAAGGTTCCCCTTTGATTTCTTTTTTTCTCGGAGAAGAAAAATATTTTTTGACGATTTTGGATTAGTTGATTCGACAAATGGATTCAATGAGAAAAACAATCAGAAAGTTAAAAATCGGTCCATCTATTATGGTGATTTGAAGTATTGGAAGATGAAAAAAAGTTATTGAGGATTTTGGAATTCTCAATAACAAAGCTGAATTCTTTGTTGGGAAAAAAATACGAATGAAAACCCTATGGGAAAAATCAGACAGTTATGGCGCAACACATTGTTCATCAGTATGTATACTACAAAAATTGCATGAATGAACATGGGTCATTTCACTTATTCGTGAATTAAATATATTGCTCTTCACTTAAAATGGTTAAAAATGGTTTGATTTATGATTTGAAGCAGGTTCCTGAGATTGTATCAGTATATAGAGTAATTTCATTGGTGAGGGTCATGATCATGGATATTCATTCTATTCAAGAATTATAATAAAATATGTTTCAAACAATCAATTCGTGTTTCTCCTGTTATTTTATGCGCCTGAATATTTGCCTCTATACGCTCTTATTCACTCATTCGGCTCAGTCTCAAAAAGTCCTACTTTCCATGAGCATTTCGCCTTCTTCTGACGCACCCTGTATATCTGTCCTCACGCATATCTCACGATTCGTTGGGTCAAAGAACTGGTAACACGAGGGGCGCGAAGTTTATGAAACGCCGAGGCCTCCTGTGCCTTCGAGCTGAAAGGGAGTGGATCCTTGACTCGATCTACGGATATATAGGTCGATACCGCTGTAAGGGTCGAAATCCGGAATGTAAGAAAACGGGACTTTCCAAGTAAAGGCATTTTAGAAGTTCAGTAGACTTCGTAGAGGGATTGATTTATGCCGCCATGTGGAGATCTGGGGAACGAGAAAATGCGGCAGCGGAAAATATAATACATTATAGGTATATTGATTGACAATCCCGAAGAATCGTTTGGGTTCAATAACCTATAGTAGGGGAGGTGGTGTTGTATCCGGAAGAGTAATTTCATATCGACTAAAAATCATAACAACAGTTTTTTCCTGATACATTGTATATATAGGCCGTATTTTTTTTGTCGTTCCACTATTGACATACTGAAAACGGTCAATGAAAGACGAAACATCGTATTCAAAATCACAGCACAGAACATCGCAGCAAATTCAAAACAGAGAAGAAAGTTTCTTGAACACATTTCCATATTCCTAAATATAAAGGCACAGAGAAAAGAAAACGGGCCATTGTGGTTTTCCCCGTATATTTTGAAAACGGTTCGTGATGTCTCCGATTTGAAAGCATCATTCCATTGTTTACTGAAATATGCAACTTTTGACAGATCATTTACCGTTTTCGAGATGCCAAAGAAATACGATATGTATACACCTACATGTTCCTAAAAAACATCACTCTGTAGATTCTCACAACCATTTGGTATATCCAATGATTCAAGCCCCAAAGCACACCGTATTCCAAATATGAGCTTCATATCTTCAAAACTGCTGGAGATATGAAGAGAAAACAAAAAAATCTTGTAATTTAATCCATGTTTACATAAAATTTTAGCCACAAAATAAGCCAAAGAATCACCTCCCACCGTATATGATATCCAGAAAAATCCTGTGTAGGTATATCATATATAATGTGTCAATATTGGGCTCATTCTACATAAACTGAAAACAGAGAAAACATTGGCTCATTCAAACACAACAAAGCTCTAGGTTAAGATCAACGGAAGTTTGAATTATCGCACCTTCTGCCAGTAGGAGTACCTCCCACTCCGACTTTCGCTTCTCCTCACCCGACCAATCATAGGCCGCCATGCGAGTGGTAGCCTCTTTCGCATTCGTTTTTTTGACGTCTCGATATGATCCACTACCTACTTGATTTAACTCAGTTTTTTCTTCAGCCAACCGAAAACGAATCCGATATTGTATACGAAACAATGCATGAGTTTCATATTTGAAGTGGAATTTACTAGCGTATAATGGAAAATTGAACTTTTTGTTTTAATAAGATTTCTGAATTGGATATTACACGGGTATACGGGTATCATATTTGGTTTTCGTATTTCCATGCAGATTGAAAGCAGAAATGCCAAAACTTTTGCTCAATAACTAGATCGCCCCAAGTGGATAATTTACATTCTGAAGTGGAAGTTTCGAGTTTCGAAGAATATAAACTATATATACAGGTTTTCTCATGTTTTCGTTTTGTCAAGATATCAGAGAATTGCACAAGTTATGCAATATCGAATGAATGTTTCACATTAGGACACTTTAAAGGAAACAATAACTGAAAACGAAGAAAAATCACCAAGAAAAAAATCAATAGAATAGAAATGAAACAGCCACGAATTGAACGGAATAACAAAATGAAAATTTACTCACGAATTTACCAACTCTAAATTTAAACAAAAAGTTAATAACAATAATAATGCTTTTATTGTCAACAAAAAATGTAAAGAATTTGAATGACAATGAAGACAACGAACCGAAAACAACCACTTTCGGCACTTTCCTAGCTAATGCCACGCAGAATATTGATTCACTAAGGGGATCACGGTTGTAAATTTTCTGTAATTTTAAATTTTCTAATTTAATGTTATCTGTAAAACCTGACTTGTCCCATAGCTATTCAGCTCGTTGGATTAAAAATAAATTGAATTGAATTGGAATGCAGAAATGTATCAGTTCAACCATCATAGGAGTCGCTATCAAATATTCGACCACTCTACTGAAGATTCTATTGAGAACCCCAGCAAGCTGGCTGTTTGTCACCATGAACTTTAATATTCTTTTCTCCAGAGCAGCTAATAGGAAAATTAATCTTAAGGAGAAGGAGGATATGACGGCGGAAAATGTCCGCTTGGAATGCAACAGAGGAATTTTGAAATTGGCATTCTTCATCTTGAGCGACCCTCTAGGTGTGAAGTTTCTTGAATGTGCTCTCCCAATTTTTCCTTAGCTTTTTGATATCTGAACTACCCAGAATTACTGACCACCAATATGGAACACCCTATATACCTACACACTTGCCGAAGCCTATCGGAAATGTGGAAGGAATTTATTTCAGCAAACAATAGAGCGAATTGGATGAGAGCATTAAATTATGAACAATATGATGATTCAACATAAGCACGTTTCAAGTACGTTTGCAGCAGTAGTAGGAATTATTCAGAATTCCGAGACAATGGCAAATTTGCAGAAAATGCAGGTAATACCTTTCATGAAAGCGGCCGTAATCATTTCGGAATTGCCTGTTTTGATGTTATGAAATGAAATATCACAAACAAACGGAATGGTTTAAATCTCCTCTTCAAATTCCAGCCTTTATTTCATCAAAAAACTCTTACACACGCTGCTAATGGAAGCAGAATTGTCATTCTCCGAAAAACAAAATATATATTCATGTTTTGTTCTCGGATTTCATCATGCCTCATAGAATTGCGAATCAAACTGATGAATTCGAATGGTCCAAGGATTTCAGCTGAACCATCATAATGACTGGTTGAATTTTCCTGAAAGATAATATAGATTGAGATTTAGTTAAGTAACGATAGGTAGGAGATCATTATCATTTCACAGATGAATTCCCTGGATAACCTCATTTCAACTGTAACTTCATCAAGTTCCTTGGCAGGTTGAGACTAGTTCAAAGTTAACTTGCATGTTATGGATTTATTTTCACAACAATAGTCTCTTATTATACAGTCCACTACCGAGCCAGTGATAGATTATCAAAATGTCAACATCATTTCAAATCAAATTTATTCAGTTCCTTAATTATACATTCCTCTTTTTTTCACATTAGATTTTATTTCAAAGAAGTGGAGACAGACAACAATCACTCTGAGTAACCGAATACTTGTTTTAGAACATAGAATGTTAAATTTGTTATCACAGCATAGCTCTATTTATATTCAGTATGTGTGCCATAGGAAATGAACAATACCGGAAAACAAATAACATTACATTGCAGTTCGAGTAAATAGGATTATCATTCTGATGACAGATTGGGTATAACAGATTCAAGATCAATTATTTGTCGAGTTGGTATTATATTTAACAACAGCCACATTCAGTTGGATACAGCGGATGGATCAAAAATTCTTCACGAATTCGGAGATACGTATGCACTGAATTTATTTTTATATCTACGAATAGATTATTTAATTTTGTAAAAATGATATCATTTCGGCGGAGCTTTGACTTTTCATCAATACACCTATAAGTATATGAAAACTGAAATGATAAAACAATAGTTGTATTTGAATCATACATGTAACACATAACTTGTAACTAATAAATGAGATTTCATAGTGTTTCAATAAATTCCCTGAGAGTCACGATTCCTTTTTAGCATATAGCTTATGAGCTTCCACAACCAGGAAAATTTTAAATCCCCTACTGATTTCTTTCATTTCCTTGGATAGAAGGATGTTGAATAATTTCCTTATGTCTCCTGCTGTACATGAGACACAAGCTGAATTTCAATTTTCATTAAATGCAGGAATGTTCGCTAAGATTCCTTAGAGCTATCCGTGTAAATACGATACTCTCTCTTCTGTGAATTACCCTTTTCTAGTGAAAAATACTATAAACGAGCCAAGTCAACACTTTAAATACATAATCAAGCATCTCGACTTCCCAGCAAATCTAGATTTTTCATCAAACAAAATGAAAACTTCTTCATAGTGTTGAAGAATTGACTGACATAGTTGTGAATAAAGTTGCATCAACTCCAGAAAAAATATTTTCGAGGATCTTTGATTCACTACATTACATGAATACCGGTTCTCCATGAGGATAAATCTATCGATTGTTCAACTTGACACAATCAGAATAAATGGAGTAGAATATAACATGGTATGATTGATGAGAATTTTCAGATTGATTTGCATTGGCTATCGCGATAGAGGGATGAGATTGAATAATACTTCCTGAACAAGGTCGCAAGTCTATAATCAAGAACACCTGAAAGCTATGGTGTTAGTAATTCTCAAAAGTACGCTATATGCCTTAACCGACACCAGTTGACATTTGGGATTTGATAGACGGATGTTTTATAGTTAGCATGATTAACTTGATAACCTTTTGAACTTCCGAGAGGGAAAACTGAACATGATATGTGTGGTTTTCGATTACAGTATAACAATCTACTTTGCAAGCTCTACTAGACACCCTCGAGATGTTTGTTAACAGGGTATTTTGGGGAGCAGTTTCATGGGTATTCCAATGATCATTGATCCCAACATAAAAGTTCTCTTGAATTCATCTCGGATGGGTTTTATGGAAAACGCTCATGAAATCTCCTGAAACGATTGTTATATGTATATCTAAGATTTATAGATGAAATGCCTATTAACTTACTTCAGTGAATAACAATGAATGTTCTTTCCTTCGTGGACGAATTATGCTGATATCATATTTAACCCTCTATTGCATGAATTAATTTAAATTTTCAAAATTGTTTGAGAAAATCACAATTTGACTTTTTTGGTTGAAGAAGTGAGAAAATATCAGAATCAATTTTTTTTTTCTCAAAAATACCCGATTTTTTCAACTTTTTTTTCTTGTTCCCGTAAGGGAACATTATGCATGTACATTTGAAAGAGGGGAGGAAAATTTAGCTTTGCAAGTTATAACCGAATTGAAGTGAAAAACGAAAGCGATACTTTTATTGGTGAAATTGCACAAAACAATTTTGTTTTGAATTAAAACATAGGTGAACAAGACACTTCTGGCATTTCACACGTGATTTTCCCTTACAGCCAAGATATTTGCATCTTTCCCTCTCTACTGTCCATTCTGGCGTCTGGTGGTGGGTTGTCTGATGATTGACATCCAAATAATCACTCCTACAAATCTTTGTATTTCTTCGATACCGATACATATCGGTCTATTGGGTCGAATCTGGGCACTGTATATACAAGTCTGACGAACCACTTCAGTGAAAAAATCTCTGGATAAAAAATAAGAAAATAATTTGTATGGCGTATTTAGTCTCAAAATTTCTTCTGATAGTAATTCACTTCCTTCAAAATGTATGTCTTCCTCATTCTTCTCTCTCATTGACTTCTTCCATTTCTGTTTTGGTCTTACAGTTTTCGCAGATTTTTTATGAGTTTGAGTTTGGGGTGCTTGACTTGTCAAATGTATGAGAGGGGAATATCGTCTTCTTCAGAAAAGTCATCATCATCCTCATTTTCAACGTTGTTCCTGAATCCTTGCACCAATAATTGTTCAGCATGCGTTTCATCATCATCTGATAGTTCACTATCATCACTATCAGAAGGAATTTCTCGAGCCCTGAACTTTTGCGTAGGTATTTTATGTCCATAAAATATTTTTGGATCCATTGCCTGAAAGAAAATCGTCGCATTCAGTATCGAGCTATATCCATACATTTGTGTTCTTGGTGCATAATGTTCCCGAGCGGGCACAATAATAAATGGTAGAATATTTTGCGAAACTTCATGTGATATTATCCTTCTGAATAGTTAGACATGTATTACATAGACATATGTACCCTATCTGTATTCTCAAAAGAATTTCACTCACCTTTTTTCACTCGAAAAACATCAAAACACGAGAGCGTTGAGGAAACGTAACCTCTGATATATAAACAAACGAATTATACACACTCTGAAGCAAGAAATAACGTCTGGGAGAAGGGGGCTCTCGCCAAATCATGTTGTTATGTTCCCAGGAAGGCACTCCATGCGTACAGCGGAAGAATAAAGCATAGCAGAATCATTAGAAATTTTTGAAGTTTGAGTTCCTTTTTGGGCACATAATGCAATAGAGGGATAATAGCTACCTACATATTGAAATAGAGTCGAAATAAGTACAAAATGATGATTCATTGTAAAAGCCGAGAGCTATTCATAAACTTGATAGCTATGTGAAATCACCGTTTTATTCAAGAGTTTTATTGAACTATCTAGGAAATCTGTGGAGATGTAGAAATGTTTTAAGAATTTGGCATGACAGATGTCTTTCTAAAGGATTCATAGGATACATGGATATTTGTTTAGACTTTAGATGATGCTATGAGCGTTGTCGTGGAAGTAAATATCGAAGTTTTTTTTCCATGTAGGTATCGTGCTCACTGGAAATATATCACCGAATCTCCCAACTGAATCTAGAAAACACCTTGTGAAACATATCCTTAAATACTCGAAAGGCATATACCGTTAAATTTGCAGGGTTATGTGAACATGCGATAGACCCACTAACTACCCAAAACAAATTCATTTTTGCGTTAATGTATTGAAACATGTTAGGGCCGTTTTCGAAGCCATTAAGAATTAATCGTGATAATAAATCCTCGAGTCTTCGTTGAAAATTGGCTCGGTTACGTCTCAAGAGATATCCGTTTTCCTCAAACTTAATCTCCCAGCCTTTCCCACCCGAAATCCGTTCTGGCATTATTATCGATTTATTGTCATCGTTAAAAACCATAATATTGCTGCCATTCCACAGATACCAGATAGACATTAACGACATATTACCAACGCAATTGAATTATGTTGTTGCCAAATCTTCTGAGGGAACGTATAAAAAGAACATCTCTTCAGTGGCTACAATCAGAAATTAAAGTATCTGAACGATAATATAGCTCAGAGTCGACTCAGAGCTTAAAGACTTTCTCTTATCCTCCAAATCATTTTGATTGGCCAATAAATACCCAGCCAAGCTATCATCGATCCGGATCCGCTTTGCTCTAATACTTCTTTATTATGAGGCTTCTTATAATCTTTGGATTTGGGCTCTGGTCAGATTAATACTCGTGAAACGGTTCTCTCCATCTGGCAAAAACTGAAATCATTCAATCCAGATATAAAAATGGATTTGTCTACTAAAAGCGCATTGGCCGTCAGATTAAAAAACTTTCAGCTGAAAGTTCTTATTGACTTCCCAAACTTGAGAAATATTATGATGCAAGGAAAAGTTGAGATCAAGATGGCGTCTGATTAATTATGACGTAGAGAGACAACTACTCCAGAATAATTCAAAATCGTCGAAGATAGGTATAAGGCAAGGTGGATATAGGATGGTGAAACAGCTTCCTATTAACAAGCACTAGAAATAACTGTAGACCTTTGCCTACTTGATTTCATACCGTAGTAATATTTCCTGAAGTTATCAGAGATGGCGCCATACCTTGTGTCGGTAAAACAAAAACTGTGCTTTTGTCAGTGCCATCTGTTATGGGAGTAAAAATACCGATAAGAGTAAAAATATTGATAATTGATAAAGATTCACTTAAAATATGCTGTTTCAAAGTCGTTACAATTCACGCCTGTCAGATTGGAACCACAGAAATACATAAGCTACATAAATCTTCCTTGAAATTCGATCTTTCCGCCAACTTCATTCAAATCGTGGAAATATGACTACCTTCTCAAACGGTCTACAAGTTTTTCGCAGAAACAATTGGAGAGCTGTATGGTATTTCATGTCCAAGGTGGATATGATATGGTGTAACCAGTCCCATCGAAAGACACTAGAAATATTTGTAGACTTCTGCCTACTTGATTTTGTTGAATTTCAGATATCTGAGGATATAATTACCACTTTTAGATTTAAGTTAAATGCCTATATCTTATCGACGTTCATTCTTGGGTAGGTATTATTGTGTATCCAATCAATTAACGTAGCTATATCATCTCGAAAACTGATAATTCGTGAAAAACTTGAATAACCAGGATCGGCATAGTGAGTGAAAATTGGGGTTAGGTACCTATGTGCGGATGAACGTTTAAATTTGTCCAAACACTGATTGAACAGTGGAAAAGAGCTTCTTGAACTTGTAGACATTATAGGTATTTTGATATCGCATATTATACCTAACATATTTTTACATTTTTTCACCAATTTCGATCCAAGGAAAATTAATTCAGTAGTAAGAATGTGAACCAAGATTTGAAGAAATATAATAACCATACATTGTGCTGAGTCAGATTATCTCTCACATTGTATACCTACATAGAGTTGTGAATGATATATTTTATATTTTTCAGTAGTTTGAAACCAGAGGAATACAACTTTATTGCGAGGTAAACTGGTGGACAAGTTCAGAAATAATCTCTACGAATAGGGGGAAAGGTTGTCAAGAAGAAGGTCTGCAAGTGATGATATGATTGATGAGAGCCCCAATAAGAGAACGGAAGTTGAGGATGATTCTCATTTCAAGAAATCGATATAATTCCTCTAATTTGATAAAATTCTTGATACAAAACAAACTACAGCTGAAACTGAAAATCTGATTCTTTTTGTTCAAGAAAAATACGAGTCGTTGAGAGATTATGATTGTCTTGATTTGAATATTTTGTGTTATCAATCTGAAATATTGTATTATTCTCACGAAGAACTCCATTCATTTACGATTCAAGAAATCTATAACATTGGTATGAGTGTATTTAGTTGGAAACATAATAGTCTTGAATTGAGCAGATATTTATTCCATCAGTATATATAAACAAGCCATACTCTTGAACCAAAGCATATCAAATCAAATTAAGTAATTCTTTTTATGTGTGTAGGAGGTGAGTTCCCCAACTCCGACGTTCGATAAAATAAAGAATTTTGATGGAGAGAAGTTAAGCAGGTGTCGAAAAATATGGAAACTAGATGAAATCCCTTGGAGCTACGAAACAATAATTGAAAAGCAATCACACCTACTCCGCCAACTCTCGTGAAATATTTCGAGGACGAGCTGCAATAAATTCTTTGTACATTTCCGGCTGCTGATTCAGCACGAATCGAAAGTTTCAGCGTTGTTTCAAAGCGGCACGAGTGGTATGGAAGCGAACGGAGGCACAGCCAAGCGAACTTTCCAGCCATGATATTTTTGAGAGAGCGTTAGTTCCTCACGCTGGAATATCTTTCAGAGTTGATGCATAGTTCGAATCGAATCGGGAACTTCAATCACTGAATATACGGGGATTATTCGTATTCTTCGAAGCGCTGCTAGATTCTGAGGATCGAGAAATATACGTTGGCACGGGAATAAAAAGGAAATGGTCCTTAATGGGCGGCCCTGTATTTTTTTTAATATGGCTAAAATGCTGAGAGTTGCAGTTGTACTAAGAAAATTAGGTTACTGACTCACTGTAGATTGTTTTTTGAACATCTCGCTTGGACTTTGTTTTCAATACGAATGAAATTAATTACTGAAAAAATGGTAAAGCCATAAATTGGATGAAAATTTTGAAAGAGAAAACAGTCCAATTTATGGCTTTTCCATTTTTTCATTTATTAGCTTAGTCGAGCTCTCAGCCACTTCCAAGTTCTGTAACTTGGGAGGTTTGTTTCTGGAGTGTTTCTTTCTTCTGCCGCATGGTGTTGCCACTTCCAACTGTCTCTTGGAACGCGGCTCAGTGCGTTCAAATAGACGCGATGAAAATGCATTGGGACAGGCAACGCTATGAGTGGAGATCTCACCGTTTCTACTCGTATAACTACCCTGCTCTGATGAAGGTCAATAAGCCCGAAACCGGTCTGTAGGTTGTTAAGCGTGCTTGTGCCGATGTGGATTTGTCCCGTCTAGGAAGAAAGAAACATTTGCGATTTACATTCACAGTGTGAATCGTTGCATGGACAACGAGCAGATATTATTTAATGTTCTGCGTGATATTTACCAGGAAAGTAGATGTTTTCTGCTCGTAGTCTACCAGACATTCATTTCAAACTAGGTTTGATATTTCAATTGGATAGACTATTTTATCTTTCAAAATGAATTACTGTAATCAATAATCTTTTGAATATATGATTTATCGAAACAAATACACGAAGCAATCGAAAAGTATCTGAAAAGTGTTTTTCTATTTTGGTTCTATAATGAAATCATTATGAAACGCAAATGCGTTGCATTTTATATTATTCGGAGGTTGGTACAATCGAACAGTCAAATGAAAATCAGCAGAGTAAGGCCCAGCTTACTCCTGACCGATTTTGGATTTGGTGATACTAGCAGTGAAAAACTGAAGGTTTGTTATTGAGTGTAATTTGATTCAAATCGACGAATAAAAACATCAACAACATTGAGTTTTTCACCGTTGGTATCGCAAAAAACAAAATCGCTCAACAGTAAACTGCAAAATAGAAGAATTTGTTTATGACTATTTTAACCGCCAACTCAGTTGCACAGCAACCCTCGTAAGTTTGAGACTTGCATGATTCAGGAAGAAGTTGTTACTATAATAACAAAAACAGTTGGTTTCTAAAACAGCGATCAGAAAAGGGGCTGGATAAAGCTCTTACTACCCAATTTCCGGACTTGACCAGCAAATAGTACATTTTACTCCGTATGTAATTCAAGTATTGGCTTTCTCAATCTTTACGATCTTCCGGTATTTTCAACTTTTCCTACTAGACATATTATCTTTCAAAAATCGGACTAAAACATAACGATAATCACATGATAACTCCTCATTATGAATATATAAACTATGAGAATTTTCGAATTTTTCAGGATTGAAATTTCTAGAGATGCATTTTTAAGTACTAGTGCCCAATAAGATTTCTAATTTTAAGCTAAGAAATGGTTGAAAAAAATAGTATAGAAACTCATTATAAAAATTCTCCCAGATTGACGAAGAAACAGAAAATATAATATAGGATATTGTATATTAAATACCAAGTTCATGTCCAGTTCCTATCTAATTGGAAATTAACGTCACTGACCATATTTCAAAACGACTGGATGGTAGATTTTATCTTTATTTCCAAAATTATATTTGAATGAAAACTTTAAACGAACGGGTTTCGTGGTAAACCCAGTATATCAAAGTTCTTTCAATGAGGAAGTGTTTTGGTTTCCGATTATCACACTTTTTGCTCATTTTCTCTATTTCAATTCCGCTCTTTCGGTATTTGCTGTGAAATTGCTAGATCGAAAACAAAGGAGGAAATTGCAACCAAAAATTGAGTCACTGGACAGAGTGACAAAGATAAATTGAGAAACAAATGAACATACAATTTCTGACATTATTTGTGATTTTTTCAGAACTGACAAATATAGCATAGTCAATTAGGCTTATTCCATACAAATCAAAAATGTCTTGAAAAGCCCTAGAATAAAAGTATACCAATACAAGAATGTTATAAAAAATAAAAAAATAAACAAAATAATGGCCTAAAGAACACTATGAACTTGTATCAATGGGAGTTTTTAACAAGAATCAAAGCATATATACCGGATGTCCACCTATCACGATATCGAGAAGCCTAGAAATTGAAATTATTTTCATATAGACAGGTTGTTTTTTGGACGTTGGACTAAATTAATCATGTTTTTTACTTCTTAATTTTATTGCATTGTTAGATTGATAATAAAGTAACGGTTCATGAATAAAATCTGTCAAATACATAATATTTTCCACAGATTTTGGTCATTTTAAATGAATGGAGATATTATCTTGAATCGATTAACATTTTGCTTCATCTGAAAGATTTTGCACAGAAATTGCATCCTATATACTCACCATGCTTAATTCTTTCTTTAGTATTATCAATGAAATAATACATTATGTGTATTGAATTCCAAGAATGAATTATTCGGGACCGAAATATGCATTGTAAAAGTCATAATCCTGATAATAGATTTACCTTGAAAGTATAACGGTCTAAGTATATGAAAATACCTATTCAATAAGTTCATTCTAAAATAATAATTTCCCAATGAGTAAACGTATAGATGGATATAAATGTTCGTTTTTCCTTTCAATGGAGGAATTATTTTTAATGTGATAGCATCGGATGTTCCAACGGTTTGTACAAATCATTCATTCGATCCTCCATTTTGGTATTATGTGAGGATTATCAATCATCTCATAATGATCCCCTTTCTAACATCTTCCAGAACACGCAACAAAAACTAAACTCTTGAACTAAAACTTGAACTTTTGCTGGTATTTGAAAGAGGTCCATGTCAGATCAAAGTAGACTGGAATAATGATGGGAGAATGAGAAAAGCACAACTTTTAATAATATTTCGCCTCCATTCGTTAACGTCATTAGAAGTAGTATATTTCCTCTTCCATGTCCTTTTAACACGGATCGCAGCAACCTTTTACATTTCACTTGAATATGAGTAAGTTAAACCAATCTTTATAATAATAGATCTTATAGGTCACGGCCAACGATCAGAAAATACCTAAAAGACCAGCAACGAAATAATACACTAAACAGTACTGACAACTGACACATTCCAAGTTTGATCCATCATCACTGCTACTTTTTTTTCATGCCTGTATGATAGACTCAATTCCTTTAATATATCGAAGATTTCCAAGACTGTGGTTCAAATGTTGAAAAATAAAAATCATCCAATAAAGTTCAAAAACATATAGGAAACTACTGATATTGTCATCACAGTTGCCGAAATTTTGAATATTACTCTTGTTTTGTGGGATAATTTTTGTATTTCAGTACACGTAATGCAGAAATATGTGTTTCTATTGATATCTTCTGTAAGTAGAACGATACCCTGCAAACAGCGAAAGCTGTAAAAGCTATGTTTAGTTGGAAAATACCAAAGGCATAATGCCCTCTTTCGAAATAACAAAAGCTTGTCGACTATGTTGTAAACGCAAACGTATTTAGTTTTCCACTGAAATTGTAAAAACAAACTAAGGGTTGTCTCGAATGAAAATCGGAACAAAGTGATTGGTACTTCGCTTGTGAAACGTTTTCTACGATCCAGCATCACTGATCAAAGTTGAACAGAAAAAGCAAACAAAGGTTCTGGTACGTCAATACGGAGTCAAAGAGGCGTTTTTATCACGAACGAGCTCACTTTCTTTGAAGAAGGATATTTTTTCTTGAAATTTTCGATATTCGATTGTGCTTCATGGGACCATTGAGCTGGATACAATTAGCTCGTATAATGTGCGTGGAACTTCCAGTTAGAACTTGACAAAGTTTTCTAGGTTATTCGATCAATAACTTTGTTTGTTCAATTCTTTGAACATGACGTTGCCGATCTATAACTTATCATACCTAGCAACTCATATTGTTCACCTAACCTTTCAATAGACTCTTTTTAGTGATTGATATCGTTATTGATAAAGCCCTATATGGGCCTGATCGATTCGTTTATTGCAGACTGCGATAACCGATTTAATCCCCACAGGATTTGAAATGCTGTAGGATAATGACTTAATTGATTTAGTTGGCCCAATTTCAACGATATCAATGTTCACTCATGATGCTTCACGGTGATTGTCATATTAGATTAGATTGTCATTGATTGTCATATTAGACATGTACCTAGTATCCACGTTTTAATGACGTAGGTAGGTATCGACGATTTTTGTTGGAAATCTCTTGTTATCTATAAAATCGAGAAATGAAAATTCACAAAAGCTTCCGACGCAGTTTTTACTTGATAAATTACAACGTGCATATAATTCTCGTATTAAATCAAATCTTTCTTTCATCAGCACATGTTAATTGAACAGTTTTCAACACATTTTCACAAAAAATTCACGTATAAACTAAACAAAAATCATCCTTCTTAATTGCGACACTTTCATTGTGTCACAAAATCAGTATCGCCTATCAAAAATCATAATTTCTCACATATTTGTTAGTTCGCAGGTGGATTTTTTGTGAACATTTGTTGAAATATGCAAACATGTTGAGATATATAAGCTCACCTTAATTAACATGCATAGAGCATACACTGATAAAATTGTGACACAAGGGGATATTTTCTATGTTAGCAAAAAGAAGATAAAAAACATTTTAAAAACCTGCAGAATGAAGAATTCGAACCGAACTCAATAAAATTTTCACAGGGGCTTGAGCAATAAAAAATTTTCCGCCGAAAAACTTGATTCCTCTATTTTTAAAAGTTTGTGAAATTCGATCTCTTTCAATGTATGATGAATAAAACATAGGAGAATTGAATATTGAGTCCCAAAATTTAATCGTGAAAAAAAATGTCTGCTGATAATTATAAAGCACTATATTTATTGTTATCAATGATGTCCGGTGAATTTTTGAGAAGGGAACATTATATTGAAAAAAAAAGGGAATATCAGGAACCCAGACTATTGAAAACATTTCAAAATCTGTGAAAGTTTTGAAACTTGGCAGCGTTGCTCTCATCATGTCCTGACTGTAACATTTGACATTACACCACTTCATTTGATACTTGAATGATCGGATATATAAAATGAAAATCCGAAAATAATCCTTTTTATATCGCTTTCCCTCGTGATATTTTGAGAGGAATATAATTTTGGGTCTAAATATTAATGTTTTGGTCCAACTTACATATTCCCTACTGGCAATGTGAGTAGAATTCAAATCACCCTTCATAGGTCTGAATAAAAATCGAAATAGTTTTAAATTTTTATTGCTACGTGTTATATTCATGTTCTGAAGCATCTGTGAAAATTTTATCAAAATATATTAGAGTTATCTTTGCTGTCGGTTTATCAAACAGTTCAGGAACATTCTAATCTTCTGGTGTGTAGAATAGTTAGGTCAAAGGCTTCAGACAGTTATAAGTAGTTGTGAATTTAGTTCTAAAGTTGGTTTAGTATGGGTACTTGCATAATTTATATTAAATTACGTTTTGTCATCGTGTATGCATCAGTACCGACCTTAGATCATTATATATTGCTTACTCTAGATACGGCAACCAGGTTATTTGTTTGGTAGGTACGGGGGTTTTAAAGTACTTAAGCCATTGACTTGTCGCTTCAAAATTTTGACAATGATGGAAATAAGACCTGGTGGCGCTACTCTTCAATTGTTTCAGCAGACAAATCCTTGATTTGGAACAATTGAATTTCAGCTCATTACGTGGGGTTTTCATGTACAACAATAGATGGCGATACTGTCGAAAGATATTTGAAGAATCATGTTCGATACATATTCGCATCAAACCCATTGGAAAATGGCTCCATGAAATTGTTAGAAACCATTAGAAGTCTTTCAGAATCAAATATTCATATTTTCGTATTGACACCTGCAGTAACCTGTAAATTTGGTGTAAATCACGGCTTACTTAGCGAGATTCACCCACGTCATGTCACGTTATACACGTTTTATCGAAGTAGGCGAAATCAAGAGATTTGGGACCAGTCACAGGATAGGAAGTGATTTCACCAGTCTATCTATCCACCTCTATTTTGACGATACACGAGTTAGTTGGACACAAATGACAATTCTTGTGTCGATCGGGTTTGATTTACATAGTTTCCAGTGTTTTTTTCTTCGAGAAATTAATTTGAAAAGTCGCATTTCCAATCAAAATGCCGAATTCCTGTTTGATTTGCAGAAACACATTCTACCAGATCTTGTTCCATAATCCATAGGCGTTATGGATTTGAAAAGAAGTGAGAATAAGAGCTAAAGGTATATTATAAATACTCTAATTGTATTAATTTGAATTATTTGGACATCCAGAGCCTTTGGCAATGTCAAGTACTTCGTGGATGAGTTGCTGTTTTTTTTAGTAAATTGTTTATAAGATAATGAAAAATTAAATATGTGCTGTACCGAAATATCTCAACTGTACGCTACTGTATCATAGTACTTTCTTTCCCTTCACCCCCTCTCATCAATACCCCTCTAATACAAAACGAATACTACTACATGATGCCGTATCCAGCGTAAAAGCAATATGATCTAAGGTACCTACCAATAAATTGAAGCATGATTTCTACTCACGTTTTCTATGGGCTGGTGCAAAGGGGATGTCTGACTTTCTGGGGGTGTCGGTCTCTGTCGCAGTCGGGCAAGGGCAGTTCTCAAACCTTCCGTTATAGAGTTTATTTCTCCATCTCCGCTGAAACATATTTTATTTCACTGTTGTGAACGGGAGAATCAAACAAAATTATTACATTTGGCTAAATTGAGAACGAGAATCGAATCCGCAGAAACATCAGCTTTGATTATTGCAAAAATATAACACTGAAACTCACTTTGTAAACGTTAGAATACGACCAGTGTCAGGGTTTAATGGGTTTCGATACGATTTTTTTTTGAGTTCCAAATCCATACAAAAGAAAATGAGTAACCTTCAAATATTCGATTTTCACTTGAGAATGGAACATCTAACTTCCAATGGAATTGGAAACTTAATACGAACAAAAAGCCACGAATTGTAGAAAGTATAAAACATCTAAGATTTCAAAAAAGGCAGATAACGAGCAGCAAACAGTTTTCTGTCTAATGCCACGCAGATCATTGAATTATTTCTAATATTGGAAATTCGGTCAAACCAATTCTGAATTTTATTAATTATACTTATGATTTACATTCAAAAAATGTTGCTGAACGTTTATAATTATTGTTCACTATATATTCCTGAATATGGGTAACCATATTATACCATAAAAGCTTTTTATGTTTTTATATGTATAAAATGCCACCGTTGTAAACTGCCGTTTTATTGAGGAGTAAATTTGAGTTACCTCTAGCTTTATGTGCGGGATAATCAAATTAGAAAGTACGAATTTGATGACTTGAAATATATAACGCTTGCACTTGCACTTGGCAATTTTCTTAAATTTAAACCTGGCATACAGCTCAATACCACCATGTATTTGTTCTATCCCAACCAACCATTTTCTTCTTCACATATTGTCGCATTCATTCATCACATTCCAAGGATTTTTCTATTGTTTATGACAATGTCAATGTCAATCTATTTTTTAGATTCTTGAAATTAAAACGTGCAAAAATGTTTTTCTATTTTGGTTGTATAATGAAATCATTATACAACGCAAATGCGTGTCGAAATAGCCTCTATTTCGATATGCATTTTTTATTATTCAGAGATTGGTACAATCGAACTGTCAAATGAAAGTCAGAAGTGTTAGGCCCAGCTTACTTCTGAGCGATTTGGATTTGGTGATATTAGCAATGAAAAACTCAATCTTTTAATTGGTAAATTTCAATTCAGAGTGTAATTTGATTTAAATTTACCAATAAAAACAATTACAACATTGAATTTTTCACCACTGGTATTGCAAAAATCAAAATCGCTCAACTGTAAACTGGGCTTTACGATTGTGCGTCAGATTTTAATTATTTCAATGTCATTATTGTTACCAATCGAAGATGTTTCTCTAAATTATCGATATTGAATCCATTTTTTTCTTCAAATCAATTCAAAATAGAAAAAATTGCATATGACACACGTTTTATAAGACACGTTGTCGCACTTGTTCATTTGGAGCATTCTTCGCATCGCTCGTCGTACTCCAAACAACGCGTGCAAAAAAATAGCGTCTTATAAAACTTGTATCATAATATACTATTTAACACCTGTATCTTTGGAGAAAAATACTATTGTGTTGGCATATTCTCAAACTCAACCGGGGCAGAGACCCTGTATACCCCCAGAATACTCTTACAAATTACTTCATATTCGCATCAACTATCTATCGCTAACGATAATCATATATTCGAAGTTCATGTGTCTGAAACTTTCCTTATGTCGAAATAAATACCATCCAAAGCCTGGCGAACGAACAGTGAAATATGTAATATTTTAGATGTGGGGGATTTCTGCTGCTTTCAGGAATATGGTATAGGCAGCAGAAGCTTTATAGCAAATGAAAGTTTATCGATTCCACATAACACAAACTGATTTCCACTTCAGAAATTGGCTTATGCCAACAACCAAATATGTATAGAATACTTTCGGTGACAAAGTCAGAAAGAAAAAACTCGATACGAGTGAAATTGACTAAGAATCAATATGACGGCACCGCCGTCTTCATGCAAGAGCATCGCGGGTCGCGTGCATGCGGTGGTGCTGCAAAACAATACCGATCGTCAAGCAGCATGCAAACTCGCGCGTCATCAATGTACCATTTGATTTTCAGGCGTAAAATATTTGTTCCTTTCAATGCATATTTCTTTGAGAATTCCTTTCTCTCAAGCTTCGGCCAGTTCACATAAATTCCATAATTTCCTGTAACTTCCTCCATCGCTTCAAGATCGGTCGTGCTATTGCGGCACTACCGCATCTTGATATTTACATCTGACACTGACAGTCCACGACAATCCACGGTGGTTAGTTGGGAGACTGGACTATAGTATTGAATATTCGACATTCAAGTACTCCACTGAATAGTTATGAACCTAAATAAATTTTTGCATCCACAAGACAAAAAAAAACATTCCTTGAAAGTCATAAAATAACTCACTGTTTCAATGAAGTTAATTTCAAATGTGAGAAATACCTAATGCCTACGTGACAACTTGAGAATCAAGACTAATCAAGTCAATAAATAGAATCAAGAATATAAATAGAAATATGAGGTTATGTTATTTGTTTGTACTTCGCAATTTCCACCTTGCGTCTTCAAGTTTGCGGTATTATCACGTTCACAAGATGAAATTTCCTTAAGTATGAATCAATACCTCTCTGACAAACACATCCATCATGCATTTGATATCAAAGTCAGTGTTCATAGGTGACGAAACTGAGTAATCCATAAATTTCGTTTGCTTATATCAATATTGATATAGTATATTACACAACAATAAGTGTGGAAAATGACATATTTCACACGAGTAGTCGTTTAGCACGAGCCGCGTAGTGGTGAGTGCGGAAACGTAACGAGTGAAGGATATGCAATTTCCAACGAGTTTTGTACACTATTTTTCCTACGAGTCCGAATACTTTCATTTCGCGGGAAGTCTTGTCAAAAATGTAACTTGAGCGGTCTCTATAATTTCATATTCAAGATGATATTTGAATATTTCTCTGACAATTCCTCATTATATGAATTACTGATTGATTGAGTTAGTTTAGTTTGGACAAATTTTATTGATATTGACACCAGCGTAATAAACAACCTTGACACCATACGCCTGCTAGCGCCAGTAATCACGCAACCAGGAATACAAAACCATAGAAGTACGTAGTGCCCAAGCGCGTACGAGTTACTCGAGTTAGTGCGTCCTTGACTCCTTGCAAACATCTGTGATACCAAAGAATCTTCTCTTTGGTGCTACTGTGATATCAAACTGATGCAAGCAGCAAGCCGCGCATAAAACTGTAGCCGTACTCTTGAATGATCTCACCCGCTGTCATCAACATCGAAATAGTTGCAGCAAAGAGTATAGGTTCCAGTTTTAAAGTGAATTCCGAGGTTATGTATCAGACACATTGAAATTAATAGATGACGAATTCCCGGTATAATTCGAAACGAGAGAGAAATTTCAATAAATAATATGAATTTGATTTGAGAACGCTTATATATCGACAGTGAGTACCTTCACAATATACCTAATTATTTCTATCAATTCATGCGACCGTTGTGATATTTTTCATATCAACACTTGTGTTTTTTTTCTTTCAAATAAACAATACCATGGTGATATGAGCTACTTTCTGAATAACAAAACAGTGTGATTATTGACGTTTTCATACGGGGTCGTAGGAAAAGTCGATATCGTGTCATTTTATTCAATAACCATAATTATTTTTTTTATTTCGTAGAAATTAATTTTGATGATTCAGCTTGAGCGATCAACTGATGGGAAAGCCATCAGTCAGTCATGTAGTATAAATAGTTCCAGTCACGATAAGTTTCTTATTTTCATCGTCAAATTCGAATTCCAACACGTGTGCTTCCTTATTTCAAATAATAATACCTTGGTGACATGAGCTACTTTTGAAATAACAAAACAGTTGTTTATGACGTTTCATATACCATGTCACAGGAAAATGTCTATTCAAAGTACTATTTCGATGATTATTAACAGCGTTTCCGATATGAAATCAAAGAAATCGTCGATGCTCACTCCTGATGCCTGTTTACTTTCCTTCAAACGTTCGAGCTTCGTTATCGATCAAGAGACTTTCTGATCGTAATCTGAGTCCCAATTGGAAGCTACTCCCGCTGTTTGATGAAACGTTCCCTTTGACGATGATCATTCATTGCTTTTTTACACTTCGCTCCCCATTTTCTAGGTCTCAATGTTTCGTCGATTTCACGTAACTTTTCATTAGGTATAAAGCGCGTTTTTTTTGACAGCGAGAATAAAAACGTCCCTAGTTCAAGTTTCTGAACGAACGATCGTATACTTTATCCGAACCATAACTTTTTTCCTTATTTAACGGCAGCATAAAAGTCCCAATTCCATGGAAATATTTCGTAGTTTATTAATCTGAGGGTTTTCATATTGCCAAGTGCCCAAACTTTGTGATTTCATATCAACAGTGTCTGGGAAAATATATAATAAGCAATATTCTTTATTAATCTTTTCACTTCAGTTCGCCAGTTGCGTATTTGAAATAGATTATAACATTTTTGCTTCAAACATTTTTATTCCTATAACATTTCAATCCGTTGGTCAAAAAGTTGAATTCATTCAACATTTTGTTAAGTAATTAAACTGTTTCTCCTGCTATTTGTATACAGCAAAATATGATATATCAGCAAATAATAACTACTTTTCATTTATCAGCGATTATCATGGATTGTTTTGAGGCAATAACTGAACGGTCTCATTAGATATTAATCATATTTCAGTAAGGCCCTTTAGAACATTCTGACTTTGCATTGCAAAACGAAAGCCCCAATTCAAACAACGCAACAGCAAGAAGTTGCATAAACAGTCAACACCAAACAACACTTTTCACACGATCGAGTAGGCGTTTACGGCCATAGCAGCAGTAGAGATTCAGAATGATCAACACTCGAACTGAATAAAACATAGATTTATCACGTCTCCGAATAATTTTCTCAAAATGATGGGGGTTGGAGAAATCCGATTATAATTTGTTGGGTCGTGCACGCTATGAAATATCCATCTGAGCAATCCTATAGTCATCCCAACTGCGAAAAAAGTTTCTCTCGATATACCATTATGAATGTATACCAGTCTGAAAATGACAATCCATCATTCAAAGTAGATATAGTACTTACTGTACCTCGTAGTGATCTTCATTAATTTACTGACAAGAAATCGCAGGTGATTATTCACAATTCCTTATTGGGATTTTAACTCAAAAACTAATCTGTCCGGGAAAATATTGAAAATTACTTTCAGCAGTTCTTGCAATGTATTCAGAAATATTAACTATCATTAAAAGTGAACTAATCCAAATGAAACTGAATAACTATATCGACAGTTTACATTTGTATACACATTCAAAATACATGATTTGCAAAGTGAATTCACCTCAGAAATGAAATTGAGCACTAACACTTCCGAAGCAATGTTATAAATTATTCAGCGAGTGATAATTGTCATAATGCTGTTCATTGATTAATACTAAATTGAACAACCAACATTCAAATAGTCCTTTTCCCCTCAATGGTCTTTATGATATGACAACAGCGTTTTTTAAGTAAATTGTGATTGATATGTAGGTTAATTCATTTCTTATAGATACACGAATACTTTCGTCTAGAAGATGGTTGAAAAATTCTCTGGATCCTTGGATAATGGTGACACAAGAATGAAATATTTATTAAACATTTCAATGAAGGGTTATGGCTACGAATGATGAAAGCATCGATGGGATACTGAAGACATTTGCTGCTTATAAACATATCCTGATGGGATACACTTTGGTACGAAAAACGAACTAAATAATTGTTTATTCTAGATTCAGTACGATTTCGAAGAAGAGTACCTACTAATAGAGACATCAAAACTTTCCTAGAAAAATCTACTCCGGATCAACTGGATAGTAAAGCGGCGCTATGGCTATCACCATTATATTTTCAATTGAAACTGATCAAAAAATCATCATTGAGGCATTCGAAATTAGAGGCTCTGGAAGAATTTTTGCTTCTTGTTCTATAATCATGAATACCATCAATGAATATAGAAGAAGGGATTACAATAAATCGTTGAATTTTCGTTCAGATCGAGTAAGATTTCTAACAAATAAGTCAGTTAAATCAAGTAGAAGATGTTGCTTGAAGAAAATGTGATGCTTTGAAGTTTCAATTTCATTCGTAATCTTGTTAATATCATGAAAATATAATTGTTAGGCAGACAACAAAAACATGAAACTGGGAAAACAAAAAATTACCAACAATGTAGATCCTCCAGCAAAACATAGAAATCCAAATCATATTATTTCTTGTATTAGCGTTAAGGTTTCTGGTTCCTCATCAATATTGAAATATAATCTCTCGCTCCCGCACACAGTTCAACGAATTTCAGGCAGATTGAAAGTGCTCAGCGAAGCTCCACTTATACCAGGGACTCCACTAATTAGTTCTCATTAATGTTCAATGCCTAGTGGGGGTTATGAGATAATGTGACGTTATGCTATCGTTTTGAATTCTCTTCGTTCTAACCTCAGACCCAGCGATTCAATTTGCGTTTGGATTCGAAAATGACGCATTCGACCTACAGAATAACCTGTGAAAGTTTTTATCACGAGATTGCGCTTTCAAAACAAATAATGTGTTTCGAATCATTCACATTGTCGGCGTTATTAGGCTCCAAGCGAACCGGCAACTTCAACAAAAATCCATTATCTTGTATTCACAGACTCGAAATCATGTTCATGTATACTGGTTATCTAATATTCAGATAATTACAGTCTCAATGGTTTCGAATGCATTCATCGATGACAACAAAGGTCACAAAAGAAATGTGATCGTTGTCAAAGTTTTATCTCATCTAATGAAATTAACTGAACATAGGTAATTTAAAGCTCTGAAGTCATACACTTGTGATTCTAAGCTGACTTGGGACTGTAAATAATCCCTAAGACAACTGGCAGCGAACAACCTGGTCACTTTGATGTGGGTGCCAGGTCATAAGGGAGTTGAAGGCAACGAGGAAGCAGACTGCCTTGCCAAAGAAGGGGCAAATACACAATTTCTCGGCCCAGAACCCTTCTGTGGACTTTCCAAAGCCCACTTGAGATAGGAGTTCCGACGCTGGGAAGCGGATGAAATGTAATCTCACTGGAATAAAGTGCCAGGACAAAGACAAGCGAAAAGGCTAGTGAGCCTCTCGCCAAGGAAAGCTAAACAGCTTCTCGAGTTGGACAAAAAGGCTTGAAACTGGTAACGGGACTCCTCACTGGACACTGCCCACTGAGATATCATCTCAAAAAGATGGGTAAAACAGAGAGTGATAGTTGCCGCTACAGCGAGAACTTCGCTGAAACTGCAGAACATTTGCTTGGCGAATGCCCAGCATTCTTCTGCAAGAGGCTAAAGTTCCTGGAAAGGGCCTTTTTAGAGTCCTCCGACATCAAGAACCTAGCTCCCAGGAAACTGATAAACTTTGCACGAATCCTCGGAATCCCGGGCCTCGAATAGATTAAGGGTTATGCACAAGAGATCTAATAGGTCAAGGTGCTTGAGAGGCTGCAAAGCCTCAACGACCCCTCCTACAATCTACAATCTATAGGTAATTTAAGGTTTCCGTCACGTGATCATCTTCACACAGCTGTCCAAGAACAAAGGTCATATTGTTATCTGAAAGGAAAAAGCACACGTGTCGAAATGAAAAAAATCGCACGGTGGCATGCATGTCACATGTAGGTATATGGATTAACAATTAGGTATATTATAATTGGTACTCACTGGGACCATAAGCGCTTTTGTTATACCACATTCATATTTATTGGATTGTCTGCCTCACTTCGGATTCTAAAGAGATTTCGTAACTAATTTCAATGTTTGCAAGAAAAATAAACGTATCCAATTAAAAATATCAAACACAGTTTGAATTTTGATATCTGGTAGACCACGAGCAGAAAACAACTACTTTCCTGGCAAATACCACGCAGAGCAATCGCATTTCTTTCATTCTAAGATGTGACGAAGTTCACATCGAAGTACACATCAAAATGTGTCAAAGAAATTAGAAAGAAATTATTTCTGGTTTTGGGAAAAGGATAAATAAATATTGGCTCGAAAGAATTGGAACTGGTGATGAAGCCATTTGAATCCCTAAACAGAACTGAACGAATAAAGGGTAGGCTGATGGGGTAGAGGCTTCCTCGCCTCGTTTGTTCATTCCGAACAAATTCTGAAACGGTTCTCGACAGAATACTGAATATTCCGCGAGACCAAATAAAGGGGGGGGGAATGCCATTAGTCCCTTTCGCTTTCACTACTTTCGACCTTTGAATCGGCCATTTAGTACAGGGTGGAGAACTTTTGATACCTACTCTCAATTGTCTTCGCAGAAAAAGTTGTAGTTTTCACACAACATTTATGATTTTTGTGAAAAATGCGTAACACATAATACAACCCAAAGAACCTTTTAATCCGAAGGGAACATGCATATTTTCACCGCAACCAAAATAATTGATGTGATTTTGCCGAGGATTTTGCACTCATTATGCGATTATCTTATTTAGCTTATACCTATTTTGAAATTCCATAAACAACAAGTTGAATATGCAATGCGCAGGCGCATATTTGGTCGTTGTGATTGGTCTATGAGAATCAATTATTGTGGAAGTGAAAATTTGTCATTCGATCTGTCAACATTGAGAAATCAAAGAAAGTCAACTACCTACCATACATTGTTTGTATCCATACTCATCAAGAATACACTAATTATCATATTATACATTCGTCATTCGTTCGTAATTTTCATCGAGGAGCACGTAAAAGACGTATGTATAGTTCCTGAAAACAAAAAAGTTGCACTGGTAACTGCTATATGCATTCTATGCACTATTGGTGCACTTCCACCTAACATATGATATGAAACTTTGGGAGAACGCAAGTACCTTGGAAAGCTTCAAACTGCAGGAAAAATGCGTAGTATCTGGAGCATGTTTTGAAGATCACTAAAAAGTACAAACCTTGTTTGTTATGATTGACATTCACAAACTCCGATTATAATTCAACAAACGGACCAAAACATCAAGACCAGTTTATCTTATCTCCTGAAAACACATCAGTATTTTTCACTACGCAATATGAAAACAATACCGGAGGGAATAAGTCCGATCAACAATAAGAAAATAAAGAAATATCCCGCCACCAAAAACGTAGCGATACATGTACAGGGTGGTCAAATTTCGAGGTTTGTATAGGGTAACTCGGTAACTTAAGGAAAAATATGGAGGTCGCATCCTCTTTCTCTGTTTTTGAGACCAATTCACTGGCTTTAACAAAATTTCTTTTGTTCTCGAGTCATTAACAAAAGCTCGATTTTTCGACTTTTATAGACACATGTGAACATCATGGTTGTTTGTGAAATTGCGAGATAATAACTTTTCCATTCTTGATGCACTTTTTCCCGTATGATACAGTGGCGTCGAGAAAATTAAAAAAAAAGTTGCAATTTCGTGTTATGGCTAATATTTTCAGTTTTTCAAATGGAAATCATAGGTGGCTAAGGTTTGGTTGGAAGTCTTTCAATAGCGAAAATATTATTTCACTAAATCACCTACTTTTTGGGATATTTAATTCATTCCAAATATAGGCGGGTGTTATCTATGACAATTGTTCTGCTTGTTTTCGTCATAATATCAATTAATCGTCATAATAAGAATGCCGTACGAAAAGTTTCGTTATCGAAAATTTACACATACCCGTTCGAACCAAACCAAAGCCAACTATAATTCTCTTTTAGAAAACTACAACTTTAGTCCTTAACACGTAAGTGCCCCTTTTAATTCAGATTTTTTTGGCACCATTGGATTATACAAGAAAAAGTGCCTTCAGAATGTAAAAGTTATTATATCTCATAACTTTACAAACAACCATGATATTCACTTGTGTCTTCAAATCGAGAAATCGAACTTTCGTTTGTAACTCCAAAACAAAAGACGATAGGAAATTTTTGTTTTCACCAGTGATTTTGTGCAACCTCCATTTTTCTGTATCTCATATAGTTACCGAGTTACTTCAAACAAACATCGACATTTTCCCACCCTGTACGAAAATATATTTTTTGAATTTTTTGACTTTTTTCAATCAATATCCATCCCTTCATGTTTGACCAGAAATGACTAATCACTAATTTGTCAGAATCCATTTTTTCGTATCTCCTACATAGTTACCTATAGTCCATTTTAGTTAAGAATACAGCGTTGAAGAGATAGAGAAGGTTTTTCCTCGTTTCTCATTGGTCTAGAAGCCAGACAAGTTCACACAATGTAAAATATTGCGACATCGCAACAATGGAAGTGGTTAGTTGACCGACGGCCGTGTAAAAACAGTGAAATAAAATCCAAAGTTGACGAGATTGAATGTTAAAGTCTTATTTCTATTATATTTACAGTAAGTTTTGTTAATCGAGAATAATCGCCGGACATAAATTTGATTCTCACTAACATCTGGCAGTTTAACCTGTGATCAACAATTTAGTTCACCATTATTCAACTTCTGGATACATCGAAATTTGAATAATAATGGCAATAGAACCAAGAACCAGGTCCTGATGCAATCTGCATGAGTACATATAGTGCCAGCACCAGAAAGAGTCATTGTGGTAAATATGTACGAAGTGTGTTCATCAGACATATAGAACAGGAAAACTCAGTGTCAAGTTTGCAGCAGCTGAGGTAGCTTTTCGAAATCAATCATGTTGAAAGTTATCGCTGAGATGCAGGCTGAAGGCACTGTTGCATCCCAAGGAAGAAGCGAATCCAGAGGGATACTTCTGCAAGCATTGGATGAAGCTGAGTAACAAGCTATTCTTGCAACAGTTCACGCTTTTGTCCATAGAAATGAAATACCAACATTGTGATTATATTGTTATTATATATAATACAAGAAATATTTAATTTATTAGAAGAAACCAACCAAGCATATCAAACTCAACCTGGAAGAAATAATATCATGGAATGGGATATCAAATAATAATTTTGTATAGTGGTTTAATCATTTTTTGTGTGTAATATTGAAATTTCTATTGATTTACTATTTTGAGGAAAACATTTCCACCTCTACCATTTTCATATTTTGTCCTTTGAAGCATAATCAGTCAAGTAAAATGAATAATGACTTGAGTTTTTATTTAAAATCCCATGCTCAACATTACATCAGATTGAATATCCTTGGAATACATCAACGAAATATTGTTCACTAATGTGCTTCTTGAAATTCCATAATAAAATTATTTTTGCAGATTTGTTAATTCACGTAGAAATCGATGATTTAAGGCATCTTATATCCTGCAGAATATACCCTTGTTACATAAATATTCAATTATTGATTCATCACTTGACATTTTCATGTAGTTCTGAACTATTTGAATTTGGCGGGTTTGCTAGTGTAAACCAGGCTACGTCCACCAGTCCCACTACTGTATTCTTAACTGAAATGGACTATAGTTACCATATCAAACATCAAAATTTACCCACCCTACTACGTTCGCAATAATTGCAAAAAATACCAACTGAAACGAACACAATGTTATATCTACCACAAAGGCCTTATTCCGGAACATCGGTGGCATCGCTATTTCCTCACACGTTCATCCAAAATAATCCGCTTGGAATTCGTCCAGATGCTGTACGTAGACACGCATAACTAATTAATTTCAGGTTGCATGGAGCTAGGGTTTATGGTTTTACACGCTTGCCTACACAGAAGGCACCCGTATTTATGTTATGAACAATGCTCGGCTTGCAAAACGAGTGTGTATCGTGAAAAATATCCTATGAACAGAGCATCCGTCGGTTCATTATGCTTAGTCTAATTACCTCGTAAAGCCAAAAGAAAAAACGACGAATGATTGCAAGCCTGGTCCCAAATAATAAAGGTATTCAGATATTATCAACGTTTTTTTCTTCAAAATTGAATGGAAAAAATCCAGCCAAGAATAAGGATCAAATAGGGACGAAAGATCAAACTGGGAATGAGGGGATTCGATTTCTACGTTGCAGAATGCCGAACGAAACATGGTTGAGTCCACTCGTGAGCGAAGGGGGGTTAAAGAAAATGGGGATAGAGAGTTATCATGGCACCACTCGATTCTGGTGGTGAAATCGTAAAATTTCACACCTTCAGTATCTACTGAAAGTTCCATCATTATACCTACCTCGAAAGTTACGGAAGATACAAGGTTGTTTTCATGAATTTAGAATTTTCAGCAGTGACAGAATTTAGAATTTTCAGCAGTGACATTTCTTCAGGAAAAAAGATGAATCGGTAGCGAGTTTGGGGTTCTGTCCAAGAAATTTTGCCTCCCAATACGACTTACCGTAAAAAAATGGGTAGTTTCATCAGAACTGGCGGGCTGTGAATATCAATTATGGTCCAATACCATAAGAACTTTAGCAGCTTTATTGTTTAATAATATAATTTTTTTCTCGATAACTATGGAAGTTATAGCGGTGCTAGCATGAAAAGTGAAACACACTGTATATATTGAACTAAAATCTATACTTTGAAGTTATAGAATATCAATAAGGATCTCAAGTGAAAAACAATTTCTTTGAACATATACCAGAGAATAACCAAAGAAGAAAGCAAGGATGCGACGATTTCCTAGGATATTTCATCAAATCCTTTTTGGCATTCTGACTAGTGAATAATGTGCATTATCAATATTCACTAATTACTATGGATCTAAAATATGCCCTAAATAGGATAAAATTACAATAATCGTAAAAATCTCGACAAGAATTGTGTTCAGTACAAATATACATTTTTATAAACATCACATACGAAATACTCAATACCTATAAAGATGTTGGAAACTGCCTCAACGCTTATTATATTCCGCACGAGTTGTATACTATACTTTTCCGACGACCTACATGAAAAACATAGGTATGTTGCATTTTAATTTCGCTTGACTGTACCTATTTACCTATTCACAAATCATTTTTACAGGAAACCAATTCAATTTCCTGAAGAAGCATATAAGAAAGATGTATCACACAAAGATAACAAATTTTATTGAACATTTAACAAAAATATTTGGGTATATTTTGGTCGGTATTTATGAAATATTGGAAAAATAATTATTGATGGTAATCTTTCAACAATTGTTCAGTACTAAAGGAATACTATTATTTTCTTTTATCAAACCTAAATTGCATACTTCAGGGGAAGTAGAATCTACCATCGACATTGCAGCAAATAAAACTGAACAAATTATACGATTCGGTACCTATCTACTTGGTAAATCACATTGACACTATAATGTTATGAATTCGTTTGTAGATGTCATTGTCACAGCTACCTACGCACCAATCGCAGAGCGTGGAGATGAATATTTCATTTCGCAATAGTGCGAAATATCTTATGTTGTGTACCAGTTCACAGTGCGAGATGATACGTATTTTAGGTATGTCGTCGGAAAAAATATGGATTCCAAAGAATTACATCTCTTTCGTAGAGAATAATTGAGACGAACCAAATGCCGTCTTATCGGCATCTGGAAAGTTCCAATTTGTGCAATTTTGCCATATACAGCTGGCTCGAATGTGTATATATAATCCACTTCATATTACCTGTTCTTGTTATTTTGCACCTATCATATTTCGAGCTTCCTCATTAGCAAGAAAACGTCGTTTCATATTAGCAGTATCAGCACAAAAAGTCTGTGTCATATTAGCAGTATCAGCACAAAAAGTCTGTGTCAATTAAGACGAAGTTGAATACCCTGTGGCTCTATGAACGAACAATAGCTTCGAAAAAAGGGAACGAAAGAAACTTCAATAATCACCGGATCAATCTACACAGCTCTTCTCTGAGTCTCCGGAAGATCAGAATATAAGGTAGATTGCAATTTTGAAAATTTAAAATAATCAGGAAACCAGGAAAAAATAATCTCCCCACAGTGACTTTTTCTTATGTTCAAGAATTTCATCAAATCGCATGAAAGTAATATATTATTTTACTTACTTTATAGTAGTTATATACTAATATTGATATATTTAGTATTTTCTAGTACATAATAGGATTTCTACAGTTGTTTTCGTGGAAATTTATGTATATATCATTATTTTCTTAACGTCATGTCAGAATGATGAGATACAAAGTGCAGTAGCCAAATAATCAATGATGATAAAGTCAAAGTATTCGCGAATAATTCATCTGAATTGGAAGCAGTCACTGAAGATTATTAAAAATGTTCAAGATGTTTTTGAACATATTCAAGGTCACAGAAGAACTGATTCTAGTGCCCTACTATACTGATTTCTCCAGAATATGAATCATAGCAGGAGGAATAATCTACATTCATAATTTTATGGGATATTTTTTTTATTCATGTTTAATTTGAAAAGGGATCATGAACTATACGTGTCATGTTATAAAGGATTGATTTTCTTCACTTCACTTGAACTAAAATAAGAAATAGGCTCATGAACTTTTTCGTCCTGAATCAAAAGCAATATATTCATAATTTTTTATATCTGTTTTGATCATATCAAAACGAGAATAACACATTATTATATTTGTTGGTATCTCATTATTCATGACCAGGTGAAACTAAAACAGATATTTGGATAAATAGATAAGTGATCTACTCGAGTGTGGCAATAAAAATTAAGACCCCAATTTTTTATTGTGCTATCTATAAAATTCTCGAGAAATCATTATTAGGCTGTAATTTTTCATATAAGTAGGATACCTAGCTTCTTCATTACTTCATTTTACAGTTTATGATTGTGGATTTTGAACGAAGTCACTGTTTGTTTTATAAAAATGTTTTGTCACGAGCGAGGACAGGTTGATTATGAAATAAAAATATATTCAATTCTGATCTAGATCAATGCTAATAAAGATAATATGGTAATAATATATTCAAAGAAGAATTTGGAAAGTTTACTTTCGTGACAATATATTGGCTATCACTATACTTAGAAAATAAGACCGCAATATTGGAAGTGAACTGTGAAGTACGGATTTTTGGTGTCATTTTATTCATGTTGCAGCAAACAAGCGCGTGCATAAACTGCTTTATCAAAATGAAGTAATATCAATATTGACTGGAAATGCGTCGGAATATTCTTAACGACGATGCACTAATTATTGTTTTCCATGATAACATTACACAAATATGGCATGAGGATGATAAGATAATGCAAAAATGATCATTACGCTAGTATAGAAGGTTTCGGGATACGTGAATTTAAACTAAAATTTGTGTAACATTGGTCGTTTTGTTTTTCAGGTGAGTATTCATGTGATTCTATTTAACGCCTCTATTCTTTCAACTGCTCAAATGCAGTTGTTTTTTATACCACAGCAATTTTTTTCCACCCACTATAGATATACTATAGCCACATTGGTTTTCATGGTTAATATTTGACGAAAATTCAAATATTTGAACCTCCTTCATGGGTAAACAAAATTGGACAGATATTTATGTACGCAATTGAATTTTGGAACGGCAACGTCAACTGTAGCTACGGCAGCGGAGTTTATAAACTGAGCTCAACGAAACTTGTTTTTTTACTACTACAATAATAACTGTTCGATATTCCACTTCGACATTCCTTCACATCGAAATTAACTAAGAATTGGGAATCGAGGTTGAATACGTGAATCATCAGTATCAAATCTATGTATTCACTTTGCATTTTATGACAGCGGTTTTCTCAATCTTTATTCAACGTTACCCTTTTTCAATTTCTCAAGGAACTTCAGCGTATCTACGAATGACTCATAGCAGTCCGAAATTGCTATAACAATATTTTTCTACGATCAAGCAGTAAAAAAATTGTATTGAATTACACTGAAAAAATTTTATAGGTAAAATCACAGTGATTAGCGTTGGTTATGTGATGCCATAAGAAATCGAAAAGAAAAGAAATATCTTGGTAATCTTACACATTATATAAGTACTTTCACACTGTGAATATCACAGTTATTTTTACTGTTAGTGTTATATCTCGTGTTATATTATGTGGATAAACATGGGATGAAATAACTTCTATTCATTTTATAGATATCATTTATTGAAAATACTGATAAGTCAAAACAATATATAATATACATGAACATAACATGAACTATATTATATATGTTACCTATATAAAACATAAAATAAAACTCAAATATCAATTCTTGATGTGAAGTACCCAATAATTATCCCAAATAGATGAGGTGATTAGTACGTACTTACGTACATAACATATTTCCTTCTAAAACAATGACGTACTGCTTAGAATCTGAAAATATAAATTGATTAGAAAATTTTCTGCAACAAAATTTACACATTGATTTTCGATATAAAAACTCCCATGTAATTTAAATTATCTATTGATGAAAAATGTATTTCGGACGTATAGCTTAGAGATGACTTTGATTTTGATAAACAACCTAAATAATTGTATAGGATGATTATATATGAAAAATTTCTAATAGCCTCAACTATTTTCTTAGCTTTTTCCTCGAGATTGACAATAAGATTTTCAATTTTGATCCCTGCCAATTATTCAAAAACGGTATTTGAGTTAGAAGTACCAGAATTGTTGTCATCAATATTTTGCACACTATTACAATTTGAATTATATGTGATCTGAAAATATGATTACTCAATGAGTTTACCTTATTAAATACTGTTTTTATTTCACATGATGGTTTGAAAGGACATTGCAAATATGTACCAGTTTTTATATGACTATAAATATGTTCACAAACATTTTTTTTAGTACTGCAATTGAATGAACAATCTTGTTTGTTGCATGTGAAATTGAAAGAGTTGTTCACTTCGTGTTCATTAGTGGTATGTATTCCCAACGGGTGACTTTTGAAAGCATTATATAATCGGAATGAACGATTACAATTAATTTCTAAACAAACAAAATTGCCATCACCTAAATTATTTCTGTATGATAGAATTGATGTAAATTACATCACTTCCTTATATTCTACAAATTCTACAAGTAAACATCACTTACCTCTTGCCTGCAAATTCACGTTAAGGTTCCTTCACAAAATCACTTCAATTTGAAATACTAAAAAGATGCACTCATTCAATCCGTGTGTGCAAGATGTAATGACGCCATTCGCCAATGGACGCCGCGGCTGCGATGAGACCGTCATGACTATAGCAAATACACCACGTGACACATAATTGTCCTCCGATTGGATAATGATTACATGCTAAATGTAATTTTACATGCCAAACTGTATCATAACATTAACTTCTGTAACTATACGTTCTTGATGTTTTGGTTCATTTCATTGTACAACATTCCATTTATTTCTGTATCAATACATTGGGATTTATCCACAGTAGAATTACACGATGTTTTTACACATTATTCGCAGAAATATTACGAGTCCATGAATTCAATACATCAGAGGAGATGTATCAGTTTATTACACTCCTGAATATCTAAAACTACATTATTGTAGCTTGAATTTCTATCTGTGATCCATAGTTGTTTTTTCAGTGTATATTTAGTGGAAAAGATGATTCTTTTCTTATCTAGTGCAACCACATTTTTGCGATCATCCAGCATGAACGTCGGTCAAAAATTAATTCTAACAAATAATAGTTATTTGTTTCACTTACTAGGCAGAAAAGCGCAAGATTTAATGTTGCGGTTGGAGTTTCATAGCCGAAGATATGCATTAAACCTGCTTTTCTGCCGGGTGAAACATAATTTTTCGTCGTCTTGATTGAAAGTTATGATAAGTTATTACCATTAACACCAACTGAGATGACAGATGAGAGACTTGGTGGAATTTTGAATCTATTACATAGCAACGAACCTTTTTCTGCGTAGGCACGTTGTGCACTTGTTTCATAAATAAACTTTTCACGAAATAATTCCGATTCTTGAATCTTGGTGTTAAGGTTTTCAAACATGGCAAAGTTTCCCATCAAGATTTATTTCATCATGATGCCAGTTTTTATTATACCTGGTGGTGGATGGTTTGCGTTTTTTTTTTCCTGCATATTCGAATTTATAGCTGATCCAGAATATCAGATAAATGAACCATTGTTGATGTGATATACGATATATTGCGCATTTTAATCTCACTCGCTTTCGAGTGTTTCTTCAATTGTATGGAGTTTCTCACTTTTCTGAACACCCAGGGCAATATCATATGTTGTCTGAATTTCTCTTGACTATGTTCAAATGTTCCAGTAAAATCCAATGTTTGTTTTTTAAAAGCAATTTGAGTATTTGGTAATATGTTTTGAATGCTTTGTTTCTAAAGTAGCATAGTGTATTTCAACCTCGATTTCAACTGATAACTTTTCATTGGTGTAAGATGGTACGATTCTTACCAATCCACAAAAAACGTAATTTAGTGATAATAGCACAGGAGAGATTGGAAAATATGCTGTGTAGTAGAATAAAATCATCTCTGCATAATTCAAAACATGTTCTTTTCCATAGATGAAACATTTTTCTGACGCCTGTTGTACACATGTTGACTGATATGCAAATGTTCACTCTGGAATATTTTTACATAACATCTATGGAACTATTTCCAATATCTGGCTCGGAAAAATTATTATCCATTGTGGATTTTCATGTAAATTTCATAGCCCTCAAAACAAGTATGAACTAAGTATTTGGACAGATTTGGATTCACAGGCCAGTACTGAATTATATTTTCAAAATGTCTACAAACCATTTCTTGCACTATATCTTCCCCTTCTCATCATACGATATCTGATTTTCTAAATATACCTACAATGATATAATTTCTTGGTTTGATGACAGTATGGATGGTTGAATGACAGTATTGGATCTTCATATATTTCAACACATAAATATAGAAGCTGTTAAAATTGCACTGACGTCGATAGTTTTTAATTCGATTTTCGGAATCAGGAATTTTGGAATGGAATATTCTTCTTACTATCAACAATATGAATAAGCAACAATAATTTCGTCGCACCCCAAAATTTTGCTCCTGTTAAAATCTGAATAACTTTTTTCTGCATTGAACAATTTGAATTCTGTTCACACTGTTCGCTAGCCAAGTCCTTCAGCTATAATCTTGTACTTCTTCCAAACATAAGGTTCTTTACATGAAATCGCTACAGGGTGTTACCTGAAACTGTACAAAATTTTGTTATTCTCAAAAGAATCCCAAATGAAGAAAAATCTCTCTCAAGGTGATATTTTTTCAAAACCTGGATTTTGAGGGTGTTTCAGATTTGGGTCACTCTTGTTTATCTTGAATCAATTCTGATCTTCATATCTCTTCATCTATCGTTTCAGATTCAAAATGGTCATGAGGTTTCGAAAATCGGTTGACCAGGAAAAAAGTTATGACTGCAAAACCAAAAACTAAGTATTAAAAGGGAAATTCGGAAAAATATCCGCATGGAATTAAATTTTTTCACGACCCCCGTATGCTATATACTATTTTGGATCAAAAAAGTGTTGATTCGTTTCGAAAAACATGTCATATTTAAGCAAAATTACTAGAATAAAAAAAGAAATAGTACAATCATGCGAATCGATTATGGTTCATGTGTGTATGTTTTTTTTTTCGAAGGAGTTCCGAAAAAAAATCACTAAAATTTACAGTAATTACTGGAATTCGATTGGTATCGTTTCTGTTTTACTCAATAATTCATCATAATATTCTAGTGATTTGAGTAATTATATAGATTATATTCTAGTTATAATCTTTCTCGATTTTAAACCATCTATTTTCATACGCAATTTCTTACCCAGTTTGGACAATGATGAATTTCCTGCCAACATTTTCAGACGGCGTTAACTTTTTGACTTCGAAAACTTCGTAGAACTTCGTGTTGGCAGGTTGAAACTCTACCGGCTACAACTCTCGATCAACGCAATCAACGAAAAATCGTCCGGCGAACAAAAATAAAAAAAATCCGAAAAACCGCGAAACACTCACATCTGAACGAGAAAATTGAACGTCGAGATCGCTGAAACAAGTGTACAGGGGCAGATGGAAAGTGGGAGATGCGATACTAGAATGCCAAAACGGCGTTACATCGAAGGTGTATATCAGGATAACGCGCGCATCGACGCATGCGCAATGCCAGCAGGACTCCGATGTCGCAGGATCATTTCTGATAACTGGATATACCGGTATCGTAACGCTTTTTCAACCATTGTAAAAAGCGGCAGGTAGAATGGAGGGAGAGTGAGAGAGAGAAAAAGAGTATTTTTCTTGCATAGACAGCAGGAGCGTTGATTGATATATTACTAAAGTGCAATTGATAGCGTCGCAGGACTTGATCAACCAACGGATCAGGAGCCAGCATAAGGATGAAAATTGAAAGATGAGATTTGGACAAGAAGAACCTTGAGTTAATGACACTTTGCTCAGAAAATGTTCATCATTAGGAATTAAAAAAATTCTCAACAGTGTGCTACAATTTTTCAATACCCATTTCATCTTTCTCATCAAACTCATGTCGGTTTTATTTACCTTGTCATGTTCATTTCATCAACTTTTCAGGATAATCTATCCTATTCAATATTCCAGATACATAATATGGGAAAAAAATTGTTATTGATATTTCTGAACTTTAATGGCCGTTTGTTTCTGCATGTCTGTCAACTAAAGAATCCGTTGCGACACATACAACGTGAAAATTTCATATTTCAATTCATTCCAATGTGTCTAACTTTATCGTTTTAAGATTTTGGTGATTATAGTGTACAAGAAAATCATTTTATACTATTTCTGTTGACATACAAGGTAAAAGAAATTTTGAGAATCAGGTCAGGTCAGGTCAGGTCAGGTCAGGTCAGGTCAGGTCAGGTCAGGTCAGGTCAGGTCAGGTCAGGTCAGGTCAGGTCAGGTCAGGTCAGGTCAGGTCAGGTCAGGTCAGGTCAGGTCAGGTCAGGTCAGGTCAGGTCAGGTCAGGTCAGGTCAGGTCAGGTCAGGTCAGGTCAGGTCAGGTCAGGTCAGGTCAGGTCAGGTCAGGTCAGGTCAGGTCAGGTCAGGTCAGGTCAGGTCAGGTCAGGTCAGGTCAGGTCAGGTCAGGTCAGGTCAGGTCAGGTCAGGTCAGGTCAGGTCAGGTCAGGTCAGGTCAGGTCAGGTCAGGTCAGGTCAGGTCAGGTCAGGTCAGGTCAGGTCAGGTCAGGTCAGGTCAGGTCAGGTCAGGTCAGGTCAGGTCAGGTCAGGTCAGGTCAGGTCAGGTCAGGTCAGGTCAGGTCAGGTCAGGTCAGGTCAGGTCAGGTCAGGTCAGGTCAGGTCAGGTCAGGTCAGGTCAGGTCAGGTCAGGTCAGGTCAGGTCAGGTCAGGTCAGGTCAGGTCAGGTCAGGTCAGGTCAGGTCAGGTCAGGTCAGGTCAGGTCAGGTCAGGTCAGGTCAGGTCAGGTCAGGTCAGGTCAGGTCAGGTCAGGTCAGGTCAGGTCAGGTCAGGTCAGGTCAGGTCAGGTCAGGTCAGGTCAGGTCAGGTCAGGTCAGGTCAGGTCAGGTCAGGTCAGGTCAGGTCAGGTCAGGTCAGGTCAGGTCAGGTCAGGTCAGGTCAGGTCAGGTCAGGTCAGGTCAGGTCAGGTCAGGTCAGGTCAGGTCAGGTCAGGTCAGGTCAGGTCAGGTCAGGTCAGGTCAGGTCAGGTCAGGTCAGGTCAGGTCAGGTCAGGTCAGGTCAGGTCAGGTCAGGTCAGGTCAGGTCAGGTCAGGTCAGGTCAGGTCAGGTCAGGTCAGGTCAGGTCAGGTCAGGTCAGGTCAGGTCAGGTCAGGTCAGGTCAGGTCAGGTCAGGTCAGGTCAGGTCAGGTCAGGTCAGGTCAGGTCAGGTCAGGTCAGGTCAGGTCAGGTCAGGTCAGGTCAGGTCAGGTCAGGTCAGGTCAGGTCAGGTCAGGTCAGGTCAGGTCAGGTCAGGTCAGGTCAGGTCAGGTCAGGTCAGGTCAGGTCAGGTCAGGTCAGGTCAGGTCAGGTCAGGTCAGGTCAGGTCAGGTCAGGTCAGGTCAGGTCAGGTCAGGTCAGGTCAGGTCAGGTCAGGTCAGGTCAGGTCAGGTCAGGTCAGGTCAGGTCAGGTCAGGTCAGGTCAGGTCAGGTCAGGTCAGGTCAGGTCAGGTCAGGTCAGGTCAGGTCAGGTCAGGTCAGGTCAGGTCAGGTCAGGTCAGGTCAGGTCAGGTCAGGTCAGGTCAGGTCAGGTCAGGTCAGGTCAGGTCAGGTCAGGTCAGGTCAGGTCAGGTCAGGTCAGGTCAGGTCAGGTCAGGTCAGGTCAGGTCAGGTCAGGTCAGGTCAGGTCAGGTCAGGTCAGGTCAGGTCAGGTCAGGTCAGGTCAGGTCAGGTCAGGTCAGGTCAGGTCAGGTCAGGTCAGGTCAGGTCAGGTCAGGTCAGGTCAGGTCAGGTCAGGTCAGGTCAGGTCAGGTCAGGTCAGGTCAGGTCAGGTCAGGTCAGGTCAGGTCAGGTCAGGTCAGGTCAGGTCAGGTCAGGTCAGGTCAGGTCAGGTCAGGTCA
Organism: Chrysomela aeneicollis; assembly: GCA_029955515.1. Taxonomy (NCBI): domain Eukaryota; kingdom Metazoa; phylum Arthropoda; class Insecta; order Coleoptera; family Chrysomelidae; genus Chrysomela; species Chrysomela aeneicollis. The sequence goes on along the minus strand of JARUHQ010000009.1, from coordinate 19,542,564 downwards.
GGTCAGGTCAGGTCAGGTCAGGTCAGGTCAGGTCAGGTCAGGTCAGGTCAGGTCAGGTCAGGTCAGGTCAGGTCAGGTCAGGTCAGGTCAGGTCAGGTCAGGTCAGGTCAGGTCAGGTCAGGTCAGGTCAGGTCAGGTCAGGTCAGGTCAGGTCAGGTCAGGTCAGGTCAGGTCAGGTCAGGTCAGGTCAGGTCAGGTCAGGTCAGGTCAGGTCAGGTCAGGTCAGGTCAGGTCAGGTCAGGTCAGGTCAGGTCAGGTCAGGTCAGGTCAGGTCAGGTCAGGTCAGGTCAGGTCAGGTCAGGTCAGGTCAGGTCAGGTCAGGTCAGGTCAGGTCAGGTCAGGTCAGGTCAGGTCAGGTCAGGTCAGGTCAGGTCAGGTCAGGTCAGGTCAGGTCAGGTCAGGTCAGGTCAGGTCAGGTCAGGTCAGGTCAGGTCAGGTCAGGTCAGGTCAGGTCAGGTCAGGTCAGGTCAGGTCAGGTCAGGTCAGGTCAGGTCAGGTCAGGTCAGGTCAGGTCAGGTCAGGTCAGGTCAGGTCAGGTCAGGTCAGGTCAGGTCAGGTCAGGTCAGGTCAGGTCAGGTCAGGTCAGGTCAGGTCAGGTCAGGTCAGGTCAGGTCAGGTCAGGTCAGGTCAGGTCAGGTCAGGTCAGGTCAGGTCAGGTCAGGTCAGGTCAGGTCAGGTCAGGTCAGGTCAGGTCAGGTCAGGTCAGGTCAGGTCAGGTCAGGTCAGGTCAGGTCAGGTCAGGTCAGGTCAGGTCAGGTCAGGTCAGGTCAGGTCAGGTCAGGTCAGGTCAGGTCAGGTCAGGTCAGGTTTAAGAATCGAATGTTAGATTACACCTGACATTCGATATTTTAATTTTATCGCGCAAGCGTCAGACGTAGCGGAAAATCGGGATTTCAACCCCTGCGTTCGAATCCTGTGAATGGGGTGCCATCCCTTCGCATGCGCGTTCCGAATCGATTGTTCGTTGTCCGACGTTCCGGATCCACGAGACATCACGAAAATGTCATTATCTCGCAAGGAAAACCATTACATACATAAAAAAAATGTCAGATAGTAGATCAGCGATAGGCTGGGTGAGTGTCGAACTGTTTTTGCATGTTGGTGCACGAAAGCTTTGCGTATCCAGTTGTTGCAATGGCCGACGGGATGGATCATATGTGAGCGAATATTATACTATAGGATTTGCGTTCTGCTAGGTTCATTTCACGTTATCTGGGCATTATTTTGACTAGCTATTCATCGCACATCAATGGATCTTTGGATCTCATTGGAAATCATCGTAGATTCGGAAGTTACACACTTCACCCCAGACCTATTATTAACCTTCCGAACAAAGAAAATACTGAAAATCAACTTTTATTTTACTATGATGAAGGAGGAAGCTAAAATAGTATTCAAAGATACGAATAATAAGTACTAGATAAGATTTGATCCAATGAAACTAAAAAAAATTTCAGCTGAGTTGTTACAGAATTATCAGTAAATTTTTTTTATCGCCGATTATCCCATCGAGTTCTTAACAATAATTCCTCTTCTCCATGTTCATGATCTTGCTAACAAATAGATGTTTCGAAAATCTACAAAATGTTTTTCATCAAATTCGATATTTCATTTGTGATGATGTTCATCTCATGTTTTTTTTTTTCATTGTTTCGACTCTTTTTCACCAATGGGAGATTTTGGTAATTATTATTGTGATCAATTTTATTCCATATGTATTTTCATCCTCAGATATTTGTTCCTCTGTAAGTTGATGTAAAGAGATTAATCCCTGTTCTTATTTCAACTTCAACGTTTAATTTTATTTATTTTATTTCTGACAGTGACATTATAAGCTTATATCGTCATAGTTACGATATCTATAATGAGGGTCATAACTCCCTTGGGATATTAAGGTTCAAAAACTCCCTCTTACCTTTTACAGGTGAAATAAAATAAAAACGAAATAACCAAACGAAAAAGAAAATTATGAGAAAAAAAATTACCTTATGTAATAAATGAATTTCATTAGGGGCGTCCTTTAGAAATTTGATGACATCTTTAGGAGATAAGACAGCAGACTTTTTCGGCTTATACCCCTTACTTTTCCGTTACAAAAAAGCCTCTAGTTCGTTGAACTTGGTGATATCTCTTTTCTCATATATGGTCACCATCGATTTGAGCATTGACCATTTAGTCCATAACGAATTTGGGCTATACGTTTCTGACTGCAACGAATAAATACAATTATTACCAAATCTACCAGAAAATACTGAAAATACTTTACCAGTTCTTAAAAATATGCCAGAAAGACAGTTTCGTTGGCATCTTTTGACATAACATTTCTCTGTGTCAGCCACTTCAGATATGAGTTGTATTCTTTTTGATATAGGGCTTCACTTTTCGATGGAAGTAATGATTGTCTTGCTTTTTCCGCTTTTTTTATAATATCCTCCATTATATCAGAAAAAGATCGTCGATTTGTGGTAAAAAATAAACACGTTTTTAACGAAAAAACATTGATTGATAAAGAAAGTTTGCTTATAAACATGTAACATAGCGACAACCTAGCAACAACCAACAATGCTACAATCAACGCTACCTAATTCAAATATACCAGAAAGGTTATGAATTTAAACATTTATTGCGTTCTAAATATGGACATATTGTTATGAAAATCGGTCAAAAATAAAATTATCTATGTACCACGGGAATTATAGAGCCTTAATAACCTCTGGCAATTGCTGTCCCTCGGGCCAGAGGCCCTCGGGACGCAAACTTTGCCATCGGTAATTAAGGCCCTCATAATTCCCTCAATACATAAATAACTATTATTCCTGGAGCATCACTGTCCAATCAGAGTGTATTTGTATATTTCAAGAAATAATGGCAAAAATTTAGCAGTTTTGACATCTACCTGTAAACAGTTTCTATATCCCGTAGGTAACCGATTGTGAATGAATATTTTAATATTCCACTACAGTGAAAATGGGTCAGCTTTTGTTGAAATATAATTATTCATTTACCATTATATTTTCATTGCGAATTTCATGGACATATGCTCCCAATGGGAAAACAATTGCACCAACTTCGATTATTATTATGAGCTTTATGCATGATATAATCTGATGTGGTTATCAAAAATGAATTTATTCATGCAATCAATGTCGAATTAATCGAATTATTGATATAGGTGGAAAATATAATATGTATTATTTGATTGAACGCGATTCATGACTACCTATAATATATTTTATACAGGACAAAATGACTATTTTGAATTTGAAAACACCTTTCTACAATTATTATTCTCCATCCTCCAACGTTACTTCAAGTCTGTCTAACTGAAATGAAAATTCCATATATTTTTTAATTTATTACAAAATGAGACTCTGGGTCATCAAAATGAAAGGTTTTGTAACAAGATATGTGTCCTATATAATATGTCATATTAATTTGACGACAAAAATGTCGATAACTAAGTCATAATAGGGAACGCTTCATGAAATTTGTTGCATTTACTGAGGTGCTTTCAATAGAGCTATAATATACGAGGTGTTCATTTGAGAAATCTTGAGAAATTGCAATCCAAATATTTTGTACTATGAAAAAGATGGCTTCTGGGATTGATCACCGCGCTTATCAAGAATATTCAGAATATTCCCACTCCACCATAACAAAATCCATGATTTTTTCCAGGTAGCGAAGTGGTACCAATGTAACCACCCCTGTTCATGACATGAAATGACTGACTGACTAGTAAAACATATCGAATTTCGCACCCTCGATTCACTCTCTAACATCTTAGACGTCCACGCATACCGAAAACCAGAAAGCAAACATCTCGTTAGGGGGGGAGGTCTTGAAATGGGAAGCACCTCATCCAAATTCAAGAAGTACCTACAGCATGGGGACGAATTCGCTGCCATGCAAATCTACCAGAGTTCGCCGGAGCTCAGGAAGAATCTGGACCCGAACCTGAGCTACGGAGAACATCATAACCACAACACTGCTCTACACTACGCTGCCAAACACGGTGAGACAGGGTACAATGGACAGGGTAGATTGTTGATTGTAGGTGAGGGCTGTGCAGCCTCTCAAGCACCTTGATCTGTCAGATATTTCGTGCATAACCCTCAATCTATTCGAAGCCTGGGATTCCGAGACTTTTTGCAAAGTGTATCGGTCTCCTGGGAGCTAGGTTACCATAGCATCGGATGGCTTTAGAAGGCCCCTTCCAGGAAGTTGAGCCTTTTGCAAAAAAGCGCTGGGCATTCGCAAAGCAAATCGGAGTTCTAGCAGTAACTCTTTGATTTGACCATCTTTTTGAGGTGATACCTCAGAGGACAGTGTCCAGAGAGGAGTCCCGTTACCAGTTTCAAGTATTTCTTGTCTACCTCGAGAAGCTGCCTAGATTTCCTTGGCGATAGGCTTACTAGTATTTTCCAGGAAATTGTGCTTTGGCTTCCTCGTTGCCTCTAATTCGCTTGTGACCTTGAACCTACATAAAAATGACCTGGTTATTTGCTGACTGTCACCTCAAGGGATTGTTTGCAGTCCCAAATCATCCGAGACTTCAGAACTTTCAATGCTGCTTGACCATCTTAGAATATACATATTTCTGCCACTCAGGTGTCCTTTTCGAGGCATCCCTGTGTACATATCTCTATAACATGTACAGGGTGGTTGAAATTGGAGCCTCATCATTGGGATCTCGTAAACCGTAAGAGATACAGGGTCGGTTAAATTATGACAAAGTTGCGCAATTTGAAATCTAACAAAATGCCGTTCTGAAACTTGGAAAATTCCGAATACTTTCGGAGATATCCGAAAAAAATCGAAATTTTTTGGAACTGTTTTTATTTTTTTCTAGCGTTATTCGAGGAAATCAATCGATATGGATAACACTTCATTATGGCCACTTTTTCTTCTCCACAAGATAGCGTTATCAAATTTGAAATCCGACGTTTCGTCTTCTTGAAACCATCATGAACTTAATTTTTTTAAATATGGACCTGGATTTTTTATTTCATTTTTTGTTACCTTTCGAAAGCCCAAAAACTATTGAGCTTTCACAAATTCTGATTTTCAAATGTTTTGATGACAAATATTTACAGTTTCTCTATTTTTTTATAAAATGCAATAATTATTGGAATTAAAAAAACGGCATTGATTTTAGCGATGAAAAGTCACAACCAATCGTCAAAGTATGACAGTTCAATGTTTAGAACACTTTGCGGGATCAAAAATGGTGTTTTCCACAATTCATAAAAACGTGATATGGTCTAAATGTATCATAGTTTTTAATAGAAACTCGCAAATGAAACATTTCCCAATCAATTGATGTTGGGAGTGTTGCGCTGACCTGCAAGGAGCCCCGATTTATCTCCGCTGGATTATTTTTTATTGGGATAAAAATGAATCGTTTATTTTAAGATATTCCACGGGTCATAAATTTTGGTGTAAGATATTATCTTACACCAAAATTTTATGTTTGAAAAAACAACCATACAAGCTAGAGGAAGAATGATCCATCGCGCACTTACGGGAAACCTGCGAAGATGAATACGAAAATATGCCTATATAGGTGCAAGGGGGATCATTCGAGCATAGTTTTCATCAACTGAAATTTCGTAATAATTAGGCAGTGGATGGGTTAGGGGTTTCATTAAAATATTGCCAGTGTTCAGGTGCTGATAAGCGTTCCATAGTTATATTACTAATGAATATTAATATTTTAAAAATGGTTTCGGATTGGATACTTGATGAAAAAATAGAGAAATGAATTGTCAATATTTGTCATCGAAACATTTGAAAATCAGAATTTGTGATCGCTCATAGTTTTTGGACTATCGAAAGGTAACAAAATATGGAATAAAAAATCCAGGTCCGTATTTAAAAACATTAAGTTAATGATGGTTTCTAGAAGACGAAACGTCGGATTTCAAATTTGATAACGCTATCTTATAGAGAAGAAAAAGTGGCCATTATGAAGTGTTATTCATATCGATTGATTTCCTCAAATAACGCCAGAAAAAAATAAAAACGGTTTTAAGAAATTTCGATTTTTTTCGGATATCTCCGAAAGTATTCGGAATTTTCCAAGTTTCAGAACGGCATTTTGTTAGGCATCAAATTACGCAACTTTGCCATCATTTAACCGACCCTGTATCTCTTACGGTTTACGAGATCCCAATGATGAGGCTCGAATTCCAGCCACCCTGTAAAGGATTTGTCTGCTGAAACAATTGAAGAGTAGCGCCACCAGGTCTTATCTCCATCATTGTGGGAACCTATCGATATTCTTGTAGGTATGAAACATTTGCTTCGGACCTTCCTCAATGACCTCGGCGGTAACCCGAACAAGAAGAATGGTCTCAACGAAACTGTCCTGCATACCGCCTGCCAACTCGACCAAACCAAGAGCTTCAGCGCCCAAGAACGAAGAGCAGCTTGTGTCCAGCTGCTGCTGTACTGGAAAGGAGCTGCACTCAATAATGGAGGGAGGGAGAAAGTCGATTTGGCTGCACAAGAGAAGGTGAGTAAGATTAGATACGAATTACTGATTGTGTGTCCCATAGAAAATTTGGTGTGAAAATTCTGGCACACCATTTTCCAGGAAATAAACATCAATGTGGTTTTGGTAGAATGAATGAGTAGAGATCGCAATCCAGCCTTCAATTATTATTATAGCACATTATATAATACCTTACCTTTCACCAAAGTTATCAAACCTATTTACAAAAAAGGTAATAAACAAGATGTTCAAAGCTACAGACCTATATCGTTGATATCCGTATTTGCTAAAATATTTGAGAAAGTAGTGAAATCCCGACTAGAAAAATTCCTAGATAAACACCACTTACTTTCCGAGCGCCAATTCGGCTTCAGAAAGGGAAAATCGACTCAAGATGCTATATCACGTCTAACTTTGAAAATCTACGAAGCGATGGAAAAATGCAAGCCTTCTTTATGTGTATTTCTTGACTTATCGAAGGCTTTTGATACAGTCAGCCATCCTCAGTTATTGGAAACACTCGAATGTATGGGAGTTCGGGGAATCCCATATAAACTCATAGAAAGTTACCTGCAAGAAAGGAAACAATTAGTGAAAATCAAAACAGCATTGAACAGAGCAAAGGAAGTTGAGTTTGGTGTCCCACAAGGAACAGTTTTAGGACCTATACTTTTTACGGCATACATCAACAACTTACTAACCATGAAAAGCTCGGGGGATATAATCAGCTATGCAGATGATACTGCAAATTTTTATGAAGGTGATAACTGGGACGAGCTGAAAGCTAAAGCAGAGAGTGACTTATCTCAAATATTGTCATGGCTCAATCACAAGTTATTGACGATCAATATTGACAAAACCAACTTTGTTTCTTTCTCCTCCTATAAGAATAATCTACCACCCTACTCGTCATTGAATATAAATGATAGTGATATTTCTATCAAATCAACCATTGAGATCAAATACTTAGGTGTTACTATAGATAATCATCTTAGATGGGACAAACATATCAATAATGTCACAAAAACTCTACGTAGTCTATTGTATAAGTTCAGATATATTACTAAAATATTGGATACTCACCACAACAAAATAATTTATTATGCCTTTATCGATTCTAGACTCCAGTATGGAATCTTAGCATGGGGAGGAGCAGCGACGGCTCACCTGAAAAAACTAGAAAATCTACAAAAACGCTTTCTGAAAATTATTTTATCTAAAGATCCTACTTACCCCACTGAGACTCTCTATACTAAGTCTGGAATGTTAAGTATAAGACAAATATTATTTTTGAATCTTTTATGCATCTTCACTCTCATAAAAATCTTTTGAACAACATCGACCATAAATATCCCACAAGGCACAAAATTGGCAACTTCGTCAAAATACCTTTTCGAACAAAAAAAATTGGACAAAGATGTCATGCGTTTCTCAACTTAAAAGCATTCAATTTTCTTCCTGAAGATATTAAACGAGCAGTTTATGTCATTAATTCGAAAAATTTACTGAAAAGCGATTGATACTTGAAACAAATTACAGAATCATCTCTGAGTTACTTAGTTGAAAGATGTTACTTCTCAGTAAAAATAATAATAATAAGAAAATAATCTCATTTTTTGTTTTTCATTTCTCTTTATCATGATAATATTGTGTTTTTTTTTTCTCCTTTATCACCAATCTAGAATAATTATATTGTATTGAAATTCAATTTAATTTGTAAGTTAATGTTAATGAGATAACTTGGAGTCATTTATTGTTAAAAACAAACTGTTACCTACCATTTCACCTTTTGCAGCACTTTTGAGATGAAGAAAACACCACGCGCGGCTACGGCTTTTGTGGTTTTCCCTTCGTTTATTTGTGTTCAGTATTGGTACTAATATCAACATAAGTGTAATATTTTTTTTCTTATGACATGAATAAACATCATTATTATTATTATTATTAAATTGACAAGCGAAATTTGGGTACTTAAAACTCTTTTCTATACTGGATTTGGTCAGGTTGTTCCTTAATTTATTGACAAATAGCGGACACGATAAGATCTTGTGCACGCGATCTTATAATAAAAATGCAGAACACGGTTGTTCTTGCTAATTGAAATAGGTTATCAATCACGATACGGCGACATGATATTATAATAGGTTTATTATAACCCACATTCACCCTATCGTTCAGGAAACTCAGTTCTCCTTCTCCAGAAATGAACCATAACCACCCGAGGCTATACTCAAAATACACAATGAAGTCTTTCAAAGTTCCAACTCATTTTAGGGTAGTGGATACCGCTCCCCTAAACCACTAGAATAACTTCCTCGGGTATTAAACTGATCCTCTGCAGTAGATAAGACACCGATAACATTATTTATATTATTAGAGGCTCAAACTCTCCACTCTGAGTTTATAGATACGTCGTGAAAATGTTGCCGATGCATTTAAAAGTCCAAATGGCATCGTTTCAAAACTTGACATCGTAAATGCGAGATAACTTCACTGCCTAGTATGCGGATCTGTTATCGTTTAAAATCGTGTACCTAACATTCAGGCGAATTGTTTTTGGTAGCATTTGTTCAGGGTTTTATTTTGTCTCAGGAAGGAAACACAGCTCTACATTGGGCGGCTCAGACTGGCTTGAAACGGTGTGTGGAGCTATTGTTGGCCCATGGAGCTCCCCTTTTCATAGAGAACAATGATAAGTTGACACCATGTGATTTGGCAATGAGGGGATCTTATCACGATATAGCAATGTTACTCGAAAGTAAAATGGTGTTCGTGAGTATATACTGTTATTTATTATAGTTAGAAGCTTCTATTCACCTTCGGTTCTGGAAACTGAAAAGTTCTTCTACTTCTAATCATTTTAAAATGTCACTTGAACTTCAGGGAACATATATCTGCTAGAAAATTGATAGCTCCTATTCATCTCTATCATTGTCTTCTTCGATATTTCGATGGTGATAATCTCGATCATAACAGACTTTGTATTGATTTCTCATCTCAGGCAGAAAATGCTGATCTCGTCAATGAAGATGAAATTCTTAATGAGCACGAGGTCTACAGTGGTCTTAGGAGTCAAGACTTGCAGGAAGCCAAGGACCAACTTTTGGTGGACACCTCCGATATGCTCAAAGTTCCACTATTCACTGCAGAAGCTTTGCTGAGAAATAATGGTGAGACAATAGGAAATGCCATGAATCTAATAAATTTCAATTCACATTTGCGTTGAAAAACGTATCCTCCCACATTTCCTTAGACACAGTTCCATGTTGTTTTCCAGAATGGTCTAGGGAGCTCCTACTGGAAAAATGGATGAAAGATCCGGGAGAGTGCTGCCAGTTGGCAGGAGTTCAAGCACCTTTTACTGCCCTACACCACGCGTCTTCGATCGAGTCTAGCATTTCCACGGAATCCAACACCATGGAAGATGCTGAATTATTGGTAGGAATTTGTGACTTTGTTGAATTCTGGTCGTCTAGGTATTAATAATTCAAAAAATCCAATTTTGTATTAAGTGCAAATTTTTGAAGAAAAAAAATAAACAAAAAAAATTGCACTTAAAACAAAGTTGGATTTTTTAATTATTGATATACGTACACACAGCCCATCAAATCTTTCACTTCAGTCTAGGTATTATCCTGAGAAGAAGAGAAGAGTCGGGGAATGAGATTTGACTTCAATTATAATAATAATAAATTATTTTCATAAATAGTTATTACATTTCAATAAATACATCAAACAGAAAACAAACTATAAATAATCTCACGAAGTGTTGTGGGATATTCAGTAATTATATTTTTTATACGAAATTGTAATAGGTAATACTTTTTTTAGTTATTCCATCAAATTGAAACACATAATATATATCTTCATAATTCCATGCAAAACTATTCTGGGGCATTCCAATATCCAAATTTTCATTTTTTTATGAGAGAATCGATGTGATATCACTAATTTCAGCTGCTACTGGATAATAAACATAGTCCAGTTCCGATTCAGATTTTGACAGTTACACTTGAAATTTCTATCAATTACTATACGTAGATATTAATTTGTTATAAATTTGTACATATGTGGAAAGTGAACGGAAAATATTTTGTTTTTTCGAAGTTTATTGTTAATAAGTTAGCATCAAACCAATTTTTGTGTTGATTGAAAGTCTTCCTCAGCAGATATTTTGAGTACCTAGTTTCCATGTCTCAACATAATTTTGAATATTTCCGATATATAGTTTCAAACTCAAAAGAACATTAATATATAATATTGAAAAAACGTTGTCACAAAGCTTTTTCTTGTTGAACTCGGTATTCGAATACTTTTGGCTCACTGATATTTTTGTTACTTTCGAAATACTTATTGAAAGGCCTTTAATAAACCGAAAAATATAGTTAGAGTTGATATTTTTTCAACCAGTGAATTATGAATATTTTGTGTGAAATGAAAGACCGCATTTATGTTCATATGTTTTTTCTGAATCCAAATTGCATGTTTGATGAAATTTGAAATTTTCTAAAAAATATTCAATCCTTTATTCTGAAATTTTTTCGACAATTGTTGCTATTTTTGAGAGTAGAGGAAAAAAATGTTTTGCGGTTTCCGTACCGTTCTGTATAAATATCCAGTTTTTGGAAAATGTATCTGGATGCGTTAACAACTCAAAATTCAAAAAAAAACAACAGAAGCAACACGCGAACGATGATAATCCAGAAAACTTGACAAGAATTTGAACTTTTCAGTGCGAAAAGTTATGTTGAACTAGAAATCAATATGATTGGTATATAATTTTGTGTTTCATTTTTGATCGCGATTTGTAAATCGATTCACAAAAAAATGTTTCGCGGTTTCCGTGCTATTTTGTGAGAATATCAATTTTTTTGTAGATGGGAAAAAAAAACAACAAAAGCAACACGCGAACGGGTTTCGATGATGATACGAAAAACTTGACACGAATGTAAAATTCCAAGTGTGAAATCTGTTTCAAAAACTTTTGCCAAACCAGAAATCGTGATTTGTACATTGATTCAAAAGAAAATGTTTCACGGCTTCCGTATATCGTTCTGTAAGAATATCCAAATTTTTTGCTGATGGATCTGCAAAACCTGACCCTCATGTGACCTTTCCAGTGCGAGATCTGTCTATCCACCATAGCCGCCTACGACCACCAGCCGATAGTCATCTCCTGCAGGCACGCGTTCTGCAGGTCCTGCTGGCAGTGCTACCTGGAGACGAAGATCCTCGAAGGCGATGCCCACCACATCCTCTGCCCCGCCTACCAATGCCACATCCTGGTGCCGGTCGATCTCATCGAGAAGCTGGTCACGCCCGAGATGGCCAGGAGGTATCTGCAGTTCGATATCAAGGTGAGGATGAATTATTTTCTCATGCGAGGAGTCGCGTTTTGGAGTCCAGCAGTATTTCGAGAATCGATCGTCGTCTGTGGAATCATATCGGCCAATGGCGATTTAGTACTTTGGAGCCAGACCACGAGAAATTCGGAACCTAGTAATGTATGTATGTATATGTGTGGAAAAAATTCAAAATGTGAACGTGGGGACATTGAATGTACGCCATATGTTCTGAATATCCAACAAACGTCTCAATTTGGACCTAAAATGGACAACATATAGTCTATAATTGTAAGCCATATGGACTACCTTAAATATATGTTCAATGGACATCTCCATGTGGACATCGATTGGACAATGGCTATCGATATTTTGAAGAAGAGGTCATTAAATGGACATCAAATGGACTACCTTGTCTGGACGTCCATTGGATATCTTCATGTGTATATCCTATGGATGTCCAAAATATATCCATGGACACCTTGGACATATACTGTACACAAAACGCATGTCCAATGGACATCTTGTGCTATTAGGGAGAGGACCAAGTTTTGAATGTGATCGACGAAATTCCCAATTTTAGCACTCGATAAATATCTAGAAATTAGGGTATTGACCAATCAACTGTTTGGCGTGGTGTCCAACGTGTTCAAGATTCCATCAGATTTTCCGCGGCGTTTGCAGTTCGCGAGGTATAGATATCCCGAAGGTGAGCGAGGGATCCTAAATTTGTATCTCCTGTTTTTATCCTTTCCATCGACGAATCTCAGTTCATGAATGATGATGTGATGAATTATCACAATGTACATACATGTTTGGGCACTGGAAATAAGACAATCCCGTCATCCAGGAATAGTTCTTTAAACAACAACTGACTTGGTGGCCGAGTGCGCAAAGGCGCTGGTCTATGGGCCTGAGGGTCCGCGGTTCAAACCCCGGCGGCTATTGGAATTATTTATTTATTTCTATAGTATCGTTTAGCGGGAGGAGATAGGTGACCAACCGAACATTCTTGGTACCTAGATTTCAATCCTTCGGATTCTCAACGATAGCCAGCCGAGCTTCGGATGATACTTAAAAAGCTAACGTCCCCGTCTTCCTTACTCATACAAGTCCTAGACTTACGAGGGTTGCTTTGCAAGTAAGTTGGCGGTTAAAAACACTTTTCAAACACTCCTGGGTCCGTATTCTTGAATTCTATGGAATAGAAAACAGGTTACCCATTTAACTTCTTGACATGTCGTCTAACCCAGTTCATGATACGATGATATCGAATTATGTTTTTGTTTTTCAAAAAATCCACAACCATTCCTCTTTTGCAGCACCATGATGATCGGAATTCTAATATCATTGCTACTTATGAGTGATCAATATTGCAAATCCGAGAGATTATGTGGTATTTTGTTTTTCATATACTTCTTGTTTATTACTTCTTCCAAACGTGAGTATAGATAAATTGTCAAGTTATAGCTTGTGCTCATTTACTTTGTTTTCTAGAACTATAAAATGTTTCTCTGATGATGGACCCAATTAGATCCGAAACTTCTCGAAGTTGTGTAGATGATGTTGGGTTTTTTTGCAGTATAACAAAACCACTCCACTTTGAGAAATATGTGGACTCCTTTCACCGTGTATGAATTTTTTTTTATTTCAATAACGTGAGTCTACCGCCTTTGCGTTGATTTTCTGGCTAGCAGTTAGTTTTGTCAAAAAAAAAATAAAGAGGATTTTATAATCATGATTCTAATATTATTATATTTGAATCCAGAGTTTATGTAGAATAGAAATATTTGATTTTTGTGAGAAGTAGTTGATGGATGGGTTCAATTAGAATTTTTTCGAAGTCGCGACGCTTCGAAAATATAAATCGATTGCAGTGACTTTTAAATTACGCGCATGAAAAAGTGTATGTAATTTATAAACTTTCGTGTTTTATACTGGAATTCATTTATTCCACTCATTTCTGAGTTATAACGGTTCAAAGTTGACTGTTCTTGATTGACAAAAAATGCGATTATGGATGATTTTTACAATGATGCCATGAATATTAGTTACTATGGCATTCTCTAAACACCAGTAACATGTTTAATCATTGCTAAATTGAACCGTTTTCATATAATTATTGTTTAAACCGAACAAATTTGAATATTTTCCGTTATAAAATATGGCAATATCTCTGACACAGTAATGACAACATCTGTGGCTTGTAATTCCACTCAAAACATTTTCGATAATAATGGTAGCCATAGTAACTAATATTATTTATGACATTCTTGTAAAAATTATCCATAATCGCAATTTTTTGTCAATCAAGAACAGTCAACTTTAAACCGTTATAACTCAGAAATGAGTGGAATAAATGAGTTCCAGTAAATAACGAAAAAGTTTATAAATGACATGTACTTTTTTATGCGCGTAATTTCAAAGTCACTGCAATCGATTTATATTTTGGACGCGACGCGACGCCCAACTCTTAGTAGGCGTCGAATTTTGTAAACTCTATAAACAATCAACTTGACCCAATTCATTGACTACTCCTTACAGAATGACATGTCACTTTCCACACTAGTTATGTAATAATAGTACATTGTTTACCGGGTAGGAAAAGCTTTAACATTCCTGGGCGACTGTGAAGATTGCTAAGTCGAGGCGCAAGCCGAGACTTAGCAACACAGAGTCCAGAAATGTTAAGCTTTTCCTACGAGGTAAACATACTATTTTTCCGCAAATCGTTTAAAATTCGACAGATATTGATTGATTTAAAAAAAAACGCGATAATTTTATTCCCAAATAAATGGTGCTTTGAAATTCCTAATAAAAATACTTGGGCTACTATGGAAACGTATTGAGGTTGAATTGTCAAACTTGGATGATGAAATTTCCATTCCTGGGACTCCTCCAGAGCTGGTTGAGGCAGTGAATACTGCTTCATTAGAATTATTGCCAAAGAAATCAAGAGAAAAGTACGAAAATGCATACAGACGTTTTATGGATTATCGCATGAGTAAAAATACGAGTTCTTTCTCAGAAAATGTTGTAATGGCATACTTCCTAGACCTTTGTTTAAATATGAAATCTTCAACATTATGGGCCAATTATTCAATGCTGAAGTCAACCCTTGCAATTAAACACAATGTAGATATATCTACATACTCAAAACTTCGTTCTTTATTGAAACGGCAAGCTCAAGGTTATAGGGCAAAGAAATCTAAGATTTTAACGAAGGAAGAAATTGAAAAATTTATCCAGGAAGCTCCAGATAAAGAAAATTTAATGATTAAGGTAATTTACAAGGTTTTAATTTCTATTTCGATTGTACCTTCATTTATTTTTTAGGTGGCTGTAATATTTGGTATTTCTGGGGCCTGTAGAATGGATGAGTTAGTCCGAATGACTGTACACGATATAGAAGACCTAGAATCTAAGCTTTTAATCAGCATACCTGATTCGAAAACCAACAAACCAAGATCATTTGTAATTAATCAGATCTACTTGAATGTTTATCGAAAGTATGTTTCGTTACGACCAGAAAATATGAACAGTGACCGATTTTTCTTTAAATATCAAAGCGGAAAGGGTTGTAGACAAGTGGTAGGAATTCATCAATTTAGAAAAATGCCCAAAATAGTTGCTACTTATTTGAACTTGGTAAATCCGACAGAATACACTGGTCACTGCTTTCGTCGGTCTTCTGCAACAATATTGGTTGACTCTGGTGCCGACATAACTAGTTTAAAGAGGCATGGCGGATGGAAGTCATCAAACGTTGCTGAAGGATATATTGAAGAATCGCTTAACAATAAGGTTGAGGTGGCAAATAAAATTTTCACAGTACAAAATATTCAACAAAATAACCCTACCACCCCGCATGTTGTCCAAAATGTTTCTCATAGTTCTAACAGTGTTCCTCCAATGTTCAATAATTGTACTAACTGTCAAATTACTGTAAATATAACAAATTGATCTTAAAAATGTATTCAGCAATGACTTGATGTTTTCAAAAATTTCAATCATTTATGTAGAACACTAACAACTGTACGGAAATATCATTTCCTTACAGTAAGGATATGACATTTCCTCACAGTAAGGAAGTCCTGACTTTTTCTTCAAGAAATTTTGACAGGAATGTCAAAATTTCCTAGCGATTTGCGGAAAACTATTTTTTCTCACTCACTGAACCTTTTTCTCCGGTTTGCCACTTAAATCAATATAGGTTTCTCCGCCTACGTCCCTGATATCCATTATCGCTACTCGTCTGCGAATAACTAATCAATGATCCGTTTTAGCTCATTTAGCGATTTCCAACTCACTGGAATTTATTGCTTCTTCAGATACGCCCACCGAAATTATCAATTTAACTCTCGCTTCAGGTTGGAAACCTGCCCAATATGTTAATTTCGGATGAGAGGCTGCGATAGGGATTTCGAGAAGATTTCGAACCCTCCCGATATCCCCCGATAACGATTTAGGCCTTCAGTGTGTGGAAACTAAACGATTTTTTTTTCAGGCCCCATTTCTTCTAATCTACTTTTATTATTCCGGGAATATTGCTTCGATGTTATATGTGGGGGCATTAAATGAGGTATTTTTTCGAATATGGGATATCTGTATAGATATGGGATCGTTATGGAAATAAAATGCGAACGCCGACCTTTCGAAATTGCAATGGGTGTACACTGAGCTCAGCTTTATCAAAGATCAGAAAACCTTACAGATGAGATTTTGTTTGATCGGTTCATCGACATCCGTTTTTATTTACCTCGGACCTTTAAATTTTGCGCATCCCAGTTGCCGGATAGTCATCGCAGAAACTACTGATTTACAATCGCCATCAGAGATAAGTTTCTTTCAGGAATAAGATGTATTTTGATGAAATTCGAATATTTCGAATGTATCCAGAAAAAATAAAAAATAAGGAAAAATAAAACACGATTCAATTATCTGATATATGATCAGACTCTTAATTCCTCAACTTGAAATTTGATAAAGCAATGTAGGTATAGCAAAAATGGTGATATTCTCATCAAATAGTAAAGTTTGATTGAAGTCAATAATACTCATAGTTTTTCGTCACTTGGAACACAATATGATTTGACTTTCTCCGATTCATTTGAAGATGATTTACAATCTTTATATATACAGTAATGATTGTCAATCAACATATTATTGTACCTGATTCACATTCCAAATAATAAAGGTATATACCAATGATCACAGGTTGTTTAAACTGTGTTGTGATAATCCTCGAAACCTTTATTGATATGAAAATGATATGTTAATGTAAAACGAAAACATTCGTAACATAACCAACAAAATACGCATATCTATGACTGGACCTTTAAATTTTGCGCTTTCGAAATCTCTAATTTTATTCGCTCTGCCTAACTGTCCCATCTGTAAGGTTATATAATCTGTGGCTATATCTAGGCTTTCTTAAGAAAAAACCAATGCCATCAATATTAGATTTAAAATAGTTTTTTCCACCCTTTATAGTTCGGCAATTTAATAACTATTGTTATAAATACAATTTCATTTTCCATAATACAAAAAACTTCTCATTGAGGACTGCTATGAATGATTTGACACATCGTAATGATTGTTTTTATAATTCCTATTAATTTTAATTCCTTCATTCTGTAAGAGAAAGAAAGTCTGCAGTTTTTATTCGGAATATACCTCTGAGCGTACGAATTCTGCAGATGGATTCAAGGATAATTGAATGCTTTGGCATGCTTCAGCGCTGCTCGCAAATCTTCTGGATTATGCAATGGAATTCTAATTTCTAGCAGCAGATTATGATTTTCCCTCGCAGCTTCATATCTAAATCACGGTCCCGAATTCTGGTGACAAAAGACATCTGAATAATTGATTCCGAGAATACGAGGAAGACTCGATTATGTTAATTGACAGCATGGACTTTATCTTTAATACCTAGTCTAGCTCATTTTAATCTCATCTGGAGTAACTTGAGAATATCGGAATAATAAGGGAATATCTACTAACTACGTGAAATTGAAATCTTCAAACCTACAATATTCATTTTGATGATGAAGCTGATAAGTTTCAAAAGTTCAAACGAAATGAGAAAACTCAAGGTCGTAATCTTGGATTTTTATTGGTGAATACCAATAAAAATCCAAGATGTTTAAAAGGATAGACAACGAGCACGCAGAACATTGAATTCTATGAAGTCTAGAAGTCTATGCACCTATATTCACTAAGTGAAGACAGTAAGCAAATTTTTCTTTTTTCCTAACACGCGACTGATTTTGATAAGTGCATTGAATGAACATTTTTCTCCACAGGCTTTCGTGGAGAGCAACAAGTGCATAAAATGGTGTCCTGTAGCAGGCTGCGGAAGGGCCGTGAGACTTCCAGAAGCCGAACAAACCATTGCCGAGGTTCATGGAACGCCAAACGTCAACAAGAACAATATTCCGGTGACGTCACACGCTGTCGATTGTGGAAACGCACACTTTTTCTGCTGGGAATGCTTGGGTGAGATCACACGTTTTTTCTGCATCGACTGATTCCTTCCTAGCCCCACTCCTTTACCCTAAAGAGTAGTCAAATCGATCACCTACATGGTTTGTCTAGGAGAGGCTCATGCCCCATGCGGTTGCAACCAGTGGCAGGAATGGCAGATGAAGATCAATGAAGTGAAGCCGGAAGAGCTGAAGGCATCTTGCAGTGGTTCAGAAGACGCTGCCAATTGCCTGTGGCTGGTAACCAACTCCAAGCCATGTCCCAACTGCAAGAGTCCTATCCAGAAGAATGAAGGATGCAACCACATGAAGTGTTCCAAGGTAGATCAGTCATGTTCAATGTTCAGTTCGAGTATGCTGCAAATCAATGATATTTCCAGTGCAGATTCGACTTCTGCTGGGTATGCCAGGAGTCCTGGAAAAGGCACAGTTCTGCGACAGGTGGCTATTTCAGGTGCAATAGGTTCGAAGCCGTCCACAAGGCCGATGAGAAACAGGGTTCACTCATCATCGAGGCGATGGACAGGAACAACCAGATGCAAGAGATGTCGAGATTCTTGCATTTCTACACGAGATTCAGAAACCACGAGAACAGCCAGAAACTGGAAGAGCCACTGCTGACGAGCGTCAAGAAAAAGATGGACCTTTTGGCTGGTAGTTTGGTGCATAAGAAAGGAGAAGGTATGTTAGTTCTGTTTTTCATCAGTGGATCATTAGATGAAGATTCCTGGAATTATCTATTCTTCCAATGCCAGATTCAGCTATGATTACATTGACATTGTACCATCGTGAATCCAACATTGTAATAATTATTTTCAGAATCTGGGGACAAATGTACTAGATTCATAGAAGACGGAGTGAGAGAGCTACTGAAAGCTAGAAGAGTGCTGTGTGGTTCATATGTTTATGGGTACTACCTAGAAGACGATGGATATAATAAGACTATATTCGAATTCATGCAAGTATGTTGAAGAATATTCATGGTAAATATAAAATAAATATAATAGTAAACCAACGACTTATCAATAAAATTCACTATCATTTCAACCATCTTAAATTCGTCTTAATTCATAATATATTTCGATATTTAAGAATGAGCTGGAGGAAGTCACGGAAAAACTTAGTGAGATGATAGCCAGACCTTACCTACGCACACCCAAAACTGTGATAGTACAAACATCAACACTAGCAAGAAGAAAAAGACATGAATTCGTGAGAGCTGTAGCTCAAGGGCTGATACCTCCAGAAACCCCACCCATGCAAAGGAAGAGAAAGAAGAAATACATCGATGTGAGTTATTCAAGATCACATTTCAGAGGCAATTGGTCTCTTGAGTCGATATTTTTTGCTTCAATAAAGTTACGTATTTTATGAAATTTGACATGTAGAGAATCAGACAGTTTCACTTTATGAGAATATTACAATATCACACGATCACACTATCACACTATCACACTATCACACTATCACACTATCACACTATCACACTATCACACTATCACACTATCACACTATCACACTATCACACTATCACACTATCACACTATCACACTATCACACTATCACACTATCACACTATCACACTATCACACTATCACACTATCACACTATCACACTATCACACTATCACACTATCACACTATCACACTATCACACTATCACACTATCACACTATCACACTATCACACTATCACACTATCACACTATCACACTATCACACTATCACACTATCACACTATCACACTATCACACTATCACACTATCACACTATCACACCATCACACCATCACACCATCACACTATCACACCATCACACTATCACATTATGACACTATCACACTATAATTATGAAATATATAAAAATATAATCATGACACAACACAATATCGCAATATCATATATCACATTTTTGCATGTAGTAATATCACAATTATCACAATATAAGATATAATAATGAAGTAACACGATAGGGCAATAATGCAAGGAAATAATATCACATTATCCCAATATTACTGCAATATAAAAATATAGCAATTTCAAAAAAGACACTTATTCTTTCCCAGTCGGATCTTTCCCAGACCTGCGCGTGGCTCAGAGACTGCGAATGGCCCGAATACGACACAGACGAAGAGACTGACTTAAGCATCGCGCACAAGAGCGTTCCTTGCGTGCAAGCCTCAGCCAACAAAGACCACCAATGTGGCCTGCTGTGCACCAAAAGCTGCGCGCGATCGGAGTACAACATGGAGCTCATCATAGCTCTGGAGATGTCCAGGTTGCAGATGATCGAAGATAGGATGAAGCAGGCGCAGGCGCAAGCGCAACATCAGCATCCGAACGTCGCAGTGACCCCAGATCCCAGCTCTAGCATATCCAATGAAAGCACGGATGACCAGCTGAGGCTGGCCATCCAGCTCAGCTTGCAGGAATCGACGGCTGCGATCGGCAAGCAGATGCAGGTCGATGAACACGGAGGGCTGCAAAGGACGAACGCCGAGATAACGGTGGACTATTTCCTGAAGTCTCTGGCTAATCACAAGATTGATTTCAAGTCTTTGGATAGGTATGGCAACGATGGGGACAAAGAGCTGTGTTTCAGGCCTTGCAGGGGCAATGAAGATGGGAGGTTTCAGATCTCTGATATACATGAGAACGGTGAGGTCAATCAATGTTCAGCTCATCCCCTTTCCAGCACTCATGGTTTTCAGGTTATGCGTTCGAGGACGCTGATGAATATGATAGCGACGTACGTCTGAAAAGATCCCATTCCACTGGTGATCTATGCGTGAGAAGGAATGGGCGTGGTAATAGAGTGAGGATGAATGGCGAAGAACCAAGGTATCTACTGGTGATTTTGCCATGATATATACCTGCTGGACAACCAAGACCAACACTCAATCTTGTATTTTCTTATTGACAGATATCACTTGGATTCGGACCACAGCAGCCAACATGATGACAAGCCAGAAGACATGGTGCGCAGACTGCTAGCACTGCCATCTACCTCCGTGCGTACGAAACAATTCTTGCTCCTGCACACTTCGTATCCTGAAGAGGAGAGCTACCAAGGACAAAGTTCCGTGGAGGATACCACCACTTCAGATTCCATTAATGCTGATATGGAAGTGTGTGGAATCCTGAATTCTATCACTGATGAGGATCTAGGTAACAGTTGCAATTTATCTTGGCTTAAGAGTATTCATATCGAGATAGAATCCCACTTGGATGGAAGCTTATCACCAAAGTGAATTATCACATGAAGATAGTATCTGTTTGATTGTTATTTTTGTCTTTTTTCCTCGCTGATCTTTATTCATCCTACCCTAGTGTCATCTTCTAGATCTAGGTTGTGAATCCAATGAACCTATAATAACAGTATTTTGGAAATGTACACCCTCTCAAACAGATGCTCAATTTCAGGTAGCAAAAGTTACGATGACGAAATCAAAAAGACTGATCAAGTAGCCAAATTACCCGATTGCAAAAAGCAAACTCACAACCCTTTCGCCACCCTTAAAGCTAAATTGTGTTCAGCCCACTTACCGAAAACCGGCTATCTAACCAGGATTGCCGTCAACAAGAGCATAGGTCTCTTGGGGGATGGTAAAACGAAAAAATGTTGTGATAAACCCGAGAAGTGTTGCGAGGAGCAGAAACAATATGAGGAGAAGGAGAGTCAGGATGGCACTAGCCAGACGGAGCCAGATCGGAACGTGATGAGAAAGTATGTGGTGGGTAGCGAGTGCAAGAGCGAGAAGCATAGTCCCAAAAAGCACCAGAGGAGCTGCAAGAGGAATAGCTTCTCGAAGTCGACAGGGTTTTTGGTTGAAGAGCAAAGAAAAGCTTCTAAAGGTAAATGTCACACTGTACCAAAATATGTCGATTCTGGTGAAAGTAGGTATTTTCTGGTTGATCGGAAATCAACCTGTGATAGTGCAAATTTCATTTTTGAAATAAGAGCGCATGCTTTCATGTATGGATAGAATTAATTATATTTGTTAGTACTCACTATCACTACAGGTGGATTCCTGCACAACCTAATTTGAATTCGTATTAATTCTAATTTGAATTCGTATCAATTCTTAAGGCAACTGCATGAATCAATCTAGAGAAAAGGTATTATTCAACTTCATTCATGAATTCACCTTACAAGAATTTCTCACACCAGACCACATTCATATTCATTAGAGTTTTCGCTTCTTCGATTTAAATGGTCATTGAGACACAATCTGATTACACAGATACCTTGCTAGTAGAGATCATGATTGGAAAAACTGGTTCGCAATCAGTGCATACCTAATAGCCTTTGAGTGCATCTAGGAACTCCACTATATTATGCCCGATGGATTTTGCTATAGGTTCGTCAAAATTATTCATGATAAATTATTGCGAAATGTTTTCCGCGATTTAGGCGAAAGCAGCCATGTGAATATATTTTGGCAGTATATAGCAGTATATAGGTATAGTAGAGATACTGATATTCTCATCAAATGGAAAAGTTTGATTGAAGTCATTAATATCACTCAATATAAGTACTCACAGTTTTTCGTCCTTTGGATAACAATGTAATTTGATGTGCTCCGATTTATATGAAGATGATTTTCAATCTTCATATATACACAGTAATGATTGCCGCATTAAACATACTATTGTACCTGATTCACATTCCAGATAATGAAGATATACCAATGATCACAGGTTGTTTAAACTGTGCTGTGATAATCCTCAAAACCTTTATTACTTTTCCTTTTGAATTATAGTTTATGGAAAAAATGTTAACCATTCTAAAGAACATAAACCGTCCGAAATACTGTATCGAGAATCGTGTAAAACGAAAACATTTATAACATAACCAATAAAATGATGACAACGATGTAAACAAAACTCGATCGATATATCAGCGCCTGCGCATATCTATGACTAAACCTTTAAATCTTGCTCTTTCGACATCTCTCTCTATTTTTATTCGCTCTGTCCGACTGTCTCATCTGCAAGGTTCTCTAATCTGTGCCATCTCTCCGCGTTATTCCAGGCCTGTCTTCGCGCCTGCGCATAAAGATATGCGCCAGCCCGCCCACTGCCGCCAAGGGCGACCGCCCCCCAGAAACCGACAGCTCCAACGAGTGCGAGAGCGAGACGGGCATCCCCAAGTCGCCGACGCTGTTCATCTCGGGCGTGTCGATATCGCGCACGCCCGAGCCCCGCTCGCCGGGGGTGGGCCTGGGGCGGGGTGGGCGTGCCGCCCGCTCGGCCAGCCTGGGCGTGCCGCTGCCGCTGGGGGCGGGCGCGCTCGGCGCCTCCTCGGCCAGTCTGGGCGGGGCGGTGCCGCTCCCGCCCGAGCCGTTCACGCCGTCGCTGGTTCGATCGACCACGCCCACGTCGTCAAGGTAACGGTCGTCACGCCCCCTCATAGTTCTATATATTAGGTTAGAATCGTTCTCTTGGTCGGGAGATCCATATTGTTTTTTTTAACGTGGGAGTGTTAACTTTGAGATCAAACTACGCTGTCTGAAAGTTAATGTTAAGGGAGTAGTAAGTAAGTAAATGAGTTCATTCAGTTAGGGAGGATTCATAAAAACCTTTAAGCATTTAACATTGAACATTCATCACTTAAGAATTGAAACATAATAGTGGATTATGTTATAAAAATATTCAACATTCAAGATTAATTTAAGTTTATCCCGCATGTTCTCCATTGAATTGAAATACAGAGGGAACTGAATTGAACTGACCACGCCCACGTCGTCAAGGTAACGATCACCACGCCCACATGAAACGTTATTTAATTAGGTTAGGATCACTCTCTTGGCGGGAGATTTTTTTTTCTAACGTGGGAGCCTTATGGAGGCTTAACTTTGAAATCGAACTATATGCTGTCTGAAAGTTAATGTTAAGTAAGTAGTAATTAAGTGAATTAGTTCATTCAGTTAGGGAGGATTTATATAAACTTTCAAGCATTGAACGTTGAACATTTATCACTTAAGAATTGAGACATAATAGTGGATTATGTTATAAAAATACTCAACATTCGAGACTGATTTAAGATTATCCCGCATGTTCTCCATTAGATTGAAATAAAAAAGGAACTAGATTGAACTGGAATAGAGTTTTCGTATGCCTTTTTATGTAGGTTTCATTTTGAATTATGTGTTTTATTTTTCATTTTCAATAAGGTGTCAATGAATTCCAAAAGCCGAAGTCATGATAAAACTAGTGAGAGTAATGATACCTATACTTATTACTACAAACACAAATTCACCATAAATCCAAATCAGCAATCAAATTGTGTATTTTCAAACCTTTCCATGAAATTTAGTAATTTTGAATGATTGCGGAAGACAAAGCAGGTGTCATTTTCGATCACATCACATATTTTCATTTATCCCATTTAAAACTCAACTTCAACTTCAAACTTCAACATTAACAATGCTTCTCCCATATTCCATCTGTCTCAAGTGATAGGTCTTGAATCTTAAGTGATAAATCTTGGGAGTTTTTTTTTTATAAAGCCACCCTTGAAATTATTGACGTAAATATAATAAAGAATATATGGATTCGATATGAAAAATAACATAAGAAGCCATGGAATGTAATTTGGAGGGTCCGTTCAATGCATATAATTGCATTTTATGACAAGCAACTCAACTTTATGCGAAAGTGACATAAACTTCCAATTTTTAAAAGGGACATTTTATCTCCATGTGACATTCAGAATACAACCATGTATTTTGTTCCAATGGGTACGACATCTCAAGAAATATTTGAAAATAAGCGCACTCATGCCACATAGCTACTGTATATTGAATGATGAAATCATCATGTGGAAAAAACATTATCATTGAAGGAAACGACATCTCATTCAAATTCCAGATTCTAAATTCAATTCCAAATCTTGAATATCTCTTTTTGATTTAGAGAAATCAGCTCAGCAATCCATAGAATCATCATCAGAAGCAGAAGAATTATTTTATTGTAATAGTTATAGTCATAGTTAGCGTTTACCTCTTGTAAATGTTGATAATGCGTTATTACCATTCGTACTATCATCATCATTTTATAGATCGAACATTCACACGCCCAGTACTAGCCCTTCGAAGTCTGCAAAGGAAAGTGGGAAATCGAAGAGTGCCAACGAACCTGAAAGGGAACGGGAAATGTTTAGGTGAAACATCCACCCTAATCGAGCAGTCAAACTGACGTCACACTCATTTCAGATTCCCTAAATCTTCCACAGACGGAGCACTGAGTTCTGTTCTCCACGTCCAAGAGTCGAATTTGAGTTCGGATGACTTCCACGAGGCGTTGTTCTTGTTGGAGCGGTCACCAAAGACCAGGGACTCGAAGAGGAAGAAGAAGTCGAAGAAGAAGGACAAGGATGATGTTAAAAAGGAGGACCAGAGCTCCGTTTTGTAATCATAAGACTGCCGCAGGCTTTGTGAGTTGCCTTTTGGTTCACTATATGGACCCAATAACCCAAAATCTGTGTTGAAAATCTTTGGAGACATCTCATAAGATGGGGATTTTAATGTTGGTCAAAGTTGTGGAAAACTTTGTTTCTGATATACATGATGAGTTGAAGAAGTCAAAATGACTAATGAAGTATACGAATCATAAATATTTAAATTCTGTTGAATGTATAAAAAATCATCGATGCTGATAAAAAAAACCTCGTGTATTTGAAGTTGTGAACCAGAAGGCATCTTATTTTTTCTGTGTATCGAATATGGATTTTTTGTGATAAATTCTAAGTGACCAACAGCTGATTTCCATTAATTCTAAGTTGATGGGTTATAGGTGCTTTTCATTTAGTATTTGTTTTCTATGGCTTCCAAAGGGCCGATGGTTAGTTTTCTGAAGCATCAAGGACCAGATGGAGTTTTAAAATATCATATTGAAATTCGGGATTCATCTGCTAATTTGACTTGGTACAGGTGACTTGGAATATACTGACATATATCCGAAATTTGAAAAAAATTTGAAAATCTTGGAAATCAACTTTTTCATTACTTCAAACCGGAAGTACCAAGACCAGAATGCGAGATTTGTATGAAACTGTTCAATGTGATTTTCTGATCATGTCTTCAAAGTTTTCTTCGAAATTGAAATATGGACTGCTTGATCAAACATTCCTAATCCTTATTTACCATCAGGTGCGTGAAAATAAGACAAATGAGATTTCTAATATATAGGATGGCCAAGAAGAGCATGGACAATTGTGATGGTACGGATTGGGTGATATGATAGAAAATGTGCATGTGGCTCTCGCAGATTGAGCTTTTTTAACACAAAGTTCGACAAATTCAGAGAAATCTGATTTTTCAAGTTTGAGTTCTTATTAATTCCTGGAGTTGTTTTGGTGGTTATCCAAAAATAATCATTGCAACTTTCTGTGCTTAAAAAATGATGGTGCGCTAACTGTTGAAGAATTTAGAGTCTAAAATTTTATTTATCTGATGGCCACAAACATGTATTGCGATACATTTTCCATTACGAATTATATGACAAAGTTTGGTTTCAGAAGGCTTCCCCCCACTATATATTCGAAAGGAAACTTGTAAAATTTCCAAGATCCACCTATACATTCAGTCTCATCTTGGCCATCATGTTTATCAATTCAAAAAACGAAAATTTGTTGAAGCTACAAAAATGCGAAATGAACTATAAGTATACGACTGATTATTTGCATCTGTTGGACGTGGAAGTTGTTGACATGATATCAAAATTATTTTCATATCGTCTATACTTTTGGTATAATTTTGAACTGGGTTATGTAATCGCTATAGAAGTTTCCCAACGTATATTATTCTTAATTATTATAACGGAGGTCATAATCACAATATTTGGTTGAAAATCAGCTCTTTATACGTACAAAAAATCTGACACCCTCCATTTTTATTTTTCTCTGATAGTTTGAAATCGAGCATATTATGAGTACTTGGTGGGAAAAATCCACCAAAATTTTTATAGCCACCATTTTCTGAAGTTCACTACTTTGATAAATTTCTCAGTCTCAGAGCATCTATGCAAAAAAATAATTTTGCTATTCTCGATCTTTCGATTTTAATAAATGCAAAACATTAAAAAACAAAAAATTATTTATATTTTTTAAGGAAACTTTAATTTGCTGGTGGTGTCAAATGTTGTGATGTGTCTAATTATGGTTGTGATATTACGAATATGTATAAACAAGAATGTAAACTGTTGAATGTTGAGTATTTAACTGAACTAGTCGTAGATAAACCTTGTATTTCTGTGATTTTTATGAAAACAAAGACGTTTCTCATTTTACTGGTTTTATTTTACAAGTTTCTCAATCATAGATACCTATCATATATTACAAACTTCATTTAGGACTACAATTCAATTATATAGGCTCTGATCAAAATATTTCAACAAGGAAGGCATTCATTGAAAATTTTGATATCACAATCATTTTGTTAGATTCAAATCAGGATTTGACATGTCCAGAAATCTGCATTCAAATCTACGAATTAATATCGTTCCATGATCAAAACTTGAATCACTTGATTTAGTTCTTAAAGTATTATGATTTCTCCGAAAGTGTCAATCATAATCATAATAAAATTAAGCATTATACAAAATCAGTAAGAACTACAATGATTCCCTAACATTTACTTATTACTATTTGAAGATTTCTTAGTCTTAATTTTTAAAGGAACAGCTAGATATCCAATATATAGTTTTTCCATAGGAATTCTAAAAGATCATATCTACAGTCTATTGGGACTTGGTATACAAGGTGGTCCAATTTAAACTCCGAGAGAGGTTTATTTGTTTCTCATGGGAAAATCTACTTGATGCAAAAACTCTTCTGGAAATGTAGGAGAATCAAATCGAAGAAAATAATTCTTAATTTATTTAATTGAGTAGTTACTGCGACCTACTAATTTCCATTAAATGGCCATCAAGATCGTCAGATCTGAC
This sequence comes from Chrysomela aeneicollis, assembly GCA_029955515.1. Classification (NCBI taxonomy): domain Eukaryota; kingdom Metazoa; phylum Arthropoda; class Insecta; order Coleoptera; family Chrysomelidae; genus Chrysomela; species Chrysomela aeneicollis. The sequence goes on along the minus strand of JARUHQ010000009.1, from coordinate 19,514,296 downwards.
ACCATTTGAATATTACTTATTAGATAATATAAACTGTTCAAATTGGGCCATCCGATTTGTTAAATCACATCACATCGATTTCATAACATTACCTATTTAAATAATCTGTTTCATTTAGTTAGTGAAACATGTTCAATGCCTAGGTTATCAATATAACCAAAACTTCTTTACTATAATGACAAGTTTGATGCATAATTTTGTTCGACTTATACATTTCACTGATTTTCTACAAGCATTAAAATAGTTTGTCAAATATCTTTTATAGTACCTATATGCTTCCATCAGTATATAGTACAGTTCCTTTCATACAGTATAATAAATCAGATGCAGTGATCAGGAATATAGGGTGCGTCTCCAAAACATGAACATCCCCTTTGACTTTCTTGTTTTTGAGTGCAAAAGGGAGAGTTGGTGGAAAAACTATTTGTTAAAACAAAGATGGTGTTTATTTCGGAGAAATGGAAGACCAAAAACACCTTGAAATTAAAATTCGAGTAATTTCAACCAACTGAACTTCTGCATTTAGCATTTTTTCATATTTTCACACACAAGTAGATTGAAGAAAAGTTCAATACCAAGGGACACACCCTGTACCAATAAATGAAATTCATCAAAAATAACAGAAAGTCACTTATAGAAGAAATGTTGAAGGCTACAACACTTCTTTCAAGTCAGAGGTTCTGAAAAAATTTACCTATACTGTCATCGATTGTTACTTTCCCACATATCCACATTGATTACCTACATCCCAAATCTCTCACACTCACACAATTCGTTATCTCAGAGCATGTACGGACGATGCTGATATGCTCTACATCTTGAAAAAAATGCAGCGACATCTGTGAAAGCAAACACCTAGTCAGGAATGATCAAAATCAACAAAGTAGAGGGTGCTGAACATGAAATACCATTTGCTCGTTTCTTTTTCTTTGCACAAGAAAAAAAATACCAGGAAGGATACATATCCAAACTTGGTGAGATAGGAAGACTGCACTTCAAAAAAATTCAGGGCCGTATCAAACAAAATATAGTTATGTATATATATGGTTTGAATATAGTATAATGAATTGAATATGCATACTGAGATCATGATCAGAATAAGGTAATTGTAGGAACTAAACTCACCTCTATACCAAAATGATTTCTTCAAGCATTAAAAAGGGCATTGAAATTGTTTTATTTATTATTTCTGCCTGTTATTTCAATTGTTTCGAAATATATCTCTCACACCATTTCGATCAACACACATATTACAGGGATAGAATTGAATACTTTAGTATATTAACCTAATAATGAAACCTTATAATGAAAACGCAGTACCTACAGCATCAAATGTGGGCACTTTGCTTTCTACTGAGGAATCATGGCCTATACCTACTATATTTTTGAATGGAAGTAAAACATGCACTACAACTCTCTATCTTCAAAGAAAACTGAGATATCTCGAAAAATTTGAGAGTCTGTACCCTATAAACAAAGAGCTATTTAGTGATTTGGTTTGATAATAAAAAAGAAGACAAACTATACTTTTTCTTCAGATGTGCACTGATGAGGATCAACTGCATTTTTCATAAAATTCTTCCTAAACTTCGAAACAAGGGCCTCTATAGTTCGCATTTGCTACAGGCTTCTATCTGTCTTAATTCAGCATTGGTATTTGGGATTTGAGCAAATCAACAGTACCTGATCTCAAAACTCAAACTTCGACAAATTCAGGTAGGTACTCACTTTAAACGTATAACCAATGTTTGGCTTTGAATCGACTTGTCAGCTTACTTCTTCTGATTTCTTCATGTTCCTCCAGCGGTGAGATACTCAAGGCCAATTTCTGTGAAAACGAAAAAAGCGTTCAGCATAGCAATCGCCGAAGTTATCAACTTACCTCTCTTAAGGAACCCTTAGTTCTGACGATTTGTATGATCGCGAATAATGGGATCATAATAATCGATGATAACGTCAAACCCCAGCCGACCCATTCGGCCCATGGGGGATAAAAATATTCGTTGTATTGCAGTGACTGATGATGGAATAATCCAAACATTACAACACACTGAAAAATTAATAAATTTGCATGTTCAGGCACATTCAACATCCTATATAAATTATTTGTTAGAATTCAGTATTTTGCAAGAAACTTTTAGAAAATAGTTGATAACTTACAATTATGAAACTTGGACTGATGAATTTCCAACAAATTCTCCAATACAGTCCTGGCTTCGATCCCAGCATGGCTTCTACATCTTGCGAAAACCGGTCCAAACCTGAGATAGATACAGAAATCAGTTCCGTTGGGTCGATCTGTCGGTTTTGAATAATTTTACCATAGAACCATGAAACAGCAACCGCTTCGAATATTGCTGAACAAAGAAGGGATATCCCAGCAGAATATGTGTCGAATAGGTGAAACATGTAGATGCCTCCCTATAACATGATAGTTCACCACTTGTACTTCTTTATTTTCAGATTTATCTGATGTACAAAACATTGGATATGATCTGGCAACTAGTTTGTCATAGTTGGTAGTCCTCCCGAAGGTTACTCCTTTAAAATTGTGGCACCCAAGATTACTTTAACAAATTTCCCAAGTTCAAGGTCATTATAAGACACGTTGTCGAACTAGTTCCCTTTGGAGTACTCCTCGCTTCACTCGTCGTACTCCAAACAACGCGTGCGACAAAATAGCGTCTTATAAAACTGCATTCGATTGTTCTAATAACTTCAGGAATACTTATTACCTGATGGTAAAAAACAAGGTTAAACAATAGTATATTATGATACATCATATACTATTTACTTTGGATTCCATTTGTTGATATGGTACTATAAAGTTACTTCAATGGGTAATTCAACCTCACCAACTTTATCTTGTGTAAGATAGTTACCTAGTGGTTAAATACCGATGATTTTAGAGGACCATCAAACAAATTGACTCACCAATTTTGTAATTCAATAATATTTTTGAAACAGCTTGTGAATAGTTTTATACATGAAACTCTGAACAATCTCGAGTTCAAATTTGGTCCGGATGAAAAGAAAATATACAAGGTGACCCTCTGAATACACTGAAATTGGGGTATAAACGATAACCTTGTAACTTCAGAGTTCAGAAGGATAGAAAATAGGAGTATCCGCTTACGCTTGCTATCCCAAAATCTACAGTTTCCAAACGCGGCTAATAGGACGTGTATGTGAAACTTTAATTCGATATTTCCCACTCCTATACCCAATCGTAAGGTTAAGGAATAACTTCATTAGGACGATGCTAACACAATCCAAGATCTCTGAGTGATTTAAATAAATGGTGAAAACATTGTAGCATCCACCAGAATTCATCGGATCTTGAAGGAACTTCAGAAAAATCAGAGCGAGATGTGAAAATGTCATATTACCGTGCGGAACATTCATGAAATTTAATACGGAAATTCTAATAAAAAATTGTAGCGCTTAAAATATCTACGCGTCGATATCGAATCATCATTATGAAAATACTCTCGATGCAGAAAAATATGATTTATGTGTATGTACAGAGTGATCCAATTCATATGATGAAAGAGCAACAGCAATAAATAGCTAATCAATGGATGATGAGTTTTTATCAAACGTTGGTAGTTGAAAACTTCGTTAACAAGATGCGTTGATAATAAAATGTATATCCTATCAATCTTCTTAAATAAATTTGATATGTCAATTGTTGATGAAAATGGAATGTTTGACGTGGCAATCATGGAATATGTGTCATCTAATTAAATAAGCCCCATATGATGGAATATTTGACAGATAAATAATTTTTCATACAAATATCGTATAATATAAACTAAGGATTGAAAGACAAACCTCCTTTATCATAGTATTTGATTCAGAGAAGAGTATTTCTCAATTTCAGCATTGCATTACGAACACTTGATTTTCAGCATATTCATAGTAGGAATTCTCAGAGGCTCCGCCTATACAGTGAAACGTGTGCTTTGATTGGTTCGTTCGGTAATGGGATTCTTATAGGCTCCGCCTACATGCTGTACTTACCGGTGTCACATTAATCAAGGCAACACTGAAAGAGCAGATGATGATGCAGAAAGTAAATACTTCTCTTGAATATCTCCTGTTTCGGAAAAATCCTGAAAATTCATCCATCAGACCAGTAATTACACATTCCAATCCTCCCATCTGAAAAACATAAGTGAAAGTATTAATAATAGGCCATTTTGACGTCTCCCCCCGATGTAATTATTATGAAAATTCCAAATATTCCCCTGCCATTAATACAATTCGAGTAACAGAAGTTTTGAATATATGAAAAGCAAATGATATACTCACAGCTGAATCTACTCCCAACATTATCAACATAAAAAAGAACAATATGGACCATAATTGTGAACCTGGCAACGTCGCAACAGCCTCTGGGTATACCTGAAACACCAATCCGGGACCTGGAAAGTGGAACACATATTTATTGGCCTCGAGAGGGTGTCCTGCTTACCTTCAGTAGCAACTGTACTTATGTGAACACCCTGTTTATACGACATGTATCCCAGATAGGTGAATATGACGAATCCGGAGAAAAAACTCGTGAAACAGTTGATTATAGTTGTTATTATGCAGTCTCTGAAAAAATGATTTGGTGGATCCGAGATACTTTCGTGTTTCTGAAGATTACCTGTAGCAATTATTGTGGAAAGTGTTATAGCTGGCATAAGATAGATGGACGCCGAATCCGGCTCCAACTGAGTAGAAAATTTGGACCGCAGCATCCATCCAAACCTGACAAAATAGGCAACAAAATCTTGGAGAAAAAAGTAAGCATAATCATCACAGTGCTCACCTGGGTCTCTTTGAGTTTGCTCAATTCAGGTTGGAGATAGTAAGATATTCCAGATATTGCTCCGGGTAGCATTAAACCTCTTATCAGTAAAATGGTCAGCACAACGTATGGCATAGTAGCTGTCACCCAAACGACTTTGCCTAAAGATATATCGGATATGAAAGCATTCAGTACCTTCTCGTTGCGATTCAGAACAAATACCTGAAGACTTCACTCCTTTGAAAAGAGAAATGTACAACAAGCAGTATATCGTCATGAGGCATACAACTAGCTGCCATTTTGGATAGCCCATGTCATGTAGGCCATCGCTCCACTGTATTTCTAAAACTTCACGACTGAAACAAATCACTTATAAGAGGAAAAAGCTAGAGGTAGAGACGAAAAATAACTGATTTATGGTGGAAAAATTAGTGAACAATTCAGTATTTCACTTAAAATATTATTATTTCATGTCTCTTCAATTCGGTTAGCCTGATCACAAAAACTGAAATCTTTGATATATTTCACAACATTATTCTGTGCATCTTGGTATTGTGAAACAAGAAATAAAAAAATTTTTAGAATTTGTTATGAAGTAATTAATTTTTTCGTCACTATTTTATGAAATGTATTATTTCCAATGGAATAGATTCAGAGTTTTCTAATATAAAATATTCTCGACATTCAGAGATAATAATTGTACTCATCTGATCATTTTCATGTAGGGTACGCGAAAGATAATGAAATTGGTCTCTGGATATTTTTCAAGCACGAAATATTAATAAAAGGATATTCGATGTAGCTCCATTATAGTTTTCTATGTAATGAATGTTTCATAAAATTTTTCACACGTTCAGTGAATTCGATATGTAATTGAAAATGAATGTTTAAATCATATACCTTCCAGACCCCAATATTTGGAAATATGTTAACAAATACATTTGTCTCATATTTATGTATTTTCGTACGTTTCAGGATTTCTCACACGTGATACAAAATCAATCACAATTTCCATACAATGTATAATAAACATTGTTGAAATACTCACTTGAAGAATTCTGAAGCAGGAGTATGTCTGCTATTCCTACCAGTATCGTTTATTAACTTGACAATCCTTGTTGCGTTCGGATTCATACTATCCCAACACCTATCTGTGTTCCACGTGTTGTTGCAATGTATCCAAGGCAAGTCTGATGTTATACTAGATCCGATGAAATACAGGGCCCAAGCTAAAATCGACTCAAATTAATCTAAAGTCATTATACCATCCATTGTAAGCAAGGTGGATATAGGATGGTGAAACAGCTCTTCAATTGTTTCTGCGAAAAACTTGTAGACCGTTTGAGAAGGTACTAATATTTCCACGACTTGAAAGAAGATAGCGGTAAGATCGATTATCGAAGAAGATTTCTGTTGCTTACGTATTTCTGTGGTTCACATCTGACAGACGTGACTTGAAACGACATTAAAACAATATATTTTCGATAAATTTGGAATGAATATTGATATTTTGACTCTTTTTAATCATTTTTCATCTAGAACATATGAAACTGATAAAAGTATGACAGATGCACAGTTTCTGTTTTACCGACACAAGGTATGTCGCCATCTCTGTTAACTTCAGGAAATATTACTACGGTATGAAATCAAGTAGGCAAAGGTCTACAGTTTATTCTAGTGCTTGTTAATAGGAAGCTGTTTCACCATCCTATATCCACCTTGATTGTTAGGTAGGTACTGATACAAGTGAAGAACGACCGATTTTATGTCATGTATATAATAAATTTCATTTTCATTGAAGATGAAACTACTCACCAAGGATAACATTGTAGTAGAAGGATACGTAAAAGGAAACGAGTACCGCACAAAATCCAACGCCTGAAATAATATTAAGATTCAGATGAAAATGTTATCACGTGCCAATGTAAGGTGTAACAGAAGGAACCTTTGAATAAGGGGCATATCCTCCATAGACTGATTGGACCCTGTCTGTAGAATTGTCCAAGAAGAAGTTCCATGTAAAACAAGGGAACTGCTCCAAATACTAGCATCAATGTGTAGGGGATAAGAAAGGCACCTGAAAAGTGAAACAATGTACAGTGCAGGTATTAAATAATGAAATATTGAAACTTTACCAGATAACTGAATTACAGCTGCAGATTGATACCCACTCTAAAATATGTCAGTGAATACAGAAATATAATTATGAAAAGTACTTGAAAAGGAAGATAGGAAGAGATCTGGAATACTATAATAGGCACTAGAAGATTTATCAGGGAAATACGGTTAAAAACGATTGAATTCAAAACAAAATAGTTGGTTCGAGTTTTGTCATTATAGGACCTATTTGATTCAAAATTGGTATGTGGATATTTTTGGAGTCGAGATACAAGTCAGAATTCTGAGTAAAAATAATATATGACACGTCTACGCCTCCTTAATAATGTCAAATAAAAAAAATAAAACCTCAAATTTTGTGGTAGATATCGTATAATAAATTTTAAAAAATCATTCACCAATATCTCGAAACTTGGATGTCTTGAAGACTATCATGCATTCGAAATTGCGAAAACATTCCAAAGAAGGTATAAAAATACAGAGTGTTCCCTTATAAAGAAGCTTAGCCGTTTATTCAACCGTAGAGTTAAACGTGAATTTTCAAAGTTGAAATCTCTTCTTGAACGGGTTACCAGACACACTCTGTATAGGGTTAATCTAGAAATTCGACCTCAAAGATAAAGATTTACCTTCTAACCGATATAATTTGATTTTACGACGCGTCTTCAAAAGACCTCGACTATATATATTCAATATCTTCGATGGAGCGACGCATTTTTATCCCGATGAAAGAAAGGATATCGGCAATAAAACTATTAATTATCCTTTCATCACCCTCATTTCCACTGTGAGGAGATAAGAATATCGCGGGACGATTGCCAAATCGACCGAAAATATAATAAAAAATAATATTGAAAACGCTTTTGGACATATACCTACACCTACCGATGAACCGTCATAGATTTTGAGACAATCATAATTGCTATAGAATAATGTATGATCTCAAATAGATAATTCTGCAAAAGATTTCTGTTCGAATTTTTGATTTTATCGACGGTATATTTGAACTTAACTCTAATTGAAACGCCTCAGCAGAAACCATTCATTTTGTTATTTTATTTTTTGAACTCGTATAAGAAGAGGCGAAGTTATAGCGAAGAATATATCAACGCTATCTTTGATTATACAGCTTCCAGAATTTTTTATGAGCTAGTCTGCATATACCATTCTGCATAGAGCAATTTTCAAATACTTATATCAAATCCTTTCATGTAAAAAGCACATGTGATGTCAATTTCCGACATAGGGAATCATAGATGAGTCGATAACATATCCACCCGAGCTATTTTTGGGGCAATGTATTCAAACAATACCCTGTACATATATAATGAGGTGGGGATTCCAACGCACTATAAAGTTTAGGGCGGTGCTATTTGAAAGACAAATGTCGAGGGTGGTTTTTTGAGGCTTGAGAGAAGGACTCTTTGATGTCCCCCCACAAGCTTTTGTTGTAATGGATAACGATTTACGTAAAAGAGAGCTGGGAAACTGGAAATCTTACACATCCGACACTTCCGACGAGGTATGTGTCTCAACCTCAAGTGTATCTATCATTAAGAGCAGAGTAACACACTGATATTATAATTCGAACATTGTCAAAATTCAGCAAAATTTTTGAAAAAAAAATTCAATTTCCTACTGTGCTTGGCATTTGAGCCACATCAGCTAACTATTGGCTTAAAGCCCGGAAAAGTATAGAAAATAAAAAATATTGTATAGGCAAATGTGGATAATCGTGATTGTAGTGGTTTTAATAAACGAATGTTACACACAATCCTTAAATCCCCATTCTCAAGGTTCGTTCCTGAAGAAAAGGGCGTCAGTCTACGTCATACGATTTTGAACACCATTTTCACACACATAAAAACAAATTCTCAAATGAAAACGATTCGTTCAACGTCCAATTCTTCTTTTGAGAAAGCGCATTCTTCTTCTGAAATAATTTATTTGAAATGAATTTATTGAATATGTCGATTGTAGAAAATTATTTCACTGGAATATTCATTTGGTATAACAAAATGTTCGCAATTCAAGAAATTCAAAGTATCCATAAAAAATAATGAAGTTCTTGAAAAATATATCACGGAATGTCTTCTTTCAAAATAACATATTCAGCAATTTCTTCAATAACGAGATTGACAAGACAATTAATCTCCGAATAAGTAAATCTCTAAAGTATCTTTGGATTGACCATAACATTTTCTTGAACATAATTGCGATCCCTTCGAGCCGAGAATGTTGCCAAACGGTGTGAGTGTGTTGTTTCGGTGCTCTTGTGGTGCATCCATCATTGTTCAACCAGTTCAACCTATTTTATTGGCATAGAAATATTGGCTTACCATGAAAGAAAAACTAAGGTCTTAGGAGATATCTGAGGATATAATTACCACTTTTAGAGGTAAGTTACATGCCTATATCTTATCGACGTTCATTATTGGGTAGGTATTATTGTGTATCCAATCAATTAAAGTGGCTATATCATCTCGAAAACTGATAATACGTGAAAAACTTGAATAACCAGGATCGGCATAGTGAGTTGAAATTGGGGTTAGGTACCTATGTGCGGATGAACGTTCAAATTTTTCCAAACACTGATTGAACAGTGGAAAAGAGCTTCTTGAACTTGAAGACATCTCAGGTATTTTGATATTGCATATTATACCTAACATATTTTTATATTTTTTTTACCAAATTTCGAACCAAGGAAAATGAATTCAGTAGTAAGAATGTGAACCCAGATTTGAAGAAATATAATAACCATACATTGTGCTAAGTCAGATTATCTCTCACATTGTACCAACATGGGGTTGTGAATGATAAATTTTATATTTTTCTGGTCCTAAAATTGAAGAAAAACAAATTGAGTAATCACTAAATTACATTTTGCGCGAGAAATGCTTCCGAAATCATATTGTGTGATACATTGCTGTATTAACAATGAGAAATGGAGTCGTATACAGGGTATACTTTAGTTTCGGCCCATATAAAAATACAAAGTTGATGATGTTTTCTAAAAGACGAAACGTCGCAGAAAAATTCTGCTTATGTTATCGTGTAGTCATTAAAAATGGCCAAGGCGAAGTGCTATTTGTTTTACATTTCCTTTGAAAATGAAGCTAGGAGAAAATAAAAACGACATTCTCAAATTTCGGTTTTTCTCGGATATCTCCAAAACTACTTGGAATATTAAAACTTTCTAAATGTCATATTATTAGGCACATAAATGCGCTACTTTTCTCTAATTAAACCGACCCCGTATCATTTACCGTTTCCGATATACCCATGCTGTTCATTCTTATCTTGGACACAGTGTATATATACAGTTTCCTTCATAAAGTCCGCATCATATGGGAAAAACTTTTATCAATGATTTATTTCGAAATTCGACTTGGGCGTTGAGTTGTGCTTTGAAAAATATGAAAAATGACCTACTCGGATGTGGTCACGTGACTTTCGCTACCTGTAATATTTTTTCAAAGTAATCGCTGAAAATAGGCTTATTTATTGGAATTTCAAGAAATTTCAAGGGAAAATGTTGTTTCTTTCTCGATTTTACACCTACATCTCAAATTTGAACGTTCTATTGCAACTTTCACTTTTTGCTATTTTTTTGATAATTACAAAATTTCTGGAACATTAAAAAATTCGTAACTTCGACAAAACTGTTTTATACCAGTAGCTCTAATATGCGACTAACTTTCAATCACGAATCATCCAAAAAAATATGTTTTTCTCAAGAAAATGAGAATTACTGGTTAACATTTCTGTTATTTTCGATGCAAAGTTGACGTATCTTCAAGCATGTAGGATAAGAATTCATTAAAGTGGATTTTTTCAGTATTGAAATTTTACCAACGTCATAATTCAAGACTTTTTCCCTTGAAATTTTTTGAAATTCGAATAAATAAGCCTATTTTCAGCGATTACTTTGAAAAAATATTACTTTTGACAGGTAGCGAAAGTCACGTGACCACATCCGAGTAGGTCATTTTTCATATTTTTCGAAGCACAACTTATGAACGCCCAAGTCGAATTTCAAAATAAATCGTTAATAAAAGTTGTTCCCATATGATGCGGACTTTATGAAGGACACTGTATATTGATTTGATTTTTTTTTGCTACACTGGCAGCTTATTTTAATTGACAGAATAAACTGTCGAAACGTTGGCTCTTAAATGATATAGTTGCTGTTGATGAAGACCTATACAACCCAAAAAACACCTAAATTCACCAAAGGAGGTCGTCAACCTTATTGAATACTATTAAAAATACGTTTTCCTCCTACCCCTATAGAAAGTACACACTTTCCTCCCTCAAATCAGGGAGGAAACTCATACTTTTCCTCCCTAGGGAGGAAAGTATTTTTCCTCCCCCTCATTTCAAGTAAGTTGCAAACGATGAAACTTGTGAATTCATTATATTCATATTGTTTCAATAATTTCTAGAACATCCTGTATATCCTGTTTTTTGGTAAAAATCAAACATTAATGTTACTTCAACGTAGTTCTTCAATACAAATTTCAACTTCAGGAATCTTAGATATACGTTTTTTGAGTTCAGAATTCCGAAGTTCCCGGGTTCAGCTCCTGGCAATTGCAACTTTTTTTTTTTCAAGAACGTTATTTTACTTTTTTCTTGTTAGTGATTTGAATTATTGGACATTTAGATAGATTATACATTTCGGATTGCTATTGAGTGATTGATCATTTTTTTTTTCTAAGAGCTGCGGGAGGAAAGTGCCACTTTTCCTCCCGCAGGATGTAGTTTACTGCACGACGCGAAGCGGAGGGCAGTAAACATCCAAGGGAGGAAAAGGCACTTTTCTCCCATGTAATACATATGATTTTCCTCCTACCCACTAAATGAACCTTTTTCTACAAGCGCAGCTCTTAGAAAAAAAAATGATCAATCACTCAATAGCAATCCGAAATATATAATCTATCTAAATGTCCAATAATTCAATTCACTAACAAGAAAAAAGTAAAATAACGTTCTTGAAAAAAAAAGTTGCAATTGCCAGGAGCTGAACCCGGGACCTTCGGAATTCTGAACTCAAAAAACGTATATCTAAGATTCCTGAAGTTGAAATTTGTATTGAAGAACTACGTTGAAGTAACATTAATGTTTGATTTTTACCAAAAAACAGGATATACAGGATGTTCTAGAAATTATTGAAACAATATGAATATAATGAATTCACAAGTTTCATCGTTTGCAACTTACTTGAAATGAGGGGGAGGAAAAATACTTTCCTCCCTAGGGAGGAAAAGTATGAGTTTCCTCCCTGATTTGAGGGAGGAAAGTGTGTACTTTCTATAGGGGTAGGAGGAAAAAGGATGTTTACTGCCCTCCGCTTCGCGTCGTGCAGTAAACTACATCCTGCGGGAGGAAAAGTGGCACTTTCCTCCCTAGTAATACAAATAGCTATTACCTCCACCGTTCCTGTAGCACAGGTACGGAAACCGCCAGACGTTGGCGAGGTCGACTGCGAAGCCGATGATGGACAGCAGGAAGTCGGTGTTGGAGCCCCAGGTCTCCCTGTTGTCATCGGCCGCGGCCGTGTAGGAGTCGGGGTCACCAGCTTCACCCGCCTGGCTGGAGCTCGTCGACACCACGAACGATTCGTTCTCGTCTTCTTCCAGCTGCACGTGCAGGTCTTCTGGAATCAGCGGGAATCGGAGGTTAAGTATATACAGGGTCACTCACGGTCGATGGTACCTTAGACGTTTACGGAGAACGGGACGTAGGATTATTCTGGAAATTTGGTTTATTGGGTAATCAGTTTTGTTCTATCGATATAAAATACTTTCAGCGTTGCGGCGTTGCCGCTTCTATCAAAAAGTAGCAACAACTTTGTTATTTCAAATGGAACACCCTGTATTTTATTTCATTTTTAGATTCTTCCTGGAGAGCTGATTTCGTAGATCTATCATAATTGGGGTATAGCGCGAAATATTACAGAGATATAAGGTGGGAAAAATCGAGATTTTTCAACTTTAGGAATTTTTTGTGTCGAAACTAATCATTTCTGCTCAAAACGGCTTACATGTCTCTATCTCAACTTTCCATTTACTATCTACTGATATTTAATAGAAACAAATAGAGGGTGATGCAAAACTCAAAATTTTGAACCACCCGTATTTGTTTCAATTAAATATCAATCGATAGTAAATGGAAAGTTGAGATAGGGACATGTGAGCCGTTTTGAGCAAAATGGATAGTTTCGGCACAAAAAATTCCTAAATTTGAAAAATCTCGATTTTTCACACCATCGACCGTGAGTGACCCTGTATATAGTTATCGGGCTCCCTCTGTAGAGACATGCGGTTTTGAGGAGCTTACGTGGTTTGGCCTGCTGAACAAAAAATTCAAATGAAATTGTTGGCGCTCTCAACTAGTTTCGGAGATAAGGGGCCCCAAAGACAGGAAAACGGGGTTTTTGGACTATGTTCTTCCCGATCATTCTCCACCAAATTCCGCTCAAAATTGCTCCCAGCACAATCTACACGCTCCAATTGAACAATTCCAATACATTTTCATAAATAATTCACTTGTAAAATAACAGAAATCATCCTTCTTTCTTTTCTCTCTAAATCAATGCCAACCTCACTTATTACAATTCACCGCCTACTTTCCATTTCCTTCATTCAACCTGACCCAACCTTGTTCTTCTTTTCTCAAACGTTCACGAGAATTCACCTCTGAGGTAAAGATAGGAAATATGGCACAAGCAGGATTTTAATGAAAAGTGTTTGAAAGGTGTTTTTAACCGCCAACTTAGTTGCAAAGCAACCCTCGTGAGTCTAGGACTTGTATGAGTAAGGAAGACGGGGACCGGGGACCTTAGCTTTTCAAGTGTCATCCGAAGCACTCCTCTGCTGGTTACCGTTGAGAGTCCGAAGGATTGAAATCTAGGTACCAAGAATGTTCGGTTGGTCACCTATCTCCTCCCGCTAAACGATACTATAGAAAAAAATAAATAATTCCAATAGCCGCCGGGGTTTGAACCGCGGACCCTCAGGCCCATAGAACAGCGCCTTTGCGCACTCGGCCACCAACCCAGTCAATAAAACTTTCACACATGCTTCAAAACATACCAAAAGATGAATACAATCTGATGGACGGAGTAGTTTTTTTTATGTTCTGGTTCTCATGAAAAGGGATATCCTGTAATGTTCAGAGAACATCGTGAGAACCAAGGGAAAGAAGGTAGGAGTTGGTGTTCTTCTTAAATTTCTGGAGATGGTATGCCTCGGGGAACACTACCCTAGGCAATGAGTTCCAAAGTCTCGATGTTCGTTGGAAGAACGAGCCTTTGAAAAGGAACATTCTGCAGGTCTCTAAAGTGACCAAGAAGGGGTGAAGACTGAACTTGACGGGTTAATCTCGAAGAGACTGCTAATGGAGGAACGATTGTTGATATTTCATGAGAGCATCGTCCATGAAAATATTTATAAAATAGAGATAAATCGTCAACTTTTCTACGGTGTTCCAGAGAAGTGAGCGGGTTTGTAAGCGAGGCATCACTGACGAGACGAATTGCCCTTTTTTGGACAGAATCCAATAGTTTCAGGATATATCTATGTGCCGCACTCCAAATATGGCAACAGTATTCCAGAACAGGATCTGTGCCTTATAGATCATAAGCAGCTGACTAGGAGTGAAATAGCTCTTGGCTCGAAACAGAAAACCAGGTTTTTGGGATGCACTTTTGGCAATGAACCTCACGTGATTTTCCGAAGAAAGCTGATAGTAACGCCAAGCATCGAAATGGATGACTTAAATGGTTACTCCTGACTGAATTATGTTGGGCACAGTGAGATCGGCTTTTCTAGAGAAAAGACATGCTTGTGTTTTGTTTGCATTAAATTCTACCAGGTTATTAGATCCCCACTCGAGAATTGTTGATAAGGCCGTATTTATTTTGTTGACATTTCTTCCTTATTCATTTCTTGTTTGACGGGCTGATATAGGAGCCCTGGAAGAGAAAGCGATATGGAGGGTACTATCACCCGCGAAGCTGTGTATAGGACATGAAGTTGCTTCCAACAAATCGTTGATGTGAAGTAGAAATAGTGTTGGTGCTAGAATTGATTCATGCATGCGGAACACTAGCAGATTTTTCCATATTCTTCTGAGATATAACATCCGCTAACAACATATTGTTTTTTTTTTTCATTCACCATACATTCTAATTGAATAAACAGTTTGCTCTCCAAAGTGGTGAATAAAAGAAGAAGACATGAAACTTATTAAGAGGGAGTAGGTGCTATAGACATTGCGAACTTACTTTTCCTCAATGTACAAGTTAGAACCAGATTAGTAGAAGAGTTGGGATGTTTCGTGTGTCCTTTTCCTGTAACAAAGAGAAATTTCAAATTACGTATGAACCACATACTATGTTAACATTTCGTTTCTCTTCAACATAGGAATGAATATACGCATGCTGTCAAGTCATAATTCCTTTTAGTGCATATCACTCTTTAAGATTCCTCAATAATGTATCCGCTCCAGGTAGACATCCAGTATATTGTGAGTCGGCGTGAATATGCGTCTTTTCTGGTGATAATCATCTATATGCATGTATATGTCAACGTGATATTTTGAATTCAAGATTACCATCGACGTCTCACTAACGAGTGATGTCCTGTCAATAATTCCGCGAATATTCTTGTAAATATAGCCCTTTATTTCAGTGGCGGAGATAACGAGGAGAGTATAAAAATATTCAGAAGTTATAGGTATATTCCTCTCGAAACCAAAGGAGATTTCTAATCACACTGATTTGTTCTTCCAGAGAAACCACACATTAATTCGGTTTACTTGCTACTAAGGAATACTGCTTGCATCACAGAAGTTTTCACATTTTACATTTGAGATAACGTACCAACTTATATTTCTCGGTTAATGACAATATGCACTGCTGTATTCCTGGTTGTGTGATAACCTACTGACGACAACGCATACAAGGTTACATCTTTGACATTACTTCCCGCGAGATGAAAATATCTATGGTTGTAAAAAAATAGTGTACAACATTTTTTGTGCATTTCCTGCACTCGTGCGAAATTTGTAATATACTATTTCATACTATTTCATACTATTTCATACTATTTCATACTATTTCAAACTATTTCATACTATTTCATACTATTTCATACTATTTCATACTATTTCATACTATTTCATACTATTTCATACTATTTCATACTATTTCATACTATTTCATACTATTTCATACTATTTCATACTATTTCAAACTATTTCATACTATTTCATACTATTTCATACTATTTCATACTATTTCATACTATTTCATACTATTTCATACTATTTCATACTATTTCATACTATTTCATAAAATATGATTTAGATAAAATACCTCCTTCCTCTCATTCTACGAGAGCTACTAGGGGCGTAAGGAGAGCAACAGATTGAGTTTCTGAAAAATCATTTAATTGGGAGTTGTTTTTATAATTTACAAGAATTTTATGGTTCGTGATGTTTATGTATAATATTTTTGATGTCGTTGTTTTATTATCATGAACGGTGTTGTTCTATGTGTTCTATGCAAAATAAATATTATAATTATCGGCTTATTAAGGCAAAAATAAAGAATTTGTTTTAGTTTCAAAAACGAACTCGAAACTCGAATTCCACCAAACAAACAAAAAATTAGTATGTCGCGTGTTTTGTTTTGAAGATGTTTTCTGTCGTTTTCATTACACGAATAGTTTTCATCATGCCATCAAAGTCACATTCCACTACCAGAAGAAAATATCGCCAGCCGTTTCCACATAGCGAACTCTGTTTACAAAAACAGATATAAAACACCAAAACCTTTTGATCTTCAAAATGTTTCTTATTTTGACAACAAAAGTTTTTGTTTTGTCGAAATCGACACAGTTGTTGTTTTGTTGCGGTTTTCTACGTTTGGTGGAAATCCGCCTTCATAACGGAAGGGATCTGCATCCCCTTTCCCCATCTCTGGGTACGTCCCTGGCCTCATCGCACCGTCAGGGGAGATAGAAGAAAGTCCGATTGCTGATTCGCAGCACAGGCATACGGTTATTGAAATACCTGAGGTGGTGGCTGGGGATATTCATTTACATGTAATTGGCGCCGACCCCTCTGCTTGCCCCCCTTTGTCGCCCATCAGCAGCGCCAAGGGCGCCGCTATCTTTCGCCTTTGTCGTTTGCATCATAATTGGATTTTTTTTCGGGCAATTGGCCGGCAGGCGTTACCCCTCAACAGTCGAATTTGTACGGTCAGCGAGCGAATGTCCAGTCGCAAGTTGACAGCAAATGAACTGGGTACTCGACAATTAGGTATTTTTAATTGTGATGCATTTTGGAAACACTCTTATTTAGTTTAATTGGTTCCTTTCGTTTTCTTGTTTTTCTTCATTTTCTTTTGTTTCCTTTCATAACACTATGCTTCGAATTCCTCGTTTTCTTTTGTTTCCTTGTTTTTTTTGTTTCTTCGCTATATCTTTTGTTTCCTTTCGAAACACGTTTTCTTGTTTCGTTTCCTTGTTTTCATTTGTTTCATTGTTTTTTTTTTGGATTCATTGTTTTCTTTTGTTTCCTTATTTTCTATTTTTTTCATTCGTTTCTTTGTTTCCTTTTGTTTTCTTTTGTTTTCTTTTGTTTCCTTTTGTTTTCTTTTGTTTTCTTTTGTTTTAAATTTTCTCTCATTATCTCTTGTTATCCTCTGATATCTTTTGTTATCTCTTGTTATCTTTTGTTATATTTTGTTATATTTTGATATCTTCTGTTACCTTTTGTTACCTTTTGTTATATTTTGTTATATTTTGTTATCTTTTGTTATCTTTTGTTATCTTTTGTTATCTTGTGTTATCTTTTGTTATCTTTTGTTATCTTTTGTTATCTTTTGTTATCTTGTGTTATCTTGTGTTATCTTTTGTTATCTTTTGTTATTTTTTGTTATCTTTTGTTATCTTTTGTTATCTTTTGTTATCTTTTGTTATCTTTTGTAATCATTTATTATCTTTTGTTATCTTTTGTTATCTTTTGTTATCTTTTGTTATATTTTGTTATCTTTTGTTATCTTTTGTTATCTTTTGTTATCTTTTGTTATCTTTTGTTATCTTTTGTTATCTTTTGTTATCTTTTGTTATCTTTTGTTATCTTTTGTTATCTTTTGTTATCTTTTGTTATCTTTTGTTATCTTTTGTTATCTTTTGTTATCTTTTGTTATATTTTGTTATCTTTTGTTATCTTTTGTTATCTTTTGTTATCTTTTGTTATCTTTTGTTATCTTTTGTTATCTTTTGTTATCTTTTGTTATCTTTTGTTATCTTTTGTTATCTTTTGTTATATTTTATTATCTTTTGTTATCTTTTGTTATCTTCTGTTGTCTTATGTTATCTTCTGTTATCTTATGTTATCTTCTGTTATCTTCTGTTATCTTCTTGTTTTCTTTTGTTTTCTTTTGTTTTCTTTTGTTTTCTTTTGTTTCCTTCTGTTTTCTTTCGTTTTCGTTTTCTTTTGTTTGTTTTCCTATGTTTTCAATTCTCTCTTATTATCTCTTGTTATCTTCTGATATATTTTGTTATCTTTTGTCATCTCTTGTCATCTCTTGTTATCTTTTGTTATATTTTGTCATATTTTGTTATATTTTGTTATATTTTGTTATCTTTTGTTATCTTCTGTTATCTTCTGTTATCTTTTGTTATCTTTTGTTATCTTTTGTTATCTTTTGTTACCTTTTGTTATCTTCTATTATCTTCTGTTATCTTTTGTTATCTTTTGTTATCTTTTGTTATCTTCTGTTATCTTCTGTTATCTTTTGTTATCTTTTGTTATCTTTTGTTATCTTTTGTTATCTTTTGTTATCTTTTGTTATCTTTTGTTATCTTTTGTTATCTTTTGTTATCTTTTGTTATCTTTTGTTATCTTTTGTTATCTTTTGTTATCTTTTGTTATCTTTTGTTATCTTTTGTTATCTTGTGTTATCTTTTGTTATCTTTTGTTATCTTTTGTTATCTTTTGTTATCTTTTGTTATCTTCTGATATCTTCTTATATCTTCTGTTACCTTCTGTTATCTTCTGATATATTCTGTTATCTTTGGTTATACTCTGTTATCTTCTGTTATATTCTGTTTTATTCTGTTATCTTCTGTTTTCTTCTGTTATCTTATGTTTTCTTCTGTTATCTTCTGTTTTATTTTGTTTTATTTTGTTTCATTTTGTTTTCTCTTTTTTTCTTTCGTTTTCTTTTGTTTCGTTTTGTTTTCTCTTTTTTTCTTTCGTTTTCTTTTGTTTCGTTTTGTTTTTTGTTTTCTTTTGTTTTTTCGACTTATTTTGTTTTCTCTTGTTTTCTTTGGAAAAATAATATTATTGGAGATCTTTAATATACAACATGGGTAGTATCGCAGTACAATCACAGATAAAACAACCTATCTGTTCTGTAGTAGTTCTATCAATAGAATATTTCTGATAGGTGCGTTAGATTCTCATATTGATGAAAAATGAATGACTACATAATCATAATAAATTATGATTTAGATTCTGAAGCCAATGGAAATTATTTAACATGAAGAAAAATCTAATGTATACAATGATTTCGATGGAAAAAAATAAGGTAAATTTTATTGAACTAATCCACTTTAAAAACACTTCAATTGAAGCACACTCGAATGAAAAACTAAAAATCAATCAAAATTAGAGTACCTTTTTACAGTCGAAATTATAGTAGGTAGAGACAGCATGTTTTCTTCAAGAGTAGGAGTTCTCCAAAACCAGTGGAACACCCGCTATATCATATCACTTGCACCTCCTGAGGGTCAGTCCCGTTTCGTGAGAGAAGGCATACCTATCTTAGTCGATATTGGCGACCGGGAATGTGGTAATGTGCCAACGATCTGCTTGGAGGAATGCCACCTATAATTGAGGGGAAAGCCTTTCTCCTTCTCTCCATTGTGGGGAAACCGGTTTCTAGATCGACTTTCGACATGAAGAAGGATCGAGCGGCAAATATAGAATTTTTCATATCGAGTAGACGATTTTGGGGTGACAAAAACTGCTCTCAAATTAATATCTTTGTATTAATTATAATAAATTTATTTAGGTGTGAAATTTATAAATAAATTTCACACCTGACATTTTCGATCAATTAAAAGCCTGAAATTACACTGGAAATTTTTTGGTAGATAGATGAAAATTAAATTCTCATTAAACTCTAGATACAAAGTACCTTTCGATTTTCTTATGGGAAATGGTATATTGTGCATCTAGTGCGGAAATAATGTCATTGGGTGACAGCATTTGCATTATCTATATTGTTGTGACATTTTTATCGAGTTGGATCACTTATTGCAATTCATATGTCGATAAACTAGACTCAGAAGAATCTAGGGACAATTCGGATGATAAAGAACTGATTCGACTTTTTTATCCTGATCAGTGGTACTAGATACTAGGCCAATAATTGATACTCATATATATCAAAATCATCTAAGATATCTAGCCCAATATTGAAATCAGGTACGGTAGGAAGGACTAAAGTGCCACCTATTGGCACAAGTTCTAAGGTTCTAAGATCGAACAGATTAGCGCATGAAATTCACACCATTCAGATGCCTACATGCAATATTTTTATTAATTTATATCAAATCAGGTGTTCTCAGGATGCAATACTTAACGAATGATTATTGCCACCAAATTAGATGATTCGTACACCGCCTCGATTCCATCGTGATATGACACGGTGTAACTTGGTGTCAATTTTATATACCTAATAGGTGTTTTTTATTTATTCAATAATACTTCATACTCTATGGTAGTTTGAGAAGCACTATCAGTAGTATTAGTACCTAATCAAGTATCTTGTCTAAGAGCTGCGGTTGTAAAAAAATCACATGTGTATTTCGAACGCAGAGTGCCTTGCTGCTCAAGTCTTCTCTTCTAATCGACTGGTTGATTTGAAATTTGGCGGGTATACATAATTTTGGTGACCAATTCATTATGATATATTTTTTAAAATATGGCGGATCCAATATATATGGCGGACGAGTTTTCCGATATTGGTCTGATTTTATTCAAAGTTATAAAGTATCTGCGGGTTATGGGGTCAAATATTATAAATTCCTCGTCAATCCGAAATGGTGACTGAAAATTGGCCGAGTTTTGTAATTATGGTCCGATCCTAGTGAAGATAAATTCACGAAACCGATCATATGCAAATTCAATACAAAATTGGAAGTATTAAACAAAGTATAATGCTGAAAAGTACCAAATATTATGAAAGTTAAAAACACTTTTCAAAAGCACCTTTTATATCAATGCAATAAAAGGGGAAAAATATTTTTAATCAATTTATTTTCGTTTCAATTTTTGTTACCTACCCTTTTGCTGAAATGTCTGATGTGCATTTCATTTATAGAAGGCAAGAATTATTATTATCGATTGAAATGTCATCACAAGTAAAGTGATTCACAGTAAACGATGAAATGAATATTGACCATTTATCTGACCAGGTATTCTCACTCTGTCATTTTTACTACTCGTAGAAATGCATTACTCCTTACTCACAACTGCACGCTATATCAAAGATTTTCCGGGAGAAATTCCATTGCATTCTTCCAATTCATTGCCAGCTTTAATATGGTAGGTCCTTCATAAGCCGATTGAGGGCTGCACGGAAAAGTGGATTTCAAATTCCAATCCAAGAAGAGGAACGAATATTTGTAGAATGATGTTCGGGAAGTACAGGTGCTGGCATCTTATGGGTTAGTCGAGTAATGATCACCCTTCACACGGAAATAATTGAGAAATCTAGAAGGAGGGATACCATTTTGTTTATTGGACACGGCTTCCAATGAAATAGGTGATAGTTAGGCCTGAATTCGTTGAAGCAAAATAATTCTTATCCGATCTGAAGCAATCCTTAAACTGCGTGAAAAATGAATCATCTCATGAAAAATATCGAAAAACTTGGATGCAGATGGAATACCTCGAAAAATGGATGAACAGATCTTCAAACTGCAGCCTTCTTCAAGTGGTACAGGGATATAATAATTTAACAAAAACTTTTACTGTTTGATTTATTTATCTATATTCTCATAGTTTCGAATGAATCTAAAATCTTCGAAATATGTATATTGTGACCTATACATATAATATATATACTGGTTGATCAACTTATACTCCGGATTTTCAAATGATAGTTATCTTATCCATTTCCACATTCTGAAATTATTTTTCAATAGGTATACAGGGTGTTTCATGAAGTTATAGGATATCAAATCGATGGATTACACTTGAAGTCTAGCGGAAATTATTACAGAAAAAATATCTATAGGATGTGAAAAATATCGATTTTTCAACTCAAGAATTTGTTTGTGATGTTGGTCAAACGGACAAAATGTACCTGTCTCATTTTTTTTTACTATCAATTGATATTTAATTGTAACAAATACAGGGTGGGTCATAATTCTGAATTCTGACTGGTGGTTAGTCATATTTTATCAATTCTTTTGGTTTGCAGGAAAAATAGATTATTTCATTCTGATCAACAGTGACTCTGTTTGAGTGATCGGTTTAGCTAACTAGTGCCACTTTTGATTCTTATTAAACAATGTAATCGTTAGATATAATTTTGTATAAGTCATATCCAATTATGAATATCAATCACAGTTTGATTTTGCATGTCTGGTGGACCACGAGCAGAAAACAACTACTTTCCTGGCAAATACCACGCAAAACAATGAATTATATCTGCTCGTAGTCCATGCAACGATTCACACTTTAAATGTAGTTTGCAAATTATTTCGAAGACGTGAAAATTTTTCCATCCTCACAGGCGATAGTTTTAATTGAATAAGACTGTTTTTCTATTTCGATTCTTTAATGAAGTCATTATGAAACGCAAATGCGTATCGAAATAGCCTCTGTTTCGATACGCATTCTTTATTCTTCGTAGGTTGTCACAATGGAACTGTCAAATGAAAGTCAGAAGAGTTAGGCTAGGCCCAGTTAACTTCTGAGCAATTTTGGATTTGGTGATACTACCAGTGAAAAACTCTACATTTCTATTGGTGAAATTCAAGTTAGCGTGTAATAGGATTTGAATACCAATAAAAACATTGCATTTTTCACCGCTGGTATCGCAAATATCAAAATCGCTCAACAGTAAACTGGTCTTTACGCTTGTGCGTCAGATTTTAAATATTTCAGTGTCATCATTGTTACCAATCGAAGACGTTTCTGTTATCTATCGATATCAAATCAATATTTTCAATAAAAGACTTGAAAACAATGCAAAAAAGAAAAAAATTTATATGGCGTTTCATAAGAAACGCGTGCAACAAAGGATCGTCTTATAAAATTTGTATCATAATATATTTTTTTTAATGTTTCGTGACCTTTCATTATATAATTTTGGTGACAAATTTTAATGGGGGAATATTTATTATTCGATATATCTGCTAATTCGAATAGTTTTGAATAGTTCAATCAGATGAAGAGATAAAAAAAAAGGGGTAAGTAGAAGGACACCAATTTTTGGAGTGTATTACGACGAGCTAATCAATAAACTCGCGTACCCGAGAAATATGCATTCATTAAAAGTTATATCCATTAAAAATACAAACAATACTGACGATTTACTAATTGAAAATGAGCCATCTCTCGGGATCCCATCAGGAATAAATATGCAGCCTGTGTAATTAAAAACAAGGTTTGCCAGGTAGGCCCCTAGGTATAAACAATTACGGCATGATTTAACCAAATTTAACTCAGTAATAGTGTTTCGTGATAATTTCAGCTGATGAATTTCGGATTTTCGGTAGTCGAGCTAGCATACAGCTGAAAAAACCAGCACCGGCGATTATTTCTGAAACCACTAGACTTAGGAAATCAGATTTTTCATCAATTAGGGTAAGTTGTAGGCAATTATGTTTGTAACTTGATGCCTCTCATGCAAGTAGCAGTTCTAGCATTACTGGTTTTCGAGATATTTTTCAAAAAATGCATTTTCGAGAATGCGCTATTTTCTGAAATTGCTCAGATTTGATTGAAAAATTATATATCAACTTTTTATGATGAAAACAACTGTTTGTTCACATATTGATTATAACTTTTCGGTTGTATGGAACCATCATCAGATTATTTTATTATGGTCACCATGATACCTCTTTGGGAAGAGGTTTTTTCAAGCTTCTCAAGATAAAAATTGAAGAAAGAAATGGAAGAATATATTTTTTTTCAATTTGGCATAGATACTCAAACATCATTTGATTCTGACAAATTAGTGATTAGTTATTTCCGGTCAAGCCTGAAGACATGGAGATTGATTGAATACCTACTTCAAAAAATCCATTTATGTACAGGGTGGAAAAATTTTGATGTTTGTATAAGGTGACTGGGTTACCATGGGAGATACAGAAAAATGAATATTTTATTCTCGATCTCTTTCTAGAGACAAATTCACTGGTAAAAACAAAAAATTTTTAGAGTCTTTTGTTTTCGAGTTATTAATAAAAGTTTGATTTCTCGACTTTTATAGACACATGTGAATATAATGGCTGTTTGTAGAGTTATGATATAATAACTCTTACATTCTTGAGGCATTTTTTCTTATATAATCCAGTGGCGTCAAGGAAATTTTATGGAAAAAGTGCAATTTCGAGTTATGACCTGAAGTTGTAGTTTTTGAAATTGAAATGTTGGAACGCATTTTCATCCCTTTTTCAATAGCAAAACTTTTCGTACCACATCCTAACTTTCAACGATTGAATGAGTTAATTGATATTATGATGCTTAATTGAAAAAGATTCCCCTCCAAAAATAATTGAAGAGAAATTTGGAATATCTTCAACACATTTGAAAGTGTTGCAAAAAACTAAAATTTCTGATATTCACTTTTTATTTTGTCACGATTAACTATTAATACAAAACATTCCTTAACAAAACATTATTCAAATACTTTGTTATGGAGAATTCGAATAAAGTAAAGAAAAAAATGTTATCTAACAATGTTGAAATTCAAAATGGCATTCATAAGAGAAAATTAGGATGACAGTGTTTCTTCGCAATTTTTAAAATTGATAAAAACGATGCTACATTTGAATTCTCCATAAAAAATGGTTTGAATAATGTATTGGTCAGATAGATTAGTTTATATAAAAAATAAATAAAACGAGAATCATAAGTTTTCGTTATTTTTGCGATATTTTCTAAACAGTTGAAGATATTCCAAACTACTAATCATTTAATTTTTCAGCGCGATTATTCGGAACAGAGTG
Organism: Chrysomela aeneicollis; assembly: GCA_029955515.1. Taxonomy (NCBI): domain Eukaryota; kingdom Metazoa; phylum Arthropoda; class Insecta; order Coleoptera; family Chrysomelidae; genus Chrysomela; species Chrysomela aeneicollis. The sequence goes on along the minus strand of JARUHQ010000009.1, from coordinate 19,489,111 downwards.
TCCAAGAGTTGCTCTTTTCACATTCAACTGCCCTATTTTTTTGTGAAACTAACATGTCGAAATCAGAACTTTCACATTTTTTAGATACATGGCGAAATTGAAATTTCTCACTTTTCGACCACCTCCCGTATTTTGGTTACTTTTGAACCTATCGGCATGATGAAAACGAAACTTATATAACTTTCCACGTGAAATACAGTGGCGTATTCATATCATTTCCATAAACAATTGAATTTAGGAAATTAAGCAAAAACAAGTTTTCTAACGGCACATTCGTACATTTCACTATGGTTCTAGAAAGATTTTCCCAAGCTCATCAAAAATATATAATAGTCGACATTATTTTTATTTTCATAGGTTTAATATTCGAGTTCGAGAAAGAATTTTCTGTTTTTAATTGAAGCTACAGTGATATTTGGTAAGAAAATTTCACACCAAGACTCCAGTTGAGGTTACGCTTAATAAAATTCAAACCATCATTCTTGACTAACTTCATTCCACTAAAGTTTGTAGAAATACACTTTCTTACAAGAAACTCGAAGTGAAACTTGATATCTGCGAAGTTATCGTCAAAAACTTTCCAATGTAATACCATGCTGAAATTTTTTTCCGGGAATTGTTCTATTGCTATATAGTAACGATACAAAATATAGTCGAAAATGTTACGTGTGTGAAATTTTCAACAAACCTGGTGCCATTCACCAACTAACCTGACACTTGTGGCGTGCTGTTCGACGACCCGTACCCATCATCCAGAGTCGCAGGCGGTGTCGATTGCACGCTGATGGCCTTTTTCCCGCTCATATTCTCTTCAGCACCCGCCTCAACGGTCTCCGTGCTGCCAAACTCCTCGCCCTGCGAAGGGTCCGAGTTGGCGGCGCGACCTTGCTGCCTGCCGCTGCTCATCTGTTTCATGGGCAGCTCGTCGAAGAGCGGCATTACCGCGCTATTGCGAGAGCATTTCTCGGATTCGGCGGCCGGTGTGTGGAAAAGCTGATGACGAACTAAGCCGCGGGACCCTGTCGCGATCGCTTTCGTCGAGGAATTGACAGGTTTCTATTGGGGATGGACCGACGCCGTCCTTCTTCAGGCCATTGTGGTCCTATTTCGGTGGTTTTGAAATGGTTGGCGCCTGGTTACGGTGGCGTTTCTGCAGACTGATTAGGCTCCTGGTTTGGTCTCGTTTCAAAAAATATTCACGCGATAGGTACTTTTCATTGGAGTCATTCGAATGAGAGGGTTGCAATTCACCAATGATGCGGAGTAATATGATGAACGCTCTGTAGTTAAGACAACTGAGAATACGCAAATGAAATGACAATAACCTAAAAGTGGATTATTAGAAATTTTTATGTCGCTTCAGGAATTCTGGCCATCATCAGGAACCTTTATGATTATTGAGATTAATTTCGAAGAAGGATATCCATGAATGATTCTGATGGCTGGTGGACGTGGTCTTAACAAGGATGGTGCTTTGATTATGATAATAATTGGAATTGTGCTTCTCAAGTGCTTTTGATATCAAATAGAATAATCTCCGAAAGAGAAAATAGTTTATCCAATTGAAAAATCAAACATAGTTTGAAATGAATATCTGGTAGACTACGAGCAGAAAACAACTACTTTCCTGGTAAATACCACGCAGAACATTGAATTATATCTGCTCGTAGTCCATGCAACGATTCACACTGTGAATGCAGATCGCAAATGTTTCTTTCTTCCCAAGAGGTGACAAATTCACATCGAGGCAACCTACAGACCGGTTTCGGGCTCATTGGCCCTCATCAGTGCAGGGTAGTTATCCGAGTAGAGACCGTGAGATCTCCACTCGAAGCGTTGCCTGTCCCAATGCATTTTCGTCGCGCCTATTTGACCGCACTGAGCCGCGTTCCAAGAGACAGTTGGAAGTGGCGACACCATGCGGCAGAAGAAAGAAACACTATTTTTTTCTTGAACGTTAGAAAGTATACGCATCATAGGGAATATTTTAGTATTAAACTTAGTTAAATATCGATATTCACAAAATTCACAATCGCTTCTGCATCAGAAGAAACCCCCAAAAACGTGTTTGACAAAAAACTAAATAATATTTTGTAAGGATTGGTCCCTATAATGTTTTTTTTATGGAGGTCCTTGTATATCCACAATTTTAATTTGAATTTTTCATTAAAACAAACAATTGATTCAATTATAGACATAACAAGAACTTATGAAGCATCTGATGAATACATGGCAAATTCACCAATTTAGAATTTGCTCCGAATGAAATAGAAATACCTTGCGAATCTCTACAAAACATCATTCCTGACTGTTGGCTTTGCTAATAAGTAAAATGAGTTTCTTTGACGTTAGAGTATTTGTGTATATTGAATTTTTTTATGACGAAAAAATTATTTAAATTATTTTCCAAGTTTTTCTCAAAACATCTACAAATCTATAAAATGTCGTTCGGAACCACTTTCCCGAATTTCATTGTTCGATATTCTTTCAAAAAAGTGTTTTGAGACAAGATTTTATTTTTTTTCAATTTCCCGCCAAAAACGAATAGTCTCCCTTTTGGGGTTTATGTACTTTATTTTGATGCAGAAGCGATTACACATATCGAAATTTGTCAAATTGTATCAATAACAACATGCTCCAAATAATAATCCTTCCTTTTGGTTACTGTATACCTATCCGAAAAGGATTTGGCAAAAATTGATGCTCGAAAGTCGACAGATATGATCTGCTATTTGAGATTTTTCCTAAGCAGAATTTACTACCTGGAATCTGGATGAAATCTATAATTCTTCCTGAACGTTCATAATCGGGTGATAGTGCTCAAAATATCATTATCTGTTATATATTTGATGTGAAATTCAAAATTATTCAAAAACTGCACACTCGCAGAAAAGCAAAGGGTGCGACCACCTATCGTCAACAAACCAAAACGATATGAGTGAAGCAATAAAGGTTTCTTTTATTCCTGAGTTTGGTCGTTGATTGAGAAATATAGTTAGGTTCTTCTTGGTTTGGTGCAGTTTTTTTGTATCAGCGCGTTGATTGCCGAGGAAGTCTTGTTTCATGAAAAATACAGGAATGTTTGTGAATATATAGCAGAGATATGTAGGTACTCTCAATGAGTGTATATAATCTTTGTCTCAAGTAAATATCGTCTTTTACAGGGCAAGGTGGTGTCATCTAGCGATTATTGATATATTGACAATGACACATTAGTGAACTGTATTGTAACCCTACCGCATGGATTGAAAAATCCAATATTTCCTTAGGTTTCTGGCAGATGGCACTAAAAATCGTTTCCAACATTTGATACACCTACACCATCATTGTATAATGCTACTGTATTATACCGTTGATTGAGAAGCAACTAATAAATGAAATTATATAATAAAGTATTTTAGACATGAGAATTCAAACTTATGCCGTTTAGAATTTTGAATATTTTTTTGCCTGACATTCAGAGCAAAAAATGGGTTATTCCTAATTCAAAAAGATGACCAATAAAAGTTCATAAACCATTGCTGGTTTATTTATAAATTCAGCATGATTCCCTGTAGCAATTAAGCACAAATTTAGATCAATCCCAATTTTTTCATTTTCTAATTCCTAAATTGTGGTTGCTAAAAGCCAATTCCATTAAAAACAACGACCCAAAATTGTTTTATTGATCTTGTTTCTTTTTGAAATGCTAGATAGAATATTTTATCACTCACCAGGTTAAATAATAATTAGACTGCCAATCTTTTGAAAGATATTTTTATTTCACATATCATTATTCACAGCAAGTGGTTGAATGGAGACAAAATTATCCCATCAAAGAAATGTCCTATCCTATCACAGCTGTACACATAAAAAAGATCTAACACATTTTAATACAAAACAGAAATTTCAATGGTGCCTTTCTCGAAAACAATAAATAAATTAACATTCATTCCAAAATCCTAAGTTGTATCATGAGATGAAAAAACTGCTCTTATGCTGACCAAAACAAGGAATGCTCCCGAGTCAATACTGAAAATGTAGGTCGATTCTCACCCTGGGGCCGCCATCACTCAGTATTCTGGAAGAAGAAAAGGTAAATCAGCAAATGTCACTCTTCTACATATTTCAGTAAGTAACTTTTATTTCATAAGGTATCAATATTAGTATTTCAGAACAGTTTTAGGAATTTCAGAAAACGTCAAATGTATTTCAGATTAGGTAACTTAATTTCAGAAATCATCCATTGCAGTTCAGAATTCGTATTAATCGACAAGTTCAGCCAGCTTTGAGATAGAAAAAATATGTCTGCCCTAGTGTTGTCTTTGTCATCAAGATTGCAACTTAAAATAACAAAAATGTTGATTGCGAAGTAAAAAAAGAGGAACCATTCTGTGACGTAGCTTACAGGAAGCTACTGACTCTGGTTAATCTGTGATAGGATTAACCATTGACACTTGTATAGTGTCCCATGATATTAAATAGGTTAAGGATGATCCGTGTCAAATGTCACTTACGAAGTGTGTCTTATATAATCTGTATTCTATCTGTATGATGTACGTATGTGAATTTAGTGATTGCACATTTAAATAAAATATCAAGCAACGTAATAGTCTTTATAATAAAGTTCAACCTGACACATTCAACAATAATAAGCTAACAATGTTAAGAAAATATTCTAAATAATCGGAACAACGAAAACTACAAGAAAAACAAACCAATTATATACAGGTTATATAAGTCTTCTTCTTTTTTACGTTAAGATTTTCATTGTTAAAAGTTGCAATCTTGACGACAAAGACAACACGAGGGCAGACATACTCTTTCTCTCTCAAAGCTGGCTGAACTTGTCAATTAACAGCCGTATTCTTTTAAGCTTAGCTTAGGATTTGAGATTGCTTAACAATTGTAAGCTTTCAAATCGATCTTAAGTTAAGCTTAGCTCAAAATTACGGCGAATACGGCCGTAAATGTATTTCAGAAAGCATCATTTGTATACAGATACAAAATTAGGACTTCTTCCACAAATAATACATAATAGAAAATAAATCCAAAACAAATCTCTGCACACGCGATCTCCAACTTAAAATTTTAAATATTTCGAAAACAGGTAGACTTTGATGTTGGACATTATGCATGAAATATATCAAGGATTTTATGTAAAATCCAAAAATATGATTATGTATATAGGATCCTATTCAAAATAACGAAGTTTGGGTCAATTTCCGGTTCAACCGGAAGTGTCACATGAGACAAAAAAAACGGGGTGTTCACAAAAAACATCAATTTTCTTAAATACAATTGACTATTCTGTAATCAACTTGACGCTATGTAAAATTCAACTGGTATGGCGCACTTACTTTGGAATCTGCTTTGCTTATTGAAACCACCGCCGCCGCCGCCACTGCCGCCACCATTGCTGCTGCCAAACCTGGTGTGCGATTTGGGGGCGCTGTCTCTTCCCTTGAAACCGCCGCCACCCCCATATCCCCCCCACCTACCGCCGCCCCTGTTGCCACCGTAGTTGCCGGCTCTACTGGCTATCTCTGCCAGCTTGGGGTTCACGACCTACAAAATATAAATTATCAAAAACATATCCCTTGAAGATGCTCCAAACATTTCAGATGCTGATGAATAATCGCGAGACTCTTCTAATTCAATAAAGTTATTATTATTATTCAAAACCGCTTTTAGTTTTAAAATGTCACTGTCAATAGTGTCATGTCAATAATTATAATTCATATGTTTTCATTTGATTGTATTTATGTTTGGATTATGATTTGATCATGAATGTGATTGGATCTTATCAGAATTTATTTTCATGGACCAACAATGTATTTCGTTATCTTATCTTGGATAATTCTCATGATTTTCAATGATTCATCTTGTAGCTCAACTGATAGAAACAACAAATATTGCATATCATTTTGACGTCAATAATTTTCATGAATGGCACATTTCCTTCTCTTATATTTCCTATTCTTATACTTATCAGAACCTGTTTATATAAACAACAAATATCCAAACAAAATTATGAGATTCCAGGATCCTATAAAAAAATAAAAAAAACATTGGGTTACATTTCATGTCAACTTTTGAAATTTCCTTCTAATAACACATGTGCAAATTTTAAAGCATCAAAAATCTTATAGCTAACGACTGTTGGGTTATCTACTGATGGATATCAAATCTATATTATCAATACCCATGGCGTGCAACCCTTTTATTTCTCTCCCAAATACAATCATGCCACACATCAAAAATGTGGTCATGAGAACAATTGGGAGAAAAAAAAAACATATTGATGGAAAAAGAGAAATCTGTTATCAGGTATGATTGGGTGAAAAATGTGGAATCACAGATATTTTCATTCAACTCAAAGATCAATGTAATGGTGATATCAATAATGAATCTATTTACATACCTGGTTTGCTTCTGATAGGACAGACACTAGATCTTTAGCTTGTTTAAAATCTTTGGATGTGAAGAAAGCATAAGATGTGCCGGTAGTGTCAGATCTTCCAGTCCTACCTATCCTGTGGATGTAGTCTTCAGACGAATTTGGATAGTCATAGTTTACTACATATTTGATTCCATCCACATCTAAAGGAAAAAAACTTGATTTGAATGGGGGTTTAGAGAACAAGTTTGGCAGTGCTGGTCGGCAACCTCGAATATTTTCTATGATAGAATTTTTTTTCAGAAACTACCATTTGTGAAAAAAATTACAAAAAACTCACTTTACACCAATATGCCTCTTGATGAAGGGTGTAAAAAATATTCAAAAGCAATATAAAACTTTCTGAATAAAGCTTCCTAGAGGATGATTTTCTGGGAAAACTATTTCATAGATTCACCAGACTGAATTCATCCAATACAAAACTGGATTGTCAAATCAAAATTTTCCGAAAATAAAGTTCTACCATCGATACTGTCAAATGTTGACTACTTTTCGATTAAATTTGGATTCATGAGAAGGTTGTCGATCGTCAAACTGAAGTGATTCATTATTCACTTCAAGGAACTTCCATTCACATGGATTCAGGATCACATAAAAAAGTATTATGGAGATAAATCTCGCTGAAAACGTTCTCCTCAAAGCAGTGTTCTCAGAAAATCATCCCCAAAGATGCAGATAAAAGTGAATCCTGAATACTAACCCTGTGAATTGAAGAACAAACTGAAATTTCAAGATCCACATCCAAAGCAGAAAAATACTGCCTGCTTCGGTGTGGCGTTCATTTTAAACAGTGACAACCAAAGTGAAGATACAACATGGTTCACACAACTCAGCTCAAAATTCGTCCTCCTAAGACGACGAGACACAAGCTGAGAGTGCCAATTTGCTGAGGATCTTCGCTGAGGTAGGCAGAGACACAGCAAGACATTAAATTGCATCCTTTAGGAGAACGCAACAGAAGCGTGACACAAACAGATTTTTCTTGTTTTGTACGCTCATCCTGCATGTGCCTCTGAAACATAAAAGGGCGAGCATTTTGATTAGTCAAGGTCGACCAGGCTTTTCTGATGAGTTTTCCAATGTGAGGCTCGGACCGGCGATTTATTCAAGATATCGGATCGACTCAGAAAATGTCCGTTGGAGTCCAACCCACCCAACAATGTTTCATTTTGTGAACTTTTTGGTGTAGGGTGTGTAGATTGTAAGCAACAGAGATAAGCAAAGATTTTTTCAAATTCACAGGATATCTGGGAAACAAAAATCCTGGTGTACAATTTTGGAAAATTCTCAACTTCAGATCTAATCTAACTTAACATCAGATAAGAGGTTATGAAATGTTGAAACTGGCATACTTACTTATTATTTTGATGGTACTTTGATTTCTAAATGCCAGTAGGTCAGGAGTTTTTTATAAATAGATGTTTTTAGATTTCCTCCACTTGAAATGTGGATATTCAAATGAAAAAGTTTGATTGAAGTCAATAAAATCAGTCAATTCAAGTTATCACAGTTGTAATTTGATATTCTCTGATCTATTTGAAGATGATTTGCAATCTTTATATTCACATTAATGATTGCCAATAAACATATTATTGAACCCGATTCACATTCCAGATAGAATCATTCAGATTCAACTCATGGGGCTGATGTTTTCTAGTACAACAAAAATGAATAAATTCGTTTTCACCAAACCTAAAAAAACAATTTCAATAAGAAGATGACCTTGATCACAAATGAACCAGACATCAGACATCCAACCGAGTCACCATCCAACAAACAAACCACCCCATCCAAGCCCAAACCACAGATTAGAGAACCTTACAGATGAGACAGTCAGACAGAGCGAATAAAATTAGAGTGAGATGTGGAAAGCTCTTAATTTAAAGGGCCAGTCATAGATTGGCGCAGGCGCTATAATATTGATCGAATACATCGTTGTCATCATTTTGTTGGTTATGTTACAAATGTTTTCGTTTCACACGATTCACGGTCCAATATTTAGGATGTTCTCACAATGTGCAACATATTTTATTTTCCATAAACCATAATTCAATAGGAAATGTAATAAAGGTTTTGAGGATAATCACATCACGGAGCAAAGATGAACAACCTGTTACCTAGGTACCTACACTATATATTTATCTCAAAGTTTATTAGCTTCAGATTATAGGATATATTATAATCTGAGATTACTGATGGCCTGTTTGCTAGTAATCCCAAGGTAGGTACTCATTTCTGGTACCTTACTCTTTCAATCAAGGTGGATATAGGATGGTGAAACAGCTTCCTATTAACAAGCACTAGAATAAACTGTAGACCTTTGTCTACTTGACTTCATACCGTAGTAATATTTCCTGAAATTAACAGAGATGGCGACATACCTTGTGTCGGTAAAATAGAAACTGTGCTTCTGTCATCTTTTTATCAGTTTCATCTGTTCTAGATGAAAAATGACTGAGAAGAGTCAAGATATCGATAATTATTCCAGATTCACTGAAAATATTGTGTTTTGATGTCATTTCAACTCATGTCTGTCAGATGCGAACCACAGAAATACTCTTTCAAGTCGTGGAAATATTAATACCTTCTCAAACAGTCTACAAGTTTTTCGCAGAAACAATTGAAGAGCTGTTTCACCATCCTATATCCTACTTGCTTTCAATGAAAGTAACAATGAAAATTGGATGCATGTTAGTTTTAGATCAGAGACTTTGTGTAGTGTGTGTTTTGAAAAGTGACTGTTCCTGACTGTAGAATTGTGGTTTATACAAGAAACAAGTGTTGAATTAACAATGAGTGAATCAAAGAGAGAAGGTGCACCTCCCAGTGGCAAACATTACTGTGTGTATAATGATTGCAAATCATTTTCAGATTCATTGGAGAATATATAATTACATTGTTTTTGAAACCTATATTGAGATACCTATTATTTACTTTAATCAAAATTTTTCATTTCCATGGGAATATTAACATTTTCTGCTATATCACATTTCAAGTTTCAAGATGAAAGTAACACTTTTTGTATTCTTACTTCAAAGTTCGAGGTATTTTTCATAAAACTTATACCTACCTCACCAAACAATATATAAATTCGTTTTGTATTAATTTTTTTCTCAAATATATCTTCCTGATTTGCTTTTCAAATTCAGAATACTCTATGTAACATCAAAGATGTGTCATATTTTGTGTATTTGTTATACATTACATCATCAGATAATTGAATAGTGTTTCATTTTTCCTGATGACAATGAATGGGCTAAAATTCGAAATATTCGAATTTCATATGAAACTTCATTCAGAATACATCGAGGAATCCATCTTATTCCTGATAGAAAGTAATCTCTGATGACAACTTGTTCATAATAAATCACTCAGGTAAGTAGGTAACCTTTTATATTGCTGTATCATGCATTAAAATGGCAACATTGCACATCAGTAGTCCTAGCGGTGACAACGACAATCCGGTAACTACAATGCGCCGAATTTAAAGGTCCGAGGTCAATGAAAACGGATGTCGGTACATCAAACATAATGGGCGGAGTGTCTCATCTGTTAGGTTTTCTAATCTGTGCCCAAACCAACCCCACAAACACTCACCTAATCCCCTCGCAGCCACGTCGGTGGCCACCAAGATGGTGGCTTTACCAGACCTGAACTCCCTGAGCACGTAGTCACGCTCCTGTTGGCTCTTGTCGCCGTGCATGCAAACCGCCGGCCAGCCGTACCGACGGATGGCTCTGGTGATGCCCTCCACCTTCTTCTTGGTCTCCACGAAGATGATGATCTTCGAGCCGGGCTCGCCGTTGTCGCCGATTTCTTGAAGGAGATTGCCCAACCTGCAAGGGAAGGTAGGTGGGTTCAGTGAGTGAATTTGATATATTTTTGCAACAGCTGTAGCCACGAGAGGTGGTATCAGTTCTTCTTAGAGGTTATGGGTGCAGTTAAATAATCATGGTTCTCATAGAATTGTCTCATCATACTTGGGTTATTCGGATTCATGGTTTGAAATAGAGTGTAGAAAATAAGTTTTTCTTCCTGATATTCTCAATTGAAACAATATAATCAAGCTAGACAGCTGCAATCACTGAAATTGTTATTTCAAAACCAACATTCATTTGTATTCAACATAATTAATGACAGGTAATATTTTGATAGATTATTATCATTATTCTTCTAAAATCTAAGAAATCTTTCAATCCTCAGGCTTGCCATCTATTGTTCTGGAATACTTAAATGTACCTTCACAAAATATGAAACAATAATTATGTTTATTGAAATCAGCAAATAGGAATGTCTGGTCGAATTTGTTGATATACATCGAAAATATGGATAATAAAGCAGATTATCGAATTATCGATAACTCTGATGACATAGATAATTTCGATATCCATAATAATGATAATCCAAAATCCTTACATATTGTTCCATAATATTAGTGGTATTGCTTATTGAAAAAATATGTTCACACAATTTTTTTTCATCACAAATTTCAAACTATCAGTTTGAAAATGTACCTTTTGGCACCAAAGAGAGTGACACACTGAAGCTACATAATTTCAATTCAATAATTATTGTTTTAAATACAATGGAAAATTCGTTATAATATGAATTCAATTTTAAAATTGATGTGTGGAAATTCACCATATTTCATATTTTTGTACTATTGACATCTGATGAAATCTCAATGTTTTAGGATCAATAAAAATTAATACTTTCCTATAACAAGTTTTCATGAGCTATTTACCATTTGACTTATGTTTTCAATTTTATCAAGGTACTAACATTTCTGGCTAGGTTTGGACAAATTCATCAAAAATATCTATGAATTTTGATAACATTTGTTGATAATTTTGATGGTGACACATATAAAAAATTATCGACCATCAACAAGTATCGATAATAACGACAATAATAGTATGTAGTTGAAAATCAATTTTGAAAGTAGTTATTTCAAAATGGTTACAAATATTCAGCTGTCACTAGGGTTGAGTAAATTTAGGAATATATCAATAACAGTCGATAATTTCAATAGTAATATTGATGGAAAACTATTGATAAGATGAAGTAAAAAAAATCAATCAATTTTAAATATGGATTTTTCTAAATCTTATTACCAACTCCAAGTTTTGGACCAATTTTAATGTAGATTTTTTTTTGTATGATCAATGCCAAGCTCAATAGTTTTCTGAAAAAATGACACAAAAAAACATAACCAGTGGCAATGCATGTTTCACTTATATTTAAAAACAAAAAATTGGCAAATTTACTCACTTTTGTTCCTTTTCATGCTCTTGGCACACATCAACAATCTGCATGATATTGTGATTGGCTGAAAGATTTGGAGACCCCACATTGATTTGGACAGGATCATTCATGAAATCAGCCGCCAGTTTCCTAACCTCCTTGGGCCACGTAGCAGACCACATGAGAGTCTGTTTATCCGGCCTGACCTGTCCCAGGATCTTGCGGATCTGGGGCTCAAATCCCATGTCCAACATCCTATCAGCCTCGTCCAAAACTAGGTAAGTGCAGCGCTCAAGATTAGTGGTGCCCTTAGTGAGGAAGTCAATAAGTCTGCCGGGCGTCGCAATGACAATCTCGACGCCACGCTCCAGGTCACGGGCCTGGGGCCCCTTGGGGGCTCCCCCAAAAACGCAGGTGTTCCTGACATAGGAGGTGCTGCCAAAGTCATTGGCCACTTGCTGGATTTGCTGGGCCAGCTCTCTTGTTGGGGCCAGAACCAAAGCTATGGGTCCATCCCCACGTTTTATCTGGGGTTGGTTGTTGATGTGGACAATAGCAGGCAAGATGTAGGCCAAGGTCTTCCCAGAGCCGGTTTGGGCAATCCCAACCATGTCACTGCCGCTCATAGCAATGGGCCAACCCTGAGCTTGGATAGCAGTGGGGTTCTCATACCCTTGGCTCTTGATAGCAGTCAAAACATAGTCGGGGAAGTTGGCTTCGTTAAAGTTCTGGATGGGGTTAGGAACATTGCCCTCGACAGTGATCTCTTTCTTGTCACGAAATTGGTTCACTTCCATAGCAGACCGGTTGGCAACAATGGGGTGGGGGACATAAAAGTCCTTCTTGAAGGGTTGCAAAGATTTGCTGCCCCATTCAACTTGCCTCAAGCTTTGGCTGCCGAAGTTGCTACCAAATCTGTCGCCACCTCCGTAACCGCCCCCACCTCCGTATCCACCCCCTGAGCCGCCGCTCCTGAAGCCTCCCCCTGAGCCGCCATTGCGATACCCGCCCCCGCCTCCCGAGCCACCCCTGAAACCACCCCCACTGCTGGAGCCCCCGTAACTACGGCTGCCGCCGCCGTAACTACTGTTATCGCGGCTTTTGAAACCACCGTCACCGTAAGTCCTGGAAATGGAAGAAGAGATCAATAAAGGGACGTTTCGGGGTAAGGAGGAAAAGATGCGCTGCATCTGATGGGCGCCTCCGAAAAAGGGCGCCATCTGAAATTGCGCAAACAAAAATCACAATTATGCTTTGCCTTTTTTACCCAAGTTCAAGCATTTCAGTTCATGGAAATAAAGGAGATATATTTTGAAACTAGATTCTGAAACCACGTAGACTTTGCATAAAAAATGATACAATTAAATTAGCAATCCTCAATATCGTTGACCTTGGGCCCAAAAATCGATCATGAGGTTAACGCATGGCATCGACTATTCGACTAGCAAACGCAAACGTGAGCAAAAACAAAATGGCAACGAAACATGGCGAATTTTCCGGATGAGTCATTCGAAAGTCAGCATCAAGGTTATAAAATTAGCACTATTATCAGTGAGAAATTGAATAAACGAATCGGAAATAAAAACTGATATAAATTATAAACCAAAACTTACATGATCTTATATTATTTCAATGGTCTTGATTGAAAATAGTTGATTTTATCCAATCAACTTGGTGGTGGCTTCAATGGACTGGAAGAGTATATTTCTGAAAGAAAGTGAACATTTTTAATAGCTGAATAGAACTTCAAGAAATAACAAAATTTAAACGGAATTATGGTATTTCAAAAACAACCGGTACGCTACTATACACGTTATAGAAAATGAATTATAAAAAATGGAGAGCAAACACAACTCACCTCTTCGAAAGTCCAAATGAAAAGAGAAATAAATTTAACCGACTTCAAACTTCAATAAGCATGGAATAACACGGAATCACAGAACATTCTACGATGGAAAATAAAGATCAATCCACAGAAATATGGTTACGGAAGTGAAAATGTGTGACAATTTGAACTTTTAGTTCGAACGATATTCAAAAGATGCGCTACAATCGTTCTCTTCAATGGAATGTTTCCTCACTGTAGTGTGCAAAACTATTTGGTATATGATCTGATGTTCAAATCATTGAAATTATCATTTGTCGTAATAGAAGCCATACTTTGTTGATTTGGTCATAGCCAGTCGCTTTTTCAGTTGTTAAGCTATCTCATGGCTATCGCCACCTATTGACAAAAATAACCTTCCGCCTTGACTTCATCATTTCTGCAGCAGTCAGTAGCAGCCAGCAGCTGCAGCAGCACTGCAGCACTGCCAGCACTGGCCACTGAGAAACAGTAGTAACAAGTAACAACCACCCATAAGTACTCTGGGCCATAAGTCACAGTGCCATAATAACCACCCATAACCAAGTTTTTTCGTTGTTTTTTCATTTACCATTTTTATTTTATCAAAAATCTGGCAGACACGTCATATTAAGTGTTTTTGAAAAAATATGAACATTTATGTAATATTATTGTTATATTATTGTATAAATTCTTCATTGGCATGGGACTCCGAACAATTAGAAGTTTTTGATACAGTGGACGAAGTAAAACAGAATTTTTACGAATTTTTAAATGTCCCTCAAGTATGTCATAAATCCATTTCTTGAGGAGTTTTATTAATTGACGAATTCTTACAGAATGCTACAAATAGTGAGATCAAATCAGCCTTCAGAGGACTTTCACTCAAACTACATCCTGACAAAAATAAAGATGTTGACACATCTGAGCAATTTCGTAACTTAGTATCAGTATATGAAGTCCTCAGAAGCAGAACCAAGAGAAAATATTATGATGAGGTTCTTGTCAAAGGATTACCAAACTGGCGATCAGGCCTATTTTACTACAGATTTGTTAGAAAAATGGGTATCACAGAAGTTATGGCAATTTTATTTGTAATAATTTCTGTTGGTCAATATCTAGTGAAATGGGGTTCATACTTTGAAAAACAACTAACACTTGTGAGTTTTATATCCTCTGTCCATACAATTAAGAAACTATCAAATTTGTTTCAGCAAGATCAGCTCTCTAAGAAGAAAAAGCCAAATAAAAAGACCAAGATAGATGAGTCAGATATAATTATACCAAAACCTTCTGTGTTAGATACCCTGCCAATCCAAATTCCCTGCCTCATATGGTATACTGTAACATCTATGCCATCAGCATTTGGCTTCATAAAAAAAGCAGTGGAGGAAAAGATTGAAGAAGCTAATAGATCGCCTACTCCAGAACCAGAACCTATTTTTAAAGTTAAAACCATCAGAAAACGTAACAAATTTATAGTTCCAGAAGGACCCAACTTTGAAATGCAAAAAACCACTGTAAACCAAACAAGTAGTGAATCTACTGCAGCACCACCAGTATCAGGTGGACTATGGACAGATGATGACCTGACAGAACTCATTCGTCTGGTGAAAAAATTTCCCCAGGGCACTGCTGCAAGGTGGGAAAAAATTGCTGAGGCCCTCATGAGGTCTGTGTCAGAGGTAATATTGAAATTAACACCAGCACATGTGAAATGCAATAAAAATTTAATGAAAAACCTTGATAACATTGCAGGTGACTTATATGGCAGCCAAAATGAAAGAAAATGGGTATAGAGTACCTACAGAGCAAGAAGAGGAAGTAATTGTGAAAGTAAAGCAGAAAACTAGGAAAGATGTAGATACTGGGGAAGCAGTCTTGAATTGGAGTCAAGATCAACAGAGAGCATTGGAAGATGCTTTGCTCAAGTTTCCAAAAGGATGTTCAGACAGATGGGATAAGATAGCTGAACAAGTTAATGAAAAAAACAAGGTAGATCCTCCAATTTTCAATTTAAATATCTACCTTTCTTACAAATTTACTCCCTCAAAACTCCTAGATGTTTCAAAATTACACACTTGTGGAAATGATTTTTTTTCAGGAGGAATGCATGATGAGGTTTAGATATCTAGCAGAAGATCTAAAAAAACGAAAAGAAGTATCTGAAGTTGATGAAAAACCCAACCAGACAAATAAAGAGAATTGAAAATGAGTTGATGAGAAAAACTTCTATGTTCAAGGGCAACCTAAAATAATGTTCTGTTCTTTCAGTTGAAAAAAAAATTAACATTGTTTGAAAGGTTGTGAATGAAAGCCTAAATAAATTATTTAAAAGTA
Organism: Chrysomela aeneicollis; assembly: GCA_029955515.1. NCBI lineage: Eukaryota > Metazoa > Arthropoda > Insecta > Coleoptera > Chrysomelidae > Chrysomela > Chrysomela aeneicollis. The sequence goes on along the minus strand of JARUHQ010000009.1, from coordinate 19,473,245 downwards.
CATGTGTTCATTTTATTATGTATACAATACAGGTATATAAACAATACTATTCAACTATATCAAATATTGCAATTTCATGCAACAATTTGCTAATGTCTTAACATTGAACAAATGAATAGAAGTAAACAATCTATTTTCTCAGTGTATTGCAATATCAAAAAATTACATTTGAATGTAATTAATGCAGCATTGTTTCATATTGTTAAACAAAAAAATAGAAAGTCCACTTTTTTGTTGGAATGAGCTGCTTTCAAATCACAGTTGCATGGCTCTTAATTATTTGTATTTATGCTGATATCCAAATGATCTGCTTACTAATTTTCATCACAGTTCTATAAACATTCATCATTCAAAACCAGTCACAGAAATGTTGAAAGCATCATAAATTTCCACAGGAAGCATGATAATTCATATTCAGCCACAAACATTTTTCAAAATGAAAACTCAATTTGAACCAATAAAAAAACAGTTTGATAATTATTCTTCAAGGGAAGACAAAATAATATATCAGAAACGCATTTGCTTGGGCTTGAAATTAGAGGTAACTCATAATTCCAAAGTAAAAAGCCTGCTCTCAATATCTCTGTATCTCACATATTTCAGGAATTATTTGGAATTCCTGAATTATTCCTATTTAATTACAAAATATGTCTTGGATATACATACAATAAATATTGCCTGAAAATATATTATGAAATAATCAATATACTGATATCTACAAATTTTCCTCTAGAATACCTACTAACTGTTGAAAATTATTCCACTTCAATATAGCTCAGATTTCACGATCTAAGGAAAATCCCGAAATAATAACTGGAAATGTGATGGTACACTCTATAACACTCCGAAAAATAAGAACCTATTCTGACTAAAGCTGAATTTTTCATCACTTTTGAAATAAACAATAGCGATCAATCGTAAATTGAAGAATAATCAACTGGACTCGTAATTGAATAGGAATCTTAAATATATCACATAATAGATTAAACTTTCCAACAAATCAAAGATTGATGCATTCACTAATGCTACATCTTATAACTAATAAACTGATATTTCCAGCAATAATATGCAAGCGTCATATCTGTGAGGCTTGGCCACACTTGCTGTGTACTAAATCTAACAATTTTTGTCAAGAAAATTCAGTAAAGCATTATATCCATTGGGTTTTATCATATACCTAACAAAACATAATGTAATTTATGTAATTTCATTTGTTTAAAATTTATTCAGCCAGCCACAGTTCATTCCTTGCATTACGTCATCAACCATAAGCTTTAATAGAAATATCGTTTTACATTATTGTTTAGAACAATAAATCAACCGAAAATACTGCCTTTGACTAGAACGACTGAAGAAATCATCAAAATGTGCATTGAACCATAAAAAATACGTTTTTTATCAAAATAACCAACCACTTGAACAGAAAAATGCCTTATACATTTTGCTCCTCTATAACGAAATGTGATTAATTCGATAATTCATTTGATTGAAAATTTTACGTAATTACTTTCATGTCAATATAATATTATCTTTCGGAATGGAATGGTCGTCCAATTTCAAGATTTTTTCAAGACAATATATATATATATATAATATTTCATTCATTTAGTAACGTTTCTTTGTATTGGACTAGAGTTGAAACTATACTTCATATAATTTTCCATCAGAATGTTTCCTTTAATAAATTAAGAATAATAATTGAGAACAACTCCCCATAAAAATAATTACCGGCATAATAAATACAATTTCTGCGTCTCTACCGATCAGGTGGACTGGATGAACTGTTTTTTATTGTACCCAAGACAGCATTACCACATCTTCTTGACAAAAAATGCACTATCTTAAAAGCTAATATAAAAATGTTTGATATCATATCGATAAAACTGATGAAGCATTCTCGTTATGATTCAACAACAAACACTACAAACTATATCACATATACAGAGTATTCTTTCAATAAGAGTCTTTAATATGTTTATATTTATTTTTGAGCCTCGATAGGTTGTATTGTCAACTTTAATGTTCACTGAGATTGGCCAGTTTCGTAAAAAATGTCGAACGTGACAACTTACCTAATAGACAATCTCGATTTTTCAGAAATGGACAGAAGACGTTTTAGAAGATGGGAAAATCCGTGGTACTTGAAAACGTTTCCCGACTAGTTTTCCACAATTTTAATCACGAATTGCTACTAACACAGTCATTCGATCAGGAGATAAAGATCAAACAATTATACAGGGTGTCTGAAAATTGTGCGCCAAAGTCAATTTTTTTGTAATCAGTATTTTTTCTGGTGTACGGATTTCCTTCAAATTTGGAACACCTAATTAGTAGGTACTGATGTTCCTTCGCATCATTGTTCCATGAGAGTTTTAGACATATATTTTTCTCAATGTCACAAATTTGAAGTGACTATTGCACTATATCTCGTTTGTCTTTGGAGATAGAGAGTTGCGGTTTTCACATTACTGACCTACTTTTTTGTGAAACGAACATTGACTTAAACCCACATAACTTTTCTAGCCATTCCTGTGAAATTGAAATTTTCCACTGCTTGAACACCTCTTCTTGGATACTTTTAAACCTATTGGCATGATGAAAACAGGACTTTTCACGTGAAATACAGTGATGTACTCATTTTATTTGCATGAACGATTAAATTCACAAAATTGGACACCTGTATAATATTTTTCTCTACAGTTTTATAAGGTTTTTTTAATTATCTTCGAAAATATATAATATATAGTCGACCTTTCTTTTTGTTTTCAATGCCGATAGGTTTGAAAGTAACAAATGAACAAGAGGTAGGAAATTTCAACTGCGCTCTGTATGTTAAAAACAGGGAGGTCTATGAAAGTTCTGTTTTCAACAAAAAAAAGTAGGGGAATTATGTGAGAACCTTGAATATTTATCCCCAAATACAACTGATATAATGCAAAAGAATCGAAATTGAACAAACTAAGCAAAAGTTGTAGAACAATAAAATATCTGACTTTCTCACTTATAATTTGGCAAGATTCATTCAAATAAAATCACCCCCTTATTTTTTTGACACAATTTCCGGTTACCCTGTACATGTACGAAAAACAAATAAGAGTAGGGTGAAAGCGTTTAATCTATGGGAAAAATCAAATCTGATGATTAAACGAAAATGTGATAACGTTGTCCACTCATTGTAGATTATGGAATAAGGAAAGAAATATTTAAAAATGCCATATATATTATGTTTTTTTAGGATTAAATGCATGATAAACCATTGTCCATGCATGTTATTTGTCTAGGAAACTTAGAAGAATTGATTATCATAATCAACATGTTAGTTACTGAATATATTTGGAGATATTGGAAATGGCGGCTTGATTCTACGAAGAAGTAGAAGTGCCACATATTATTTTATAATACTGACTAACTCGGAATTCCGATTTGTTACTCGTACAAGTCGAAATTCCAACGGCAGTGGATGTTTTTTTAATCCACCTTTTTTATATCCTTGTTCAATTCAGAAGAAATAGAGATGGATAGATATTGACTGGTGAATTCACTTCCTATCCTGGGCCTAGACCCAAAATCGTGTCCAATGTGATATTGCGTCCAAGTTTATCTGCGTTTTCAACCAAATTTACAGGTTACTGCAAGTATCATCACAAACGTATGAATATTCGATTCTGAGGGACATCCAATTCCATGGAGCCATTTTCCAATTAGTTTGATGCGAATATGTTTCGAACATGATGGAAACAAAATATTTCAAATACCTCACATAATGAGCTGAAATTTAATTGACAAGTTCAGCCAGCGTTGAGAGAGAAAACATATGTCTGCCCTCTTGTTGTCTTTGTCATCAAGATTGCAACTTAAAATAATGAAAATGCTATGATTGGTTTGTTTTTCTTGTAGTATTTTCGTTATTCCGATTATTTCTTAATATTTTGTGAGCATTGTGAGCTTACAATAATTGTTGAATAATTCCAAACACAGTATAATTGTGATATTAATCTTCTTGTCAATTGTTTCAAATCAAGGGGAAAATAATCACTCGTGAAATTTTGACCGAGATACAAATTGGAATTATGAAATAAAACTGATATGTGGCACTTCTACGCCATCGTATGATTCGAATGAAAAACAAAGTAAATATAACTCAATCACCCACTGTCATACGAAATTTGATCGCACTGCCATATCTCTACACGCGAATCATGAATAATTGCTGCCGAAGTCCTAGGAAGATTGACACATTCAGAAGTGGAAAAATTGAGGAGTCCTTCACACATCAAACAAGTCGGTTATTGTGTTAGTCGCACCATTTCGTGGAAACTGGATTCAACCGACGGACGACCCCGTATAGTGACTAGAAGCGACAGAAACTACAGTTTAGTTTTCGGGAACGGAAGCGGAAAGCAGTCGGAATCGGGCGAACTCGGTGGCCGCCTTTGGCGTTTGCAGAGGCGGACCCGAAGGGGGGAAAAGGGGGCTTCACTGGATCTCGGTGCTGGCCAGCGGCACCCCTGCTAGGGCCACCGTAAGGGTTTTGACGTGCGTCTGCCACGTCGACGAGAGCTGGAAGAATTTTACTCCACCGAATTCCACTCCGTCGATGTGAACTGGAAAAAAGATATGAGCGAAATCAAAATAAATATTATAAACAAAAACGAAATGAATATCAGCAAAATCAGAAGAAATATAAGCAAAATCAAAAGAAATGTGAGCAAAATTGAAATAAATATAAGCAAAATCACGAAAAATATAAACTGGATCAAAATAAATGTAAGCGAAAAAAATGAGCGAAATCAAAAACTTCTGCCCTGAAATATTATTATCGATTCTCGAAAACATCTTATTTCTTTTGAAATTATTCGCTGATTATACATCTCTCTATAACGGAAAATATATGAATCATCTTGAAATGTTATATTTTTCATTGATACATCAGTCTCAACTGACCTATAGCAAATGGGTTTTGTGAAATAAAATTTACCGAACAATTTGAAAGTGAAACAAGGACAATTTTTAAAAATAATATATAATCAAAATTTTATGTTTTCTTCTGATATCCTTTATGAAAAAAGTAGAACATTTGATGAATTATATTTTCAAAAACAAAAATTGTATAAATTCCACTAGTCGAACCTAATTAAACTGAAAAATAGACTCAATAAAAAAATCTACGAGATATTATGTTAGTAAGATTGGATATTTGAAAAAGATCGTATTTTTTTCATAACACAAACAATATGTGAATTATATATCACTTCAATTGATTTTCTCCAATTATTTTAGTTTTTTAACTTTGGTGCGGATTTGTATATCTATTTAAAATTTTCAGGAAAGTTCTGAGAAATTTTTTCAGTTTGTTCACTTTTATATTTTATGTATAACAATTATCGTTATTTATAATGAATAAAATTTATTATTATCATCATGTTCATCCCAAATAGAATTATACCAAATAAGCAAATACACCAATAAAAATTTGAATGGTTTAACCATAAATGAATCTCCCTGTATCTTGGTAAGAATTTTAAAATTATTTATTTTAGTGCGATTTACTCTAAACTGCGATATTTGATATCAATTTGAAGTACTGCAGCAAAATCTATGTTGCTAAAATCTAGTAAAAATGAAAGTATGTTTTTTCATCCATCTTACAAGAAAAAGCATTCAACTTTTACCTTCACTAGACAATATATTATGATCATTCAAAAACTGCCAACACCTTGTCATCTATTTAATTCATTATTATAATAATTATAAAAAATCGAAAAGTATTGGTAAGATATAAAGTACATACCTTTCATGGGAGCATTATGGGAAGCACGAGCAGAACATATCAGTCTCAGTATTCCCTCCACATTTTGACTGCGAGGTTCCAGCTCCTTTTCTTTCTCCTTCTTTTTTCCCAATCTCATAACTGAAATAAAAAATAATACAGTCAGTCTCCATCTAATTCATAATTGTTCAAATATCTCTATTCACCACTAAAAAAATTTACCCCAAAGAACCACAAATATTCTTAAAAAAAAATCAACTGATTTATTAACAACGTTACTTTTCTGTTTCTTCTCCTTGTTGGCCAAATGCACAGTGAGATTCAACCCTGCCGTGGTAGTTGGGGAGGCCTGCAGCCCCCTGAACAGCGCCTTGAGGGACGTCTTCCCGTCCAGTTTCGCCTTGTCTTTGTCAGTCTTTAAAACACTCTCGCTAGCCTTGGGCACCTATTGCATAAAACAGAAGAACCATGAGACAGAGTAAATGTACGAGGGAGTCTTTCACACCACTATTTATAACAACAAGAAAAAAATTCGATACCAAGAGTAATCGAATTCATTGCAAATATTGTGCTGAAAAAATGGATTAGCCATAAATTGGACAAAAAAAAATTTTTTTAAAGAGAAAAATAGTCTATCCAATTGAAAAAAAAAATTGTTTGTCCAATTTATGGCTAATCCATTTTTTCATTTATTAAGCTTAGTCGAGCTCTTAGCCACTTCCAAGTTCTGTAAAACTTGGGAGATTCGTTTCTGGAGTGTTTCTTTCTTCTGCCGCATGATGTCGCCACTTTCAATTGTCTGTTGGAACGCGGCTCGGTGCGGTCAAATAGACGCGACGAAAATGCATTGGGACAGGCAACGCTTCGAGTGGAGATCTTACGGTCTCTACTCGGATAACTACCCTGCACTGATGAGGGCCAATAAGCCCGAAACCGGTCTGTAGGTTGTTAGGCGTGCCTGTCTCGATGTGAATTTGTCACGTCTTAGGAGGAAAGAAACATTTGCGATCTGCATTCACAATGTGAATCGTTGCATGGACTACGAACAGATATAATTCAATGTTCTGCGTGGTATTTACCAGGAAAGTAGTTGTTTTCTGCTCGTAGTCTACCAGACATTCATTTCAAACTATGTTTGATATTTTTAATTGGATAGACTATTTTTCTCTTAAAAAAAAAATATTGTGCTGTCATCGACAAAACTTCACGTGACCATGATTTATTTCAATTGGCGCAGTCGGTAATACCTTCAAATATTTTTGTAAATTGATGCATTCAATGGTGAAACTTGATTATCGCTTCAAATTCTAGTGTTTCTAGTTGATAAATATATTATTATCACCTGCCAATAGTCCACTTGTAGCTCAAGAGGCTCCCAGGGAGACTCACGAGCCTGCACATTCGGCGAGGATGGCGGCGTGAGGGAGGGGGCAGGGGGGCTGGAGCAGATCAGATCGTCCAAATCGACGGAGACGGACTGATAGTGATCGGCGGGCCCCACTCTGACCTCCTACGGAAAAATCTTTCAATAGTTTTTCATCGAGGACGATAGCCCGAACGCCGGATGGGTCCCCAATTGTGAATTTTAAGAGCTTATTGTGAGGTAAGAAAACTGCTTGTTCGAAGTTAGCGGTGAGGTCGTTTGTAATGCTTGGTGAGGTCGTTCGGATTTAGTGAGATCGTTCAGATTGGGTGAGGTCATTCGGAAAGATTGGTGAGGTCGTTCGGAATACTCGGTGAGGTCGTCCGGATTTGGTGAGGTCGTTCGAAATGTTCAGTGAGGTCGTTCGGATTTGGTGAGGTCGTTTGGAATGATTGGTGAGGTCGTTCTGAATCTCAGTTCGAATTATCTGCTCTACCCACTAATATGATTTTATACTAACGCTGACGAACGGTATGAACAGCTGGCTGTTCTCGTCGTTGCAAGTGAGCATCGCCTCTCCTACGGGCATCTGCGCGACGGGGGCACTTGGGGGGCCGGAGAGGTATCTTAACGCCCGCTGCGACAGCTCTTCGATTTTCAGTTCTTGGTCGCCGGGAAACAGCGATTGGTAGCCCGGGTCCAGAGTCGAGAGTTGCCTGCAAAAATAGTGAGTGGTGTTGGGCGCCAAAAACAAACAAACCAAACTAAGCGATACGATTGAAATCCAAAGTGTTCAATTGAAAATGGGAGATAATAAGAGCAATAAATGAATGATTACCTTGATATGTTGCAGGTCCCCAGAGGGACGATATAGACGCGCATGTACGAGAGCCAATCGGACGTTTTGCTGGAGAGAAGTTCCACGTACGGACGGACGAACCATCCTATAAGAGAGTCTCCCCCAATCAGGAGTAGTTTGATGAACGTGCCTGGTTTGGCACAACTGTTGCAGCTGTAAAGTCGGAAAATTATTGAGTCGGTAATCACATTCATTCTGAGGTACATCAACACAACACAAGAAGTAATAGAAACATATTTATTAGGAGAACAAACAGGAAAAACTCAATGAACTCACTTTTTTTTAAGGGTTTTAACGAATTCAACAAACTTACAAATGAAATCAAATATAGCCCAACTTTGGCAATTTTCAAAAAGAAAATAAGTGAACATGCCAATAATAGCTATATCAGATGAAGGTATTAAATATTTTCGATAAGTTTTTCATTTTCTTAGTTTGAGGACAGTTTATATTACTTCTACTGATGCAATTGTAATGGTATTTTATATTATTCTATGGTATTTAATATTATTCTGTGGTGTTTTATATTATTCTATATTATTATATATTAATTGTTTTGGTATATTATTATTTTTGATTATATTTAATATTCGTCTCTGGTATGTTATATTATTCTATATTAATTGTAATCGTATAATATTTTTTTTAGTTATTATATATATTTATTCTTTTTTATGTTACTACTTATAATTGATAAATCTAATGTTTATATTAGGGTAAACCTATTTTAAATAAACTTCTTCTTCTTCAACAACAAATACACAAATGATTTTCTGGTGATTCCTTCTGGTTTTCTCTACAGTTACGAGTTTTTAAACGGGTACTTACTACTTGTGGACTTTGTTGAAGAGTGCTGTTAGTACAGCTTTGGTTTCGACAGCGGATAGAGGTTGGAAAATTTTATGCTGTGGACCAAATCTTGTAGTCAGAGGAACAGTTATACTGTCTGGGCCGGACAGTAAGACGATACTCTCGGGAAGGAAATTTTCTTCGGGAGGCAGCACTTTACTTACTAACTCTAAGAACACTTTTCGAGGCTGAAAAAAAAATTGATTTTGGCATATTTGTTGAGGTGGCCTATTCTCACTTAAAGTGATGATTATGATGATCAAACTAAAGCAAACTACAAAATGTACGGATTTTGTTTATTCTATATTCACCAGTTGTTGCTGGATTTAAAAAAAATACTACTAAAAAGTTTGAATTTACAGGCATCAAAAAATATTAAATACCTATGATTTTTGAGCAGAATAACTCATATTTTTTATAAGTAACCAAGTTGAAATTATGATTATGATTTACCAAATTTTCGCTTCCAATCGAAAAAGATTGACTACTGCATTGTCTCCAAGTCAAAACTTTTTGATCGATAATGAATGTGGATGCTGTACATTTTTAAAAATTTCAAAAAGAGGTGACTATTGAATGGTCGGATTCTCGATTGTTTGCGAGGCGGTTCAGAAAGATTTTATTGTTGTCAGTTGATATAGGAGAAATTAGAGCACGGATCTTTCATAATTAATAGGGAAATGTTGAATGTGTCGATATTCTGTTGAAATTGAACAAAAAATTATCTCGGTCTTCGATCAGTTCAGATTTGTAGCATGTGAAAAAATGTCCTATTGTTCCTTCCACTCATCATTGGACTCATCCAATATTTGTGTTTCTCTACTCTTCTATTTTTAATATACAGCACGCCAGCGGTAGTTAGAAAAAATAAATCAGCACCATATTCAGAAGCTTCTGAAGAAGCCTCCGTTACTCTACGCAACGTGCACAATTTGACGACAGCACAAACAACTGCTAACAACTCTCGGCCGCTAGTTGCGTATGTTTTGAGCCGCTTCTACGCCGATTCAACTGCCGATTCGGCGAAAACCGCTCAGTCTGTTCTTAGTTATTGGATGCATCCAATATTAGCAATTCTTTTCTCTCCAATTTGTATTATACATCACGCCAACGGTCGTTAGAAAAAATAAACCAGCACTATCATCAGAAGATTCAGAAGAAAATAAGCCATTGCTACTCTACACAACGTGCACAATTGGACAACAGCACATACAATTGCTAAGAATTCTCGTTCGCTAGTTGCGATCAAGCAGCGTGTGTTTTGAGCCGCTTCTTCGGCTGCCGACTCGGCGAAAACCGCTCCGGCTGTTCTTAATTATTGGATACATCAAATATTAGCAATTCTTTTCTCTCCAATTTGTATAATACATCACGCCATTAGTCGTAAAATAAACCAGCACTATCATCAGAAGTTTCAAAAGAAAAAAAGCCATTGCTGCTTTACGCAACGTGCACAATTCGACAACAGCACATACAATTGCTAAGAACTCTCGTTCGCTAGTTGCGATCACGCAGCGTGTGTTTTGTGCCGCTTTTTCGACGATTCACGATTCGGCGAAAACCGCTCCGTCTGTTCTTAGGATAAAGACCCAAAAACTTCACTCACCGTGACCGTCTCGGCGGGCGGCTCGGCGGCGCCCATGACGCCCGGCGTCGCGCCCCCGGCGGCGCCCTTCTTCTTGGCCGAAGACGCCGCCGACCGGAACAGCTTCGACTTGCGCTCGCTCAGCTCCTGCATGATGGCGGCGAACTCACCGTCGCCCGGCTGCCTCCTGGCGGCGGCGGGCGGCGGCTCGCGAGGCGGCGAGCCCGTCTGCGGGTCGCTGTGCGCCTCCGGGTCGGTGAAGCACAAGTCGGCGTTGCCGTCCGAGCCTGGAATCGACCACTTTTTTTTTCAAAAATTATATATGCGAAACGCGGGTCTCCAGAGAAAACGTCGATATTTTTTTAATTTTTTTTTGCTATTAGCCGCCGCGCCGCCGAGATACCGGCTTCCGCATTCTCGGAACACACCCCTCAATTGATTTTTTTTGCTATTAGCCGCCGCGCCGCCAAGATACCGGCTTCCGCATTCTCGGAACCCACCCCTCAACTATACTAATAACTGTCAGATTGCCATGTCATTCACCTGAGCACGTCCTCTCCTCGTGCCTCTCAGCCTCCACGAACGGAATGGTGCTGGTGTCGAGCAGGCTGCGACTGGAGCTAAAGAACGGCCGCAGGCTCGGCTTCGGCGTGCTCGTTATCGACATGGTGTCCTGCTCCCCTCCCGACTCCTCGTCGCAGCTCAGCGACTCCAGCTCCTGGAACAGCGCCTGGATGTCGCTCGGGTTGTCTAGGCAGTCCCTCACGCGGCCGCCTGGAAAGCCAACGGAAAATTCGATATTATAAAACAAATCGCAGTGAACAATGGATAATGAGGTCAGCCTAATAGATGAAATTCTTGTTGAGAAACTCCATTCAAGAGCTATTTATCAGCCAATTTTTTTCCTACCAGCGAAAGTACTGATAAAAGTTATGGGATGTAGCCGTTACACAGCAATTAAATTGATGTTAGGGTGTCTAAACTGGTTTATAGTTGAAGAACGTATTTCATTTATGACCTTGATCTTTATCTTTAAGCTGCAAGAATGATTGCGGTAATTTTGCACTTATCGAGAGTTCTTTATTTTGATGAAAATTTTTATTGGTACTTACATATTTTGACATGAAAAACACGAATTTCATAATATTATCGTGAACATATCTCTAGTTTTCGAGATAATCGATGTCAAAGTTCGAAATTTCACCTTATCCCACAGAAGTATAGGTTATTCTACCCCGAATGTTTTCACGAGTCACCGCTAGGTAGCGTATCGCTTAGCATCTATCGCGAATAGGGATTTCCGAAAAAAAATTTAAGGTGCTTGAAAAATAAGAGACTTTATATGGGGATTTAAAATTTAGTGCACCTTGTTTCTATTCCACCATTTGGCAACGTCGACTACAGATTTCATAAATAATAAAGGACAACAAATCCGTTACGTGGATTAAGCCTGGTTCATGCTTATACAAATTTGGCAAAATTTATACGAATAAAATGGCCGCTGAATAGAAATATCGCAAAAAAAGTAGAAATATTTGAACTTTTTTGCAGATTCTTTTATATTATCATAATATTATACTACAGAATGCATAAATCAATAGTAGAGTAGGAATATCAATGCAATATTTATAATTTTCCGATTCGCATGAACTCTGCGAAATTCGTATAAGCATGAACCAGGCTTTAAGTGAATAAAGATATTTTGATCAGGTTAGAACACAGAACTTATACTACCAATACCAATATGTTCTGTGGGTTAGGTGCCATTCTGCTTATTTTTTTTTCATGCTCCTCAAAAGATATGCTACTCAGTTTTGGAGGTTATGTTTATATTTGACTTGTGGATGAATTGGTGATCTTGTTGGACTGAAATTCATGTTTTAACTGATTATTTTTTTATATTAGCAGTTTGATTCCTGAATTATAAATTGACATCAAGAGTACATAATATAAGTGTGGCCAAATTTGAGTCGTTGTTCTTCTAGCCTACTAGGCGCTGTTGCCAATTTGTGAACTAGAAACAAAGCGATTTAAAATTTGAAAATCTAATTTAGATAGTTTCCGCAACGAATTCGAAAAATTCATGAATGAAACTCATAATCAATAAGTTCATGCTTGTATTTGCTGTAATAAGCCGAATTGAGGAATAGTCCACATTGCCCCAAGATTAGATCGAGGCCATATGAAGAAACAACAAAATATTTATTATTTATAGCTGTTTACAAATCAGGTTTATTAAATTTTCGAGTGTATTTTCAATATCAATAATATCAGAGATGGATTAAATATTATGTATCAGTTCCTTGTTGAACATAATCATTATGATGTTGTTTATTCTTAAATCGGTTAGTTCTTTCTGAAATGATGCTCTACTATAATAATTTGAAAAAATCTACTTTATCTTCTAGGCACTAAAAGTGCAGCAACATACATATTTGTTATTTTGTTCTGTCAGTATGAGAAACGTCAATTTAGAGCTAATTTTAAAACAAAATTGGACGACTTTCGAGTCGGTTGCAGAAAAAACGATTTGAAAGAAAAATAAGATGAAGCACCTTCAGAGTCGGGCACCCGGAACCTCCTCAGCAGCGACACGAACCTCTGCTTGAGGTTGTGCCTGGCGTGCGGCATCTTCCTTATCGGCTCGCAGTCGGACAAGTCGACGGCCTCCTCCTCGCCCGAGCTGATGTCGTCATCGTCGTCGCTGAAGTCGTGCTCCCTCAGCTTGTGCTCCTGGTCCACGGGAGTCGAGCTGAGCTGCAGGACAGACAGTCGCGCCACCGGCCCGCCGCCACCACCGCCCTTGTCCTTGCTGCCGGTGTCCGGCATCAGCTCCAGCTCGATGTCCATTTGTTTTTGCAGGACCTGCGAGGGTTGTGTTAGGGGATTAAAGGTTCTCCTCTAATGTAGTCGAGAGATAAGGAAAAGCCGGTTCTGCAACATTTGATAGCTGATGTCAGTTTGTTTCTGCAGGATTTGCAAGGATTGTGTTGGGGGATTATAGGTTTTCCTCTAGTGTAGTCGAGAAATAAGGAAAAGCCGGGTCTGCGACATTTGATAGCTGATTGTGTTGAGGAATCGCATGTTGAATCGGACATTTGAGAAACGACACATGTCAGTTTAGACCTTTAGAAAGTGTAGTAGATCAAAACCCCACAACTCCACAATACAGAATGATAATAGGACAAGGGGATTAACTTACAGTCATACTCCACCAAAGTGTTTAATATGTAGTCATAGACTTACATTAGGGACATGGACATGTTTCGAAGGATTAATCCTTCATCATCAGCAATAGTACAAAGAACATCTATTAAGAGAAAAAACTATGTTAAAAATCTTGACACATCAAAAAAGAAGTACCTAAAAACTTACCAATGGTGACAGTGAAAATTTAAACATGAAAAATAAAATTAAACAAATATTATTTGTTTCACATGTCATTTCACTTCACTTGTAAGTCATTCTTTCGATTAAGAAGACATGGTTCCTTAACATTCACCTCTATATAAAAAATTTTTGATTAATTAGTTGATTATGAGATTTCTGAAGATTCCTTAACATTAGGAGTTCGCACTTAGTGCGACCCCCTTTGTTTAATTTTATTTTTTATTTTTATTTTTCATGTTTAAATTTTCACTGTCACCATTGGTAAGTTTTTAGGTACTTCTTTTTTGATGTGTCAAGATTTTTAACATAGTTTTTTCTCTTAATAGATGTTCTTTGTACTATTGCTGATGATGAAGGATTAATCCTTCGAAACATGTCCATGTCCCTAATGTAAGTCTATGACTACATATTAAACACTTTGGTGGAGTATGACTGTAAGTTAATCCCCTTGTCCTATAACTTCTACCTCCACTGTAAGAAATGGATCACCTACGTTGGTCAGAATGATAATGATAATATTTGAAGAATTTTGTTCGTTTATAGGCATATGACTTGTGTTGTTTCTGATATGAATGATGTGAACCAAAATTGCGAAAAAAATATCAAACATTTTTATTGGTTTCATTTTTTAGGTTACAGAAGGGATTTCTATGAATTTATTCATCATTTTCTTTCATGTTACTGTTGGCCACCTTGAAAGAAGAAGATGATAAACAATACATGCCAATGAGTGAGTTACCAGAAGAAATATTCACTGGCAGAAATTGATAATATATCTATATTTTTTACCCAGTAAGTAATAATTCGTACTATGGTGAATATCGAAAAAAAAGTTACCTATTTGGTATTTGAACCTACAGGAAGTTTCCTTTAAACCGATTCTCATAAAATTATTGTTTTAGGAAATACTACCTAGATTTGGGGATATTTGTTGGTTTGAAGTTTCTGAACTCAATTCGGTTCAGCCTACAGACCAAAAAAGAAGAAGTGATCTTTTGCTTGTACTCTTGCCAGATTGATAACACTAATTTCGTAGATGAATTGAAATATTCATTAAAACATGGAATATTTGAGTAGCATAATCAACTTTGAAAAAAAAAATTCCAGTGTCGAAATTATTTTCCACAATTTCATAGTAAAAAATTATTCTATTTCAATATTTATGTATCGTATAGGTATAATTCTGTTATATATATTATATTATTAATATTACTATGCAAAATACATTGAACATTGTCAAGTATGCGATTGTGAGATAGTTGGCAAATATTTTTGCAGCAGTGAATACCAGTTTGGCAGTACATAGTTTTTCAAAGTAGGCGATAGTTTGGCACGTAAATCTTGTTTCGAAAGACAGGATAAATATATATCAGTGATGCATCGTATGAAAACAAAAATTTCAGAAGGAAATTGAAAATCGCCGATCGATACTTGTCATCCTAGCTTGAGTGCCACAAAAACAAAGTTAGGTAAAAGTTTTTACAAACACTGATATCAGAAGATTGAATGTTTAGTGAAGATATCGAATACAAAAAATGCGATGTTAATTATTCATCGTTTCAAATTAGTCAAATGACTGCATAATATATTCACTGATAATAATTATGAATTATTCAAAAATAGATTATATGGATGGTCTCGATGACGGTAATGCAGAGAAAGCAAGATCGCCAGATTTAACCCCGATTGATTACATTATACGGGGTTACTTAAAAATTAATTTCTTATTCGAATATATTCTGCGTCATTTATCAACTGATTTCGACAATTTTTCTTGCCCAAAAGAGCAATTATTGACTATCTATATCAAGTGAAACTGACAGTTACTCTATGAAGGTATCCTCAGCTGAAATGTATTACCATTTGTTATTTGCAGGATTGCAGCAATAGAGGCAGTGTATCTAGCAGTGCGGAACAAACAATTAACGAGAATAATCATATCATTAGGAGATTATTGGCTGTAATCGTAATATGTATAGTTCCTGTTGACACTTGTGATGAGCATAAACAACATCAATGATCAATATAGAGTTGAATTTTCATCCTGTGAACTTATATCTGGAGATTATTTACTTGTTGCTTCCAATCAAAAACAAATAAAATAATATGGAATATCACTTTAATTTCAACATAATAATGTTGGAAATAGACTATTTACGTCAATTTACTCAAAAGATTAAAATAAAACTGAGCATAAATATTGGGCTCTTCAAATACCTACTATTGTTGAATTGATAGGATAAGATCCCTATTTTTGGCATTGTTTCCTCCAGCATTAGGTTTGACAATAGCATGGGGCTTTGAAAAATAAATAAATAATGCCATATGCCAAACCCGAGCCAAACCTCATTATCATGTTTATTTTTCAGATCCGAAACAAACATTAATAAATGTTTATTCCTAATAAAAAAAGCTGACATTTCCGGAAGATCGTTAATAATGCCAAAGAGTGACTGGCGTACTGGCGATACATCAATAATTATTACTATACGAACTTGGTAAAACTTTTACTATTTTTCCTAGATAATCATATTATTAATTATCCATCATCATTTTACTGTCAAAACTAGCTTCAAAATTATTTTTAACACTAGTGTTGAAAGTTACAGCTTTCCCACATAACCATAAACTGGAATCGAGGAAACGTCATTTTTAATGACAGTTGAAAATAATGAATTTTGTATGGTTTCTTCACAGGAATTTATATCTATGCTGTGTTGGATTGATAAATTATGCTTCATTCTATTGGAGAAGTATAGATTTAATTGACACGTGAATTTCCGAGCGAATTTCACTTTCATATCTATAGAAATCTATATTCTGATGGTTTTAATTGATGCAAAATGATTAAAACATAGATGTCCAATTAATTATACAGTGCTCATTAATAACCTATACAATAGGAATATTGAGAAACAAGAATTAATTTACCACCATCATCTGACCTTCAATTATAATTCAGGAATAGGCATATTATGTTTAAATTGTGGAGAACAATTTACACTTTCTTCCTTACTGGAATTAATTTCTAAATCACTAAATCAGATAATTCATGTGATAACATAAATTGATGACAAATATTATGGCTGCTAGCTGCTGCTAGCCTATTTATTCCTATTTCGCAAAACTTGCTGAGTTGGCATGGTAATGTTGATTCCATCACTTCTTGATTTATTGTGTTTCCGATATAATATGAATAATTATACAGCATCACTGCAACCGCGCTTGAGAGGTTAATCACAATGAAATATCAAATATACTGGTCGTGCAGAAAATGTTTTATGTATTTCGGACGTCATTTGCTTTAATGGATCTAGGCCATATTACTTACACGCTGTGGTCCATAACAGACGACAAAAAAGCATATTTTACGCTTTTGATACATAGAAAATATTCATATTTTTCCTCGAGAATTGTATGGGAATCGTCAATACAAACCTACAAACGATACAAACTAAATAGCCATGTATTCCTATAGATTGTGAAAACAGTTATACAGGGTGTCCTTGAAATGCCTGTACAAAATGATACCACAGACTTCTGAGACCAAATAAAATGAATAACGAAACTAGCTTGAAAGGTCTATATTGCACGAAAAACATCTGTTATTTTGATCGATATACACGATGTTATTATTTGGAGTACTGTTGATCGAGAAATTGGTATTATAATCGGTCCGATTCTTTAAAAAGTGGTTAACACAGTGGATACATTAGTAACGTTGTTAACAACTACTTTTTTAACCACTTTAGATTTTCCACTATTCATATGTGGTATTCTTCAAATACGAAATTTATCAAGGTTGCTAATTTCTTACATTTCCACTCAGTGGTAAATAAATGCGGAAAAGTTAGTAACTCCTCTACTTTTTTATTATAGTTTGCTGTTTTTCTGCGATTTCAACAGATTACTTTTTGGTCTTCTGTGTCCGGGACTGCCAAGTTTTTCGTGAATAATTGCAGGAATAATAATTATATGTTTTGTTAATAAACCTAGTGAGGTAGATATAAATATATCCTGGAATGCATATTATTACACAGGATCATTGCTCATTGATTCAGCTAGGTATCTAATTTTTCAGTAGCAATACATTCTACCATGTTGAACATCATTGGTTCTATCAGAGACATCATTAACATTAATATTCTTGGTTTGTATAATTTCATAAGGCTCTATATAATTGGATGCTATCTGCTGTTTCTTGAGCATATATATGTAGATATTTTTATGATATTTTTTTCAGTAGGAAGGTATAGGTTCTCAATAATATCGATTATCCTACCATATAATTATTTCCAGAGCGACTCAAATCCTGATAACTGTAACAAATTTCCTTCATAACTACCTCTTCAAATATATATCACCTTTATGATGAATTATTACTTCATTTCCACCAGTAAAATCTGGTGGATAAATTAGTCACTTTATCAGTGGTAAACCAACGACAAGTTGTTAATTTTTTTTCCATTTTGACGTTAGAGAATTGAAAATTCGGAAAGTGATTCAAATAACAACTGACCTTCCTATTTGCCACCCAAATGACAGTTGTTGAGATAACCACTTCCTTAGAGAATTAGACCGAATGTATAGACATTTCAGAAAATCCCTGTAAATGAAGAAGTTTTCCAACATTATTTTTCGACAACGGTTACCAAAGTAGCCTTTTTTGACGCTTTTGAACTCGCTTTTGAATCTCAATACAAAATTAACGTTTTCCAAGAAATGTCATTGAGTGCGAAAAAAAAACGCTCGCCTCTACCATGATATATTGTTGAAAACGAAATCATATTCTCTTACATGATTAAAAATAATAACTGTGAATAATGAAAGGCAGCTTCTGATGTAACAGAAAGAGCAAAAATTGTAAATTTTAACCTCTTACAAGAGAATTCAAGGAAAGGTATGAAATATGATATATTCATGACATGGTGCCATGAAATTCTTGAATGTTGAAGGCATCAATGTAAGTGTCCTAAACTTGTCGCATTTCTCAGAAGAACATCATTCCATTGAATATAAAGCAAACATAACATCTACTGAAAAAGGTTTTGATTATACTTCATACTTATTCCATATTAGTTTGAGAAGCACCAGTAGTAGTAGCAACAATTTTTTTAACCGTAATCTTGTTTTGTATGTGAAGTTTTGTTACTTTTAAATCTACCCTCCTTTTGACTTACCACAAATGGAATTTCTGTAAAGTGGCGAAAAAAAAAATAAAGAATCGAGTTTTCTGGTCTAGGAACTGCGTTAGGTGGCTATGTCGAATTTATTCAAAATTTTTGGCTGTATTAAAGTATTTTGGCCTCCTGATCACGAATCTGAAAACCAAATTGTGCGGAAACCAATACTTTCCGAGATTCAATTTTCAATTAAATTTATTTCAATTCAATAATAACATAATATTACAGTTAGGTCATTTTAACCGTTCGAAGAGAAAAAAAAATGGTAGGCAAACTAAGCGCGAGTGGCTTGTTTTTTGCTTTCCATTTTTCTCTTTACGGTAACCCTTATAATAATTACTATAATTCGACATGTGAGTTAATGTATCATGTATAGAAAGACGGAGAAATAAAACCTAATTGAAAACAATGAAATAATGAAATACGAGAAAGTTGGTAGATTTGAGTTGTTGTTTTTAAATGGTATAGGTTTGGTATTGCATAGCAATGAATATGAATGAATATGAATGCGATCACATTTGGAAAAATTTTACTTGATAAAATTATAAAATTATTGAATTATTGAACCTAGATAAATCAGCTAATAACCTTGGGTATTGAGATATCGTCGGTTCAATGCTAAAACAATGAATGTGCAGAAAAGGAGTTTTGAGATAATCGGCTTTAAAAATTTAAAACACCGTGAAAAATACATTTTCTTCAGTTATCAAACGATGATCTGCTATTATTATATTTCACTCCCACTCTTTGGAATATCACTAATAAATATAATATTTTTTCCAAATATCTTTGAAAAAAGTCACATTCATTGTTTTGGCGTTTCATATTTTTCCGTTATTGAACTTTCGCTACAATGAATGACTTCGAAATAGACCAGGATATTTCGTATATTTTTACTATAAAATATAGTTGTTTGAACATAGAAAAATGTGAAAAAAATAACCAAAGGTGTTTCAACATAAACAATAAAGAATAATGTAGTTCAATCTTCTTCTGGTTCACTAGCCTCACTTTCGTTGGGCTCTGCTAAGTTATCTCTCACGTTATTTGATACCTTCATTGATTCATAGAATTGATGGTGAATTTTAGGTATTGTTAAATCACGACACATTTTTTGTAGGTCTTTGAACTTTGCATTCGCTATCGGCAGTTGACCATTGTAGGCTTTTTTCAATTCTATGATTCTTGGTCGCCCTCGATTAGTCTTCAAGCAGTTAATATCTTGAAATTGTTCTTCAAAATGTTCTTTGAAGAATATTTTCGTTTTTTCTTCCTTGACGTACCTCAACCAGCAAATTTTACGCCATGGAATAGCATTCATCTTGAAAGATTGAGCTGCGAATGTTTTGAAATCAAGAAAATCATCAAACATCAAACTTTTAACCACAAATGGTCTTGGGCTTGAACGAGCAGTTCTTATAACTTGTGCCCAGCCTTCAGGGGTGTATACAGGTACATACTTCGCTTTTTTTTCAATCTTAGAATGTATGGAATCACACTCCATCTCTGTGTGTCCAGATTCAAAAAATTTATGATCTATAACTTTCAGATTGGGATGAATCGAAAGAAGATGGATGCACATTGCAGCAAAATTGGAATTTTTCTGCTGACCACCACATCCATCAGACATCATTCGAACTTCTTTTACTTCTGGGTGTGCTAGTATGTAAAGATAAATGCAGGAAGAAACCTCATTTGACCCCCTTTTGCCCTGGGTTTCATCCCAAAGATAACAGACTCCGTCCTGGTTCCCTAAGTTGTAGACTGTCAAATTATATATTGCTAATTTTCTTAGATAGAAAATTTGACCTGCAGAGCCTTTTGGTGTCGTAAGAACGGCTTCGAGATCGAAATTGAATGATAACACTTCATGATTATCTTTTGCTGCTTGCTTATCGTCGTTTCGAGCTTCTCGTGCCAATTTTTTTCTCTCCATGTGTTCTTGGAACAATTTCTCTTGAGTTCGTTTTTCTTCATCCGTCATATTGTTTTGTGCCAAGCATTTCTTGCATTGGTCTTTTTTTGGTTTAAAAAATCCCAAATTGTATTCCCTAAATATTTGTCTATACTTTTCGAGTGACACTGGATTGATATTTTTTTCTGTGCACATAGATCTGTACATATTGTGCATGATAGAAATGTTGAGAGAAGAATCCAGATACTTTTTCTGACTTGATGACCTGCAGTAATGAGATTCAACTGCTGGAAATGACAAAATTTGATCACGTATCAGTTGCTCATCCTTATCCTTGAGTTTGTTTGGAGGTGTGTGTTTACCACGAAAATCTTTTTCCACAACGCCATTGGATGAACGCTTCTGTAGTGCTGTTCGTATGAAAGAATCTGTCACGTTAAGTGTAGCCATGAAAAACTCCCGACAAACTGTCTTTTTCTGGCCATTAGCAGTAAAAGTATAGTAACAGGTAAACGTCCTTCTCGAATTTTCAATATTTCTTGTGACTCTCTTTTTGATTTTTTGTTCAACATGATTGATTATAAAATTTCTCTGATCATCGATGGATTGCATTTCACGAAATGCACTATAAATTGCACGTCGGTCTTCTTCACTGATGAGTGTGTCACAATTATGATTTCGTTTTCCAAAACATGGAGATGGCAAAATTGGCCTTGCTGGTTTTCGTACGTTTTTAGCACCAATATACGCTTCGCCTTTCAGTCTCTTCTCTTTTATAATATTTCGATTCCATTTGCTAATATTTTTTCGTTTTCTCTTCATTGGGTGTCCCTCTGAAAATGTAAAATTTTAAGTTTAAAATATTTCAAGAATCTGCAAGCACTTACCTGATTCATTTTCTTGGATATTTCCATTTTCATCACTTGATTTACAGTTGTTACTATCCTTTGAATTGACTAGAGAGGAAGAACCAGTGGAGGAGCTGGAAGAGCTAGAGGAGCTATCAGAACTATCAGAGTCATCTCCAGGTTCGTAATTATCTGATGAACCTGATGAGAAATCAGTGAAGTCTCTGGGTATCCCAATATCTGCGATGTTCTGTTTCGTCTCGGAAATTGATGGATTTTCTTCACAAATATAATCAATGTTATCTGAAAATGAATATTGAATAAAAAAAACTGGGCTGTTATTCGGAATGAAATCGAATAGTACCTGATACTCCATTTGCCGACGCAGAACTTCCACATTCGTGTAAGAGTTCCCTTCCTGTAGATACCTATTTAATAAAATACGTGAAATCATAATATCTGGTTTTCAGTTGATGGCTGATTATTATATTGTGATATTATTACCTGAATATTACATTCTCCAGAAGAATTGTTTTCTTCAATTATTCCTTGTTTTTCAACCATTTCTATAATTTTTCTCGTTCTGGAATTCATTTTTCGCACGGCGAAAATAACAGCAGAAGTAATGTCACTGAATAAATGTCACAATTCTCAACTCACGAATGTACCACATTCAGGTTATTCACATTTCGTGCACTATGATCCGTCACAATGCTAAAACGACGAATGTGTCACATTCGTTATGTATGCGTGGCAGTGACTCGAAGCATACTAACTTACGCGGGAACAAGACCAGACGTGTCGACTATTTATGGCGGGAAAACACATTCGTTGTTTTGCCAAAGTGAAGTAAGGCATAAAACATATTAGGTTGTGTACATAGGTTAAAAATTCAAATTTTGCACATTCATGGTTTTAGCATTGGACCGACGATATATAGAGTTATATATACATATAATTGGTTATGAGGATTTGGCATATGTATTTCTTATAATGCTGCATTTTTCAGTAGAGTCTTAATTTGTTCAACGTTTGTGGTGATGAATTTTTTGATATTTATTTTATACTTTTTGAAGTTTGAAATATTCCTTAATTCTGTTGGAAGCATATTATACAATTTTGGTGCAAAATAAATTATTGTTCTTTGTTTATGGCATTTTTTGAAAAGGGATAAATTTTGTCCATATCTGGTATTTTTTGATTTAGCCGTGGTATAATTTGATTTATTGTAGTATATCCAAACGAGACATTGGTATGCATACAAGCTTCTAACGTCAAGTAGTTTGGTTTCAATATACAATTGTTTTGTATCAAACCGTTTGGATTTTGATAGAATTATTTTTATTATAGAATTTTGAATGACTTGAATATTATTCAGTACATTCTCGAACGCTCCCCCCCATACTGTGATGCAGTATTTAATGATTGATTCAACCAGTGAATTGTAAATTATTAATAAGTTTTGTTTTGTTAAAATACTTCTCAAGTTATATATTTTGTATGTTAGATGTCTGAGTCTTTTAATCATATGCAGAACATGTTCATTCCATCTCATATGTTGATCTAAAAATACGCCAAGATATTTAATTTTTTTCACTTTTTCAATATTCGAGCATTTACAAGATATTTTAGAACAATTAGGTTTATGAATATGAATTATTTGTATATCAGGCTGTTGGTTACTTTGAAGAGAAAATGCTATAAATCTCGTTTTTGAGACATTGAGGTTGAGGAGATTGTCATTGAGCCATATTTGTATTTTTTTTAAACTTTCTTCAGCATCATTTTATACTTGTTGCCATGTCTTAGCTTTATAAACAATGGATGTGTCATCTGCATATGAGATGACCTTTAAATTATTGACTTCAGCTATGCTGTTAATATAAACTAAAAATAATATAGGTCCCAAAACAGTGCCCTGGGGTACCCCAATAGAAATCTCACGAGGAGAACTGATACTGTTGCCAATTTTAACAGTTTGTTTTTGGTGTGATAGATAGTTATTGAAAATTTCGATTGCCGGTCCTCGAACCCCATAAGTATAAAGTTTGTTTATCAGTTTTTCGTGAGAAACCGTGTCAAAGGCCTTGGCCAAATCTAAAAAAACTGCTAGACATTTCTCAGAATTTTTCAAGGCCTCCGTCATCTCAGAAACGAATTCCAATATAGCAGATTCTGTATTACTTTTATTAATAAAGCCAAATTGTCTCTCAGTGATTATTTTGTTTTTGTTAAAAAAATTAACTAGACGTGTTTTCAGAGCATGTTCTAACACCTTCGAGAAATTTCCTATCACAGAAATCGGTCGGTAGTAGCCCATTTCTGATTTGTTACCGGATTTATATATGGGAGATATCCCCCGAATTCTAACCTGGTCCATCCGTATAACCCCCTCGGCAAGCGTCTTGAACCCCAGCATGGTGCGGTTCTTGTACCGCTTCCGGCGCTGCAGCAGCACGTGCAGCTTGTTGCCCTCGCGCTTCAGGAAGTGCGGGTACTGCATGCAGAAGGTGACATCGAGCGGGGTGTCAAGCAGGCCGCCCTGCGGCAGGAGCAGCTCGTTGGAGCGCAAGGTGCGCTTGCTGGACTGCATCTTCACCGCTATGGAGATGGCGGCCATGTCGGAGCCCAGGGGCCGGAGGATGGCCAAGCGGGTGAGGGTCAGCGAGCAGAGCCTGTCGATGGAAGCGGACAATTTGGGGGTTTGCACTCAAAGTGTTACCCTCGATGGTAGTTTTGCACTTATCATGCTATCTGTATTTTGGTGAATATACAGTGTGTACCAGCCAAATGGAATAAATTCGTTAATAAATAAACGGTGGCGTTTTAGGAAAAACGCTCGGACACGTCGATTTGTATCTTTAGTTGCGCTTTTTTTTTTAAAAAAAACTTTTTATACAGGGTGTGTCATGCCACAGTGGCCAATATCAACTTTCTTATTTAAAAATGCAACACCCTGTATTTTATTTCATTTTCAGATTCTTCCTGAAGAGCTGATTTCGTCGATCTATCATACTTGGGGTATAGCGCGTAAGATTACAGAGATATAGGGTGTGAAAAATCGAGATTTTTCAAATTTAGGAATTTTTTGTGCCGAAACTATCCATTCTTGCTCAAAACGGCTTACATGTCCCTATCTCAACTTTCCATTGACTATCGATTGATATTTAATTGAAACAAATACGGGTGGTTCAAAATTTTGAGATTTGCATCACCTTCTATTTGTTTCTATAAAATGTCAGTAGATAGTAAATGAAAAGTTGAGATAGGAACATGTAAGCCGTTTTGAGCAGAAATGATTAGTTTCGACACAAAAAATTCCTAAAATCTCGTTTTTCACACCCTATATCTCTGTAATATTTCGCGCTATACCCCAAGTATGATCGACGAAATCAGCTCTTCATGAAGAATCTAAAAATGAAATAAAATACAGGGTGTTGCATTTAAAATAAGAAAGTTGATATTGGCCACTGTGGCATGACACACCCTGTATAAAAAGTTTTTTTTGAAAAAAAAGCGCAACTAAAGATACAAATCGACGTGTCCGAGCGTTTTTCCTAAAACGCCACCGTTTATTTATTAACGAATTTATTCCATTTGGCTGGTACACACTGTATAGTTATCGGGCTCCCCCTGCGGTTCTGCACGTAGTTTGGACTCCTGAGCAAAAAATTCCAATGAAATTTTCGGCGCTCTCAACTAGTTTCGGAGATACGGCGCCCCGAGGACAGGTAAACGGGGTTGCAGGCATAAATTCTTCCCGCTCATTCTTTCTTGCATGAAAAAAATTACTTATTTTGACATTCCAACGATTTTCATTTTTTCACTAAATCAATGCCAACCTTGCTTGTCACAATTCAATTTCCTTCATTTCAATGTTAGATATTATTCTCAAAATTGAACAATGTAAATTTATATATAAATTGGTAAATAGACAACTGAAAACGAATACTGAAATGAGTCGTAGAAATCAAGTACACACACATGATACAAGACATAAATATGAACTAAATATACAGAAGCCTCGAACAAATAAAGTTCTCAATAACCCAATTGATAGAGCAATAAAAGCTTATAATGAAGTACCGGAGGTTATAAAGAACATTGCAAGTTTTAATAAATTTAAGTTTTTACTCAAAAACTGGTGCTTGTCCAATTTGAAAAATTAATGTATCCTATTTTTTACTATTTTTAATAATTTATATCATCATTCAATATGTGATCAAACCAAGGTGGATATAGGATGGTGAAACAGCTCTTCAATTGTTTCTGCGAAAAACTTGTAGACCGTTTGAGAGGGTACTAATATTTCCACGATTTGAATGAAGATGGCGGTGAGATCGATTATCGAAGAAGATTTCTGTTGCTCATGTATTTCTGTGGTTCGCATCTGACAGACATGAGTTGAAATGACATCAAAACACAATATTTTCAGTGAATCTGGAATAATTATCGATATTTTGACTCTTCTCAGTCATTTTTCCTCTAGAATAGATGAAAATGATAAAAAGGTGACAGATGCACAGATTCTGTTTTACCGACACAAGGTATGTCGCCATCTCTGTTAATTTCAGGAAATATTACTACGGTATGAAATCAAGTAGGCAAAGGTCTACAGTTTATTCTAGTGCTTGTCAATAGGAAGCTGTTTCACCATCCTATATCCACCTTGGATCAAACACACTTGTTGTCAAATCTATTTTATGATCCCGAGACCGACCAAACCAGGCCGATTTGGGACCACTTTCTACTGTACAATTGTAAATCATTTCTATTGAATAAATTTGTTTGTTTTGACACAAAAAAAAAAGTTCCATAGATCTATTGCTTACGCTAGATCCGGTATCCATCAGGTTACTTGTTTTGTAGGTCCGGGGGGGTTGAAAGTATTAAGCCATTGAATTGTCGTTTTAGTTGTTGACCATACAAATGTGTTGTCCCACGTGACCATAATACCTGTTTTCTTGCAGACCCCTCTAGACAAAGAAATTACTACAGGATGCCGGATTTAGCGTAAGCAATAAGATCTATGGTTAGTTCAGATAAATTATTTGAAAAAATGTTGATTGGTATTATTCACTTGGTAACAAAATGAAAATCGTTGGAATGTCACAATTAATACAAGTGAAATATTTGTGAAAATGTGTTTGAGAGAGCGTGAATTTTGAGCGGAAATAGGTGGAGAATGAGCAGGAAGAACATAGGCCTGAAACCCAATTTTCCTGTCTTTGGGGTACCGTATATCCGAAAAATTTTTGTTCAGGATGTCAAACTACGTAAGTTCTGCAAAACCGCATGTCTATACAAGGGGGAGCCCGATAACTATATACAGTGTGTACCAGCCAAATGGAATAAATTCGTTAATAAATAAACGGTGGCGTTTTAGGAAAAACGCTCGGACACGTCGATTTGTATCTTTAGTTGCGCTTTTTAAAAAAAAAAAAACTTTTTATACAGGGTGTGTCATGCCACAGTGGCCAATATCAACTTTCTTATTTTAAATGCAACACCCTGTGTTTTATTTCATTTTTAGATTCTTCATGAAGATCTGATTTTGTCGATCTATCATACTTGGGGTATAGCGCGAAATATTACAGAGATATAGGGTGTGAAAAATCGAGATTTTTCAACTTTAGGAATTTTTTGTGTCGAAACTATCCATTCTTGCTCAAAACGGCTTACATGTCCCTATCTCAACTTTCCATTTACTATCGATTAATATTTAATTGAAACAAATACGGGTGGTTCAACATTTTGAGATTTGCATCACCTTCTATCAAAATTAGCTTCCGAGTTCAATATCTCCGAATCTAGAGTGCCTAGTTTTTTCATATCACCATAGAATTCAAACTTCAGTAAGTACACCAAATTTCAGAACCCTAACACCAAAAAAATTATTGATTACTATAAATACTTAACAACTTTACTCAGTCTGGATAAATCTAGCAGAACCATTTTACTTATGGGTGATATGGGGGTAGCTCGAGGGGTAACTAGAAGCTCATTTCCAAAAAGTTTAATTTGTTATCCTTACCACTGAACTGTGTTGATGTATTTTTAATACAAATGTCTATTTGTTTCAACAGTCATATTCATGAGGTCAATGGACTAGGGCAATTAATGATTTCCATCTATCAGTGACTAGAAAAAGCTTTTCTCAATGTCATGTGTCTTGAGCTCGATCTTGAGGTGTGACTGAATCATTGTCAATTACTGTTTGTACATTAATTCATAAATACGAAAATAAAATATCCCTTCTGTATTCGGATTTCCAGAAAAATCTCAAATGTCCAACAAATCTCTAGAACAGAATAGTATTCAATATCCTAGAAGCTATCATATGAATTCCACCCTTCGTCTCGATGTTTCGTCTCTAATAATTATAATAAAACTCCTTGCGAGCGCATTTTTAGAAAATTTGATGTCATTTTCAGTTTTTGAAAAGAAGAAAAAACGGAAATTCATTATTCTAATACTGTTTCTTATACCTGATTATTTCCTGATTTTTTTATATATGAATTCGTCCTTATTTGCGAATTCATATACAAAATTGAACCTATGGGCATGTGCCAACTACTGCAACAATCACCCTATATCAACAGTACAGTAAAACATGTTATTTGAACTCAAATGTTTCTACCCAGGTCTGTAGTCTGTATATACTCTTGCCTGTGATATGCAATTCACCATATATATAAGAGACCATAAAGGCTGGTTCATGCTTTTTTTCCAGAGGTGGTTGAAACATGAATATCGGAAAATTCTTGTGAATAAAATGGCCGCTGAAAAGAAATATCTCAATATAGTTGAAATATTTTAACTTTTTTGCGGAGTTTCTATGTTATCAGGATATGATACTACAGAATGCACAAATCAATAGTATTGTAGAGTAGAAATAATATCAATGAAATATTTATCATTTTCCGATTCACATTAATTTCGCGAAATTCGTATAAGCATGAACCAGCTCCTGAACCAGCCTTAAGACACCAACAACTAATTATTAAAATAATATGCGGAACTTGTTTCAGTTGTTAGATAGAGACAATAATTACATATGGACGTTGATTGATATAATATATCAATCAACAATACTGATAGACAAGCTTTATTATCTATCACAACACAAATTGAAAGCAATTCATAAACAATACCAAATGTAATTGATATCAATCAATCAAAACATCAACATTATTAATCTTCCACTGTTTTTCCCGAGATTTTTCCACTAATGCTGGTTTCATAAAACTATGTTGTGATGAACCTGATGCATTCACAATGTCAATAAACAATTCTTAAACTCTGAATGGTCATAAGAGTAAAAATGTTGTCACAATAAATGCTTGAAAGAATGTGAAATTTGGAGGTACTACTTTCAACTCTTATCTCAAAACACACAGCCCCAAAAATCTCACAGCACTAGATGAGTTACAAATCGCAGGACAAATTGTCTAATTGTATTTCAAAAATGAGATTATTTTTCATCATAAAAGTTTCGACTATTTTGGTCCATGTGTCCATGATAATAGTACCTACCAGGAGACCTACCATTATTGGCATCTAGAAAACAGTATTTAAATATTCAAATAAAAGATCAAAATATCCAAATCGATGAAAAAATACCGGTCCATATGTGAAT
Organism: Chrysomela aeneicollis; assembly: GCA_029955515.1. Classification (NCBI taxonomy): domain Eukaryota; kingdom Metazoa; phylum Arthropoda; class Insecta; order Coleoptera; family Chrysomelidae; genus Chrysomela; species Chrysomela aeneicollis. Next base: position 19,443,844 of record JARUHQ010000009.1, on the reverse strand, counting down.
AATGAAATTGAGGGTGGCACTTGAAGAATGGAATGTGGTATTGAAAATCTAGACACAGCAGCATATACCTACCTACTATCTGAACCAGATTTTTTTTCAACTTTCCCTCTTTCCTAGTGTGAAGAAACAGATCATTTTGGTAAATTGACTGGTAAAAAGAATTTTATAATACTGAAATAACAGTACTGAAATAGTTTGATGTGTATACTGTCTGTGAATTGAATGATTTTTTTATATTCATTCATATTTTATGAGAAAAAACGTCCGATACCCTTTATCACACTGTGACACTGGTACTGTATGGTGGACCATTTGAGAAATCGAGCATACTATGCTCACCATGCTAATGTTTCCTATAAATATTCATAACAAGAGGAAGTTAAGAATTACACTCTGATCAAGGGACTAGGTAACCACTGTTAGTTGTTATCCTGGTTTTCAATTTACCAACCAATACGTATTTTTAGTTCCTACCTCTCTGATACAAACTACTAATAATAATAAAAACCCTTACCTTGGAATACAATTTGAAGGTGTCCTATCCACCCAAGTGGCGTAAAGTTTCATTTTATTTGGGACTGAGGCCCCCGCCCCAGTAAGGGATTTAGACAATTTTTCACTCATTGTTAATACACTTTCAAGAAAGCAAAACAGATAATTCGCATAACCAAATTGAGAACGACACCCGAACAATATCCGCCTTCGCTATCAACAAACATCACTTTTATTTATTGTTTGCGGCCGCATCAATGAACTGCAATGCAAAATGCAATGTTGCAAATAATAAACTGTCGATACGATAACACGTCAGTGACCACAGATGTCAGCAAACGTCAATAATGACCACAACTATCCAGTACTACAGTAGATCTAGTGCAACTGCCCTCAAACTAATAGTCACAAAGTGCAAACCACAGATCTAATGATACCGGATCTAGCGTAAGCAATAAGATCTATGGTGCAAACCATAAACTAGATTCGTGGTTACATATATAACCTTATGCTTACGATTATGCTAGATCCGTCATCATGCATAAAATTGTACTATATGTAAGTAAACTTTAGCTCGCTTACAAGACGTCGAAATAATGTCGAAATACGACTGCTGACGCTAGTACTTAAACCTCCTGGCCCTACCAAACAAATAACTGAAATAACCTAGATACGGTATCTAGCGTAAGCATATATGATCTAAGTAGATAACCGTGGATCAAAAGGCACTCAAGGTTAGTTACCTTGACCGTGGAGATTGCTCAAATTGTAGTAGACCTCACATTATCAACTCTTGTACGTTTTTCCGAGTAGAATCTGGTACAAGTGGTACATCAACAAAGGAAAAAAAATTAAATAAATGTCTGTATTTAAGTTAAACAAGTTATCTTTGTGAAACATGAAATGAAATAACAGAACTTGCCAAGCCCAAGCTGTCCAAGGATTAAGGAAGCTCCATAACAGTTTAAAAGTCAACAAATATAATTTCTACAGGTAAATTGGTGAGTGAGAATTTCAAATTACATCTATTCAGTCAATTATATTTTATAAGAATACTTTTTTCATTCAGTCCGAATGGTCCACATATTCCTCCTTCTGGTAATTTATATTGCAAATTTTCATGTTTTCTATCTGGTGAGAATTCAAATAACTGTTTGTTACTTTCAGCAAAATTTTCCAAACTCCAAATGCCAACATTTCTTGATTTACCATGTCTGGCAAGAACATAACAGCCTTTTACTGTTCGAACTACACCAGAAACAGCAGCCCAATGGGCTTTATGTCCTCTGTATAGACCTGGAGAGTTATTTCGATCAGTATCATATCTAGGCACAGTTAAGATGAACACCTCTCAAATTCTGTGATATACCATTGTTCCTGGAAAAGGATACGGAACTAACATCAGTCCACCTTCCATCAAATGAGTGATTATATTTCCATCATTCAAAGTACCCCTATGTATGGTCACAAGTGCTCTCAAGCCCAAATTTTCTCTTGCCAACTCTGCCATATCTTCTACACTGAACATTTCACCATTATAACTAAAGCCAAGCTTTTTTGCTGATTCCAGTAACCTGTCAACAGTTTCTTTTATAGGACTTTCCAGGCACATCGCTAATGCTACTAATCCACATTGTGGGCCATCTTGAAGGTAAGTTTTGAGTGGAGTGTAACAGTAATCAACAGGCATGGACACCTCAGAAATTTGAAACATCTCACATACTTTATGAACTTCTGGATATTGTTCAGCCCATGAAAAGTCCATGTTGAATGATTTTATCAATTTTTAGGTAATATACTTGAATTGAAAATTCATAACATACAAAAGTGGTACATAACCTCAATCACATTTCAAATTGGTTTATTTGATCTACTATTTTATTTGACCTACTTCAATGAGCAAATACAAATGCACGGGAAAGGAGGGATTTCAAAGGATGAATTATTTATATCAAGTAAGAAATGAGATTGATTCATAGTGAAGCCTTGTTTTCATGAAATTACCAAAATTCAATTATTTGTTCAAGGTTAGCAATATACTTGCCACCCAAAGTCTAGCTGGAAATAGTTCTTCATCATTGAATTCAAATCTCTTGGTGAATATTTCTAGAAAAACTGTTCAACGAATGTAAGTTTCCTAAATAATAATCCATAATATTCCAACATATAACTTTCTTAATTTCCAGGGAAATAGATGTAAAAAGAACTATTTGCAAGAGATGCAGGTGTCTTTTACTAGCTGGAATAACTTGTAAAATTAGAATTGAAAAGAAAAAAATAGTCTACAGATGTTTGAAATGTGGTAATTCTAAAATATTGGATATCAGAAACAAAAATTTTCTGCCATGGAGTCAAGGAGAAGAAAGTATTGTTGAAATTTTAGATTTTGGTAAAAATAGGAAAATACAAGTGGAAACACAAAAAAAGGAAAATCAAGCTGAAGTTATACATATTGGTGAAAATGAAGACAACAAAATAACAGACATTCAATCTACTACAATAGAGCAAGACTAGGAAATTGAACCATACCTAAAATTTTGTGAAAAGGATAAAACATTCATATTTTCCTGTTACTCTTCATAAACATGTGTTTCTCTGTATCAATGAATGTGAAGTTTTAATTATTATTTCTAATTAACTGAAAATCAATTGAAGATAATAATAAATGCATAAAAAATAACTTCCAAGGAAATTATAGATATGTGTGAGGAGGTGGTGAGCAAAATTTTGGTATACTCATTGTCAAGATAAAGTATAATTTCAAATATAATTCAGGAATAAAATTATTGTACATTTTTGTGTGGAAGAATAATTATGAAATAAATGTATTGTGTAAAATGGACGTTGGTTCAAATAAAAACTTGTTCACTAGCTAAACTATCAGTAAAAGGGCTTACAAATTCTTTGGTGGCAAAGTAAAATATCAGTCCAAAAGTGATGGAAATTGGCAGAGCTGGTAAAGCTTTCTTGAAAATTGCCAATAGGAGGAGAGTCAGACAAAGTCCCTGAAATAATATAAAAGTAATGTCAAATAATGTTATAAATAACCCACTCACAATCAAAATGGCCACAAAACATGCCAAAGTGGTATTCCAGTCTCCATAGGAAGATGCTTTTCCTACAAGTACACTGTAAAAAATGAAATCTCCCAAGCCCAATTTCACACCTCCTAAAAAACAAAGCAATAGAAAACTACAGTATATTCATACAATCCTCATATTTCATACTTTCTTCCTCTTCTTGAAGTATTTGTGTACGGGGATGACCACTGGGAGTATCACGAACTTCCAACTGTCTTTGAGCAACTTGACTAGCATGATTATCTACCCAGTCTTGTGTGAAACCATGGTCTTCACTGGTGGACCTGGATGTACGAACATTTGGAACTTCCTCACCTGTTGCCATACTTGTATATGCATACATATAAGTTGCTGAAAATTCAATAGTACATTTCAATAAGGCTTTCAGGAAGTGAACCAGAATCTCTATACTAATAGTGTTGAATTAAAAAAGGATAATCTCACATGAATATATCAATGCAGGAAATATCTGTTCATTTCTTTCCTGTGCAGTTTCAACTAGTATTCTGAGTGGTCCCTTTGGCATCAGGACAGCAATTAGATCTAAAAATATGGAATATAATAATTTTTAACTGATTTTGAGAAAAATATACCCCAAACTGATATAACAGCTAAAACAGCCCAAGTTGTCCACTCTGGTAAATACTTAATGAACACTAAAGCCATTAGTGCAGCTACAAAGATTAAATATGCTTGCTGTAGGATGAGGGGACCCTTCCAATGGATTACAATCATACCCATCACCCCAAAATTCCACATCAAGATGAGCAAGGTAGGGTAATCCATAGGAATGTTATAAGCTCTTAGAATTTCCCTGAAACAAATACCATTTATGTTGTTTTGACCATGGATATACTAGACCAACTTACTCTAGGTAGATGTATGAAAAAATGGATAGCAACATTAAGGATGATACTATCAACCAGGCATGAATGGTTTTATAACACCTGTACTTATATAAAACTATCAAGAGTACTGTCATGACTACTATGACTGCCATCAAAATCATAGCATTTGCAGCTGCATTCCATACTTTGGTAATGGTATCTGGACTCTCTTCATGAAAAGGTGTATAGATTCTGAAACATGGATCAATGTTGATACAAAAAATATTCTAACCATTTGTTTGTTTTACTCACAAGTACATGCCCTTCACTGAATAATAATTCACAGCACTAATAGTAGCCACCACCACTACCATACACAGTGAAACGGGTGCAAACAACTTAACAACATGCTTGGCACCATATTTGAGTTCTTCCTCATCATCTTGGGGCATGGGCTGCTGATGAACACAGTGTCTTTGACTGGGCATTTCCTCTCCAACAGTATCTCTATCAGGTCTTTCTTCACTGTGTTCACCATGTCTCCTGGTTCTCTTCCTGGGAACTTCCTGTGCATGTCTCAAATCTGTACTTGCTGAACTATTTGCTGCGACATGACCGTCCATGAGTCTGGTTTTCTCGGAAACTTGATCGTAGTCGCTTTCGCTGTCTGAGTCAGACATGCAGAGTTTGCCTTTCCTTTACACGCGTGGGACGAATCTGATGTTGGTGAATGGTAACTTGGTAAGTGGCAACCAACCCACGATCATTCATTCATATTTGTCTTGAATGTCTTGTCAGAACAGAATCACCATTACCAAAAGCTTTTATTTGCTTCTATTATTATTATTATTTTATCTGACACTCAGCTCAGCTGACGGGAGTGACAGGCGACATCACAGGAAAACAAAAACCATGGAGTTCATGGAAATATTTCGAGTTTGCACCTGACACTTCTGACAGTAGTGACAGCCTGTCATCTGTCCACCTGTGCTAACAAATGTTTGTGAGGTGTTGTTTTTTTAGTGATTTTCTCAGTATTTTCATTTAAATTTTTTATTTTTCAAGAATTTCCTGCTTATCTGAAATAAAGAGATGGTAGACAAATTAGGTAATGTACAATTACATTTATCCCATATTTTCTTAACATATGCATAAACTATTGTCTTCCTTTTAATGTCCAAGTTTGTAAACTCTTCCTTATTAGGCCTCTATTTAATACCAATGTTCAGCTATTTTACGCTCTGTTTAATTTTTCATGGTTCACTTTTCAAGCAATTCGAAGTGCAGTCGAGATTTGTAATGTTCATGAAGAACATAACACAAGTTGACAAAACGCCTCAATTTCAATGAATCATCACTTCATATCATCTACAAGTTGTTAGTTTTCTGGATTTTAATAATGTCTATTGCAGTAAACAGTGAAGCCAATACCAGGCGAATAGCAATGGTAGAGAGCTGTTTTGGTAGCTCTGGTCAAGTAAGTAATTTAAAAAAATCTATGTTTAGTGCAATTTTATTAATCTATTTCTCTACAGCCTTTGGGTGTTCCTGGTAGAGTCCTTGTTGGAGAAGGGGTCTTGACAAAAATGTGCAGAAAGAAACCAAAAACAAGACAGTTTTTCTTATTTAATGATATTCTAGTTTATGGAAATATCATCATTAATAAGAAGAAATACAATAAACAACATATCATTCCCTTGGAAGAAGTCAAATTAGAAAGTTTGGAAGATGACATTCGTAAGTGTAAATGAATACCTAGGTATTGAAATAATATCTCACAGTAAGTTACATTTTGGTGTAATATTTGGGGTAATATTCTCCATAGATTCAACATTGATACTTCCTTTAGTAAAATAAGAACATATAACTTAATTGCAGAACTGATTCTTGAATCTATACTTCTCATTTCAGAGTACAAAAATGGCTGGTTAATAAAAACCTCTTCAAAATCGTTTGCTGTTTATGCTGCCACTGCAGTTGAGAAGGGAGAATGGATGGCTCATATCAATAAATGTATTGATGATTTACTAAGGAAAAGTAGGGCTGAACAAAGACTATATTTTCTCTGATATAAATGATAATTCATTTTCAGGTGGTAAGAAGGCAGTTGCAGAACATGCAGCAGTTTGGGTTCCAGATGGTGAAGCACATGTGTGCATGCATTGCAAGAAATCTCAATTCACATTGTTGAACAGAAGGGTAACATATTTTTTTATTAATCATAAAAATATTTGTAATAACTGTAAATAATGTTGTATAACTATGATTTTCAACTTTTTAGCACCATTGCCGTAAATGTGGGGCAGTAGTATGTGGCCCTTGCTCCAATAAACGTTTTTTGCTACCAAATCAGAGTTCCAAGCCTCTTAGAGTTTGTATACACTGTTATGAAGTTCTGACACAGGCAATCAACAAAAGTCACAATAATCTTGAGGCTGCACATAAAGGTTAGTTTTTATACTATGAAAATTTACAATTCTGGTCCACATGATTAGAGAATATTGACAATCACATTTTGAGCATATTTCTGCTCATTGATTATGGTAAAGCAATTTGTACAGTACTACAGATGTGATTCAAAACCAATGAGTATATGGTTCAATTTTTAGGTGTGAATGCAGATTCTTCTGGAGAAGAAGATTCTGATGATGAAGAAGAAATCAATAAGGGTCAACCCGAATCACATGATCTGGTAAGTGAATTCAAGGTTTACTCAAATATTCACCAGGAACTGGCTGCCTAAAAATTAACTGAATTGACAATAATCTGGATATCAAATCTACACAGTGGACCAATAGATCAAACAAATTTTCACTGTTATTTGGAATAGGTTTTAGTAAATCTAGTAATGAAAATATATTCTACCATAAATGTTATCCTCATAATGGTGATTGAAGAGCAAATATTTGGGTTTTGCATCTGAATCCTAGAGTAAAGAAAGTGAAATACCAATTCAATGAAGCTATAAAAAAAAGACGTTTGGGTTCCTTTGAATATCTCTGGAAATAAATAACCAAAAAACTGTCCAGAGTATTGAATTTTGGGGGAAGATGAATATTACAGTTATATATGTAGTTGGTTTTATTCAAAGAATGTCTCCATGTAATTATTCAAATGAAAAAAAACTTGTTGAAAATGAAAATATGTGAATGTTGTACATTTTGATCAGTTCAGGAGCCACTGTCTTGGATATACTTGTTGAAGCTTTGAGTCTTGTGTATAAAGGTCACAAGAATTTCGTAAGTTTGTTTGTTTTTTATTTCAGATGCTATATTTTAATGTTAGCTGAAAATTAGCATATGGTAAAGCTGAGTGGTTTTGCTACCTATTTAATTTTGAGATTAGAGAATTTGAGGGTGTTATTACTTCTAGCATTGCCTTCTTTATCTCCCAAGCCATGCTGAGGAACATGGCCACAGTGAGGGGTCCCATGAATTAAGTTTTGTGTATCCCATCCTAGCGTTAGTACAGTACATGATTAGTGACGCAAATGACTAATCAGACAAATGTCAAATCTTGTTTGTACATTTTGACTCATTTTATATATTGATTTCAACTTTTCATTTCGGTATAGAAGTCAATCATTCCTTAGGTTAGAAAATAGAAAATTAAATATGTGTTGTACAAAGTCGCAAATTGTACACTACTGTACCACATCTCATCAATACTTCTCTAATACAAAACAAATACCAATTGATGCGAAATCTAGCATAGCCAGATTATCTAGGGTTATCACTCTCAGTTCAGTTTTCAATTCAACATTCAACGATCTTGATACAAAAGTCATATCACAAAATATGAAGAACTTTTTTATCAATATTTCCCAATGATGAAGAATCGAAAAGTGGGTAATTGCATTACCTGGTGAACAAAGTTCTGTAATATGTACATTTTTAAAGAGATATCAGATATGTTTTTTTCACCAATGGATAAATTCAAAGAAATTCACTGATATCTCTCACCGGTCGGTCTCTCGAGCCAAAAGTATCTCACCATGGCTTCAAAGACAGGGAAGGCTATGGCTTCCAATCTGAGTTTATGAAGTTGGAAGCAATTATCTTTCTGAATTGAATACCCTACATTGGAACATTATCTAAAATACATAACTTTGTTGGTCGAAAATGGCAACCATGCAATCTAAAGAGTACTCACTATTATTGACCCACCAGTAATACTAGTATTTTATTAGGAAAGGAAAATTTAAGTACAACGAAAATTATCAGTTGGTTATTGGAAATTGCATACTTTTGTCCTAACTTTTGTAACTAACGTTTCATTTATGGTAACTTTAAAATTTGTATTGATATTTTTTGTGCAACTCTAACTGCTAATTAGAATAACACAAACATTTTGCTATTTTGTTTTTTTAACAGTTCGTGAGATACAAAGCTTTGTTTTTATTACCAAATGATTTTTTTTCAGCCAAAATTCTATGGAGACAATGAAAAACAATGAGATTTCCAAATAATCAATTTCGGACTCTGCACTTTCATTGTTATTATGTTTTACTGTTATCAGGATATAAATATTTGAAGTATGTCAATTCAAAATAAATATTTTTATTATAAACACACTGAATAACTAATATGTCATATTCATGTATAAATACACAATACAATTTGTAGATCTTAATAATAGATTTCTTCACATCGAGAGGTATAATGGTTTCCTATTTGGGTGCTAAGAGATGATTTATAAAATATTTGTTGGTCTCGAAATTATTCCATGTATATAGTTTGAAATAAATTAATTTATTATTTATTGCAGTAAGACATTGACTTATTTTCTTTATAAAAGTTATCAAGTTTATATTCTAAATTATAGATCGAGTTTTTAAAACAGGGTTAGCTAATTCTCGTTTCTTATTTCAATTTTTCGACAAATTTATTAATAGTTACATATTAATAATGCAAGAGTTATTCATTTGTATAGAAAAGTTAGTTAGTATAATATATATAAGCGAACTAGATTCCCATTTAGAGGACCCTGGATTCGATTCTCACGAGGATTATATTGAATTAGTCTATCTATGTACTTGATGGTTTAAGTGACACTGATTAAGCAATACTCATTATCGTTTATCCATGCCAGTAGTAGAATTCAAGAACTGTCCAGTGCTCACATAATATTCCGAATTGAAAATAGAATGTTGTAACAGTAACAGTAAAGGAAACATTATTATGCTGCTGTGATATGTTGGCCTATTGTGTAAAATAAAATGAATATTTTTCTAATTTTATTATGATGTAACATATTTTCTTTCCTCACTTGAGTCTATGTACTCATCACAGTTTTTATTTGAAGGAAAATTGTTATCAACACTTATTGAACACTTGAATAAAGAAATTAATTTGGTTTTATTCACAATAGAAATACATTTTCATTCCACTTCTTCAGGTTGTCTACCCTATCCTAAAAAAATCAGGATTTATATAATAAATAATATCAAGTGAATATGGGCTATTCATCTGATTTTGTAATATTTTAAATTCATATATTTCATATAATGCATACTAATTACTGGCATAGTTTTACTACTCACATAACAGATCATTTTCTGAATAATATCAAGTGAATTTGGGTTACTCATCTGATTTTATGATATTTCAAATTCATTTATTTCATAACCTAATTACTGGTATATGTGGTACAATATCACTTGTATCATTCATGTATTCAATTTATACCATATATATTTTCTTAGCAGGCAAAACATTCAATACTAAACTCGGTTTCCTCCAAATTGCTTTCACCTACAACCGATGAACAACCAAAAAGGTCACCTACCTACACTGTGAGCATACCAAACCTTGAACTGACAGCATCTGAATGCCTGAGGCTACTCTCATAATAACAGTCAACACACTCGAAATTCCTATCATCTATCACAACCTTGCAGCTTCTTCTTGATAATAATAGGTAAATGACAATTATTATTAGCTCTGGAAAAACCATCGTTTAAGAATACCATGCAAGTCATGCAACAAGATAAAATATATTTTTTTATTCATGATTATTAATTCATGATTATGAAATTTGTTCTTTTTCCTATGAGGAATGTCAAACAGGTTTTCGATTATTTCAATATCCAACACATAAAAATTATACCTCCTGCGTAGTACCAAAACAGACTCGAAGCAAAAATGCATAGATAATCCGAGAGCTGCTACAAAACACATCATCGAAAATGGCATCCACGACAGAACTAGTCACCGATTCAGTGCCCGATTTGACCAGCAATGAATCCCGGACCTTCGGCCAGCTCGACATCAAACAGAAACTGACCTACATCCGCGAGGTGATAACCGTAGAGCCCCTTCTGGGGGCCTACGTCATGGCTTCCACCCTGTGCGCCCCCATGCTGATCAACCTGGAATACGAAAAATCCTGCCGAGTGAACCTGCAGATGAACGACACCGTGTGCGAGGCCATCCTGAGCAGCGAGCAGGAATCCCTCAACCTGACGGACCAGAACAACGAGATCCAGTACCTGATCAGCAACGTGCACTCGTGGCTGCAGCCGGTGCAGAGCATAATGCCCCTGATCCTGGTGCTGTTCATCGGTTCGTACAGCGACCGCCGCAAATGGCGGAAGCCATTTTTACTGCTGCCCCTGTTCGGGGAGCTTCTCTCAGTCGCCGGCTGCATCCTGTCTGTCATCTTCATGCGGTCCTGGCCGCTGGAGGTCCAGGGGGCGCTGCAGCTGGTGCTGCCCTCCTTGTTCGGCGGGCAGACCATGATTGTCATGGCGACGTTCGCGTACATAGCTGACGTCAGCACCGTCGAGATGCGGACGCTAAGGATAGGGGTGGTGCAGATAGTGCTGAATGTGGTTGTGCCTGTCACGCAGCTGTTCAGTGCGAACATGTTCGAGCTGGCCGGGTACTACGGGGTGCTTTTCACTGCGGGGGCGCTGTACCTCTTTGGGTTCCTGTATGGGCTTTTTTGGATCAGGGAACCGAAGCCGGCAGTTGGCACAGGGGAGAGGGGTGTTTTGTGTGATGTTTTCGATCCGAGGCATGCGATTGATACTTTCAATCTGATCCTGAAGCGGGTGCCGGGTAAAAATAGGGTTTACATCGGGGTGATGCTGTTGACGATTTTTTTGTACAGTGCGGTGGTTGTGGGTGAAGCGGAGCGGTTCTATTTTTACTCGCAGTTCAGGTTCGGGTGGACGATAGTGGAGTATAGTTATTTTCTTTCCATGAACACTTTGGTTCACCTTATCGGTAAGTATGTAATATGTATCATTAGACTATTTGAGCTTCATTAAATTTGTTTATAAACAACCATATTTATTGATTGAAATGAAAATAACACTGATAAGGATGGTGTTGGAATAAAATTTCGGAGGATAAAAGAATGATATAATAAACAAACTAATAATTCGTCTACGAAGTTCGGCGGCGGTGCTATAAATATACAGTGTGATCGGAGCACCATTACAAAATCTACATTTTTCAACTCATTGCAATTTTAATTTTGTCAAGTATACCTATATCAAAAAGTACGGTAACCAAATCATAATTTCAATTTTCAGGGCATGAAATTTTGAAGATAAAATGTCGATATCATGTAATATCAATAGCGCTAATATTTGGTTTAAGTGATAAATGAGATAGCTATTGCTTTCGTTTTTTTCTGACATTCACAATGGAATCACAATTCTGGAGTAAAATATTCATGAATTGAATAAATATACATGTTTTAGATTAATACCTAATGAAATTGAACATTCAATGAATTTAGATTGATAATTATTTTTCAAGACATATATTGTATTCACAAATTGGCAAAAAGGGCCCATGGGGGCCTACTTGCCTGGCACCAGCCTCCCCACTACTACTACTACTTGTATTCACAAATAATCAAAGTAACGGTACAATCTGAAAAACATTTCCTGCTTAATATACAGGGTCACTCACGGTCGATGGTACCTTAGACGTTTACGGAGAACGGAACGTAGGATTATTCTGAAAATTTGGTTTATTGGGTAATCAGTTTTGTTCTATCGATCAAAAATACTTTGTTATTTAAAATGGAACACCCTGTATTTTATTTCATTTTTAGATTCTTCCTGAAGAGCTGATTTCGTCGATACATCATACTTGGGGAATAGCGCGAAAGATTACAGAGATTTTTCAAGTTTAGGAATTTGTTGTGTCGAAACTAATCATTTCTGCTCAAATCGGCCTACATGTTCCTATCTCAACTTTCCATTTACTATCGATTGATATTTAATTGAAACAAATACGGGTGGTTCAAAATTTTGAGTTTTGCATCACCCTAAAAATGAAATAAAATACAGGGTGTTCCATTTAAAATAACAAAGTTGTTGCTACTTTTTGATAGAAGCGGCAACGCCGCAACGCTGAAAGTATTTTAGATCGATAGAACAAAACTGATTACTCAATAAACCAAATTTTCAGAATAATCCTACGTCCCGTTCTCCGTAAACGTCTAAGGTACCATCGACCGTGAGTGACCCTGTATTGATAAGACCAATTTAAAAAAACCTATAACATATGGTGTGGTGCGAAATTTATGGTTTTTCACAATTGTTTCTTTGGAAGGGCGGTATATATATACCTTATATTTGAATTTCAGGTACAGCGCTAGCTGTCCCCCTTTTCACGAAGATTCTCAATTTGTCTGACATAACCATACTGCTGATCACCTTCTTTGACAAAATGCTCAGCAACGTCTTATTCGGCTTCGCCAATAGCAACACTCTGTTATACGTAGGTAAAACTTTTAAATTTTTTTTTAGTGCATTTTTCAATCAGTCACTATTTTGCAGCTGCCGTCGTTAGTCTAGTGACAGGGGTAACACCTATAGGAATTCGGTCACTAGCTACGAAAGTGGTATCGGAAAATGACCTGGGAAAGGCGCAGTCCTTGTTTGGAATCTGCGAGGCCATTGCTCCAGCAATTTGGACTCCTGTGTACAACAAAGGAATCTATAACAACACTCTGACTACATTCCCTTCGGCTTTTTTCTTCTTCGGGATCATACTTTATGCGATTTGCAGTGCCTTCATGATGTAAGTATTCGTATATTCGAAATTATTTTTTCCATTTTACCTATTGATTTTTTTTCATTTCTAGATGGATGTACTTCAGAGAAAAAGTAAACCGTTCGTCAGAAGTTGAAGTTGAAAGTGGTACAGGAGGTGCTGAAAAGGATACCCCCATGGAGACTATTGTCGAAACGACCCACATATAATTTATAGAATTTCTGATTATTTATGTACCTATGTATTATGACAAAATGCATTATCATTTATTATAGCATCAATTTAAAAGTAACTGAAACGTTATCACTAAGGTATCACATATTTATGTGATCATGGAGAGAGTGCATTCCTTCAGTTTAAAATTTTTTTTATATCTTATTTAAAGTACGGGGTACTTCGGAAATAGGTATTCTAAAAGTTATTCCTATTATTTGTCAAGATACTCCTCATCTCAAAATGTATCACAAATAACCAATTCCCTTAAACTTTTGTATAAATTTCGCTGTATTTTCTATATAGTTTCCTGAAGCTGAATCAAGAGATTTACAACCATTTCAAATAGAAAGTATAAGGCTTTCAGATCTGACAAGAAAATATCATCAGAAACGAAGATATTTAAAAAAGTGCTTCTGAAATGGTTACTGAGAATGGTATAAAATTGCTGCTGTTGAGCGAAACGATTGCATAGCATATTGTTAATGTTAACCTATATTAATTACATATTGTTTCAGTGAATGATTCAGATATCAGAGAAACGAGTATGAAGGTGGATCTGAAAACCAAACAAATAAAATATCTTATTGAAAGTGAGACGTTTTTTGCAAAAAATGCAAAGAGGACATCTTCATGTAAATATAATATCCTCAGATTTAAATGGTCCTTTTTGTTGAATCAGCACATTTTTGTTAGTAATGCCATAGCAATAACAAATATAAAAATACCAATAAACCAAAAACTATTAATGAAATTACGGTTATGATACATATATCAGCAGAAACTTCAACAATTTGGTCGATCTAAATCATGTAGCCATACCGTCATTCTTTTTTGTTTAACCGTTAAAACGATATGTCTGATTTGGGCTCAAGAGATAGGTGTAAGATCTTTGGCCCAAACTCGTTTTGTTAATATACTTTTTTCATTTTTTGCATTACTATTGAACAATATGAAATGTATATTTTTTTACAATATATAGATATAAACGTCTTAAAAAGGGACCAAAATATGTGAATATTGTATAATGACGATGGCCATAGATTTGACTCAAGTGGAAAATTAATTATATCCAAAATCATAATTAACTCCACATTTCCACTTATTTCTGATTGAAACATTTACAGTAGAACCGATCGCATACACTCATTATTTCTTCTGTGAAATAAAAGCACAATAAGCGATATGGTATTAAAATACACGAAATTCAACATACACCCTATATATTAGGAAGAGCAAGTGAAATAAATATATCTTCAATATTCCGAATACCAAATTATCTTAAGAATAATATGGGTCAAAGATTCCATTTGAAATAAAAGATATTCGAAGTATGTACATATTGATTTATCATCATTAATTCATTGACACTATTAATATAAGTTGAATATATAGTTCAGAGTTCGCTTATCCAGTTCTGTTTATTATCGAGTCCATATTTATTTATCATATATTCTCAATGAAATCAAAATCACTGTGTAAACTCACCCGCTGCACACTAGACTGAAATATTCCTTATGAATCGGGAATAAAATCAGTTTGGAATTGAACTGATGTATCTTGGAGTTGTCCAAGGAAGTTATCTAACAAACTATAATTTTCACTCACTGTTAATGCCAATCACATATTATTATGCTCCATTGTTCGTTCAGATTTTAAAGCAGATGGTGTGTCTAAGACAAATGTGATTTTTTACTATTGAATAATATCATTCATGGAAACCAGATTTCCGTTCTAGCTAAAAGGTGAGTCGTAACAAATAACGTTACATTTGAATAAACGTGTTTTGCTTTAAGGAAGTATTTCTTAGTTCAAGGTGAGTGGGCGCCGGTTATAAATATAGTATTCTCGTGAAGTTGATCATAGATTTGGGTTTAGTCATATTCCATGTATGCCATATAATTGATACAGCAACTTGACAGAAGAGTTTCGACGCTGGAAAACAGATGAAACGAAATCTTACAAGCGGAGAGGCTAGTGAGCATAAAGCCAAAGAAAGCTAAGCGGACAAAAAAGACTTGAAACTGGTAACGGGACTCACTGCCCTCTGAGGTATCACCTCATAAAGATGGAAAAAACAGAGTGATAGTTGCCGCTACTGCGAGAACTTCGCTGAAACTGCAGAACATTTGCTTCGCGAATGCCCAGCACTTTTCTATGAGAGGTTCTAAGGCTTAAAGCTCTATGATGTTTAGAAACCTAGCTCACAGAAAACTGATAAACTTTGCACGAAGCCTCGGAATCCCGGACCTAGAATAGATTAATGGTTATGCACAAAAGATCTGATGGGTCGATAGGTCTGCTTAACTTTTTCAGAGTACCTATAGTACTCATTAATATTCTACTGAAGATGCTAACAGAGTTAGCATTAAATAAATCAGTAATCAGTGCTACTTTATTATTAAACATTAATTGTTTATATTTTTGACAGAGGATATGATATAAAATGAGTTAATGGTGGTGAAGTATTTCATCAAGAACAAAAACACGAGCAAATTTCAACGATATATTTATATTTATTTCCGTAGGTAACAAAGTAATTTAATAAAAATAAATCCCTAACATATCCACAAGAGTAAGTTATGCATAACAACCAAGACGTAGGTCTAGGATCATTCAGTTTTAAGCTGAACTCTAGTTGAAATATTTGATGATTTCAAATTACTCTGGCCGAGTTAATATAATAGGTTAATTTTGATTCTAGGACTCGATTACAGAACGATGCAAGAATCCGAGACACAAAATGGACCAACCAAAAACAATGAGCAAATCCACGTAGAATCCTCGATACACTCCATCAGAGATAAAATAATGAACGGCATGAGACTAGTGACAGTAGAGCCCTTGATCGCCCTGTACATAATGGCGCAGAACCTGACCAAACCGGCCCTGGACAACCTAGAATTCGAAAAGTCCTGCAGGGGGAACCTCAATTTCAGCGACACAACCTGCGACGCAATCCTCAAAGGACAACACAAGAACTACACCGCCGAAAACAGTGACATCCAAGTGCTGATAAGTAATATGCACTCCTGGCAGCAACCCCTACAGAGTTTTGTGCCCCTCCTGCTGATCCTGTTCATCGGTTCCTACAGCGACAGACAGAAATGTCGGAAGCCTTTTTTCATCATTCCCATCGTGGGGGAGCTGTTCGGATCCTTGGGCTGCGCTCTGTGCGCCATCAACATGAAGTCCTGGCCGCTGGAGCTGCAGGGCTTCTTTCAAAAAGTGATTCCGTCTGTTTTCGGCGGTCAAGCCATGCTGACTATGGCGACGACTGCCTATATAGCTGATGTCAGCTCTACCAAAATGAGGACGTTGCGATTGGGTATAGTGCAGATCGTTTTGAGCTTGACAGCGCCTTTGGTGAACTCATTTTGCGGGGTTTTGTTCCTGCAAATAGGTTATGTCGGTATTTTGAGCGTGTCCGCTGTGATGTTGGTTTCGGCCATAGTGTACGGCGCGTTTTGGATCGAGGAAAGTTCGAAGAAAGTGCGAGTATGTGAGCTTTCTAATATTTTTGACCACAGTCACGCCTTCGATACTTTCAGGATTATTTTCAAGGGCGACGACGGAGGTGGTCAGATGCGACTGATAATTTTCATTGCCATAGTTTTCTTACATCGATGTGCCTTTGATGGTAAATTTCAGTAATTGATTAATTCTTGCCTTGATTACTTGATGTGGCATTGCTGAATGTTTTTCAATATTTATTTTTCAATACTGCATGAAATTATGATATCTGCAGAGAGAACCGATCGATAAGCACATTATTTATATTTACTAATAGATTTCCTTCAATATGCAAACTTCTTAAACTTTATATTTTTATGTTGGATGATCGTAAGGGTAAGGAAAAGTTCAAAATCAATATAAATTTGATAAATGGAATGAACCAATTCCGACAACCAACCAAAACTGTTGAAATTCATTGTTTCTATTCAGTGCTTCCACAGATGGCATGAATATGAAAAGTCCTCTCTACAGATATTGGATTGATTTTCAGAATGGAGAAAGGAATTAATATTCTTCTTGTAAAATGCAAAACATACAATTTGTAAATTAGAGGTTTATTCACGGAAAAAAATATTCCTTTTTTTTGTGAATAGAAAGTAAAATCTAAATGATATAGTTGATCCATCTTTGCACAAAAAAACAACAGTTCTTGATAATATTAAACATTGCACATTATTTTAGGGGAAACAAATGTATTATATTTGTATGTCCAAAATGTATTCCAGTGGACACCTGTAGAATTCAGTTTTTTTTTAACAGTCAATGGGATAGTTCTACTGATAGGTACATTGAGAGAGCTATAAAATATTATGAAAGTCCTATACATTTTTTTTAGGAAATATTTTGGGTTTGCCACTTTTCACCCGCATCCTTAAAATGAGTGATCCCATGATTCTCTTGGTATGTGTAGCGACAAAAATATTGACGAACATGGTATTTGGATTTGCCAATACTCCAATAATATTTTATATGGGTGAGGAATGCATGATGCATTAACTAATTTTTTTTTTACAAAAATTCAAACAAAATCTTAACCACTCACAGGACAATGACAAGTGCATTTTTTAGGTAGCCTAATGAGCATCATAACTAAGATGTATAAGGTAGCGAAAAGATCCCTTTCTACAAAAATGGTGTCAGCAAATGATATTGCAAAATGTCAATCCCTCTTTGGCATTTTTGAAAGTATAGCTCCAGCAGTATCAGTACCTGCTTTCAATGTACTGTACATAAGTACATTGAAAGATTTTCCTGCAGCTATATTTTTCTTCAGTATTTTGCTTTATACTGCATGTTGTATTCTCATAATGTAAGTATGCATCGTAGATATTATTTTTATGTATCCAAATCCATCCCATTTCAGGTGGATATACTTCAGAGATGAAGAAACTCATAAAGAAAACATAGGAGTGCCTGAGAACAATGATACTATAATTGTTGAAACTACTCACATGTGATACCCCTTTTTGATCACTAAAATATATTTTATTGCAATCCTGAAATAATCTTACCTCAAACTAAAACTTATAATGAGTGACTGGTTTGATTTTTTCTGGTGATTTTTTGCCCACAATCAAATCTTCAGTGAGGTGTAATGTGAGAAACTTCTCATTATAGATTGCTGGTAGCTGTATATTGTTTTCTATTGACCACTGTATGATATCAAGGCATCTACTAGTATTGCCTCTGTGTACTGGAATGAAAGTCAGTCAAGCCTTGTTTTCCTATAACATTTGTACTTACTTTGGTAATCAAGTAGAGCTAAAAGTACCCCCTCACAATGTGGTTTTATATCATATTTTAGTAAAATTTCAAGTAATCTATAAACTGCTTCAACTCTGTTGTTTCTCAATGATATTGCAACTACATATGGTATTCTACTGATAACAGCATTATGCAATCCATTAATTCTATTCAACAAATCTAGAGCTATACTTTGATCTGTAAACCATTCACTCAAAAAACATGATTGCCATACACATGTCAAAGGAAAAAAGTCTTTATAATCTTTTGCCAAATCCTCTGCAAATTTCACTATGGTTATCAATGCTGCTTCACTATGATTTGAGACTACATTTAATATCAAATGTTTCAACATCAATCTTATCCTACGTCTCAAATATGTGTTTTCTGTATAAACTATTTTGAACATTCTCAATGACTCATTTATGTTACCACGAACCCAGATTGCTTCTGCCAAATAATGTTGGAAATGAGAGTTTGGTTCTAGGACATTTGGTTGCAGTCTCCTACAAAGATCTATGATTTCATAAATAGTTGTTTTATCCCCACTTTGAGCACATATTGATAAAGTTGGGAAAATATTGGTTGCAGAAGGACATTTTCCCAGATTTATGCACTGTTTGATCAAGCTAAGAAGTTTATCATTGTCATTAACATCTATGGTATTTTGGAATAATTCATTCAGTTGATCTTTATCTAAAGACTTTATATCATCTTCACAGCTGGATTTGCTGAACTCTTTTCCAGGTAAAATGTTCCGTTGTGTTTTTCTAGCACACCATTTGCTCACTGTCTTCTGGATGAGCTGAGAAGTGAAATCATCTAGCTTTGAGGAATCAATATCAACACTAACTGTGTGGCTGCTCTTGGAGCTGTGTGGGCTAATTAATTTCAGGAATCTCAAGCAACGAAATGGTAATACATAATTCAGAGTTTTATAATAAAAAAGAGACATTTCGATGCATTTCAGACAGATTTTTTTACTCAGGTTGTTTACAGAAAGTCAAACAGTGACAGATACATTTTCTTCTTTTTCTCTACTCTTGAGTACATTGCCAATATTTGATATTTTCTTAACGGTGAAATGCTAAGTACCGACTACCAAGAAGATTGAGGTTCTCTAGAGAAATGAAATCTTAATGAAATGTTCAAAAATCAAAACAACAACATCTCTGAACAATGAACACAACATAAAGTTTTTGACACTAAAGATTTTTTAGAAATATGCAATGGAAATTGCGATAAATCAATTTATATTTCGAATATGTGTTCACTTATTTGTTGGAATTATTTTCGGGGCCATTTCACTAGTAGGAGGAGATAGAGAAAATCAAATTATGGTGAACTGTGAATCTTTAAGAATGGGTCAGTATTTGTGTCCAGATCCTGATTATGTTGATGATCTAGTGGATCCAAAGACTCAGCAATTACGTGGCTGTTCAAGAGAAAATAAAGCCAAAGGTATTTATTTAAGAAATGCTCTGAAATTATGAGATATACTAAAAATGTTATTGTTCAGTTAGATGCATAGCAGTGGAAGGCCTGATATGCAACAATACATCAAATTCCACCTTTTTCAGAGATATGCCATGTGAATGGACGTGAGTAAGACTAATACATTGTAATTTTTTTGATATGATTAATTTCTAGTTTCTAGGAATGGCTACTCATTTGAAACAGCACTTCTACTTTCCATATTTCTTGGAATGTTTGGCATTGATCGCTTCTATTTGGGATATCCTGCAATAGGTTTAGCAAAATTTTGTACACTAGGATTCATGTTTCTGGGACAATTGATTGATATCATTTTGATAGCAACCCAAACTTTAACACCAGCTGACGGATCAGCCTATGTTATTCCATATTATGGAGCTCGTATTGAGGTTATTAGGAGTGATAATTACACATACAGATTGAGACAAGATGATTGGTGATAACATTAAACATTATGTGAATCTATTATTTCTGAAAAATTAAATTTTCCATCTCCATTGGTAATTTATCGGAAATGATGTATTTTTGTACCTATATTACTGTTGAAAGTAGAGTTTTCTTTATTGATAAAGTCCTGCAATGTGAGTGATTTTGTAATGTGAATTATCTGTAATCTGTATTGAAAACCTAAAAATATCTATAGGAATACTATTCAGAGTATAATGATGGTGCAGTTCTCTTGTCTAGATTTATGTAAGGAAATGGAATTTAGATAAACATTTTTATGAGTTCAGTGGAGTGAAATATGCTTGAAACCGCTTTGAGTGGATATCTCAGTCTACTGGGTTGAATACCCTGCACTGATGAGGGCCAATAAGCCCGAAACCGGTTGGTAGGTTGTCAATCTTTTGGTCAAGCTTTCCATGTGCAGGGATGTGCTATGTGAACTGAAATATCATTCGGCCAGGAGTTGCATGGACCACGAGCAGTAATGTTTGGTAATGTCATTCTGCGTGGTATTTGCTAGGAAAGTAGTTGTTTTTTTGCTCGTGGTTCCTCCTTAAGGATGGTAAAGTTCCTCGTCCGTATTCGTCTATGCTGCTAACAAACAGTACTAACACTGCTAACTGCTTCGACTTGTTAGTTGTGAATCTTATTTCCACCATGGTTGTGAAACGAGAATCGTGTGACAGGAATCAGTGCAGGAATCACAGGATAACATCACAGCTTCATCACAGTTTTGACCTTGACAAGCAGCAGGATTGTGGTGTGCACTGTGCAAGCGTTACCGCATCAACGCTCGTAGATAACGGTGCGAGTGTCTATCCTTCTTTTTGACATGCATTAAAGAGAGGAACACATACACTGAGTGCGCATCAGTTTCACCAATGGGAGTGTTTTCTATCAAGGTTTTCTATGGTGCAAGAAGTCGTGCGAAATTTCTTGTGTTTGAGTTCAGTGTGACTTTCTGGTGACTGTGACTGAAGTTGTTTGTGAGGTGAGTGTGACACTGACTGGTGACAGAGGTGGATTTTCCATCATTCTGGTGGTGCAGGTAGATGAGGTGAGTGATTACTTGTAGGTGTAATAAATAACATAGTGTTAGTGTTTATAAATGGCTTAATAATTCTGGATTATTATTCTGTAAGTATACCAAAGAATGGAATAATATTATATGGCCTGAATTAGGTATTGAACTGTTTATGCCTCAATGAACAGGGCATTTTCTTGTGGCTTATAAAATGAACTTTGAGTTCATATCATAAAAAAACAGTACCGATAATTGAATAATATGCTTTACGTGCTATACCTGTGTCAATTATTTTATTTAACTTTCCTAACGGTATATGGAATGAAAAATAAAATCTTAAATTACTCAAGAATTGAAATATCAAACACACCATAGTCTCCTGACCTAAGATAAAAATACTTCATTGACCTTTTCTAGGACTTTCTAGGATAAATCAAAATGGGTTGTAAAGGAATATGTAGGTTCTTCTGCCGTAGACTACTGGAAATACTTGTAGTTTTACTGCTTATCACATTCCTGCCAAATCTGCCTCCATTCGCTAAGTTTTCACAATCTATCAGGTAACTGATTTTCCAAATTACGTTGCAATATGGATAGTATAAGGAATTATTTTTTAGGGCACCAAATTTCAAATCCCTGGAAAACAAATTGGCTCTGAATGAAAAACTGAGTGGTGCAGAATTATGGCATAAAAATGAACTCAATGGACCAGAAGCCTTTACAGACTTCAATGGGGAATTATATACCTCCTTAAATGGAGGTGACATTGTTAAACTTGTGGGAAATCATATTACTCCAGTTGTCAGAACTGGAAAGCCTTGTAAAAGTTCCTACCAGGAGAAAATTTGTGGAAGACCTTTAGGAATCAAGTTTGATAGTAATGGAAATCTTTATGCAGCTGATGCATATTATGGTATTATGAAGATCAATGTGAAGACAGGTATAGAAACATATATCTAATACCTCAGTGTCTTGTTCTGAGGAAATTATCATTATTACTATTTTCAGGAGAAAAGCAAGTTCTTGTTGATCCAAATCAAGAAATTGCTGGTAGGAAACCAATGATCTTCAATAGCATTGCCCTTGCTAGCAATGGAGATATTTATTGGACAGACTCAAGTTCAGATTTCTACTTGGAAGATGGACTGTTTACAGTTTTGGCTGATCCCAGTGGAAGGTAATCAATGTTATACTGGAATAATGTTCACCTGTGATACATATTTGAGAAGCAAACAGATAATTTATTTTCATGAGGAAATTATATTTTAATTCAACAATTGGAATGTTATTCATATATTCTGAAAGTGGAATATAATGGATATCCATAATATAACAATGAGAGCTTAGTCACCATCCATTATTCATAATATGGAGATTATATTGGTGTTTACACTTTTTATGACTTATTTGATTTAAGTTATCAGTCCAGGTATTACAAATATTAATTTTTTATTATTATTTGCATTGCTTTTCTCTGTACAATTTTTGCCAGACCTTTTGAAATAAAAAATGCTACAAAAAATATATGTCAGTGCACTGTACTCCATTTTTAATAGCTCTAGATCTCAAAATGCATTTTCAAAATGTGTGTCCCACCTAATAACTGAAAATTGATGATAGCAATAATCAATGGTTCATTATCTTGAAAATATATTCTTGTATTTTTTATCATGGTACACTATGGAATTCATGTGAGGAATTGAAAATCATATTTGTTTCATTTTCAACAGGTTAATTCATTATGATGCAAAGAGAAAAACCAACATGGTGCTGATAGATAACCTTCACTTTTCTAATGGTGTTATGTTATCTGATGATGAATCATTCATCATTGTTGCTGAGACATTCAGGAGCCGAATTCATAGGTACTACTTGACAGGACCAAAAAAAGGAACCCAAGATATTTTCATTGATGGTCTACCTGGCATGCTTGATAACATTAATTCTGATGGAAGAGGTGGATTTTTGATACCACTTGTTATCTCAGTTGATTCAGATCATCCCAATATTGGCCAAATCATACAGCCATTTCCTCTCTTGAAAAAATTGTTGGCCAGAATGATGGGTATTACTCAATTCATATTTGAAACCATAAATAGAATGTATCCTTCAGAGTTCACAGAGCGTTCCATACATTATGTAAGTTTATTAATGTGAGAAGTTTCAATGTCCTACATCCTTTGATTGTTATAGGTTGGCCATTTTATGATGCTTCCTAGGAGCTTTGATCCTGCAAGAACAACAATTGTTCATTTGTCAAAAAAAGGAGAAATCATAGACTCCCTCTCTACCCTGGACACAAATATCCACAGTATTTCTGAGGCCCACATATTCAAAGATCATCTTTACCTTGGATCGCCATTCAACAATCACATTGTGAGGATTCCTCTATCAACAATTGGTTGGTCTGATCTAGCACAGAAGAGAGAGAAGCGCAATGTACCAGAAATTCCCATAACCACGCCCCTTCCCAAACAGACAACTACACCACCACCAAAACAACAGCCAACAACACAACAGTCCCCAACTCCTAAACCCCAAACTACGACGACACCTCCCCCAAAACAACAAACGCCTCCCCCAAAACAACAGACACCACCCCCAAAACAACAGACACCTCCCCCAAAACAACAGACGCCTCCCCCAAAACAACAGACACCACCCCCAAAACAACAGACACCTCCCCCAAAACAACAGACACCTCCCCCAAAACAACAGACACCACCCCCAAAACAACAGACACCACCTGCAAAACAAGATGCACCTCCACCAAAACAACAAGCACCACCCCCAAAACAAACACCACCAGTAAAACAAGATACACCTCAGCCAAAGCAACAGACACCCCCTGTGAAACAGCAGACACCTCCCACCCAAAAGCCTGTCACAAACCCTCCCCCAAAACACCAAACCACCCCTCAACAAAAACAAACCACAGCACCGCCTACCAAACAAGCCACAACGCCTTCTCCAAAACAGCAAGGCACAGCTCCTACTGCACAAGAGGCTACTCCGCCTAAAGCACAGGCCACGCCTACTGCAGGGAGCCAGGCCACGCCCAGTCCACAGCGACAGGCCACGCCTACAGCACAAGCTAAAGAACAGGTAAAAGCAGTGCCAGTTAGAGATATACCTAAGGCCAGAAATTCGTAAGTTGTGTTATATGGTACAATGGCATGTCTCAATCTCAGAGAATTTAGAATAAGTCTTGACCATGAACAAGGTTTACAAAAAGTGCATTGAAATAATTTGGTGATGATGTTTAGTTGAGATTCCATTGTATCAGACCAAATATCTGTGATCCAAATGATTCCATGTGATTTTTCACTGATGAATAAGCATTCCATTTTTTTGCAACAAAATAATTTCTTTGGTTGGGCAAGGTTATTTGGTTTTAGGGGATCAAATTGGTTTTTTTATAGTATTTTATAATATGGCTCAGAATTTTGTACCTTGTGAAATTATTGTGTAGTTTGAATGTTGCAGCTAATTTTGAATGTTAATATATAAGGTAAAATAAAATTATATAAAAATTAATGGCTCAATATTCAATTTCTTTATTATAGTATATACAGACCATTTTATATTTGAATATATTGTGGAATGATTTACAACTTAATTCACATTATTGATTGAAAAATTATGCTCATTATTGTGTGAAGAAACTCAGAATTTGGAACTGATTTGACAAGTCAAAAGTTCAGATTTCATATTTTATTTCTTAATGTACGATTATTGTATAGTTCGAATCCTAATTTCCTTCTTAACTGTACGATTTGATCACCGAATTTCTTTACAGCATATAATACACAACCTTATCGCTACTATCTTGTGGGATTAACAGAGAATAGTTTAAATATTAGTACATAATTACTACAGATACGTAAAGTACATAACTTTCATCATATTCTCATATTCTTGGATCTTTGGACTTTTTAGATGAAGTTCATTAGCCTTTCTTCAAGTTTTTGAATTATTTAGACGTTTTCAATAATTTTTCAGTTTGAAGTAAGATTTCTCTCATATATTTATTAGTGAAATTATATAACATTCTTGTGTAATCCAAGTAGATATTGCGATCATGCGATCTATATTTCAATGAATATTTTCGTCTAATGCCCCCAAGAATTCCAAATGTCAAACAGATTCAACCCCATTGAAGTAAAATTGGTCACATGATATGCATGATATAAATGTGATCTATTGGCTGAGACTATAATATTGTCATGAACAGAAAAAAATGTCACTTTTGGAAGCTAAAGACACCTATAGTTGTAACCACATTTTCTAGATGCAACATCAAATTATTCCTGCAATAATCAAACATTTGGGAACTACTACTGCAATATTGAATCATCTTAAAGAGTAAACTTCGAACCCAAAATTAAACAGGAGGAAGTGAAGATATATCCACCCACCCCCACAATTCTTGACATTCGCTGCAAAATCACCAGGTGTAAAAAAGGAACTTCTACCTAAAAAAATGAGCACCAGGCGACTTCTGTACAGTAGCGATATCATGTTGGCAAGCATTGGCATATTTATAGCACGGACAAGCATAGCCTCAGCTGACAATGCATGAAGAAATTAACCCTCGTTTATCCCATGAACACCAAGGGATATGGATTCGCATCCGTCTCGATGTTGGTCGGTATATGCCTCGGCGTGGTTGGCCTGGGATCAGGTTCCGAACTGCTCAAGAGCCAGTAAGTGGTCACGAAGCCTTTACCTTTCAGTTCGACTTCTCCGCGCAGTTCGAGTTGGAACGTGCCGAACTTGTCGAAAATCTGCCTTGTGGTTTCGCTGACGTGAATCTTCAGTGCTGAAACGGAAAGGTTGTCGAAGGTGCCGAATCATATAAACGACTCTTGATGAAAGTTATGGTAAATGTTCCGTTAGGTGGCGATGTCGAATTTTTTCCAAAGGTTTGGCTGTACTCACGTATTTTGACCTCCTGATCACGAATCTGAAAACCAAATTGTGAGGAAACCAATACTTTTCGAGATATTCGCAAAATGTAACCTTCCGTTGTTACGGTGGTTGTTACCGGTAGGTAGTCACACAACCAGGAATAATGCAGTGTGTATTGACATTAACCGATAAATACAAGTTTATGCGTTATCTCAAATGTAGAAAGTGTAAATTTTTGTGATGCAAACCGTTTCCTTTAGGGCCGATTGTACATCGGAGGCTTAAACCTCAGTTTTTCTTGAACCGTAGACAAACTTGAGTTCAGAGAAAATGTGAGTTGTACATTGGCGGTTCAACACTGAGCTTGAGCTCAACCTCAGCTCAAGTTGAACCTCCAAAATTGACGGTTTAAGCTTCGGCTCAGTGTCAAAACCGACATGTAACGTCAGTTTCAAGCGCGGATTCGCGAACTATTGTCCGAGCGCGCTATTTCAGAATAATTATAAATAATTTATAACAAAAATGCAATTGCTTGGCTTCACAATTTGTTCATCAGAATGGCGATAAAATGGGATCAAACAGTGCCGAATTTTATATAATATTGCTCGTTTTCCATCGTGTTTATATATGCATGAAATCCCATTAAACTCTTTTCAATTTGCACCCGTACTTTGGATTTTTCTGAATGCGTCCTGGTGTATGTTAATTTGCATTCCAATATACCTTTGTGTGCTTTTACCACATTTATAAGGAGACTTTCCATCTTGGAACTGAAATTTGCTGCCTGTTTTGTGAACATTATATAAATACTGAAGTGTTACGAGCGGAATTGTCGAAAGAAATTTAGATACTATACTTGAATACAAGACAAAGAATACATCAATAATTATTATATTGTGTCACTCTCAACTGTACACGTTACATTTCTCTCAAAATTAGCATGCAAAACTTCTACTAACCATATAAAAACATTGTTCTCTGGAGCTTTAGTAAACTCGACCTGAACGTAATTTGTACAACGAACCAAAAGCTTAAGCTTTGGTTCAGATGAACTTCAGTTCAGTTAAGCTACAGCTGAACTCCCGTTTGTACAACCGGTCCTTTGTGAATGATGTCATCAACATCATCAGACATGTAGTAGAAATGGTTCCAGACTAATTTATTCCACTTCTTCTTTCTCGTTTGTGACGGTCCACCCTGTATGTGGCATAGTGCGGGGCCACCGGAGTGATGCGCAAGCGCAATGGGTTTAAGCTCTCGATTTCATTTTTGCTGTTCATGTGGTAATAAATAGAACTAAGAAATCCTTATGGTATATTTCCTGATACAGTGATTGGCGAACCCATCATACCCATAGATAAGAGTACCTCTACACGTTGACGTTTTCCGAGGAATGTCATTAAATGACAGCATTGCCGCTCGTGTGCGGAAATAATGTCATCAAGTGACAGCATATTTGCGCTCGCATTTATCATTGTTGAAAAGGAACTCATCATTCTGTTGCATGATGGAAAATAATAGTGACAGTGAATTATTCATTCAACACATCTCCTGAAGTAGCAGAAAGTGCGAACATTGTAAATTTGAAGCTCCTACCAGATAAATCAAGGGAAAGTACGAATTATAATATGATAGATTCATGACATGGTGCCATGAAATGCTTGAAAGCTAAAGATATCAAATAAGTATCTTGAACTTGTCGTATTTCTCAAAATCACCAGCCCATTGAATATAAAGCGAAAATAAGTTCGACTATATCTTTTTGGTTCATAACGTATCATAACTGTGGGTTAGACATAAGTTTTCAAGTAGCCTCAATAGCCAACGGTAATAAAGCGCGACTTCTCAAGCCGCCAGCCCGGGTTCGATCCCTGGGCAGGGCAAATCTTTTTCAATCTATAAGTAATTTTCCCTTCTTTTCTGTTGGATGTATAAATTATTGAATTGAATTTCAATATCATGGTGAATACTGAATGAAATTAATGATTTAGATGAAGAATATTATGAAATGTAAGTTAATTGAATGAAGTATCTAGTTTTCTTGTCTAGGAACTGTGTTTGTAGAAAAAATATTGTGTGTATTTCTAGCGCAAATTGTCTTGCCGCTGTCAAAAAAATTATCAAGCGGCAATCAATCACTTTGCGCTCTGAATACACAAATAGCTATTGATTTATGACGTTTTCTAATGATTTGGTTGCTGGAAAATATAAATAATTGGCTCTTCTCTCACGTTGTCCAGTACTCTCCATTCTGCTCGCAGTATTGACAGTATCCCCGAAGAGGCAATAATGGGGCATCTTTTGCCCCACTATCCCAGCACACACCGGCCCCGAATGGATCCCGATCCTCAACCGGAGTTGATAGTCCGGATTGTGTTTGATGGTGAAGGATTTCACTGCGTCCAGTATGGCCAGTGCCATCAGCCCTATCTCTTTGGCGTGGTTGTCTGCATTTCGCTCTGGCAGGCCGGAGACCACCATGTATGCGTCTCCTATCGTTTCGACCTGAAAAATGTGCAATTTTCCAATGGGGGAGTTCTCTTCAACCTTGAAGAAGGTCTGCCAACCCTTTTGGTAAAGGCAGCGAAAACGGTATTCTTCAGGATTATCACGAAACTTGCACAGATGATTCAAAACGTAATCAGGTCGCACTCCTATGAGTGAAAAAAAAATTTGGTTTATCCTGATCACGAATCCGAAGTCAAAACGCGGCGTTCTCAAGTATTTTCTTATATACGGCCCCATTTATGTCTCGAAAATGCACCATTTGACATCTCAAATTTCTGCTATCAATAACACAAAATTCATCACCCTTCTTTTAACCAAAACCAACACTTCAAAAAACTATTATTTTTACAAAAATTCACCCTTCTGTTAAACGTGACCGAAATACCTTTTTTCACTAAATTTCTGGTGATTTTTTTTATGATTTTGGCAACCTGATTGTTTGGCTCGTGGGCTCGCTATACTGTGCTTGTATTGCGGTTCTAATAATTCTTATTATCTCAGTCTGATAACTATTTCAATTTTTCGATGAATTCTATCGGCAACCCAGAGAAAAATTAACAACGAAAATTATAAGAATTTTATTTCATTTTTGAATTTGAAAACCGATAGCCGAGCACACGTGCCAAATATTCACGTTGCCAACATCATAAATAAAAATTACCAATAATTCATTGAAAAAAGGTGTTGTGTTATGCTCACGTTTTGAAGAAAGGTGAAATCAATGAAAAATAAGTTTTTTCTGCTGAAAAGTGTAAATATATGTGTGTGTAGAGTTTTGGTTGAGAGAAAAGTGAGTTTTGTGTGTTTTTAATAGCAGAAATTCGAGATTTTAAGTTGTGCATTTTTGAAACAAAATGAGGCCGTATTTCCGAAAATACTTCGAGACCGCCGCGTTTTTGGATTCGTCATTAGGAGGCCAAAAATCCAAAATACGTGGACTTCACCAAAACTTTTTTTGGAACTCATGAGTGGAGTGCTATAAAGGAAAATTTACCCGTAATAAAAACACTAGCAGAAATACTGATTCATTGCAGATCTAACAGTATATTATGCTAAGAATTAGCAAACGTCATAGTATACAAAATTTACTACTTGCACAGTGTTGCCAAATGAATGGGCAAGACAGATAGACAGATGTATTTTTTTTCTGAAGTTTTTTCCTGACATTTCCTCAAAACATTTTCATGTTGTAATCGTTTTTAAGACGGATTTAGTGGATGCCATCGTATAATTATTTTCATAAACAACTTGAATGTACAATTCATAAAAGTTGAACACTGTAATTGCAAATGAAAAGCTTTATCCAACTCATAAGGATAAGTCATAGTGCATAATTCATGGAAATAGATTGTGAATTGTGAATTTAATGGTGTTATCATATTTACTGCCACTGTTATTTCTCAGTATTTTTTATTCCAACATTGTGTATTTTTTAATGTTGAAAAGAAGGGTTTTTCATTGACGCTTCACTCCCCAACGTCTTCTTTGATTAATAGCTATCAATGTGTCACTTGCCACTCACACATTTTATGATTATGTTTATGAATTAAGAAACCAATAAATGACCTAATAGTGCATTATGCTTTAGAGAAGTTATATCTTGATGAAAAAAATATCTGCAAATTCCGCGAAAATCCTGAAAGATATCGTATTCGCAACTTTTTCCACGGGAAAATTCATACCTTATAAACGTCATAGAACCCTATAATTCTGTCGAAGGTGCTGTATAAATCGTTGAGGAAATCCACGACCTGCATCGGGGTGCTTTTCGCACAGAGTGCAGTAAAGCCAACAATATCGCTGAAATAGATGGTGACGCTTTCGAATTGCTCCGGCTGGACCAATTCGCCAAGCATCAGTTGCTGGGCCACCGGTCGCGGTAACACTTGGTACAGCAGTTCCTCGGACCTCCTCTTCTCTTGGCTGAGCTCTTCAGTTTTCTCGCTGACCAGCACTTCCAGGTTGTTAGCGTACTGCTCCATCCTCCGCAGCAGGTCGTCTATGAGGTTCTCACAGTAACCTCTGGAAAATAATTTATTTCAGCTCCCACTTCCAGTCATGCTCAGAATTTCAGAGCGATAGCCAGCGAAATCAATCTTTCGATCACATTCCCAACTGTCATTTGTCTGTCCACGCTCTTTTTGTTACTCTTATACCTATGCAATTTGAACAGAAGATGAAAAACTACACTTCTTTTGAAAGCAAAAGGTGGATTTATTCAGCACAATTAACATCAAACTTTAACCCATATAAGTAAACTTTTGAATTATCGCTTTTAAATTAATCCTTGGTTTTGATGGTATATTACGAAAGCTCTGAAGGGACACTAGATATTTTTTTATCTCATTATAATGACTTAGCTATTTCAATATAATGAGATACTATCTCAAAATAATGAGATACCTAACTCAATATAATGAGTTAGGTTTCTCATTATTATGAGATAGCTAACTCATTATAATGAGATAAATTATTTCATAATAATACCATAAGTTATAATAATTAGTTGATACTAAGCAATGTTGCCAACAAGTGCTTTTTTTCCAAGTAATATGGAAATATGCGAATGTTTGTTGGCTTGAATGATGATGAAATAAGGACCCTATATCCATCTCTTTCAGCTTGGTGATGTTTACATTTCAGTAGGTAATAGACTTTGGCTCGATCACTGAACCTGGAGGTGAAACACCCTTATTTTTTTCTATTCGTTCACATATAGGACAGTTCTACGTTTTCACGATAGATAGATAGATAGATAGATAGATTATTTTATTTGACTACGTTACGTAAAAAAAAACATTTGTAGCAAGTCATGGCATTCGTCACACAGTGTAAAACTATGATGACTGTGTCAGTTTATAACATAAAATTTTTCCTAATAATACGTATTATATTAGGAAATCATACATATAGGTATGCACACGCACGCGTACACATAGACAAACTAAGTAGATATAAATAACATACGAAATACAGAACGCAAATACAATCGTGCAGTGTTGCTGAAACCATTATTTAAAATAGAGAAAATTTATTCATTTATCTAATTTCCCTAAGTGAGTCCTGCATGTCAACATACAGTGTTCTATATGTCCATGTGAGAACTGGCAAATTCTTCCACCGAGTAGAAACAGTGTTTCAGAAGGTAATATTTTAGTTTTTTTTTGAAATTTTGTAGTGGGAGCTGACTTATTCTCTCCGGTATTTTATTGTAGAGCCCTAGGGAGGGGGGGAGTTATTTTTTGATTTTGTAAGTCGAAAAGACTGTGTTTTCAGGAGATTAGATGAACGGGTGTTGTAGGTGTGGGATTCTGACATCAATGTAAAATTGCTTTTGTGTTTGTGAATATCAATCATAGAATAGTATATGAACAAACACGGTAAGGGCATTATTCCATATTTAACAAACAAGGGTTTGCAGTGATCATTATAATTTGCTTCAGATATTATTCTGACACATTTTTTTTGCAGTGTGAAAATTTGGTTGGCGGTGCATGCGTTACCCCAAAGGATCACACCATATGTTAGGTGGGAGTGCACCAAGGAATAGTAAACAGAGAGCAGTGTGCTGATGTTCAGCACTTTTCTAAGTTGTCGTAACAGGAAAATGTAGCTGGATATTTTTGAGCTTATCTGATTTATGTGCTCCGACCAGTTGAGTTTATCATCAATAACTATACCCAGTAATTTCGCGTAGTTTCCATTTGCAATCTGGTTGTTTGTAGAAATCGTGAGATGTTGGGTTTTATCTCTATTTAGTTTGAGGTTGTTGGAATTGTACCACATTTTGGCTTTGCTTTCTGCATCTTCTATACTAGTATTTAGGCTCAAAATATTCTTGTCAGAGTTAACCAAAGTAGCGTCGTCTGCAAACATAATTATAGTTTTTGGAAAAAGATAGAAGAACAAGTCGTTGATGTATATGATGAACAGTAGTGGGCCTAAAATTTAACCCTGTGGTACTCCATGCTTCACAGTTCTAAAATCTGATAACTCATCATTCACATCAACACACTGCTCTCTGCCAACTAAATACGATCTCAGCAGCTGGAGTGGTGGTCCTCTAATGCCATAGTATTCAAGTTTTTTTAATAGACTATTGTGTGAGACACAGTCGAAGGCCTTGCTAAGATCGCACATTGTAATTCCCGCATGTTTACCAAGCTCAAGGCCCTCTACGATTTTCTTTACAATCTTACAGATAGCATCAATTGTTGAACAACTCCTCCTGAATCCGAACTGATTTTCGTGTAAGAGAGAGTATTTCTCAAAATATTTAATTAATCTTTGTTTCAAAATTAACTCTATAATTTTGGAAAACACTGGAACTAAAGAAATAGGTCTGTAGTTATCAGGTACTTTGTCATTGCCTTTTTTTAGTACTTATGGGAATAATTTTTGAGATTTTCAGTGCATCGGGAAACACGCCTTCACTGAAACATGCATTTATCAAAAGTGTCATAGGGGGGATCAAAAACTCTATTGAGTCTTTAATTATTATACTGTTTAGGTCATAAATATCGATATCGATATTGTAATGAAATTTCAATAAGTTGCTTGACATTCATATAATCACTATAATAGATCAAGCGGATCAAGCCCAGTTCAACAGAAAGCAGTAATATTTCATAACCTTACACCTTTCTCTTGAAAAGATCTTATAAATGTATAATAATTAGGTATATTCATAAATTATCATCAGAATTCTGAGATTCTGCTGATACAAAGAGCATTAGTTCTTGAACCTATGGCTGAAACATCTCCTTCTGAGAATGGGCCGAGCCAAAACTCCTTTTTCCATCAACTTATAGTGTAGTCATCTTCATCGAAAGCTATAAAAAACTTTTATTATGCATTCGAGAAAAACAAAGTAGTCATGTATAACCTCAAAATATTTATAGTCTCTCAAAATAACATCCATTTGAAATCTTACCTTTATATATTCGCGGTGAAGAATCAATAATTGAATATGAACTTGTTTACCCTTATTTTCAACTGGTGAAATTCTGAACATTCATTGAAATATCACTCCGGCATATTTCCATGTAAATATCCATCTGCCTGAAAACTACGACCTAATTGTGGCAACTCAGCAGTAGCAAAAATATTATTTTAACATTTTTTGCTATCATTATAATGAGAGTATCTCATTATAATGAGTTAGTATCTCGTTATTATGAGATAACTAATTCATTATGAGTTAGCTATCTCATAATAATGAGAAACCTATAATGAGATAAAAAAAATATCTATAGTGTCCCTTCAGAGCTTTCGTAGTATATTATGCAAAAACTAGACTTGTGTTATTTATGTGAAACATCTGAACAAAAAGTAACGAGTAACCCTAGCCTACATTTCCTGTTTGTAAACTAGAATTCTGTTTGGTACTTTATTTAATTGTAACAATTTGATGATATTGTGTAAAACATTGATAGATTTCATCTGTCAATCCTCGAAAATTGCGCAGTAATCTAAAAAATGTACACTAGAAAGTTGAAAGTTGGTCAACTTGTTGGTTCAAGTTTAGTTTAAATTTCTCTGCATAAAATCAACCATATCTAACAGAAGGTTCAACTTGAGTCGAGAGAGTTGAAGAAAAAAAAAATAATACCTATATATTTCATTAACCCAAATAATTGATGAACCGGGTAATTCCCAAACTTCAAGAATTATAAAGGGTATACCTAAGTCTCAATTATCAACAATTTGAGAGTTTTTCAGTCATATGATGCTAAAAATTTCAATATCAGAGTTATAGAGCTCAAAAATCAACTGTGGATTGTTATAATATTGATCAATGCTCAATGTTTATATTTCGAATAAAAATACATTCTCTATTTATAAAGAATTAAATATTTGAAAAGTTCACTTTGCACTTGTTACATGGATAACTATTCTTATATTTAAAAAATTGAAGGGGTATCTTTCTTTCGCAGAATTTTTTTCACACTACTCACTTCATGATGTTCCTCAAATTGAGGCGAATGACATCAAAAGAGGGCCTTTCCTCTGGGTTATCATTCCAGGACTTTTCCA
This sequence comes from Chrysomela aeneicollis, assembly GCA_029955515.1. NCBI lineage: Eukaryota > Metazoa > Arthropoda > Insecta > Coleoptera > Chrysomelidae > Chrysomela > Chrysomela aeneicollis. The sequence goes on along the minus strand of JARUHQ010000009.1, from coordinate 19,408,536 downwards.
TCAACTCTACCAATTCTTCTGGACAATCCCTCATAGTTACCGCTGGCCTGAAAGGGGGTGTTTCCCTGGCCGCCACCCTCGATATAATTTCTGAAAAAAAACAGCGTGTTTTTTTTCCAACGAGGCATTCTTATTTTTACCGTGAGGTTCTAGAAACTGCCTGGCCGCCTCATATGGACCACCTCTCACGATGATCTCCTCCAAGATTATGCCGAAACTGTAAACATCCCCCTTGGGGGTGGCCGGTATACCGGGGGTGACTGTAAGGGGTAGTAGTTCTGGTGCAACCCATAGCATTTCTGGAAATTCGCCACATTATGTCGGTTTATTTTTTTTCAACCCGGGATGATTCTTACTTCTGTAATATTTGTCGTCTTTTGTGACTTCGAGAGGGGTGGTTAGAACAGCCAGTCCGAAGTCTGAGATTTTCAAAACGAACCTACCGTCTATCAAACAGTTGCAGGATCTTAATTTTCCATGTACTGATACTTCCGAATTGTGCAAATAGGTCATGCCCTGGAACCAATGATGGAAAATCTCTTCAGGGATTGGGTTAAGAGATAGTGACCGGCAGAGTACGCATCGTATGGGAAATTTTTTTTATTGATAAATTTTGGCAGTCGGTTCAGCATCAAAAGAAACACTAAAAAAACGTACACATCAGTGCTGTTAGACTTTTCGTGTTTGACAAAGAAACTCATTAAGTGAACTGAGTCAGTTCTAATGATATTTCGTGAAAATTCTTAAAACATATTCTATTTCATTCGGAGAAAATTAGAAATCTGTGAATTTGCCATGTGCTCAACTGCTTCATAAGAGGTCACTTAAATATGTGCAGAACTTGTTAATTCCAATATATTTTATTACTCATAAAAGTCTTTATTGTATATACATAATTTTGATTTGAATTTTTCAACAAAACAAAACATTTCTACATGAATTTGGAACTATAATTTGTTGTCTACATATGGTGAACTTTTTAATATTGAGGCTCATCTACCAAATCTACTATCCTGGAAATGAAGATATAAAAATGACATATATTTAATATTTTGTTTTATTTTGCTATTGTAATTCACGTCTAGCCCATGAATTGACAGTTATGTGTTCGAAACTTCCCATTGAAGAGAGTTGAATTCAAGTATGAAATTTTCATGTCGCAGGACTTTATATCAGATTCCAAAATCGATATTTCTCGGGATTTTTCAAAAATATCAATAGGTACTGAATTGACAAGTTCAGCCAGCTTTGAGAGAGAAAAAATATGTCTGTAGTCTGCCCTAGTGTTGTCTTTATCATCAAGATTGCAACTTTAAATAATGAAAATGTTATGATTGCGACGTAAAACAGAAGAATACTTTTATTATGATTGTTGAATGATTCCAAACACAATATAAATGTGTTATAAGATTTCTTCTCTTTTTTTACGTCGTAATCATAACATTTTCGTTATTTTAAGTTGCAATCTTGACAACAAAGACAACACTAGGACAGACATATTTTTTGTCTCCCAAAGCTGGCTGAACTTGTCAATTCGTTTCATCTGGCTGCTCCAACTGTATGAATAACTTTGATAGCCGAATAGTTATACTTTGGGACTACAAACTTTCACTATATCGTATACGAGGGACATCCTAAAATTCCAATCCAAGTGAATGTCTTCATTTTCGAGTACGTCTTTCAAACTCCCCTTCGGGCAGTATTCGGTCAAAATCAAAACAGTTTGCGCCTCGATGCAAGCCCCGATGAATCTCACTGTATTTTCGTGAGTCACGTCCCGAACCTGAAACAATAATTTTTGCAACGAATTTTGAATTGAGTACCCTGAAAATAAAAATAATATGATTACGATTGGCGGGTACCTGTTTTATCTCCCACAATAGTTTTTTGTTTATATCCACCTTCTTCTTGATGATCTTTTTGATAGCTACTCTGGTGCCCCTGTATAAGCCTACAGTGGTGAATATCTTGGTGGCTTGAAGGGAAGTACCAGAAGTTATTGAAGCTCGACAACTTGTCAATCCGTAAGTCTGAAAAAAATCGATGTAGACGGTCCGATATAAAATATGATATCGAGTGTCCCCTTTATTTTTTAATATACGCAGGCATATATTTTCCAGATTTTGTTTGCTTTTGTCTTTAAATTCTTTCAAGCTAGTTTCAAGATCTTTCGGTGTTTTTTTTGTGTGTACCTATATGTACTTTGACCTCAGGAATACGAATTTGATAATTGAATTGTGAACAAACCACTACTTCTTGAGAAAATCCATGTCAAAAAGTTCTTATCTGGAAAACTAGTGGTTTGTTCACGATTTCATTATCAAATTCGGATTCCTGATGTCAAAAATATGTGTAAGGTTCAAACAAAAATTTTAATTAAAAAATAAATCGATCCAAAAGAAGAAGAATAAATCAACATGCCGAAGATCATTTCATTCTGAATTCTATAACAGAAAAGAAACCTCATTATAAGCTTATTTTACTTCGATGAAAGTATGGAAACAAGAGGTTTATTGAATACAGTTAAAATGAATAAATCCAAGAAAAAGGACGAAATTACAAAATGTATGGTTCCATATCAACTTTTTACCAACCACCAAAATTTTAAAAATAGTCACGATATAGTGATTAGATATGGGGACACTCGATCTTAACTATAACTGTTGGAATTAAAAACCTCAGATAGCCTTTGGATAGCCAGCTTGGATCCAAAGCTCCTGCCATATTCCAGATGAACCTCCTCTGGTCTTATTCTCCAGGACATATTATTGAGCTCAGAAACAGCCTTCATGTGCCTGTGAAAGGGGAACATCATTGACTCAACAGCCGATTCAAAATGGATTTTCTCCGACTCACTTGTACATTCTGACACAGATTAAAGTGAAGGTGAACACCAGAAAGACCCCGAAGGCAAAAGATCCATACAAAACGATCATATATTCTCCGAGAGCAGCGTGAAAAAAAGTTGAAGTAAGGTTTCAAAGTTTCATTTATACGTTTCATGCTCATTTCAGGGTGTTGAAGTGCTACTTTGACGCACTAGTGTGGGAAGTGCTACATAATAATAATAATAATAATAATAATAATAAATAAAACAACAAAAAAAAAATGGACATATTTTTGTGAATAAATATCAGGTAGGTATTTCAAAATGACCTTTTTTCTCTTTTATTTTTGTTTTAGTATTGTGTCATGTTCAGGTTCACTTTAGCCAAAAGCTAGACTGTGTTCCCAAACGTGAAATAACTTAGGTCATTTTGAGATATTAAAAAACAAAAATTTAAATCAATAGAATTCAAGAAAATTGAAAAAATTAAAAAATATCAGATTGAGAAAATTTAGAAACTGAACACTAAGGATAAACACTAAAAAAAAATAACCTAACTTAAAACAGTAGTATATAATATAATATATCAATAACGACTCCACAAACATTTAAAAATTTCTATAAATAAAATATGATTAAAATATTGTAAACTTACTCGACATAAAGTAAAATTCTATGAAGTTGCTAATACTAGTAATAAAATATAAAAAAATTAAATCCCTTTTTTTTCATATTATCATATGATATACTCAATCCTTGCTACGATAGGTCTATAGTAATATTTTGTTAATTGATGTTATGAGCCAATGTGTTAATTTGTATTTGAAATGTTTGATGTGAATTTCCATTTTCAGATTGAGTGGTAACTGATTATATACATTCTGTCCCACATATATGAAATATCGCTGTCCAATAGACCTTTGAGACTTAGGAAGAACTAAGTTTGCATTTTCTCGAAATCTTGTTCGATAAGTATGTGTTATATTCATGTCTATCAGATTATTTTTTACTAAATGGAGTAAAGCAGTTTTATAGAATAACTGTCTGATATTCAGTAATTTCGAATTCTGGAAAAGTAAGTTCGATGGAAATTGTTGATTGAGATTGAATATTATTTTTATGATTTTTTTTTTGTATTATTTCCAAGGGTTTTTTATTATTAGAATATGCGCCACCCCATGCGATTATGCCGTAGTTCAGGAGTGATTGGACTAGACTAAAATACATGATTTTAAGTTTATTTTCCTCCAGTATGTGGATCATTTGTTTAAATAAATACAATAATGATCTTATTTTTTTGGTCAAGTGCTGGATTTGAAGGTCCCATTTCACGTTATTATCAATAATTATGCCTAGGTATTTTGTGTTGGTTGTAGTCTGAATGTGATATGTATGATTTCTGAAAGGTAAGTGTAAGTCTATTTGTTCAGTTTTTGGTATTCCATTTTTATAGTTCGCAAAAGGTAGGTAGACAGTTTTATTTATATTGATGGTAAGAAGATTTTCATCGAACCAATTTATTATTATTATTATTATTAAAAAACAAAAATTTAAATCAATAAAATTCAAGAAAATTGAAAAAATTAAAAAATATCAGATTGAGAAAATTTAGAAACTGAACACTAAGGATAAACACTAAAAAAAAATAACCTAACTTAAAACAGTAGTATATAATATAATATATCAATAACGACTCCACAAACATTTAAAAATTTCTATAAATAAAATATGATTAAAATATTGTAAACTTACTCGACATAAAGTAAAATTCTATGAAGTTGCTAATACTAGTAATAAAATATAAAAAAATTAAATCCCTTTTTTTTCATATTATCATATGATATACTCAATCCTTGCTACGATAGGTCTATAGTAATATTTTGTTAATTGATGTTATGAGCCAATGTGTTAATTTGTATTTGAAATGTTTGATGTGAATTTCCATTTTCAGATTGAGTGGTAACTGATTATATACATTCTGTCCCACATATATGAAATATCGCTGTCCAATAGACCTTTGAGACTTAGGAAGAACTAAGTTTGAATTTTCTCGAAATCTTGTTCGATAAGTATGTGTTATATTCATGTCTATCAGATTATTTTTTACTAAATGGAGTAAAGCAGTTTTATAGAATAACTGTCTGATATTCAGTAATTTCGAATTCTGGAAAAGTAAGTTCGATGGAAATTGTTGATTGAGATTGAATATTATTTTTATGATTTTTTTTTTGTATTATTTCCAAGGGTTTTATATTATTAGAATATGCGCCACCCCATGCGATTATGCCGTAGTTCAGGAGTGATTGGACTAGACTAAAATACATGATTTTAAGTTTATTTTCCTCCAGTATGTGGATCATTTGTTTAAATAAATACAATAATGATCTTATTTTTTTGGTCAAGTGCTGGATTTGAAGGTCCCATTTCACGTTATTATCAATAATTATGCCTAGGTATTTTGTGTTGGTTGTAGTCTGAATGTGATATGTATGATTTCTGAAAGGTAAGTGTAAGTCTATTTGTTCAGTTTTTGGTATTCCATTTTTATAGTTCGCAAAAGGTAGGTAGACAGTTTTATTTATATTGATGGTAAGAAGATTTTCATCGAACCAATTTATCATTATTTCCATGTCTTGTTTCAGTTTAGTCTTTGTTTTAAAGCCTTTTCAAAAATTTTACTCAGAATTGATATAACACTAATAGGGCGATAGTTTTTTGGATCATTTCTATTTCCATTTTTGAAAATTGGTTTTATTACAGCGATTTTGAACTGGGTTGGGCATTCTCCTTTACTGAACATTAGATTTATCAAGTGACAGAGCGGTTTCGCAATAAATTCAGACATTACATTGACACACTTGTATGGAAAGTGTATATTTGGTGCACTATAGTGTGAGAAAAGATATTTCGACATACTATTATGAGATATATACCACAAGAAACTAGTGATTTTTGAAGGTAGATTCAGGCAAGCATTTATTTAAACCTGAATGAATTTAAAATGAAACCACTATAATTTGTCATCTAACACATGATAGTGGGTGTTCATGTGAAAAACTAATAAGCAATTAAATATATATAATCCACACTAGGAAATATGGCCAACATTGAACTAAGAAATTAATTTCTTTCATGAATTCAGTACAACGCATGCGTCAAGTCAAATACTATACCAGGCAGCTTCCTGCCAGAAAAATGGTTTAAGTACCAGTTCTCTTCTTAATTTTTTTGTCATTTTATGAAATTATATTCAAATCAGCATATCTAAATATTTCTTAATACACTTCAGATAGATATTGTTAGGACGTAGGTATATTTTTGGAATCAGAATGATACTTTCTTCGTCTTATAAACATGTGTCCATATATGCACCTCCTTCGATTTGCAGCCACTATAAATTGCGTGAAAAACTATTATTTGAAATTGTGACAATAGTGACTGATCGAATCTTTTATGAATTGGCATGCTTCCATCACTTTAGGCACTTCATTTTTGCTTAAAAAATTAAGTAAACCAGTTTTGGGGAAGTAAAGGTGGTTCAAACTTTCAATTGACAAGTTCAGCCAGCTTCCAGAGAGAGAAAATATGTCTGCCTTAGTTTTGTCTTCTTCATCAAGATTGCACCTTAAAATAACGAAAATGTTATGATTGCGACGTAAAAAGAGACAAGAAATCTAATAAAAAATTTCTAATGTGTTTGGAAGAAACATTCAACAATCATAAGCTAACAATGCTAACAAAATATTCTATATAATCGGAATAACAAAAACAAACTGCAAGAAAAACAAACCTATTATATAAAGGTTATTTTTTACGTCACAATCACTACATTTTCTTTAACTAAAGTTGTAATCTTGACGACAAAGACACACAAGGCAGACATATGTTTTCTCTCTCAAAGCTGGCTGAACTTGTCAATTGCCCAAATTTTATAATTGAAACGAGACTCAAAGAGATTCAAACAGCATAATCTTGTTGGCCATGAAAAAATCAAACAATTTGGCCTGTTCAATTTTGTTGATCGAACAAACCGTTTGACAGAAAATTTTCATCAACGATCACAATATCAATATTACAAAACTTAGTGGGCTGCAATATCTGAATAATTCAAATTTGTATCGTTGTATTGCGGCTAAGAAATTTGTGTACACGTTACAATTGAGAAATGTAGCAGTAGCTCGAAGGGCATTTTAGAACACGTGTTTAATTTGAAAAAAATTATTTGGGGTGATTTAAAATTCGATGTATATATTTTGGGGGCGCATTGCTGCTGGGTTTTACCATCGTTTCTGCAATCGGGGCTGTTGCCCATGAACCCACATTTGGGCACATCTGGGGGCGGGCCTTCCCGCCCCCCGGGCCAGTGGATCTTCTTTCCCGGCACCGGCCAGTAGTTCTTCTCCATTCCGTTGTAGTGCCCCACCACCTCGAACTTCCCTGTGATCGGATCCAGGTCCAGCATGGAATAATCTGCGTCTCTGTCGCCATTATCGTCGATCCTGACGGTTCCTATATAGGAACATTCGAACGACCATTTCTCACACTTCAGTCAAGTTAGGATCATCGATAACACAAACTCGACTCTTATTGTCTTTGATCTGCCAGTCAAGTTCGGTGTTTCAGTGGCAGTTGAACGTTCAAATAAAAATTCACGTTGTGCATGCATTTCAAAATGAGCAGAAGTGGGATAAATTCCATCGAATCAATCAACGAAAAAATTGATGGGAATGTACCGAAAAATACGAAGAAATCGCGATGGTGTACGCTTTGAAGCAATTTAAAAGAGTTTGCGATGAACGAAAATACATATTAGAAGAAGCAATACTTGTCAAGGCTGTTAATCAATCATGTAATTCATGTATTCACTTCGTTTCTGAAATAGTCCAGTAAAATTCCACTCGTTATTGGATTTATCATGTTTTTATTTCATAACTCAACTAAAAGTTGCTTGAAGAAAACAAGAAAAGTGTTTTCAAGCAACTCTTTTTCGTATGAATAATACCAGAAGTGATCGAATTTCAGCGATAAAAGTCTGTTGATTTATTCCATTCGAAACTCGTCCTGCGGACTCGTTGTTTCCAAGCAACTCAGTTGAGTTATGAAATAAAAAACAGACTCAATATAAGATGAATTCAATCACGAGTGGAATTTTATTACAAACGAAGTGAATGGTGGATATTTATTAATTCGATGGAATTTATCCCAAATCTGCTCATTTTGAAATTCGTCCACCTAGTTATTATTTTTATTTGACGTTTAACTGATGTCACATACACGAATCTGAAAACACCGAACTTGACAGGCCAATCACAGTCCAGAGTCAAGTTTGTGTTATCGATAATCCGAACTCGACTATAGAGCTCCTGTTCGGTTAATTTAATAATAATAATAATAAATAGACTTTATTATGCGAAAATTTGGCAAGTGCGTGAAATAGTCGCGAAAATTCAATCACTATACTGACGTTTATAGGTCAAATGACATTTAACTTCAGATACGTACCACTTCGAGTTCCTTGTAAGAAAATATATTTCTACCAATTTAAGTGAAATAAGGTAAGTCAGTACTAATTGTTTGAACTACCACCTGCTGCCTTTTAATATTATTTTGCGTAACTAAAGTAGGTATTTTGTTTTTTTTCAAGCGTAATCTCAACTGTAGTCTTGGTCCAAAATTATTTATCAGAATACAAGCCACATTTCGGTTTGAAATTTTCTTACCGAATACCACTCTAGCCTCAATAAAAAAAATTTCGAGAACACAATATATTATTTAGAAAATCCTTCCGAGACAACAAAATATTCGTGTTCTCAAAAAAACTTTCTGAAATAATTGAAGCTTTAGTGGTAATATAAGTGAAAATACCACTCTTGCTGTCAATGAATGAGGAAATTTTGGGCACCTGTGATTCCCGAAAATTCTCTGGCCCACATCCTGGCTGTGATTCCCCTACCGTCCCTGATGTCTCCCCCCTCCCAAAGGGTTTCGTTCAGGGCCATTGCCAGGAGAAAAACTCCGTCGTAAAAGGCACCAATCACGAAATTGATCTGAAAGCGAAAAAAAAAGGTAATTAATTCCACCAACAGTGTGACTTTCATGGAGATGTTGACACTATGAGTTTGACTTTTTTGAGCAATTCGGCTTATTACAGCAAATGCAAGTATAAACTAATTGATTATGAGTTTCATTCATGAATTTTTCGAATTCGTTGCGGAAACTATCTAAATTGGAGTGTGGATAATTTGCTGACCAAAAAATAATCCTGCCAATCCGAACCTTGGAAGATATATAACCAAGTGAAACTCCAAATCTGAGTTGTGTTTGATAAGGTGTTCGTGCCACCGTTGGCAAATATCGAATCAACCCCCTCGCAAGGGTAGTTTATACTTGTAATTTTTCTTAAAACTTTGCTGACCGGGGGTATCCAGTGAAGATATTTCATTGAAACAGTAGATTATGACTGCTGAAAACATACTCTTCATGCCACCATAGTGAAAATCCGAATCAACCCCCTCGCAAGGGTAGTTTATACTTGTGATTTTCCTTAACCCTCCAGTGGGCGCGTGGTTGCGAACAACGGGAATAGTCGCGCGGATCACAATAGTGATCCAATCAAAATATAACGTATTTTTAAGTCTTCGTCATGTTTTGTGACCTTAGTGTGTTTTTACGAACACTTCCAAATGATTCATGTGATTTTGATCAAAAAATCATATTTTCGTGTTCATTTAATTCTTTTATTTTTTGCAAATAACATCTGTCAATAAACTTCGTGATTCCTCGAAAAATAATTCAAACTTGGTTAACATTTGGTGAACATTGGTTCATTCAATCAAATCTAATGATAGAATACTGAATAAATGACAAGTAGTTATATATTTATAATCAAATTTAATTCACGTTGGCAATTTGCGCAAACATCATGGCTATGTTGAGGGCACACCCAGTTGTGGCATATCGCGCAGCTACGTCTTGAATTCTTATTTTGAGCTCGTCCGCACAGATAGCATCTTTCCATGGTACCTGATGGCTTTGGATGTGATGGTACGAGTTCTTCAATTCCAAGAAGAACTCGTCCTCGTCTTCTCAGCTCCTTTGGTAAGGTTTCAATTAGGGTTCTTCTTTCAATTTGAGGTTTGATGAGCTGCCATGCAACTTTTTCTAGAAACTCTCTCCTCACCATTTTCATGTATCTTTTATTGGCAGAATGAATACAAGCTGCATTCATTGCTGCAATATTCAGCAAGTCGTAAAAAATCACCAAAGGCCAGCGTCTGCAGTTGCGACTGATGTCGTACTTCGCGCACAATTGATCTAACAAATCAACTCCTACCTTTGTTCTGTTATAGAACGTTATCATTTCAGGTTTTTGCTTCTCGCCAGTCGTTTCATCGATATGATCATCGTTATGTAATGATGACAATACCAGAACTGTTTTATTCTTTTTCGGACAATAAGAGACAAGAGTCACATCTTTCTGATGGAATTCGAAAATGAAGGTGTTCGGCAATGAATAAACAAGATCAATACTGGAAAACCAATTATCTCCAGTTATATTACGGCCTGTTCCCTCTATTGGCTTTAATAATCTCATGACGATTTCTTTGGCAGAATTATCAACGCAGTACGGTCCATCTGGTTGCTTTACACAGTACACTTCCAAATTAGATGTGTAAGCAGTTCTTGCATCAACGAGAGCAAATATTTTAATTCCATACTTTGCAGGCTTGCTTGGTATGTATTGTCGAAACTGACAATTTCCACGGAATGCTAGAAGTTGTTCATCCACAGTCAAGTATTCACCTGGGGAATAGTATTTCTTGAAGTTGGAAATGAATTTTTCTAGAACACCCCTTATTGGGGCCAATTTATCAGTTATTTTTCGATTTTCTCTATCACGAATATCATCCAATCTAATGGCACGCATGAGGAATCTAAATCTTTTGACGCTCATGGACAAGTAGCAGGCTTCGATACCACTACCCTTTGAGTTATCCCAAAGTTGGCATACATTTTGTCTGCTGCATCTGAGGGCTCCAATCAAGAAGAGTATTTCAATTAGTGCTCTGATTTCTATTTGGTCCGTAAGTCTTGCATCTCTGTCTCTGCTAAACTTTGATTTCTGAATCGTGATGTATGTGTTCGTGCACGTAGTTATTATGCGAATAATTTCATCATCTAAAAACAACTTCAGGCAATCATATTCTGAATCAGCTTGTCTTGCAATTCCCTTTGGTCCTGGAAGATGAGTGATAATATTTTGTGAGCGAGTACGCACCGCAGTGTTCAGTTTATGTTTTCCCCATTTGGTATTTCCATTTTTTCTCACATAAAAAGGTCTTGGTATAGATTCGCTCAGGAATTGATCATCACTTTGCAAAGTTGCAAGATCAGCCTCTTGGTCGGACTCAGAATTGTGGTCACTGAATTCCACATGATCAATTTCACCTTCAGATTCGCTCTCGAAGTGATCAGAGACTGGAGCCTCCTCAAACCATTGTAATAGCAGATCATCACTATTGGGCTCGATATCCCCTACTCTCACTCTCTTTGCCATCTGCTGAGGTCAAAAATTAGGTGATTGTCATGAGGAAAACAAGAAAATCGCAATTTATTACTCACCTGAGATCGTAACGTAAGTACTCGCGCGGATCACAATGGTGATCCAACGTATGTGCGAATTTTTTCCAACGTCCCTATGAGCGATTGAACTATGACTGGTGTGAAAACCTATACCCAGGTCAATTACAAGAAGCTATTCAAATCTCCACCAATAGGGGCGAAGATTTCAGAGCGCAGCATCCAATCGAAGTTCGGTGGATCACCATTGTGATCCACGCGAGCACTGGAGGGTTAAAACCTTGCTGACAGGGGGTTTATAGTGTGAATATTGCAGTGAAACAATAGATTATGATTGCTAAATACATACTCTTCATGCCACCATAATAAAAATTTGAATCAACCCCCTCGCAAGGGTAGTTTATAATTGTGATTTTCCTTGAAACTTTGCTGACTGGGGGTTTCTAGTGCAGATATCGCAGTGAAACAGTAGATTGTGATTGCTCAAACCATACTATTCATGCCACCATAGTAAAAATTTGAGCGCAAGGGTAGTTTTATACGTGTGATTTTCCTTAAAACCTTGCTGACAGGGGGTTTCTAGTGTGAATATTGCAGTGAAACGATAGATTATGATTGATCAAACCATACCCTTCATGCCACTATAGTGAAAATCCGAATCAACCCCCTCGCAAGGGTAGTGTATGGTTTGAGCAATCATAATCTACTGTTTCACTGATATTCACACTAGAAACCCCCTGTCAGCAAGGTTTTGAGGAAAATCACACGTATAAACTACCCTTGCGAGGGGGTTGATTCTTATTTTCACTATGGTGGCATGAAGAGTATGGTTTGGGCAATCATAATCTATTGTTTGACTGTAATATTCACACTAGAAACCCCCTGTCAGCAAGGTTTTAAGGAAAATCACCGGTATAAACTACCCTTGCGAGGGGGTTGATTCGTATTTTCACTATGGTGGCATGAAGAGTATGGTTTGGGCAATCATAATCTATTGTTTCACTGCAATATTCACACTAGAAACCCCCTGTCAGCAAGGTTTTAAGGAAAATCACAGGTATAAACTACCCTTGCGAGGGGGTTGATTCGGATTTTCACTATGGTGGCATGAAGAGTATGGTTTGAGCAATCATAATCTATTATTTCACTGCAATATTTACACTAGAAACCCCCTGTCAGCCAAGGTTTTAAGGAAAACCACACGTATAAACTACCCTTGCGAGGGGGTTGATTCAAATTTTTACCATGGTGGCACTAAGAGTATGGTTTGAGCAATCACAATCTACTGTTTCACTGCAATATCTGCACTAGGAACCCCAGTCAGCATAGTTTTAAGGAAAATCACAATTATAAACTACCCTTGTGAGGGGGTGATTCAGATTTTTTTATGGTGGCACGAAGTATCCGCATCGAACAATCATAATATGATGTTTCAGTGGAATATTTCAACTGGAAACCCTCGGTCAGCAATGTTTTTAGAAAAATCACAACTATAAACTACCCCCTAATGGGGGTGTATTCAAATTTTTGTTATGGTGGCAAGAAGGTATTTCTTCATAGATATCTGTTTTGTATTATGAGCCCGATATTCGCAGTAGAAGTCTGAAATCTAATGGAATATTCTATTCTGGTCAGCAAAATACTTTTTCCCTCTAAATTGATTTTTCAAATATGGGGTTTTAAATTTTAAATCGCTTTGTTTCTAGTTCAAAAATCGGCAACAGCGCCTAGTAGGCTACAAGAACAACAAATCACATTTGGCCACACTTTCATTATGTACACTTGATGTCAATGTATAATTCAGGAGTCAAACTGCTAATATAAAAAAATAATCATTCAAAACATGAATTTCAGTCCAACAAAAACACCAGTCCATCCACAAGTTAAACATAAACATAATAAACAAAACTGAGAGCATATCTTTTGAGGAGAATGGCACCTAACCCATATAGTATAAGTTCTGTGTTCTAACCTGATCAAAATATGACTATCTTTATTCACCTAATCAACGTAATGGATCTGCTGTTCTTTATTATTTATGAAATCTGCAGTTTATATTGCCAAATGGTGAAATAGGAATAGGTGCTTTAAATTTTAAATCCCCAATTAAAGTTTTTTTTACATTTGAAATTGTTTTTTCGGATAAAGGTTGAAATGGTAAGTTTGAAATGCGTCGTTTTGAAGATATTCAATAATAATTACTTTATTATCGTCCGAAAGAGAATTCCCCATTATTTATGAAAAATAAATGTTACTTTCTTTTTCATAGCTGCTAGTCCAGAGCTAAATCTAAATAAAATGAATAATTCTCACCTCTTCCCCTTCACTGATTGTGTAGTTATAATCTTCCACGGATCTTTGTTTGACCCTGTCTGCGAAATCTTGGAATTTATCACTAGTTGGTTGTAACAGAGAAACTCTCATGAGAGCTTCATAGGCCTTCCTAGCCAAACCGTCATCAAGATCGCCCGCTCTCCAATCATGTTCGCCCCAATAAGAACCCTGTGGTACACAAAAATAAAAAAGAAGCAATATAAGTAAATCACAAATCGATTTTTTCAGGCGAAATGAGAAAAAAATATATATAAAAATTGAAACAAAAAGTCTTATCTGATTAAAAATAGCAAAAAACTTTCAGAAAATCCATATTTCCAAAATTAAACAAAAACCTCTGCCGAGAATCGAGTGGACATACAGGTTTTGGATGTGGTGCTGACTTAAGATCAAAATAATCTACTTATTTTGTTTGCGTTTTAAATAAGTGTGAATTTTTGAAGAAACATAAGTTGTTTCTACTAAACAGACAAACATTTGGAAAAAGTTCATCATTGCCATCATCAGGTAACCGAAAAATCACCAAAATCATTATTCAATCTTAGATTATGATTATAGTCTTCTTATTATATGTATAAGCAAGCGGTAGGTACTTATAGGTATAGTACCTGAAATATTTCCACATCTAAGAAAGTCCAATCTCCCCTGGTCATTCCTAATGCATGGGCAGCTAGCATGAATTTTCTGACCAGAGAACCTCTAACACATAAAATTACTACTGCAAAAATAAAATACATTATATTATCCACGAACCGATTTTCCAAGCTATAAGTAGGTAGATTCTTTATATTTACAATCAAGTAAAACATTCGTTATAATTACATTTTTAAAAGAACAACGATTTTAAAGTTGTACAACTGATGTGTTGTGGTTTTAATGCATCTGATGAACCAGACTGGTGCATCCTCGAGTCATGAAAATGTAATTTATATTCCTTTTTATCTCTATCAGCCACTGATGCAGATAGCAAAGATTATATATATAATCTTTGCAGATAGGGAATATTTAGAGATGCACAGTATAAAATTCAATGTGTATGTTTGCTTGCCTATCTAGTAGGGTATATAAGATCCTAACCTCTGGCATACATGCTTGCATCTCGTAGATAGTTGTCGAATGATTCGTCTTCGTTGCCATCTAATTCCTTCTCGAATGCTAGCATTCCTCCTTTCTTTAAACCTTGTTCTAAAATTTTTCCTAAAAATAAGCATCACAGATTTGAACTTTGAAGCGGTCAAAAATGTCAAAATGAAAAGTTATTGGTCAATTCGAATGGTTAGAACAATTTTAAAACTATCGCAGCTACAGCCAATCTTTATTAAGAATTGGCATAAATTTGGCTTTCTGACTTTGAAAAACTGTTATATTTATGGGCCTCGGTGGCGCAGTAGGCAGCGCGTAAGCCTCATAATCTTAAGGTCGTGAGTTCGATCCTCACCCGGGGCATTTTTTGCCTTATTTTTTGCAAAATCAGCTATATTTTTATACAATAATTACTTATTATTCCATTTTTGCGTGAGCCCGTAAGAAGTAACTTGAATTCATAAAAAGGATCAAACAACACGATTCCGGACAAAACTCAGTTCTCTATTTCAGTTGAAAAAATAAAAAAGTTATGTCAGAAGTGGGATTCGAACCCACGCCCACAGAGTGGACCAGAACGCTCGATACCCATGTGAATGGGCAAGGTAACCTTGAGTCTGGCGCCTTAGACCGCTCGGCCATCCTGACATATACATGATTAAAATCAGAGGGATATCAAATCAATAAACAAAAATGAGAATAAGACTGAAAGCGTTGGTAAGTAGAAAATAGATCAATTATCCATGTTGAATGTTATTCAGATAGCAAAAAAAGTAGATAGGATGTCTATGACAAGGTGTATATATATCTAAACTGAAATTTAATCAATTCTGACGTAATTCAAGCTAGAATACACTTCTAATTCATTGTTCTTTTTCCACAAGTCGTCAACATTAGCTACTTCAGATGTTAACATTGAACTGATCCTCAATATTATAACAATATAAAATTTCTATCTGTAGATGCGTGTCAAGTCAAATGTCGAATAAACCTCCCATATGGAATTCAAATTTTTAATAAATATGACGAGGTGGCCGAGTGGTTAAGGCGTTGGACTGCTAATCCAATGGGCTCTGCCCGCGTGGGTTCGAATCCCATCCTCGTCGACTTATGTTTTGTCAAATCAATACTTTTATTAGTAAAGTTAGTAGATTTCATTTACCATTTTTCGTCTACATCATGCGAGCTAAGTGAACACTTACCGACAGTCAGTGAAAATACATCCGATCTATCCAAAATCAGCGCAATGTGTCTCCAAGAAAACTGTTTGAAGATGCTGGCAAACACTTTAGTCAGGCGACACTGGCAATACGACATTCTAGTCAAAGTTGGATAATTGCTCTTGTCATTCAGTATACCCTAGAAATGATGATATAGGGACAATTTTCGAGTTCCAATCTCAAGGAACCGGACGAAACAACTTGTAAATTTGAGACGTTCCGTGATAATTTAGTTGTATAGGTAAAGCCATTTGTTGTCGATTTCCTTTGATAGACCAATCAATTCAGTAACTCATTTCATGGATCATTTAATCAAGAGATGGCTATATCATAACTTGTATCCCACATTTTTTGTACTTAACAATAATCTATCTTCTGAAGAGGAGAACGATTCATTTGAGTGTCCCGGGGTCCGTAGATGGGCGCTTTGACAATTAACCAAATGTTCTTTGAAATTGAGTTGAATCAAGATAATGGCGTAATTACGTAACTGTTCCAGTAGTCTGCAGATTGTTCAGTGTCGATAAATTAGCCTCCAGCTCGTTACATTTTGGAAACAATGGATAAACGTGCGTGATGTGGCATAGAAACTCATAAGAAGCAAGAAGTATGAGTTTCTTTTAAGCAATCGCAAGGTTTCTTAAAAAAACAGTCTTATACGCTAATACCATTGATGAAAATGTGAACTTATCATGGATTGATTACTGAAACTTTGCTGAAACGTACACATATTCAAGACGCGGATACTGACTTTTTTCTCAGACCCTAGAATTTCATAACTTATACTGGAGCCTATTCTCTCAATTTTTTATCAACAATTATTGTTCAGTTATCAATATATATCAAAAAAAGTATTTTTTTCAGATATAAACGAAAACGAAACTGAAAAAAAATCAGCAGTATCATAATTCGAACTGTTAGTTTAATCATTTTCGATCGATATTATACCAAAAATATCTCATCTCCCTCATAACCTCGCTTATAACAGTTTGATACGCTTTAGTTGGTCTTTATTACCTCTTGTTAATTATTTAGAAAATGTCAAAGCCACATTCGCTTCAATTTATTGAAATGGGCATTGAAAAATAATTGAAAAAACGCATATTCCAACAGACAACTTTCAATGCGTTATAGGAAATGCGACAGAGTTGTAATTAGAAGTTTGTTTCTCAATTTTGCATCGAATGACATAGAAATATACAAAGAGGGTAAGAAAAACTAATGTGCCCAAATTGTGGTGATTCGTGTCAATGAAACTTTGGTTGACGACATCTTTCAGACCTTCATCAATGTGTATAGGTACCTCGTATATGAGTCGTATGATTTTCGTAACAACAGTTTTACCAATGGGAGTCGCTAGTAGTAGGTACATTATTCTCTAGTTTATGACTCTTCGACTTTTGTGATATAAATGTTATACTCACCGCCGTATTGCCTCTGTTCTTCATATTGTATCTCCTGAGCAATCGCGAAGTAACTGAGATCTCTCCTTCAGATGGGGGCTGAAAATGACATCCAAATACCAAATCCATCAAATCCATTCGCGTTTGTTGAAACCAAGGTGGATATAGGATGGTGAAACAGCTTCCTATTGACAAGCACTAGAATAAACTGTAGACCTTAGCCTACTTGACTTCATACCGTAGTAATATTTCCTGAAATTAACAGAGATGGCGACATACCTTGTGTCGGTAGTAAAACAGAAACTGTGCCTTTGTCATCTTTTTATCAGTTTCATCTGTTCTACAGATGAAAAATGACTGAGAAGAGTCAAAATATCAATATTCATTCCAGATTTATAGAAAATATATTGGTTAATGCCGTTTCAAGTCACGTCTGTCAGATGCGAACCATAAAAATACGTAAGCAACAGAAATCTTCTTCGATAATCGATCTTACCGCCATCTTCATTCAAGTAGCTGAAATATTACTACCTTCTCAAACGGTCTAGAAGTTTTTCGCAGAACAATTGAAGAGCTGTTTCACCATCCTATATCCACCTTGGTTGAAACATACCTGATCCCCCATGCCAGTGATTATGGGAGTATTCCAATAAGCAGCAAGTCTGGCAACTGGTTCTAAGGCAAATAAACAAGCGGGCCCTACGAAGGCTATCACGTCCGATATGAAATGCATGTCCGCTGCCAGACCTGGTGCTACTGATCCACTACAAGAAGGATAACTGGAAATAACAAAAATATCCATTGGTTATCGACAAAAAATGAGTTTGATGGATGGATAGATAGATAGATGCAAATGAAAACGCACTCGCTATTATTTGATACGCCGTAACAAGTTTTGTGAGCACCGAGGTAAGCACTATTGATCATTATATGCTTCCCTTCAGAGTCAAACCAAAGAATATCTACGCTTACGTAAGCGTATTGGTCAGACAGTATATTAGTATTAGTATTATCAGAGATAAGTTAACCACTACTTATATCTGATTTCTGGTATTGCTATATTTATTTTAGAGAGCAAGTCAATGTCTTCAAAATAGGGTAAGTACCTGTGCATACATTCAAACTTCTCGTCAGTTGGGATACCTAAATATTATGGTCCCATATTCAGTGATTCCCAGTAATATGCAAATTTTATCATGGCATTTATATCAGACACGTCCTAGTCTGCGACACATCCTGGAATTGGGAATTCTACCCACCAACTCTCCGAATGTCTATAATTGCAAATTATACATGTAGGCATGGTGGGTATAGCTGAATACACCTTAATTATACCTATACTAATCAACATTACATAGAGGACATGCGTTTCTGCGAATTCACGGACAAGGGATACAGCTTCTCATTAGTCTACACAAAAAAAGAAAAAAGTATATCCCCCGCTATTACAAGGGTGGTAGTATGTTTCGATATACCTACAGGGTGACCAATAATCAGCCTGTCAAACTTTATACCAGGGGCTCTACGACCAAAAATAGGAATAAGAAAGTTCGAATGAAAATGGGTCGAAAAATTATACATGAATATGTACGACTTTTTCGAAATTATGTTCCCCATATACCTACCTGCAATATTAAGTAGGTATATATACTTTGAAGAACTCGATTTTAGAGAAACTGGCCATTTTGCTTGATTCAGTTCTCGAAATATATACCTATTATACGAACTTTGTGATCACGGAGGCTAGACACGTTCCTGGAATTTACAGATTTACACAAAATGCATGGGCAATTGGGCACAGACATGGGGGTGTATCCATAGTTATGTATTTCTGAATTATGGAGTTATTACATTTTCTATGATTTGAGAAAAAGTTCTCCAAACAAAGAGTAAAAGTTATATCAATGGGGATATAGCTCAGTGGTAGAGCATTCGACTGCAGATCGAGAGGTCCCCGGTTCAAACCCGGGTGTCCCCTAACTTTTTAATTTTTTAACTGAGAATCTATTCTAATTACTTGCTGTTGGATTGGAAACTTTGAAGCTGTCACAATCTGTCAATACTGCCTCCAGCGCCTTCATGCAAAAATCAATTTATTGAACTAAATTTAGTGCAAAAGTAGTATTTCATAATGCACTAGCAGATCAAATTTTTTTTGCTTTTATTTGTCATTCTACGTTTTGTGATCATAATGTTCACAGCTAACTGAACATTACACCAGTTTGCTTGATTCCGCATTACGTGAAATCATCTTGCTTCTTATCTTCACGCTTGTTAGGAGAAAACACTATTACAGCGAGCACTTCATTTTGAAACGACAAAGGAAAAATCGTCTTTCCCGATATAAACTCGGCAATTTCATTCGGTATAATGTCACCTGATGCTTCTCCAGCATCATTTCATTCATGAGACATTGAGATGCTAATGGGCGACATTTGGATAACGTTCACTGAATTTAATTTCAAAGTAAGATATGAAAATATAGGTACAGAGAAATATAGGTGGATATCTTGAAATTGTTGAAGAAGCTATATCTAACATGATAGGCCAATCGCGTCTTTCAGGAGAAGATTGAAACTTATTAGAAATGACAAGTTCAGCCAGCGTTGAGAGAGAAAAAATATAAGTGTAGATGTACCTTTGACACTAATCAAACAAAAAACAGCATAGGAAGGTATAGGTAAACTTAGATTGAAATGTCTATGATGAAAATAGTTTTTTTCGGCAACCGTCCGGAAAGTACGTACTTTCCAGACGATTTTTTTTGAGAAAGTGGCATTTTTCCGGCCTAGTCCGGGAAGTACGTACTTCCCGGACTAGGCCGGGAAGAATCACATCGTTGTTGTCATTGTAAATATGAAAATCTTGGTAGTATGGTTTTGATAAATGCAGTTGATCATTACCATAGCAGCAAAATAACGACTGACAGCTATCTGACATAAAATTAGCTAACATTCAAAAATTATCAGATGAAAACAATCAATGTGAAACGGAAACTTTACCTTCTTGTTCTGACTTCAACAAAAGGCACTTAAATATACCAAGCATTTCAAACAAATTGAATCCATTCAATATTAACAATTGTTCTAATTTTAATATAAATATTAATATAAATAAGAATTGAAATGTTCGAAATTTTGTTCTAATAAAGAAATGTGTTTCTTTGATTTGTTATTCTACACGGTTGCCGAAAAAATTGTGTACGCAACACGCCCGAAAACAGTTTTTTTGGACTCGCAGACTTCCAGGACTCGCTACGCTCGTCCTAGAATTTTGTCCTTTCTTCCAAAAAAACAGTATTTACCGGACTTGTTACGTAAATTACTATTTCTGAACAAGACCTTTTCAGATCCCATATCACATTATATAGGAATGGCAAGTTTCAGATGGGACTCTCTGGGCATAAACTATAATATATTCATGAATTCCAGTAGATCATTCTAGCTAGTTGAACAAAAGATCAAAAGCAGAATATAAATAAGGAGTTCCACATTTTCCCTATGGATCTGAAATATCCAATATGCAATCTTGGATATTTTATCAAATCCGAGCGATACCAAACCAAACTGTAACTAGATTCAGAACTGAGTCAATAATGTCAATGAATGAATAAGTATTTTCGGTGATTCACGTAGATTGAGTACCTATACAGGGTGTCCCCAAATCAATGTGAAATATTCCAACGGATACCAATGAGTTGAAGCTCGTATTCAGAGGAAAGTGATCATAAACCTAGATTTCAATCGAGTCCAAGTGTTGAAGCATTAAATATTAACTTTACAATGGTTGAAGTTATAATTCTCAATTAGATTATTGTCGTAAGTGGCGCCATCCCTTAGTCAATGATTGAACTAAAACAAAGTGCTTCGAGTCGTGAAGTGACCAATGGATGCAACTATGGTTGCATAGATTGAGAAATACATAGCACCTTATTTTGTCCCGATGTTCGCTCACCTTTTTTGGACTTTCATCAATCTGATCTTGTGCTGCGATAAGAACTTTTCGTTGATCACCTCCAACGCCATATCGATGGCGGGGCCGCATCTTTCCAGGTCGAAGGGGTAGTTGAGGTGGGAGGCCATCAGGACTCCCACGTTGTAGTACTGATAAGTCTCCTCGATGGCTAGCAGAGCGTTTGGATAGGTCACGTGGACCAACATTATCCAAACCAAGGTCGCCGGATTCATCTTGAAACTAGAACAGGTGTGTCGTCGCACTACGTCTTCCGAACACTTGGTAGGTGTTCTCAAGCTCCACTGATTTGTCCATAGCCGATATGGATAATGATAGTAATAAACTCAAGAATGATCGTCCGAGGTCTTATCCTTATTTTTATCTCCCAATGGCCCCAATCTTGGCAAAAATACGAAATAAATAGCCATTTTAGAATGTTTCAATATTTAGTTTATTGCAGCTCAAATTTGTATAATACGAAAGCGCTGAAAGGACATCAGCAAAATAAAATTATAATTGCCAGTTTGAACTGACATTTATCAATTGCCAGATAGAACTGACAATTATACATAATTGCCATGGCATTTATACATAATTGCCAGATATAACTGGCATTTATAGATAATTGACAGATAGAACTGACAATTATACATAATTGCCAGATATATCTGGCAATTGTAATTGTCAGTTCAAACTGGCAATTATCTATAAATGCCATGGCAATTATGTATAATTGTCAGTTTGAACTGGCATTTATAGATAATTGCCAGTTTGAACTGACAATTATACATAATTGTCATATAGAACTGGCAATTATCAATAAATGCCAGTTCTATCTGGCAATTATAATTGTCAGTTCAAAACTGGCAATTATAATTGTCAGTTCAAAACTGGCAATTATCTATAATTGCCAGATATATCTGGCAATTATGTATAATTGTCAGTTCAAACTGGCAATTATGTATAATTGTCAGTTCTATCTGGCAATTATGTATAGGTAAATGTCAGTTCAAATAACTGGCAATTATAATTTTATTTTGCTGATGTCCTTTCAGCGCTTTCGTAGTCCGACACACGTTCATGGTATTATTATATTCACCCCTTTCTGATCCAAACTTTCTGCTTCAAATTTAGAGCTCTTTCGTTCAGACTATCGCGAGTATTTTTTCGTTTTGTTGTGAGAATGTTTCACAAAAACCACTCTTCCTATGTTCTTCGAATTCAGACTTTTTTCGTATTTCGCGAGAAAGAAGAATAAATTCCCTAATTTAGTACGACATAAGACTACATCAGTAGTTAATATACACGACAAACACATATGGCCTCAGAGCGGGGCCCTGTGGAACTCTTTTCCCGAAAATCCCGAGTACGGGATGTAAGGTCAGATTCTATGAGTGTTTCTTCGTGACCCAGTGTAGAATTTCATCAGTACGGAAACTTTTTTCAAATAACCTGCTCCCGCATGACAAATTAAGCGCATCAGTTTCCGTCGCGTCGGAGTAGAACAATGGCAAATAAAGTAAAGTGTCATCCCTGCAGCATCAAACTACCTGCAAAGGAGAAACAGGAGATTCTTAACAACACTCTTGACTATATACATATATAAATAGAACGTCGCCCTAGTAGAATATCAACTACCGTTTCAAAAAAAAGAAATGGGTAAGACGCGATGTTTTGAATTGACTATAGGTACCTACCTACTCAATAATTCACAGAGAAAATTTGACTTTTTTAGCTTTTCACAGGGTGTCCTGAAACTATTGTGCCAAACTGAAATGGCAGGTTCCCAGTGGAAAATTTATAGGACCTAACCAATATATTTTCCTCCAATGTCGCTACTTGCAGAGACATATCAAGGTGTTGAATGAATATAAAAAATTATTATAAGTATTTTATATTTACTAAAAAAAATTTACAAATAAATTTGAAGGAATGTTTTATTTCGAAATAAAACACATTTTCAGTTGCCACCAGTGGCGTACAAGAAGGATTTCATGGTCATGGTCCCGCACTTCTTCCTTGTTTTACGCAAAAAATTACTTATTTTTGGGATTCTTCATTTAATCTTGAGGAAAAAATACAGACTTTTGTATCCGGAAAAATCATCCGTTTTCAAGGTTAAAAAAATAAGCGTGTCTGATGGTCGAAACTGATCGAAATGCTGGGAATGAACCTATTTTTTCAGTGAATCATAATAGGGGGATATCTATTAACTACGAATATTGATAATGAGGACAGCCTATCTGAAGCCGAAACAAAAGAGCGTCGCTGGCAACGATGAATTTATGCGCATGCGCCTAAGTAAATGTAGATGATGACAGTCAAGAGCAACTCTCTTAGTGACGTTAGTGTTGTTTCTCTCCTATGCCCTCGCTGTTACTCAAATTGGAAATGACTGTATATCGGTTATCACTTTTGCGATCTTTCTGAAAAAAGCAGGTTATATCTGTGTTTTGTCGTTATACCTATACGAGATATATACTTTTGTCCGCTTCAATTTTGTAATTTTTTTATGAAAAATGAAAATACCTACTATCTATCAAACGAGGTATCGCAAGTTCCTTAAGAATTCAGGGGTTACAACTGCAATTATACAAGACAGTTGAATTTAGGAATGGTATTTGTATGTATTTTGCATTACGCGTGTACCGTAAAACGGGGTGACTTCGGACGATTTTTCAAGTTTTTCAGTCGTAACAATTTCGAATTGAATCGAAAATATACGAATATCTCATAGATTCTTGTTCAATCATTTCTTAATTGATTCATACATAGACTGGAAGCAAAATCAGTTTTTCATATTTAATTTTTTTAGTTTTTTGCTGTCCGAACTTACCCCGCAGTTTGGGGTAATTTCGGACATGCTTCAAAAACTCATTTAAAACGATGTTTAGCGAGCCTGAAACAAACTTCGGACAGCATAAATTGTTTAAAAAAATATTTCGAGGAAAAAATCATACTTGACCTTAGAATGAAAGCATATTCTACAACTTCAAAAATGTCTTTCGATAAAAAAACAAAAAATAATTATTCCTACAAAATTAAAAAAAAACACTAAGAAATATTAACAAAACAGTTTTTCTTCGAGTATAATAATAATTTGATAGGTATATAAGCTGTCTTTAAAGGATCAAACTATTCCAGCGTTATGTCCTTGAGCTAATTCGAAAATGCATAACGTCCTTGACGTAATGCAATAGGTTCGAGGATTTTGATTATCTCGTCCTTAGCTACGATACTTTCATCTACTACAGGTGGGTAATGACAAAAAACTCTATCGCCAATCTTCTTTCGTCTTAGAAGAAAATTCACTAGATTATTTTGAGAATTTCCATAATTATGGAGTTGCATGATTTTGCAGGCCTCTCTGATTGATTTTCTTCCCTTTCTCACATCATTAACTGCTCGTTGCAGTCTTTTTGATGGATAATTTATATAACTGCGACCTCCAAGAACATTTTATTAATTTCTTGCCATGTCCGAAATTGCCCCTTGAAATTATGAAATTTTAGTTAGCACCCTGTATAAAAATCAACTAATGAGATGGAGTGATCAAATTATGGCGAAGCATTCGTGAAACTAGGGACTATCGAAATATTCAGTTGGAATTGAGATACAGGCAACGTTATTCATCGTGGATCAGTTACTTTTCCACATTTCTTGAAACGCCATATTCTGATGTCGTCATAAAAATCATTATCTAACCTAAAATACTTACTAGAGGGTGACTATACGCTACCACTAGACATTTTCGACTAATAAGAATTGACAGGTATGAAGAGCACGGTCATATCGCACTTGTTCTTTCCGAAATCGAATTTAAAGTGCGCCAAGGTCAAACTGTCCGAAGTTATCCGCAGTGTCCGAAGTAGGGGTGTGCGATATTGGAAATACGATATCGATATCAATACTCATTTCATTATCGATATTGATCGATAAGTATCGATAAGTATCGATATATCGATACTTATCGATATACATTTTTTATAATATCGATGTATCGCTACATATAAATAAATATCGAGTGTATTCACGACGTCGGTCGTATGTTGAATCATTCGAATGATTTCTCATGAACAGATCACATTATCTCGAGAGCTTCCAAGTTCCAACACTTACAGCAATCGAAATGTTCGATTTTTTCATTCGAAATTGCCCATCACTTGCCGCAGTCCGGTACCTGAAATCGGCCAGTGAAAATATACGTCACTCGCACCACGGAACCACAAATAATTTGCCGGATATTACGTCAACAGCAGCGAAAGTATTAACTAATTATTGCATGTTGCATCCTCACATGTTTCCATTTTATTTTTGTTTGTGACCTGTGTCTTTTGTCATCTGTTCCCATCACTCCATTCCATATGTATCGATATGTATCGATATATCGATATCTATCGATACCTATCGATACATATCGATATATATCGATATATATTCATATATTGATTGATCTATCAATATATATATCGATATCTATCGATATATCGACACATATCGATAATTATCGATAAATATCGATATATCGATATTTTATCCTCACAGTATCGTTATTTGATATATCGATATATATCGATACATATCGATATATCGATATCTTTGCACACCCCTAGTCCGAAGTCACCCCGTTTTACGGTACCAGAGATTGACGTGTACTTATCAGGCTTTTTTCCACTTGCAATAAAGCAATAAAGTATATACCTATAGCTGATTGGACAAGTAAGTCAAATGAGCATCGTTTTATATTTTGATGCGTCGGAGATCGACTTTTCAAGAGGGTTAATCAAACGTTATTTCTCGCATTTCTTCAGCCGATTGTATTTCGAGACATTGTTTAATGGCGCCCTAAAAACTTTATGAACATAATTTCCGTTTTACACAAAGATACTGAAAATTGATCGTTTATGTCGAAGTTATAATGATCGCTGAGAAGGTTTCAATTTATACTATACATTCTATAATAAAGTTAGCATGAGTTGCATGATGAAAAATCTGATAGATGCTAAACTAATTCATTGGTCATGGCGAAGAAAGCACTAAGTATTTCTTTTATTCTACCCCATACGACTTTATGAAAAACGTTTTGCTTCGATTTCTTTATTCTTAAATCGGATTCTTTTTCGGATTGATCATTTCATTTTATTATCTATGAGGTTGAGATCTCACGAAAACAGTAGAGAAATCATTTAATATTCGAGGTGGTCCAAAATTGTCTTCCGATATTTCTATGGGAGTTAGGATTTGAATGAAAAATAAAGCAGAAGTGAAGGTCTGAATGCAGGTCCGTTTTCTTCGAATTCTGATTTTTTTTGTTGGAATTTACTATTTTTTCAAATCCAAACTTTCCACTTTGATTTTGAAATTTTTTGTGATTTTCTTTTTTTTCACATTATTTTTCCTTGAATTTAGTACTATTTCTTTGGTTGAAAATATTCAATCTTGATCTCCCTTGAATTATCCTTATGGGTTCAGCAGCACATCTTTGAATTTATTTTTTTTTAAATTAAGTTTTTTTAGCTTCTTTGCTAATTTGAACTTCTCGAAATAAATGTTTAGCTGTATTTTGAGCTTTTTCCAAATTCAGACAAACAACAATGAAAAAAACAATGATCGAAATTCTACATTTTTGGTTTCAAATAATTAATTCTTAATTTAAAGAAATAATGAGTCAGGATTTGAATGAGAAATAAACTGAAAGGGATTCACTTTTTTTCTTCCACATTATTTTTCTTAGAATTCGGTATCTTTCGTTGGTTGAAAAATTCACAGTAGGCTTTTCTTCGCGAATTTTGTTTAGCTGTACTTATTTTGAAATTTTTTTCCTAATTCAGACTATTAAAAAAACCCATGGAATTCTACAAACTTATTACTTGATTTCAAAAAATCAAGTCTTAGTTCAAAGAGAGGAGGATTTGAATGGAAAATAAACCAAAAGTGAAAGTTTTAATTGAATTTCAAAGTCTTCTTCGAATTTATAGATATAGATATGTTCTGCTTTGGGATCTACACTTTCTTTCTTCCAAATTATTTTTATTTGAATTTAGTATATTGTTCTTTGGTTTATTTTATTCTTCACTTCTTTGAATTTCAGTTATTTTCCTCAACTTTTTCGTGAATTTGAACTTCTCGAAATAAATGTATACCTGTATTTTGAGCTTATTCCAAATATCGGTATCTTTCTTTGGTTGAAAAATTCACAGTAGGCTTTTTTCGCGAATTTTGTTTAGCTTTACTTATTTTGAGATTTTTTACCTAATTCAGACTATTAAAAAAACCCATGGAATTCTACAAACTTATTACTTGATTTCAAAAAATCAAGTCTTAATTCAATGAGAGGAGGATTTGAATGACAAATAAACCAAAAGTAAAATTTCAATGTCTTCTTCGAATTTAAAGATATGTTCTGCTTTGGGATCTATACTTTCTTTCTTCCAAATTATTTTTATTTGAATTTAGTGACATTGTTCTTTGGTTGAAAATATTCAATTTGATTATGTTTATTTTAATTTTATGGAATCAGCTTAACTTCTTTGAATTTCAGTTATTTTCCTCAACTTTTTCGTGAATTTGAACTTCTCGAAATAAATGTATACCTGTATTTTGAGCTTATTCCAAATATCGGTATCTTTCTTTGGTTGAAAAATTCACAGTAGGCTTTTTTCGCGAATTTTGTTTAGCTTTACTTATTTTGAGATTTTTTACCTAATTCAGACTATTAAAACAACCCATGGAATTCTACAAACTTATTACTTGATTTCAAAAAATCAAGTCTTAATTCAAAGAGAGGAGGATTTGAATGACAAATAAACCAAAAGTAAAATTTCAATGTCTTCTTCGAATTTAAAGATATGTTCTGCTTTGGGATCTATACTTTCTTTCTTCCAAATTATTTTTATTTGAATTTAGTGACATTGTTCTTTGGTTGAAAATATTCAATTTGATTATGTTTATTTTAATTTTATGGAATCAGCTTAACTTCTTTGAATTTCAGTTATTTTCCTCAACTTTTTCGTGAATTTGAACTTCTCGAAATAAATGTATACCTGTATTTTGAGCTTTTTCCAAATATCGGTATCTTTCTTTGGTTGAAAAATTCACAGTAGGCTTTTTTCGCGAATTTTGTTTAGCTTTACTTATTTTGAGATTTTTTACCTAATTCAGACTATTAAAACAACCCATGGAATTCTACAAACTTATTACTTGATTTCAAAAAATCAAGTCTTAATTCAAAGAGAGGAGGATTTGAATGACAAATAAACCAAAAGTAAAATTTCAATGTCTTCTTCGAATTTAAAGATATGTTCTGCTTTGGGATCTATACTTTCTTTCTTCCAAATTATTTTTATTTGAATTTAGTGACATTGTTCTTTGGTTGAAAATATTCAATTTGATTATGTTTATTTTAATTTTATGGAATCAGCTTAACTTCTTTGAATTTCAGTTATTTTCCTCAACTTTTTCGAGAATTTGAACTTCTCGAAATAAATGTATACCTGTATTTTGAGCTTTTTCCAAATATCGGTATCTTTCTTTGGTTGAAAAATTCACAGTAGGCTTTTTTCGCGAATTTTGTTTAGCTTTACTTATTTAGAGATTTTTTACCTAATTCAGACTATTAAAACAACCCATGGAATTCTACAAACTTATTACTTGATTTCAAAAAATCAAGTCTTAATTCAAAGAGAGGAGGATTTGAATGACAAATAAACCAAAAGTAAAATTTCAATGTCTTCTTCGAATTTGAAGATATGTTCTGCTTTGGGATCTATACTTTCTTTCTTCCAAATTATTTTTATTTTAATTTAGTGACATTGTTCTTTGGTTGAAAATATTCAATTTGATTATGTTTATTTTAATTTTATGCAATCAGCTTGACTTCTTTGAATTTCAGTTTTTTTCCTCAACTTTTTCGTGAATTTGAACTTCTCGAAATAAATGTTTAGCTGTATTTTAAGCTCTTTTCCAAATTGAGTCTTCTGAGAAAACCAATGAAATTCCACGAACTGTTTTAATTTCAAAAATCAAGTCCCAATTTGAAGAAAGAAGCCAGTAGTTGAATGAAAAACAAACCAAAAGTGACCTGAAAACCCACCACAGTCAATTACCGTCCCACATTCATGGCTGTGGACTCACCTGCAGCACACCAACTTCCACTGAAGACGGCTCCACAGAAGAGACAAAATCGGCCAATGTCGCAGGACGCAGCGCCGCTGACCCACTGCCATGCACCGACCACTTGCTGCGCCAGCACGTGCGAACGTCTTGCCCGACAGCCGCTGCGCCAGATTTCCCTCTCATCATCAGTCTCATCCCCATTCCGAGAGGCTTTCACCCCCCGTTGAGGATATGTCGGGGCGCGCTGCTTGTTTTCGTGTTTTCCGCTGCCGAGACAAGTTCAGGGGTAAACGGATTAACAGGGAGGTTGGATTTGATTTCGGTCCACTGAGATTGTACAGGGTGGACGAATTTCCTTGTCCCTACGGGATATCTCGCTTATTTTTGAAGATATACAGGGTTTTTCCTAACTACGGTTCCTAACTGTAGGTGGTGATTCGTTTCTGCGATACAGGGCGTTGAAAACGGTAGGTAATTATAAAACATCATGAATATCCTGGAACCGATTTGGTTGAAATTTGGTACTTTTATTTGAACTAATAAGGCGCTTATTTAGCTTATTTACTGTAATATCGCAATCGTTAATATTTTTGGTCTTTATTTTATGTTTTTGTTTTTTTCTCGAAAACGAAGCTAGATATGATGAAAATACAAGAGACCATAAAGTTGTATTTTCAGTTGCTCAATCTAAAAAAAATAAAAATCAATGGAAATAATTCAGTGGCGTACTTTTTTTTTACAATATTGTTGGCTGTGGTGTCCACTGGCCTTAAAAATTTCAATCTAGTTAGGGCTAAATGAGCGCCTTATTAGTTCAAATAAATGTATACCAAATCGGTACTAGGATATTTATGATATTTTATAATTACCGTTTTTTTTCTTTAATTTCAACGCCCTGTATCTCAGAAACGAAGCAACTCCGTAGATATGTTCATAGGAACTTTTTTCTTAAAATGACCTAACAAATCACCACCTGCAGTTAGGAACCACCCTGTATATAGAGATTCGCGGTCTTCGCAAACGTTGGCTACTTTTTTGTGACACTCTGGATACCGCGAACAAAATTTTCATAGCCCGTTTCGTTTCTGAGATACAGGGCGAAATTGATAATATTGCATTTTGGGACCCCCTCCCATTTATCTCAGTTAAATCTGGTTTTACGTAAGTATATTTGGAAGCTTTTCTCGTAGCATTAATCAGTGCAATTTCGAGTTATGACCTGAAGTTGTAGTTTTTCAAAAGAGAATCATAATTGGCTATTATTTGGTTAGAACGCACATTTTTTCCCTTTCTAACCATATAATATGTCTGATGTATTAGTTTTTAATGTCCTTCAATGTATAATATAGTAAGAAAAAAGGTGTGTGCCTTTTGGCTTTGACTATAACTGTGCCAAATTTGAAGAAAATTCGTTCTACTACTACTATTTATTGTGAAATAATTTCCAATTCTTCAAACGGATTTACTCTAAAAACATTATTTCACAATTCACGTTTCGAAAGGTTGTTCACAAGATATGATACAAAATCAGTTTTACAATTCAGAGTTTCCTAAATAGGTGCTTCAAAATTTATAAGAATACCGAGAAGTCTTCTTTTTCATATAAAAAATCTAAAACACTATCTTTATCATGAGTGAATCGACATTTGGAGACGTTGTTTAACGAATACACAACAAAAGAAAATATAACTCAAAAAACCACAAAAATATTTGAATATTTCAATTACATACTTTGTTTCGTTATCAACATTCGTTAATATAATCAAAGCAATGATACACTTCACCACAATATTGGAAAGGTTGCATTTTTATCGTCTGATGTCTAATATGAACATATTATTCTCGTTGTTATTTCTGTGATTTCACTGGAAAAGACGTTTTACCTGCTTTCTCAATGGACCACGTCGTCTCAATACTAACACTTATCACTCAAAATGTACCACATATTCTCATAATAGGCTAGGCATTAGTAGCTATATATATAAAGATGTATAGAAAGGTTATACAATAAGTCTATGGGTTGGACTGTCTTAACGTTGTTAAACTGAGAGCGCTATGCATATAATGGCACTACTTGGTATATACTCTACTTTCACCTATTAATAAAATTATTACACAGGGTGCGTAAGAAAAGAGTGAGTCAGATGTGCATTCTAGCATTCAATTCGGAATGGGAGTACCTATACATGTAAAGGTATATACACTGTGTCCAAGATGAACAGCATAGGGATATCGGAAACGGTAAGTGATACGGGGTCGATTAAATTAGAGAAAAGTAGCGCATTTATGTGCCTAATAATATGACATTTAGAAAGTTTTAATATTCCAAGTAGTTTCGGAGATATCCGAGAAAAACCGAAATTTGAGAATTTCGTTTTTATTTTTTCCTAGCTTTATTTTCAAAGGAAATGTAAAACAAATAGCACTTCGCCATGGCCACTTTTTAAGGACTACACGATAACATAAGCAGAACTTTTCTGCGACGTTTCGTCTCTTAGAAAACATCATCAACTTTGTATTTTTATATGGGCCGAAACTAAAGTATACCCTGTATACGACTCCATTTTTCATTGTGAATACAGCAACGTATCACACAATATGGTTTCGGAACCTTTTCTCGCGCAAAATGTAATTTAGTGATTACTTAATCTGTTTTTCTTCAATTCTAGATAGTAGGCGCTGGAAAAAATGACCACATTATGTTCTGTTGTCATAATAATACTGTAGTTTGAAAGAATTTTTGACATATTACCGTTCCTACTCTTACATCTCGTTACCTACCTAATTTGTGTTAAAAATGGAAAACTGCAGCTTTTCGAATACTGAAAAATTTGATATGTTGTCATGTTACATTTTTATGCCAAAGATATTGTGTTGATGCTGAACGTGCGTACTCTAATAAGTATCCAGAGAGGCGACAACCTGGTAAATCAATATTTAGACGCCTACTATCTAAAATTGAAGAAAAACAAATTGAGTAATCACTAAATTACATTTTGCGCGAGAAATGCTTCCGAAATCATATTGTGTGATACATTGCTGTATTAACAATGAGAAATGGAGTCGTATACAGGGTATACTTTAGTTTCGGTCCATATAAAAATACAAAGTTGATGATGTTTTCTAAAACACGAAACGTCGTAGAAAAAATCTGCTTATGTTATCGTGTAGTCCTTAAAAAGTGGCCATGGCGAAGTGCTATTTGTTTTACATTTCCTTTGAAAATAAAGCTAGGAGAAAATAAAAACGAAATTCTCAAATTTCGGTTTTTCTCGGATATCTCCGAAACTACTTGGAATATTAGAACTTTCTAAATGTCATATTATTGGGCACATAAATTCGCTACTTTTCTCTAATTGATTCGACCCCGTATCACTTACCGTTTCCGATATCCCCATGCTGTTCATTCTTATCTTGGACACAGTGTATAGTTCCTAACCTCACAAAGGTTGAATACGTTCTTATTGCTATTGTTGATCCAAATGATAATCTATTGCCTGAGTTACTGCGATCTATATATACATATAAAACTGAAAGTTGCATGATTCTACAAATTTGTATAGACGGTGAAGAGAACATGCATTTAGGATCCAACTGAAATATATTCTAAAATATTGTGATATTTTCGGTTGTTAACTGGTCACAACTTCAAATAAATTAGGTCGTGATATATCAGGCTAATATGGTGATGATTAACCTAAGCTTGTTAGGGGTTATGGTGAATTTATAAACTCAACTAAACTAAGAATTGAATTAAACAACCAAGAATTAAGAAAGATGAACAGGAAAATCCCATAGGTGTTTTATAAACATTCATCTGTCATTTAAATTAATAATTAACAACTAAGAAGATCGATGGTCATCTTTCATCTTTTCAACTAAAGGCATTTTTTGCGACGAAACGGTTTCAAAGACCGTTTTAAAACAGTTTATACCTCTACGTCATCATTTTATAAGCCGAAAAAATGAAACGTTTCAAAACGTCACGTGTCATAGTTATTTAACCTCAGATGACAGTTCGCCATATTGAAACATGATTGAAACGGTCCAAAAGACGCTTTCAAAACGTTTTGAACCAGAATCAATTGTGACGTCACAAATGGTTCAAGAAAATGGAGTGTTTCAAAACTGTTTCAAATAGTTTCAAAACAGTTTCTCGCAAAAAAATGCCTTAAGAATTAACAATTATGAATTCAACGCATGCGCATAAGGCATATTTGAACACAGAACCATTTCTTCGCTCTGAATTTCAGGCACGGAACAATAAAAAACCTAATTCTTGAATGATGTTTATAAACACCTTCTTAGTTGATGATTTTTAATGGAATTCTTAGTTTAGTTGAGTTTATAAATTCACCATAAAGGCGTCCATAATCTGATTGGAATGATATTGGATGTAATCCAGAAACTTTTTAAAATATATGGAATATATATACCTTATAAAATTGTTAACCAAATCTTTTAACTGTCTTTTTCACTCGAAAAAACCTGAAATTCAGTTATATTTTGCCTGCTAATGAAATGATAAACAAGTTTTCAAATTGATTCAAAATAATCATATAAACAAAAATTGAAAAAAAAAAAATTACAATTTCTATTTCAGTCTATTTCAGAAGAAAACATCCGAAATGAGATAAAAGTCATTCATAAATTATTTTAATGAACATAGCATATTATACAAAAGAGAAAAAATGAACATATAGCATATTATACAAAAGAGATAAGAGTAATATAATCCAATTAAAAATATCAAACACAGTCAAAGTGTGTTAGTTATTTTTAATTGGACTGAATTTTTCTTCCAATTCATGGCTTTTGATTTCAGATCATTATACATTTATGTTACACATCTTCCTTACACCCTCCTTAGATTCCCCTTTGTTTAATGCTGCAACGGGCGGTTTCCAGCCAGATTTCTCTATTAGATATAACGATGGTCGTTTGTTCCACATTATATCAAGCCAGCCGTTGCAATTTCCTTCACCTAATATGGCCAGCTAGTGGACATTATCAACGGCCCGAGTCCGGAAGAATAATAGTTATTGCGGTGATAAATATTTTTCAACAAAAAATAACAACGCCCGAAGAGTATGCTGTTATTGCAGCGAACATTCCATTGGCGTCGCTGAAGGTTGCAGCCTGGAGGAAAAGTCTCAAAACTTGATTATTCTTGAGTAAGGACCAAGGAAATTACTACAGTGCTAGGTGTCCCTCAAGGTAGTGTCATCGGCCCTTTGTTATTTATATTTTACATAAATGACTTAGCCTTAGATATTATTGATAATGAAAATATTAATCTAGTGAATTTTGCAGATGACACAAAAATTTTAACAGTGGGTTGGTCATTGAACAATCTTTTAGACATCTCCAACAAAACATTGGAAAAGGCACAGGAATGGTTTACCATGAATAAACTCATACTGAACAAAGATAAAACGAATTATATTTGCTTTAGAACTAAAATGAAAAACAATAAAATACCTGATACGCTTCAAGTACAAACACAGATAATAACACCAGCAGAACATACAAAATTTCTTTGCGTTTACATTGACCAGAACCAAGGTGGATATAGGATGGTGAAACAGCTTCCTATCAACAAGCACTAGAATAAACTGTAGACCTTTGCCTACTTGATTTCATACCGTAGTAATATTTCCTGAAGTTATCAGAGATGGCGACATACCTTGTGTCGGTAAAACAGAATCTGTGCATCTGTCACCTTTTTATCAGTTTCATCTGTTCTAGATGAAAAATGATTGAGAAGAGTCAATATATCGATAATTATTCCAGATTCACTGAAAATATTGTGTTTTGATGTCATTTCAACTCATGTCTGTCAGATGCAAACCACAGAAATACATGAGCAACAGAAATCTTCTTCGATAATCGATCTCACCGCCATCTTCATTCAAGTCGTGGAAATATAAGTACCTTCTCAAACGGTCTACAAGTATTTCGCAGAAACAATTGATGAGCTGTTTCACCATCCTATATCCACCTTGACCAGAACTTAGATTTCGAAAAACATATTAAGGAAACCAGCACTAAGTTGACATCGATCTGCTACGCATTATTGCATATTTGGATGATGAAACAAAGAGAACCATTTACTTCGCCAACTTCCACTCAGTGATGCGTTTTGGCATAATCTTCTGGGGAGGAAGTAGCCTGGCAGAATTTATTTTTAAACTACAAAAAAAAAGCCATCAGGATTTTGCTACGCCTCGGCCACAAAACATCATGTAGAGGTCAATTCAAAAAATTGAATATAATGACCATGTCAGGGACCTATATATATGAGTGCATAATGTTTTTTTTAAATCGCAATAAATTTGAGTCACACAAAATACAACATAGTTTAAACACAAGAAACCATAACACCGACTATAATATCCCAATTCACAGACTGTCATCAACAGAAAAAACACCGGAGTATGCATGTATTAGATTTTTCAATAAACTGCCAGCAACAGTAAAACAACAAGTTGACATAAAAGTCTTCAAGAGGCTAATGAACAATATTATAGTGGATCTAGAACCATACTCTATTAGAGAATATTTGGGAGAGTAGATGCATTGAAAATGAGACATTTCTTAGAATTTTTCGTGGCGTTCGTGAGTGAATCATCATTTGGAAGAGAAAAGTGATGCGTCACTGTTTTTTTTAGTGAATTTATTTTTGAAACTCCATTCCTTTCTGAGCAAATGTGGTATTTTTTTTGTGACGTTCGCTGCCGTGCTAAGCATAAGAGGATAATATCTGCGTAAAAGTAAGTTACGATAAGAAGATCTTATTGAAAAAACAGTTAGGTTTAATAAAGCACCTTCAAGATCATAGAAATGAAAACTATACATAGGTGAGGGTTTGCAAAAAAATAGAATCAGAAAAACCGTGCAAGTGAGATGATTTGTTTATATCGAATCATTAGTTTCGGCAAGTTTTTGCCAAAATGCCAATTTATTTTGGGGTATTATTTCACCCAATTTCTTTCTTCTCAAAGTCTTCTCTCAGTTCTCCTTTCCACCCATGAATAGTGCAGATACAACTTTTTTCCTCAGTAAATGATGTATGAACTGGTAAAACTACTTTTAGTTCACATCTCTTTTGAAACTACATGTATATTTGTCTTAGTGAAAAAGATGCTCAATTCTTTCGAAAATGTCAGATACACCTTTCATTTCATTTCTATTCGTTTACCATTTTACATATTCACAAGGAAATATAAATGGACAGACATGTCAAAAAACATAGAATGCATATACCAAGATTATGAGATATAACACAGTATGCA
The DNA here is from genome assembly GCA_029955515.1 of Chrysomela aeneicollis. NCBI lineage: Eukaryota > Metazoa > Arthropoda > Insecta > Coleoptera > Chrysomelidae > Chrysomela > Chrysomela aeneicollis. The sequence goes on along the minus strand of JARUHQ010000009.1, from coordinate 19,371,725 downwards.
AATTGTTACATAGTAACACAGAAAAAGAAAAACTAAAAACATGTAATGAAGTACACTTTGGACGAAACAGTTTGTCTAGTACGTATTATGTCAGAGAAAACAAATAAATAATACAAAATACTATATATAAATAAGTACACATACACACACATGCATCCATGAAGATTATCAAAATTCATCTAGTGAGTAACAGCACTTTTCAATTAAGAATTCTTTCAGTCTACTTTTGAATATTCCGACATTTGGTGCTGGTACTGCAGTACGGTTTTCGCATGTTATAAAATTCATTCTTAGATCTCGCTAAACCACAGAAAAATAATTCATGTTAACTCGCCACACAAGAATAAATAATAATGTTGCACGAAAGTTTTTCATAAATATCTAGGTTATTGTTGATTGTTGTTAAAGAAATTCTTGAAATTTAAACACTTTGTTCAAAGTCGAAACCTTCGATATGTTATTGATGTGTTAATGTATGTTTTTTCCCAAAATGATCCCAAGAATAATCACCTTTGAATATTAACATGTTCTTAAGAATCACCCTGTACACATACAGTTGATTTCCAAGATACTGGCATCATTTTCGTAGAAAGATATTGTTTTTGGAAACAGTGATATCTACCTCCCAAAAATACTGATAATTTGAACAAATAGTTGTAGTTCATCCTAGGAAACACCCCATAATCTCAAGATTAGTTTTTTTGAAGCTGACGTTTTCTGTTGTAACGACCTACCATAGAAAATTGAACCGATATATTAACGGTTAAATAAAACCGAGCAAATTTTTTTGCAGCAACGAGTTCTTTTTCAACTCTGAAATAAACAGCACACACTTTTAGTATTCAGTTCTTAGCGCTGTCAATATTGAATTTTACCCAATTCTTTCAGTTCAGCAGGTTTTATATTCCACTTGTCAAGAGGATTTCACGAAACGTGATGACATTTTTCCTATTCACTGTTAAATAATTCAAATACGGTACGCCGAGGGGTTGGAATAAATGTGATTACCTCTTGTCCGTATTTTATACATTTTTTACTGAACGTACATGTTACCATATTTCAGTTTTCTGGATTTTGATAGGTTGTTGCAGAAATGAGTTAGCTAGTGGGTAACTATTTCTGGTTGTTGGCATGACTTCTTTTCCTATTAATGGTTTGGATGAAAGTAAATACGGTTTTTATGGGTCAGGCTTTTTGTTAAGTCCCTAAATTCACTGTAATTTTTCTGGCGAAAATTATAATTGAGACAAAATCTTTGATTGAGATATAGGAGTGAATTTATTTCAGCCTCAGCAATGTTTTGCGTAGTGCCGAATTTTGAGAATTGATCCCGATTTGTGTGGCACTTGTTGAGAATAGCATTCAATTCATATAATATAAATGATTTCAAGATATTACACAGTAAGTGAAATACTTTATTATTCATTTCATTACATATTATTCATACATAAACATTAAGTCATTATATTTACGAAATTTCAGAGGTATGTTAGGAAGAGAGTTTGGATTTGGACCTACCAAAATTCTAATACAATTTCATGAAATTTTAGACTCATTTCAAACTTACTTCGCATCACCTACAATTTAGTTTGAAACGAAAGACCATATCCATAATTATTTAATGAATTTTACAAAGTAGATTTCTTCATCTTTCAGAAAATTGAGAAATTATTTAAATACCCTGGAACTGGAATTGAAAAAATAATTTTGAGCTCCGAAAAAATATCAAAATTTCATCGCATATCCTGAAACTTCCCCTGAAAATATTGACTCCAGATATTTCAGTCCACCAAATTCTCCACCTAACAAAAAACTTATACATCAACTATTATTGTGTTTGGACCAAAGAACTAAGAAAATAATTTGTACTGAGCTGTTCTATGGCAGAAATTATCCTGACAGTACAAGGTTGTTAGTACTATACACAAGTTATATACTGAGTGTCCCAGAATCTATGGTTAGATTAGGTCTTAAGCCAATACAATTCTGAAATTTAACAGAGAATTGTAAAGAAAAACTACAAGGTTCTGAAAAACCAGATATCCTAATTATCATTCCATACAATGCGATATAACAATCATTGAATAAAAATTAAAAGTGATGCCCTGTGGAAGATTTTTTGAACTCGATCACTAGTCGATATTTATTTCTAATGTCGAGGAAAACGAATAAGTATGGAATGTTGAAAATATAATACGCCGGTTTCAGCTATAAAAATATATGTTTGATGGATAAAAAATATTCCACTCTACGGTTGACTAATGGATTACATTTTTCTTCATAGGCCTGTGTAGTTCTTCTGTTTCTAGAAGTTATTGCGCTCAGTATTGTTGTGTACACTGAAACAAAAAAATGGTTGACATGTATTGATTGGCTGAATACACAATTATCCAAGTTGAATTTCTTAGATTAAGAATACAGTGTTGTCTTATAATAATAACCAATCGATTGATTATTTACCAGAGAGAGTTGTGATGCACAAATTGAGTGAGTTTCACGATAACGATTTTTTAGAATTTCGACGAAAATGTGTAGATGAAAATTAGATACAAAAATATTATTTCATTGAGTGAATACATGTTTTCGATTATAATAAATGGCGAAATGCAGCAATAATTGAAATACTTCAGATAAATTACATAGTTTCCACAATAAATCAATGATATTATAGTTCATATACATGGTGTTTCAAATTTCCTTCACAATAAATATTTGCGATTTCAAAAGTACTGAAAAATTATTAGTTTGTATTAAAAAGACCTTGAGGACCACTCACAATAAGTCAACTTTTTTTGTCACAAATTGCAGACTGTGTATATTTCATCACAAAAAATAGAAAAACTTTGTTTTTTCTCAAGAACTAAGAATCGCATTTAAAAATGCAAAAAATCCCCTTTCAATTCATTATAGAAGCACTAAATACACACAAATAACCCTCTTGGTTGGAAGTTCCCAAGGTTGCTGATACTTTTTCTGATATATTATAATAATTGAAAATACGTGATCTACAAACAATAATTAGGATATAAAAAAATCACGAATATTGACACTTATATTATTGAACTTTGAATCATCACAGTCCATTAACCACTTGTTTTGAACATTTCAATTAGTTTGTCACTCACTCACACAAAAATGAAGTAGAAGATGCACCTGAAGATCCTGAAGAAGCAGGCAGCTTTGTGGGATGATTAGTGATTCCTTGTTAATCGAAACAGAACAACAAAATCACTAGTCTTCCACACAACACCACCCTGTTAGTGAAACAATCCCAAATCCACACTTCCATTAGCATTCGTTAGTAGATATTTTTTTTTGTTAGGACATACAAATTCGTTTTTCTCATTATTGAATCTCAATAATAGGAGATGTAGAATGCTGAGAAACATCTTTCAGAAAATTGAGATTCAACACCACTCAGGCCAATCACGAGAATCATGGAAGAATATTCACTAAGTAAAGTGAAGCCTTCAAGCTTTCGAGCAAACCTGAAGTAGCTACGATATAATCATATTTTTTTGAAAACCTCATGACCAACCTGAGAGTTTCCTTGACAAACAAACATGGCACGCAAATGGATGTAGAACAGTTCATCAGCTTCAAATGTTAATTATGTTGGCCGTTTATGAAGCCCATATATTTTATTCGAACTATTTTCAGGTGAAACCAATGAACTGACTGTCCAAAACACTGAAAAACAAGACATTACCAATCAAGATTCTTAGCGTCTCGCTTGGGAACCCATGACGAGATTCGCACTGTAAACGAAATCAACCGTGTGAATAAGAGAAAAAGAATATTAGTGCACACAACATCATTCAGAATTTCCGAGGAAAACCTTTGAAAACAAAATTACGCAGTCTTATAACGACTGACAGCCCATTGGGTTTTTTGTCTTTCAATTAACTTTACAAAAACTGTAGATTTGTGGACACCAGGCTTAATAATCATATATTTGTGAATTGTTTCAATTCCAGTCCACTGAAATTCTGGCAAGTCAAATTAGTTTACAGATATATATTTTGATACAGTTGAATAATACATACATAAAATCAGGTAGTAGCGATTTTTTACACACTGTACTTTTTCAGTTTTCGATCACTCATCTATGACCAAAATAGTTAAGAACTGAAAGAACTGCCTAATTTCATGTACGTGAGATTGATTTTGGATTACAATTCAACTGAATCATTTACACAAAATACAGAAGCGAATAAGCCGGAAAGCCCCAAATATAAGTCAGACTGATTAGTTTCTGAATATGTAACTCTAAAATAAATGATCTTCTTGAGTAACTCCCGATATTTCTAGAATTGAACGATTTGGACGAATCGAATTCATTGAAATTAAAATAATTCCAGAGATGTGATTCATCAAATAGGCATAAGTCTCATTTTCACAGCTCCATGCCTAGATATAACCAACAGAATTTGTGGTTGAGTTAGGTTAGGTTTTACTGCTTTGACCTAAAAATCACTATCCAAATTTAAGAGCTGCGAGGCTGAGTCTTGAAGCAAGGAACAATCAAGAGTAGAGATGGAAAATAAAAGGCAACCAGATCCCACATTTTCACCCTAACACCTCATGACATTGACAGATATCGCTTAGGGAACATCGTCCGAACGCCTCACCTTTGCTGTAACAGATATTGCGCCATCTGTATCTGATTCGGAGTACCGCCAATGGTGATGATACGATCATTCGAGCCGGGAAGAGGCTCGTCTATGGTGATGTTGGCACCGGAATCCATTCGGATTTTCCTTATTCTGCCACCTCCTTTGCCGATGATGGCGCCAGCAAGCTGAAATCGAGTTCCACATTTATTTTATGGAGAATGTCCATACGATAGTACCTGTCATTGTCGCTCTAAATTGAAACCTAACAGGCTGGAACAGATATGGATGGAATATCAACTTGTGTATTGATTTCGCTTGATTTCGGCTACTTTGATAAATGTGACAACGCATGGATAAAGTTAGCTCGCTTTATCACCAAATTCACATGTTATTGCCGGTATTGATGAAAAGACAGGAATATTAGGTTCTGAATAACATTCGATTGATGCTAACAGTTTCATGGCACCATTTTTCGATGATTCTGATCTAAAAATGGTTAAAACAAAATGTTTGGGACATCTCTCGCCTCTATCGTTAGATATGAGAACCTCAGGTTCCAAACTGAAATTCGATTGTTTGAAAACAATAAACAATTGCGAATGCGACCCAATTTTGATTGGTTATTTTTTTCTCTAACTTCAGCTGATATGTCATATTCAGTGGCGAAGATAGGAAAGAGAAAGAACATATTCCTACTTTCACATATTTTAACCAATATCAACTTTTAGAAAAAATCATCTTGTTGAAGAGACTCACTATTTAATTTTATTCAACATTCATAATCGCCTTAAGCTCACATTATGTTTATATCATACATGTTTTTATGAAAATTTCACTGAAATTGATGAAAATCCATAGTAATTATTGTAAACTATATTCAAATCAACAGAAACACAAAAATTACTTGACAGTTTTCTTCAGTTGATATGATATTGCTTGGACTGGAAAATGAACGATTTAAATATGGGGGATTAATATTTCCTGGAAAAAATACCACATCCTCCAGAACGATCAAATGTAGGTAAGATTCTTTTTCGCACTAGTTTTTCCGAAATAATTTCTGAACAATCACAGAGCACGTTAGATAACAATATTATGCAGCGTTGCCGAGTGTTATTCACAATATTTCTTTACAATACGAGTAGGCCGATAAACTAATGACATAGCACTCAGTATAACGTACATGTCATACGAGATTAACTAAATAAACAGCTATCAAACATGAAGTCTCCAATCTCACAATATCTTCTGTGAAAAACTAATAAATACATGATATTTTACCGCTATAATTCAACTTTGGACCAAATTCACGCGTTTGTGAACTCGCCTTTCCACGTTTTTCTTTGTGACAATCTGATAACAAAGACATCATACCCAGCTCAAAATAGTTCACGGTCAGGTCAAAAGGTGTCTCTAGCTTACCGAGGTTAGAATATATTTTTTCAGTGAACAGACAACATTGTTCCGCCTTCCATTCAGAACGACAATGACATTAGCATGTAGTTACAGAGAGAGGAACATCGGATCTGTCCAACTTTCGTGCCATCCGACAACTTTCTACTCACGTCTTTGGGTATGGTGACCTGAGTGGTGGTTTTGCCAGCGCTGTCAGATCGGCCGCTACCCAACGAGCCGCTGGATTGGCTGAGGCTGCTCGGCATTATGTTGGGTGGGGGGGACGTGAACTGGCTGGAAGAGCTGCCGCTCCAACCGTTCCGTTCGAAGGAACTGCCGCCGCCGCTGCTGCCGCTACCTATCAACACGCAAATGATCAGAGGAGAACGAATAGTTTATTATTCAAGAAGCGCACACCCACCAAGATGAGAATTGCAGTACGAGCCGAAGAAAAAAAAAGCCATCATGCGCGAGTAGAATACTATACTTCATCTACAACTATATGGATATGTAAACAACTTTGAAAGTTCAAGAAGTCGTGCGCACGCAACAATCATTGCAGGATATTAATTTCAAAAAAATAGTATCTACGCGAGACGTCCCGTTATTTCAGATTCCCAGAAAATGGAATCTTCAACAATGCTATTGTAGGATATGCATTGCTCATGCTTGTGACTCAGTGATACGATGAATCAAGGAATATTATGTGAAAAGGTTGATGTTAGTTACCGTTTCGGCAATGCATTAGAAGGTTAAGTAATTAAAATTGTGTATAACTATTTATCATTTCTAACTCTAGTGCTAATGAGCAACGAAGCAGTATCAGACGATTCTTTTCCAGGCTTTCGCGTTTGAACACAAAACCAATTCCATACAACGGTTGAGAATAAAAAACAATAAATTATCGCTTTTCTCAAACTATGAACATTCTAGTATCTTGAGAGAAAAAATAGTCTATCCAATTAAAAATATCAAACATAGTTTGAAATGAATGTCTGGTAGACTACGAGCAGAAAACAACTACTTTCCTGGTAAATACCACGCAGAACATTGAATTATATCTGTTCGTAGTCCATGCAACGATTCACACTGTGAATGCAGATCGCAAATGTTTCTTTCTGCCTAAGACGTGACAAATTCACATCGAGACAGGCACGCCTAACAACCTACAGACCGGTTTCGGGCTTATTGGCCCTCATCAGTGCAGGGTAGTTATCCGAGTAGAGACCGTAAGATCTCAACTCGAAGCGTTGCCTGTCCCAATGCATTTTCGTCGCGTCTATTTGACCGCACCGAGCCGCGTTCCAACAGACAATTGAAAGTGGCGACATCATGCGGCAGAAGAAAGAAACACTCCAGAACCGAATCTCCCAAGTTTTTTCTTCTGCCGCATGATGTCGCCACTTTCAATTGTCTGTTGGAACGCGGCTCGGTGCGGTCAAATAGACGCGACGAAAATGCATTGGGACAGGCAACGCTTCGAGTTGAGATCTTACGGTCTCTACTCGGATAACTACCCTGCACTGATGAGGGCCAATAAGCCCGAAACCGGTCTGTAGGTTGTTAGGCGTGCCTGTCTCGATGTGAATTTGTCACGTCTTAGGAAGAAAGAAACATTTGCGATCTGCATTCACAGTGTGAATCGTTGCATGGACTACGAACAGATATAATTCAATGTTCTGCGTGGTATTTACCAGGAAAGTAGTTGTTTTCTGCTCGTAGTCTACCAGACATTCATTTCAAACTATGTTTGATATTTTTAATTGGATAGACTATTTTTTCTCTCAAAATTTTTTCCAATTTATGGCTAATCCATTTTTTCATTCTAGTATCTGTCGAATTTGCGTGTATTTCATAAACGGTTGTATTTCGAAAAATGGCTTGATCTCTACATTCCTATTTAAATTTGACAAGACGATGAGATGTCAATGTAACTTGAGCGGTCTCTATAATTTCAGGTGGTTTTGATTCGATATCAAGTACTGTTTATTTCCATAGTCAAGATGATATTTGAATACTTCTCCGACAATTCCTTATTATGTGAATTACTGATTGATTGAGTTAGTTTCATTTGGACAAACACTTTCATTGATATTTGACACCACACGCAACCAGGAATACAGAACCACAGAAGTACGTAGTGCGCAAGCGCGTACGAGTTAGTCCGTCCTTGTCAAATGTAAATAGTGCAAACATCTGCGATACTGTGATATGATGCAACATGCAACTGGTGCAAGCCGCGCATAAAACTGTAGCCGTACTCTTTTGAATTATCTCATCCGCTGTCATCAACATCATCAGATATGTATAGAAATAGTTCCATTCACTGTCCCTTATTTTTATCAAAGTGAATTCAGAGGTTATGTATTATTGAACATTGAAATTAATAGATACCTGAAGAATTCTCGGTATAATTTGATAAATAATATTGATTTGAGAACGCTTTTATATTGACAGTGAGTACCAACTAATATTTTTCATTTCAACGCGTGTGCTTTTTCCTTTCAAATAACAACACCATGGTAATATGAGCTACTTTCCCAATAACAAAACAGTGTGCTGCTATATGACGTTTTCATACGGGGTCGTAGGAAAATTATATATTTACCGACGACTCAAAAATAGTCAAACTACATCCGATCACCCATCAATTCGACTCACCTCCTCCGAGTCCCCTGCCCCCGCTGAAGGATCCCCCGGATCCGCCTCCGAACCCACCTCCGGACGAGCCGCCGAAGCTGTCCCTGGCGCCGCCAGCGCCGCCGCTGCTACTGAAGGCATCACGCCCACCCCCGAAGCTGTCCCGCCCAGAGCTGAAGCTGTCTCTGCCGCTTCCGAAGCTGTCCCTGCCGCCGCCGCCGCCGCCAAAGTCGTCGCGGCTGCTGCCGAAGCTGCCGCCGCCGCCGCCTCGTGAGCTGTTCGACATGCGGCTGGGAAAGCTGAGGGGGAAACGAAAGTTTTTTTTTTCGAAGATCGAGGCGAAGAAACACGGGAATACGCAGTAGGTGGTGAGCAGGGCCGGATTAACCTTATCGGGGCCACTAGGCAATGCAATTCTCGGGGTCCCTTTCCTTTACCGTTTTCTTACTTTTCATTATATATTTCAGGGGTTGAATTGGCGGGGATTCGGTCGTAATGTTGAAGAAAACCAGTTGCTAAATTGTCGACGTTTCGAAACTTTATTGTTTCATCTTCAGGACTCTGAGGTATAAACAAGAACATACATATTATAATGGTATTCTAAAAGGTGATTTGATTAAAACAAAATAAATTATGTAAAATTACAATCGTTGAAAATTGAAACGTTTCAGATACTTTACAGAAAACAACAATCCTGGGTACTTACATTTAGGGTGGTTTTCCGGGTTTAAAAAGGGTGAAATAAATAAATTTGACATAAGGTATAAATAAGTACACAGGTTCATGAAAGACTTTGACACATACAGGATCGAAGACATGAACAAACTGAACTGTTGTTGAATTTATTTATATTGTAAAAAAAGCTCGTACAAGAATTACAATATAAATAAATTCAACAACAGTTCAGTTTGTTCATGTCTTCGATCCTGTATGTGTCAAAGTCTTTCATGAACCTGTGTACTTATTTATACCTTATGTCAAATTTATTTATTTCACCCTTTTTAAACCCGGAAAGCCACCCTAAATGTAAGTACCCAGGATTGTTGTTTTCTGTAAAGTATCTGAAACGTTTCAATTTTCAACGATTGTAATTTTACATAATTTATTTTGTTTTAATCAAATCACCTTTTAGAATACCATTATAATATGTATGTTCTTGTTTATACCTCAGAGTCCTGAAGATGAAACAATAAAGTTTCGAAACGTCGACAATTTAGCAACTGGTTTTCTTCAACATTACGACCGAATCCCCGCCAATTCAACCCCTGAAATCAAATTCAACGGTCGCTATTCCATTCAACTATTTCATTATATATTTCTTCTATTACAAAAGTCGAGTCGATCAGATCGACTCATGTTTTTTGCTTTGAAAGAAAAAGATTTATTGTCTAACAGGAGTAATCCCTTACCAGACAACTACAATAATGGTTTACAGCTATGAATAAGTATAAGTAAAATAGAATGTGAAGATAGCATATCAAATTAGTAGAATAATAGAATAATATATTATACAAACACTGATACATACAAATAATAATAAGATAACATATAGTGTAGAGTTCAAATTGAATTGGAAGTGTGCAGAGAGTTGAAACACAGTGTAGATATTTCACCTTCATGGGATAAAGGGAAGTTGTAATGAGATTGTAATTATACTTGCATATTAAATAACTTGTTACGAATATTATACTGGAAGCGTCCAATAGCAACAATAAAAATATCACATTCAGCATTTAAACTATTATAAATAAACCACGCAACACTAATTACGTCGCACCCCGAAATTTTGCCCCTGTTAAAATTTGAATAACTTTTTTCTGATTTGAAAAATTCGAATTCTTTTTGCGCTGTTCGCTAGCTCAGTCCTTCAGCTATAATCTCGTACTTTTTCGATACATGAGAATTTTTCCATAAAATTGCTACAGGATGTTTTTTTAAACTGTGCAAAATTTCGGAATTTTCAAAAGGATCCCAAATGAAGAAAAGCAGTTTTTTTCAACTTTAACAGCAGAGGCATAAAGGTGATCTCATTAACTTGAGCCATCTCCAGAATTGTCTTCTTATCTCTTTTATTTACAGAGTGACCTCAAAAAATCAATTTTTTGGTTTTGCAGTCATAACTTTTTTCCTCTTCAACCGATTTTCCAAATCTCAGGAAAATTTTAAAGCTGAAACGTTAGATTAACAGACATGCAGATCAGAATTGACTGAAAATGAATATTAAAGATCCAGGGTTTCTGCAAAGGTGACTCAAATCTAAATCCTCCTCGAAATCCCGATTAAAAAAGAAACATATTGTTTGATCGAAACGAAAATATCACTACCAAAAAGAATGTAGAATTTTTTTGACCCCTTCCCCCCCCCAAAAATTTTTTTATCATAATTTGATGTACAGGGCGAAAAAAAGTTCTTTTTCAGAATCGAGACAAGCGATACCCATAGCTGTGTTCAGCGAAAAAAGTTGATGGCGTAAGAATAAAATTTTTCTTGGGGGTCTAAAAAATTCAATTTTTCGAAAGACTTTGTATAGGAGGTGAGGTTACACTGTATTGTATTTAGAATTTTTTCTCTTATATCTTCAGAAAAGAAGGAACTACGAATAATTTTTTCTTCCTGATTTTCACGAGAACGTAATTTTCAACCTGTCTTGTCAGTCACTAATTATGATTCTTGTTACGTTGGTTGGTTTTTTGGGCTGATTTTTTTTCGGGAACATGGCGTTTCAATTTGGTTTTCTCACGCACAATTTTTGACTACTGAAAGAAGAAAGATCTGGACGTGTCCAGAATGAAAGACCTTTCCGAAAACAATCCCAATCGGGATTTACAGGGTGTTTCAGATTTGGGTCACCTTTGAGGAAATCCTCGATCTTGAATGTTTATTTTGAGTTAATTCTGATCTTCATAAAAGTGATAAGAAGACAATTTTGGAGATGGCCAAAGGTAATGAGATAATCTTCATGCATCTGCTGTTAAAGTTGGAAAAAAATTGTTTTTCTTCATTTGGGATCCTTTTGAAAACTCCGAAATTTTGCACAGTTTAAAAAAACATCCTGTAGCAATTTTATGGAAAAAACCTTATGTAACAGAAAAGTACGAGATTATAGCTGAAGGACTGAGCTAACGAACAGTGTAAACATAATTCAAATTGTTCAAAGCAGGAAAAAGGTATTCAAATTTGAACAGGGGCAAAATTTCGGGGTGCGACGTAATTAGTGTTGCGTAGTTTATTACAGATGTTAAAAATTGGGGATTTTAAAGATATTATTTCTTGCTAGGGGCAAATAGAACAGAATTTCGTTTTAATGAGCAATACACAATCCCACATTTGCACCCCCCCACCCTCCAAAAACTCACCCATCTCTACCGCCCGCGCCGCCGCCGAACCCCTCTCTGCCTCCTCCGAGACCACCTCCTAGGCCACCGCCTCCACCGCCGCCGCCGCGGCCCATGCTGCTGCCCCCCCTGCCGCCGCCGCCGCCCCCTCCGCCGAACCGGCCGCCCCCGGACGGCCCGTCCCTGGGGCCGCCCCGGGCGGGCATGCCACCGCGCGGACCGTCGCGACGCGCGCCGCCCCCGCCGCTCGACTGGCCGCCGCCGCCATCGGCGCCGCCCCAACCGCCGTACTCCTCGGAGTACTGCTCGTCATAGTTGTGCGGGTCGTAGGGGTTGATGTTGCCCTTGATGGGGGTCTGGGGCAGACAGGGAAACGTTCATTATACAGGGTGTGACAGGATCGTGGTCAGAAAAACTATGGTTATTTTACAAATAAACTGTGGGGAAACACTCTTTAGAAACTGTTCACTTTTTTCCGTAATAAAATAAACTATCTGGAACTTATAACTTTATTCATTTTTCACCTCGTACAACCAATATTCTAGCATGGCCGATTTCTAACCTCAATCTACCCATTCCCTCGCATTTTTCCCATATATCTAATAATAACTATGTAGGTAACATGGATACCAGAGCTGAAGCCGAGAAATAAAACAAATGACAGTCTGCGGGACCAATCGCGAATATGCGCATGCGCAAGTTTGAATTAAGAATCGACATTCGTTTTCATCATGGAGGAGAGTAGCTTTCTAGTGAGCGACAAACGTATGATAATTATTAAAAATCAATCAAATGTGTCAGATAACCTTCAATTCGATGTTTTTATTTCATCATGACATATATTTTTCAAATATTCATTCATTGATGGATTGTTTGACGATGTTGAATGATAGTTGATGATAAATGCAGAAATGGATGTGATCTACAAAGCGATACTTGCGATTTGCATAAAAACCTGTGACGATAAAGTCATCGGAACAAGATTCGTAGGCTAATTTTTGATCAATCACTGTTATCACTCACTAATCACTTCTGTAAACAATCAGTAAGTACATTAATAACTATATTAACGCTCTTTTATATAATTTGGGTTAACAAATATACCTAACCTATAAAATTCTAAAAACGTCAGATTTCAACTCATCAAAACCCGCGCATGCGCCCAATTCATCATTAGCAAGCCAGACAGTCTTTTGTTTTTCCAAAACTGGCTTCACTTTCGCGTGAAGAGAAGAATAGGTGTTATCCATATAGTTGTTATTATATATATGATTTTTCCTCCACTTCTGCGTCAACGGATATTTCTATCAAATGTCATATGCCGGAACTACAATGGCGGGAATATTCAAATTCAGGGTAACATAACTTAAGGGGATTCATCCAACTAAATGATATCTTAATGGGATACAATATTTTCAACTCCTATAAATCTAAATTTTTTTATTGAAACTCATTATTTCCCACTGTACTCATTTGAGTAAACTTGGAAAAGCCGCATAGTGTATCCACCTATCGAATTATTTCGAAACTTTGAATTTCATGGCTCCATTGTACTGTTTTCTATAGTGTCATAAAGAGAAATCACCTTATTGTTTTCTATTTTCGGATAATGAGCCATTTTGTCAATATAAAAAAATTAGATTGTCGTTCTTCAGCCCCGTTTACTGCATGAAAACTTATTGTTGGGTGTATGGTGGTGTGTTTGGAAACTAGTTTTCGAAAAACATTTAGGAACTTTGGAACTGGTAGGTGCATAATTGTTCGTGTACTCATTTGGGTACAATGGGTTATAGCAGTCCATTGATATTTGGTCAGCTTTATTCTATGAATGTTAGCTTTTTCACAAATATTCAAGATCCGTTTGATTTTACCGAAATACTTCCTCGTAACTTTTATGGGGCATCTCAAAGTAATCAAAATTTCATTTTATTGTTTTTTTTTCCAAAATAAACTGTTCTGAAAAATACTGATATTGGAGCCGAAGTGGACTTTATGTGAATACCTATACTGACATGCCAGCAAAAACCTAAAGCAGTGTTCCAAAATCTTTTCGACGACCAAGTTTTCGAACTTTTAGGAGAGATGGAGTTTTTCATTTTCCACAAGATTTGGATAAACAGTTGAGGTGTACATGAGGTGTACTCAATGTCTTCAAAGAGTTAGTTGGAGTTGTTTGAGATGTAGAGTCACTCTCTGCATTGAAAGGAGTAACCACATATAAAGTGTACTTCAGTAATACGGCTATTTTTTAGTACCTATCACTTCCCATTGTACTCATTCGAGTACATGTATTTTTTGTTAGAAACCAACAATTTTTCGATAGCAGTTACATTTACTTTTTTGTTCTAAATAATACAACTGAGAAAATTCACAAGAAAGAACAATGTTTAAAAAAAAAGTTGTCTTGGGATCTAATGGGATCGTGATTTTTTACTATTCATAACGTTTTTTTCCTCATATATGGGCATAATGAAATTTAAAACCAGTTATTTACATAATTTTTCTCCATTCGCCCAATGGCTATTTGTGTATTTAGATCGCAAAGAAAATGGTTTTAGTTACCAATAGACACTCAATCAACGTCTTGTATTAGGGAGCATTAAAGCACAATACAATTCTATAATAAATAAGTGATATAAATTCGTCTGAACATAACAATGATGAGTGGTATAGACTCTGAAAAGTTAAGTTTAAAATCTAATTGATGAAGATGAGATTCAAATTTAAATCGCTACAATTCATTAAACTCACCTGTTTGATTAGGGTTAAAACTTCCCTCACGGTATCGATACACTTTGGAGCTTCACCCGTAATCTGGATGACTCGGTCAGAACTTTGAGGGGCCAAATTCGAGAAGATTTTGATTCGAGCACCAGTTTTCTGAAAACAAAAAAAACATTGAGCCCACAAGACATAATCAGCGGAATCTTACAAATGAATAGTGTATCGTTTCTAAAAATATTATGACAGCATAAACAAGAATTGGAAAAATTATAAGTCTGCTGCTATAGGAAATATGTTATCTCTTTTTTTTAAGATAGCATCAAACTGTGGAGATTGCAGATTTATTGCATCGAAAGTTAAAAAAGTAAAATCGAAAATATATCTCGTTGCTACAGTGTTTTTGTTGACTTCTTATTGTTTTATAAAGAATGCTGATAAAATCAATAATTCATATGGTATGGTAACATAATAACTCTTAAATCTGAGCCAGAAGTTTCAAGCAACTATAAAAAATGTCGGCAGTTAAAATTTTCATAATCATCCAAGTTCCTGAATAAGGATTCTTTCAAGTTATTTGAAGAACTGTAGACTCTACTAGCGGCATCGTTATTAATATTATCGAGCATTCAAAATTGTAGGAAGTCTTGTTCAACAACTCTCATATTTCTCAACGAAGCCATCTCTTGTCAAGAGCATCAATTTATCGCGAAGAGGAAGACTGGAACTCTTTGTAGTTTTTGAATACCACCCTCATCTACTTTGTTCGCATTATCGCAGCAGAGCTGAAGCATTATCGTATGTCGTTCGTCGAACGTTTGTTCCGAGATGGCAAAAAAGCCGATTTTTCTTCAATTATCCTCTTTTCCGTCGTCCTCGGAAAATCCAACAAAAAAAAAACGGCTAATCCGACGAAGCCTCCCGTAAAGGCAATTTGTGACAAATTAAGTGAAATTGGGGGAGAGAGCCGTCCGTCCCGATCGATTTGCGAGTTTTTCCCAATGAAAATTCTCTGCTATATAAGTCTTTCACCCAAGACCGTCAATCAAAGTTGATATGAATAGGTAAATTTCTCAATTAACATAATAACTCACTTGTTTTTACAGTGAGATTGTTGAGTTAATGCGAGTTAATGTTTTGAGTGGGTACACCTCTATTAACAATATTTTTCAACACTATAAATTGATCAACGGCTACGCCAATGGGATTTTCATTCGATTATGTTAATGTGTCTCTAGTGCCTTTTGGAGACTCGTTTAAAGATTAATTCTCGAGATTGTTTGATCACGTAAATGCGATCTTTATCCGACACAGAAGCGGATATGCAAATATTTGATGTAGACATACTGAAAGGTCGCTTTTCCAACTAGAGAAATAGAAGGAAAAATCGGATACTCCTTCATATCTATAGTAGTAGAGTGCCAAACGCCTCGAAAAGCGCTTAGAAACGAAGTTGGTGGGAAATCGGAGGTAAAAAGCTGTGACATGTCTAGAAAGGTCACCTAACATCTCCTAAACAAGAATCCACTTGTCGTCAAAAAATCGTCCTGTGCGTTTGGGGGGTAGGGGGTGGTTTTGGAAAAAAAGTACGTTTTTTTTTTATTCGCGCAAAATATTCATCTACTCCAATCGTTTCACAGTGTGAAATTTTGATTCGATCTGATGTGTTGAAAAAATCATATAAATCTCTGAAATCCGACAATAACATTACGATATACGGGCAAATTAAATTTCAAACGGCTATAACTCGAAACATGAAAATTTTTGTTAAAATGGTTTTCAAATACATCGGATTATCTCAGAAACGGCTACGTATATCGAAAAAAATCCTTCAGTAATGTCGATGCGCTGAAGTTTCACAAAGCGAATGGTTTTTCCAAATCGAAATTCGGTTGATTAATAAGGGTGATATAGAGAAAAACATAATCGCATGCCGGCCGCACGGGCGAATGCGTTTAGCCGGTTTCGTACCCCGATACGCTCCGCGACACCCGCGGCCGTCCTGGTTTCCTTCAGTCTACTGGATGACACCCGAATCGTAATACACGTTATTGGTGAATTTCGAGACAATAATTGTTGGAGAATCTGTGTTTTGAGTTACAACTGAATATTTGATGGTAAGCCAGAAGTATAATATTTATTGCAAATTAATTATAAGTATGATTTAATTCAGACAAAGAATGGAATCCACTTCAAGTTCAGACAACGAGCTAGAATGCATTCTGAAATTCAACATTCCCTCTCAGCAAAATACAAATTTGTCTAAGAAATGTCCGGATGTTCCACTACCCCAACAATGGCACCATTTTATACATTCCATACACAATAAACAACAGCTGACAAATTTCATTTCATGCCAAATATCTGAAAATTCGAAAACTTATGCAGTTCAGTTCGTAACGAGTGGTGGATTTTCAGACCTCAAAGAATATAGGACGAATTTTCTATTAGACGAACCTCTCTTGATCTCTACCCATGGAGAAGCTGACACAAGAATACTCTTACATATTATATCAGCTAAAAAACAAGGATACGATAGATCCATCGTTGACTGTAGAGATACTGATGTATTGATATTACTAGCTCATTTTCATCACCACTTGACTTCGGAGGTTTGGGTGGTTCACGGAAATCAAAATAAGAGACGATTTGTAGCTGTCCATTCGATTACATTGATTGCAGGCCTTCTAAAAAATCTTCCAGCTCTCCATGGTATTACAGGTTGTGACACCACCAGTCAATTTACAGGACTGGGGAAAAAAACCTGCTGGAAAACGTATGACAAAAATTTTCATTTGTTGAATAATGTCGGCAGGGGAGATTTCAATGAAGTTCTTTTCGAAGATTTACAGCAATTCGTAATCAAGTTGTATACAAACATTGCAGATATAACAGATATTGATGTATTACGAGGATTGCAGGCTTCATACAAAACGATAGAAAAACTTCCACCAACTAAAGACAGCTTGAGACAGCACCTTCTCAGAGTGAATTACCAAGTTGCGGTATGGCTTAATAGTTTAAATCCACAACCTAAGTTATTATCTGTAATAGATAATGGATGGCACTTTGATAATGGTAAAATTTTACCTACTCTCCAAACTCTACCAGCTACTCCCACTGATTCCAAAATCTTGACATCTTGTAGCTGTAAACGAGGTAATAATTTTTGTATTACACACATCATCTGACTTGGTTTTGAATATCATATTTCTGTTTAGATTGCAGCCTGAACAAAAGGTGTTCTTGTAGAAAAGAGAGCATGACCTGCATCGGATCCTGCAAATGTCTGCTAGGAGAATCCAATTATTGTAAAAATAAGTTGAGTTCCGATGATAATAATAACTCGGAAGAACTAGAAGATCCGGAAGAAATCTCTGACAGTAAATGATATTTTTAACATTTGGTGTATAAGAAAAAATCATGAAAATCCAATGAAAATCACAATTTGACATCCTCTGAGGTTACATAAGAAATGGGTACCAACTTCGTTATTTTCAATGGAACAGCCTATATATATTTCGAAAAAGTTGAAGATCTTTTTTCCTGATTTCAAAAATACATTGATTATTGATATTTGGCTAAACCGTTTCCGAAATATTCGTATCTCTTGTTGTTTCTTCATGGCAATTGCGTTTTGGTAAAATCAAATTATAACTTATAAATGTAAAATGTTCATCCTCGAATATTTCGAAAACGGCTGAATCAAGTATCAAAAACTCATATATTTTTGAAATCATGAAAAAATGATCTTGAAAAAATATATAGGCTGTTCTATTGAAAATAACGAAGTTGGTACCCATTTCTTATATCAGCGATATTCATTTGTTTCATCTGGTAAAACCTTCTGGAGGTTCAGAACGAACCCTACAACTTTTGTATTTGAAGTTTATTTCTATCTTCAATGAGGAACCCTGTAGAAGCTGTTTAAATATACGAAATGACCCTGTACCATTCTCTCATTAGGACGGCCGCGGGTGTCGCGGAGCGTATCGGGGTACGAAACCGGCTAAACGCATTCGCCCGTGCGGCCGGCATGCGATTATGTTTTTCTCTATATCACCCTTATTAATTAACCGAATTTCGATTTGGAAAAACCATTCGCTTTGTGAAACTTCAGCGCATCGACTTTACTGAAGGATTTTTTTCGATATACGTAGCCGTTTCTGAGATAATCCGATGTATTTGAAAACCATTTTAACAAAATTTTTCATGTTTCGAGTTATAGCCGTTTGAAATTTAATTTGCCCGTATATCGTAATGTTATTGTCGGATTTCAGAGATTTATATGATTTTTTCAACACATCAGATCGAATCAAAATTTCACACTGTGAAACGATTGGAGTAGATGAATATTTTGCGCGAATAAAAAAAAACGTACTTTTTTTCCAAAACCACCCCCTACCCCCCAAACGCACAGGACGATTTTTTGACGACAAGTGGATTCTTGTTTAGGAGATGTTAGGTGACCTTTCTAGACATGTCACAGCTTTTTACCTTCGATTTCCCACGGGATGAACGATAGGATTCGACTGGCACTCTACTATAGGTAGGTATAATCAAGTAATGTGTTCGTATTCGAAGATTTGAGTGATATTGAAGGCTATGACAATTTGTATCATGTTTCATCAACTATTCAGTTCCCAGAGACGTTTTTCTTTGACATTAGTAAGTGCTAATGCTACACGTTAATTCATGAAGAAAAAAGTGTTCAGGCTGATCCCGAAGTGGTTACATAGCACCTACCTATTTTATATCATTGAAACTATCTCCGATAGTATCAGAAGATAATAAAAAGTTATACTTGAAAAGGGATACTGCTTGTAGCTTCCGAGTATCAGGTGCCATGTCGAATGAAATCAAACAAAAATATCTCACCACCAATCTCACCATCCGCTTCACTTTTACAGTTTGCGCCACCAATTTCAGCACTTTCTTCAAGTCATGATTACGGATGTTCCTATGGAGAAATAAAAATGTACCTACCTACCTACCTACCTACCTACCTACCTACCTACCTAACGGTCTAAAACCGTGTTTGACCTGAGCTGCTTTGATTTAATTTCATTATACATTTATTATTTTTTTTTACGATGCAGAACTAGAGTTGCTTTCTTTGTCTCTTTCAATCCTTTGGGTAGGTTTTAGGTAGACAAACCTTCTTACCCAAGTAGGTATGAATGCCTTTCTATTATTATGGGTCTGGGACTGGGAAAAAAAGTTGCATTGTTACCAATCATTAATTTTTACCAAGGCGCCAAACCCAAAAACCAATGAAATGGGCGTACCGATTAATCAAATAAAGTATCATACAGCCGATACGAAATAAAACTTTAAACAATCAGTCAATCACAGAACACAACAAAAAACACATCACAAACCTTAACACACAGATTACCCCAATTCGAACCCGATCGAATAGAAAAAGAAAAAAAATCGGCTACGTCCGTAGTATTTGCACGATTTCGGGTATTCCATGACTCAAAAGCCTCAGAAAACCGAACGGAGCGATAGAGCGGAATGGAGAGGAATAGAGCCAGAGCCGATTTCGACCGTTAGCAACGCTCAGCAACGAGTGCACAGGAGAGAACAGAGAAGCAGGCTGTGGCATAAAGCGATCAGACTAGGATTGCATTGTTGCCACATATGTCTTTGCAGTGTGAAATTATGAATTTCCTTTGTTAATTTTGTGACATCTGGCACCAGCTTCACTAGGTCTGACTATGATCATTACGAAAACAGTAGAACAGACTGTCCTAAATCAACAGAAATAAGCTGTCACCGATTTTTCTAAACCAACCTCATTTTTCACCAGTCCCCGAATTTTTATTCATATGAGTTTGAAACTTGTTCACATTTTCATTGTTTTTCAGTTTCTGATTTCACAAAAATAACTTCTAGAAACCACCTTAAAATTTCCATAATCTTGTATCTCGAGAAAATAGAAGGAAGCATTGTATCATTATACATAATGAACCTGATATATTTATTGCACTCGATCATGTTGCTAATGACGTGTATTGAAAATGAATGAGAAAATCTATAGTGATTTCGTAAAAACTACACACTGTCCAATATAATTTACCTCGGATGATGGTTTCTGCGAAACGAAACGTCGTACGGAAAATCTATCAACGCTGTTTGCTTAGAACTTAAAAATAACGTCATAAAAAAATTAAAACGAAATCGGTAAATTTCGGATATTTAGACATATATCCGGAAATCCTCGGAATTTTAAAAAATTCGAAACGACATATTGTCAGGCTTGAAAATGCGCAACTTTTTTCTAATTCAACCATCTTCGTATTTTGGTTTCCGAGATCACAATGAGAGACATCCTTATTTTGGACACAGTGTATATCTCCTGCAAATTTGATCCCAAGGACTACTAATCAACAACGCACCCAAAGACAATTGAATTCCTGGTTCAAACCTAATTCTAAATGTCACTGGGTCACCGTTAGGGTTTACCTCAGATCTACGTAAAAATTGAAACAACGGCAACAACACCAACAACCGGCAGCTGGTATTGATTGAAGGGTTGGCGTGGCGCGCCTGCTTGACTCCACACGCGATCGCGAAGGCGACGTTGCCACGTAGCGAAAGTTGCGGGAGATCCTGGAGAAAGGGCTAATAATTCTACATGATCAATCAAATAATGAATAGTGAAAAATCAAAGTTAGATGAGGTAATGATTCTGAATAGAGCTCTGAAAATGTCCGAAAGAGGTTTTGCTATACTAAATGATATTTTTTTGTTTCGAATTGGCGACTGCTTATCTTGAATTTTCGTTCAACAAGACTAAGATATGTGTTGAAAATAAGGAGCAAAATGTAATTTGATTCCGTGTGAAATATCAAGAATTCTTAAAAAAACTCTGACAACGTTGCACATACGTTACGACGGTATTTGTTTGCCTCTCACCTGCTTTCTCGCTCTTTTGCTTCACCTGTCGATGTTGCCAGGTGGTCGGAGTTTTTTATTGCTCGTGGATAAAAGGAAAATAGGAGGAATTGGTTATTTCTAGTGACACATGGTCACGCTCGAGCTAACAAAAAACTGTATTTCTGGAAACGAGCAACGGTTTTTCATGATGTGGCCAAGAAATTGGATCCCACCTACATACAATCTGTTGCTTCGATGTTTGATGAAATGTATCCGTCACAAAGGAGTTTTTTTAGCAACCGTCATATTCGTTATATAAACTACGCAACACTAATTACGTCGCACCCCGAAATTTTGCCCATGTTGAAATTTGAATAACTTTTCTCTGCTTTAAACAATTTGAATTCTGTTTGCACTGTTCGCTAGCTCAGTTCTTCAGCTATAATCTCGTACTTCTTCGATACATAAGGTTATTTCCATAAAATTGCTACAGGATGTTTTTTGGAACTGTGCAAAATTTCGAAATTTTCAAAAGGATCCCAAATGAAGAAAAACAGTTTTTCTTCAACTTTAACAGCAGAGGCATGAATATTATCTCATTACCTTAGGCTATTTCCAAAATTGTCTTCTTATCACTTTTCTTTACAGAGTGAACTCAAAAAATCATTTTTTTGGTTTTGCAGTCATAACTTTTTTCTTCTTCAACCGATTTTCAAAATCTCAGGATCATTTTGAAGCTGAAACGTTAGATGAATAGACATGAAGATTAGAATTGACTAAAAATAAATATTAAAGATCAAGGGTTTCTGCAAAAGTGACCCAAATCTAAATCCCCCTCGAAATCCCGATTAAAAACGGAAATATCCAAAACGTTGTTTGATCGAAACGAAAATATCACAAACAAAAATACTGATAAAAAAATTTTCACTACCTCCCCCCCAAAATTTTTTTTGCGGGTAAAATTTTTGCTGGTCAAACGGTTAGATATATCGGTAAACATATTTCACCTGACCCCCACATCGGTATCGGATATTAAAAAAAAAAATTCTTTCGCCCCCCTTGCCCCCTTGCCCCCTTGGGGTACTTTGGGTACGAATGAAGGGGAAGGAGATTTTTGTGATTCTTTTACGTATAATTTTCGTGAGTTTCGTACAAAACTACTAAGAATCGCCCAAACTTGAGTTCTCCAAGTATCATAGTTTGATGTACAGGGCGAAAAAAAGTTATTTTCCAGAATCGAGACAAGCGGTACCCATAGCTGTGTTCAGCGGAAAAAGTTGATCAAATATATAAAAAAAATTGTTTCATAGGCGTACGCATAACATTTTTTTTGGGGTCTAAAAAATTAAATTCTTTGAAAAAAATCCAAAACATGATGGAAGACTTTTTATAGGGGGTGAGAAGGTTACCCTGAATATTCAGATTTTTTTTTTAATTTTGAATTTTTTTATGAAGTCTTATGTCTTCAGAAAAGAAAGACCGACGAATAGTTTTTTCTGTCCTGGTCTTTATTTTCACGAGAACGTAATTTTCAACCTGTCTTGCCAGTCACTCATTATGATTTTTGTTACGTTGGTTACGGACCATGCATTTTTTTGGGCTAATTTTTTTTCTAGAACATGGCGTTTCATTTCGGTTTTCTCACGCACAAATTTTGACTACTGAAAGAAAAAAGACCTGGATGTGTCCAGAATGGAAGATCCTTCCGAAAACACGTTGACTTTCATTTAATTTTCCTCCCAGTCGGGATTTACAGAGTGTTTCAGATTTGGGGCACCTTTGAGGAATCCCTCGATTCTAAATGTTGATCTTGAGTTAATTCTGATCTTCAAATCTTTTCATATGAAGTTTCAGCTTCAAAATGAGCCTGAGATTTTGAAAATCGGTTGAAGAGGAAAAAAGTTATGACTGCAAAACCAAAAAATTGATTTTTTGAGATCACTCTGTACAGAAAAGTGATAAGAAGACAATTTTGGAAATGGCCGAAGGTAATGAGATAATCTTCGTGCCTCTGCTGATAAAATTGAAAAAACACTGTTTTTCTTCATTTGGGATCCTTTTGAAAATTTCGAAATTTTGCACAGTTCCAAAAAACATCCTGTAGCAATTTTATGGAAATAACCTTATGTATCGAAGAAGTACGAGATTATAGATGAAGGACTGAGCTAGCGAACAGTGCAAACAGAATTCAAATTGTTCAAAGAAGAAAAAATTCATTCAAATTTAAACAGGGGCAAAATTTCGGGGTGCGACGTAATTAGTGTTGCGTAGTTTAAATATGAAAAAATAAAGTTGACACTGTAGGTCGATTTTTGTGTGTTCTTTGTGCTACCTGTACTATTGATGATTCTGACTTTTAGGATTGTATTACGCCGTTTTTCAGTAATAACGATTTAAGCCGATTCGTATTTCATCAAGAATGATGAAAACGGTCAGACAGTTTTTGGTATTTTGATGAGACCCCTGGAGAACAAAGAATACAAGCCAATAGAAGCCAGTTCAATGAGCTGTATAAGCTTTTCTTGGGGTTGTTGGATTATTCAATCTATTCAGGCTTCGTTTTATGTATCTTTAGCTTTATTATAATGTACCTATTGTGAGACATCTAAACTAGCTACAGTGCTTGATATGCTTTTTCAGGGATGTTTTTATATAATTCACTTGGATAATTTCGAGGATTATTTGTGTCGAAACTATATTCATTATTGGACAAAACGGCTTACATGTCCCCATCTAAACTTTTTATTTCCTTCAATTGATATTTAATTCAAAACGAACAATCTAAGTATCCAAGGAAATTCTTCTGAATTATTTATCCCGTATATTTTGAAAACGTGTCGTCATATATCCGATTTAGAAACATCCTTTCAGTGTGTTTCACCCGAGTGGTAAAACATAAAAAATAAATTGACTTTCTCCCTTAAGTCATCAGGAAAAATTTTCAGCACTGGATTATTCAATCTATTCAGGCTTCGTTTTATGTATCTTTAGCTTTATTATAATGTACCTATTGTGAGACATCTAAACTAGCTACAGTGCTTGATATGCTTTTTCAGGGATGTTTTTATATAATTCACTTGGATAATTTCGAGGATTATTTGTGTCGAAACTATATTCATTATTGGACAAAACGGCTTACATGTCCCCATCTAAACTTTTTATTTCCTTCAATTGATATTTAATTCAAAACGAACAATCTAAGTATCCAAGGAAATTCTTCTGAATTATTTATCCCGTATATTTTGAAAACGTGTCGTCATATATCCGATTTAGAAACATCCTTTCAGTGTGTTTCACCCGAGTGGTAAAACATAAAAAATAAATTGACTTTCTCCCTTAAGTCATCAGGAAAAATTTTCAGCACTGTGTCATGTCAACGCAATATTTATTAGTCGTCTTCTTACCCTACATCACGTGATGTCCCTAGTGGTTTCACACAGCAAAAATAAGCGAAATACTTCTTCTCCCGTATTATAATACCCGTGACAAATTTTACTTCTCGCTTGTGCTTGAATTGATGTCAACTGATATTTGTGACGACAGCAATAACATGTAAGCGATTTGATTAGTCCGAACATTAACTTTTCAAATTTCAGCATGATCAGGAACTGGTTGGCATATGACACTTCATTAGAATCACGTGGTGCACAAACTGCTAAGTGTATTTTCATTGGTGATTTTAAGTACTTTCTCCTATTCAAATTGCGTTGGTTATTTTATACTTTACAGTAAAGAATTAGAGGAGATATATGACAGATGAAGAGTATAGACTTGTGTTTTGCTATTTTTCTTGCACAAAACCTTTTATCGAGATATTCGATTCATGTTGTTTTCGGTGTCTCACCCTGTATAAGTAAAAATCCATCAAAGTTGAAGTACCTTTCAATAATAGGGGGAGAATCAAATAAGGAATTTCATATCGTATAAAACTTCGGCTGACTTCGTACTTAGACCGGTCTTCAATAGATGACATCATAAAATTTTTATATCGCCACTTCAAACTTGGGGACCAACTTTCCAGAGTTGAAATTGAGTGGTATCTGATGAAGCCCTTCATTGAAAAAAATATACTGATTCATATTCGTCACTTGACTTTGAATTTGAATTAAACCAATTTTCAAGCTATAGCCTTTAGGTATTTCTCAACTAGATCATCAGATAGGTTTCAGTTCAATAAGCAGTAAACTATATTGATTCAGAATCAGTGTTTTATTCTCGTAATATAAAGGTTAGTAAGCGCTGGATTTTTTGACATAAAATAAACAGCCGATGAAAGTTAGAAGAGGTAAATTAATTTCTGGTAATTTTAATTGTGTTCTCAACTCTAGACGTTTGAATCAAACCTATAAGCCAATTCGTTTGTTTCACATCTAATTATGGCAATAGTACCTAAACATCAAAGCAGGTTCAACAAACTAATTACACACATGAGTTCGTTGTTCAAGACCTGAGCAAGCAATATACAGCTACGTCATAAATTTGTGTAAAACTCGGTTCGTTTCTGCATGTCAGGCAATTGAAAATCCTTTGGACTGCAGTGAAACCAAAAATCTCAGGGCGCTCTATTGGGGTTATTGAGGCTGGTTTTGGGAAAATGATGGACACGGATATTTCTCTGCAGTTTATCATATACTTCCACCGTGCGAGACTCAGATGTTTACATCTACAACTATCGAATGACCAGGCCCAAAAACAATGAGTTATCGTTTTCGTGAATTCCCGAAGGTTCTTTCTATAATTGCAAATGTGAATCGCTATCCGAAATAGTTTTCAGAAAGAGTCAAGACCCGTACCTAGGAATGCGAATGTTTGGCCACTTCACGTTTTTGTATCTCCGTACACAAAAAACATACCGGATGACCCTCACAATACTTGGCGTACATATTATAATCATTGTAGCGGACAAAGGCTGCTACTGGGTGTTTTGTCACATCTGCCCCCCCTACGGCTTCTGTGGAAGTATCAATCACTGAACAGAAACGGGTGAAATATAGGATTTTAGATGACTAGCATGAAAAACTCCTCTCTCTTTGTTAGTCTCAATATATTGCAGAACGTAAGTGGCCTCCCGAATTTGCTTTTTTATCTTGTAAGGGCCTTCAAAAAGAAGAAGAAACTTTTTTGTTTCAGCCTTCAATGCTGAAGAAGCGTTGTTGGCCCTCAGTAAAACAAGATCTCCTGGAGCAAAATTATAGTAAGGTTTACCAGGGTGCATTATAGCCCTACGAGCTGCTTTTCCTCGCAGAGTCGCTTCTGCTAATATTATTTTTCTATCTACCGAAAGGGCAGAATTGTGGATCTCACAAGGGTGATCCATAGATTCCGGAAGAAGTCGCACTGGCGGCAACCCCAATTGCAACTCATTAGGAGAGAATCCAGTGGATTCATGAACTATGGAGTTCATGTATTCTGCAAACCGGGACACTTCCCAGGCCCACTTGGAATGTTGTTCGCTGCAATAGGTTCGGAACAGCCGACCTAACTCACGCATAATGCGCTCAGACGGGTTCCCACAAGGGTGTCGAACAGAACTATATACCAACCTAATGCCGGCCTCTTCCATAGTGGTCTGCCACTGCTTAGAAGTGAATTGAGTACCTCGGTCATGAAGCACACGTTGGACGGACCCATATTTTGGAAAATATTCCTTGAACAAGCGGTTCAAAATGGATTTAGAAGTCGCTCTCTTGAGGGGGTATAATGATACAAATTTGGTAAATAGATTGTAGACCACCAATAGATAACACGCCCCTCCTCGGCTACGGATTAGGGGACCATAGATATCCATAGCGATAATATCCGACTTACCCGAAGGAATTATCTGCATTTGCGCTGGTTTGGGAAGCACTGAACATTTAGCTTTTTGGCAGACATCACAGCCTGAAATGAATTTTTTAATCTGCCGATGCATATTCGGCCACCAGAGTTCGTTTCGCATAGCCACCCAAGTTTTATAACTTCCATAATGTCCGAGAGTGACATGATAATTTTCTATGAACAAGGATATCAGGTGTTTGGGAACGCAGAGAAGAACACTATTCTCATCCGACCCATGCTTATATAGGATATTACGATGCACAACAAACATTCCTCGCAATTTTTTGTCGTCAGGTAAGTTTCGGATTATGTTTTTCAACTTATCATCTTGAGCTTGATGCTCGCTGATACTTTTCAAAATCTCGCTGAAAGAATCGGTAAATTTCAGGAAAATAGCAATCGTGAAACATTTATCCGATGGCGCAGGAAAACGAACACAAGCGTACCTAGACAGCGCATCAGCCTCCACATTTTTGAATCCTGGAACAAATTCAACCTGAAATACAAATTCTTGCAGAGCTAGAGCCCACCGAGTAACCCTTGGTGTCAACAGCCGGCAGGTATTAATGTAAACGATAGCTTTACAATCAGTGTGCAAAACTATGGAATTTCCTAATAAATAGGTTCTCCAACGTTGAAAAGCCCAAAGTGCTGCTAGCACTTCTTTCTCAAAAGCACTGTATCGTCTCTCTCTATCCAGCAACAAACGAGATGCATATGCTACCACATGACGAGTGTCTCGCACCACCTGAAAGAGAATAGCCGCAATACCAACATCACTAGCATCCGATTGTACATGCCACGATAGAGAAGGATCTGGATGGTACAGCAGGACCTCTTTCTGAATTTCTTTTTTGATAGCCTGAAACGAATCCTCCTGAAGACGTCCCCAGTTCCAGACTACTTTCTTTTTAAGAAGTTGCGTCAGTGGAGCAGCCATTTCCGCAAACCTATAAGCGAAAATCCTGTCGTATTGACAAAGTCCCAGGAATTTTTGCAGTTGCTTGATGTTACGAGGGGTGAGGTAATCTACAATCGCCTGGACACGCTGCGGGTCTGGGCGCACGCCACTGGTACTAATAATATAGCCCAAATAAGGCATCTCCTTCCTGAAAAAATTACATTTCGACAACTTAAGCGTAAACCCTGCATCCTTCAATCGTTGAAAAACCCTCTGCAGATGACCAAAATGTTCTTCTATTGATGGACTCATAACCAGAATGTCGTCGATGTAAGTGACTACAAAATCTTTGAATGCACTACCAAAAATCAAATCAAGACACCGAGAAAAAGAACTTACGGCACTAGCCAGCCCGAAAGGTAGACGAGAAAAAGTGTAGGTCTTAGTTCCCACCATAAAGCCGGTATATTGTTGATCTTCCTCCTTAATCGGTATTTGCCAATACCCGTGACTGAGGTCGAGAGAACTAAGCACCATTTTCCCTGACATCATTTTAATAATTTCATCAATTGGACGAGGCAACTCAAAATCAGGTTCCATTACGGAGTTCAATTTTCGGGCATCAAGGCAAACCCTGACACTGCCATCTTTTTTCAAAGTGGTCATAATCGGCGAAACGAATTTGGTAGAACAGCGTTTGATAATTCCCCACGATTCCATTTGATCAATAGCTTTATGCACGGCTTCCCTATGCGCTACAGGAATGGGATAGGGTTTTACAAAAAATCCAGAAGTATCTTTCATTTTAATACTGTGTACGTACTCTTTCGTAAGTCCCGGTATATCCGAAAAGATCCCGGAAAAGGATTTTAATAGCATATCTAACTTTACTTTTTCCTTTTTAGATAACATAACCTCAGTTACGGTCTGAGTGTCCACAGCATGGCCCTCGTTCATTGATTCACAAGATAATTTATTTAAACATTTACTAGACATTATACTAATTTTCAAAGAATCCTTATCAGAAAAATCATGAGTAAAGTTATCTAACTCTGGCACTACCATATTCTCTGAATTGAGACAAAAACATAAATTCCTATCGGCTAAATTTATCTGTACCCGGAAAAATCGCAAAAAATCACAACCTAGCAATACAGGGTAGGACAAGCCTGAGATAATTAAAAATTCTTGGGAGAATTCCGAATTTCCTAATTTGAACACCAACTGCGCTTGTAGCGACACATTTTTGAATTTCGTTTTGAAGGCCCCGACAACACGAACACCAGGTACTTTAAAATGAGGAATAATATTATGAAAATCATTTAACTGCGACCAGGTATCTTCCGACAGTGCACACACAGTACTACCGGTGTCTACTAACCCTGGAAATTTGTATCCATATAAATTTATTAAAACCAGCGGTGATCTACTATCAGAAAATACATGATCAAAATCGCATTCCTCTAAAAGATCGTTAAGGGGATTATTCGAAATATTATTGGTAGCTCGTGTTAAAACCGCCTCCACATCCGAGCCTATATGTGGGAGACTTCCTCGTTTTCCGAAAAAGTTTCATTGATATCCAAACTAGAAATATTTTCTTTATTTTTATGGTCAAAACCTTTTTGCTGAAAAAAAGTTCTATTTCCACGGTTATCTCCGCGGTTCAGATTTGTATCTTTAGGAACTGGAACAATTTTTGCATTTCTGGGAACATTTTTGAAATATTCGTCTGCCTGACGTAATCTGGCTACTGCTTGTGGCAAAGTGGTCGCCCCTAGCAATGAACCAGCCACATTGGGAGGGAAATGGGGAGCTAGGATTTCAATCAGCTCCACAGGAGTATAAGGGGGTTGCAGATGTTTGGCTACGGACACCCAGTAGTTAAAATGGTCTACAAATAAACCCCCCGTATAAGTTGCGCTTTCAAATTGCAGTTTTCGTTTATTTTGAATTCTCGAATGCCAAAAATTTTCCACAAAAACTTTTTTAAAATTTTCATAAGTATCACAAGAGTCTGAAAAAGCATTCCACCATAATTTAGCCGAATTCTTAAAACATCCATTTAGTAGGACTTTTACTTTACTAAACGGAGTTCTTTCTAGGTCTAAACCTCTTTCTAAAAACTGAAGAAAATCAAGTGGTTGTATATTATCATTTTGATCTCCAAAAGATGGCAGAATTTTACTAAAATCCATAAGAGAAAAAGTATCACCCCTATTAGCTGGGTATTGATGGCTAACGTCATGAAATGTATTTGCACCTGGTCTTACAGGGTGATTAGACAAATTAGGAAAATTATTAACATCTTGGTTTGAATTGGAAAAGCTATTATTCGACATATTATTCGCAGCTTGCATTTGCATGACAGTTGAGACAACTTGGGCAATCAAATGTGTTAGATCTTCATTTTGGGGGATGAAAGATCTTGTTGAAAATCCCTCTGGGGGCTCTGGACGCGTAGGCATATTTCCCATATCAGCAGTGGCTCCAATATCGGAATCTTGGTCAAGATTTCGTCCCTCCGAATGAATACCGGGTTCAACAACAGTCGGAAAACCGTGACTTTCCTGCATGGTCGGAAAATGCTGACTTTCTTGCGTGAATGAAACGTGGCTAGCACTATCCCTAATTAGACTACCATTTAGCATTGCATCAGTGAGGGGTGTACGATTTCGTGAAGACGAAACCTTGGGCACTGCACCCTTTGATCTATCTTCGACTACGTGAATGGGAGGTGGAACGTTTCCGACACCAAAAATATTAATTGGAGAGGGCCTACCTTGTGTGTCTGCATGTTCTCGAGCATGCGATGTACTTTTGTCATTTTCAACCATACCCTCATTATTCATTCTCAAGTAATCCATGGGTTTTTTCGGCCTCAAGTTATACTCTCCAGGGGTTCTTTCCATCTTCCACTTAGGTTTTCGTGTCCTCCAAGGAGAAACCAGCCCCGCGTGATGGGCGTCACGTTGCAGTGAAACCAAAAATCTCAGGGCGCTCTATTGGGGTTATTGAGGCTGGTTTTGGGAAAATGATGGACACGGATATTTCTCTGCAGTTTATCATATACTTCCACCGTGCGAGACTCAGATGTTTACATCTACAACTATCGAATGACCAGGCCCAAAAACAATGAGTTATCGTTTTCGTGAATTCCCGAAGGTTCTTTCTATAATTGCAAATGTGAATCGCTATCCGAAATAGTTTTCAGAAAGAGTCAAGACCCGTACCTAGGAATGCGAATGTTTGGCCACTTCACGTTTTTGTATCTCCGTACACAAAAAACATACCGGATGACCCTCACAATACTTGGCGTACATATTATAATCATTGTAGCGGACAAAGGCTGCTACTGGGTGTTTTGTCACAGGACTCATATTATATGACGGGACATAAAAAAAAAGTTTGTTGTGGTGCCAAAAAATGGGTCAAATTGACAAGATATTGAAACATTTTATTGATAAAATGGGTACCAATTTTGAACCAGATTGAAAAAAAAAAAAATTTTATTCCTTCAAACATTTTCTCGTTTTATCTGAAAACAGCTTTAATATCCTAAATCACCTAAGTTTGGGTCAAAACTAATCGAATATTTGTAGAATAGACACTTTGCTACAGATTAATTATGAAAACACGATTTAGTCTTGTCACTAGGTGCAGTCATGTCCTGAATATAATGCACATTTAAGCTTATTCATCAATCTCAGCATGAAGTAAAAAAAATTGAAGCTAAATCTAATATTTTTAGGATCACATAAAACTTTTTTATAAATTCCAGTGAGATCTGAGGTCACGTGATATAAGAAGGCAACAGATTTTTCAATTGTTCGGACATGCAGAAACAAACCACCATCAAAGTTTTTCAAAAATTCCAAAAACACTCTTCTTGGCATGTGTGAGTCAGATTAAGTTGGCTGATTAAGTTGGCTACACATGGGTAACTCTTCTATTAGTAATTTTACGAAAAAAGTTGTTCCTCATAAAAAGTTCTGCAACCTAAGATGCAATCATCAGATATCAAATTCTATCAATCTCATACGAGGTATGTGAAAAAATATGGATGTTACTCAAGAGGACAGTAACTTTATATTTCGCAATATTGCAAATTTTTAATGTGAAAAGTTGTTCAAATATGCAGTTGCATTGATTTATAGTTTTTTTTTATCTCTCGAAACATCTACAATACCAACGAAAATTCAACCAAATGTAACATGTTTTCTGAGATGCTTTGACAAGAAACGTCATACAGTAATTATGGAACCGAAAGGTCAACATGTTCGTAATAAATATAAACGATAAATGTTCGGTATTGATAATTTGAGAAAAATTTAGAAGGATGTAATTGCATATCAAAATATTGCTTTCAATTCCGAACAACTTTACACAATAACAATTTTCGAAGTAAAATTCATATGTTTTGACATAACTCGTATAAGATTGATATAATTTGGATATTGGATTTTTTTAGACCATATAGGTAGAACTGTTTATGAAAAATGACTGACTTTTTTCGTCATCCAACTTTATAACATACACTGCAGGTATTCACACTCTGCAACGAGCGACACTTGATGAAAAAAAATCAGGAAAACCCCTCCTTCCCAATTCGCCACCACAGTTGCGGCACACCCTGTATAAAACCGGACGTGAACTCACATCGGAAAAATAATCCCGATCACATTTCCATCGATCGTTCGACGACCCACGAAGTAGAAGACAGATCGTCACGACGTTTCGGGGTCAACAAGCCCTCTCTCACCTCCGATTTCCCCCCAACCCCTACCCCCCACCACCCCCTCACTGGCGGTGCCAAGCCGCGTCACATGTTGGCACACCTAAGGGCGGTCACATCGATTTTCAGTGGGGGGCACTGTGGAGACCATCTCTGAATTTTTTTTCTCGTTCTGGCATTTGGAAGGGTGTCTATTTTTCGGGTGATTCTATGGGGATCTCGCTAGTTTTTATAAGGGCAAAATTGCACATTTCCGTGTTGAATAAGTATCTGAATTATCTTCGATTGCAAAAAACGAAAATTTCTGATCTATGTTACGATGAACTACCAAGACATTATTCAAACACTATTACAATCCAAAATGGCATACATTGGACATCAGCCATGTTTTAAATTATTAACAAAACTATGTCATATTCGAATTCTAGATGAAAAATGTATTGGTTTATACAGTGAGTAACAGCGAAATGGAATGAATTCGTTAATAAATAAACGGTGGCGTTTTAGGAAAAACGCTCGGACACGTCGATTTGTATCTTTAGTTGCGCTTTTTTTTTCAAAAAAAAAAAAAACTTTCTATACAGGGTGTGTCATGCCACAGTGGCCAATATCAACTTTCTTATTTTAAATGCAACACCCTGTATTTTATTTCATTTTTAGATTCTTCATGAAGAGCTGATTTCGTCGATCTATCATACTTGGGGTATAGCGCGAAATATTACAGACATATAGGGTGTGAAAAATCGAGATTTTTCAACTTTAGGAATTTTTTATGTCGAAACTAATCATTTCTGCTCAAAACGGTTTACATGTACCTATCTTAACTTTTCATTTACTATCTACTGACATTTAATAGAAACAAATAGAAGGTGATGCAAATCTCAAAATTTTGAACCACCCGTATTTGTTTCAATTAAATATCAATCGATAGTAATTGGAAAGTTGAGATAGGGACATGTAAGCCGTTTTGAGCAAGAATGGATAGTTTCGGCACAAAAAATTTCTAAATTTGAAAAATCTCGATTTTTCACACCCTATATCCCTGTAATCTTACGCGCTATACCCCAAGTATGATAGATCGACGAAATCAGCTCTTCAGGAAGAATCTGAAAATGAAATAAAATACAGGGTGTTGCATTTAAAATAAGAAAGTTGATATTGGCCACTGTGGCATGACACACATAAAAAGTTTTTTTGAATAAAAAGCGCAACTAAAGATACAAATCGACGTGTCCGAGCGTTTTTCCTAAAACGCCACCGTTTATTTATTAACATTTGGCTGGTACACACTGTATAGTACGATTATGATAATCAGAAATTTACATTTTTTGCGATATTTTCGAAACTATTGAATATCCAGTTATCTCTTTAGTCTATTTTAACGCAAGCTTGCCCAAATTTAACGCGAGACCCCCCCATAGTGAGGATAAATATAAAGAAAGGGTGTTTAATTGGTGATCCGAAAGATTCCAACTGTAGAATCATAATTCGATAATCGATATTTAACCAAATCACTGATACAGTTACCGACAGAAAATACCATACCATATTATGGAAAAAAAATGTATTGATAAATTTCGAAAAATATCGATACGTGCAATCGCTTCAGCATAAAAAAACCCAAAACACTGTAGAGTGCTTTCGTCTCAAAACACACTTATTTGAAAATATATCAATGAACGTCAATCGACAAAGTTGTTCAGAAGGGCATTTAATAGATATTTACAAGTTTTGAAAGAATTTGAAATAAAAAAAGAAGTTTTCGCCTTAAAAAATTTCAATTTGCAAAAATACATTTCTATCAAAGAAACTCATCTGTAAAGCAAACAGCAATATTTTGAATACTATTTTGTAAACATTCGAGAGCTATTTCTATTTTATTCTGCTGCTTCATAAGTTCTATTTATTTTTTTTAATTCATTCGAAATTCGAATTGAAATTGGGTAGATACAAGGATTTTCATAAATAACGATATCGAGATAATGACCTGTTATAAAGCAACTGAACACATGGCAGATACACAGATTTAAAATATCAATTGCTTGAGAATTTTTACAAAATATTGTTGGCTTCACTGATGAGTTTTTTTGTCAAAAATGTATCTTTTCAGATAAATGATTTTTTTAAGACTAAAAGATGATTTTTATTCTTGATCTCAGGTTTTTGTATTGTATATATCCATAAAATGTCGTTTTGAACAACATTTCCGAAAAACATTATTCGATATTCTTCAGATAAGTGTGTTTCGAGGTAAATGAAATGTGATACCTTACTGAGATACAGGTTTTGTTCATAGATTTAAATATGAGTTTCCCCACTGCTACAAAACTTCTTGACATTTGAAGTATGCTGATAGCCATTTAAAAACATTTTCGAGTGTTTATTATATCCAGAGAGAAGTGTAGAAAAGTGATGTGACGTGTTGATGAAATTGTGAAACTTCTTTGTTTGTTCCGTTGAAAACAAGTTCAGAATACGATTTTTGATGAGAAGTTTCATGATGCATTTACATTTTTTCAACTATAGGCTGATTCAAAGTTAGGTCTTGCGTAAGGAAATGAAAAATTGAAGAAAAATATTCATGTTCTGCTTAGGCTACGGCCTAATCAACGTCTGATTTTCAAGATTGTTTTAATATTTTTCTCCATGGTGTCTATTTTACATAGCATATTCAGCAAATAGAGGGTTTTCATCAACCCTGACCATCCAAATCTGACTTTGTCAACAAAATCAAGTTATTCCTCGACAATAAACATTTCAACCAATCAATCACGAGGGGATAGTTTGTGGAGAGGCATCGCTTGGAGCTTCTTTTTTGACCACCCCTGACCCCAAGTTGGGGCGGAAAAAGAGACAGATGTATGGATGATGTCATCGGGAAATTCAGTTTCGCGATATCGGCTCTCGAAGTGGTTGTCGACACGCCATTTTTATTTATGCGGAGCCATCCGGATTACGTTACGAAGACGAATCGGTTCCAGAGATCGATTGTGGGTGAATGAGGGTTGGGGTCTTGCAGAGACATTTGTCGTAAAAAAATGGAAAAGCCATAAATTGGACAAAAATTCTGTCGTTCAAATAATATCATATTTCCACGAATGGAGGAATGAACTTCGAAAATTGTAATCTTACCAAAGAAAAAGTTGATGATTTGTTTCGAAAAAGAGAAGGAATTTTCGATAATCATCAATAACACAAGTTGTATTCAATCAGATTATTTCATGAATAAAATCAAAGCCATTTTGCTGATTTCCTATTTATTGTTAATGTAAATATTAAACGTACAGTTTATGGAATTGGTTATTTTGATTATGCATTGTAGTTCGACACAAGAAGATTCGTTATGCAACCAACAATACACTTATGCCATTGTATGATGTATGCACTAGGTACTACTGAGCTAAATTCATTATGATTGTTGTCACAATTTGTGTGGTTAGGTTACATTAGATTAATTCTTGCTGAAATTGTCCAAAATTTGTGAAAAATGAAGTGGATACATATTAATAGTGTGTGTTTATCATGGTTCAGACGAAAATTTGGTGTAGTGGCATTCATTTATTTACCAGGAAATCGGAAAATACTATGACAGATTGCAACTAGTAAGTCGTTGTTAAATTAAATTACCCTACAGCCTACGAATCAGAAAGCGAAATACAGAAACGAAAACACAGCAAGGTATCCAATAGCCAATCAGGAGCCGAAATACAAAATCGAAAACATGGTGTTATTGCTTATCAACACAATCATTTCAACCAATCAAAAACGTGTATTTTAGCATCAATGAAATAATCGAGTAAATAAGACATACTAGTGGGGACAGTTAGGTGACTAAATCTTCAAGTCTCCAGGACTTTTGGAATGTACGATCCTTTTTACATCAATGAATAGAGAAATATTCAGCGAATATTTCTCGATAGCTTTGAAGATTTGAATATTATCAAACGAATACCAATAGGTTCATATAGTAAATTTTGACATATCATTCTTTGATAATTATTCCAAATCCCAGTTTTGAATGCTCGTGAGTAAGAATATGACAATGTTTATGTGGTTATGTAGAAAGCATTCAGAAATCAGACGAGATGGGTATAGAAAAACTATATTCTCTAATGAAAGTCTCAGCTTCTCAAATGATAATACAGGATTGTGCGATATTCATCTAATATGTCAAATGATCGCAGGTTTATACATAAATCCCGATAATACAAAGAAGAAAATTCCTTGTTCATCACTGAATTATATACAAGTACGATTTCTCATCGTTTAATTCACGAAGTATGGTTGAATAAACTCTTTGTTGAAACGCACAACATTGAAATCCAGTTGAAATTTTCAACTATCGTCTAATACATCACGTATTCATAATGCTATACTCTGACGATTCGTTGAAATGTTACAATTTTTCAACGTTAATACAAAACGTTTGATTGATCTCATGGAATAACTATTTATTCAACGTGATTCCATCACTATTTTCTCACAGTTAATGATAATAATAAGAGTAATAAACATTTAAAGATCATTCCTCATTGTGTATATAACATTGTTGTCAAACTATTTTTCGTCCAATTGTCAGAATTTTCACGGTGAACCAATATTTTGTCAAAACGTTAATATAACTACGTGATTTCGCTACGATTATTACGATAATGAAAATATGTGGAGAAAATATTTTTTCAACATTTTCGTCTACGTGTATGGAACATTATGTTCAAACAATTTTTTCGTCAAATCGTAGTGACGGATAACAAACGTTTCTTCGAAACTGTTGAAATTAATGTTTTTTCAACGTGATTTTGTCAATAACTCCTCAAAGTTGCAGAGGACATAACTTGTAGATGTAGATGAAACGTTGATAAGAAACGTTTATCTCTAGTTGATAATTTGGTTAAAGTAACATTTCTTTTGTTGAAGCTACGTTTATGGCGAAACCAATGATTGGCAACGATAATGACAAAAAATGTGACGTTGAGATTAATAATCAACAAGCTCTCCAAAGAGGAAATTTATCTCAAAAGAGTTTACATCATTCCGCATCTTTTCCATAAAGTTATTTCAAGCAATCAGGGATATTCAAAACATTCATTCACCCACTGAATATCTAATCTTTATTATTCGGTATCATAAACAGCAAGCATCACTCTTTGAGAAATCTAAAAACGAGTGATATTTTATCGAATAATTTCGCAAATTATATATTTTACCATTTTTTATGCACAACCGGGCGAAAATTGGCAATTTTACGCCCGGTTGTGCGGGCGTAAAATAACACTTTACCGCCCTCGGACTACTTTACCGCCCCCGGGCGTAAAATGACACTTTACCGCCCGCCGGGCAATAAATAATTAATTATTCGCATCCTCAGCTGCTTTACTGATTTCTGGTTAAGCACAATTCACACTTTCTTCGTCACAGGAATGAATTTCGTAATGACTATTGTCTGTATTGAAAGCAAATAATATGGCTACTAGCCTATTTATTCACCCACCAGTCTGGAATATGAGCA
The DNA here is from genome assembly GCA_029955515.1 of Chrysomela aeneicollis. Lineage (NCBI taxonomy): Eukaryota > Metazoa > Arthropoda > Insecta > Coleoptera > Chrysomelidae > Chrysomela > Chrysomela aeneicollis. The sequence goes on along the minus strand of JARUHQ010000009.1, from coordinate 19,333,171 downwards.
AATTGTAAACCCTTAATAACTCCCTTATTATTAGAGATAGAGAAAAAGTAAAAACACTCTCATGTGATGCTTTTTCGAGAGGAACAACATGGGCGTAGCAAAAATTATTTTATTCAAGAACCGCTTTATTCTTATCATGCTTGATATGTGAAGACGTGTATTTACAATAAAATATACTGGTCGTGCATAAAATGTTGTATGTATTTCGGGCGTATCTTGCTTTTATGGACCTAGGCGTGTTAATAACTTACACGCTGCGGTCCATAAAAGCCTATTTTACGTCCCTTGATACATAAATAACTATTAATTATTGATGACACCACTGGCAACTTTCAAATTTGACACACTGTTAATTTGAACCCGCCAAGTTGGTACTAACGAGCAGCAAATATGACATGAGGAAAATGATCCACACATCTCCATCGTAATCCAAGGAAATAGTTATTTATGTATTAAGGGAATTATGAGGGCCTTAATTACCGATGGCAAAGTTTGCGTCCCGAGGGCCTCTGGCCCGAGGGACAGCAATTGCCAGAGGTTATTAAGGCTCTATAATTCCCGTGGTACATAGATAATTTTATTTTTGACCGATTTTCATAACAATATGTCCATATTTAGAACGCAATAAATGTTTAAATTCATAACCTTTCTGGTATATTTGAATTAGGTAGCGTTGATTGTAGCATTGTCGGTTGTTGCTAGGTTGTCGCTATGTTACATGTTTATAAGCAAACTTTCTTTATCAATCAATGTTTTTCCGTTAAAAACGTGTTAATTTTTTAACACAAATCGACGATCTTTTTCTAATATAATGGAGGATATTATAAAAAAAGCGGAAAAAGCAAGACAATCATTACTTCCATCGAAAAGTGAAGCCCTATATCAAAAAGAATACAACTTATATCTGAAGTGGCTGACACAGAGAAATGTTATGTCAAAAGATGCCAACGAAACTGTCTTTCTGGCATATTTTCAAGAACTGGTAAAGTATTTTCAGTATTTTCTGGTAGATTTGGTAATAACTGTATTTATTCGTTGCAGTCAGAAACGTTTAGCCCAAATTCGTTATGGACTAAATGGTCAATGCTCAAATCGATGGTGACCATATATGAGAAAAGAGATATCACCAAGTTCAACGAACTAGAGGCTTTTTTGAAACGGAAAAGTAAGGGGTATAAGCCGAAAAAGTCTGCTGTCTTATCTCCTAAAGATGTCATCAAATTTCTAAAAGACGCCCCTAATGAAATTCATTTATTGCATAAGGTAATTTTTTTCTCATAATTTTCTTTTTCGTTTGTTTATTTCGTTTTATTTGTTATAGGTTGTTCTAATTATGGGTTATTTTGGAGGATGCAGAACTCAGGAACTTCTAAATATGAGTATAGCAGATATAGAGGACCGGGATACTGTTATGGTAGTGAACGTACCGGAAAGTAAAACTGGTGTATCGAAGAAATCTACAGTTGTGGATGAAAAAGAGTTCTCTGCTTTGCCTTTATTGAGACTTTATATGTCCTTGCGTCCTGAAGGTACGAAACGATTTTTTTTGAGCTTCCGACAAAATAAATGTACAACTCAGCCAATTGGAAAGAATATGTTTGGCAAAATTCCCAGCAAAATCGCAATGTATGTAGGATTGCCAAACCCACTAACCTATGCCTTCGTCGCACTTCTGCTACTGCCCTAGCCAATGCAGGAGCAACTATGACAAACTTAAAAAGACACGGAGGTTGGAGAAGTTCCACGGTGGCAGAGGGGTATCTGGAGGACAGTATTGAATTGAGAAATAAAACGGCGCGTATGCTGTCTACTTTGCCATCAGAAGAGGCAGGCACCTCGACTGTAGTGAACAGCAACAGCACCACCCATAAAAAAGAAGAAATTGTTTCCAGCGGCGGAAGTAATTTTCAGGGAACATTTGAAAATTGATTTGTAATGACGTGAATAAGGAAAATATGTCTTAGTTTTCATTACATATAAACGTTTATAAGCATTTCTTGTATCATTTTCACCTGTAAAAGGTAAGAGGGAGTTTTTGAACCTTAATTTCCCAAGGGAGTTATGACCCTCATTATAGATATCGTAACTATGACGATATAAGCTTATAATGTCACTGTCAGAAATAAACATAATTAATACTCACATCTCTGATCTCCTTGATTTTCTGTCCACCCTTTCCGATAACGCATCCAGCCTGGCTCTGGTGAATCATCATACGCAAATCCAATTCGTTGCCGTTAATGCTGGCTCCGTTCTGTAAACAAAAAAGGGAATCACGAGTCACAAAAACAAAAAGACGAACCGGGACAACGAAGCCACTTTCACGGAAACAATAAACAGTCAGTTCGTTCGGAACCGGGAAATTTCCATATTTTTCGATGAAATATAATCCCACGTTAGCAAAGTTGGACGTTTTTAGGGGACCGACTTTATTGCCAACCTTGAATGAAATGAAGAAACTTGAATCTTATGTAAAAATGGAAATGGAAAAATGAATGAATTACACTGTGCCGTTTACTTCAACAGTAGATTTTTTGTGATGATTGATGATGCAATTGCTTTCAACGTCGGTGTTCCGCAAGGATCTGTTTTGGCACCAACTGTGATTGAAAAAAGCAAGAAGACCATTCCTGATGGTGAACTACTGATACTTCTACTGAGTAGTTTTTTAAAAATGATTTCTTTTGAATAGATGATCACGTCTTATCTGATAAATTGACTATCAACGCCAGTCTGGCACCAACTGTGCTTGAAAAAAGCAAAAAGACCATTCCTGATTGTGAACTACTACAACTGAGTAGTTTTTTCAAAAAGATTTCTTTTGAATAGATGATCACATCTCATCTGATAGAATGACTATCAACGACGGTAATCCACAAGGATCTGTTCTGGCACCAACTGTGATTGAAAAAAAGCAAGAAGACTATTCCTGATGATGAACTTCTACTACTGAGTAGTTTTTTAAAAAGATTTCTTTTGAATAGATGATCACATCTCATCTGATAGAATGATTATCAACGACGGTATTCTACAAGAATCTGTTCTGGCACCAACTGTGCTTGAAAAAAGCAAAAAGACTATTCCTGATTGTGAACTACTACTACTGAGTAGTTTTTTCAAAAAGATTTCTTTTGAATAGATGATCACATCTCATCTGTGATAGAATGACTATCAACGCCGGTATTCCACAAGGATCTGATCTGGCACCAACTGTGCTTGAAAAAAGCAATAAGACCACTCCTGATGATGAACTACTACTACTGAGTAGTTTTTTAAAAAGATTTCTTTTGAATAGATGATCACGTCTCATCTGGGCCCCTATTCTTGAATTCTAGGGAGTAGAACACAGGACAACTATCTCACTTCTTGACAGATGAATGATATATTTCCTCCTCACTTTTCTATCAGTTTTTCTACTCCCTAGAATTCTAGAATAGGAGCCCTGATAGAATGACTATCAACGCCGGTATTCCACAAGGATCTGTTCTGGCACCAACTGTGCTTGAAAAAAGCAAAAAGACCATTCCTGATTGAACTACTACTACTGAGTAGTTTTTTCAAAAAGATTTCTTTTGAATAGATGATCACATCTCATCTGGGCCCCTATTCTTGAATTCTAGGGAGTAGAACACAGGACAACTATCTCACTTCTTGACAGATGAATGATATATTTCCTCCTCACTTTTCTATCAGTTTTTCTACTCCCTATAATTCTAGAATAGGAGCCCTGATAGAATGACTATCAACGCCGGTATTCCACAAGGATCTGTTCTGGCACCAACTGTGCTTGAAAAAAGCAAGAAGACCACTCCTGATGATGAACTACTACTACTGAGTAGTTTTTTAAAAAGATTTCTTTTGAATAGATGATCACGTCTCATCTGATAGAATGACTAGGTATTCGCCGGTATTCCCCAAGGATCTGTTCTGGCACCAACTTTGTTCCTGCTGAACATCAGAGATCTCAATTGTGATATAAACGTATATCAGGATTATACACAAGGTATTCCTCAATGTGTATATTCATACAGGGGGTGCCACAACTAACTACCAGATTGATTTCTCGGTAGCTACACTTTGGAGGATTTCAAAAATTAGGCAGCTTACTAGTTCACTAAAATCGATGAGAGTATTTGGCAAAACTATTTTCAAGACGGTAGCACTTTCGGTTATACCAGAAGTTCATGTTAACTTGCTCATTTCAAAGGGAACCCTGTACTTCATTCCATTTTTAGATTCTATTAAAAGAGCTGATCATCGTCAATCCATAACACTTTGGGTCTAACGGAAATGATACCTAATTGAAAAATCTCAATTTTCGATTTGCCAACTAGTAATTTTTTGGGCCCAAACTATATTGATAAACATGCCTTTTATGTTCTGATCTTAACTTTTGATGATTGTATTACCTATCTAATATAATTAAATTGAGACAAATATAGTGGTTCAGATTTTTTAATCACCTTGTATTTTTTCGATTATATATCAATTATTGATACTAGATGAAAAGTTTGAATAGGAATGCACGAGTAAGACGTTTTGACCGACTATGAATAGTTTCGATACAGAAAATTCTTGAAGTTGAAAAATCTAGAATCATTTTTCATTCCTGTCAGACCCCGAGTATGATAGTATATGTGAATTCTTCAGGGAGAATCTTATAATGTGACCAAATAGAGGAGATTATTTGAAAAATCAAAGATGCTGCTACTTTTCAATAAAAGCGACAACACCGTAGCCCTGAAATTTCAGATCGATAAAGCAGAATCTACCAAATTTTCGAAATCATTCTACGTCCTGTTCTCCAGAAACATATAATTTATAAGAATGTGATTCTACATGGGAAATAGATATTCAGAACTGTTGAAGTTGAAATTATTTCGTGATGTGTCTAATTAGAAAATCAGCAATCCACCGAAAAGTTGTCAAAGTTGTTGAAAAAAATATCCCTAGTACGCCTCACGCCTTCCTAAAATAAGAAACCCAATTTATTTCAGCTTCATATTCCCAAGTTTTTCAGAACATTCTCATGTCGTCAAGACGACCTGTGAAGCTGCGACTTCTGCGGGTAATTGAGCCAGGGAAATTGGAAAACACAAGTTGGCATACGCCGTTACAGGAATAGGGGTGGGTCTATCCACCTTTTCAAGGGGAACCTGGCGGAATTGTTAGATGTTGCTACGGCGACTCATTTTAGTAGAGGAATACTCCATTGCCTTATTGAATGAAAGAAGCGATTGTTTCATGAATTTCAGGCACACTGTTGAGGTGCTTACACTGCTTATACAGGGCGATTCACGGAGACAGTGCATCCAATGAATAGTTGCAATGAAATCTTGAAATTTGGTGAAATAGACTGTGCGTTCTATAGATTTTTATATCTTTTCCCAAACTAGTAACATATTCATTCAAAATATGAAGTAAATACAAACAAAGAGCCAGGAATCGAAAAAAGTTTGATAAAACAACAACAAGTCACCAATTGATATAAAACGAGCAGATACCAACTACTTTTATAGCTAATACCACGCAGAATATTGAAGACAACAGTTTGTAAATGTTTCTTTCCTCCAAAAACTATTTCATGAACATGACAACTGCGCAGAATTTTCTTGTGGATCTAAACACAAAAGCTTGTCGCTTCAGACTGAAATCATGCAACTGACAGAAATAAAAAGCTAAAGGTAGCGTCACGACAAAGAGAGCACATAATTTCGCGTGTGTGTGTGTGTGTGTGTGTGTGTGTGTGTGTGTGTGTGTGTGTGTGTGTGTACTACACCTTTTCCAATTTTAGTCAAAAATTGTCAATTATTGTATTTCGAAAGTCTTTTGGATTTAAAACATATAATCAATATATATTTCAAATTAGTCAACTTAATCTCACAAAGCATCAATTGAAATTCAAAATTATCAATTCAATTTCAAAACGTGTCAATTGAATTTCAAATTAGTCATTTTAATAAAAAAAATGTATTTTAAACTTATCAAAGTTTCTAATTCTAACACTTCAAATTCAAAAAATTGAATTTCAAAACTGAAAAAGCACATGCAATGGTCATTGGAACGCTCCTGATGGTTTCTATCATATGTCACATATTAGATTGAAGTAGACTGATTTTTAAATTAAAATGATCAGTATTGAAATTAAAATGATGGATTTTGAATTGGAATGGAATTTTTTGAAAATAAATTGATAATTTTGAAATAAATAAATTTTATACTTTTTGAAATTAAATTGACTGGTGTGAAATACAATTGACGCATTTTGTAATTGAAGTGATAATTTTGAAATACATTTGATACTTTTTGAAATTAAATCGACTGATTTGAAAAACAATTGATACTCTTTGAAATCAACGCTTTTTTGGAAAAGACATTGGAATAGAAATTTCGAATCATGGAATAATTTTTTTGTGGGACCTAATCCAAAACCAGAAAAATATATGGTAAGTACTATTCAGAAAATATGCATGGTGAACATCGAAATGGACCAAGATGAAAACATTACAAATCTCAATCAATTCCGATCTCACCCCGTCTATCAGCTACTATCCGATGAAAATTTTTTGATTGCTATTACACATTTCAATTTCAGCTCGACAAACTGAAAGCGGACGTGTAACGCAGATTGCGATTGCCTTCTTCATTGCGGGTGTGTTCGAATATCCTTTGAACACGATCCATTTCCTTTCGGCTGCTTCTATATCGAATTTACCACTAGAGTCGATATTTGGTATAGGATATGAAGGAGACATGTTTCAGGAACTAATTACATGTTGTATGTTTCGACTGTTTGTGGGAGAATGTTCATTTCTGAGGCTTTTTTTCTCTTCGCATTCAGAGATCTTCCTCAGACTCAAAACATATTAAGCATATTCAGTTGAAAAATGTACTAGAAAGTATAAAAATAGACGTGTTTGCTGCGCAAGATTACCTATTTTGCATCCGCGGCAAGATTTACGAAAGAAAAACCCAAATAAAACGATAAAAAACATAATTTTTCTATTTTGGTTGTATAATGATGATATTGTGCAACGCAAATGCGTGTCGAAATAGCCTCTATTTCGATACTCATCTTTTATTATTCGGAGATTGATATACAATCGAACTGTCAAATGAAAGTCAGAAGAGTTAGGCCCAGTTACTTCTGAGCGACTTGGATTTGGTGATATTAGCAGTGAAAAACTCAATGTTTTAATTGGTAAATTTCAATTCAGAGTATAATTTGATTTAAATTCACCAATAAAAACAACAACTACATTGAATTTTTCACCGCTGGTATCGCAATAATCAAAATCGCTCAACTGTAAACTGGGCTTTACGCTTGTGCGTCAGATTTTAATTATTTCAATGTCATCATTGTTACCAATCGAAGATGTTTCTGTTATTTATCGATATTAAATCAATTTTTTTCTTCGAATCAATTCGAAATGGAAAAAATTGCATATGACACACGTTTTATAAGACACGTTGTCGCACTTGTTCACTTGGAGCTCTCCTCGATTCGCTCGTCGTACTCCAAACAACGCGTGCGACAAAATAGCGTCTTATAAAACTTGTATCATAATATACTATTTTGCTTTCAGTACATTTGTATAAAAGCTTGTTATTAAAGTACATTGTTTTTCTAGGATAAAAAATGACACTTTGTTTGACAAGAGCGTTAAACAGATACACTTTCGATCCGAATGGAACATGCCATTTTTTCTGCAACCAAAATAATAAAATTGATATCTAAGTGATAAAATATGAGTTGTGGCTCACATAAATCTAAACTCGACCAATTTTCTGGCAGGAAGTGGAAAATAAGACAATAAGAAGATGAAGACCCTTACCTCTATTCGTACCATTTATGTATTATAAGATTTGATAAGATTTTTGTTCATTCTATATTTCGTTTTGATACAGATAATAAAATTTATTTGAGTGGAAGTACTGGGAGTTCATAATTTTATACAAACTCAACTGAATGGGTATGAGTCCATGACAGACTCACCTCAAAGACACTTTTCAATTCAATTCAACTCAAAAGGGTGGCCTCGGTGGAAACAAATATTTCAGCCTCAGGTATATACTTTCAATTTTTAATCGAATTTGATAGTCACAATCCCTAAACACTAATTTTCAATAAGATTAGACCATAATCGTAAAGTATTTAGCCACCTTGAATTCATGAATTTTGAATATCCCCTCGTTCCAATTTTGAATCAAATCGGACTATAATCAATCACAAAACTCGTCCGCCATCTTGGAGCGGCCATTTTTTTTCTGCCAAGAATCTCACAATACATTGTCACCAAAATTATGAACAACTACAAAATCAGCTCAATCGGATGTGCTTGAAGAATTGTGCAACAAATACAAAATGTAACCAGAAAAACCACAAAAATATTTGAATAACCATCGGCTTGTTTTTGAATCAACACTACGTAAATACCTTATTAAAAATGAAGTATTTATCTATTATTTACTGAATTCGCACATCAGGTACTGTTCATAATCAGCTCTCTGAATGTATTGAATTAATGCATGTTATTTTCATTAAAGATTGAGTCAAATTTAAGTTTACTTTCCTTTCACTTTATCATCAAGTACATATTATAGATATAACTTACCTCTTCTAAATTTGGCACGACGTCACTGATGATATTGCAGACAGAGTCCATGTCGGAAGACAACGTTAATAGCCTGTAAACGAAAAAAAGTTAATCTCTAGAGAAGAGCATAAGGCCGAATAATCCACGCCTGGGAATAAAAAAACCTCCGATTTCTATTCACAATGGCCAGTATCACGTGATCGAACAAAAGAACAAGAGAAACTGCATCGTTAAAATCGCCAATGAAATTTCGTTGTCAGTTTAAAAACAACCGTTGACAGTTTAAAAACAACCGATGAATTGGCAAATCGGCCAATTGACATTTTTAATATGGTTCAGTACGTGAGTGATTCCCTTCCTTTATTACAATGAATTGTTTCTATTTTGGTTCAATAATTAAGTCATTATGAAACGCAAATGTGTCTCGAAATAGCCTCTGTTTCGATAGCATTTTTTATTATTCGGAGGTTGGTACAATCGAACTGTCAAATTAAAGTCAGAGGAGTTAGGCCCAGCTTACTTCTGAGCGGTCTTGGATTTGGTGATACTAGCAGTGAAAAACTCAATGATTTGATGTGAATTGACCAATAAAAACAATAACAACATTGCATTTATCACCGCTGGTATCGCAAAAATCGAAATCGATCACCAGTAAACTGGGCTTTATGCTTGTGCGATATCAGATCAATTTCTTTCAATAAGACTTCAAATTAATACAAAACACGTTGCTACAAACTATAGCGTCTTATAAAACATAATAACAAATTTTCCTTACATAAAATCGAATGATTGGCGCATTAATATTAGTAGAAAACGTCATATAATTTGATTTGCAAACAATTATTATTATCGGTATGCTTACGAGAACGCTTTCCAAACATTATGATATTGTTGGGAATACAATTTTGTCGTGTTGAAATAACAAAATAATATAGGCAATGTAACACATACGAGAACGCTTTCCTAACATTATGATATTGTTGGGAATACAATTTTGTCGTGTTGAAATAACAAAATAATATAGGCAATGTAACACATACGAGAACGCTTTCCAAACATTATGATATTGTTGGGAATACAATTTTGTCGTGTTGAAATAACAAAATAATATAGGCAATGTAACACATACGAGAACGTTTTCCAAACATTATGATATTGTTGGGAATACAATTTTGTAGTGTTGAAACAACAAAATAATGTAGGCAATGTAACATAATACATGTTATGATAATTTAGATATGAAATAACTGAGAGGTAGATTTGAACCGTTTCACCCGAATTATTTAACTGACCATTGAAACCGGAAGAAGGTGGATATTTTTCGACAGCGAAGGGAGATTCGGTGAGGAGGGTCAAAATACAGGAAAAGTCGGAAAAGTTCTAGGCAATTGAGTCGCTGCAGGGTTTTGCATGGAAGAGTAAACATCCTGTTGCGGTGACGCTGCAGACCTATTATACGAGCGGGTAACTGGGTAAGAGAAGAGGGAAACACATTAGCCAGTTCTCATCCATCTGAATCTAATATATCACAACCACCACGCATTTGCGAGAAACAACTTTCGCGATAAATTCTCATACGCATAAGTCACGCTTAACGTTCTTCCAGAGGTGTATATACAGTTGGGTTTTTCAGGGATACACCATGTATCATTAGATTTCGTGAAAGCACTATATCGAAATTATCGCATGAAAAAGTATTTTGACACTCCCCTAACGTAAAAATCGGTCAATCTGCTCGATAGTTATGACCATTTGAAAGATTCGAAATATTCCCAACGGTAGCCCGTTTAGCTTCATTTTTCCTCTTTACAGATATTTGCTTATGATTTCGGTTTCTTCGATTGGGGATGAAAAACAAGCAAAATGAACGAAAAATTCGGTCCATCCGCTCTGAAGTTATTGCCATTTGAAAAAGCTCCGAGGATACCTCCTTTGATTCATTTTTCATCTTTACATTTACTAGCTAACAACTGGTCTGGTCTGAGAATTCTACTAGGGCGATCACATTCTTTGTTTTAGTTTTAGATGTAGCCTCACAAGCACCTTGATCTATGAGATATTTTGTGCATGTCCTATGAATTAAATCTATTCGAGGCCGAGACTTCGTACAAAGTTTATCAGTTTCCTACGAGCCAAGTTCTCGCAGTATAGCGGCAACTAACACTCTCTGATTTGCCCTTCTTTTTGAGGTGATACCTCAGAGGGCAGTCTTCAATGAGAAGTCCAGTGACCAGTTTCAAGTCTTTCTTATCCGACTCGAGAAGCTGTCTACCTTTTCTTGGCCTTTGTGCTTGTCTTTGTCCTGGCACTTTATTCCAGTGAGATTTTACTCTTGTTTCAAGTGGGCTTTGGAGAGTCCACAGAAGGGTTCTGTGCCAGGAAACTGTGTGTTTGTCCCTTTTTCAAGTCTGCTTCCTCGTTTGGTTGTTTGCTGTCACATGTATTCTGTTAATTCGACCTCAAAACTAACATACATAAAAATTGCTGGATTATTTACGATTCCATATCAAATATACTGAAACGAAAAGATAACAAATACTGAGATATGGACCAGCATCCAGTATGTATGTAGCACAGCTCTGAAATGTCGCATATTCATGATTGGATAACATTTCATTAGTCCTGTCGCGAAGACCCACATATAACTCAATATAAATTAAATTGAAAAGCTCTGATTAGCATTCCGGACGGACCAATTGAGACATCTCCCGTAGTTGATAATGATGGGACAACCGTGCCTCAACGTTATATCTACCTGGGGACTATCGTCATTGTACAGTTAATCCCATTTTAGTTTAGACTGCTAGGTTTCTCGGTTGTTACTAAGGATAGAGCCATGCGGCTTTCACGTTCCTGCACTACTTTTTCTGAAACTCGGGAAGGCCTCAAGATATCGTCAAAAACAAGCGAGAAATCTGACGGTGTCAATCTCCGAACAACAAACCCACAAGAATAGTAAAGACGCAAATTGTCTGAAGCCAACGTTAAATTCACATGCAAATGTTTTTCCCCTACAGAGGTTGCCACAACGTAAGATTTGAAAGTGATAATCATCCCATGTCCACATTTTTTAAAATTCTCAAATATATTTATATCCTTCAGTAGGTACTTATATGAATCAGGTAAGTGGAACAAAACCTATGTATTCAATGTTCGTCATATAATACAGTGCCTCATTTATATATAGGTAAGTGGTTTATAGATAGCACGTATTTCTGGAGATTGTGACATTTTTGGTGAATGCGCCAACGCCGCTAATTTCGTTCAATCGACCGAACGCTGACAGTGACAGCGCGAAACGTCTCGTTATCGAATCAAATTTTGTTTGATGGTTCATTAAACGGCATACTTCAAGTTTTGTGTGGAAATTTGAAAAATATTCTACTTGAAAACATTATTTATTCTGTTCAATTCGAATTCGAAGGATGGTGAAACGCTGTGAAATGTGCAAATGAAAATTTAAAAGTGGTGACCAGAACACAACATTTCACTGTTGAGTGTCGTATCATTCGTTGTATGAACACCCATCCTAATATGCTAATAATCCTCGGGTTTCCCCGAGATGAAAAGTTAGTGCATATATATGGAATAATATGATCAGGAAAGAGAATATTTTTAGAGATGCTAGAGTATGCTCGCATCATTTTACTACAAGTGATAAATTGGTTGACCCAAGTGGTAAGAAAATGCTCAGAGTTATACTTTTCAAGTTCAAAACTTCGAAACTATATAAATATTGACACAAAATAAACAATATATTTCGACAGTGAATTAAATCTTTCATCATTCGAGTAAAAAATCTAAGATGTAAATTGTCAGGAAACTTTAATTTTAGACTGTTTTCGTCAACTCTTAGGAATAATGAATATGATAATTTTGTTAAGAAGTGATTTATTCAAATCCAGGGCCTTCCAAGATAGCATCTTTTATTGCTACTCTTGTTTTAGAATGAGGTAACCCTAGTAACTGATTCAGATGTTGGCTTCAAACAATTACTGTGGCAAGGATTGTGCGTTACACATCTAGTCTGCTATATGATGGAAGGTGTCAACCAAAATTGTATGCACGGTATAGTATAGTATTTTTCTCCTAAGAGTGAAGCTGTACCCGCATCTTCAGGAAGTGACGAAGACGAACAAACAGATTCATATTTGGATATGGGTAGAGGCAAATAATCAAATGATATTTTTTTAGTCCATCTTTGCTATATAATATATTCATCTTGCAAAGGACATGTGGAGATATGGAAAGGGCAAGATAAACAAATATATTCTGCTGAGAAATGATACATCCAGACTCGGGAAATTTATCTTCTGGAAACAGGCGTGTTCCCGAAAGACAAACAGTAGACATTTATAACAATTTGCGAATCTAGTACGTTTGCTTGGGGCTAATCATCGCGGTTCTACACATTTATTTCGTTCAGATAAAGCAGAAAATATGTGTTGGACCTAACACGCGGCCTTTCGATGATGAAGAGTAATGGAGGGGGTGATTATATTTTAGTTTTCCAGAATACCTGCAAGGAAATCATTAATATAACCTGATTAATACACAACTTGGTCACTATTCGATCTGTAACTGATATGAAAGTATTCATCACAAAATATTACATAATGATAAGGTTTGTTCTTTGTTTTTTGACACTTTTACCACAAATATGAATTGAGAAGCCTTCATGTCAGTTACGAAAGCTCGAATGGTTGTTTTCAAGGACTTGGAGAAGACTTTGATGCTTTCTTCAAGGGAACCTGTCAATATTGGACATTTCCGGTTTAAACTGGTTGCACTACGTCGCGATTGAGGGGTGGTAGTAGTTTTTAAGGGAGACAGAGGGGGAAAGAAAGAAAATGGTAGTAGATGATTACAAAGACACACCCATGAAACGTGATTCCAGAAATAATCTTAGGTTTGGTTGCACGGCACAAGATCAAGAATTGCAGCACAAAATGTCCAAACATTTCTGAACATTCGGAAGAGATAATGTGCTTTGAAACTTCATAATGTGTCGTGAGTTCGAATATTTCACCATCTGACAATAATAATAGTTGATTGATGGTGATGCTTCATATTTGAGAAACGGAATGAAAAACAGTCAGTTATCTTACTACTAAATTTTTTCATCAATGTGCAGTTTGTATTGGCATTCGATTACAATTTATTTATCGCTTATTTGAATGGAAATCTAGTCTCTGAATGACTTCAATTGAATTCAGATAAGCATCCAGCTCAGCAGGATTTACTTCAAAATGAAAAATCGGATTGGCTAACCACACTGATCACAGAATGCAGCCTATTTGCATTAATGTTTTTTTAAGAAATCCGTTTTTCACTATCGACACAGAAAGAAGGCAATTGTTAATTTTTCTTCTTCATAATTCGATGTTTTGAGTTGATTCACAAGTAGAAAGTGTATGTTTATAACAAACTTTCTCTTTTCAGTATTTCTTTGATTTAATTTTTAGTCCCCTTCCGTTAGTTAGGAGACATACCAACAGTACGAACACTTTTATGCAGATTGTATTCAATTGGCTGAAATTCAGTACCATCTATATCAAAGGATTCAACTAATTTGTATGACCTAAAAAACTATAATTTTTTGTTGATCAAATCCAAACGACCCACCACATAAAATCATATCCCACTTCTGAACAAACAATGAACGGAGAATTTTTAATTCTGAGGTTGACACTTTGATGGTGAAACATTCAGATAGGTTAGAAGTCTAGAACAGGGGTTGCCAACCCTTTCGATGTGTTTAGCGACTTTGGTAATATTCTAATAGAATAACTATACTGTGCAGTACTACTGCTTGCTATGATTATTGCAAATGTAACTATTAGCTCAGACTAACTGCAACATGACTGCAAGCTTGCTTAAAGTCCAAACTATAGCGTTATAAGCAACCGATATCTTTGCCGAACATGTGACGTCAGCCCAGACTAGAAAACCTTACAGATGAGACAGTTAGACAGAGCGAATTGAAATGAGAGAGATGCAGAAAGCGCCAAATTCAAAAGTCCGGTCATAGATATGCGTAGGCGCTAAAATATTGATCGAGTTTTATTTACATCGTTTAAGTTTTACACAATTCACGATTCAGTATTTCTGATAGGTTTATATTCTTACAATGTATAACATATTTCCTATACTATAATTTGAAAAGAAAAGGAAAACATGTTTTGAGGATTATCACAGCACAGATTAAACAACCTTTGATCATAGATATATACCTTCATCATCTGGAATGTGAATCAGGTACAATTATATGTATATTGGCAATCATTACTGTGGATTTAAGGATTGCAAATCATCTTCAATACATTGTTTTCCAGAGGACGAAAAACTGTGAGTATTTATATTTTTTGTTCGAGTGCGTTGAATCGCTGGCTTATAGTCTAGAGGGCCCAGGTTCAAATCCCGCGGCTGCTATTGGAGATATCTATTTATTTCTATAATATCGTTTAGGGTGAGGAGATAGGTGACCAACCGAACATTCTTGGTACCTGGATTTCAACCCTTCCAACCCATACAAGTCTCAATGAGACTTCGAGGGTTGCTTTGCAATTAAGTTGGCGGTTAAAAACATTTCAAAAACACTTTTGATTATGCATTACTAAAATGGCAACATTGCACATCAGTAGTTCAAGCGGTAACAACCACTATCCGGCATTTCCGGCAACTGTGATGCGCAAAATTCAAAGGTCCGAGGTCGATGAAAATGGATGTCGGTACATCAAACAAAATGGGCATAATGTCACATCTGTAAGATTTTTTAATCTGTGACGTCAGTGGCTGACCTCCGGCGCCTATGATGCGTTATTGTGCGAATTTAAAAATACATGAGCTACCCAAATTGTTTCGTGGTTTGGCAACCCCTAGTCTATGACATGGAACGGGGAGTGTTACAGCACTAGTGGTCAGCAAGGGGGGGGGCAGTGCAACCAGGGCCGGCGTGAGCACAACTAAAAAAAAGGAGTTTGTATTTCAAAATGTTTACCGTTCAGGGCCCGGGCAATCAGGGACTGTAATGGAGGCTTTGTACTGTTGGTGTTGGCAGTTGTTTGGTCGTTGGCGTATGGCAACAAAATGGCGGGCATTGGTGGCACAGGTGGGCACAGGGTGTTGGCACAACCGGGGGGCAGAAGACGTTTTTAGTTAGACAATTTGCCGGCTGAGATCGCTGCGAGTGCTTGGACAGGGAATGGCCGCGATTCACACATAAACACCAAACAAAAACATAATAACGAGCGAAATCGTGAAAAAAAATTGAGAAAGGGCTTTGCACGTATCAACGGGTGGCATAGTGTTGGAGGTGAATTTTACAGCTAGGGATTGTTTATGTGTGAATTTTGGAACGATATGTCGTAGTCATTCCTAGAAGCACTGTTTTGTGGGCGACGAGCAAATTATCATAGTTGTTTCGTAAATACCTAGAGGGCCTGTTGAGAGAAAGGGACTGAAAGATTAGTACTAACTATATGTTAAACTGGAGGAAATTGGACGCTGAAAGCAGAGTAAAAAATGAATTTGTTATTCTAAGATAAATGATAACTGTATATAATTTCTTTCAATTCCATAGGTTTCCAACGTATTGAGCATAATTTTGTGTTAATAAGCCCATCGTTTTCTTATGGTGTATAAATCTTGTACTCTGTATTATAAAATAGTATGTAAAGCTTGCCAAAAACACATTACACCTTTTGAGTAACCAGATGCTCTAAAAAATTTAAAATACCAAACATTCAGGAGTACTACACACAAATTATTCTGTATTGAAGTCAAATAAAATGATACACTAGAGAACTCTAATTTGATTCACTTGAAGAATAAAATAACTTGGAACATTATTGAGTAATATGTAGCCAGGTCATTCTTTATCAAAAATAGGAAGAGTTTAATGTAGCGTTAACGGCAAAGTTATGATGAGAAAATATTCTAGTAGGTAGACAAGCTATGCATTAAATATTTTTTGTTATAAAAATATCGTGAAAGCTAAATGGATATTTGATAAATATATTGCGAGTTTACTCGGCGTATAAACTTATTTTTATTATTTGATTGGTGGTCCACTTTTTGAAACAGAAAGTAATAACCAATGAATAAACACTAATTCCATTCAAAGAACACTATTTCTAAATCATTTTGTTATGAGTATTACAGTATTTTATCTAAATTTGAATGAAGCAGTTTCAAACTAATGGAGAATAATCACGGGACTATTTCCGTTTAGCTAAAAAAATATTTGGTTTTATGTTCAAATACTGACCTGACTCCTGAGCTTCGTGATATTGGATCCTCCCTTACCAATAATTGAACCAGCAACCTGAAAATCAAAGTCTCGTTAGTATATTTCAAAATAGAATTGAATGTCACAGATTTTATCAATTTTTTAAATTAGCCCAAATGTTGAAGCCTTGACTGAGGCCTGATTATGGAAGCACTCATTCTTTGCCACTACTAATTACATTTTTCTTGAACAATTTACGAGCAGATATAATTCAATGTTCTGCCAGGAAAGTAGTTGTTTTCTGCTCGTGGACTCTTTTTTTTCAATTTTGACAAGTGATTGGTCGATCTACATTTCAAACAAGAAAGCAGTTTGACAATAACTATTGTGAATGTCGAAAACAGAATTAAACAGCAGATATTCCAGTGAGTAGATATATGTCGAGATTTGGAAATATTTATTCTTCTACTTATTGTTCTTTTAGTTTCTTGAATAAAGTTTAATTGCATTGAGTTTTCTATTCATGGAATGAGGAATATTCCTCAATTCGGTTTATTACAGCAAATGCAAGTATATGGGGTTTTGAATTTCAAATTGCTTTGTTTCCACTTCACAAATTGGCAACAGCGTCTAGTAGGCTAGAAAAACAACAAATCACATTCGGCCACACTTTCATTATGTACACTTGATGTCAATGTATGATTCAAAAATCAAACTGCTAATATAAAAAAATAATCAGTCAAAACATGAATTTCAGTGCAACAAAAACACCATTCCATCCACAAGTCAAATATAAACATTCCAAAGCTGAGTAGCATATCTTTTGAGGAACATGGAAGAGAAATAATCAGAATGGCACCTAACCCACAGAACTTATTGGTAGTATAAGTTCCGTGTTCTAAACTGACCAAATAATATGACTATCTTTATTCACCTTGTCCTTTTTTATTTATGAAATCTGCAGTCGATGTTGCCAAATGGTGAAATAGGAACAAGGTGCTTTAAATTTGAAATCCCCATATAATGTCTTTGTTTTTTTTCTGAACAAGGTTGAAATGGTGAGTTTGAGAGGAAGACATTAATAAGAATTAGTTCATTATCATTCGAAGGTGAATTCCCCATTGTCTTACCATATACAACGCGAGCTCAGATTTAGCAGGATATTTTTTACGGTGGTTTAAAATTTAAATTATAGGTAATTTGATTCGATCTGTTCTGACTATCTCGTTCAATTGCCTATAAAAGTAAGTACTTATTCGAACACAACCACAAAAAATACGCGGGCTAAATCTGAACTCTTGTGGTGTTACCTCCAAGAATATACTGCGCGGTATCACCGAGTCATTAGACATTATTAACGTTGACATCATTTTCCTGTGCGGAAATCCTCCTGTCGAGTAAAGACCTCATGGTGTTATTTTCAATTCAACGAAGAGCAAGCATCACCGATCTACCCGTTTCCCAATAAGGAGCCACCGACACGTAACTTCCATACCAAACTCCTGCCATTGTTGTGATTCAATATGCGTTCCAAACTGTTTGTCGTATGCCCAACCAGGCGGAACCTCAATCGACAATTTGGATTTGTACGACGGGCTTGGCTTGACTTTCCGATAACTTTGTTAATAACTACCACAGAGCGCGTGTTCAAAGCGTATCTTCATCATTTCGATTAATGCTCGATAATGATTCGCAGCCGGATTTTGCCTTCAAGCTGAGAAGTTTATAGTTTCCAACAACCAGGGGCGGTTAGTGTTGGAAGTGTTACATCTCCACACACGAGGTAACATAACATTATTGGGGTTAAACGGTCCATGTTTCTCAAAGTGGAGTGGTTTTTGTTATACAGCAGAAATAACGAAATCATCTACACAACTTTAATTCAAAAGTGTTTCGGACCTAATTAGGTCCATCATCAGCCAAACAAACGTGAATGAGCGCAAGCTTTGACAATTCATCAACTCACGTTCAGATGAAAAGTCGGTAAAACTTCGTTTATCGCACTCCTATGACTTCGGAAAAAATTTTTGGTGGAACTTACGTATTTTGACCTCTTGATCACGAATCTGAAGTCAAAACGCGGCGGTCTCAAGTGTTTTCGGAGATACGGCCCCATTTTGTCTCAAAAATGTACCATTCTTAACATCTCAAATTTCTGCTAATAAAAACAGACAAGATTAATCCTTCTTTGAGCCAAAACATCACACATGCTCAAATTCACTTGTTTCCAACACTTTTTTGCATAAAAAATTGTTATTTTCACAAAAATTCGCCCTTCTTCAAAACGTAAACAAAACATCTTTTTTCACTGATTTTCTGGTTATTTTTATTTGAGATGTTGGCAACGTCTTACCATGAGCCAAACACTATCACGTTGCCAACATCATAAATGCAAATTACCAGAAAATCCGTGTAAAAAGGTTGTTTTGTTTACATTTCAAAGAAGGGTGAATTTCTTGAAAAATAATCGTTTTTTCTGCTGAGAAGTGTTGGAAACAAGTAAATATATGCCTGTATAGTGTTTTGGTTCAAAGAAGGGTGAATTTTGTGTTTTCCTGATAGCAGAAATTTGACATGTCAAATGGTGCATTTTTGGAAATACTTGGGACCGCCGAGTTTTGACTTCAGATTCGTGATCAGGAGGTCAAAATACGTAAGTTCCACCAAAAATCTTTTCCGAACTCATATGAGTGCGATAAACGAAGTTTTACCAAAAATATAAAACGATTTAACACGTGACCACATGGATGTGTATTATTTTGATACCTCTTATAATATTTCCGATCAACATGGTACCGGAGAAGAGGCATGATAAAGATTTGAGAAAACTGAAAGAGTGAATCAACATCTTCATAACATTGAGTTGGACTGACATGTTAAAGTAAAAATAACCTGACAAACATAGAATCACAGGTACAGAAGAGACGGCATCACTACGTCAGACTTTTCAATGTCCAAGGCATGCAGTCATTGGTACTGACAAATCGTAATGACGAATTCCTTTGAGATTCACTAAATATAGATTTATAATGGAAAGAGAACACAGATTATGGCATGCAATAAAATCGGTTACAATTTCAAAAATCAATTATTTAAAAGGAAAGGGAATTGAAAAATTTAATGCAATCGAAATGTACTTGTTCATTAGGTGACAAAATATTATTGTCTTTCATAATAGTTTATTTCAAAAAATTTCTAAAATGTCGAGAAGTTGACCTTTTTGGCATATACCGGGTGTAACAGGATCATGGTACACCCCCCGTATCTCCGTTAGTTTCGAAGGTTTTTCATTGAAATTTGGGACATGCTATGAACATAATAAGCGCCACTTTTTGACCTAAAAATGATTTGTTTCTCACTTCCGGTTTCGCCGGAAGTGATACCAACTTTCGATTTTTGAATAGAACTCTCTGTAAATTATTGCATTTCTGAAATCTGCAAAATTTTCTGAATCCAATGATATCAAATAAGTGACATTATAAACGTCAAAATTTTCAATAATTTTATTTTCTTATTTTCTTCTAGTTGTAATTTCCATTGTATTTTTCGCACATTTTATTACCAGCTATGAATAAATTCCTTATTGGTAGTACTAATGAATGGTACCACAGTACCAATATGGTTCCATTTGAAAAAAATGAGTTTTATCGCAAAATCGACTATGATGAACTTAATTTGCTCATAAAAAACGCAATTTAGTATTTTTGACGGGATTTAGATTTTTCTAGCATTAGACGGATCAATTGGAATAAATCGGAACCATCATGGCACACCTAAATGGAAAACTAAAAATTGAATTTTAAAAAATGTTGACGTATGAAGTGTCAATTATGTGGTATCATTGTATCCAGAAAATTATGCAGATTTCAAAAATGTGATAATATACAGGGTGTTGAATTTAAAAATCGAGAGTTGGTATCACTTCCGGCGAAACCGTAAGTGAAAAAAAAATCATTTGTAGGTCAAAAAGTGACGCTTATTATGTTCATAGCATGTCCCAAATTTCAATAAATTACCTCTGAAACTAACGGAGATACGGGGGGTGTACCATGATCCTGTTACACCCGGTATGTAAAATTTCCAAGTTGCTGTCTATATTGGGGTTGTTTCTAGGTGGTTGATAATGACTACGATTGGGTGGAGTTGTTTTGGCATTCCATTATCCTATGTTTCATTCTTGAACGATTATAGGTGAGATGTGACAACTATACTCACTCTTATTCATCTAAATTAATTTAAGGACATATCAGAATGTCATCAATAAAACGATGTCTTTGAAATTTTCACAGTGAAAACCCTATATAGGTTTTTCCGAATGGATTGTTACAAGATAGGGATAATTTAACCTCCAGTAGTTTTCGTATTTCTCTTCAGCCCCTGTTCGCGTGACAACTGGTCGTGGAAATCTACATTTTTATTCGAGTACACCGCAGGAAAATAAGAAAAAACAGAGAAAATTACGTTCCTCTGACATGACAGGTGGGGTGACTGCACTGTATATTGATACGATCTTGCAACATTGGCAATGTGCGCGCATATTATCAGGACAGGCTTTTTTCTTCTGATAATGCTATGCTCAACCAAAACGCACAAATTATTCCAGATGAGATAATCGAGGAAAAATAATTTCAGTATTATTCAATCACTATCTGAATAGAAAATTCCGCTATTGAGGAGTTACACGAGTGATGATACCATAATTTTCAAGAGTTCTCTAGTGGTTTTGATGAAATTTGGAATTTTATAACATATTAGTCAAAAATGGTCCTCATAGCAGTTCGGAGAAACCTGCGTATACCTACATTATACAGTGTGTTCACCTTAAGGACTTACCATCCCAGTAGAATCATTATTATTGAATCGATTATGAAAAACTTTTTTTTATTATAGGTACTTGAAATTTATATCCAACCATAGAGTGATTATATATTTGTGCTGTTATCGTGGCCAACTGATGCAACCAATTTTATTGAGCAATTTTTCAAAAAGTGCTGGGTATTAGGGATTAAAAAATAGATGGATTCTGGATCAGGATCACTTGAAACATACCTGTACAGATTTTCAGCATCATAAAAAACAGGATGTCCGTTTTTTTTTCAATATTTCATCAAAAAATTACTATTGTTGTATTTTTGGGAAGAATCAATGACAAATTATCATTCATAACATATCTGTACCAATTTTTATTATTGAAATATACAATTTCTCTGAGGAAAGAACACAAAGTAGTCAACAAAAATCGTCGAACATATTGAAGTGTAATGGAGAATTAGGCGGATCAGCCTAAATGATAATTTATCTTTAATTCTTCACAAAAAATTAAAATTTTTTGTCGAAATATTGAAAAAAAATCGGACTTACTGTGTTTTATGATGATGAAAATCTGTACAGGTATATGTTTCAAGTGATCCTTATTCATTTTTCGTGAAAAAAAACATAATAGTACTTTTTGAAAAATGTGTCAATGAAATTGGTTGCAGTTGGCCACGATAACAGCCATAGTAATAATAATAACTTCCCTTATTTCAGATCATGTACATGAATGAACCAACATACAATATACACAAAAAGAAATGACGTCATAACTACACTTTCTCAAGCAAAAAAATTGCATTACATTTCTAAAAAATCATTTATGCTAAAGGGTTCTAATATAATTAACAATTTTTTGATTCCAGCTTTGAAAACTTTCAAACTTATGATCGCTTTTATATTATCAGGCAATTTATTGAAAAATAATATAACGATCTTACAGGGGTGGTAAGTATTAAGGTAGACACACTGTATATGACTTTATATTAATTCCTCAAGGTTTTGAAAGGATTTGGTACTTAATATCACCAAATAGTGCAAGATACGAAATCGTTGACCATGTTATGTGAAAAATCTATTCCGGAATTGCCACTAATTTTATGGACTTCCTTGTTAGGTATTCCTGAATATGGCTGTGTTTTGGATAATTCTAACCAATTATTTCTTCAAATAATTCATTCCGCAGCGGTAAAATTTTAAATCACCATCTTGTATAATGAGGAACTAACAAGAAAACCGAGAGAAATTCTATCTAATAGAAAGGAATCTATATACGGAAGAAATAATCAAAATTTCGGTGACAAATTCACAAAAAAAAACACATTTTTATGAAAAAAGTTACCAACAGTAAAAATTTAGTTTCGTGGACAATTTTATGTAGCGCTCAACATCCAGCAGGCCGTGCTTCTGTTTTAGTCCACCGCTAAACATACCCAAGGGCCTAATGAAGTTATCAAGTTTCCATTTCCCCTGGCTCATACAATTTTCACGTTAGCTGACGCCGAAATAATTTCGGGATTTCCAGGAAAACGGAACAAACTTCTAATCCACTTAGAGGGTATCGCGTAACTCCCTCCCAGTCCCTTCCGAAAATACGTGCACAACGCTTTTTCTGTCACCGTCATATTTGGCCCTTTTTTTCTTCAAGGATTTTCATACCTTTATGCACAAGTTGCACAATTTTCGGTACTTTAATCTTTTCTGCGGTTTGCCATGCAAACTTATATAACAATTTAAACGTGACTTCACCAATAATACATTATTACAAATATCAAGAATAAGTACTTAAAATATTTAAAAAACACATATATACACATATTTAAAAAACGGTTAATGTATAATGTATAATGTGAAATAACTAGTTCCTTAATTTAATTTTTAAAACATTTTGAATGTGAATGTGTTAAATAAATAAAAATTCACCTGCGTAAAATATAAAAAGAGAAAAAAAAAAACGAACAAACGAATGAAGTAAAATAAACTTTTAACAATCATACAATACAACAGATAAATAGATTACATTACCTACTTTAAACATTTAAAATTAACAAAACCAAGTTCACAACAGAGTATCATTGTAAAATTCGTCGCGATTGTAATAAGCTTTCTTCAATAGGGCCTGTTTGACACCATTTCTAAATTTACTGTACGAATTCTCATTTCTAAGTGATAATGGTACATGATTGTGGCTATATTTAGTATTTTGATTGTGGCTATATTCAGTATTTTCAAAAAACAAGAAGAAAGAATCAAGCCTGCGCAAATCAAATTTTTACTCTATTTGTAGTTTAGAGAAGAAAGTTAGCTATCTTTGAAAGATTTGTTAATGGAAGAAAATGCTAATTTGTATGACTAAATGGTGAAATTTCACTGGCTTCCTATCTCTGGTGAGAACAATAGTGATTGAGAAATTGTATATTGATGGAAAAGCGGTGTGCATGAATCCGCCTTTAGTTTCAGCTCTTATAAGGTCTTAAAACCGAAATATGATTATTGGACTAGATTCACATCAACCGACGTTGAAATATAATGCTTTTTGATTTATTTCTTGATATTTTTATATTTTCGAGTAGGTACGCACGTGATCTCAATGCTATTTTATATTCTATCATTCATTGTCTAGCTTTCAGTTTTTCTGAGAGTTTGCTATAAATTTCGTAGCTTGCACGTTGATTGACAAATTAAATTTGAAGCAATTCAAAATGTTGGTTTGATACCTAATATTTTATTCAATAAAATTGTCACTAAACATGCAAATTATGAGAAATATCACAAACCAAATATCTAATAATAACTATATAGGTAACATGGATACCAGAGCTGAAGCCGAGAAATAAAACAAATGACAGTCTGCGGGACAAATCGCGAAAATGCGCATGCGCAAGTTTGAATTAAGAATCGACATTCGTTTTCATCATGGAGGAGAGTAGCTTTCTAGTGAGCGACAAACGTATGATAATTATTAACAATCAATCAAATGTGTCACGTAACCTTCAATTCGATGTTTTTATTTCATCATGACATATATTTTTCAAATATTCATTCATTGATGGATTGTTGGACGATATTGAATAATAGTTGATGATAAATGCAGAAATGGATGTGATCTACAAAGCGATACTTGCGATTTGCTGAGAAACCTGTGACGATAAAGTCATCGGAACAAGATTCGTGGGCTAATTTTTGATCAATCACTGTTATCACTCACTAATCACTTCTGTAAACAATCAGTAACTACATTAATAACTATATTAACGCTCTTTTACATAATTTGTGTCAACAAATATACATAACCTATGAAATTCTGAAAACGTCAGTGGATTTCAACTCGTCAAAACCCGCGCTTGCGCACAATTCATCATTAGCAAGCCAGACAGTCTTTTGTTTTTCCAAAACTGACTTCATTTTCGCGTGAAGAGAAGAATAGGTGTTATCCATATAGTTGTTATTATATATATGTCACAAACCCTCGAGGGGACTGAATGAATTTGACATCGGTTAAAATAGACATATGTCACAACCTGCTCGACACAAGGTGAGTAATATTTATGTGTAAAAATTCTTGTTTTTTTTCATCAACTCACCTTACTAGGAATAAGCAAACGAACTTCTTCATCTCCTCTACGTGAACGTTTGTGCGGGGAACCCATGTCACCGTCAGCTTCTCGCTTCATGGCTAATTTGCCTGAAAAAAAATGATAGTTTGAAAAACATCATCGGGAGCCGAACAATTGAACATGTGCGGACCCAACAACGAGTGGCCACATAATTATCAACTATAAGAAATAGATACATATGTTAGAGGAATGGTGATACCGTCGGAGACAATGATAACACGGGCGACTGTATCAACAATATTGGCATCCGAACAGTTCCAATATCTTCACTAGACTAACTGTAACTCATCCTCTTTATCGTGATGAGTCGAGCCATTATCAGTTGTGTGAGTCTCCACAATATGAATCATTAGGTTAGGGGATTTACCATCATATATATGTTGGACACTTGGTATATGTGGGTGGTTGATTCACACTTCCATAGGATTAGAGTAGTTACGTTGTACTTAATCCTATGGAAGTGTGAATCAACTAGGGGTGTGCAAAGATATCGATATATCAAATAACGATACTGTGAGGATAAAATATCGATATATCGATAGTTATCAATATATCGATATATCTATAAATATCGATATATTGATACATATTTATATATCGAAAACATATCGACACATCAATATTTATCATATTTGGTTATGTCAACTGCTGTATGCACCATTTTTGTTGATAGGTATATGATAGGAATAGAAACATTTCAAAAAGTCGGAAATTATTTATTTTATTGTATCAAACAAAGGATAAAAGAATACTCAAATGGAAATATTCAACATCATAACGCATAAAATAAAATTATATTAAAAAACACAATAAAAAATATTATTGATATGTAGATATTATAAAAAATATATATCGATACTTATCGATACTTATATATTATCGATATATCGATCGATATAGATATATCGATCAATATCGGTATTGAAATGAGTATTGATATCGATATCGTATTTCCAATATCGCACACCCCTAGAATCGACCACCCACATATACCAAGTGTCCAACACATATATGATGGTAAATCCCCTAACCTAACCTAATCCCTAGTTAATAATTTTGTTAAAATTTCACTTGATGTCGTTTCAGGTGATAATCCTGGAGGAATACCTTCGATACTTTCATAATAAACGTAATTATGATACACAACAGTGATGTCCTACCTAATAACTTTTTTACTACACATGATCAAGATTTTTTACATGTTTTAGTATTACCCCGTATATTTTCATAAAACGTAGTTCGCATCTCCAATGAATCAAAAGGAATTTTCTTCTGTGCAAAATTATTTTTCAATTCTTGCCAGTGGAGTTCGTGGGGAATTTTGAGAAAATAATGTTAACAATTGATGATATAACTTACCGCTTCCAAGAATAAAAAAGTATGTTGTACAGCAGAAAACGCGTTTTGATGTATAGAAGTTTGACCAAAATATCTATGGCCATTACAAAGTTATCATAAAAGAGATTTTTCTCAAAATTTCAGCACGTATAGTAAAAATTGAAGTTAAAACTTTCAAGACATGTTCATATGAAGTAAAATGGATCCTAGAGTAACCTCTTTGATACTTAAGCTCAATTTATAAACTCCGCTGCCGTAGCTACAGTTGACGCTGCCGATCCGAAATATCCGACGGCACCTGCGTCAGCTGCGTAGTTTATAAACAGATGTTTATTTTTAGTATATTCCATCTACGAACAGTAACTGCAGCGTCAACTATAGCTACGGTAGCGGAGTTTATAAATCCAGCTTTACTGCTTGTACCTGAGTGTAGCTCGAGAGAAGTCAAATATCAAGTAATAAAATGAATCAAATGATAGTAGGAATGGAGTAGAATAGTAGTAATAAGTAATCCTTGTATTTGATACCTGATGGGGTCATTGAATCAATAAACACTGAAAATTGAAGATATCCGAAGGCAATAAAAAACATATCACTTGAATGAAGATATTTCTTGATTCAAGATATTATATGCTTTCACAAAAATAACCATATTCTCGGAATTACTTCATCATTGTATTGGTGACTTTGATGTTGCAAGCAATCTATAAGCTTGGTTGACAATACAAACTTCTTCGATTGAAATTAGATTTATTCCAGTATATACTGTTACGAACTGCTGGCATTTCCGAGAAGGTCGGAAATCACCATCCCGACGCGTGACTCACAGCGAAGATATCGGTCGCAGACGCACCGCTATAATTAGCGGATGATTCATTGCCGTCGAATATGAAAAATACTTCCAGTTTATTCCTGTTCTTTCTAGACAATGATGTTTTTACCTATATAGGATCCGCGGTTTCGCGGACAAGTCAGATTAGAAAGAACACTAGTACAGTGAACATTGAGATTTGTAAAGCGAATATCGTTGTGATTTAACTAAGTGTTTATTGAGTTGTATTTAGTGTAAATTCACGAACCCAAGTGGAAATAACGTAACAATACAAACACGTCATGTTTTTGAATGTAAACAAAATATATATTCGATCAAAGTAAATCTTTTTATGTGTGTATATTTGATGTACATCCATACGTTTCTTTTTCTCATTGTAGGTATACCTCGAAGTTGAAATACTCTCAACAGCTTTCCTAATCTATCCTTCATAAAACCACATGATATTATATTTATTACTCCACATTAAATCTGTTACATGATGTGCTATTCCCGTGGGGTGGGGAAAGACACACAAACACACGCGGATCGGATGTCCAAATAATGGGAGAGGCAACCCTTTGTCCGTCCAC
Organism: Chrysomela aeneicollis; assembly: GCA_029955515.1. Lineage (NCBI taxonomy): Eukaryota > Metazoa > Arthropoda > Insecta > Coleoptera > Chrysomelidae > Chrysomela > Chrysomela aeneicollis. The sequence continues at coordinate 19,305,173 of JARUHQ010000009.1, read as the reverse complement.
TTGGGACTAGATCCGTGACCGGCTTTCCCCTCCTAAATGTGGCACCTATTCACCAAGCCCGCCAACCATTTATATTAGCGCTTTGTTGGGAGCCTGCCTGGACCATACTACACACGCACTGGAGATGGGATGATGATGCGCGCGAGAAAAAGTTTATTCCGGGAAGAGAGAGGAGCGACTGTATGGGGAAAGGGGGAGAGGGTGGCAGGGATATATTCCCGGGCACAAACGTAGCTGGAACGTGGGCGGAAATTGAAACTTATGGTTGTTTTATCGAATAGCGATGCCACTTCTGGAATATGAGATAAACTATTGTTGAAGTCGCATTTATACAACGCCAATTCATTTATCCCAATTTTGAGTTACTGGAAAATCCTCTTCGGTTCTATGGCATCATATATGATACCTACACTTTGATTTTTTTTGCAGTTACTGTTCGCCGATGGAATATACTCAATACATTTTGGAACGGCAACGTCAACTGTAGCTACAGCATCGGAGTTTATAAATTGGGCTTAAGAGAAAACAATCTATTGATATCATATGATAATCCTTCCCACTATTGCGTCTGCCAATTTACGCATTCTATTGGCATATTTATTGTATATTGTACTGCGAGTGATGAGAATTAATTACATATAAGAACTGTTGAAACTTTGAAATCAATAACAATCATAATATTCATAATGAGCGTGAATAATTTCGTTTTTTTGTTATAGATGGATTCTTGATTAATACAATGAATAGCCTATGCATAGATATTGATTTTCATTATGATGGAAAAGTGACATATCGTGTCCTTTCCGGAAGATATCATAGGTGATACCTTGGGTCTGTACGACAATCATATCATATCCCATTCAGTTGATAAATAATTCGATGATACCAGCTTTTTATCACTCCATAGATTTTGAGCTTTTCTGTTATTGTACTTCAGTATAACGCAAAATGTAAAGGTTTGCCAAAAAAGGACTATATAGATTTCAAATTTGCAGTAGCTGAACAACTCATGAATCAGTTTTCAGTCCAAGATGCTGAAGGTGGTGGTAATAATAAGAACAAAATTCCATACAGAAAACCCCTAGCTGTTCTTGACGAATGATTCGTTAAAAAATGCCAATCATCTCCCGGTATTTCGAAATGAGAGTATATCCAAATGTAGGAATCCTGCTTGCAAAATTTCACTTTTTGTAACATAGAAAAGAATTGACTCCTCTTTTTATAAGAAATTAATAAATATTACGATTTCCTCATTTTGTCACAAAATGAAAATTGTTCATGATTTGAAAATATGAAAGAAATGGTGTACTTATATTTTTATAAGGTAGTGATATAGTCCCAAGGTGTCAAATGTAATACTTCATATTAAAAAAAAATAAAATAAGAAGTGTACCAATGTCCTGAATAATATACTTTCTCCAGGAAAATCACATGAATTCCTTGGAAATCAATTGTTATATAGGCTTGGATCCGAAGAGGTTTCTCTTATCATCATCAGGGTGTTTCAACGTATTTTTGAATGGAAAAGTTTCCCAAAATCAGATTTGTATTCCACATTACAGTTTTTATGAAAATTCATCGAATACGTATTTTTTATTCTTCTCGTGCGATCAAATGCGACAAATTACCAAAAATGTCCACCATTCTGATGTAGTACCAACTAGAAAAGCATTGAACCGATGGTACAGAGTATCGATATCTCTTAACTCTAAATAGTCGGATATTCTGCATTAACATCTCGGTATTGCTATGCTATTTTATTTTCCTAGGTAATTTAATATGCTGAATCACTGATGACTAATATTGCCTACATTCTTGAAATTATCATTGCGACCATAAAGTAGGCAATCAACTTAAATAAATAATTATTGTTATTAACAATCCAACATCTGAAGGTGACGATGAGAAAAACAGGTGTGAATCGTCTTACGGTAGTAAATACCTTCTTTAACGTCTTGTTTTCAACTCATATTACTCTGGTATTTCAATGTCAAACGGAAAAATTCAACACATACAGAGTGTATCAAATTTGACAAGAATCTAGATGTCGGTAACCCTTCAGAGAAAGAGATCAACTATTGGAGTACTATTCGGAACAATTATTGTTCAGACACTTATTATGGCTGAGATATCATTCTCCTGAAACCAACATTTTATTTTTTAACCATTACTATGAAAAGTTATAATTATTATCCAGTCACACACAATTCAGGATACATATACATAGCTAAGTAAAAAGGAATCAGAGGATAATGTGTTATATTATCATTAAGTAGGTATCACTAGAATGATCAGCAAAAAATATGTATCATTATGAGATGATAAAATGATGAATTACAGAGCTTAAGTTGGCAATGATTAGATAAGAGGACCACTTTTTATAGAAGTTCTATATTAAAAAAATTAAAATAATAGCATTGAATAAAAATTCGTGATCGTAATTTTCAGAGCATATCCATGATGTTTCTCCTCTATTTGAGAAAACCAATGTGGGCGAAATGTATATCAATGTTAATAGTACGAAGGACAAGGTCAATTAGAAATAAATAATGCGAATAAATGAACCCACGTTATTCCATATTTCTTTCAACAATAATTAATGAAATCTACGAAATGTATTCTATAATTCAGGTGGAAATAAAGTAATTAAATTCACGTTCTGCCATATTTCAAGAAGAAAGACCGCTTCGAACTCATTTCAATGCAATTTTCATCTGGAAACGCTCTATTCAAGGAAAATTCCCCTTCAACGATCTTTTTTATAAGTATTCCCGCCTCCAGTAAACTGAAGGATTTCACATTCAAATATATCGATGAATGGGGAAATGTTTTCAGGAAATATCCTGATGTGGAAAAAGAAATAGCTTCGTTCCGAAATACTGTTCATAAAAATAAACGTTTGATTCGATGACTGATGAATAATCCACTTAACGAATTATACTCGCATATTTTAAACATTCTCGCTGCCTGTGGCTGCATTTTTCTTGAAAATTTGTAGAGCATAGATATCAGGAAATACCTCTCTAGGTATCAAGTTCCACAATTTCACCGTTCGTTGGAAAGAGTTATTTTGAAGGTATAAGTTCAGACAGAGGTCTTTCATAATTTTCCTTCTACAATGGTAGTGGTTTTGATGGTAATATCGAGTATATATAGGAAGAAAAATTCGTAACCAACTTGTCAATGTGTCAATGAGACTCAACCTCTACATTCACTTTGATGGAACTTAGTCTGGAACTATTTCTACAACACGTCTGATGATGTTGCTACTAAAGAGTAGGGCTTGAATCACATAAGTTCCACTTTTAACATTTGAGATTACGCAGACCCTTATATTTTTTCTCGGTTAATGTTAATACGCACTGCTGTATTACTGGTTGCGTGATAACCTACTGGCAACAACGGATAAAAGTTGAAATAACTCATATATTCGTGTGGGCATATGGATTTAAATGTAAATGAAATCGTGCGAACGAAGAAACTTCAATAATTCACAACTGGAATTGAATGTTTTCAATTATTACCCAGAATATGGAAATAGACAGAAATATCGAATCGACACCACCTGGAATTATAGAGGCCGCACAAGTTACATCTTTGAAATTACTTCCTGTGAAAAAACATTTATGGTCATAGGAAAATAGTGTACAAAACTTGTTGGAGAGTGCATTTCCTGCACTCGTTACGTACTAATCCCCAACGCCCGGTTCAATGTCAACTCTGAAAGAATTTCTCGCAAATCTACAAATTTTTACCGTCAGTTTGTCACACTATGTGTTTTGTCAAAAATAACATGTCAATTGTATATTACACAACGAGTGTGGAAAGTGACATATTTTACACGAGTAGTCGTTTAGCACGAGCCGCGTAGCGGTGAGTGCGGAAACGTAACGAGTGAAGGAAATTCACTTTCCAACGAGTTTTGTAGGACTCCGAATACTTTCATTTCGCGGGAGGTCTTGTCAAAAATGTAACTTGAGCGGTCTCTAGAATTTCAGGTGGTTTTGATTCAATATCAAGTACTGTGTATTTCCATATTAAGATGATATTTGTATACTTCTCCGACAATTCCTCATTATGTGAATTACTGATTGATTGAGTTAGTTTAGTTTGGACAAATTTGATTGATATTGACACCAGCGTACATAAACAACCTTGACACCATTCACCTGCTAGCGCCAGTAATCACGCAACCAGGAATACAGAACCATAGAAGTATGTAGTTCGCAAGCGCGTACGAGTTACTCGAGTTAGTGCGTCCTTGACTCTTTGCAAACATCTGTAATATCAAAGAATCTTCTCGTTGGTGATACTGTGACATCAAACTGATGCAAGCCGCGCATAAAACTGTAGCCGTACTCTTTTGAATGATCTAACCCTCTGTCATCAACATCGAAATAGTTCCAGCAAAGAGTATAGGTTCCAGTTTTAAAGTGAATTCAGAGGTTATGTATAAGACACATTGAAATTAATAGATAGAGTTCTCGGTATAATTCAAAACGAGACAGAAATTTCAATAAATAATATGAATTTGATTTGAGAATGCTTATATTGACATTGAGTACCTTCACAATATACCTAATTATTTCTATATCAATTCAGGCGACCGTTGTGATATTTTTCATATCAACTATAGTGCTTTTTTTCTTTCAAATAAACAATACCATGGTGATATGAGCTACTTTCTGAATAACAAAACAGTGTGATTATTGACGTTTTCATACGTGGTCGAAGAAAAAAGCATTTTTCAAATCGCGTGAGCAATTTTGGCATCACGATGACTAATTATATTGCGCTCTCCACTTTGAAATCCAATGCTGTGGTTTGTACACAACTACTAATACTACTGGTGGACTTCAATAATGTGTCCATCTTTCCATTCATACTCTTTCTCTCTCATTCAATTAATGGTCAACCCCTCAGTATCAACATTTAGAGTGTTTGCTGTAACGCAACGTAATCGGTTGCAAAAAAGACCATCGTATCTACGACATTCAGTATGTTTTATACGAGTTTGCCTTTCCCGATTCGGTGTTTCAATTATGCCAGTATTTGCTCAACCCATTCAACAAGTACGAATCGGTCGTCGCTGCTCACTGCGATATCTGGTTTTCTCTTATGTTTGCCCAAGGCATCGAGAGATGCCTGACAGCATCCCGGTTCAATCTGCATGATCGATTCCCAGGGATAGCTCAGGACTGTCGGGAATCTCTAGGAGTTGGCTAGGTTTTCATGCGGAACTGATGATGAAAGTATATTGGTGAAAGAGATTTCGTCAATTTACATAATAGTAATTTTATCATATCAAGAATATACAAGAGAGGCTTTACTATTCGAGTTGAATACATGACTTTTTCGAATACTTTGATTTTCAAAAATAAATTTGAAAATGCCACACCCAACATTTTCGACCAATTGAAAACCTATATTTTGTATCGTTACCAAAGCAACTACAAATAGTCGATAGACGGATTTGGTGGCTAGTGGACCGGTAACGGCTGACTATAAAAACTGCCATGAGATTCAAATTCGTGTCCTGTGGTTATTGAAATTGTACATCTTGATTAACGGAATTCACGGTAAATATTATAGAAATAAGACAAATAGTCCATCTCGACAACTCTGTATTTTATTTTACTGTTTATACACAGCCGTCCGATCAACTAACCACGCGTCTAGACCAATGAGAAGCGTGCTGGGTCGAACCTTCCCTATCTCTTCAACTACAATAATATTTAGGTGTGAAATTTTTTAGAAAATTCGTTTTGTTGAAAAAATTTCCAGTAATTATTGAAGCTCTAGTAGCATTATAAGTGAGAATTTTGTAAGCGATATCACGTCTTTTTTCTCATGATTTCTGGATAACTCTCCCCTCCCATAAAACCAGATCCCTCATATATAAACTAAACTTTTGGAGTATCAAATAGCAAAAACTGGAGAACACGGGAAAATCAAGCACAAACTGAATACTTTACTAATTAGGTATACGTTACATAACACAGCTGGTAAAATAGGGAGCATAAGGTTTGCATTTAATAATCGCGGCTACAAGTACATTATTAATCCAAAACTCGCGATTTTGGAGTAGACGGGTTTGTTTTTATACGGTTTACATCACAGAGCAACTTGAAACTACCTTCAAAAAGCTTCACTAATGAATAATGAATATCAACCATACTATACACATTGTAATAAACCTGAGTATGTACCTAACACCTTGTATTATATCGATAAATAATATAAATAAATAAATCAATTTAATCGCGTCTTAACCGCTCTTAACGGTATAATTCAGGACACCCTGTTTATTACGCACATGGTGTTTCTACGCATACGAGAGAAAACAACAATTAACATAGTTTTCTCATCATTATCGTGTCAAGGTTGAACCATTACGAAAAACTCGAGTTTCTTTGCTTCACATCACGTGTGGACTATCAAAACTGCCACCACACAAAGCAAATTCCTTCCACCATAATAGGCAAAACCTTAGCACACATTTCTGATTCCGGAGATAATTTATGCAAAGTAGAAACGCACTTGCAAAAATAGACCGCGAATCATGTTGCTCATTGCATGGAATGGGAATTATTGGGAAACAGTAGACTATTACCGACTTGAAGATGCACTCACATCTATGATTTGAGTGATGCTACGCCCTTATTATATGCTCAGAAACAATTATGCTACAGGCAATAGATTCGAGTTTCACTATATAGGCTTCATTACTCGACATTGCGAAGAGAATATCAGGAATACTCCGCCAACATATCAAAAACGTTTTCTAATTTGCCGGAACCCGGAACGATTGTCTGAGCGAGCGAATATTCCATTATTAACTGATAAACCGTCAACCCTTCCATATCTCCAAGAAACTACCCTTATCCCAGACATGTCACACGTTGCTCATCTCGAACTCACTCACAAGGGAACACTAGAGGATATACAGAGGTAGAAGGAGAATTCAGTGAATTATTAGCGAATTGAATACTGAAAAATATTCAAGTATCAAGTTCAGAACAGGCTAGGATTATGACATTATATAAGGAAACGTTCCGTCAGATGTCCAAGGTTAATTTTTCCATTTGAATAAGCTGCACAGTAACATAAAAGAGACAACATTTTAGAAAAAACAAATTCGACGCCAAATGGTATGAACCAAGAGAAAACGTGAGAACATTTCTGTTGATAAAAGGCAAAAGGTTAAGTTAACTTGAGTCTTGAACAATCGACCCAGACAAAACACTCCCGAATATGACCACTAAATGAAGTGGAAAAGGAATTGCAGATCTCGCAGAATGATTGTTTGATAGTGGATATAATACACGTAATGTTCTATTTAATATTTACCCATAGACTCCAAAAAGCAAAGTGACTTGTTCATATATCTAGCTATGAATTATTATGAAGAGGCTTAGTCGAGGGCTTAGTACTTGGTGTTCAATTTCTGGTAACCATCATACAGTCTTCCACTTCTTCAGTACTCAGATTGTGGATAATATCTACACCTCGATTTATACAAACGACACGAATTAACTTAGGATGCAATATAGTTCGGTTTATAGTATATTACACAACAAGTGTAGAGAGTGACATATTTCACATATTTCAAGGAAATGCACTTTCCAACGAGTTTTGTACACTATTTTTCCTACGAATCCGAATAATTTCGCGGGAGGTCTTGTCAAAAATGTAACTTGAGCGGTCTCTAGAATTTCAGGTGGTTTTGATTCAATATCAAGTACTGTTTATTTCCATATTCAAGATGATATTTGAATACTTCTCCGACAATTCCTCATTATGTGAATTACTGATTGATTGAGTTAGTTTAGTTTGGACAAATTTGATTGATATTGACACCAGCGTTCCTACATAAACAACCTTGACACCATTCACCTGCTAGCGCCAGTAATCACGCAACCAGGAATACAGAACCATAGAAGTATGTAGTTCGCAAGCGCGTACGAGTTACTCGAGTTAGTGCGTCCTTGACTCTTTGCAAACATCTGTAATATCAAAGAATCTTCTCGTTGGTGATACTGTGATATCAAACTGATGCAAGCCGCGCATAAAACTGTAGCCGTACTCTTTTGAATGATCTAACCCTCTGTCATTAACATCGAAATAGTTCCAGCAAAGAGTACAGGTTCCAGTTTTAAAGTGAATTCAGAGGTTATGTATCAGACACATTGAAATTAATAGATAAAGAGTTCTCGGTATAATTCAAAACGAGACAAAAATTTCAATAAATAATATGAATTTGATTTGAGAACGCTTATATTGACATTGAGTACCTTCACAATATACCTAATTATTTCTATATCAATTCAGGCGACCGTTCTGATATTTTTCATATCAACTATAGTGCTTTTTTTCTTTCAAATAAACAATACCATGGTGATATGAGCTACTTTCTGAATAACAAAACAGTGTGATTATTGACGTTTTCATACGTGGTCGTAGGAAAAATCAATTCAATTAACAAATATATCAACTATATCATATGGAATCTAAAACTTGACTGCCTTTTGTATAACATGGGAAAAAGAATGACATCATAATCCAACAAAGTTCGTAGAATGAATCTGATAAGAAGGTTCATGTAATCGACGAAGACGATACCTTCTAACATCGTCGTGCTGGGTAAAGGTGAGTGGACACCTAGGTGGCATTGGTATCATAGTGATGACCAAGGTGGATATAGGATGGTGAAACAGCTTCCTATTAACTGTAGACCTTTGCCTACTTGATTTCATACCGTAGTAATATTTCCTGAAATAAACAGAGATGGCGACATACCTAGTGTCGGTAAAACAGAAACTGTGCTTCTGTCATCTTTTTATCAGTTTCATCTGTTCTATAGATGAAAAATGACTGAGAAGAGTCAAAATATCAATATTCATTCCAGATTTATCTAAAATATATTGTTTTAATGTCGTTTCAAGTCACGTCTGTCAGATGTGAACCACAGAAATACGTAAGCAACAGAAATCTTCTTCGATAATCGATCTTACCGCCATCTTCTTTCAAGTCGTGGAAATATTAGTACCTTCTCAAACGGTCTACAAGTTTTTCGCAGAAACAATTGAAGAGCTGTTTCACCATCCTATATCCACCTTGGTGATGACATAACACACGCCTTCAGCGCTGCTTTGCAAAATTTATCTACAATCCGAGGATGATTCGGAGAGAGCTTCGCATCTGTCTAAATGAAGGTCCTTCACTTCGCAGTTCAAAAGGCGATCCGACCCGAGATGAAGTGAATATTCCAACCGGAAACATCACTTGATTGTCGAGGGATCTCGATTTAGCGCCTTTAATGGCGGAGCGGAAATGCCTTTGACTTGGTTTTTCGCTGGGGTTTCGTCAAGGCAGAGATTGGGTCAGCGCAAATTCTCAATGGAGGCAGTAAACCGAGGGAAAAATCAATTAAGACAAATTATAGAAACTGCTTTCGTGGCGATCTCTATAGGGGTTTGGCAAAAACTGCGAAAATGTCGCGATTAAGAGTTCCTTTACATGACGTCATCACCCTTAATACCAACTATGGCTATTCGTGAATCTATGGACGATGGCTAGGGCTCTTCTATAATAATTATAATGATTCAATATCAAAGGATGAGAAAAACTTATGCTCCGAAAAAAATATATCGTTATTCATAATAAATAGTATATTACACAAGTGTGGAAAGTGACATATTTCACACGAGTAGTCGTTTAGCACGAGCCGCGTAGTGGTGAGTGCGGAAACGTAACGAGTGAAGGAAATGCACTTTCCAACGAGTTTTGTACACTATTTTTCCTACGACTCCGAATACTTTCATTTCGCGGGAGGTCTTGTCAAAAATGTAACTTGAGCGGTCTATAATTACAGGTGGTTTTGATTCGATATCAAGTATTGTTTATTTCCATATTCGAGATGATATTTGAATACTTCTCCGACAATTCCTCATTAGGTGAATTACTGATTGATTGAGTTAATTTAGTTTGGACAAATTTTATTGATATTGACACCAGCGTACATAAACAAACTTGAAACCATACGCCTGCTAGCGCCAGTAATCACGCAACCAGGAATACAGAACCATAAAAGTATGTAGTGCGCAAGCGCGTACGAGTTAGTGTGTCCTTGACTCCTTGCAAACATCTGTGATACCCAAAGAATCTTCTCTTTGGTGATACTGTGATATCAAACTGATGCAAGCAGCAAGCCGCGCATAAATCTGTAGCCGTACTCAAAGATCCGTACTCTTTTGAGTGATCTCACCCGCTGTCATCAACATCGAAATAGTTCCAGCAAAGATTATAGGTTCCAGTTTTGAAGTGAATTCAGAGGTTTTGTATCAGACATATTGAAATTATTAGATGAAGAATTCTCGGTATAATTCGAAACGAGACAGAAAATTCAATAAATAATATGAATTTCATTTGAGAACGCTTATATATTGACAGTGAGTACCTTCACAATATACCTAATTATTTCTATCAATTCATGCGACCGTTGTGATATTTTTCATATCAACACTTGTGCTTTTTTTCTTTCAAATAAACAATACCCTGGTGATATGAGCTACTTTCTGAACAACAAAACAGTGTGATTATTGACGTTTTCATACGTGGTCGTAGGAAATAGTATATTATGATACAAGTTTTATAAGACGCTATTTTGCCGCACGCGTTGTTTGGAGTACGACGAGCGAAGCGAGTGTGTCATATGCAATGTTTTCTATTATGAATTGATTTGAAGAAAAAAATGTATTTAATATCGATAAATAATAGAAACATCTTCGATTGGTAACAATGATGACATTGACATAATTGAAATCTGACGCACAAGCGTAAAGCCCAGTTTACAGTTGAGCGATTTTGATTATTGCAATACCAGCGGTGAAAACTTCAATGTAGTTATTGTTTTTATTGGTCAAATTACACTCTGAATTGAATTTTACCAATTAAAACATTGAGTTTTTCACTGCTAATATCACCAAATCTAAAATCGCTCAGAAGTAAGCTGGGCCTAACTCTTCTGACTTTCATTTGACAGTTCTATTGTACCAACCAACGAATAATAAAAATTGCGTATCGTAATAGAGGCTATTTCGACACGCATTTGCGTTGCACAATGACGTCATTATACAACCAAAATAGAAAAAAGAATATTACCTACACCTTCGTAATGAAAATTATTCAAACCGTCAAATCTCTACACTATACTTGATGGTAACACCCAAGAAACATAAAACTGCACTCTCAGTAGCATGAATATAATTCCACTCAACTCATCATTATTTTACCCAATTTAACAATTACTCATAACATGCGCTAATTCTGTTAGGAAGATATCGATGTCAAGATGGGTATAGATGAGTTTCTAAGTTAACGACTTGGTTAAATGTGAAATTGAGCAATGTTCAGGATCATTAGCTGCCGAAGTGGATTTCAATATTGTTCGAAAGACTCAAGAGTACATATTTCTCCCGAAATAATTATATATACAGGGTGTAAAGGTATCGGATGAACGGATTTGGTAAAATGGAAGAAATTTTGTGCATTACTTTTAAAAAATTCAAATTCCACTTTGATTTATTCTTCTGGAACTTTTGTAACTGAATTTTTTGAAAAATAATGTGCATATATCTACCTTCTCATTGCATAATATTCTGCTTTAAAAAATTGCGTTAACGGATGTTGAGAAAATCTTATGCGTAAAAACAAAAATACACCTTGAATCACGAGACATTTTTCATATCAACCTTCTGTGTTAGGAATATTTCCTCCAGTTTTTCAAATTGCACATACATATTTCATGCAGAAGAAAAGCTGCAATCTTCAACATACCTATCTAATTAATTCTTAGCTTGGTCGCCCTGTTTATCAAATGTGAAATAAACACAATGTCAATACGTAACCACATAAAAAAAATTAAAATGCGGCCTTCATCACTGAAGGAGATGAAAGTTATTGATTACAACACAAACATCAAGAGTTACTCAATTGAAATAATTAACCAGATGCCATTCTTCAAATTACAACTCTTCATTCCTGAATTCAAAAATGATCAATCGATATGAGAAAAAAATGCGTGTGATCCAACATATACAGTTTGTCCATATAATGAGGAGGACCATGATGGTTACATCTTCGATAGAGATTTCTCGAGGAATCGGATGTCTTTGCAATTGGATGAATGTTTGTATTGTAACTTTTGTTCAATTTGCAAATTAAATACAACAATCAGAATTATTTCTCTTTTGAATTTTCGAACTATTTCTTTTTGATCGTGTTGACACTGTAAAAAATACTGCGTGGCATCAAGTTCAACTTTCAATAAGGAGCCACGAATTATCTGAGTGATTTGGGTTCAATATTTTGAGCCAGGAATAGTTGCAATTATTAATGAGACTACACTAGGAAAAATACCAGTATACAGGCCAAACCGGGTCAACCTTTATGTCATTAATTTTCATCTTTAGCAAGGGCACAAGAAAGAATTATTTCTTTCTAGAGGGCATCTTCTTCAACTTCTGGTGAATTATCAAGTGTCTTTTTCACATTTGAAGCTCATCAAAGAGTTATGAAATTCGTGAAATTACTTGTCCAAGTTCCGAGCAGTCATTAATACAAACTATCTGGATTTTCTTTTATCAGTTGAAGCTTTGTCGAAAATATACTGTAAGCAGAAAAGTTTGGTAGTTAATTGGACTCAATGTTTACCATGGAGTATCAATAAAATTGAGGAGAAATCGCGTTTTTTGAGGTCTATTCGTGAAACTGCATTCCAAGTGCAAATAAAAAATTTGTGCAACTGTGTAAATGAGATTATGATTCACCCACAAGCTTTAAATAAATAGCAGGAATCTTTATGAGTAGAAAATAGTTCGAGAGATGTTTATTTACAGGGTGTTACTTAATAACATTATGATACTTGAGGAGGTGATATTTGAGTCCAAATTAAGAAAAAACTTCAAATGAACATTATGTCCTGAAGGTCTCAACGTTTGAACTGTGGGTACTGAAGTTTCAAAAATAGGTATTTGTTTCCAGAAAAAAATTGAATCAACATTACTTCAGTGTTCAAATATGGAAAAAGTATGCTATATCATTTCAGATTTTTTATATCGTTTTTCTTTTTTTACAATGTACCGTGCGCGTATGACAAACTGACATGCAAGCACGGAAAAATCATTTCTGGACGTATAATGAACAATATTTTTGATTATACTTAGTTGAAAATGAAAACATAAGAAACAAAATAAACTTGGATCATTTTTATTTTCACAGTTGTAGGAATGAAGAAACTACTAGAGTAAGAATATTGAAAATCAACTGACTTCAACTATACTATCATCAGAGCAGCATTAACAAATACTGTTTTTAATTTGAATTATTATTAATGGTTATGTTTATTGTACAATTCGTATCATTGCACAGGTTCAGTTCTTTTGGAGTTTCAATTTGTGAAACTGCAGTTACTGAAGCAGACTCTACGCAAAAGTCTTGATATTGTCACTTACAGTTTTGATTTTCTTCAGATTTCGCCATTCTGTGAAAATATGATATTCTTGTTCATTTCTCAACCTGGATTTTACTGGCAATAATTTCGCGGTCGCTTGTGCCGCTTGCTCTAGGATATTATCGGGAATTTCGGGATTTTCTTCTGAGTTCATTTTGTTGGCATAAATTTGATTGACAGAGAATAAACAATGCTGACAATACAGTGTTTGGCATGTATGATTTGTTTCCATGAGGGTTATTCTCAAAGTTTTTCCGTGCGCTGTTTCTGTACTAATATAGATGAAAATAAAGTGATATCAAAGAAGTATAATAAAAAAGAATTTTTTGCTTCTTCTCATGTGGTCTCGTATAATTTGTTATCACCACAGAGACAATACAGTAAGTGATAACTTTGGTCCTCGTTTATTAAACAAATTTAAAAATCCATTGAAGGCCTGTATAGTATACACTGTGTCCAAGATAAGAATGAACAGCATGGGGATATCGGAAACGGTGGGTGATACAGGGTCGATTAAATTAGAGAAAAGTAGCGCATTTATGTGCCTAATAATATGCCATTTAGAAAGTTTCGATATTCCGAGTAGTTTCGGAGATATCTGGGAAAAACCGAAATTTGAGAATTTCGTTTTTATTTTCTCCTAGCTTTATTTTCAAAGGAAATGTAAAACAAATAGCACTTCGCCATGGCCACTTTTTAAGGACTACACGATAACATAAGCAGAATTTTCGTGCGACGTTTCGTCTTTTAGAAAACATCATCAACTTTGTATTTTTATATGGGCCGAAACTAAAGTATACCCTGTATACGACTCCATTTTTCATTGTGAATACAGCAACGTATCACACAATATGGTTTCGGAACCTTTTCTCGCGCAAAATGTAATTTAGTGTTTACTTAATCTGTTTTTCTTCAATTTTAGATAGTAGGCGCTGGAAAAAGTGTCATATTTTGATACATGTAGTGAATTGAATAGTCCTATTTATAAAAGTATAAATTTAAACTAACCACTTGCCGGAATTATTGCGTTGTTGAATACAAAGATGAGTCGCAATATCAAAAGTTTAGTTTATAAATGTAATTGTAATGTAATAAATAACAAGGAGCTAATATGTATTACAGGAAATGAACAGAAACTTATAACAAGTGTTCAAATAACCCGCCATTATTTTCTAAGCACGAGTACGCTCGTCTCACAGGCGAATTTAAAACTTGATTTAACATATCCGGAAAAATATTGTTAAAGGATTCAGTAACCAATCTTAGCAAATCTTCTTCATTCTGAAAATCATGATTAGAGTACACTTGATTCTTGATATATCCCCAAAGAAAAAAGTCTAGTGGGGTTAAGTCGGGGGATCTTGCAGGCCAGGCTGTATCACTATGAGTACCAATCCACTGTCCTGGGAATCGACGGTTCAAATAATCACGAACAATTCTAGCGTTATGTGCTGGAGCACCATCTTGTTGAAACCAGCAGCTGTGAGTAACCGCTAAAGGCAAATTATCTAGAGCGTCTTCCAAATCATTCACTAACAAATTCATGTACCGCTCTCTTGTTAAATTGTTTCGGTAGATAAAAGGTCCAATTATATTCGTACCGAGAATCCCAACCCACATATTGAAACCGAAACGATGTTGATGTCTGGACACTTTGTGTACACGCGGATTTTGTTGTGACCAATAATGAACATTTCGCCTATTAAAAATGCCATTGTTGGTGATCATGCTTTCATCAGACCAAATTATTTTGAAAGGAAAATTTTCATCGTCTTGGCATTTTCTAGTGTACCATTCACAAAAGGTTCTTCGTCTTGCATCGTCACCTGGTCTGAGTCCATGACAAATCCTAAATTTATATGGATGATATTTATTTTTTCTTAAAATGAAGTGAGCGGTGGATCTGGCTACTCCGGTATTATCTTCAATGGTGCGAGTGGATATCTCAGGATTTTCAACAACGGCCTGTAACACATCACGCTGACTTTCTTCATTAGATTGCTTTTGTCGGGAAACCACAGGTTTTTTAAATGATCCGTATTCTTTTAAATTGAAAACTAGCCGTCTAAATATTGTTCACCAGGTTGTCGCCTCTCTGGATACTTATTAAAGTACGCACGTTCAGCATCAATACAATTTCTATGGCACAAAATGTAACATGACAACATATCAAATTTTTCAGTATTCGAAAAGCTGCCGTTTTCCATTTTTGACACAAATTAGGTAGGTAAAGAGATGTAAAAGTAGGAACAGTAATATGTCAAATATTCTACCAAACTACACTATTATTATGACAACAGAACATTATGTTGTCATTTTTTCCAGCGCCTACTATCTAAAATTGAAGAAAAACAGATTAAGTAATCACTAAATTATATTTTGCGCGAGAAAAGGTTCCGAAACCATATTGTGTGATACGTTGCTGTATTCACAATGAAAAATGGAGTCGTATACAGGGTATACTTTAGTTTCGGCCCATATGAAAATACAAAGTTGATGATGTTTTCTAAAAGACGAAACGTCGTACGAAAATTCTGCTCATGGTATCGTGTAGTCCTCGAAAAGTGGCCATGACAAAGTGATATTTGTTTTACATTTCCTTCGAAAATAAAGCTAGGAGAAAATAAAAACGAAGTTCTCAAATTTCGGTTTTTCCCGGATATCTCCGAAACTACTCGGAATATTGAAACTTTCTAAATGGTATATTATTGGGCACATAAATACGCTACTTTTCTCTAATTTAATCGACCCCGTATCACTTACCGTTTCCGATATCCCCATGCTGTTCATTCTTATCTTGGACACAGTGTATATACTGTGTTAAAGAGAAACAGCTAATTTCTAAATAAAAATTCAAAGCACGCGTGCTGAAAAATTCCACTTCGCAACCTTGAATAATCGGAAATAACAAATTTCAATGGCTTCGCTTGAAAAATTTTACTTACTGGAACACAAATAGTGCTTTTATAATATTACACTGGACGGACCAATGATGCTATAATCCAATCAGAGTACACGTAACTAGGTACACGCACTCTCCACTCCAAAGCACAGATTAGAAAACCTTTTCAAAGTCACGAACTGAAATAGTCAACGAAAACGTCAAAGCAAATAAATATTTACTAGGTATGCTAGAAACGCACAAATAATGAACAGAGTAAAGTTGTTATGTTCTAGTGCAGTGAACACTTCAACATAATATTACACAGCCCATCGAGCAGTGTTGCCACTTGCGAGACTCAAAAGGTAGGTAGATTTGCCACCTAAAACCAATCAATTGGCAAACAGACAATTATTCATAAAACGAGACCAATTTTGAAAGTTCGTTCAACTTGGTTGAGAGAGATTTATTTTTATGCTGAATTAGTTGGTATCAAGACCAAATTACTTCACAAGACCTCAAATATTTTGAAGTATACGGGGTGGCCAAGATAACAGCATGAGAAATTCGTGTTCAACGTTTCGTATTGAATCCTCATCAACTTTAATTTTTCTTCTTGAATCACGAGAAATTTCCTACAAAGACTTTTGCGATCTACATCATAAAGCTTAGTTTCAAGAAGATTTCCTTTAGTATATCTTCAAACGGCTCTTATTCCATACAGAACCTCTAGGATGCTCGATAATTTATTAAAATGCGGTGTGGAGTTCGGACCAATACTAACAGATTTCATGAGCAGTATTACGTTACCTTATTCCCACTTTTCGCTATTTTTATCCATCAACCGCAATCTGACGGATTCCAGAAATATTTTTCAGTTTCAGCGGATGGCTAGGGACGTTTTTCACGAGTTGGCATCACTGTTACAGGCCACACGGGCAGTCGTTCACACCGTGAGCTGGATAATTTGAACAGTGTTGACAAGTCGATTCAAATACATCATATAAACACAAACTAGAGCTCTCAATCGGTCTAAAATAACCACTTTACTAATAAGAATGTGTCTGCCTTCTTAAATGTCGTACATTATACTCCATATACTCCATTATACCTACATGTTAAAAAATCGAACCAATTTATTTGATACTAGCTGACCCGGCAAACGTTGTCTTGCCATATAAATAATTTACTAGTAATGTGCAGCGTTGGGTTTTTAGTAGCGACACTTCGTACTAAAATTTAGTACGCAATTTCAATAGATCGTACTAGATTCGACAGATGATTAAAAAATATAGGAATATCGAAAATTCAACTTTCTTTGGGTAGTTTTGATACGATAAATACTTTAGTAATAACTGACAAAACGAAAAATGAGAAAATAAATAACTGAGTCAATAATAATAATGGAAATAAAACAAAATAAATGATTCAGTTAATAACAGAAATGTGTATTCTTGAAAAATAAAAATTGAAATATGATGATGAATAACTAAGAAATAATGAAAATTAAAGTCTCAATATTGAAAAATAAACTAAATGAGGTCAATTAGATAGTGGAAAGGTGAAATAAAACAAAATAAATACTCGCGGATCAAAAACGTAACAGATTAATGGTGTTTTATCTGTTTTCGTATTAGCGTACTAAGCAGAGTGTAATAGTACTAGATTTAGTACAATTGTACTAGCAAACCCAACGCTGGTAATGTGTAGGGAGTGAGAAAGAAAGGAGACCGGCTTCGTTCTCATCCCTACTCCGTGCTGTTTACTGGGTCAGAAGTGACACCTGTAGACATCTGGCGGGGATAACTAATTAAATGACGATTGATCAGTTCTCGACCGGAGAGGAAAAATAAAAAAAATTAGTGGTGGACTACCCCTAACATTTAGGGGGATGAAAAATAGATATTGGCCGATTCTCATAGATACCGGATAAGCACAAAAAATTTCCTCAAAATCGGTCAAGCCGTTTCGGAGGAGTATGGCAACGAAAACTGTGACACGAGAATTTTATATATTAGAAGATAGCATTTTGAAGCATCATCCAAATTCATAATTAATGCACACAACTTAAATTTTTCATGACCGATGTATCTATAGTGAAAATATTTTTTATAATCGAATTTCTTGTAACCTAAAGTAATATTCCATACTATGTTATAAATTCAAAAAAACACATTTTTTTTTATTACAAACTACTTCGAACGCACGATAATGGTTTTCCATGAGATACGGCAACAATGCTATCTCTCCTAATCTAGCCACAATATAGCCCTGTAATGGTTATCAGTCGACAGATAAGACAATCACAGTGATAACTTCTGGAATCCTTATTTTCGCGCCCATAATCTATGGGCAGCGTTGTCACCTCTACGGATTTAAACGTAGATATACGGATGTTAATGAAATTCTCGGATTTATGGATAAATATTGAATGATTTTTTTTGAGTAAGAAAGTCCTGTTTGATATTTTCCATTTCATTTTATAGTAGTTTCTGTCTCATATACGACTCTCATGTGATAGAAAATGAATATTTACAAATTCACTGTTCCAGAAATATTTTATATATGTTGACATGTAAATATCTTTATTGTGTAGTTTCTATAATAATGGCTGGAATACTTCTAATCTTTGAATACTTCTATCACTAGCAATGACTGCATGAATTTTTTTTCCCAAAAAGGTACAGTCTACACATATTTACTCGTTTTGAATTGTTAATATGAAAGGAATTTTCAAATAATAAAGTGGAAATTTTTTTCGAACTTGAAATTTATGATTAGCGATTATTGGAAATCATTACCTAGTGATTCTTATAACCACTGAACTTTCAAGAAAAAATGTGATAAGTAACTTCTTCATCTGGGAGTTGCGGATTTCCAAGAATTCCCATAGTCAGATATTCCCAACACTGTTAGCTATGGGGTCAATGACAAGGAATACGTGCAATCCTCTTCCTATCACCTGACCGTTTATCGTGTCAAATAATAATTCGATATGCCATTAGCATGCAGAAAGTCTAGCTGGAGTTTTATGGTAGGACCGAAGTTACTTTTATGTGAATATTACAGAGGCAATAGAAGCTGGTTTACGAGGTTCTTGTGAGATTTTGAATATACCCGAGCGTTCTCAGCGATTTCCATACATTTCAAGGTCCATAAACAAGATTGACAATATTCGTAGTAGGTTTCGAAATGTGCACTCCATGAATATGCAAATCTGAAGATGTGCTGCTGCTGCTGAAGGTAGAAACAACCAGGGTGGATTACCACGTTTGCAAAGGGCTAGGCTTAGCCACAGATTAGTAAACCTTAAAGATGAGACACTCCGCCCATTTAGTTTGATGTGCCGACATCCGTTTTCATTGACCTCGGACCTTTAAATTTTGCGCATCGCAGTTGCTGGATAGTCGTTGCAAGTCAACGCTAGAACTACTGATGTGCAATGTTGCCATTTTACTAATGCATACACCAATATGAAAGGTTAACTACTTCTGAGTGATTCATTATGAAAAAGTTGTCATCAGAAATAAGTTTATATCAGGTATAAGATGTATTCTGAATGAATTTTAAGATGAAATTTGGATATTTCGAATGGAGCCCATTTATTGTCATCGGGAAAAATAAAAGTATTTTCTTCGTCCTTACGGAAAACAATGTGATTTGATATTCTGCGATTTATTTGAAGATGATTTGCAATCTTATGATAGCTTATGGAAAATATGTTTGTTATACATTGTAAGAACATGCATTTATCCGAAATACACCCGAACATTCTTGGTACCTAGATTTCAATCCTTCGGACTCTCAACGATAACCAGGTGTAGTGCTTCGGAGGACACTTAAAAAGCTAAGGTCCTCGTCTTCTTTACTCATACAAGTCTCAATGAGACTTCGAGGGTTGCTTTGCAACTAAGTTAGCGGGCAAAAAACACTTTCAAACTTTCACACATTACCAACAATGTAAACAAAACTCGATATACATTTTAGCGCATCTATGACTGGACCTTCAACTTTTGCGCTTTCGACATCTCTTTGGCTTAGCTGATCAGGAATTATTATGTGAATTTAGGGAGTACACTACACGCAGTTTCGGATTCACCACTGGAGAAAAATCCTGTGAAAATTGTTCCTTTCAAAATATATAGTGTCTCACATAAAGTTTGCGACAGATGGAAAAATAATCAAACTGGATAAAAATCTATTGAAAAAAGGAATACGAGTGTAATAAGAATGAAGAGGAATTCGTTTATTCGATTACTGATATATTAACGTCCATACATTGAAAATCCACATCAGTTTAACAATGAAATGAAAAAACTAGATGAACTTTGCAACAACAAAGACGAATTTCTGGAGAAGCATTCTTTTTATTTCCTGGTAACAGGCCAATGTGGGTTTTTCCTGGGCAAGGTATGATATAGAAGTCTCATATTCATCAAAATTATAAAATTTGAATAATGTTTCGTTCGAATCGATACAGCGAAAGATTATAAAAATTTAAAAAAATGGATAAAAGTCGAAGTGACAGTAGAGAGTCCAAATATGAAACAAATGTATAAAATTGGAAACTGAGCAACTTTTTCTCTGGCATTTTTCTAAACAAAAAAACAACTGATTTTTTGAGAATTTTCGACAAAAAAATTCAAATTTGACAGGTTTAGAGTAGCACATGAAAAAAGTAAAGATGCTGTATTTAACTCATTTTTCAAGCACAAACTAACTGATAAGTCGAATTTGCTTTATATCTATTAATAAAAAATACTTCCATATGTCGCGAACTTTATGTGTGACACTGTATAATATAGGTATGAAAATATATAAATGAGTTTTTGCTTTATAATCACAGGAGGATATGACATGCAAGAGAAAAAACATACACATTGTTTCACGAACTGAAGAACATTCTAGTTTCATTTCAACTTCCGGTTGCAAACCAGAAGTCAAATGCACAAAGACACTAAGAACGTTTATCTCTTCGTATTATTCAGTTATACAATTAAAAGGAACAGAACTTATAAACGGATATTGGATTAAACAAATCCGCCAAGTTTAACGACGATAATCTCACCCTGACGCTCCAGTAAGCTTGATTAAGACAGTGGCAGAGTTCAACATTCCTATTCATTTTCCTTGAGAAAACACAGTCTGCTGTGATCTTATGGTTTTTCTTTTGGTGTTGAGAAACCTAATGTATCTATTATCGAGTCCTCGCCATTTTGCATCCTTTTTTTTATTGACAGAAACTGTACAAATTACCTCTATCTACTAGGTCAACCGTATTCATAATAACGAATAACAGGTTGAGGTTTTGTAATGTTTAGTACAGAGATCTTACAAACATTAGAGTAGAAACGGGAAAGTTTGAAGAGACGAATAGCTGCAAAATTTTGAGAGCTCTAACTGAAACCAATTCAAGTTTTTCAAAATACAGCTGTCAACAGGCATTTAAGAAAAACTGATTTCTGCTGTTTCCTTATAAGTATTGATTCCGGAAGTAATAATTTAGGATAAAATTGTTGAAACTAAATGTTGGGAATCAAAACATGCCATTTTATTGAAAAGACAACCATATTGAATTTCATCATGAATCGAAGAAGCATCATATAATTTTTTATAAAAAAATATAGATTTCAAAGGCGCTTTTGATTTTTCATTTCGTCCAAAGGAGCTACTGAAATATGTCGAAATAATGACAATACCAATAATTTTAAAAACTTAGTAACGAGTGATTTCAAATAATAACGGATATTTATTTGTATTATTTACATCGAATCTACAATTACTGAAAACTAGCATAAAAATAACTCAATCAAACAAGAAACACAAATGAACGTTCCTAAAAATTTTCAAAAATGCATCCATTTTGCAAACGTAACACTGCTTCGATGATTATTGTTGATGCACATTTTTTTCAGTAGGTACCTACAAAAATAGTGTGATTATTAGGAAAATGCATGCATTATCTGTGTATTTCGCTGCTCTGTTGAAATAATCAGAACTGCATTCATTTTTTGATTCAAGGACTACGCAACACGCGGAAAAACAAAAAAAAAAGTGCATCCAGAAGCACTTTATCGCTTGATATGAAAAAGTCTAGGAATTCAAATTGCAATCATTTCTCGAAATGTATATACGAAGATTTCAACAATCCATTTTTCTGAATATAATTTCGCCTACGCCACTGTTTTCTGATACCATTTAATCTGGGACCATGCCGTCGTACTTCTCAACTTTATCTGCCATTAGTCGGACAGATCCCGCATCATTTTATGACTTTTTGGCCACGCCAAATATAATTAATCTAGCTGAATACTAATCCGGAAGAGTGTATCCGACTATTCAATCTACTTAGGAAGCAGATGAACTATTGACGTGTCGAAGAAAATACGAGTTTTCAGTGAATAATGACATAAGTGGAATTCATGGGTTTGTTTTCAGTGAATGGCAACTCCAAAAAGTTGAGATTTCAGCTGGAAACTAGTTTGGAAAATTCCTTTGCTTCGGCTCGGGAATCTTTTTTGCTTCAACTCACCACCAAAGAGTTGGTAAAGTCATTCCACAGTATCTTTGAGAAAAAAAACAACTGAATTGATCATTTTGACATCAAGACGGTCCAAGCCAGCATTGGTCCTTCGAGCCGGATATCTTGGAATAAGTAGGGAAGATAAATATGACAGAAACGAATATCAGATCTTGAAAACGTTTTAATCACTGATGAACAGGATGCAGAAAAAGACGATTGTGACACGGTTTGGATACAAAATTTAGTAGATACAAAAATTGAGATTGAATTGGAAGCAGACATTTCCACCACCTCTCATGTTTCAGAATGGAGACGTAGCTAGTTTCAACGGCTTCAGCATGCTTAGCTCAAAAACAGCACCTTTTCTCATAGGAAGAGCACCGGTTGAAACTTTTTTCAGTGCCTAAACTCACTTTCTAAAGACTACACCACAACCGATGGACTCCATCAACGTCTAATTCCCTTTAGACACGTTCAGCAACGTGAAAAAAAAAACTCTCGAGATGGATAAAACGCCAAACGGATGAATGTTGGTGAAACCGATCCGGAAGCTTTCCCAGAAACTGAGGCGGACCATTAATTCTGCTGGAGTGTTCCAGATATATCTGACTTGCGGATGATTTATCGAAAAATACAACTTGGTAATTTCTACCGGAAGGGTCCAGTCACTCCACACGGAATTGGTGAGTACACATTCTCAAGAGAATTTTGAAAATTATTCCGATTCAATATTTGAGGAAATGCACATTCGATAGTCAATAACTAACTATATAAGTTAACTATTAGGTGTTTCATTACGATTGTGAATATTGATAAATAAAACATCAAGAAAAGCAGACGGCTGACGATATTGTACAGGATTTGTTAATCACCCTAAAAAGAGGTGATTTTTATAAAAGTTTAATCGTTAATCTTATACCAATTCATTCTCCTTTTCATTATCGTTTCATCTCTTCTTTCAATTATGGCTGAAATTTCTAAATGGGTTTAAAAAAGAAGCACTAAAATGAATATTCTCGGAAAGTTCAGGTTTCCATTTCGTCGATAAAACTGCTTTTATAACTTGCATATATTTGAGTGTTAGCCCAGCTCTTAATATTTTCCGATTTCCATCAGAAAATCGTTTTCCAGCGCAAAAAAAACTTTTTCACTGATGATGAACGATGCCACAAATTTTTACTTTTAGTAAACAATTCAAAATGATATACCAAGTGAAAGGGTAAAGTGGACAACCTCATTACCGCGTATATCATTCACTAAAAATAATTTCGAGTAGGTAATAGAAAATATGGAACTAATGAGATGCTTCCAGCTACAAAATGATGCACAACTCACCCAAGATGGAGTCAGCGATGATCGCTTGTCAGATTGGCTTCGATGACTGAAAACAAAAAAGATATATAAAGTGAAAATAATCCAAGAATGCGAAAGACTTTCAAATTATGTGGTCAAACAAGTTGACAACGAAGAATATAGCTTTGTCATCAATGAATATACAATTCCACAAGGTAAATCCATCATCATATCAATGATGATCAATACAATATTCTCAATACATCATTGATATGGACATTTGTCAAATACATAAGACACGATCAGTGATTCCATACGAAAATGTAGGAACATTTTGAATTACATCGAAGGGATGTCCAGCAAACCAATAGAAATATCACAAACTCTCAAGAGGACTGAATGTTATGAATTGAATGAGTTAACATTAAACACCATTGACATCTCATCTCTGTGGTCCCCAGAAAAAGTTGTATCAAATTTTTCTACCAACATAACTTCAAATATGTAATATCCTGTATGTCCTCTAGGAGTGCCTGCAGAATTTAAGAGCAAAATCTATATAAATATTCGAAATAATATTCAATCCAAACGCTGTGCAGCGTATAATAATATTGTAATAATATAATTTTAATATAATATAATAATTTTATCTTGGTTTCAAGCCCGCAAAACCGGGCGATAAAGTGCTACTTTACATCCGGTATTTTTGTAACAACATTACCTATTATTCTGCAAATCATCTGATAATTTCGAGCTACACATATAAAAAAGATCTCACCATTTGAGGAAATAATTGTCTCAAAGTGAGGAGTTTTGAAATATAAAATACCTATAGATTTTTTAGAATATTTACTGGATTTTAGGATACGATCATGTATAGTCATGTTCGTTATTTGAGGTAGAGAAATTTGAACTCTTGGGAGATCTCACACGTGAATTGCGCAAAAATTAAGATGGTTATTTTATTTGACTAAATATTGTCAAAAGTCCCTATATTTTTTTTTCGAAAACTGAATAATGAGAGAGTTTTTATTTATAACAGAATAATGATTTCCCTGAATATACTTGTTAATTATTTTACCTTTTTCTATGAAACAATTCATGTTATCGTGATATAGTAGGATAACACTTTCAATGGAAAACCTTCGAAATTTAGAAAACAATTATTAAGAAAATGTTATGGGCCATTTTTGAAGGTCAGGGGCTTTTTGGGTTTGAGAGATTCAAGTCTAATTCGGATCAATCATTTTATAGAAACTTCACTACTAAGTGTGTCAAATTTGAAGAAAACTGTACACTAAAAAAAAAGTTATGGAAAAATATTGAATTTGAAAAATGATACAGGAACGTTTTGCAATAATATTTCTAATGCCACATTCTCAGAACTACTTTGACATCATGAACTCCTTTGATTGAACAAGTATTATTGTCGATTCGATTGAAGCAAATGTGCATATGGACAACTAGAAACGAAATTTTGCTTTCTAATTCCAACCACCCCAAACCGACCGTATTCTACCCTCAGAACAAACAAAAACCATCACATACCTACCCGTTCGGGGGTTCAAGTTGTCACACTAGCCACCACTGAAGAACTGACCAGTGGTCACCGACTTTATCAGCTTATCAGGTGAATCCACCCAGGACCATACCAAGCGGTCACTTGGAGGGGGTAGGTTTACGTGGTAACAATTGATTGTAAATGAGTCGCCATGGGAACAACCACAAACACAAACATGAACTTTTGTTCCAGTAGGTATGATTATGGCCGGTCTGGTACACTGGGAAAAAAAATTACGCCAGGGGTTGTGCATGGGTTTTCAGGGGCGATAGAATAATAATATGTACGTTAACCAATAGGTTGATTGCGTGAGTGTTGTTATCTGTGGTGGGTGTTGATACATTTTTTATTATCGATCTCTACAAATAGATCAGCACTTTTCAATTCACAAATATTTGTCTCAAGGCGGAATTCCATAGCAGCTTTTTGACGCTCGCTTCTTGCCTCCAGCCAATAGGATGTCTTGAAAACTAGCAGCCGCTTTTTAAAGGCTCTCTGTTGGTTCAAGCACACAATAGTATATTAAGATAAAACTTTTATAAGACGCTATTTTGTCGCACGCGGTGTTTGGAGTACGACGAGCGAAGCGATAAATCGATATCGATAAATAACATAAACATCTTCGATTGATTACAATAATTATGACTTTGAAATATTTAAAATCTGACGCACAAGCGTAAAGGCCGGTTTACTGTTGAGCGAATTTGATTTTTACGATACCAGCGGAGAAAAATGCAATGTTTTTATTGATTTCAGGTCAATTTAAATCAAACCACACTCTGAATCGAAATTTACTAATAAAAAAATTCGAGTTTTTCGCTAGTATCACCAAATCCAAAATCGCTCAGAATTAAACTGGACCTAACTTTTCTGACTTTCTACCAACCTCCGAACAATAAAAATGCAGTTTTGATTGATAATTTCATGGCAAATGAAACGCAATGTACAATATAATAATGTACAAGAATTTGGCGCTAAAAGCTGTTATGGAATGCTTGCTTTAGGTAGATAGAGGATATCTCGTTATCCAAGTTGAAAGATGTCTATTTTATCGTTTGTAACAAGGGTAAAAGGGTAAAAAATACTCATCAGGATTAGTTTTTGATGATGTGACACTTGCTTTTGGCGAAAAAATTTGATATCTTGCTCGTTAAAATTCTTGACTCATCAGGATGTCAAAGGCTGTCAGGGCGAAAATATTTATTTCAGTGTATATTTATGCGTGCTAATAAATTAATGAAGACTTTGTGGGCAATCTTCCTACAGAAAAATTGCAGACCAACTGTTGAGTGCCGCCATTTCTTATACCGAATTAAAATTAAATGCAACTGACATTCTGGATTACTGTATTTACGGATGGTAATTATTGTAGATGCCTTGTTGGATAATAGCTAGAAACCGAATCGATAGTCGTTTATTTGAGTAACGTGGCCTTTATTCTTCAATACAAAGGTGTGAATGCTTTAGTACCTACTGCTTCCGCATATTTTACGAACAGAAGAAACTGACATTAAAGTAGTTGAATTAAAACACTAATAAGTGAAGTATTAAGGGATATCAGGATATAAAATATTTAGTTAAAAAAACATGGCAATACTGAAAATAATTATCAAAACAAGTCATGATTTAAAATGATTTCAATCAACTGATTTTTTACTGCACAACTAATTTTTTAATTCCTAACTTGGCAGCTCAGTTATTTTTGCATTTAGATCAAAGATGTATCTCACCTGTTCACATAATGTTGAATATTGAAGGACTCATGTATAATATCACGAATCTTCTAAAAAATCTATTCGAGTTCGAGAAAGAATTTTCTGTTTTCAATTGAAGCTAGAGTAGTATAAAATTTCACACCAAGACTCCAGTTAAGATTACGCAAAATAAAATACAAAACGAAATACTGACTTTATAGTTACACTGGTGGTAGTTCAAATCATTATTCTTGAATAATTTTATTCCAATAAAGTTGGTAGAAATATATTTTTCTACAAGAAACTAGAAGTGGTACTTTATCTGATTTTAAATATGGATGTTATTAAACCTATAAACGTCAACAAATTTCCAGTATAATTTGTGTAGTTGCTATGATGGCAACTATACAAAGTATTGGCTTTTGATTGGCCGAAAATGTTAGGTGTGAATTTTTTTCTCAGAAATGACAATTTGAATGAATTGAAAAAGAGACAACAATTAAAACATCGAATTTATTTTGTAAAAAGTCGATTTAGGCAAAAGGCAATACTAAGGTATAGAACATACTTGACGTTTGACAGACATTGAAGGCACTTAATTCAATTCTGGAAGCGATAACTTGAAGAATTGGAGGGTCTTTATTTTGAAAAAAATTTAGTCATTACACTTTGAATTTTATCTACTTTATCCGTATGTCATAGACACAACCACAAAAATGTTTACATTTGACGAATTATTAAATTCGTCCGACTTTTTATGCTATTGCTAAAAGATATGGATCCAGGGTTGAATGGAAGAGCGAGCTCTAAATATAAGTCTCTGACGATGTATCCAGAAATTGAATTCAACCTTTTGATAGGTACAAGTGTTAATTACTCTGACTTCTATTTTTTTTTTGTGTACTTGTTACTTATCAATAAAATCATTATTATTATTATTATATAATTTTAGAAAGAGAATACTAAACTACCTATAAATAATGCCTTGCTGATGCATGAGTTATGCAATCACATTTTATTCCTTTTGTAATTATAAATCAGAAAAAAATTACCGAGAATAATCGACTGCATACCAACAACACTATTTCTGTAAGGAAAGCTTACTTATAGGGGTAAGTAAGAACGCATCAAATTTTCATCGAGCATTTTTTCTACTTTCTAACTGTATGGGGAGGCACTACAGACTTGTCATTTCTCTTCATAATAAATTCATAGATTTAAAACTATAGCGTGCAGTCGCACACTTTGATATCTTCGGAGCATTCAGTCTCAATATTTGATGAAGTTTATTTGAGGCGAAGTCGCACGGAACCCAGACGTACCATTTCCACAATAATTTTCCAGAAATATATTTTAGATCGCATCGCATGCGGGCGGAAAGCCAGGACTTTTCATCCAACAAAAAATAAATATGACATCAGGAGGGAGGGTGGCAATATTTCCTTCACTCCATAAGAAAAATTTTAAATTGTGAATTTTAAGTAATCCCGAGTTATTTGATTTAGAAAAAGACGTAACCTTTAAGCTATACCTACAGGCCAAAATTGTACAATCTACTCCCAACGAAACTAAAAAATATACAGAACAACAAGCATTCAATATAAATACAGGGCTATTCAAATTCGTTTCTGTACAAAGTTGCGTATTTTAGAGACCTATTCAATGATGTGAAAAAATCGAATCAAGCTCTTTTGGTTCTGGAGATATACAGGAAAAACCAAAAAATCCCAAATTATTTATTTGCCTGTATCTTCTTTATTCACAGACATATTGAAAATCTATCCACATTTAAATTTCTTAGTATGAAGTGAACGTCGACGATCCAAAAACTACAACAAAAAATACAGGTCCGTATTCAAAAATTCAAAGATTCAGATGACACCAGGTATAAAAGTTTCATGAACATATTCTGATAGCCCACATCAAGTGCCAAAAATGCGAATAAAGAAGATACAGGCAAATAAATAATTTGAGATTTTTTGGTTTTTCCTGTATATCTCCAGAACCAAAAGAGCTAAATTCGAGTTTTTCACATCATTGAATAGGTCTCTAAAATACGCAACTTTGCCACAATTTAACCGACACTCTATCTCTTATCGTTTACGAGATCCCCATATACAGAAACGAATTTGAATAGCCCGGTATATTTCAATGTCATAGAAGACTTAACAGCTCATCTAGGTATCTTTCGAAGTATGCTAAATATAGTGATTTAATTATTGTTTTCATAGATCTAATTTCTTTTTGTTTATATTCAATACTCCATTTTTCTCACAACAAATGAAAATATAACCAAAAAACCACAAAATATTTGAGAAACACCAAATACGTATTTCGACAACTAAGTTGTGAAACTGAGTTTCATTGGTATTTCCACTGAAGATGACAACATAGTTGTCGAAATACGTAATTGGTTTTTCTCAAATATTTTGTGGTTTTTGGGTTATATTTTCATTTGTTGTATGTTCTTAAGCCACAGTCTCCAAATCTCTACTTTTCCATTTTTCCTATTTACTTTTGCTCTATGACCAGTACTGAATGTAATAATTCCAAAATCATTTTCAATCATCGAATATTCTCACACTTGAGGACTTGAGTGAGAAAAACACTCGCTCCTAATTTGTTCTGCATATATTTTCATTCTATAACAAGGTACATAAAGTGAATATTCCATTATCCTAGATTTCTTCACCTGTCATTATTATAGTTATATTCACTTATTTAAATGTATAAATTATTAGGTATCGACAGTAAGTGACTATCATCTAAACCAGAACACATTCGATTTAAATCAAATGGTGGAGAAAATACAGTGTGTTACTCGTTTAGAATTAATAATTCGATACTCGTGTGAAATTTTTTCATTCTAAGAATTCGACACGAGTATCGAATTATTCATTCTAAACCTTCTACTAATCTACTACCTATTCACTTATTCTTACTTATTTATAGTATTTTCCATTTATTACGTTCTTCTATTTTTGAAATCGTGTAATAAATTGCGAAATTATAGTCTGTGGCGTTTTTCTCTCCATCAAAAGAGTTTAAGTAAAAAATAATTCAGTGTATAATTATTGTCACTAGCATGTACTTCCTAGACATGAAAGCAATATGTGTTCCTATTATTTCACGAATATCTAATGAAATAATTCATAGGATGATGTGGAATATAGAAGTGAAGCTAGAATCAAATGTTGGCATATACCAATTAAACTCCCTTTGTTGTTTCTCACATTTATCATTGTTCCATGTTCGATTGTGCATGATTAATGAAACTCACATAAAACTTTCAATTGATAATGAAGATATTATGGGGTGATAAGAATACCAAAAACACGTAACTTGTAATTCACTGAACAACTCTCAAATCAAGTGATCATCAAATAAGAGATTACATTTTTTCGCTTCAATATAAAGTCTGTTCGTTGCTGAGCGTGAAAATCCCGGTAACTATAAGAGATATATACAGGGTTATTCAAATTCGAGTCTATGCATGGGGATTTCGATAATGGTAAGAGATAGAGGTTTGGTTAAATGGGGGCAAAGTAGCGTATTCCAGAGGTTAATTATATGGATGAATATAATCTGACCTAGCTTCGTCAGTTCTGGAGTTATACAGGAAAAATCGAAAATTTCGAAATTCTTTTTTTGCATATCTCTTTATATTACGAGGATTTTTTTAAAATTTTGCCACTTTGCGATAGCAACTTTTTGTAGCCTTTCCAAATATCTGAATAAAAATTATAAACAGGGTATCGTATAAATTGGGCCATCCTCAACTTTTAATTTTAAAATTTTCGAATGCCAAGAGTCATGTTTCATATTAACGTAGTATTTTCATCTGAAATACAGGGTGTTTTTGAAATATTGAGCTTTTACCAGTAAAATTTCAACTTTACGCCCGCGATAAAGTGCAATTTTACGCCCGGTGTGCATAATAGTTATTTATGCACGACTGGGCGTAAAATGGCACTTTGTCGCCCGGTTGTGCTGGCGTAAAATAGCACTTTACCGCCCTCGGACTAGTTTTCAACTTTTAATTTTCAAATACGGACCTGTATTTTTTATTGCATTTTTTGAATGCCAAGAGGCATGTTTCATATTGACGTAGTATTTTCATCTGAATTACAGAGTGTTTTGGAAATATTGAACTATAACCAGTAAAACTTCTTTTTTTTTAATTTTCCTGTATAACTACAGAACTGGAGAAGATAGGTCAGATTTTTTTCATCCATAAAATTAACCTCTGAAATATGCTACTTTGCCCCCATTTAACCAACCCTCTATCTCTTACCATTATCGAAATCCCCAAGCATAGACTGAAATTTGAATAGCCCTGTATATATACATAATATATAGGGTATTAAAATTGTAGCAAAGGTCGCTCTTTGAGACTAAGTAAAATGCGAAGTTTATAAAAAAAAGATCTGAAGACTCGTTATTTACTAATTTCTTTCAATAACTTGTATCTTCAAATGACTTTTCTGGGATAGGTACATTCCATAATAATTATGGAGGGGATGAACAATGGAGCAAAATGTGAACACTCTGGCAATCCCATGAACCGAAATTCTCAGACTTTTCCGGAGTATTTTCATCATACATTGATATCTATTCAATAGACATGATTGAATAGAAATGTTGAAATTTCAGATGATTTCGACGAATCATTTATTTCAAAGTATCGAAAAAGTCAGTATTCCTCAAATGATTTGATATTTCCACGTAAATCTGGGATTCTCCATGAGGAGATCTCCAAATCATAATTGAAACGATTTTTTTTCAAATAAAAGAGAAGTTGTGCAATTGAAGGACTAACAAAATTACAGCAAGAAATCCAGGATGTGATTATTCATTTCTGAGTTAATTTGAATTAACTAATCTCAATTTATTTTTTTTTTCTAGTTATTAATGAAGTCAGAACTAAACAGAAAATGTAAATTTTGATGCGTTTCAATATTGCACCCAAAGAAATTGAATTAGAAATTCCGAAAAACAACAACACTGACATATTTGAATTTATATCTTCTTGTTTGGAGTCATATATTTTTCGTTTGAAATAATGTTTGTGGGTGTATTTGGCTTAATCGAATGATTTTCCTCACAACTGAAAATTTCCATTTCAGCATTCAACTATTTTTTTGACCTTAAACAATAGCATAAACCTGATTTCAGGGAATCTAGAAGAAGATCATAATTATCATGCTTATAGAATCCAAACTGAGCCCTCAAAATCTCATCAGAAAATTTCGAAACACCCTGTGATCATCCAACAACATCCAACGAATATCAATTCACATATAGGTAATTATTCCTTTCCAGTTGATAGTTTTTCAACTATGTTTGATGTCATACGCGATATACCGGGTGTAATAGGATCATGGTACACCACCTGTATCTCCGTTAGTTTCAGAGGTAATTTATTGAAATTTGGGACATGCTATGAATATAATAAGCGTCACTTTTTGACCTACAAAATGATTTGTTTTTCACTTCCGGTTTTACCGGAATTGATATCAACTCTCGATTTTTAAATGGAACACCCTGTATATTATTACATTTTTGAAATCTGCATAATTTTCTGGATCCAATGATACTACATAAGTGACATTTCAAACGTAAAAATTTTTTAAAATTTAATTTTTAGTTTTCCATTTAGGTGTGCCATGATGGTTCCGATTTATTCCAATTGATCCGTCTAATGCTAGAAAAATCTAAATCCCGTCAAAAATACTAAATTTCGTTTTTTATGAGCAAATTAAGTTCATCATAGTCGATTTTGCGATAAAACTCATTTTTTTCAAATGGAACCATATTGGTACCGTGGTACCATTCATTAGTACTACCAATAAGGAATTTATTCATAGCTGGTAATAAAATGTGCGATAAATACAATGGAAATTACAACTGAAAGAAAATAAGAAAATAAAATTATTGAAAATTTTGACTTTAAAAATGTCACTTATTTGATATCATTGGATCCAGAAAATTATGCAGATTTCAAAATAGTACATTATATACCGCGGGACTGAAGTAGTACATTTAATCCTGAAGGTAAAGTTTATGGCCCGACCGCAGGGTATATACGATACTTTTCGTACTTCCGGTATGATTTTATTAATTATTTCAATAATTTCAATCAGTTTTTTCTCTCTTCAACTCATTTAATAAACTGTCTTTAAAATAAGTTACCATAGTAACATTGCGTTGTGACAGTTATAATTTAGAAACATTGTCATTACTAGTGTCATTGTAAAGAAACATTGTTATTGATAATTATTGGTATCATGAGTGAAGAAGGTTTATCTGATATTGATAAAAGAGCAGCCGAAGTAGGTGAAGAATTGTTACCACCGAAATCTAGAAAACTATACGAGCAGCAGTACGATGCTTTTAAAAAGTGGTGCCGCTTAAAAAATGTGAGACAACCTACTGAAAATGCGCTGTTAGTCTACTTCGATGATAAATCAAAAGCGGTTTGTGCCTCAACTCTCTGAGACTGGTCAATATGACGAACTGTCACAATATTAATTTGAATATTAACTTTAATTACCATTCTAATTAATTATATTTTTCAATAAAATATCCCTTAAATTCGTTTGTTTGTGATTTAATCGTTCCGGGAGTTTCGTCAATATTTAATCCCGAAGGGATTAAATGTGACACTTTAGTACCTGTCACAAGGGAGTGAAGTTGTCACTTTAGGCCCGGAAGTACGAAAATGTAATAATATACAGGGTGTTCCAGCGGAACCGGCGAAACCGGAAGTGGAAAAAAAATCATTTGTAGGTCAAAAAGTGACGCTTATTATGTTCATAGCATGTCCCAAATGTCAATGAATTACCTTTGAAACCAACGGAGATACGGGGGGTG
The DNA here is from genome assembly GCA_029955515.1 of Chrysomela aeneicollis. Classification (NCBI taxonomy): domain Eukaryota; kingdom Metazoa; phylum Arthropoda; class Insecta; order Coleoptera; family Chrysomelidae; genus Chrysomela; species Chrysomela aeneicollis. Next base: position 19,270,835 of record JARUHQ010000009.1, on the reverse strand, counting down.
TACCATGATCCTGTTATACCCGGTATTATTTGATTTGCGTCCGAAACGATGATATATTCAACTGGCAAACATCGTTTCCCGACAATTTCCACAGCTCGACCCAATTATAGAGCTCGAAGTTTTTCCGTTTACCCAGAAATGTTGTGACTTTGCTGTTCGAAAATCACATTTTATTTGTGTTTGCTGGCCCGTGCGTTGTAATCGATAAACATTGTTCGTACACGTAGTTTCCGATATACATGAAAGGTATATGAAATGACGGCGGTGGTCCGGAAAATTAATGAGTTTGGTCGACCCACCAGGCGCTAACTGGAAAATTTGCTTTCGCAATGTTTTGGGACCATGCAATTATTATTAAGTGTGCCCAATATGAGGTTGTACAGCAAACAGGAACGTAGCTATCTAAAAAAACTTGAGTCGATGATGAGGACACGGATACGAAACGTCAAAAAGAAAAAAAATATTGAGATTTTTTTCAAAAATTCACATTTTTTTATTTAGATGAAAAGCTAAAAATAATATACATACAAGCCTACTGCTCGAAGTTTCTATATTGAAAGTGACAGACAGCATCTGAAAGTTGTAAAAATTATGCGACAAATTTATTAAGGTGTTAAGTTCTTCACGAAATATAAAAATATGACCTTGGAATTTTATCTTGACCAAAAATTTGAAGGGGTCGAGTCACAGGAAAGTGATGGTAAGTGAACAAAACCTGCAAATACTAGACATTTCCGCAATTTGAAAATTTCAAGGAACCAGGAAATTCAAATTATTATTGGGGACATTGCTGAAGATTCATGAAGTATCAGAAAATAATATCTAACTAGGATTAGATATGGCTCATGAAATGTCAGTTTGTGTTAGAAATAACAGTTTGGGGTGTCATTAATAAAAATCTGTAAATATTATGGAAATATAATCATTTGCGAACAATTTTCAAATAATCGTTATCAAGAGTTCATGAATAATATTCTTCTAGTTCACAATAGATGAACATTTCATGAGCCACAAGGCTACTACAAGGTCACCACCTCTCAAAAGGAAGTAATTAATTGTATTTCGTTAAAATACTATTTCAAAAAGCGAATGAAGACAAATTAAGAATACTTATGAACAACGTCAAACTGACAGCACAAGGGAGATTCATGTTTTTGAAAACGAAACTACACTTGTTCTATATTTCAACAAGAATTGACATCTAAAACGATTCCTAATTTTATAGCCTTTTTCCTAGGAAACCATGTTGACACCACATACATACTATCTGAAAAAAATTAGGTAGGTAGGTAGGTAGGTAGTGTGTAATTAGGTATAAATATGGTTGTTATCGTAGTAGTTAGTTTAGTGTACTTATACCTGATGAAGCTACAGTGTTAGCGAAACATGTTGTGAAAAATATATATAAATATATTTATCGTGAAAATCTTATCGTTTGTCGTTTGTTTACAATAACTATGGATTTTCATCAAGTAACGGCCAAGTCAATTGAAAAAATATATATATATTTTTTCAAATAGAATTACCCCCTTGATTTTTACGCAAAATTTTTTATGAGAAATAAACAAGTGAGTGGGACGACATAGATGGATTGATTCATCTGCTGGAAGTCCCATATGATCGACCTCGTGAGACTGACAGCCCGACCGATAATAACCCCCTTTCACCCCCCCCCCAAAGACCGCTAAATAAACGATGAGATCGGCGACATTAAAAATGCACGAGTCGCAGGAGGCCCCCCCCCCACCCCTTCCTTCACCCTTGCCCCATCATTGTGATGGATGCGACCGTCGCCTGGATACCACCCCCTAGTCCAACTACCCCACAGTCCAACTGCCTCCCAATCCACACGCGATACCATCGTCAGGCCGATAAAACTGATTATCGACACATTTTACCAAATGATTATGATGGTGGCTCTTTTTATTGATGGATGCCGCCGAATGTGAATAATGACGTCAGATTCATTTTTAGAGATACTTTATCGCGGGGTCCGGCAAGTAATACAACTTTGTTTTTTTCAAGTACAACACCCCGGTTATTTTTACTGCATGCGATTGCTGGTGGTCGTTTTAGTAAAAGCCCAAAACGACAAATTTTTATTCTGAAAATTCTTCTGAATCAAACTAACCAGACTTTTTGAAAGATCTGGCAACATCGTCGATACGATTTTTGAATTCCCAAGGTCGAACAGCCCCCAGGCAGCAAATTTTATCGGAATCACATTTTTCATTTCAGAAATATTCAAGAGTTTCCACACTTTTTTCTTCCAAGAATGATTTCTTGCCCGGATCTCAGAAAATTTCTCAAAATTCGACAATTGGGAGTTCAAGTCAAAGAAAACCTACGATTATCGACACATTTTACCAAATTATAATGATGGTGGCTCTTTTTATTGATGGATGAGAAAGTGAATTATGACGTCGGTAACAAATTTGTATTCTGAACAAATTCTTCTAGATTTGGGTTATCAGCCATTTTGGAATATCTGGCAACATCGTCAGAACGATTTTGAATTTCTCAGGTACCAGATTTTATTGACTTTAACGAGATTTTCCACTTCGGTGTCATTCCATACTTTTTCAAAAAAACTGGTTTGTCAGTTTTCAGAAAATTTATGGAACTAAAAATTTGATAATTTATATTCAAAACACCAGGAATCGAATACAGTAAAAATAAACGAAGTGTTATATTGAAAACAAAATTAGGCACATAATATAAAATACAGTGTGTTCTATTTTCAAGTTTATTTGTACCGGAGTTGCACTCACCTATTTTCACACCCAGTATAATATTAATTATGTTTTTAGGAAGCCGCTGTAACAATTGCCAGAAAATTATCAAATATTGATAATTAATTTATTTCATAAACAGTGAGACATAGCTAGGAGAAATGCTTTAGCAAATATGCTCAGAATCTGTAATGCTGGGTTTATAGATTCTACTAACTAAACTAAAAATTAAATCAACAACTAAGAATTAAGAATATTGAATACACGAGAACGTCTATGAGGGTTTATACATTTACATCTGTCAATTAAATTAATAATTAAGAATTACGAAGTTGGTCAACTTTCAACTTAACAACGAAGAAATTTTGTGGTCAGAACGCACAAAACGATTAGAATCGTTGGAATGTCATAATTATTCAATACTTATTTATGTCTTTTGTCGTCCCTCATGTTATTTATTATAATTATTATTATCGATTTTGTTTTACGTTCTGCTTATACATTTTATTAACTTTATGAATACTTATGAGCTGTATTTACTAGGGCAAATATGAAAAATGGCTTGCCAATTATTTGCCTATTGAAGTACCGTGATTTTTTTAATAATCTGCTTATATTATAATATGTACTTCAATAAACATTATTATTATCATTTGTCATTGTTTCTAATAGTGTTTATGGTTTTCATGATCAGGAGTTTTGTTTTTAGGGTTTTTTGCTCATTTGATTAATAATATTATTCAATTCAACAATTTGAAATGACATTGAGCTTTCTCAATCATGTAACATTCAACATCTGATTCTTAATTATTAATTGCATTGTATAAACACCTTTCCAATTGTTAATCCCTAATTATTAATTGTTAATTCTTAGTTGTTAGTTTAGTTAAATCTATAAACCTAGCATAAAATCCTCAAATAATGTTTTGATATTACAAAATTGATTTTAGGAACACTAGATCTGGCAACAGTTCAGAAGTTTAGCTGGTTAGCACACTCTGTATACTGTTATGTAATCAATTTAAAAATGCTTTGTATGTACCTTTGTCTTGACTACTTATTGCCTAGTCCTATACCTTTCTTTCAATTTCGTAGGGAAGTTTCCGACGATGTTCATTAGATGAATAAAACAATATCCGATTCTGACAACACGCAATTTGCTACTTAGATCAGAACATTATCGATGTCAACTAAATTATTCAGGAATGTTATAAACAGTATGGTTAAATGGTTATTCAATACGATTATGGCAAGAATTATTCACTTCGATTGATTTCATGTCAGAAACTCTTCAATCCCACTAACTTTATTTTTTATCAGTTGGCTGTTGGATAATCAAAGATTGGCGTAGGTACATAAAACAATATATAAATTATTTATCGTAAACTTCAGCTGATAATTTTCTAGTGATGATGCATAATATTTCTCCCTAAAATGAAATACATAACTATTATGAATGGAATCAAAACATATATCTTGATTCAGATCACTTTGATAATAATGACAGCGCCTATGTGAATGATTCTTCCTAAAGTTCAGCCTGATTTCAAACCGAATTCACAGGACAATAAATTGCTGAAAACTTCAGAGAGCTATTCTTCTTATGATTTTGATACAAACTTCATTACTAATTATTTTATATTCACTCAAAATACAATTCGCTCTGCAATGTGGATAAAAAACCTTGTACCGATTTTTTTATATAATTTCTACCATGCCCCAACCACACATATTTTTTGTGGCGTCGTAGAATGTGAAAATTCTGAAAAACAAATTGTTTTTTATATATTTTTAATTTTCAAAATAGTGCATGAGTAAAGAAACGATATCAAAGTTTTCTTGTGGATCGCTTTGTGCATTTGCAAATTCTTATTTTCAGTTTCAGTCAACTGAAGCATTATTTATTTTCGAACTATAGTCAAAATGGAATATTTAAAATAATATAATAATGCGAACTAGTGCCGCCACTGGATCATAAGAAAAATTCAAACGTGAAAAATCATTTGAAAATAGAGCAAGTTGTGACAATCTTATTTTTGCGGAAAATACTCTTCTGCTAGTTCATCACGAGTGTAAGTAAGAACCTTTTGTATGTCGTTTCAAATTTAAAAAAAAATTTGTTCGAAATTCACGCATCAAATCATCAAGATTACACAAGGAAATTACTAACTGTACTGAATTCGAAACTATTCGATTAGGGAATTATATGAATAAAGTTCAGGAAAAAAATTCAAAAATACCCTGTAATTCCGTTGTTTTGGAATTTTTGGCTCATAACTTTCCCTGTATGTAAATAAACGCGTATATTGAGTAATTTTTCTCAGTAACGCTCTTTCAATAATGTAAACGTGCATACGCCGGTATTGATTTTCCTGGGCTAATGCCAGGAAACGTGAGCTTATTCAATCAATTTTATTGTGACCTTCCGGGGAAAATGTTGATGGAATTTCACAATTAACTCCCTAAAAGCGAGCGTTATTGTCCATAGGAATAAAGCATACACACCAACAGATTTCATTGTGCCACACGAAAAAGAAAGATTAACAGGAAAACTGGACATAATTCATATTTTGTACTTTGTCCGATTAGATTCACATTTAGTCGTACTTACATTCAGTGAATTGAATGGTTATGATGAAGAAAAAATATAAAGATTATCTAGGAAGATATTCCATCGTCACATGACATCTTGTTAAAAAATATAGCCAACTTAGAATCGCATTTTTCAACTATTATGCATATTATATTCGAGACTAGACTATTTCACTCAATTTAAATAAAAAAGTTCTAATCAATTCGTTGATCGTTTCATTTGCGGATTAAAAGGTTTGAGTCTCAAAAAGATAAAAGCTTTAATTATGAAAGCAGTGAGGATTTGGTTTCTATGGCCATATTCAGTTATAATTTCTCTCGAAAACAGTGAGTTTTCGAAAGAGGAAACTTTTTTCTATGAACTGAAGGATTCTCTTATATTTTCTAAAAGCTTTTTTTTGTGAAATTTTACGGCGACTGAATAAAATAACACTAGATTCATTGATATTCAACTAATACACTTTATTTTCAACTGTGACACCCAGTACTACATGATCCATATGTGCTATAGGTGTTCATGTTTTTCAATTGAAACCTACGACACCCTGTAACCAATAAAAAACTCCCGTGGGTAGTTGAAAAATCTGAAAAACTTGGTTTACACCAACCTCCTGAAATTTAAAAAAAGGTCAAGGTCGAATTTCAAAAAAAAAAATATGAAAAACCTCCTAAGATGGAGGAATTAGCGCAATAAAAGTCAAATCGGCTTTCCGATCGTGATATTTCCGATTTGGCAACATCATTTCATTTTTCTCATATATAACCGAATTTTTTTGTCAATTCAAGTACCACATAAAAAATAAGAACTACATACAGGGTGTTTCATCATATGTGGGATGCACTTCTTGGGGTGATAGATATACATTTTCAGGGGTCACACACCCTTTCTTCAATTGAACTTTTTTGTGGTACACCACTGGTGGATTCTAAAATACAACATGCAGGTTTCACGAAACAAGTACACCAAACTTGTACTAATGACTGCGAGATTTATAAAGAAAGCTACATAGGAACATTAATCATTTACTTCAAACGCTCTATTCAAACACCCTGTATATATCATACTTTTCTAATTTCTTTCCATAAAAGACACCCTTATAATTGAACGGTCGTTTATTGATAAAAATATTACAATCCATTCATGAATAACTCATTTGATCACTATTTTATCATTCTGAAACACTTTAAATTATAGAACCTTTAAAAAAACCATTTCAAAGAATTCGGGACAACTAGTCTAAATAGAGCTCCAGAACATATTCTAATACATAACAATCATAATACAGTTTGTTAAACACCATATAGCACAAACACAACTATAAACCATAATCTCACCCCTTTCCCAATCGACCATATCAAACAGTCATAAATGCCAGTTGTGCATATGTATTCAAATAAGCTCACCAAATCATTGATCTTTTTTATTTATATAAATATTTAGTTACTTCATATTTATAATGATTTTTTGTAAAGCTAGGATATGGGAAGGGAACAGTTGGCATTTATGACATGTGACATCTATGACATGTGACATTTATGACAGCTGACATTTATGACAGTTGACATTTATGACATATTGGGCGCCAACTCCTCCTTAGCCCAGCTGCCCTTGCGCCAGCAGCTTCTCCACCGCCGCGTTGACATCCCCAAAGGTGGCGACGAGCGCCTGCAGGTTCACCTCCCTGTTCGCGAACCCCATGGCCGCCATCTGCTCCAGCTGCGCCTCGTAGCGACGCTCGGGTGCCATCGCGGTGTCCCTGTTGGCCGCCATGCCCGCCACCATTCGCGCCATGAACTCCGAGAAGGGATCGCCGGGGGGTGCTTGCGCCCCCTCGGGCGTCGCGGTGGCGGTGCTCGCGCTGTGCGGCACCTCTTGCGGCGCCGGCGGCGGTGCCACCGTGTGGATAAGGCTCGGCGCCGACCTTTGATTGTATAAGAGACTGGATGAGTGACGCGCAATGCTTGCCACAGTGGTTGTTTGAAGCCAACATCTGAATCAGTTACTAGTTCATGTCTTTCTTGTATTTCAATAACAATAATCACAAACAATGTTGGGATTTTATTTCTATGAATGGATGCGAGAACTGTTGCATGAATAGCTTATTACTCAGCTCCATCCAATGCTTGCAGAAGTATCCCTTGGGATTCGCTTCTTCCTTGGGGATATAACAGTGCCTTCAGCCTACATCTCAGCTACAACTCTCTACATAGTTGATTTCGAAAAGCTACCTCAGCTGCTGCTAAGTTAACTGAGTTTCTGTTGGAGACAATCTGAGAGTTTTCATGTTCTATATGTCTGATAAACACACTTCATACATCTTCACCAGAACTCTTACTGGCGCTGGCACTACATGCACTGCCATACATAATTATTCAAATTTTAATAAATCAATAAGTTAAATGATGGTGAACTGAATTTTCGATCACCATTATTATATTGTCGAAGATACGGCCCATTTTGTCACAAAAATGCAACATTTGACATCTCAAATTTCTGCTATCTCCTGATGTAGAAGAAAGTGCGAACTTTGTATAAATTTGAACCTCCTACCAGAGAAATCGAGGAAAAGGATGAATTAATGACATGGTGCCATGAAATTCACATGAAAAACTTGAATGCTAAATATATCAAAGTAAGTATCCTAAACTTGTATTTCTCAGAAAAACACCAGTCCGTTGAATGTGGGATAGACAAACGTTTTCAAGTAGCCTCAATAGCCAACGGGTTTAAAGCGCGACTTCTCAAGCCGCCAGCACGGGTTCGATCTCTGGGCAGGGCAATTCTTTCCTTTTCATTTTTCTTCCTTTCTGTTGGATGTATAAATTATTTGATTGAATTTCAATATAATAGTAAACAACTAATGATTTAGGTGAAGAATAGAATGTAAGTTAATTGAATGATGCATCGAGCTTTCTCGTCTACGAACTGTGTTTGTAGAAACAATCTTGTGTGTATTACTAATGCCAAAGTGTCTCTCCGCTCTCGAAAGATCATCATCTTATCCGTCTTTTTCGAACGACAATCTATCAAATGAATACGAATTCCATGTTGGCTTCAAACAATCTGCGCCGTTACTAATCTATCAGATTCGTTCTCCGCAGCCGCCGACCTTCTGAGCGTCTCCATCCCCTGCTGGATCTGCATGATGGCGTCCAACGCCTGCGAGTTGGTCATCAGCCCCTGGATCTCGGGGTTCTGCATCTGCTGCACGAACTGCGGCATCATGTGGCGCATCTGCGCCTGCAGCACGGGGTTGTTGGTGACCAGGGGGTTGTTGGCCAGCATGGCATTAGCCATGTTGGGATCGGCTGCGAGCGCTTCGAGCACGGACTGCGTGTAGGGCGCCTGCAGCATGTTCTGCACGATGCCGGGGTTCTCAGACATCTGCTGCAGCAGGCTGGCCAGCGGCGGGGGATTTAGCACCCCCCGCGCAGGGGTGGTCTGGGCGCTCGCTTGGAATTGGGCGGCAGCCGAGGAGAGCATCGGTTCTTGGAGGTTTTGGAAGAGGTTCGGCAGGGGGTTGGATGGGTGGGTGGGCGTAGATGGTTCCAGGCCCATGGAGCGCTCGTGGCTGCGCATCAGCTCTTGGATCATCGAGGGGTTGCGGGCTAGTTCGGCTGTCTGGCGGAGGATCTCGGGGTTGTTCAAAGTCTGGTTTATTTCCGGGTACCTGGGTCGGAAGAATTATTGGGTGTCCCTTAGGTTTTTTCAATATGCAGAGTGTGTACTTCGAGTACGTGTAGAAAATTAAGGAGCATAATGCTGACGACAAAATTAGAGAAAGGGTTCTTATGCATACAGCGTGTCCCAGAACAACGTTCGTATACTCTGGAAGATCGATCTACAGACAAAAATATGAAGAAATGTTCCTATTGAGATGTCTACAAGATGGTGGAGCGATTCCCTATCCCCGTCCATTCCCAAAACCTCTCGATCAAAACCACTTGATTTTTGAGTTTTTACATTGAGAAGAATACTTTCTGAAGCCGCCACGAGTGGCGACATTGTAGTCGTGAAGAAAGAATATATACATATGTGGTACTATAAATAATCACATAACTTTGTACTCATCTCTCGATGATAACGCATTTGTAGTATGAGTCCTGTGGTTTTATGCGAAAAAATTCGATCAGAAAATTGGCAGACTCTGCAGACAGACTGGTACAGAGAGCTTTCCATTTTATTATTTCTATCAACAAAATCTGTCGAATTATGAACAATAATCTTATTCGAATCGAACGTGGAAAGGTGAAATGTCTTGTACTTGCGAGTCGAGTTCAGGCTGCAGCAAATGATAGGGGAAAAAGTATCGATCCAGCAGTAAAAATATGGGGAGAAATATTTTTTTTCAGTGGAAAAATAATGGGAATCGGGTATTATTACAATTCAATTTGAACCTATGTATCTCAGAAACGAATAACTTGCGGACATATGTTTATGGGAACTTTCCATCTCATTTTGACAATAGCAACATGCTTCAGAATTCTCTGCACTTACTTCAAAAACACCCTTTACAATATAATCATTTCGTCTGTCACTCTCAGATTTGCATCCTTGACTTCCCTTTTGATAAATTTTAGTAACAACTCAAAGACTAAGGAGTGATTCTCAGAAATGACAAACAATATATAACAAGTTTCTTTTTTTCACCAGATTTTCGGATATGTACTTGAGTCCGCATTGCATCTTATCAAATATAATTGTACTTCAATTCTCCCTTTGCAAAGGGACATGTCATTCGAAAAACAGAAATGAACCAATGACAATTGCCTCACAGGCATTTCATCAGTGTTGTGTTCGGAGTCTGCTTTTATGGAGAGCTTTATTCTCGGCCGTTATATTGCGTTCTCTTTGGTTATATCTTTTCAGCATCATAAAATACACGAATTTAGAAAAAAATAACACATTCTCTCTATACAATTGTAACGCCCGAAAAGAAAAAACCAAACTAGAGAAACACTCAAAGGGCTTTGAGAATAAAAACACATCTCATTTGAACAAGCATAACTTATCAACAAAGCGAAAATTATTATGCACCAAGATTGCACAATCTGATTTTCATTTTGTGATGAAAACAGAATTGAAACAAAGCATTATTTCTTCTCAGTTCATGAAAGATCAAATCATAAATTACTAATTGGATATGGTATATCTGAAAAATGAGTTCTTATTCTATTTGCAGAGTATTTCTCACATTCAGAAATAAGACAATGTTTCTAGATATGTTCAATGGAAATATAAAGTTTCCAAGTCTCGAACTTGAGGAATATAACCAATTATAGGCTTATCTAGTACTCTGAGCATTTCCTTACCACTTGGGCCAACCATTTTATCACTTGTAGTAAAATTATGCAAACATACTCTTGCGCCTCAAGAAATATTCTCTTTCATATTTTTCCATATGTATATCCACTAACTTTTCATCTCGGGGAAAACCCGAGAATGTTTTCAAATTACCAAAACATGTTTTGCATATCAGGGTGGGTGAATAATGTTTATACAACGAATTATACGACACTGAGTAACTCACCAGTGGAATGTTGTGTTCTGGTCACCACTTTTAAATCGTCTCTTACACATTCCACAGCGTTCACCATCCTTTCAAATCGAATTGAACAGAATAAATGTAGTTTTCAAATAGAATCCTATCAAATTTTTCACACAAAACTGGAAAATATGCCGTTTAATGAACCATAAAACAAAATTTTATTTGAAAACGACACGTTTCGCGCTATCACTGTCAGCGTTCGGTTGATTATAATAGGTTGCAATCTCCAGGACGTGCTATCTATAAACCACTTAGATTTTAATGAGACACTGTATTATATGACGAAGATTGAATATATAGCTCTTGATACACTCATCCAACTCATATAAGTACCTACTGAAGAATATATATATTTGGGAACCTTCAAAAATGTAGTCATGTGTCATAATCATCACTTTCAAATGTTAGGATGTGGCAACCTCTGTGGGGGAAAAACTGATGAATATGAATTTCATGTTGGCTTCAGACAATCTGGGGTGTTACTATTCTAGTAGGTTTGTTGTTCGGAGGTCGGAACTATCGCATTCATCATAAATCTATGATTATACAATTATTCACCAGTTAAAAATATCAAACATTTCCCATTCCATTCAAAAAATTATTTGATCTCTCATGATCTGAAACGCAAATTGAAACTCAAGTAGGTATCATTCATATCAACATCGCTGATCATTGAGGAGAAAAAAAAAACTTTTTCCTTATCAAAAACCCACCTCTCCATCAACTCCTGCATCTGCGGATTCCTCGTCAGCAGCGATCGCATCGTCTCCGGATTGGCCATCAGCTGCTGCACCAAAGGATTATCTAGCAAATTGCGCAGCATGTTCGGGTTGCTCAGCAGCTCGCTCTGCATCTGGTTCTGCACATCCATAAAAGTGGGAGCGCCCATGCCGAGGTGTGGCAGCCCAGCCAGCCCGCCCAGCGCGCCCAGATGGAAGGGCGTTGCGCCCACATCGGCGGGCGGGCGGGGCGGACTGGATTGGGCGGGCTTGGGCGCCGCCCTTATCACCAGGTGGACGGTGAGGCCGTCGCGCACGTGGTGCTGCTGCATGGTGTCGTCGTCGTTCATTATTTTACCTGGGCGAGGTGGGTGGGGGTAAGTCGGATGGGCGTGGGCGTTTTGGCGGTGGTGCGGAGAAAATGTGTCGGAAAATTTCTAGTACTTGGTTGCATTAGATTTATGCGAATTTCCCAAGCATACCCAGTTCATTATTTTATTTTTGTATCAATTTATTAAGTTTTCTCATCATCAGCTGAAGAATATCATAGGAAAATATTACATCATAAGTACTAACACAAAAGTATTTTGTGATGCTGCAACAAACTAGGATCATTTATATCAGGAAATTTTATTGTCAAACATTCTCGAAAATAATTACTGATGATCAATACACAGACATAAAAGATAGAATATCAAAATTTTTTGATTTTCATCAAAAATAATTGTCAACATCTTGACAATGAAGAAATTTTTAGCAGGGCATCCAAATGTTTCATCACTATAATTGTTATTCATAAAAAACATTACATAAGTACATTTTACTTTTTCACCTATTGAGAGTTTCATTTGAGGTTTCAAGAAGATCAAAGATAAAAAACCTACTAGATATCTGAAGAAAGAGCCCAAAAAAACAGTTTTCAATTGATGATTTAAATGAAGCTCAATCATTTTGAAACATCTTTAAGAATCCTACAATTTGACGCTGAATTATCCCAAAAATTCAAAAAATTATTGGGCTGTAAAATTTTTGATAGTGGATATGAGCTAATATCAATGTTCCCAGAAAATTTTGAAAACCTTCCAATTTTATATTTTTTTGCATCACATATAACTTTCAAATTCCCGTCAAATCTGAGGTCACGTCATACAAGTCTCAACGGATTTTTTAGTTGTCAGACATGCAAAAATGAACCATCATTAGTGTTTTCCATAAATATCAATAACAAGTTGTTTTCCCATATGCAACCAACTTTATGGTGGACACTGTGTCAGTAATAAAATTGCCAATGGAAAATTCAGGAACTATATAACAATTTGATAATACTACATTTTGAATGAAAATCTGAAATTTTGAAAACACAATTCTCCACCATTTTCTCCAGATCACCAATAAACAAAACTCAGCAGCACTTACCTGCAAAAATCAAGCACAACTGGTCCTGTTCAGCATTGAACTTAGGTCCAATGAGAGCCTTGAAATCCTTCACAACTGCATTCTCATCTATCTCAAAACTTTCACGCTCCTGAGCTGTCTTCACATTCACATTTATCTTTTTCACTGGGGGTAACTCTGGTGCTACTTCTACAGACTTTTCAGGCTCTTGCACCTGTGTTTGTGTAGGAACTTCTGATATGCCCTGATCAATTGGGATTGGATCTTGGTATAGTTCTGATGGGGTTGAAGCAACTTCAGAAATTTCTGATGTTACCATAGGTTGGACAATTTGATCAGGTTGATCGGGTAGCACAACATGAGGGGTTTCTAGTGATATCTCAGGGACCATTTCATTATTTGCAGTTAGTTCATCAGCCATTATGAATGTTGATAATTGTAGGTATTTGGCTATAATAAATTCGGCAATGTCACTGTCATCCAAATGTCCCTGAAATGGACAGAAATATATGGTTAAATATTTTCCACATCAGTTATTCTTTGATAGTTTTGATAAAAAATAAATCTCAAATTGAAGAGAACATTGTAATTGAATTGGAATAATATGAATGACAGCCATATTAGAATTTACCATAGTTAATACTGAGATAATCATTAATCAGATGTCAAACCTGAGTAAATGAAATATTTAAATATCTCTTATTACATGAGGTTACTTCAAAGGATTTTTTTAATTGCAATGAGCTATACTATTTGCAATTTAATGATTGGTAGGTATACATGAAACATCTTTTATGTTCAATAGAATATATTATTATATTCCACTGAAAATTATTGTATGTAGAAAAACGGGAATGCGAGAGTGAATTACATATAACAAAATTATATGTTGAAATAATATTCAACATTGCATGTTGGATATGGAAGTCCTCCTAGAAGTCCAAATAAATATATTGATTAGGATCCCACTAATGTTGGACAAATTGAAGTGTATTGTAATATTTGATGTACCTACCTACTTTCCGGAAATATACCTACCCACTTTGTAGTGAAGGAAAGTTGCTAGGAAACTACCAATGAAAATACTCATCCAACCACACGCGATGGACAACTGAATAGAAATCTATTATCCAATATTCACCAATCGATTTCCTCATGGGGATGTAAATTACACCAATTTATAGAATATCATTGTCCATTCTCCGAATGTGAGGTTACACTCTTTATAATCTATCGAATTTGGAGTTGCCGATTGCAATTACCTCTGGGTACAAAACATTTATTGATCAAATGAATTGAATAGCACGAAAGGGCTGAAAGGTATTCACAAGTGAGATTTTGAGAAAAAGAAATTGGAAGCGTTGCCAACAAATACCGGTGATAACCGAACAATTCCAAGGATTTATCACATTCATGTAGCATAATTACTACGCGTGTTATAATAATAATAATAATACAATAAAATAACTCACTCTCTCAGTTGAAATCGGGCACTATCAACGAATACAAACACTAAATTATAGATAAACACCTATAATGGCGGCATTGATAAAATGCTGGGGCTGTTGAAAAACGAAAATGTCGCTTGTTGTGCTTCTGGTGAAATACGCATGCGCCCCTTGAGGCCTTGACAAATCTGAAAGTGTGAAAGACGTATCGTACTGCCATCTAGTAGGCGTTTGTTACATCACAAAATATCCATTTACATCTGTAATATGTAGAATTCCTTTTTATTTTGGTCGTAAACTCGTCGTAAATCGAAAGTTTTGCTTTTCAACGAAAGATATTGTTAAGGATAACTACTCTGAAATCTTTGGCATTTGAAAATGGATAGTGAATTGATAAAACAACAAAATCTCATCAACGATGTGAAAGAATTAGAAAAAGAAGCAAAAACTGGTAAGAAATCGTTGATACAAATATATTTTGGGCAACTTAACATATCTCTCTGCCTGCATGGAATAGTAGGTTAGGTACCCATAAATATATTATCCTACATCTCTATATCAATTCTGGAAATATCCAATTGCAGTGGGAAATAAGCTTCGTAACATTGAAAATGAGGTCAAGAAGGAGATGCAGAAAAAACATTTTTATGAAGTGAAAATTGCAGAGTTCAAGAGGAATATTGAATTTTATATTGCACGTTCAGAAGTAAGGCACCATGTTTTCTCCATCTCATTATGATTCTTTTTTCATTTTTATGAAGATATATCAGTATCTTATTTTCATTAGAGTAAGAAAATTTTAGTTCAAATAAATATTTTCCTTACATTCTCACGTTTCTTAACCCTAAACATTTTTCTAGAATTTAGGTGCAAGATCAGCAGCTGCAAAAAGAATTCATTCCCAGTTTGAAACAGCATCAGAATGTTATGAAAAACTATTAACTGAATTAACTGAGAACTATATTGAATACAACCATAGTGAAACAGAAACAAGTGAGAAATGCTAGGTTATTTAATATTTTTTATATATGAATTGAAACAATTTTAGGATTCGAAAATGGTACACCAGAGTTCATTGACAATCTTCAGCAAAAACTTGAAAAGAGTCAAGAAAAAGTTAGTGAACAATTCATACTGATTGACAAACTCTTGAGAGAAATGAGTGTTTAAAATGAGATTATACTTCAATTGATAAAAAAATATTTAATATCAAGGATAACATTGTAATCAATAAACTCTTTATAGTCAAAAGATTTGTTTGTTCATCATTTTTGCTGCATTATCTCTATCTTCTTCTCTACTAATTTCTTTGAGTTGGTTTTTAGTTTTCTCACGAAAATTTTGGATGAAAGGCTTCAAAGCTTCAGTTTCATGTCTAACTAATTCTATTTGCCTCATGAGTTCTTGTTTCTCTTTTATGATGCAATCAGCTATTAAGTGCTTGACATCAGCTTCTCCAGTGGTAGGCCTCCTTGAAATAGCTTCAATTAATTAATTTCTCATCATATAACAATAATAATGATGATCATACCAGGCATCTTTTTTTGGAGCTGATTCTTCAAGTTGTTGTAAATGTTTCAGCTTTTCTGAGACTTTGAAATCCATCCATACCTTCTCTAAGGCTTGGTTGACAGTTGTAGTGATAACAGTATTGAGTGAACTAAGCAGTTCATCAGTGTGGCTAAGTTTGAGTATGGATTTCATGTCATCTGCACTGGAAAAAAAAATGAGATTGTGGAAAATTTGTAAAGCTTTCACCAAAATACATCTTATTGAAAGGATTTATAATAGTGAATATAGGGAGGAATGTTTCAAATTTCAATGACTGTTGATTTTTCTTGGCATTTCTTTAGTCAATTTTGCAACCATTCCATGAAATGCATTTTCTACTAAATTCTGATGATTTATAAAAATAAAATATATAGATGATAGATGAGTTCAATTCTTTGCTTACCAAATTCACAAGACGGATAGAAGATTCATGGAATGCGAAATCGGGCCGGGACTGGTGCAATATGATTAAAAAAACACATTTGCATCAAATCCTGACCCAACATAACATTCAGATTTCTTATACAAGATTAGGTTAGTCCTTCTCTACACTACAGACAATTGATGCCATATGGTCTTCCACATTCGATTGCTAATAAACGGAAATGATAAACGTAGGTGTTTAACCGAATGAGAAGAGCCGTTATAAAGAATTTCAACAAAGAACACAACAGGGCAATGACATTCTCATACCTGACCCCTGAGGGTATGTCTTCTGCTATTCTTTGTAATCTTCTGAGGTGATCATCAGGCCGAGAATCCATTTCGCACATCGAAATTATACAGTGAAAAAGTGGCAATTCAAGCTTCGTTGTGTGACTGAACAAAAAAAGAAACGAAAAACTCAAATATTTGATAAGTTTTGAAAAAAGTCGTTAAAGAAATAAGGAATTTGACTATTTGACATGACGACTTGACACATGACACTGTCATACTGACGACCATATCGATTGTATCCTTCGTGATGAATTAGAGATGTCTGTAAAATGGTCTTGATCTATGTTTATTTTCTTGAGCGCTAGAGAGCGCCAATCCGTCTGGACTTTTCGATTTTGATATCTTTTTCATTTATGTCCATAATGCTTGGTTTAGTTCATAGAGTTTATCATCATTATAATATTATGGTCTGGAACTTCTGAATCAACGAGTCAGCTCAGCAGGCGTCAGGTAACAAAGGTTAGGCAACCAGATAACAAAAACCCGAACAGAAATCTGCAATAGGAAGCGCGTTGGTTGATACAAATTTTAATTCAATGAAATTCCGAGAGGTGTAGTAGTAGCTTCAATTTCATGGAATAGTAATTTACGGAACAAGTCCGGAAAATACTGTTTTTTTGGACTAGTAGACAAAGTCTGCGATTCCGGACGTGTTACATAAACAATTTTTTCGGCAACCGTGAAGAATCAATCAATGAGACACATTTCTTCATCATATTTTTTTTGTAGAACAAAATTACACTAATTTCATGTCAAACAGCTGTCAGTCAGTAATGATCAACATCCACCTTGTCAACAGCATTTATCGAAATCAAGGTGGATATAGGTGTAGGTACTACGATGGTGTAACAGCTCTTCAATTGTTTATGCGAAAAACTTGTAGACCGTTTGAGAAGGTACTAATATTTCCACGACTTGAAAGAAGATGGCGGTAAGATCGATTATCGAAGAAGATTTCTGTTGCTTACTTATTTCTGTGGTTCACATCTGACAGACGTGACTTGAAAGTTGAAACGACATTAAAACAATAAATTTTCGATAAATCTTGAATGAATATTAATATTTTGACTCTTCTCAATCATTTTTCATCTAGAACAGATGAAACTGATAAAAGTATGACAGATGCACAGTTTCTGTTTTACCGACACAAGGTATGTCGCCATCTCTGATAACTTCAGGAAACATTACTATGGTATGAAATCAAGTAGGCTAAGGTCAGTAAGGTCTACAGTTTATTCTAGTGCTTGTTAATAGGAAGCTGTTTCACCATCCTATATCTACCTTGATCGAAACCATACCAACCAAGATCCTACCTGGGCTAGGCCGGGAAATACGCACTTCCCGGATTCGGCCGGAAAAATGCTACTTTCTCAATGAAAAAGCGAGCTGAAAAAAGATCTTTTGGTAATTTTTTCGTATGTGGCGATGTCGAATTTTTTGAAAAATTTTTGGCTGTAGTTACGTTTTTTGGCCTCCTGAACATGAAAACGAAGTCAGAACGCGCCGGTCTTAAGAAGATTCGGAAATGTGGGCACATTTTGTTTTGAAAATACTACAACACTCGACACGATTTGACAACTTAATTTTCTACTTTTGAAATCACAAAATTCGATCTTCTTTCAACCAAAACCACACTCGCTCACATTTACTTGTCATCAATTTTCAACAAAAAAAGACCTATCATTGTATAAGTCCTTACACAGTAAAAACTGGGTAGTTAAAATTAACTACAACTTGTTGCTTAGCTCGATCCACTAACCTTATTTAGTTAAATTAACAAAAGTACATGTAGTCGAATGAATCTTGTCAATTTGTGCAATAGCTTTGTTGACAAATAACAAAACTTAGTTGCGAAATCATACTAGTTTTTTTGGAGTTACTACAAAACGGTTTTGCGAAATCACCGGATAAATTTCGTATTTTCAACAATATTCATACTTTATACATCTCATCTGCTCTAGGTCAATGAATAAATTTTTCGTCTACTTTCTGTTGCAATTTCTCTGTTGGCGTTTACTACTCTCGTATACTGATGCTTCATTTTTCACTCGAATTTTGTGGGATATGTTGAATATAAATTAAGTCAACCACATTGATATATTATAGCTGAAAAAGGTAATGATTATTTACAAATTGGTTTCTTACCAAAACAATATTGCCTTTATGCCTTTTTGTGGAAGTTGGGCACTCTTATTACATTGTCAAGACCCCACCCTATTGATTTTTGCAGCAATTCTTCATCATCGACCAGAGATTAGTTCAGTGAATTCTAACTTGATGGAGGTGTTGCTTCTTTTCTGATGAGACAAAACTTTGCACGCTCACCTCACACCGCACACCTCAACGACACGAAAGACTACCAAGTACTGAGCCTACCTCATTCTCATTCTGACTTGCACATCGTCGTCAAACGTTGACAACTACTTTATGGAAGATTAAATATTTGTTTTGTCTATTTCATTCAAATTCATAGAAATCAACAAAAGACATAGTATTTTTCACTACAATTTTTGTTACGGACATTTTTTAACTAATCGTTGTTATGAAAAGAACAAATTTCATCATTAACAAGTTCCTCTGATGAATTTTATGCTAATATTGATGTAATATTTGTGGTCATTAACAAATTTCTTGCTATTTTCAACTAAATAGACATTTACAAATATATTTTTTTCACTGTGTAATACAATGTTATTATTTTTCAAAAAATTCACCTTCTTCCAAGAGTTTACAAAACGAGCCCGAAGGAAGCCGTGCAATCAGGTTGGCTGGGGAGACTTGTGTTGAGAAAGGTGGATACAGATAGTGTTGAGTTATCTCAGTTGTGTTGCAATATCAAAGTATCGTGTTTTGTTCACGAATATGGCAACAATATCATAGATGGTATTCCATTAAAAAACAAATACAGATAAATTTGAGCTCTTGGCATTACCCCCGATAATCCAAAGACTAGAGCTAGGATTTCACGAGACTCTCGAAATTCGAGATTTCTCATCTCGTCTCGTTTTTTACATAGACGAGATTTAGAAAACACTTCGAGATTATTTCGAGATCAAGAAATTATTCCGAGATGGCTCGATCTCGAGAAAATATGTGCCGCAATACTCTTACAATACGTCAGAAAAGATAAAATAAAAAAAGTATGCTAAGAAAAAAATTAATTAGAAGATAATTATTGATAGGAGACTATTCGGCCAATCTGGCCTTTCATCAGGGTAAATAAATGCCATAAAGGGAAAGTGCCATGAATTCAACTTTATTTTTATTGTATTTTTATTAAATGTTACTCCAACCTTATCACTATATTACTTTTAAGGATTTTCTTATGGCAGACTTATGGCACCATTTTTGCATAAATTTCACTATGCAGAACTGTGACCCTACTATTGAGAGAAATAATTTGCGTAATAGTGATAATTTTTTTTCAACAACATAAAAAATGGGCTGCTGATGGTGCTGGTACTCTTCTCTTCACGAACGAAAAAAAAAAACAATTTCAAATTTTCACCTTTCGTACCTAGGTATAAGTATGTGGATGGATAAAAGATTATATTCAAAAATCAAGGATTTGTTCAATTTCCATTTTTGTTATGATACTCGGCGGTTTTTTTGTTATACGTGAGCTTTTAGTTCATAGCATACAGCCTCTGTATTTTATCGTGATTTTTTTTATAAAAACAAATAATACCCTGTATTTTGGTGCAGCCTTTGTCTTGTGTTATACTTTATAACTAATACGTAATTTTTTTTTACTAATATTCATTTTTTGTTTTCGAGTCTCGAAATTTTGAGAGTCCCGAATCGAGATCGAGAAATCGTCTTTGAGGACAACATCGAGATGTGAGATTGTTTATTCCTCGTCTCCATGATCGAGACGATAGTTAATGAAAAATTGAGATGGGGCCATGCAAGTTGTTTTGAGCAAAAATGAATAGAATGAATAGAAATTCCTAAAGTTGAATAATCTCGATTTTTTCACACCCTATATCTCTGTAATCATTCACCCCAGAACCCTAGTATGATAGATCGACGAAATCATTTGAAATAACAAAGTTGTTGCTACTTTTCGGTAGAAGCGGCAGCGCCAAATTTTCAGAATAATCCTATACGTCCTGTTCTCCAGAAACGTCTAACCTACCATCGACCGTGAGTGACCCTATATAAATGCTACTATAAACTGAACTAAACGGCGTAAACTAAAACATCACTCATATTTTCCAGTAAAGGATAAACATAACAATAATAGTGATCTAATAATAGATATTTGGCCAAAAAAGCTCATTCGAGGAACTCAGATTAGTAGGTCGAAATTTCGAGATAATTCAGTCGAAGTTCCGAGATAATAAGTCGAAATTTCGAGATGATAAGTCGAAATTTCAAGATAATGAGTCGAAATTTCGATTAAATCTAGTCAAAGTTTCGAGATAATAAGTCCAAATTTCGAGGTAAAAAGTCAACATTTCGACATAATTAAGTCGAAATTTCGAGATAATAAGTCGAAATTCAGAGATAATAAGTCCAAATTTCGAGATAATAAGTCAAAATTTCAATTTGATTCAAAGTCGAAATTTCGAGAATATGAGTCGAAATTTCTAGATAATTAGTCTAAATTTCGATTCAATCCAGTCGAAATTTCGAGATGATAAGTAGACATTTCGGGATAATAAGTCGATATTTTGATTTAATTCAATCAAAATTTCGAGATAATAAGTCGATATTTTGATTTAATTCAGTCGAAATCTCGAGATAATAAGTCGAAATTTCGAGATAATAAGTCGAAACTTCGATTTAATTCAGTCAAAATTTCGAGAAAATGAGTCGAAATTTCGATATAATAAGTAGAAATTTCGAGATAATAGGTCAACATTTCGACTTACTAAGACGAAATTTCGACTAATTTTTTTTTGTATTGACCCTCCAGAGCCTTCGTACACTTTCCATTCGCGAGCCGCGCACACAAAAATATTCACGGAAAGATTCCACGAAAATTATGTATAACCTTTGGTGTCCAAGAGCGAAAACAAAAACCGTCTCCCCTTCCTTCTCGTTCCCGCTGCTGATGCTGGGACACCATCAATAATGGCAGTCATCTTCAGAAAGAAAAGACGAATCCGGTAGGCGACAGATCGTTATTATCGGAGCTGGTCCCGGTGACACGTCATTTATCAGCAGAAAGTGGGGGACATGCAAAAAACGTCCGTAGCGAGAGGCGTCCTTTGTAGTCGCAGGATATATAATTCACCTTTTATTAGGTGTCGGTTGATAACAATTATGGAACCGCGGAAAAAATAACCGGGTATAAGTAATATGAGCGGCGAAGCAGCCGAAAAGTAATTTTTTATCGTTTGACGACCAGGGCTGGCCCGACGGTGATTGGCGCCCCAATGTTCACTTATATTTTGAAATTTGAACCCCACGTAACTATTTCATCTATAGTCCATTATTTTCAAAAAACGACAAAATGTAATTTTTCTTACAGATTTTGTAATGTGAACAAAAAACAGTTGAAGATACAAAAAAGGTTATGTGCCCCAAAAAATAGTTATTTATGTATTAAGGGAATTATGAGGGCCTTAATTACCGATGGCGAAGTTTGCGTCCCGAGGGCCTCTGGCCCGAATTATATCTGCTCGTAATCCATGCAACGATTCACACTGTGAATGCAGATCGCAAATGTTTCTTTCTTCCTAAGACGTGACAAATTCACATCGGGACAGGCACGCCTAACAACCTACAGACCGGTTTCGGGCTTATTGGCCCTCATCAGTGCAGGGTAGTTATCCGAGTAGAGACCGTAAGATGTGAATTTGTCACGTCTTAGGAAGAAAGAAACATTTGCGATCTGCATTCACAGTGTGAATCGTTGCATGGATTACGAGCAGATATAATTCAATGTTCTGCGTGGTATTTACCAGGAAAGTAGTTGTTTTCTGCTCGTAGTCTACCAGACATTCATTTCAAAC
This sequence comes from Chrysomela aeneicollis, assembly GCA_029955515.1. NCBI lineage: Eukaryota > Metazoa > Arthropoda > Insecta > Coleoptera > Chrysomelidae > Chrysomela > Chrysomela aeneicollis. The sequence continues at coordinate 19,248,169 of JARUHQ010000009.1, read as the reverse complement.
TATGTTTGATATTCTAATTGGATAGACTAATTTCTCTTTCTAAAATATGTCCATATTTAGAACGCAATAAATGTTTAAATTCATAACCTTTCTGGTATATTTGAATAAGGTAGCGTTGATTGTAGCATTGTTGGTTGTTGCTAGGTTGTCGCTATGTTAAATGTTTACAAGGTGGATATAGGATGGTGAAACAGCTTCCTATCAACAAGCACTAGAATGAACTGTAGACCTTTGCCTACTTGATTTCATACCGTAGTAATATTTCCTGAAGTTATCAGAGATGGCGACATACCATTGTGTCGGTAAAACAGAAACTGTGCATCTGTCATACTTTTATCAGTTTCATCTGTTCTGGATGAAAAATGATTGAAAAGAGTCAAAATATCAATATTCATTCAAGATTTATCGAAAATGTATTGTTTTAATGTCGTTTCAAGTCACGTCTGTCAGATGTGAACCACAGAAATACGTAAGCAACACAAATCTTCTTCGATAATCGATCTTACCGCCATCTTCTTTCAAGTCGTGGAACGTCGTCGTCAAACGGTCTACAAGTTTTTCGCAGAAACAATTGAAGAGCTGTTTCACCATCCTATATCCACATTGCATGTTTATAAGCAAACTTTCTTTATCAATCAATGTTTTTCCGTTAAAAACGTGTTTATTTTTTACCACAAATCGACGATCTTTTTCTGATATAATGGAGGATGTTATAAAAAAAGCGGAAAAAGCAAGACAATCATTACTTCCATCGAAAAGTGAAGCCCTATATCAAAAAGAATACAACTTATATCTGAAGTGGCTGACACAGAGAAATGTTATGTCAAAAGATGCCAACGAAACTGTCTTTCTGGCATATTTTCAAGAACTGGTAAAGTATTTTCAGTATTTTCTGGTAGATTTGGTAATAATTGTATTTATTCGTTGCAGTCAGAAACGTATAGCCCAAATTCGTTATGGACTAAATGGTCAATGCTCAAATCGATGGTGACCATATATGAGAAAAGAGATATCACCAAGTTCAACGAACTAGAGGCTTTTTTGAAACGGAAAAGTAAGGGGTATAAGCCGAAAAAGTCTGCTGTCTTATCTCCTAAAGATGTCATCAAATTTCTAAAGGACGCCCCTAATGAAAGTCATTTATTGCATAAGGTAATTTTTTTCTCATAATTTTCTTTTTCGTTTGTTTATTTCGTTTTATTTGTTATAGGTTGTTCTAATTATGGGTTATTTTGGAGGATGCAGAACTCAGGAACTTCTAAATATGAGTATAGCAGATATAGAGGACCGGGATACTGTTATGGTAGTGAACGTACCGGAAAGTAAAACTGGTGTATCGAAGAAATTTACAGTTGTGGATAAAAAAGAGTTCTCTGCTTTGCCTTTATTGAGACTTTATATGTCCTTGCGTCCTGAAGGTACAAAACGATTTTTTTTGAGCTTCCGACAAAATAAATGTACAACTCAGCCAATTGGAAAGAATATGTTTGGCAAAATTCCCAGCAAAATCGCAATGTATTTAGGATTGCCAAACCCACTAACCTATACGGGACATTGCCTTAGTCGCACTTCTGCTACTGCCCTAGCCAATGCAGGAGCAACTATGACAAACTTAAAAAGACACGGAGGTTGGAGAAAATCCACGGTGGCTGAAGAAATTGTTTCCAGCGGCGGAAGTAATTTTCAGGGAACATTTGAAAATTGTACATTTATTATTTGTAATGACGTGAATAAGGAAAATATGTCTTAGTTTTCATTACATATAAACGTTTATAAGTATTTCTTGTATCATTTTCACCTGTAAAAGGTAAGAGGGAGTTTTTGAACCTTAATATCCCAAGGGAGATATGAACCTCATTATAGATATCGTAACTATGACGATATAAGCTTATAATGTCACTGTCAGAAATAAATGTTTTAATAGAACACCCTATATATTTTGCTAACATTTGATAGAGTATATTTGATTTCGATATACATACATACAGTGACCGCCAGAAATTACGCATCATGTAGGAAATTTATTTATTAATTAATTCTGACAAATATCGATACGGACATTCGTTTCTGCATCAAAAGAAACCTCAGAAGACGTTGTACAGTGCCGTTCGTCATTTCGTGTTTAACGGAAAATTTGAAAAATTCAAAAATCATGCCTCAATACACTCCTTATTTGGAGAAATATCGAAAATAGTTATGCTATGTCAGTATTTTTACCTATTACTGACTCCTATCAAGGTGAGGTTAAAACAAATTCGCCTTCCGTCTGAAGAGTATTGTTATCATCTTTTGGGGCAAAGGCCCATGTTGTCATGATATCACAACAACCTAACCTACAATATTTTTCAGATGAAAGGGAAACCTAACCTAAACTTGGTTTTCCCGCAATTTCAAATGTAACGCCGTTGTATAAAAAAATTAAACTCTTTTTTTTTTAATTGATTTTAATCATGTAACATATTCGTTATAAGTGATGTCGCCTTCCTTATTCGTATGTCTTTTTATCAATAATCATTAATGTTATATCCTTATGTCTTCAATATCGTTTAACATCAAGTATTGCATCCTCACCAAAGGTATGTTGTAATAAGCTCTTTCACTGTTATATTAAAATCATTATTTTCATTGTAGTTTCTCCCTGTGTAATGAAGTGTTTTTCAGCGACCTTCATTACTACAGGTCGGATACATAAAACCCTCGGTATATTATTCGAATAATTAGTATTTTGCTAGGTTAACCTGTTGTAAAATATTATATCTGATATTTCGTTCCTGTTTTCTAGATTCTTATGTTTAAATTGTATAAAAGCATGGGCAATGATTCGATATATAATTTTCCAGAAAATCGGAGATATTGGTACATTCCTCATTATAAGTATTCATATATATCCTATTCAGAAGAAATGTTATTCCTGGTATTTTTTTTATATTCTTTCCAACACTCTGCTACCTGTTTTTAACTGAGTGTATTTTGGTTCATTTCTTGCTCCGTTTTAGAGGTCAAACAATGTCAAACAATGTCAAGCAAGGACAACCTGTACCGTTTTTATGATGATTTTTTGGAAAACCGAATAGTGCATGAGGTTTTGTCAGTTGGAGAACGAGAGTCAGTTAGAACCTGGGTGCGTGAGAATCAAGTGATTGCCAAGACGTGAGCCGTGATTAAAAACTTTTGAAGCCGTGTTCGATTTTGTTTCCGGGTTTCCGATTAATTGTGTGCCGCAGAGTGTTGCCTGTAAAACACCCTGTATCGTGAGAGTGTTCCTGAAAATAAGGATTAGCTGAACCGGTGGTATATTTTGCTGCGTACCACCCGGAAACCCTGTAAGCCAGAATCGTGAGTTATATTGAAAGTATAAAAATTCCTGAGATTTTTCACTGTCGTATTTAAATTCAGTTCAGAAAATCCTGCCCGAGAATCACTATAACAACCCAGAAAATAATTTCATTGAACCAGAAACCAGAATTGCACTTAACCTGACACCCGTTTCAAATTGCATATCGCCTGAAATGTAATAAATTATTTTCCCGATTTGTCAAGACCCAGATCTCACGAACCGCCCTGTATAATAAAATCCGCGATAGAATCAAAGTAGAACGAACGATTTGTCATTGCCTTTGCTTCAGTGGTGGATTTCCTGTATTATCTGTGTTGTTTCTTTTTACTGTTTTAAGGCTGTTTGATATTATTTCATATTTTCCTGAAAATCTGACAAAGTGTGGAAAGTTGAAGTTTATGTAATAAATAATATAAAACCGACCCCGAATTTTTTATTGAGTGAATTTCTGATTTGATTTTGCCTGTAGATTATTATCTATTTAGTGAATTTCAATAAATCCTGTTGAAACCGAAACTTAGTTTAAAATAAAATAACATCAATTCTGTTTAACGTAGCTTGTATTCCAGTCTAGTCTAAGGAGGTGTAACTAAAGATTACATTTTCTTAGAAGTTTATTGTTATCCTGGTCTAACTAGCTGACCTCTGGTTTACACAAGGGGGTGCATTGTATGGATTTACTCTGCGTCCCTTCTTCACTGTAGCTACCCTAGGGCCTTCCAAAGAACTCCTAGTTCTGGAAGAAAGTGGAGCATACCACTTCAAAAAAAAACTGGCGCTCGAGGCAACCGCTCTAACGTAAATAGAGAACTAAGCCCTGAGGCCCTTTGTAGGGCTCTTTCCCGAAAAAAGAGCCTTACACCTGATGATGGAAATAAGCTATTTCCGAAAGCTTGGAATCAAACTTTAAAGAGTTTTTCTTAATACTATTGCTGCATTCCCCAAGATTTACAGGCAAACTATATATATATATATATATAGGTATTAGATTGAAGGAGCGAATCTAATTTCCTTGGAATACCTCATTTTAATTTAATGAGACCACCGAAGCTTGTTCTTCCATTAATTTTCACCAAGTCTTGCTGCATTCAGTTCAGCCATCGATCGAGGAAAACTTCTTACGTAAGTGCGGGAAGCAACTTATGTTGGCATCAGTTATTCGCGCAGTTATGGAATTCGATGAAAAAATTGGGTGTGAAGTATTTTATTATTTGTATTGAATGTTTACAAAGTTCAGAAAACCGCGTCATATAAGTATAAAAGTTGCACATCGTATTTCCCCTTTTTCTATAGGTAGATGTAATTTCATGATCGAAGCTAACTGTTTATTCAAAAAATTAAAATTTCAGGCAATTGATATGCAGAATTGAATAATAATATGGAATATGTCTGAAATTGTATGTTTTCGATATATGGAGGTGAATTAGAACTATACTATATAGGTAGTTATAGAATTCAATCATGAGAAGAGAAAATGGGGTTTCCATATGAATGCATATCATCATTGGAAATGTTATTTCACATGAAAATGGCTTTGTGTTCGATAATGCTGCATTTGTTAATTCTTTTAGATAAATTCGGATAACTCAAAAACGGTTCATATTTTGAGTATAGTGTATGATATACGTGAATTATATAGGATCATAATCATAAAAGCAATCCGAGTAGTAAATGTCTTGATTAGGCCTCAAAAACATATTGAAAACACACTTCCAAACATATTGAAAACACACTTTCGAACACTTTTCTTTGAAATATGGACTGTCTCATTGAAAGTAGCAGCGTTGCCATGACGAAAATATTTTAGCGGTAGTCTGAATAATGATTCTTTCACTGTCTGTACAAATTTTCAGAAATATTCTACTTCAAGCTTTCTCTAGAGGGTGGTCTAATAACAATGAAATGATAGATAGGTAGATAGATAGATAGATCTTTTATTTGCTCCGGTTACATATAATGTACACATATAAACTCCGAGGAGTGTGGAACATGTCAGTAATCAAAAATAAATACAAGCAACAGAAATAAAATTGAAACATATATAAATAAAATTCATAAAGTTAGCATATTATCATTTAAGAATTCCTGCAAGCTATAAAAAGGTTTTTTTACGAGGTAGTTCTTCAAACGACATTTCATTGTTGAAACTGGAAGGTTTCTTAATGCGAGTGGAAGTTTATTGTAAATGTTTATAACGCTATTTTTGACATTTCTCTGTATATATGTATAGTTGCATTTCTCATTCCTAAGATCATTCTTTGTTCTTGTGTTGTATACGTGATCCTTTTCACAGTTAATGAAAAGTTCTGATTTATTTTCTGTTACAAATACTACTGCTTCATATATATAGAGATTTATCAAAGTTAAAATTTTGCTCCTAACAAAAATTTCTCTACAGCTATCGTTTTTTTTCATCTTATAGATGTACCTGATACATTTTTTTTGTAGTACGAGTATCCTAGAGATATCAACAGAGTTTCCCCAGAATATAATACCACATTTGATCCTAGATTGAATATACGCGTGGTATGCAGAGAGGGCAACTTCGGTTGAGACATGTTCCGACAATATTCTCAAAGCATAGCAATATTTTGCAATATTTTTCGATAAATAATCTATGTGATATTTCCAGTCCAGTCTTCTATCAATCCACAGTCCCAAAAATTTTACCTGATTGCATATGTTTAAATTTTGATTTTTATATTCGAAGGTGTTCAACTCAGACAAGGATCTATTTGCGAAATGAATTATTTGAGTTTTGTCAATATTAAGTAGTAGATCATTTGCTGTGAGGAAATTGTTTAGTACATCTAGCACGTTCGTTGTCTTCGTCATCACCAACTGAGAGTTTTTTTCTTTTACAATGACTGATATATCATCAGCATATAAAACAATATCTTCATTCACTACATTTGGTATTTCATTTGTGTACAATATATATAGTAGTGGGCCTAGGATGGATCCCTGTGGCACACCTTTTTTTATCACAATTGGTTCTGATTTAATTATCTCTGAGGTTTCATTTTCAATCAAATATTGGGTTCTGTTTGTTAAGTAGGATTTGATTAAGTCCAAAGATGGGCCTTTGATGCCATATTTGTCAAGTTTGCTACATAAAATTTCATGGCTGACACTGTCAAATGCTTTTGACAGGTCAATACACAAAGTTACAGTACAATCGTCTTTGTTTAAATGATGTAAAATTTTTTCAATAGCTTGATATATTGCTTGTACGGTTGTTTTACCCTTACGAAATCCATTTTGTTCTTTTGCTAACAACACATTATCATCTAAAAACTTAATCAAACGTTTGTTCATGAGCTTTTCAAAAATTTTACTGGGATTTGGCAATAATGATATGGGTCTATAGTTACTTTCTTCATCTCTGTTTCCTTTTTTAAATATAGCTTTAATAAATGCCACTTTCAATACTTCTGGGAATACTGCTTGTGAAAAACATAAGTTAATAATATATGTCAAAGGATAAGCTATGATCTCTGCTGTTTCTTTCAATAGGCACATAGGAATCTGATCTTCGCCAACAGATTTTTTATTTTTCAGTTGTTTAATACATTCTATTATTTCAAGCGGAGTGGTAGGTTCAAAAAGAAAACTATCATCACATCCTTTAATTTTTGTATAATCTGGGCTATCTGTTTTATTCAGATCAGGGCAAGCTTCACTAAAATACTTATTGATTTGATTCACAGTGTTTTGTGAATTTTTATATTTTTTTGCAAAGCTTTCTAGGATATTGTTTTTGTGGCAGTTGGGTTTGGTTATTTTTTTGATTAATGACCAGGTAGCTTTGGTTTTATTTTCGGCTTTCATTATATATTCAGTGTTGGACATTTTTTTAGCAGCTGCAATAACTTTACTAAGGACAGAGCAATACTTTTTAAAATACTGTGTACTTATCAACCCTAATGTCTTCTTTTTGTATAGTATGTATGTATAGGTATATGTTGGAGATTTCCATGAGCAATTTGACGATGTACTAGAGCAAATCTTATATGTCGCAAAGGTCGTTATGAAACATTTCTCGTGATTCAAAGTGTATTTTGAAAATTGAATAAAAATTGAGTCCTATCCAATTGATGATATAAACACAGTTCGAATTCGAATGAATGGTAGACCACGAGTCGAAAACAACTACTTTGCTGGCAAATACTACGCAGAACATTGAATAATATCTATTCTCGTGGCCTATGTCATTTGATACTTCGTCCAATTTTGGCTTTTTTATTTTGCGAGGTTTTATTTTATCTCTTACCTTGAAAGAAAGTAAAAGTTGGACTTTCGGAAATTCGTTAACGCCATTTTTCAAAGCTAAAAAAGTCGCGATGAGAAAGTAGAAACACATAATTTTTCGATAATCACTAAAACAACTCCGTAAATAAATACAAATGAAAAATGTTGAACTTAATTTTTTTCAAATATCTCTAAAACGAAAGAAGATGAGCAATTTTTGTAAGAGCCACGTAAAAGATCGTTATAAATTGCGCAACTGTGACTCTTTTAACCAAATCACCGTTACCAAGATGTTCATGCTGTTCATTCTTATCTTGAGATATAGATAATATTATATTGTTGGTACCGAGGTTGGTACACTTAAATGTTCCATCCATATTTTGCTATTTTTGTTTATGATTTGATATTTCTTCTATTTTTATTGCAAAATAAAATCTATTCTATTCTATTCTATTATCTTGACCAACAAGTGTATATGCCATACACTTCGCTAAAAAATTAACGCATCACCAAAAAAACAAGCTTTAATTGCTACATCCGGTTTTCGTGAAAAATATGTTTTCATCGGAATACATTGTGGAAAGAATGACTTGTTGCTAAGTCCACATTGGATGAGTGGTTTGGACAAAATAGTATATTATGATACAAGTTTTATAAGACACTATATTTTGTCGCACGCGTTGAAAAATATTTTTGGAGCTTTTTTTGTATCTTTAACTGTTTTTTGATTACATAAATGAAATCTGTAAGAAAAACTACATTGTCGTTTTTTGAAAAAAATGGATTATAGATGAAAAAGTTACGTGGGGTTCAAATTTCAAAATATAAGTGAACACCCTGTATATTGGGACGCCAATCACCGTCGGGCCGGCCCTGGTCGACAACCGATAAAATAGTATATTATGATACAAGTTTTATAAGACGCTATTTTGTCGCACGCGTTGTTTGGAGTACGACGAGCGAAGCGAGGAGTGCTCCAAGTGAACAAGTGCGACAACGTGTCTTATAAAACGTGTGTCATATGCAATTTTTTCTACTTTGAATTGATTTGAAGAAAAAAATGGATTCAATATCAATAAGTCACAGAAACATCTTCGATTGGTAACAATGATGACATTGAAATAATTAAAATCTGACGCACAAGCGTAAAGCCCAGTTTGCAGTTGAACGATTTTGATTATTGCAATACCAGCGGTGAAAAATTCAATGTTGTTATCGTTTTTATTGGTCAATTTAAATCAAATTACAGTCTGAATTGAAATTAACCAATTGAAACATTGAGTTTTTCACTGCTAATATCACCAAATCCAAATCGCTCAGAAGTAAACTGGGCCTAACTCTTCTGACTTTCATTTGACAGTTCGATTGTACCAACCTCCGAATAATAAAAATTGCGTATCGAAATAGAGGCTGTTTCGACACGCATTTGCGTTGCATAATGACTTCATTATACAACCAAAATACTTTTGGTTGATTTTTTGGTGGTGCATTAATTTTTTCGGAAGTGTAGCAGATCGCTTCAACTCATGAAGATATCCCTTGCATTTGGTCTTCATGTATGGAAGTTAGAAAAAAAGCTTCTTCACCAATCTGTTCCATGACTATCCCGATTAATTTTCCTCGGCATCGCAAGAAACCGTTTCCGGTACAAGAAGTTTTCCATCAACATTCCCACCTTCTTGGCTGCATTTCGAGCTGAGTGACGCCTGAGCATCCGCTAACTTGCCGAATACTTATCTAAACGGCAGGAAACCGAGGGAGGAGAGCAAACACTTCCAAAAACTTGTCCAATTTGCAACTTATTGCAGTCCGGCCGATGGTAGCCGTGCATCTGCGCAACATTTATCTCTGTGTTTGGGAAAGTTCTCAGGCGGGTGCTCTTGCTCGACTAAATTATGTTTTCAGTTCTGGAAATCGGGGAAATTTATGCCTTCTCGAGGCATTCGTTGAGGTATGAGGGGAGTTTGCCTCTGATACAGTGTTGCCACGAACTATTTATAACATTATATACACCGGCAGACTCGAATTATACACCATTATACACAACATATTCTGAATTATACACCAACGATTTCCAGAAATATTTGTTAACGTGATTGTTTTTTTAGTTTTAGTTTTATTTCAAGATTCTCTGTGTCACTCGTTTCTCTTTGCTACTGACCTTGGCCTACTGCCTAACCTCAGAACTTGACAGAACATTTTGACGGGAATGGCACATTTATTGCCAAAGTCATCTAAATGGAAAAAATCTAGTCTTCCGTGCAGTGCAACCTCTTGTCTCTTTTTCTTTTGGATTTCTGAATGTTTTGCCTACGTGGCAAAATTCTCAATTTCTTTTTCTCTTTATCTACTTCCTTATAATTTTCATATATTTTCATAAATGCATCCAAAGTTCAAACTACTTCTGAAACTCACTGATATGATATTGGTATTAGTACTTGTACTAGTACTACTAGTAGTACTACTATTTTTATTTTACCTGAAAATTGAAATATTTGTTTTTTAAAACCCATAGATATTTTATTTTATTGCCAGTAATGAGAAACCTTGAATCAGTCACATTTGTTGTCACTTGTCATAACTACGAGTTCTGTGACAACAGTCGAAAAACTCGAACACAGAACTCAAGATATAATAACACACACCCCAAGGTTGGTAGAATAGACCCATAGCACTGCTTACGCTAGATCCAGCATTCTGTAGTAATTTTTAGGTCAAGAGGGGTCTGCAAGAAAGTAGGTACTATGGTCACGTGGGACAACACATTTCTATGGTCAACAACTAAAACGACCAATCAATGGCTTAGTACTTTCAACCCTGCCGGACCAAAGTTTACAGAATATACTATACTATATTCTGTAAACTTTGGCCGGACCTACAAAACAAGTAACCTGGATACCGGATCTAGCGTAAGCAGTAAGATCTATGATTTTTGATCACATGTTCTGGATTGGCTTATTTACCAAACCCATCGAGAATAGACCACACACACTACGATATTGCCAGTTGCCTTGTTGCCCCGTCTTGGACGTTGCCAACCAACCTAGCCATTTTTGTTGCGAAAATTTTACCAGATTGATTATTATACACCATTATACGCAAAAATGAAAAATACACACTATTATACACGGGCCATTGAATTATACACACTATGTATAATTATACACCAAAGGGCAACGCTGCTCTGAGAAGTAATTAAATCCGGCATGTGTGCTAGTGGAAAACTTGCACTGATATACAGGGTGCCCGTTATTATAAGAGATATTGGGGCAAGTTGAGCATTTTCATGCTGAACAATAATGTGAAAGAAAATTTAATGTATCATTCTTAGTTTTTGAATTAATATTTCAAGAACGAAAAATGATACTTGAAATTTTCTTCCACCTAATTATTCAGCATGAAATTGCGCAACTTTGCCCCAATTTAAGTGACCTCGTATCTCTTCTGCAAATATTCCATCGTGGTGGGTGAAGTTGGCAGACGTGTCCCCAATATATTGATTTTTTGCAAATCAATGGAGAATTTTAAACCACAGAGATTTGATCATTATATTCATATCGACTTTCTGTAGATATTGATTTTTGCGATACCAGCGGTGAAAAATGGAACGTTGTTATTGTTTTTATTGGTCAATTCGAAGTAAAGTACACTCTGAATTGAAATTTACCAATTAAAACATTGGGTTTTTCACTGTCTGGAATCACCAAATCCAAAATTGACCAGAATTAAGCTGGGCCACTTTCGTGACTTTCATTTGACAGTTCGAATGTACCAACCTCCGAATAATAAAAAAATGCATATCGAAATATCCATAGATCTTATAACGCTAGATCCGACATCCTGTACTATTTTTTTGGTATTAGAGGGATTTGCAAGAAAGTAGGTACTATGATCACATGGTACAACACATAATATGTATTATGGTCAAAAATTGAAACGACCAATCAATTGCTTAGTACTTTCAACCCCCCCGGACCTATACAAAACAAATAACCTGGATACCGGATCTATAAGCATATAAGATCTATGGAGGCTACCAACGATGCTTGCAATATCAAATCAAAAATGCCTTTTTGAGAATATGGTTATTTTGAGTGAATGCATTCAGTATCTTGAACCAAGAAACATCTTCTTTCATGTGAAATATTTTTGATTGCCTTGAGCTATTTTTAACCTTTCAGTATTTATTTATCAAGGATTTCTTCAGATCAGGTATCCTTGATTCTTTGTAGACTTCAAGAATTACTACAATAGTACTTCGCCCTCTGCCAATAAATCATTATTCAATCAGTATTTGACTTATTTCGAGCTACGCTTAGATACAAGTAGTAAGTGTTTCCATCTGTTGATACCATTACAAACTGGTGAATAATTTCTCTACCTCTACCTAACAAAATGATCTTCTCGAATATACACTGTTGGAAATTAGTTGCTAAATCAGCAAAAAAATATAGTCCCAGTAGGTCTACAACATTTTATAGTTGGAATATCAAGAGTATTTGAAGTGAATTTTCACCATAATGGGTATTGCTCGTCTTAACAACAGCCTATTTGTATGGCTACTACGTCTTATTGGTGAATTATCTACAGTAAATTAATAATTCTACTTCACCTTATAGTTGTTCGCAGTATTTTCTGAAGGTAATTGAGCAATTACAAATTGTCATTTTCACTTTAATTTGTTGTTATGAGTCCTACGTCCTAATGTAGTACTAGCTACAAAAAATTGTCGATTGTACTATAACTCGGTGTATTTTCAACAATATTTTACTGCTAGAATTCAAAGTTCAAATTACTGAAATAACCACATCATGAAACACATTTCATTTTCTGAATAATAACAAAAAAAAAAAACGAAAAAAATCCACTATTGGCACAAAAACACATCAAAAGACATCACATCAGTAAATCGAAAGAACACCGCGGCACGTGATTCACTACAATGCTGGTCAACCTCTTGTCTGTGTTTGTCATCCGAGACAACTTCCTATCCTCCGGAGTGTTGAGTATCTCTCGTTCAATTGCTGAAACAAAAACTATATTAATATTTCATTTCGGAATCATTTTGTCATGAATGTTTCAGAAAAGAACGAAAAATTGCATTATTGAAAAACAATCCAATTAACTCTTGAAATCACTTGGATTTATTAACTGAATAGTACATTATTATCATTCAAAATATAATTCAGAACGAATCTTACCAGTACATTAATTTCTCTTCAACTCAACTCAGTTTTTGTTATCTTTTTTGTTACCCAGTTAGTAGCTGGAAAAAATCCGAAGAAAGTGAAAATCCATTCATGCATCGTACAAATAATTACATCACAACTTCAACAGTTTAAACCTAGATGTTGCAGTTATCTTCATTAGTATAGTAACAAAATGTATGAAATATGTATGAGAAGTAGTAAAACTTTCATAATAATTTTAAAATATGAATATAAAAGTGACATAAGTATACTCACTTTTTTGCAGCGAAACTTCAATAATCACAGAGACAATCCAAACAAATTATTGCGCTTGCAGATTCCGACAAGATTGTTAGTTATTGCTCTAGATCAGGAAAAATATTCTTAACTGAAACAAAACAAAAATAATATTAATATTGGCATGAGTAAATAAAAGTTATGTGCGAGTCCACATCAATCTACTCCATGTAGGTACTTACCTTTTTTATATCTTGACTACACGAGAGGAAAACCTATAATGTATTCGTTCTAATGCCCTACAAGGGCAACAGACTGCAGAGAACTGAGTAAACTTGGTTTGGCACTTGTAAGGAATCGGTTTTCGTGAGAAGACAAACGAAAAGTAACGAATATATCCGAAGAGATCGGAACTAAAAAATCTTTGTAACCGAGCACAAACTGTTGCAAATTGTAAAACTAGGTGATGTAAATTTGTCAACGGAGTGCGACAAAACCGTGATTTAATATTAATGTATTAGCAACTAGATGATGTTCTACTGTATATGTTTCAATAACCATCATTGAAGTTTTAGTTACAATTATTTGTTGTTGTGTTACATATTATATCAAGTTGTTTGGACATGAATTTTATCTGTTCATTTGATGCAAACTTGTTGCTGTTGTATTGACATTATCAGTAGTGAATTCAATAACTGAGTGATTTAACAACTACATCGAAAATTGTGGATGTGAAATTGAGACACAATTGTTGTTGAATTCGACTACAATTTTTTAACGATATGAGAAGTTGTTGAAAGTAACAACTAATTTCCAACAGTGTATATATATTGGAAAATCAATTAAATATCCCGAAACAATCGTTTTATTTATTAGAGAACTCCAATATACTTCTACTTAGATACAATTCTACTTAGATACAATTCCAGACGAATACTCCCTTGAAGCAAATCGAGTTGAAGACATATTTTCTCAAATGGAAAAATAGTTTTCATCTGTGCTAGGAGATTGTAAATATGGGTAATAAAAGAAATTTAAAAAATTCCGTAATGTGATTGAAATTTCGGTTACTAGTGACTCACCCTGTGTGTAGTGATTATTCTACCTCACATCGATTACACATGGAAGAAAACTCACATTGTAGGTCCATATCAAGAATGGCCCACTCCACGTTTCATAATACGATGTACGATCCGCATCCGGGTATATTGCAGTAAAAAGTACGGGCTCGACTCGAATTTGATATGACCGTCAATAATAGAAGCCGGACAAAATCTCTTGATGGGCCCTTCTTGCTGTGGGTCCGATATGTGCGGCGGCCTGCCAGGCTAAAGAAGTTGTTTCATAACTTTTATTGGATTATATCGCTGGGATATCCCGAGCATTCGCTGATTTAGTACATTGTCGAGGAACGAGAGTCGATCTCATTCAATTTATATCGTATATAAATCTACAGGGAAATGGTTGTACGGATAACATCGATGTTATTGTATGTCTGTAATATAGAAGAGTGCCAATAGAATCAATGCTGGAATTGTTTCTTCCTCTGGTGCGAAATGATGAAAAGCCATGATTTGGACGTGTGAAAAAATAGAAGAAAAACATCTACAGGGTTATATTTTATATGTTATATTTTGACCACTACCTTGTTTCAAAGCTATACTCAAAGCTATCCTCCCTCACTTTTCTGTAATAAACAACAGCTCCTGAACTTGTTCTTTGCCCAAGTCGACTCTCGACTGCGATATCCAATTGGAAAATACCCATATAACAGGCTATTCATGTATATCAAAATACTGCAGAACAGAGTTAGAACACGGTGGATCGGCAATATTTGTCAGAAATAACGTAAGTGTATTGTGCAAGGATATCGTCTCTATTAGAGAAATGTCCATAAAATATTGTTTCGAATGCTCAGCAGTTGAAGTCAATAAAAATTTGTGCATTGTATCAATATACAGGGCACCATATAGAAATCATGATATTTTCTTGGGTATTCTTGATGACCTACTGAGGAAAGTTTCAATAGAGTATAAATCAATTATCATTACTGGCGACCTCAATATAGATTTTTTAAAGAAAGACTGTACTCACAGAAAGGCATTACTTGACTTGACAGACTCTTACAAACTGAAAATAATGACGACGGGGCCAACAAGGGTGGCAAAATACGGAGATAAAATAACTAACACTGGAATCGATTATATAATTACCAATTTAGAAGAAAATTGTGAAAATGAAATTATTGACACGGGTTTTTCAGACCACACTGGACAAATCTTCAGATGGAAAAAAATGACAGATTCACATTCCGATGAACCGGTAACAAAAGAAATAAGGAAATATACAAGTGAGAACTTACAAGAATTCAGAACACGAATAACACAATTTGATATTGACCTGGGGCAAAGCTGTGAACAGATGTTTTCCGAATTCTTGGGACACACAAAATGGTGTTTTGAAGTTTGTTTTCCAAAACGTAAGGTGAAAAATTTTTTAAATACTTTGCATTATGATATTCCTCTTATATTATCCGTTGAGCTAGGGGTAGAACTTAATCATTTAAAATCACTCAATTGGTTACGAAAACAATATCCAGAAAATATTTTCTTGGATCAATACTATAAAAAAAGCAAAACAGAATTGAATAAGAGAGCTGAACAAAATAAAATGGCATACCATAAGGATAGAATTTTGTCTTCAACCAATAAAACGAAAACCTTATGGAACATTGTTAATGGAAAACTAGGAAAAAATAAGAAGAATCATAACAAAAAACACATTAAACTAAACTCAATCACTGACAGAAGTATACCAAATTTATTCGGAAAACATTTTTCACAGTCAATCAAAGAACAAATAGATGGTTTAAACTTGCCTTTAGATAAATACACTACAATAGAATATCCACACTGTAACTCAATGTTCTACATTCCATGTACTGCTCTCGAAATTGAAACAATCATCTCCACTTTCAAGAATAAACATTCCAGCGGTATCGATGAAATACCCATGAAAATATTTCAGTCCTGTTCAGACTTAATTTCAGAGACTCTAGCGTTTCTTATAAATGAATCTGTTATAAATGGAACCTTTCCAAGCTCATTAAAAACAGCGAAAGTTGTTCCAGTTTTTAAAAAAGGCGACCCTGAAAATGTCGCAAATTACCGTGGAATATGTGTGCTAAGTTCTTTATCCAAATTAACGGAAAAAATTGTTTATGACAGGACAATCAAATATTTAGAAGTCAATAAAGTAATATCCCCATCACAACATGGGTTTAGAAAAGATTTTTCAATCGAAACAGCATCCACGGAGGTCGTTCAATACATATATGATAATATCGATAAAAGTAAATATGTATTAGGAATATTCTTCGACTTGACTCGAGCATTCGAAACAATAAATCCAATATTTCTTGAGGATAAAATATCAAAAATGGGTATTCGAGGACCCATAAATCGGTGGATACTGAGTTATGTAAGGCACCGCAACATGATTGTGAAAGTGAATGATGAATTCTCTGAAAACTTCGAAACCGATCTAGGTACTCCCCAAGGCGGAGTCCTAGGACCTTTACTCTTCCTACTATACGTGAACGACCTCCCTCTTCATATAAGTGAAGGGAAGGTGTACATGTATGCAGATGATACAACCATAATTGTCACATCCGAAAATCTCGAAAACCTGAAAGAAAAAGCATTAACGGTCATGAACCAATTTAGTCAATGGTGTAAATCCAACCATCTAATGAATAATGAAAGCAAAACTGTTTTTATTGAATTCACTAGCAAATATCGAACAGCTAATCAATTGAGTTTTAATATAAATACCAATTTGATAACAACTACGAATTGCACAAAATTCCTAGGAATTCAACTCGATGAAAAACTCTCTTTCAACAGCCATATAGAACAGTTATGCTCTGCCCTAAAAAAATTATACTTCGCCTTCATTACACTTAAATCAAATTTTGACAAAAAATATTTATTAGACCTCTATTACGCTTTCATATATTCCAAAATAAGTACAAACATAACGACATGGGGACAAGCCACCGAGGTTTCCAGAGTATTCAAAATTCAAAAGAGAATAATAAGACTCATATTTGGCCTCAAATTTAATGAATCTTGCAGGGACACTTTCAAAAATAACAAAATCCATACTGTCACAAGTATATATTTATTCAAATTACTTTGTTATGTACATAAGAACTTGAATTCATTTGAAAAAAATCATGATAATCATAACTACTCAACAAGAAAGAGAAATCATATACATATTCGAAACACTTATAACTTACAGCAATATAAAAAGTCTCCCTTATATGCTGGGGCAGACCACTTCAACAGACTACCTGATCAAATCAAACAGTGCCCTAATGAAAGAGCATTCAAAAAATCTCTTAAAGAATATTTATCGGTTAATTGTTTTTATTCGCTAAGTGAATTTACTATCTGAAAATAAATGTGTTTAATCGTAAATTGTCGTTGTCAATAACGGCTATCTATTGTATCTCTACTATTTTTATTGTATATGTACTATCCCTTGGTATATGTACTATTTTTGTTGTATATGTATCATATTTATACTCATATTTGATACTCATATTTTACACTATACGCGTTATTGGTTTTTATGTATTTTTAATTCTAGTTTGACGTATTCTATATCATTTGTATGATCAAAAGAACTAATAAATATTGATTGATTGTTTGATATGCTGTTTGTTTATGGGAAAATTCAGTATCAGTAACTGATTTGTTAGTAGCAAAAGAGAATCCTACGATGTATATGCCCATGAAAACTTCCTGTAGGCCGATTTCTAGATATCACAAAATTTCAACAGTGACGGGTATTTATATTTTTGAAATGTGTATGTTCGTTTTTAGAAATAAGTACAAATTGAGTAGGAGTAGTGATCAGCATGAATACCACACTAGACAAAGAAATGACTATTATGTACCTTTTGCGAGGACAAAAATCAGAGAAAATGCGAAAAATTTGTTTGACAATAAAACTTCAACAAATGAGAGAGAGAGAGAGAATTTTTAACTTATTGAATGTATGTTTTTTGTTGATTTTGCTCACTTGACTATTCCTGTATGGTTTTTGTTACTATCGAAAGGAAAATAAATTTATTTATTTTTATTTATTTTTATTTATTTATTTTTTTACCTATACGTGCTGGGAAAAAACTTTAGGAATAAAAGTTTTACGGTTTCCCCGGTACTATCTTTTGGAAATTCCAAAACAAACAGATGCGAATCGCAAAGTTGAAAAAATTAAACAATAATTTTTTTTTCAAATAGAACACATATTTTCCTTTATTCTGCAAGACTTTTTTCTTCTGTTTTCAAATATTTACTAATGTTTCCTCGAGCCGTTCTCCACTTATTTGGCTAAGGATATCTGATAAATATTAACAATAAAATTTAAATTGCCGTGAACAAAATGAAATTTCATCAAAATCAGGGGATAAAATAAACAATTGATCCTCAATATCAAAGCATGAAAATACGATGAGTCAAATGAAAAAAATACGATATTCCTCTATTGGTAATTTTGATTCTATATTTTAAGCTGAAAAGTGCAAAACGGCAAACCATACATATTTTGCATTGAAAGGGAAGTCTTTCACTATGGTTGAAATCATACGAGGAGTTCTATTTGAAAAAAAAATTGTTTTTTTCAAATAGATAGTCAGATCTTTGGAGTGAGCTGTCATTATTTAGATATAACCTCAAGTTATGTTCTTTTAAATGAAACACCCTGTATATTTTTTGATATTCGAAACATTAATGTTTTGAGTATAAGCCCTGTAGTTAGATAATTTTCAGTTTTTATAGCTTATAGTCAAGGGCGCAATAATCAAATACCACCCTTATTTATATAGGGTAGAAGAACAATTTTGTTTCTGAAATACAAATAACGCTTTATGATATGCATTTTATGGTAGTTTCTGATATTCAATTGGCGAATTCTGAAATGCAATCAAGTAATCTGAAATTTATTTGACATTTTCTAATATCGAACTGACTATTCATCGGACATACAATTGATGCTTTCTGAAATAAAATTAACTAAGCTGAAATAAATTGGACCCTTTCTGAAATTAAACTAACTATTTTGAATTACAAGTGACCAATCAAAATTCAGTTGACGCTTTCTCTTCACGCGAAAATGAAGCCAGTTTTGGAAAAACAAAAGACTGTCTGGCTTGCTAATGATGAATTGGGCGCATGCGCGGGTTTTGACGAGATTAAATCCATTGACGTTTTCAGAATTTCATAGGTTAGGTATATTTTTAACCCAAATTATGTAAAAGAGCGTTAATATAGTTATTAATGTACTTACTGATAGTGATTAGTGAGTGATAACAGTGATTGATCAAAAATTAGCCTACGAATCTTGTTCCGATGACTTTATCGTCACAGGTTTCTATGCAAATCGCAAGTATCGCTTTGTATATCACATCCATTTCTGCATCTATCATCAACTATTATCTAAAATCGTCCAACAATCCATCGATAAATGAATATTTGAAAAATATATGTCATGATAAAATAAAAACATCGAATTGAAGGTTACGTGACACATTTGATTGATTTTTAATAATTATCATACGTTTGTAGCTCACTAGAAAGCTACTCTCCTCCATGATGAAAACGAAAGTCGATTCTTAATTCAAACTTGCGCATGCGCATATTCGCGATTTGTCCCGCAGACTGTCATTTGTTTTATTTGTCGGCTTCAGCTCTGGTATCCATGTTACCCAAATGTGACCTATATAGTTATTATTAGATATATGCTACGAGGTGTAGAGTAGAGGACTATCTAGGGCTCGATGTAGGGGGTCATCCTAGAAATCCATTTGAATATCCGTCAATGAAAACTCACTCAAATATCCATAAACACATTCCAAAGAATCTGAATATTTCATTTTCATCCAAGATTAAAAAAAACTGTAGTACCCTCTCCTCATTGTGTGGATTCTTTTATCAAATGCATTCCACATTCCCGTTGGTGTTTCAAAGGTCAGCTAGCTAATTACAGTTAGCGACAATTCCGGAATGCCTGGCCATCCAATTCCACCTATTAGCTTCGTAATAGTCGGTAACCAGACTTTATCTCTTTAAGAAATCCACACGTACGAGATACAATTGGACCTCGAAGAGTGCAAAATAGAAATGTGCCCGCCAAGCCATATACGCGAACGTGATTGGATTTCAGCTACCTTACCCACTCTTAACTGCAAATTATTTTAACGGTTAAAAATGGAGATTTCCTCTTTGGCTCATATTTGAAGATACTAGGAATGAAATGGGGAGAGGTTTCCAACATTTCGCTGGTCTGAAATGAACGAAAATATACATATATATGTATTAATTGAGTCTGGATATACAGGGTGCCCATTTTTTGAGCTCTACCTTGGTGGGATGGATATGAGGTCGGTTGATTTGGGGCATCAAATTTGCTCATTTTCATGTTGAACAATCGTCCGAAAGGATTGAAATAGAATTATTGAGAAAAAACGTAAATTTATAATTTTAATTCTCTGACAGATCATTTATGTGTGGAAGAAACAAAACGGTCATTGTGATCAACAAATATTGTGAAAATAGCGAAAATATGCATAATGTAAATGTTGATTGGGTATATTATAGATTCAACTAAACTAAAAATTAAAGTAACAACTAAGAATTAAGAATGTTGAATACACGAGAACGTCTATGAGGGTTTATATTATGTACACATTAACATCTGTCTTAAATTAATAATTAAGAATTACGACATTGGTTAACTTTCAACTCAACAATTAAGAATTATGAAATGTTGTGGACAGAACGCGCTAAACGATTAGAATGCCATCATCAGTGGTCGTTTTTGAACTGTTGGCGGTAGTACTCAGTAAAAAAAACTTGGGTGTAATTTCAATCAAATGGATTTCAGAGCAAACTCCGACGAATACAACACCTGAATATCAAAGTTGTATCATTTTTATTATACATTTCACAATTATTGAGTGTTGAGCGGTGTTAATTCTGAACTTAGTAGTTAAAAATGATACGAATGTGGTGAAGTAGTACGATTAACATGAAATCATAAGAAAAACCAAATTGTTGATATTTGATGAGAATATGTATCAAACATGATAGAAAGACAATTCTTCGAATATCTTTCGATTGTAGCGCCATCTATTACAGTACATGAGAACCCCACGTATGAAGCTGAAATTCAATTGTTTTAAATCAAGGATTTTTCACTGACACTTAAACAATCAGGACCTCAGGGGACACCAGACGGTGTTAGCTGGCGTATTTGTTTTTCACTGTGTATTGATATTAATTGTTAAATTTTGTTATGGGTTCAGGAATTACTTAGTTTTTTGCTCATTTGAATAATACTATTATTTAATTGAACACTTCGAAATGTTATTGAGCTTTCAATCATGAAACACATAAACACCTTCCTAATTATTAATTCTTAGTTGTTAGTTTAGTTGAATCTATATAAACCCAGCATGATCACTAGGCCTCAGTTAAAATCTGCAATGACCATCAGTAAGAATAAACTTGAAATTCATTATGTCTCTGGTATCTACAATTCAAATTATTGAAAATGAGATCATGTATATGCGTTTTATTCCACTAGGAATTTGGAACGTTGAAAAATCACATGGAGGAGAGCTCGTTGATATCCCATTTTGATTAATATTGCAGACCAGTACACAGTGATCGCGGCAACAATTTGACGTGTGTCATGTGCCTCAGGCTATTTATCATTCGTGACAAGCTCATTTCGCCTGCTGAAAGTATAGGGATATGAGTTGAATGGCGAACCAAATGGAAATACATGATCAACGCACAGGGTGGATCATTACCAAATACTCACAATCTTTCGAGCGTTTTCAATATTTTATTGAAAGAAACCTTTGACATTCCCCAGGGCCCAGAGTCAAATAAACGTATCCCATTCATATATCTAATGATAAGTATATATAGGTAACAAGGATACCAGAGCTGAAGCCGATAAATAAAACAAATGACAGGCTGCGGGACTAATTGCGAATATGCGCATGCGCAAGTTTGAATTGAGAATCGACATTCGTTTTCGTCATGGAGGAGAGTAGCTTTCTAGTGAGCGACAAACGTATGATAATTATTAAAAATCAATCAAATATGTCACGCAATAACCTTCAATTCCATGTTTTTATTTCATCATGACATATATTTTTCAAATATTCGTTTATCGATGGATTGTTGGACGATTTTGGATAATAGTTGATGATAGATGCAGAGATGGATGTGATCTACAAAGCGATACTTGCGATTTGCATAGAAACCAGTGACGATAAAGTTCATCGGAACAAGATTCGTGGGCTAATTTTTGACAATCAATGTTATCACTCACTAATCACTTCTGTAAACAATCAGTAATAATAATAAGTTTATTCACCACTTATATATAAAACATGTGAAAAGTACAATCTTAAAAAGTGAATAAATGAATACTCGATAAGTGTGTAACACTTGTTTCGAGAGACAACTAACAAAAAGCAATAACATAAACTGACATGAGGTGAATATAAAAAGAAGAGTAACATAGGTATCTACATATAAAACTAAATATAAAAATTATGAGAATATAAAATATACATATTACATAACACTTAATACAAACTCACTCAGACAAAAAATCAAAGAGTAAGATCAAATTCAAACAAACATCTCATTTATATTAGATCTGCTGAATATAGCAATTATTATAATATTTAGATATGTTTAAAAAAAAGAATAGAGAGAGAAAAAAAATTATGAGGAATATGGAGCAAGTACAAATTATCACATTTTCACTTCCACTATAGTGAATAGTAGTTACTTTAAATAATCAAATTACTGAATTATCGAGAATGAATTTTCTTAGGGATTTCTTGAATCGGTTAATTGGCTGCACAACTTTAATTGAGTCAGGAATTGTGTTGTAAAGTTTTGGTGCCAAATATGTATATGTCTTTTGTATGAGCAATGGAGCAATATATAAGTCTTTTTGACTTACAGTAAGTAAGTAAGTACATTAATATCTATATTAACGCTCTTTTACATAATTTGGGTTGACAAATATACCTAACCAATGAAATTCTAAAAACGTCAGTGTATTTCAACTCGTCAAAACCCGCGCATGCGCACAATTCATCATTAGCAAGTCAGTCTTTTGTTTTTTCCAAAACTGCCTTCACTTTCGCGTGAAGAGGAGAATAGGTGTTATCCATACAGTTGTTATTATATATATGCTACCATTCTGATATTATGAGGATTTGAGATATTCGTTAACCCTGTGCATAGATTTTTCTTGCTATTTATATTGTCATGTGGCTCATGTGCATGTTATTGAATACATATTTCATTCTGAATGTGAAAATGTTTCTTTGATTATTATCTACTCGCTATAAGAATCATTATTGGAATTTATTGGATGATTTTATATTCCTCAAATTAAATATCTCTGTTCATCTTGTGGATGGTAAGAAAAGAAAATATCTCATCTATATATTCAAAAATGATCAACTTTATGTTATAGCCCTTATATAGTCAAGGGTTATAGATATACCTCTCATCAGATTTCCAACTAATATATAGCTTGAGGATGAGAAATCAAAGTAATACGTACTGTTGGTCAACACATCAGAATTTAAAGAATACATGTTTTCGATATTATTCAACTCCATCATGATGAATGAAAGAAGGGGAACCTTAAAATAAACTCCCTGTCGGTCGACGGTGGAGTTTATTTTAAGTTTCATCTTCTCAAAATCCCCGGACCACTTTGAGAAAAAATGGATGATTTCCACAATTTATTATGAATGAATACTACATTTGTGTAGTAAATATCGAAAAAAAATGAGACCATCACCAAATATTCCATTAAATTTATGGCGAGGTCATAAATAGTTGTTCCACCAGAATCACACTGTGGTTATGTCAATTTGGTTATGTATACGTGAAATTATTGTCAGTGTTTGATGTGACGAGGGCATGATGGATATAATAAACTATTGGATTATATACAATCAAAATTTCTGATGGAATTTCGGAATATAATGATACAAAAAAAACACAAAATGAAAATTGTTTAGGTTATAAATATATAATTCAAATTATGGCGAGATATAAAGTATGGGTTCGCCAAATTTATATACCAATCACTTTTTTTCAGTTTACTGGGAAGCTTCCGACCGCGTTATGATACAAGTTACAAATGAATGTTGACTAAGTTTGAAGTTTCTGCATCAGAAAACAGTCGAGAGCAGGTCCCTATAAAATTTTTAATGAAGAATTCCTCATGGAAGAGATTCAAATACTTTTATTTGATAAATTCTCGAGGCGATTATTAAAAAACTGCTCTCAATATCCGAAATATCCGTTTATTATGACCCTGTTGAAATCTTCAATGATTATCGATGACCCTGGTAGCTCTCGTTTGATTTAAATCTATCAAGTATATTTACTTTTTGCTTCCTAGACTGTTAATAGATTACATTTTTCTAGCGCGGAAGAGATATCCTACAAAAACTCAAAAGGTGTATGATATCATCTTCGAAACAGAAGTTGAGACATTATATATCAGGGGTGCTCAGACTTAGTATCGATGATCTACCTCAAAATAATAAGGGAGCTAGCGATCAACCCTTTTTGAAATATTATGCATTTATTTCATTTCAATATCAATTAATTTTCATAATTAGGAATTACCATGAACTCATTGGAATTACTGATTTTCTTCTGATGTTGATGCATGGCACTGCATATCAGTCGCGTATATATACTCATGAAAGTAACATCATGTTTCAGTTTCTCGAAATCAGAAAAACACCTTTTGAACTCACCCAGAATGTTCCTTAATTTTGCCACGAAAACATCATAATTCAAGTCAGCACCTGCCCTTGCTTTGAATGCTGAAAAATTTGTCAACCCATGTCTATCAAGTCGATCAATTAACAGCTTCAATTTGTTTTTGAACGAACTTCGACACGTCTAGTAATAATTGAATCAGATAAATGGACCTCTATGATAGCAGACATGATATCAGTTTTGTCTTTGAAGTCACCAAATAATACTCTTCTTGTTATGAAATAACTAAAAATGTTACAAAAATAAATTACTGACTGTATATAATTCACATTGTTATGGAGATTTTTTTGTTATGACATATTTTGAAAAATAAAAGTAGAAAGTCATAAAAAAGCAAAAAAGGAATTTCTATACATTTAGAATAAGAATTCACATGGTCCTTCGAGATTAACATAGAATCAAGATATACGTTATACAGTACATATATAAATCAAGATCATGTCTGAACATCTGAGAAGATCGACGAGGATGAATGCTGGTAGAACAAGTTATTGTGATGAGTTTTTAACACAATTACCTGGCAATCGTAGATCTAACGAACGTAATGTAGAAAAAGTTCAGTCTGAAAGTAATCTCAGAATATCCAGGGAAAATGTACGTTATGTCGAAGACAGTCGATCTGAAAGAAACCATGTTTTACTTCGTAAAGAGGCTGGATCAACGAATCGAGCTGGGATATCTTATGAATCTGTAAGGAATGTTGAAGCACAACCGATAGTAGAATGCACAACAAATATATCAGCAGATAGGTGTTCCCAGAAGAAATCGCAGAAATCCAAGACTTCATCGAAGAGGGTTGAATTTGAGAAGAGACGTTTGGCGTTGGAGGCTGAGGTTACAAGGACAGAGTTGAGGATGAGACAACAAGAACTGGACAATCAGATGAGGATTTTTGAATTACAGACGAAACTAGCAGATAATAGGATAGAAGAAGAAGAGGAAGCCAGTTCTAGAGAATCAAGTGAATACATTTACGAAACAAAGGAGGTGGATGTACAAAACTGGATAGATGAGTATACCGTTCACCATTCTGCAGTATCAAATCTTGAAAATGAACGAGAAAGGTCTTCAATGACACATGAAAATGACAATTTGTCAAAATTATGCAATGTAATTGCCGATGCTATAAAGAGTGTTTCTGCGAGAAGTATTGATGGTGTCGCTCAAGAAAAAATAGACAAGAGCTTTCCATTCTTCGATGGAAGGGCAGATAGCTGGCCTTTATTCATAAGTCAATTTGATAGAAAAAAATCAATGTATAAATATTCAGAAGATGAATTGACGATGCAACTACAGAAATGCTTGAAAGGAGAGGCTATGGAATCGGTAAGGAGTTTATTACTTCATCCAAAAAATAATGATAAAGTAATTGAAACTTTGGAAATGCGATTTGGTCGTCCAGAATATATTATTGGTTCATTAATAGATAAAATACAGAGCTTATCTGCAGTTAAAGAAGGTGATTTTAATGCATTGATTAAATTTTCATGTCATGTGAATAACTTGGTAGCGACGTTGGAAAAATTCGAAGCTGAGAGTCACCTGGGCAATCCAATCCTATTGGAGCAGTTAGCAGCTAAGATACCAAATAGCCTAAAGTTACAATGGGGACAAATCATTGTACAGAAGAAAGGTAAGGTGACTTTAAGAGACTTTGGATCTTGGACAAATGAAACTTCATCAGCTGCGTGTTATGTAAGTCCTAAAATATCTAATAACACACTTTCTACTCCTCAAGAGAAATATCAAAATGAATATCGAAAAGATAATGTATTGTTTACCAATGATCAAATGAGTAGAATGCTTGTACTGTAAACAGTCTGGTCATAATATATCAGATTGTTCTATGATGAAAAGTGATAATGTTGATGAGAGGTGGACAAAAGTGATAAAATTGAAAATCTGCTTTTGTTGTCTTAGATTTGGACATCAGAAAAAAATTGTAAGTCAAAGAACCGTTGTGGTCATGATGGTTGTAAAATGCGTCATCACATTTTATTGCATAAAATCAATGCAAATAAGTCAGATGAAAATAACATTTCAACTAATGAAAATGTAGAGAGAGTTTGTCTTACTAATGCAGATTGTAAGGTTTTGTTGAGAATTTTACCTATCAAAATATATGGCCCTAGAAGTTGTTTGGACACTTATGCACTTTTTGATGAAGGTTCTACTGTTTCACTTGTAGAAAATAAAGTAGCTGAGGAATTAGGATTGACAGGTGAAAATAAACCACTCTGTATGCAATGGGCGAATAGTATATTGTCATATAATAATGATTCAATGTGCATAGATATGAAAGTTTCTGGAACTCACGATAGAGCTAAAATTTTTGAAATGAGGGGGGTGAGAACTGTTCTCGATCTATCCCTACCGACTCAAACAGTTATTCTGGATGATTTTAAAAATTGTTCGCATCTTCAGGGATTTCCTATACAAAATTTAATTGAAGCAAAGCCAACTGTACTTATAGGCCAGGATAATATTCATCTCACGGTAGCTCGAAAAGTATATCAGGGCAATAAAGAAAGTCCTGTGGCAACTAAATCTCTTCTAGGTTGGCTAGTTCATGGAAATGTTCGAGAAAATAACGAAAATAATAATTCAAATTATAACTTTCATGTATGTGCGTGTAGTACAGAAAATGAATTAGATCGATTAGTTAAAGAATCATTCTCCATTGAATCCTTTGGTGTTACTCCAACCGATAAGCAGATGAATGCTTCTCATGAAAGAGCTATAGACATTTTGGAAAAAACGACAAAATACTTGAAAGATGAAAAAAGATATGAAACAGGTTTGATATGGCGGAAGGATAACTTAGTTTTTCCAGAAAGTAAATCGAATGCTTACAATAGACTTCTCTGTATAGAAAGAAAGATGTTGAAAAATAAATCATATTCAGAACAATACTGCAAAAAACTGGAAGATTACTTGAAGAAAGGTTATATAAAAAAGTTGAATGATGATGAAATCAATAATGTAGATGATTCAAGAATTTGGTATCTTCCACATTTTGGTGTGGTAAATCCCAACAAACCGAACAAACTACGTCTTGTATTTGATGCTGCGGCAAAGAACCATGGAAACAGTTTAAATGATTATCTCCTTCAAGGACCAGATTATCTCAGTTTGCTTCCTGGTGTACTCATGCGCTTCAGACGTTCAAAATGGGGCTTTTGTGGAGATATCACCGAAATGTTTCACCAGATAAAGATTCGCAAAGAAGATAGATGTGCGCAACGGTTTCTCTGGCGGAATGGCAACCCGAATGTGAAGGCTGATGTCTATGAATTGCAAGTAATGATGTTTGGTGCTTCTTGTTCTCCATGTTCCGCTCAGTACGTTAAAAATTTGAATGCTGCGCAATCTAAATATACTGAATTGTCTAGAGATGTAGAACTTAACTTTTATGTCGATGATTATTTAGATTCTTGTCCTACAGAACAAGAAGCACTAGAAAAGATTGAGAAGATGATTGAACTTCACAAAGTTGGGGGTTTCAATATTGTTGGGTGGTCTTCTAATTCTCCATTAGTGGCTGAGAAATACGGCATCGGACTTTCTGAAAAAGGTTTCAATAAATCAACATCTGAAAGAATCTTAGGTATATGGTGGGATGTGAAACATGACGAATTCGTATTCAAAATTAATTTCCACAAAGTCTCCACAAAAATAGCAAGTGGTGAAGCTATTCCTACAAAACGACAAGTACTCCAATTGGTGATGTCAATTTTCGATCCACTAGGATTTTTAACTTGTCTGACTATCAAAGGAAGAATCTTTCTTCAACAAATATGGCGTAGTGGTATTGGCTGGGATGATTCAATTCCATTTAAAATTCAAGACACCTGGATAATGTGGTTAAAATATCTTGAATTGATTCCTTCAGTTCACATAAGTCGTTGTTATTCTCCATCATTATCGTCTTCATTAGAAAATGAAATCCATGTTTTTTGCGATGCCAGCGAAGAAGCTTTTGCAGCGATTGCCTATCTGAGAATTATTTTGACAAGTCATGTAGAAGTATCATTCATTTCTTCTAAAGCAAGAGTTGCCCCGCTGAAGCCGATTTCGATCCCTCGATTAGAACTTCAAGCTGCTGTGTTGGGTAGTCGTTTACTGAAAACCATTTTGAGTGAGATAAATATTCCAATTAGTGGTTTGTATTTATGGAGTGATTCCCGAACTGTTTTATATTGGATTCAAGGAGACGGTAGGAGTTACCCACAATTTGTTGCTCATAGGATTGGAGAAATTCAGGAGACAACAGCTTCGGCTCATTGGAGATATGTACCCACCAAATTGAACGTAGCAGATGAAGCAACTAGATTTATAAATACAAACAATGAAGTTATGAGCAATAGATGGCTCAATGGTCCAGATTTTTTACGGAATTCCAGTGATTGGCCGATTGAAATTGATCTGAATGATTTCAAATTGGATGAAGATAATGAAAAGAAATCTACTGAACAGTTTGTGGGAATCATTATCAATAAAATGGATCATGTACCAGATGTGACACGATTTTCAAAATGGAGAAAATTTATAAGGTGTTTGGCTTGGGTCATGAAGTTCTATAGACGTTTACTTGGAAAGGTTAGAAAAGGAGTAGAACAATTTTCTGAAGAATTAACAGTTGTAGAAATTAGCGAAGCCAAACGAATATGCATAAGAAAATGTCAAGAGGAGAGCTTTGGCAATGATATGAAGCAACTCAGAGAAAAGGGTCAGGTAGAAAAATGTAGTAGACTCTTGAAACTCTCACCATTTGTTGATGATGATGGCCTTTTGAAAATGCGAAGTAGAGTATGTAATGCTCTTTGTTTGAATGAGTCAGTCAAAACGCCTATTATATTGGACCCCAAAAACAAGATTGCCATACTTTTAATTTCCTATTATCATGAAAAATGTCACCACCAAGGAAAAGAAATGATTTTGAATGAGCTTCGTCAGGAATACTGGATCATCAAGGGACGACAAGCTGTTAAGGATTCATTCAAGAGATGTCAGTATTGCAAAGTGAAGAATGCAAAACCAGGTACTCCTCGAATGGGCGACTTTCCTGAAATACGACTAACTCCAGGAATGAAACCATTCACTTTCGTTGGTATCGATTATTTTGGTCCATTATTTGTCACAGTTGGACGGCATAGAGAAAAACGGTGGGGAGTATTATTTACTTGTATGACAATCCGTGCGATTCATTTGGAAATTGCATATTCTCTTACAACCGATAGTACTATCATGGCAATCAGAAGGATGATTTCTCGACGTGGACCCATCAGGCACCTTTATTCGGACAATGGTAGCAACTTCAAAGGAGTGAATGAAGAACTCAAGAAATTCTATAAAGGATTGCATAAGAACGTGATATTCAATGAGTTAACAGAGATGGAAATAGAGTGGCACTTTATTCCGCCAATGACTCCAAACATGGGTGGATGCTGGGAACGTCTCATCGGATCCGTGAAGAAAATTCTGCAGGTTACTCTTAATGAAGAAGCCCCAAAAGATGAAGTTCTTTATACCCTATTCATAGATGCTGAGAATATTGTTAACAGTAGA
The DNA here is from genome assembly GCA_029955515.1 of Chrysomela aeneicollis. Lineage (NCBI taxonomy): Eukaryota > Metazoa > Arthropoda > Insecta > Coleoptera > Chrysomelidae > Chrysomela > Chrysomela aeneicollis. The sequence goes on along the minus strand of JARUHQ010000009.1, from coordinate 19,217,675 downwards.
CCTCTCACACATGTCTCAGAAGATCCTTGTGACCCTCAGTGTTTAACGCCGAACCATCTTCTAATTGGTTCACCATCCAAGAATCCTTTTCCGATACCATTCGGAGAACAAGATTTGCGGAAACAATGGAAGAAGTCTCAGAGGTTGTCAGAAATATTTTGGTTCAGGTGGATCAAAGAATACTTGCCAACTTTATCCCGACGAGGCAAGTGGAATCAAGATGGTAAATCAGTTGCTGTTGGAGATGTTGTTGTGGTAATTGATGGTAGTTTACCACGGAATTCTTGGCCACTTGGAAGAATAAAGGCAGTTTTTCCTGGAAAGGACGACATTGTTCGAGTGGTGGAAGTACAAACATCAACTGGATTGTATAAGCGACCGGTAACGAAGATCTGTCGACTAGACGTAGGTGGTGAAGATTCCGAGAAAAATGTTCACGGTGGGGAGAATGTTATGAAATAACGAAAAATGTTACAAAAATAAATTACTGACTGTATATAATTCACATTGTTATGGAGATTTTTTTGTTATGACATATTTTGAAAAATAAAAGTAGAAAGTCAGAAAAAAGCAAAAAAGGAATTTCTATACATTTAGAATGAGAATTCACACTTCTTTCACTATCGGTCCATCTTCGAAAGGTTTATTGTGTTTTGCCAGTATATAGATAACTTCAAGGGACGCGATTGTTACTGCTACCGATTGCTTGACTGGTACAGTAAACATGGATTGCTCTGCTGTCAAACGACATTTCTAATCTTGTACTTCATAACTCACTCTTTTGCGTTTAGGCATTGCCTCTAAAGCTCGACAAACGAGACAGATACACTCATCTTTGATGATATAGTAAATAAGAGTAGTTCATCCCATTCATTATTAAAATTATACGATTACTTTTTTTCCCCCCATAGTAATTTTGTATCGCGAATTCTAAGCACATAGTGTCATCTATGCAAGGTAGTAGGGGAGGAGCCTTGAAAACGCATATTCATAGTCTTGAAGTTATACAAAGGCAATTTCTCAAATTGATATTCTCGAAAAAAAGGCAATATCCTTCAGATAATCTTTATGCAGAGACTGAAATTTTAGATATAAGGCAAATGTATTTTCTATGTTCTTGTATTAAATATCATGCAACTAAACATAGTGCAGCACTTCCCGCTCATCAATATTCTACCCGTCAGAAAAATCATTTTATCATGCCTCGAATGGTGAGAGTAGTTACCCAACGTTCTTATCTCTACTTCACTCCAAAACTTTACAACTCTATTCCTGAAGGAATCAAATCAATTACAAACATCAAATTTTTCAAAAAACAATTAAAAAAATATTTGCTACAGGGTCAGAGAATCGATTTATTGAAAATATTCGAGTAGCGGGATCAGAGAAAACTGTTACTATAGTATTATTATGTATATAAACTACGCAACACTAATTACGTCGCACCCCGAAATTTTGCCCCTGTTGAGATTTGAATAACTTTTTTCTTCTTTGAACAATTCGAATTCTGTTTGCACTGTTCGCTAGCTCAGTCCTTCAGCTATAATCTCGTACTTCTTCGATACATAAGGTTATTTCCATAAAATTGCTACAGGATGTTTTTTGGAACTGTGCAAAATTTCGAAATTTTCAAAAGGATCCCAAATGAAGAAAAACAGTTTTTTTTCAACTTTAACAACAGAGGCATGAAGATTATCTCATTACCTTTGGCCATTTCCAAAATTGTCTTCCCATCACTTTTCTTTACAGAGTGATCTCAAAAAATCAATTTTTTGGTTTTGCAGTCATAACTTTTTTCCTCTTCAACCGATTTTCAAAATTTTAGGATCATTTTGAAGCTGAAACGTTAGATGAACAGACATGAAGATTAGAATTGACTAAAGATAAATATTGAAGATCAAGGGTTTCTGCAAAGGTGACCCAAATCTAAATCCCCCTCCAAATCCCGATTAAAAAAGAAAAATTTCCAAAACGGTGTTTGATCGAAACGAAAATATCACCACCAAAATTTTTTTTGCGGGTAAAATTTTTGCTGGTCAAACGGTTAGATATATCGGTAAACATATTTCACCTGACCCCCACATCGGGATCGGATATTAAAAAAAAAAAAATTATTTCGCCCCCTTGCCCCCTTGGGGTACTTTGGGTACGAAAGAAGGGGAAGGAGATTTTTGTGATTTTTTTACATATAATTTTCGTAAGTTTCGTACAATACTACTAAGAATCGCCCAAACTCGAGTTCTCCAAGTATAGTTTGATGTACAGGGCGAAAAAAATTTATTTTTCAGAATCGAGACAAGCGGTACCCATAGCTGTCGTGTTCAGCGGAAAAAGTTGATCAAAGAGATAAAAAAAATTGTTTCATAGGCGTACGTATAACATTTTTTTTGGGGTCTAAAAAATTAAATTCTTTGAAAAAAATCCAAAACATGATGGAAGACTTTGTATAGGGGGTGAGAAGGTTACCCTGAAATATTGTTGCATTCAGAATTTTTTTTTATGTTAAATTTTTTTATGAAGTCTTATATCTTCAGAAAAGAAAGACCTACGAATAGTTTTTTCTGTCCTGGTCTTTATTTTCACGAGAACGTAATTTTCAACCTGTCTTGTCAGTCACTCATTATGATTTTTGTTACGTTGGTTACGGACCATGCATTTTCTAGAACATGGCGTTTCATTTCGGTTTTCTCACGCACAATTTTAGACTACTGAAAAAAAAAGATCTGGATGTGTCCAGAATGGAAGATCCTTCCGAAAACAAGTTGATTTTCATTTAATTCTCCTCCCAGTCGGGATTTACAGAGTGTTTCAGATTTGGGTCACCTTTGAGGGAACCCTCGATTCTGAATGATCATCTTGAGTAAATTCTGATCTTTAAATCTTCTCATATGAGGTTTCAGCTTCAAAATGAGCCTGAGATTTTGAAAATCGGTTGAAAAGGAAAAAAGTTATGACTGCAAAACCAAAAAATTGATTTTTTGAGATCACTCTGTAAAGAAAAGTGATAAGAAGACAATTTTGGAAATGGTCAAAGGTAATGAGATAATCTTAATGCCTCTGATGTTGAAGTTGAAAAAAAACTGTTTTTCTTCATTTGGGATCCTTTTGAAAATTTCGAAATTTTGCACAGTTCCAAAAAACATCCTGTAGCAATTTTATGGAAATAACCTCATGTATCAAAGAAGTACGAGATTATAGCTGAAGGACTGAGCTAGCGAACAGTGCAAACAGAATTCGAATTGTTCAAAGAAGAAAAAAGTTATTCAAATTTAAACAGGGGCAAAATTTCGGGGTGCGATGTAATTAGTGTTGCGTAGTTTACTTATCATATACTTGGTAGTTTATGCTGTTGTTGTTAGTTTTAACGTAGAATCAATTCAAAATTATTTCTCTCATAATATTTTATTTTGTGTTATTATATGTGATCATTTTTAATATTTTATAATCATATTTAACATGTTATTTGTCTCACATTATCACTATACGAAACAAGTACATATTGATGTACTTATCGTTCTACACAACTTTATTATTTACCAATCGCACTATTATAAAAATTTTATGTACTTCTAAATGTAGTGTGCAATATGTGTATGTATGTGTATATAATGGTGTAGTAATAAAGTTCTATTTATTTATTTATTAAGTATTATCCACTATACGGTGACTAGCGATTGGGCGGCGTGGTGCGTGAGTCTATTTTGATTTATTTTCGGAGGTTCCCGTGATAGACCGTTTGAGCACCCCTGTTATATATGATATGATGTGAAAATCCTCATACCATATCTTCGTGTCGAATATCGAATGATATTGGGGCAATTCATCGCGATTTCACCTTCAATTCATTTCTGTGTAACAGAACGTTTCTTCATTGAAACGTATTCGTCTTTGCTATTCATTCCAAGAAATGGAAATTATTATGAATGTGTCTATTATATCTGGAAATGAAATTTGAATCTGGAAGCGCGAATATCTCTCATGAATTTCGAATGTTATGATGACTAGAATATTATAGGCCAATGGTAGATATTATGAACGTTAATTCAACGTCAACGTCAAAATAAAAGATATTCGAAATTATTTTCTTGCTATCACCATGGAAAATAATTATATATGTCAGCCTTCTCTTCACCCTAGTTTCTTGAAATAAGTATTGAAACTTTCTTGAAAATCAAATCGAAACTATGTATATGAGAAAAATTTTCGTGATATTTAGAAAAATCGAATTGTTATTACGTATACTGATGAGTTTTCTTCGGATGTTTATAACCTAACATTGAGGAAAAATCTAATAAAAAATGATAAATACTAAAATATACTTGCTCAAATAAACCCTTGCTGACTGTTTTTAGTATTGTAGATTGAAATACCAACTTTGCAGCAAACAATAATTCTAAAAATCCTACATTTATATTCGATTGATGGGAAGTAGGTACAGATTCCAAATTCATCAATTGAAAAATGGTTTACCCCTTCAATAGACGAGCAATCAAATTCAATTGATTATAAAACTCAATCAATTTGTGAAAACGAAACAATCGTGGATCTCACGGACTTTTGCCAAGTTGTTCGATAACCACATACAGGTCAGGACTTTTGAAGTACTTTCTCTGTCGTAATTCGTTACGTTCTGGTTAATGTTGTGAAAGTTCTGACATGGGTTCACGTGAAAGAAATTTGACGCCGATGAAGCAATATTGTCTTAGTTTTCATCTCCCCATGGAAATGCTAACATAGTTAGTGAAATACGCGTTTCGAGGTGATGAAAATATCATTTCGTTGTATGGTGAAACTGCATTCTGAAATCTTCAGAATGCGTCATTTATTTAGTAGAATTAAATATCTTTATGCGCGACCGGGCGTAAAATGGCACTTTATCTCCGGGTTGTGCGGGCGTAAAATAGCACTTTTACGTCCTCGGACTACTTTACCGCCCGCCGGGCGTAAAATGGCACTTTAATGTCCGCGGGGCAATATAGTTATTTATGTACCAAGTGCGTTATATAGATCCTAACGCCCGATGGGCGTTAGGATCTAGTAACGCTCGTGGTGCATACAAGATTTTATTTTTCACGAAAAAATTATCTTAAACGACGTTGTTTATTTCATAAATTTTTTCTCATAGTATTTACTGCGTTCTGGTCGGCAACTGAGCACAAGTGAGCTTCTATGCAATCGCCATGGAAACATTGAAGAGGTTGCTAAGGGTTGTTTATTTAATAAAACGACGCTGCATTTTTGTAAGAATTGACAAGCTTGTTAGTGGAGGAAACTAAAAACTGTTGTGTTCATAATAATAATTAGTCCCTTTTTCATGTACAGTTATAAATAAAACTTTTCTGAGTAATTAATTTATTGAACTACAGAAAAAAACATTTAGCGGGCGTTATGATTCATAATGCCCTCCATAACGCCCCGGGCGTTATGGGTCTGTTAATAGCAACCGTTGCCAAGGTATTATAAAGCAGTAACGATCAAGTGAAAAATAATAGCTATTTATGTACCAAGTGCGTAATATAGATCCTAACGCCCGGAGGGTAACATTCACCCGAGGGCCTTTGGCCCGAGGGATGAATGTTGCCCGATGGGCGTTAGGATCTAGTAACGCTCGTGGTGCATACAAGATTTTATTTTTCACGAAAGAATTATCTTAAACGACGTTGTTTACTTCATAAATTTTTTCTCATAGTATTTACTGCGTTCTGGTCGGCAACTGAGCACAAGTGAGCTTCTATGCAATTGCCATGGAAACATTGAAGAGGTTGCTAAGGGTTGTTTATTAAATAAAACATTTAGCGGGCGTTATGATTCATAATGCCCTCCATAACGCCCCGGGCGTTATGGGTCTGTTAATAGCAACCGTTGCCAAGGTATTATAAAGCAGTAACGATCAAGTGAAAAATAAAATTATTAATGATTCGCATCCTCAGCTGCTTTACTGCTTTCTGGTGTACAATTCACACTATTTTCGTCACTGGAATGCATTTCGTATTGACAGCAAATAGGCTACTAGCCTATTTATTCACCCACAACAATACAATACGAAAACGATCGTTTGAAACACTCAGTATGGTGACGTGGTATAGTGAGAGTATTTCGATATCTTAAGTTTAGAGTAGGTATGTACATCGGTTCTGTATTTTATTTTACGAAACATATATGGTGGAGAGTTTTCCTTCAGTACCTTACTATAAAACATGATTTAATGTAATTCTCAACGATTTTTCATGTGTAAACATTTAGTAATTCTGAAAGTGTGACTGATATATTCAAATTTGCGAATACTAAAAATTGGTCTTCGGTATGAATTTTGCAATTTCTGTATTCTCTTTATATCAAACCATTACAAACAAGAATTATATACAATATCACAAAAATTTTGCTTAGATAACACTAGTGACTCACAAAGTATAATTTTAACCGATCTATCCAAAACATGGCGACATTGAAATATAAGTTTCAGAGCTGCATAAGCGTTTTGTAAACAGTTACTAATATGATGTGAGAATCTCAAGTTTTCATCAAACCACACTCCCAAGTTATTCACTTTTTCGCTAAATTGTATGATATTACCATTAATTATAATATTTGATGAGTATTCTTGCTCGAACACCTGTGAATCAGCTTTATTTCCAAAAATAATTGCATTGGTCTTGGATGCATCTAGTTGTAGACAATGATCAACTGAAAATGTATAAAGGTTATGTAAGTCATAATTAATGGCAGTTACCGCTTGATTCGCTTCATCCAAGAAAAAACACATATATTTCACATGACAACTTACAAACAAGTATTCCACCTGGATGCTCTTTCCCATAATCACTACTGTCTTTCCATCATCGACCTCTTAATCCAACTCGTCGTTCTGTTGCACCCAAGGTGGATATGGGATGGTGAAACAGCTCTTCAATTGTTTCTGCGAAGAACTTGTAGACCGTTTGAGAAGGTACTAATATTTCCACGACTTGAAAGAAGATGGCAGTAATATCGATTATCGAAGAAGATTTCTGTCGCTTACGTATTTCTGTGGTTCACATCTGACAGACGTGACTTGAAACGACATTAAAACAATATATTTTCGATAAATCTGGATTGAATATTGATATTTTGACTCTTCTCAATCATTTTTCATCTAGAACAGATGAAACTGATAAAAGTATGACAGATGCAGAGTTTCTGTTTTACCGACACAAGGTATGTCGCCATCTCTGATAACTTCAGGAAATATTGCTACGGTATGAAATCAAGTAGGCAAAGGTCTACAGTTTATTCTACTGCTTGTTAATAGGAAGCTGTTTCACCATCCTATATCCACCTTGACTAGAATAAACTGTAGACCTTTGCCTACTTGATTTCATACCGTAGTAATATTTCCTGAAATTAAAAGAGATGGCGACATACCTTTTGTGACGGTAAAACAGAAACTGTGTTTCTGCCATCTTTTTATCAGTTTCACTTGTTCTAGATGGAAAATGACTGAGAAGAGTCAAAATATCAATATTCATTCCAGATTTATAGAAAAGATATTGTTTAATGCCGTTTCAAGTCACGTATGTCAGATGCGAACCACAGAAATACGTAAGCAACAGAAATCTTCTTCGATAATCGATCTCACCGCCATCTTCATTCAAGTCGTCGAAATATTAGTACCTTCTCAAACGGTCTACAAGTTTTTGGAAGAAACAATTGAAGAGCTGTTTCACCATCCTATATCCACCTTGGTTGCACCCCAGCTCAGGTCAATGGGTTGCCAGTTCCCGTAACATCTCGTAAGTATAGGTACTTGGGGAACATTCGAATTCCGGGCAAATTCTCCATTCGTATTCCAGACCATCCTCTCGTTTGAATACTCGGCCGACTGCGATCCCAGAACAGCCTCCGCCGATTCCAAATGAGTCCTGTAATCACTGGCCGATAGCCATAACTTTATCTGCCCCCGAAGTGCCATGAGGAGATCCGAAGATAAGAGCCATCGTTCGGGAGGACGTACTGCACAAGGGCGTCCCGAAATTGAGTGTCTTGAGGGATGATGGTGTTCGGTTAGCCAATGTTCACCGATAACCGTGACGTGCTGGCAACGTTGCAGTTCATAATGATGGAAATAAGACCTGGTGGCGCTACTTTTCAATTGTTTCAGCAGACAAATCCTTGATTTGGAACAATTGAATTTCAGCTCATTACGTGGGGTTCTCATGTACAACAATAGATGGCGATACTGTCGAAAGATTTTTGAAGAATGTTCTTTTAATCATGTTAGATACATATTCGCACCAGACTCATTGAAAAATGGCTCCCTGAAATTGTTAGAAACGATAAGAAGTCATTCAGAATCAAATATTCATACTTTCGTGTTGTCACCTGCAGTAACCTGTGAATTTGGTTGAAATCACGGCTTCACTTAGCGAGATTCACCCACGCCATGTCACGTTATACACATTTTATCGAAGTAGGCGAAATCAAGAGATTTGGGACCAGTCACAGGATAGGAAGTGATTTCACCAGTCTATCTATCCACCTCTCAGTTCATTTATTCATGATTGGAGGGGGAAAATGATTCAACAATGGTCGAGTTCCAAAATTCTAAACCAGTATACTGTTCAGTTCAGTGCTTTAGATCGTTCTAAAATTGCTGAATCATACTGGTAGTAGCTTACTAAACCTGAATTCGTTCTGAAATTGCTGACTGTCACCAGTAAATTCAGTAATATCGGATCGCAACTATTGACTACAACATTACAGATAGAAAGGGTTAGAAGGTATACGTCATCATGAGCAACTGAGAAGGGACGAGTTTCGTCACGTGATTAATGGCAAAAATCAATGATTTAAACATTGAGTTGAATGGGAGTTTCATTTGATTTTTCAAAATTCCAAAGTAATATGAGATTCTTATTGAAGAAATCTATTATCTGTTGATAATTACTTAGTTTTGCATGATATTCGATTATCGGCTTTCTAGTTTTACTTGCCACCACTGTGATAACTCTTTTTCATGATAACGAAGTACTAGGATGAAACTCTCAGGAAATATCAATTGTGCGTTAATTCACAATACTCTAGCAGTCAGGAACCATCCAGAAGCAAGTATTATAGTTTTTATCAGAAAAACTTGAAAAGAAGTGCCAAAATATATATTTATATATAAATAGATATTCCGAATTGAATAAAAATGAATTATTCTAGTGAGTAATACGTATAAAAGGAACCGATTATTTTCAGTTCAGTTTTATAGTTTCAGTTTCATGATGTTTTTATTAGCAATTTTCCACATCCAAATGAGTTCTCCTCATATCACCAGGTTGAATTTCACCTATTTGAGTGAGTACATTCCATTACCCAGAATAAAATCAGGATAATAATTTCAATTATTATGTTTATCTAAATTATCTCTCGAAAGTATCTACCAAGTGATATTTTGATTTGAGATAATGTGCCTACTCTTCATTGAAACATTTAAAAAAAATTTTTGAGGCAGTTTCTTGGGACGCTATATCCATGTTCCTTGTTCCTGTATAAGTTCATAATTTCTGTCATATCTTAATTGATATTCAATATTCCACTACTTGTAAGAAGTCTACAGAGGAAAAATAATGAATATGTTTATGAATGAACCTGCTTGGTGTGGAAAGGCCATTTTCTTATTTTTAATGTGAAATTAGAGGGTACCTACATTTCGTTAGAGTAACATATTACATATTTTGACTTCACAATACCCATCAGTCGGTTGAAATTTGACTCCTATCGAATGTATGTTCTGATTTGATGATAATATTATTTATGGACGACCGGACGTAAAATAACACTTTACCGCCCGGTTGTGCGGGCGTAAAATAGCACTTCACCACCCTCGTACTACTTTACCGCCCGCCGGGTGTAAAATGGCACTTTATCGCCCGCCGGACAATAAATTATTAATTATTCGCATCCTCAGCTGCTTTACTGATTTCTGGTGGAGAACAATTCACACTTTTTTCGTCACTGGAATGCATTTCGTAATGACAATTGTCTGTATCGACAGCAAATATGGCTACTAGCCTATTTATTCACCCACCATTCTGGAACATGAGCAAATTGTAAACCCTTAATAACTCCCTTATTATAAGAGATAGAGAAAAAGTGAAAACACTCTCATCTAATGATTTTTCCAGAGGAACATCATGGGCGTAGCAAAAATTATTTTTAAGGGGTTTAAAAGGTATTTAAGAACCAAGAACCGTCTTATTCCTATCATGCTTGAGAGGTGAAGAGGTATTTACAATAAAATATACTGGTCGTGCATAAAATGTTGTATGTATTTCGGGCGTAACTTGCTTTTATGGACCTAGGCGTGTTGATAGCCCTCGCTATTGCTCATGCTATTACTTACACGCTGCGGTCCATAAAAGCCTATTTTAGATACATAAATAACTAGTATATTATGTTTTGCTTGAATTATTGTACTATCCATGGTGGTTGATAACCCCTTTACCCCCTTCTAGGATCGCCATTGGCCCATAGTTCGTAGTCTTGTCGTATGCTGGATCCCTTCTTAAGCCTTGTTCGCATTTGGTCTAGTTTAGCGTGCATTTCACGCGTATTTCCGACTCGATCAGACCTGCTCTGAGCTGCAAGAGCCCATAAATTACCGATACCCTCCCAATAAGATTAATTCTAATTGCATGCAACGAACGTGGAATTTATGGGGACTGGAGACGAGTGGAAATGAGACGATATATTTGAGAGGGAGGGACGGAGATGGGAAGAAAATTCTTTATGGATTTATGTCATATTATATAAATGTACAGGGTCATTCCGTGTATCTGAACAGCTTCCACAGGGTTCATCATTAAAGATAGAAAAAAACTTCAAATGTCAATTGTCTTTCTTCATGGTAATTGCGAATTGGTAAAATACAATTACCAATTATTACAAATAAATGTAAACAAAATTATCACCACTTCGTTTTTGCGATACAAAGCGAAATTGAAAATATTGCATTTTGGGACGAACCCTGTATCTCAGCTATCTTTCAATTCATAGGAGGAGTAGAAACTGCCTTTGTTTTACCAAAGTTTACAGAATTCTGTAAACATTGGTTTTACGTAGAATCCAGTGGCGTAGTCAGATTTTTACAATGAGTTGTCGTCATGGAGATATAACCCAAAGTTACGTTTTTTTTTAATGTTTAAAACAAATGCTTTGAGCTTTCCAAAAATATAAAACACTATCACGATATTTTGAGTTTAAGCCCTGTATTTAGCGCATTTCAGGTTTTGACAAGTCTCATGAAATTGAGAATTTAAACAAAATAATACATGTCGGTTGAGTTTAAAAGACGCATAACTCCCTTATTTGTGGTTTTATAATGAAATTTATGATGACAATTTATGTTCCGGAAGGAGTTGGCAATCGATTGAAATCAGAATATACAGAGTGTCCCATTGAAAACAATTTTTTTTAATACATCGAGAACGCTATTTTCAATTGTTTTTTTATCAGCTCTACGGTGTTCAGCGGCAAGAATTCTACTCGTTTTCTGATTTGACCGACCTTGTAACTTAAATAATAAAGAAGTTAGCAATAGTGCAGACTTGAGTTTGATCATCCTGAATTGAAGTAGGAATATTCAGGTGTGTTGCTATGCCAATGTTGTTATTTTTTGATGAATGAAATGGACATTTTTGACAGACGCATGCGCACGAACTTAATTTACATTGTGAATAATGCATAAAAGTTAATAGTTGGTCAACTTTGTGAATTGTGCGTTATGCATTAAATTACGAGGGGTGCACTATGAGTTGTATAAACGGGTGCATAAGGAACTCAAATTTCAAAATTACGCATTATGAGTTACAGTACGAACTGGAGCTATTTGTAAATATAATTCAAAAAAAGAAAAAAAAAAGGACAAAGCTACATATATTCATGAAGAAAATATTATTAGCAGGCAAGAGAAGAGAAGGAGTTAGCAAAAGGAAGTGTTCAGGAGACAAGAAAATACTACAGAGTGATAGGGGTATCGATTATCATTTGTATGTGAAATAGTCAGCTAGTTATTTAGTTAGATTAGATTAGATGAGCTCCTGGTAAACCCTAGTATTTCACATACAAATTATTCAAACACTAAAAAGAGAATGTTTCATTGGAGCCTCTTCAACACACCATATACCTATTACTTCTCACGGAAGTTTTTTTTCAATGATGAGTGGAGGACGACCTTGATTCGTATCTTGTACTAAACAAATCAGCCTAGAGAAATACTCTTCCTAGGTACGGATCTGGACTACTCCTCGAGGTTGTACTTCATTATCCGTCAATTTTATTTGAAAACCGCATGATATTCCCAGAAGGAAATTATAATCTATCCGATGTTCATAAGTTTGTTAATTAATTCCTGTAGAGACATAATTTTAAAGTTGGGGTACTCCAAACAGATTTGCACGTAATTCTCGACTACTCAGGCCCACGTTGGTAATTAACCAAGGAAGATTACACTCAGAAGCTATAAACCAGTCTCGAAGTTTTGTATAATAATTTCCGAACGTACTCAATGGGAATAATTGGGGGAGTCCCCGCTTTTTTTTGCCTCGAATATTCAGGAGTTGTGATTTGCGGTATGAGTTGATTAATTCAAAGTCCCCTCCCGTCTTGGTTACATAAAAACCGGGCATCCAGGGGGATTTTTTGAGTGTGACATGGCGCAATTTATATTTTTCCATTCCTACAGAGTTCGATATTGTTACGGATTGAGGTTAGGTATTCGACCAGAAAAGGGTTTGAAAATGGCACAGTTCCGTTTAAATTAAATAACTGGAGTAACAGATTTGGCAGGGCAAAATGAGATTATCAATTGGAAATGGAATTGAACAAAAACAATAGGAAAATTATTATGTAATAAAATGTTTAGCTCTAATAGCAATGAGCTAGTAAGCGGCGAGCTATATAAAATATCCATGCAAGATGAGGATTTTTGTCCTTATAATCAATTCACCAGACAGTAAAACAGTGCGATGAAGAGTTTTGAAGATTACTGATGGTACCACTAAAAATCTTTATTATATATACGGGGTGGCCGTTTTTGTAGCTCCACCATGCGGATCTCAGTTATTTCAAGAGATACGTGGCCAGTACAATCGGGGCAGAATTGCGCATTTTCATGCTGAACAATTATCTGGAAGAACATTTTTCGTCTTTGAATTTTTGAATAAATAACGGAAATTTGTGATATCCGTTTTAATTTCTTCAAGCTGCTATTTCCTGATATTGAATGAATTTTGTTCAATAAAAGACCAAAAATTAATGCAAAATAGAATAAAAATTACATGAAATACGTTTTATAAGACACGTTATCGCACTTGTTCCCTTGAAGCACTCCTCGCATCGCTCGTCGTTCTCCAAACAACGCGTGCGACAAAATATAGCGTCTTATAAAACTTGTATCATAATATATTATTTCATGTTCCTTCCGAAACACTCTTTCGATAAACATGTCTAGCCAACCATTTTGGGAATTCAATGATCTGATGTGTAGATAAAATAAAAAAAACAGAAAACTTTGGGCTTGATTCCGACATTATTGCATAATATTCCTCAGGAAGGTATAAACGGTTACACTTTTTGATATATTTCTTCATCACTCCAAAATCCTGGTCATTCGGATGAAATTAGTGGCCTCTCACTGGAAAATAGTGTGTGATTTTTGAAAAACGTTATAGTTAGTGGATATATGTAAAAACATAATCGGGAAAGAGAATATTTCAAGAGACGCTAGAGTTTGCTCGCATCATTTCACTAAAAGTGATAAAATGGTTGTCCAAGTGCGGTAAGAAAATGCTCAAAGTAGTAGATAAGCCTATATTTAGGGGAATTAAAAAGTAATAACAACATGTTTGATGTTATATTTCTCAAGTTCGACACTTTGAAACTTTATAAATATTGCTAGAAAATAAACAATACAGTTGTGACAGTGAATTGAATCTATTATAATTCGGGTAATAAATTGAAGATGTATATTTTCAGAAAACTTTGATATTACATTGTTTTCATTCAGTCTTAGGAAGAATGGATACGATAATTTTGTTATTAGGTCAGTTTATTCAAATTCAGACCCTTTCAAGATTGCAAGACACTGATGATGGGGGAATCTGTTGTTGCCATTCTTGCATTAGAATGAGGTAACCCTATCAACTGATTTAGATGTTGGCTTCAAACAACTACTGTGGTAAGGATTGAACGTTATTCATCTAGTCTGTTTTATTAGCGGAGAGTTGACCCATAATTGTCTCAGATAGAATATTTCCCGTATTTGTAGGTTTGGCAAAGGTAAAATCTGCATTAAATCGAAAGTTGTAGCACAAACGTCTTCCCGAGATATACAAATTTCTTTCACAGTTGCGATTTTGTTGTGGTATTTTTTCGCTCGTCTTTCATGGACAACTAATTCTTTCGGCTACTGTTTAAGCGTTATGTCCAGAGTAGGACTCTCACCGATTATTTCATTCATGCTAAAATACACGTTTTTGATTGGTTGAAATGATTGTGTTGATAAGCAACAACACCATGTTTTCGATTTTGTATTTCGGCTCCTGATTGGCTATAGGATACCTACATGCTGTGTTTTCGTTTCTGTATTTCGCTTTCTGATTCGTAGGCAGTAGGGTAGTTTAATTAAACACAACGACTTACCTACCAGTTGCAATCTGTCATATTATTTTCCTGGTAAAGAATTGAATGCCACTACACCAAATTTTCGTCTGAACCACGATAAACACACACTAATAATATGTATCCACTTCATTTTCCACAAATTCTAAACAATTTCAGCATAGAATCAATCTAATGTAACCTAACCACACAAATGCACCTAGTGCATAGGTAATCTTGCCTACATCATACAATGGCATACATGTATTGTTGGTTGCATAACGAATCTTTTTGTGTCGAACTACAATGCATAATCAAAATATCTAATTCCATAAACTGGAACTAAAATAGGAAATCATCAAAAAGGCTTCGATTTTATTCATGAAATAATCTGAACAAATACAACTTGTGTTATTGATGATTATCGAAAATTCCTTCTCTTTTTCGAAACAAATCATGTTGCTTTGGGAAACCACACTCGCGCTGTGTGCTCGTGTAGTTTCCAAGCAACATGATTTGTTTCTCAAAATCGAAGGAATTAGTGTTTCGATAATCATCAATACACTTGTTGTATTACATGCGATAATTCTTCACAAGTTATGCAAGTAACTACTGGAGATCTTCCAAAGTTCAAAGAGAATGTGTTTCTGGAATAGTTGGCGTAGAATGCATATGTGATGTTCAAATCAGATGTTTTTTCTTGTATAAATCATGCATAGTCTTAACATCTAACCGAGCATCTAGATATTCTACGTCTCCTTCTGAACATCACTTTGTTTCTTACGATTATGCATTGCCTTCAAAACTTTGGGAGGCACAACGAAAAAATTGAAAACAATGTAGACAGCAGCACCGTAATTGTACCTCCATTATCATCGAAGGAGTCTGTGGAAATTCTGTTATTGTTACTTCGCTATAACGGATCATAACATGACCTGTGTGGTTCTTGTAAATGAGATTTGAATACCCCAAAATATGCTGTTAATGGCAAAAACTCGATTTTAATGAATGTTTACTCTTGTGGTTTTTGAAATAAGTGATTCAATTGAATAACTGATTTTTTTAACTCAATGCTTGGTTTGCATCCCAACAAAAATTATTTCGATATACATAATGCCATGTGATGCTTTCTGATAAGAAGCTTCAAATTACTTGTAAACATCAGTTGTCCACTTTCCAAAAACAATTCCAGAAAAAAATCTTCTTCGTTCGCTATCTCGTGAACGGAATCGGTGAAAGCCTGAACAGAATCCATTAAATTACGCGAAATTACTACGAAGATGCGTAGACCAAAAGCATAACATCAACCGTTAACAGAGATCTCTCTCTTGGATAACTCGAGTAGAGCAGGCATTTAGTGCAAATGAGAGCAACATTCGTTTTACCCTTTCTACATAAGAACCAATTACATGGAACTGTGAGTATAGCGAATAAGGAGTACAAAGCAAAATTTTATAGCATCGTTTGAAAGTGGAAACCCTACATCAAAACCACAAGCAACAGTATTTTTGAAACTGATGTGCAGATCCAGATGTTATGAATAACACCAAGCAATAAGGTGATAATATGAAAATTGTAGCTGTAGGAAGTAGTCCAAAAATTTGAATAGAGAAGATTTAGAGGTCTCCAAGACGACTGAACACTTTATTCAGAGGGATCCAAAGATATCAGATTTCGATAGAATTAAATGCACCGAAACCATAAGCAACAATATTTTGGAAGCTTTACAGATCCAGATGTTATGAATATATGAAAAATGTTGTTGTAGAAAGAAGTCAATAAATCTAAGTGGAGTGGATTTATTCAGGAAAGAAATGTATCCAATACGTCTCCACACTGTTCCCATATTTAGAGTGCGGCACCCAAACATATCCTGAAACTATTGGATTCTGTCCAAAAAAGGGCAATTCGTATCGTCGGTGATGCCTCGCTTACAAACTCGCTCACTTCTCTGAAACACCGTAGAAAAGTTGTCGATTTATCTCTATTTTATAGATATTTTCATGGGCGATGCTCTTCTGAAATATCAACAATCGTTCCTCCATTAGCAGTTTCTTCGAGATCAACCCGTCAAGTTCAGTCTTCACACCCCTTCGTGGTCACTTTAGAGACCTGCAGAACGTCCCTTTCCAAAGACTTGTTCATCCAACGAACATCGAGACTCATTGCCTAGGGAGGTGGTCCCCGAGGCATACTATCTCCAGAAATTTCAGAAGAACACCAACTCCTACCTTGTTTCCCTTGGTTCTCGCGATGTTCTCTGAACATTACAGGATATCCCATTTCGTGAGAACCAGAACATAAAAAAAACACTCAATTGGGAGAGATCCGGAGAGTTGAGTTTTTGATATTATTATACTTGAGAAAGTCTAAATCGTAGATTGTAGATTGTAGGGGGAGTCGTTAAGTCTGTGCAGCTTCTCAAGAACCTCGACCTATCAGATAAATTGTGCATAACCCCTTAGGGCCGGTTTATCAATGTATCCCGAGGGGTTAGCTGACCCGGGGTTAACTTTATCCTAGAGCTAATTTCCCGTTTGATTTTGATAGCGTTTAACCCCACCTCAAAGTGAATAAACATTTTATACCAGAGTTAGCTGTTAACCTTGGGTTATGTTAACCTATCCCTGCATTGATAAACTGGCCCTTAATCTATCCCAGGCCCGGTATTTCGAGACTTCGTGCAAAGTTTATCTGTTTCCTGAGAGCTAGTCTACTGACATCAGAGCGCTTTGAAGTCCCCTTCCACGATAGTCTAGTCTTAGATAGTCTATAGAAGAGTTATGGGCCGAGAAAGTGTGTATTTGCCCCTTCTTTGGCAAGGCAGTCTGCGTCCTCGTTGCCTCTAACTCCCTTGTGACCTGGCACCCACATCATGTTAAGAGTGAGTCTCCCCCATGACTTGTGATCAGGTGATACATATGAGGGAAGGACGCTTATAGTTGAAAGTGTTAAATTTATTGAACGACATGCATCAACAAAAATAGAGCAAAGCCCTAATTTACAGAATTACATCCAGATTAGTTTCTTGAAGTTGTGTTCACATATATGTTACACCCTATGAAATTATCATGTTATCGTGTTATATGCTTAGGCAAAAGTCGAGCTAGATTTTTCATTCTCCCCGTAATATTCACTACTTCCAGAAATAAATAGTTTTCTTTGAATATTTCCTTCTGTATATACTCCACTACCGAGTAAAGCACGTGCGGAGATATGTGATATGTTCTCACTTTTCACTTCTCCTTAGCACTCTAATGAACTCAATTTTGCACTGGGAGATAGTCACGTGATTCACACCGACATATTCATTATACCTCTTGGAGAGGAAATGCGAAACGCCATTTCGGCTCTTGTAAACAATCATAATTGGTATGGAGTGCCTTCCCCGCAGGGCCTTTTCAGGTATAATCGAATTAATCTTCGCCAATTGAACTTGGCTACGGACTTGTGCGATGAGGAATGAAATATGGATCTGACCTTGCAGATTGAAGAGGAGTGCAAGAAATCATTCACCAAATTTTCAGACTCTTGAGATACCTACTGAATATAATTAGCACACTTGACTAACTTTATTAGCTGATGGGAAATATCGATATCAGGAGAATTCTATATGAAATATAGGTATTCTGAAAATATGTACTATACAGGATTATCAATTTACGATTTACTTCAAGGAGAGAAAATCTTCAAGAGGTGATGTACTGAGTTACTGTTATTCAGGTTCGAAATGCTACTATCTACTGTTGTTACAGAGTTATCAGAACGAATGTCTCGAATTTGGTTTTTCCAATCATTTCAATGTAGATTCAAGAATTTGAACTGAAAACCAGTAAAATTATATAATATATATTTGGCCCAATCTGATGTGACTATAGACTTTTTAAATCCTATTGAGCAAGCATAATTGTTATATGATTATTGTTTGTATTTTGTTAAATAATAACCACTTGAGTTATGCACACCGCTTTTCCATTTAGGTATCTATGATTTTCGAATCACTATTATTATCATCAGAGATGTTGGAACTTAGTGGGCATCCAACCATTTTTGCGAATAAATCATATCATGTCCATGGAATGTAGATTCCAAAATCTCCGAAGAAAAATGATACTAATGATAATAATGATTGAATCAGTGCTTTTCTTCACCACCTCCGGTGGATTAATGACGTAAAATTTATATTTATATCAATAATAATAATAGGTCCTTATTTTCCAATAGTACATATGAGGAAAAAAGCCGTATGTCTTGCGACACAACCTCTGTTTTTCATTATATTATAAACTAGACTCCAAAGAATCTAGAAGAATTTTCTCAGAATTTAATTTATAGACAGCCAAACTATTGAAGAAGGACTGTTTAGTCTTCAATTCGATATATCTGTCCAATATTGAAGTCAAGCATGGTGGCAAGGAAATCAGTGCTACCTAGTGGCAAAAGTTCTAAGGTTTTATTAATTCCATTCATATCCTCAGATACTATATTTTGCATTGATTTATATCAAATCTGGTATTTCAGGATGCAAAATGTTAGGTATATTTTTCAACCCATTGGTATTCCTTAGATCTTTTGTTTCAGAATTGTTTCAGTTCACCACATTCGTTTCATTTCTGTGCTGCACACCTCACTAGTTGATAAGATGTTGAATTATTTTTGAATAGGCCGAGCGGATTTGTCCTATATGTGAGGTGGTAAGCTACAGATGTTATTAGGGTAAGGTTTCACAGGCGGATGAAATAACAACGGCATTGAATAACTTAATATAAACATGTCTACACATACACATAGGAATATTATAAAGATTTATATTTACTCCTGAAAGAACCATATCAATTTATAAAAGAATACAAAATTGGGTTCACAATCATAAAGGTAATTATCCCATCAAGTTCAATACACAAAGCTATTTTATCAGTCACCTATTTGTTATCAGAAAATCCTTCGTCAAATACTTTAATATATTCAAATACAACCCTGGCTATACTATCCGACAAACGACACCCTCTGATATGAATGGCATAATTTCCCTACCATGTGCCTTTTAAATTATTTCTGAGTCAATGATCTGAATTCTTTTTCTACGGGCATTTATATAGACTGGTCATTGGGCAACTTACATATTTTGTATCTGGTTCACTTTTCACTTCATATGCAGTACTTGAAATTCGCGACACTTGCAAACTGACTGGTTTAAACTGAGAAAACTTTCAGCTGTACAAGTTACTTTAACAATCACTGTTGAGCTTCACTATCAGTCTGAAAACTAACTTTTGCAATGTCTAGTGACAACTTGCAAAATGAACAAAGTATGATTCTGTCTGTGGACAAATAATCCGCTACTTAAAAGTCCGTTAGCTTCAAACAAGCCGTGGTGACCACGGTATTATGGAACTCAACTCTCTGGAGACATGTTTGTGACTGCTTTCGATTGACTTTTGGTCATCATTTTTATATCAATATCTTACTCTTTGTTTCTATCAAAGCGGCAATCCGACAAAAGAACACGTGCACAATATTTTGTCACCGAGCCTCAAATTTAATGGATTTGTTTTTCTCATTGATATCATTGATATGCCTTTAAAGTCTTTTGATCGGCCCCTTTTTGGGTAGATTTGTTTGTCAATTCTTGACTTTATCATTCTAGTTGATAAACGAAGTTGACCAGTAACTTATATTTTCGGCGCCTTTTATATTCATCTGTTTATGACTTCATATAGGCCACCTGCAGTAATTATTCTTCTTTGGGCGTGATTAGTTTATCTGTATTTGACATTTGATCTTCGATTACTTTTTACAATCATGATATATTATTTCCGTGCGCGGCACTTTTCTCACTACTCAACCAAGATTATAATGGACAACACTGAACACTCAACTGTGAAATGTATAATAAAAAGAACAAAACTTTGATCCTCGTGTTGTTTTCGTTTCAGTTTGCTCTGATAATATTTCCTGTCTTTTTATTTCTGTTATCATCCACATTCTGCCTATTTCAGGATAGTGTGCCGGATTTCAGTTTCTATCGTTCCTTCGATCCGAATCCCCGATATCTATCAATTCCTGCCTTCACCTTGGCACTCCGCAACAAATTCTATCAATAACCTGTCCACGTCCATCCAATCCTTTTATCTTCGAGTGGCCTGAGGTACTCGCACGCATCAAACAATATCCCCAGTCAGCATTTCAGTCTGGGGCATTTTCGATGATGACTTTAACAGTGCTTGGCGTTTTCGCAGAGCGTTCAATTTGAATTTGCTGACGGTTCGGGAGTGCATGCCATCCTGGAATCCCTCGGAAAGTTTAATACGCACATGGCTCCCCGTCCATCAATATCCCATCACATTTCGCACGTTTAGGGCTCACCTCATTTGGATCGAGACAGGAGAGGATTTCGAGGAAATATGGTTATGGGATGTTATCCAAGGATAATATTCAAGGCAACTACGCGTGAGAGGGTGTGTGGAAGGCAGGAGGTCTGAGACAGAGGACATTGAAATGGGAAAATAATTTTAAAATAATCAAGGAAAAACGACATCACATGAGAATAAGACCCTGCATTATTGATGGGCTAGTTCTGGTTGAATCAACAAATGAAAATAATTCTTCGGAAATTATGTTAATGACTCCAGGGGTGATGAGCACAATGAACAACCTACAAGACAACCATTCCATCAGACCAACAGACAAAATAAAATAAATAAATAAAACATACCATAAAATCATTGTAAAATTCCCTTTAACCCTTGGAGTAACCTCAGGGCAAGGCAAATCTACAACAACAGATTCGATAGTCAGTCTGATCTCCACCTATAAGCAACAGAAAGTCTGCAATTTGCATATTTTTGCACCTATCAAAACAGGTTTTTGATATATACGGTCTGGTAATAAGCAATAACAACAGTCAAATCATCCACTAGCTACTTGAATTTAAAGAATTATCGATGTGTACGAATCAAACAGAGTAACAGTTCTCTAGAGGTCATATCACACGGTGTTCCACAAGGTTTCGTTTTGGAACCAATATCATTCATTTATTTATTTATTTATTTATTTATTTATTTATTTATTTATTTATTTATTTATTTATTTATTTATTTATTTATTTATTTATTTATTTATTTATTTATTTATTTATTTATTTATTTATTTATTTATTTATTTATTTATTTATTTATTTATTTATTTATTTATTTATTTATTTATTTATTTATTTATTTATTTATTTATTTATTTATTTATTTATTTATTTATTTATTTATTTATTTATTTATTTATTTATTTATTTATTTATTTATTTATTTATTTATTTATTTATTTATTTATTTATTTATTTATTTATTTATTTATTTATTTATTTATTTATTTATTTATTTATTTATTTATTTATTTATTTATTTATTTATTTATTTATTTATTTATTTATTTATTTATTTATTTATTTATTTATTTATTTATTTATTTATTTATTTATTTATTTATTTATTTATTTATTTATTTATTTATTTATTTATTTATTTATTTATTTATTTATTTATTTATTTATTTATTTATTTATTTATTTATTTATTTATTTATTTATTTATTTATTTATTTATTTATTTATTTATTTATTTATTTATTTATTTATTTATTTATTTATTTATTTATTTATTTATTTATTTATTTATTTATTTATTTATTTATTTATTTATTTATTTATTTATTAACGGGTAACACCCAATATGTATAATACAAGTTTTACATATCATGAGTTTGTTAACACTATAATTAACCTAAAATTTGTAACTTAACAATAATTACTAATATTAGTGAAGAAATTACAAAAAGTACAAAGAAGATAGAAGAAAAGACATTGCTATGACCCACTATTTGACAACATTATTAAGTAAATGAGCATATAAAGAAATGATTTGCAATACAAAATCAATCAATAACCCTCAATCTATTTCGAAGCGTACCTTCAGTCTCATTCAACAGATCAAATTTCACAATGTTACCATTGGAGATCATTCTTGATAAGGGTGAATGCTTGACATAATTACACCTGTGAAAATCAGGTGAGAAAGTTTGCGTATTCCTTGTGTTACATGAGGGGACATGAAAATTTACTTGAGAAAGAAGAGAAGGACAATTATTTATTTTGGAATTGATTACTTTATGAAGAAATTTTATATCTGCGTGCACTCTACGCGTTCTGAGTGTTTGTAATCCAGATGTTATACGAATTTCAGATAGTGAATGGTCGGTAAGTGGCATGTTTAATTTGAAAGCAAAATACCTCAGAAACTTATTCTGAACTTTTTCGAAGTTGTTTATATGCAGCTCGTAAGTTGGTGACCAAACACAAGTACAGTACTCTAAGATTGACCTTACCATTACAAAATATAGAGTTTTTAAAGAATGTACATTCGTAAAATCTCTTGTAGTCCTGCTCATGAAACCTAACATTTTTGTTGCTCTGTTAATTATTTGCTCAAAGTGAAGGTGAAAGTCCATTTTGACGTCCATCACAACACCCAAGTCTCGAAAAGACTTAACACATTCGAGAGGCTCACCAGATATATTATAGATCACGTCATATCTATTCATGGTTCGATAAAAAGTCATACTTTTACACTTACTGACATTAAGTTCAACATCTATCTGAATAAACACTTTACTCTGGTGTCTGTGGGCGATATGAACTAGTTTCACAGATTACACAACTTTTTGAATTTGGGGAAATGCGACAGAAAATATGAGATACTTCTGAAGTAACTAACACATTTAAGTCACACCATGCAGTGCCTTTTGAGACATGTTCAATCAATCAATCAATCAAAATATGCTTTATTGCCAGAAGATTTACATCTCATTGACAAAGTCTAAAAAAGTCGAAGTCATTTAAAAAAACATATAGTAAAAGATATACAATAAAATACAATAAAAAATAATGATAAATAAAACAGGGACAGCAAAGATATAATGGATATAAAGTTTAATTCAGTTAATTTAATTAAAGCTTTTGTTGAGGTATTCATCAATTTCATAGAATACCTCTTCTAAGAGAATCATCTCAACAGTTCTCCTAAACAACACTGTTGACTCAATGGTTCTGACTCGTTCTGGAAGATGGTTGTATATTTTGCCTGCATTATAAAAGATCGAGTTCTTCCTTAAATTTGAAAAGTCTTATGTTGTTTTTTTGGCGGGTGGATCCAAGGTTGATGTCATATATATGTAGGTTCTTATGAACTAAACATGCCGTTTCAAGTATAAAAAGAGAAGACAGGGTAAGTATTTTCTGCTCTCTGAACAGTTCCTTACAAGAGAGCCTAGGCCCAACCTTACAGATATAGCGAACAGCACGCTTTTGTAGGGTAAAAATTATGCCGAAGCACTGCTTGTTGCAGGTTCCCCAGAAGGGGATGCCATATCTAACATGTGATTCAATTAACGCATGGTACGCTATTTTAGCCGTTGCCAAACCCAATTCATTCGATACTACACGCAAGGCATAACACCCTGATGACAACTTTTTGCTCAGTGCTTCAACATGGATACGGAAGTTCAGTTTGTTGTCAAGACAAATTCCCAAAAATTTATTGGATTGAGTACACGAGATGATATGTCTTCCTATTGGAATGTCCGGTACAGCACATTGAAATGTCATTAGATGTGTTTTAGATAAATTGAACGAAAGCATATTTGAATCGCACCATTCCTTAACAGTAGCAACATCGAGAGCTATTTTGTCATGAAGGTTAAGTGGGTTCTTATCATGCCACAAAATGGTTATATCATCAGCAAACATAGTAAATATACCATCTGTTCTAATGTTCTCAAGGTCATTGAAATACAGTAAGAATAGGATGGGCCCAAGAACAGAGCCCTGTGAAACACCATGCCTAACTAACCCAACGTCAGAGAAGCAGCCCATTTTCACGATTTGTGTTCTTTGATCGAGATAAGATTCAACCCAGTTGTAGCTTTGTTCTCTGAACCCGTATCGGCTTAGCTTGCGCAGCAGTATTCCGTGATTGACACAATCAAAAGCTTTTGACAGATCACAAAACACTGCAGCGCTAGTTTCTTTTAAGTTTAATTTTGAATAAAGGTTTTTCAGAAAATGTAAGATAGCGTCTCCTGTATTTTTGTTAAATTGAAAACCGAATTGTTGCCGGTGTAGAAGAGTTAGGAAGTTCATCAGCCTGATTTTAACCAATTTCTCAATTAATATACCAATAGTTGGAATGAGAGAGATTGGACGATAATTTGTTGGATCAGAAGGATCACCTCCTTTGTAAAGAGGAATAACAATGCTAGTTTTCAAGAAGTTAGGATATATTCCTTTGGCAAAAGAATCATTGATGAGAAAAACTAGGAGTTCTAATACGAAGACTTGCAAGTTCTCAATAATTTTTATGGAGATATTGTCAATCCTACTGGAAGTTTTATTTTTGATTTGTTTTATTGTAGCAATTAGCTCGTCCAAATTTGTCTCGTTTAAAACAAATGTATCAACGATATGTATTCCACTTATGTAAAACAAGGGATCTGGAGCTGCTTCAATATTTTCAGTCAATCTCTCAGAAATTGAACAGTAGAATTCATTGAGGGTGTTGGGCTCCAGAGCTGCATTTGATTTGAGATAATTTTTTCCACGAAATTCGTTCACAACCCGCCACGTTATACAAGTTCTATTTTTTCAAGTAATGTGGTTAAATCGAGATATTCCCAAATGATTGCGATGCTATGGCATCCTCTTCATTCAGCACTAAATCAAATTGATTTACTTCAAAAAGCTCCCTAATCGATGGGACGATAAGCTCACATGCTTCCATGCATTCTTTTATCATCTGCACCTAGAGCTTTCAAACATATTTCAATGAGTACTCGTTTTGTATAGCACCTACGTGAATTCTTTGTTAAGCTCCATCAATGGTTTGTACGAAACATTTTTCAATCCACAAGGCAAGCTATTGTGAGAATAATGTTTGTCTCTAGCACTGCTATACCACTCGCTATTTTGAGTTTTTTTCTGAATTCCATATTGTAAGGTATACTTATAGGTATTTATGTCTCATTATTTCGTTTCAACAAACATTTTGAAATACCCAAATTAATCCCAACCTGAGAATTTCGTCTGAAGAACAGCTATTATGAAATAATGAATATTTTCCTTCTTACTTTGGAACTTCGGAACTGTATGACGTCATCTTTAAAGTGGATATATGACATCTGATTCGCCGTTTCATGATATTAAGATTTCGGAATTATCTCCGACCATTCTGGAAGTTTTCTCATTCTCTACGATGTAATCTGCGACATGAAAAAGAGATTAATTCTCGCTCAGAGGGAGGTTCACGTTTTAAAAGCATTTTGAGGACATTTCGAAAATAACAGTCAGCTCGTGTGCCAGTGAATAATGGCTTGTCTCAGGAAAGGGTTGATTTGTTTTGGGATAAGTTCAGTTTTTTCCCAAGTTCAAGCAGTTTCAGCCATCTTCTCAATGAATTATCAAAATGTAGGCGAGTCAGGTCAGAGATATTCAGTAGGTATTTGTCTACATGAGATCTTTTTGAATCTGAGAAAACTGGACGCTCAGAAATAGGTGAAATAGGTCTCTAATATGGAAATATTGAAGTGTTATTTGAAAAAAAATTCACATAATCAGTAATCTTTATATTACAGAGACGTTGTGTCAGAATTATTGAGGTTAAAAATATCGAGATTGTTGTAGAAATAGTTTTGCAGAACTGAGACTCCTTACACTTTCATGTACTTTTATATTTCACTGTCTAATAACCTAATACATATATTCACCTCATATTCAACTAGGAATAGAGCAAAAAAAATTGTAACATTGAAATACTCGAGCGCGTCAGATTATTATTCAGACGGTTTAGCTTGATATACTTGTGCTGACCCATAATCTGACAATTATGTGTAGGAGTTTCCTTAATCTGAAGGTTTGTAGTTTGATTTTTGCATTTCTTCGGTATTTATAATTACTGAATATTTTTTTGAATACAATAAACAAACCAAAGCGTTGTACATTATAATATGTATCATAGCAACAGAAAGTATTGGGGACAGACTCGAGAGAGTCAGAAATAGAGAAAGAGTGAGAAGGGAAGATAGGCGTGGATTGGGACAATTTAAACTAAATATTTCGGCTTGTGTAAATCGTCAGATTTTTT
The DNA here is from genome assembly GCA_029955515.1 of Chrysomela aeneicollis. Taxonomy (NCBI): domain Eukaryota; kingdom Metazoa; phylum Arthropoda; class Insecta; order Coleoptera; family Chrysomelidae; genus Chrysomela; species Chrysomela aeneicollis. The sequence continues at coordinate 19,190,868 of JARUHQ010000009.1, read as the reverse complement.
AAATGCACACTTTTATGCATGTAATTAACTCACCATGCCTTAATCTGACGCGCTCGAGTATATCCAACGAACAATTTTTATATTCTGATCGACTGACATGCGCGGCTCTATACCGGGTGTAACAGGATCATGGTACACCTCCCGATTACGATGAACTTCATTTGCTCATTAAAAACGCAATTTAGTATTTTTGACGGGATTTAGATTTTTCTAGCACTAGTCGGGGCAATTCGGATGAATCTGAACTATCACGGCACACCTAAATGGAAAACTAAATCGAAAATTTTGACGTTTGAAATGTCACTTGAGTAGTATCATTGGATTCAGAAAATTATGGAGATTTCGAAAATGTAATAATATTCATGGTGTTCCATTTGAGAATCGAAAGTTGGTATCACTTCCGGCGAAACCGGAAGTGAAAACAAATTATTTGTAGGTCAAAAAGTGCCGCTTATTATGTATATGGCATATTCCAAATTTCAATCAATAACCTTCAAAACTAACGGAAATACGGGGGGTGTACCATGATCGTGTTACACCCGGTATAGAGGGCTGAGATTCGGTGGATGTAAGGTAAATCCCGGTAAGTCCCTGTTTGGACTCCTCTACTATAGACAGTTCCGAAATAATGAGGATAGTGGTTCAAGTAATTTTAGGTGGATTCTAGTGAGACATGTTTTTTATTTGGATTTGGATATCAAAGCAAATCTCACTGATTGATTCGAATAATTAATGTGTACGGCGAATCGTAGTTGTTATGCTGAATTACATTCATTCAACAGTATATTCTCTCTCATTCAATTCCCAAACTTCAATATTCTGCTTCGAAAGCTTTGAAGATAAGTATATAAATCGATTATAACAACGATATATAGCTTCACAGGATTTAATCTGCTCAAATTGGCTCAGAAATTGCTGATGAAAATTCTTCTGTATCGGAGATTCAGTATGCCGATTTATTCAATACGTACAATTATTATTGGATACAATTAGTTCAATCAATGTAAACCAATTTTATCCTCTCGTGTGGTGAGAGATTAGCAATTATAAAAAAGCCTCGACTTTTTCAGGGATACAAGAATATAAGTAACTACTGCATACAGTATTATTTGTAGAAAGGGAAGAACTATACGTGTTGCTCTAAAGTTCCTCCGTTAAAGTATGAAATAGGCGAGAAACATGAAGAAAATCCTGCACTCAAAAAAAAAGCGCTAAAATCGTTTACGATGGAATTATAATAATTCCTACAGTTTTATAGGCTGTCAAATTCTGTACATATTTAGTATTTCATTCAGATAGGCACTACAAGTGCTTTTACATAATAATATATTCTGTTAAAAACAGAATATTCTAAGCACACTTCGATGTTGTCAACATAAATAAAAATAGGATAGTTCCTTAAGGATTATAAAAAATTATGGTGCGAATATGTGTTTATTCGTGATAAACAATTCGTTTCCATTTTAATTCAATTTTGAAATGGAACACTTATTTTCTCAATTGTCAAGTGTCAAGTTTTCCCCCAGATTTTTCCCTAAATCTGTCAAATGTCGAAATCCGCCATGATAACTTTCTATTCTGGGAAGGGTCAATTATGTTCTTGAGTGCCTTAACAATACTTATAATGTGCTAGACAGCGCACTGCAAATTAAAGAATATTACCTAAAATCAATAAGCTGATCGTCTAACATCGACGAAGTTTTAAACCTAACTATGGACAAAAAAACGAAACACAATTTTGAAACAACGCAGAGATGATGGAGTAGGCTGGTGTAGAGAAACTATAATAAGGGGGCCCATATTGAAAACATGCCCCATACTCGGACCAGAGGTGGATAGATATTGACTGGTGAATTCACTTCCTATCCTGGGCTTGGTACCAAATCTCTTGATTTCGCCTACTTCGATAAAACGTGTCTAACGTGACATTGCATGGGTGTCAATACAAATGCATGAATATTTGATTCTGAGGGACATCTAATTATTCCTGACAATTCCATGGAGACATTTTTCAATTAGGTTGATGCGAATATTTATCTGACAAGATTGAAACCAAATGTTTCGAATATCTTTCGACGGTAGCCTCCATTGTTGAATATGAGAACCTCACGTAACGAGCCGAAATTCAATTGTTTCAAGCAATTGAAGAGTAGCGCCACCATATCTTATTTTCATCATTCTCGGACCATTTCCTCTTCTCTTCTTTGTCAGATTTGGTTATTGGATTGAAAGGAATGCATTTAATTGATGGGGAACATTTTTGCTTTCCATTTGTTCCAATCTCACAATCCCAAATTATATATTTGTTAACATTCTTCCTTTCCAACAAGATTGATAATTGACTAGAGGTATTCTTCGACAACATCTCAAAGTATTTTTTTCGTGCTGAAGCTCCAATCTACATTGCGCCATATGATGATAAATCGTCGCCAGCGGAAGCTTGATGGTTTTATGTCTCAATCTTCACTAATTGGCACCGAAATTGGAACTGTGGAAATTCCCCTTTCCACGACATTCGATGAGGTTTTCCTCCAATTGACGCCTTTCGCGTTTATTGCCCCTGTTTACTTTCGGGTAAATTCCTCCGGAATTTAATTTGAATTCTTTCTCGATGAGCAACTACGCACGAATCGACTCTATGGACTGGCAATCACTGGATAATCCTTTCTACTAACCGAATATTAAGTGAGTTTTTCGAAGGGTTTTTGTTTATTGATTTCTGCAGATCCATCACAACCACTGGAAGAATTTTCTTATACGATCATGCCTATCACTTTTACATTATGATATTATTAGTTGTTTCAGATCAAATGTTCTCATGGGCCCAATCCTCTAAGACCAATAATTCATCTCTCATGGCCGTATTTACTACAGGAAGACGAATAAATGAAATTGAAATCGAATAAAATGTACAGTTTGTTGTGATACCTGCGAAAAAAACTTGAAATAGTGGTCAGACGAAAGCATTAAAATATTTTCGTAAATCCCACTGATGTGGGCCTAATTTCCTATGCCATTGTGCGGGGTCTTTCATGTTTCTTTTTTCAGTGTCTTCATATTAATGATAATTATTGTCGATCATTTCATCACGATGTTTTATCCTTCAGCAGAGAAAGTCATTAATGTGTTATACTATATCGCACAATTTTAATTTTGATTGGTCAATAAGCCCGATATCGCTCTGTAGGTTGTTAAGCGTGCCTGTCCCGATGTGAATTTGTCACGTCTCAGGAAGAAAGAAACATTTGCGATCTGCATTCACAGTGTGAATCGTTGCATTGACTACGAGCAGATATAATTCAATGTTCTGCGTGGTATTTATCAGGAAAGTAGTTGTTTTCTGCTTGTAGTCTACCAGACATTCATTTCAAACTATGTTCGATATTTCTAATTGGATAGACTATTTTCTCTTTCAAAAAAGTATATATGCTCTATTATGAATGTTTCATACGAATAATTCACCTTTACTACGAAATTATGAGGAAAGGCATTAAAAAATATCTGGTTATTCGCTTGCCACAAGAGATCTGAGAACGCGGTCATAATTTGTGAACAGACGTGGAACTATGCCAAATATCGCATGTTCTATCATCTCTATGAGAGGAACCGAACCAAAGCTTAGACTAGACAGGTTACTCAAATATTCGCTAGGAGGCCATGAGGTAAACTGATAAAGACATGATGTTACACTTTCTGTACCACCGCGCACAAGTGGTACACTATATGAACCACTGCCCTTCAAGAAGATATACTTAATGAGAAAACATTCATTACAATTTGAATTAATTTATTGTAATGATTTTTTGAAAAACAAAGTGTGCGTGACACCAGGGTGTGTTCTTACATTTTCCCGCGTTGTTTGTTTGAACTTGAGGCGCAGGAAGACTAGGAAGAGGACAACATCGTTATCGGCCCTGCAAACTCCGATGGATGGCAGCAGTTAACCCTGTCAACTCAACTCTTGCGCCGGGACGCTATGCTCGATAAATATCTACGGCTCCGCTACTGCCACCATATTCTATTCTGTTTTATCAAAGGGTGAACGGCGGAGACGTGGGGGTCACCAGGGGTCATCCCCCCATCTCGACCCCGAAAGATTCTGAATGGTAGGTTTGACTCGTGAAATTGTTGAAAAATTATTTTTCCTACGACCACGTATGAAAACGTCAATATTCACACTGTTTTGTTATTCAGAAAGTAGCTCATATCACCATGGTATTGTTTATTTGAAAGGAAAAAACACAAGTGTTGATATGAAAAATATCACAACGGAATTGATAGAAATAATTAGGTATATTGTGAAGGTACTAACTGTCAAAATAAGCGTTCTCAAATCAAATTCATATTATTTATTGAAATTTCTGTCTCGTTTTGAATTATACCGAGAATTTTGTATCTATTAATTTCAATGTTTCTGATACATAACCTCTGAATTCACTTTAAAAATGGAACCTGTACTCTTCGCTGGAACTATTTCGATGTTGATGACAGCGGGTGATATCATTCAAAAGAGTACGGATACAGTTTTATGCGCGGCTTGCTGCTTGCATCAGTTTGATATCACAGTATCACCAAAGAGGAGATTCTTTGGTATCACAGATGTTTGCAAGAAGTCAAGGACGCACTAACTCGAGTAACTCGTACGCGCTTGCGAACTACACACTTCTATGGTTCTGTATTCCTGGTTACGTGGTTACTGGCGCTAGCAGGCGTATGGTGTCAAGGTTGTTTATGTACGCTGGTGCCAATATCAATAAAATTTGTCCAAACTAAACTAACTCAATCAATCAGTAATTCACATAATGAGGAATTGTCGGAGAAATATTCAAATATCATCTTGAATATGGAGATAAACAGTACTTGATATCGAATCAGAACCACCTTAAATTATAGAGATCGCTCAAGTTACATTTTTGACAAGACCTCCCGCGAAATAAAAGTATTCGGAGTCGTAGGAAAAATAGTGTACAAAACTCGTTGGAAAGTGCATTTTCTTCACTCGTTACGTTTCCGCACTCACCGCTACGCGGCTCGTGCTAAACGACTACTCGTGTGAAATATGTCACTTTCCACACTTGTTGTGTAATATACTATTTCGAGAGTAGTAGTTTTGAAAAAATCGAGGGCACTTTCACATCGCCAATTTTTCAGCTCTACAAAATGGCGTTCACAAAATCTTCGTACAACGTTTCGTTTCGAAGACACCATCATCACCTATGATTTTTTGTTACTCGACATTGCACTTTTTTCAAATTTTCTCGTCGCCACTTCATTATATGAAATTCACAACTAATATAAATACCTGTGATAATATACATGTGACATGGTTTCCCCGCAACTTTCCATAATTTTTTTGAATAATCTCACTAGACATACACAATCTTCTTCAGTATTTGCTACCAACCATTTACTGCCGGCCAACTTCTGATTTCCCCTTGATACATAAATAACTGTCAACTGACTGATTGATTTAATATCACCTAGATCACCAGAGAAGTTTCTCCTCTTTCAAGTATTAATTTCCACGACGTTCTACCAGCAAGGTTTCTCAATCCAGGTTTTCATTTTTTTTTCTCCGATGACACTTAGGCCTAATGGCCCATTGTATCTTGCCTATTTATCATCATTGTACCCACTTTATTATCTCAGTGCCTTGTACAAGTTTGTACAAGTCATTCACTGGATGTGAGTTGTATATTTCTGGTTCGACAACTGGTTGCCCAAAAATTGTCTGCCTTCTGCGATCCAATGCCTCGCATTTGCATAGTATATGTGATACTGTTTCTGGTTCCTTTCTGCATAGCCTGCAATTTGGGTCACCATTATACAGTCCCATCCTGGTAAGGTGCTCCTTGACTGGGGCGTGGCCGGTCATGAGTCCTATAACAGTTTTTATCTGCTCTCTGTTCATGTTTAGCAGATCTGCAGTTCGTCTGTGGCATGGTTCCTTGATGTATTGTTTCCCATGTATATTTCCTGGAATGTTTTTCCAGTAGTTCTTATGTTTTTCCCGAATCCAGTCTGTTACAGACTACAGACGCTCGTGCTGCACGCTTGTGTACTCCTAGAATCTGTCCTGGTTCTGGTTCATCATCTGACCCTCTTCTTGCAAGTTCGTCAGCTTTCTCATTGCCAGCAATCCCCTGATGTCCTGGCAACCAGGTGAGTTTGACACTGTTCCGGTCTGGTTTTCATTTCCTATGAAATAATTTCATTTCGAATCACCGAACTGGGTCCTACTGGTGTTCAGCAATTTGGACCCTTCAATATTCCGAATTGACGGCCATTATAGGAATGCAAAAAATGTGCCCAGCTTCGAATTCACCTGACTATCCGATCTGCTCCACTTTCCTGGAGCGAATGTGCACCTGTCCGTAACTAGGGCGAGCCGGATGCACATCCAAGGGTCCATGCAGCGAAGATAACAAGCTGGATCCGGCATTTTCAAATTGAATTTGCTCGCTGGCTTTTGTTGGGGAATCGGGGAAGGCGTTTTTGTGTGCTACCAGGCGAGATGAAAAACCAAATGATCTTTCTTAACATATTTTCTCTATTAGTATAGGCGGTGTTAACGGCTTCCGATCAATTTTAGTTTAAGATATAATATGTATCAGTTGTCATTTTCTTTCATTTTATATAAATTGGAAGGGGTAATTATTATTTTCCGTTATTTTCTTAATATAAAATAATTTGGGTCAAATATTCACTACTACTCGGTATATACATTCATATTTCTAAGTTTTTGTTGCTATTTTTTATTTACACTGACAAAAGCTGGTAAAAAAGACGGACTCGTCGAGAAGCAAGGAGAGAAGAGATAGAAGCGAAATCCGTCTGTTGAGGTGCGTTCTCTCTCGCAATAAAACTCCAAATCATCTAAATTGCATTCAAAAATTCATTACTGCACAAAACCAAGCTCTATATACAGTCCACACCCTATGATATCTGAATAAGGTGGTTGCATCTCCAATAAAGAAGACGCGAGCAAGAAAATTCCAGGTGAGTCCTCTTTACTCCCTTTTTTTGACAGTCAAAAATATAACAATAGGAATCTTAGAAATGTCAAGAGTCAGCATGACTATGAGCTCTAGATGAATCTCAATCTACGATGTATATTATCATAATATGATGTTGTAAAGAAAACAATGTCTCGATTCTTGATGTTTTCATTGATGCAAGAATAGTTCGTTCAATAGGTTCATTCGATTTACATTGGAGGTTAAAAATGTCTATATCCTATATTCCGATGTTAGAGTTTTGTTGGATATTGGGTTATTGATCAAGATTTCATAAATTCATTAATGACTTATGACCAGTTGTGATATGGTTTTCTTAAGAACATGGAATTCTTTTGCTTAGAGATATCCAGGAAAACCAAAACTCTTTATGAGGAAGATTATCAAAACTAAAACGTATTCTCATAATTGCAGAATTGAGTAAATACTATGGAATATCATCGAAATAACTTTTGATCTATTGCTGCTAGGGTTTTGAAATTTGGTTTACTTACTCAAAGTTCGGATGCTGAATTTAACGGTGATATGAAAACAATTCTAGGCACTCTAGATTCGAAGATATTGAAGTCAATCGTGATTTTTTCTAAGATGGCCATATTTAATTTTAACACTCCCTTATGTCGTCGACATCAGGTGAGATTGAAATAACAGTTGATTCATCAATTTCATTGAATCCAACAATAAGTGGTAATTCTGACAGAGCCTTCCTGTGTGATGTATGTTCATATTGTTTCCATTTAGCAATAGCTATTCATAACATATTTTATTATTAAATTGAAGTATGTAGGTATTCAACAAGGTATGTAGGTCTTCAACAAATTATTGATGATTAAGCATTGTCAGCAGTTAGGCAAACCATATATTGTTTTATACATCTACCATAGAGGACAGATTGATTTTGAAACTTGTCAAAAGACTTGAATAAAGTTAGTGATGTTGAAGATCAATTGAACCATTTTATTTCATCGACGAAGACATCGAAGGACCAGATAATCAACGAATATTACACCTGTCTTTGATGATAAACTTTCCACAATTAAATCGGAATTACCCGTAAACTTCTGTCTAGTATATCGTTCTACAATGACATGAATACAACTAATAATCTAGAAGCATCGATGCTACATCATAGATTCACTTGATATTTTCATTAAACATACGAGTGTGATATATCGATGAATTTGAATTGAATCATATCCATTGCAATAACTTTAATTGGTTATGGGCCCAGAGTAACTTGGAGACGAAAGAAAAAAAACTGAAAAAAATTATGGACACTGAAATAGGAATAGTCGAGAAACTGAGAGATCCAAATAAGGTCAGAGTGGAAATTCCAACTCAAAGTTATCTTGAGAGCAAATGATATGCTCGAGGTCATGACTGGACAAAACAGAAAGCCAATACAGCCAGTACATGATAATGAAGGAGAATCTGCAGATGCAAGAGAGAAAGTTGAGGAATAATTCAGAAAAAGATCGTCTAAACAAGGATGATGTAAAAGCACAAAAGATATCAGTTACTTCTGTTGAGAAGAAAGTTCTTCAACATCTTATGTGCTGTGATACTTCCAGAGACATGTGGAATAAACTTCATAAAAACTAATATATAAATATATGAAGACCAAGTTTGATCTACAACAATTTGTAATTTCATGATCTATCCGATGATGTGAGAATCCAATATGATTATTATTTGAAACATCAAAATTGTCTTCGATATCTTTGATTCTTGGTCTTTATAGTAACCTTAACAGCACACCTTGCGTCAAATCCAGTAGTAATTATTTTTCTGACAGTTTTTTGCTATTTTCACCCTGAAAGACTAGTTTTTCGATGAAATTCAAAGAGTATGATTTTTAAGTACACTAAATTTCCTACAATTCGAAATATAAATCACCTCTGTAGACCAAATAGTTTGTGAGATAATGCCTAGAATATTTTTCATATCACCTTCGAATGGTGAATTCAATATGCTAACTACAGTAAGTTTACCAAATTTCGAAACCCTTGCAGTAATAGTTGAGGAGTTATCGAATACTATAAGAATCGTGGATATTCAGTTTTTTATTTCAAGAGGTATTGACGATATCTTTGACTTCTTCAAAATGTTCATGAAATCGCTCATGTTTTTCTTTAGATATATTTGATTATTATTGTTAATTTTCTTTTGAAACAACCTCTTCTTGGCTGTATTCGAAGGTATACCTAGCGGAAATCAGATTGATTTTTGCTCATTTAAATAAATAAACAGAATAATAATGTCACTAGATGAAATCTGTTCTTCAAGATGTCTATCAACTGGCCAATCTCGAATCTGGAACTTCCCAACACGTGTCCAGTTGTCACACCATCTGCCCAATCCCATCCATTATTCACCGCAGGATGAGCACGTCTTCATCGAGAGACACATCTCGCTTCCTAACCCCATTCGACACCCTCCCGATGCGTATTTCTTTGTCAAAAGGTCGCAAGAATGATGATCCCGAATTCCCTTTTTCCGATTCGTCTCCTTCGCGCCAGATATTCCACCGGATGATGTATTACTTCACATTTATGACGCGACAGGAATCACGGGATTTCTACGCTCTCCCATTCCAGAAAATAATTGTGCGAGGGGAGCTATCGGACATTTTTTTTCTCCATGCGGATTAGTTCTGCTGGATAAATAAAAAAAGCGTCAACGTGAACGAGGTGCTTGGAGCTACTTGAAGATTGAACAAAGCGGAGTGACTTATTGTTTGTGCGATATTTTTTGATTTCATTCGTTGAACTGTCAATAAAGTGAAAAAAAGCTAAAAACAAAATAAGATTTTCAATCTCGAATATCCTAGCCAATACCACACATAAATTTGAATTATATCTACTCGTAGTCTATGCACAGATTAACTGAGTGATTACAGTATGCAGGTTAAGTAACGCAAAAAACTAAATGAGATAAGTCAAAGATTTACAAGGCTGTGTGCATGAATCGATGTAATTAAAACAAAACAGATTTGTATTCCATCATGCAAATTATATTTCAAAAATTGTAGCAAAGCGCTTTCGACTGTTAGGTCATCATCAGTGCACACCTGAAATAAGTGAGTATGATTTCGTAAAATAAGATAAATTTTTGACTTTCATCGGCATTATGGTTTTCGGGAATGCAAATGAGAATTTGCTGTCCCAATGAATGTGTATGAAGCACTGAAGCTTTATGATAATTATACTCAGGGGGTGATCCGTATAGTTGGTGTTCTGAATTAGTGATAGAAACTGCCAAAATTTGTGGTCGAGTTCAAAAGCTACAAGTCTGCATTCACCTAAAAGGTAAGTCATGAGGTTCATGAATTTCATAATATTGAAATTTATCTTACATTCGTGATTATATTGAAAAATGCCATTCATGAAGGAAGTTATATGCTACATATCTGTAAATTGAACATAATGACTATATATTCCACAACTTTCCGAAAATGCGGATAACATGAGATTTGTCACATAATTTCTAATGGAAAATATATTTTCGCCTCTCAAGATTCGAAATTTCAAGCTATGAATAATTCATTAACATCAAATGTGATGCCAATATGAAAAAAAGTTATTTATCAAGGACCGATTGTGAGTTTGTTAACAAATATAAATTCCATGGAGGATATTGACAAACTTCGCAGGTTATCTTCCAATCTTTCTATTTGTGAAACTGTTATGATTTTGTAAGCATCGAAGTTTCCAACTTTATTTTCGATGGAAATACGAGCGAGAGATGACAATGCTGTCCCATAGAATCGGGAGAAAAGTTTCTGATAAGTTTCCCTTCCAAAAATGATTGTTCGCGTCAGATGCTATAAAGAAACTGAAATTATTGAAAATTAAAAGCATGATGCTGCAACTGAATACCTGTCATTTGATGATTTTTTAGTGCATTTGTATGAAAGCTTGTTCCTCAAAATATGTTCTTGAGACCATTTTATTTATTCCATTGACTGAATGATGCAAAACATACAACTCAGTTCTTTGTTTGCTGCTACGAAATCTCGACTATAACAGTAAAATATGGTTCAAACTTATTTTTTATATTTTGGTTGTATAATGAAGTCATTGTGCAACGCAAATGCATGTTGACATTGCCTCTATTTCGATACGCATTTTTTATTATTCGGAGATTGGTACAATCGAACTGTCAAATGAAAGTCAGAAGAGTTTACTCCTGAGCGATTTGGATTGGGTGATATTAGCAGTGAAAAACTCAATGTTTTAATTGGTAAATTTCAATCCAGAGTGTAATTTGATTTAAATTGATCAATAAAAACAATAACAACATTAAATTTTTCACCGCTGGTATTGCAATAATCAAAATCGCTCAACTGTAAACTGGGCTTTACGCTTGTGCATCAGATTTTAATTATTTCAATGTCATCATTGTTACCAATCGAAGATGTTTCTATTATTTATCGATATTGAATCCATTTTTTTCTTAAAATCAAATCAAAATACACGCGTGCGACAAAATAGCGTCTTATAAAACTTGTATCATAATATACTTGATTTAAGCTACCCCTTGAGAGTTTGGTGAACGATGTGTAAATAATTTCACACCATTTCAATAGACCAACGATATATTTAGATTGAGGTGTATTCCGATTCTATTCCACTTCAAAGACAGAAATAACATTATTCAAGATTCCTACGGCTCTCAGTAGAAACTGGAACGATATCAATTTCCTTGAGGAAAGCTGTTGAGCTGGTTATTATGAAAATCCAATAATATGTACAGGAAAATCGTGGATTGACGATTCGCCTGCATATGTTCGCTTCTGAATGGGGTTTCGAAAGAAAATTTCCATTTCACAGATTCTTCGCAAATATATAAATAAAGCGGGACAAAACGGGGTATAATTCGGAATTGATTTATCTCAGAATGGAATCATCTTTATTTTGAATATAGTTTGGTCTTCAGTATAAATATTTCATAGAGGAGAATTACACATGCTCTCAGCTTAAGCTTAATTTCACAGGAGAATGTACTATACATTTTCAAACCTCAAATAAATGAACAACTAGAGTATCTTGGCATCACCGATCTGTTAGAGGTGACCTCCTGTCCTGTCCACGGTCTTATGGATGAAAGTTCACTTCATACCGCTTCCTCTTCCATAATTCCATTATCCAAATAAGCTAGTGGAGATAGGTCGATAATGTGAATAAGGATCTGGCTAGAATTCTAGAAAATCCGATATTCTAGTAAATGCAACCAAACTTCAATCGTGTACGTACCTGAACTTGATTAAGCTGAACCTTCACTTCTCCACCTGGGCTCCACGAATGGATTTCAGTTATTGATTTTCGTTCTGTTGAAATATATGTCGATATGTCCGATACATCGATATCTATCGGTGAATATCGATACCTTTATCGATACAATACAGAAATTGTTTGTTTTCTATTAACACCATGAGAATTTTGGTATTGAGTAACCCTCATCAGTGGCGTGGGAGGGGGAAGGGGGTTCCGGGGTTCAATTCCCCCCTCCTTAGAGATCCTTCAATGAGTCGAAGGTTGTGGAAAATTTCGCACAGAATAAGATTTGTCCAATTTTCAATTTAATTAGTAAGACTAACACCATGACCCCCATAGGAAAATTTTCACGGTACGCCACTGACCCTTGTAACTTATAGTATCAACAAATTTTATTATCCCTGATTGAATATAATAGAACACCTTGTGGAGATGAGTTAGAATTTTGTTTAGGTATACATTTCAAATTAAGCTTCGCCTCTCGAGTAGATTTTTGATTATTCAAACATTCCATCCAATTTCACATCTTGCCACTTCGAGAATTGAATTAGTGAATTTCGTATTGCCCGCAGGCGATAGTGCAACCAAATTCGTGCTATACAATATAACCAGATATCATCTAAAGTGTTTTGTTCATACACCAGTCCATAATAAGATCGTAAATAATGATTTTACGAGGACTGTCACGCCATTTTCGCCGGATCATAGACAGTTTAACGGTTATTTGATGTGACGAAACTGAGTTGTGTCTCGCTTATTGTGTTTATTCCGTTGAGGATAATAAAGCAATTACCACCGCGAAAAAAAAGTTTTTTCACCCGTGGCTACATCATAATACTATGAGAGGAAAATGGTCATTATGTCATCCTTTGATATGTTGTTTCAAGACAACAGTCATGGTATTAATGAACGCATGAAAAAAGAGGACCACACCTGAACTTAGATGCTGAAACAGTATGATGTTCCAAAATTTTTCACACCACTCGTCTGAAAAACCTTTATGCGATCTCGTAATGGAAAATGGCGAGTGGTTCCACATGTCAACTACCAGGAAAAAATAAATGAATGAGAATTGAACACACCTGGAGAGGATGATGGAAAAGAATGGTGTATCACAATTTGATGATATCATAAACATAAGTTGATGAGTGTGAAAATGGATGGAACAAGAAGAAAAAAAGTTGGTTGGCATTGAGTCGAGTTATGCTCCATTTCAATGTGGAGTACTTATCACAAGGATTTGTAATGAGGCTAGATTTGTCAGTAGATGTCCCAAAATTCAATACCATACAAAGCAACAACGTTACAGTCACTAGAACAGTATATTTCGCATATTTCATTAGCATCATGGAATATGAAATTAAGTGAGGATCACCATAAAAAGTTATTAAAATTTTCACGCATACATGAAATCTATAAAATCCTGTTATGAGAACTTTTATCTGGAGTTTTTCTTTCTCACTAAGAGGAGATATCCTGTAATGTTCAGAGAACATCGTGAGAACCAAGGTAAAGAAGGTAGGAGTTGGTGTTCTTCTTAAATTTCTGGAGATGGTATGCTTCGGGGAACACCTCCCTAGGCAATGAGTATCGATGTTCGATGGATGAACGAGTCTTTGGAAAGGGACGTTCTGCAGGACTCTTAAATGACCACGAAGGGGTGAGGAGCCTGAACAACTTGACGGGTTAATCTCGAAGAGACTGCTAATGTAGGAACGATTGTTAATATTTCAGAAGAGCCCATGAAAATATCTATAAAATAGAGATAAATCGACAACTTTTCTACAGTGTTCGAGCGAAGTGAGCGAGTTTGTAAGCGAGGCATCAACGACTAGACGAATTACCCTTTTTTGGACAAAATCCAATAGTTTCAGGATATGTTAAGGTGTCGCAATCCAAATATGGGAACAGTATTCCAGGACAGGTCGGATCTGTGCCTTATAGATCATACGTAGCTGACTGGGAGTGAAATAGCTATTGGCTAACTGGGAAACAGAAATCCAAGTTTTTGAGATGTACTTTTGGCATTTACCCAAGAAAGGTTACTGCTGGTTTGACGGGCCGATAAAGGAGCCCTGGAAGAGAAAGCGGTCAACAAATCGTTGATGTGAAGTAGAAATAGTGTTGGTGCTAAAATTGATCCCTGCAGAACACCAGCATTTATGAGTAGAGTATCAGATGAAACTCCATCGACATCTACATGGAGAGACCTGTTTGGGATAAAAATAGCAAGCATAGAACATAGCTGAGGGGGAAAACCATAAGATGGAAGCTTGGCGAGGAGTTTCTGGTGCTAAACTCGATCAAATGCCTTGGAAATATCTAATGGCACGGCTAAAGTTTCTTCATATTTTTCAATAGATGGCTGCCATAAATGTGAGATGTAAGCGAGCAGGTCACCGTTAATCTCTGATGACGGAAGCCATATTGCCTATCGTTGACTATTCCAGATATTTCATGAGCCCGATGTTGATGGCTTTTTCCATGACCTTTGAAATAATTGATAGCAGTGCGATAGGTCTGTATTTGGTAGGTGAGGTCTTTTTGCCTTTTTTTGAGGACTGGTTTTACTCTTCCAATTTTTCAGTTGGACGGAAATACCCCCAAATTGTAAGAGTGATCGAACAACTTGCAAAGAACAGGTGTTAGTTCGGGGGCACACTTCTTGAGAACAATCGGTGGGATTCCGTCAGATCCACAGACTTTGTTGGTATTGTTCCAAACAGACGCACCGCTTCGAGTCTACCAGTCATTCAAATTCATACAATCTTTGATATTTTTGATTGGATGAGACTTTTTCTTTCAATTTTGAATCCTGCCTATATTTGAAGAGCATGAACTCTTTAACTCATCTGTATACAACCCGTAGGTTGGTACATACTTTTCATGTCTCACAAATATCGGCATCATCTACAAACTTCTGCACCCATTTTGGGACACCCTGTACAACGTAATTCGAAATCTTCGTTGGCGTCCTCACAGACGCACTTGATATTCCTGTCGGAGTTTAGAGTAACATTCAGCGTGGCCCTACTTTAATTGCTGGACGGCCTCCCCAATTCAGGAGTGCTATATCGCCTCCCGCATACCAAAGCGATCTATTCGACATCGAGTGGGCTATGTATGAAAAAAGTTTGGAGGCTGCGGAAGTTCCTAGCGCGCGCTCTGAGCAATTACAGATCTCTTCTCGAGTGGAGAGTAGGCATCACGAGGATAGGGACCGATTTCATTATGAATCACTAAACGTTCCCTTTAGGAAATCCACCTTTTAGATAAAGTGGCCTTAAAATACACTTCAAGGTATTTAGAATATCATAATATCATGACAATTGGGTAGGGGTTAGCGATAATGATTCGATAATAAAGATAATAACGATAATAACGATAATAACGATAATAACGATAATAACGATAATAAAGATAATAACGATAATAACGATAATAACGATAATAACGATAATAACGATAATAACGATAATAACGATAATAACGATAATAACGATAATAACGATAATAACGATAATAACGATAATAACGATAATAACGATAATAACGATAATAACGATAATAACGATAATAACGATAATAACGATAATAACGATAATAACGATAATAACGATAATAACGATAATAACGATAATAACGATAATAACGATAATAACGATAATAACGATAATAACGATAATAACGATAATAACGATAATAACGATAATAACGATAATAACGATAATAACGATAATAACGATAATAACGATAATAACGATAATAACGATAATAACGATAATAACGATAATAACGATAATAACGATAATAACGATAATAACGATAATAACGATAATAACGATAATAACGATAATAACGATAATAACGATAATAACGATAATAACGATAATAACGATAATAACGATAATAACGATAATAACGATAATAACGATAATAACGATAATAACGATAATAACGATAATAACGATAATAACGATAATAACGATAATAACGATAATAACAATAATAACGATAATAACGATAATAACGATAATAACGATAATAACGATAATAACGATAATAACGATAATAACGATAATAACGATAATAACGATAATAACGATAATAACGATAATAACGATAATAACGATATCAACGATATCAACGATATCAACGATATCAACGATATCAACGATATCAACGATATCAACGATATCAACGATATCAACGATATCAACGATATCAACGATATCAACGATATCAACGATATCAACGATATCAACGATATCAACGATATCAACGATATCAACGATATCAACGATATCAACGATATCAACGATATCAACGATATCAACGATATCAACGATATCAACGATATCAACGATATCAACGATATCAACGATATCAACGATATCAACGATATCAACGATATCAACGATATCAACGATATCAACGATATCAACGATATCAACGATATCAACGATATCAACGATATCAACGATATCAACGACATAAACGATATAAACGATATAAACGATATAAACGATATAAACGATATAAACGATATAAACGATATAAACGATATAAACGATATAAACGATATAAACGATATAAACGATATAAACGATATAAACGATATAAACGATATAAACGATATAAACGATATAAACGATATAAACGATATAAACGATATAAACGATATAAACGATATAAACGATATAAACGATATAAACGATATAAACGATATAAACGATATAAACGATATAAACGATATAAACGATATAAACGATATAAACGATATAAACGATATAAACGATATAAACGATATAAACGATATAAACGATATAAACGATATAAACGATATAAACGATATAAACGATATAAACGATATAAACGATATAAACGATATAAACGATATAAACGATATAAACGATATAAACGATATAAACGATATAAACGATATAAACGATATAAACGATATAAACGATATAAACGATATAAACGATATAAACGATATCACGACATCAACGATATCACGACATCAACGATATCAACGATATCAACGATACCAACGATATTAACGATATTAACGATATTAACGATATTAACGATATTAACGATATTAACGATATTAACGATATTAACGATATTAACGATATTAACGATATTAACGATATTAACGATATTAACGATATTAACGATATTAACGATATTAACGATATTAACGATATTAACGATATTAACGATATCAACTATATTAACTATATTAACTATATTAACGATATTAAAGTTATTAACAAAATTATCGTTGTTATCGATAACTTTTCAACTGTTTACTAAATGTTATTGGTAAATCGATACAATTTTAATCAATAAGGCGACATTGCATCAGTCGATCTTTAAATTAACATTAGGATGATGAAATCGATCATCAACATAAAGCATCCTTTAAAATTCAACAGAAAATCTAATTTCACCATGGGATCGGCTAAAGTTGTAAATATGGAGATGTGGACATAACAATAAAGAGCGTCTCTTATAATGTCCAGGCGTTTTTGAAAGGCGAAATAGGCAAAGTTACCAAACATTTAGGACCCTGTAGTTCAATATATTCATTAGTAGTTTAAATTTTTTAAAATTGATCCAATAATAACCTCCTTGAATATTAAAATGTTATTTTGAAACAACTATAACTAATTTACTACTACATACAGTATTTTCTATTTCCCTTTTAACATTTGATGCATGGATTTGATATGCCACCATTTCGATCTATTGTGTCAATAAAAAAATTTACCACCGTCATTCGTAAGGACTATTCAAACCTACGATTAGGTGATAAAAATGAAATTAATCACTGGCAAAAAATGATTACCTGTACATGGATTATAATTATCGAAATTGAAGTTATTTGTACAGAAGATGACAATAATCAAATTCAAAATGAAAAGCCATGAATTGGATGAAATATTCTAAGAAAAATTATTCCAAGCCAACATAAAATATCAAACATAATATGAAATTGAATGTCTGGTAGACCACGAGCAGAAAACAACTACTTTCCTGGCAAATACCACGCAGAACATTGAATTATATCTGCTTGCAACGTGTCAGATTACGAATACAGATCGCAAAACATGTTTCTTTCTTTCCAAGACGTGACAAAGTTCACGTCGAGAGAGGCACGCACGCCTGATAACCTACAGCCTATTGGCCCTCATCAGTGTTGGGTAGTAAATCAACTAGAGAGTGGAGAGTGAGAGACACTTGGAATTAGCGACACCTTGCAGCGAAAGAAAAAAACACTCCAGAAACAAATCTTCCAAGTCACAAAAACATGGGAGTGGCTGATAGCTCGACTAAGCTGATGAATGTAAAATGAAAAGCCATCATGAATTGGACTATTGTCGATCTAAATAAACACCTAGTAGACGGTATAATATTGTCTGTTCACTGGAAAAAATGACGTCACTTTCTCCGTAAGGCAGAGACATCTTCTCATAATAACCGTGAACTATTTTGAACTTGAAATGTCATACTGGGCATAACCTAACTTTTTTATTTACATTTTGAATAACCCGCTCCTTTTAGCACAGCGAAGCTTCTGTTTCAAGCAAAGAATTATTCGATATCATATTGATTCATTGATCAGAAAGTCAGGAAATAGAAAAAAATCATCGTCAGTTAGTGTCAGTGATGTGACTGTGAATAATGTGTAATGTCACAAAGTAGAGGGTGTTCAATGTGTTCAAAATTGAGAAATTAAAAATGCGAGGAAAGTGAAAAAATTGGCATATCGATTGTACGATAGTTAATACAATTTTAGGTAAAACTTCGTTTGTCGCACTCCTATGAGTTCAGAAAAATTTTTTGGTGAAACTTACGTATTTTGGCCTCCTGATCCCGAATCTGAAGTCGAAACGCGGCGGTCTCATGTATTTTCGGATATATGGCCTCATTTTGTATCAAAAATGCACCATTTGACATCTCAAATTTCAGCTATTAAAAAGACACTTAATTCATCATTCTTTGTACCAAAACATCACACACGGTTACATTTACTCGTTTCCAACACTTTTTCGCAGAAAAAACTGTTATTTTTACAAAAATTCACCCTTCTTTAAAACGTAAACAAAACACCAGACTCAACTGAATTTATGGTAAATTTTTATTCTTGAAGTTGGCAACGTGATTGTTTGGCTCGTGGGCTCGGCTATCATCGGGTTTTCGAATTCAAATATGGCTGTTATGTCGGATTCATTTTGATTAATTTTTTAATCAATAGCAGATATAATTCAATGTTTTGCGTGGTATTTGCCAAGAAATTTGTTATTTTCTGCTCGTGGTCTACTAGGCATTCAAATTCAAAGTATATTTTTCCTTTCAATATAACCAAATTATAATTACTTTTTTTTTGTTCCAATTCAGTGAATGAAAGAAAGTTATTCACAACCTTTGGTTTAGGGAAGGCTGGAATGAAAACGACAACAATACGAAAATCGAGTCTGAGACACTGTCGATTTCCAAACCTGGAAGCATAATTCTCAACAATTTCATCCGACCAGTGAAGCTCAATTAGCTGTCGTAAATCTCCGTCGTAACTTTTTTAATCTCCCACAACAAAGGGCAGTATCCGAACCGGATGCATAAAAGATGAACTAAGTTTTATGATCGATCTATCGAAATACCCAATGAACAATGCAATTTTCGAACATAAATTTTATAATGCCGCCGCTAGAGTTTCTTTTTCAATGGAGTTAATGAAGCGCAGCATCTTGAAATCCAGATCTGCCATGGTTGGGAAAGAAGACAGCCAATTTAAGCATTTTGATGGATCATATCGAATGGATGACCTAGAGATTATCGTGCATTGTGGGACTTGATTGTCCTCGAGAATGACTACATGGAATAGGGTAGACTTGGGAATAATATTCATCCTTACGGGAAAATATACAGCGTGATTTACGTAGGCCGTGCATTAGAAGTTTTTCAACTTGCAGTTGGACTAGAAACTTGAAATTTGGTATGCTGTCATAATTGATCATGTGCGTTCTACCTCAAATGTTTTTAGTCCTACAGTAGTCAGTACCAACTTTCTTATTTTAAATGGAAACCTAATGTTTTTTTGTCATGGTTCGATTGGCCTTCTGATTATGACTTTAGACAACCTGAGTTATGTTTACTTATCTATCACAGTTTTTGAGATATGTCCATTTTTCTAAAAAAAATTACGGCTGTAGTAGTTTACGAAAACACGTGTAGCCCGCAAACTGTTCAAAATTAGGAATCCAAATTTATGGAGCAGTTAGCTGGTAGTCCAGGCTAACACCTGATGTCCCATCGACGGTCCCATTTTGTACCATATGGGCGCAGGCGATTTTTGAATGTCGCAATATAAAATTGTCAAAAACTCAATTTTTTCAAATGGCACCTACCATTTTTTTTAACCATTCGAAAGAAAATTGAATTTTAGGATGAGTTATTTCAGCATTCCCTATACCCAAGTTCCACCTCTATCGAGTTATTCAATAAAAATCAAGAAATGCCTTATCTTGCAGAATGATTATGTGTTTATTCAAGTATGCCATGAAAACAAAAAACAACTGTAAACAAGAAGGTGCTATTCTGTCAAAGTAAAAACGAGTCGTGTTAATTATTAAATAAAATTGATTGGAATATGGAAAATTATACAAACGAAGTTGTGTTTGACTTGTTTGTTATCCACGGCATGTGTCAAAAAATTGTGCAGCGAACTGTCCGAGAGTTTAATTTGAAATATCCAAACTTACCGAGGATGCCACGGGGCAAGTTCTCACGATTGAAAACTAATTTTATACATTTTGGGAAGGTGGCTAGACCCGTTACGAGAGTCAAACCACTAACTGGCAATGACGATAATCAAATTACCATTCTCGGATATTTTCAAGCATATCCTCAAGCCTCAATACGAACGGCGTCTTTGGAATTGGAATTTTCATACTCTGCAATACAAACCATTTTACACCGCCATAAGCTACATCCTTTCAAATTTATACGATTGCAAAAATTACACCCAGGTGACTTTCCCCGTAGAGTAAACTTTTGCGAGGACTTATTACTCAAAATACAAGAGCACGCCGGATTCTTAGACAACATAATTTGGACTGATGAGGCAAAGTTTTGTCAGCTGGGAGTTTACAATAGGCGCAATCGACATTTTTGGGCTTCTGAAAATCCACATATGGTGTTCGAAGTTGAAAATCAAGTACAATTTCGAATAAATGTGTTTTGTTTGGTAATGAACCAAGAGGTACGCTACTTTATGTACGATGAAAATCTGAATGGTGACAGATATGTAGAAATTCTTCAAAACGTAATAGAAACATTTCTTGACAATTTGCCACTGGCTAGAGCTGCACGTTCATGGTACCAGATGGATGGGGCACCACCGCACAATACACGAACTGTGTTTACCACATTGACATCCATGTTCGACCACCGTTGGTAGGGAAATCGAGGATCCTTTCTCTGGCCTGCAAGATCTCCAGATCTTACCCCTTTAGATTTTTAAATGTTTAAACAACAATGGTGGTCATATTGAACATTTACGCTAGAGTTCTGTCAATATTGTTCAATATTTTTGATTAAATTATTAAAATTTTCTTTTGTTTCCATGGCATACACACATAATCATTCTGCAAGATAAGGCATTTCTTGATTTTTATTGAATAACTCGATAGAGGTGGAACTTGTGTATAGGGAATGCTGAAATAACTCATCATAAAATTCAATTTTCTTTCGAATGGTTAAAAAAAATGGTAGGTGCCATTTGAAAAAATTGAGTTTTTGACAATTTTATATTGCGACATTCAAAAATCGCCTGCGCCCATATGGTACAAAATGGGACCGTCGATGGGACATCAGGTGTTAGCCTGGACTACCAGCTAACTGCTCCATGAATTTGGTTTCCCAATTTTGAACAGTTTGCGGGCTACACGTGTTTTCGTAAACTACTACAGCCGTAATTTTTTTCAGAAAAATGGACATATCTCAAAAACTGTGATGGATAAGTAAACATAACTTAGGTTGTCTAAAGTCATAATCAGAAGGCCAATCGAACCATGACAAAAAAACAATAGGTTTCCATTTAAAATAAGAAAGTTGGTACTGACTTTTGGCATACCCTGTATAACTGTAGGACTAAAAACATTTGAGGTAGAACGCACATGATCAATTATGACAGCATACCAAATTTCAAGTTTCTAGTCCAACTGCAAGTTGAAAAACTTCTAATGCACGGCCTACGTAAATCACGCTGTATATTGCCACTCATAGCAGGCATAAATTTGATGGAAATAATGCCATTGCCTCGGCGAATTCATTCGGATGGTTTGGATTGAATTTTAGAAAATACAATTTGTTATATTATGAGACTGTGACCTGCTCACATTCTTCTTGGATTCTTTAGGGCCACCCTCGAGGTGAGTCTGAGATTAACTCATTCCCATTTAGTTGGGCTTGTATAAAATGATGATCTTCCAGTATTTCCACTCCCATCATGAATTCAATTATTCTTTCAAATCGAAATTAAATGAAAAAGAATCTCATCAAATTTTCAAATACATAAATAAATTGTACGAATAGATGTTATGTTAGTTCTACTTCTTCTATTTTGTCTTATTGGCCTCTTCCTGCTAGAAAAGGAAAAGGATTTGGTTAGATTTGATTAGATTAGAGTCACAATGTTGAATACTTCACTCACATTTTATCAATTATCAATTATTGTGACTACAGAAAAAATACCATGTTTCATTCGAATAAACTTGATAAAACAATGTACTATTTTAATTTTTTCAAGTCCTATACATCTAATGCCATCGGATGACTCCTGATGAGAAGTAAGAGTCTCTGAAAAAAATGTATTCATACTTCTAATTACCGTTTAGTTTCTCACTCTCCTAGGTAGGTGCTGATTATACATCTATGAGTGGTTTTTGTTTGAAATTTCTGAAATAAATTCAATAATGAGGAATTATTTTACATTTATGATGACTTTATGACCAGGTAATCTTCCGTTCCTATTAAACCTTTCAAGAAAACCTAGATATATAAATTTTTTTCCTTAAATTAGTCTTTACCCATCTATAACCAGACATCTTTGTATATATATTCGAGCAGTTTGCAGTAGTAGTTATAGTTCAATACTTCACCTGAAGGTTTGCAAACTTCAATTTGTGAAATCTTGTAGTATTTTGCATTAGTTTAGTGTTCAATTATGGATTTTTATCAAGTATTGGCCTCATCTATTAAAAAAGAAAAAAAACCGACATGCATAATAATAAGGGAATAAGTATAGCCTGTCAAAGTTCAGTTATAAAAATCTATTATTTGCCAAACTATCAGGTGTTCAAAGCGTATCATACTAACTTATGAAATATTTTCAATACCACTGGATATTTTTTCGGATTGACATTTTTTTCGATTCACAGAAGAAGTCACTCATATGAAATTTCGAGATGATTGAATTTGAAAAATTAAATACAGAGGAAATTTGATGATTTCACTAAACTGAAAATAATTCGACATGAATTGTTTCTTAATCTTCACATCAATATTCACTAATAACCTTGAGTATTATATAATCAAGGCAAATAATAACAAATTTCAACTAAACAATGGTTTACCAATTTGAATCGATCAAGACATTCAATTAAGTATCGTGTCTATTGCATGTATTTTACTTTATTTTACAGAATAAATCCTTTACTTTCCACCCTGCATGCGTATTTGTATATCATCCAAATGGCAGCGGTTCAGAATCAGGGATTCATAATAAACATCACCCTGTCGTTTATGTTGCCAGACGCTGCGGTTAGAGCTTGAAGTTTGCGGTAACGACGACCGTCGCCAGCGTCGAGGTGCTAACAGGCGTCGAAGCTGTCAATTGCTTTTAATTGGACCGTGGAATGTTGCGTGCGGTTGGCATGTCGAATGTGAAATACGAATACAGAGGCCGGTTTGATGCTGAAAATCGATGTCATCATAGTTATAATAATTCGAAGAAGAAGAATAATGAGTTGATTTAATTGGGTAGGTAGTTGGTTGAAAGATAGTTGAATATTGTTTTTCTGTTGGAAATTGTTTTTTTAATATCTTATTTTATGGTCACTCTATATATTCGTATGTGAGGAAAAAGCTGAAGTTGTTGATGAAAAAAATAAAATAAGTCAATTACTTGTCAATAAAATTCAGAAAAAGTCGTCGAAAGAATTTTTTGTACAACTTGACATTTCTGCATCTTTATTGATGAGTAAATGTTAAGCTTTTTCACTACCAAAATAATTCACAGAATAAACATGCAATATTTTAATTTTTGAATAATTTATTTAGTTGATTATTCATCATAAAACAATTGCATTTATTGGAATAATAATTGGAAGATGTTTTATGTTCCTGCTTATCAGAAACGTTAGATATTTTTCGAATAACTGATTCCAAAATTTTATCAGATATTTCAATTTGTTTGGAAGAAGATGAATAATTCAAAAATTTGTGAGAAATCTCAATTTTTTTATTCAAACTATCTTCTATATTAGTTCTGACATTGAAAATTCACAGTTGTACAAAAAAAATTGTTTGTAACTCCTGTATAAAATTCGTGTTTGATGGCACATTTGAGAGAAATTTGAAAATTAACACACTCATGTGCCATTAAAAAACACTCATTTTCCGCACTTAATACAAAAATAACTATTTTATCAGCCCATGGTGAGTAAGTATTCTATTCAGACTAGAAATATGCGATATTAAACAATAAACAATAGTGATTTTTATTTATTTTTGAAGGTGAGTTTATATATATTCTTTTGTAAGATTCTTCAATATTCATACTTACACCTTCATTTCAGAGACAGAATCAATATCTATTTAATTATATTGATTGATTCCAGAAATGGTAGTTTGTAAACACATCTAATGGTTTCATTTTTGCAGGAAGTATATATACAGTACGATGCAAATGTATGGAATAAATTCATTATCTCTAACGTTTATGAATTTTAAGGAAAATCCCGAGACAGGTCGATTTTTATTTTCAAATTGACATCTCTTGATATACATACGGAGTTTGTGACGTCATCCGCGTAGTTGTGGTGACGTCATCGATTATTTTTTTAAATAGGAAGACACCCTTTTTTTTCTGGATGGTATATTCATTGTCTATCTGACCATATACTAATATCAGGACAATAAAGTGATACAGAGTGTGAAAACATTATTTAATATTTACAACATCATTATGCTATCAATGTACGCAATTACCTTAATAGGTTTTTAGAGGGTCAATCGAATGGCCAACTATATCTCCTGATTCAACTCCTCTCGATTTTTTCTTCTGAGGTTATCTGTAGAGCAGTTTATGTAGGAAGCCGGAAAGATCAGATAATTTGAAAGAACGAATACGAGTGAATATTTCACTAATATATTCAGAAACGATAGCAAAGTTCAAGAATGATTTGTTTTCTGTCTATCACATTGTATTTTTGCAGAAGGTCACAAATTTGATTATTTATTATAACGGTTTCCGTTGTAAATATAAAATAATGAATAACTTTTTCTCACCCTATATTACTTTAAACTCCTAATATTAGTATACGGTCAGATCGACAATGAATATACCTTCCAGAAAAAAAATTGAACAGGGTGTCTTCCTATTTAAAAAAATAATCGATGACGTCACCACAACTACGCGGATGACGTCACAAACTCCGTATGTATATCAAGAGATGTCAATTTGAAAATAAAAATCGACCTGTTTCAGGATTTTCCTTAAAATTGATATACTTTAGAGATAATGAATTTATTCCATACATTTGCATCGTACTGTATATATAGTTCATATTTTTCCTGAACTGCTTGTTGTTTCATAACATTGGTTTCAACATCATTTTGAGTTGTGGAAAGCTTTGTTTCTGAAATGGAATGAATTCTTTGTTTGAAACTTGATACTATACAGGGAGGGCCAATGGAAACTTTCCACCCTAATTTGTAGGAGTTCAAATCAACATCTTGAAAAACGCTCGAATACGTCGATATTTGATTTTAGGGGGAACTAATTTTCAGTTTTTTTCACCCCCGTAGCTTTAACCCTGTAGCTGGGGGGTGAACAACCCTCAAAATTTGAATAGGGAAAAGGGGTCGTGCCATACCTCTTTTTGAAGGTCTCATTGAGTTCTTCATGACCCTATAATTTTGCCCTATTATTGTCATCGATAACGAAATGACAGGTTGTCAAAATCTTGGTAAGATACTATTGTTTTCGTAATAAAAATACCAAATCATTCGAGTTACCAGTGCAATAATCAGGTGGACACGTCAAATTTAAATTCCAAGCTGTTCAAAATGTCAGCCATGAACATTCCACAATTTTGATTTTCAATCCCACAAATTTCCCACTCTATTTCCAAGAGTTTGACAACCTGTCATTTCGTTATCGATGACAATAATAGGGCAAAATTATAGGGTCATGAAGAACTCAATGAGACCTTCAAAAAGAGGTATGGCACGACCCCTTTTCCCTATTCAAATTTTGAGGGTTGTTCACCCCCCAGCTACAGGGTTAAAGCTACGGGGGTGAAAAAAACTGAAAATTAGTTCCCCCTAAAATCAAATATCGACGTATTCGAGCGTTTTTTAAGATGTTGGTTTGAACTCCCACAAATTAGGGTGGAAAGTTTCCATTGGCCCTCCCTGTATAGAATGTTTTTGATGACACCCTACAGAATAGCAGCCAGCAGAAAATTTAGACAACCGACATGTTGAGAATGATGTTTGATCATTCGGACGTATTTTGAATATGTTCACAAAAGATATTTAGAAAAAAATATTTTTTTTTTTCCAACTTTCCTCGAAAACTTCATTGCATTGATTTGGAGAATGGCATACATTCGAGTCCCCGTTATCGTCATTATAGCTCGCATATTGCCCTACTTTCGAATCTAATAAAGATCCAACTGAAGCAAACGCCTCTTCATCTCGTTCCAATTCCCCGATATTATTCAAAAATATTTCAATACCCCGGAATCTAAGAACGCTTTTCCCCGATTTCTTTGTTTCCTTCCATTGAAAAATGCCATTGAACGTGTTCCATTATCCTTTTGAAACTCGATAAACTTATGACTTCATATAGATTTGATTTATTCGGCCTTTCACGGGTCGGCCTGTTGGAAAAATTGGAAGGAATTAGTCTTGGAGCTTGGCAGGAGCTGAATTCATCAATTTTAAAGAAGTTCGTCATATGAAAAATGGAAATTTTCTTCGCCCTCTTATAGGCTGGATGTGCCAGGTGCGACTCTCAGATATGGCTATGAATATGAAACTTATTCATGAAAGCGTACGTACTTGAAAATATTAATTGAACACGAAATATTTTTTTTCTATTTTGGTTGTATAATGAAGTCATTGTGCAACGCAAATGCGTGTCGAAATAGCCTCTATTTCGATACGCATTTTTTATTATTCGGAGATTGGTACAATCGAACTGTCAAATGAAAGTCAGAAGAGTTAGGCCCAGTTTACTTCTGAGCGATTTGGATTTGGTGATATTAGCAGTGAAAAACCCTATGTTTTAATTGGTAGATATCAAATCAGAGTGTTATTTGATTCAAATTGACCAATGAAAACAATAACAGCATTGAATTTTTCACTGCTGGTATTGCAATAATCAAAATCGCTCAACTGTAAACTGGGCTTTACGCTTGTGCGTCAGATTTTAATTATTTCAATGTCATCATTGTTACCAATCGAAGATGTTTCTGTTATTCATCTATATTAAATCCATTTTTGTCTTCAAATCAATTCAAAATAGAAAAAATTGCATATGACACACGTTTTATAAGACACATTGTCGCACTTGTTCACTTGGAGCACTCCTCGCTTCGCTCGTCGTACTCCAAACAACGCGTGCGACAAAATATCGTCTTGTAAAACTTGTATCATATTATACTATTTTCCTACGACCCCGTATGAAAACGTCATATAGCACACTGTTTTGTTATTTGGAAAGTAGCTCATATCACCGTGTTGAAGAATCCTACAATTTGACGCTGAATTATCCCAAAAATTCAAAAAATTATTGGGCTGGAAAATTTTAATAGTGGATATGGGCTAATATCAATGTTCCCAGAAAATTTTGAAAACCTTCCAATTTTATATTTTTTGGCATCACATATAACTTTCAAATTCCCGCCAAATCTGAGGTCACGTCATACAAGTCTCAACGGATTTTTTAGTTGTCAGACATGCAAAAATGAACCGTCATTAGTGTTTTCCATAAATATCAATAACAAGTTGTTTTCCCATATGCAACCAACTTTATGGTGGACACTGTGTCAGTAATAAAATTGCCAATGGAAAATTCAGGAACTATATAACAATTTGATAATACTACATTTTGAATGAAAATCTGAAATTTTGAAAACACAATTCTCCACCATTTTCTCCAGATCACCAATAAACAAAACTCAGCAGCACTTACCTGCAAAAATCAAGCACAACTGGTCCTGTTCAGCATTGAACTTAGGTCCAATGAGAGCCTTGAAATCCTTCACAACTGCATTCTCATCTATCTCAAAACTTTCACGCTCCTGAGCTGTCTTCACATTCACATTTATCTTTTTCACTGGGGGTAACTCTGGTGCTACTTCTACAGACTTTTCAGGCTCTTGCACCTGTGTTTGTGTAGGAACTTCTGATATGCCCTGATCAATTGGGATTGGATCTTGGTATAGTTCTGATGGGGTTGAAGCAACTTCAGAAATTTCTGATGTTACCATAGGTTGGACAATTTGATCAGGTTGATCGGGTAGCACAACATGAGGGGTTTCTAGTGATATCTCAGGTAGGTATTTGGCTATAATAAAATGAAAAATATCACACGCTCGCCTGAATAGATAGAAATAATTAGGTATATTAGTTGGTATATTTATATTATTTATTGAAATTTCTGTCTTGTTTCGAATTATACCGAGAATTCTTCAAAGTCAATGATACATAACCTCTGAATTCACTCTGATAAAAATTAGGGACAGTGACTGGAACTATTTCTATATATACATGTCTGATGATATATCACATAATAAGGAATTGTCGCAAAAGCATTCAAATATCATATTGAATATGGAAATAAACAGTAATTAATATCGAATCAAAACCACCTGAAATTATAGACCGCTCAAGTTACATTTTTGACAAGACTAACCGCAAAATGAAAGTATTCGGAGTCGTTGGAAAAATAGTGTACAAAATTCGTTGGAAAGTGAATTTCCCTCACTCGTTACGTTTTCGCACTCACCGCTAATCGGCTCGTGAAATATTTCACTTTCCACACTTGTTGTGTAATATAATATTTCGGAAATGGTATATCTAAAATGAGATATTTCACTTGTTTTAGCGGAACTCGTCAATCCGATTAGTTCATTGGTCATCTAATTCTTGAACAAAACAACATAATTTCTGATAACATTCAAAATAAACATTTGGATGAGTTATCACAAGCTGCAAGTGCCGATTTTTTTGCTCGCTATATGCAAGCGATGAGTATGAGCCTCTTAAGTTCCGGTCGGAATATTATTGTTCCATCATCATCAGGACTTTTCACAGTAGTTTCCTGAGATCGAGAAGGGTGAACATATATTGATTTAAAATATAGTATATGTACAGGGTGTCGTGTTTTATTTTGACCCCTAGCTACAGCTTCACCTATACATGGTTAAAAAAAACATTGATTATAAGAGTTGTAGGGTTTCACCAGTACCTACTATCTTTTGGCACATCCAGAACAAACAAATGCGAATCGCAAAATTGTAATTGTATCAATAGATGTATATTTTCAACTTTATTGGAATACTTTTTTCTTCTGTTTCTAAATTTGCATAGTTTGCTAATTTTTCTCCAAGCCGTTTTTCACTTATTAAGATTACAATATTGAATCAAAATAAGCGATATTTAGAAATATTCAGATTGACGGAATATATTTTTTCTCAATCAATAAGGTATCTATCGTATTTTCTTCTTCTAATTTTGAGTGTCAGAAGTTCACTCGTTTAATTCATCGTCTGGTTTCCATGGCATTCTAATGTATTCAAGGAAATCTGAATTTCATGGGTGATTTTCATTCAATATTGAAATTGAAATAAGTGGAAGCCGGCTTGAGGGAATAATACCAAACTATATATATTCGAAAACATAAGAAAAGTCTTCAATTTTTTTTCCATCACGTATAGTAAAAGCTGTAGGTAGGGGTCAAAATATAACAGGACACCCTGTATATAATCAGATTCAGAAAATACATAGACTCTGACAGGTTGATTAGATTACAGGTGGGTTAGTTGAGTTTTGATGGCTATATGCAGCCTCACAAGCGCCTTGATCTCCAAGATCTTTTGTGCACACTTCGTTAACAGTTTCCTGGGAGCGAAGAACATAACTTTGGGTTACATCTAAATAATGTCAGCTTATTCCTATGATCTGAGTACGCCACTGGATTCTACGTAAAAATATGTATGAAATAATGAAAGATAGCTGGGATACAGGGGGAGTCCCAAAATGCAATTTTTTTAATTTCGCCCTGTATGCGGTTTCGTGAGTTTCACAAAAAAGTAGCACATCTCGATCTATGAAAATAAGCGGGATATCCCGAAAATGGACAGCCTGTGCATCCCATCATAAGTGATATGAAAGCGACAACTGATGGAGTTAGAAATATAGTCAAAAATGGGAAGCTATAAGTTAAAATATGTCCAACCGTTCAAACTTCGCTGAAACGGAAGTATACAAATCTCCCTTGATAAACCCACCACCATCCTCACCAGAGTACACAATCATACATTTCCATATATTATCTCGGACCTATTATTCGAAAATCGGCCTTGCAGTGTCTATTCCTGCATGGAATCCAGAACAACAGATTACATCAAGCTTTGATTGTCTGCATCCAGAACAAAGAGAGGAAAACGGAAAGAGTTTTGAATGGAGGCAGTCCGATTAGATAAAGCTCGCTTTGCCAGAACTAGACGAGCTCGGATATACGTTTGGGATTATAATATACAGCATCGTCAGTTACCTACTAGATACATAACTTTCTAGGTAGTGTTTTCGAAACCTGAAGGATCATCAGATATAGTTTGAATTCGAGACGAACATCATCAGGAATATCACATTGAAGTACAGATAATCATAAACGAAATATTGAACGAGGATAATATTTTTTTTACGACCCCTTATAAAAACATCATAAAGCAAACTTTTATTCATTTGGAAAGTAGCTTATATTGCCATGGCATTATTATTCGAAAGAAAAAAGCACACGTGTTGCTAGGATTGGACGGTATAATTATTTCGTGACTAAAATTTTAATGCGTCAATGAGACATAACCTCTAAATTCACATCATGACTGGACCTATTTCTACTTTTCTATATTATCTACATGGCTGGATGTTGATGGCAGCTAAATACATAACCAACAACTTGCTACCAACTGGAATTACAAATGTTTGCACTTTTAACATTTGAGAATATTTTTCATGATACCACACTGTAGTTATCACACGATCAGGATTACGGAAGGTTTTAAAATATTACATGAAATATGGAAATGGACAGTATAATATCAAATATAATAATATTAATAATAATAATAACAATAATAATAATAAGACGCTCTCCGCAGCAAGTATCAGCAGCGACTTCGACAGATCTGGTCTTCAAAACTGTCAGGAAAGAATGAAGTCGCTGCTACTAACATGCTTGCTGTTCCGATCCTATTATACCTACTCCTTTGGAGTATTTAAGTGGACACTAGCTGAGCTGCGCCAACTTGACGTTTGTATTTTTTCAATTGACTTGGCCGTTTCTTGATGAAAATCCATAGTTATTGTAAACAAACGAAAACAATAAGATTTTCACGATAAATATATTTATTTATATTTTTCACAACACTGTAGCTTCATCAGGTATAATCACACTAAATCTAACAATATTTGTACCTGTAGGGAATAAATAATATTTATTTCTGACAGTGACATTATAAGCTTATATCGTCATAGTTACGATATCTATAATGAGGGTCATAACTCCCTTGGGATATTAAGGTTCAAAAACTCCCTCTTACCTTTTACAGGTGAAAATGATACAAGAAATGCTTATAAACGTTTATATGTAATGAAAACTAAGACATATTTTCCTTATTCACGTCATTACAAATAATAAATGTACAATTTTCAAATGTTCCCTGAAAATTACTTCCGCCGCTGGAAACAATTTCTTCTTTTTTATGGGTGGTGCTGTTGCTGTTCACTACAGTCAAGGTGCCTGCCTCTTCTGATGGCAAAGTAGAAAGCATACGCGCCGTTTTATTTCTCAATTCAATAGTGTCCTCCAGATACCCCTCTGCCACCGTTGAACTTCTCCAACCTCCGTGTCTTTTTAAGTTTGTCATAGTTGCTCCTGCATTGGCTAGGGCAATAGAAGAAGTGCGACGAAGGCAATGTCCCGTATAGGATAGTGGGTTTGGCAATCCTAAATACATTGCGATTTTGCTGGGAATTTTGCCAAACATATTCTTTCCAATTGGCTGAGTTGTACATTTATTTTGTCGGAAGCTCAAAATAAATCGTTTTGTACCTTCAGGACGCAAGGAAATATAAAGTCTCAATAAAGGCAAAGCAGAGAACTCTTTTTCATCCACAACTGTGAATTTCTTCGATACACCAGTTTTACTTTCCGGTACGTTCACTACCATAACAGTATCCCGGTCCTCTATATCTGGTATACTCATATTTAGAAGTTCCTGAGTTCTGCATCCTCCAAAATAACCCATAATTAGAACAACCTATAACAAATAAAACGAAATAAACAAACGAAAAAGAAAATTATGAGAACAAAATTACCTTATGCAATAAATGAATTTCATTAGGGGCGTCCTTTAGAAATTTGATGACATCTTTAGGAGATAGGACAGCAGACTTTTTCGGCTTATACCTTACTTTTCCGTTTCAATAAAGCCCCTAGTTCGTTGAAATTGGTGATATCTCTTTTCTCATATATGGTCACCATCGATTTGAGCATTGACCATTTAGTCCATAACGAATTTGGGCTAAACGTTTCTGACTGCAACGAATAAATACAATTATTACCAAATCTACCAGAAAATACTGAAAATACTATACCAGTTCTTGAAAATATGCCAGAAAGACAGTTTCGTTGGCATCTTTTGACATAACATTTCTCTGTGTCAGCCACTTCAGATATAAGTTGTATTCTTTTTGATATAGGGCTTCACTTTTCGATGGAAGTAATGATTGTCTTGCTTTTTCCGCTTTTTTTATAATATCCTCCATTATATCAGAAAAAGATCGTCGATTTGTGGAAAAAAATAAACACGTTTTTAACGGAAAAACATTGATTGATAAAGAAAGTTTGCTTATAAACATGTAACATAGCGACAACCTAGCAACAACCAACAATGCTACAATCAACGCTACCTAATTCAAATATACCAGCAAGGTTATGAATTTAAACATTTATTGCGTTCTAAATATGGACATATTGTTATGAAAATCGGTCAAAAATAAAATTATCTATGTACCACGGGAATTATAGAGCCCTAATAACCTCTGGCAATTGCTGTCCCTCGGGCCAGAGGCCCTCGGGACGCAAACTTTGCCATCGGTAATTAAGGCCCTCATAATTCCCTTAATACATAAATAACTATTACCCTTCATACGGCCATATGGAGTTTGGAATTGAATGTCTGGTAGACTACAAGCGATGTGATTTTGTCACGTTTAGGAAGAAAGAAACATTTGCGATCTGCATTCACAGTGTGAATCGTTGCATGGACTACGAGCAGAGATAATTCAATATTCTGCGTGATATTTGCCAGGAAAAAAGTTGTTTTCTGCTCGTAGTCTACCAGACAATCGATTTTAAACTATGTTTGATATGTTTAATTGGATAGACTATTTTCCCTTTCAAAATTTTTGTCCAATTCATGGCTTTTTCATTTTTCAGGGTGAATTTTGTTTGTTTTCAAATGCAGGAATTTGAGATGTCAAATGTGCATTTTTGAGACAAAATGGGGCCGCATCTCCGAAAATACTTGAGATCGCCGCGTTTTGACTTCAGATTTTTAATCAGGAGGTCAAAGTACGCAGGTTCCGCACAAAATATTTGGTTTTACCGGTAAATGTTTCGCCCGTGAAGTATGGAGCATGGCTATGACTTTTTGTCGGTGTTGAATGAGACAGTGGAATAATAATTGTATCACTAAAATGATGTTCATTGTGAATAGGTAATCCTCCGAGACTGTAGAATGTTCACATAAGCTGCTAAATTGCGTGGCTGTAATCAATTAAGGGGATCAAAGTGCCACACCGATGAGGAGTTCGGAAGACGGTCGGCAGGAAACTTTGATGAGCTAATTATTCAAAGATGCTTGTCGATACATTCAGCCAACTTATTCAAGCTCGCGAATATGCTGTTATACATGTTGAAACTTGCGTGATTTGGGTATCGCATATCGATGTAAGCCCGTAGCCAAGAGATTCGAGATGTTGTTGACATGGCGACCGTTCGAAATTCAAGGAATATTTTCAGTCTGCTGCCAGTAATATTATCTTCCTCATCACATCTCACATGTTAATATTAAAAGTAATTTATTTTAGATTACGTAGTTCGAGTTCCAAAATGAGCTACCATAATATTGAGACGATTATTAAAAAATTCTTATACTTATACTTAACTTCATTTCAATGGCATGCATTTTAGCAACTGTGCTATAATAGAGGTCATACTGGAACTGTCAAGTGGTGGATGTTTAGAAGAATTACAATAAAATGGGAGTTCATTACGAGGAAACCTAAAAAAAATGTTTGTGCTCTTCGTTTCTTCAATTCCAATATGTCTCTTCACACCCAAATGTCCGTACTATTTCATTGAAGCGATTAATTATTGAAGTGATATGCTATAATTTGTAGATACTCATGACATCCACTGACAAAAGCTCCCCTGGCGGAAGTGAAATGAACCATGCCTGTCATTATAAGTCTCATGATAAAACATTTGTATATCCTGGGGCATACGTTAATCTGCTTTTATTTACCGAATCAAAAGCTTCAAGCTCACTCATAGTTTAACCTTTTATCTCAAGAATACCACAACAATAGATCTTTTATATAAAAACAAACAACGAGCTAGAAGTAATTGGATGTCGAAAAAAAACCGGAACAATAATTGGATATTATTGGAGAGATTTTCTTCTGTTGGAATAATAACGAATCGATTTTCGCAATCTATACATCGGGTAATAGCTGCAGGAAATGCTCTTTATAAATATCAAATCGGTAGGGGATATGGACCACTTTCTCCTATCACTTCTCTTTCTCACCAAATAAATAATGTTAGACATATTGTGATACTTCAGATAATGGGGATCGTTCTTGGAGAGAAGAGGCATGGAAAAGATCTAGCGCGATATAGAACACTCTCATTTAGTGGTGACTTGTAATTTGAGAACCTTATCGAAAATATTTGAAAGCGAATTGAATATTGGTGATCCTTGGAGAAAAACTCTGAAAAGTTTGAACAATTCTGAAATTTAATCATCATTGGGAGATGATGATAGATTAACCCTTTCAGATAGGATGGAATATAGACTATTGTTAGCTCGATTGTTAGGGTCTTAACAATATAACGCGTATGTTGTTCTTGATGCTATATATCAACCTCTTTCGTATCACTGCCCCTCTCCGAACATATATCTGTGTATGATTTACAAATGATTCATGATCATCCGATTTAGTTACCTAATAATTCTAACGGCTATCGACATACTCGAATACAGGGTAATTCAATAATAATACTATCACTTGGATATCTCAATAATAATAATATATTTAACACTATACTTAAATTCGTCGAAAACAATATAGGAAATTAATATATTATATACTTATTGCTTTCATAAGTGGAACTAAACCGTTCGTTTTTGATTACATATAAGTACGTGGAATGCTCAAACTTAAACATACATCATCTCTTCAACATATATACCATTATAGCTTTTAGCCAAATGGATAACAGTTGCAATTTTCATTCATGGACGGTTTAGTTTGTGAAGCCTTTTCTCTTTTCGAGTTTAGTCAGCGGTGCTTATATGATGAATATATCTGCATTCGTACGATTTATTGTTTCAGATGCTTTATTTAGTCTCAGCTCAAGGGTATCGCGAGTGTTCCCTGGAAAAGAGAATCGAGCGGATTTCAAGTTTGCTTCTGATAGATCAGGAATTCGTTTTCCTTTTTTAGGTTTTTCAAATATGAATATGGAGCACTCGAGGATTTATGTACTCATAGGTACACAAAATTTAGTATGCACGGCAGAAAATATATGAAACAGTAAACATATGAAATGGGTGCTAAAGCGGATTGTTTATGTAGTCTACAAATTTTTTTATTAGGGTAGAATACTGTGGAAGGGAGCTTAGTAGATCGGGTCGAAGCAGTCTAGCTTTTGTCAAACGGTAGAAATACCCCGTTCGGGGTAGCTGTGGCAATACTGATTCTACATATGCTATATTTATATCGAGATATAGTTTTAGTAAGGTAGCGAGACTCAGTACAATTTTATCAAATTTTGACGATGTAAATGTTAACGATGTGAAAATCAGCAGTTTACCAGGAGTGATAATCCAGTGATTTGGTCTACAATTTTGATGTTCCTAACCAGCTTGGGGAGTTATCCTTTTATCATTTATTCCCCACGTATAGACGAATTTTTCTGTATGCGCGAAGATTTGTTGAATGATTGAATATACACAGTGTTTCTTAAGTAACTTAAGCAACTTAAATTCATCATGTTTCGCAGGAATCAGCGCTTTCATATCATAGGTATTAATTATGATATTTGGCAATGGTTAGGTACTATCTACAAGAACTTAACAGACAACAAAGAACTGGGACTATAAAACATTTCGCACTTTCCGAACATGCATAGTTAATCAATATATGTTTATTGATCTCTGAACAATAATAGTATTATTTAACGAGCGGTAATTTAGGTCATAACTCACGCAGTTGAAGTTTGCAGAGCGATCCGCAGGCGAGTGCTGAAATTAATCAAGTGAGTTATGACCATTACCACCTGACTTGATGTTCTTACTGCTACACCAATCGTGAAAATTTTTGTGTACACCTCTATATTTGTTGTGGGATTCTTCGGGCAATAAATTCTGTATGGTAACATGAGCTGCTTCTCTTATTTCTGGAAGTGTACACAATAATTGATCTTCATTTTCTGAATTCATCTTTTTCAGCAAAACATTCAAAATGATCAGGTATCAACTTTATTTGAAATCGTAAAAATTATTCTAGTGACATTACTCCACTCAATAACACTAATAATGGACTGTTCCCTTTCGGACAACTCGCTTGTACAGATGCACAGAGCCACCTTGAAATAATGGCAGGTATATTTTCCGATTTATTATAGTGAGTTATAGAGTAGTGAGTTATCATAACCCACGTTGTATGTTTATAGACACTATTAATTGATCAGAAGCAGATAAAATGAAATAACACAACAGCTGCCAGTGTTAATGATTTGTCAATTGTCATTTTTGACTCTCTATAGGTATAACATCGAAACTTTGGAACTCATTGCCTATAGGGAGGTGTTCCCAGAGGCATACGATCTCCAGAAATTTAAGAAGAACACCAACTCCTACATTCTTTTCCTTGGTTCTCACGATGTTCGTGGGAACCAGAACAAAAAAAGGGTTAGTTCGTTCGAATTTTCTTGATGTTTCTTTGGAACCGAAGAGCGATAATAGTAGGTGTGTGAAATGCAGTTATGTCTTATTCAATGGTTATTGGGTTTCCGAAAAGCATAGTATTGTAGCCTCGTTTCGCGAATATTTCACTAGACTATACTCGCGATCCTCATGACTTTGAGAAATTGGCTTCCAGAGAGTGTTTCGTAACGATGCTTGCATTTAAAAGCCGAAGTTTGATGTACTAGCGAAGTCAAACTAAATTGAGAGCACATTACTTTGCATTTAGTTATACTTGCTTGCGCAAAGTTCTTGGCTGAAGTAAGACACTATTGAAGAAATCTATACGATCTGATTTTCCAGCATTTATATGAAAATGGACTGGAATGCATTTCACTATTCTCTGAGAGAAATGGTATTTCTTGGAATTGGTTGGAAATATTCAGTTCATCTGATATTAAAAAAATGAATTTTTTGAACCTGGCTACAGCAAATTTTCGGAATTTCATTATATCATCATTCGTAACTGAATTTTTCTATATTCAAGATATTAATGCTAATGAAATTATAATATCAAGTGATAGTTGGATCTTGGATAAGAATGTACAAAATGGGTACCTATAGTATCTTGAAAAAGATGGATTCCTATCTTCGACTGAACTAGGTTAAAGTTATAGATTATTTCGATTTTCATTAAAACCCACTCCAGACCTAAAAAACAGCTACTTTTTTGTGCTGATCATAATGGGGCATAAGTTATTCTGCTTTTATTTACCGAATCAAAAGCTTCAAGCTCACTCATAGTTTAACCTTTCATCTCAAGAATACCACAACAATAGATCTTTTATATAAAAACAAACAACGAGCTAGAAGTAATTGGATGTCGAAAAAAAACCGGAACAATAATTGGATATTATTGGAGAGATTTTCTTCTGTTGGAATAATAACGAATCGATTTTCGCAATCTATACATCGGGTAATAGCTGCAGGAAATGCTCTTTATAAATATCATATCGGTAGGGGATATGGACCACTTTCTCCTATCACTTCTCTTTCTCACCAAATAAATAATGTTAGACATATTGTGATACTTCAGATAATGGGGATCGTTCTTGGAGAGAAGAGGCATGGAATAGATCTAGCGCGATATAGAACACTCTCATTTAGTGGTGGCTTGTAATTTGAGAACCTTATCGAAAATATTTGAAAGCGAATGCTAATGAAATTATAATATGAAGTGATAGTTGGATCTTGGATAAAAATGTACAAAATGGGTATAGTATCTTGAAAAAGATAGATTCCTATCTTCGACTGAACTAGATTAAAGTTACCTATAGATTATTTCGATTTTCATTTTAACCCACTACAGACCTAAAAAACAGCTACTTTTTTGTGCTGATCATAATGGTAATAATAATAAAAACAGAGGAAACATACTTGATAAACATTTTTTCGACTTATAATAGGTATCATAGATTTTCAAATTGCAAATGTATTATAACCTATACACTTGGATCTCCACTTTGGAAAATATATATATAACTGAGATGACTCTTAGAGGGAGAAAATTTAGGGGAAGAATCTTAGATGAGTAAAGATCAAATAAGCTATACTTGCTGATATTACTGTATGTAGTATCTGAAGTGTTTTGAACAAGTCACTAGCTACTTCTAGGGGCGAAAAAAAGAAGTTTCAAGGATTAGTTGGCCTATCTTGTGTAGCACGAATGAGGAGTGTACAGCCATTAGGCATTAAGAGTGGGAAATAGTGCGGAATAAAGTTATCCAAAAGCACGAGTAAAGCTCCTTCTAGTCTGAAATAAACTGTTAACCGGCATTCCGTGAAGCCATAAGCCGTATCTTTGCGCGAAAACGGAACTAGATCTAACCGATATTTATGAATTATTGCTTGTACAGAGGCGGGTTCAGGGAATTGGACACCAGTACACTATGTTTCGGATACACAATCTTGAGAACCAGTCGTGAATCCTCTATACTTTAGGAATACCGCCTGCTCCCACCTATTATAGATCGAATAATAAATAAGTATATTCTTTATTCAGATTATTTTCTCTCATTTCCTGGAAATATATGGAAACTATAAATATCTACACCGAAACAACATTTTTTGCCCTGAAGGGGCATTGCCCGATGGGCCGGTACCTCTTGGGACCGGTACATTCAGTACACATTTTCAATAATAATCACGAATACTATAAAATATAGGATCATACTATAAAATATAGGAAAACAAATTGAATTGAACAAATTGTGCTACTTCCGAAGAAGAGTATATTATTATGGTGTAGTGACACCTCTAACCTAACAGTGACCCATCAACAGACGTGACATTCAAGAGGCTTTTCACAAACTTTTCTGTGACTGTGATGTTACTTGATGAAAATCCATAGTTATTTTAAACAAACGAAGATTTTCACGAAAAATATATTTATATATATTTTTTTAAAGTACCCCTTTATGTTTGGAGCTATTTTCGAATCCCCAAAGCTTATATCTTGTAGTGCGTGAATAAAAAAAAGGATTTCCAACAGATTTATATAATAGAAGACCATTACGACTGCAATGGTTTCAAGAAAATTTTAGCAATAACATCAGCATTTTTTTGTTCAAAGGGCAAGAAATTCAAAAAATATTTAAGAACGACGAGATTAATAATGTGATCATTGATGAAATTATTATACTGCACTAGAATTACACATAAAGAATTGTTTCGATGGAAAAAGCTAGAAACTTACTCTATCAGGAGTGTCTTTTGGGTGATGAAGATTTGAAGTCGTCAAATCATCAGTTTTTCAAGAAATAAAAATTTTGTTGTTCTCTCATTTTTTGCACTAATATAATTTATACGCTGAGGCCTATTCATGTTTTCAAAATGTATAAATATATCCAGGCGAATCGAAAAAGCAAAAACATTTGGAGGCTTTCATGATGTTGATGCCATGAAAAATACATGTTAATGCTTTCAATCCAGGGCGATGATGACATAGTTGCAAAATTTCAAATACATGAGGGATTTACCGAGTCCATAATTCAATGTTCAGATATCACAACAATATTTTTTTGCCATTTGTATTTTGTTGTATTTATATTCATCACCGAAGTTTGTTGTTTCTTTTCTGAAGAAATTTCATATATTTTTATTTTTGTGTGTGTTTTTTAATAAATTATTTCTCCCAAAAACTATAGTTGGGCCGGTAAGGTCAAAATCGCCCGGGCCGATTCAATGGTCCAGTCCGCCCCTGAACACTTTTAGTGTCTAGGAGAAAAATTTGATTCATTACTCTTAGAATTTGAAAAAGAGGTACCAAGTGTAGCATTGTAATATGATAGTCATTATCATTTTAGAAAGAACTAGCCCATTGAGATTGAAGAATATAGTATTAAAAATACACACCTACATACGATATTCAATCAATTTGTGAAATTGACGTTGAACTACACTTGAAAATTGAATAAACCTGATTTATCAATTTACAAATACTGGATTCAGTTGTGTTCGCATAAAATTATGAAGTTCCAGTACTTCCAGTACTTCCACTCCGATGAATTTTACAATGAATCTTAGTATCTCTGCTTATCAAAATCAAATAGAATATAACCTATATCTTTGTCTTACCAAATCCTATTTATTTTTCTTCTTCTTCTTTGTATTATTGGCCTCTTCTTGCCAGAAAATCGACCAAGGATAGATTGGCGTAAGCCACAATGGTGATTACTTTCCTAACAATAAAACAATGTACCATGGTTTAATTTTTTTTCACACTGAAGGTTACAGGAAGGATACCAGCAGATACAAAAGGGTTCACATTTTATATGTTTTTATGCATAATATTTTCTGGATAGAAGCCACTAAACTAGGGAATATCTTCTGATATGATAGCTTTTTCGACGATTGTTGAATAATCTGTGAAGTTTGCTCCATCATCCCCTTTTTCTGTTTGACATGCCACTGTCCAGTACGTGAGCCGTTTGATCCATGGTCTACGTATATACACTGTACGTAATTCGTCATTTTTATGTATTCCTAGAGGTAAACCTTCTTTATGGCCAGTTGTCTCGCTGCTGATGATAAACGAGCTCATCCGCGAAATAGGACTTTAATGCATGTGCAATGGTGTTGAGATGGGTTAGAATGGCGATATTTTATTGGGAAAGGGACTTTGTTGCGTGGATATCCATTGAATACGTACTGAAACTGGATATCCGCATTTCATGAATTCAAGTAGGGTTAAATTGTGAGAAAAATGTACGTCTATCCACGACTAATGAAATACCCTTCGGCACCATGCACTTTATATTAAAATATTACTTCCGCAAATAATAGTGCTGAGCATGTTAACATTCTCTGTTCATCTGTTCAGTTTCGAATTTGTTATCGAAAATATCATTTTACGTTTATTTTATTTTGTATTTTTCACCCACCTACCAATTTTGAATCAAATCGAACCAAAATCACTAATCTCGTCCGCCATCTCGGACCCACCATTTCGAATTATCCAATTTTGACATATCTTAAATAAACTCCCACATATCCTGTGATAATATCACTCCTCATTTGAAATAATACAATATTATACTTTCCAACGTGCTTAAGAACTCATGGGGAACTTTTTTATTTTTAACATCAACAACACCTTCTCTCGAAGCGATGATCATAATTATATCACCTTTTTCATGTCTTCATACTTCCCTAATTAAAGAAGATTGTTGTTCTATTGATTGACTAGATTTACATCACTCAAAGATTACACATCCATATTTTTTTGATTGATAAAATTTATATCTCCATGATCAGACTACAGATCAAATTAGATATTGTATTGCTCTAAATGTTATGCAGGTATGACCATAGAATTTCATAAAATATTGAAATTGTTGCTCCTTTACCGCCATTTGCTCTGATTTGTGCATTTATGCTGATTTTGATATTGCATATACAGTGTCACAGATAAAGTTCGCGACATATGAAGAATAATCAATCTATTGAAAAAAAAAGTGTAATTAGAATGAAGATAAATTCGTTTATTCGATTACTGACATATTAACGTCCATACATTGAAAATCCACATCAGTTTAACAACGAAATGAAAAAACTAGATGAACTTTGCAACAACAAAGACGAATTTCTGGAGATGCATTACTTTGATGTTCTGGTAACAGGCCGATGTGGGTATTTCCTAGGCAAGATATGATATTGAAGTCTCATACTCATCAAAATTATGAAATTTGAATCATGTACCGTTCGAATCGATAGAGCGAAAGATTCGAAAAATTAAAAAAAAATTAAATAGTCGAAGTGACAGTAGAGAGTCCAAATTTGGAACAAATGTAT
The DNA here is from genome assembly GCA_029955515.1 of Chrysomela aeneicollis. Taxonomy (NCBI): domain Eukaryota; kingdom Metazoa; phylum Arthropoda; class Insecta; order Coleoptera; family Chrysomelidae; genus Chrysomela; species Chrysomela aeneicollis. Next base: position 19,147,437 of record JARUHQ010000009.1, on the reverse strand, counting down.
AAAATTGGAAACTGAGCAACTTTTTTCTCTGGCATTTTTCGAAATTAAAAAAAAAACTGATTTTCTGAAGATTTTCGAAAAAAAAGTCAAATTTGACAGGTTTAGAGTAGCACATGAAAAGAGGAAAGATGCTGTATTTGTATTTTTCGTACTTCCGGGCCTAAAGTGACAACTTCACTCCCTTGTGACAGGTACTAAAGTGTCACATTTAATCCCTCCGGGATTAAATATTGACGGAACTCCCGGAACGATTAAATCACAAACAAACGAATTTAAGGGATATTTTATTGAAAAATATAATTAATTAGAATGGTAATTAACGTTAATATTCAAATTAATATTGTGACAGTTCGTCATATTGACCAGTCTCAGAGAGTTGAGGCACAAACCGCTTTTGATTTATCATCGAAGTAGACTATAACAGCGCATTTTCAGTAGGTTGTCTCACATTTTTTAAGCGGCACCACTTTTTAAAAGCATCGTACTGCTGCTCGTATAGTTTTCTAGATTTCGGTGGTAACAATTCTTCACCTACTTCGGCTGCTCTTTTATCAATATCAGATACACCCTCTTCACTCATGATACCAATAATTATCAATAACAATGTTTCTTTACAATGACACTAGTAATGACAATGTTTCTAAATTATAACTGTCACAACGCAATGTTACTATGGTAACTTATTTTAAAGACAGTTTATTAAATGAGTTGAAGAGAGAAAAAACTGATTGAAATTATTGAAATAATTAATAAAATCATACCGGAAGTACGAAAAGTATCGTATATACCTTGCGACTGAAGTACATTTGATCCTTCAGGTAAATTATGGCCCTCCCTGCGGTCGGGCCATAAACTTTACCTTCAGGATTAAATGTACTACTTCAGTCCCGCGGTATATAATGTACTATTACTCATTTTTCAAGCACAAACTAACTGCGAAGTCGAATTTACTTCACATCTAATAATAAAAAAACTTCCATAGTCGAGAACTTTATGTGTGACACTGTATATGTGAAAACGATTTTTCAAACAGGTTCTGCAGTGATTATTGGTTCGTCTTGAAAAAAAAACATATCACACGAGAAAGATAAACATTATTTCATAACCCCATATATTAAATTTCCCTGTTCAACTCGAGAGCAGCAGCGGGGCCAAAACAACACGATCAAAAACAAACCAAACACCATCCGCGGGAAAATCCCATCAACCTGTCAGTCTTCTGCTCGCCCAAGGCTGGAAACAGGGGAAGCCAGCCTTCCCATCCGAAACAACGTCCTCTGGTATATATATTGTCGAGGAACGTTATTTTTCCCGAATTAGAAATTTAAATGATTCGGAATGCGACACGTGTACAGTGGGGAACGGGTTCGGATGCTGAAACTATGCTAATGAAAATTCTTCTGGTGAATTCGTCGACAGATGATGCAGCTCTCGATTCCAATTGGGATTGCGGTGGTTGTGATTTTTATCGTTGAATATTCGTTTTGGAAACATTTCCTTTTTTGCGCATAACTTAACTATCCTATCAGTACCTTCTGCAATATCAATGTAAACTACGCAACACTAATTACAAGTGGGCAAGCATACAAGTGGTTAGTTGCCCGTACGGCAGTGTATAAACAGTAAAATAAAATACAACTTTGACGAGATTGACTGTGTAAGTCTAATTTGTATTACATTTACCGTGAGTTCCGTTGATCAAGATGTACGGTAGGACACGAATTTGATTCTCATTAACACTTGACCGTTTTTACAGTCAGCCGCTACCGGTTCACTAAAGCCACCAAATTCGTATCGGCTGTTTTAAAATAAACTACGCAACACTAATTACGTCGCACCCCGAAATTTTGTCCCTGTTAAGATTTGAATAACTTTTTTCTTCTTCGAACAATTTGAATTCTGTTTGCACTGTTCGCTAGCTCAGTCCTTCAGCTATAATCTCGTACTTCTTCGATACATAAGGTTATTTCCATAAAATTGCTACAGGATGTTTTTTGGAACTGTGCAAAATTTCGAAATTTTCAAAAGGATCCCAAATGAAGAAAAACAGTTTTTTTTTCAACTTTAACAGCAGAGGCATGAAGATTATCTCATTACCTTTGGCCATTTCCAAAATTGTCTTCTTATCGCTTTTCTTTACAGAGTGATCTCAAAAAATCAATTTTTTGGTTTTGCAGTCATAACTTTGCTCCTCTTCAACCGATTTTCAAAATCTCAGGATCATTTTGAAGCTGAAACGTTAGATGAACAGACATGAAGATTAGAATTGACTGAAAATAAATATTAAAGATCAAGGGTTTCTGCAAAGGTGACCCAAATCTAAATCCACCTCGAAATCCCGATTAAAAAAGAAAAATATCCAAAACGTTGTTTGATCGAAACGAAAATATCACCACCAAAAATACTGATATACATTTTTTCACCCCCTCCCCCCCAAAAAATTTTTTTGCGGGTAAAATTTTTGCTGGTCAAACGGTTACATATATCGGTAAACATATTTCACCTGACCCTCACATCGGGATGGGATATTAAAATAAAATTCTTTCGCCCCCCTTGCCCCCTTGGGGTACTTTGGGTACGAATGAAGAGGAAGGAGATTTTTGTGATTTTTTTACATATAATTTTCTTGAGTTTCGTACAAAACTACTAAGAATCGCCCAAACTCGAGTTCTCCAAGTATCATAGTTTGATGTACAGGGCGAAAAAAAGTTATTTTTCAGAATCAAGACAAGAAAAGAAAGACCTACGAATAGTTTTTTCTGTCCTGGTCTTTATTTTCACGAGAACGTAGTTTTCAACCTGTCTTGTCAGTCACTCATAATGATTTTTGTTACGTTGGTTACGGACCATGCATTTTTTTTGGGCTGTTTTTTTTTTCTAGAACATGGCGTTTCATTTCGGTTTTCTCACGCACAATTTTTGACTAGTGTAAGAAAAAAAGATCTGGATGTGTCCAGAATGGAAGATCCTTCCGAAAACAAGTTGATTTTCATTTAATTCTCCTCCCAGTCGGGATTTACAGAGTGTTTCTGATTTGGGTCACCTTTGAGGAAACTCTCGATTCTGAATGTTCATCTTGAGTTAATTCTGATCTTCAAATCCTCTCATATGAGGTTTCAGCAAATGATCCTGAGATTTTGAAAATCGGTTGAAGAGTAAAAAAGTTATGACTGCAAAACCAAAAAATTGATTTTTTGAGATCACTCTGTAAAGAAAAGTGATAAGAAGACGATTTTGGAAATGGCCAAAGGTAATGAGATAATCTTCATGCCTCTGCTATTAAAGTTGAAAAAAAACTGTTTTTCTTCATTTGGGATCCTTTTGAAAATTTCGAAATAATGCCCAACGCATGATTGAGTTCGGGTACATGCTGGCAATGGCAAAGCTACATCGGCAAAATCTCGGCCCAATATATGGCAATTATGGCATATTATTATCAGGTATCTATAATCCAACCAGCAATGGGCCAATACCATCAAAAGGGTATCTTTCGATCGACATCATCCGGATGATGGCCCGTTTCAAGTGTTATTGAACAGTTGAGGAACATTTTGCTTCAGGAGCTGATCATTTGAAATTACCTATGTTAGAAAGTGTTTATATAGGTTCCTAAATATCAAATGTTGGTTTTGTTTTTCTCAATCCCGCTCATATGAAAAGTTAGCAAGCTCAAAGTAGCGATATGCAAGAAAAATCACAGCATCAAATTTCATATCAATTTGAGGCATTAAAAATATGTCAAATCAATGCCCGAAACACCCTCATATCCAAGAAATATACACCATTAAAAATCCTGTCACTCAGAAGTGGTTCGGATTTCAGTATATGCACTAAGTATCGCTTTCCTCCATCCTGGATAGATCTTAATACTCAAGGAGGGGTTCCCATCTTCGAAGTCGCGATATTCGAAATCTTCCTCCTTCGCCAATTCTAGCATCGAAAGAAATTTCAAATGCCAACTTGCAGGATGAAAAATATGCCAAATTGACATCTTAAAATGTATAGATAATTGAAAATTATTGTTGTTCAAATCGCACTGATTTATAATAATTAATTAATAAGAAGACAATAGCTACATTACTATGCGGAATATGATATACTTAATAACGAAGGTTAAGCAACGTTGGGCGAGATTAGAACTTGGATGAGTGACTGCTGAAGGCTGTTGAATTCTTTTTTATTTCACATAATAAGGGACATGTGAGCCGTTTCGAGCAAGATTGGATAGTTTCGGCAAAAAAAATTCCTAAAGTTGAAAAATCTCGATTTTTCACACCCTATATCTCTGTAATCTTTCGCGCTATTTCCTAAGTATGATAGATCGACGAAATCAGCTCTTCAGGAAGAATCTAAAAATGAAATAAAATACAGGGTGTTTTATTTGAAATAACAAAGTTGTAGCTACTTTTTGATAGAAGCGACAACGCCGCAACGCTGAAAGTATTTTAGATCGATAGAACAAACCTGATTACCCAATAGACCAAATTTTCTGAATAATCCTACGTCTCGTTCTCCGTAAACGTCTAAGGTACCATCGACCGTGAGTGACCCTGTATAGTTCTCCATGCAACTCGCCTGCGAAAAAATGTTTTATCAAACAGCAACAGACACTACCGAAATCTGAATTCAAGCCAATTCTTTCTCAACATCCTTCCCGTCAATCCACTATCCTTCTCTCTCTGGACTCGAAATCAGTTTCAAGAAGCAGGTGGATATCGAATTGAAACGTCATTCGATGCAATTGACCAACCATCATGTCTGGTAAATAACAAATGATCCATCCAAGCTCGATGATTCGTGCTAAGCAGTCGGTCGATTCGGAATCCGGAAGAGGAATCTGGACCACTCACCAGATAGCAACGATTCGACAGGCCCATTAGAGAGATAGTCGATCTCTGCAACTCTCATTTTCATCTGTCAGAGATCTGAGCAGGTGGCCACAAATCGGACAGTCGGATTCAACTATTTCAATTAGGAGAAGTTGTCACCGGCATTTCGGGTTACTATTGGAGCTGGCTTTGGAATTTTGAGATGTCCCCAAATTTGTCGGAATCCTACATGAATTAACAACGCTTTCTTGTATGTGTTATGTACAGGGTCTTCAACTTAGTTGCAAAGCAATCCTCAAAGTTTCATGAGTGAGGAAAACGGGGTGCTTAGCTTTTTAAGTGTCATCCGAAGCACTACTCGGCTGGTTATCGTTGAGAGTCCGAAGGATTGAAATCTAGGTACCAAGAATGTTCGCGATTGGTCACCTATCTCCTCCCGCTAAACGATGCTACAGATATAAATAAATATTTCCATTAGCTGTTGGGATTCGAACCGCGGACCCTCTGGGCCATAGACCAGCGCCTCAGTGCACTCGGCCACCAACCGAAGCCAACATCTAAATCAGTTACTGGGGTTACCTCATTCTAAAACAAGGATAGCAATAACGGATTTCCCCAGTACCAGAGTCTTGCTATCTTGGAAGGGCCTGAATTTGAATAAATTGACAAAATTATCATATCCATTCTTCCTAAATGTTGATGAAAACAATCCAAAATCAAAGTTTACTGGAATTATACATCTTCCACTAACTTCTCAACTCATCACAAATTGTTTTGCATATTAGGATGGATAAACAATGTTTATACAACGAATGATACGACACTGAATAACTCACCAGTGAAATGTTGTGTTCTGGTCACCACTTTTAAATTGTATTTCTAACATGGGTTTTTTGTTCAGAGGTCACAACTGCTGGAATATAGACAAATGGAATTTGAATGTATCGAATTAAACTGACGAATTGCTTGAATCTACGAAACGACCAATAATCTCCAGGTATCCAAATATACGCGCAAGTTTTCGCTTGCCTCTGGCGTAGACAAAACAAACTTTTCTGGTTAAAAGTTGGGCCATTCAAGTGTGCTATGCTCGATTCGCGATAAAGAATTAAATGACTTTGTTTCTTATCGGAAAGATTAACGAGTTTTGGACAACATATCGGATAGTTTGCGAGCTCCAGCAGTGAATACGAAACCGTCATAAATGTTTTCATAGAATTCCATCAAAAAATTTACGCACTGCGAATCCGAGATCAGCTGTATACTAAGAAAAATCATCTTCCCGAACAAATTTAAATAGTTTAGTGGGTCTAGAAAACTGGCCCTCCACCGCGGACTATTTAGGCTCACTATATATTTATATTTCTTTCAATATTCCCAGTTTACTCACAAAATAGAAAATGGAAGATAGTTAATCAAACGTCACTGTGTCCACTGTGTTATTGAGGCCATTCACACCTTGAAATGATTGGATATTGGATGTTGAACGGACCAATTCACTACAATTACATCAACTGAATAATTTACATGGTGCACAAAAAAGTGAGTTCGGGAAGTGGATGAAAAACACTTATATAATTTTTTTCAAACGGAAGCCTCAAAAATACCGATAAATACCGATAAATACCGATAAATACCGATAAATACCGATAAATACCGATTAATACCGATAAATACCGATAAATACCGATAAATACCGATAAATACAGATAAACACCGATAAATACCGATAAATACCGATAAATACCGATAAATACCGATAAATACCGATAAATACCGATAAATACCGATAAATACCGATAAATACCGATAAATACAGATAAATACCGATAAATACAGATAAATACCGATAAATACCGATAAATACCGATAAATACCGATAAATACCGATAAATACCGATAAATACCGATAAATACCGATAAATACCGATAAATACCGAAAAATATCGATGATGATATCGATGATGATATCGATGATGATATCGATGATGATATCGATGATGATATCGATGATGATATCGATGATGATATCGATGATGATATCGATATATCAATGAAATCCAATATCGCGCAGCCCTAGATGAATGAAGAATATACGTCATTTGACTCATGGCATGGCGCTGCGGTCCATAAAACTCTATTTCACGCCTTTGATACATAAATAACCATAATACCACTCGAATTCTCGACGAATTCATCCAGTAAGAGTGTTTCGCGGGAATGGAATTATGGGTTTTCAAACAGTAACGAATTATTCAGCAAACCTTCCGAAGGCTTCCATCATGTCATCGGAGTAGGCTGCGAAACAAAAGTCCCGCTGTCATTCATGATTCAGTATGAGGGATTCGGGTCCGAATAATGAAGTCACATAAATCGCGCGCAGCACAGGAAATGGGCCACACTTCCGCCCACGAAAGGGATCACTGGATTGCGGTCGCTGCATTGCCGGAGCCGGATCGTCCTACCGGACTACCGGGTGTTTAACAGATATCGAAAATGGGGAGGTTCGACTTTGGACAGGACCGGCTCAAGACGATCAATTGAATTGTAAAAGGTCTTTTTCTACGAATGTCACGGAATGCCTTCATTGTATGTTCAAGTTCGAGGAGGATTGAAATCAAAAAATACTTGTTGTATTTGACAAATCATGACATTGATTCAATGAAAGAAACAATAAATTGAATATCAACCAAATTGGCTTAAAACAGCAAGAACATACAAATTGTAACAAAAACAGTTCGTTAAATTGAAGTTATCGAGTTTTTTAGCAAAATCAGAATATGTACGAGAATGTTATTGAATGGGAATAATTAGTTCATCTCGAAGATAGTTTTGCTATCGACAGGTGTAATTTCTCATCTGAATTTCCAAATTTGGTATTGCTACCCTTTGAGATTGAGGGTGAATGAAAATAAGCATATTTTCGGAATGTTTCTATCAATGATTTTATAGATTTTATTCTTTCGCAAAACACTGTTGAATTATCGAATTTGAATTTTGAGCTGAAATGTCAAAATGTCCACGACAATAATATGCTGGAATTCGATGATAGTTTATGTCGAATGAAGTGTGATAATTCAGTTTTTAATTCCTCTATTATTCAATAATAATAATAATAATAATAATATAATAAGCCTTTATTTCCAACAGGTACAAGAACCCAATTAAAGGAAAAAGAAGAACAAAAGTTTTAAATTTTTATCTATGAATAACATTTCTAATGAAACAAATAGCATTCAAATAGTGTTAGTAAAACAAACAGTGATATAAGACTATAAATAAAATAATAAGAAAAAGAAAATGGCAACAAACAACAATAATACCGTGAATAATGAATAATTATCAAACAATTCTTACAATTCGTGAATACGATCGATGACTACATGGAGACTATCATTATTGAGATCACAGATATGGCAAATTTTATTGAAGATATCGCACATCATATATATCGGATTTTGTACCATGATATTATTTCGGGCTACTACGTTGTAAAACAGTAAAGTTTTCCTTGACCCATGGCGCGGTACAAGTAAATTGATTTTACTTAGCAATGTTGGACAGTCAACAGAGTTATGCCACAATTTGTACAGGAAAGTGACTGCCAAAATTTGCATTCTACAACTTAAAGATGGAACTGAAAATCTGTTAAGATAGGTCGCGTTTTCAATACCCCTCACTGGATAGGTCTCATCCTCACGAAAAGCTAAATATTTGAGAAATCTTCTCTGAACCGATTCAATAGTGTTTATGTGACATTGGTATATGGGGCTCCAAACCAATGAACCATATTCTAGCTTGGAACGAACGAAGGCAAAATACAATGTTTGGAGGGTTGATATATTCTCAAAATAACGACTATTCCTCAATATAAAACCCAGAGCTCTTGTAGCAGCAGCGACCATCTGATTGATATGTGGAACAAAAGTTAATTTGTCATCGTAAACAATGCCTAGATCTTTGCATTCTGCACACCTATCCAGTATAACTTGATCAATATCATAATCATGGTAAATTGGATTCTTTTTTCTGGTGAAAGTTATGACGTAACATTTAGAAACATTCAAGCTCAATTTATTAGTTGTGCACCAATCCCTCACTTTATTTATGCTCAACTGTAATTGGTCGCAGTCCCTGGATGATTCTATCTCTGAGAATATTTTTAGATCGTCTGCATAAGCAAGATTACTATAATCGAGATTATTAATGAGGTCGTTAATGAAAATGTTAAATAATAGTGGTCCTAAGTTGGATCCTTGCGGTACACCAGAGGTCGAGGTGAATAATGGGGATTTAACGTTGGCATGTTCTACGAATTGTTGGCGACCATATAAATATGATTCGAATAATTTCAGAGTACTCGATGAGAAACCTATATTATTGAGTTTTGATAGTAATATATAATGATCAATCTGGTCGAAGGCTTTCTGAAAATCAGTGTATATAACGTCAACCTGTCCTTGATTGTTTAATACTTCGCTAACGAATTGAGAGAAACATGCTAAGTTGGTAGTACAAGAGCGTGCCGCCATAAATCCGTGTTGATTCTCTGATATAATTAGTTTTGTCGAAGAATAAACAGTGTCATAAACAATTATTTCGAAAAGTTTGGAAAAATTACATAGAATTGAGATTCCTCTATAATTCTTTAAAAGTGATGGATCTCCTTTTTTTAAGATGGGACACAGCCTCGCGATTTTCCAGAGGTTTGGAAAAGTGCATGTTGAGATAATCAAATTGAATAGGAATGAAAGTGGCTCTGCTAGTAAAACTATACAATCTTTCACTAGAAAACTAATATTCTCTTTGTGAAATTGATGTGTATTTTCTTCATTACTGTACAACTTCACATCGATTAAATTATCTGAGTTCTTTGAAAGGAGTGTCTTCAATTACCGTTCAGTTGACAACGTTGAATTTCAATTCCCAGCAGTGTCGATAATTCCAAAACCGTTGTTAATTATCATTGACTGAGACGATTCGGTTATTCAAATTGGCAACCGTGGAAGCTGACATAATTGGTGATAATTATTCCTATGAATGAATGGAAGTGTCTGAAGTGATTAATTAAAAGAAACTCCTTTCGTCCCAGTTTTAATCCCCGAAAGACCATCAGAAGTGCTATATGGGTTGAAGTACGTAGAATACTTGAAAAACAAACAGGGTTGATGTTGCAAATTGTTACTTCTCGAAGTAATGAAAAGAATTGAAATTGAAGTGATTATTTCATGCATGCTAAAATACACGTTCTTGATTGGTTGAAATGATTGTGTTGATAAGCAATAACACCATGTTTTCGATTTTGTATTTCGGCTCCTGATTGGCTATTGGATATCTACATGCTGTTTATTTTAAATAGGTGGTTTTCATCAAAAAATCTTCATTTGAATGTGAGCAAAACGGTTCCAATTCGGTTTCACAATCATCAGAGAAGTTGTGAAACCATTAGTTTTCGCGCAAATGAGAACTCTGATCCCGTCATCGCAGATAATGAAGGCACTAAATTCTTAGGACTCTCCATTGATAAATGTTTGGGGTGGCAGAATCATTGTGAACTCTTGATAAAAAAGCTGAACACAATATCTTATCGAATCAGAAATTTGAAACAAGTTTTGGACTTGGATCAACTGCTGACATTGTATCATGCCCAGGTTGACTCCAGACTTAGGTATACGGTCTGTGTTTCTGGGGCTTATCTTCACATTGGAAAAATGTCTTTGTAGCTCAAAAAAGATCATTACGAGTAAAGCTAGGTATTCCAATGAGGGAATCTTGCAGAAATCTATTTTCCAAATATAATATACTGACATTGCCTCGTCTTTTTATATTTGAATGTTGTTTGTATGTTTATAAAAATGATGCCAAACATTTTGTTCCCATAAAGTCGAAACATAATGTGAATACCAGACATAAAAATGATGTATATGTTCCATTTAGTAAGTCTAAACTGGCATATAATTCAACATATTGCCAATCAGTTTAAAAAAATGTAAACCATTGTCTTTATTCAAGAAAAAATTAAAGGAATTCCTCATATATAACAGTTTTTACAGTCTGGAGGAATATATGTCTATTTAGTTCGTAGTCTCGTTTGTAGTTTACTATTGTGACGATTCCTATACAATCTAACTATAATTGTCAAAAGGAAAATAAAATTTATTTATTAGAATCGAAAGTTCATTACTCGCTCAAATTAGTCAGAAATCTTTTCTGTAATTGATGTAATAGAGACTCAGAGTTACTGTTACAGCTGGTTTATGAAATAGAAAGCTGATCATAGAAACGTGCATAGATCTCCAATGATACTGGACTTTTCTCTTTATCTCCCTTATCAAAACTTTCGTCTGGTTTCGTATATTGCTATCTATGCTGCTACTACTTTGCAACAGCTTTGCTACTTTCGTTATTAATCAATATACGGGGGTAGGTACATTAATTGCAGAGTGGTACACTCAAATCAATTCTCATATTCTGCAGATATTCCTGTTACATTGACAATATTGAAAAGCACATTCGAGTACAGGTAATTATTTTCATCCATCACACTTTTACCCCTATGGGGGAATCCAGAAAGATGAAAACTAAACATGTACAGGGTCGTTACGTATATCTTGACGTTGAGATTCAGATTTATAACGGATTATTTCAGATATAATTAGGACAGAGATGGTGAGGGTAGCTATGGAAATAATTGAAATATCTGTTGTCAAATTGATGAATGCTATAATATATCATAGATTTCGATAAATTTGTTGTCAACGATTTCCAAATATTGTGCTTAATCATGATTTTCCATATTTCTTCACCGAAAAAACCCGACTCCCTTGAGGCATGCGCTATAGACCTAAACATTTCCGTTGTTCGGCTCTGGCATTTTTATTATTTTCCAAATATACTGATGGTATATCACATTTTTCCCTGTCTCGAAATCTATTCGGAAAAATATACTGCATCCAAAAGTGACCATTCACTATTCAAAAAAATATATTTGGTGCCCATAACTTTTTTTAGTTTTTCAACTGTTTGTCTGTTCACATATATGAAATCTACAAGAAAAATCACATGAAATTATATTTTGAAAAAAGAAATTGAACAAAAGATAAAAAAGTTAAGGGGGGTTCAAAATATACGTGAAGACCCTGTCCTTTTGTCATGATAAAGATCACTATATCTGATAATTATTATCTTCAAAATTAAAATTTGGCACAAAACATTCTGAAAATAATGTATATCTAGAAAACAATCCAACATAGGCTTATTTTTGCAGTGACAGTTCCGAAGAAAATTCTTCCAACGGTTCTCGAGATACTTCTGATGTACCATCTACCATGATACATCCTGTATTATGCAACATAATTTGTTAATCCTCTCACCACGTCACCTCACCAAGGTACCGGCCGTTCATTATTCATCATACCCTTGTATAAAATGCAAATATTATGCATCATACTAAACTTCTCCATTCTCATTCATTCGAAAATTTTGCTCAGCCAAAGGGTGAGACGCTTTATCGTTCCAAAAGATGATAATTCGACTGTCATTATATTCGGGTTTGGCGTCTTTTCGTAGTTTGTGTCTCTGCCAAATTGTGTTACCATGCAAATGTCGTTGTTGACTTGACCTGAATAGGCGCTAATTTAAATTTACATAGGTACTCTTTCGACTACTGGGTTAATTCGGGTGAATGAAAAAGTTTAGTACACTAGTATTCAGTACAGTGGCTTAATAAGGTTACAGTGACGACAACGAAATGTCATCTTTTCTATTGGTTGTTTCAAGGTCGACGTAAATCCGCCATGTTTAAGTTAAATTTGTGATAGAAGCATTGGAAATATCGTGTTTTTTATTAAATTCTTGTATATTCGTGGATTTTGAATAAAGAATCTTTTGGGATTCGACCTGCCCAGGTAAGTCCCTCAATCCTATCTAATATCGAGGATTTCTGTTTGGTATAAAGTGAAACTGGAGACAAGTTCATAATATGAAAATAAACAACAAACAATTCTGAGAATATCTCTATTTAAGATAGTTGTATAGTCCCTATCTCTGTATTAATATATATTATAATCATCAATATTATGAATATTATGAAGGTTGTGAATTACTTCACAAAAAAATTTTCTAACCTACAATATAGTGTTTGATGTGCATATTTTTAAGTGGTATAATTTTTAGGTAGTAAAACTCATAGTAGAATGCCTGGATGTTCAGCTTTCAACTGTACAAACTCTGCAGCCAAAGGGTTTTTGATGAAAACTTTTCCCAGAGACCCAGCTAGAAGAAAACTTTGGGCAGTCAAAGTTAGGCGAGATAACTGGCAACCAACCAACCATTCAGTTCTTTGTGAGATATTATATGTTCTTCTCTGAACATTCATGCTTGGTTTTGTGTGTTATACAATATTGAACTATATTCTATACAAACTCTTCTTGCCATAATTTGGGAAATAAAATAAAAACTGGTTTTTTGAACTTCAGGTTGAAGATAGCGAGTAGAAAAAGATTGTCAATGAAGTCAACAATTATGGCAGTATATCTATGAGAAAATGAAATGCTGTAAAATGTATGTGTCCAACTTATATTATTGTGTTTTAAAAATAAATTAAGTGTCGATTATTTTATATATGTATTTATCATTTCAAAATAAAATGAATGTATTGTTAAGTGGTCTTTCAACGAAATCTTTTATCCAATTGAAGTTCGTTTCATTGTGTCATCTGTTTGCGAAAGCTGAAGTGGAGTTAAGGGAACTGATAATCGTTGTTGTTTTACTGGATATGATGAAAAACTTGACATTTTCGCTAGAATGTTGAACATTTCTTAGGTTAAAAGGTTGTTGTCAGTTTCAGAAGAAAGATTTAACCTTTTCATACATAGGATATCGATGATTATCATCTGAATTTGAACAAGCACCAATTTGAAAGATTTCAAATGAGGTAACTACACAAAAAATCAGGAAATGGAAGAACTGTAATGTGACGTAGTTTTTCATATATCTTTATCGCTTCGCTGATCCTCAGGACGTCACAGAATTTTTTTTAAGAAATGTTCCATACGAGTAAGACGATTAAGACGAAATATATATATATATATATATATATAATTGAATATACGCTCTTTTTATCTTTCAAGGAGATTATAACAGAGAGGTTCTGCCAGAAATAATGAACACCACTTTTCCTCTCGAGTTTTGAAAATAATCAGATCATCATTGTTCATGTCCTGAATAATGGAAATATTTCCAATGAATATTTATGATCCGTCATATAGTGAAGTTTATTATCCAGAATATACATAAATTTTTATATACATCAGCTTCTGTTGATTTTTTCCATATGTCATGCCTATTTTATGATAATAGGTTAATGAATCTGACATAGTTAAATCTATTTAAACTTCATCTATTGTATCAACCATAAGTGTTTATTCGGCTATGGTAGGTATCAATACACATCTTGAGCTACGCATTTCAAACCGCCAAATATCCTTCCATATAATCTCCCGCTCGAAATTTTCAATCCAGTCACAATCCAGCGCCTCTTATATAGACTCTCTCGACAGCTATTGTGTTCGACGCCAGGGAAATGGCGAATCTCAAAACCATATTTTATTCCTTTTGATCGAGCGACGGCGATCGACAATCGCATCACGCACAAACCAAAATCCACCCGCCGGCAGTCACAAATGTCAAATGTCATCGCGCCACCCGAGTATTTATATTGCTTTCTGGTTGATATCAACAGACGTCGATAAATTTCGCTTTTTGGGGAATGCAGCTCGTTAGACCCCATGATTTCGACGTTTCGGAAACCGTTTATTGTTGCCATCCACTCGGAGCATTGGCATATTTGACAAATGATAGGTACGTGAACCATAGAGAGCTGTTGTAACGACAGTTTGAAAGGTAAGGATAACGAACGTACATCAGATATTGGAATACAACGTTTATTGTTGAACTAATAGAACGGTGGACATAACACAGAGTTTCCTCAAACAATGCTGAACATAACAGCATCTACTGTAACAGCGCCAGACATAACATCATTTGCTGTACTAAAAATAACCGCTGCAGCGACAGCGCTGGACATAACAGAGTTTTCTGAAACAATGCGGAACATAACTGCATCTGCTGTAACAGCATCAGACATAACATCATTTGCTGAACTGGAAATAAACGCTGCAGCTACAGCGCTGGACATAACAGAGTTTCCTGAAACAATGCTGAACATAATAGCATCTGCTGTAACAGCGCCAGACATAACATCATATGCTGTACTGAAAATAACAGCTGCAGCGACAGCGCTGGACATAACAGAGTTTTCTGAAACAATGCGGAACATAGCAGCATTTGCTGTAACAGCGTCAGACATAACATCATTTGCTGAACTGGAAATAAACGCTGCAGCTACAGCGCTGGACATAACAGAGTTTCCTAAAACAATGCTGAACATAACAGCATCTGCTGTAACAGCGCCATGCCATAAGACATAAGAGCTCTCGCTGAACTTTGAATAACCTCTGCTGCAATAACGTTAAATTGTTGATTGTTATATCAGGGCTAGCCCTAATATATCAATCAACGGCTAAACATTATAGAATTTCCTGTTACAAATGCTAGACATAACAACATTTGCCGTAACATCGCGCTTTTACTAAACTGGAAATAACCTATTATTGAGATTATTAAATATACCTCATGTCAAAATCGAAATGAATGAAACTGTATATATTTATAGCATGATAAGTTGTGTCTAATCAGATCACCCCAAAATAATCTCAATCTGTTTTCATTAAAATTAGTATATTTGAAATAAATAAATATCGGCAATAAGTTGATCGATATGATACAAATCTTCCTCAAATAAGTAATATCAGGATATATGAACTCCTTAATCGATGTATCACTACTTATGATTTCAATTTTGTACCATCTTTTCGAGAAAGGAAGCATTCTCTAACACAGGAATTATCTTCATAACGATGTGAGCAGAACATTCGTTAATTCCCTTGTGCATTTTAGTTATTCCGTCATCACTATTTCATCATCAGAATTTATACGTTGGTAACTGAGTAAAATTGATTTTTGCACATGACAATAAAACCAAAGCTAACAAGAAACATGGAAGAATGGACATTTTCCGTATGAGTGTTCCTTGTTTCAAAATTTTTAAACGATGAAAGCATATGTTGACTTTAAAAAAACAGAGATGTTTTCATTTATTGATACAAGTGCATATTTTGAAATTGTTTACCTTCTTCGTGTTGGGTTGAGTTAAAAAACACCTCGATGCCATGCTGATACTTTCCTATTTTATTATAGAACGCATATACTCATCTGTTTGGAAATACAACCTATATGAATTTGTTTTCCTTTTCAATATAGAAATAATTATGAAACATTCCCACAGGATTCATACAAACTGTAATGCTTACTGAACCTCAATCTATTTTCATTCATATGTATACATTTGCACAAAACCGATTACATTCATAACGAATTTTCAGCGGAATTATATCAATGCGTATGAACAATGGAGGCATTAGACCAAATGAAAGTAATAATTCAGTTGCGGTGGAGTTCAACCCTGCCAGTGGAGTTATAACCGTATTAAAACGCGCGAAAACGCTCCTCGAGAACGCTCGTTTGCAAATTGGCACGGAGGTTTTGCGGTTCGGACATCGATTTGTAACGTCGAATTTGACCTTTCTGTCAATTCACTTTTGATATATCAATCTTGGCCCTACTAGTAAGAGACGGAGCTATCTGTTTGATCATCTGACTCTGAGGATGAGTTTGAGCTAGTGGAAAGATATTGTAAAAAGAATGAGAATAAGTTTATTGATATTTTCTATTAAAAAAATTTCATTCGATTTTTGGATGCTTGACGATCCAGACTCAGAACTTGCTACGTATTGTTTTTTTATTCACGAGGGCAAATTTACATTTTGATCTAGTGATACATTATAAATTATTATTCACTATTTCATACACTTCTCCTGATTTTCTTCATCATCATCGTCATCCTCATCTTCATCATCATCATCGTCATCCTCATCTTCATCATCATCATCATTAATCTCCAATGTCAGCAAACGACTCTGTTCATTCAAGATGAATAATCTGGACTCTTCATCTTCGATTTGTGTTAAACGGACTACCATATTATTTTCTTTTTCCATCTGCTGGACTTTCAGTTTATTCTTCAACATGCAGGTTATTTCAAACTCAGAGAGATCAATAATCTGACCTCTCACTTCTGCTCCTGGCCACAAGTAGAGCTTCAGATGCGAATTCGATCGTTATTTCTAAATCGGGGCGAAAAACCCCATAAAAGAACCCAGCCAATACACAGCTAATATTTCACTGATGATTATTTGCTGCTGGCTCACGCTTCATCCCTGCTACGACCACTAGGTGTATCCTCGTAGCTCCTTTCTCGGTAATCACGTCGCGGCATTGTTCCCTTTGACCAGAGTATCCACGATCCACAACAAACGCCGTGTATCCGTTCAAACTGACATTTCCTGGTCGCTGTGATGGATTGAGCGGAATTAGCTGTGTGCATGTCGAGGGATGTCCAAAATAATCCGGAAGTACACTCCGCCGGAGCGGACTAAGCGACTGGATCTGCATGAAGGATGTAGCAGGGGATGCAGGAGCCTGAGATGAGGGGCGTGAAAAATGTCGATGATTTGGCGGGATTAGCATGGTTCCGGATGGATAATAGCGATTTCGGTTGCTCATATTCTCGGATCAGCTTTGTCAACAGAGAGATTGTCCCACTGGTAGCAGGGAAAGAAGAAATTATATTGTACGGCAACAAAAGTATGAGAACGACATCCTAAACAAATGATCACACGATACTTGTGATAGAATTTTCGCTTCTTCCTTTCAACACAGTTTTCCAGTGGATTTGAAAAACCAAAGTCTCTATAGTACATCTGCAGAATAGGATTTTCTCAACCCATGATTTTTTAATGGATTTGTGATGTCATCCATGCATTGGAAGAAATTGTGCATTGGGTTAACCGTGGAAAAAGAGGTTGTTACCACAAAATTTCCAGAGGAATTAAAACATAGACGTACCTAAGCTCCACACATCACGATTATGATAGTGCAAGAGCATGCCTGGAATTGGAATGCCCAGCATTAGTGAACAAAAACTCAGGATTAAATTCATCTACCCAAGCATATCTTTATCACCATTTGCTAGTATTATTACACCATTTCACATGTCCAAAATTTTGAGCTACAGAAATATAGTTATTTCATCTGGATTCTAGGAAAACAATATACAGGTAGTTGGCTATACATACGGGAAACTTTTTTTAATTCGTTTGACCAAAAAGAGTTATTCTTCATAAAAATTTCTGCATCGTTACAAAATTAAATGCCACCATCATATATCAAATTATATCAATCTTATACGAGGTATGTCAAAAAATGTGAATTTTATTCGAGAGTAAAGTAACTTTGTCTTTCACAATATCGAACATATTTATTGTAATATCGAATGCTCTGTTTGTACCTAAGAAATGAAAATGATAAACATTCGGTAATGATAGTTTGACAAAAAATGGCATAAAAAAAGAATTCGTCCAATTAGAACGATGTAATTGCGTATTAAAACATAGGTTCTGAGTCTGAACGACTTTTCACAATAATATTTTTCGATATTGTGAAATATAGAGTTACTTTAGTGTTTGGGATCTTTGGTGCGTGTCGAAGAGATGATTTAATACGTTTAAATTTAGACGATTTGGTGGATAATGAGCGCCTTTTGATTTTCAATATTCTTACTCTAGTAGTTCCAAGTTTGTCTATTCCTACAACTGTGAAGATAAAAATGTTCCAAGTGTCTTTTGTGTCTTATATTTTCATTTTCAACGAAGTATAACGAAAAATATCATTGATTACGCGTCCAGAAATGATTTTTTCTATTTTGGGTTGTATAATGAAGTCATTGTGCAACGCAAATGCGTGTCGAAATAGTCTCTATTTCGATACGCATTTTTTATTATTCGGAATTTGGTACAATCGAACTGTCAAATGAAAGGAGAGTTAGGCCCAGTTTACTTCTGAGCGATTTGGATTGGGTGATATTAGCAGTGAAAAACTCAATGTTTTAATTGGTAAATTTTAATTCAGAGCACACTTTGATTCGAATTGACCAATAAAAACAATAACTACATTGATTTTTTCACCGCTGGTATTGCAAGAATCAAAATCGTTCAACTGTAAACTGGGCTTTACGCTTGTGCGTCAGATTTTAATTATTTCAATGTCATCATTGTTACCAATCGAAGATGTTTCTATTATTCATCGATATTAAATTCATTTTTTTCTTCAAATCAATTCAAGATAGAAAAAATTGCAAATGACACACGTTTTATAAGACACGTTGTCGCACTTGTTCACTTGGAGCACTCATCGCTTCGCTCGTCGTACTGCAAACAACGCGTGCGACAAAATAGCGTCTTATAAAACTTGTATCATAATGTACTATTTCCGTGCTTGCATGACTTCCCTAGATTTTGTCATACGCGCACGGATAAATCCAGATAAATCCCTATTTCCAGACTAGTAATGAAATATACTATTCACCTCCTCCTCTACTCATTTTGTCATCTGTCCGAAAGATCGAGTCATTGGTTTGCGGGATAATGCATTTTTTTCACACACTTACATTTGAGGAAGCAAGACGATGACCTTGAATTCATTCAACCTCAGATGTGAAAAGGCATTCTCATTGTTATGGAATCTTCAAATTTCGTGTTGTTTCAGCACAAGCACAATGTCGACGACGACGGTGGAGTGTGCGTTGTTTCGAGCGAAATGAACCGAACAATGGTTGAAGGAGCCTCAGAGAATTCATCTCCAGATAAAGATAATACTTGCAAATGTAATCAAATTGCGGCATCCGCTATCCAACTATTTATGGAGACCTAATTAAATAGTCAGAACCTGAATTAGTTTTGTCTTGGGGCGATGTAAATGGCGCATCCCCAATGGCTTTTAATTAACCTACAAAGTGTAATAAATTCACCGTGTTTTGGGCGCCTACCTTCTTTATGAATTGCGTTCTCCTGGAATTTGCTTTCGTGTTTAGCGCGGATTATGTGGGGATTCTGCTAATGGGATTAATGGTATTTCGTTATTTTTATCCAACAGCTATTATATCCATATAGCGGATATTATTTCTTTCATGAGAAGAAAAGATGATCTGTAGAGGCAAAAAGAAACACTCGTAGAATGAATGAGGTTGAGGCAGCTCACCCAAAACTTGTATACTACTTCCTAGAGGCTGATGAATTTCTTCAAGTGAGTACAAACGCATTCTTCAAACCTTCTTCAACATTTTCATATTATTGTTTTCCGATGGCGGACTGTATTTTTTTGGGTATGAAGTCAGAGCTAAATCAACTCGAGTGAGGGCATCATTATGTAGGTACTTTTTGTTTTGAAATTTTCTAGGAAACGTTGGTGAAGTGTGCAACTTGAATTCAAAATAAAAAAAGCCATTATATTGGACGGAGTATCGAAATTGAAAAAAGTCATCATTATCTCGTCTTGTCCAATTAAAAATTAAACACAGTTTGAATGACTGACAGACTACCTTCCTGGCAAATAACACGCAGAACATTGAATTATATCTGCTCGTAGTCCATGCAACGATTCACACTGTGAATGCATATCCTTCTGACCTTCTTTTTACAAAAAAACATTTTTCTTTATATATATGAAGGTGTAAATCAATACTCACTCGTCAGGTATTACAATAAGACGAGTGAGTATTCATCTATATTTTTGGGAAACAAGTGCTCTGCACTTATCCCTGAACTACTTTATTCACTATAGCATGCAGTTATTTGAATTGTATTATTTATTATGAATAAAGTTATTATTATTATTATATAGCAAATGTTTCTTTCTTCCTATCGAGCTCAGCTATCAGCTCCTCCCATGTTTCGTGACATGGGAGATTCGTTTCTGGAGTGGTTCTTTCTTCCGCCGCATGGTGTCGCTAATTCCAAGCGCTTCTTGGAACGCGGCCCACTGCGTAGAAATAGACGAAAAAGAAATGCATTGGGACAGGTACCGCTTCAAATCAATGAATCAATCAAAATATACTTTATTGTCCGAAGAAAGGATTCTTATTGACAAAGCATTTATAAATATACAAAGAATGGTATTCGTATGAGTGCTGATAAAAGCTCAAATCGTCAAAAAAAGGGAGAAAAGAGAACAGGTACATCATAAAAACTAGTACATCATAAAACAACTAGACATCCAAACATATTTTGATCACGTCATAAGTATAAAATATAATATATAATATTACCGGAGCGAGTAAATTCATAAGGTTCCAATGAAGCTTGAACAAAAGGCTTCTGAAGAAATCCAGTTTCCAATTCAGGAAGAAGGGAATGAGATAAATAGATCCTCTCCAGAAAAGATTCCTATGTGATTCCGAAAAATATTAGAGTTAATGATCCGAAAAAGGGGAGCCCAAATAGATTGTAATTATTTGCTAAATCTCTCACATCATCTGTATTAATTTCTTCACGAATTCGCAGAGCGAAAAATCTAGCAGATAAACCAGGTAAAGACGAATATACTGATGTCAATCCAGATAATTTGGATATTTCACGAAATAATAATTGTTTATGTTAGTAGATGTCCTATTGAAAACATTTACTCAAGTTGCAGAAAATTGAAAAAAATACATAATTATCTTGTCTTGGCCAATTAAAAATCAAACACATTTTGAATGACTGGCAGACCGCGAGCATAAATCACTGTGAATGCATATAGCAAATGTTTCTTTCCTCCGAAGACGTGGAAAATTCACATCGAGACAGGCACCAACCAAGTGGAGATACTGAGATCTCAACCCGATTCTCCCATTCCTTTATCGATTTCAACAAAAAAGTCACTCATTTATAATGCTCTGATATTATATAATATCTATATTATATTGGTATTCAAAGTGGACAATATACCAGCAATTCAAATGATCCATACCAATTCAAAACTTGTGGGATCCGATAATATAAATAAGATAATTTATATTGAAATCAATAATGAATTCTTACGATGAATAATCTATTTCAAATAAAAATGATCTTATTATCTTAATGCACCTATATACCTAAGAAGAATATTTATGTTGTATATTATATATTCTGTCCTTATATAGGTATATTCCATTGAATGTGAATGTGAATATTGAATCATTATATAAATATGAATTATTCCTTTTTTTATCGACTAGAGAACTGATAATATCGGAGAAGTCTATGGAAAAAGTTATCATCTGCGATTGGGATAAGAATTTCAATAAAAACGCATATCCAACCAATCATTTGACATCAGCTGTTGCTTGAAACACAAATTTTATATAACCGTTTATTCAAATAATCGATTTGAATCGGAAATGATTCGATTCAATTGCTCAATTGTTCAAATTACCTACCTCATTTTCTAGATCGTTATTTTTAGTATTTTTGAGATTGTTAATGTTACTGTTTATAATTTCACCTAATGCCTCAAGAATATATCATCTATGAATTGTGAAATCTAAATTCTACTGTGTTGTTTTTGATGTATAAGCGTGAGACAAATCCTTATTTTTTATAACCTATAGTTTCGCCTTACGATATGCTCTGTGGTTAACACATCCCTGTCATATGATTCTATTTCATCTCCAAGTAAGTTTCATTGTGCTGATACTTCACTTCTGAGGGTACACGAAACAATGCAACTAATGCCAAGAACTATACACGTTAATTAGTGGTATTACTTTACTACTGCTGACTCTAAGACAAATACTCTTCTTGAATCCCATTGTTCACCTGAATACTCACAAAAATTTACTTCATAATATTGAGCATACATACTTGACAAGACAAAATACTAAAACATTTTGTGAAAACTCCATTGCCTAGCAAAGAGAATTGGTCAAAGGTGTATCTAGGAACTTACTGAATAATGCTATAAAAACATTAATACTCACTATCAATGTATCAACTATAAGCGAATTCATTCTCTTTAGACAATCTTTCTTTCAATAAGTCATTAATAAATATATTATATTCATATAAATACTTATAATAGTATAATACTCATATCATTGGAAATGTTGATGTATTTCATATATACATATGCCAAAGTAACATTATTGATTTTATAATTTTTTTTTTCTGGAACTACTCTTCATTTATTCTTTATGAATCTTAATGCACGTGATAAGAATCATAATGAAGCAAAAGAAAATCTGAGTGATAGGTAATCCAAATTTATTATCGATGTTATGAAATATCGGGTGCTAGATTTACCCAACACAGCTTTGGAATTTGTGGGTTCCTCATTATTTGTTTATCTTTATTGAATATATTACAAAATTTCATTGTAAATCATACATGATAATAATCATTATTATTATTATATACCGAGAGTCAACCCAACCCAATATTTAGTGACTTAGGAATTGGAATGAGAAAGGTTTCTATCCGATTCCGAATTTCTATTCAAAACTCTGGATACGCACTCCTCAAGAATTGAGTAGGAATATTTTTAGCTTTTATATACAATCGTAATGAGATACGAATGTTTACCCATGACATAATACCGGGAGAATTCCCAGCCTAAATATGTAAAGCATTCAAATTTCCATAAAAAGTGAGCTCTCTTGAACAGCTCAACGGACATCTGCTCAAATCCTGAACAAGTTCAACTGAATGAGGAACAAAAACACGAAACACGAAAAGAGATAACTTGAAGTGTATATTCGGAGATTTGAAATGAATAGGACCGGGAATTTTAAACAGCGGAAAGTTTTATTCAAACTTTATTTGACTTTTATTGTAACTTGGCACGAGATTCCAGCTTCCATATTTTATGATACAATAGATTTTGCAATCTTTGTGGAATAAGGACATTAACTGGATATTTAATTCTTAAGTTTTCAATCTGGCTGAGACTCAGCTTGAGATGGAAGGATCGATAACAGCACTGGACTCATTCCAGTTGAGTAGGGAACTAGAAAAGGCAGATTTGCGTTCAAATTTCATCGAGATGGATTCATGAGTGAGATCAATTCGAATTGATTTATCATTTCTCAACGATAAAGAATTCAAAGAATACAAAATACTCAGAACGGTTGAGTAGACAAAGTAAAGATATAATTGTGATGATTTTTGTTTCGATAGGCATGCCGAGTGAATTAGAACTTGAGAAACAAAAGACTTAGTGCCGGTTGCATAAAAGTCCGTCAAACCTTCTGTTAACTTAACGTGGGATTAACTCTGCTAATGCGCGAGCTAAGGCATGCGTTGCCATGGTTATAAACAAATCAAATATTTAATCGGCAACCGGCAACCGGCCCTCAAGGTGGTATCATGCAAAATCAACTTGAACTAAAATGAATATAAGATTTATTTGAAATTTAAACTAAGAATATATGGTGTTCATGCAACATAACTGAGAAAATTAAGAAATTTAGTTATCTGTCAAAACTATCACTGCGTGTTTGTGGATGTGTTTGCCATAATTAAATGAAAATAGGAATTATAATAATCATATACTGATATAAACATTTTCAAAAAAACACATTCAAATAATAGAATGGCATAATTAATAAAAAGAAGACCTAAAACTTCAACCAGTTATCAGTTCTGTGGTTTGTCTGGCAAAATATTTGACACGAGGCATGCGTTAAATGAATCAATGGATGAAATTAATTCCTTAGTTGAATGTTGGCCATCTTTCTCAGTTTTAATCTTAGTTTCAATTGCTTAGTTTTTTTTGCATGAATGCCCCCATTGCCTAACATGATTTCAAATTATTGATTTTAATGAATGTGTGCTTGCATGAATCCACCTTGAGGGCCGGTCGCATGAAGATTTAACAGACCATCAAATATTTAATTTGTCTATAACCACAGCAACGAGTTAATCCCACGTTAGGTTAACAGAAGGCTTGACGGGCTTTTATGCAACCGGCACTTAGTGGAAACATCATATTGAATCCTTACCATGTATAAAAGTTCCAAAGTCTTTCGTGGATCCTTAGAGGTTGAAATTTGACAGGTTGGCCACTTGTAACTTGTAAATGGACTTTTCTTCGAATAGTTTACTATTGTATTCTTTCACAGTTGTACATCCACATGCAAAAAATGTAGACAACCATATGACCTTGTTACCATAAAAAATCATATTCTTATACTTCAAGCTCATCGAAAACATGTAATAATTTATACTTCTATCTTGCCTTACTCAAATATCTCGACGTTTCCCGAAATCAGACACACTATACCAAAATGTCTACTCTTCAATACACCCAAATGTGACTCAGAATAACTATTCATCTGCATATTCTCACCACACACAATTGCAATGGAACATTTCTGTAAAACCTGTGAGGTTTTCCCGTTTTCACATATGTATTTTACGATTCTCACACGTGTCATTGGGTCCCATCATTGCATAACAGTGGTTGTGTGGGACCGGTTGATTTTAAATCCTGTGAGACCAGGTGAATACAAATCTCCCACTCTCCTCTTTACTGTTTCTTTCCTGAAAATATATTCGGAATATTTTACATTAGGACGACGATAATCGCATATGAGTTGATTCACATTTAATGGAAGGTTGGATCAACATCGTTATCCTGCAACAAACTCAAAAGTCGTCGATTCTTGTTATGAAATCATCTCTAGAAGTTGAAGTTTTCCTTACGGACACAATAAAATCATCAATATGTATGTTGCGTACTCTTAGTATCTAGGCGATAAAGTTGATTTTTAAATCCCAGGATTTAAAAATGAGGTTCCTTATACTGAAG
Source organism: Chrysomela aeneicollis (assembly GCA_029955515.1). Classification (NCBI taxonomy): domain Eukaryota; kingdom Metazoa; phylum Arthropoda; class Insecta; order Coleoptera; family Chrysomelidae; genus Chrysomela; species Chrysomela aeneicollis. The sequence goes on along the minus strand of JARUHQ010000009.1, from coordinate 19,121,764 downwards.
AATTGTGATATGTGATGATCATCATTTCAGAAAGAACTAACCCATTGCATGAGAATAAACAACATCATATTCATTATGTACAACAAAGAACTGATACAATTGAAAAGTGTTTGAAAAGTTCTACACATAATATTCAATCCATTTCTTATATTGATATTGAAAATACACTTGAAAGTTGAATAAATCTGATTTCTCAACAGCTACAAATAATAAATATCTTGTTGTTTCTTCATATGGCCTCAATCTTTTTATTTTTTCTTGACTTTTTCTAAGGCCACCTTTTAGGTAACTGTATCCATTCAGTTGCTAAGTATAAAATGTTGAACTTCCACTCTAATGATATTTATCAATATAATGATATTTATTCTAAATACTCGAATCTTTTAGACCAGGAGAAATAGAGAATCTTCGCATTTTTGTCTTATTGCCCTTCCTGCCAGAAAGTTGGTAAAAGGTTAGATTTGCATAAGCCGCAATGGTGGTTATTTCACTTACATTTTATTAATTAGATATCAATTATTTTGGTTGCAGAAAAAATAGGATGTTCCATTAGGATCAAAAGTATCTCTGTTTGACTTGCAAATTTCGACTAGCGAACGCTAGTCCGTTTTGATCCTAATAAAACAAAGTACTTTTTGTATTTTAGCTATCGGACTAGGATATAATTCTTCATATTATCTTCATCATCATTTCGTGATTGTCCGAAAAGGGGCACTTCGATTTTTTGTTGAATATTTGGAGATCTGATCTGATCAAAAAAAAAATAGAGCATTGTGGAAAATTTAACTATCGATTGTGTTTCAGTATGGGCCTAATTCTAGTTTATAATTATTTATTATCCAAAAAGAATAATTTTAACAGATGTATTTCAGTTTTGAATTGGATTATCCACCATTAATAACATGACTATATTGAACTCAAATGAGAGACATGTACCTACAATATTCTTTATTTAATATAATTTTTTTTATTCATACGTCTTCCGTGTTACCGTATGCAAATGTTTATTGTAATGATTGCATACTATTTAACAAGTGAAATAAATATTATTATTATTACCTTCCTTTACTGCGTAACTGCATAATTATACAAACGCGGAAAAACAATTCCACAATTGAGTCATTTCTCAATTTACAGGATTCAATCCAGAAAAATAACAATGTGCGTAGTTCCGAAGTGATTTACTGTATTATTTGCTCTATTATTACAAATTTGTATAATCGATACTTGAATCCTCAACGAGCTTCGACACGGAAGAGTTGTCTTCACTGCAATCATAATTTCGACAATAATGTCAGTTTTTTCAGACATGACCAGTGTAATGAAGTGTTTTTCAGCGACCTTCATTACTACAGGTCGGATACATAAAACCCTCGGTATATTATTCGAATAATTAGTATTTTGCTAGGTTAACCTGTTGTAAAATATTATATCTGATATTTCGTTCCTGTTTTCGAGATTCTTATGTTTAAATTGTATAAAAGCATGGGCAATGATTCGATATATAATTTTCCAGAAAATCGGAGATATTGGTACATTCCTCATTATAAGTATTCATATATATCCTATTCAGAAGAAATGTTATTCCTGGTATTTTTTTTTATATTCTTTCCAACACTCTGCTACCTGTTTTTAACTGAGTGTATTTTGGTTCATTTCTTGCTCCGTTTTAGAGGTCAAACAATGACAAACAATGTCAAGCAAGGACAATCTGTACCGTTTTTATCCTGATTTTTTGGAAAACCGAAGAGGGCATTGAGTTAGTCAGTTGGAGAACGAGAGTCAGTTAGAACCTGGGTGCGTGAGAATCAAGTGATTGCCAAGACGTGAGCCGTGATTAAAAACTTTTGAAGCCGTGTTCGATTTTGTTTCCGGGTTTCCGATTAATTGTGTGCCGCAGAGTGTTGCCTGTAAAACACCCTGTATCGTGAGAGTGTTCCTGAAAATAAGGATTAGCTGAACCGGTGGTATATTTTGCTGCGTACCACCCGGAAACCCTGTAAGCCAGAATCGTGAGTTATATTGAAAGTATAAAAATTCCTGAGATTTTTCACTGTCGTATTTAAATTCAGTTCAGAAAATCCTGCCCGAGAATCACTATAACAACCCAGAAAATAATTTCATTGAACCAGAAACCAGAATTGCACTTAACCTGACACCCGTTTCAAATTGCATATCGCCTGAAATCTAATAAATTATTTTCCCGATTTGTCAAGACCCAGATCTCACGAACCGCCCTGTATAATAAAATCCGCGATAGAATCAAAGTAGAACGAACGATTTGTCATTGCCTTTGCTTCAGTGGTGGATTTCCTGTATTATCTGTGTTGTTTCTTTTTACTGTTTTAAGGCTGTTTGATATTATTTCATATTTTCCTGAAAATCTGACAAAGTGTGGAAAGTTGAAGTTTATGTAATAAATAATATAAAACCGACCCCGAATTTTTTATTGAGTGAATTTCTGATTTGATTTTGCCTGTAGATTATTATCTATTTAGTGAATTTCAATAAATCCTGTTGAAACCGAAACTTAGTTTAAAATAAAATAACATCAATTCTGTTTAACGTAGCTTGTATTCCAGTCTAGTCTAAGGAGGTGTAACTAAAGACTACATTTTCTTAGAAGTTTATTGTTATCCTGGTCTAACTAGCTGACCTCTGGTTTACACAAGGGGGTGCATTGTATGGATTTACTCTGCGTCCCTTCTTCACTGTAGCTACCCTAGGGCCTTCCAAAGAACTCCTAGTTCTGGAAGAAAGTGGAGCATACCACTTCAAAAAAAAACTGGCGCTCGAGGCAACCGCTCTAACGTAAATAGAGAACTAAGCCCTGAGGCCCTTTGTAGGGCTCTTTCCCGAAAAAAGAGCCTTACAAATTGGCGCCCGAGCAGGGACCTGAGTTAGGAAAACCTGAAAGAAATCCCGAGGAAAACCTGTGAAAAACCGAGTTTGAAATACTGTAGTCAGACCTGTTTTACGAATTTCCTGATAATTCTCTAGTTTATTCCTGAAAATAAGATCAATCATATTCTTTTCACTACTAGGTAAAATCAAATCACTTCTGAAATAAATTTTACTATTGCTTTCCACCGAGCTTTCCACATTCACCGACCTTCAGAGTCCACCAAAGTAAAAAGGCGACTTTTAATCAGAATCTGAATATACAACCTGAATATAACATTACTGTCTAGTAATCACTTCTTCTACAGTTGGAGTCTAATTTTCCGAATTTCCCTGAAATTTTTATTGCCTGGAAAATCTGAATTAAAAAAGCCTTATTGAAAACCTGAGTTGAGAAAATTTTTGTAATAATATCTTGGACTTAGAAACATCGCAGATAGAAATCTTGATAGTGATAAGTTGACTGTGAATTTCCTGATTTTTCCAAATACTTAATATACCGGAAAAAAAATTGTTTTCTTGAATACCTGGATACAATTAATAAACCTGATAAATACCAGAACATCAAATACCTACTGCAGTTCAATAACCTGACGATTGAATTTGTGAAACTTGTTTTTTTTGATAATTTCCACTGAAGTTTGAATACTGGAGTGAGTTTTTCTTATCAGTTGAGAATACCTGACTTTCAAGGATTCCTGCTACTTATAAGTACCTGGTTATTATAAAGACTCACCTAGATTTTGGGAAAATCTGATTGCACCTGTTTCTTAATAACAATCATTCAACTTCATAAATTTTTAATTCATTTTTCATTTTTTTTAATTCACAGAAATCACTTTACATTCAGAGAAAATTTTGCACACTGAAAACAATTGACAATCGAATCACTCTCCTGTTAACTTCACTGTTAAATCAATTTCCAGTCCATTTCCAGTTTCATTTTGCCTGTTTTTACTCAGTTGCCGGATTGTGAGCCTGATTATTTGAATTGCTTGTTGAATTTCCTGACAATTTTCTTTTTCATTCTTGCTATCCTGCTACAAGTTGAAATCCTGTCCTGAGCAGTTACAATACAGTGACTACTGTATTGTCCAGCGATCTTCGTCCTGAATAGATAGGGTGCTGAAAGTGAGGCTGATTAATAAAATTTGAGGTCTAGTGTTTTATTTCACCTGAAAATTCCATTTTTGATTTATTGTATAAACCTGCATATTAACTACCAGTTGATCAGTTATTCCGAGTTTCTCCCCCTGAAACCAGACAGGTCCTGAAAGCGAGATTGCACAATAAAGGTGTTGAGATCTGATAATTAGATTTTACCTGGATATACAATCATGGCACAAGAAACTACCAACACAACTGTACCTCCTGGATTTTCTGGAATACAACCCGGAGTGCCTCATAGTCATAATCCTGATCCTGATGTTAATATTCCACATGTCAACATCACAGCTGATAGGCACAGAATCCCGCAGTGGCCACCGTCGCCAGTCCCCGTACCGATTTCATTGCCTGAGTTGAAGCCGTACCGCTGGAATCTTCACTTTGACGGAACCTCGGATCCAGTGGCGTTCCTGGAACGACTCGAGGAGATTGGAGATGCCGAAAAAGCTCTACCGGAACAATTGTTGGATGTTTTACCGGCATTATTACAAGGACGTGCACTCTTGTGGTACCGATGCAATAAAGTATACTGGAATTCTTGGTCATCGTTCAAAACAATATTTCAGAAAGCTTATTTTCCTGTTAGATACCAGGAGAGTTTGGAACTGGAAATAAGCCAAAGGCTTCAGAGGGACAGTGAGCCTGCCATAGATTATGTGGTGGACTTGCAAACCCTCATCAGGCGTCATGGGAATATTGAGCCTGCCCAGGAATTGAAGTGGATATACCGAAACCTCCTTCCGGATTACCGACAGTATATAAGAACGACCGACTTCCAAGATGTACCGTCCCTGATTTCGTCAATCTTGGAATTCCAGCAGTTACGTAACGAGATCCACCGTATGTACTACCGGAACTCGAAACCTGCTCCTTCGTTATGGACATTGTACTCCGATCCACCACCAGTCGCTCAACCGCCTCCAGTTGATCAACCCCTGACCAGGTCACCCTCACAAACAATCCCGCCACCAGCCCCTGTTATTCCGGCTCCAAAACCTTCAGGACAACCGGTATACACCCGAGAAAATGTCTGCTGGAAATGTGGACAGACTGGACATAGACGAGCAAGTTGTCGTAATGCCTTTCGACTTTTCTGCTCACGATGTGGACGTAGTGGGGTTATGTCCAAAGATTGTGCTTGTGGCATACCAGAAAACTCACCAGGAGCCCGTCTTAAACCCCAACATGTTCCAGAAGATCACCAGACAAGCCGACCTGACGATAACCAAAGACAAAGACAAAGACAAAGAAATTTATTAGTACTTCCAACTGGAGCCATCTTACGATGGATGTACACGTCACAAAGTAGCAATACAATATAAATCACAAGATAATAAAATATATAAATAACTTCGATAAAAGGATGTAAATACAATTCTGCAACTCATAAAACATTGAAAAATTCACATAATATCCTTCACTTTGCGATTACACAATTATGTTGTCAGAGATAAATTCTTCAACGGAGTAATAGCAATTTTCTACCAATATTTTTTTTACTGTTATTTTGAATTGTCTAGGTCTCATATTCCGTACATTTTCTGGTAGTTTGTTAAAGATTTTGATGCCTGCAAATCTAGGAGATTTTTCGTACAAACTCAGGTTGTGTTTTAGTACTGACAAGGAGTCAGCGTTTCTAGTTGGGTATTTATGATGATCTGAATTTTTCATGAATTCACTTATATTACTTTTAACGTAGATCAAGGTTTTGTATATATAAATACATGGCAAAGTTAATAATTTGTTCTGTGAAAATATAGGTTTACAGCTGTCTCTGTAATTTATACCAAATATCAGCCTCATCACTCGTTTCTGTTGAATAAATATTTTCCTGGAGTACACCGAGTCGCCCCAAAGAACAACATTATAAGTGAGGTGAGAGTATATCAGTGAGTAGTACACATCTAGAAGGATGCTTCTCTCAAGTGTTTTTTTCAGTTGTAAGATTGCATAGTAAGCTGAATTTATTTTTTTTGATACATGTTCAATATGGTTTTCCCAAGAAAGATAATGATCTAAGTGAACTCCCAAGAATTTTGTATGAGCTTTGTGTTCTATATCATCTATATAGATGGTCGGACTGTTTTGCCTACATTTAAAGTTCATGTAAATACTCTACCACCGACCGTTCATACCTGTTATTATTGGAGATACGCAATTTTCTGCATTGATCGATACTGGAGCTACAAAGTCGTTTGCCAGTACCAAAGTAGCCGATTGTTGCAAACGACAGAAATCACGAGAATACCTGAATACCGCAGCTCAGTCCCACCAAGCCGATGGTTCGCTCATCAGGGTAACCGGAATTATTAAACCCTGTATGACGATCGGTACCGAGTATTTCAGCAGTGAATTGCTGATTATTCCCAGTTTAATGGCCGATATTGTGTTGGGCATGGATATCCTTCGCACACAGGGTTTCAGCATAGATTTGCGAACAGCCACTGTGTATAGGAATCAGAAGAACGTCTCCGTTCTTGGTTCCCCTAGAAAGACATATATATTCCCAGAGCCAGCAGCATATATCCAAGCCACCACGGAGAATCCAGAACGGCAAGGAACCGGAAAAATACCAGGTGGGAGATATACCCGGAAAATGGAAAATAAACCTGAAAGGCCGACAGTAGAGAACCGAAAGTCTCCAGAAAAACGAGATCCAGAAATAACTGACCAGGTCAAGGACTCCACGCCGAGTCGAAATACTACCCGTTTGACAACGACTCCGGACCGTGAAGCTGCTGAAAGTTCCGCGACACCCCCACCGCCGAGAAGCCAGTACCAAGGTGCCTTTGACCAGAAGCCCCGAAGGACATCCAGTGTCGTGTACCTGCCGGTGACGCGACATTTGTGCTGGAGATGTGGTCAACCCGGCCACCACCGATCCCAGTGCCAAGCCCGGAGCCGGATTTTCTGTTCCAGGTGTGGTCTCGTAGGGATGAAGTCGTGTGACTGTTCCTGCCCTCCCAGCCGACCTACGCTACAAGGACACCCGGTATTGGTATCCGAACGACCGCAGCCAGTTCGCCGACGACTCTCCAACGACCAGAACAATCAACGGAGCCGGCCCTGCACCGTCACCGTAGCCGCCCAGGTCCACGCCGTGCGAGGTGTGCCCGTAGGAACGGGTGTGCACATGCGGAAAACCCAGGACCGGCTTTCGCCGATAACACCAGTATAGTTGATAACCCAGAATATTTATTTTGTTTCACTGATTTTCACTTTTTGAATATGTACATATTGTGTTGAATATTTTTTTTTGGTCATTGTTATTACCAGGGTTTTTAGTAGAAAAATTACAGCTGAAGCAATAATTTTTTTTGCAAGTAGGAGGGGTGTGTAATGAAGTGTTTTTCAGCGACCTTCATTACTACAGGTCGGATACATAAAACCCTCGGTATATTATTCGAATAATTAGTATTTTGCTAGGTTAACCTGTTGTAAAATATTATATCTGATATTTCGTTCCTGTTTTCGAGAATCTTATGTTTAAATTGTATAAAAGCATGGGCAATGATTCGATATATAATTTTCCAGAAAATCGGAGATATTGGTACATTCCTCATTATAAGTATTCATATATATCCTATTCAGAAGAAATGTTATTCCTGGTATTTTTTTTTATATTCTTTCCAACACTCTGCTACCTGTTTTTAACTGAGTGTATTTTGGTTCATTTCTTGCTCCGTTTTAGAGGTCAAACAATGACAAACAATGTCAAGCAAGGACAATCTGTACCGTTTTTATCCTGATTTTTTGGAAAACCGAAGAGGGCATTGAGTTAGTCAGTTGGAGAACGAGAGTCAGTTAGAACCTGGGTGCGTGAGAATCAAGTGATTGCCAAGACGTGAGCCGTGATTAAAAACTTTTGAAGCCGTGTTCGATTTTGTTTCCGGGTTTCCGATTAATTGTGTGCCGCAGAGTGTTGCCTGTAAAACACCCTGTATCGTGAGAGTGTTCCTGAAAATAAGGATTAGCTGAACCGGTGGTATATTTTGCTGCGTACCACCCGGAAACCCTGTAAGCCAGAATCGTGAGTTATATTGAAAGTATAAAAATTCCTGAGATTTTTCACTGTCGTATTTAAATTCAGTTCAGAAAATCCTGCCCGAGAATCACTATAACAACCCAGAAAATAATTTCATTGAACCAGAAACCAGAATTGCACTTAACCTGACACCCGTTTCAAATTGCATATCGCCTGAAATCTAATAAATTATTTTCCCGATTTGTCAAGACCCAGATCTCACGAACCGCCCTGTATAATAAAATCCGCGATAGAATCAAAGTAGAACGAACGATTTGTCATTGCCTTTGCTTCAGTGGTGGATTTCCTGTATTATCTGTGTTGTTTCTTTTTACTGTTTTAAGGCTGTTTGATATTATTTCATATTTTCCTGAAAATCTGACAAAGTGTGGAAAGTTGAAGTTTATGTAATAAATAATATAAAACCGACCCCGAATTTTTTATTGAGTGAATTTCTGATTTGATTTTGCCTGTAGATTATTATCTATTTAGTGAATTTCAATAAATCCTGTTGAAACCGAAACTTAGTTTAAAATAAAATAACATCAATTCTGTTTAACGTAGCTTGTATTCCAGTCTAGTCTAAGGAGGTGTAACTAAAGACTACATTTTCTTAGAAGTTTATTGTTATCCTGGTCTAACTAGCTGACCTCTGGTTTACACAAGGGGGTGCATTGTATGGATTTACTCTGCGTCCCTTCTTCACTGTAGCTACCCTAGGGCCTTCCAAAGAACTCCTAGTTCTGGAAGAAAGTGGAGCATACCACTTCAAAAAAAAACTGGCGCTCGAGGCAACCGCTCTAACGTAAATAGAGAACTAAGCCCTGAGGCCCTTTGTAGGGCTCTTTCCCGAAAAAAGAGCCTTACACCAGATGTCTTACAGGAACTATATTCACATCGTAATAGCTTCCAATTTTCTGGATAACGTATTTTCAGTACTGTTATGATATCTAGAGTTTATGTACATCCAACACATCCATATTATAACGATCAAAATATCTACTATATTTAGATATTCGGGTCAGACGATATCGTTATTGTAGAAAATTCCATTCGTATCGAATTTCTATAACAATTTGCCGCATAATGAAAGCATACTTCAACATAGGTACCGAATTTATTTCGGTTTCCAGTGAGACTGAACTCAAATGAAATCAAGGCAGAGTAAGATATGACACAGTTTTTTCATTCATTAGCTCAGCCGAGCTATCAGCCACTTCCAAGTTCTGTGACTTGGGAAATTTGTTTCTGGAGTGTTATTTCTTTCTTCTGCCGCATGGTGTCGCCAATTCCAACTATCTCTTGGAACGCGGCTCCGTGCGATCAAATAGACGCGACGAAGATGCATTGGGACAGGCAACGTCACGAGTGGAGATCTCTGTAGGTTGTTATGCGTGCCCGATGTGAATTTGTCACGTCTTAGGAAGGAAGAAACATTTTGCGATCTGCATTCACAGTGTGAATCGTTGCATGGACTACGAGCAAATGTAAATCATTGTTATGCGTAGTATTTGCCAGGAAAGTAGTTATTTTCTGCTCTTATTCTACTAGACATTCAATTTCAAACTATGCTTGATATATTGATTGGATAGACTATTTTCTCTTTTACATTTTTTTGTCAAATTCATGGCTTTCATAACACAGTCGGTTCTCAAATAGTGGAATTATTGCCAAACACTATTCAGATAAAAATGATACTTTATCACCCTCCTATTTATGGAAGTGCGCATGAAATTAAAACAATGTGATTCATGAAAATTATTCGTTCCGAAATCAATAGAGAGGTGAATATGTGTACCGATTGTGCTTCAGTGCTGTTTGAATCTGGCTCGATACACTTTCCGACATATGCATTGAAACTGAAGGAAAAAAATCATACCTACATTCCTCATTTGGAGAAATCGAAGAATAATTATTAAGGAGGCTTACCGTATACGGTCGAGTATTATTCATAGCACGTCAGTAATTCACAGGCAATTGAAACTACCACAAACTCAGAGGTTTATTGTGAGGTCCCGTACGCATAGCCTTTTGTTTCCTTTGTTCAGTTTCAGCGAATTCATTTTCATTGAATCCCAGGAAGGGACAAAATGCTGAATGCGGTCTTTATTCATTGCTCGGCATAGTCCAGTTTGGGTTCTATTGAGACCAAGGGGTTTAGTGTCAACTCACGTTAGTCGTGAAAAAAAATATAAGACAAGTAGAGGGATGAAATGTTCCACTGGATTAGATGATGTCCTACCTAATATGAACATCAGGGAAATATTTTTTGAATCAAGTTGTAAAATTATGAAATGCTAATTTATTTTTTTGTAGTAAGTGAAAGGAGCATGAATATTTGATTTGAACATTTATTGTGACTCTAGGCAATTTGAATGATGATGATTTAATGGTACACACCATTCTGATAGGTCTTGAAACCGACTGGTACCTAATGGAATACCTCCAATAGTTATTGATAACTGTTTGTCAGTTCTTTGCAGGTTGTCCATCATTGCATACTGGAAGACAGCCAGAGATCAATCAATTCATGAAAATACAAAATTTACCATTCCTGGTAACTACAGAATTTTATGGAGAAAGCAATCAACATCTGGAAAGATCTAGAATAATTATTGTGAACGACTGGGCAATAAGGCTTTCATCACCACAGATCAACAGAGATTTTTTTTGCCTATGTAATTCAGAAATGATATACTGGGCACATCTGGCTGTAGCATTGGATATATTATCTAAGGCATTTGAGTAAGTTTATCAAGAGGGCCTTGGTTAGCCGTTGAAACAGTGTCATTTACTGTGAAGCTTCCTTTGAATAGAGGATTTTGATTATGAAACATATAACGATTATGACAACTCTTTCGTGTATCTGGTACATATTACAAATCACATCAATCTCCATTGACCGCATCCGATTCGATATGAGAAGATAATCCTTCCTCCAGATAATTCTTTCTATACGAGATTCCCTTGTTCACTATGGAATTCTTTTTGGGAACTCATAATTCGATATCACAACTTCGAGGAATCCAGAACGAAGCATGGGTGTAGAATAGAAAGTAGAAGAGTGGAAAAATGACTCAACTTTCGATGATGTTGATAGGAGTCCAGCCAATTCTGCATAATTTTGCCTATTAGAGTAAGCAGGTTTTGTAGCCTGGATGTCATATTGAAGTCTGTAATCATAGCTTTGACCCAAGGTAGATATACAGTGTCACACATAAAGTTCGCGACATATTGAAGATTTTTTTATTAATGGATATTAAAAAAAATTTACTTCGCAGTTAGTTTGTGCTTGGAAAATGAGTAAAATACAGCAGCTTTTCTTTTTTCATGTGCTACCTGTCAAATTTGACATTGTTTTCGAAAATCCTCAAAAAATCAGTATTTTTTTGAATCTTGAAAAAAGTTGGTCAGTTTCCAATTTTATACACTTATTTCAAATTTGGACTCTCTACTGTCACTTCGACTTTTTCCATTTTTTTTTTAATTTTTCGAATCTTTCGCTCTATTGATTCGAACGAAACATGATTCAAATTTCATAATTTTGATGAATATGAGACTTCAATATTATATCTTTCTCAGGAAATACCCACATTGGCCTGTTACCAGAAAATAAAAAAATGCATCTCCAGAAACTCGTCTTTGTTGTTGCAAAGTTCATCTAGTTTTTTCATTTCAATGTTAAACTGATGTGTATTTTCAATGTATGGACGTTAATATGTCAGTAATCGAAAAAACGAATATCTCTTCATTCTTATTACACTAGTATTTCATTTTTTGATAGTTTTTTATCCACAGTTTGATTATTTTTCCATATGTCGCGAAGTTTATGTGTGACACTGTAGATATGGTGCAACGAGTCACATTAAAAGGCACTAGAAATATTTGTAGACTTCTGCCTACTTGATTTTGTTGAAGTTCAATCATAGTTTCAAACACTACGACTTCATATGGATGGCGTCATTTTGATTTTGTGTGATTTGTTCAATCAATATCATGATTGAATAATCGAACAATATTTATATTTTAAGTCAAAACCACAATTATGAATGATCTGTCACTATCACTTGAACACGAAACCATAGAATACGGATAATAGAGAACTGAATTATCGATATTGATAGTCGTTTCACCATATATATATCCACCTTTCTTTGACCATTGTCTGCAGTGTTTGCTCTGATAGTTCAGTGATGATTTCAGGATATCTTCTGGCATATCGTTGACAGGTAAGTTGAGATATTACCAGATACTATACCAAGTGGTCCACAAAATAGGATCCTCTTAAAAAAACTATTTATACAAGTTGAAAGTCCATTTCTGGGTTGACATTTGATGAGTTGGATTAGTAATCTATCATTGCTTGACCTTAGAACTGTCTCAGCATTTTTTTCATTCAAACATTGCTTCAAGAGGTTCATAGCCTGGTTCGTCTTCAGGCCAACCGGTATAGTATACCGGGGATCGTTTGTTATGTTTGTACTATCTATTAGACAGGCATGAGCTTCAAGTTGGCTGTTATAGCTACGAGCATTTTGGTTCTTTCTGTAGGAAAAAGATGGAAAACATTCCCAATACTTTCACTCAATTTTTGGTTACGGCGATCCTTTTCTATTTCCCCTATGGCTACGTCCATGGATCGAGCATCCCTCCCAATATCGAGTTACTCCCAGTAGAAGTCGTTGCAAAGGGAAGTTCTCATCGGCCATCTCAGGTGTTAACGAGGAGGGTTCGTTCCCTCATTGAATGCCTACGTCAGGTATTTCTGCTTGCAAACGCGGTCACGTTTACTGTGCTGACTGCCGTGTGATGTACCTGTCGATAGTGGGTTGTACTATTTTCTTTTCCTCTTAATTGGAGGATCCTGCGTAACGATGAGGATATCAAGCAAAAAGTTCCGCAATAGTATATTACACAACAAGTGTGGAAAGTGACATATTTCAAACGAGTAGTCGTTTAGCACGAGCCGCGTAGCGGTGAGTGCGGAAACGTAACGAGTGAAGGAAATGCACTTTCCAACGAGTTTTGTACACTATTTTTCCTACGACTCCGAAAATTTTCATTTCGCGGGACTCGTGGGAAGTCTTGTCAAAAATGTAACTTGAGCGGTCTCTATTTTCAGGTGGTTTTGATTCAATATCAAGTACTGTTTATTTCCATATTCAAGATGATATTTGAATATTTCTCCGACAATTCTCCATTATGTGAGTCACTGATTGATTGAGTTAGTTTAGTTTGGACAAATTTTATTGATATTGACACCAGCGTACATAAACAACCTTGACACCATACGCCTGCTAGCGCCAGTAATCACGCAACCAGGAATACAGAACCATAGAAGTACGTAGTGCGCAAGCGCGTCCTTGACTCCTTGCGAACAAAACATCTGCGATACCAAAGAATCTTCTCTTTGGTGATACTGTGATATCAAACTGATGCAAGCACCAAGCCACGCATAAAAACTGTACCGTACTCTCTTGAATGATCTCACCCGCTGATGTCATCAACATCGAAATAGTTCCAGCAAAGAGTATAGGTTCCAGTTTTAAAGTGAATTCAGAGGTTCTGTATCAGACACATTGAAATTAATAGATAAAGAATCCTCGGTATAATTCGAAACGACACAGAAATTTAAATAAACAACATGAATTTGATTTGAGAACGCTTATATTAAACAGTGAGTACCTTCACAATATACCTAATTATTTCTATCAATTCAGGCGACCGTTGTGATATTTTTCATATCAACACTTGTGCTTTTTTTCCATAGATCTTACTGCTTACGCTAGATCCGGTATCCAGGTTATTTGTTTTGTAGGTCCGGGAGGGTTCGAAAGTACTAAGCCATTGATTGGTCGTTTTCAAATTTTGACGACCCGCGTTAGTTTGACACAAATTTAAAATTCCGACAAATGTCAAGTATTGTAATCTTCAGCGAATTCCAGTGTCGATCGGGTCTGATTCACATAGTTTTGAGTGTTTTTATGTGAACAATTAGATTGCAATGCCGAAATCCTGTATGATTTGCAGTAACAAATTTGTAAAGGGTTCTGCCAGATCTTTTCATAGGTATGAACTTATATCATAGTATTTGTATTCCATAAACCATAGGCGTACTGTTGGGTAGGACAGGACGTAAGAATAGAAACTAAAATAAATTATGAATACTTTATATTCGATAGATTTTAATTACTTATTTGGATATCCAGAATCTTTGTCCAGACCCTTCGGCAATCTTAAGTTCTTCTTGAATGAATTATTGCCATTTCTGTCAATTTGTTCACCGATTGCATGATGATACAGCCGTATATACATAATAGGTATGTGATATAAATGATTTCATTTTATAGGTTTCCCAAAAATATCGATATTGGTGCAATGTTTTGGGTATTACCGGAAATATACCTTTCTATGGAGTTTTGTGCTCTGATGATCATTTTTCTCCAGAAAGTATCAGAATTTCACCAGCTGGCAAGAAATCATGCACTAGTGGAACTTTACCAATTTTATTGATGTTTCAGTATTGCAGCCTAAGAATATTGAGAGGTAATAACTTTTCTTCAATTCTTTCACAAGTAACACATATTTGATAATATACTTTTTCTTTTTGTTGAGGATATCAACCATTGAGTCATTGGTTACTTGACAAGGAGAACTACGTGGAGAATATGCCATTGGAATATGGATTTGGAAAGCAAATCAAGAGATAGGTACATTTGAAGATAAATTATATTCGCTATAGTGATTCATTGGGGGGTTATCGAATCTACTCCACCGGCCGCCATCTTACTCCAAATGATTCTCCTGATCATCATCAACCTTAACAGCTTTAGAAACTGAGAGGGAATACCGAAAGCTATTTACAGGGTATATATGGAAGTATTTCTGTGTGTTATTATACTTATTTTATTCTATTTCATTCTCTGATTGAGAATAAAAACATCTACTCTGAAAATCCAGTTCATCACATCAAGAGGAAAAAATACATAGATGTATATTAGAATATCAGAATGATATTACCAGAATTGATGTAAATGAATTGTTTTATAATAATCAGATATGCCTAATAATAATAAACAATGTTCATCAGCAAGGTTTTCATTATTTAATCACTTCAATCTGTACAAAGTACAATTCGATATCTACCTACCACTATTTACCTACTGTTCATTTTTTTTGTAACCAATGGAGTCAAATCATTCAATAGAAAATGAAGAATTGAATATGTTTTGTACCCTTCAAAATATCTCAACTGTACGCTACTGTATCATAGTACTTTCTTGCCCTTCACCCCCTCTCATCAATACCCCTCTGATACCAAACAAATACTACATGATGCCGGATCTAGCGTAAGCAGAAAGATCTATATTTTTTTCATTCAAATAAACAATACCATGGTGACATGAGCTACTTTCCAAATAACAAAACAGTGTGATTATTGACGTTTTCATATGTGGTCGTAGGAAAAAAGATTGATCCACCATACGGTTTCAAATGTTAGTTGCGAGCTGTGTTCTTCAATATCGGTCCGATTCTCCAAAAAGCACAGTGGATGAATTAGTGAAATTGTCACAAATAACTTTTTCAACCACCCTAGATATTCTAATATCAATATTTAGTATACCTCAAATACTGTAGCACATTGACATTGTCAACCAAATATGTTAATAAAAATTATTATTATTAGAATTATTATCAACGTGACTGATTTTCTAAATTTAAAAAAATGTGGAAAAACTCTCTTCTGCATGCTTTTTTATGATTTGCAGTTTTTCTGTCACTTCAACGTCAATATAACTTCATTTCATGGATTGTACCCAGGAATAAAATAGTAGCTCAATTGTAATTGCAAAAGTGAGTAATATTAGCACACACAAAAGATCTATGTTACACAGATTAGTTTTTGGTCTCTTGTGTCCGGGACGGCGAAGTTTTTTGTAGATAATAATTGCTACAGTAATAAGTATTCAATTTTTGTTTGTGAAAAATAACTGAGTAGGTAGGTAAAAATATCCTGTAATGCATATTATTACAAAGGATTGCGCATCTTCTAGTAGAACATAAGAACCTCTAACACCAATATAATGTGGAAAATCCTTTTAAATTTTTAGGTCACCAATAATGTTGAATGGATTTGTAGAATCTCCATCATTGAATTCTATCTGTTTCTTGAGAGGAAGTATTTTCATTATTACTCTTTCAGCAGAATTATTTCTTCAACTTCAAATCCTAATAGGATATAAAGAATTTCCTGCAATGATTGCCATTTTGAGTGAATCACCGTCATGATCAATTACTTTTCCATTTTCACCAGTAAAATCAGATCGATGAATTAGTCACTTCATCAGTGGTGAACCAACGAAAAGTTATTTCTTTTCCATTTTGACCTAGAGAATTGAATAATCATAAAGTAATTCACTGACTTTCCTATTCGTCATCCAAATGACAGTTGTTCAGATAACCACTTCCTTAGAGAATCAGACCGATTGAATATGTAATAAGTTCTGTAATAGTATCTCATGAATACTCATTATAATTTCATATATACGTTTTATGAAATTTAAATTATAATATGACTCGATAAAGATCTTGGAGTGAAATAAATATACTAACCTAATTGAACTCACTAAATGGCTTTGAATTTAGTTTCGAAAAAATAGATAGATATAAGTCTGGCAACAGCGCTAGTGAAATCGTCACACCATGGCTTGTTGATAACTTTACTGACTCTGTAGCCTGTTGGTTGAGTATATCCCTTGTTCTGGAGGAAGAATTAATCGAGGTATTTATATTTTTCATCCTTATAAGCTATATCTTCAGTAAAACCTCGTCTGTCAAATAACATCCTGTGAGACGAGGTAAAGGCGTTCGAATCCGACGGGAGCGATATAGAAAGCCAGAAACTCTTTAGAACCCGAATACGAGTTTTTCTGTTAATCTGGGCATTACCTCGGGTCAGTCTGATGTGCTACGTTTCTGGCCGAAACCGGGTTGGTAATCTTAATTTCGTTCAACGAGTGAGAAGCTGCTTGAAATCCTCGAGTTTTTCTTCAATTTAGAGAAGGCGTTGGCTATCCGCAGAAGGACTAGCAAATCGTCCGTTTATTATCAGTATTGATTTTCCAATTTTCATCAAAAATCAAACCTATGCTTACACAATCAATCAACTGTCAATGTTGGCATTGAATTTTCAAATTGTATCATTTTCGCGTTTATTCTGTTTGAAAGAAATATTTCCAGGAAGAATTGGTGCACTTTTTGCATAGTTAGGAGATGCTCTTCTTGGCATTCGAATTAACGACAAAGTTTCTATAGAAAAGAGGAAAGAGAAACATACATATAATGTTAACCATCCATGAGAAAAAAAACCACACCAGAAATAATAAATTTGCACATTTGTGAATTAAGGAGGATCATTGATGGTGACAGAAATTAACAGAACCTCTAGGGTATAAGAGTCACTGATATAGATAATGAAATAGTGCAATAAGGTTAGCACCAAAAGATCACTGGATACACTTCCCTGCACTTATTTATTGAATACGAGGTATTTGAAACTAATTCTCGCTTAAGATGCTCCAACCAATAATAAATCAGACGGTGAAGGAATGTTTCTTCATCGAAATGCTATAGGTGACAGTTCTACATGTATCATAAGATTCAGCAAAAGGTCGCAGTCTGATCTCCACCACCCGAAAGATCTAGTACACAGTTGGCTTCGATGGCTGAATCAGCTAGTGCCAAAGTATATGATCAAAAGTGGAACCGTTATTACTCCTTGAGGAATTTTGCCATAGTATTTCAGACAGAAGTTTTCGTCATACGCGCTTGTGTTAGAGAAAATATGCTGTGATGGTCAGCAGAATGCATTAATGATCTGTGAAGGCCATCTAATAGGGTGAAACTACTGGATAGGGCCGACTATCTGGCCAGATAAGATGCGAGTATAACTCAGCCATCACCAGAACCAATCTCAAGAGTTTCTCAACCATGAAATAAATTCTGGAATTAAAGTCCAGGTAGCATGGGAAGAAGCACCTGTGAAACAGTCAAAGGCCACACTAGTGAAGGGACCAAAATTCTGCTCAACATTATGGGTATCACTGATGATACTGAATGCAGGTGGTGCTTGGAAGAGTGTGAGAAGGTCAGGTCTTCATTCTCTTCATTAAAATCTTCTCCTCCAGCGTCCCAAAATATATCTGCGCTGATTGCACAGGCGTCTCCAGGAAGCATTCATGTGCAGATAACATAACACGGCCTTTTTATAACAGTTGATTCAACAACGTTAGATTTATTCAGTGTCTATAACGCCTGCAGAAATGAGTCCTTTGTTGAAATCTTAGACCATACACTAGATAGACGCGGTATGTACCTTATGCAATGTTTGGTAAAGGTAGGGGGCGCTGACTATGGCCGCTGACTGGCATTTTCGGGGAGGTGAGACGATCGTTGAACCGACAGTCCAGGGACGTGCTTTTTTTAGGGATTCAAAATATGAAAATATTGATGAATTCTCAAGCATATTTTCGGTTTGGTTTTCAATTCCCGCAAAAGCTGAGTGAAAATTCCAACAAATGTTAAACAAACATCATGAAAAAGTTGATTTGAATATAAAGCTCATTTTTTTTCATTTTACAAATAGTGTATTTGCTGTTGAATTCTATAAATAATATATTTCGCCTGATGAGCTAATGCTGATTCGAATGTTTCCAGAATCCATCAGAATATAATAAATAATATACAAGCACATCATTAGTTTGCAAGATGAGAGAAGAATTCGAATAATACACATTTAATACAATAAAATATATTTATACATACAATATACATATCGATGAATCTGTGAATTGAACAAATTGAATTAATATGTGTAGTAAAAGCTGAAAATTCCCAAACTTTGATTATTATCTCTAAGATAGAAGAACCTTTTGTATGCAGTTTTGAACTTTTCAGGCAAATTTCTGTTTGGCCTTCTCAGCCCAGCTATAGCTTCTTTTATTTGATTGACCAACCTTTTGGAAACCTGAAAATGTCAAAGAGTTTTTCTAGGACTTTGCATGATCATCAGATGTAATGAATGGCAAAACTATAGGGTGAAGGTTTCCTGATGAACAAAAATGGTGTTCATATTTTCCAAGTGCAAGCTTCAACATTTTCTGTGGATATACTTAAGTTAACCTGAAGAAACTATTTTCTGTCACTATTAGAAAAGCTTTCTCAACAAATATCTGCAGTAGGGCAGTGATCATATCATAAAATTCTGTATGTTTTTCCAATGTTTCTATCCTGAAACTACTCGACACAACTGCATCCATATTTATATGTTATTTGGAAACCTAAAAAACGTTTCAGAAGTTAAAGTTTGGTGAATATTATATTCGAAAAATATTCCCATTCAAAATGTTTTCAATATGGATCATTCCTACAGCTACTTTGCATCTACGCCTATGGAATACTTACAAATGAAATCATTCCGTCGACGTTTTGTTATCTTTGTTAACACAAATTCCACAATATTTTGCCATAGTCCTTTCCTCTTGAATACACTCAAGAATTAATCATTTCCAACACAAATAACATTGAAAAATAAACAAAAACACGAGAAATTCTCCACATATACAAAATGTAAACAAATGCCTCCATACGTCAACAACGTCAATGTCAGAATCGGCCAATAGGAAAACTCGTACCATGTCAAATATTGTTTCCCCCATCAGTTACAAAACAAATCGCCCTCGATACCGAGTCTATCTATGGTCTAAGGTTGAAATCTCTCCTTTCCAGACTGTACGACGAACTCGCAACTCTAAACACTCCAAGTGCGTTCTGAACAGCCAGAGGTTAACCGATATCCAGGACGGTCCCCAATTAAAACCTTCCGATTCTATGCGGACAGCTGTAAATCATGACGGTAGGGGGCAGCACAGTATCGTGTTGCGGCAGTGTTAACGTGACGAGAGCTTGTATTTTCCGAACTCGATATGGGGGATTGTGTGTGAAAGGGCAGATAAAAGGGCGAGAAGAAGGTTGTTTGGGAGATGAAAAAAGGTTGCGGGCATGTGTTTCGGGTTGAACTATCGTTTGTTTTAACGTGCGCAAAGTGCGGTCAGTCAGGATCTTTCAATCAAGTTATCGAAGGTAGTTTCGTTTCGGTATACAATCCTACATCAGATTGACACTTTTTATATAACAGAATCATTGGAAGCTGCATCTATGATATAGAACATAGAACTGTCATAGTCAGCTTCATTTCCTGAAATGATATAGGTACCTAAAACCTATTTGAAAATACAATTGAGTTGCTTCGCTGTTTCTACAAAAAACAGTTGCGATGTAATTTCGTTTAAACAAAATACCTTATAGCTATTAATGTAACGACATTATAATAGTCGCGGACGTTGCTAGGTTACGAGGCGTTAGCCAAGTCACCGGAAATGTTCGAGACGGTGTTAAAACGCTGATAATCGAGTTGTACTCAAAGCTTTTTCGTATATCATTGACAACGGCGAAAATAAATAGGAAATGAATAACTAAATATATTATGATACAGGTTTTATAAGACGCTAATTTGCCGCACGCGTTGTTGGGGAGGGAGGGAACAAGTGCGACAACATGTCTTATAAAACGTGTGTCATATGCGATTTTTTCTATTTTGAATTGATTTGAAGAAAAAAATGGATTCAATATCGATGAATAACAGAAACATCTTCGATTGGTAACAATGATGACTTTGAAATAATTAAAATCTGACGGACAAGCGTAAAGCCCAGTTTATACTGAGCGATTTTGATTTTAAAAACATTGAGTTTATCACTGCTGGTATTTCAAAATCGCTCAGAAGTGAACTGGGCCTAACTCTTCTGACTTTCATTTGACAGTTCGATTGTACCAATCTCCGAATAATAAAAAATGCGTATCGGAACAGAGGCTATTTCGATATGCATTTGCGTTTGATAATGACTTCATTATAGAACCAAAATAGAAAAATATTATTTGGTATTTAACGCATGTTAGAGATGTTATAGTATTTATTGAATTACCCTGCATTCGAGTATGTCGATAGCCGTTAGAATCATCAGGTAACTATATCGGATGATCATGAATCGGAGATGAGCAGTTATACGAAAGAGGTCGAATATATAGCATCAAGAGCAATATACGTGTTATATAGTTAAGACCCTAACACGCAATATGCTTTCGTAACTGACGTAAATTATGGTAACTAATGTATTATGAGTAACCAAGTTTTTGGTACGTTTATGATGTTAATAAGTATTGACAAATATTTCATATAATAATGTCTTAATCTTCAATGATACCATGAATACTATATAATGGTTTACTGTTTCTATACTGAAAACGTTTTTACAAAATATCTTTGTGACCTTTTCGATCAAATATGCGTTTTATATACATTATCATTTCAATGAAGTATTTTGTGGCGATTCACGTTATGACATTCACGTTTTTACGTTATGATCATTCGCGTTTCTACAAAATACTATTTCTTTCATTCAATGTTTCTATTAGTTACAATTTCCATCTATTCGAAGTTATTCAGAGTAGGTTCAAAACATCTCACTGTATAGCGAGCTGAAATTATATCTTATCCGAATCTTCATCTACATGATTTTCATTTGTCTAATATAAATTTAATCATTTGGTATCACTATTGTTTTATTCCATCACTGTTTGCTTTCCATTAACAATGTTGCGGATCTAATAATATGGAGCTATCTTCTGGCCATGTTGAAAATTCATTCTAGTTAGAATGAAAGTTATATGCCAGAGACTTACTCATGGCAAATATCTTTCATTTTGTAACTGTACGAACATTTAGTAGAAAGGTAGTAATGGGAATCAAGAGTTATTTCTTACCAATTAGTTATGAGATCAGCAAATGACGTATTGACATCACGCGTTTTATGAACAATTCTGCAATCATGTACCTACTGCGATACACTTGTCAGTCTAAGCTGACTTGGGACTGTAAACAATCCCTGAGACAACTGGCAGCGAACAACCAGGTCAATTTGACGTGGTTGCCAGGTCATAAGGGAGTTGAAGGCAACGAGGAAGCGACTGCCTTGTCAAAGAAGGGGCCCACTTGAGAGAAGAGGTTCGACGTTGGGAAGCGGATGAAATGAAATCTCACTGAAATAAAGTGCCAAGACAAAGACAAGCGGAAAGGCCAGTGAGCCTCTCGCCAAGGAAAGCTGAACAGCTTCTCGAGTTGGACAAAAAAGACTTGAAACTGGTAACGGGACACTGCCCTCTGAGGTATCACCTCAAGATGGGTAAAACAGAGAGTGATAGTTGCCGCTACTGCGAGAACTTCGCTGAAACTGCAGAACATTTGCTCTGCGAATGCACAGCACTCTTCTGCAAGAGGCTTAAGTTCCTGGAAGGGACCTTTTTAGAGCCCTCCGATATCAGGAACCTAGCTCCCAGAAAACTGTTAAACTTTGCACGAAGTCTAGGAATCCCGGGACTCCAATAGATTAATGGTTTTATGCACAAAAGAAAAGGTCGAGGTGCTTGAGAGGCTGCATAGCCCCAACGACCCCCCTACAATCTACAATCTACCTACTGCGATCCTCGTTTACCCTCTCTCCATATGATTGCAATGAATCAGTGGCAGATGGAGTTAATTCTATTGAATGTACAAAAAAAAAACGTGCCATGATTCAATGCTTTTCCAGCAACAGCTACTTAATGGAGGATTGGAAGATATTGATTGAAAACGAAAACTCCACTGGTGAAGGGATTATCCTTCGTTAAATTCGGATTCATTCTGTACTTTAGAGTACGCTTTGTTCTCTGAATTCGATTATAATATGTATAGAGCTACACACATACTATATTCATAACGTCTCCCTTTTTGGTTATTGTGTTCATATTTGATTATGTGATATATAATAATGAAACATAGAAAATGATAATTTATTATAAACTCTGCATGATGACTTGATCGATTTCTGAATTAATTCCTGAAGGCTTATGACCATAGCAGTCGATGCCTCCAAAGAAAAATTATGTATGACAAGCACAGGTATAGAAGTCATCAGTTGAAACCCATATTGAGGAGTAATAGGACTCTATATGTATGTCAGTATCCTCATATTACATTAGAAATAGAATATACAATTCTTGACATAACATTGGCTAGAATACTGAGTAAGAAAACATATTAAATCAAATCGGTGAAATATGGCTCTGATTGTTTTTTTTATTTGAAGAAATTTATGATATTCGAGAAATTTCAATGGCATCTCTTTTGATATATTTTATTCACTGTGGAAAATATTTTTTTTAAGATTCAAGTTTATTTTATTGAAAAAATGAAATGAAAAAAAAGCGAAGTTGAAAATCGGTCCATCCGTTAGGAAATTATGGCGATTTGAAAATTTGAAATCAAAAAAATTATTTTTCGATTTTGGGATATTATTTGCTTCATTTTCTCTCATTCTGAGGAAAAATATTTTTTCGAGATTATGGTTTTTAAGACCGAGGAAATGGATTTTACGAAAAAAAAATAGCAGAATAATACACCTGAAATTGAAGGTTTCGGAAAAGTTTCAAGTATGGTCATTTTTTTTTCTCAATGCAGAAGAACATTTTTCAAAAAAACTTCAGATTTTTTGAATGGAGAGAAAATAAGCGAAATGATATCCCCGTAGTTGAAAATTGGTCCATCCGTTCGGAAATTCATTTGATTGTAGTAGCACTTGTTACACAAATAAGTGAATTATTAACAGTTGTTGTATAAGCGTAGGCATCAATCGATGTCAAACAGAAAATGTAATATTGCATTTTCGAAGAAATAAACAAATATAGTCCGAAGGCTACTTCAAGTGAATTTTTCTTGATAATCAGTTGCTTCAAGAAGAAAATAAAAACGATTCAGTTACCATTAATGAAATGAAATGAGTCTTTCCTCGCTCGTCTTTTAATATCACCTCTTTATGAGAACGCGATACTGCCTACCAGGTATCTTATCTCTCCTTTGTCAAGGAAGCTGGAATACTGGCTTCCCCTTCGAAACCTCCTAACCTGATGGTGATCAAATTTCTAGTTTTTCTCTCCTTTATGTTCTCGCAGTATGCGCTGAACCCAACACAACCGATTACAGTGTCAAAGCATGTTCAGTATATATGGGAGCGAAAATATATACGAAATCTGTTTTTAGTATTGTTGGAATAAATGGGATAACAGGGGTCCTATATTGAACGAGTTCGTAAACTGAAGGAGATAATTTTCCAGGATGGTGGTCAGAGTTTATGATGTGAAGTATAATAAAAGTCTCAGCTGGTCTCTGCTTAGAGTTGAAAGAACCGAAAGGCATCTGAAGACGATTGTACTGTATGATAGTGACAGCAAGTTTGTCAGCTTTCTCATTGCTCGCAATTCCTTTCTGTCACCCTGGTCAGCTTGAAACCATTTCGAACAACTTGTAAGCTAACCATTCCTCCATTCTTTTCGGGTTGAAAAGGCTTCTCATTAAATTCTACTACAAAGCAACCTCTCCAAAATTTCTGTATCTGGCACTATCCTGTACAAGTCTTCCACTGGATGTTGACTGTATAGTGATAGTTTTCAAATTAGTTGCCCATAGATTTGTTGGCTTCTACTGTTAACACTTCGCGTTTGAACATTACTTATGAAAGCGTTCTGGTTTTAGGTTTTTAGGTGAATAGGTTCTTATTATAGTCGAGTTCCGATATTACTGAATTTACTGATGACAGTCAGCAATTTCTGAACGAATTCATCAGGTTTAGAAAGCTACTACCAGTATAATTCAGTGATTAAAGCACAGAACAGACTCTCAAAATCCCTTGGTAACACCCCAACTATATTTCAAACAGAAGTACATACTATAGAGATATGTGCCCAGGAGTGCCTCGAAAGGGACACTCGAAAAGCAAAAATATATATTCTATACCCTTGTGGGTCTAAGCTGACTTGGGACTGTAAACAATCCCTAAGACAACTGGCAGCGAACAACCAGGTTACTTTGATGTGGGTGCCAAGTCATAAGGGAGTTGAAGGCAACGAGTAAGCAGACTGCCTTGCAAGGGGCAAGTACACAATTTCTCGGCCCAGAACCCTTTTGTGGACTTTCCAAAGCCCACTTGAGAGAAGAGTTCCGACGCTGGGAAGCGGATGAAATTAAATCTCACTGGAATAGAGTGCCAGGACAAAGACAAGCGAAACGGCTAGTGAGCCTCTCGCCAAGGAAAGCTAAACAGCTCCTCGAGTTGGACAAGAAAGACTTGAAACTGGTAACGGGACTCCTCACTTGACACTGCTCTCTGAGGTATCACCTCAAAAAGATTGGTAAAACAGAGAGTGACAGTTGCCGCTACTGCGAGAACTTCCCTGAAACTGCAGAACATTTGCTATGCGAATGCCCAGCACTCTTCTGCAAGAGGCTCAATTTCCTGGAAGAAGCCTTTTTAGAGCCCTCTTATATCAGGAACCTATCTCCCAGGAAACTGATAAACTTTGCACGAAGTCTCGGAATCCCGGGCCTCGAATAGATTAAGGGTTTTGCACAAAAGATCTAATAGGTAGAGGTGCTTGAGAGGCTGCACAGCCTTAACGACCCCTCCTACAATCTACAAATCTTCTCTCTTTTTCCTTGGAATTCTAATGTCCTGATGGATCATATATTATCCGCTTGAGATCTCTCACTTGGGACGTTTGACATCATATGGTTTGACGCAAGAACTGTGTTGTTTACTATCACTTAAAATACCACTAGAGCTTCAATTATCACTGGTAAACGAATTTTCTACAAAATATTCGTGTTGGAGAAAAAAATTTCAGTTTTTAATGGAAATCTGATGTGCGTTGGAGAGATAGGGAAGGTCCTCATTTCTCATTCGTCTAGATGCCAGACAAGCATACAAGTGGTTAGTTGACCGTACTGCAGTGTATAAACAGTAAAATAAAATACAACTTTGACGAGATTGACTGTGTAAGTCTAATTTGTATTACATTTACCGTGAGTTCCGTTGATCAAGATGTACGGTAGGACACGAATTTGATTCTCATAAACACTTGACCGTTTTTACAGTCAGCCGCTACCGGTTCACCAAAGCCACCAAATTCGTATCGGCTGTTTTAAAATATTATCGTAAATTGTGAATTCAATTCATCATTATTTACCGATACCGTCTGGTTACATTGAATAATCATGACAGAAAACTCTGAACCACTGGGGTAAAGTTGGTGGAAATACATTCATACTGAGTGCGCACCAGTTTAAAAATGGTAACGATACAAAATATAGGCTTTTCATTGGTCGAAAATGTTAGTTATGGAATTTTCAGCAAAATATACCCATATTTATTCTGTCATCATCAGGGCAATAAAAATAAGCTTCCAGTGTAGAAAAAAAAATTAAAACAATACATATATAAGTATCGAAACAGGAAATTAAAATCTTAGAAACGAAGGATTTCCTTTGAAGTTTCTTCAAAACATCTATACTATAGATCTAGCATTCCAACAGAACGCATGTTTTGATGAACTTCAAAGGAAATCCTTCGTTTCTAAGATTTTAATTTCCTGTTTCGTTACTTATAAATGTATTGTTTCAATTTTTTTTCTACACTGGAAGCTTATTTTTATTGCCCTGATGATGACTGAATAAACTGTCGAAACGTTGGCTTTTAAATGATACAGTTTCTGTTGATGAAAACCTATAACCCAAAAATCACCTGAATTCACCAAAGGAGGTCGTCAACCTTATTGAATATACCTATATTTTCTACCAATTTTCCAAAGAGATATCTTTGCTACCTCACTCCAGTGGTTGAGAAATGATGTGTTGATGCTGGATTTTGCGGCAGTGGCTACAAGAATCACTAATAATAGTTCTCTCGTGACAACTAGACATTCCATTTAGTGAAAACTAATATAGATGGTGCTCTTGTTCAGCGCAAACATGTTTGGCAAATTTGCATATTTATCCTCATTTCAATTCCAACTCCAAATGGATGTATACGCGTACTCTTTCCGGGTATAGGGCGACAGTTTTAATATACGAATCGTTTCATTGTGACCGTTCCGATGAGTTTTGCGAATGAAATAATTGAGGTGACTGGAGTCAAATATAAGCTTTTATGCACGACCGGGCGTAAAATAGCTCTTAACCGCCCTCGGACTACTTTACCGCCCACCGGGCGTAAAATGGCACTTTACCGCCCGCCGCAAAATAAATTATTAATTATTCGCGCATCCTCAGCTGCTTTACTGTTTTCTGGTGGAGTACAATTCACACTTTCTTCGCCACTGGAATGCATTTCGTAATGACTATTGTCTGTATTGACAGCAAATATGGCTACTAGCCTATTTATTCACCCACCAGTCTGGAACATGAACAAATTGTGAACCCTTGATAACAACCTTATTATAAGAGATAGGGAAAAAGTAAAAACACTCTCATGTAATGCTTTTTCGAAAGGAACATCATGGGCGCAGCAAAAATTATTTTAAAGGGGTTTAAAAGGTATTTAAGAAACGTTTTATTCCTATCATGCTTGAGAGGTTTTTACAATAAAATATAATGGTCGTGCATAAAATGTTGTATGTATTTCGGGCTTAACTTGCTTTTATGTACCTAGACGTGTTCTGTGGTCCATATAAGCCTATTTTACGCCCTTGATACATAAATAACTATTATAGACCAATCTAAAACAACTGTTGATGATATTGTGATATTTTTGTCGCTTGCAACGGAGGGGCTATTCAACTCCACAACCAACACAACAAATATGACATCGTAACTTTGAAATTGCTGTTTGGAAATATAAGAGAATATGATACTATCAACATTACGATAATTTATTAGTATTCTATGATAAAAATATTTCGATTACAAATTGCCCTCTTAAACTTGATTTATAAACTCCTCTGCCGCAGCTACAGTTGCAGTGCAGTTATCGTGGATGCTGGAATATGCTGATAATACAACTGTTCAGTTGAAGAAACCAAAGTACACTACAGTTAAATGGTAATATATAGTAGGTTTGACATAATTTCAAATATCACTATTCATTTGAGATATTATAAGAAAACGGTGAAATCTCTCATGACGAAAAATTGTGATTATCATCATTTATTTTTGGTATTATATGGTATGAAGTGAATTTGCTAAATGTTTTTGCCATGTTATCAAATCCACTGTAAGACCTATAGATTTTACATATTCAACATGAACACGTTCTGTAAATAAATATACCATATTTCACATATCTTCACTCATTATGGGAACGCGTATTCCTAGTCACATATTGTAATTTTGCAGAGAAATATTTTGATGTTCTCCAGTATGAATTCTTCCTATTGTGAGGTATCAGCCGTCTCCATCACTATATATAATCTTATTCACGTTACGATTCTATGAATTTCATCAACAAAGAAATCCAAAAAGGTCAGTAGGTATGGTGACCACACTATGAAATTTCAATGCCATATACAAATTGAATAGTGAGTGAATTTCAAATATATTTTCACTTACTGAACATAATTATATATGACAAGTCAAGTGAATATCTATAGAAACATATAAAAATTTGTGATATCTCATCCTCATGTGGGTTCCGATAAAATTTTTCAACATCGCTTATGAGTAGATATTATACTTTTGTTTGATTGTAAGGCATATTGTTCGTTAAATGGTATGTTGTGAATAATTCACAGCAGATCTTTTATTACAAATGAACTGGAAGTTTTGAAAGTTATTATAATACTCGAAATCAGTGCGAAACTCCATTGAGAATTCTGTTTCTGAGTGGAACGCATAATTACTTCGCTAACTGGGATGATAAAAATAATTGGCTCCTACCTTTTATTCTCGTTTTAACGTGGGATTGGAATTAAAAGTAGAAAAATACGATGACATTAGAATAACAACTCCTGTTTAATAAAAATGGAATACGTTCATTTCTGAACTGTTTGAAACATATTTACAGTGTGTATTGCATTGTAATATGCATATGTAATATCCCTTTGGGTTCATCTATTACTTATGTACTTGATTCAAATGAAATTGGCGAAAAGGGAGTTATAAAATGTACATGTGGAGATTTAGCAACGCCCTGTTATGAGTACGTCATAAAATGGAACAAAACACACTGAATCGCGTCCTGACTTCATCATGAACTTCTTGAAAATAAGATTCTAGCTTCAATTAATTATTGAAAACCTCAAACTGAATTTTTTCCATAATACTCATCCATCTATGGGAGTTGCCATAGGTCAAATGACGTAAAGACATTGATCATTTATCCACCTTTGTATTGAATTTAAATTCATGTTTTCCAACCTCAACCACAAAAAGAGAGAACTTTGATGAGCTCAGAGAATCACGAAGCTTCGAACAATTTATTTGGTAAGATTTATCATTCCCTTTACATGCCATTTTTCTCGAAAACGGCAAATGAAGAATAAAACATCGTATTGAAACAAAGCACAGCACATTGAATAAAATTTGTAATAGATGAGGAACACATTTTCATAATCCTAAAAATAGCAAACGAGCCGGTTTTCCCCCAATATTTCGAAAACGGTTCGTGATATTTCCGATTTTGAAGCATCGTTTCATTGTTTACTAAAATAGGCAACTTTTATCTTAATCAGCCAACTTCGTATCTTCCCCGTTTTCCAGATTCCAATAGTAATATGACATAAAAAATACGGCCTGTGTAATTTGTGTAAAATTATAATACCTATACAAGTTTTCAATGTTCCAGGGCTCCTATATCGGCCCGTCAAACCAGAAATGAACGAGGAAGAAATGTTAACAAAATAAATATGGACTAAGCAACAGTTCTCGAGTGGGGATCTAATAACCTGGTATAGAATTCAATGCAAATAAAACACAAGCATGTCTTTTCTCTAGAAAAGCCGATCTCACTGTGCCCAACATAATTCAGTCAGGAGTAACTTTCTTGGTCCATTGCCAAAAGTGCATCCCAAAAACTTGGATTTCTGTTACGAGCCAAGAGCTATTTCACTCCCAGTCAGCTGCTTATGACCTATAAGGCACAGATCCGACTTGTCCTGGAATACTGTTCCCATATTTGGAGTGCGGCACCTAGATATATCCTGAAACTATTGGATTCTGTTTAAAAAAGGGCAATTCGTCTGGTCGGTGATGCCTCGCTTAAAAAGCGTAGAAAAGTTGGCGATTTTTCTCTATTTTATAGATATTTTCATGGGCGATGCTCTTCTGGAATATCAACAATCGTTCCTTCATTAACAGTCTCTTCGAGATTGACTCGTCAAGCTCAGTCTTCACACCCCTTCGTGGTCACTTTAGAGACCTGCAGAACGTCCCTTTCCAAAGACTCGTTCATCCAACGAACATCGAGACTTTGGAACTCGTTGCCTAGAAATTTAAGAAGAACTCCAACTCCTACCTTCTTTCCCTTGGTTCTCACGATGTTCTCTGAACATTACAGGATATCCCTTTTCGTGAGAACCAATCATAAAATAAACAGATGTTTGAAATTGTTACATTATGAACTAAAACCGCTATTGCATTTTGTGATAATAGAAACTGGAACAAACTTCGAAAATTTTGAGTATTGCAGTAAACAATATAGTACGTAATCACAATTAGTCTGTCAAAGGCCGAAATGCAATCCAACAGTTGTAGTCATGGTGCCCGAACACTAATAACACTTGACTAGCGCCATCAGCGTTCTGAAATCGACGATTTTAATTGCAAAAACGAATTAAATGGAACAGCTGAAAAATCACCGAATTCATTGGAATCAAACTGTTTGTGTGAAAGCCTCTGCGAAACATTGAAGCGAAACGTGGTTTGATTTCCACCGTATTTCAATCGACAGTATTGGCGAAGAGCAAATTCGATTAAATATTCTAGAGATAATAAATAAATTTCCATATCCTTTCGACATTTCTATATCTTTATTACATACAAAGTGAGGTCATAGATTGAGGTTCTCCAATCTACGGTGAAGTCTTGGATTGATCAAGGATTGATGCCATATGATTTTGAAGTACTCCCAACTCGTCATTTTCGCCAATCAGAGAGATAAGTGTCCTAAAACCAATCAGTATTTACTCCTTTCGCGGTGTACAATTGTATTCTTGTAAAAGATAACTTTATCGAACACTAATTAATAAGAAAATAAACAACATTCAGCCGGAAGGCTTTTCTGTATTTGACCCCTGTGTGGATGTTTGAATCACATGTAGAGAAATAAGGTACCTCATCCTTATTCACAGTTGAGCTATGTGGAAATTCAAGGATATTCGAAAATAAAAATCGAGGTTACCTGAAAAGAAATTAGATAGGGGTTGGGATCAAAAATTTTAATAATAAGAAACTATGATTATCTGAAGACGATTGTGTAAAGACATAATCAAACTGTCCCCAAGTTTTTTCTTGCTCAATGTTCAATTCAAATTACTGAGCTGAAAATAAACGTCCGAACGATGCAATTTCTGAATAATTTATCTTTTTAATGCCCGCTGTGCATTTTTGGATTCACATACCATTATGAAATAATGCGATATTATCTTCCCACTGCCTATGAATCACTTTTATTCGACAGAATTCAAGTCATTTATCTGAAACTATAGCGTTATGAAGAGCACTTTACGAAGCCAACGATATGCATATTAATATTCTCTGAACCCCGTTCCGTGTCTTCATTATCATGTTATGTCCGTGTCACGAATAAAGCTCCTTTTTAGCGAAAAGACGCTTCCGTAATCCCACTTTAGCGGGAAATGAATTCCGATTTTCAAGAGACTGTAATTTGTCGACCTCGCTCACTATGCTACAACACCACGACATCAAAAATAAAAATCACTTCTGTTGATGGAAAATATCTTTGAGGAGGGACCGTTTACAATCAGGCCATTGTAACTGAATTACTTTGATCACAAAATCAAATTCTTGGCATCTGAGTTGATCTTGTTTCTGAGAGGTCAGGCGTTCACCCCCTCCCTCTCACCGTTGCGAGTGGGGGCCGAATATTATGCAGTGCTAGCTGAAAATATCGTTAGTGCATGATTGAACGCTGCTGCCGCGAATCACACCAGGGGTTGAGTACGATTAAAGGAAACACCTGTTTTTCTAGGTGCCCAAGAAATGATGATCTTCTGATTGGTATACCATCGCGAACAGTAGGCAGAACCTAATGTTTGATATAACATGACAGAAAGCTACTGTAGATATCCCAGGGAGATAATAAAAATCACTGAATCCTGCGAAAATATTTAGTATACATTGAGAATATATATAAAATATTCATGGACCAAGTTACAAGCTTGATGAGTTGTGGTTGCATTAAAATACTATAGTAGATTATCATATATCCATTTCAACTCCATCAAACTCTTATTGCGACTTTCAAATTCGTCGAGGTCTATTGACAGGATGATATATAGGATTATATAGGAATCAATAGTCGGTGCGCTATCAAAGAGTTCAAATCTCGGTTCAAACACTCGAATACTTTGTATTATGCAACTAGTTCATAGTCAGGTATATCACTAACAATTCATGAGTAATCAACACAATGATCTGTTTTTGCTCTATTGAAATACTAACATATGCACAACAAATATAGAGAGGATCATATTTGTTTTTCCGCCATCACATACTGATTAAGTCAAGAAGAGAAAAGGGTCCGACATATAACATCTGTTTCGATTTTGCAAGTAAAGACCCAAAATTTCAATAAACGGGCTTGGGCCTCAGAACTATTTACATAAATTTCGTGGAAACCCCGGAGTTTTTATTTACATATGCATGGGGAGGAATCCAAAAGTATGCAAATTTTTATGAGCGTTTCATTTAATAAAAGGTGATAAAACGTTTCAGGAAGAACTATTCGGAATATTTCACTTTTTGCAAACTCATTCGCATGTGGTGACGTTCACAGATGTAAAATAAGCTATGAACTATGATATATCTATACAGGGTGTGCAAGAAACAAACGAAGCGAATACCTCGAGGCAAAATGTTTTGCGGAAAAAGAATTAGGTCGATTTGAATTTCAAGTGAAACACGCTTTTAAAATACTCAAATTTCTTGTTCTTTCTTCCTCCCCGCGTTAATTTGTGATGAGGTCAAATCGATTCTATACCAATTCCGATATGTTGACCTTCTATCTCAAATTCTGCTGAATAACTGAGATATTCAATCTATTTGGTTTGCGTTTTCGCATCCTGTCAACAATATTCTAAGAATTTCGATTCAGCTGGGTACTTGTTATGTATGTATATGTGTTTTTGGTCCATGGTTTCAAAAGTGTGGAATCATCTGATTTTGTGTATGATGAATGATCAATTTATGGCTACCAACAAATATAATCTAACTGTTCGG
Organism: Chrysomela aeneicollis; assembly: GCA_029955515.1. Classification (NCBI taxonomy): domain Eukaryota; kingdom Metazoa; phylum Arthropoda; class Insecta; order Coleoptera; family Chrysomelidae; genus Chrysomela; species Chrysomela aeneicollis. The sequence continues at coordinate 19,088,294 of JARUHQ010000009.1, read as the reverse complement.
AGACTCAGAAATTACCACCATGAACTTCTGATCTATGTTCATCCGTACAATCAAAGAGAAATATAATTATGAGGAAATGACGTCTGACGAAATTCGCGATATGTGAATTCCATACATCAGGATCATTTCAGATTTATTTACATATAAATGAGTTGCCATCCGAACTGTGTCCAAAAGGACCAATTATTTCAAGAATAATTACAGCTTAGCGACTCTACATATACGTTTAATTTAATTCAACGCCAGAATGTCTCTTGATACTACGGAAATTCAATGATTTACCTCGATGGAATTGAAATAATATGCTCGGTAACTATAGAGAGTGTGTGGTTTGCAATTGGAATAGTTTGATTAGAATGGAGTTTATATATCAAAGGTCGTGTCACATTTATTGAATGGACTGTATCTATATACAGTTGATAGTTAAAATGTAGATATCACATATATACGATACGATATGTGCATAAAATATGCCAAGATATATTTTTAATATGTACAATACTTTATTCACGTTCAATATAATATATACATAGGTTGGATAATATTCAAAATACAATAAATACATTAATATATAATATACCTATCACAATATAGTAGATAATAAAAAATTACAAATATTTAACAAGTATTTTTTTCCAAATAAGCAGTATTGCTTGTGATGGAACATGACATGATATTATCAATGACAGAATGACAGATTTTCAGGTCTTAAAGCAATAAACATATTTTTTTCTTAATCATTTCCGTTCATGTATAAGCAGGAATTTGATGGACATATTTATCAGGTGAGTATTGAAGTAAACAGGTTTTTTTTATTCGAACATTAACAAAATAATCACACAAGGAGTCACATACAATTTTGTGTACTGATATGTATCATTAGTTCTTTTTTAAACAATGTATAACTATTTATATTTTTGATAAAGATCGGTAGTTTATTATAGGTTCGAATACATTTTGATATTGAATTATTCAGAGCCACATTTCTTCTTACATTGGATAAATAAATTTATTTATATGCCATAGTGTTATGATTATGAATTTCGTTTATTGAAGTCATGGATGTATTACATTTATGTTGATTTCCTGTAACTGCATATATGTATTTGCATTTTTCTATATGTAATATTTTTTCCAGGAGTAAAATACCAGTGACCTCGTAAATTAAATAATTGGTATTTGCTTTATAGTCAAAGCCAAATAGGATTTTTACTACTTTATTCTGGAGCGTTTAAATTTTTTTCATTCGGGTATTTGAGCAGACGCCCCAATTTGTTATTGAATATTGAAATGTTGAAAGAAAATATGTATTATAGATTTAACAATTTATTTTAGTTCGGCATCTGATATTATGAAATAAAAGAAATATAGTTAATAAAAGTAATAAGGACGTTTTATAGCAAGTAGTAGTATTCGAGGTAGTTTTAATTTGAATCAGACTTTCTTGTTGATTTACACAATGGATGATAATATTTTATCATTCTTATAATGTCCCAGTTTTCCCTAAACTAATAATCACAATAATATCAAAATGCTAGTCTAGACACCTCATTTTCAGTTCCTAGGAGTTAAAATTCAACTTTAGCTCCTAGACACTGAATGTGCCTAGCAACATAAATCACTTGATCAGTTGATTTATATTGTGTCAGTGGAAGCTACTCAGGAAAAAAATTTAAGGCTTGTACACATTGTGTCGCATTATTGATAGATATATAGTTTCCATTAGGACAAATCTACTTGTATTCCGTTATTTCTGAAGTTGAGTAAATTTATAGTAGTAATATCATGAGTGAGTGAATTTCGAATGCTTCATGCTTCTGTAGTGATAACAGAACATAATTTTCCATTATAATTTCGATTATCTACATCCTAACCTATCAGCATATCATGCAGTCTATTGAGTTGAGAAAACACTTCCATATTATGTCAATATATTCCAAGCAATATACTTAATAACTGATTGCCTAGGGGATGGAACACGGATCAGTTTATACGAAAATTACAAACAAAACAAGCCGTTCCCACCCTCTGTGTGCGTTTATTGAAACTGGGTTAGGAATATCATCGGGATTATAGATTTCCAAACATGTATGGGTTGTTTAATGATTGGAAAATAGTTTTGCCACTTCCTGAGATTGATAATGAATATTAATTTGAATTCGTTTTTATGGTATGGTATCTTCAACTGCCTTTCACGATTTGTATTTCTCAAAAGAGCGTATTTTTTTGGGTACGTGCACTCTGTTACTTACTCCAGTGACTATGCATTATATATTTTTTGGTTAGAATGAGAAACTAACGGAGGTTGCAAGTGATACTTGTATCAACAAATTCTTGGCATCTGAGTTGCTCTTTTTTCCGTGATGTCAGGCGTTCACCCACTCCCACTCACCGTTGCGAGTGGGGGCCGAATATTATGCAGTGCTAGCTGAAAATATCGTCAGTGCATGATTGAACGCTGCGAATTATGGGTGGTTTAACTCTTTCCGGTTTGATGGTACACGCATTGTACCACCTGATATTATGCCTGATCGACATGGTGGTGCTCTAGAGGTACCACTCAATTTAGGCATTTACAGGAAGCTGCATATTGCTATGATGGCCGATTCACTTTTTTGAGGTTGTCATGAGTAATAATAGATGGCAATGTTTCTCAGAATTTTGACTGATTTCAATATGGCAAGATGTATCAACTGATGGACCGTGTTGAATCATCTGTTATTCAATAGTTGTTTTTGTACATGGACTTACATTGTTTGAAAGTTTCCAATTGATGTGTTTTGTAAAGTATAGTGATTTATAGAGTTTGATAAGTGATTTAAATCGATTTAGAATTCATATTTCATCAGAATAGTTGTTGGATTGTAAAAAATAATCGAGTCCCTTATAAGTACCACCATGCCACATGGTCAATTTTTCAAAATATCCTAATCTGACTAAAATCTATTGATTTTAACCTTTGCAGGTGTCATGGATCACGATACTGAGAATTTACCTTTCACATTAGTTGACAGTGGATGGATTTGAAAATGAAATCAATAACTGCTTTGGTATAATTTTTAAAGTATTCCATCTATTGATGAATTGGTTGATCACGACTATGATGATGATTCCGACGAGGAAAGTCAAAAACGGGAAGTTGTACCTGAACTTCTGATGGATTTAGATGACAATATTTCTGGAAGTGCATAAAAGGTCACATACCATTTTCTCTTAATGATATTCGACTACATTCTGTAGATCATGAGCCGGTTCGTGGCATAAGAGTATGATGTGAGGTCTGCTGTACAAAAAACATCAAGTTCGAAGTCCATGGCATTGCCAGATATGTGAAGTGCCACTTTGTTTGAATAGTAAAAGTAACTGATTCAATTTATTCAATTCCTGATTTGAGTATTTTTTTGTTAATAGTTTTTCATGTCACAGTGGTACAACTGTGGTACCACCTATAAAACAAAAATTGAACACGTTGTTTGAAAAAAACATTCATCTGAAGTACTTTATCAGTCCCCTCAGCACATGATTTCCATAGCTATTATCAAAAATTAGTGGAAAAAAGTTCCTGTGCCACTAGGTCATAATAAAATTTGAAACCGTTGTGCCGCAAAGAGTTAATGATTGAAAAATAGTTCTATCACTCTCTGAGATAGTACTGAATATTAATTTAAATTCGTTTTTAAAAGTATGGTATCTTCAACCGCCTTTCACGATTTGTATTTCTTAAAAGAGCGTATATTTTTTGTGTAGGTGCACTATGTTACTTACTCCAGTGACTATGCATAATATATTTTTTTTAGTTAGAATGATAACAAAATGGAGGTTCCAAGTGATACTTGTATCAATAATGTTTTGATCAAATAAATAATGCTATAATGATTATAAAAAATTATGGTTCGATTCGCTTTGAAATTGGTATTCTACGGTTTTACGAGGTCAGAGATAATAAATTTTTTGTCAAAATTCATGAAATAATTTTCAGAGTGAAAAAACTAAATGACGGATCCAATATGGCGGACGCATTTTGAGATTGTAATCCGATTCTATTCCAATTTGGGTTTTTATGAGGTCAAAATTCATGAATTCAAGATGGCGGATCCAATAAAGGAGAATAAATTCGATTCAAAACTTGTATCTAGGAGTTTTAGTAGTCGGCGATTATGATTCTTTTGTCGAAATGAAAAAATTCAAGATAACGGCTCCAAAGGATGTCGGACGCATTTTGTAATTGGTATAAATATTTCAATTTGGTATAAGATTAGTTTTCGAGGTCGGTGGTTATGAATTTTTTGTCAAAATTTATGGAATGAAAATGGTGAATCCAAGATGATGAGACTTTGGAATAATTTATAAAAATAAAATTATAGTAAGAAGACTAAAAAAACACGCCTTGACCTAATTCCAACTGCACAACTTGCATACAACTTTGCATCCTTTACTGTTTTTGGGATGTCAAAAAATGCTGCCTGTATGTTCGAACAAAAACACCCTTTTCTGTAAATACTTTATGCAAAATATCGATAGTCCCTGTTCCTCGAAATTCCAGTCAACCTTGTTTCTGATTTCTATTCGGAAAATGCCATCGAACGAAACGAATTATCTCAAAGTAGAGGAAAACATATCATGACGTCTATTCTGCTGAAAAGTGATCGGAATATAAATCCTCTCCGTTTTATTTCGAGGGGAATCGAGTCAATATTTGCGGTCCGGTGCAGGTCAGTGATATATTTAGGTTGTCCGATATTCTTTTCCCAATGAATTCGGAATACTTATCCATTGTTCGATAAAAATATATCGACTTATTATTCGAGCCGTTGGTCTCGATATATGGGTTCGTTCAACGCTCTATCGTGCAAAGAAGTAAAGGACGAAAACAAGAGTATACAGAGTTCGACAATGGTGTATTCGGAATATGTACCTGGTGTTCTAAGAGTCTGAATATCGGTGGGCGGGGAAGGGGGGGGGGGGAAATCAAGGTATTCAATAGAAACGTCCATAATACTTTCCTTGAATATTTTTTTAAAGACAAACCCAATGTTCTGTAAAGAAGACCAATATGGTAAATAAATGAATTGAATTGAACTGAATTCGCATTCTACGCTGAATTTTATCTGTAATCCTCATAGGTGAAGCTGAAGTAACATAAATCAACTGTGCAGAAGGAACTATAGGTGATCAACCGAACATTCTTGGTACCTAGATAGCTATCAATCCTTTTGGTAACCAGCCGAGCAGTGATTCAGATGACTCTCAAAAAGCTAAAATCTCCGTCTTTCTATAGATGTCTCAGACTTGCGAAAGGGTTTTTCTGTCGTGTAGTCGAAAAATAAGAACAAAATTTGGAGGTTGAGAACACATCCAAATGATGGCTCTAAAAATCCCTGTGAAATTCCAGATGTGGGAAGTAGAGCTTGATACAAGCTGATGAATTTGTAACTCAAAGAGGACATAATGACTTGAAGTGACTTTGAAAATGAGATTAGGGGAGATATCTGATTTGGACCATTTTTTTTTCAATTAGAGATTCAGTTATTACTTATCCCTACAGGAGTGAGACTGTTGAAGAAACTAGGCAGAATGATAGATATAAAGATTTATTCCATTCAACAGAGTTGTTTTCACTCGTCTGAGAAGTTAGTCATACAAACACTCGAGAACTACAAAGTCTAAGACAAAACACTAAACACAATATGGTATAAAGTTCACATTCAATCACTGATAGAGTACAGCTTCATTTCACACAGGTAGTGTCCGAGCTTTACAATCCATTCTTATAGTCTGCATATCTTTTGTCTCTCGAGGAATAAGGTTGTTATGAAACTTTATAGCATTGTTCAACGGAGAGAACAACGCGATATCAAAGTTGGTGAACCAAATATCAAAACTCATCCATATTTCTCGGCATCAATCCGATTCTTCCAAGTTCTATCCATCCGATCATCCATGGAGAAACATATATTCAACCAAATCCAATAGAAATTATTCCCCTGATACCGAATCCTTTCAGTAGGCAGGCTCAACACAAAGCCGCAGGAGCAAAACATGAAACAAAACTCACGGGTGAAATCTTCAAAGGCGAAATCGGAATCAATTACAATCGAATGGATGGGCCCTCATAAATCTATCGGAGCATTTCGTTAGGCATTATCAGACCAGCGGCGGGCTGCGATCTAGACGCAGGCTCCCTGAGGACCACCTCAAAATAATGTGCGGCGTTTGACCAGTCCGGCCCATGCACCGCAAAATGTTCGATCGGTGTCCTAACGCTTTTTTACACAGTGGTGTTTATTTTACTGTTGCGAAAGAATTGGATTCGCCGGGTATAAGTTAGCAATTGGATTAGACTTTTATGGTGCTTGTGGGTCAGGTGTTCCCTGTCCCACCGTCTTTGTGAGAATACTGCACAGGCCAGACCTTAGAGCAGAGCTGTGCCGAGCACTGACAAAAAGTGCTTCGAGCACTAAGCACTCTTGAAAAGTGCTCCGGAATCTCGAGCACCAAGCACTTTTCGAAATTCGAAACTTTGAACTCCGCCACCCGATGGAACACTATACTCAATCACAACGATCCTTTGACTGATTTCCACACCAACCTGGTGCATACCTTCAATAAAGCCTTCCCTTGTCGCCTCATTGAAAATAAAAAGCACAGAAAACCTTGGATAACTAAAGGTCTACGAATCTCATCTAAGAACATACGGTCCCTTCATCATATCAGAAAATTCGTTTCGCCAAATAATTGGTTTCTCTCTTACTTTAGTAAATACAGAACTTTATATAGAACTATTATTCTTGAAGCTAAAAAAAGGTATTTCAATAACAGATTAACGGAATCTAGAAATAAACAAAAGGAGAGCTGGGCAATAATTAATGACCTAAGAGGAGTAAATACTGCTTCAACCCACATCAGCATACCGTCTTGTAATGAGCTGAATGAATATTATAGTACAGTCGCCTTGAATCTGTCTAAAAACATTGCAGTCACGGAAGACCCCATGAACTATATGGGAAATGTAACAGTCCATGACACCTTCTTCTTTAGTCCCACAGACCGCCATGAATTGAAAGAAGTAATTGCTGAAATAAAAAAAAAGAAAGCATCTGGTTGGGATAAAATATCTATAAAAATTTTAGAACAGCTACCAATAAGTGCATTGGATGCTCTGGCTGAGGCAATTAACATATCTTTTGAGAAAGGCATGTTCCCAGACTGCTTGAAAAACGCTGTTATTATTCCAATATATAAAGGGGGCAATCATAATGACCCTAGTAACTTTAGACCTATCTCTCTCCTACCTGCTCTCTCCAAAGTCATCGAAAGACTTGTTAAAAGAAGATTTATATCATTCATAAATAAAAACAATATAATATCGACGACCCAATTTGGTTTCCAACGTAACAAATCCACCTCTGATGCCACATTTGAACTACTCGAGCATCTATACCTCAAGCTCAATGACATTGAAGCAGCGGCAGTGGTGTTCTGCGACTTGTCAAAGGCTTTTGACTGTGTGAATCACAGAATACTACTGGGAAAGTTGGAGAGATATGGTTTCCGTGATGTGGCCCTGAAATGGTTCAAGTCCTATCTCTATAAACGTAGACAGGTGGTCTACTCTAATGGTCTAACCTCTCATGAGTCTTTGGTGGATTGTGGAGTACCACAGGGCTCTGTCTTAAGCCCCTTATTATTCCTGCTTTACGTGAATGATCTTGCACTCTTGGATATTGCGGGTAGATTTACAATTTTTGCAGATGATACTACCATTTTTTGGCATAATAAAGACACTCATCATTTGAATGCAATAATAGAAAATGACATTTACAAGGTCAAGAAATGGTGCGACGCCAATCTGTTGTCCTTCAATGTAAATAAAACCCACATTCTCAAATTTAAATGTGTGTTAAACCCAATTTCAATAGGTGATAAATGTCTACAAGAGTCCTCTTTGGCTAAATTCCTTGGGGTATTTATTGATAATAAGTTGACGTTTAAGGAACATATCTCAAGTTTATGTACCAAACTAGCTAAAGGCTGTTATGCACTTAGAGTCATATCTAAGGAACTCGACCCGACCATTGCAAGAACAACATATTTTGCAGTTATAGAGTCACACCTGAGATATGGGATCTGCTACTGGAAAAACTCCGACAAAGCATCAATCAATATGATGAAAAAGCATCAATCAATATGATGAAAAAGAGCTGTCCGGTATGTTTGTAGGGCTGGCTTCAGAGATTCATGTCGTCCACTATTCAAATCACATAGAATAATGACCCTTACCTGCATATTCATACTAGATACGGTGTGTTTGATGTTTAAAAAACATAAGTTAAATAGAAACACCATAAGAAGCCCTCGTTTCCTGACTAGACAGATGGGTAATTTGGATCTTCCTAAGCCCAACACTACACAAGTTAAGAATTCACTGATTTATAACTCAAAAAAAGTTTTCAATTATTTACCTCAGAATATCAAGAATCTAAATTCAGAAAGAAAAATTAGGAAAAGTGTCAAAGAGTTACTGTTTGATAAGGCATACTACACTTTGGATGAGTTTTTTAACGATTCGCTTTAAGTGTAAAACTAATGCTTTGTCTTTGTTGTCTTGTATTTACCTTATAGTTTTATATAGTAGACTGATGAGCGCCTTGGACGCGTGTTTTTACTTTTTGTTTTTACTTTTTGTTATACTTGGTTTTACTTTTTTTGTGATTTATTTGTTTATACACCTTAATCTTATCTCATCTCATATGTCTCGACTAATTTTTATACTTCCACTTTTATACTTTACTTGTATTTTGTACTTTCATTAGTTTAATGATTATTTATGACACTTTGTCAATAAGAAGTTATTCTTAGACAATAAAGTATCTATCTATCTATCTATCTATCTATCTATCTTTTATTGACAAAATGCTCGCGATTACTAAGCACTCTTAAAAAGTAATGCGACATCGCGAGCACTAAGCACTAAGCACTTTTGAAAAAGATGATCTGTTAAGTTGTGAACTTGAATCACTTTCTGGCATGGTTTTTGTATTTTTGTACATTAATCATCTCATTCATCAACGAAACAGCATATAATGTTGAACGTTTCGCCTATGATTCATTATTTATAAGTGTTGCATTGAATAAACTGATGTGGTGGATTTGAAATGAATACGACTCGCATCTCGAATCAAATGCTACTTCAGTACTCCTCTTCAAAATAAACTTCATCCAACAAAGTGAAAACAGAAATCGTTAAAAACTCATTTGACATTCAGTAATATAGTGAGAATTTGAACAAATTCATTCAAAATGTGTCGGATATTTCAGGCAATATTGAAAAAATACCTGAATCCATTTTTCTAGGATCATCCTAAACACATGAAATAACCGTAAAAAGCTAACCCATTGTGCTTAGTGCTTCAATAAGCACTAAGCACAATGCTTTGGGACAGCTCTGCCTTAGAGTACCTTTACAGCTATTTGCATCGGTCACACTCAAGGTGGACTAAGATTTGAGTGAAACTTAAGTTACTTTTTTGTATTGCATCATATAGCTTCAGTGGAACTTATAGGTAGAAGTTAAATTAAGCATAGGAATACTGAGGCTTAGGTTCTACTTGAACACCATAACCTAATTTTTAAGTTATGTTTTTATAATTTTTCAAGTGGTGTATATTTACTATTTTTGAGTTGAATTGATTTATGATGGCCGTTAACGGTATATTAACAGAATAGATTCTACCAGGCACCGTCTTTATCTCGTCATATTTGACTATTCGTATTTTTATTCTCAATTACGTTTTTGAAATATGATATCGAATTGAGCAACAAAATTTTCTCACGGTTTGAGAAGTTTGGGGCTCTTCATCTCTTGCCATCTTCCATCTTGTCTTCAAGAAATGAAAACTTTTCACTTGAAAGGACTAGGCACACATTGAGGGGGTTTCTAGGTATTGATAGAATTTTCTGAAATTTTAGTATATGTTACACTCAAAGTATATAATCCAATGGCTTTTAGATACTGATGCTTACTTTTCTCTGGAACCAAGCCCTGATCTGCTGCGTAAGCAGGCTGTAGTACTTCTGGTGGGGTACAATCCATGAATTCTTCGTCGGAAGACATGTTTTTCAATTTATTATTCGCGAATTTAATATCCGACTTCATCTGACATTTATTGACTTTTCACGGTAAAATATATCTACTTGATTATTCTGAGAAAACCGCGTTCTTGGTCATTTGTCGTTAAATGTAATATTTTAGGTATGTTCAGAACGAAACAGAAATTTATTAATTCTGATTGAAATATGACGATTGTAATAGTTATTTATGTATTGAGGGAAGGCAATTGCTGTCCCTCGGGCCAGAGGCCCTCGGGACGCAAACTTTGCCATCGGTAATTAAGGCTCTATAATTCCCGTGGTACATAGATAATTTTATTTTTGACCGATTTTCATAACAATATGTCCATATTTAGAACGCAATAAATGTTTAAATTCATAACCTTTCTGGTATATTTGAATTAGGTAGCGTTGATTGTAGCATTGTTTGGCGTTGCTAGGTTGTCGCTATGTTACATGTTTATAAGCAAACTTTCTTTATCAATCAATGTTTTTCCGTTAAAAACGTGTTTATTTTTTACCACAAATTGACGATCTTTTTCTGATATAATGGAGGATATTAAAGAAAAAGCGGAAAAAGCAAGACAATCATTACTTCCATCGAAAAGTGAAGCCCTATATCAAAAAGAATACAACTTATATCTGAAGTGGCTGACACAGAGAAATGTTATGTCAAAAGATGCCAACGAAACTGTCTTTCTGGCATATTTTCAAGAACTGGTAAAGTATTTTCAGTATTTTCTGGTAGATTTGGTAATAATTGTATTTATTCGTTGCAGTCAGAAACGTTTAGCCCAAATTCGTTATGGACTAAATGGTCAATGCTCAAATCGATGGTGACCATATATGAGAAAAGAGATATCACCAAGTTTAACGAACTAGAGGCTTTTTTGAAACGGAAAAGTAAGAGGTATAAGCCGAAAAAGTCTGCTGTCTTATCTCCTAAAGATGTCATCAAATTTCTAATGGACGCCCCTAATGAAATTCATTTATTGCATAAGGTAATTTTTTTTCATAATTTTCTTTTTCGTTTGTTTATTTCGTTTTATTTGTTATAGGTTGTTCTAATTATGGGTTATTTTGGAGGATGCAGAACTCAGGAACTTCTAAATATGAGTATAGCAGATATAGAGGACCGGGATACTGTTATGGTAGTGAACGTACCGGAAAGTAAAACTGGTGTATCGAAGAAATTTACAGTTGTGGATGAAAAAGTGTTCTGTGCTTTGCCTTTATTGAGACTTTATATGTCCTTGCGTCCTGAAGGTACAAAACGATTTTTTTTGAGCTTCCGACAAAATAAATGTACAACTCAGCCAATTGGAAAGAATATGTTTGGCAAAATTCCCAGCAAAATCGCAATGTATTTAGGATTGCCAAACCCACTAACCTATACGGGACATTGCCTTCGTCGCACTTCTGCTACTGCCCTAGCCAATGCAGGAGCAACTATGACAAACTTAAAAAGACACGGAGGTTGGAGAAGTTCCACGGTGGCAGAGGGGTATCTGGAGGACAGTATTGAATTGAGAAATAAAACGGCGCGTATGCTGTCTACTTTGCCATCAGAAGAGACAGGCACCTCGACTGTAGTGAACAGCAACAGCACCACCCATAAAAAAGAAGAAATTGTATCCAGCGGCGGAAGTAATTTTCAGGGAAAATTTGAAAATTGTACATTTATTATTTGTAATGACGTGAATACGGAAAATATGTCTTAGTTTTCATTACATATAAACGTTTATAAGCATTTCTTGTATCATTTTCACCTGTAAAAGGTAAGAGGGAGTTTTTGAACCTTAATATCCCAAGGGAGTTATGACCCTCATTATAGATATCGTAACTATGACGATATAAGCTTATAATGTCACTGTCAGAAATAAAATAATATACAAACCTCGGTAGGAAGTTTCATTTCTGTCTCGAGATCATAGCTATAACCTCAACGCTTTGCGTCTCGGTTAACTAACTGATCTCACGACAGGAATGAATCTCTTCCCACCTCGGTGTATAATATACTATTTCTGCATCATGATATTGAATGTTGTTTGGATTTCAGCACTGAATTTGCTCCAGTATCTTTCAGTTTTATTGCAGCCTGCCTGTCTTGGCCATTCTATCACGGATATATTCCAGATCTCACGTTCTCTCTGGTTTCTTGTGGTCATTCGAAATCCGTCTTTATCCATTATTCTTCAATTATCGACGGCATATTTCCTTATACAGCCCAAAAAATAATACAAATTCGATATACTTGAACTGAATATAGCCGCAATACAAGTACCTATCCTCCTTGCTCTCCTATTGAAAGCATTTGATGTTTGTTCAGTGGATTACAAAGCCATATTGGAAATTCATCATCTAACCTAACAATGGATGTCGTATTACCATTATAATCATAATTTGTGCGATGATAGGAAACTTGGATTAATTCACAGTTGGGTCTGCTTGAGACTTGGCGGTGATCGAATGTAGCAATGAAGGACAATTATAGGAAGTGTCCAAGTCAGACCTTGTTCTATTATTTTCCAATGCAAATTTTTTATTTATCATTTTCAATATCATCTGAATGTAACGTTTCTTTTTATTAGGTACATATATTTTCTTGTGCATATTTGGAAATTCATAATATCTTCCCGAGTGAAATTTGACCAAGGAAAATACGTCAGGAATTTTCAAATGTGAGAAAAATGAATTCATAATGATTGATATTTAATATTCCCCGAATATTTAATATAAATTCCACAAGCTAGAACAGAGGAATGCCAGCATGATGGTTGAAGCACATCATTACTTAGGCGAGGACATCAATATTTGATTATTTACACGTTATTCCGGATAGCTTTTTGATTCCTTGAAATAAATTAAATCATAATTTTCAGTAACTGGAATCATGATTGTCAAAAGATGTGAGGTGAATTTTATATATGATTCAGTTTTGGAATTAATATAACACCTCGCGTCTCTCTCTATAGCTATTTTAGAAAACAAAAAGTCCAAATAATTTGATTTGCTGGAATAATCTATGAACTGAAATTAAAACGTTGTTGGTTGATTATGCATCCATGTAATCAACAATCTTTTGTTTGTATTATTTCTTGGGAAAAGATAGATGCTGCAAAGATCAGTCAGAAAAATGTGTTATTCATAGAAGAACATATAATTTTTATGCACGACCGGGCGTGAAATGGCACTTTATAGCCCGGTTGTGCGGGCGTAAAATAGCACTTTACCGCCCTCGGACTACTTTACCGCCCTCGGACAACTTTACTTCCCGTCGGGCGTAAAATGGCACTTTACCGCCCGCCGGACAATAAATTATTGATTAGTCGCATCCTCAGCCGCTTCACTGATTTCTGGTGGAGTACAATTCACACTTTCTTCGTCACTGGAATGCATTTCGTAATGACTATTGTCTGTATTGACAGCAAATATGGCTATACTAGCCTATTTATTCACCCACCAGTCTGGAACATGAGCAAATTGTAAACCCTTTTAATAACTCCCTTATTATAAGAGATATAGAAGAAGTAAAAACACTCTCATGTAATGCTTTCTCGAGAGGAACATCATGGGCGTAGCAAAAATTATTTTAAAGGGGTTTAAAAGGTATGCTTGAGAGGTGAAGAGGTAATTACAATAAAATATACTGGTCGTGCATAAAATGTATGCATTTCGGGGGTAACTTGATTTTATGGACCTATGCGTGCTAATAGCCCTCGCTATCGCTCAGGCTATTGCTTTGCGGTCCAAAAAAACCTATTTTCAGCGCTTGATACATAAATAACTAGCATGATTCAACTCTTTGAATTTATTTATTTATATTTATAGCCAAAGGTTATTTGCCCTTTTACTGCACTGTATACAACTCTTTTCAAGCAGGTATATTCGATTGTAACCATCGATATTCATCGAGTTTTTGGCATCCCAACAAGATAGCCACATCAACCCTCTCTCCTAATGTATACTCATTGGTGGAAAGCTCTCGAAGAGACACGAAAAAGTGACGTCACGTCAATCAAGGTTCCACTTTCAGGCCACTCGATGTGTAACGAGTGTGTGCCCTGTTGGCACTTTCTATTGTGAGCCATTCTCTTCCCTTCACCCTCAGAGTCGATAATTTCAAATGAGTGCGAGATTTACCTGTCAAGTAAATGATGGGGGTCAACCAAACGTGAGAATATTTCGTCCAAGCAGCATAAGATTGGATCATGATGTAGCATCAATCTGATGGAAAGAATGGAATGTATATGTTTTACCTACACTGAGAAAATAAATAATTAGTCTCAATCGAATCTTCAATAATGATAAATGAAAACTTATGAACTAGATCTCCAACTAACCAGCCACAAGCAAAATGAGGTTGCTAAAATGAATCACTTGCCATTACTTGTCATTTGATAGGAACTTTGATCACTAGCCAGCACTCGACTGGTGAACCACCCATAAGTGAGTTGTTTTATTTGCCTAAGCCATGGACTAGCTCACCTCGAGGAGTTAATGGATAGCTTATGGTGAGTTAGTAACCAATATTCTGCATCATTCAATAATTATATACTTCGATTATGGTGGCAAAATGAGCTACTATGACAGAAATTATATTTCTGAAATACAGAATCGATACTAACAGTAACTTTTTCATTAGACGGGATTTTAATCGCAGGTGGTTTTAGCTTGTTTAAGAAACAAGTTTTTTGCTGGTAGAAGTGGCTGAAATTCTTGCAATGAAAATTCCATCTACCATTTTACTTGGACGATTTTTCTCAGTGTATAAACAAGCACTCAAGACAAGTGGCTCTGATTGTGACAATCTCTCCCTCTTTCTCCATATACACGGGTGTTTCAAAATTATCTTCGAACATGCTATGCCATTGAAACAATCTTTGATTTTGGAACTCTTTTGAGTCTATTTATACACGGTGAGAATTGAATCCTTGAAGAAAACACATCGCGAACATTATGCTATGTCCCCCTGATGAGAACACAAATTAAACATGTACTGATATACACCATGGAAAAAACTTCAACCAATATTAATGAATATTTCATAGACAAACTCATAGGTTATTCTCAGATACGCTGAAAACTTCTATACATTATAAACCATATAGGTACTGTGATTTTTGATTTTCTATATAAACTTCAATCTTGACTAAAGTTCGTATTTTTATTAACAATACCAATATTAGCATGTCGAAAATGATGAATGATACGAAATTGATTAAATTAGGCAAAATTTGTCCATTTCAATGAAGAATGAGACGATGTCTTGAAATCAGAAATATATACCAATTTGTTATATGTTCATTCAGATGCTCTGTTGCCTCGAAAATGGTAATATCTTAATTTTAGATATCCCATTGAAAATGTTCAAAAAAAATCATGCTGTATCTGTAATTACAAATGACTTTTATTAAAAATTGTGGACAAATTAGTTTTACTTTGAGTGATCCATCAACATATATGCAACGAACAACTTAACCACCATTGACATTGACCAGACTCTATTTTATATTCATATCACAAACAGGAATAATGTTCCAATTAAAATTATCAATCTGACCAATATGGGGCATAGAAGCGTAAGTGTTGAGTTCTACTAGTTCGAGTTTTCAACTTGAAATGCAGTAGACTTACATGATTATTTCAGGTAACCAAAAAGTTTTAAGTAAAAACCAGCTTGTAGTAGTGAGCTTGAATATGCACCCTCGAATCATGAGATGCTTTCTTGTGAAATATGCACATTGTTATGTAGAAGTGCATCCGTGTACCTACAAGGTTTTTTCTACCTATCCATATAATGCCTTTGTTCTTCTACTGTTAATTAACACTCGACTATACAGAAGAGACTTCTTTATAGCGAAAAAGCTCCAAACGATCGTGTTTTTGCTTTTGAACAAGGACCTTTTAATTTGATGTTTCCGAAACAACAAAGAACGCCTAGCGCTGTTCAGCGTTCTTGATGAAATGTATATCTGGACAAAAATCCAACTAAACGGACGCCGAGTTCATCATGTATATCTCTGATTTCTCGTGGTAATATGAGTGTACTCCCAACTTTAATTTCGGGTGGAGAAATTGTTTCCCATTTAGTTTTCCTTCATGAAATTCTCTATGATAATGGCTTTCTCTTAGCTTTGATGATGTCTGATGAAAAAACTTTTCATTAGTGATGCTAGTGAATTGATTCACCCGGTGAACATTCCTGGAATTAAATTTCAAACCTCATCTTGAAAACCTTGGACAGCTTGAACCTGTACTTTTCAGTTACCTAATAACCTTATATACTTGTATCGTTATAAATTTCCACCCATAGTCCCTGGATAATGAATCAGTATAACGTATACGTTGATGCTATAACTTTTGTATTGTACCTGTATTCTGATGTAAATGCAGAAATGACATACTATAAAATTATATTTGCTATATACTTCTGGATAGAAATATATGTACATTGCTGTGAATTTGTCGAATAATTTATAATTATTACAATAATTTCTCATGCTAGTATAAGCTTGTTTGTGATTCAATTGAATGTCAGTAGATGAATAATGACAAGTTTCGACACAAAATATAACTTTGATGCGTATCTTTTTTTGTATAACTCTGTACAGTTCAAAATCATTTAAAATCGTGCATATAAAAATAGGTACTGCATCTAGGCAACCGAGAAGAAAATTCCGTGATATTCCATGGTTTTCCATAGCCCCACCCTGTATAGAAAAAAATCTCATGAGAAAATGTGTTTGGAATTCAACAAGAACCCCATGTACAACTCACGAACTAGATTGAAAGAAAAAATAAAAAATACCCATTTATGTTGTTTTATCTGGAAACCTGAATCACGAAACTCATCAACAAATATTTATGGAATAAAAATTTTGCGGTGAATTATGAAAATACGATCAAATGTTTTCAGTAGGTGTAGTAATGCCCTGTAAATTGATGCGAATGAGCTTTTTAATATTCTGAACCCATGAATAACATGTAAACCACCTAACATTTGAATTGTTATTGAAAGTTGATGATTATATGGCAACATGTCAAAGAAAAAGCTGAATACGGTACATCTCTAGTAAAAAATTGGTTGGACTACAATAAACTCTCACTGAACGTAACAAAAACGTCATATGTAGCCTTCTCTTTAACAGACGTAAATAGACCAAATTTTAAGAAAACAAACATCATAAACACCAATCTAGAAATAAACAGCAATGATAGAACTAAATATCTAGGCATCATCATAGATAAAAATCTCAAATGGAAGGATCAAATAAACACCTTAACAGCAAAATTACGCAGATTCATCCACAAATTTTATGAGTTACGAAAAATAATGAACAAAAAACTTTTAATCACATTGTAGAGGACCCTGACCGAATCAATTCTGAAATATGGCATTATTGTTTGGGGAGGTCTCTACAGTAATGCCCTAGAACCTTTAACTACCTTTCAAAATTACATAATTATAATTATACTACAAAAAAGGAGATTGTACCCCACAAGGCTTTTATATAACGAAGATATATTAAGTGTGAGATCCTTGTATGTTGTGTTTTCATCCATAAAAATCATCACTTGATTAATAGAATTGAACACTGCCATGAAACACGCGCAAAGACCAACAACTTACTAAAAAATCCTTTTTATCGAAAAGACGCCAACCAAAGATTCATAACAACAACAGCTCCAAAAATATTCAACACATTACCACAAGATATAAGAAATATAAAAAAACAAAGCATATTCAGGAAAAAATCAAGACAACACATAGGCAAACATCAAGACGAGTATATACACAGCCTATAGACTGTCTCAAATTTTATACTACTTAACTATACAGATACCTACCCAAAACGTAGTTCTACACATATAATCTTTCGAAACTAAAATACACAAACAACTGCACATACAGGTGTAAACCTAGGTGCGACCAAAAAGACAGGAATTTATTAATATTTATTAATATTTCAAATTAGTATTGTTAATAACACGAAGGGCAATATTGAAAATCACTTCCATTGCATCCCAGTGATCCCTGGCAGTGAATATAGTCCTTTTCAGTAGGCTTTCTATTAAAAACATGTATTATTATTTTTGTATTATTATTTCTATTACTATCATTGTTATAATTTATTTTCTGTAAAATGGCTTATTGAATAAACGTTCTTATTATTATTATTATTATATCTTCTTCTTGCAAAGTTTAATATTTTTTGGCACCAAAAACAACTTTTTTCAAATTTTCGCTAAATCTGAGGTCACGTGATATAATACAAAGGATTTTTTAGTTATCAAACATGCAGAAACGAACCGCCATTAGAGTTTTTCGAAAGTTCCAATTACAAATGTTTGCTGCAAAAACAGTATGCTACTCCACTTTTGATAATTGATGCGATATTGATAAAAAATTTCCACCATATCTCGCATGCGACATCATTCGAGAAAATACTTCCTCCTCACCCGAAAATGGATCGAAACGCAACCTTTCCCCCGTACTACAGGAAAAGAAAAAGGGTGATAACACTGAAAAACCCATTCCGCCCTAAACGATAAGAATTCATCACCTCTCCACTTTATATGGCTGAAGATCTATTGCGGCCATTTCCCTTGATTAAGTAAAGCTGCGACCGGACAAGAAGAAGCCGAGACAAAGATGCAAAGTGGTTTAGGAAGATCCAGGCGGGCCTTTCTAAGAGGATTACCCGTGTGGATGGCTGCATCTGGCTCGGTTCACTCTGGATATGAACTTATGAGAAGCGCGTGTGGCCCGCAGAATGTGGGTTAAGGAAACAGGACACACAAAATGAGAGGAGACGTTGCTGTGTTTTCCATTTCTTCTCTTTTCTGCCTCCCGATCAGTATTTATTTGCTTGAGTTCGGTTCGATACATTGATTCGCTTCAAAGAGGATTTTTTCATCAATGTAACTCTTCGTTTCATATTCTGCTGTTTGGATTGGCCTTTTCTTTAGATTCGAAAGTCTTTCAACGAATTCAGGAGGTTTTTCATACTCAGACTATCATCTTCTTCCTAGATGTGTGTACATCTTGTAGATGTACTGATGGCAATAGCTATATTTGTATTTAGAGCGCAAAGAGATATTTAAGGCATTTTTTTGCGACAAAACAGTTTCAAAGACCGTTTTAAAACAGTTTATACGTCTACGTCATCATTTTATAAGCCGAAAAAATGCAACGTTTCAAAACGTCACGTGTCATAGTTATTTAACCTCAGATGACAGTTCGCCATATTGAAACATGATTGAAACGGTCCAAAAGACGATTTATAACGTTTTGAACCAGAATCAATTGTGACGTCACAAATGGTTCAAGAAAATGGAGTGTTTCAAAACTGTTTCAAATAGTTTCGAAACAGTTTCTCGCAAAAAAATGCCTTTAGATTGCCGCTCGAAAAAGACAGATGGAGAGTGTCAAGAAACAAAGTAGCCGTTGACGCTTTCAAATCTCAACACAAAGTTTACGTTTTCCGAAGAATGTCATTGAGTGACAGCACTGCCGCTCGTGCGCGGTAATAATGTATAATTAAGTGACAGCATTGCCGCTCGTGCGCGAAAAATATGCCATCAAGTGACAGCATATTTGCGCTCGCATCCATCATTGTTGAAAACGACCTCATCATTCTGTTGCATGATGGAAAATAATAGTGACAGTGAATTATTCATTCAACACATCTGAAGTAGCAGAAAGTGCGAACATTGTAAATTTGAACCTCCTACCAGATAAATCGAGGAAAAGTATGAATTATAATATGATAGATTCATTACATGGTGCCATGAAATGCTTGAATTCTAAAGATATCAAAGTAAGTATCCTGATGTTGTCGTATTTCTCAAAAAACACCAGTCTGTTGAATATAACACAAGTATGAGTTTGACTTTATCTTTCTGGTTTATAATGTATTGTAACTATGGGATAGACATATCTTTTCAAGTAGCCTCAATAGCTAACGGGTTCAAAGTGCGACTTCTGCCAGCCTGGGTTCGATCCCTAGGCAGAGTAATTTTCTTTTGTGTTGTGGATTATTAATTAAAATAATTATTTAGGTGAATTGCTATGAAATGTGAGTTAATTGAATGAAATATCAAGTTTTTTTCCAGGAACTGTGTTTGTGGAGAAAATATTGTGTTAATTACGAGCGCAAAATATCCTACCGCTTTCGAAAGATTATAACTGTCTTTTTCGAGTGGCAATCTATCACTTATTAGCGCTCTAAACACACCAATGGCTTTTTTCTATTTTGGTTGTATAATGAAGTCATTGTGCAACGCAAATGCGTGTCGATACGCATTTTTTATTATTCGGAGATTGGTACAATCGAACTGTGAAATGAAAGTCAGAAGAGTTAGGCCCAGTTTACTTCCGAGCGACTTGGATTTGGTGATATTAGCAGTGAAAAACTCAATGTTTTAATTTGTAAATTTCAATTCAGAGTGTAATTTGATTTGAATTTAACAATAAAAACAATAACTACATTGAATTTTTCACCGCTGGTATTGCAATAATCTAAATCGCTCAACTGTAAACTGGGCTTTACGCTTGTGCGTCATCAGATTTTAAATATTTCAAAGTCATCATTGTTACCAATCGATGATGTTTCAATTATTTATCAATATTAAATGAATTTTTTTCTTCAAATCAATTCAAAATAGAAAAAAGTTGCATATGACAACACGTTTTATAAGACACTTTGTCGCACTTGTTCGCTTCGCTCGTCGTACTCCAAACAACGCGAGCGACAAAATAGCGTCTTATAAAACTCGTATCATAATATACTATTCTATAACCGCAGTTCCTAGACAAAAGAACTCGTTACTTTATTTCTACTTCTGCCGCTATTCAAACTATCATAGAGTATGAAGTATAATTAAAAAATTTACCTTTTTCAGTAAATTTTATTTTTGCTTTATATTTAATGGACTGATGTTTTTTGAGAAATTCGACAAATTTAAGATACTCACTTTGATATCTTGAATATTCAAGCATTTCATGATAACATTTCATGAATCTATCATATCCTAATTCATACTTTTCGTCGATTTCTCTGGTATAGGAGATACAAATTTACAATTTTTGTTCTTTCTGACACAAGGAGGTCACTATTTTCACGATGATCCACGAACATTTCATAGGTTTTACTCTCGTGCAGTCAGAAGATAAAAATATATATTTGGTTGAAAAAGGCCACAGGTGAACTTATCCAAAATTGGTTGAACGTTGTCGAATCCATTATATCCATCAGTCAATCAAATTACACCCACCCTTCATCTCATTATTCCGTTACCTGGAAATTTGTTCGAGCTTGATTGATTTTTTCTGTTGATTGATTGATGGAAAATTTCATTGAACACACCGGAATGGACGATTTACGATTCTGATGCGTTCTATTAGGTTTGGGGGGCCCAAATCGATTGAGGCTGCTGAAGTCATGCAACACGGTGAAGGGCATATTAATTGGTCGAAATGAATAAAGCATCGAGATCAATATCCATTGTTCCATTGAGACTGAATTTGAAAATGTATAGCCATTGAATTATTATGTTTCTAACAAAATAGCGCCAAGCGCAATGCGGAAATGCATCTTACTTATTATGATTCCAGAGGTCAAAATACATAGGTGAAAACAAAACAAGCAGAATTTTTAAGTTTGAGTTATACGTGTTCTGCCCATTCAGGTGTCACCAATGATAAAATAAGACCTGGTGGCGCTACTACTCAACTGATCCAGCATGCTCCGGGGGATATTGAGTCCGTTGTGGAGAATGAGAGGTGTCGAATTTATTGGAACTTCTCCCCACCGTCAGGCAGATTCAAGCCAATAAACCTGACGTAGTCCTCCTCGACCACCAGACCAAAACGATGTTTGTGATTGAGTTTTCAGCACCAGCCGCAGACTGTATCCAGACCATTCTGTTGAAATGGTCAACCTGATTGTAGTGTATACGAATATATGATGAATAAAGGCTACCCTTGACCGTTGCGTAAGTGCTGACGAATACTCGATGATAAAGAGTCTGACTAGATATACGGCAGTACCGTACAGGCGTGCAGACAAAGAATAAGGAGTTCATTATTTATACCAAATACCCTAGTAGATAGATGATACCACACTGATAATAGGCTCCCTCGGTGGTACACGACAGGCGCTGCTCTCAGAACTGCAGAAAACACCAGCTTGCCGTCAGAAAGCACACGTTTTGGCTGGGGCAATGCAGAAGGCCGTCATACTGGGATCATTACGTCTACTAAGGGCACGCGATATTCGGTCCCAGTGATCACTTACCTCACGGCGTGATGAGTGGTCACTGGTTTCTCTCTACCTCGACTCTGCGTGGTTTCTGAGGCCGCAGAGTCGTGACTTAAATTAATTAAATTCAATTAAGTTTAATAATAATAATGTTCGATGCATTGAACTAATTGAAAGATGGCTACATGAAATTGTTAGAAACATTTATAATCGAATATTCATAATTTTTCGTATTGACACCTGCAGTAACCTGTAAATTTGGTTGAAATCGCGGCTTCATTTAGCGAGATTCACCCACGCAATGTCACGTCAGACACGTTTTATCGAAGTAGGCGAAATCAAGAGATTTGGGACCAGTCACATCCAGTCAATATCTATCCATCTCCCAATAATCGATATACATATCTACTGATGACAATTTTCAAGCGTGTATTTCTTTGTGAAATGGGAAGCCATGAACTGGAAATGTTTAAGAGTCTATCCAATTGAAAATATCAAATATAGTTTGCCTGGTGGACCACGGCAGAAAACAGCTAGTTTCTTAGCAAAAATCATTGAATCATATCTGCTCGTATGGTCCATGCAACGATTCCCACTGTGAATGTTTCTTTCTTCCTAAGTTCAAATCGATATTGTTAGAAAGGGCACTGGGGTTTGTAATTAACGAGTTATATTCGATGATACACTTCTCTTTCCACTTTTACAGTTCCGTCTCCGCTCATTTGTCATCACCACCTATTCCTCTTTTTCCTCTTTCGATTAATATTGCATTTTAGTAATAAACTAGAAATGGAAGCTTGGTCATCTGCCATACGGGGTGATGACAATGAGTACTTACTTTAAATATATCTATCAATAATACTAATGATAATGTGACTATTTCTTAATATATTACATAAAATACTATAAATTCATTCGTTCTACGTGGTATTTGCTTAGAAAGTAATTGTTTTCTGCTTGTGGTCAACCAGACATTCAAATTCAAACTATGTTTGATATTTTGAATTGGATTAGGATTATACTATTTTTTATATCAGTGATTTTTTTTATTTCCACGAATTCACGATTTGAAAGTCCGATGGATGGAATTCCTCAATTGAGGATTTGATGTGTGTTCCTTCATCGAATAACCACTACATCGTATATATCAACTACCTATAATAGATAAAGGGTGAACTGAAAAAGCTTCAATGTATCGCATTTCAATGTATCGCATTTCAATGGAAGTATTTCAAGCTGGGCTACCCACTTTTTCGGAAAAAAATATGACCAATAGTTGCTCAAGACATTTCGAATCCATCTTAGAATGTGAAAATTTGAGATTTATCAAGAGAGCTCGTGAGTTGGTTCTCTCATGACTTCCGGTGACATGTTTGTGACTTGTGACAACTTGTGACAGCAGTCACAAGTTGAGAAAGTCATAGGACCACGTGGCTATATTATCTCGATCAATGGTTTCAGAATCAATTGATTGTCTCAAATATTATTCTGCGAGCTACTGACATCATTAGCTGTCAGTCCTATGAACCAATTAGGCTCCACCCAACTGTGCAACAACATGTTATGGCATCCTCGTGCTAACTAGATAACTCCAATCATGCCGACCATCACTATTAACCGGTCTTCTACGGTGAATTAGACAATAATTCAACCTCCCAGGTTTACAATTCGGTATCCAGTGGACACTGTGATCGGTCCTATTACATACAGATGATCCTGATTGACTATAATATCAATCTGGAGTCGATAGTTGTTTCGTTAATGAGGAAAGCGAATCTGCCTATTAATTATGTCATCGATGTTTTGATAATCCATAGCGAGCGTCTACAAATGATCAGGAAGCTTTTCAGTCGCTTGCATTTCTGTATCATTGAATATAGTAAACGCATTTTGCGAAAACGAGATTTTATACAAATGCAGAAGGAAAAAATAATGTCGCCCCTTGTTTGATTTAGGTTATTGAGAAGCTTGCGTTTTTTTCTTTTGTACTTATTAGCATTAAAATTTGTTGAATTATCTGCCCCAATACTTTCAAAATAAATTCTGAATTGAAGTGAATCAGACCATAATCATTAGTCATATCGAAGCTGCCGTTTTTTTTTCTCTAAAAAAATTCATAATGCAATTTCATCGGAATTATATTCACCTGCCAGATTTCAAATCAATCAGATTTCCAGAAGTGGGTGGAATTTAACATGCAAGATTTTTCAATTTATTGTTAGTCTCTTATTTCTTGGTAACTCGCACAGTTAGGAAATCCCAGACTTAACTATAGTCAGTTACAAGTGAAGCTAAACAAATGCTCGTAATACAACCTTGTAAATAGTCATTATTATAATTTCACAAAGAGGTTACTGAAAATTATTCAGTGCTCTTATTCCTTCCACCATATATGCTTTTTCATGATATCGCAATATATTCCATACATTTTTGTAGTCTCGAAAATATTCCAATATCGGCGATAGAACACGGTCACTGGGGTCTACAAAATATGGTTCCGACGAATTACCTTGTATATTTTTACTCGATTTTTTTGTAGTTATCTACTCACGAACATTCGTTGATTCTCGAATAATATCATATCTATCATATGAAGCTCATTACGAATATATAGCTGTTAAAACATAATATAATGGTTCATTGAATTCTAATGCCGAGTAATTTCTTCGTTTTACACTAATTTCAATTCTTCACATCCACAGTCAAAGGGTGTGAAACGAAAAATAAGGGACTCGATGGAATCCATCAATCGAATCGTCTATGCACTCGTACTACCAGGCTTCATTTCATTAAAACGGGCAGCACGTTTGTGCCTCGTGACGCAAATCCAATCGCTCACTGACTGTTCTTTCATGATGTCCTAACAAAAAAAAAACTGGCGGAATCGATTTGCCTAAGGATGCAATCTGATTATCTCATCTACTGGATGAGTAGGTACGTCGAATTTGATTGAGCTTTGACTTTGACAATGCTGACATCGGTACTAGATTTTACAGCCAGGAACAGCCAGGTGAAATGAATTTTGTAGGTATCCCAATAATTATTGTGTATTTTCATGAGAAATCCCAGAACACTTCAATTCTGGATTGCATCCTGCAACAAATGTTACCTCGATTCAAATTTTAATTATTATATTATGTTATACATTCTGAAAGTAGGAAGGAGATAATATAGTCATGAACTTGCTATTCTTAGAGGGTTCATGAAGTTTTCAGTATAATATTAACTCGAAGACTACAAAATTGGTATACAACATTCTTGATTTATTCATTCACATTGAGAAAATATCTACTTAATTTATGCATGTGATTTGTTTTCTTTTGTTTCACACTAATATCAATTATCGCCCAGATATCGACCTTCTAGTGCACCCTTTGATTATTCATGAAATTTAGTACCTATGTAATGAGATTAGAGCCATATAGTGATCATGAACGTTCTATAGTTCGGAATTATGTTGATATGATCAATTATAATGAATTGACTAAATAGCGTTCTAAAGATTTGAGATGCAAACTGATTAGACTTGATATATTTCCAGCAACAATATCTCGAGAAATATATGGAACGGATTGGAGCATTCAGATTCAAGAACTTTCAAATAAAAGTTGCACAAAAACTTTGGCTTCCAGCCTTTCCTAAATCTACTTTCAGAATTAGTTACCCATCGTCGTCTGAAAATAATAAAAAAAAAAATCGATCTCAGCTCTATAGTAAAAAAATATCATCAGTTAGCTTAAGACGTTATCTCCATCAAACGAAGTGATCTAGTGGGCTATTTATAGCGCCATAGATGGGTCTTCTAATCGAGGAAAAAAATGAAGCAGCCAGACAGGACATTACAGATTCCTACTGAGATATTAAGTATCGGATCATCCTGTGAGTAGCGGTTATTATCTGTCTATACCTCAAGGATATTTTTAGAGGACATTCGTAGGCATATGTCTACTTCTTGATTTCAATCAGGAAATCAAGTTTGTCCGTTTCAAAAATGTTCAACAAACTTAGCCATCATACATTTGAATAGAGAAATGAATATCATATAGGTATAAAGATGCGTATGTTTGCAAATATTCATGCAATATGCAGATTCCTCAGTAGAAACGTATAATTTTAGGAATTTCACTTCAGATGAATTCATGCTTTCATACTTCAGAGTCAGCTGTCAACATGTTATGGTTCCATTCTGGATAGTGGACGATTTTACTTGCGCTATTGCCAGATATACCATTCTGGAAAATAAATTCAGAGCCATCCAGATTCAATCAGGATAATATATTCATTTCATTCCACGAACAAAGTACAAGTGTTATATTCCATATAACTATTGAGTCAGAGTTCTTGATTATATCATTGGAGAAATTTATTTTTCGCATGTTATTCATGAGATTATATTACATCAAAATATTTTCATCAGTTTAGTCGGATACTTATCTCGCTTTCAGTTTTTTCCTGGAGTCAAATTTGATCGCACAGGAAAATGAAAAAATATTTCAAAAAAATATAAATTCCAATATTGGAAACTTCCTCATTTTCCACACCTCAACAACGTGGGATGTAAAGCAACACGTCATTCATCAAAATCACTATTATATATTGTTTTTGCTGCCAAAATATAATATCGGTGATGAAAGCGCTCTCAATAAATATCACCTTTTCGATGATTGATTGGTAGTCTACTCACACCCGGGTATCCAACATACGTCGTTGTTGCTTTACGCTTGTACGGACTTATATTCCCCGTAGTTTCACGAGGTGTGTGATTTATAGTTTCTGTTGATGATTTATGGAGAAGCTTGATTTGGCATCACGATGATTAAATAGAATGATATGTAAAAAACCGTGAAAGAACATCAGTTACCTCAGGAATATACAGGAAATATATACATAAGATGATACCACAGACTCCTGAGATCAAAATATGGTGATTAAACATAACTTACGTCTATACCAAAACTCTCCGTTTAGCCGCACAAACGGCATTTACATCATTGAAACTGTTCTTCAGTGGAATCAGTAGAAGAACTAATGCTGAACTGTCGATATATCTCAATAAAAACAAAATATATACATAACTACAAAAACATCAGAAGTACTTATTCAGTTACTTATAAAAGTAGCTTCATATAAGAACAGAAACATCTTTTACTACAATATCCATGAAGGATTTATGGCTTAAATATAATGATCACTTTCGACTCGATCAATGATTTCATACGGAAATGGTACTACTAACCCTGCCATAATCATTATTCTGAATGGTACCACACTAACATTTTGGATTGAATCTTATCGAATGTTTTCAATCACCTTGAAAACCAATAGAAATGACACAAACTCTTAGGAGGACTGAGAGTTAGGTATATTTGATGAAATAATATAAAACTGCATTTAGATCTGGTCAATGAAGTACGCACAAAGTACTATCAATTTTTTGATCTATACAATTCTCCTACTATGTAACATGCTGTATGCAAATCAGTCAGAAGGAGTTGGCCATCGATTGAGATTGAAATATACAGGGTGTGCCATTGACAAAAAATGTATTTAAAAAAAAAATCGAAAACGCGATGATCAATTGGTTTTTTGTTAGCACCAAGTTTATCAGCGGTAAAAAAACTACTCTCTAATACTATTCTCTAATTCAACTGACCTCGTATCTCCATCAATAATGAAGAAGTTAGCAATAGTGCCTACTTGAATTTGATCATCAGCTTGCGTATAGAGTATTTTAGAATCCTGTCAAATTAGACCTGCTGGACCAGAACAAACATAACCACACATATTTTCGCTGTCATTCGAGTTGATTTTTTTTCTGTTGGAAGTATTCAAAATCATTTCTTGAGACATGTTTGCTCCCGAAAGAGTCTAAATACTGATGTTGTCCAAGGAGGCAACTTTTGGAAACAATTCCACGTCAGTTTCCACTTCATCCCTTTTAATAACATAGGGATCAACGGAATTCATGACTCTTATTTTATCGATCTCTATATCACTCTGCAGATTCACTATCACAATTTTCTGAACCCGATAAATATTTACTTCTACCTTAACAAACCATGAACGAAATAATCTTGAAAATATGAAAATATCTGCTAAACCAGCAACTATAACTTCCCTGTTACTGGCATTTACATTTACTTTGTATTGACATAATTTGGCGCCATGTTTGGTCCTTAGGTCACATATGCTTACGCTAGATACGGTATCCAGGTTATTCGTTTGGTAGGTCCAGGGGGATTTAACGTACTGCCATTGATTAATCGTTTTAAAATTTTGACCATACTGTAAGGCTCTTTTCTCGGTAAAGAGTCCTACAAAGGGCCTCAGGGCTTAGTTCTCTATTTAAGTTAGAGCGGTTGTCTCGAGCGCCAGTTTTTTTTTTGAAGTGGTATGCTCCACTTTCTTCCAGAACTAGGAGTTCTTTGGAAGGCCCTAGGGTAGCTACAGTGAAGAAGGGACGCAGAGTAAATCCATACAATGCACCCCCTTGTGTAAACCAGAGGTCAGCTAGTTAGACCAGGATAACAATAAACTTTTAAGAAAATGTAGTCTTTAGTTACACCTCCTTAGGCTAGACTGGAATACAAGCTACGTTAAACAGAATTGATGTTATTTAATTTTTATTTCCACTGGTTTTATTCAAAATAACTAGATAAAAGATCTAAGTACAGGCAAAATCAAATTATACAATCAGGCACAAAATACACACAATGAAAATCGGAACCGGTTTCAGACTATTTATTTCATGAAAAACACTTTCCACACATCGTCAAATCAGATACAGGTACGATTTTCCGGAAATTAAACAAAACATCAGTCTCTCAAACAAAGCAACAAAGAAAATCACAATTTACAACAGCTGATTAAAATACAACAGGAAGTTTACGTCCAATTGTCGCAGAATCGGATACGATCACAAAGTTTCTATTTTCGCGGAACTACCCGAACTCTCAATGACAGGCTTGTTCAGGTCGTTAGTTCAAGTTGAAATAATCAGGTTTACAGATTATATTATTATTACAATAAACACCGGACTAAAATGAATCTGAACATAGAAAATCCACCACTAACAGCGAATGCAAGGAAAATATGACCGTGTTACTTCGATTTTATTATACAGGGCGGTTTGTTAGCTCTGAGTTGTGACAAATCAGCAAATGCAATTCAAAAATTTCAGGGAGAGTGTAATTCAATACAGGTGTCAGGTAAAGTGCAATTCAGATGATATTCTGGTATGGGGCGTTATATTGATTCTCAGGCAGGGTTTTCTGGTCTAGATTTTACGAGTGAAAAGTGAAAACTTTAAATCAACTACTAACGTAAATACTGTCGTCTACAATATTACTTTCCTATACAGTTTAGACGGTTTCCTTTCTTACTGACATAAAGCCGTAGATGTGAATAGGGCATCCAGTATAAACAACAAAATAATATGGTGTAACTGGCTTGCGAGTTGATCGTAGTCAGGTACACGTCCAATGTTCGACAATCAATTCACAAGTTCCGGAATGGAAGCCACAGGAAATGAAGGAAAAGAAATATACCGAGTGTACTGGATGTTGTTGGATTTTACTATAACTGGCTTGCGAGTTGATCGTAGTCAGGGACAGGTCCAATATTCTATGATCAATTCGTAAGTTCAAAATTTAAAAGAAAGGCAAGTGAAAAGACAGGAAAATGCGGAACCACACTACGAGATATAGAGAAAGTACTAGCTATTACTGATTTTTACGGTAACGGCTTGCGAGTTGATCGTAGTCAGGTACAGGTCCAATATTCGACGATCAATTCGTAAGTTTGAAATTGAAAAGACAGGGAAATGCAAAACCAAACTACGAGATATAGAGCAAGTACTAGCTATTACTGATTTTTACGGTAACAGGCTTGCGAGTTGATCGTAGTCAGGTACAGGTCCAATATTCGCCGATCAAATAGCAAGTTGTGAATTCGGAAACTGGCACTTTCCTTTCACTTATGAAAATGCGATTGTCGTACTACACGAGTGAACGGAAATGTATGTGAAAACTAGCCCAACGAAACAGTAATCTTAGTTAAATTTGAGTTTCCACGTTTCTCTATGTTCAACAAAATTTTAACAGGAATATAGAATCAATATAACTCCGAAATATCGCTTACAGTTGTACTGGGGGTGAGCTGGACAAAACACCACGGCACGGCTAATCCAGGGCAGAAGCACTCGCACTGTACAGGGTGTCTGGTTCACTAAGGTTCACAGGTTCACAAGTTCAAAACGGGGCACTCTCGAAAATCGGCAATTTGCACTCTCACGGCTGAACGTTATTCGCGAAGAACTCAAACTAACTAACTCCCTAATCCTTCTGTCTGGGGGTATTTATATGAAATCTGAATTTTCAAAAAAATCAGAGTAAAAACGAGGCATTTTGTCATTGCTTGACCTCTAAAAATGAGCAAGAAAGTAAGCAAAACACTCTCAATAAAAAATACTTTGCAGAGTGTTAGAAATAATATATGAAAAAGACTCGGAATAACATTTCTTTTGACTAGGATACTTAGGAACATTTCCAAAAAGAAAATGCCCAAAATCCATGATTTTCCGGAAAATATTATTTCGGTTCATTGCCAATCCTGTTAGTTTAACAAACTTATTGTATAACATGAATAGTAGGTTCTTCTTAACATTATAAATATCCGCTTGGAAAGTAACGTGATATAACTGAAAATCAACTTTTTCGCAGTCAGGAATTATACAGGGTGATACTAGACTGGTTGTTACATATTGAACAGGGTTTCTGGTTGTAACGAATACAGGAGTGACAGGGATACGTAATACTTGAATTAATATTATCTGGACTATCCGGAACCTGTAGTAATGAAGTTACTAGCAAAAAAAACTTCATTACAATACATATGTATATGTTGTACCACGTGATATCATTGTATTTTCTACAGACCTCTCTAATACCAAACAAATACTACATGATGCCGGATCTATAGCGTAAGCCTTTATGATCTAAGGTTTGGTCCAACAAGGTCACGTGTTCTAAAATGCTCTATAGAGGTGAGTTTGGTTTAGTCATCTTATTTTGGTCTTACGTGCCTGTGGTATCATTTCGTACAGACATTTCAGGGACACCCTGTATAGAGTGACACAATATTTCGAGGGATTAGAACCAAGTAAACAATAAAGAGTCTCTCCACAATATACCTGAGCATATCACATAATATTAGTTTTATACCAACAAAAGAAAACCTCCTAGTGAACGATGAAGGAAAATAAGCTCAACCAGCTCACGAAATTGATAAGAAATAGTAATTTACGTAACAAGTCCGGAAAATACTGTTTTTTTGGATGAGTGGACAAAATTCTAGGACGAGCGTAGCGAGTCCTGGAAATCTGCGAGTCCAAAAAAACTGTTTTTGGGCGTGTTGCGTACACAATTTTTTCGGCAACCGTGTAGAATAACAAATCAAAGAAACACATTTCTTTATTAGAACAAAATTTCGAACATTTCAATTCTTATTTATATTAATATTTATATTAAAATTAGAACAATTGTTAATATTGAATGGATTCAATTTGTTTGAAATGCTTGGTATATTTAAGTGCCTTTTGTTGAAGTCAGAACAAGAAGGTAAAGTTTCCGTTTCACATTGATTATTTTCATCTGATAATTTTTGAATGTTAGGTAATTTTATGTCAGATAGCTGTCAGTCGTTATTTTGCTACTATGGTAATGATCAACTGCATTTATCAAAACCATACTACCAAGATTTTCATATTTACAATGACAACAACGATGTGATTCTTCCACTTTCTCAAAAAAAAAAACGTCTGGAAAGTACGTACTTTCCGGACGGTTGCCGAAAAAACAACTTGGCTCGCAGTTTCACTCCCGAAAATTATACTCGAAGAGCAGGCTCAGTCCAGAGACAGGCCTGACGTATACTCGACGTTTTCCTGCAATGCCGCATGAACAATGAGTCGTCTGCCTCTCGTAGTTTGGGTTGTATCCTCGAGATCTCACAATAGAAACGACTAGCAATTATTGTCCTCGGAAGGGGCAATTTATTCGTTCAATGAAGTTCATTCATTTGTGTTTGTCCCAATAAGAATAATTCCTTTTCGCAGGAGGTTTACTAGAGAAGTTCACATTTCTTGCAATGAGATACCTTACATCGGTTGATAGATTATACAAGGTGTTTCAACTGAAATACAGGGTGTTTCGAGTTTAACCATGGGGATTTCAGTTATTACAAGAGATATGAGGTTGGTTAAATTAGGGCAAAGTTGAGCATTTTCATGCTGAACAATTATGTAAAAGAAAATTTCTTGTATCATTTTTAGTTTTTAAAAACCATGAGAACTGAACGTCATAGTTCTTAAGGCACTTTCTTACAAGGACTCTTAATCTGTCATCTTATTTTCCAAGACGTTCTTGATGTCAGAGTTACAACAATCGAATTTGGTTTTCCTTTTGGCGCCATATTGGATTTTTGCATTTTTGAAAATTGAGAAAAAATAGTTATTACGAAGTGTCCTTCGAAGAAAACGCCAGAAATTTTGATTATAAAAACTAAATTTTGATAGTTCAATTGAGGATAAGGAAAGTTCATATTTTTGTCAAGCTCACCTTCTTGAAAAGTAAGGTTTAAAGTTAGGAACCAACTTGACAGAAAAGCTAGAAGTTTTTTATCCGCATAACGAAACAAAATTATCAAAAACATAACAAAGTTATAAAATATCAAATCCACTCTTCTTCTTCCCAGCTCAGCAATATCATCGATGAGTACAATTTTGAGAAATCTTTCTTCATTCCCCAAAAACAATAATCGTATTCTTTTTTCGAAGATCTGATTCTTGGAATTGTATATACCCATCGATTGAGCTATTCAGAACTTGGGGTGGAAAGTAGAATTGTGTTCAGAAAGTGAATGGTGGAATATTCGAGGATCTTTTATGGTTGTTTAGTTTTGCGAAGAAAAAACTTTCATAACTTTAAATGCCGTTCCTAATTCGACATAACCTTGTTTTTTATTTGAGTAAGCTTTCAAGTTCAATTGAACTATCAGAATTTAGTGCGTTGAACAAAATTTTCGGCATTTTTTCCAAAGCACTCTTCGCAAAAACAATTTGTTTGCCAATTTTGACCGTCATGTAAGATTCGAGTGATACGTCATAGTAATCAGAAAAAAACAGACTTTTCAAAAATGTAAAAAATGCATATGGCGACCATGAGAAAAACCAAAGTTGAGTATTGTATCTCTGACATCATACTATCTTGCAAACTTTTGACGCTGGTTATTGTAATTTTCTTCAGGACTAACAATATTCATTATGCACGAGCAGGCGTAAAATGGCACTCTATCGTTCGGTTGAGCGGGCATAAAAGGGCACTTTACCGCCCTCGGGCTACTTTATCGCCCAACGGGCACATCAGCTAACGAGTAACGCTCGGGCTATTATTTACACGCTTCGGTCCATAATTGCTTATTTTACGACCTTGATTCATAAACAACTATATTTTTCACGAACGGTTGATGGTTAACAAATCTCAACAGAAAGTTGACGTTTTCCGAGAAATGTCAGTAAGTGACAGCATTGCCGCTCGTGCACGGAGATATTGTTATTGAGTGACAGCATATTTGCGCTCGTATCCATTATTTTTGAAAACGAACTCATCATTCTGTTAAATGATGGAAAATAATAATGGTGACAGTGAATTATCTAACACATCTCCTAATGTAGCAGAAACTGCAAACATTGTAAACATCCTACCAGAGAAATCGAGGAAAAGTAGGGATTATGAATTGAATGAAAAAGATATCCTAAACTTGTCATTTTTCTTGAAGAATATTTCTTTTTGGTTCATAACGTATTATAACTGTGGGAGGAGCAAAACTTTTCAAGTAGCCTCAATAGCCAAC
Source organism: Chrysomela aeneicollis (assembly GCA_029955515.1). Classification (NCBI taxonomy): domain Eukaryota; kingdom Metazoa; phylum Arthropoda; class Insecta; order Coleoptera; family Chrysomelidae; genus Chrysomela; species Chrysomela aeneicollis. Next base: position 19,054,008 of record JARUHQ010000009.1, on the reverse strand, counting down.
GGGTTCAAAGCGCAACTTCTCAAGCCACCATCAGCCCTCTGGGTTGATCCCTGGACAGGACAATTCTTTGTTAATCTCTGCATGAATTATTCGATTGAATTTCAATATGATAGTGAAGAATATTATGAAATAAGTTTAAAATGAGGTATCGAGTTTTCTTGTCTAGGAACTGTGTTTGTAGAAAAAAATTGTGTGTATTTCGAGCGCAGTGTTTTTCCGCTCTCGGGAAATTATTGTAATGTATTTTTCAAGCGGCAATCTATTACTTTGCGCTACAAATAGCTAATTATATTTCGAGCGCAGTGTCTTTCCGCTCTCGGAAAATTATTGTAATGTATTTTTCAAGCGGCAATCTATTACTTTGCGCTACAAATAGGTAATTATATTTCGAGCGCAGTGTCTTGCCGCTCTCGGAAAATCACTGTAATGTATTTTTCAAGCGGCAATCTATTGCTTTGCGCTACAAATAGCTAATTATATTTCGAGCGCAGTGTCTTTCCGCTCTAGGGAAATTATTGTAATGTATTTCTCAAGCGGCAATCTATTACTTTGCGCTACGAATAGCTAATTATATACAATCGTATAATATATTGTTGTGTACTTCCAAGAATCATATCGAGAGGGGAAAAAATTTTAACAGACAAAGAAAGGAATGGGTATCAGAAAATATAATTAAAGAAGGCAAAAACTTAAAAACCACGTTCAATCAAATTAAAAATACAAATGAATTGGAACAGTTGGAATTTTATAGGAAACAAAAAAAAAACTTATAACAATTTGTTAGTCAAGGAAAAGGAGAAAGTAAATTCAGAAAAATAAGGAAGAGTGAAAACAAACAAAAAACTATATGGAACATCATCAACAAGGAAATTGGTAGAAATAAAGTAAATGAGAATATTAATTTGAGAATGAATGAGGAAAATCATCATCATCCAAAAGACGTTGCAATATGCTTTTCTTCCCATTTCTCTAGCAGTACTAAAAAAAGCTGGATGACAAATTCGGTGAAAACCAGTCAACTGAATGTACTTTACCAAAAAAACTATTGACAAGAGCTTTTACTTCAGTAACATAAACAAGCAAGAAGTGCTCTCCATCATATCCAATCGGAAGAACAAAAAAAGTGTAGGTGATGATAAAATAAGCGTTAAAATAATAAAGATTCTGAAAGAAACTATTGCAGAACCTTTAGCTTACCTGATTAATTTGACATTTGAAACAGGCGTTTTTCCGTCCAACTTAAAATTAGGTAAAGTTATACCCATCTATAAAAAAGGAGATCGTACTTCTATAGACAGGTGACAATTTTGAATGTTATTTCTAAAATTTTCGAACGTGCATATTATGAAAGAATTGTCAATTTTCAATTCAAACAACATACTCTCTCCGCGACAACATGGATTTCGTACCGGAAGATCAACGGAGAGTGCTGCATGTGAATTCATGGAAACTGTATATGCTAATATCGATGCCGGCAGATACGTAGGAGGCATCTTCTTTGATCTTTCCTGTGCCTTCGATAGCTTACAAATTAAATTCATTCTAGAAAAACTTGATAGAAATGGAATACGGGGGAAAATTCTTGATGTTTTAGAATCCTACTTGACTGAAAGGAAGGCGTATGTACAAATAAACAATGAATGCTCAGAACAATACTGTACGGATATTGGTGTTCCACAGGGGTCGGTGCTGGGACCACTACTATTCATAATTTTCGTCAACGATATGCCTGATTATGTAACAAATGGACTGGTCACGATGTTTGCAGATGACTCTTCTGTAGTAGTCACAGCAAATACTCTGGAGGAACTGGATAATGCAATGACTAATGTGACAAATTCTTTCGGAATATGGTGCGGTGCTTATAACTTATTACTGAATGTAGAAAAAACCGTATACCTCCAATTTAAATGTACGAAGAATACCCCCAGCTTAGAGTCGGTAGATGTTATGCATTCCGAAACAACTAAATTTTTGGGACTATATCTTGAACAAAATATAACATGGGTAAATCATATTCAACATGTTTCAAAAAAATTGAATTATGGTTTTTTTGCGATACTAAAATTAAAAAAAACGGTGGACAGAAAAGTACTTGTGGACATGTACTATTCACTCGTGCTATAACGTCATCTTATGGGGAGATTGCACTAACTCTGAAAGGATATTTATCAGCCAGAAACGAATAGTAAGGCTCATGTTTGACATGAAATCTGGAGACAGTTGCAAATCTACATTTATTCAGAAAGAAATATTGACATTTCCTTGCGTGTATATTTATAAAGTACTCATATATGTGAAGGACAACTTTTATAAATTCAAACAGAACTCATTCTATCATAATTACCCTACAAGAAATGCTGGCGCACTAAGTGTATCCAAACACAGATTGACTAAATTTGATAAAAGCCCAGGATATGTTGGAGTAAAATTATTCAACAAACTTCCCATCCCCATACAAAACATGAGCCAAAATTCATTCAAAAAAGAAATTAAGAAAATATTGTTAGGAAAGGCATATTATGCCGTTAGTGAGTTCCTAGACGATGCCCTAGAGGAAATGTAATATTGTTTGTATGTGTTACCATTGTTACCATGTTATCACAACATTTTTTTTTCTTGTTTATATGTATCTGTGCTATTTTTGAAGTGTTCATAAAAAATCATGACGTGTACATCCATCTGTTGTATGGCTGTTGTTGCAAGTACTAATAAATATATATCTATCTATCTATCTATCTATCTATCTATCTATCTATCTATCTATCTATCTATCTATCTATCTATCTATCTATCTATCTATCTATCTATCTATCTATCTATCTATCTATCTATCTATCTATCTATCTATCTATCTATCTATCTATCTATTTATGTTTATCTATTGTCAAGGAATAAAATCCAATGAAAAAGAGCGTTTATCATATGTATGAGTTGATACAAAGATTAATATTCTCACAGTAGAATTCACTCAGCACTCAGATACTACCTTTTAGATTATATTCGATGTTAAGTACTTTTCGAACGATCGACATTGTTGATGTATCCGGACCTAGCTTATCAAACATCCGGGTGTTTCATCCCCAATTTCTCCTGTGAGCTGCAGTTCAAGAATAGATAGATAGAGTAGGTACCCACGGTAATGACAAAACATCCAATTAAATTTTGGGTAACTTTGCCGGACTGCTGCGGAAGTGCGGTAATTGAAACTTAGAACTAGGAATGCAACATCAGGGAGTGCGAACCCAGATACTTCAATTTTCGCGCTAATTAGGGACAAGGGTCACGTGGCGTGTACTTCAAGCGAGTTTACGAGTAAAGGGTCTCCGTATGACGCCATCATTATTCATCTTCTCTGGGGACTCGTATAATCTTGGAAATATAATTTGTAGAATAGCCATCTGACGAGAAACGTGAACGATTGAAATGTTAAACGTTGAAATAGTTTTGGATAGATACCTAATTTTTTCTAAACAGTATTTTAACATATCCACCCAAGAAAGTGTATAATGTTTCGATATTATAGCAAAGGTCATAGGAAAATAAAGATTCTGTTGAAAAAAATAACAATTCTAATAATTATTCGTTCAAAATTCAAGCCAAAACTTGCCAAAACGCTCGCTAGATTATTATTATTTTTATGTTCTGGTTCTCACGAAAAGGGATATCCTATGATATTCAGAGAACATCGTGAGAACCAAGGGAAATAAGGTAGGAGTTGTGTTCTTCTCCTCCCTAGGCAATGAGTTCTCGATGTTCGTTAGATAAACGAGTCTTTGGAAAGGGAAGTTCTGCAGGTCTCTAAAGTGACCACGAAGGGGTGTGAAGACTGAACTTGACGAGTCAATCTCGAAGAGAATGATTGTTTGATATTTCAGAAGAGCATCGCCCATGAAAATATCTATAAAATAGAGATTAATCGCCAACTTTTCTACGGTGTTCCAGAGAAGTGAGCGAGTTTGTGAGCGAGGCATCACCGACAAGACGAATTGCCCTTTTTTAGACAGAATCCAATAGTTTCAGGATATGTTCAGGTGCAGCACTCCAAATATGGGAACAGTATTCCAGGACAGGTCGGATCTGTGCCTTATAGATCATAAGCAGCTGACTGGGAGTATAATAGCTCTTGGCTCGAAACAGAAATACAAGTTTTTGAGATGCACTTTTGGCAATGGACCTCACGTGATTTTTCCAAAAGAAAGGTTATTGCTGATAGTAACGCCAAGCATAGAAATGGATGACTTCAATGGTATGGTTACTCCTGACTGAATTATGTTGGGTACAGTGAGATCGGCTTTTCTAGAGAAATGACATGCTTGTGTTTTGTTTGCATCGAATTCTACCAGGTTATTAGATTCCTACTCAAGAATTGTTGCTAAGTCCATATTTATTTTGTCAACATTTCTTCCTCGTTCATTTCTGGTTTGACAGACCGATATAGGAGCCCTGGAAGAGAAAGCGGTATGAAGGGTACTATCATCTGCGAAGCTGTGTATAGGACATGAAATTGCTTTCAGCAAACCGTTGATGTGAAGTTGAAATAGTGTTGGTGCTAAAATTGATCCCTGCGGAACACCAGCATTTATGAGTAGAGTATCAGATGAAACTTCATCAACCTCTACATGGAGAGACCTGTTTGAGAGGAAACTAGCAAGCAGAGAACACAGCTGAGGGGGCAAACCATGAGATGGAAGCTTGGCGAGGAGTCCATGGTGCCAAACTCGATCAAATGCCTTGGAAATATCTAATGCCACGGCCTCCATATTTTTCAATAGATAGCTGCTATAAATGTGAGACGTAAGCGAGCAGGTCACCAGTTGATCTCTGATGACGGAAGCCATATTGCCTATCGTTGGCAATTCCCGAGTATTTCAGATATTTCATGAGCCCGATGTTGATGGATTTTTCCATGACCTTTGAAACAATTGATAGCAGTGCGATAGGTATGTAGTTGCTAGGTAAGGTATTTTTGCCTTTTTTGGGGACTGGTGGTACTCTTGCAATTTTCCAGTTGGACGGAAATACCCCCAAATTGTAAGAGTGGTCGAACAAATTGCAAAGAACAGGTGTTAGTTCGGGGGCACATTTCTTGAGAACAATCGATGGGATTACGTCAGATCCACAGGCTTTGTTGGTGTTGAGACCCAATAAAATCATTCTGTTAGTAAGTTGGCGGAAAGTGATATCGGGCATATGATTGTCAATAGGTGTAATATTCGGGGGTTGTTTTCTCGATGCATCCAGAGTGGAATTTCCAGCAAATAGGTGTGCAAACATATTGGCTTTTTCCTGGGCAGTCGTTGCTAGAGTTCCATCTTTGGTTAGAGGAGGAAATGAGCTGGAAGTGAAATTTCATCCTACAGCTTTGGCGAAAGACCAAAATGAACGGGATCCGTTAGGAAATTCAACAAGTTTCGATCTTATTTTGACATCGTGAGCATCTTTTCAAGATTCTATTGTCTCTCTGCATATGCCTCTAGCCTCGACATATGCTTCTCTAGTCTCAGTGCACAGATTTTTCAGCCATCGATGGTATGCTGTCTGTTTGGAAGCGACAGCTCTAGAACAGTTTCTGCTAAACCAGGGGTTATCGAATGATGTTCTTCTAGCGGTGTTCGGTATGAAAGTTTGCATCCCCAACATGATGATTTCAGAAATTGTCTCAGCACATCGTGTTGGACCTACTGAAGAGAAACAAACTCTCTTTATTATGGTGTTATTTTTATTTATCCGAACTGACTGAATGCCATATCTGGGATAAATTTGCCTTACGTTAACAAAGAAGATGAATGAGCACTCGATTGGAAAAATCAATCCACGCGTTCGGAAGTTATGGCGATTTGGATATTTGAAAAAAATAGGTTTTCGATATTTTGGGAATTTCGATACCAAAACTGAGTTATATGATGAGAATCAAGAAAAAAGAGCAGCCGATGGGAAAAATCAGTCAATCCGTTCGGAAGTTATGACAATTTAAAAATTTTTAAGAAGAAAAAATTATTTCACGATTTTGGGATTTATGATAACAAACTTGAATTTTATGATATTAAAGAATAAGAATTAGCAAGAATTGGGAAGAGTCGGTTCATCCGTTCAGAACTTATCGCAATTTGAAAATTTTGAAAAAAATGATTTCTCGATTTTGGGATTCTTCATAAGAAAACTGAGTTAATTCTTTAATTCGTTCAGAAATGGTTCGAAAGTTATGGCGATTTGCAAAATTCGCAAATTTTCCTTTATGGAGAAGAATATTTCTTCACACGATTTCGGTTTTTTTTCGATTCGAAACATTGATTCTATTAGAGCCTCTGCCTCCGTTGTCCCCTTTGACATGCCGCAACTGATTTTTCGAACATAATGCGGTTAGCAGAAAATGTTTGCAAAGCCCAACACACGGAAACCGAATCAACGAATCCCTGAAGGTATCATAATTAATTTTGAACCCGGGGCTCCCTGGGTATTTGATGTTCATTCCGATATATAGGATAAGAGGCCACCACAATTTGAAAGGATTATCACTCCAAGTTCGGCAGCGCATATCTGTATGTCCGTGACATGAATGAGAAATGATATCCATTACAGAGTGCTCTGTTTGAAGACGCTCGTTCAATATAGGATTGAGTTTAGCAGGAATCAAGTATGGAAACTAGGGCTGTCTTGGGCTATGCATGGGCACTTGAACGCTAAGAGTTTTGATCCCTCCATCTTACAGGGTCGTTCAAATCCGAGTCGAATTCGACGCTCATTATTGGGATCTTGAAAACCGTAAGAGGTACGAAAAGTACGGGGAAGAGATGTGGAAATTTTATACTCATTATAATGGTGACAATTTAATTCATGCACTGAAAATGCTACATGTCGCGGTGTTTTGTCATTACGATAGGGAACAAAGTTTGCCCTTACTTTTCCAGCGATAAATTAACTCCTATATCAAATGTGTCCCAGGAAAGAACATTTTGAAATCAGTACACCAAACCAAACAATGTATTACAATTGTTTCGTTTAAATAATTTAATTGTATCAATTGTTGTTGTTCATTTATCTTGTCAAAAAACACTCGAGCTTTTCTTTTAAGGATACATTTCTTTTTAACTCAAAAATTTTCCATCAGTAATTTTGCTCGAAAAACTGTTTTTCTCGTAAAATTACTGATTGGCAAATTTATTTCGTTACGAAATTTATCCGCTATAAGAAAGCTCTTGTTTTTTTACTGTTGACATAACGGTACCTAACTTTTGAATGCTTGACAACCAGTATTGTAATAGTATATCATGATAAAGTTTTATAAGACGCTATTTTGTCGCACGCGTTGTTTGGAGTACGACGAGCGAATCGAGGAGTGCTCCAAGTGAACAAGTGCGACAACGTGTCTTATAAAACGTGTGTCATTATGCAATTTTTTCTATTTTGAATTGATTTGAAGAAAAAAATGGATTAAATATCGATAAATAACAGAAACATTTTCGATTGGTAACAAGGATGACATTGAAATATTTAAAATATTGCAATACCAGCGGTGAAAAATTCAATGTTGTTATTGTTTATATTGGTCAATTTGAATCAAATTACACTCTGAATTGAAATTTACCAATTAAAACATTGAGTTTTTCATTGCTAATATCACCAAATCCAAATCACGACACGCATTCGCGTTGCACAATGACTTCAGTATACAACCAAAATAGAAAAACACATTTTTGATGACATTATGTTGATTTTTCTCAAACTTGCGTTGTCAGAAAATAATCTTATTTGTGAAAATGTCGCGATTTGGAGAGTCTTCGAGTGGAAAAATTGAAAAAGCCAACTCATTGCAGAAACTTCCACTGAAGAGTTAGCTTCTATTTTATGTGACTGGGCATTCAACAATGGAGAAGATTATGAAGAGAAAGCAGTCAAGACTCTTCAGCAAAAATGTTTCAAGAGAAGTACTTTGAAGATTATAAAAGAATTTTTAATCCGTTCACGGACATACAGTTTAAGAAAGCGAGAAATGCACGCAACACAAAACGCAAAATTTTACAAGCTTCTAATGCTCTCAAAAAACAAGACATTTTTGAAATGACACTGTCCTGGAGTGAAAAAAAACCTGTAGGGTTCTAAAGAAAATTTTATCACATTGCTGCCTATGAATTGGCTTGGAGAGGTGGAGAAGCAGCAAATTCTAAGTTATTCTATTTTGAAATCGAGATAGACAAACGTGGAAGAGAGACCGGAAGAGTTGAATATAACCCAGTGTTTTCGAAGACAGCACAAGGGGGAAATCAGAAGTTGGCCGACAGTAAATGGTTGGTAGCAAACACTGAAGAAGATTGTGTATGTCTAGTAAGATTGTTTAAACGAACTATGGAAAGACGGGGAAACCATATCACATGTGAAACGTTTTTTTTAACTCCAAATCCTTATCTAATAAATATCTAAATGGACCAAATCCTCGGCATAAAATATTGGACTTGATGTCAAGCGAGCTGCCGCCGTAACTGAATTGTTCAGGAGTGGTATAGGTGGACAAAAACTTGTGAAGTGAAGTCCTCTGAGTGGTACTAGGGACTAGGCCAATTGACACTGATCTATATCGAAATCATCTAATATATCTAGTCCAATATTGAAATCGGGTACGGTACGGTACGGTAGGACGTCAGTGCCACCTATTGGCAAAATTTCTAAGGTCCTCAGATCGAACAGAATGAGAGCATGGAATTCACACCATTCAGATGCCTACATACAATATTTTTATTAAATTATATCGAATCAGCTGTTTTCAGGATGCAATACTTAACGAACGATTATTGCCACCAAATTAGATGATTCATACACCGCCTCGATCCCATCGTGTGTCATATAACTTGGTGTTCATTTTATATAATAGGTGTTTTTTATGCGTTACCTTCAATGATAGCACCATTGATAATATTAAATTTCAACCATTTGATGTTAATTATGATTTTATGTTTAAGAATCGTTTTTCTTCACCACATTCGTGTAATTTTTCACTACTATGATCTGAATTAACACCACTCAACACTCAATTGTGTAATGTATAATAAAGAGGACACAACTTTGATATTCAGGTGTATGAGAACAGGGCCCTTATTCTTGAATAATTCTAGGGAGTAGAAAACTGGACAACTATCTCACTTCTTGACAGATGTATGACATATTTATATCAGTTTTTTTACTTCCTAGAATTCAAGAATAGGTGCCCTGAGAGCATGGGAAAATCTTTCTGTAGAATAAAACTCCGACGGTTCAGAGAATCGGGCCCAGGAAGGCACTACGAATACTCCAGCCGGTGCATCCCTAGAGCAGCCGAGGGCTCATCGTAGTTGGCCGTGCGCCCGCAGCGCCATCTCATGGCGCCCTGCGCCAAACGCCCCGGCCAGGCAGTATCTCGCGGACCGCTGCGGCGTCAAAGTCCTGCGAGCGAGACGCGCGACTCCTGCGACGTCCTCCTGCTACGCCTCCGCCGACGCGACGTGCCGGAGTTTGGGCGAGCGCCGGAGTTTCGCGGATCCGTACGAGCGGATGGATGGAAGTGGCCGCAGGCGGAGTGACTGGCAGGAAATCCCCGAGTGAGATTTTCGCAGGAGTTTTTCTTTTTCGAGCCGGTGACAGTTGGGAAAAGTTTGGATCCCTGCAGGGGATGATGTAAGTTGGGTTTGGGGGGTGGAGAAGTTTTTCTGAACGCGTGGTTATGAGTTTTTGATACCCTTCTGCGAGGCGTGAGGGTGTTTTTTATATTTTGGGAGTTGTATTTCCACTCGTAAAAGGATTCCTGTAGTTTTTGCTAGATCACCTAGGTATGCCACAAGGCTCTGTAGCAGGCCCCATATCATTTTTCATTGATGTGCCTCACAGACACTTGCCATTCAATCACTTTTAATAATCTCTCATCACATTTATATCAATCATTATAGAATTTGGAGTTTTTTTTATGATTTGTCGATTTTGGGATGATCCCGTAAGTGATGTGACTGGCAGGAATGAGTTTTTTGCAAGAGTTGTTCTTTTTGGAGCCTGTGACAGTTGGGAAGAGTTCAGGTCCCTGCAGAGGATGATGTAAGTAGGGTTTGTCGGGGAAGAGGTATGAAGCTGTTTCTTTTATTTTTGGAGCTGCATTTCCACTCCTAAAGAGATTCTGTAGTTTTTGCTAGATCACCAAGGTATGCCACAAGGCTCTGTAGCAGGCCCAATGTCATTTTTTATTCATGTTCCTCACTTACCCTTGCCTTTAATTATCTCTCGTATCACATTTATCAAATAGATATTGAAGTTTTTGTTGATGATTTGTTGATTTTGGGATGTGCCCGCAGGCGAAGTGATTGGCATCAGGAAATCCTCGAGTGAGATTTTCGCAGGAGTTTTTCTTTCTGGAGCCTCTGACAGTTGGGAAAAGTTGGGATCCCTTCAGGGGATGATGTAAGTCGGGTTTGGGGGGTTAAGAAGTTTTTCGGGGCGCGCGGTCAAGAGTTTTTGATAGCCCTTTGCGAGGCGTGAGGGTGTTTCTTTCATTTTGTAAGTTGCATTTTAGCTCTCAAAGAGATTCCTGTAGATTCTGTTAGATCACCTTGGTATGCCACAAGGCTCTGTAGCAGGCCCCATATCATTTTTCATTGATGTTCCAAGGCTCTTTAGCAGGTCCAATGTCAGTTCTCATTCAAATTGATGATAAAAATATAATGGGTATATATCAGACGAATGTTTGAAACGTTTGTCAATAAAACAACCGATACACATTATTTGAATTAGTAAAGTAAAGTTATTAAACGCTGCTTTTGTTTCAATATTGATAAAAAATATAACACAATTTCATGTTTCTGCCAGTTGTTTTTTTTACTCTTTTCGAATAAAAAAAAAATTTATTTTTGAAAAAACAATACACTAAGATGTTTCCTGGGCTATGTATGACAAATTATTTTATTGCACCAAATTAGTAAGTGCCAGATGTACAGAGTTTTTTTTATTATTATTATTTGATTGTAGACGAACAAAAAACAATAAGATTTTCACGATACATATATATTATCACAACATATTTCGCTAACACTGTAGCTTCATCAGACCTTCAGTATCGTTTTATATTTCTCTACAATAACCGTTGATTTTCATCAACGGGCACATCAATTGAAAATTTATTATTTCTCATTGTTTCCATTGGTCCCCTTGTTCACATGTCTACTTTTCTTTCTACTATTTCGTGACATCAAACAGCTGATCAATATCAAATGTAAAAATGTGGCTAAGTGTGCGATATATTCCCATAATACGGTATAGTAATTTTCCTAACAAGTGCGGAAAGACACTTTCCGCATGAGTTAGGAACAATACTTTTTCTACAAGCGTAGGAAACAAATTCATTTTTTCTTTATTTGGTGTTTTCACTTTTTTATTGTTGCACCATTCAATAAAACTCGTGTATTGCTTCTCATACCTTTGTTTGGATTTCGTTGGCAATAACTCTAAGTTCGCATCTGTAGCTGCTTGCACCGTTTCTTGTGGAAGTTCTTCATCAGATGAATAATCCATTGTGGCAATTTCACTGAATCGAAAATGTTATATAAGTAACGCTTTGTCTGTCACTCTGACAATTACAAACAAATTTGTGTATTGATCGGCATGACAGCATCAATTGTTACCTACTCGTTATCAGATCAATCAAAGCATATATATAGGGTGATTTTCATAACAATACATTTTTATTTATAATAAATAGTGCAAAATGATGGATGATTTTGAACAAACTCACTTAGTATTGCAACAAAAAAGCTTGAACTTTCATATTTTGTCACCCACCACTTATATTTTACGAGGATATCATATAAATGTTTTTCCCGCACTAGTGTGGGGAAAAATTTCCCGCACTAGTGTGGGAAAATGACACTTACCAAACCGAATTGCGTGCGGGTAGAGGATGAATCACGCACGCTTGTAGGAAAATAGTTTATCATATTTGATATCTAAGGTAGGCCAACAATGTCAGGAAAATGACAGGCAAAAATCCAGACTGGAATTCTGGCACAAAGTTTCAGAGTTGGTGATTGTTGATAAATGTTAGTTACCAACTTCTGCTTGGAATTATGTAAATAGGAATTATGCGGAAAAAAGTTTGTTAAAAAAAGTTAGAACGGTGGAGAATTTTCAACCAGCACAATATTTTATCGATCACACGTTTACATTTGTTTGATGTGATTGAATTTAACAAATAAATTCTGCATTTTTTACATGAGGTTTTCTCGATGAGGATATTGGATTCACCCATATGGTTCTTACTTTCAATCCATCTCAATCAGTTGATAGAATAATGCGATGTTATGTTGAATTAGTAGACAACCAACTTCGTGATGGGTATTTTCAGAAATGACAACAACTTTTTATTTTCACATGGGACATGCTGTACAATATTACATTTTTGAATGATGTAATTAAACTACGCAACACTAATTACGTCGCACCCCGAAATTTTGCCCCACTTGAAATTTGAATAACTTTTTTCTGATTTGAACAATTCGAGTTCTGTTCGCGCTGTTCGCTAGCTCAGTCCTTTAGCTATAATCTCGTACTTTTTTGGTATATGAGTTTTTTCCATAAAATTGCTACAAGGTGTTTTTTGAAACTGTGCAAATTTTCGGAATTTTCAAAAGGATCCCAAATGAAGAAAAACAGTTTTTTTTTCAACTTTAACAGCAGAGGCATGAAGATTATCTCATTACCTTTGGCCATTTCCAAAATTGTCTTCTTATCGCTTTTCTTTACAGAGTGATCTCAAAAAATCAATATTTTGGTTTTGCAGTCATAACTTTTTTCCTCTTCAACCGATTTTCAAAATCTCAGGATCATTTTGAAGCTGAAATATTAGATGACTAGACATGAAGATTAGAATTAACTAAAAATAAATATTAAAGATCAAGGGTTTCTGCAAAGGTAACTCAAATCTAAATCCCCCTCGAAATCCCGATTAAAAAAGAAAAATATCCAAAACGTTGTTTGATCGAAACGAAAATATCACCACCAAGGAGAATGAAAATTTTTTTTTGACCCCCTCCCCCCCAACATTCTTTTTGCGGGTAAAATTTTTGCTGATCAAACGGTTAGATATATCGGTAAACATATTTCACCTGACCCCCACATCGGGATCGGAGATTAAAAAAAAAATTCTTCCACTCCCCCTGCCCCCTTGGGGTACTTCGGGTACGGATGAAGGGGAAGAAGATTTTCGTGATTTTTTTTACATATTATTTTCGGGTACTCCAATTATCATAGTTTGATGTACAGGGCGAAACAAAGTTATTTTTCAGAATCGAGACAAGCGGTATCCATAGCTGTGTTCAGCGGAAAAAGTTGATCAAAGAGATACAAAAATTTGTTTCATAGGCGTACGTATAAAGTTTGTTTTTGGGGGTCTAAAAAATTTAATTCTTTGAAAAAATCCAAAACATGATGGAAGACTTTGTATAGGGGGTGAGAAGGTTAGCCTGAAATTTTGTTGTATTCAGAATTTTTTTTCAATTTTTTTATGAAGTCTTATATCTTCAGAAAAGAAAAGTAAGTAAGTAAGTAAGTAAGTTAAGTAAGTAAGTTTAATATAGGTATCCTAATATACAAATATAAATACAAATGTTACAATATGAATAACAATAATAACATTGTGATAAATTATTCTCTAAACAATAGTATGCAACGATATTGAAAAAAAGAAAATAAATGAAAATCATATTATTTCACATATTTTATAGTTCTGAACAAATGAAATGGTGTAAATATGGTATATAAACATTGAACTGACTCAAATATATTTTGATTTCAGGTAATCTATAAGTAATTTTTTGAAATGTATTATAGAACTGCTAGTTGTACTGTCTTTTGAAAGCTTGTTATATTCTATGAGACCACGGTGAAATAGGGAATTCATTGATCTCGTGTAATTTGTTCTTGTCACATAAAAATGCATGTTACCTCTTGTAGGGTAACCATGAATTTCATTTTGATAAATGATGAATTGATTAAAGTAGGTAGTAGTAAAGTTGGTAGTTTTCCTGATATTATTTTGAAAATAAAAATCATAGAATAATAAAACACTCTGTCCTTAACTGATAACCAATCAAGAACCTGCAGCATATAAATTATGGGAGTGTATCTGTTACATTTCAACAATATTCTCATTCCTCTATTTTGCAGTTTCTGCAATGATGAAATACAGTTTGAATTGAGAAGAAATAATAAGGAAGGACAGTAATCAAAGTGAGGTTTGATTATCGTATTATAAACCGTTAAGGAGGTTTGAAATGACAGATATCTGCTGATTCGTGTGAAAAAAAATAATTTTTTTGCAATTTTTTTGCTAATATATTGAAAGTGTTTTTTTAGGTTTAGAGTGTTGTCTATTATAAATCCAAGATATTTAAATTCATCTACCAATTCAATTGTTTCACCATAGATTTCAATTTTTATCAAGTTTTTATCCAACAAATTGTTTTTATGCTGAGTGGTTATAATCATTGATTTTGTTTTCTTTATGTTGAGTTTCAGTTTATTAATTGTGAGAAATTCTGAGATTTTGCCAAGTGTTCTATTCATTTTTTGGATAGCAATGTGTAGATCAACATCACTTGCTGTTAGTAGGGTGTCATCAGCGAAAAGATTAATAAATTCACATTCCTGAATATAATTGATATCATTCAAGTATAAAATGAACAACAGTACACTCCCTTGCGGAACACCGGTATTGATGACTTTATTAGTTGAAAATGAATTATTTATTTTGGTACGTTGCGACCTATTTTCCAAATAGCTTTTGAACCAGCTGTTGGGACCATCGGTCAATCCATAATATTGAAGTTTCAAGAGTAAAATAGAAATATCTATGGTTTCGAAGGCTCTTTTGAAATCCAGGAATACTGCTACTACATATTTGTTTGAATCAATATCTATTTTCCATTTTGACAATGTTACTTGTAGGGCAGTTTCACAGGAATAACTAGATCGGAAACCAGATTGGTATTCCATTAGGAGTTTATTTTCATTAATATAGTCTAATAGCTGACTGTAAGCGGATAGTTCAAGTACTTTTTCCAAGCATGGTAGTGTATTAATTGGTCGAAAATTAATAGCTTCACAATTGTTTGCAATTTTGGGTACTGGGACAACTGTGCTATTCTTGAGTTGTTGCGGGAAAACTCCGGTTTCCAGAGAGGTATTAACAAAGTTCAAAATAACAGGACCAATAACATCGAACACATTTTTTTAAACTTTGTTGTTGATAATATCCGAATTGCATTTATTGTCTAAGTTACTTATTATGATTTTCAATTCTTTTAAAGTCAGTGATTTAAATGATGAGAATTTGCATTGAATTCTGGGTAAATTGGTATAAGACCATGGGAGAGAAGGTGGAATCCCATCTCTAATCGATACTATACTTTCAATGAAAAATGAATTGAACATTTCAGCTTTATCATGATCCGTTACAGCTTTTGTGGTTATTTGACCTGTTTCAAAAATTATTTGATTTGGGATAGAGGGATTTTTTGGTTTTATTAAAGTTTTTAGTGTTTCCCACATTTTTTTTGGGTTGTGTGAACAATTGTCAATTTTTGTTTTATAATACTCATTTTTTTTTATTTTGAGAAGATTAACAACATCATTTCTACATCTCTTATATGTGATCCAGTTCATTTGTTTAAGGTTCACATCATCACCATTTCTAAATGCTTTATAAGCCCTGTCCCTCAATTTGCTTAGTTCAACAACTTCATGATCATACCAAGGCAATTGATTTTCCTTAATTTTATATGAGAAAGACCTACGAATAGTTTCTTCTGTCCAGATCTTTATTTTCACGAGAACGTAATTTTCAACCTGATGTCTTGTCAGTCACTCATTATGATTCTTGTTAAGTTGGTTACGGACCATGCAATTTTTTTGGGCTGATTTTTTTTCAAGATCTGGATGCATCCAGAATGAAAGATCCTTCCGAAAACAAGTTGATTTTCATTTAATTCTCCTCCCAGTCGGGATTTACAGAGTGTTCCAGATTTGGGTCACCTTTGAGGAAACCCTCGATCTTGAATGTTCATCTTAAGTTAATTCTGATCTTTAAATCTTCTCATTAGAGGTTTCAGCTTCAAAATGAACCTGAGATTTTGAAAATCGGTTGAAGAGGAAAAAAGTTATGACTGCAAAACCAAAATATTGATTTTTTGAGATCACTCTGTAAAGAAAAGCGATAAGAAGACAATTCTGGAAATGGCCAAAGATAATGAAATAATCTTCATGCCTCTGCTGTAAAAGTTGAAAAAAAAACTGTTTCTCTTAATTTTGGATCCTTTTGAAAATTTCGAAATTTTGCACAATTCCAAAAAACATCCTGTAGCAATTTTATGGGAATAACCTAATGTATCGAAAAAGTACGAGATTAATGCTGAAGGATTGAGCTAGCGAACAGTGCAAACAGAATTCAAATTGTTCAAAGAAGAAAAAAGTTATTCAAATTTAAACAGGGGCAAAATTTCGGGGTGCGACGTAATTAGTGTTGCGTAGTTTATTTGGATCCAATGATATCTTCTAGTTGATGAAACAGCTATTTTATGTTTCGATTCAGAGTCAAAAGAATTTCAACATTATGGGGCGGTGGAAAAATCTAATGATATACTATTCCTTGCTAGACAACAGTTCTCATAAACTCAAATCATGAGAATTGTTCAAAATGGACACCTTCAGAAA
Organism: Chrysomela aeneicollis; assembly: GCA_029955515.1. Lineage (NCBI taxonomy): Eukaryota > Metazoa > Arthropoda > Insecta > Coleoptera > Chrysomelidae > Chrysomela > Chrysomela aeneicollis. Next base: position 19,037,289 of record JARUHQ010000009.1, on the reverse strand, counting down.
TCTCTGGAGGGTGTCTTTTACAAGGTGTAATAATTAAAAATCGTCAATAATCAACATGTTCTATAGTGAGGAAGCGTAATTCAAATGTTTGAGGTATATCAGTTTGAAAAAAACGAAACTATCGATACTGGGACCTTGGTGGCCACGATTGAGGATCAACCAAGCTTAACTGGGCTGGAGCACTACAATAGAAAAAAATTCATGTGGCCAGGAATTTGTATTTTGAATTCCTCGATCTCAAAAGAAATTGATTTAAAAAAATACATATTTTTTCCACATTGAGTTACCTTCAAGGATATCAGAAAAAATTTGAAGAAAATCGATAACAGGGTTTTTCCTTACACTGATGAAAGCCCGTTTTCATTAAACCTCCGACACTCAGCACATTGAATATAGAGGATGTTTCGAAAAATTTTCAGAACTATCGTCTTTCAACACAATTCGACTGTGAGCAAATTTACCTATTTCGGGGTTTTTCAAAAAAGCCGCCTCCATCGAAAATATTTCGGTTGCATTGTTTAAATACGATCATCCTGATCATCGTCATCATCATATTATTGTTGTTTAATTGAATGCTTCTGAAATACAATTGTTTCAGAGGAAAATAGAACCTATAGTATATTACACAACGAGTGTGGAAAGTGACATATTTCACACGAGTAGTCGTTTAGCACGAGCCGCGTATCGGTGAGTGCGGAAACGTAACGAGTGAAGGAAATGCACTTTCCAACGAGTTTTGCACACTATTTTTCCTACGACTCCGAATACTTTCATTTCGCGGAAGGTCCTGTCAAAAATGTAACTTGAGCGATCTCTATAATTTCAGGTGGTTTTGATTCGATATCAAGTACTGTTTATTTCCATATTCAAGATGATATTTGAATACTTCTCCGACAATTCCTCATTATGTGAATTACTGATTGATAGATAGATAAGTTGAGTTTGGACATATTTTATTGATGTTGACACCAGCGTACATAAACAACCTTGACACCATTCGCCTGCTAGCGCCAGTAATCACGCAACCAGGAATACAGAACCATAGAAGTATGTAGTTCGCAAGCGCGTACGAGTTACTCGAGTTAGTGCGTCCTTGACTCTTTGCAAACATCTGTGATACCAAAGAATCTTCTCGTTGGTGATACTGTGATATCAAACTGATGCAAGCAGCAAGCCGTGCATAAAACTATTGCCGTACTCTTTTGAATGATCTAACCTCTGTCATCAACATCGAAATAGTTCCAGCAAAGAGTATAGGTTCCAGTTTTAAAGTGAATTCAGAGGTTATGGACACATTGAAATTAATAGATGAAGAATTCTCGGTATGATTCGAAACGAGACAAAAATTTCAATAGATAATATGAATTTGATTTGAGAACGAATTTGACAGTGAGTACCTTCACAATATACCTAATTATTTCTATCAATTCAGGCGAGCGTTGTGATATATTTCATATCATAACTGGTGCTTTTTTTCTTTCAAATAAACAATACCATGGTGATATGAGCTACTTTCTGAACAACAAAACAGTGTGATTATTGAAGTTTTCATACGTGGTCGTAGGAAAAATAATCATACCGATGAAATTAATAATGAATGTATGAATATAATGAAAACAACATCGCTCAGTGAAATAAATTCTGAGGTGAGTTGTTATTGAGAGTTCGCATTATCTCTATTCCTACATGATGAAATTCGCCTGGAGTCATAATATTTCATTATAACTCTCATCTAGGAGATCATTCAGATGGCAGGGTACGACCTGCTACTCCATATTCATAAACTCCTCTACCGTTAATTAACTCCTATCTGAGATGACCTTTTTTCAGACATTTTTCGTTCACCTTTTTTTCGACTATGAACGTAGAGAGAAATTACCTAATTTTGCTCTGAAAGGACCTTAGTGAATGAATTTGATCTTTGAAGCGATAGTCTGCAGAGAAATTTCAAATTATACATCTGTCATCATCCAAATGAGAAAAGATTCGGTGTTGACTTGAATGAATCAACTGAGCGTTAAAAAGAAGAAAATCTTTTTAATTCAGCTTCAGAATAAATGAGATATTAACAATATTTTTTTGAATAAAGATTATGGTCGAACAGCTTGGGGTTCTTTTTGTTGTTCTGGAGAAGGTTGACTGAAATTCTGAAACAACAACTGATGAAGAATACATTCCGACTTTCACTTTCAAGGGCAAATATCTCAGAAATCAGGAGTTATCTGGAGCTTCATTGCTATAGCAGCTAATCATTTTCAATCCCCTGTTCTGCCTGAATACTTACATGACACTAATTTTTTTGATAACATAGATCTCTCGAACTATATTTTCATGGCACAAAACCCTGGTAGTGAGAAGATTTCCCACTAGGGCATGCCAACGAAGTTGTTTCTGAACTTTTTATCACTTCTCGCATCTTTTTCAATTCGAAGCCAATGTATCACCTAGAGACAATTCCCGAGGATCCAGGAACGACGTTTGGTTTACTTCTTCGGTACTTTTCTGCACAATCCTCCTTCTCTTCGATGAAATCAATTTTCTTGTAGGGCTACGAGCTTTTATTTCATCAAACAGTCGCAAGTATAATGGATTCGTGTGAGAATGGGGCAGATCAATACTGATGGAGAATTTGTGATCGAGATAGCTTTTTGATGTTACATTATACAGTTGATTCAATCAAATAGACAGAAGTGTTGCGTTGAATTCAGTTATTCATGTCGTTCACTTAGCACGATTGTTTAGTGTTGATGATGAAAACAACTATATTGATGATATCGGTGAACAAAAAGTGTTGTTGAAGAGAATTTATCCATTCACCTCTTGAGATAAAACGCCAGAGTTTATGTTTTCAACCACTTATTTGCATTAGCAGCGGAAAATCTCTCAACCTCATTCAAACAACAATTACTTTCACTTCTTATATTATCAACTTATAATAAGCATGGAGTCCACTCTTAGTGATCACATGGTATATTCACCTTGGTTTTCATTCTATCTATGGAATTTTCTCAGTTATATTCTGATGGTTTAGGAAGTTTGGCTCGTTGGGCTCTCAATTATCTACGTACAGAATTTACATTCTGACATGCAAGATTCAATGTGGGTGGAGTAAATACACACGAGTGCCAGTTAGAAGTTTATTTTTTTCGCACAATAATAATCAGTCCAATCGGAACCATCACTATATCTTAAACCAATCCCAAATTGAGAGGTTGAATCTATGGAAGTGAAAAGAATTTTTCCTACGACCACGTATGAAAATGTCAATAATCACACTGTTTTGTTATTCGGAAAGTATTGTTTATTTGAAAGATAAAAAGCACTAGTGTTGTTATGAAAAATATCACAACGGTCGCCTGAATTGATAGAAATAATTAGGTATATAGAGTTCTTTATCTATTGATTTCAATGGGTCTGATACATTACCTCTGAATTCACTTCAAAACTGGAACCTATACTCTTTGCTGATGTTGATGACAGCGGGTACGGCTACAGTTTGCTGCTTGCATCAGTTTGATATCACAGTATCACCAAAGAGAAGATTCTTTGGTATCACAGATGTTTGCGAGGAGTCAAGGACGCACTAACTCGAGTAACCCGTACGCGCTTGCGCACTAGGTACTTCTATGGTTCTGTATTCCTGGTTGCGTGATTACTGACGCTAGCAGGCGTATGGTGTCAAGGTTGTTTATGTACGCTGGTGTCAATATAAAAAAAAGTGTCCAAACTAAACTAACTCAATCAATCAGTAATTCACATAATGAGGAATTGTCGGAGAAGTATTCAAATATCATCCTGAATATCGAAATAAACAGTACTTGCTATCGAATCAAATCCACCTGAAATTCTAGAGACCGCTCAAGTTACATTTTTGACAAGACCTCCCGCGAAATGAAAGTATTCGGCGTCGTAGGAAAAATAGTGTACAAAACTCGTTGGAAAGTGCATTTCCTTCACTCGTTACGTTTCCGCACTCACCGCTACGCGGCTCGTGCTAAACGACTACTCGTGTGAAATATGTCACTTTCCACACTTGTTGTGTAATATACTATTGCAAACCGCTTTACAGGATGACTCCATCAATCTATACAGTTCTGGTAATAAAGTCACACCTGTCAACTAGATCAACGACCCCATTGGCTCCGTTCCAAAAAAAATGCACGATGGTAAATTTTGCGTTCCATCGCTTTCAGCTTGCATAACAATTGCCACGGTGTTAATGTAGGATTGGGGATGGGGATTCAAGTCGTAAATCTAGAAGCGTCGATTAACCCTAGCGACTATAAATAATCCTGATAAGTATAGTCTATCGCGGAAAATTCTACTGATGCTAAAATAGTGGGTTTTATTGCTGGAATAGTACCGCGATAGGCCATTGTCACTGACTTAGCTCCACAAACTATGGATTATACAGGGTTTATATAGATTATTGTCTCTTCTTCAATTCCTGTACAAGACTTCAAATAATTAATGCAAAACATAAAAATATGTATATGACACACCATTGTCTCATAAAACTCTCATAATAATAATAAATATTCTTGTCACTTCCAAATTACGACCTTTCAAATATATTGCGTATGCCCATATAATCATTGAAAGATCTTTTCCTAGCCCGTCTTCACTAAAGTCATGCCATTATCTTGATTGTTCTTTTATTCTGGCTTTGTAGATAATCTGTGGATGTCTGCGTTAGTTATTTCATCAACCCCTTAGGCTTTCTTTTTCCTGGCGAGTTTTTCCTCTATACTCATTCTAGATTCATTTTAGATCCTTCTTTTGATGCTTATATTCTTTGTATTCATCTAGCTGCACCACAAACCGCTTCTTGTCTATTTAGAGTTCCATAAGCTCCAATTTGAACTTAAATTTCAGTCTCCTTATTGCCCTATAATACTTGTTTACGGTGTGTTCAAAATTGTTTATTGCGGATCGGTTCAAGTTTTTGAGGTATTTCTGAAAATGAATTATATTAATCCATTCGAGTTCCAGCTTCAGCTTTTCAACAATGTATCAGACTTATTGGAATAAACAATGGCATTAGCATTAGGCTATGCATGGATTAAAGACGAATAAAAATGTCAAACCTGTCACAAATGTAAAATATTTTCATTTTCAATACCACTAGAGCTTCAATTATTACTGTAAATTTTTTCGATTAAACGAATAATTTGTATTTCCGGAAAAATATTTGTGTTCGAGAAAGAATTTTTTGTTTTTAATTGAAGGCAGAGTGGTATTCTGTAAGAAAATTTCACACCAAGACTCTAGTTGAGATTACGCTAAATAAAATATAAAATATCGATTGCTGGTTCTTCAGACCATTGTTCTTGACTAACTTTATTGCACTACAGTCATACAAGAAACTCTAAGTGGTACTAGATATCTGCCAAGTTGTAAATGTAATTTAATCTGTAAACGTTTAAAAATCCCAAGTTCAACACCATGCTCCTTTCCCCAAGATGGAGACAAAAATTTCCGAAAATGTGTTCAGTTACTATAGTAACGATACAAAATATAGGCTTTTGATTGGTCGAAAATGTTAGATGTGAAATTTTTACTTGTAATCTCCCTAGCAGCAGAATTATTACCGATAATTTTTTTCAAGGTCACGAATGTTTTTGTTGTTGATTCCGAGTCGAAGACGAGGGAAATTTTCTATTAACAGAAACATGAGTAAAATCGAGAAAAAAATTATAGGGAATTAATACTGCTGCGTGGGAGATTCTGTTAGAAAATTTCATAAATTGAAGTTGCTGTTAATATGATAAGAAGATGAACCCTATACGACCTATTCTGCGTAGATACTGTAGATAGTAACTGATGTTTATTACTAATATTTCAGGAACATTCAAAACAGTAATCCGTTTTTACTCATATCATCTAACATGTCTACCCAGATTTTATTCTGAGTGACGTTTGTCAATAAATATAAGGCGCTTCATTTTTGACAGAAAAATCATCACTTATTAATTCCGTCAATAGGAACTAACAAAATTATCGCATGTAATACAACAAGTGTATTGATGATTATCGAAACAAAAATTCTTTCGATTTTGAGAAACAAATCATGTTGATTGGAAACTACACGAGCGCACAGCGCGAGTGTGATTTTCCAAAGCAACATGATTTGTTTCGAAAAAGAGAAGGAATTTTCGATAATCATCAATAACACGAGTTGTATATGTTCAGATTATTTCATGAATAAAATCAAAGCCATTTTGATGATTTCCTATTTTAAACGTACAGTTGATGGAATTAGTTATTTTGATTATGCATTGTAGTTCGACACAACAAGATTCGTTATGCAACCAACAATACATTTATGCCATTGTATGATGTAGGCAAGATAACCTAAGCACTAGGTACTACTGAGCTAAATTCATCATGATTGTTGTCACAATTTGTGTGGTTAGGTTACATTAGATTAATTCTAATTCTATTAATGCTGAAATTGTCTAAAATTTGTGGAAAATGAAGTGGATACATATTAATAGTGTGTGTTTATCATGGTTCAGACGAAAATTTGGTGTAGTGGCATTCATTTATTTACCAGGAAATCGGCAAATACTATGACAGATTGCAACTAGTAAGTCGTTGTTTAATTAAACTACCCTACTGCCCACGAATTACTTTTAGTAATTGACGTCTGAGCCGAGGTTTCTTTTTTCAAATCCGTTGAGACCCAATATGGCGTCCGTATGTAACAAAAAAGTTGATGATGGTTCCAGACCAAAGACATTCAAATAAATGACTTTGTTCTAGACAGTGTGTTGAAGTTGAACTCTGATTATTAAGCCATCTGTATAGGAAGGTGATTTCTGGACACTATGTAATGAGATAGAATTTCCGAAAAGTTGTATGACAATCAAGTTGAATCATTTACCAGTATATTTGTGTTTAGAACTGAAAAAAAATTATATATACCTACAGCATAGTTGAGTGATATGTTTGAAATGTTCTGGATTCATAACAAATTCCAAATGTCATCAAACTTCATCGCCTATATTCGGTTCACTAATTAGAAACAAAGAAAGTTGTGTTTGGGAAATATTTGAAAAATGGAAAATGTAACAAATAGGTAGAATGGACTTTGTCAACCTGCGTTCCATTCATTCCACCATTGTGAGCGGCCTGTGTATACCGAGGTGTATACGCTCACATTCTCACATTCAGTCATGAAAAAACCAACATCCAAAATTGGTGGATGTAATCCTCGCATTCAGAGTGTACATTCGTTGATGACAGCATTAATGCATCGAAAATAGCTATATTCGTCGCGTTATCTGCGCCTTTCGGGCTCTGTTGGTATCCATTCGCTCTGTTGTTCCGTAGCTTTGTGCACAGTACATTTACTTTCATACTACTGTCACCATGCTGCCTACACCAAATGGTATGTGAAATCGATGGATTTATGGCGGTGGGAAAAATCCATCCATAACGATCAGCGACTGAAATGGGATCATGATTTCGTTCGACCCGAATTCTCCTTTTGAATTATCATCTCGGTGATGTTCTCAATGTGTCGGAATGTGTTGAGAGATCCTCAAAGGATTAAATAAGATTTGGGCGTTTCCATTAATGATACCCCGTCATGGGTTGATCATATTGTGAGTTTCACTGCAGAAACTGCTTGACAAAAAGTAGGATTTATGTTTCGTGCATAGTCAAGTTCAGTTTTCACACCTCTTCGTGGTCACTTTAGAGACTTGCAGGACGTCCCTTTTCAAAGACTCGTTCATCCAACGAACATCGAGACTTTGGAACTCGTTGCCTAGGGAGGTGTTCCCCGAGGCAAACGATCTCCAGAAATTTGAGAAGAACACCAACTCCTACCTTCTTTTCCTTGGTTCTCACGATGTTCTCTGGACATTACAGGATATCCCTTTTTGTGAGAATCAGAACATAAAAAAGTAGGTTTAGTGCCATGAGAGTCCAATATGGGCCACGTTTACACCATCTATTGGTAAGCAGACTAATGATATTTCTGGAAAAGTCGTTTCATATGCTGATGATACAGTGCTAATAATTGATGGAAAAACCTGGGAAGATGTAATATCCCATACAAAAAACGATATTGACACTATAGTTAATTGGCTTGATGATAGTTTACTGACAATAAATATTGATAAGACATCTTACATTCCATTTTCTAGTAAAAGTAATGATTTTCCCAATGCACAAAACATCAATATTCATTTAGCTAGCAGAAATAAAAACATACCTCTGAAAAAATCCAGTTCGGTTAAATATCTCGGAATACACATTGATCAAAATCTTAAATGGAAAATACATATAGACTATCTTTGTAAAAGACTCAGAGCCCTTTTGTATGTTTTTCGAACACTCAAAAATATACTGAGTATTAATGATTTACGCAGTATATATTTCTCGTTAGTTCAGTCTTTCTCAATGTATGGAAATCTAGGATGGGGTGGGGTCTATAGTACAACTGCACAACCGCTCAGGGTACTACAGAAACGATTTCTCAAAATTATCTATAATTTGAATTTTCGTTTCCCATCGGTACAAATATTCCAATATTGTGAACTGACAAGTTCGAGATATCTTTACTTCAAACAATTATTAATATTTATATTCCACAACAGAAATAAGTTCAAAAAACACCAACATGGACATGAAACCCGACTAAAAGCGAGTAACCTTGATATACCGAAAATGAACAAAGCTATTGGACAAAGATCAATTACATATATTGGACCCAAATTATTCAATCTTGCTCCAGATCATATAAAAATGGAATATGTGTTTAATTTATTCAAAATTTCAGTGATCAAATGGCTCAAAAATGAAAATATAACATTACTGTGAACCAATTCTAATAGAACAATCTCTCAATTTTCACATATACTTTCACATGCCTAACTAGCATTTTCGATACTTTCAATTTTACACGATTTTACTTTGTACTTTATAATGTAACATTTAATATTTTATATGTTTACACATCTATACTTTTACGTATTACATTTCTTACAATATTAACACGTCTAGAAATTTTATAGTTTTAAATTTTATAAATATGTGTCGTTTTTGTTGTTATTACTGTTTAGAAATATAGGCACTATAATGTTTGGCCGAGTATCTCAAAATACATCATCTTGACCATCTTCAGAGGAAGGAATTTCGATATTGATGTTTCGCAGACAAGTTTTCCAAAAACCTAAGTGAATTATCAATACCTATGCTTTCCGCTGATAAAAATTCAGTAAGACTCGGTTTGACAAACCTTTTCTCTTTCACCTATATTAATCGCCCATTTATTTTTTTATTGTATGTTTTTTGTAATTTGGTGATTTATAAAATACTACTACTACTACTACTATACCAACCAAATAACCTTGGTCATGTTGGTGTAAACGGAACAGTTGGTTTGGTACCGAAAATTGTTGCGTACCAGACTAAAATAGTCAGGTGATCAAGATGGTGTAAACACCTTCTGGCGTTCTGAACTAACATTGTCCTAGTATCCATTTAGGCCATTCGATGATTTCTTCAAAGAAATATATATAGTATACATATATATTTGAGGTTGATATTTGACAATAGACGTTTCCTCGCCAGTTAGTAGAGTTACAAAACTGTTCCACGGACCCCAACCCAAATAGTTCAGTTTTTTTTTATGTTCTGGTTCACACGAAATAGTAATTTACGTAACAAGTCCGGAAAATACTGTTTTTTTGGATGAGTGGACAAAATTCTAGGACGAGCGTAGCGAGTCCTGGAAGTCTGCGAGTCCAAAAAAACTGTTTTCGGGCGTGTTGCGTACACAATTTTTTCGGCAACCGTGTAGAATAACAAATCAAAGAAACACATTTCTTTATTAGAACAAAATTTCGAACATTTCAATTCTTATTTATATTAATATTTATATTAAAATTAAAACAATTGTTAATATTGAATGGATTCAATTTGTTTGAAATGCTTAGTATATTTAAGTGCCTTTTGTTGAAGTCAGAACAAGAAGGTAAAGTTTCCGTTTCACATTGATTGTTTTCATATGATAATTTTTGAATGTTAGCTAATTTTATGTCAGATAGCTGTCAGTCGTTATTTTGCTGCTATGGTAATGATCAACTGCATTTATCAAAACCATACTACCAAGATTTTCATATTTACAATGACAACAGCGATGTGATTCTTCCCGGCCGGAAAAATGCCACTTTCTCAAAAAAAATCGTCTGGAAAGTACGTACTTTCCGGACGGTTGCCGAAAAAGGAATATCCTGTAATGTTCAGAAAACATCGTGAAAACCAAGGGAAAGCAGGTAGGAGTTGGTGTCTTCTTGAATTTCTGTCCAAAGTTTCGATGTTCGTTGGATGAACGAGTCTTTGGAAAAGGACGTTCTGTAGGTCTCTAAGGTGACCACGAAGGGGTGTGAAGACTGAACTTGACGGGTTAATCTCGAAAAGACTGCTAATGGAGGAACGATTGTTGATATTTCAGAAGAGCATCGCCCAGGAAAATATCTATAAAATAGAGATAAATCGCCAACTTTTCTACGGTGTTCCAGAGAAGTGAGCGAGTTTGTAAGCGAAGCATTACCGACGAGACGAATCGCTTTTTTTTGGACAGAATCCAATAGTTTCAGGATATGTTAAGGTGCCGCACTCCAGTGGTACTGAGTAACTATAAAATTACTAAGCGATCCAAACATACCAAATCAGAACCAAGCTGTTTACTGATGGAATATCCTTTTTTTTATTGGTTGACTAGGTGGTTGACACCCTTTATGGGCACCCTATTCTCACAGGGAGTCTTCTGAGTCCTGAACATCCTCAGACATACCCCCCACTAAACACTCCACCTCGCGTGATGGCTCGCCCTTGCAAATCAGGACCTTGTGACGACACTTAAGCCGAGAGGCCTTTCCTATCTTTCCATACCACTTTCTTGGGCCGTCGGAAAAATTCCGCCGTCGGTGAGAATCGAACTCATGACGGGCAGGGCAGAGATTGAGAGATTGACGCTCTAACCACTACGCTACCTGACCCTTTGGTATGTATTTGGTATGATCAATTTGGTCAGAGTACCAAATATGCACGCGGTATGGCCATGGTCTCGCACATACTTTCGACTTTCTTACCACGTGAGACCAATGTGGTCTCTTAAATACCCACAACTGCTTTGGCTACATATCTCCACAGTGGTCTCTCGTATCAATGTGAATTAAATGGCGTTCGAGAGAGGGCGGCCTGGTGGTCCTGAGACATATTTTGGCCTGTGGATTTGAGAGACCAAAGTGGTCAGATACGCGGCCAGGAAATATAAGTTTGTCCGGCCCCTGGAGCTGATATTTTTCGATAACCTGCTAGGGTTAGTTCACATCAGCTTAACAGCTTCTCTTGATGATAAACAAAGCTTGAATTTGCCCCTCTTTTTTTTGACTGCACGAGAGAAGAACTTATGAGGTTCGTAGAGAAACATCGTGCAAGCCAGTAGAAGGATATTAGGAGAGGAAAGTAGTATTGTTCTCAACTTTTGGGTTCAGCTCCCAAATACACACACTGAGGATTCTATAGATCCTATTCAATGTCTTGTCCAACTAATTCAATTTTGGGAAAAAATGTATGCTAGTTTCAATGCGATAATTGCGCTTTATGGACACAAGCATAAAAAAAAAAACAAAAATCAGAGATGAAGCGGAATTGCGAATAAGGACAATTGAAAAAGTATAAGAGGAAGTTCTGCTTATTTTTCGAGCTTCCGTTTCAATTAATTTTTCTGTTTTCTAATCACCAACCACTAGCCTAGTTACTTTATCAAATCTCAGTTCACGAGAAACTTGTACTAGTTTCGGGACACCCTGTTGGTATATTGTATAATTCTCTAGAATGGTGCTCGTGACACGTATAACTACAAAATCTGTGGTAGTATCATTTCGAATGAGGAATTACTTTCACCCTGACACTTGAAATAAAACCGAGGAAGCATCATGACAAATAAGGGTACGAATGCTCCAGAATCTTTCTAATACTTTTGACCTTCATAAACTCTCCCTTAGATATTTATCTGAAGCCATAGCTTGCGCAAGATTTTATTTGGTCTTTGCTCACCACTTTATACTCGTGACCCGAAATCTTTCCAGATTTATTGACACAATTTCGGGGATAAAGAAATTACGGCCACACCCAAATATATCTGGCCGAAAAAAAAATGTTCCAGGACATGATTTTCTTTTATTCTGGACATAAGGCGCATATATGTCGCGATTTGATGTTTCGAGTGACTTGATGGATGAATTTCACCTTTGGGGGTGCGGACTGTAATGAAACAAAACTGAACCATATATATTTTTATCACTGTTTATGAAATATCTAAAATTAGGAAATTTCATGAAATAGATACACTACCACGTCCAACATAATTATTATGCTTTACGATAACCAAATTTTTGTTAATCAATCTGAATTAAAGAAGCTTCAAGATTATTGATTTCAAGAATCAAAGTTATATGCTCACATTTTCTGCTCGAAGATTTACCATATGGAAATTGTTGAATTGCTAAGGGAAAATAGAGTAGGAGAAAAGAAATAGAAAAGGAGTATAGAGAATCAGGAAAGATGGTCATTGTAGCATTTCGCATCAGCTTCAATTTTCTCATGATAATAGAGAAAAATGCAGTGAAAACGATTAGGTATTATTTGAATATATGCGTTGAAGTAGTTCTCCTTTTATGCAAGGAAATGACGTATAAACATCGGACACATTCCGATTACTTCCGCATATACAAACAAATTTCGAAATTTCGTGAAATTGTTTTTATTTGATATGCCTGATATTTCGACATGAAATCAGTTCACGATCAATGAATGTTTTATTTTTGAAAGAGATAATATCTATCCAATTAAAAATATCAAACAAAGTTTGAAAATGATTGTCTGATAGAATGCGAGCAGAAAACAACTACTTTCCTGGCAAACACTACACAGAACATTGAATTACTCTTATATCTGCTCGTAGTCCATTCAACGATTCACACTTTGAATGCAGATCGCAAATGTTTCTTTCTTCCTGACGTGACAAATTCACATCGGGACAGGTACGCTTAACAACCTACAGACCGGTTTCGGGCTTATTGGCCTTCATCAGTGCAGGGTAGTTATTCGAGTAGAGATCGTGAAATCTCCACCCGAAGCGTTGACTCATGCCTGTCCCAATGCATTTTCGTCGCGTCTATTTGATCGCACTGAGCCGCGTTCCAAGAGACAGTTGGAAGTGGTGACACCATGCGGCAGAAGAAAGAAACACTCCAGAAACAAATCTCTCAAGTAACAGAACTTGGAAGTGGCTGAGAGCTCGACTAATCTAATGAATGAAAACCATATTATAGCTGGCTTTTCCATTTTTCACTGTTTTATTTGTTTCGTCTTTCCTGTGCATTCGTAAATTCGAATGTAGAACCAATATCCTTCATATCGAACTTCTTTTGGGACGAAGATATGAGCAAAGTGGCGGATTCCCAACCATAATATTCAAATTTCCATCTTGAATAAATCGAGTTAGGGTTGGAATTTTGCTTTCGCGTGTTTCGTTTCATCCTCCAGTTCTTTGCTCAGGATTCCCTGCGGAAAATTCGTACCCTTGCAGGATAGCTCAAATCCCACATCACTTCTTCTAGTACTGCAAACTAGGAGCCGAAAATATCCAGTTTCACAAATGTTTTCAAGTTGGATTTCAATGACTTTTGATAAATAAAACCGCTAGTATGAAAAATTGATTTTGCTGAAGCTGCAAACCAAAGATGGGATCAAAATAAAAAATGTATGGCAGGCAATAAGAATTATGAACAAAGTATGTACTTACGAAAAAAGCAATCTGTTCGCTGGCAACAACTGGCGGATGCAAAGTTGGAATGCGGGAATGGCAGGAAAAAAATGTTATCTGAAATGAAAAGTGCTGTTCTCGGATTTGATTCACTACATGTCGTTTATCTCCAGCCTTGGGAATGTAGATGAATCGAGTGGATATTTCAGAACGACCATTGCGGATACAATGATAAGCAGTCGTAAAAAGTATCCCTCATTGCTGAAATTTGCGAGAGAAAAAATTACATATGTTTCGAGATGATTAATCAAATGTGATTCACGAGGAGATCCATTCGAGATATTATGAAAAACCAGAGCGAATGGGAGTTTTATATTCATATCACATATTGAAAATCATAGAAAAGAATACGACTAATTTGTGGTGATATTCTTATTGTAACAGGAACATTTTATAGTTACAATCTGCGCAAATGATAACTATATCGGATATGTGAATGAGAGTGACCGTTGATAGGAAAATTGGTTACAATTCTCGAAAACACTATGCATGATTAGCCCTCAAAAATATTGGATGCCGAAGCAAAAAAATGGAATCAATTTACTTCTTTCCGTAGGAGAATAAATATAGTTGATGTCCTGAGAAAAGGAGAAATGTATGAGGACTTATGGAATGAATAAAGTCTGAAATATCCAGTATTGTTTCATTTTTTCTTGGTGAACTGATATATTCAATGCAGGAGGTGGTATTTAAAATAAACAAAAGTTGTCACATCATAGTAGGACTTGATTCCATTCCTCCCTCATTTTTCTCACATCAGCCAGTGGAAATGATGGGCTATCATTATCTCTTTCATATTCAGAATATTGTGTTACCAATTTCTGGGTATATCAACAGTTTCGGCATTTCGAATATAATAATAATTGATACACCATCAGTCTTCCAATCCCAACACCATTTATTTATAACGAAAAAAAATTAATGAAAAATCTTCTATGATCTCCCAGTCAGGAAAATTGAAGATAATGAGAAATTTCCTAAAGGTAAAAAAAATACTTTTCAGAAATGTAACTACACATCTGAATTAATTTTTCACAGACAACCCACCACTTACTAGTGGATCTATATTTGTCCTGAATTGAAAAAGAATATAATATAAGAGATTTGTTCAAAATGTTTCATCAGAATAATTTCTCATCATTTGACAATCAAGCTTTTCTGATTCTGATTAATTGTGAAATAAAGCATAACTCACCAGTGAATTGCTAAATGACTATTTTCGAGGAAACTGATTCTCAATTACCCTTCAAAGTTGTCATTGAACATTCCATTATCAGCATATTACTTAGGGCCAATTTATGCATCATTGTCTTTATCCTAGTCTTAGTCACAGTCTTCGTCTTAATCATATATTCAAGTTAGAAGCAATAATTTCAATGGGTGCATTTAATTATGCAACATTTTTAGTATCAGTCTTAATCATAATCATTGAAGCACGACCTTGAAAATTACAAATTTTCAACTTTTATGCTTATGATTGGGACCTCATATGAAATACAAATGCGTCGACCACGACCTGTCAATACAAATGGCATTAAATTTGGTTTTTGTCACTAATATCGATGTATGTGGCAATAATTGATAACAAATATAATATTCAGATATTGATATAATCTCGAATGTAATAAATTGATAACAAATATCAATCGTTATCGATGGATTGTTAATTGTCATATCATAATTCTTAAGTCTCAAGACTGTGATTCATAAACGTCCAAAATGATTGAGACTATGATTGGGACTGAGTCAAAACTATGACACAATATTAGGATAAAGACAATGATGCATAAATTGGCCCTTATTATTTCACCAATTGAAATAGAAAAATCACTCAGTATTTGTTGGTGAAACAAATGACCAAGACATAGTTGTTCAATGAACTCAAGACCGATAATCTGGCCTCAATGAAGTTTCACGTATTTTTTTCTTGCTCTAGGCTGACATTTCCTTCTCTCGTTTCCGAGGAAGTCATTTGGTGGAACCCTTATCCACAGGCGCCCTTTTGCGGTGAATCTTAAGTGCCATCTTCAAATTCCCAGAGGGAGCTAAGAACGCGTTAGTCCAGTCAGTAGATGATATATAGGAATGATGGTGACATGGATCTTTCCAGATAAGACCCGCATAGCATATAAATGATACTATTACGTGAATTCTGGAGGGACGAAGTATGCTGATTTTGATCTTCAATTAAGATGGTATCCAAAGAAGTTTCAATGTTCAACAGATGTAAACCAGAATTTTTGAATTTGAACTTATACATCCGAATAGATGTGAATCCATCAATAAGATCGATGATTTTCGAGGTATTATTTAAAAAAAGTGCAATATTTCAGCATTGATGTATAATTTGCAGACGTCAAAATTGCTATCTATCAACGCTGGTGTTCCACGAGGACCTGTTCTAGCCCAATTGCGTTCTTGTTACACATCAAATACTTGTAAGGGGCGACATCCTGTCCTTGCCACGGTTTTGCAGACGTTAGTACACTACATACTGCCTCCTCCTCTAGAGTCCCTTCATCATCCAAAGCTAGAGGTCCAAGACGGAGACTGTAAAGGTGGATACTGTAAACGTAAAACTGGATCTTCTAAAAATCCCATCCAAAAGGGAATTGTTCCCCTTATTGGTGATCCTGCACTTTAAATGTATAAGATTAGAATGGGGCTAATGAGCTATTTGCTTCCATACCGCCACCCTTCAAGATCAGTTGTGTTGGCCTTCCAAATCCGTTAGAAGTCTCTGTCCAGCCCTGTCTTCACCATCAGACTCCATATATCTGGGAGCATTTGGTTCTTCTTCTCTCAGCGATTTATGAATTGATATAAACTCACATTGTCAAAGTATAAGTAACTACTGTTGTTTGATTTAAGATTGTTTTCATCAAATTTTAAGAATAATGTATATGATTGATGAATGTATGTAATTTTTTATTAAGTCAATTTATTCAAATTTATACCTTTCCAAGATAGCAAGACATTGGTACTGGTGGATTCTGTTGTTGTTATCCTTGTTTTAGAATAAGATAACACTGAAACTGAGAGATGTTGGCCTTCAAACAACTAGTGTGGAAAGGATTGTGCGTTATTCATCTAGTCTGTTATATGATCGAAGCTTGAACCCCTTCTCGAAGTTATTCTTCTAAAATGCCACTGCTGTGATGAATCCGATTTTTCCTCGAATATTGGGTTGGAACCCAGGAAGTTCACTTGTCACCGGCTGCATTGTATGCTGGACAAAACACTCATCCCAAAGAATGTTCGTGCAGCCGATATTCAGTTCGGACTGAACGGAAATGTTCCCGCCGGGATCAATTTACATCTGGATGCCTCGGCCGCTATTCTGAGCACGTCCGAGTCCCCTAGGAGGGAATCTGCGAGCATCGTCCGGAGACCAAACTGACCGCACGAGCCACGAAAATCCTTGAATAAAGCTCATCGGCGAGAATTACGAGTCTCTAGTTTCTTGACAAGGCCCTGCCTGGTTGAAATATTCGGGGAAAATTGAAATGGGCTGATTATTGTCACAACTAGAGGGGAAGCCTTGGAGTTATTGAATAAGAGCTATTTTCAAAAGGAATAATCGTCTATCCAATTATCTGATAGACTACAGGCAGAAAACAACAACTTTTCTGGCAAATACAACGCAGAATATTGGATATCTGCTCATAGTCCATGCAACGATTCACACTGTGAATACAGGTCGCAAAAAATGTTTCTTTTTTCCTAAGACGTGACAAATTCATATCGAAACAAGCACGCTTAACAACCTATACAGACCAGTTTCGAGCTTATTGGCCCTCATCAGTGCAGGGTAGAGAACTATTTTGTTTAGAAGGGCACGAATAGTTTGGGAGTAGCTAGACTAGAAGATATAATAACATTCATCTACAACTATGAAGTAGGTATACCATACATTGCTGACATCCCTTCGTCTTGTCAGATTCAAATAGGAATGGAGAGAAATCTAGCGATCACTGAGTTCTACTAAAGTACAATACAACTATTTGTAAAATACTCGCTCGTGCAGAAACACGCGAAAGCCTGGATAAGAATCAACTGATGTAGCGAAGTGGCGTTCATCCCGAACATAACAGAACACTATTACAAATGTATTGTTGTTTGCATAAGGCATATTTGTTGCACAGTAGCAAGATCACTGTTGAAGACTTAATTTTCTGAGAATCTGCAATAACAGAAAATTTCGCGTATAATCTATTTTTCTACAGTTGATATTCTGCAATAATATGATAAAATTCGCATACTATTTTAATGAATTGGCATGATACCTAAGTAAAGTGGACAACACTGATTTATTATAGCGTGAGTACGGGATTTGGACCTTTCAAATTTGTTTAGATATTCAGATATATAGATAAAGAATATTATTCTACTTGTGCATATGTGCTAGTTGAAAAATATACTATTATCATGCTCTATATATTACCGAAAATGCATTATTTACTTTGATAGCTTGTAGCAATGATCACTAATGAGTCTATGATTCATTCTGGAAATTACATGTGGATGAAAAAAAAACGAATGCAATGAAGCCCGCAAATTCACAAGATAAACTTTGTGAATCATTGATGGAATCCAACTGAATGTAAACTCGTTTCTGGATCGATTTTCTATTTTCATAACTTCCATTTCTCAAAGTTTGTAATTGGATCTACCATATGAGTGCGGGAATAGCAGGATTGATCAAATTAAAAAGCAATTCCGTAATTAGGATTCTTGAATTTATTTAGACAATTTAATATGTGGAAACCCTTAATGACGAGTAAAAATTAAATCAAAAGCGAATTTATCATTTCTAGTGGAAGTCAAAACTTCCTTGTAAATTATGTCATACTTATTATTCGTTGGGTTTCATCTGTTTCAAACCATCACGATGCTGATTATCATCATCATCTTGAAATATTCACTATGGCTATGGCCCTATAGTAGAATATATTTTTATGAATCCATATCTTTTAATATTGTCGTTTTATTCCCTTAATTAATATTGATTAACAAAATAGTACGTATTTAATACACGTTCTTCTGATTAGATTATCATGTATCTGTATTAATTGTGACAACTTTCGCTTCTGCTGTACCTACAAATTGGGTATACGCATAATGAATTTATAAAATCATTAGATAGTGTTGATATAGGGTTAATTCTACATTCTAGTTTCGGAATACCAATCAGATGTTCAAAGAGAATTTCCAATAACGAGGCTCAGAGTGTAATAGGGTCTCCTAACGAGGTAGGTAGACAATCTTCTCTAAATGAGAGAATATTATTGTCTCATTATCAATCCTTCAATTGGCATTGAAGTAATCTTATAGTCTGGAACTGAAGTTACATGGAAAATGAGCATTACATAGATTCACTATTACCGATTATATACGTCACTTCACAAAGCACTGAAAGGAATTAGGATAACAAGGTTGGTTTTCACAATAAGGTTATAATCCTCAGATGCTTTAGCAGAATAGGGTCATAAACCTCTGAAGCTTTAGCAGAATTGATGGTCGTTTTCCGATAACTTACTAAACTACTACCGATATGCCATCAAAATTAAATCGGAATATCCTCTTATGCTCGAGAAAATCGAAATCAAAAATAATTATTTGACAGCACCATATTTCTGCTGACGTCACCTGGTAGATCTGGATGGTATCGTAAAAATATCGAAAATAATAGGGAAGAAGAATTTTTTGACATAAGTGATGGCAGATAAGTCAGATGACAATATGTCAATTTTTAATTCAAAAATTTTTCGATAACGAAACTAATTCAAAATATTCAAAAGGGCGCATCAATTGATTGTTTATCATCTATATAACTCAAGTCAGGTATTTTATATGAGTTAATAATATTTCTATAGGATTTTCAATACCACCTCAGCGAAAACAATGAGACGATTGAACTCAAAGACACTATAAAATAGAGAAATAAAAATGAAGAATTAATTCAATTGATACCTTTATTATCTGGGGAAAGTAGGTAAGTGTAGTGGTGCATCTGATAATATATTAAATAAACAACACAAGTTGATATTATAATTACATATTCACATTATAATGTGAAGAAGAAATATCATATACAAACTCACATCATAGATAGAGTACGTACTAAGAATAACTGAGGATTTATAGGAAAATACATTTATTATTTACAGGAGTGCAGGACAATAAAGATTTCGTTTATTATAGCTTGTGCTCACACTTTCACAGGTTCTCATTATGTTTATGTACATAGATTCAAAGAATAAGGATTATAATTTTAACATAGATCAAAATTATCTTCACAGCAATTACTTGCAGATGTAGCTGATGATATTTGTTTTCCTACTGCAAAACACCAAGTTTGTCTCATATTAACACTTGGAGCACAAATATATATTTCGAGAATCCACATTCGTGTTGCTACATGAAGCACAAGTCTTTGAATAGTGGTCAGTGAAGAGTATAATGAACGCTGAACAATGAAATAAAACTCAATAGTAACTTACCTTCAATCATCTGAATATATTTTCGCAGGAATAATTAAAATCGCCCAGTAATTTTTTACCGCCATCTGTCAAAGATGACAGAGATTGTCAATTCTTCTTCCACTTCGATTAATGGAACAGAACCTAAACCAACCTACCAGGTGACGTCACATTTTTAGAAAAGGATGGAGAATTTTCGATTTTTGAATGCCGATTTTGGAAAAATCCTTGAAAATAAAAATTTAAAAAAAATATCGACGTATTCTCTGGAGACCCGGGTTTCACATATATAATTTTTGAAAAATAGTGTACAACCCTATTGATTGTTGTTTTACGATATTTTACTAAACCACTACCGATATGACATCGAAATCACATAGGAATATTCTTTCATACTCAAAAAAATCGAAATAAAATAATTTCTTGACTGCACCATATTTATGCTGACGTCACCGATAGTTTGGCAGTACCGTAAAAATATTGAAAAAATAGGGAAGAAGAATCTTGTGACAAAAGTGATAGCAGATGAGTCGGATGCAAGGTCGGATGACAATTTGTCTTTTCAATAGCATTTCTGCAATGGCAATGAGACGTATTTGTATTTTATGATTGCTATTTTATAGTTCGTTTCTGAAATGCCTAAGTGGCCTAAGATTGAGGTAAGTACCTATCTCCAGTAGAGCTGGGCGATACTGAGAAGTGGATATCGAATATCGATATCAAAAATATATCGATATATTCGATAAATCTAATACCCGATATGTCTAATATTCGAATATTCAAATATTCGATTGCCACATCTAACATGAATGTGAGTGATATACTAAGATGGGTGTCAATTAAAAAGAATCAATTGTATATAGGAAATTATTGTGAAATTATGAAGGAATAAATAATATACAGAGCAAAAATCATGAAATATTTATATCATCAATACCTATAGCTAGACAAGAAAATTATTTTTCAATATTTGATGAAGGAACTTTTCAAATTTTCATTTCTCAAAAACGAGTCACCCTTTCCTAAAGATGTCTATATATCGAAATTATTTCCCAGCCCTAATTCCTAGTAGATATTTTGGAGATGAGGAGAGACTCTAGAATAAGGAAGAAACAGTGTTTGAATTTGGTCACATCATTCTGTGTGGGCTAAATGTCGAACAAACACATTATAAAAAGCCTGTGTTAGAACAATTTGAAGGAAAATTGAGCAGTGAAAGTGTGAATGTACGTGGAAAGCTGAAATACTTATATTCTATACCAAAAACACTACAAGATAAATGGCAATAGGAATTTACTTCGAATCAGCCAAGTTGTTTCACAGGGAACATATCATTCGAAAAATGTTGTTTGAAAATTTGAATCACTTATTATTTCTTTATTGCCAACTGTCAAAGATGACATATTTTCAATACTTTTTCCACTTCGATTAATGAAACAGAACCTATATTATTGGGTGACGTCACATTTTTAGAACGAATTTTGAATGCCGATTTTAGAAAAACTCTCGACCATCAAAAAATACAAATAAACATCGAAGCCCTACGAATAATACACATGATTTTTGAAAAAAGTGTACAACCATATATATAGTCTTATTGGATGTCTGTTTCAGGTATCGCTGATAAAAATTGCGTGATAGTGTGATACCAACCGATGTGAAGATCCAGACTTGACAGCCATCATGTTATTACAACGAGTTGCTGGAAAAGACTGCGAAACACACCTTGAAGTTCACGTTCCAAGAGTGGGCCACTACGAAAGGTGAACTCCGTCATGGAAATCGACAAATGGCACCTACTGCTAGTGGTTCTGGCGTTGAAATTCTTCAATTTCCTCGTCATCGCTCAAGGTAAGTGGGTATACAGGGTGTGACAAGAAATTGTTATCGTAACAAGAGCTCTTGTTAGTACTGGTACAACCATGTTATCAACTTCATTATTTCTGGTAAATCTTCGTTTATCGCACTCCTATGAATTTGAAAAAAAAAATGGAACTTACGTATTTTGACCCCCTGGAGATACGGCTTGATTTTGTCTCGAGAATGTACCATTTGACATTTCAAATGTCTGCTATCGAAAACACACAAAATTCACCCACACACAGAAAACGAGGATTTACCCTTATTTCTAATGACAAATCACCCTTATATGTTTTCAAAATCTGAAAGAGAATGTTTCTGCGAATTCATAACTAACTGTGACTGATGTGTTCTCACATTATTCAAAATTCTTGCTACCGATATTTGACAAATTCCATTTTGACCATCGAGCCAAAGTTTACAGAATAATATTATATAATGCGGCACCTATAAACATATCCTGAAACTCGTCGGTGATGCCTCGCTTACAAACTCGCTCACTTCTCTGGAACACCGTAGAAAAGTTGGCGATTTATCTCTATTTTATAGATATTTTCATGGGCGATGCTCTTCTGAAATATCAAAAATCATTCCTCCATTAGCAGTCTCTTCGAGATTAACCCGTCGAGTTCAGTCTTCACACCCCTCGTGGTCACTTTAGATACCTTCAGAACGTCCGTTTCCAAAGACTCCTTCATCCAACGAACATCGAGACTTTGGAACTCATTGCCTAGGGAGGTGTTCCCCGAGGCATACCATCTGCAGAAATTTATATTTATATTCTCTGAACATTACACGATATCCCTTTTCGTGAGAACCAGAACATAAAAAATTCTGTGAACTTTTACTGAACCATGGTTCCACAATACAAACAATATCAAAACGTGACAACATTGGCGATAACACTGTCGCAATTTCGTATTGTTTTGTAATCACCCTTTAAAAGCATTCAAAAATATCTAATAAACGTTTACGTAGATATTCACTTGGATTCACACTTTTGCCAGTTTTCAGATACTGATTCTGTAAACTTTGCTTGGCATGCGATCTTGATCCCTAACAATGTCATATCGTTCTTCATGAAAAGAAAAAAATGAGTTTTCATCTCACCAAGGAATTATACGTACCTAACTATATTGTTATTGCAAAACAATTTATATGTAAGACATATGCTGCTGATTCAGTATTCATTCGAATATAATCAAATGTTATGTTATGTTATGTTTAATAAGTGGATGAGTTATTTTTATAATTGATCTCTAAACATGCAAAAATGAATTGAACTGTTCGAAAAGTTTTTTCAAATTTTCATGTTTATCTCTTGTAAGGATCTATGACAAAGACTCGCTTCTGATGATGACAAATTGCCGAAAACGTTCATGATATGGTACTATAGCAAACTTCGTTTTTTCTCTTCAAAATAATCAAATGTTGTTATACTGCAATGAAGGTATATATGTTCAGCTTTGAATACATTTTGTTGTATCATCAGATCTTTTTTTGCATATATAGTGTTTTCTATAAGCTACTATCCTGGAATAGTGTCGATGCCTTCAATAATATAAACTTCAAGAAGTAGAGCTCGATAGAAGGTTTTGTTGAAAGCTATGCCAAAACGACCTCATTCACGAAAGAAGCTCAAAGAAGAAATAAGTCATAGATTCATACCATGTATGAAATATTGAAACTTAATGACATCGAATGGAATAGTTTTCAGTTGGAAAAATTTATGATGTCTATCCACATATCCAGATGTTATAGTTGGACTAATTTCATTCACTCACATCATCCGTCATATTTTAGCATTTTCCCATTTGACGAAACTGAGAGGGAAAACAAAGGAGAAAAACACGAAACACACCCCTTTACGAATCCCCTTTGTTTTTATGCTGAAACGCAATCTTGCTATCGGATACAGATGCTCTCTTCTGGCAAGATTTATGAATCTAAATGGATTTGTCAATACGCCAGGTTTTCCAAGATGATATATTTTATATTCCGCTTTTTTCATTTATTAACATCCCTGGGGAAAGCAAAATAAGTCCATTTTAACGGATGAAAGCATATTGTGTACGCGATATTTTATCCGTATCAGCCAAAACCAGATTTCCAGAAATATGTAAGCATATATACTGTTTTTGCTAGGGGCATCTCCTCTGAAGTAGAATTATCTCTCATGCATTTTGACAATATAAAATGAATACCATTGGGTTTCCTTCAGTAATTTGATGATATTTCTATAGTCACCTCGTCAAAATCGTTATTGGGTGAAATATGAAATATGAAATATGAAATATCCATCATCGGAGATGATGTATTCGGATGAGACATAAAAATGTTTTGACGAATCCATTCCCTTGGTCCATTGAAGTGAATTTCAGTTTTTCGACAAACCCATGGAACCAACGGGGTTGAATCTGACTCACTTGTTTTCCATAAAAAAATAAATAAAAATACTATGGGAGCGGTTCACTCTTCCATAAGGTACCCCTTCTCCAATTTTTCTTCAGGGCGTGTAATTCGGAATACAGATGAGAAGAATGTTAATAAAAAATGTGATTAGTAATTCAGAAAGCATCACTTGTGATTCAGAAACCTTCAAGAACTCGAGTAAGATTAGAGGATTATGAGAACAACGAATTATTCACTACATACTGAACATCCAACATAATTACTATGGGTACAGTTTTACCAGATCTTTTTTATGAAACAGATTCAACAAAACGCCTATGAACAAAATCTCAGTCTACATAATATGTTGTTCATCGACTACAGACAAGCATACGATTCCATCAATAAAAATATGTTGGTAAAACTTCGTTTATCGCACTCCTATGAGTTCAGAAAAAATTGTTGGTGGAACTTACGTATTTTGACCTCCTGATCACGAATCTGAAGTCAAAACACGACGGTCTCAAGTATTTTCGGAGATACGGCCTCATTTTGTCTCAAAAATGCACCATTTGACATGTAAAATTTCTGCTATTAGGAATACACAGAATTCACCCTTCTTTGAATCAAAACACTATACACACATATATTTACTTGTTTTCAACACTTTTCAGCAGAAAAAACTATTATTTTTCAAAAAATTCACCCTTCTTTGAAATGTAAACAAAACAACCTTTTTACACTGATTTTCTGGTAATTTGTATTCATGATGTTGGCAACGTGATTGTTTGGCTCATGGTAAGACGTTGCCAACATCTCAAATAAAAATAACCAGAAAATCAGTGAATAAATATGTTTTGTTTACGTTTCGAAGAAGGGCAAATTTTTGTGAAAATATCAGCTTTTTATGCAAAAAAGTGTTGGAAACAAGTGAATGTGAGCATGTGTGATGTTTTGGCTCAAAGAAGGATTAATTTTGTGTGTTTTTATTAGCAGAAATTTGACATGTCAAATGGTGCATTTTTGAGACAAAATGAGGCCGTATCTCCGAAAATACTTGAGACCGCCGCGTTTTGACTTCAGATTCGTGATCAGGAGGTCAAAATACGTAGGTTTCACCAGAGAATTTTTCCGAACTCATAGGAGTGTGATAAACGAAGTTTTACCAATATGTTGTTTGGGGCTTTGAGGAAATTAGGTATACCAGCAAAGCTGTGGAGGTTGGTAGAAATGACGTTGAAAAAAACAGAAAATAAGGTAATATTAGGGGGCAAGTCGTCAGAAGAATTCACTGTGAATGATGGACTGCGGCAAGAGAACCCATTATCCACAATTCTGTTCAATTTGGTCCAAGAGGTAATTCTGAGAGAAAGTGGCATAAGAACGGAAGGCTTGATATATGGCACCAAACACCAGTGTCTGGCATACGCCGATGACATAGTTTTGATGGCACGATCCAAGAAAGAAATAGAGCGAACATTCAGATTA
The DNA here is from genome assembly GCA_029955515.1 of Chrysomela aeneicollis. Taxonomy (NCBI): domain Eukaryota; kingdom Metazoa; phylum Arthropoda; class Insecta; order Coleoptera; family Chrysomelidae; genus Chrysomela; species Chrysomela aeneicollis. Next base: position 19,011,219 of record JARUHQ010000009.1, on the reverse strand, counting down.
TTGGAAGGCATAGTACGTCAGTATGGATTGAGAATTAACGAGGCGAAGACGAAGTACTTGGAAATGAAAGATGGAAGAAGAGGTGGGGCTAATATTGTCATCAACTGTGCAGATGATACGTACACAATAGAGAAGGTAGACCTAATTGATTATCTAGGAGTTACGTTGAGAAATGACGGAGATGAAGAGAGAAACGATTAGCAAAAGGAAGCAAGGCCGCAGGAATGTATGCGAAAATAATGGAATCAAAGAACGTCTCAAGGGCTGCCAAAATCAAGTTATTCGAAACAGTAATAAGACCCACTGTCACCTATGCTTGTGAAACATGGACAATGAAGAATTAATAAAAATCCAAACTTGAAATATGGGAACGTAAAATCCTGAGGAGAATTTATGGAGGTATCAAAGAGGAAGGAGAATTCAGGTGAAGAACGAATAAAGACATTGAAGAATCATTCAATTATCCGAACATCACACAGTTAGTAAGGATGCGAAGGGTCAGGTGGGACATATAGCGAGGACGTCCGATGAAAGATGTATCAAACAAGTACTGATGGAAGGAGGAGGTACAAGAAGAAGAGGTCGTCCTAGAAAAAAATGGTTGGAGGAAGTGAAAAAAGACCTAGAAAAAGTGGGAGTCAGGGACTGGAGAGAAGAGGCGAAAGATAGAAAGAAATGGAGGAGAAGAGTGAAAGAACTCTTAGCCAAGGGCCACTAGGCCTGTAGAGCTGATATATATATATATATATATATACAGTTTTACCAGTAATGGTATATTTTGCCTGGTCGATAATGTGATTGATGTTTATTAGATATTTCGTGGTAAGTTTTTAGAACAACACGACATGATTCATGTTCGGTTCTCTATAATTATGTTTACGTACCTACGAGTTCTTGGTTTCTGAATTATAGTTGATACAATTCACGTTTTTTTAATTTTCTGAATCTCAATTATGTATCATATAATCTGAAAAAAAAGTCACTAATCTGAATTACAATCGAGTTACAACTGGAAAAAGGTGTATACAAAGAACAACCTACGTTTCAGTGGTTCTCCTTGATTTTTTGTTACCTCCGTCTCCACTTGTAATCTGAAGAATTTATCGCAGATCTTATGTCGACCATTCTGAGTGTTATAACCCCTCAACTCCAGATGCTATCTCTAACAGAATACGAAACCACCTCCGAACGAACTGCATTCTCCAATGACTGCTATAACCCGAAACGTAAAATGTTCGCGAGATACATACCACACAGCCAATATCATTCAATATGCTGTTTTATTGGGAGCGTTCTTATGTCTGTTTGGGGTGAGATTAGTAAAGATACTGCAGCCGAGAAAGCAGAACGGAGGAACCAGATGAGCATTTTTATCTGATCGTAAAGTTGTGCAAAAGGTGGAAAGTGATGCAGGCGAACGTTACGAAATATCAATGTTGGGGGCCAGATGCCGAATGTTGGAGGATATTATACTATTCAATCGAACAACGGCAATGTTGATAGTGGAAAATCGCTGCGCTTCAACTCCAATCTGGTTTGATGCAGCCTTCCACCACTTTTTCTTTCGAAATTGCTGGACAGGAATACCTTCGAACCCATACTTTATAATTTTTTCTACGACCCCGTATGCAAACGTCATAAAGTAGCTCATATCACCATGTTGTTGTTATTTGAATAAAAAATATCACATGTTCGCCTGAATGGATAGAAATAATGAGGTATATTAGTTGGTTATCACTGTCAATATAAAAGCGTTCTCAAATCAAATTCTTATTATTTATTGAAATTTCTGTCTCGTTTCGAATTATACCGATAATTCTTTAGGTACTTATCTATGAATTTCAATGTATCAATGATACATAATTTTTGTAAAAAATTAGGGTCAATGAAAAAATTAGGGTCAATGACTTGAACATGTCTCACAAACCATATACACGGAACATGTCTGATGATGTTGATGACAGCGGGTGAGATCATTCAAAAGAGTATACGGCTACAGTTTTATGCGCGGCTTGCATCAGTTGCATGTTGCATCATATCACAGTTTCACAGATGTTTGCACAATTTTCATTTGACAAGGAGTCAATGACGCACCAACTCGTACGTGCTTGCGCATTACGTACTTCTGTGGTTCTGTATTCCTGGTTGCGTGATTTCTGGCTCTAGCAGGCGTATGGTGTCAAATATCAATAAAATTGTTTCTCCAAACAAAACTAATTCAATAAATCAGTTATTCACATAATAAGGAATTGTCGGAGAAGTATTCAAATATCATCTTGAATATAGAAATAAATAGTACTTGATATCGAATCACCTGAAATTATAGAGACCGCTCAAGTTACATTTTGACAAGGCTTCTCGCCAAATGAAAGTATTCGGAGTCGTGGAAGAAACAGTGTGAAAAACTCGTTGTAAAGTGCATTTCCTTCACTCTTAACGTTTCCGCACTCACCGCTACGCGGCTCGTGCTAAACGACTACTCGTGTGAAATATGTCACTTTCCACACTTGTTGTGTAATATACTATGAATATCATGACTTGAATGATTTGGAAACTTACAGTTATCATAATAGATTTCTACTTAAAACGTCATACATGGATGATATGATCGAGAGGGCTATCGAAGAGAAGGCAATATGAAGTGTTGTATACCATCTGCAGAATACCTGCCCCCTGTCTCTCTTGAAGGTCGTTCATGTATAGCATCAGGAACAAAGTTCTTACCCAAAGAGATCCTTGTGGAACACCGGCAATACCATCAACGATTACATTTAATTTGAAAGAAACCTTATCAATAAAACAGTCGTGCCTCTTTGTACTGATAATTCTCTAATCCTTTGTCTCTGGTCTGCATAGTAACTACACAGTTCAACATGACGTGAGTAATACGGTTCAAGGAAAAATATAATGACACGACTTTTATCTTATGTGCATTGATCACATTTTTTTATCACTTTATGAGTGTCGTTTGGGCAATTATTGTGAAGGGTCATCTATTAGAACTGGTAATAGTAGTGATGAGAATATTTCTCCTCTCTGATAGCTTTCTACACTTTTGCCTTTTCTGCTTATATAACGAATCCAGCAGGCTGATGAGACTCTTTCTAAAAATGCGAGTTAAGCGTTAAGGATTGAGTTTTCTGCAGGATTGTAAAGGGTTACTTTCTGGCTGAGACTCATTATTCCAGAAAATTTTGCAACGCGTTGTTCGCGAACTGGAAGTAAAACAAAACTTGATTAAACATTTTGTTTACAACCAAGAAGCTCTTGGGGTTACGTACCCGTAATAACTTTAATTTATGTCATGGCACGCTGATTGCTTAGATACATCAAACAACGGCGAAACTTTTTAAATTAATAACTTTGATGAATGGAGTTACCAGCAGGCGATACTATAGTGTTTAGTAAGGTACACGCAGGGCGTTTCCATATATATTCTGTTAGTGTGTTTTACTCATCTAGTAAATCAGATTGTATGACAATTGAATGCTTCTTTTTTAAATATAAATATTGGAACATTTCATTGGATAACATTGAAATGAGTATTGGAGATTTCATAAACTTTGGTTGCATTAATTATTATCAAATTCTGATTTTACCCATAGAAATAAGATAGATAGATAAATAGATAGATAGATTCTTTATTTTTATAGACAATACATTGCAGCATCGTATAGAAAATGTCAAAAAAAAAACGAAAAACTAGCAACCAATATGCAACTAGGTGATACAACATTGAAGAAATCTTGAAAAGAGCATCTGACAATGAATAAAAAAAATTGATACGAAATACAGAACTGAGAGATCACAAATTAACGAATACACTGTTCAAGTCATGAAGTCTGTTAAAACATAAAAACATTAGTCAAGTAGGTATTTTTTGAGATTTCTTATAAAAAATCCCTCGGATTGAATAGATTTCAAATCTTCAGGCAACATATTAAATATTTTTGGTCCCAAATATTTAGGTGTATTTTGTGAAACATTATATTTACAGAATGGAATATAAACATTTTTATCCTGTCGAGTTGATTTCTCTCTTATGCAATTATTGGTCAGGAATAATTTTCTATTTTAAATACATAAACATACATTTAAAAAATAAGCAGACAAACCAGAGGCAAAATCTTGTATTCTCCAAACGAATGTTTACAGGAGCTGAGATATTGTTTAGAGGTTAAGACTGACTTTAAATTACGAAACAAAAAACATTGGAAATTCGAGTATTCACAAAAAGTCTGAATATTTCAAAAATGATCAAATCTACGTGGATATAGAAAAGGCTAGCAATCTGAAAATGCAAACATATATGTATATGCTTCTGGTAAGGCCAGAATTACACTGCCATCTTTGATGCTTTGATTTTCGAAGCGCCGTTTCGTACTTTAAGGGCCACCCTCAACTATTTTTTTCAATGAATATATGTTGTTCTCATCTTCCTGAATTCAAATACGAATCCTACTTGCTTTTTAAGGTCCGAATAATGAAAATCAATTTAAGTTTTCTCCGTATATTTCGTAAACGGTTCGTGATGATATTCCCGATTTGGAAACATCATTTCAATATTTATCAAAATTGTCAACTTTCGTTTGATTTAACCATATTTGTACAAATTTACCAATAGTGGTTCCTACGAGATAAAAAAAATAATTGTACATATAATTCAAGTGAAATGCAATAACTTTGTCAACGAGTTGGTAGAGATATGTTGAGAGTATGATATTTTATTTGAAAAGTTGAAATGAATCCTTGTGTAACATAATTGTGATATATATAATGATCACTTTTAATTGGAATTCTGTTGAATCTAGCGTATAATATACGCCATTATGAAGCCTTTCGCGTCGCTTTCCCTTCGTTTTTATTGTGATATTGGAAAATATAGAACATTACATGAACATTTAACGACTGGGTATTCTCGACGAGGATATCAACAATACCTTTTCGACTTTGATTTAGTGTAGTTCATCTAGAAGTTATCAGACTTTTTGCATAACGTGTCATTCGAGGTTTCATTGATATTTTGAAATTCTAATAGTCGAATCGATTGTTGAATAGGATTAACTAATCTCTCAAGAGATAATTACCAGAAAATCAAAGTCACTCAGAAACCAAAAATATTTTGGGCAAAAGGCACATTCACTGATTAAATTCAGGGGTTGTATATATAGATCATAACTGAATTGTAAAAAAATGGCAGAACGAGACCACAAAAGTTTGAGGTTATAAACATCCGGAAATACCTCAATAAGTAATGAGTTTCGCAATTTCCCCGTTGGATGAAAAAAAATCATTAATTATTTCTATGAACTTCCATCACCGTATCAGCAATATTATCTATCACAAATCTTCTAGAATTGAAACAGGACAGACGAAGCTATAAAGTGTAATCGTAGTAGCAATATCTTCCTGAATGATAACAAACATAACAAACAGGAGAATAGTTTCTTGGATATCCTATTAAAGCAAATCAATGACATTAAAGTCACGACCAATTACTCCATAGATTAATGATCCAATTATACACGCGGGATTCGTGTTTTTCTGGGAGAAGTGGAAAACAATAATATTTCATTCTCTCACATCTTTCTTCGCTCGTTCTCCCTTGAGTCATTGCTTTCTTCAATCAGGTAATCGATTTATTTTTAATTGAAATACGTCACGAAGACAACATCACACAGCGAAATGATTGAATCCTTCCCTAGTTCTTTTGGCCCAGATGATTTGAGACGTCTTCTCGAAAATTGCAGTGATATAGTTGTATTTCAATGAAAAATATCAACAGCAGTAATGTATAGGTATGTTATCACCATCCCCCTACAGCAAGAATAATACCCAAATGAATTTCGCAGTGCTCAACTGGTCAATGATCTACCTCATATTCATTATTCATTACGATGGTTTGCAATATAAAAGAATAAGTTTCTGATGAATCGAAATCGATTTGTAGATCCTGAAACCATGATTTCATCAGTATTCAGATATGTCCCACTGAATATGCAATGTTACAAAATATTGCTACAATGTTATGTGCGGCTTGCTCCCGTAATATAGCTTGACAATATTGCATAAGGATTCTTGTAATGTTATATTCCCAATCATAACAGAAAAACCTACTATCAAATGATTTGTAAATTACGAAAGTAACTTTTGAACGAGTTTCAATTGCAATATTGTCGCAACTATAAAAGTTCATTACATTCGCAACATTCGATGAAAAATCTATAATCTATCTATATATTATAAATTCAATTTTTGATTCAATTTCTTTTTTAATATTGCCTGAACCTTGTAATTTCAGTACATTTGTAACATAATATGAACCATCCATCAACAAATGCATTGCAAGTTACAAAAGTAACTTTTGATCGAGTTTCAATTGCAATATTGTCTCAACTATAAAAGTTAATTATTTTCGCAACATTCTTTGAACAATCTATAAACAATTTTATAGCAAGTTATGAATTTAATTTTTGATTCAATTTCATTTGTGATATTGCCCAAACCTTGTATTTTTGATGTATTTCGCGTTCATTTTGTGAATTATATGTTTTATGTTTGAAATTCATGCTTTTATTCGCAAGATTTCAATAGGCTTCACACATACGTTTCTATTAAGTAGTCACTGCCATATTGCAACAAGGTGGTAGTAGGAATATTCAACATGTAGTTTTCATATACTTTACATGTTATATTGCAGTAACCTTAGTAGAAACATTACATTCACAATATAAAAGAATAACTTTCATTCAATTTATATGTAATGTTGCAGGAACCTTGCTAGAAAGTGTTATCAATAAATATTGAAGTTGTTATATTAGGGAAGGTCCGTTTCAGCGGTTGCTGAAATCTTGCAATGAGGTAGCGACAAACATTACAACCTTGCATTGTTGGGTTGCTGTAATATTGAATAAATATTACATTGCTCAATGGGGTACCTCCAGACTTTATATTTAGAGAAGGTAAGGTATCTACTTCGTAAAATATTATCATAATTAACATAAATAAGCTTCCGACCCAGAAATAAGCCACAGAAAATAATGTATGAAAACCACGGACAAACATAAAGAAGAACGGATATACATGTATATATCGGGCTGGGATAAAAGCCCCTATCTCCATTTTGGGAACGATCACCAAACGCAGGTATCCGTTTCATATTCATCAATAATGCATGTTGGTCGAGATACGGTTCTAAATGGGAAGATACACTACGAACAGTATTACTACTGTCCAATGTTACGTATAAAAATTTATGTACCGATGGCTGTATATGTGTCAGGAGATGATGAAGAGCTAAATTCACATTCTGTGGGCTGATATGGTATGGTTATCGAAATGGAAAGGAGAACCGGAAACATCGTGATAATAATATGTGTTATCCACGAGTGGAAAATATGGTACACTACACCGTATTGCCTGCAATATCTTCATAAGTTATACAATTTGGGAACTGTTCTGTTTTTAAGCGCAGTTGATGCCAAGAAATTATCAATACAGAGTAGGTACATACATCAACTTTGAGTATTTCATCCAGTGTATATTTTTTTTATCGAAGGAGTAGTACATTTTCGAGCTTGTTTATTTTTTTGGTTAACTTATACCTCTGTGGAAGAAACTATAAAGGTACGACCTTTATGTAATTCTTTGATGTTCAGGGTGAAACGGACCCGAAGATTCAAATAGCTGGAAATATTTTTTCAACGTCCTCATTTTATAATTGTGAGTTTTGGTTTCAATATTTATTTGAGATGGCCCATAACTTATCTAACAAGGAATTCTAGGAAAAAAATTTAGGTGATGTTTTGAGACCATTCATAAACATTCCCGTGAGGAAAAGAGAAAGTCCTTGTTGTCGTTGCTGAATTAGAATGATGATTCCACGTGCAATTTAGAATTGAGCATTCATGAAATGTGTAAGTTTTAACAGTGCCCATAAACATCTCGAAGTCTTCATTATCCCATTACTTACAAAAACGTACTTCGTGCAGATAGCAGTTTCATGACTATTCAGTATGCAGATACGATTAAGTCTGATAGAATTGGCAGCATTAATCATTTAGAGCATGTCATGTTGAGAGCGTTCTTCGAACATAAAGCAGGATTTCACATCTGCTGTTTTCTAATGAATACTTCAATACAATAGTATCAACAGTGCGTAAATCTCAGTTTATCAGCCAGATCATTCTGAAAAAGATGGAATTACTTCGGTATTTACAATAAAATTGCGTATTGGTGAAGTTTTGCTTCTCTTTATTTGTCAAATGTCAAAGTAATGTGACGTTACGTGTCAGAAATGTGGGTGGTGTCCGTAAATCGAAACATTTTCACTGGATGCATATAACTGAGGAACGGAAATAGTATATTACACAACAAGTGTGGAAAGTGACATATTTCTCACGAGTAGTCGTTTAGCACGAGCCGCGTAGCGGTGAGTGCGGGAACGTAACGAATGAAGGAAATTACTTTCGAACGAGTTTTATACACTATTTTCCTACGACTCCGAATACTTTCATTTTGCAGGAAGTAGTGTCAAAAATGTAACTTGAGCGGTCTCTATAATTTCAGGTGGTTTTGATTCGATATCAAGTACTGTTTATTTCCATATTTAAGATGATATTTGAATACTTCTTCGACAGTTCTTTATTACGTGAATTACTGATTGATTGAATTAGTTTTGTTTGGACAAATTTTATCGATATTGACACCAGCGTACATAAAAAAACTTGACACGATACACCTGCTAGCGCCAGTAATCACGCAACCAGAAATACAGAACCATAGAAGTACGTAGTGCGCAATCGCGTACGAGTTAGTGCATCCTTGACTCCTTGCAAACATCTGTGATACCAAAGAATCTTCTCTCTGGTGATACTGTGATATCAAACTGATGCAAGCAGTAAGCCGCACATAAAACTGTAGCCGTACTCTTTTGAATGATCTCACCCGCTGTCATCAACATCGAAATAGTTCCAGCAAAGAGTAAAGCTTTCAGTTTTACAGTGAATTCAGAGGTTATGTATCAGACACCTTGAAATTGATATATAAAGAATGCTCGGTATAATTCGAAACGAGACAGAAATTTCAATAAATAATATGAATTTGATTTGAGAACGCCTATATATTGACACTGAGTACCTTCACAGCTTACAAACATGCCACATATCATTTCGAAATTCTAACTCAATATTTTTTCATTCAACAAGTATCAACACTCCACTCATATTCATCTATTTTGTAAACGTCATTACTTGTCCATCTACTACGGATTTTCTTGAAATTGTCGCTTTCCGCAAACACAGATTGGAACTAAAACCCGCGGTGAAATTCGAGCTTAATTCAACAATATTGCGGTTAGGCAAGAATATAGTCGAGCAGAAGATAAGCCTTTCTTAATGAAAGTTATTTTCCATCAGATCTCAGATTATCGCTGCTCTCATTTCAGGAAGAGATGAAAGAGCTTTCTTGATTAGTAATCATCAACAAATTAGGTATATTAATTAACTAGTACCTACCCATATAGAATATGAAGACCAGAGTAAAAGTTTTCCTTGCATGGTTGATAAATATATTATGGCTGTTCAAATCTTGCCCATTATGTTGATATTTGTCACAAGCAATTTTAACCGAGCCACGATATGTGAATATCATATTGGGAATTATGCGAAACAGAGGTCCACAATGTATTCATCTGTGTAATCCAGCTTTTCCGACTCAAAAGTTACTAAAACTTCTGGGATATAACCTTTTTCGAGTCACCAAGTTTTTATTAGACTTTTTGTAGGACCTTTCACCGCAGGGCCATTCCAGATAAAATACCTTCCAAGGAAATAAGTGAGCCAAAAAGAGGGAGATGAGAGAGTGTCGGGAAAAGGGAAAATCATGATAGCTCATTGGCATTTTTGCCACCTTTTCCGGTTGATAACACATCATCTTTGTGCGCATTTTTGTTGTATATGGATCAATGATTTCAATAATAATGAGAAGCAGAGAGTTTTTATGACAAAATCGAAGATATTATTTACGATTTTATGTACGATTCAACGAATATACATAGGTACAAATACATCAAAATCAAGTCAATCCAATTCAAGATCTATTTAAGATTAAGATTTTCCAATTATAATAAAAAATGGAAAATGTAAACGAGTTATTGACGTAATGGAGTCAACATGACTTAAATAAAACATGGGATGTTTCATTTGATCATAGAGAGTTTGGGTGACTCATTACCACTATGATTTTTTCAGTTTCAATGTGGAAAGCTGCTTTAAAATGCTATCAGAACTTCAACCGAAAATCGTATAATCCCGAGTTGGCAATTCAGAACGAAAGCCAATATATCAGCGACACAGAAAACAAGATAAAATATTGAAATATTTAGACAAACTTTCTACTAAAGTATATTAAGAATTCATGGTAAATAATAAAAACCAACAGAATGTATTTCAGCAATATTTGACATTATGGGAAAAGTCTAGCGCTCAAGTTCAAGATCCATCCTTATTTGTGTATTATAGTAAATTCTTCTACTTTCATGAAAGCTGGTGTTGCATCTATTGAGAATAATAGGGTTAGCGAAATATTGGAAGGCCAGACAACTAATATGAAAATAATTCAAGTCCAGATAACTAGCTGAAGAATCAAAAAGATATATCTATCAACTTTGTTTCAACTCGTTCTTGTTTTCCTAATTCACTTATTTTTTCAGGAAACTCTATTTTTCCGAAACTAGCCAAAGTCATATCAACAAATTGTGATCTACACATCTCCTTCGGTTTAATGAATTCAAAACAAAAACGACTAGATTTGTGTATATTATCTTTTCACTTTACAGTTGACCTTGATGAACTCTACATTTATAACCGACCTCGTATCTATCATCATTATTAGATACCCTCGGGAAGCATGATGAGCAGGACAAACTGCATATTGATAAACGAATATTATTTTCGAAAATGGTTTGCAATGATCCCAAATTTGATAAGGAAGTATTGGTTCTGCTGGGTTCGAGTCTGTTTTCTCCTTCTCAAAAGCTTATTGAAAAGAATTTCAGAGAGAAAACGATCGGTTATTGTATGAAGCTCATTTTTTTCTATTATAAATCATATCAATATCACTCTCATATCATGATAGCATATTAAGAGATATATGTAGGTATTCTCTTGTTGATAATTTTTTTGTCTTTGAAATCTCATTGGGAAAGTAATAGACAGAAACACGTTTGGAAACGTGGGTACTTTTTTACTCAGAATTTTAACTTATTGCTTTGCAGTTCCAAGACTTGTTATGATTCCATTCATTATGGATGCGCATGAATATTTGCTATTAATTATTCAGCGCAGTAATATATTTTCTCAGCTGTCGTTGCAAAATTATTCCATGAAACATCTTCGTGTGGAATGTATGTCCATTATAAAAAAACCTCGAAAAAAACCGTTTCAAATTAATACTACATGAAAGGTATAAAAATCCTTCGATGAATCTCCAGTGTAATAAAATACGCGGTTGATTTTGTTGCCATCGATTTCGTATAATTCCAGCAGTCTGATTCGGTCGAAAAGAGGAAGCAATCAACTGTATTTCATTTCTCGGGGCATACATTTTCCCAAAGAGAAATGTTTATCTATTTGTGTTAGCGTCGCCATTCGAAGTTTTGTGCTTTTTGTTGGTTTACAATCGAACTTGTTTGTGCGGTATTGTCAAGCTCCCTAATCGAATGATATTCTCTACGGCCCTAATATGAAATAACAATCACATGTGTTTTTGTTCGATGTATAAATATTTGAACTAGCAATAACTGTTACATACATCACAATGATGATTGTATAGTGTAGAGTGTAGACAGACCTCATTGCATGTGAACACTCTCCCCTGCGATGTTGTTGACCACATTTCAGGAAATTGTTGGTTTCTCCACCTTGTTTATTTTTCTTCTCAGTTCCAGAGTACTTCACCATGTTCACTTCCTCTCATTGAAGGCTTCTGACTTGTAATTGGCTTGCTTCATATGCTCTACACAAGCATTCTGCTTTCTCCAGCTTCAGATCTGTCATTCCCAGCATCTTCTCCTGAAGACGCAGGTCTTTCATTCCAATTATTAAAATATTCCTAGTCAAGGACTCTTCCTGATCCCCAAAGTTACAGTTCTTAGACATTATCTTGAGTTCTTTGATAAAATGATCCATGCTCTCTGGGCTGGTGGTCGAGTGCGTGTATCGCTGACTTGTAGCCTAGAGGTTCTGGGTTCGAATCCCGGCGGGGCTATTAGAAATATTTATTTATTTCTGTAGCATCTTTTAGCGGGAGGAGATAGGTGACCAACCGAACATACTTGGTACCTAGATTTCAATCCTTCGGATTCTCAACGATAACCAGCCGAGTAGTGCTTCGGATGACACTTAAAAAGCTAAGGTCCCCGTCTTCCTTACTCACACAAGTCTCAATGAGACTTCGAGGGTTGCTTTGCAACTAAGTTGGCGGTTAAAAACACTTTTCAAACACTTTTTTTTTCTTTCTCACCTTCTTGCTGTTTTCTTGAGAAAAACTTGAAACGTTCATATGTTTCGTTGTTTTTAGACCTGCAGTACAAATCGAAAGACTTTACCACGGTTTTGTAGCACTTTCTTTCATCATCATCATTTGTGAGGCTGAATGTGCTGAACGCCTCTATAGCTTCCTCACCTGCTAGATTTAGAAACACTGCTACTTTTCTTTCCTCGTCATCACTAGGGATGTTAGTGGCTTTTACGTGGATTTCGAACCTTTGTGTGAATCTTTCATAATTTGTGGCGATATTCCGGTCAAACACCAACGCCGATGGCGGTTTCAACGACTTTTCCAGTTTTTGGTCTCTATTCTCAGTATTTTCTTACACCTGACACCATGTTTCACCTACTGAAAGTATGTTGATTATTATTAAGCAGACTGAAATGAGCTCGCTTTCATTTATTTATTTTGTTCACTCGTTGTACGATTATACAATTATTATACATGAGCACATGATGCTACAATACAGCCGGACATTGTATACTTCTTCTTCTTCTTCTGTTTGGTTTATTGGATTTCTGGCTCCTTTCAGTGCCAATTTCTCCAGATCAGGTAAATAAAATTAATTATTCAATAGCAATTTTTCACTAGCAGTAATTTTACGTAAAAAAGTTCTTAATATCAAGAAGTTCTTCAATACAAGCATGGCCCCCTTATTCGACAAATCCGTTGTCATCCGGCCTCTAACCGGCGTAGAAACAAGAGGACCAATTGATTTTCACTATTATTCACATTAACTTCACTTTCATAAATATATTTTCAATTAATATTCGTAATTTCAATATGGACGATCACATTTCACATTAACTTGATTTCCAACCTCGAGGACGCCGTCTGTCCTCTACCTTAGTCAGAAGGCAAAACGATACACTGAAACTACACTAGAAGTTGATAGATGATGTGTGACGTTGCATGACACTGAACACAGTGTCAACTGTCTAATGACTATCATAAAGGAGTGTTCACATGCAATGAGGTCTGTCTACACTCTACACTATACAATCATCATTGTGATGTATTTTCCACATGACGCAGCAATACTATAGCTATATGAAGTTATTTTCATCGAGGATTCATGCATACAGACTGTCTTATGAAAACGCATTCTGTTAAAAATATCAAGATCAAACTACATATTCTTTTGCTTCGACCCCGTATGAAAACGTCATATAGCACACTGTTTTGTTATTTGGAAAGTAGCTCATATCACCAAGTTGTTGTTATTTGAAAGAAAAAAGCATACGTGTTGAAATGAAAAATATCACACGCTCGCCTGAATTGATAGAAATGATTAAATATATTAGTTGGTACTCACTGTCAATCTGAAGGCGTTCTCAAATCAAATTCATATTATTTATTGGAATTTCTGTCTCGTTTCGAATAATGCCGAGACTTTTTTAGGTACTTATCTGTTAATTTCAATGTGTCAATGATACATAACCTCTGAATTCACTTTGAAAAGATTAGGCACAGGGACTGGAACTATTTCTATACATGTCTGATGATGTTGATGGCAGCGGGTGAGATCATTCAAAAGAGTACGGTTACGGCTACAGTTTTATGCGCGGCTTACATCAGTTACATGTTGCATCATATCACATTATCACAAATGTTTGCACTATTTTATTTACATTTTACAAGGAATCAAGGACGCACCAACTCGTACGCGCTTGCGCATTACGTACTTCTGTGGTTCTGTATTCCTGGTTGCGTGATTAATGGCGCGAGCAGGCGTATGGTGTCAAATATCAATGAAATTGTTTACCCAAACAAAATCAGTAATTCACATAATAAGGAATTTTTTGGAGAAGTATTCAAATATCATCTTGAATATGGAAATAAACAGTACTTGATATCCAATCAAAATCGCCTGAAATTATAGAGACCACTCAAGTTACATTTTTGACAAGATTTCCCGCGAAATGAAAGTATTCGGAGTCGTAGGAAAAATAGTGCACAAATCTCGCTGGAAAGTGCATTTCCTTCACTCCCCGCACTCACCGCTACGCGGCTCGTGCTCGAGTACTCGTCTGAAATATGTCAGTTTCCACACTTGTTGTGTAATATACTATTACCCAGTAAGGTATATTCGAGTAAATCTTTGAACGGCCATGTGATGTCTATTTATTTGTTCATAGCAAAGGTATATTATTCCATGTAAGGATGATATTCAATATTTGCGAATTTAGCTGAAGCGAGGATTCAACCAGGTACATGATTGGCGGCATGAACTCACTGAACTAACACATACAGTTATCAAAATGCAGAACATGGTGCCTTGATTAAATTTACGCTTCGTTGGTGTGACAACAAGATCTGCATCTCATCATATCGAACAGACGCTTCACATATCAGCTGACGATTTGACAGGAGGTGCTAGAAATGCGGCATTCACCCTGCTGTTTCCATATATACGTCGATTCACACGACTTTGACATTCCAGCATAGGTTTTTTTGAATCTGAATAACATTATATTATTAGTTGCGCTGCAACCTTGATAGATCTTTTGTGCACTCACTCATCCCTCTGTCACAGTAGCCACATAGAAAATGGGGTGGTTCGGATTGTCATTTCCCACAGAATCTGCAGATGACGTTGTTTTTTAGTACTGGTTTCCTTGAATATTTCTACAGTGACCAGTTAGAAATCCTGTTATTTGAAGTTTCAGTATTCTTCTGAGTGCTTCTTCATCTTGAGTTCCTTTTAAATACTTCACCAAGACCGAAGAATGGTTCTGGTCCGATTACATGGTGTTGACTCTCCTTTCGGTGTTACCTGCTTCTACATTACCTACCATTTACTCCAGCGTACCTTGGTACCCAGAGAATGGTTACTCTATTCATTACTCAAGACAGGAAGTCATGAGGTGAAGTTATTGGAAACCATTTTAACAATTTCGTCTAGATCCATGTCAATACATTTTCAGAGAATGTGTTTGCTGTTTTTAGCCACATTATCAATGTCTCACATATTTAAACAAAAATTGTAGCTTATAAAAATCTATCGTAGTCAAATCTATGAGGGGAAGGTATCATAGATTCAGAAAATGTATATAATTATTATATTATGTAGATTGAAGTGACAATTCTCTGAATTTAGCTGTATTACAGTGACAACATTGACCCCAGATGTAGCTGGTTTAATTATCAGTAAGGCAGTTTAGATCATATAAATATGGAAGCCATGCATATTCATAAACTCGTCAGCAGTTTCGATATCATCACTGCCAAGGGGGTAAACGAAGATCGTTCTCATTTGATGATTCCCAGAGGCGCCTTGTTATAAGGAAATTGGGGTTGGGGGTCCCGTGATACTGAGTGGTTATTGTACTCGAAGCACCCATAATTTTCGATGATGAATTTTATGTCTAGCTCGCTCATCTGGAACGTATGAGTTTGTGGGTTGAACCGATATGAAATAGAATCTCCTGTATGACGAATAATCTCGTTGGTGATAGTGTATCAATATAATAAATAAGATGTAATAGCGTCACTATCGGATTGGAGACATGATGGTTCTCAATTCTGATATAATCGATTATCGTGATAAGGTAGGTAGGTAACTATTCAGCCTAGATAGTATACTTACATACGAATTCTGATTCGCATCAGCATCCAGAGCACTCACAATATCAATATGATGCGAGAAATAAGTCACAATTGACTTTTCTGTTGTGTGAACCAAGGTGGATATAGGATGGTGAAACAGCTCTTCAATTGTTTCTGCGAAAAACTTGTAGACCGTTTGAAAAGGTACTAATATTTCCACGACTTGAAAGAAGATGGCGGTAAGATCGATTATCGAAGAAGATATCTGTTGCTTACGTATTTCTGTGGTTCACATCTGACAGACGTGACTTGAAACGACATTAAACTGATAAAAGTATGACAGATGCACAGTTTCTGTTTTACTCTTACACTATGAAATCAAGTAGGCAAAAGTCTACAGTTTATTCTAGTGCTTGTTAATAGGAAGCTGTTTAACCATCCTATATGCACCTTGTTGTAAACTCATGTTGTTTATTGCTGGTGAAGTTCTTGTACTGCATGTTCAAAATATGGAGAAACACTAACTTATGGTCTCTGAAAATTCGTTTTTTCAAATAACTACCATACAATTATATAATCAACAAATTCCTGTTTCTGCAATATTTTTTCACTAATAAATTGGTTATATTGCATATGCATGAGCATATTAGAATATTTCATTCAATCAATGGTCGAATCATTGATCCATTTTGCTTATATATACAATTATCGGCTTCGATCATATAGCAGACTAGATGAATAAAACACATTCCTTGCTACAGTAGTTGTTTGAAGCCAACATCTAAGTAGGGTTATCTCATTCTGAAACAAGGATAGCAACAACAGAATTCCCCAGTATCAGTGTCTTGATATCTTGGAATGGTCTGAATTTGAATAAATTAACTTATTAACAAAATTATCATATCCATTCTTCCTAAATATTAATGAGAAGAATATAACATCACAGTTTTCTGATGTATTACTCGAATGATAATACATTTGATATACATATATTGTTTCCAAGTTTCGAACTTGAAAAATATAACATGAAACATGTTGTTTACCTTTCAATTCCACTAAATATAGGCTTATCTACAACTCTGGGCATTTTATTACTACTTGGACCAACCATTTTATCACTTGTAGCGTCTCTAGTAATATTCTCTATCCTGATCATATTTTTCCACTAACTTTTCATCTCGGGAAAACCCGAGAATGTTTTCAAATTACCACAAATTGTTTTGCATATCACGTAAATAATGTTTATAGAACGAATGATACACTGAGTAACTCACCAGTGAAATGTTGTGTTCTGGTCACCACTTCTGAATTGTCTTTTACACATTTCACAGCGTTTATCCTAAATTCGAATTGAACAGAATGAAAAAAGTTTTTGAGCAGAAACTTTCACACAAAACTGGAAATGTGGATGGAAACGAACCATCAAACAAAATTTTATTTGAAAACAAGACGTGTCGCGCTGCACTGTCAGTTGATTATCGGCTGAACGAAATAAGCTGCGTTGGCGCATTCACCAAAAATACCGCAGTCCCCAGAAAGACGTGCTATCTAAAGAAACCACTTTATTTAAATGAGGCACTGTCTCAAATGACGAAGATTGAAAAAATAGATTTTGATGCACTCATCTGATACATATAAGTACCTTCTGAAGGATATATACCGGATGTAACAGGATTATGGTACACCCCCCGTATCTCCGTTAGTTTCAAAGGTATTTCATCGAAATTTGGGACATTCTATGAACATAATAATAAGCGTCACTTTTTGACCTACAAATGATTTATTTTTCACATCCATTTTATTTTCTTATTTTCTTTTAGTTGTAATTTCCATTGTATTTATCGCACATTATATTGCCTATGAATAAATTCCTTATTGGCAGTTCTAATAAATGGTACCACGGTACCAATATGGTTCCATTTGAAAAAAATGAGTCTTACCGCAAAATCGACTACGATGAATTTATTTGCTCATAAAAAACGCAAATTAGTATTTTTCACGGGATTCAGATTTTTCTAGCATTAGACGGATCAATTGGAATAAATCGGAACCATCATGGCACACCTTAATGGAAAACTGAAAATTGAATTTCAAAAAATTTTGACGTTTGAAATATCACTTATGTAGTATCATTGGATCTAGAAAATTATGCAGATTTCAAAAATGTAATGATATACAGGGTGTTCCATTTAAAAATCGAGAGTTAATATCACTTCCGGCGAAACCGGAAGTGGAAAA
The DNA here is from genome assembly GCA_029955515.1 of Chrysomela aeneicollis. NCBI lineage: Eukaryota > Metazoa > Arthropoda > Insecta > Coleoptera > Chrysomelidae > Chrysomela > Chrysomela aeneicollis. Next base: position 18,992,883 of record JARUHQ010000009.1, on the reverse strand, counting down.
AAATCATTTTTAGGTCAAAAAGTGACGATTATTATGTTAATAGCATGTCCCAAATTTCAATAATTTACCTCTGAAACTAACGGAGATACGAGGGGTGTACCATGATCCTGTTACACCCGGTATATTTGGGAACCTCCAAAAAGTGGTCTTGGGATGTTTATCACTTTCAAATGTTACTATGTAGCACCCCCGGTGGGGCAAAAACATATGAATATGAATTTCATGTGACTTCAGAGAATTTGGAGCGTTTGGAGGGTTTATTGATAATTGGTAGCATCAAATGATTTTCTGGATGAGAGCTGATCGTAAAATTCCCCATAACCTAAAAATTATATGCGGGTGTGGAAGATGTAGTGACAATAGAAAAAATGGATTGGTCCTCCTACAAAGTTATTCGATTTCCTAAAGTTGCTCGTATTTTATGGCCTGTCAATGTATCGGTTTCATTCCATGTGAGCAGTTGGCTTCATGTGGCGAGCATATTTCATTGGGATGAAAAATCGCAGCAATTTTATGTTCACCCCTGTCGAGTATCAAGATAGTGGACGCTCGCTTGCTTCTACTTCTCGAAGACATTTCACACTGCATTATAAATTACATTTTGACCTACTCCATAAATTTCTGATGATGTCGCTTATTCGTTGATTTCTTTCACATCCAGTTGACACCTTCTAGTAGATCTTCTCGCATGAGAATCATGCTACTGTTACTATTTCTGATCGTAAAACAACAAGAGATATACCCTTCGATACCCCTAAAAAACTCCAGCTGCATCAGGGTGTCTGAAGTTTGTTCCATTGGTTAGCTTCTCTGTTCGAGGTATCTTTCCCAACATAAGGAAGATATATGGAGTTTATCCACTAGATGCAGAAGTCTCGTAAATTTTGTGTCATCTTAATCATTGTGGATTGCACTTCCGAATAAATGTTGTGATTAAATATGATGGATAATTTCTCAGGATGAATCCATGTAAACTTCAGAGATGAGGGTGGGTTGTTAACATCCTCGTGACATATTAAGGTTCATTTATCATTGGTATCAAGTTTCAAGACAGGATAATTGCCCGGAAGAGAATGGGATAAACTAAATATTAATTTGATATTTATACGTAAACATACTCAACTCGATTTAATTCATTTGGTTGAGATATTTTCCTGAATTATTCATAACTCGAGCTCACGATATCGAATTTCAGGAATTTTTGAAATATCAGTTCGTAGATTATGGATATATATGTATATGAAGCAGACATGTTAGTTTTGGTGTCTCCCACCACCCTTTTAATTTATGGAACACCCTGCATATTTCTGAAAATAAAAAATGAATTCTGTAGTTTCAAATGAAATAATGGTTTATCCAACTCCTAAAGATGCACATTCCATAACGCATAACCTGAAATGCGTGAATCGTAATTTTAACTGTTACTGAATGACATTCCTATATTTTTTCATTTATTTTAACATTGTTTAAACTGTATATTGATTTATTTGTATTTATTAATTGTCTTTTTTCATTATAGGATTAAAACTGATCTGAACATAAACGAATGGCATGTATAACATGTAACATTTAATGACGATACATGACATTATTGAAATAGACACTTATGACAGTTGCCATCCGTGTTCTATGCAGCTGTGTTGATGGACGGAAAGTAACCACGGTTAGAGGTAACGGAAAGTGACCACCACGTTCATACCACCGTTCATACATATCAGTTCATTTGAGTATATTCCAGTAATGAAATGAGTTTGACGGGACGAGTTTTTCATTGATGCCTCACACCCCATCAACGTCTCCTTTGAATTCTAGCTGTTAATTCACGCTTCATGATTATGTTCATGAATTGAAAAACTAATGAAAGATCCAATAGTATGCATTAGTGGAGTTCCAATAGTGAGTCGCATCATCAATGTTAGCTCTTGGGTGTTGAGATGTCAGAGGACGGCTCTGGGCCCCTGTGAGAGCTGTCACGTTCATTAACACGCCCCTCTGGCTTTTCCGCGACCGACAACTTTAAGGTTACCTCGAGTGGTCTCCAGTCGCTAGCTGCATCTCTCCCGACTCTCTCAACTTCCGACGATAAACCTAAACAGCCATGGGCAAAAGCTCGGCACAATACAGCCGAATGTCAAGGTCCCTTGCTAATGACCCTCCTTTGCGCTCGTATCCACACCAAACTCATCGGCTATGATTTCCGTGGGGAGACTGAAGTTTGGATTGTCGGTATTTGGAATCAGCGCTGGAGATTAGAGTATAGCTCCTCCAAGAATATTGAGATGTGAAGGAGAATGATTTTGAATATCAGTTGCTCGTGTAATGTTAGTAGTTGTGGGTTATCTGATTAAAGTAATAAGGTTACTCTTCGTTAAATAGAAAAATGGTTCATTCCACTTGAATCATACATCAGTCACTGCACTATCACATTCGACATCCTGTCAACTTCAATCGAGTCAAGCGACTCTCGACCTTAAGTCCCTAAACCTTTACAGGGTTGCCAGATATACTAACTGGATAACCACAGAACATCCCCCCTTTTAAGATTACAATATTATTAGAATATAATGCAATAATTTAGGAAAGTACAAAGTCCTTCAAATAAGTAGGTTTCCTAATATCTCTACTGGGTCTTTCATACAGTGAATGAGGTATTCTAGGTGTAGGATTAGATGAAATCATTGGGGTTGGAGGAACACCAACATCACTGGCACATTCACTGTTGGATTCACTATTATTAGGAAACACTTCAGGAGAATCATGATTAATACTAGGAGATATGTGAGAATTTTCCTTAGGTGAAACAAGAGGCAGTGTTGGGGTAAATTTAGGTTGGACATGATATGGAGCTGGTATCAAATGCCAACGGTTTCTTCGATATATACCAAAATTAGTCTCTACCGAGTATGAACGGGGTTCATCTAAAATAGAAATTATTTTTCCATACTGTCTCAAATCTATTACCCAAACACTGTCACCTATATACAGTTCTGATAAATCTTTGGCCTTATGTCTTTTGTTATACTGGAATGCAGATTTTTCTTTGGCTATACCCTCCTTTTCTAAAACAAGCTTAGAATCAACACTTTTGTTCAGTTCACTGGGTATAGTCGGTAAAAGTGATCGCAGTCTCCTATTCATAAGAAGCTCAGCAGGACTATACCCACACTCTAGAGGGGTAGTACGATAAGCTAAAAGAGCCAGGTGGATATCATCATTTTTTTTTATCAAAGCTTTGGCAGTTTTCACAGCTGCTTCAACACAACCATTCGATTGTGGAAAATAAGGACTGCTGGTTATATGGTGAAAATCGAAATCGCTAGCAAATTTCTTGAATTGTGCTTGAAATTGCGGACCATTATCCGATCTTATGACTTCTGGAATTCCATACCGGCTGAATAATTCTTTTAAATTTCCAATAATATCAATTTCAGTCATTTTTTTTTAATCTGAATATTTCAAAGAATCTAGAATAATAGTCCGTAACTATTAGATACCATATATCGAGTTTGAATAAATCTAAAGATATTTTCTGCCAAGGCCTTTCAGGAAAGTGATCTTTCAAGAATGTTTCCTTAGGATTTATTCTGTACTCAACACATTGAGGACAGTTTCTAATTAGATTCTCAATTTGCGTTGATAAACCTAGCCACCATATAGATACTTTAGCCCTTGCCCGACATTTAACTATTCCTTGATGTCCCAGATGAATGAATTCCAGACATCGTAATTGTAAGGAACTTGGAATTATTATTCTGGTATTTCTGAGTAAAATATCTTTTACAAAAGAGATTTCAAATCGATAACAATAGTATGGAAGTAAAAGGGGAACTATATTATTTTTTTCCGGCCACCCCGAAAGTGAATATTCTTTTAGTTTTTGACAAATGAAATCTTTAGATTGTTCTAGTTTAATTGTGTCAAGAAAATAGGGCTTTACTTGTAATGACTGAACAACAATGTTAACATGAGCTTCGGCTTCATGCACTAATTCATCTTCTTCTGGAGAAGGATGATTTGATGAAAAATTTCTTGACAAAGCATCTGCGACCAACAGATCTTTGCCTGGGGTATAATAAATTTCATAATCATACCGCATGAGACGGATTCTAAAACGTTGTAGACGAGGTGTTAATTCATCTATGGGTTTGGACTGTAAAACTTGAACTAAAGGCTTATGGTCTGTTTCTATACGAATAGGAATTCCAGTGATGTATTCCTGAAATTTATCTGCTGCCCAAGCTAAGGCTACCGCTTCTCTTTCAATTTGAGCATATCGTTTTTCTGTTGAGGACAATAATCGAGAAGCATATGCTACTACTTCTTTCATGCCTTTATGAGTCTGAATCAGACATGCTCCTAGCCCATAGGATGACGCATCTGCAGATATGGATATCTGCTTAGTAGGGTCAAAATATGCTAAACATGGACTATTTTGAAGTAAATCTTTGACTTTGACAAATGCTTCATCTTGAGAAATACCCCATGTGAAGGTGATATTCTTTTTAAGCAAAGAAGTTAAGGGTTCCAAAATTTCTGATCGCTTTGGGATAAAACGACTTGAAAAGATTATCATTCCCAAAAATTGTAACACTTCAGTTCTGTTAGTAGGTGCTGGAAATCTTTTAATTGCAGAAATTCTCTCTGAATCAACTGAAATACCTTTATTAGATATATAGTGTCCTAGATATGACAAAGATTGTACACCAAACTCACATTTTTGTTTATTCAAAGTGATCCCTTCTGCTTTAATTCTAGAAAGAACTTTTTCCAGTATTACATTATGAGTTTCCAAGGTTGGAGCATGAATTAGTATGTCATCAATGTGACTGATTACACCCTCAATTCCATTCAATATTCTATTAAGTAATATGGAAAAATATTCTGGAGCACAGGTGAGTCCAAAAGGGACTCTTGTGAATAGAAATCGTCCAAAGGGGGTGATAAATGTAGTTAAATGTTGCGATTCTTTATTCAACCTGATTTGATAGAAACCTGAAGTGGTATCTAGTTTACTAAAATAGTTAGAACCTTTCAGTCTGGCTAAAATAGTTTCCACTTTTCCGATCGGGAAATAGGAACGTAATACAGCTTTATTAAGATGAGTGTAGTCTACACACAATCTGATTTTTGAATTTTTACTCACTACCACTATTGGGCTGACCCAAGGTGTATAACAAGAGACTTCTTCAATTATACCTAATTTCAACAATCTATTAAGTTCCTCTTTCAATGGATTCAATAGAGGAATTGGTACTACCCTAGGTATTGACTGGAAATATGGTTGAATACCTTCCCTGATTTTTATCTCCATTTCTGTTTTAAAAGTTCCTACATTGCTGAAAATTTCAGGAAATTTTTTGATAATATTTTCTTTTGAAATTACATTTTCTAGTGAGTTTACTACTGAATTGGTATTATCACCAAATTTGAGAATATTTAAAGCTATGATGACATGTCTACCTAGAATAGGTTTGGTTAAATTTTTTATAACATATAACTCAGTTTCACAAACCTTGTTTTTATAACTGACTTCAGCCAAGAAAGTTCCTACTACTTCCAGTTTAACTCCAGATGGACCAGTGACTAACTTATTTGAATATGACAATTGCTTTATAAACTTATTTTCCACAGTTTTCTCAGGAAGACAAGAAATATCTACTCCAGAGTCAATTAAAAATTCAAAATTTTTGTTCAACTTAGAAACAAAGAGAGAAATTGTCCATTGTTTAGAGTCTATATAATTCAATTGAATTGATCCAACAAAATCAGTATCTTCTTGACCGTTAGAAGAACCTTCATGAAAAGAATAATTTTCCACATCTAGTGATCTGACCTTTACACTTCTGCAGACACTTGCCCAATGTCCTGGTTTCCTGCACTTATTGCAAGAGGATTTACTGGCTGGACACTGTTCCCTTGGATGTTGTTGTAACCCACAGAAAGCACATTGCTTCCTTGGTTGTGAATGTCTTTCCCAGGTCTTATCGGAGTTTCCAGGAAAAATTTTTGATCTGGCAACGCTGTTCCTCTTCTCCACTGACAGCTTTGCTACTTGCCGTTGATGCGCTTCTTGGTGAAGTTCTCTGCTTTGATTGGCTTGGATTTCTGCTTGTTTTGCCGCGATAATGCATTCATTAAGGGTCAAATTCGATTGTAACTGAAGACGTTCGCTAGTTTTTGTGTCTAACATACCAACTACAATGCGATCCCGAATAAGTTCTTCCTTGAGCTGATTGTACTCACAATTTTCTGCTAGAGAATGAAGACTGGTGATGAAGGTTTCGATGGACTCTCCTGGTTTTTGCCCTCGAGAGTTGAATTTAAACCTTTCAAAAATTACATTCCTTCGGGGAATAAAATGATTTTCAAAACTCTGCAATGTGCCGCTATAAGTGGTTGGAACTGGATTGAATTGCACCAGTATTTCTTCCGCTTCCTCGCCCATTATGTACAATAGAATGTTAATCTTTTCCGTATCAGACTTCTTATCTTGTCCGGACACTGACATGTACCGTTCAAATCGTTTACGCCACTGAGGCCATGCATTTGGCAACGAAAAACATAGTTTTTCTGGCGGATTCACACTGATAGGAAAGTTCACTATTGCCGCTGGTGACGAACTTGGTACATTGCGAGGTTCATTATTAGGCATATTGTATACCTGTGTATGAATTCAACAATATTCTCGATAGGAATCGATTCTTGCGGTTGCGGCTGAGCCTCTTCGCCACTGTTATCACTTATTCTTACTCAAATAACCTGAACTTATATCCTGAACAACTCTTCACCGCTGCCACCATGTAATGTTAGTAGTTGTGGGTTATCTGATTAAAGTAATAAGGTTACTCTTCGTTAAATAGAAAAATGGTTTATTCCACTTGAATCATACATCAGTCACTGCACTATCACATTCGACATCCTGTCAACTTCAATCGAGTCAAGCGACTCTCGACCTTAAGTCCCTAAACCTTTACAGGGTTGCCAGATATACTAACTGGATAACCACAGAACAGCTCGCATAACAGTTCTTCACGGCAGTCTTAAGGTGAGAATATCACTGCTGTATAACAAGTATCATTGGATTGTAAGGGAGATCATGAAAGATATGCAGCCTCACAAGCACTTCGACCTATTAGATCTTTTGTGCATGAGTTGCATGATCCTTTTAATCTATTCGAGGCTCGGGATTCCAAGACTTCGTGGAAATTTAATCAGATTTCTGGAAGTAGAGTTTCTGACTTCGGAGGGCCATGAGAAGACCTTATCCAGAAACTTGAGCCTCTTGCAGAAGAGTTCTAGACATTCACAAAGCAAATGTTTTACAGTTTCAGCGAAGTTATCGCAGTAGCGGCAACTCTCACTCTCTGATTTTCCCACCCCTTTGAGGTGATACCTCAGAGGGCAGTGTCTATTAAGAAGTCCACTTACCAATATCAGGTATTTTTTGTCTAACTCGAGAAGCTTTCTTCAGCGAAAGAGTCACTAGTTTGTTCGCTTGTCTTTGTCTTATATAGCACTTCATTCCAGTGAGATTTCATTTAGGGCCGGTTTATCAATGCAGGGTTATCCCGAGGGGTTAGCTGACCCGGGGTTAACTTTATCCTAGAGCTAATTTCCCGTTTGATTTCAATATCGTTTAACCCCACCTCAAAGTGAATAAACATTTTATCCCAGAGTTAACCTTGGGTTATATTAACCTAACCCTGCATTGATAAACCGGCCCTTAATCTTTTTCCCAGTGTCGAAACTCACCTTTAGAGTAGGCTATGAAGAGTCCACAGAAGGGTTCTAGACTGAAAAATTGTGTGTCTTCTTTGACAAGGCATTTACTGACCTGTGACCTGGCACCAAACCTGTCACCCACATCAAAGTGTCCTGGTTGTTTGCAGTCTCAAGTCAGCTCAGACTTCTATGACTTCATATCTTTCAATGCTGCTTTACTCTCTGGAAAAGCCTGGGCACATATCTCTATAATATGTACTTCGTACTTCTACTTGACATATGGTCATAGTTTGAAGTGAGCAAATACATACTATGGTCTGGTCGTGAGTTGAGTTACAAGGATCCTAATAAAGCTGATGCCGAAAAATAAAACAAATGACAGTCTTCGGTCCAAGTCGCTGATATGCGCATGCGCAAGTTTGACTTAAGAGTCGACTTTCGTTTTCATCATGGAGGAGAGTAGCTTTCTAGTGAGCGACAAACGTATGATAATTAATAAAAATAAATCAAATGTGTCACGTAACCTTCAATCCGATGTTTTTATTTTATCATGACATATATTTTACAAATATTCATTTATCGATGGATTGTTGGACGATTTTGAATAATAGTTGATGATAGCTGCAGAGATGGATACGAAGCGATTCTTGTGATTTGCACAGATACTTGTGACAATGAAGTCATCGGAAAATAATTCGTATGCTGATTTTTGATCACTCACTGTTATCACTCACTAATCACTTCTGTAAACAACCATTAAGTATACATTAATAATTACTCACTGTATTTTATGTCATTTGGGTTAAAAAATATCCCTATCCTATGGAGTTCTAAAAACGTCAGTGAACTTCAACTCGTCAAAACCCGCGCATGCGCAAAATTCATCATTAGCAAGCTAGACATTCTTTTTTTTTCCAAAACTGGCATCACTTTCGCGTGAAGAGAAGAATTAATAGGTGTTATCCATTCAGTTTTTATCAAATATATGGAGGGAATAGGGAGAAATAGGTTAGAAGGCGGCTATGTCACAATGTTGGTTGTTATACGAGGTCATATGAATAAAGTTATGAAATCCAGATAGTTTATTTCATCAAATACAAAAGTGAACATTCTCTGAATAGAGTCTCCCATCCATCCAGATGAGAAGACAGCTTTCATAGCATTATCTGGCTTCATTTGTAATCAATTCATTCATGTCGAAGTATTTCTGTGACATCAAGAAAAGCAATCAACGTTATTGAGTACAGCTATATCTCTTGAATTATGGCGTTCGCAATATATCCTCTCTAGTATTCAAACTTGGTATACAATACTACTACTCGCACCTTTCCGAACATCTGGAGTTTAATGGCCTTCATCACCCATCACTCCCATCAGTTGTTACGAGAAATTTCCCTACCAATGAAATTCCTGCTGATACCCACGTCAAGGCATGCCATGGCAGAATCAATCTCGCCTTCGAACCTTGTGAATCATTCACCAATTCAATGAATTGATTCTTAGTAAAGTTCCGATTTTTGGGTGGAGACTGATCAGAGACTCGCTCAAATATAACTCCCAACAGAATAATTCTACCTGCACCATCACATCCGGAAATACAAAAGAAACTTTTCCTGTGGTTTTCTCTTGGCCATTTCATTTATTTGTTCTCAAAGAACGGTAGAGAGAAGCAGAATTTAGTTCGTTAGAGAAATACAGGAACTCAAATAGCCAATGAATTCACTCTGGATGATTCGATCTCCTCGATATCAAGTTAGGCTATTGGGAACTGAACAGTGGGGTCCTAAGTCATTTCTCAGAGGGTTAGAACTTGATCAACTCTTGTGACCAAGGTGGATATAGGATGGTGAAACAGCTTCCTATTAATAAGCACTAGAATAAACTGTAGACCTTTGCCTACTTGATTTCATACCGTAGTAATATTTCCTGAAGTTATCAGAGATGGCGACATACCTTGTGTCGGTAAAACAGAAACTGTGCATCTGTCATACTTTCATCAGTTTCATCTGTTCTAGATGAAAAATGATTGAGGAGAGTATCAATATCAATATTCATTCCAAATTTATCGAAAATATATCGTTTTAATGTCGTTTCAAGTCACGTCTGTCAGATGTGAACCACAGAAATATGTAAGCAACAGAAATCTTCTTCGATAATCGATCATACCGCCATCTTCTTTCAAGTCGTGGAAATATTAGTACCTCCTCAAACGGTCTACAAGTTTTTCGCAGAAACAATTGAAGAGCTGTTTCACCATCCTATATCCACCTTGCTTGTAACTCTAATGATACCTATATATAAAGGAACAAACTGAAAATTCAATGACTTCATTACTCAACCACTATCTCCCTACTTGAAGCTTATTATATCAGACAATTGAACATTGGATTCTTAATCTTCATCAACCATTCACTCCCATCAGTTGTTACGAGAAATTTCCCTACCAATGAAATTCCTGCTGATACCCACGTCAAGGCATGCCATGGCAGAATCAATCTCGCCTTCGAACCTTGTGAATCATTCACCAATTCGATGAATTGATTCTTAGTAAAGTTCCGATTTTTGAGTGTAGACTGATCAGAGACTCGCTCAAATATAACTCCCAACAGAATAATTCTACCTGCACCATCACATCCGGAAATACAAAAGAAACTTTTCCTGTGGTTTTCTCTTGGCCATTTCATTTATTTGTTCTCAAAGAACGGTAGAGAGAAGCAGAATTTAGTTCGTTAGAGAAATACAGGAACTCAAATAGCCAATGAATTCACTCTGGATGATTCGATCTCCTCGATATCAAGTTAGGCTATTGGGAACTGAACAGTGGGGTCCTAAGTCATTTCTCAGAGGGTTAGAACTTGAACAACTCTTGTAACCAAGGTGGATATAGGATGGTGAAACAGCTTCCTATTAATAAGCACTAGAATAAACTGTAGACCTTTGCCTACTTGATTTCATACCGTAGTAATATTTCCTGAAGTTATCAGAGATGGCGACATACCTTGTGTCGGTAAAACAGAAACTATACATCTGTCATACTTTCATCAGTTTCATCTGTTCTAGATGAAAAATGATTGAGGAGAGTATCAATATCAATATTCATTCCAAATTTATCGAAAATATATCGTTTTAATGTCGTTTCAAGTCACGTCTGTCAGATGTGAACCACAGAAATATGTAAGCAACAGAAATCTTCTTCGATAATCGATCATACCGCCATCTTCTTTCAAGTCGTGGAAATATTAGTACCTCCTCAAACGGTCTACAAGTTTTTCGCAGAAACAATTGAAGAGCTGTTTCACCATCCTATATCCACCTTGCTTGTAACTCTAATGATACCTATATATAAAGGAACAAACTGAAAATTCAATGACTTCATTACTCAACCACTATCTCCCTACTTGAAGCTTATTATATCAGACAATTGAACATTGGATTCTTAATCTTTTATTTCATATAATTTTTTCTGCAATCAACTCAAAAGTTGTTCTGAGTTTAGCCCTAGAAGTTGACGTTTCTCATACTGATACACAAAATGATTAATATGTATGTTGATAGGCAAAACTTTTAGTGCCTAGGAGATGAAGTTCAATTTTTAAATCCTAGTATTTGAAAATGAGGTACCTAACTAGTAGCATTGTGATAATTATGATTAATAGGGATAACTCATTAAGAACGAACAGCATAGCATAGATTTAGGTTAAACAAAAAACTTGATTAGTCAAAAGTTACAAATACAAAACATTCTGTTATGTTATGTATCTTTATATGCATTGCCTCTGCTCCTGGGGCAATTGGTCACCACATTATTTTCGACTTCTTGTAGAGCAACATTTGGGGTGAATCTGAGAATAACTTATATCCATTCAGTTGCGCTGGTATAGAATGATGAATCTCTAATACTTCCACCCCCAATGGATCACATTATCTCCAACAAATATCAGATGAACAAGAAAACTCTACACATAATCTTCTTCTTCTTCACTTCAATTTGAATGGCCTACGTTACCAGGACTATCCAGCCAAGTACACGCAATATTCGATTATATAACCTCAATGAGGATTCTGAATATGATCACAATTACCAAAATATTGAATTCCACAAATATGTTTCATAAACTTCGATGCAGGTATGGCCCCCTTATTCGACAAATCTGTTGTCATCCGGCCTCTTACCGGCGTAGAAACAAGAGGACCAATTGTTTTTCACTAGTATTCACTTAAACTTCACTTTCATAAATATATTTTCAATGAATTTTCGTAATTTCAATATGGACAATCATATTTAACATCTACTTGACTTCCAACCTCGAGGACGCCGCCTGTCCTCTACCATGGTCAGAAGGCGAATTCCTCTACACCTAATATGATAGGTAGGGTTAGTTCTTCCTCTTCTTTTTTTCGTCTAATTAGCCACTCCTAACGAAACAATATACTATTAGTTTTAGCTCTATTGAACGCACTTGTGTATTGAAGTGTGAAAAACTTTGTTGATAGAGGATTCTTATTAGTTATGTTCAATTGACATTGTTCTTATAAACAATGAGAAATGTTCATGTTGGACTATAGCTTATATCAATTTAAAAAAATATAGGTGCTGATCATTTATCAATAGAGTTGTTACTTGTTACTATATTTTCATGACACTTCTTTGAAATCACTTTATTTTCATATTAGTGATATTGTAAGAAAGGCTTTTCGGACTAGCAAGTAAGCGACACAAGCGACCACTAATTTATTACCAGTAAAATCCAGGTCGAGGTTCATCACGAATATAAACTTTCTATAGAATGGCGAAATCTGAACAAAATCAAAACTGAAAATGACCATATTTTTCGAGTTTATTTTGTCGAAAAAGCTAAATCTATGAAATCTTCCACGTTATGGAGTCGATTATCAATGCCGAAGAGTTGTTTGGCCATTAAAGATAATGACATCAACAAATGTCCAAAAACTATTGCTTTCCTGAAGCGTCAAAAAAGTCCAAAGTTTTGACAGCAGAACAAGTAAAAAAATTTTTATGTGAAGCTCCAGATCAACAATATCTACTACCAAAAGCAATTTTAGTGTTTGGGATTTTTAGTGCGTGTCGAAGAGATGATATAATACTTTTGAATTCAGATAATGAGCGCTTCCTTAACAATAAAGAAGAGAATTTGTCACAATCGCACGGAAAAATCCCTATTTCCAGACTCGTAATGAAATATACTATTTTTTACTTATATAAAGGATCGCAATGTCGCGGACAGTCAGTATTAGTTTAGAAAGAGTCAATTTTATTGTTAACAGAGATTTGTATAGCGAATATCGAATTTATTTTCAACTGAGTGTTAATTGAGTTGTATTTGGAGTGTTTAGTAAAATGAATTTTTCATTTTTTTACAGAGAGATAATACGTTTAAATTTAGACGATGTGGTAGATAATGAGCGCTTTCTTTCGATTTTCACTATTCATTTCATTCCTATAACTGTGGAAATAAAAATGTTCCAAGTATCTTTCATGTCTCATGTTTTCATTTTCAACGAAGTATAATAAAAAATATCGTTCATTACACGTCCAGAAATGATTTTTCCGTGTTTGCATGACTTCCCGTGTTCACACGCGCACGGAAAATTCCCTATTTCCAGACTATTCCAAATATACTTAGCCAGGAAATGGTGATAATACAAAAATCCAACGTAATTCTCACGCCACTGTAGTCGACAAAAGAAGTTCACATTTGTCTCCTATGCCAAAAGTTCCACTCACCTCGTTAGTCGTCCTCTATTTTATCAGAAAACTTTAGCAGCTCCGATTGATTTATTCCAGTTTTTTTGCTGTCGTATCCGTCTCCACATCTACGTTAGACTGTTTTCAGTTATTTCTTTCTTCTGATGCGAGGGCTCATACAATCTCTGAAATGAATTGAAAAGCAATTCATGTTTCGCTTGTACCTAGACAGGGTGATTCGAAATTCGATGCAGATATTTCAACAACGTTTTCTAGCTATAGCTACTGTATAAACATTTTCCATTTTTAACATCAATGAACTTCTTGGTGGCAATAACAAAATGATCCATTCGCTGGAAACGTAACAATTAACAATAAATGTCAAAAATGATACAAACTTCAATTCAGATATCGCAGCCAACTGAGTTTTGTTATTCTGATATTGTGAAAATGCACTGCTTTCGTTTTGGTAACGATTTTCTGGCAATCGGTTGGTTGTATTGATAACATCGAGATAGCGAAATTGCTAGATATTTTCATGACCAACCAGATTTTGCTGTTTGCATCTAGAGATTCTCTTTTTGAACATAAAATTTGTTTAATTGAAAGTGTGGACCCCTCTCCAACACTCCTAAAACTGGGTTTGCCTATAAAAATGGGGGCATGTCAGTTTTTGAAAGATTTGATCCGTTATTATCTTGATAATTTCAAATGAGCGTTTTCATTCAACGAAATTAAGAGTGACTGTTGATCGAAAAATGTGCACTTCAAGACACACAAAAAAGTATTATTTGGATCCCAACAATATCTATACCTACGTCCTAGAAATATCTACATTGAAATTTGAATCACCCTGCATAATTGGCACCGAATGATATATCACCTTATCTCGATTTTTTCATCAGATATGGAGATGAATATTTCACTTTCAAAAATTTCGAAAAGATAAAAATATCGGTGAAAGGAATCCATATTTCTCAAAGTACTACACGTAAGTTGACAAAAAATTCATATTGTATAGCTTGGTCTTTTTGACTTTGTATTTTTATAGAACGATAAGTATTGGCTGATGATGGACCTAATTAGGTCCGAAACATGTACCCTTGTTTGAATTAGAGTTGTGGAGATGACTTTGTGATTTTTGCTGTATAAGATAAAAATATACCTGATCATTACCTATTTGGCGAATCAAAACAATGTTTCAACATTAAATAATCAATTTTCCAATATCCTCCCTAGATTTAACCTTCACCTTTCCACATGAAAATATGGACTGTTGTCTTCTTAAGATGTCTAGAGCCGAAGCTCCAAAACTCAGGAATACGCACGATTTGGCAGATGATATTTGTCTGGATTCCAGAGGTTGCCTAGCAACCAGCAGGGTTTAAAAACACTTATTTCCATAAAGATTACGATAAAAGTTGTTGAATATTGAATGTGTTCAACGTGAACTTGATTTATTTCAATTAAAATTTGTTATTTGCAAATAACTCGAAGACAAATGAATCGAAATAGATTTTTCCAGAATACGAGTACCCATACCTAGCTATCTTTACACAGTAAAAAAAAAACTTGGGTGTAATTTCAATCAAATGGATATCAGAGCTAACTCCGACGTATACAACACCTGAATATCAGAATTGTGTCCTTTTCATTGTACATTCCACAATTGAGTGTTGGGTGGTGCTAATTCTGATCTTGATAGTGGAAATGAATGAATGTGGTGAAATAAAACGATTCTGCAACATATAATCATAAGAAATTAACACCACCAAATGGTTGAAATTTAATATTCTCAATTATTGTGCTATAACTGACGTTAACGCATAAAAAACACCTATTATATAAAATTAACACCAAGTTACACAAAAATATTGTATGTAGGCATCTGAATGGTGTGAATTTTATGCGCTCATCTGTTCGATCTTAGAACCTTAGAACTTTTGCCAATAGGTGGCATTGACGTCCTTCCTACCGCACATGATTTCAATATTGGGCATGATATATTAGATGATTGATGTAGAACAGTATAAATTGGCCTAGTCCCTAGTATCACTAATCAGTATAAATGAGCGGAAACAGTTCGTTATCATCCGAATTATATTCTTCTGAGTCTAGTTTATCATCATATAAATTATATCTCAATACTGATTCGCATGAACACACTATGATATGGTGTTCCTTCCTTCACACCAGAAAAGTAAGTATTCGGATATACCTGCTCAGTGTTCAAAAGCACCGAAGAGAATTTCGTTGAGGTAGGATTCAGCATCAAGAAAATCACAGAATGTGCATCACACCGCACTGTGGTGTCAAATCGCACTTTCGGAAACGCATAAAAAACACCACCAAAGTGTTCATTCTGCTGAACACTAGTGTTACTCACAACTGGGTTTGATTATTGAAAACACCTATGGAAAAGGTCAAATAACACCTACAGTGGTGAATAATATACCGGTGTTTACTGACACTGAAACAATCAGGACCTCAGGGGACACCAGACGGTGTTACCTGGTGTAATTATGTCTTCACTGTGTACGCTCCGACGATAAAAACTTGTTGATTTCCATTTGATATTTGAAAAATAAATGGCCGACACCCTCTATGATATTGTATACACTGGAGAATGAATTCGAATGTGATTTTCATACTGAGTGGAATATCTATGAGTGCAACAACAAAATCGATATATTCGAACGTATTCACGTTTTGTGAAATTCGTGACATAATACCCAAATGAACATGGGTTATACGAATGATGAATTAAATGGTATGCCATCTATCAACACCGCATCACAAGGGACCTTGATCATAAGCGCTGATCGGGATTGTTGTTGATTGGCATTCGGATTGAATGCACGTACCTCAAACATATCAAAAGCATCGTTTGAATAGAAGCAATCGCATTATTACACCATTTTGCTGGTTATAGCTGCTCGTGATCGAAACTCTCATTATGGCCTAGCTAGGCCAATATTATCGACTATAACAACTTTGATACCTTGTCCCATCGGATCACTTACTCATTTGGATCATACGACTTAAATTAGATTCTGATGAATCATCTGTATGTTATTCTGGAGGTGACATGATGGAAGATATTCCTGGAAAAATTGGATCGAAGAGTCAAAACAAGGATTAGTCGAATGTGATGATTTCAATGTTATACATTTTGCCAATCCAATTGACTAACCTGCATCGAAAATGATGCATCGAAATATCGATAATTTATGATTATTCGAACAAGATATGACGATCAGTGACGATAATGGAATTTTTCTTCTAACATAATTAATATGAGCAGCTATGCACTCTCAGAGGATCAAATTGAAAAAAAGTGTTTGAAAAGTGTTTTTAACCGCCAACTTAGTTGCAAAGCAACCCTCGAAGTCTCATTGAGACTTGTATGAGTAAGGAAGATGGGGACCTTAGCTTTTAAGTGTCATCCGAAGCACTACTCGGTTGGTTACTGTGGAGCAATAATTTTTAATGAGTATTTCAATGAAATTCAAGAAGAACCCAGACTAGATGTCGAAGAATCTATCCGTCATGGGCGCCGGGAGAAGGGGCTCAGGGGGAAACTCAAATTGAGTATAATTTCTTTGTTATTCTAGGTGTTAACCTGATGTTTTCAACATTTTGTTCCTTTTTTCCCACTGAATTTCTTCGAATCGATCCATATATTGCATGATAACAAGATTAGGCTGAGACAATAGGTACATAAAATATGTCGAATGAGAAAATGTTATGAAATGCCAGGTGTTCCAATATGATGATGTTTTTCGAAGAAATTCGATGGTGAGTTTTGACAAGTGATATTCAATTCTAATATTATTTTCAGTATTCATCATTTATTTTGAACAAAACACTCTTTAGAACTGGTCCATAGCGGTGGTTTTGCATTATTTTCAGTGAGTTCAGTTTCTGAGCTGTTAGATATTCCTATCATACATCAAAATGATGATTTTTCAAAACACTTTCCAGTTATATACAGGGTGGTCAGAACTCGATGGCCTATCAGGCGATTTTTCCTGAGGAGCTGATTTCGTCAATTTATTATAATTGGGGTCGAGCAAGAATGAGTACAGAGATACAGACTGTGAAAAATCGAGATTTTTCAACTTTAGGAATTTTGTGTGTCAAAACTTATCATTATTGATGGTCAAAATTCTTATCTTTACTATTCATCTACTATCTACTGTCATTCATTTGAGGATATCGACGAAAATAAGAGCATTAGATTATATTTTTAATCACAAGCTAATTCTCAAACGTTTTATGCGTCATCAGCAAAAATTTCTGAAAGTGAGTAAAAGTTGAATGGAATATATTGGTTGAAATTTTGAACAATAGTAATAAATAGTTGAGAGCAAATTTTGCAATGGTATTCAATTTTACAAAAAAAAAAAACATGAGTGGGACTCAATTGAAGCTGATCAATGGCCATGGAAAGGTTGTCCTAATATTTGAACAATAAAATGAAATTGCAAGCTTGCATCATTGTAGTAGGTACATTTCGAAAGAGGATGTGCGTTTTACATTTTTTCCTACGATCACGTATGAAAACTTCAATAATCACACTTTTTTGTTATTCAGAAAGTAGCACATATCACCAAGCTATTGTTGATTTGAAAGAAAAAAAAGCACAAGTGTTGATATGAAAAATATCACAACGATCGCCTGAATTGATAGAAATAATTGGGTATATTGTGAAGGTACTCACTGTCAATATAAGCATTCTCAAATCAAATTCCTTTTATTTATTGAAATTTCTGTCTCGTTTCGAATTATACCGAGAATTCTTTATCTATCAATTTCAATGTGTCTGGTACATAACCTCTGAATTCACTTTAAAACTGGAACCTATACTCTTTGCTGGAACTATTTCGATGTTGATGACAGAGGGTTAGATCATTCAAAAGAGTACGGCTACAGTTTTATGCGCGGCTTGCTCAGTTTGATATCACAGTATCACCAACAAGAAGATTCTTTGGTATCACAGATGTTTGCAAAGAGTCAAGGACGCACTAACCCGAGTAACTCGAACGCGGTTGCGAACTACATACTTCTATGGTTCTGAGTTCCTGGTTGCGTGATTACTGGCGCTAGCAGGCGTATGGTGTCAAGTTTGTTTATGTACGCTGGTGTCAATATCAATAAAATTTGTCCAAACTGACCTAACTCAATCAATCAGTAATTCACATAATGAGGAATTGTCGGAGAAGTAGGTATTCAAATATCTTCTTGAATATGGAAATAAACAGTACTTGATATCAAATCAAAACCACCTGAAATTATAGAGACCGCTCAAGTTACATTTTTGTCAAGACCTTCCGCGAAATGAAAGTATTCGGAGTCGTAGGAAAAATAGTGCACAAAACTCGTTGGAAAGTGCATTTCCTTCACTCGTTACGTTTCCACGATTACTCGTGTGAAATATGTCACTTTCCACATTTGTTGTGTGATATACTATTTGTTGACAACATGTCATGGAGATATGAAATAAGACAATCAGAGGATGACAAATGACATCAATGAGAGTTGCCAACAGGAACTGTGGCAATAAATATTTGCAAACATTTTCAAAAAAAAAATTAATAGGAATATGTTATGAAATATAGGCTGGTGCAGAGTTCATAATATATTGAGAACCACCCTGTATTTCTTTCAGTTCAATAACAATAAATAGTGACTTGCGTTTTGCATCAAGTTCCCCCAAAAATTTGTTTTTCTGTTGTATTCAGATCCCTCGAAAGAGTATCACTGAGTTTGCCAATCCTATTATCGATATCCAATCACGGAACGGCAATTCCGCAGTGTCTAAATGACCGGCGAACACGAGATTCGACGGCTCTTCGTGTCGTTATAATAACGCGGCTGGTGACAAACAAAAAGCTTTTGATAAATGCCCGTATCCGAATGACAGTTTAATTCGAATCTCGATAATTATCCTAGATATCCGCGAATATCGGATCGGAAACCGCAAAATCCATGCGGAAACACATGTAAATACAACGATGATTTGTAACGTCGATTACGGCTGTCAAGGAATTTGCATTTTGCATGAAGCCGTCCATCACAATTCGGCAATTCGGTGGATCACGAAGTTATTTTTATGTCTGCCCCGAGAGTGGATATAGTATTTTGTTACGATATTTCTAGCTGGGTTCGTTAATTGGAACACTCTGTGAAAAACTGAACAATTTATTTCACTAAACACTCCAAATACAACTCAATGAACACTTAGTTGAAAATAAATTCGATATTCGCCATACAAATCTCTGTTCACAATAAAACTGACTCTTTCTAAACTTATAATGACTGTCCGCGACATTGCGCGGTCCTTTATACACTGTGTCCAAGATAAGAATGAACAGCAATTAGAGAAAAGTAGCGCATTTATTTGCCTAATAATATGACCTTTAGAAAGTTTCAATATTCCAAATAGTTTCGGAGATATCCGAGAAAAATCGAAATTTGAGAATTTCGTTTTTATTTTCTCCTAGCTTTATTTTCAAAGGAAATGTAAAACAAATAGCACTTCGCCATGGCCACTTTTCAAGGACTACACGATAACATAAGCAGAATTTTTCTGCGACGTTTCGTCTTTTCGTCTTTTCGTCATCAACTTTGTATTTTTATATGGGCCGAAACTAAAGTATACCCTGTATACGACTCCATTTTTCATTGTGAATACAGTAATGTATCACACAATATGATTTCGGAACCATTTCTCGCGCAGAATGTAATTTAGTGATTACTTAATCTGTTTTTCTTCAATTTAAGATAGTAGGCGCTGGAAAAAATGACCACATTATGTTCTGTTGTCATAATAATACTGTCGTTTGGTAGAATTATCGACATATTACCTTTCCTACTCTTACATCTCGTTACATACCTAATTTGTGTTAAAAATGGAAATCGGCAGCTTTTCGAATACTGAAACATTTGATATGTTGTCATGGTACATTTTGTGCCAAAGAAATTGTGTTGATGCTGAACGTGCGTACTCTAATTATAAGTATTCATAGAGGCGACAACCTGGCTAATCAATATTTAGACGCCTAGAAATGGTTCCGAAATCATATTGTGTGATACATTGCTGTATTAACAATGAAAAATAGTATACAGGGTATACTTTAGTTTCGGCCCATATAAAAATACAAAGTTGATGATGTTTTCTGAAAGACGAAACGTCGCAGAAAAATTCTGCTTATGTTATCTTGTAGTCCTTAAAAAGTGACCACGGCGAATTGCTATTTGTTTTACATTTCCTTTGAAAATAAAGCTAGGAGAAAATGAAAACGAAATTCTCAAACTATACGGTTTTTCTCGGATATCTCCGAAACTACTTGGAATATTAAAACTTTCTAAATGTCATATTATTAGGCACATAAATGCGCTACTTTTCTCTTATTTAATCGACCCCGTATCACTTACCGTTTCCGATATCCCCATGCTGTTGATTCTTATCTTGGACACAGTGTATATAAGTACAAAATAATTAATTTCATTACGAGTCTGGAAATAGGGATTTTTCCGTGCTCTTGTGACAAGTTCTCGTTTGAGGCGAACTATACTATCAAAGCAGCATTAACAAATACTGTTATTAATTTGAGTTATTATTGACAGTTATGTTTATTGTTAAGAAAGCGCTCATTATCTAAATTTAAACGTATTATATCATCTATTCGACAAGCACTAGATATCCCAAACACTAAAATTGCTTTTGGTTGTAGATACTGTTCATCTGGAGCGTCACATAAAAATTCTGTTACTTTCTGCTGTCAAAACTTCGGACTTTTTTTGGAATATATGCTACAACTTGACGCTTCAGGAAAGCAATAGTTTTTGGACATTTGTTGATGTCATTATCTTCAATGACCAAACAACTCTTTAGCATTGAAAATCGACTCCATAACGTGGAAAATTTCAAAGATTTAGAGCAGATATTCATTTCTTATTGCTTTTATCACCTGATACTCGAATACAAGCAGTTCATATGCGAATATAATATGTGTATTCATATTATATAGACGCTGCAATAATGAATCATAACATGCAGTTAGTTCTTCACAACTTTAATGGTCAGAGAAATGGGAGTTCTTGATATCAATCAGTTTTATTGCAACGTCTGTGAGCAACCCATGCCGTGTTTCAGTTGTAACTAACATTAGCGAACTACTAAAATGCTGTCATATTGCACGAATATGAGAGTCAAAAATGCAATAAACCCCATGGATGAAATTCACATCTCTCTTCCAGAGATTATAATGAGCAATCAAATTTAAAGCAGTTTTTCTGTTCCTATATTATATATCATAGGTGAATAAAAACAGTGGTGTGACTGAAACATTGTGACATCATGATGATATTTTGTTATACATATATTTATTGGCCCATCTTTTCAACAAAAAAAAACTGAACCGTCGGTCCATAGACAACATTCGTTATATAGTTGATATAAAACTAGGATTCTTCACAAAACCCTCGATGCTTTAAGCATTATATGTTTTTCAATTTTGCATCAGATATCATATCAAACCAGGAGTTTGAAGAACTTTTGGGTTTGTGAAGCTTGAAAAGGAATTCTGGTAATCTCGTAATAATTTGTATTGACTCATACTAGTGAATATAAGTCTGTTAGATTACTCAATAAGTACCTTGTACACCTTAACTGACAAAGTACTGGGTTTATTTTTCATTGATGTTTCAGAGGGTAGTGTTCATTCTGCAGCGTTCATCACAGGTGGAAGCAATTTCACTGATTTCGATGAAAATCTAACAAATGTCGTTTATTATTCCTCGTATTTGGTTCATCTATATTTATATCCGGAAATATCCCAGAACTGCTCTTCCATTAAACGAATTCACTTAATTTCACTATTCCCTTCTAGTTCATTTATCCTATTTAATCTGATGAAAGACGAGATTCGTCTTGAAACAAAAAAAGACAATTTTGAGTGTCCGGCAAATCTTCTTTACCTACTTTGTTGTATCCTTTGTCCTGAACGTTAAGACTCCCTTTTTCAGATATGTGAATTGCTTCCTTTATTGTGCTTCAAAAGAGTTTATATATGTGGAACATATTCAATTGCCAAATATCGAATTTTCAACATAGCATTTATTCAGGATTCATAGTTTTAATTTAATGCAAATACGAATTCACCACGAACTGAAGAACTTATGGAAAATTCAATATATTCATCACTTTCTGTAAGAACCGAATTTGAGGTTTTTTTAAGATTGCAATTCTCTAATTCTGTGGTCCATCAGTCAGTCTATTCTGCAAGTAACTCTCAGTATGTGAGGAGAATTCATGAGTACCTCTGCCCACATACACTTTGAGAGAGTGATGAACCTTCGATGTCTTTGTTGCTGACACAACAGATAAAACTGGGACTAGAAAGAACAAAGAGCCAACTCTCATATACACTAAGTGGACATAGGAAAACTCCAGGAGAATCTGTTTAGTGCAGAGAAGTACAAAATAAAATGACTGTGACGGTTGAGACAGCAGCGCAGCACCGGATTCAGGTACAAGAAACCAGAAAACATTCCACCTAATGCATATTGTAGGTATTTATTGCTGATACAGAAATTTGATAAAAATCCAGAGGAATGAAAGATGTGATCATCTCATATTCCCCAAGCCGCGACTTTAAAAATCATGTTTTGAATGTCAAACCGCCTTTATGTCTTAAATATTTTGTGATTTTCATCAAGTCACCATTTCAAGTTTCCAAATCAGCAGAGAGAGTTATTGTGGAAGATACAGCAGCTGGACTCCTATCAGGTTCAAGATAGTGTGGAGTTGAAGGCACACGGTAAAATTCTTCATTTGAGGTTCAGATACTTCAGGCTTTCATCACATCAAAGTTCAACTTTGATATGGATGCTGGGATGTATTCAAGTTCCACGTTCTCATCATCAATCTGGTAGACTCCTCCAGTCTATTTGTCAATCTGTGAAAATGCAGGAGTTGATCCTAGCCTTATTACTTTCCATCTACATTGCACTACATTTTTCTCTCTCGTAATATCCGTATAGTGCTTCGTTGCCTTGAACCATTCCTACTTCTATGAGATAACAGACACGCCTACCAAATATTTTCCTTTCGAACAAATGGATGAGTGATCGAACGAGATTGAAGTAGAAGTCGACACAATCTCCAATAAACCATTCAGTCTCAAGACTAAGGAGAAAATTGACGTTTGGAGGAAATGGCATGCACACGGTGAACCAAATGTAAATTTATTCTATGAGGATATCACCTTTACCACTTCTTTTTTGATATGTCTCTCGATTCTCTGAATTCTAGTGAACGATTACCACTATTTCGTATTCCTGCCTCTATATGATTATTAGGTGTCAGGAGGTGAGATTTTTTGGTATCTTCTGAAATACCTATGAAGTGTTATTTACTCAACACTTGATCATCAAATATCTAAAACATGAACTATGATAAGAAGTGTGGATCTTCACTGTGATTGATGCATCTTCCATTTTACTTCCACGACGTAGTGGAAATGTGGCCTTTATTGAAATCCACGATATATAGGAGAGAGACGAGCTCACGAATAACCTATTTATTCGTCAGGCATACGTCTTGCCGAGGTGAAACTTCAAATTACTTTTAGGGGATTTGCATTTATTTATGTTGTGGATCTAACAGAATCTGGTGGCAGGCTCATTATAAGGAGAAAGTGGAATTTCTTTCCAGAGGATACGAGTTCGGGAGTGAAGATAAATTCAAAACGTTTGGAATTAGCCTTTCACATATTTTTTCGATACAATACCAGTGGAGGATATTCTTTACTTACGTTAGAGTCATAGAAAGATGAAATAATCTAATGCTACTTCTACTACTGATATTATCATGTATTATACCACACATGTCTAATCTTTCGGCCCATAATTAACCTTGTATATATCAATATAAAATATACGTCCATTGAATATTCTTGTTTTATTGTTATGTTGAGAATCAATAAATTCGAATACACAGTAATCTGAGCATAAAGCAGCATTTCTATTCTCGTAATTATTACTACCTACCTATGTTCCTATAATATACCTATTCCACTGGTAGCCATTACTATAGAAATCGATTGAAATATCCGATTATAATTATTATCGCTGTGCACAATCATTTGTTTTGTTGTCTAATTGAGGCTCAACTTGGTAATTAGTTCGGAAGTGATCTGCCTGAAGTTACTACCCTCTGTTATTCATTATCATTGTTCTGATACATTTGTTGCGATAGAGTATGCACCTACTATGTCTGATAGTATGTAGGAGGGGAGTAATAGAAAAGTGAGCAGAGATCTGAAGAGGTTAATTTCTGAGTGCACCTATATGACAGATCGCGAATATGTGTGATGTTTTTCTGAGGCTTTATTGTCAAACTCAGTCGAAAGCCTCAGAGATATCCATACTGTTATGATGTCCAATTTCGTTGAGTCCGTTATCAGGCCACTTGTTTATAATATTCATCTGGGTCGCTAGTTCGCTCGTATCGACTAGAAATATTAACACTTGATGTTGTCTGCGAGGTTTGTAACGATTAATATGATCGAGCATATATTATTCACGACACTGAAAAGTATGATAGGATATGAACATTTTATGAATACGAAGCACAGCACGATGGAATAAACTTACCAGGTTGGCGAAACATCGGAACTGAGTAATATACTTTTGATAAAGTCAGTCGAGATCATTCGATGAGAGAAAATTGGGAAACTAATAGAAACGTTTTGTTTTGTATATAGGTGTTTCGAATCGGCTCCTGTCTTATTTATGGGTATGAGATCCGCGGTCGTAAAAACTAATTATCCCAGCAACCTTCAACCAACTCATATTCATATTATCTTGAACGAAGAATGGTTGAAAAGACGCGAGGATATGAGATTCATATCTGAAATAGTTTAAATTGGGTATTTTCGACATGACCACGATTTTAGAATAATTTACATTTGGCAAAATCGTTGTGAACCACGAGTAATCAGCGGGGATGGAAGGATTCAACAATTTTCTCAAGAACGAGCCTAATAAAACCTCCGAAACTACAATCACAGTTAAGAGAAGGTTCGATATTCGAGAGTACAACATTCAGTTAGTAGATCAGTGCTCAATCAAAGGTGATCAGTGTTCAATCAAAGTTCCTTAGTTCGTAATTTTTGTGCCGCCCTAGCAAAGTGTAGAACAAGTGGACGTAAATACACGAAACAGTGAAAGATTTTTTTCTGCTTTGGATTTCAACCTTCAGCCACACACATTAGTGAAATATAGATTACCATCAAACAGTTTGGTTTTCGTCCATTAAATAAAGTAATCTTGTACCGGTATTCATCAGTTCAGTATTCGAAATATCTACATATTTAGTTCAGGAAATAATTTAGAAAGCTACTATATATTATTATTGTGCTGTCTAATTGATATAAATGATAGATAAATATTTATCTACTCGTATTAAGTTATATATTCATTGTTCAACTGCTTTTGAGTAATTAATAGTATCAATAAACGAACAACGTGAGTTATGACAACTCACTCGTTCATAACTCACTATAATAAATCGGAAAAGATAGTTTGAATTATTCACAAACCGAATATCAAGGTGGCTCTGTGCATCTGTGCAAGCGAAAGAGAACAGTCCATTATTGTCATTGAGGGGAATAATGTCACTTGAATAATTTTGACGTTTTAAAATTTAGTAGATACCTGATCATTGTGAATGTTTTGCTGAAAAAGATGAATTCAGATAGTGGTGATGAATTATTTACACCTCCAGAAATAAGACGAGCAGCTTCCCAGATAGCACGAGTAAATGCATATAGAATGTTCATAGAAGCACCTTATGGAACATTTGAATATGCTCAGAATATTTCCACAATATAGTATATTAAGTATGGAGAACGGTAAGGGTTTTATACCCTTAACGTTCGACATGCTTATAACGTTTTTTGTACGATTGATACCATTATAAATTATAAAAATAAATTAAAATTAAGAGATTCTTCAACTCGACGGTAAGTGAATTACTTACCGTCGAGTTGGATTACTTACCGTCGAGTTGCTAGTAAATGTCACCTACTGAAGTAAAATCTGTCACGGTAAACAGTCAAAAATGATCAATCGTGCAAAAAATGTATTTATTCTACGAACATTGTATGGACATCCAAAGTGGCCTGACTTGAACATTCCATGAATGTGCTGAGAACATACTTACATAGAATTTTCTGAGTACACTCTCAGAATTTTCAATGGAGTTTGCCTAAATGTTTTTAGAATATTCTTTCATATTCTGGGCATATTCGATGATCTTTCCCAGTATATACCCTAGGATTTTTTGAGCACTTTATTAGCATATTCGTAGCAGTTTTGACGAATATTCGAGTACAATCTCAAAATATTCTTAGGAGATTGACGAAATATTTCTGGAATATTCGTCTCTTATTCTAGGCCCATTCTAAGATCTAATACCAACCATACTCAAGGATTTTCTGAGTACTTTCTCAGGATATTTGTAGCAGAAGTTCCTTAAATAATTCTTTCCTTCCATAACAGTCGGAAAATCCTAGCTTATTTTCCATTACCGCATTTTTCACCGCTGGTATCGCAAAAATCAAAATCGCTCACTAGTAAACTGGGCTTCGCTTGTGCCTCAGATTTCAAATATTTCAATGACATCATTGTTACCAATCGAAGATGTTTCTGTTATTTATCGATATTGAATCAATTTCCATCAATAAAAAACTTCAAATTGATGCAAAATAAAAAAAAATTATATGACACACGTTATGAATATGAGACGCGTTGTCGCACTTGTTCCCTTGGAGCACTCCTCGCATCGCTCGTCGTACTCCAAACAACGCGTGCGACAAAATGGCGTCTTATTAAACTTTTATCATAAAATATTATTATGTCTACACTCACCATTCTTTCTCCTGCTTGAATATTCAAGAACCTAGTAAAAGAAGTAATATAGTTACGACCTGTATAGTCAACTTGAATAAATCAGGGTCGCATAACAATACAACCAGAGATTTTTCGTGTTCTTCAATGGACTAATCTCGACTTCTGCGATCGTGACGAAAGACATAATAAAATAGGTTCCGTTATAGCGCCCCCTTATCCTCTACTGGAAACGCCTCTGAAGAGATCAATTCCATTTCCCTGTGTGGCTAGCTAGCAACGATATGGTCAGGCAGCCCGAAAGAATGGGAGGAAGTACGACCCATTTACCAAATGCCCCACTTATTGCGGACTCCGGTGATATTTCGTTCAACGCGATGTTTCCGACTTATTTCTTGGATTGTTTGTGGCTGCCAGTGCCTTGAATCGGTTTCATCGCCATCCTCTTGTTTTGCAAACAGTCACAATGAAACTATACCTAAAGTATCGTAGTTGAAGAAAAAATATAATTCGTAGAAATGTCATATGTGGAATAGTATATTACACAACAAGTGTGGAAAGTGACATATTTCACACGAGTAGTCGTTTAGCACGAGCCGCGTAGCGGTGAGTGCGGAAACGTAACGAGTGAAGGAAATGCACTTTCCAACGAGTTTTGTACACTATTTTTCCTACGACTCTGAATACTTTCATTTCGCGGAAGGTCTTGTCAAAAATTTAACTTGAGCGATCTCTATAATTTTAGGTGGTTTTGATTCGATATCAAGTACTGTTTATTTCCATATTCAAGATGATATTTGAATACTTCTCCGACAATTCCTCATTATGTCAATTACTGATTGATTGAGTTAGTTTAGTTTGGACAAATTTTATTGATATTGAAACCAGCGTACATAAACAAACTTGACACCATACGCCTGCTTGCGCCAGTAATCACGCAACCAGGAATACAGAACCATAGAAGTACGTAGTGCGCGAGCGCGTACGAGTTAGTCCGGTTACTCGTTACTCGAGTTAGTGCGTCCTTGACTTCTTGCAAACATCTGTGATACCAAAGAATCTCCTCTTTGGTGATACTGTGATATCAAACTGATGCAAGCAGCAAGCCGCGCATAAAAATGTAGCCGAACTATTTTGAATGATCTCACCCGCTGTCATCAACATCGAAATAGTTCGTTCCAGCAAAGAGTATATAATAGGTTCCAGTTTTGAATTGAATTCAGAGGTTATGTATCACACACTGAAATTAATAGATAAAGAATTCTCGGTATAATTCAAAACGAGAGAGAAATTTCAATAAATAATATGAATTTGATTTGAGAACGCTTATATTGACAATGAGTACCTTCACAATATACCAAATTATTTCTATCAATTCAGGCGACCGTTGTGATATTTTTCATATCAACACTAGTGCTTTTTTTCTTTCAAATAAACAATACCATGGTGACATGAGCTACTTTCTGAATAAGAAAACAGTGTGATTATTGACGTTTTCATACGTGGTCGTGGGAAAAATCATTTTTCATAACATATATTTACAGATAGGTATATCGTGATAATATTTATTCATCGAAATTGTATCCAATCAGCTATGAGTAATTCATACAACATTCATCTAACTATAGTTGCTATAGATATCTCACTTTGGTTTCTTTCTTCCATTTATTTTATTGAATCTGGTCTCAAATTTTATTTCGAAAAATCTTTGTTTGTAGCTTTCATTCCCCCACAAAATTCCAACTTCAAAAAATTCGAATGGCAAAGTAGGTACCTCTTGTGATAATCCATTGATATATTCATAACTGAATATTACAAAGGAATCAGT
This sequence comes from Chrysomela aeneicollis, assembly GCA_029955515.1. Classification (NCBI taxonomy): domain Eukaryota; kingdom Metazoa; phylum Arthropoda; class Insecta; order Coleoptera; family Chrysomelidae; genus Chrysomela; species Chrysomela aeneicollis. The sequence goes on along the minus strand of JARUHQ010000009.1, from coordinate 18,963,706 downwards.
TGATAAGTAACAACTACACTCTTATTCACCAAAATATATTCACGAGAAGCTCAATAAAGTAGAGATTTGGAGACTGTTGCTTGAGAATATACAACAAATGAAAATATAACCTAAAAAACCAAAATATATCTGAGAAAAAACAAACACGTAGGTACCTATTTCGGCAACTAAGTTTCCTTCTTCAGTGGAAATACCAATGAGTTTCATTGCATGGAAATACCTCGGAGATACCAATGAGTTTCATTCGAGGTTTCATTAGTATTTTCACTGAAGATGGCAACTCAGTTGCCGAAATACGTATTTGCATTTTTTCAAATACTTTTTGGTTTTTGGTATATATTTTCATTTTTTTTGTATACGAGAAGCTATTTGAATCGGCAATAGCAATATCGAAGAAACGATTGCAACTTCTTCACTACTCAAGTTCCGAGAACAAAAATAAGATTGAGAAAAATTTTGTTCAGACCAAACAGATAAAAATTGGGAAATGTTGGCTGCCTTATTCTTCTCATCACGATGAGAACCATCGCAAGTGACATTTCCAATTGATGTCTCAAGTTGTCATTGAAGCAGTTTACATTTAAAAGTCCATCACATTATATATATAAAATAATACATGTATATCTGTGTTATTGAATTATTTATTTTACCATTTGTCATTATTGAATGTTTATTATGCCTCGAGGATTGATGATGGTTTCATCTGACAAGGAATACCTTCTGATATATGGTGGGGTAAGACAGCTCGCGAAACTTTTTTAAACAAATCAAATTAACGATGTCACGAAATTTGGTTTTATGTTAACCACGAGTGGATTGATTATCCAAAATGAACATTTCTCATTGATCCCCAATTAATGTTCCAAAACGTTTCGACTACCCCATGATAAGAATACCTACTTTTTTGCTACCCTTTTTATGCTCCTCTTGTTATGCAACTATCCGAATTTGGCAAAGGGTCGCCCTATCCCTTTCATGGCATGACACGGTTTCTCTAATGGAATTACAAGGGACGTCGCGTTTGATTTATGAACACTCACAAGAAATAGCAGGATATCCTCCAACTCTATTGCTACAAAACATCCAGGTACAGGGTGATTCTCCAAGGAAATTAAATTCGGAACTTGGAATTTGGAAGGTGGCGGTTTGAAAGATGGAGTAGCACCTTATTTATTTTCTTGTTCAAAGTATAACTGAACGACTCTCACATTCCTACTATATTTGTTGTAAAATGATTTTTCCTAAGACATGACCGCATGTAGGTACGGTTACAAAAAATCAGGTAGGTATATATTAGTTGATAGCAACTCACTGTCACCATAAAAGTTTCTAAAAATAACTTTTTTATATTTTGGTTGTATAATGAAGTCATTGTGCAACGCAAATGCGTGTTGAAATAGCCTCTATTTCGATACGCATTTTTTATTATTCGGAGATTCGTACAATCGAACTGTCAAATGAAAATCAAAAGAGTTAGGCCCAGTTTACTTCTGAGCGACTTGGATTTGGTGATATTAGCAGTGAAAAACTCAATGTTTTACTTGCGTCATATAAAACTTGTATCATAATATACTATTATAATCGTATAGAAATGATTTGTGAAAAAAAAATTCAGTAATTCACATCTATAATTGCCGAAAAAGTTTTCAATTATTACCTTGAATATGAAAATATAGACAGTTTTGTCCAATTGATACTATACCTCAAATTATAAGAACCCACTCACTGAATTTTTTTTTTTTAATTTTGACTGTGCTAGAGTAAAACCTATAATATTCGTGAAGAAATAACTTGCAAGCCATCAGTAGAAGAGTATTGGAAAAGAATTTGTATTGAAAATTCTAGTTTTTTGGTATCAGCAAAATAAAACAATAAATTCATGATCGTAGGAAAAATTGTGTACAAGACTCGTTGCGAAATATGTTACTTTCACATTTCTTGTTATGTGTATCGTCGTAATAAATGAAATATATTAAGGACATTTTTTCTTTTGTTGCTATATCAGCAGCAAACGCGGTAAATTTAGGAGATTCCGGATATTGGTATATCGTAAGTAAATCAACAAACAAAGCGAATATCCAAATCGCAATCGAATATTCAAATACACCAACATAGAACTCTAAGAAAACTCCTGATGAGAGTTCTTCGGACAGGAAATATTTCCTCCTCATACCACTTTTGAAGTCAAACTTGGGCTTCTGACGGTTTCTAAATTTCCGAACTTTACCAATTACCGATCAACTTTCTAGTCGATTCAATGGAAATGAAATCAAAGTATTAATTAACTACATGGCTCATGATGACTTCTATTCGAGTTTGGATCAGGAGCTTATATATGCGCTTTCAAACTCATGAAAACTCTCTTCTTGTTCTGCAAGTTCCTTTTTATCCTCTCTATGAAATAGATTTCCCCAACTACTCCTATATGTCGTCATCATTCCATATTTCATTATAAAAAAGGACGCTTTGCATATAGGCAATGCAAAGGCAACTGTACAAAGTAAATTCGTTCAGTTTCGTATTGGGAATACGTCATGTACTCAGTTGTCGTAACAACATTGAATTTATTGAAATTTTCCCTACGTTTGTGGAAGATGAGTCTTTCAACCTAACCTAACCCATAACCCAACTCTTAAACTGGAATAATATGATGCAGTGTAACATACAACCATCAGAAAACTCTCTGATGATTATTCAGTTTCATTTTAAGTAAATATTGGCATGATTTATGCGCAGTTTATTCTGTGCAAATAGTGAGCTTCACAGTCCTAAATGGATATGATGAAAGTATGTATAGTCGATGAAAACCGTAAAGCTCGCATTACCAAATGTCATTCAGTTGTGTTTGATTTCCATTTCCATCCAAACTCCATATTGATTAAGTCCTCACAGTCGGAAGAATTCGTAATTCAAATCGAAGAATAAATGTGAGTGCCATCATTCAAACCTTCTGATCTGCCATCTACGTCTGAACGAACCACCAGAAGAAATCTAACAACATTCGATCTGGATAGATTGAAACGGCAATCAAACATCAACCGAAAATAAAAAATAATGTTCCATAACCATGATGTAAGAATGCATCATAATATAAAATCTATCCAGAACAAAACAATAAACAATTGTTACTTAATGTACCTACTAACCTTGATATAATATAAGTATTTTAATCCAGAATGTTAACAAACAAGAGATGATTTTCAAAATTTGAATATGATTAAAATTAATCATTAATCAGCATCCGAAAAAACGAGAATATCATTACATTCATCCAGCATTTTACTATCCTATCCACCAAAATGTTTAAAATTTCATTGTGTCGATTGTTTCTGGTTTATTTTCTACGAGAAGAGCGCAATTGCCGTAAAACCTGTATTTGATGGCCATTTTGTGATGAAAACTGCATCCATAGTGCCAACGCAAACTATATCTCTTTATTATCTTATTATCTGACCAGAGCTCCAACCGTTCCCCAAACTTTATTTTCCGTTTACGATCAATTTTAATGTTGTGTCATGATCTGAACTGTTTTATGAATAGTATTCGCGACTGGTTTCAGATTATTCGTCAGGAAAAAGAGTATTTACGAGACGATGAATCTGATGAACTCTTTCGTTTTGGCTCGTTTGTTATTCGCATTCGTCCACTCATGGAATCGACAGTTAGGTTATAAAATAGTATATTACACAACAAGTGTGGAAAGTGATATATTTCACACGAGTAGTCGTTTAACACGAGCCGCGTAGCGGTGAGTGTGGAAACGTAACGAGTGAAGGAAATGCACTCTCCAACGAGTTTTGTACACTATTTTTCCAACGACTCCGAATACTTTCATTTCGCGGGGAGTCTTGTCAAAAATGTAACTTGAGCGGTCTCTATAATTTCAGGTGATTTTGATTGGATATCAAGTACTGTTCATTTCCATATTCAAGATGATATTTGAATACTTCTCCGACAGTTCTTTATTACGTGAATTACTGATTGATTGAATTAGTTTTGTTTGGATAAACAATTTCATTGATATTTGACACCACACGCCTGCTAGCGCCAGTAATCACGCAACCAGGAATACATACAAAACCACAGAAGTACGAAGTACGTATTGCTCAAGCGCGTACGAGTTAGTGCGTCCTTGATTCCTTGAGAAACGTAAATGAAGTAGTGCAAACATCACTGTGATATGATGCAACATGCAACTGATGCCAGCCGCGCATAAAACTGTAGCCGTACCCTTTTGAATGATCTCACCCGCTGTCATCAACATCGAAATGGTTCCAGCAAAGAGTATAGGTTCCAGTTTTAAAGTGAATTCAGAGGTTATGTATCATTGACACAGTGAAATTAATAGATCCCTAAAGAATTCTCGGTATAATTCGAAACGAGACAGAAATTTCAATAAATAAATGAATTTGATTTGAGAATGCTTATATTGACATTCACAATATACCCAATTATTTCTATCAATTCAGGCGATCGTTGTGATATTTTTCATATCAACACTTCTGCTTTTTTCTTTCAAATAAACAATACCATGGTGATATGAGCTACTTTCTGAATAACAACACAGTGTGTTTATTGACGTTTTCAAACGTGGTCGTAGGAAAATAGATAATCATTATGACTAATTATTGCTCTGGAAATATGATATTTAACAAGCGTTACAACAAACGGCCAAACCCAAACAAACCAATGGTTGCTATGGAAATCCTACTGATGGATCTACCTCCTCTACACATATTTATAGAGAGAGAAGTCTAGTAAGAGACATTGTAGACTCCATCAGCCATGCTATTGCTACACCGCAGATGAATATTATCATGGAACCAAACCAACAGCTTTGCAGTCACAGCATTCTTGGAATGGTTCCAAGCGCTATGGACTATAAAATTTTAGGTGGCACTGGGGGCAGACCATGTTCTTGCATCTAACCTGCGTCAAAATCAATTCAATTTTTATGCCATGATAGACCGAATTCATTCTGAGGAGTAATTGGAATAGATCTAATTCTAATCGAAAACTTGATGAATTCATCTGATGCTGTAACGTACTTACTAACAGAGATGATTTGTGGGATAGAACGACGATCTAGTCATTCGATACAGTTAACTCGAATATTCATTGACAATCTGATAAGTGTTAATATTACATAAATGAATAAAAATTCGCATATCCACTCATGATTTCTATATGGGAGGAAGTTTCAAACTACACGAACCCCAAGTCTAAATAAGACCTATCCAAAGTTTGTCAAGCGGATTTCTCGCATATTTTTTCAACTTTTCTCATTCTGGAGTTATGGCCCATTACTCCTTTTCAAATTGCCACCTCGTATTGTGAGTAAAATAATATATGTCATCGTTTCTGCATCCGTATATTTTCATACACAACATTAATGTTTCGAGCTATTTTCTCAACTTGCTTACAAGCCGAATGAATTTCAGAATTTCGGAAAATAAATAGAACTCTCCTAATATATTTTTTCTCAAATGTCTCTCGTTGCAAAGATATAGGGTGTTTATTATGCAAAATTGAGTATTTTTCATTCATAACCAAAAATTTTCAATAAAGTTTGAAATAATTAAAAAAATCACATTTTCAGTTGCTTTTCTCCCCGATCTTGATGCCACTGGTGAATTTCTCATTCAAATTTTAAGTAAAAATGATTTTCAAGAATTTGAGAAGAAATATATTAGGTAAATCCTTTTTATTTTTCGACGGGACTCTTCCATTTCAATTTGGCACCATAGTTTGAGGATACCCTGTATATCATAATTATAGAGTGACAGTATTGCGATATTAGTTCTTGATGAAATTACTCCCCTCACTGAATGTTTTCATTTACTTGTGTCAATTTTCCATGAAATAAATTTGCAACATAATTATTTATATTTATTCTTTTATCAGTAAAACTATTTGATCAGCCTACACATTCAATCAAACTGTTACTATATTTTTTGATTTTCAGATTTTCCTGCATCCCTTGTAACTGGCGAAGTCCTGAAACATGTCTCTTATGAATACTTGATTTATCAACCAATAAAACAGGAAACGATCATAAATAAATCAACTCCACTTTGAGTTATGGACTTCCTACAACTATAAATCTTTTTTCTTCCAACTTCTTACGGAATGTGATGAATTGACATACCTACTCAAATTCACATAAAGACAAGGAATCAGTGATATTCTTCATGAACAGTACATTGATTGTTCAACTGATTGCACTTTCAACGGATTTTATACTTATTTGGATACTTCCGCTTCAAGAAATTGTCGCACCATCAGAAAAAGAACCAAAAGTTTTAAATGTTTTTTTGACTAAACCACTTGTCCAATTCGGACGTTTTTTTCTTTGAATAACCAGTCATTATTTCCACAACTGTATTCCGATAAAAATCTCTTTTCTACGAATACCGGGTGTAGCAATTATACCGAGTTTTTATGGTGGTGCGTTAATTTTTTGGGAAAGTGTATACTTACTATCACTTCCTAGTATATAAGACATTCTTGATAGCATCGAAGAATATCGCACTTGATCGCACTGATTTAATATTGCTCAGATTATATCACCGTTAATGAAGCCATCTGTTATTCCACCCTAATGCAGACATTTTATCTGCAATCGCTCTAATTTGTTTTGATCGCGTGTTTTGCTACAGTGTATTCTCATTACAGTGAATGATGCATCTAGATTATCATCAAGGCATTGCGTTAATATTTTCATCAGATGGATTACCGGAAGAATTAGCCTTGATCTATTCCCTGGACAGGTTTAGTTATGCACCCCGATTTGGTTTGCTAAAAGAAGTTGTGACTTATCGAGAATAACTATACCATTAATATCTGTTGATTGAAAATAGAAGAAGAGAATGAACTTTATTGGATATGAAATAACAAATATCTTATGCCAAAGGGCTAACGCCCTTCATTTTTTAATTCCGACATTGTTTAAAAAACTGAAAATATAATTTCTCTGTGATAGTTTGAATATATACCCACACCATACCTACTGCTGTTTCAATAACAATAACAATAATTTTTTCGATACTAGGCAAAAATCATTCCTTCCAAGTTCAACTATGTAGCAGCCCATCGACATGAATAATCGATTAAATATTCAATTTGTTTGTTACCATGGCAACGCATGACTTAGCTCGCGAGTTAGCAGAGTTAATCCCACGTTAAGTTTACAGAAAGCTTGATAGACGAAGAGCCTTCTTTGGCAATCTGTCAAAGAGCGAAAAGTGAATAAAAAATTCAAGTATTTTACAGCAATGGAAATTCCTGAAAATTGAAGGCTTAAAAGAACTTTAAGCATCATAATAATAAATCATCTTTATTACTTCTAAATGAGATGTCCTATAATATGATTGTAACATGAAAATTCCACACATAACATTTTCGACCAATCAAAAGCCTATATTTTGTTACACTAGAAATTTTTGGACTTTAATATAGGTTGAATAACAGTCACATTCAACTTCGCAGATATTAAGTGCCACTTTGAGTTTATTGTTAAGAATGTATATTTCTACCAACTACAGTTGAAGAAAGTTAGTCAAGAATATTGGTTTCAACTATCAGCAGAAATACCACATAATTATTTTGCGTAAATAATGTCGGTATTTTGAATTCCTTCTAGCGTATATAATCTCAACTGGAATCTTGGTGTGAAATTTTCTCACCGAATACCACTCTAGCTTCCTTTCTCGAACACGAGAATATTTCTTATTAATTTCAAAATATTCGTGGTCTCCAAAAAATTCACAGCAATAATTGAAGCTCTAGTGGTATTATAAGTGATTATATTCAGTATTGGATCTTGGTGAACACAATAAAAAAAGCGTATACAAAATATTCATCCACTATAGACTTTCATCCATCTATATGTGTTTGATCATAAACTAAATGTCAGTTTTGAATCGATGCTGAGTATATCAAGTGGGATGTTTTTGGTATTATGCATGAAGAAGGTGTTTTTTTAGCACAACTCGGATTTTGAGATTGAAATTGATGCTCTTATCTTTTTTAAAACCAGGTTGAACAGAAAGTAGGTATATCGGATTTTGAGATTGAAATTGATGCTCTTATCTTTTTTAAAACCAGGTTGAACAGAAAGTAGGTATATCTGATACCTGTAGGTCAGGTTGAGTGATGCCCAATCATTTAAATTCAACACAAGAGCATCAAACACTGTCAGTGCAACTTGACAGTTATCAGAAATCCGTGGTGTTACCCCGTTTATTTATTCCATATCCATTATTGGTGATTCTACTCTGCCCATTCCGATACTGAAAATTAGGGCAATAAACAAAGAAGCCGAAGGCCCTCAATAAAGCATTTCCTTTCGCAGGGTCTTTTTCCGTATATAACTCTAGCACAAACCTCTGTTTAATGCGATCATCTATAAAAAGGAAATGAGGGTGGCATCAAGACTTCAATCGCTAAGAGGCAAATGATTTGATCAGGACCCATTCACCTTCCCGTCCAATTTCCAGGAGACACAATTTTCCTTCCACGGTTATTTGAATCGCTGAAAGGTTGTTTTTTTGTTATCTCCAATTCATTCGCCATCAGAACGAGTTTGCCTAATGAAATTGGAGAATCGGCCTCTGATGTTCATTTCATCGCGAACTCCACGATTCAACCTCCAACGAATAGAGGCTTTAATAATTCAATTGCATGTTGAATATTCGTGGAAGAAGTTAGTCAATTAGTAGAGTTTGTTTTTTCACGAGAAAAGATTACCTACCTATTATATTCAAATACATTTCAAAGTTCCAAACAACAAGATCCATGACCGCACACAAAGATATTGCATTGATAGAGTTTCAATTGAAGAGTTGACTCAAAATGTATAATAAGTTTCCTGCAATTATGAAGGTCTTGGATTCTCTCATCAAAGCATTATAGTTACATGGAGGAGTGATATCATAATTTGGCAGAGGATTGAAATGACGAAACCCTTCTCTGATGGTTTGACGATAAGGTTTTTGTATCTTTTTAAAATAATTCTAACACCGTCTCGTGTCCCCTGAGGTTCTGATTGTTTAGGTGTCAGTAAACACCGGCATATTATTAAAAGTAATATCAATATTGGCATGAGTAAATAAAAGTTATGTTCGAGTCCACATCAATCTACTCCATGTAGGTACTTACCTTTTTTATATCTTGACTACACGAGAGGAAAACCTATAATGTATTCGTTCTAATGCTCTACAACGGCAACAGACTGCAGAGAACTGAGCAAACTTGGTTTGGGACTTGTAAGGAATCGGTTTTCGTGAGAAGACAAACGAAAAGTAGCGAATATATCCGAAGAGATCGGAATTAAAAAATCTTTGTAACCGAGCACAAACTGTTGCAGATTGTAAAACTAGGTGATGTTAATTTGTCAACAGAGTGCGACAAATCCACGATTCAATATTAATGTATTAGCAACCAGATGATGTTCTACTGTCTATATTTCAATAACCATTATTTAAGTTCCAGTTACAATTATTTGTTGTTGTGTTAAGTCCATGTCTCACGGTTAAACTATTTGATCAAATCTGTTTGACGTGACGTCATTTCTGTCTATTTGATTCAAATGTTTGAAATGTGCAGAAATCATGTTCACACGATTTGAAGAAGTTTGCTCAAACAGTTCAAAAATTGATTGATCATAACGGAAGAGAAATATACATTCGAGATGGAATCTCGCTTTTTCAACAATATTATATATGAATAGAAATAATACACAAAAATCTCTAAACATTTATTTCATGGTAAGTTGCGCGTCCCTTCAGAGTTTAGTGAAGTAAAAACGAAAGTACCTCAGTTCCCTATTGAACTGTGTTTGCAAAACATTGAACAATGCCTCAACTCCTGATTCTATGGAATATATTATTATTTATTATCAATTGAAAGGATGACGAGTGATTCAGAACACCTACCAGTTAGTTGGCCGTGAGAATTACTAGCAATTTCATTCAATGCACCTGATATCACTCTTGTGGTAATCTTTTTGTCTGATGTTATACAAAAGTTATTTATTGGTTCTATGGAGATCTATTAGGAACGTTACTTGCTCCTCGGTCCAATTTCAAGCAGCAGACATTTCCAACAATCCAAAACTCTATTAGTATTCTGACGTTTCGATTTTCGATGTCAACAAAAAACTTTAACCTTAGTTTTTCATCAAACAGGTAAAATATTTAGAACATGTTCTAATTTCAGCTGCTGTTTGATGTGACGTCATTGATGACATCACACTTTCATAGTTTGATCAAATAGTTTGACCGTGAGACACGGACTTTACAGATTATATCAAGTTGTTTGGACAGGAATTTTTATCTGTTCATTTGATGCAAACTTGTTGCTGTTGTATTGACATTATCAGTAGTGAATTAAATAACTGAGTGATTTAACAACTACATCGAAAATTTTGGAAGTGAAATTGAGACACAATTGTTGTTGAATTCGACTACATCAATGTTTCAACGATATGAGAAGTTGTTGAAAGTAACAACTAGTTTCCAACAGTGCACGGAGCCTCGTGGTACTTACAAAAGTTGAAATCAATTTTCAATCACTGCAAAACCAAACGAAATCCGGAGACAATGATTTATGTCGTGGGTTCGAAAACTTCATGGGCTGAACTTTCCTCGTTTCTAAAAATCGGAAACTTCACGTGGCCATTTCAACTGAAAACATAAATTCTCATACAATTCGCGAAAGCATATATAAATCCTACCCCTAACTTCCTCGAACTTTCGGATACATAAACTTGTTAGCAGAGTGATAAGTTGAAAGGTAAAGTATCAAGTGACTGTACGATTTTGCAGATGTTTCGAACTCCTGCAGTTTAACCGTTGCACCAAGGATCTGGACAGATTAGGTACTCACTCAACAGGATTTATTCTCGAAATTATCATCTGATGTGAAAAGTATGCTTGCAAGGAAAACCATGTACCCCAAGGAATAAAAGAATATTACATTGTAATTCAGAATGAGAAAATTGATTTATCGAATAGTGGAAATAGAGAAGACATTGTCTGGGGTAAATCACATATTTGTAATCCAAGTGTAATAAAAATCCGAGATGATTGAATATAGTATAGTGTAATGGAATTCTGCAAAGTCAAGAAGAAGCTGGCGAGAATGAATATTATCCTCCTGGTATTATATATTCCAGATGAATATTGATTGATAAAAAGATATTTAGATATAAAAGATATTTAGATATTTAGGTTTTCTTAAATGCTTTTTTTATTTTATATTTTCATATAATAGTTCCAAGTTGGTTAGTTATTTTTAGGAATGGAGTTGAAACCTCTTGGCACTTCATATGAAAAATAAAGCTAGCAAATAGATTTGGACATCTGCGAAATTACATATAGTGTTTATATATTTCATCATAACGTTGTAATAGTACAATCAGCTGAAATCCAACAATTAAACGTTTTATATGGGTACCTAATTGATGTGGAGAAAATCTTTGTGTTTTTGAATGGACCGGTTTTGAAAATTTTCTTTGGATATCTTCTGATGGGTTTATTTTAGTTCTAAGAGCCATACTCTATCAAACACTCTATACAAATACCTGCGTTACTAAATAATAATTATGATAGTATTGTTGTTTTCCTCCTTACTACTATCCTCCACTTTCGTTCTTAATTAAGTCTCAATTATCCTTTCAATCTGTTGATATAATGGTAATGATGTTCAAATCTGCGTTCACCGTGAAATGTCACAACATATATTGGATACCTATACATCCATTTAGTACACCGTTCCAGCTAGATTCCAATTCTCTTCACAACCCAATCTCTCTGTGGATTGAAAGTGGATCATCAAACGTTGTATCTGATACCTTCCTTCACAGTCTCTCGCAGCGTCATATCACTCAGGAGTTTAAGGTTATAAAACTGCCTCGGCTCGTAGGTGTTCCAATCCGATTCGAAAGCCTTTTCATTCCTATTTACAACCGATTTCCAACTCCCCACCCTCCCTGTATTCAATTCCGAACCAAACTGCTAATGAAATATTCAGTGTTCCATCTTTGTATGGGCTGCCTAGGAGCTTTTGGCAGCTGTGTGGCGGGTCTAACGACTTCAGGCTTTCGGGAGGAGTTAGCTATTACTTTTTATACGCCCTTGTAGCGTCCATATTGGGGTTGTGTGAGGCGTCGTAACGATGTATTGGTATTCAATGAGTTGCTGGAGATGTTTGGAGAACTTCATGGTGTTGGTTTATGTTTTCTTTGATGGAATTCTTTTGAGGAAGTCTTGGAGATTCTCTCCTGCCAGCGTATCCTCAGCGAACGCTAATATCGATTGCATTATGGCCTGATATTCTCAGTTCCGAAGAAATCGTTTTGATGTCTCATAATATTATGGAAAGTGTTTTGGTTCTATACTTTGTAAGCTTTTGGCACACTTTGAAATGCTTCTGAAAATACGGGTAGGTGCACTGAAAAAACAATATTGGATCACAGGTGGAAATTCAAGTAACATGAATTTGAGAAAACAATGAATGTAAATATAAAATAAACCCGATGTATTGATTCAGAAAGAGATGAAATGTTGCACAATGAAATGTATCAATATATTAATAAGATATAGTTTCAAAAGATGATCTAGTTGTATAAAATAACATCTTACAAACTTCAAATTGAGCATTTCTTGATTTTTTTTATTACTGAAGTATCCCAGTGTCACAACTTATTGATTTTGATACACTGTATATCTCTGTAAAGTATAGTTCACATGCATCGTACACATACAGGGTGCGGCACCGAAAACGAAACAGATCGAATATCTTATAGACACATGTGTTGTGAAAAAAATGCAAAAACACGTCGATTTGTAAACCAAGGGGGACATCTTTCTACCATAACCTCAAATGACAGTGAATGAACAGTGTATGAACTTAAAAATTGGAAAGGCTTGCATAAATTTTACTCCAATCATTCCAAACTACAATAATTCACAATAGCTGCTCCAAGTGTTCTCCATTAACTGCCATACATGAGTATAAGTTATTCTCGAAACGTCTGAGGTTTTGGAGCATTTCTGGAGTTATTTGACGACATTCGTACCTTTGAATAAATTTTTTTTTCCGCAAGAGGGCGCCAAAATGAAAAGTTACGAAGCGAACACTCACATGGCTGAATTCCTTTTCAAATTACCTTTTCAGTGATGTGTCACACTTAGTACTTTCCCTATTTAAATTGTATGGGTGATAGTGACCAAGGGGAGGAGAGAGAGGTATGACAGTTGAGGTTATGGTAGAAAGATGTCCCCCTTGATTTACAAATCGACGTGTTTTTGCATTTTTTTCACAACACATGTGTCTATAAGATATTCGATCTGTTTCGTTTTCGGTGCCGCACCCTGTATATTAGTGAACATAACTGTGATATCCACAGTGTGAAAAGATAATTTATGATGATTTATGATTTATGTGATGATAATTTATCAGAAACTTATGTTTATTATGTTTCATAATATGTAGGACACATTTCTGAGGGTGATAGAGCATCTCAGCAGAGAAATAAAATTTCCTATATCATTTGTCGCTTGTTTTTGTACCAAGTGTTTAGAAAAAGACCAAGAAGCCTCTGTTTGACTCTTCTTCTGTAACGAGAGTTTTATATGCGTTAATTTTTGTTTCAATTTCAAATCAATTTTGTCGACAATTCGAACTTTGAAATCTTCCTTTCAGATTAATTTCATGAGTTCCATGGGTGCATGCCGATTTCATTGAGTTTTTCAATTTGCAATGTTACGTTTATTTGAGGCCTTTGGAATTATTATATTTATGTGACCTTCACGTCGCGAGCCTGAACCAGATTCATTGTATATATATTATATATCCAAGACTCTTTCGTTTCCACAATTTCAAATATTCTTCCATCAATATGATTTCGAAATATATTCGAATTTTGAATTACACTGTATTCGCACATTTGATGTTATCAACATAACATAGCAGAAATTTAAAAAATTCACAATCATCTATCTGAAGACGATCGTACTAGGATATTCAAGGATAATGGTATCAAAAACCATATGAACGGAAGGAGCAGGAAACTCTCCTATTTCACGTCGAACTTTTATGGGTAACAATTTTTGAATTTTATGGAAATCACTCGATGTCTACCAAGCGTCATAACTGATCATTATATTAAAAAAGTTTCATGAAAAGGCGTGATATCGTTATCAAGATATGAATACGCGAAGTTTTCAGAACAGAGCGTAGTCTGAATTTGTTGATATACATGGGAAATAGTTTCTTGTGAAATGTAAGAATTTGTATAGATATATGGCTGCATTCATCATTAGTATTCATAGAACGCACTGAGCTTGCCATGAAAATATGTATAATGGGAGATATCAAAAACGGCTAAAAATATCGCTTTAAAGCAATTATTCATAGAGTGATTATGATGGCGCTTTCACATTTATGCAGCTATCTATTGAAAAATATGGATGAACTTTAGCCGTGGCATTAGATATTTACAAGATATTTGATCGCGAGTTTGGCTCCATCAGGGACTCCTCGCCAAGCTTCCATCTTATGGTTTGCCCCCTCAGCTGTGTTCTCTGCAACTGCATGCTAGTTTTCTATTAAACAGGTTTCTCCATGTAGTGGTCGATGGAGTTTCATCTGATACTCTACTCATAAATGCTGGTGTTCCGCAGGGATCAATTATAGCACCAACACTATTTCTACTTCACATCAACGATTTGTTGGAAGCAACTTTATGTCCTATACACAGCTTCGCGGATTATAGTACCCTCCATACCGCTTTCCCTTCCAGGGCTCCTATATCGACCCGTCAAACCAGAAATGAACGAGGAAGAAATGTTAACAAAATAAATATGGACTTAGCAACAATTCTCGAGTGGGGAACTAATAACCTGGTAGAATTCAATGCAAACAAAACACAAGCATATATTTTCTCTAGAAAAGCCGATTTCACTGTGCCCAACCTAATTCAGTCAGGAGTAACCATACCATTGAAGTCATCCATTTCGATACTTAGCAGCAATAACCTTTCTTGGAAAAATCACGTGAGGTCCATTGCCAGAAGTGCATCCCAAAAACTTGGATTTCACACTCCCAGTCAGCTGCTTATGATCTATAAGGCACAGTTCCGACCTGTCCTGGAATACTGTTCTCATATTTGGAGTGCAGCACCTAAACATATACTGAAGCTATTGGATTCTGTCCAAAAAAGGGCAATTCGTCTTGTCGGTGAAGCCTTGCTAACAAAATCGCTCACTTCTCTGGAACACCGTAGAAAAGTAGACGATGTTCTCTGAACATTACGGATATCCCTTTTCCTGGTTATGGTTATCCATCCAGGCAGGATTTACCATTGGGATATTCTAAAGCCGACCCCATACAGCTTATAACAAAATAACTATTCTGGGGCATCACATTTCTTCTGACCAAGTAGAATATGCGCTTAAGTACTTGTAGATCGGTTTTGACCAAGGTTGATGAGCTGGATACTGAATATACATATATTTCTCCATCACACTATATATAACTACAACGAAATGAAGTCGGAGAAATTGGGAAGTTAGGTGCTGTGTCGTTCTTAAGTCATTTCCCTTGCGAGGAATTTAATTTAGCGGATATCTGCGAATCCTAGCCTCATCTAGATGAAGTCATTTCCAGATAGGAATTGCATTGAATTCTCAGTGGTGTTCACGTGTCTCGAGAGATTGGAATTATATCATTATGCTATTATGTTTTCTCTTCAGTGGGGTGAAATTAGATAATAACTTACCCATTGGATGAACCAAAAAATATCAATAGTAGAATAATAAGCAGCAGGAATGAAAAATGTTCTTTTCTATATTATACGTCTATCAGGATAATGTTCTGAATTACTAATAATTGGTTCTAGCCTTGTAAACAGAAATAATACAAGTTAGAAGGAATAGATGTGTTGAAATATGGATGAGAGATGAATGTCTATGATCGAGAGAAGAAAAAAACAATAACCAACATTTTTGGGTCATGAATCGAACCATTATGCGAGAACATCCATGCACAATGGTAGGCACAATGGAACAAGACGCTGCAGGTTCAACACATAAGCATTATTATCATGGCAATAGTATATATTGAGTCAGAAAAAAAAGACACTTATTTTTTCCGATGGAAAAAGAAAAATCGACACCTGATGGTAAAAACTGTGTGTGTAAATCAGGAGGTAGAGACTTGACAAAGTTTTATAAATAATACAATACAAAATTTGGTTGAATTCATTAATGTTTTGTTGATGTTCATTTTAACCTCATCATATTTTTCAACACCTTTTTTGTCCGAATACTTACAAGATTGAAAGATTTTTAAGCAATAATCACCACTTTTGATTTCCTTCTGATATGGTCTCAGTTCTTTCGAAATATATTTCCAATTCAACTGAAAGCGCTAATAATCTTCTCATTCTGCGTATCCTCAATTGTTGCAAATTTATTTTTAGATTAATATTCATTGCTCATTTCTTCATTATTGGATAATCGAAATCAGCGGTCGCGTATGGGTTTGTTGAATATGACGAAGTTTATTATTCATATGGCTGCAACATCAAATTGAAATTAATAAATTGTTGAAATTCATTATGTGTGCGGTTCACCTAATAAATGTATTGTTTATTACATGGAGTAATGAATAAACCTACTGGATTTGTACCACATTCCTTTCCATACCAAAGCCTTTGTAACGAATTAATAATAAACTAAATGGATGTTTTAATGAGTTTCCATTTTGAGCTGCTGAATTTCTACGAAACAAAAGAATCAGTCCATTGGTTAATAATTTTGTCCTCCTATAGAATAAATTAATAATGTTGGTTCATCATCACCTCAATTTTATGCATAAGAAATGAAAAATGAAAACGCTGCGACATTGATAGATCTTCTTTACCTCACCTTCTTTTGCTTTTCCGATGAATAAATAGTTATGGAATGAAAAATAGTTTCCTCAAAACACAAGCCTATACCCATTATTTATTGAATTTCAAGGCTTTATTTTTTATTTCATTTCTCTAGAATTCAATGATATAAATTGCTATAATTCCAGGTATAGTTCAACACTGCCAAGATTGGGAATACAAGAGTTTTTATTGCCAACATTCGCAGGCAGAAATAATTCAAAGATCGAAAGGCTCTCGTTCTGCTATAATGCAGGAAATCAAATACAGGAATTTGATTATTTCAATGACGCTACATTTTCAATGAAAGTCATAGATTTAATCAACCCATTCGAATTCCTCTTTCAAGTAGTGATTGAACCAATCTTACCAAACAATTTGAAAGAAGAAGTTTGACATTCATATAGAAATAAAACCTAAACCTCAGTCTCACAATGCTTTTTTTCTGTTTCCCCCTCATCCAACTACATTTCAAAATAGTAATTCTCCACTCCACCCCACCCATTTCGGCCAATTATGTCATGTGAAAAAGGATTATCTATACAATAATAGGTTTCATTCATCAGTATTCTTAAAATTCTCACCTATTCATTGGAAATTCAATAATTTTTGAGATTTTTATGGAATGTCGGGTATGCCGTAATATTATTTGGGGTTGCCCTATATAATATGTCGATGTATTTTTGATTTGATTTCTTGATTCGATTTGATCATGGTGTGAATTCAAACAGGAAAAAATCGGCGACGAGAACGTGTTTCAACATGTTCGCTAATGGGTCGTCAACGTCAAAACAAGCGTTGTTCAAAGAAATGAACAGAAATAAATCACGAACTTATTTACGATAACGACGAATCGAGCAATGAAGGCTGAATTCCCAAAAGGGATCGATGAGAATATGGCTGCCATCCAGATTCTGCTGCTGTGTCTTGTTTTCTCCGCTTCGTTAGATCACTGCAGGATATCATCCATGATTATCGATTCATTAAGTGAAAATAATAACTAACGACTAAGAAGGTATGAGCCTAGATTTTCATCACAGTTAATTACACAAAATAAAGAGAAAACAACCTAAAAATCACGGTGCATAGAGCAGCAAAGGTATCTAGACCATGGAATGGAAATAAGAATAATGTTCATTTCTTTGAGAGATCATAACTTACGAACCACCTGGTATATTTTTTCGATACTTTTTAATACTCAAGTTTTTCTACAATTCCAGTTACTGAAAAATGGATAATATTGGAATAGGTGAGCGTTTGGAATTATGTTAAGATACACACTGACGTATTCAGGTTTATATAGGAGTGCATACATGATGACAAGATATTGTAAAACAATGCAGGATTTGTATAATTCGATTGGGAAAATTCAAAATCTTCCAATTTCAATTTTAAATGCATTTTATCTTATTTTTTTTTATTTTTTTTTATTCTCTCTCTTCCTCATTATTTACGTATATGTGTACACATGCATGCATACTGTACTTATATGTTACCTTAAGGTTGCAGCAATAAAAGCGATATTATTATTATTATTATATTATTAGGTACATAACTGCGCTACTTTTCTCTAATTTAATCGACCCTGTATCACTTACCGTTTCCGATATCCCCATGCTGTTCATTCTTATCTTGGACACAGTGTTCACCAATTGGTTCGTAAATTATGACACCACAAAGAAATATTCATAAAACAACCAATATCTCTATTATAAAACTCGTAAGAAAAGACTCAACAAAGATGTTTCCGTTTCCCAATGACACACCCTGTATAATATGCAAATAAATATTCGAGTCGATGAGTACTGCTCCTTCGAACTATGTGGAGATTGAAGATTCAATAGTAAGACAGTAAAATAAAAATGAGAAACTTACCCATTGTAGATTGTAGGAGGGGTCCTTAAGGCTGTACAGCCTCTCAAGCACTTCGACCTATTGGATCTTTTGTGCATAACCCTTAATCTATTCATGGCCCGGGATTCCGAGGCTTCGTGCCAAGTTTATCAGTTTCCTGGGAGCTAGGTTCCTGATGTCGGAGGGCTCTAAAATGGCCCCTTCCAGGAACTTGAGCCTCTTGCAGAAGAGTGCTGAGCATTCGCAAAGCAAATGTTCTGCAGTTTCAGCGAAGTTCTCGCAGTAGCGGCAACTATCACTCTCTGTTTTACCCATCTTTTTGATGTTGTACCTCAGAGGGCGGTGTCCAGTGAGGAGTCCCGTTACCAGTTTCGAGTCTTTTTTGTCCAACTCGAGAAGCTGTTTAGCTTTCGAGCGGCTCACTAGCCTTTTCGCTTGTCTTTGTCCTGGCACTTTATTCCAGTGATATTTCATTTCATCCGCTTCCCAGCGTCGGAACTCCTATCTCAAGTGGGCTTTGGAAAGTCCATAGGAGGGTTCTGGTCCAAGAAATTGTGTATTTTCCCCTTCTTTGGCAAATCAGTCTGCTTCCTCGTTGCCCTTAACTCCCTTATGACCTGGCACCCACTATTGTTTGATCACAATAAATTATTTGGAGATTTGAGATCTGATCTTACAACCTTTTAGGTCGCTCTCGGCTCAGATATTGAACGTTTCTATTTACGATTTGGATGTTGCTAAAACTACTTACTTATCAAGAAATTTTTTGGAAATGCAG
Source organism: Chrysomela aeneicollis (assembly GCA_029955515.1). NCBI lineage: Eukaryota > Metazoa > Arthropoda > Insecta > Coleoptera > Chrysomelidae > Chrysomela > Chrysomela aeneicollis. The sequence continues at coordinate 18,944,138 of JARUHQ010000009.1, read as the reverse complement.
CAGCATAACCAGAAATCTCCAGAAATTTAAGAAAAACACCAACTCCTACCATCTTTCCCTTGGTTCTCACGATGTTCTCTTGAACATTACATGTGAGAACCAGAAAATAAAAAAATAGTAATTGCAATGAAGACCTGGTCAAATTTTTACAATATTTCATCAAATATTGATTCAATCAAAAAATATATTATAAATAGATGTTTAACAATAGTATATCATTCAACGAGCGTGTAATGAAGCTATTACTCATGAGAATGAAGTTTGCGACGTGAGCCGCATTTCAACTCGAACCAACCGTACATTAACATTGATTTCACATCAAAAATAATAATAATCAAAATAAGGTATTCCCAACATTAGGATAAACCGCTAAAATTCAAATTTCAACGAATTTAACATGTTGAATACCGGGTGTTTCACAGTGGATGGAACATTAGAAGTATCTGGAGAACAGGAAGACAGATCATTTCGAAAATTTGTGGACATGGATAATAAAACTTGCTCTATCCGTCTAAAATATTTTCATCAATACAGTGTTGCCGCTTGTATCAGAAAGTAGTAGCTACTTTGTTATTTCAAATGGAACACCCTGTATTTTGTTAGATTTTTGAATTCTCCCTGAAGATCTGATTTCGTCAATGCCTCATACTTGTGGTCTAGGGTGAATGATAACAGAGATATAGGATATGAAAAATCGAGATTTTTCAACTATAGGAATTTTTTGTGTCGAAACTATTCATTTCAGCTCAAAACGGCTTTCATGTCCCTATCTTAACTTTTCATTTACTATCTACTGACATTTAACAGAAACAAATAATTCTGAACCATCCTGTATTCGTTCCAATTAAATATCAATCGATAGTAAATAGAGAGTAAAGATAGGGACATGCAAGCCGTTTTGAGCAGAAATGAATAATTTCGACACAAAAAGTTGAAAAATCTCGATTTTTCACACCCTATATCTCTGTAATCTTACTCGCTATCCCAAAGTATGATATATCGACGAAATCAGCTCCTCAGGCAAAATTCAAAAATCTAACAAAATATAGGGTGTTCCTTTTGAAATAACAAAGTAGCTACTACTTTCTGATACAAGCGGCAACACTGTATTGATGAAAATATTTTAGACGGATAGAGCAAGTTTTATTATCCACGCCCACAAATTTTCGAAATGATCTGTCTTTCTGTTCTCCAGATACTTCTAATGTTCCATCCACTATGAAACACCCTGTATTTGACTGTCCGGAGAGAAGTGAGGATGAAGGTGAAACAGCATTAGTTAGGTTGGCTATATGGTTTATATGTCAGAGGTCGAATTTGTGTCAGTTTGACTGGTTCTCAGAATAATGGGTGTCCTTGGGCATGAGATACAAGGTAGCAACAGTAGATCATCATTGAAACATTTCGAAAAGTATGAAATACCATTTTGAAATGATTATTTTAATCTTCTGATAAGAGGAATATATGATTTGTTCAAGTTCACTTGTGAGTTCAGACAGTGTTGTGTAAAGGCTCTTACACACGGGGCGTGGCTTGTTTTGTGTAATGCATCCAGTACTCAACGAAAATGTTACATAAAAAGGGTCCATATTTTTCAACAGTCATAGAAAAAACTAATTACAGTAACTGAGTAGAGACACACAGAACATTGGATGTTCTGTATTTTCCTTCCTCAACAAAATTCATCTTGTATATCTGCTATATAGTGAGTTACGTCAAGAATATGTAACTTTTTGGCGGTTGAATAACAAAACTCACGAATTACAATTCAAAGAAAGAAGTGTGATGTAATAGTTATTTATGTATTGAGGGAATTATGAGGGCCTTAATTACCGATGGCAAAGTTTGCGTCCCGAGGGCCTCTGGCTCGAGGGACAGCAATTGCCAGAGGTTATTAAGGCTCTATAATTCCCGTGGTACATAGATAATTTTATTTTGACCGATTTTCATAACAATATGTCCATATTTAGAACGCAATAAATGTTTAAATTCATAACCTTTCTGGTATATTTGAATTAGGTAGCGTTGATTGTAGTATTGTTGGTTGTTGCTAGGTTGTCGCTATGTTACATGTTTATAAGCAAACTTTCTTTATCAATCAATGTTTTTCCGTTGAAAACGTGTTTATTTTTTACCACAAATCGACGATCTTTTTCTGATATAATGGAGGATATTATAAAAAAAGCGGAAAAAGCAAGACAATCATTACTTCCATCGAAAAGTGAAGCCGTATATCAAAAAGAATACAACTTATATCTGAAGTGGCTGACACAGAGAAATGTTATGTCAAAAGATGCCAACGAAACTGTCTTTCTGGCATATTTTCAAGAACTGGTAAAGTATTTTCAGTATTTTCTGGTAGATTTGGTAATAATTGTATTTATTCGTTGCAGTCAGAAACGTTTAGCCCAAATTCGTTATGGACTAAATGGTCAATGCTCAAATCGATGGTGACCATATATGAGAAAAGTGATATCACCAAGTTCAACGAACTAGAGGCTTTTTTGAAACGGAAAAGTAAGGGGTATAAGCCGAAAAAGTCTGCTGTCTTATCTCCTAAAGATGTCATCAAATTTCTAAAGGACGCCCCTAATGAAATTCATTTATTGCATAAGGTAATTTTTTTCTCATAATTTTCTTTTTCGTTTGTTTATTTCGTTTTATTTGTTATAGGTTGTTCTAATTATGGGTTATTTTGGAGGATGCAGAACTCAGGAACTTCTAAATATGAGTATAGCAGATATAGAGGACCGGGATACTGTTATGGTAGTGAACGTACCGGAAAGTAAAACTGGTGTATCGAAGAAATTTACAGTTGTGAATGAAAAAGAGTTCTCTGCTTTGCCTTTATTGAGACTTTATATGTCCTTGCGTCCTGAAGAAACAAAACGATTTTTTTTGAGCTTCCGACAAAATAAATGTACAACTCAGCCAATTGGAAAGAATATGCTTGGCAAAATTCCCAGCAAAATCGCAATGTATTTAGGATTGCCAAACTCACTAACCTATACGGGACATTGCCTTCGTCGCACTTCTGCTACTGCCCTAGCCAATGCAGGAGCAACTATGACAAACTTAAAAAGACACGGAGGTTGGAGAAGTTCCACGGTGGCAGAGGGGTATCTGGAGGACAGTATTGAATAGAGAAATAAAACGGCGCGTATGCTGTCTACTTTGCCATCAGAAGAGGCAGGCACCTCGACTGTAGTGAACAGCAACAGCACCACCCATAAAAAAGAAGAAATTGTTTCTAGCGGCGGAAGTAATTTTCAGGGAACATTTGAAAATTGTACATTTATTATTTGTAATGACGTGAATAAGGAAAATATGTCTTAGTTTTCATTACATATAAACGTTTATAAGCATTTCTTGTATCATTTTCACCTGTAAAAGGTAAGAGGGAGTTTTTGAACCTCAATATCCCAAAGGAGTTATGACCCTCATTATAGATCTCGTAATTATGACGATATAAGCTTATAATGTCACTGTCAGAAATAAAAACACATACTGATCTTTTTTCAACTCAGGAAATATAAATCGAAAGCGTGAACATCTGTATGCTTCCATATGTTTGTTTGTGAGCATGAACCAAGTTTCCTTGCTCATATTCCCTCATAGATATTCGACAGAGTAGTATCACATCCCCGAGCTATTCCTGTTATTTGAAATGAATTCGTCAGGGATCGGAATGTTCACAGCAACATTCAGAAATTTACCTCTAGACACAAAACAAGCTTCCGCAGGGTTGAATTGATTTTCTAAGTATACTGTGTGACTCTTTTGATATTTCCATGTGAAGCAAATATATAGGTGGCAACCTGTGTCGATCTATCCAACCAACTGAAGAGGGTGAACGTTTTTTCAATTTCCAATTCTACCCAAAACTCGCTGTTCTATAGGATAATTCAACACCGTTTGACATAAAAATCATGGAGGAAAGCAAGAATATGGGACTTCCAAAGTGACGAAACACGAGCAACAAATAGAATCACAAGATGAAGTGAATAGTGGAACATTCTAGACATTACGGAACACACATCTACTTCTTCGATGCTAACTTCAAAGTTATTATGCAAGATTGAATGGAATGAACATATACGAGGTTTACCGCATTACAGCAGCAGTATCTGTACGAATACGAGACTGGGTCAAAAGAAGTACGTAGGACTAGAGCTACGGTTTGGGAAAACCGAAAGACACTGTGAGACTGTGAGCAGTGCCGGTTTTAGCACTACCAGCGCCCTGGGCGAGATTTCTAAAGCACCCCCTAACTGCAGTTCAATAATGAGAGTGTTTTGAAAGTAGTTAATAAAAGTATCTGATGAAATTTTACTTCTTAGGCGAACTCTCTTATTGGGATATATCAAAATCGATGTATTCATCAATTTCATTGTCAATTGACAAAGTTGCCAATTTTGTCAATCCAGATTAACAAGTTGTCGATCGCTGATAGTTTTTTCTCAGGAAACCGTTACAATTATACCTATTTACAACGCTATCCATACATTTAGATTATTTCTAGTTCAGAGATTCAATTTCAATTGGAGATCACCACAGAGTTTGACAATGTCGGTTTTTTGCGAAATCTGTTTTATATTGTATAAAAAATACCAAGATTCCGTTTACCTCCTCATTGAACTATTCGAATCTTAAATAAATGTAGTGTCCGGAACTTGAAAAATGCAACCGCAATTTTTTTTCGAGTTTCAATAGTCAAATGTCTGGGGCGCCCCTTTATATCCGGCGCCCTGGGCGGGTGCCCAACCGCGCCCTACCCTAACGCCGCTACTGGCTGTGAGGTGTAGCTGGCATCCGATCAAAAAACCCTTCATATGTCAAAAATCCAGCTCCGAAACAAATTCCTAGTGACCTACCTACTGTTCTTCTCTTCTGAATGAATTTTATTTTATCATTCCTCCCTCCAATATTCACTGTTTCCAATCAATCATCTCAATAGAATGAAACCTTGAATACCTTTGTAATAATTGCTAACTACCAGAAATATTCAGTTGGGTGAAAAGTCGAGAAGACCCTCGAAATTTAATCAAGCGACTTCACAGCTAAGAAGAATTGTGGAGATACTCTCTGGAATAGGCACTTTGTGATATTGAAAGTTATTCACTGAATGCTCTATCCAAGCTGTGTGACCAGAAAACCAGAAAAATGGAGTTCATCTTTGTGCATTCGGTGTAGAGATGATTCAATCACTCTAGATTCGTTCAAGATGAAATCAATTTTTCCGTCATTTCATCCATTTTGAGAAATATTCACTTCACATTATTACCTACTGAACCTGTGGAACTCTTTCACTAGAGCTAGGATATAGAGATTTGCTTCCCCTTCACATTGAGTCAAATTGAAATAACCATTACGCTTTTTCATTTTCAATCCGGATTTTCATCTGAGCTTAATCCTCTCGTAGAAAATAGGTACATAGTGTCCACTGACAATATCTACATTAATCATTCTTTAATGTGCAGGATTTTCCCTAATGTACTATTTACCATTCCGCATATAAACCAAACATTATAAATTTTCAGTGTTTCCCGGACCAGAAGACAGAAATAATCCCGAACGCAGCTCAAATGAGACATCACATGGAATAACTCGTTTTCCTCTACATCACCATGCATAAAAGAAGCTGGATGATTATATTCGTTACCCATCATCCCCCTCATATTGTTACCAAAGATAAATGAAATGCAATGACTTGTAGCAACCAGTCAACGTAGAAAACTCATATTAGCAGGATTTTGAACACAGTGAATAATAAAGGAGAACTAAAAACTTTTGAATACCGGATTATATTTTGGATTATATACCTACTTGAAGGGGAAAGTAAGTGCCTACATATTATCATCTCAAATCTGAAATAGAAACTTATTTTCAGGACCAGTAAGTAGTGAATATAATAATTTCGATGTAATTTTTTCCTACGACCACGTATGAAAACGTCAATAATCACACTGTTTTGTTATTCAGAAAGTAGCTCATATCACCATGGTATTGTTTATTTGAAAGAAAAAAAGCACTAGTGTTGATATAAAAAATATCACAAAGGTCGCCTGAATCATTAGGTATATTGTGAAGGTACTCATTGTCAATATAAGCGTTCTCAAATCAAATTCATATTATTCATTGAAATTTCTGTCTCGTTTTGAATTATACCGAGAACTCTTTATCTATTAATTTCAATGTGTCTGATACATAACCTCTGAATTCACTTTAAAACTGAAACCTATACTCTTTGCTGGAACTATTCCGATGTTGATGACAGAGGGTTAGATCATTCAAAAGAGTACGGCTATAGTTTTATGTTCGGCTTGCTGCTATCACAGTATCACCAACGAGAAGATTCTTTGGTATCACAGATGTTTGCAAAGAGTCAAGGACGCACTAACTCGAGTCTCTCGTACGCGCTTGCTCACTACGTACTTCTATGGTTCTGTATTCCTGGTTGGGTGATTACTGGCGCTAGCAGGCGTATGGTGTCAAGTTTGTTTAAGTACGCTGGTGTCAATATCAATAAAATTTGTCCAAACTAAACTAACTCAATCAATCAGTAATTCACATAATGAAGAATTGTCGGAGAAGCATTCAAATATCATCTTGAATATGGAAATAAACAGTACTTGATATCGATTCAAAACCACCTGAAATTATAGAGACCGCTCAAGTTACATTTTTGACAAGACTTGCCGCGAAATGAAATTATTCGGAGTCGTAGGAAAAATAGTGTACTCACCGCTACGCGGCTCGTGCTAAACGACCACTCGTGTGAAATATGCCACTTTCCACACTTGTTGTGTAATATACTATTATTTAAGATCCTTTGAGTCTTGTAGAATTGTATATTACTCCATAGAATTTTGGACGAAGTCATCAACAATTATTTATCGAATCTCTGAATGAAATGAGAAAAATATTCAAAAATATGTGAATACCCTAATTATAAGATTTATAGGAAATGCGGACTTCTCGACATACGACAAGGATCATGTTTTTAATACCCGATACAAGAAACTTCTGAAATGCCTAACAAGCTCAACTCAATCTCATCATTCAAAACAAAACTCAAAAAATATATAAAGCAAAAGTCCAGACACCTGTATGCATATTCAACCTCCAAAATGTCTCTCAGAATTGCACACTGTCAGAAATTTCCGGTACATTTAATGCCATTCTTATTTCGATTAGGAATGAAAGTATCATTGTGATTTTCAGAATGGATAGTGGTATGATATGTTATTTTTTCTCATTACGAGATAAAATGCCTGCCACGGTCCCTCTACCATAACAATTCTTCAAATTATACTGCGAATGTGTGCCTAATCCCACACATCGTGGAAAAACGAAAATATAACACTTATTCTAACAACACGAAAATCCTTTCACGTCTAATATTTTCTGCAGGAGCTTTTCGTGAAAAGCGTGCTACATGTATATTACATAGAAGTTTATTACCGACATAACATAACTGTAATAGGAAGCTATTTAACAGTAAGATCGGAATTTATTAGCATCTTGGAAGCGACAAGACATTTTTAGGTTGTTTCTTGAATGATATATACCAGACGAGAAACCCTTGAAATACTTGGAAAGTTGACTTTTTAATCAAGTCCGTTATTTTTCCTGAAAAGACGAAATTTTTCGTTTTTTCAGGATTAGACATCAGCACCTTAATCTGAAATATGAAGACCTTACTACACAAAGATGTTTGAAAATGAAAAGGTCGGAAACTAGCATAACACAATACTTTCATAGCTACACTGTTGGAAATTAGTTGCTAAATCAGCAAAAAAATATAGTCCCAGTAGGTCTACAACATTTTATAGTTGAAATATCAAGAGTATTTGAAGTTAATTTTCACAATAATGGTTATTGCTCATCTCAACAACCGCCTCTTTGTATGGCTACTACGTCTTATTGGTGAATTAACTACAGTAACTCAATAATTCTACTTCACCTTATAGCTGTTCGCAGTATTCTCTGAAGTTAATTGAGCAATTACAAATTGTCATTTTCACTTTAATTTGTTGTTATGAGTCCTACGTCATAATGTAGTTCTAGCTACAAAAATTTGTCGATTGTACTACAACTGTGTAAGTGTATTTTCAACAATATTCTACTGCTAGAATTCAAAGTTCAAAATACTGAAATAACCATATATCATGAAAGACATTTCATTTTCTGCATAGCAACAATACGAAAAAAATCCACTATTGGCACAAAAACACATCAAAAGCTGTCAGTAAATCGAAAGAACATCGCGGCACGTGATTCACTACAATGCTGGTCAACCTCTTTCTGTGTTTGTCATCCGAGACAACTTATTCCTATCCTCCTGGAGTGTTGAGTATCTCTCGTTCAATTGCTGAAACAAAAATTATATTAATAATTCATTTTGGATTCATTTGGTCATGAATTTTTCAATCCAATTACCCAGTAGTAGCTTGAAAAAATCCGAAGAAAGTGAAAATCGATCCATCGAACAAATACCTGAAATGAAGAGTTGTACAAATAATCACATCACTACTTCAACAGTTTTAACCTAGATGTTGCAGTTATCTTCATAAGTATAGTAAAATATATATGAAATATGCATGAGAAGTAGTAAAACTTCCATAATAATAATTTCAAAATGTGAATATAAAACTGATATAATTATACTCACTTTTTTGCAGCGAAACTTCAATAATCACAGAGAGAATCCAAGAAAAATTCTCAACAAATCATGTGAAATTATTGCGCTTGCAGATTCCGAAGAAACATTGTTATTTGTTGCTCTAGATCAGGAAAAATATTCTCAACTGAAACAAAATAAAAATAATATTAATATTGGGATGAGTAAATAAAATTTATGTACGAGTCCACATCAATCTACTCCATGTAGGTACTTACCTTTTTTATATCTTGACTACACGAGAGGAAAACCTAATGTATTCGTTCTAATGCTCTACAACGGCAACAGACTGCAGATAACTGAGTAAACTTGGGTTGGGACTTGTAGGGAATCGGTATTCGTGAGAAGACAAACGAAAAGTAGCGAATATATCCGAAGAGATCGGAACTAAAAAATCTTTGTAACCGAGCACAAACTGTTGCAAATTATAAAACTAGGTGATGTTAATTTGACAACAGAGTGCGACAAAACCGCTATTTAATATTAATGTATTAGCAACTAGATGATGTTCTACTGTCTATGTTTCAATAACCATTATTGAAGTTCTAGTTACAATTATTTGTTGTTGTGTTACAGATTATATGAAGTTGTTTGGACAGGAATTTCATCTGTTCATTTGATGCAAACTTGTTGCTGTTGTATTGACATTATCAGTAGTGAATTCGATAACTGACTGATTTAACAACTACATCGAAAATTGTGGAAGTGAAATTGAGACACAATTGTTGTTGAATTTGACTACAATTTTTTAACGATATGAGAAGTTGTTGAAAGTAACAACTGATTTCCAACAGTGTAATGCCATGCAGAATATTAAATTATACCCACTTTATGCCTACGCATTCCTTATTTCAACATGTGATTATGATATTAAAAAATCTGTTGAAAACAAATAGTTCACGTTTTTGGAATTTTAAATTACAAAACTGAATTCTATGATGAAAAAGAAGATCAATGAGAACCCGATGAGAAAAATCGGTCCATCCGTTCGAAAGTATTGGCGATTTGAAAATTTGATTGTTAAAAAAATTGATTTACCGGTTAGGGGTGGGCGAAAACGATTTGAAAATATCGATTATCGATATCAATATCATCGATTTATTTATAATGGAGATATTATCGGGATCATCAATATATGTAATCCTTTTTTTTCAAAATACTATTGGCAAACCATCTTCGTTCTCATCGATTTTGGTCTGTCATTTTTAAGTTCAAATCTGAGGTTAATTCCTCTTATCTTCCGGTTAAGCAGTTTACCATGGATGGTTGTAAACCTTTCTGGGTCTACTACTAGTCCGAATATGTCCCATAAACAACAATTTTCCCAAATCCGCGGATGATGCCATTGCTCTCATTGTATCTTATAACTGGATAACTGACCTCGTTACAGTTCTGCCACATCGTTGGAACGAATCCAATTGAATCGATCGAATGATTTTATGGCCGTTCTCTATTCGCCTCAATCTCCAAGGCAATATCCAGCACAAATAAAATGAAGATCGTAAAAAATGCCGGTTTTTCTATATATAGGTGCGAAGATTCGACAAGAGAGAATAGAGGAGGAATACATGCAATCTTAGAGATTGATGACAAATCATCTCTGATAATATCGATTATACAAAAATATGATTCTTCTTCAGATGATTTTATATTACATAGCATACAAATAACTCGAAGAATTGCGATAAAATGATATGCGAGACCTTTTCCTGATTTGCATGAAAGTAAGGAAAGATCCATTCTGGATTTGGCAATCTCAAAAAAATCAGTAGCAACGAAATTGTGTTAACAATCAGGAGCTGATTCTTCGATATTCATCATTACGTATCTTACTATTCGGGGAATTCTTATTTCTAGCCGTATTTGAACACTCTGTTTGATATCATCAGTTATGCAATGCCTTCGCGGATGTGTTGAAGTAGGAAATCGAGTAACGAACTCTAGAATACGATTGTCTCGACTCAGTGAGCATGGGCACATCGAAGCATAATGTGGAAAATTGTGCATGGGACGTCTTCAATAAGATATAACTTGTAAATACCGAACATAATATAGCATATTCTCATAGATGTGGAATTTTGATACAGTTCTAGATCTATATGAGAATTGTGTAAACACTTCACTCTATAAGTTTATGCAAATACCTTGGAGGAATAGCATACTGAATACTTTGTTCTGTGTGTGCTAAGAATATTACATTTTTTGTTACAATATTTCCGTCGATGTTGAGGAATTGCGAAAGCGCTGAACGGACATACAGAAAATGAAATTATAAATGCCAGTTTGAACTGTCAATTATACATAATTGACAGTTCGAACTGGCAATTATGTATAATTGTCAGTTCTAACTGGCAATTATGTATAATTGACAGTTAGAACTGGCATTTATATAGATAATTGCCAGTTTGTACGGGCATTTATAGATAATTGCCAGTTTCAACTGACAATTATCTATAAATGCCAATTATGTATAATTGTCAGTTCAAACTGGCAATTATATATAATTGACAGTTGAAACTGTATTATTTTCTGTATGTCCGTTCGACGCTTTCGTAAGGAATAGAACAGATGATACCAAAGAATTTTCCATTGAATTTCTGAGGTATATAATTAACATTATTGAATGAGTTAGTTCAGAGTATGAATATCCTCTTTGTTGTTCTTAATTGATTCATACCTTCATTGCAGGAAGCAAGAATATCCTAGAATATCCTGCGATGTCTGGAGTACCACAGAGATCTACTCTGGATCTTATGTTCAACATATTTATCAACGAAATTGTTGAATATTGAATTTGGAATAGATAATTTTCTGATTCATGAACTTCTAAAACGATATGTATACTTTTCTCTCATCAGATCTGAACTGGAGAATGTGATGCCAGCTCAACGTCGCTTTTAGACATTTCTGAGTTTTAAAATGAATAAGACTCATCCATCTGTTGGTATTTCTCATTGTGAACTACTGGATAGCCACGATACGAAGTCAAGACAATGCAGCTTGATCTTTTTTACAAAAAACAATCATCAAAGATGAGATAACATTCACATTCCCAGGACTGACTCGACTAAAAAACGGTGATTCTCCCGATAACTTGAAGGGTCTGATATAATATTTCGAATGGGGAATAACCCCACTTTTCCGAAGGAATTAATTCCCCTATTCCTTCTGAATGATTACATTCCACATAATCGCCTTAAAGTACTGTTGGATCCTATAGAATATTGAATTGAAATCGATCTGACAGCAATTGAATAGGGACTTTCTTCGATCCATCTAGAGACTCACTTCCTCTAATCGTTTCATTGTCTTTTTATCAATACGCCGACGAAATGGGGCAGAAAAACGGCAAAAGATATTGGTCGAAGTCGTATATATTACCATTTCTTTATTGAGATCATTTATTCATTGGAAAGCATTATGTTTCAACGGATCTCGTTTTTCAAAATAAACTAGTAGAAAAGGACAGTTGAACAATGATTCTGTTATCGAGAATTGAGAAATTATTTTATCCTTATTCGGGGAAAGAAAATCAAACAAATGTGATCAGCTGATTAGGTACCTACCTAGTAGTGGAACATATTTTTTCTTAGTATTGACAAAAATATGCTCATCATCTTCATCAATCATTGAAGTGGACAAACTTATCAATTTCATCAATTTCTGAAAATATGTTCTCCACTTATATCTTGAATCGAATTAAAGCAAGCTATATAAACTGATTGTCGGGAAAAATTAAAGTTTTAACGAATTTAATTTGGCTACTTCAGAGGTTTTGGATAATAATAAGCTAGCTTTGAGATCAACATCAAGAGTACCGAAAAAGACACGAGAGATGAAAGTAATCATTAGCTATATTGATGACTCAGTTAAAAACATATTCGATATTGCTTATAAAATCATGGATGAAGCTGCTTCTTCCAGTGAAGAAAATATTTCACCATAAATTCCTTTGCAGAGTCGTCACATAAAAGATGATGAAGACAAGCAACAGCAGCAATAATAAGTGTCAGCATCCCACATCCACTCATGCAAATGCTTATGAAATCCACGAATTGCCAAGGTAAACTTCACATTTCACATGAAATATAGAAGATGATCTCATACAGAGTTGTTCATCTTGATGTGAACATATCATTGTTATAAAGTTTACAAAACTGTCGCGTGTGCAATTATCCTGATGATGATACTTTCCTCCTTATGCGACTTCCTGAAATAATTCTTGCTCTGATGAACAGAATTTAGCATCTGGAATGATCTCAAAATGCTTGAATGGAGGTGCACTATGTTACCGTGAGAAAATACCGTTCTCTGCCTCCCACTGTTCTCACTGCTGCGAATTGACTTCATTTGATCTCAATCTCCTGCAGAAGCATACACAAGGGAAAACTTGGCGCCTATGAAATTATTTATCCAGCTCGAGGAAAAACTTGGCTAACAGCACAATCTTGTCCCACGGAAATGGATAAGGATCTTAAAATGAAAACCTTGTAACCCTTCCTGAGGGAAATCCCCGGCCAGTAATAGCACTATTATTGTTGGGGTCTAAGAATGAGAAGAAATGTGTTTCCCTGACAGATCGAGAGATACTTTTAGTAACCTCGCTGGGTCATGAGGAGCGTGCAATAATGTGTCTAAACCTTGGTCAGAACGCTCACACTACGACATCAATAACTTTGTTGAATATTTCATTACAGGTTCCTACACGTTCATCGCAGTATTCATTGCCTAACAATTCAACTCCAAACCTCCTGTCGGATTTGAAAATCGATCTTCAAAGTTGCGCACTTGAAAGTTAGCCGAATTGGTGTGAAACATGGAATATAGCGACATTCCCAACGTCCTAATGGTTTCCTGGCAACTTTGCGACTCAATAAGAATAACCGAGCAACTACCAAGGCTCAAAAAGTGTAAACTTCCTTCTCACGAATGAGGAAACTTTTGAAAAGATTAATTATTCTGAGTGAGTGGCAGAAGTCGGGGGAAATTGCGTGCCTGATATCCTTCTCATGCACACACCAAGAATGAGTTTTCTTCGTCTGTTCATCAACAATCGTTCATTGAAAAGTTCCTGGAATGATCAGGATATCAATGAAAAGGAAAACAACAAACTTAAGTGCACAATGTCAGCCTGAAGTGCTACAAGTTATCAACATAGCCGATTAAATTTTGATGGGTCTTATACCAATTGAGTTCATTCACCCTATCCGGATATTGTGGAAAATCTAGAATATATATAAAAAAACGATATCGCGAAATATCATTAAATTCAATAGTGAATGCTACCCATGGCCTTTGTAGAAGAAACAATTTATTCGGTAGGGTTGTAAACGTTTTGAATAGCCTGAAAAGAACTGCGAATGTTGCGAGAAATTTTCTTGTTTCTTATTTGTAGTCACAATCTCTATTGGGTTATTACTGATTCCACGAGAATCGCTACAATTCCAAGTCTAATGGAGCAAGAAATATTGTGATTCAGTTACATATATTCTTTTCAGTTTCATAAAACTGCATTCGTATAACAAAGATGACTACATCATGGTGTACATAGTCAATGATGAAGGAAATGAGTACCTTATGATGTTCAATGTTTTCGAATCATTGGGGATGCTTATAAGACATTTCACTAGGTGGCGCGACGTCAAAAAATCTAAATGACGGCTCATATTGTTATCTTTGTGAATTGTGAATGGAAATGGAATGGTGTTCATTCAATTTAGGACGATAAATGCGAGTTCACAGTGAGTGCAGAAATCATGTCACGAAAACACAATATCGGGGTATAAACGAAGAAGGATAAAGTAGCACGAAAAAGAAGAAGATTTTTAGTGGTTCGATTATTCAACAAAATCCTTAGAGCATGACAGAGTCCGTTTGTTAAGGAACTATGTTTTTGAATTCGAAATCAAGTCTTTAATGTCATTGACACCTACGTTCGTAGCGTCATCTACACACGAGTTCCGAAGTATCACCAATAATTTCATCCAACGAGACTTTAAGAAGGAAAACAATCGACAAGTTCAGCCAGCTTTGAGAGAGAAAAAATATGTCTGCCTCACTGAAATATAACCAATAACTGGAATGCCAAAGGAACTTCTCAAACATAGACCCTTTTGAATCTCGCGCAGACTGAAAATAAATCAGGCCGGGAGCATGCGCACTATTACTGTAACCAGGTCCGGTCTAGCCTTTGGTATACAGACCACCTGGACTCTGCTTTGGGACTAATTATCAACATCAACCGAATCAAATCGAAACTGGTGGTAGGATTTTTTCATATTTTCGATTAATCAAATGTTTGTATTTTTTTGGATTTATTGTCTTTATATTTCTAAACGTTCTTTAACTATGCCAAGTTCCTACATGTATGTATCGTTTTATGTGTATATAAACTTCTTCAGCAACGAATAAATTCAATTCTATAATCCTTGTCCTACAGTAAATAAGTTTATTGTGATCAATCAATCTTTGTAATAATGATTTTGGTTCCTTTGACACAATGTGGTAAGGGCAAAAATAAACAATTTCCATATGGAATAAAGCACATTATATTATAATATATGTATTCATTCTAAACTACACAGCAATAATCACGTCGCACCCCGAAATTTTGCCCTCGTTGAAATCTGAATAACTTTTCTCTGCTTTGAACAATTTGAATTCTGTTTACACTGTTCGCTGGATAGTTGACAGATGCTTTTGAGGACCTAGATTCATCCGGGGAACTGAATCACGTTTCAGTCGTTTTTTATCACCAGAAGTTATATGATGTCATCAATGATGAAATGTTTCCATGGCTCAAAGTCTCGATATTTGGATATCTACCAATATCTATAGCTTTCATTCATGAGCAATGTCTATTCTTAGTTAAACTGAAAATGGATGATTTTAAGATAAAATAATACAGCTCAAGTATATCAATCTCAACTCACCAAAAAAAGGTTAAACTAGAAGTACTGCAGTTTTTGCAGCAATGCACCTTCAACCTTTTTTGTTTATGAAAATGTTATCAAACTATCAAACAGGGCAAATTGACGATATGGAACAACTTCTCTTTGATTTGGATTTGGCGAATGACCATTTACCACTTGACCAGTGAGAATTAACACGAAACAAAAAGTGCCAATTTGCGTCTGAATTAGTTCATCTTATCACAGACGTACGTCATCAAATGTATACAGTTGTAGTGATCAAAAACATGATTTTCATACCTTTACTTTTAGCATAGTTGGGCTAAAAGTTCCCCGCACATTTACCTATATTGGCGTTCCAGTTATTGGTTATATTTCAGTGGTCTGCCTTGGTGTTGACTTTGTCGTGAAGATTGCAAAATTAAATAATTGAAATGTTATGATTGGGACGTGAAAAAAATATTTTGTTCATTATGCTTCATTATGCCTATAACCTACATTAATATTTCATAATCATGGGAATTAATTCGTGGCAGGTCCATCTCCCAGCGAATCCTAATTTGGTATCTAAACATGATAATATTCATCACCTAGTGCAAATAATCTTGTCTCGGTGGGGTCGTGAAAAAAGCAATAAGCATACCGCACAGATATAATATATCTCACAACATGGCTGGCTTAAGATGTATAACTGCGCACGTAGCAACCGTATATCACCTACATTAAAATTGCTGCTAGCACTGCTAGCGATAGTGAGCGATGCACCCTGAATGAAAAGGAAGCCATGCTGCTCCAAAACGATCGTCCGTAATTTTAATTAACTGCCTGGGTCAGGGGAAATGGAACATAAAAATTCTCGAGCCGAGTGAATTGTGTATTTGAATATGAGAATGTGCCTGGAATATCACCAAGTGATATGGGATATGTAGGCGGATGAAGATCTAATAACCCTGGAATGTGGAGGTTCGAAATATTTCTAGTTCTTGGGATTGGATAATGACATGGCGGTAAACATTTTGCTATCGAGCTTGGCCCTTTTCACACATCAATGCAGCAAATTCTTGGTGTTTATTTCTCACCTCATTCTCAAACAATTTCGGATTGGTTATCGATTCAATATATTTAGGAATTGAATTATGAGCTTCAAATGGAACGTAGGAGAATCCTCACTAGAGGATAGATTTCTTCTACGGATATGATACAAAATATCTATTTCTCAGATGAGATCATAGATTAAAGGGGAAATAGTGAATACTATGCAGTCTCTCAAGCACCTCGACCTATTAGATCTTTTGTGCATAACCCTTAATCCATTCGAGGCCCGGGATTCGTACAAAGTCAGGGAGCTGATTTTCAGACATCGGAGGGTTTCAAGAAGGCCCTTTTCATGAACTTGAGCCCCTGCAGAAGAGCGCTAGGCATTCGCAAAGCAAATGTTCTGCAGTTTCAGTGAAATTCTCGCATTAGCGGTAAACAGACATGTATGTGAAAGTTGAAGATGAGCGATTATGTTGTTATGATATTCATATTGATAGGAGTTCCCCAAGGTCCCATACTTGGTTTTTTGTGATAATACATATAAATTGCATAAGAAGAACCCTACTTATATGGGTATTAAGTTTTATAACAATCTACCGATAACTATATAAAATGAAAACAATATTAATTCTTTCAAAAGAAAACTGAGGATGTTTCTTGTTGAGAATTGTTTCTATGATCTAGATGAATTCATGTCTCGATCCTATAGGTACCCAAAATAATTTTAATATGTTTGATGTCCCACTCGTTTATGTATTTTGTGCCTCTTACTTGTCTTATATCACTATTGTGATCCTAAAGATGAATGAAGTATTTATTTATTATCACTCTCTGTTTTCTCGATTTTTATAAGGTGATACCTCAGGAGGCAGAGTTCAGTGAGGAGTCCTGTCATCAGTTTCAAGTATTTTTTATCCAACTCGAGAAGCTGTTTAGCATTTCTTAGCGAAAGGCTCACCAGCCTTATCACTTGTCTTTGTCCTGACATGTCATTCCATACGTCGAACATTTTATTACAAGTGCACATTGAAGAGTCCACAGAATGATTCTGTCGGCTGAGACCATAGATCTTATTGCTTACGCTAGATCCGGTATCCAGGTTACTTGTTTTGTAGGTCTGGGGGGGTTGAAAGTACTAAGCCATTGATTGGTCGTTTTTATTTTTGTATAAGATCTATGGCTGAGACATAGATTTTAGGAAAATATTTTCCAAAATCTTCAAATGTCTGGTTACTGCTCAATCCATTACACATATAGGTGCAATGGTGAAAGGTTCAGCATCACCTTTAATGCTTAGTAGAGCAAGTGAATATTGTTGTTGGTAAGACAATGAGATAAAGTGTGTAATACCTTCAATTTTATTTCCTCACCTGTTAACACAATGAAGTAATTGCGTTTTTTCTATTCACAATCACGCCTCCCATGATGGAGTACGATAAAAACTGGTGGCAGCTCTGTTTCACCCAAACTGGTGTAATAATTTCGCTATGTAATAGTCCTGAAAAAAGTATAGTGTATAACTCACGCTCCACGGCTCCTGCAGCAAACTCGCGGAAGATTTGGATAAATTGTTTTTGAATACATAATCTTCAGTTGTTCAACATGTGTTGTCAGAGCCTTTCCAGTTTCTCTTACCAAATTTAAAGTTAATCGAACAAATAGGAGTGCGTCAAAAATCATTTGCCAACTGACCAATGTTATTACACGAAGAGAGGGCATTAAAATTCTGGTATTTCCTGTTGAAAGTTCAATTGTGAAATATGACCAACTCAAAATTCTGCCTGGGGGCATCCATTCAGTGAGAAATTGTTTCCACTTTGACAATGAAATGACTGTGATGAACTTTCAGATAAATGGTGTTGCTCTTTCATCGTTCAATTTGAAGGAACGGATGATTGAAAATCGTGTTCAGTTTTATAGCACTGACGGGAGTCATCTGAGTTTCTTAACATTTAATTTCATTCTACACAATATTTCATTTCATCGAATAATGAGTTGAGTTTCCGAAGCGACGTTTTCTCTGATTCTCTTTAATAATAGACTCTGGGCAACGTTTATTTGGACAAAAAGCTCGTTTTGAATAATTGTCACGCAATTCATAAGGGCGGGAATGAAAAGAGTTTGCATTAAATATTTGCACATTTTTCTTAACTCGTTATTATGAGCTTGGCATAATTAATTGACCGATTAATTATTATAATTAGAATCAGAGTTCTCATCACCAGTGAGCTATCATTACGATAAGCAGTTATTCAATGTAATTATACATTTGCTTCAATACAATGAATGCAATGAAGTGTAAACTTCAAAACAATTGACGTTTTACGAAGATTACTACTTGAAATAAACAACGCAACACTAATTACGTCGCACCCCGAAATTTTGACCATGTTAAAATCTGAATAACTTTTTTCTGCTTCAAACAATTTGAATTCTGTTCACACTGTTCGCTAGCTCAGTCCTTCAGCTTTGATCTCGTACTTTTTTGATACATGAGTTTTTTTCCATTAACATGCTACAGGATGTTTTTTGAAACTGTGCAAAATTTCGGAATTTAGAAAAGGATCCCAAATGAAGAAAAACTGTTTTTTTCGACTTCAACAGCAGAGGCATGAAGATTATCTCATTAATTTGGGCCATCTGCAAAATTGTCTTCTTATCTCTTTCATTTACTGAGTGATATCAAAAAAAATTTTGGTTTTGCAGTCATAACTCTTTTCCTCTTCAACCGATTTTCAAAATCTCGGGCTCATTTTGAAGCTGAAACCTTATATGAGAAGATATGAAGATCATAATCAACCCAAAATGAACATTCAAGCCCATATCTGAAACACCCTGAAAATCCCGACTGGGATGAGAATTAAATGAAAATCATCTTGTTTTCGGAAGGATCTTTCATTCTGGATACGTCCGGATCTTTTTTGAAATGCCATGTTCTCGAAAAAAAATCATCAAAAAAAATGCATGGTCCGTAGCCAACGTAACAAGAATCATAATGAGTGACTGACAAGACAAATTGAAAATTATGTTTTCGTGAAAATAAAAATCGGGACAGAAAAAATTATTCGTAGGTTCTTTTCTGAAGATATAAGACTTTATGAAAAAATTCAAAATAAAAAAAAATTCAAGATACAACAAAATATCACGGTAACTTTATCACCCCCTATACAAAGTCTTCCACCATGTTTTGGATTTTTTTCAAACTTGATTTTTTAAACCCCCAAAAAAAATTTATACGTACGCCTATGAAAAATTTTCTTATACCTCTTTGATCAACTTTTTCCGCTGAACAAAGCTATGGGTACCGCTTGTCTCGATTCTGAAAAAGAACTTTTTTTCGTCCTGTACATCAACTTTGATACTTGGAGTACCTACTCGAGTTTGAGCGATTCTTAGTAGTTTTATACGGAACTCAAGAAAATTATATGTTAAAAATTCCCAAAAATCTCCATCCCCTTCATCCGTACCCAAAGTACCCCAAGGGGGAAAGGGGGGGAAAGAAGAAAAGTTTTTTTCAATCTCCGATCCCGATGTGGGGGTCAGGTGAAATAAGTTAACCAATATATCTAACCGTTTGACCAGCAAGAATTTCCCCCCCAAAAAATTTTGGATAATTTTTTTAATCGGGATTTCGAGGGGGATTTAGATTTGGGTCATCTTTGTAGAAACCCTTGATCCTTAATATTTATTTTGAGTCAATTTTAATCATCGTGTCTGTTCATCTAACGTTTTAGCTTCATAATGATCCAGAGATTCTGGAAATCGGTTGAAGAGGAAAAAAGTTATTACTGCAAAACCAAAAAATTGATTTTTTGAGGTCACTCTGTAAATAAAAGAGATAAGAAGACAATTCTGGAGATGGCTCACGTTAATGATATCATCTTTATGCCCCTGCTGACAAAAGTGGAAAAAAACTGTTTTCTTCATTTAGGATCATTTTGAAAATTCCGAAATTTTGCACAGTTTCAAAAAACATCCTGTAGAATTTTTATAGAAAAAAACATCATGTATCAAAAAAGTTTGAGATTATAGCTGAAGGACTGAGCTAGCAAACAGTGTAAACAGAATTAGAATTGTTCAAGGAAGAAAAAAATTATTCAATTTTCAACAGGGGCAAAATTTCGGGGTGCGACGTAATTAGTGTTGCGTAGTTCAGATGAAAAACAAACATATTTCCCGAATATGCTCTGAAAGCATCAACATTATTATTGAAAATTGAATTCGTATGTCCTGAGCAGACGCAATAATGATCACGAAGAATCCTTGAGCTCCAAAATTGAAAATAACTAAGGAGTCAAGAGTGTATCATCAAGCGCCTGTGAGATCATTACTGAGGAAGGTTCATGAAACTGGAAATTAATTCGTGAAATGATAAACGCGATTCCCTATACAAGCACATCCTTATCACTTATGAAATTTTCGCGAATAATTAAACATTGATTAATGTATCAGAAACTGAGTTGTGATGAACTTGAAGAGTTATTCGCAATATAAATTTTCAACGCTTTAACGATCGATCGATTACATTGGAAAATTCACAAGATGAATCCTCATTACATCTAGCAATAAATCAAATTCAAACGAGATATATCAAACGAAGTGACAGATTTTTTAGAGTGACATAAATGGTAATTATTGAGGAAAAGAAGAAGAATAAAGAAGAATAACAAAATAATAATAATCAAGAAGAATAAATACAAGAAGATGTTTGATGCTTTTGGTATATAGACCTGAAATATATGGATTCAACATCAAATTGTCAGGTGAGTTGTGAGGAATCAGACATACCAACTAATATCTGCCTAATAATCTGAAATCTTCACATACCTACGTTTGAATCATTCTCCAATGCTTGATACTGCACAAGGTCTGCGACCATTGACAAAAGGACATATGGTCGTAAACCCTCTTTACATTAAAAGTCATATAGAAAAATTAGAATTTTTGTAGAATGGAAATGGAAACTAGGAACGAAATGAATAGGAACGAAGCAGAAGAAGTATCAACAAAAGATTGTCTTGTGATGACATTAAATTGTTCTTACTGGTAGAATAAAAATAACTCTTTCAACTAATAACATCCACTCAGCATAGATTGTTTCTCTGTGGATTTCATGACATCAGACAAGTATTTTTAAATGAAAGTCTTGCGAGACAGATATGAAATAAATAAGTGAGTCCTGGATTACTGGAAATGTTAGTGGAATTGTATGGCAGAGCATTGCCAGTGGACATGAACTTGCAATGAAAACAAAATTATTATCAAGTACACGAAAGTTGGTAGGTACGATAAATACAATGGAAATTACAACTAAAAGAAAATAAGAAAATAAAATTATTGAAAATGTTGACGTTCAAAATGTCACTTATTTGATATCATTAGATTCAAAAAATTTTGTAGATTTCAGAAATGCAATAATATACAGAGTGTTCCATTCAAAAATCTAAAGTTGGTATCACTTCCGGCGAAACCGGAAGTGAAAAACAAATCATTTGTAGGTCAAAAAGTGACGCTTATTATGTTCATATGTACCATGATCCTGTTACACCCGGTATGTTGCCACTCAAAATTTTAGGGGAGGTGGTCACAATATCATCAAGGGATGGAATCCATTTCAGAAGACTTTCATCGCGAACTAAGTAGCTGTGGTGAAGAAAAAAAATCATCCTTTTATTTTCCCTGAAGATTTGGGAGATTCGCAGGTTTCAATAATTGACGAATCATTTTATTGATTGTATGAGAAATTTTCCTGATTCGAGAAATAACTCTTAAAAGAGAAATCATTGGTGTTGCTCGTGAGAGTTGAAGTGTCCAAACTGATCCCATTACTTCAACTCATATGTTCCCCTCTACGTTATGCCTAAAAACATCCATTTAGTTAATTCGAAAGTTAGAGTACATCTTCTACGACTGATAACTGACACAACTCCAATTAAGACTTTCAACTCCCATTCCGACTTTAACGCTATAAAAGCTGGAATTCTCCAAACTTAATTTCCAAAGTGGAAAAGAAGTGTGGAATTCCAGAGTTGCATCTGTTAAATAAAATTTAGTTTGCCAATTACAATAAACTAATTACAACAGCTTCAACTTGGGAAGCGGAAGTAGAATCATACAACGTCTTCCTTTCGTAAAGATGAGACTTACTGCAGAATATTCTGCAGAGTGGGTGTTTGAGATATGAACATGAAGAGTAAAGGAAGCTCTAAATGAAGAGCATCTTCTGAATGAGAAGGTTTTTGTCTCCTCCTAACAAATGAGAGGTTTGTTAGAATTCAAGCTTTACGGTCAAGAGCAGTAATGAGGTAATAGCGAGGGTAATAGTATATCATGATACAAGTTTTATAAGACGCAATTTTTTTCGCGTGGTTTGGAGTACGACGAGCGAAGCGAGGAGTGCACCAAGTGAACAAGTGCGACGTGTCTTATTAAACGTGTGTCATATGCAATTTTTTCTATTTTGAATGGATTTGAAGAAAAAAAAATGGATTTAATATCGATAAATAACGGAAATATCATCGATTAGTAACAATTATGACATTGAAATAATTAAAATCTGACGCACAAGCATAAAGCCCAGTTTACAGTTGAGCGATTTTGATTATTGCGATACCAGCGGTGAAAATTTCAATGTTGTTATTGTTTTTATTGGTCAATTTGAATCAAATTACACTTTGAATTGAAGTTTACCAATTAAAACAATGAGTTTTTCACTGCTAATATCACCAAAACCAAATCGCTCAGAAGTAAACTGGGCCTAACTCTCCTGACTTTCATTTGACAGTTCGATTGTACCAATCTCCGAATAATAAATAATGCATATCGAAATAGAGGCTATTTCGACACGCATTTGCGTTGCACACTGACTTCATTATACAACCAAAATGGATAAACTATTTTTTGACACGAAAGAGAAATCCTAGATCTTATAATTATTTCATTTCCTTGGCCACCAATGAATCTACGCTCAAATCATGATTCTTTATATTTATATGGCTTACGCATATTCGATATATCACGATTTCAAATGATTGCTTCAATTTTTGAAGTTTTGCACTTCCCACGGTGGTCATCAAAGATTGGAGAATATGATTTCTATTCCAGTGAGGATATATATATATATATACAGTGTGAAGCCAAATTCATCCGTAATCAACCATCTGTATCTTCCATTTCATACATTTCATTTGGATGAATCAAAACAAATATTGACAGTTAGCATAACTGAAAGAAGCACCGACAACTATTTATCTACAACTATGACCACTATTTATTCCTGTCAGTCGCTACGGCATTTTCAATAATTATTGATGATGTTGAGAGAGATTTTCGCCAACCTAAAAGATCACAACGGTATAATTTTTTTCGTTTTTTGGAGCGAATTATAGGGGTGAAAATCAAAAGTGTCCTCTTTCATTATTTATTTTTCAAAAAACGAAACTGTATTTCTTTCCATTTCAATGAATATGATTCTTTTCTCTAAGTTGAAAGCCTTTTAATTTTTGAACCCACGAAACTTGACTTCTACATATTTAATTTAATTCAACTAATGAAAATTCGTGGCAGACCAAAGTTAATTGTTTAGCGGAATAAAGGGTTTGCAGAGGATGCTAGCGTAATTCAATATTAATGAGGAACGGTGGTGTTTATTCTTCAACTGACTCAGGAAAATCAAACAACAAAGCTTTGGTTGGTGTAACATTTGTGGAAATAACTGGAACTCAGTTGTGAAATTAATTTGTTTCGTGAATATCTTATGACAGGAATACATTTTTTGTATTATATGTATTGTATTTTTTGTATTTATTTAGACTTTTGGAACCCCGCACTTTTTATAGGTAAAATGGTTATCGGTGAAATTTTCAGAATTTTTAGTAAATTGTAGTATTCGATGTTCGTTATTGATGTATAGATTTTGAAATACAGGATGTTCAAGTTAAAAATCAGTAATTTTCATTTAATTATTTTCTGGGGATTTGAAAGTGCCAACTGCATTATTTTTCGCTCATATCATCAACGTACAGGGTCTTCACCAATATTTTGAACCCCCCCTCAACTTTCTTATCTGTTGTTCAATTGCTTTTTTCAAAATACGATTATATGTGATTTTTATTGTAACTTTTGAATGCAGTATATTTTTTTGATTTGAAATATATATACATATATCATGTTATCTCGAATAGATTTCGAGATATTTGACGTTGAAATTCAGATTTTATCCGGATTCTTTTAGCTAATTAGGTTATAGAAGGTCAGGGTAGCTATGGAAATATATGTTGTCGAATTGATGAATGCTATAATATGTCAGTTATTTCTGAGTTTATTTGTTATAATGGGTTTCATTGCCAGGAAAAAAATGTGATATATCATCAGTATATTTGGGAAATAATGAAAATGCCAGAGCCGAACAACGGAAATGTATAGGTCTATAGCGCATGCCTCATGGGAGTCGGGTTTTTTCGATGGAGAAATATGTAAAATCATGATTAAGCACAATTTTTGAAAATCGTTGACACTAATTATCCGACATAATCCGCTATCCGCTATATATTTGAAATCAGAAAAATATACTCTATCCAAAAGTGACAAAATATATGGGGTGTTCAAAAAAATATATTTGGTGCCCATAACTTATTTTTCAGATCAACTGTTTTTCTGTTCAGATATATGGAATCTGCAAGAAAAATTACATGGAATCATTTTTTGAAAATAAAGATTGAACAATAAATAAAAAAGTTTGCACTTTCAAATCCCGAGAAAATAATTAAATAAAAATCACTGACTTTCAACTTGATCGCGCTGTATTTCAAAATCTATCCATCAACGAACTTTGCTATTCTGTACGTTCAATCAGTACATCGAATACTACAATATACTAAAAATTCAGACATCTTCACCGAAAACCATTTCACCTACAAAAAGTGCGGGGTCCTTTCTAGTTGGCATATTTTCTCTCTCTTTTATGTTGGTGCAGTACAGGTAGAGATCATTTCTAGAATAATTGTTGGTTACACTTGTCCATATCGATTGGGGCTGGGACATAGTGGATCAAATCGAATCTCATGAAATTTGCTCGTACATGCACCAAATCCTCAATAGCACACGAAGGAACAATGAATACCTGTTCCAGTAAACTAGAGTGTTTGTATCCGTTGATCGAATAAGCAGAACACCACACAGTATGACATAATTCACGCAATCTCGATCCGTTTTAATTAACTTATCACACAGCCTAGGAACGCGTATAGTGAATTATCCGCGAGCTTGTACTGGTCTGGAAGTTGAAATAACATCCTCATCTCGAGCAAGGTCGATGAAATACTCAACAGACTCGTTCAAAAACGAGATAATTAATGATAGAGGCATATATCTCGAGATCGGATGCTTGGGAGTTGAATTACAACGAACGTATTGCAGACCTTCGAAGAGAAATAGCTCGCACATCAGAATATCAACCGAAGAATTCAAAACCTGCATATGTGTGTTCGAGTTCTCTTTTCACCACCTCATCTTTTTGTGATATATTCGATCCAGGACCTACACAGAAGCGACACTTGATGTCGGCCCTTTGATCTTTAGAGGTGAACTTGATGCTTGGCTTGAATGATGTAATTTTTGCGGTGATGAAATTTTTCACTAGCGTATTTTCGCGATTATTTCATTCATGCTAAAACACACGTTTTTGATTGGTTGAAATGATTGTGTTGATAAGCAATTTTCGATTTTGTATCTCGGCTCCTGATTGGCTATTGGATACCTACATGCTGTGTTTTCGTTTCTGTTTTTCGCTCTCTGATTCGTAGGCAGTAGGGTAGTTTATTTAAACAACGACTTACTAGGTGCAATCTGTCATATTATTTTCCGATTCCCTGGTAAATAAATGAATGCCACTACGTCAAATTTCCGTCTGAGCATGTTATTATTGTTATTCATATTGTAACATTATATTTATATTTGTATATTAGGATACCTATATTAAACTTACTTACTACTACTACCAAGATAAACACACACTACATGATTATTTATATATGACGTTTCACTGTCACATACTCTGAAAACACCGAACCTGACAGGCCAATCAGAGTCAAGAGTCAAGTGTAATTTCAAGAAGACAAAAATTTCTGGAAATTTGTGTAGTTGCTATGGTAACGAGAGAAAATATAGGCTTTTGCTTGACTGAAAATGTTCCATAGATAGATATACCATAAAATCGCAATTATTTTATAAAACAAACGAAATGAAACACTATTGCACAGTAATTCAATTTGTATTTCATCAGGAATATATCGATATATGATTGTAAAATGATACATATTCATGTAGAATCATAATTAACTCAAAATAATGATTTTTTTTTAAAGCAAAATTGGTTCCTGTTTCAGATTCTCTATTTGCATCATCCAGTGAATAGAATAAATTTCATATAGGTACTCATAATCTCTAGGAAAATTTAGACAGACATGAAACCCGAAAAATATAATTTTTTCGTCAAACCTAGAGATGAATCACATAGACAAGACTAGATTTATAACGAAGTAAAAATGTCAAGTTCAAAAACATCAATTTGCAATTCGAAATTCAAATGAGGCGCTAGCAAAACGAATGTTCAATAGTTACACCATAGCCAACACACAACTGAATGAAAAATATATCTGGAGAACACAATTTTCAATTCGAAATTCGATGCAATGTTATGTCAGCCCACGCAAGAGATGAGGTTGATTAGAAACAAGTCAAACAGTTGCGCATGTGCAAAGAAAAAAAGTTTATCTTCTGAGATCCTAATGAAAACTCATGACGTAGACAAGCATTGATCAAGCTCAGTGAGTCAATTACCGGAGTAGACTTGGAGAAGCTGATAGCTTACAAGAGAAAAGCATCTGCAAATTTTGTGATGAAGCACCCCATCACATCTGTACATCATAAAAAGATGAAAGATTTGGGATCGTGACTGAAAAAAATACCACACATGCATCATAAGCTATAGGAATCCCGTGGGAAAGCAGGATGAAGTGGGAGATTGCGTGATTGCAGCCGGATTACTATACTGATGCAGCAATTAATGATTCATTGCGATCATAATGGCGATACAACCAAATACAACCTTCATTACATATTACCAAGATGAGTTGCGAAGTCACGCGAAGGAAGAAAATAATCGTGCATTGGCAATTGAGACACCGAAAAAATTTTTAACCAGCTGCTCCTTTGATAACTTGCCGCTAATATTTTGTTGTAACATGCAATTGTACAACATGTGTTCATGAAATACATTGTATTCAGGCTTGATGGGATTCATTCAGAACAAGGAATTGAGGGTTGACTTTCAGTCTCAGGAAGATCGTAGAACGTATCGTTCTCAACTTTTTTGTATAAACTGGGTTGGTGGTCGAGTGCGTTGAGGCGCTGGCCTTTGGGGAATTTTTATTTATTTCTGTAGCATTGTTTAGCGAAAGGATAAAGGTGACCAACCAAACATTTTTGGTACCTACATTTCAATCCTTCGGACTCTCAACGGTAACCAGCGGAGTAGTGCTTCGGATGACACTTAAAAAGCTAAGGTCCTCGTCTTCCCTACTCATAAAAGATGTTTTTCTATTTTGGTTGTATAATGAAGTCATTGTGCAACGCAAATGCGTGTCGAAATGTCGATATGCATTTTTTATTATTCGGAGATTGGTACAATCGATCTGTCAAATGAAAGTCAGAATAGTTAGGCCCAGTTTACTTCTGAGCGATTTGGATTTGGTCATATTAGCAGTGAAAAACTCAATGTTTCGATTGGTGAATTCCAATTCAGAGTGTAATTTGGTTTAAATTGACCAATAAAAATAATAACAACATCGAAATTTTCACCGCTGGTATTGCAATAATCAAAATCGCTCTACTGTAAACTGGGCTTTACGCTTGTGCGTCAGATTTTAATTACTTCAATGTCATCATTGTTACCAATCGAAGATGTTTTTGTTATTTATCGATATTAAATCCATTTTTTTTCGTCAAATCAATTCAAAATAGAAAAAATTGCATATGACACACGTTTTATAAGACACGTTGTTGCACTTGTGCGACAAAATAGCGTCTTGTAAAACTTGTATCATAATATACTATTTTATCTGTGTTATGATAAAATCACAAATTTACACTGATTACAGATATTATTGCTGCTTATTTCTTATTGTTATGCATAATCATATTAATTATTTCTTTTTAATTTGTTATATTTCCATGACTAGAAGGCTTTTTGTTGTAATTATCTGCACTGCACTTTTTATACTCATTCCTACGTCTATTCACTATTTACTTTGAGCTGCCCTGTAAGTGGGTTTTTAACTGGTTGGTCAATAAAGGTTATTATTATGAGCAGAAGAACTAAATTTGAAGTTTTGTTAATAAAAAGATGGCCCAAAGATTTGTTTATTAATTTCATAAAATTCGAAGAATCATAATAAAATTCATTTTTCAAAAACTTTGAGGATTATCTACTTACATAAAATCTGATAAAACTATCTCAACAGAGGTGGATAGATAGACTGGTGAAATCACTTCCTCTCCTGTGACTGGTCCCAAATCTCTTGATTTCGCCTACTTCGATAAAAGGTGTATAACGTGACATGGCGTGGGTGAATCTCGCTAAGTGAAGCCGCGATTTCAACCAAATTTACAGGTTACTGCAGGTGTCAACACGAAAGTATGAATATTAGATTCTGAATGACTTCGAATCGTTTCTAAAAATTTCATGGAGCCATTTTCCAATGAGTCAGGTGCGAATATATATCGAACATGATTGAAAGAACATTCTTCAAAAATCTTTCGTCAGTATCGCCATCTATTGTTGTACATGAGAACCCCACGTGATGAGCTGAAATTCAATTGTTCCAAATCAAGGATTTGTCTGCTGAAACAATTGAAGAGTAGCGCCACCAGGTCTTATTTCCGTCAACCCTAACTAGTCTACTAGGTCAAGCCTCACCAAATCTATTTAGTATAACCTATTTTACAAACAAAATGGTTTATTTGCTTCTTTCCTCTACGTTATTAATTATCGAATCATTTAAATGCCAGATATAATAATTCTATCTCAATAGTTTCCCGAGACCAAAACGATAATGAAGCCATATTGGTAGAGGATACCAGTTATTACAGGGTTGCCTGACCACCAATCTCGAGAAAATCTTGCCTGATCCAGATTTGCAGTGTTACGCTCGTGGTGAATGCGACCCTTAGTATGGTAATAATTGTTTGTAGACCAGCAGAAGTGGCCTGTTGGCCCGGAATCACTGAACTTGCGGCCGCAGGGAATGCTGTCGTAGCTCCTGCCCCTCCTGCAAAACGCTCAAGATTATGCAAAGCGGATTATATCTATGAGTTAGAGCAGGCATTATTCGAGCCAATGGGTATTGTTCATTTGGGAATGATTGCTGGAGGTTTTGTGGTCCAATTAACATTGACTACAATATTGGATGCGGAAATGGATGTTGTAACAGTAGTTATCATGATGATTATGAGATTCAAGAACGAAAATATTTGAGCTAAGATCATATTCTTTTTATTTCATGTTGTCTATGAATATTGTCATCTAGTATACGAAACAACTTTGTATGAAATGATATATTCAACTAGCAAGTCCTAATGTTTTTTCCATCGATTATTTCATTCATGCTAAAATACACGTTGTTTATTGGTTGAAATGATTGTGTTGATAAGCGATAACACCATGTTTTCGATTCTTAATTTCGACTCCTGACTGGCTATTGGATACCTACATGCTGTGTTTTCGTTTCTGTATTTCGCTTTCTGATTCGTAGGCAGTAGGATAGTTTAATTTAACAACGACATACTAGTTGCAATCTGTCATATTATTTTCTGATTCCCTGGTAAAAAAATGAATACTACTACGTCAGATTTCTTGAACCATGATAAACAGTAAACACACACTATTAATGTGTATCCACTTCATTTTCCACAAATTCTAGACAATTTCAGCATTAATAGAATTAGAATCAATCTAATGTAACCTAACCACACAAATTGTGACAACAATCATAATGAATTTAGCTCAGTAGTACCTAGTGCTTAGGTAATCTTGCCTACATCATACAATGGCATAAATGTATTGTTGGTTGCATAACGAATCTTCTTGTGTCGAACTACAATGCATAATCAAAATAACTAATTCCATAAACTGTACCTTTAATATTTATCATTATTAATATTTATATTAACAATTAATAGGAAATCATCAGAATGGCTTGATTTTATTCATGAATTAATCTGAACAAATACAACTCGTGTTGTTGATGATTATCGAGAATTCCTTCTCTTTTTCGAAACAAATCATGTTGCTTTGGGAAACCACACTCGCGCTGTGCGCTCGTGTAGTTTCCAAGCAACATGATTTGTTTCTCAAAATCGAAGGAATTTTTGTTTGGATAATCATCAATACACTTGTTGTATTACATGCGATAATTCTCCCTAGCTCCTTGTACATTCATACTTAGAATTCAATAAATCCTTGTTGTTCGAATAAACCTAGATTTTGAATTGGTCTGATGAAAAAATCGTTCGTTTCAAGTGAGGTTTTTATTAATTCGCATTTCGAAGCAAATGATGTATTCCTGTATACTTGCAACAAATCTACTCCGAAATATATGTTCTTATTCATTCAAATGGAGACAGTTATCCCACTTCAAGTAGAAACATCCAGAAAATATGTCTCCTTGAAACAATCTCCGATTTCATGGGAAACGATACAAATCTTTTTTCAGGAATGCTTCTCGTTACCGCTATCTATACTTGTAGTCCTGGTGCTTGTAGTCAATATTGTCAGTGCATCTTGTCCTCTTCATTATCATTCTTCGTTTAACCTATCTCAGGAAAACGGTTAAAAATTCTACTCAGGAATGCTGAATTATATCTTAATTTTATTGAGATTGGAAATCCAAAAATCACAAGAGGAGAAGGAGAATCGTATCAAGAAGTACACAATGTCTCCTCGAAGCTATGCCTATTGGATTCCTCATGATGTAGTATTTGTTGTCAAAATGATCTGAATGTGTTTCGATGTTGTTCAAAGCTATATTGGATTGCAGCCTAATTGGTCGTATGTCAATAATTTTTACATCATTGGTGATTACGCTGTCATGCGTTCGCATTCAGATCAGGTCTCACCCAACAAACACAATGTGAATTGGATTATTGCTAATTCATTTTAATGTTCTTGTACACGGATATCGTATAACCGTTTTGCGATAGCCATTTACATGAATAATGCTGATATATATTTCGTAATGACACCTCTAATGAATTCATTATGATATCGATTCCATAACAATTATTTTTTTGATGGAGCTCTTTATTGTGATGTTCTCATGTTGTATCGTACTCCAGAAGTAGCTTTATGCATGCAGAAAAGCTTGCCGCTTTTTATACAAGGAATGTTGATGCTCATGATGATGAAACCATTGAAAAATTTGTTGTTGTTCTCTAGTTTGAGGAATGGTCTCATGGGAGACCTCTGAAACCTTGTGTTGTAAAATATCAATTGGTACACAATGAAAAGGTATTCTAGAATATTTCTTTCTATAATTTTTCGACTGCACGAAAGTTGGGAAGAAATAGTTATTGTGATTTTTCTTGAATGTTGGAAGGTTATAGGTACCTCTCTCTCTTTCTCTCCAATATTTTGATTTAAGTGATATTGAAATAAATTGTGAACCTATATAGATAATTTGATCAGGTTAGCAACTTTTTTTCTGTCTTAACTATTGACTGTAGCCACTTTATAAAACATACTTTTTTCGACTGAAATATTTCTGAATTCGAAGAAAAATTTGGTACTCTATTACTCAAATTATTGGTTATGTATTTTAGTATGATAGCTTGTTTCCTAAATATAGAATATCAAGTTATTGTTATACATATATGTATATATAATCGAAAAAAAAATCTGTAGTACCCGAATGGGTGTAGGGTTACATTCACAATAGTGTATTTGTTATTTCTACACTTCATCAACTTTTTCCACCCTTCTCTGTTTGTCGCTAGGGGTTTCGCCTCTTGTCATGTTTTCCCCTTCTCTTTTAAAATGTTTCCAATCGTATTGTTCCATGTCTCCCTTTAGCGTCCTATCTGTAGTTATGTCTTTCCATTTCTGCTTGGCTGGTACCTTGTCTCCTAATCTTTGTAGATTACCCCACCATTCTAGTTGTATCTGTTCCTAATATTTTTCAAGGCTTTCTATGTTATATTCTTCTCAGATTTTTTCGTTTCTAATTCTATTGCTTATTGTTCTTTCCCATGGTCTTCTGAGTTATTTTATCTCAATTGCTCGTATTTTTGTTTCTCTTGTTTCGAAAGGACCTACGTTTCGCATTCATATGTTGATATAAGTCTAAGTCTAAGATTACTTTGAAAACATTTTTGTTTTTTAGATATCTCTCGCCTGTTCAAGAATCCTCAATTCTTTGCATAGAATACTTCGTCAGCTTTCTCTCTCCTTACTATTTAGATCCATTTCTTGTTCCCCTTTTCCTCTTATACCAAGTCGTTTTTGCTATTTTTTATGAGTAGAACATCTGAGAGTTTGTGACTGCCACATAATTTTCTATGGTGTCTGGTGAAACTGTGCTCATAATAATATATCATATGACCAGTGAAAAGTTGTCATGTTTCTCCGTCTAACAAGCCATTTCAGCACAACAATATACTCCCCCTTCAAACTTCCAAAGCTACTTCCACGGCTCCCATCTTTTGTCTTGGTCCCAACAGCCTTCCTCCTGGCAACTCATGGCGTGTCCATTATCAGCTTCACGAAGCTTCACGAATGCCGACAGGTCGGCAACTGTTGTAGCCGCCCTGATCTGCGTGACGTTTTGCAGGAAGTGCGACGTTGCAGGAAATCGAGTTTTCTCGCGAATATGCCGGTATATTCTACGTGCCGAGACTGTGAATGCGGCTGGAAATTTTAATCTTGAATGTGTACGAGATGTATGTGTATTTATCTACATTTATATTACTGTTCGTTTCGTGGTTCATTCGCTCGTGAAAAAGGTTATTCAGATCACGTGTTTAAGGCCCGCATCAGACACGAAATGAAGTTGACTGACGTTCTTTCACATTGAATACTTTTATTGCTTGCATGCGCTTTGTGAAGGGAAATGATAACTCCTGATGCCTTTGTGTAACACCCTTCCTTTTCCAGAAATAGCGATAAATTGTAATTACATCTAGTAGAAGGATCTAGGAGATGGATCTAGCCTGAATTCTTGTACTTTTCTTGATTATTGCTATTGCTATTTGTTATGGTCATTTTATGACAGATTTTTTTGAATAAAAAACGAATGTCAGAAAAAAGCAAAAAAGAATGAAAATTCACATCAAGATTCACATGGTCCTTCGAAATTAACGCAGAATCAAGATATTCGTTATACAGTACCTACATATATAAATCCAGATCATGTCTCAACATCTGAATGTTATGGAGATTTTATGTTATGACAGATTTTTTTGAATAAAAAACGAAAAAGTCAGGAAAAAGGCAAAAAGGAATTTCCATATATATTTAGAATAAGAATTCACTCTATTCACCAGACTTCAGTACTCTGAATATCAATCAACAGACATAATTGCAGAATAATATATAAAGGTTAATAAAAGATTATAAAAGTAGGTTAAATTACGAAAAAAAATCTGAAGAAATAGAGGATATCTTTCATATTTCCCTAAAAAACTAAAAATCATCAATATCTTTCCAACTATTGCTACTAAGATTTGGAAATTTAGTAAAGTTACCAAAGTTCGCATGCTGAATTCAACAGTGATACGGAAAAAATCTAGGCACACTAGATTTGAGGATATCGAAGCCAACTTTGATTTTTCCAATGGCAGCCATTTTGTCAAAGTGGAAGGATACACTAGACAGAAGTTCATACGTGAGAATATTTGCAAATTAAATTTGTAAGCTGATGTGAATTTCCGATTTTGTTTGTTGTGGACAATTTATAATCAGAGTCAAGTAGCCTGCTGTCAGAATTACCACTTGAAGTTGGATGTGATGAAATTGATGATTCAATTGTTATTTTGATCTCATATGATATATGTTCAGTGCTTAATGATATGCTTAATGATATAACCATGGTGGAAATTAGAAAATCAGAACTGTCAATTTCACAGAAAACTACCTTCTATTTGAAAAACACAGTTTATTTCAGAACAATCAGTGGAGCTGCATGATTTGCAAGAAAAAAATGTGCAATCAATTCAATACACGAGGCAACCCAATGGATAGCATCAGCATTGACTCTTATTTTGCAGTAGATTTTAGATCTAGCACCTCAGTTATTGGGTTTTCACATAATTTTTGTCTCGTTCAGTAAAAATATCTGGAATTGTAAGCCTGTCAGATCTTGCCTTAATTTTTTATTTTAATTTTTCCTATTGACTTGGTATGGAAATCCAATATGGCTACCACTAGAAATATCAAAGTTGGCTTCGATATCTTCTAATCTAGTGTACTTACTAGATTTCGAAATCCTATAGCAACAATAGTTGAAGAGTTATATAGTTGAATATAAGAATCGACGATTCTTAGGTTTTTCAGGATATTTCAGGTAATACGTGAGATATCCTCGATTTCTTTGGATATTCGAGATGGCCATGAAATTGTGCATCTTTTTCGCAATTCAACCTAGTTGGTATCTGTATGTATAGCACCACCGAAGTGAAAAAATTCTAGCTGTTTTGTCAACCAGCCCTCCACTTCAAAAAGAGTACCTTTTAAAGTATGACATTTGTTTCAGATATTGATCTGGACCTTTCCGATGATGGCAGTGAACTAAATGAGCTTGGTGCTTCTTTTCCGCCCTTGGAAAGTCCACCGGTCCATTTCGCAACTGAAAACAACACCCTTGTGACGTCACAAACGGGTTCGACAGCCCTGGTTCCCTGTGTCATCAACAATATTGGAGATGGAATGGTAAGCCAATGAAGAAATTTCAACTCGACAGTTACTTTTTCAGTGAAATTGATTTTTTCTAATGGATATTATCAACGTCGAGATCAACATTAAGGTTTCTATTGATGTATTCGAATTTATATAGCATGGTTTATAGATTTTTCATTACATGATACCGGGTGTAACAGGATCATGGTATGCACCCCTTATCTCCGTTAGTTTAGGAGGTAATTGATTGAAATTTGGGATATGCCATGAATATAATAAGCGGCACTTTTTGACCTACAATTGATTTGTTTCTCACTTCCGGTATCGCCGGAAGTGATACAAACTTTCGATTTTTTTCATGGAACACCCTGTATATCATTATATTTCTGAAATCTGCATAATTTTCTGAATTCAATGGTACCACACAAGTGACATTTCAAACGTCAAAATTTTTTATAATTTAATTTTGATTTATTCCAATTGACCCGACTAATGCTAGAAATATCGAAATCCGGTCGAAAATACTAAATTGCGTTTTTTATGAGCAAATGAAGTTCATCGTAATCGTTTTGAGGTAAAACTAATTTTTTTCAAATGGAACCATATTGGTACCGTTGTACCATTTATTAGTACTTTTAATGAGGAATTTATTCATACCAGGTGATAAAATGTTCGATGAATATACAATAAAAATTCCAGCTAAAAGAAAATAAGAAAATACGATTATTTTGTGCTATGTAGTGTTGAGAAGATATAAGGAGGCTTTGAAAACAATGAAATTATTCCTTCAAATTGTCAAATAAATAGTTGGGTTGTCAGTGTTTTTATTGTATATTTGAAAAGTATTCACATTTCTTACCATTTAACAAAATAATCGTATTTTCTTATTTTCTTTTAGCTGTAATTTTGATTGTATTCATCGAACATTTTATCACCTGCTATGAATAAATTCCTCATTAACCCATTAGATCCCAAGACATTTCTTTTGAAAAAACACTGTTTTTTCTCGTGAATTTTCTCAGTTGTATTATTTAGAACAAAAAAGTAAATGTAACTGATATCGAAAAATTTTAGTTTCCTAACAAAAAATACATGTACTCGAATGAGTACAATGGGAAGTAATAGGTACTTACTAAAAAAATAGCCGAATTACACTTTATATAACCAGGCGATACAAATGAAATGAAACATAGCTCTGAGAGTGGTAACTCTTTTCAATGCAGATAGTGACTCTACATCTCAAACAACTTCAACTGACTCTTTGAAGATTGAGTACACCTCAACTGTTTATCCAAATCTTCTGGAAAATGGCCAACTCCATCTCTCCTAACACTCATGAGTATCTGACCAATTGATCTCTGTTCAGTTTACGTCGACTTCACGTGACAAGATGAATAATGACGGACTATCAGTCTCTCAAATCCGAGAATTCAATATATATTGGTTTGATGTACCAAAACTTCGAAAACTCGATAAGATTTCTGAAGACTGCTTTAGGTTCCAAATTCTTCAAAACATTTTTCACCATATCAAGTCTGCATATCTCGTTTTTGCTGGCATGCCAGTATAGATATTCACATAATCTTCAGTCCACTTCAGCTCCAATTGCAGTATTTTTCAGAACGGTTTATTTTGAAAGATGTACTGAGCTTTTGTCGCAAAAAAGGCAAATTATATCTTTCATACAAGTTTCATCATCATTGCTTATGTGGCGAAGCTCAATCATCAAGCATGGAATATTTTCCTTCTTATGAATAATTATTATCATCGAGTTTTTTTCATCAGTCTGCGGATCAACTGTAGGCGAAAAACAACAATAGATATAACATTTTGATTACTTTCTGGGACCCCATGAGAGTTGCGAGGAAGTATTTTGGTAAAATCAAGCGGATCTTGAATATCTGTGAAAGAGTCAACATTCATAGAATAAAGCTGACCAAATGACAATGGACTGCTATAACCTCGGCTATAACCCATTGTACCCTAATGAGTACACGAACAATTATCCATCTAGAACTAGTTTCCAAACACACCACCATACACCCAAAAATAAGTTTTCATGCAGTAAACGGGGTTGAAGAACGACAATATGATTTTTTTTATATCCACCGAATATATGCACTGGCTCAGTAATCAAATACGAACAACTGTTGACAAAATGGCTTATCATCCTAAAATAGAAAAACAATTAGGTGATTTCTCTTCATGACACTATAGAAAACAGTACAATGGATCAGCCATGAAGTTCAAAGTTTCGAAATAATTCGATAGGTGGATACACTATGCGGCTTTTCAAAGTGTACTCAAATGAGCACAGTGGGAATTAATGTGTTAATAGTACTAATAAATGGTACAACGGTACCAATATGGTTCCATTTAAAAAAAAGTTGTTTCACCTCAAAAACGATCACGATGAACTTCATTTGCTCATAAAAAACGCAATTTAGTATTTTCGACCGGATTTCGATTTTTCTAGCATTAGTCGGGTCAATTGGAATAAATTGGAACCATCATGGCACACTTAAATGGAAAACTAAAAATTAAATTATAAAAAATGTTGACGTTTGAAATGTCACTTGTTTGGTAACATTGAATTCAGAAAATTATGCAGATTTCAGAAATGTAATGATATACAGGGTGTTACCTTTGAAAAATCGAAAGTTGGTATCACTAATTGATCATTTTCCGATGAATTTGTACACATATAGGCCCTGATATTCCTGCTTGTCCCATGATATTTCTACAGTGTCCGCCATAAATTTGGCTACATATGGAAAGAACTTTTTTGTTGATATTTCTGAAAAACTCTAATGGCGGTTCGTTTCTGCATGTCTGACAACTGAAAAATCCATTGCGACCTAAACCACGTGACCTCAGATTTGGCGAGAATTTTAAAAAAGTTATATTTGATGCCGAAAAATATCAAATTTAGCAAGGGGAAATAGTGCATTATTATGTTTTGATACGTACAACTATTAGTTGGTTTGAATCATATTTACGGGTGGAGAATGTTAAATAAACTCATGTGCATCAAAATACAGGGTATGGCTACACCTAGTGACAAGTGTTTTTATAATTAACCTCCCGCAAAATGTCTATTCCACAAATATTTGATTTTTGACCCAACCTTATGTGATTCAGATTATTGAAGCTGTTTTCAAATGAAACAAAAATGTATAATATTTCTCAGTAAGGGTAGAGGAATAATTTTTTTTCAATCTGGTAATCAAAATTCATATATATGGGGTCCTCGTTAGATTCCAGATATTTTTTTTATGTCAATTCGATTCATTGCCATTAGAGTTCTTCAGAAATATCAATAACATTATTTCCATATGTAGCCAACTTCATGGCGGACACTGTATATATGTAATTAGTGGATAGCAAAGGCCTTCGAGAGTAGATGTTCACATGGACATGGACGTTTATTTTCCAGTTTTCCAATTTAGTAGTTTCCAATTTTTTATCAGACAGCGTCTATCTTTGTAGTATTTCCTTTGAGACCATCACATTGACTGTGGGATATTTTTCAATAGACAAAAAATTGTACTTGGTGACTACCGTTAATTTTTCATATTATATTTTCATCTTCCTCATAATACGAACACAAATTCAATCGTCGAAAAATATAAAGGAAACGAGAGGAAGCATTCCGGAGAACGAATGAAAGTTTTTAATTGAACATTTTGTAGTCGCTTCACGTCAGTATCAAGGGTTCTCGTAATAAATAGCAACATTTAAATCTGTTTGGTAATTGTTATGCCCCATTTATTTTTGTCCGCACTCACTAGTTCTGTTTCCAGTTCACATTTAGTTTTTTATCCGTTTTTGGTATCTCTCATTCCATTTCACAAATGAAATTGATGATGAGGCTTATCGCATTATGAAATAGCTCTGCTGGCAGATTTATTGCAGTGGAGAAATGAAATCAGGAAAACATATTCCACATAGGATATGCTTGTACGGCAGGTATATTTCAGTCAATTATATGGATAACTACTGTGACCAGTGCACCGAAATTTAATATTTTGTGCTGTTTTTTAGGAAGCTGCATTGATCTAAAATATCATTATTTGTATAGTTTTCTGTAACTTCCGGTTATACCGCAATTTGACCCCAACCACGTCATTTCGGAGGTTGCAAAGAGCCTTACGATTGCAGTTTCGGAATATAAGATAGATCTCAATATCATTCAATGTGATACGTTATGTTTCTGGAGTGCTTTTATGCCTATATTAGTTTTTTCGAAACAAATTTTTTTTTGGAACCCAAGCAAATCATGTCAATGATTTCCAAGGTTCTTCAACTTAGACCTACGAGTCTCCAAATCTCTGGAAACTTTTTGTAATAATTATTTAGGGTGCTCAGATAATGATTGAAGATTACATTTTGAGAATTATTTCAGAGAATAATTGTTGAAATATAATTAATTGAAAAGAATTTGATTGTATTTTATTCCAACTGATGGTCTTTTCAGATTTCAC
This sequence comes from Chrysomela aeneicollis, assembly GCA_029955515.1. Classification (NCBI taxonomy): domain Eukaryota; kingdom Metazoa; phylum Arthropoda; class Insecta; order Coleoptera; family Chrysomelidae; genus Chrysomela; species Chrysomela aeneicollis. The sequence goes on along the minus strand of JARUHQ010000009.1, from coordinate 18,904,076 downwards.
GAAAAACATCCTGTATATTTTTGTCATCAAATTCATCAAACGTCCGTTCTTCATATTCAGACTACTTACTTCTAAGTAACCGAAAAATTGTATGGAAAAAATCGAAATCGGTTTGAACATGGTAAGTGGGTGAAAAACCAAAAAATAATGAACAACTTTTCTATACGTAAAATATTTTTCGAATTATTCAAAAATAACCCATTTTCTTGTTTTTGCCTTGAAAATATGTGAGCATGTAAATAGGCCAATTGTTAGAACAAAATCAGAAATGATTTCGCATTATTTTCTCTAAATTAGTGGAAACTACCTAAATAATTATTATGATAAAACAAATAATACAAATACAGACACTGTAGGTATAAAGATAACGCAGAATAATTCGAACAGGTTCAGGAGCCAGTCAAAATACTTCAAAAATGAGTAAGGACAAGAACTTCATCAAGAAACCAATGCCAATATCTTCAGAATCCCTGTGAAGACTATTCTCAGGGCTAGACAAACATTTCTTGATAATTTATGTACATGTACAATTCCTTATTATAAAAGTGCAGGAGGAGTTTAGTTTGTACCAATCAAGAAGGCCAAGTAATTGAATGGTTCCATCGTATATCCATATATATAACTGAGTTCAACGGTTTAGGCATTATTTATAACATCTAGAAATGTTCATCAATTATTGTGTATTAGCTAGGATAGTTGAGAATAATTCTGAATGTTCGATTTATTCCAGGTCTCTTGGATTCGCCGAAAAGACTATCACCTTCTCACAGTTGGTCTCACGACCTATAGCAGCGATGACAGATTCCAAGCTATACACTTACAACACTCTGAGGTAAGAGCCGTCTTCTGAAATATTAAAGACGCATTCGAAAATGAAAACGCCCAGTTTATGTATAAGATGCACTTGAAGTGAGCGTGAAATATCAAATTATCGTCTTTCAGGAGCTTTCCGCATTCACGATGTTATGAAGTATGGTTACTCTCGAGAAGAAACATTACAGAGAAAATTTGAGATAAAGCTGCAGGTTTATTCAATTATCCTTTATGAGAACACATGAAACATACAGTGGTTCATAACGCTCATAGCGAGAGATTCTATAATTTAGTATTCTCCAAATAATTATACGAACAAAAATGTTGTTCTCATTACAACTGTTTGTATCAAATTTGATCGGCATTTTTATCCATACATTATGTTCCCAGCAAACACATATGATTGGGCCATCGGTTATTCATCAATAACACGCTTTTACTGCATCATGTGGCTATTAGGATAAAATTACCTGCTGGCCGACTTAACGCCATCAATGGCGAGACAGCACTTCCGTTTTTTAATTATTTGCCCAATGGTGGCTTTCATCGACGCATCTATTGGTTTGCCAACGATTTATTATCAGTTGAAATGTATTTCCATCTCAGATTTCAGCCCATATTTTTCAGAAACATCATTTCGATTGCAAATAACTACATACCTATACAGTGTGTATTATCGAAATAGAGACATGTAGATTGGTATTTTCAGAAGCGCTTTTGGTACAACGAAAACTTTTTATATAGGGTGTGTCATCTAACAGTGACAATACCAACTTTCCTATTTCAAATGCAACACCTTTTTTTAACATTTTTAAATTCGCCCTGAAGAGCCGATTTTGTCAAATACTGATAGCAAAGATGATTGATGAGGTGGATGAGAAAGATCGAGATTCTTCAACTTCACAAACTTTTTGTGTCGAAATTATTCATTATTGGTCAAAACGGCTCACATTTTCCTGTCCCCAGATTCAATCTACAATTCTTCTGACATGCGATCAAAACGAATACAGTCCGGCTGAGAATTCTGAATTTTGAACTGATTTTTTTTAAAGAGAATTATAATGTATACCCTTGATTTTCTTTGTTTGTGAAACATGACAAAATATTTTTGGAGCTATGTATTGAAATGAATTTTGTCCAATCGTTTTCGCAGCCTTTTCTGTAGAGAATTTATCTTTTATATTTCGTGTTATGTTCATGTTTCATCAACTAATAGTTTCGAAGATAGATATTTATTTGAACAGTAGTTGTTCTGTACGATTTTTATTGCAAACAAAAAATATTACTGCATTACTTTCAACTGTTCAATGTGGCAGTTCTAGACTCCTCACCAAGCAGATATGCAGATATTCAATATTGAATATGAGAGATAGATAGATAGATAGATAGATAGATAGATAGATAGATAGATAGATAGATAGATAGATAGATAGATAGATAGATAGATAGATAGATAGATAGATAGATAGATAGATAGATAGATAGATAGATAGATAGATAGATAGATAGATAGATAGATAGATAGATAGATAGATAGATAGATAGATAGATAGATAGATAGATAGATAGATAGATAGATAGATAGATAGATAGATAGATAGATAGATAGATAGATAGATAGATAGATAGATAGATAGATAGATAGATAGATAGATAGATAGATAGATAGATAGATAGATAGATTTTTATTTGACTACGTTATGTAAAAAAAACATTTGTAGCAAGTCATGGCATTCGTCACACAGTGTAAAACCATGATGACTGTGTCAGTTTATAACATAAAATTTTTCCTAATAATACGTATTATATTAGGAAATCATACATATAGGTATGCACACGCACGCGTACACATAGACACACTTAAGTAAATATAAATAACATACGAATTACATAACGCAAATACAATCGTGCAGTGTTGCTGAAACCATTATTTAAAATAGAGAAAATTTCTTCATTTATCTAATTTCCCTAAGTGAGTCCTGCATGTCAACATACAGTGTTCTATATGTCCATGTGAGAACTGGCAAATTCTTCCACAGAGTAGAAACAGTGTTTCAGAAGGTAATATTTTAGTTTTTTTTTGAAATTTTGTAGTGGGAGCTGACTTATTCTCTTCGGTATTTTATTGTAGAGTATATGTCAAGAAATTTTTTGAGATAGATACTTGAAGGTGAACAATATCTATCTGATTTTTTTAAAGATTTTATTAATGTGGATGTTCCATTCGAGGTGAGCATCAATTTCGACTCCAAGATATGTAACATACTCCATACCTTGGATTGAATAGATCTAATTTTTATCTTCAGGTTATCACAAGAAGAGTTATACACTTCAGTTTTTCCGAAATCAATTTGAGGTCCGTTTCGCTAAACCAATTTGATTTTTTTCTTCTGTTTTGTTTTTAACGCCCTCTCAAAAAGCATCAGTAAAGAGAACAACGGTATCTTAGATATCATCCGCAAATGATGCTACTACTTCGAGGAAGAGTACTCCATCGATATAGGTAGATATCATTTTTCAAATGAATAATAGCATCTTCAGTTTTTATTGGATCAGAAGCCGAATTGCTTAGGTGAAAGTAGGTATATTATTACCTTCTGGAAATTTAATAACCCGTTTTTTGATAACCTTTTCAACAATTTCGACAACTGAACTCAATTGAGATATTGGTCTGTAATTGGACACATTCCTTTGATCACCTTCTTCGAGTAAGGGTTCGATTATAGCTACCTTTTCAGGAGAATCACCAATAAATTCGAGGTTTTCAGAAGTAATTCTATCACTACCTGGACATTTTTAATCTCAAAGTTATTTTTGAGTGACTTCCGTTTCATTCGTAGGTTTCACATGGAATTATCTATAGGTCGTTTCGGTTTGATAATTTGGAATAGGAGGAAGCTTTGTCTATTCTCGAACAATGTGTCATTGGGCCATCATTATTTCCCCCCTAATTAGTTTGCGGCCACGATATTGACCGAAGTTTCCATAAAAATTATCACTCTGAAACTCAATCGAGCGTTGCCTCGCGTTCCACCATCCCATCGCCCTAATTTCATTTTGAAAAATATCCTCCAGTCAGCCACCTCGGCTAATGAGAAAGGCAAAGCCGTTGGGTAATATGATTTATGATTAGCGCGTCAACGACATTCCTTTGTTTGTTAAACGGACACCAGGGGTCGGCGCATCAACGATGGCCTAGAAATGAGAGATCATTTCATCGCCGGTTTTCTTTTGTTTTTCCATCCTGTGGAATTCTAGGTTTCGGACCGTCAGATTATTCCACGTAGAGGAAAATTAGTTACACCTTTTTCAGTTGTATTTCAGAAAGGGTCGAGCTAATTCCAGAGTTGTGAGTTCCATTTCAGCAAGCGTTGAATATATTCCAGATTAGTTGATTTAATATCAAAAAGCATCAATTGTATTTCAGAATAATCAGTACGAGATCAGAAATGAGCGTCAAATGAATTTCAGATTGGTCAATTTTATATCAGAAATAGTATATTAAGTATGGAAAACGGTAAGGGTTTAATACCGATCGAAGACAATTGTTTGGAGGAGGAGCGGAGCGACGACTCCAATTATTGTCTGAGATCGGTTACCCTTAACGTTCGACATGCTTACAACGTTTTTTGCACGATTGATACCATTATAAATTATAAAAATAAATTAATATCAAGAGATTTTTTAACTCGACGGTAAGTGAATTACTTACCGTCGAGTTGGATTACTTACCGTCGAGTTGCTAGTAAATGTCACCTACTGACGTAAAATCTGTCACGGTAAACAGTCAAAAATGATCAATCGTGCAAAAATATTATATGTATTCTAGAAGGCGTCATCTGTATTGCAGAAACAGAGTTGAGTTTTCTTATACGAAGATATCGATCCATAAAAGAGGATAAATCATTCTGTGCAGATTTATTAAAAAAATCGCCCTGCATATGCAATCTTTAAACTTCAAATCTGAAATATTATACATTATGCTTGAAATTTATCAAAGATTTTGCGTAAAATCGTAAAATATGATGATGTATAGAGGGTCCCATTCAAAATAACGAAGTTGGGTCCATTTTCGGTACAACCGGAAGTACTACATTCTTGAGAATACGTTAGATGGATAGCCCCCATAAACATTATTTTCTCAAACACAAGTGACTATTCTGAAATTAACTTGATGATTTCTGGAACAAAACTATAAAAAGTGTAGTGAGGTACAGGGCAATGCTCACATACATGAGTCAAGGTCAACTGAATTCATAGATCATCCATCGGTCTATATTTCCTGAAATGGACATCATTGTAGAAGAAAATTCATTCCGTTTCAATTTAGAGTATACACCTACTCTTCAGCAATATCTGTTTCTCCAAAAGCAAAGACGTTTATCGTACCATATCTGAACAACTAGATTATCTCTCAACCAAAAGAATGAATCAGTCGAACTCTTGTCCAGTTGTTTATGCTTGAGGAATTGTGAAGCCAATTGCTCATGCTCATACTGATCCCTACTCTAATGGATATTGATTAGAACTCAGATTTTTAATTGAATCCAGGAATTGTGTATGATCTCACTATCACACATTCCACCTATTCAGGCAATTCCGGCATCACTTTACAGCTTTGCTCAACATTCGCAATCCCTTTCAAGCTGGGTTCATTGTGAACTTACGCCACAGGACATATAATACCAAACTTGTCATGTCTACCATGTTCTAAAGGCTGGTGGGAAGGATCTAACTCCGTGAAGCTTTGTACTAAGTTAGTTTAAACAACGTTATAACGTCATTTGGAGCCCATAGAGAAATTCATCAGGAAGACATGATAGTTGTCTGTATTCTTGAAATCATTGGAACTTTTCCAAAGGGACTGCATTGATCATTACATTGAAATAGAGGCAGAACTCATATTCTTATTTACTTTTGTTCACTTTGTCATTGTCATGTGTCATATGTCATTAGTGTATTGAAGTCAATGACACATTCCATTTTCTATTATGTTATATTGCTGCACAAATTAGCTCCCACATTAATGAATTTTTCAGTTTTAAATACCGATATCATGATTTAACCTTTTTTCAATTTATCATCGAATATTTTTATAGCATTAATTTGCCATTTTCATTTAATTTTTTTCTCCTATAACGGCTGTTTTTGACATATATACTATCGAATTCTTCCTGAGTTTCAAATCTACAGTTTCCGAGTTATGACCAATAAATATAAAAAAGCTACACATTTCGACAGTTCATTCGTTATATCCATCACTGAGTACTTTGAAATGAGTGTGCGAAGTTTCGCATCAAAACTATCTGATTTTTGCAAAGGTGTGAAGTCCAATTTTGGTCTTAATTTTTTGGAGTACATCGTTCAGTTGGGAATCCACACAGCTATATTACCAGTGAGGATTGTTACCGACGATTTTCTTGATACGTACGATGAAGGCTAATGAAATAAAGGAGGGACAGCTCTTTTTATCCTCTTTTTTTTAGAAAAAAACGACACTGCGGACTAAATGTCCAGTCGGAAAGAAAGTTCATTAAACTTCGAAAATATTAGACAGGAAGTACATGATTTATAGTTCCGGGTTACACTTGGCCCAACTTTTTATTGCCTCTTTTCCTTTGGAACCATTTTCTAGCGCGGCGGCCTCTCTCTTGATGCGACTTTGAATTCGAAAGTAGTGCAGTCACGTGGTTTAATGGGGCCCCTTCGCCGGATTATGTCACTAGCAGAATGTCTCGTGAGTTATGGACTTTGATACCGCTGACAGAGGTAATGCTCTGGCGGAAGTGATGCTAAAGTTGATGAATATTGTTTGCCAATTCACTGGAATCGACGATTCCTATTGGTGAAAAATGACTGAATTGAATTCTGAATTCACATAAATGTCAGATAATTGAATGTTCAAGGCCAAGACCCGATTCAAGGAAATGTTATATTCACAATGTGGAGTTGATACTCGAAGATATATCAATTCGGATAACTGAAAAACGTGAGAAGTCGATTTTATTTTGGCTTACTACCATTATATTTTACAGAGGCATTATTCAATATACGGAGTGATGCAAATTCCATTGGAAAATATTGTCAAATCGTAAACAGAGATACATATATACAAATTTTGTTGAATTACGAAAAAATTGCATACTTTCATGACCATCTCGAATAACGAAATGAATCGAGGACACATATTCTCGGAAATATCCTGAAAAAACTGAAAATCATCGGTTTTTACATACATACAGTCATTGATAAATTTCCAGCTATCACTGCTAGGGTTTTGAAATTTGGTATACTTACTAAAGTTTGCATGTTGAATTCAACGCTGATATAACAAAAATTCTAGGGTACACTAGATTCGAAGGTATCGAAGCCAACTTTCATTATTTCAATGGCAGACATATTGGATTTTCACATTGGCAATTTTATGATATATCCAAAGGTGTATCAACAGTTGAAAAGTAATCGATTACTATAAGAATAAACGATTTTTAATTTTTCAAGATATTTAAAGTTTCCGATTAAACAATAGTGTATCATGAAATTTGCATTGCCCTCTATACATTTCAGAAAGTTTCAATTTAGCTCTATCACTGTACAGGGTGTCCCACTTAGAGGTGTCACCCCCTTCATTCTCAGAATTCTTATAACATATTTTCATTATCCAAGAATTATTCTGGAATATTTTTTTACGATTTTTTTCAATCTGAGCTCACTTTCACTCAGTATAAATTACAGGGCGGTTCAAAATTTTTTTGTATGTTCTGTGGTTGTTTCCTTATTTTTTAATTCGATAATAATCCATTAATGATTTATATTGTTGAATTCAGATTGACAGGAAAATATTCGTGAGAAATTATTCCAGGAAAGTTTTTGAATGATCGGAATAAGTCGAAAATTACGAGGATAGACACATAAGTGGGACTCTATGTACTGTAATGTATTATTATGGAGATGAATTTTATGTTCTAGGATTGGACGTTGCAAATCAAGTTCGTTCAGCAGCGAGATGCTGGTCTCTACGAGTGCCAAGTCTCTTCTCATCCGCCCACTAGTATCTTCATTCAGCTTAACGTAGTCGGTATGTACCTACTGTTAAGTTATGTTTCTTTTTAATAAAAAGCCTTTTTCCCCCACAAAACTCTTATATTTTCTTGGATGATTGAAGATACAAATATATACAGGCACAAGCAGTAATCAAAAACCTTTTCTACTTCATTCGACATTCAACAATCTAATAATCATTATAGATCTTATATCTACCCCAAGGTGGATATAGGATGGTGAAACAGCTCTTCAATTGTTTCTGCTAAAAACTTGTAGACCGTTTGAGAAGGTACTAATATTTTCACGACTTGAATGAAGATGGCGGTGAGATCGATTATCGAAGAAGATTTCTGTTGCTCATGTATTTCTGTGGTTCGCATCTGGCAGACATGAGTTGAAATGACATCAAAACACAATATTTTCAGTGAATCTGGAATAATTATCGATATTTTGACTCTTCTCAGTCATTTTTCATCTAGAATAGATGAAACTGATAAAAAGGTGACAGATGTACAGATTCTGTTTTACCCACACAAGGTATGTCGCCATCTCTGTTAACTTCAGGAAATATTACTACGGTATGAAATCAAGTAGGCAAAGGTCTACAGTTTATTCTAGTGCTTGTTAATAGGAAGCTGTTTCACCATCCTATATCCACCTTGATCTACGCTCTACAGAACACAGAATACCTTACGAAAGAATGACATAAGTACAACTAAACACCAAGTCATGGAAAAGTCATAGAACCATGAACTTGCTTTGAAATACTTTAGCGTTTCATGAATACCAACACCTACTATGATAATGATTCAAAATTGATTATTCTAAATTATCCACACTTCAATGAAATGTATATGAATATGTGATATGATGTGCGATGTTTGGAAGAATCTACCTTTTTTTAGTTGCCATATTGCGGAAGAATTCTTCTATCTGAGGATATTTTCAACAGATCCTTCGGACTCTTGATTCAAAATAAAGGAAGATTTTCGGGGAGTTCGGCCCTGAGTTTCTCTGAGCCTACACGTATTTCGATCGTAGAGGCAAACAAATTGCAAATAGTTATTCAAATCAGTTATTAATTATTGAAAGTTCCCCACCCGGTGCAGTGTAACATCATTGATGAAAGATACCAACAATTATTCTGAGTAAGCACAACCAAAACAATATAAATAAAGCTTATTTACCAGAACGAAAACATAAAAATCTGTCGCTGCCGCGGTAGCTAACCGCCTCACGACAGCCGATATCAGTCGTAGTAGACAGGTTCGGACTCACCGCAGCAAGACATGAAAAATAATAAATCAGAACCTCCTTAGAACACAGTGTAATAATGACAGATACGTCAAAAGCGGGCACTTCTGACTACAGGGGTGCCTCAAGTGATCAAACGAACGCAAACCCACAACTGTACTCTAACGTTGTCAACCAAAAAACTACACATCAGTTTCCTAAAAAAGACCAAGCAATAATTTTCCCCTCCATCGATGGAATTAAGATTCATGATTACGTATTCGCCCTAGGATCAATAATTCAACCAAGAAATATACTCTTTTCATCTAGGATTTCTAACAACAGGATATGCATATTTCTGTCGAGTAAGCAAGTACTAGACTCCTTCCTCACCGAACATGGAGAAATTCAAATAAACAATAGTTCTATCAGAGCACGAAGACTAATAACACCATCCTCAAGGCTATTACTATCAAATGTCTGCCCTTGTATCCCACACGATGTAATCGAAAAACACCTAGGAAACCTCGGTCTATCACTGCTGTCCCCAATGTCCTTCTTGAGAGCAGGAATGAACAATCCGGAATACAACCACGTACTGAGTTTCCGCCGCTTAGTTTACTTCAGTCCTGATGAAAATCTTACAATTCCACAGTCAACTCTGATAAATTGGGAAGGAACCTCATATCGCATTTTTATCTCAGAAGATGATTTGAACTGTTTTAAATGCAAGAAAAGGGGTCATCTTGCCTCCGCATGCCCTGGGATTGGTGGAACTCAGAATAATATACCCAACCTTGATCAAGAAGAGCAAGAAAATATAGGCACCACCCCTGCAATAACTGAGACGGAGACAGAAACGACACTGACACTGAATTTTCAAAGCCAGAAACGCACCAGCTCTGAAATCTCTAGTCCAACCCCAGAAACCCCAACTTCAACCCCTACAGAACCTCCATTCTCTAAACCACACCCCCCTAAATCAAAAAAACCCAAATCAACCTCTGATAAACTTGATGATATCACATCCGCAGAATCTGCCCTTATTCCTGCTAAGAAGTTCATTGAAGATGCCCCCAATAACTTCCCTTTGAATTTTTCCCAGCTAACCTGTTTCCTTGATAACTCTTATGGATCATCTGAGCCTCTCTCTGTAGCTAAAGAATACACGAAAGATATACATGGTTTACTGAATATGATGACGAAAATATACCCACTACTAACGGAGAGAAACATGAAAGCTAGGTTTACCAGAATAAAAAAAAAGTTACTACGACAAATCAATAAAGAGTTTGACACTAACTCCAACGTGTCACTATCTGAAGTGGATGATAGCGACCTATCACAAGACACATACTGAATATTCGATGACTCTCATACTCCAGTGGAATATAAATGGTCTTTATGGCCATTTGGAAATGCTGCAAAAACTCATAAGCGAACTCATCCCCTCCATCATATGTCTGCAAGAGACTCATCTCAGAAACACCAACACCTATAATCTGAGGAATTTCGTATCATTCCACAAAAACAGACCCAATCAGGAAAGAGCTAGTGGTGGTGTTTCCATCTATGTTTCACAATCATTATCTACACATGAAATCCCTTTAGTGACAGAATTAGAAGCTGTGGCAGTACAAGTTAACATGAAATCTAAAATCAATATATGCAACATATACATACCACCTAACGTAGAAATAATTGAACATGAAATACAAGACCTACTTGAACAAATTCCCCCTCCCCGTATCATAGTTGGTGACTTTAACTGTCACAGTACCTTATGGGGTTGTAACATAACGAATAGAAGAGGGAGGATACTAGAAAATATGATTCTCAAGTCTAAACTTTCCTTACTGAATTCAGGACAACATACAAGATTTAACGCATTCAATGGCAACCATTCTGCAATCGATTTGAGCCTCTGCGATGCATCTTTATTTCCCTCACTATCTTGGGAAGTTCAGTCATACTCATATGGCAGCGATCATTTCCCAATCACAATCAACAATAATGATAGCAAACTCCAAACTGAGTATCCTGTGTCGCAAAAATGGAAGCTCAAAAGTGCGGACTGGAGTCAATTTGCCAAAATCATTGGGGACAACCTTTCCCAAGTATCAGAAACAAATGATATTGATCGAATAGTTGAACAATTCACTGATCTGATTACCAAAGCGGCAATGAAAAGTATTGGTAAGACCAAAACTATTAAAAAACATCTCCCAGTACCATGGTGGAATAAAGAATGTGAAGAAGCAATCAAGCAGAGCAAGCATGCCTACAACCGCTTAAAGAGACAAAACACAACAGAAAATTTACTGATATTCAAGAACCTTAGGGCGAAAGCAAGGCGCATTATCAGAACAAGTAAAAAAGACTCTTGGAAAGAATTTGTATCTACCATGAACAGCTCAACCCCAAACACCAAAGTTTGGAACAAAATCAGAAGAATAAAAGGCTTACATGCAAATCATAAAGTTATATCCCTCACCGAAGGTGGTAAAACCTTTTCTGAAAATCAAAGTATTGCGAATCTCCTTGGCGAAACTTTTCGGAGACATTCCAGTGATGAAAACTATGATCCAAATTTCAGAGCAGTAAAAGATACAACCGAAAATGAGCATTTCATCATCACAACAAACACCGACCCAATTAATGAGGAAATACATTTGAAGGAGCTAGAAGAATCACTTAGTTCCGTGAACGAGTCCAGTGCTGGTCCGGATGATATTCCATATACTTTCCTGCGAATGCTACCAACCTCTGGAAAATTATTCCTACTGAACATCTTCAATATCATTTATAAATCACATAAATTCCCTAAATGCTGGGCCGAAGCAACAATAATTCCAATTATCAAACCGAATAAACAAAAAACGGATCCTAATTCATACAGACCCATAGCTTTAACATGTACCATGTGTAAAGTACTGGAAAAAATTCTGAACCTCCGGCTCCAATACTTTCTAGAAACACAAAACCTGACAATCCCAGAACAAAGTGGTTTCAGAAAAAACAGAAGCACCATTGACAATATTGTAAAACTTGATTCTGATATTCATAAAGCATTCTCCAAGAAACGTGAAGTTATAGCAATTTTTTTTGATATTTGTCGAGCCTACGATACCGCATGGAGACTAAATATCCTGAAGAAACTGAAGTTATGGGGAATTGACGGTAACTTCCTACACTTTGTTCGTAATTTTATGAGAGAGAGATACTTCCGAGTCAGAACAAATAATACCTATTCTTCAATTAAACCGCAACAAAACGGTATCCCGCAAGGTTCCATTCTCAGTGTGACCTTATTTCTTATAGCCATGAATGATATCATTCAGGAAATAAATACACCGATCAAGTCCTGTCTATATGCCGATGATCTAGTAATTTACATCAGCAGCAAAAACCTGTCGTCTGCTACCAAACTCATCCAAGAAGCAGTAGTGAAATTAGAAAAATGGACACACAAAACTGGCTTCTCTTTCTCGCCCTGTAAAACTAAATGTATGCTTTTCTCGAAGAAAAGACGAATGCAACTCCCTACGATAACAATGAATAACATAAACCTGGAATTCGTGAAACAACAAAAATTTCTTGGTATTATACTAGATAGTAAGTTGAGCTGGGAAGCTCATATTAAGCATGTCAGAAAGTCTTGCCTCAACGGAATCAACCTAATGAAATCAGTTGCCAATAATCATTGGGGAGCAGATAAGAGAACATTGATGATGATGTATAGGGCTCTAATAAGATCCAAAATAGACTATGGTTCAATTGTTTACGGAGCAGCAAAAAAATCTATCTTGAAACAAATAGACACAATCCACAATACAGCAATCAGAATTGCCTTAGGGGCATTCTGTACAAGCCCTGTAGAAAGCTTATATGTGGAATCGGAAGAACCGCCATTGGAAATCAGACGACTCTACCTAAGTCTAACTTATGCATCCAAACTCGCTGCGAATGAGAAGAATCCTACATTTGAGAGTGCCTTCCCTACCCAGAATCACCAAAGAATGTCTAGCAACTCATTTCTCCATATTATTTCAAATCATCCTATAAACCTCAACAACATCCTTCCTGTATCAATCAATACACCCCCGCCGTGGACTATTCCCTTTCCACTCTTCAATACAGAACTCACACAATTTCCTAAATCCACAACTTCTTCAATTATCCTTAAAAAAATGTTTCTAGAAATCAAACAAACATATCCAGACTCTGATATCATTTACACAGATGCTTCTAAGACATCTGATAACAAACCAGTTGGAGCAGCGGTGATAGGAGATTCTCATACATCAACATTCAAACTACCTGCAACAACGACGATATACACAGCAGAATTATTCGCTATCTCAGAAGCCATGAAGATCGGAATTGACTCAAGCAGACCTTTGGTTATTTTCACTGACTCACTCAGTGCCGTTGAAGGAATGAAACAGCTTTACCCAAAACACCCAATACTTCAACAAATCAAAATGTCACTCCATATATTCAAGGAACAGGAAAAATCATGTGAAATCGTTTGGATACCATCGCATATTGGTATCTTAGGTAATGAGAAAGCAGATAGTGCGGCGAAAAATGCAATAGAAAATCCAAATTCCAAAATTATAAATCATGTTCCCCACGAAGACCTCAAGAACTCCCTCAAAGTATATTCGAGACAACTTTGGCAGAATCGTTGGCAAAATACCCAGAATAAACTGAAGGAAATAAACCCGCACCTTAAACCCAACGAATCCGATAAATTGAGCCGAACACAACAAATAATCCTGTCACGCCTGCGAATTGGACACACTAGAATAACACATCAACATCTCATCACCCGTGAACAGCTAAAGAAATGTGATACTTGTGATACTGTTCTTACTGTGAAACATATTCTTATTGACTGTCCTGACCTACAACCACAGCGAATAACATCCCAAATCCAGGCTGATCTACAAAATGTCCTCAATATTGATAATACCGAGTCATTGATGACATTCTTGAAAAGTGTTAACCTACTGAAATGTATTTAGTCCATGGAAATACCCATTTTAGTTCTATATATGTATAAATATGTATACTACTCCGCCGCTAATAACCTTGCAGGTTGATGCGGTTTTTTTTCTGAATAAAAAAAAAAAAAAAGATTTTCGGATAGGTGCCTTAATCCGGATAGTGACGTTTTTCCCAAACTCATTGAATTTCGTATTTTTGTCATTAGCAAGTCAGTAACTACATCCTCTCCTCTGCATGATTCTTCATTTCGAAAAACTTCCGCCAGATGGTCAATACAAATATTTGTGTAGGATGTGATTCATAGTTTATTTCGTGTACTATTCGATTGCAGTTTTTGATGGTATAAGCATCAAGAAAGATATTTTCTACCGAATTCACCATACGTATGTTTACTACCTATAGCATTATGTCCACATGTTGGAATCAGTTATGAACACAAATTATGATATTTATCAGAAAAGTAATCCAACATGTGAGAATTCCTAATTCCAAATACGGATTTTAGTCCTATGCCTTGATGCTCCTTAACTTTCTACTACAATCTTCAATCGAGTCAGAAATATTTTTTTCAGATTATTCATGACCAGAGATTAGATGGTCGCCTAATTTCAGATAGCTGGAAAGAGTTGAAAGTGTATGAGTTTGATTATTTTGTTATCTCGAATTTCTTCCACAATAAATGTTTGTTCCTAATATCTTGTTAAATTGCATATTGGACTGTGTTATGGAGCTATAAAGAAGTGTATCACTTGATTTCTAATAAACAATTCTGGGCATTTTCAAAAGCTATCCGAAAATAGGCGACTTTCCTCCATTGTCAAATTTCATCATAGGGTGAAATAAAATATATATCTTCTTCTGATTATTCTGGTGCATTTTTCTGCTGGATTCCCCTGGCGAAAGAGCATAATTGTTCAGATTTTTTGGGTCACCAAGTTTTTCTTTAGATAACACTGTTATCCATTCGTAAAAATGGGGGTGAATATTTCAGAAAAAAATACTTAAAGGTTTGATGAGAGACATCCCCAAAGAAACCAATTTCTTCTTCAGACGGATCTCGTTATTTATAATTGAACACTCCGGATTTCGCATCCTACTCAAATCGTCATAATGATTCACTTATATCAGAGTTCGGTAGACCCCAATCAACGAACAAATTCCTAGACACTGTGGGGCTATCCTTTCAAGGAGAAACGGTGCTGATTGCCGAGAGGTGAGATATTTCCTAGTTGGCTTAATTAAAATGATTAAAATGAGGGATACTAAGAAAATTGGTTGGGAAACAAATGCATACCTACCATTGCTGAAAAACTCGAGTAAATGTAGAGGAGGAAATAATTTCGAGTCGTTTATGTTATTATGCTGTATTCTGTTCATATCCAGCCAACGAGAAAAATCCATTCAGTAGCTGAGCTTTTTAGGTCGAGATCGAATAATATAGATGACTATGATGGGTGCTCTTGACCTATATTCTTATAATTGCTATTGAGCTCTTGCAGGTTATGAAATGTAAAATTAAAATCAATGATTCTAAATGAAATTAAAAACGAAATAATTTTGTTGATGATTTATAAACACTCGATATACTTTCATCCAGAGCCAGTTGAAACCCTTCCTTGATTACGATATCAATTATCCAAATATACGATCAGAAGGCTATTTTATATATCTCTATTAAAAAATCAATACATTGAAATGCCCAAAGCGAATCCATGCGTTCGCAAGAAGATAGATTGCACTGCAGTTTTGCAGTCGTCTATAATTGAACTGAGAGAACAAAAAACGCCCTGGACGAGAACTCGATAAAATTGGGGTCATTCAACCCCTCAGACGGTCAATTCGTGGGTGATGTTCCGCTTTGCTATGTTGCAGAGAACATAAACAATCTTTCATTAATCATGGATATCACTGATGGAAGAACTGAAACGACTCACTTGTATGATTTTCGTATCCTTCATTCACGAAATCGGTATCACCAATTAATTTTCTATCCAACACTATCACCATCGATATTCTTAAAATAATCATTGATGTTCTTCATCATGACCTTGAAATTAATTTTAACAACCCCACATAGGGAAGCTTGAAAGATAATCAACCATGAATTGTCTTGGATCCGTGATACCATCCGAACATTCATCCAATTGGATCGTAGAATTCTTAATTCATCAGGTCGCTAATCTGATAAACCTAACTGATTTTCACGTTTCCGGGGTTTCTAACTTGATGAAGTGCTTCCATGCCCGAGAATATTGCCTCATCGCAAACAAATCTGAATAATTCCTCAAATCTGATGATTGAAAACGACGTTCCAGAGAAGTTCTCTCAGAATTCGTTGGAGATATTAGGATTTCAAACCCTATATTTCGATGATATCAGGCATATACAGATGAAGAAATTCATGAGCAGCTTGGCTGAGTTGAGGTGTTCCTCTCTTTCCTTTTTGAAATCGTCAGAAAATTCATTGAAACTGGAAAAGGCCTTAGCAATTAGTTTTTTTGAATGTTCCTAAAGATCTAAGATTTCGTCGTTTATGATACTTCAGTAGGATATTGTGAATCTTTCGGAGATGACATGGCTAGGTTATCCATGTAATAAAGGAATGCTGGACCTATTACAGATCCTTGGGGTATACACATTATTTCAGCAAACTTCTCAGTGAATATGAGCCCAAAGATTGACAGCTACATGTAAGACTGACTGGCCAAAGGCCATGGAAATTGACAGGCTATAAAAAGACTCTTTCGTTGAGAATCGCGGAAGTTGGCAATGTTCTGAAGAATTCTTCTCCAGTGTTCCAGAATGGGATTCCCTTAGGATGATACTTCATAGAGAAAGGTATCGATGGTACTTCTTGTAGCTCTCTAATTCCTATGCAACCTGTATAAATGTTTTCCCCTGTTTCCAACATAAAAACTTGCTGCATTAGTGGTTGAATCTCCCGAGTATAACAAGTTGCTTCATTTCGATTGGGAATCCTCTCAAAATACTCTTGTCTAAATTCTGATACACGGAAATCCTTGCCTCCAAAAGAAATTTCATTTGAGTGAATTGACTCTGTGCCGAATTCGTTCATTTCATCCGATCGGAAATACTGTTTGTTTTCCGTATTGGAAAACCTCGGGGCATCTTCCACAGAAAATTGAGAGAGATCGCTTCCATGATTTGAAAGTGGATGTGTCTGTGATATCAGTCGAGAATTTGATCGGTCGAATGTTGGATAAACAAGTTCTATAATCATCGTGTTTCCGGATTTGATTTTCTCAATACTTCAGAAGCACTGCTCAACATGTTATGTTTTATCCTCTATCTGAATAAGGACGAATTCAAATGTTTGTAATGGTATGAGTTTTGTAAGTTTTTCTTCACCTGATCATGTTTGAAATGCGATTATTCTGGTTATGTTGTGACCACATGTTCTCAACATGTTTGTGTTGCTTCTGTGTGTATTATATGAATTATAGTTTGCCTGGCAACACTGCCTTAGGACGTGATATGTGTCACTTGTCAGTAGCAATTGGTCTTGTCAGTCAGAGACTTGGCGGGCTTTGTTGTTGAGACGCCACGTCTGTGAAGGCATAACTAAAATATTAGTTATATGTGTGGTTTATTGAAACTTGGATTGTAATATACATCAAAACCCAGACCCGTGTGGTTTTAATTATACATGGTGTCAGGTGTGGGGTCTCAACAACAAAGATATAAATTCTGCTGGCAGAGGCATATTGGATAAAAAAAGTCGCATCGATTTGTTATAAAGCTCAAAGATCCTGGTTGCAAGGAAGGAGTTTTTCCATTTTTCTTTCGACTGATGTTTTCTTCTCATCCAGATGAATTCCCAGATGATTGATTGTATGTCCAGTTTGTCCTCTGCAGGTTGTAGTGACAGTAGAAATTCTCTGTGATTCATCTTTGTTATAAGTTCTGATTTGTTAGCAGTGAACCAGTTTTGTTCTCAAGCCTGAACCAATCACCATATCGTCTGTTTTTTCGTGCATGAAAAATTATAGGTTTGCCTTTCCTGCAGTCTAAAGTTACAAAAATAGTTGGGATCGATCCAATAGCGATGTGGAGTGATCATTGCTGAATGTCAAAATTTGACGGAGCGTTTTATCAATGAGAGTTTGATACTAGTTACTTAGGAGATCGAAACACTGCTTGTATTATTAAGTTTATTTCTGACAGTGACATTATAAGCTTATATCGTCATAGTTACGATATCTATAATGAGGGTCATAACTCCCTTGGGATATTAAGGTTCAAAAACTCCCTCTTACCTTTTACAGGTGAAAATGATACAAGAAATGCTTATAAACGTTTATATGTAATGAAAACTAAGACATATTTTCCTTATTCACGTCATTACAAATAATGAATGTACAATGTTCAAATGTTCCCTGAAAATTACTTCCGCCGCTGGAAACAATTTCTTCTTTTTTATGGGTGGTGCTGTTGCTGTTCACTACAGTCGAGGTGCCTGCCTCTTCTGATGGCAAAGTAGACAGCATACGCGCCGTTTTATTTCTCAATTCAATACTGTCCTCCAGATACCCCTCTGCCACCGTGGAACTTCTCCAACCTCCGTGTCTTTTTAAGTTTGTCATAGTTGCTCCTGCATTGGCTAGGGCAGTAGCAGAAGTGCGACGAAGGCAATGTCCCGTATAGGTTAGTGGGTTTGGCAATCCTAAATACATTGCGAATTTGCTGGGAATTTTGCCAAACATATTCTTTCCAATTGGCTGAGTTGTACATTTATTTTGTCGGAAGCTCAAAAAAAATCGTTTTGTACCTTCAGGACGCAAGGACATATAAAGTCTCAATAAAGGCAAAGCAGAGAACTCTTTTTCATCCACAACTGTAAATTTCTTCGATACACCAGTTTAACTTTCCGGTACGTTCACTACCATAACAGTATCCCGGTCCTCTATATCTGCTATACTCATATTTAGAAGTTTCTGAGTTCTGCATCCTCCAAAATAACCCATAATTAGAACAACCTATAACAAATAAAACGAAATGAACAAACGAAAAAAAAAATTATGAGAAAAAAATTACCTTATGCAATAAATGAATTTCATTAGGGGCGTCCTTTAGAAATTTGATGACATCTTTAGGAGATAAGACAGCAGACTTTTTCGGCTTATACCCCTTACTTTTCCGTTTCAAAAAAGCCTCTAGTTCGTTGAACTTGGTGATATCTCTTTTCTCATATATGGTCACCATCGATTTGAGCATTGACCATTTAGTCCATAACGAATTTGGGCTAAACGTTTCTGACTGCAACGAATAAATACAATTATTACCAAATCTACCAGAAAATACTGAAAATACTTTACCAGTTCTTGAAAATATGCCAGAAAGAAAATACTGAAAATACTTTTCCAGTTCTTGAAAATATGCCAGAAAGACAGTTTCGTTGGCATCTTTTGACATAACATTTCTCTGTGTCAGCCACTTCAGATATAAGTTGTATTCTTTTTGATATAGGGCTTCACTTTTCGATGGAAGTAATGATTGTCTTGCTTTTTCCGCTTTTTTATAATATCCTCCATTATATCAGAAAAAGATCGTCGATTTGTGGTAAAAAATAAACACGTTTTTAACGGAAAAACATTGATTGATAAAGAAAGTTTGCTTATAAACATGTAACAACCTAGCAACAACCAACAATGCTACAATCAACGCTACCTAATTCAAATATACCAGAAAGGTTATGAATTTAAACATTTATTGCGTTCTAAATATGGACATATTGTTATGAAAATCGGTCAAAAATAAAATTATCTATGTACCACGGGAATTATAAAGCTTTAATTACGTCTGGCAATTACTGTCCCTCGGGCCAGAGGCCCGAGGGACGCAAACTTTGCCATCGGTAATTAAGGCCCTCATAATTCCCTTAATACATAAATAACTATTACACATAACTACTCAACTAAACTGGATTTTCTTTCTGGTGGGAAACCATTCGAAAGAAAAAACAGGCGGATCGTATCAGCTAAATATGTCATATCCGCTTCTCGTATATATTTTTCAGTGTGGGGTGGTAGGTATAGTGACTGTTTTCCGTAGACATCAACGTGCACTCTGGAATGCGATCCAGATGGATTCATCCCGACACTCGAAATTTTTCAATTTTCTCTCTCTCGCATGGTGACACCGAAATATTGGCTGTGAAAAATTGAATATGAAACAAGTGGCAAGCTGCCGCTTCTCCCCACGAATGTTACGTGACATCTGCTGTTATTACGAAATTCGTGCTTCGAAGGCGGTTTTTTCATACAGTCCGTCGTTTGTCTCAAACACAATTGTTTCCATCTTCTAATCACCATTTCCAACAACTTGTTGCCTTCTTAGTACTCAGTAAGTAAACTAAGATTATCTGACACTCTCTTCTGCCTTTAGTGTTATAGAATTGAAAATCTTATGAATAATAACTGGGGCACGTAGTCGGATTTAATAATAAACGCGGAATTCCAGAGGACCATTATTACATTGTGGCAGAAGCGCCATCTGTTCGTTTATTGCCAAACTTTTGTAATTCGGCATCTCTTTCGGGTTTACTCACAACTTTTATTGGAATCAGTTTGTTTTTATTCTTATTTTAATATTTGCGTAACCAACTTCAGATCTGTCATAAGTCTTTCTTTTATTGTACTAGGCCAACCTACCTTCTGAATTATAATCATGAAAGCAATGCCAGCTTATCTGTCTGAGAAGACAAATTATATCGTTCCTATGATATTCATGACTTGAACATTAGAAATCTGGTGAAATTGGCAAAATTAGTTTATCAAGGTCGTCTATTTTGTAATATCAGTGTTTGTTGCTGTCGATCTGTTTCATTGTTATATTTTTGTGCTGAAACTAATCGGGAAAATTCTAAGCAGAACATAGAAACATCGCTTGTTTGAACAATTTAAAGACTGATTCAATAAATGAAGTTACAAGTTCGAATTGAATTATCTCAGAATTCTGTAAATGTCATCAAGTGACTTTTCGCAGTAATATGACGCATTGTTGCCTTCCTACAAAGTGAGTTCCATGATTTCGGCGCTCGATGAAAAAAATAATTTTGATAGAGTGGAATTCGGCAGGTCTCGAGCTTGACAATGAAGGGGCGTCCTACGACTTTTTAAGTTCCAGAGAATCAAAAAATTGATCGATTTTGATTGGTTGATTATTATTGTCGATCAATCTCTATAATCAATAATTGTTTCAGAGGCTCGAGCCGAAATTCAAGGCCCCTCAGAAAAATACCTCAAGCCAGGATCGGGACTCCGTCTACAATGTAATGTTTTACAGAGCACAGAGGTGAGCATGATCACTTTTGGTTTTTTTTTGAGCTCCTATCATTTTCCACGTATGCTGAAGAGTATCCTTTTTGTTCTACCATGCTTTATTTATTCTGCCCCCAATATCTATATGGGTATAGTTCCATCGCGACTGGCGGGCAGTGTATATTACTTAGACTAACAGCATTGAGTTGGTAGATGTAATCTCAGCATTTCCATCAGTATGAAGAGTGGAGACTTGGAAACTGTGGCTTAAGAAAATATAGAAAAACCAAAAAGGAACATATTTCGGCTTTCTTAAGTGAAAGCTCCAATGAAACTAACATGTCCTTAACTGTTATAACTGGACAATTTATCATCACGTAAAATACAATCAAAATTTTTTTAAACACAGGGCTTAAGCCTATAATTAACAGCTGGAAATACCATTTGAAACCTTTTAGGTAAAGACAAAATTGATAATGAGGAAAAGTCAGAAATAGTTATAAGTGAGACACGCTGTATCTTTTAGGATCTTCAGGTCAAGTGGCCTATTATAATCTAAAAATAATTTGAAATTCATATTATATGTTACAAAGTTTTCGGAAATATTTTCAAATTCACTGAAGTATTTATTACGTCACCTTTTCAACTTGTAATAATATGTTCTGTATATTTTTTTTTGAGGAAGTGCAATTTCAACATTCCAAGTGGGCACCATATTTCAGTACGATACTCAACTCGATCAAATTGTGCACAGGGTGGTCAATATTCACTTATATATTTGTTACTATCAACTTCAGTGCAACTGGAGTAAACTTCTTCAAATGTATAATACTAGTAGTTCTGAATTTAATTGTGTACAATTCCTCTTTCTCTATGAATAATTATTCAATTAAAACAATTTTCCATATACATTTACACCAAATCACCTATTTGAAGCCTGTTTCACTGAAGACATCATTATTATGTGGATTTACAGAATTTCAACATACATTACCATCGAGAATAACGATGTCAGATGTCAGAGAGTAAGTATATGATTGATCGATCTACCAGTAAATCGGTGCACTAAAAGGAAATTCCGATTCACTGTCAAAATAGCATCTTCCGGGATACCATATCGACATCAAGTCGCTCTTGCAAATTTATTGAAGGAGGTTTAACAACATGTTGAAAAATATGATTCTACGGTTAGCGTTTTCTATAGAGACATCCCTTGGTAAAACGCATGCGCGCAGTAGTTAGAATTAAAAATTGAGCTGAAATAGTGCTTCGTCTATACCGGGATACGACCCACTGCATTTTTTATTGTGAACAAGAATTATTAATAATAATAAACATATGAAGAACTATATGATAATTAAATGAACAGCATCAGGTGTACTTATCGGTATATAGGTAATGTAAAAATCGGTTGACCATAATGTTTCAATTCAACATTCAATGCTATTTGTGAATTCTGGAGCAAATATAATTAGGGAACATCTCCAAATCCTTTCTTCCACTTTTCTCTGTTAATAGCTACGTCAGAACTCGTTGATTCTTCATCATTTACAGACATCACTGATAAAAATCACATTACCTTCTCACTGATACAATTCTTGGAAGTTTTTAATCATCCAACTGAAAATAAGAGCCAGGATTCAGAAGCGCTCGTATTACCGGGATTATTTAATTATAAAGAAAGAGTTTTTCGTAGCCTATTAACGCTGAGAGACTGATTAGAATAAAAATTTGTTCTTTCTGTGCTTTCATGGTTCATTTATTCGAAAACTCATTCAATGGAAACAAGAGTTTAGTTGAAGCAAGGATCATATACACTCAGTTTCCACAAGGAAAGTGAAATAAAATGAAATTAAAATATAGTTTACATTTGTATTCAATCTTATCAACTCGAATCAAATCATTATTTCAATATACCTACTACATATAGCTACCACTCTCGCAAAAATCATTGAAAAACTGAATGATTTTCCCACAACATAATTCATGCTAATCATTTTGGATTCGAAATAAAGGAACACACGTAATGCAATTGTCTACTCTCTGCATGAGCTTCACTCTGATATAGATTATAGATGACGGGATATATTGCTGTCTGTGGCTGTGTTTGTTCTGTGACCTCACGAAACCTTTAGACTGCGTAGAAAACTTTTGTGAAAGCTTCATTATAATAGAAGTAGAAAAGTAACTCAACATTGGTTTAATTCACAGGGCATAGTCGAGTGGAGAAGACTAACAACATTCCAAGAACTACTAGGATATCTTCGGATGTACCGCAAGGATCAGTTCTGGGTCCAATTCTCTGCTTGATATATTTTAATGAATTATCTAACCTGACAATTTATGGCAAACTCACTTCATATATCAGTAATTGCCGATACAATTTTGTGAAGTAGTAAGATCGTTGAATATCTTAACGGAGACATTTATTTTGAGATACCTAATAAGAAGAATAAGAATTAACACGTCTTGCTGAGATTCGAACTTGTTATTATTCAATATCACAAAAACGAGTAAAGTTTCATATTAATGCTTAATTAAAGCCCGGCGGCTCAAAAAAATTTCATCAAGATTTTTAAATTCTTTCTGTAAAATGGTATATTTATTATAATTTTTATTCATTTATGCTAATCCGCATTTCATTGAGGCAAATTGAAATTATTTTCTTCAAGGAAAAATACTACTGCCAGAGAAAAACCTAGTTGAAGAAGAAATGACATGTATTTTTGTTGCTAGGCCCCTTCCTATATCTTCTGGTACCACAACAACCGTATGATCAACTACGACGTAGATCGAGGGATCAACGTCACCACCGACCTCACAGAAAAAACGAGTACGCTGACCATCACCAATGCAGCTACTCGCCATTC
This sequence comes from Chrysomela aeneicollis, assembly GCA_029955515.1. Classification (NCBI taxonomy): domain Eukaryota; kingdom Metazoa; phylum Arthropoda; class Insecta; order Coleoptera; family Chrysomelidae; genus Chrysomela; species Chrysomela aeneicollis. The sequence goes on along the minus strand of JARUHQ010000009.1, from coordinate 18,879,823 downwards.
GGGCAATTACTCGTGTGTTCCGAGCAACGCACAGCCTGCCAGTACTTACGTACATATTCTCAATGGTGAGTTGTGGAGAGGGTAGGTTATATCGATAACGTAACTATCAACAAGTGGGCGTAGTCTCCTGCGCGAGTTGGAAGGGGTGAGTGATATGCGGCGGTGCGTACGGTTTTCAGTCAGTCCAATTTCAACGCGCCAGTGGAGACATCAGTGTCTTATAATCACTCCCCTCGCTTTATAGTCGAATAAGCCTTTCTCATAATATTTTTAGATTTTTGATGATGCAGCTGCTCTCCGACGATTTATGTATATATGTATATCATAAAAAAATGCTGAATTGGTATGCCTGATTACCATTTTCGTTGCAATGAAAAGTATTCTCCGTTCTGTTTATCTTCAGCAAATTCGATTCGCCCAGACGGAAAATACAGTAATTTTATTCAAAGAGCCAACGCTCAAAGCAGGATGCAATTGTGTGAATAGACATCTTCAATTATATGTAAAAGCTATTACGTTCGTTCTACACTGGAATTTCTCACTGTAGAGATGAAGATCTCTTTCTATCACTATGACCTGTGAGATGAGAATCTGATATACTTCAATGACCCCCATACTTGAACAGTTCTTAAGGATGGCTTATTCGAATTAGTTTTGAGTTTACGAACTGAAATATATAGAATGTCGGAAAATTCGAAGTAGAATAAAATATGAGTACCCAATGAACATGTCACTACATACATTTTTCAATTTGAGATGAATAGTTGTCATCTATATAACGAATAATGTGTTACATAATTTGATTACAGTAAAATCTTCTGAATATTTCACAAGACCATTGAGATTATTTTGTTCGAAAATTTTCAGAAAATTCTCATTTGAAATTATATTTCCATTGAGCACGAAACAATCAAGCCTCGTCTGGGATATCTGGTATATATCGAATAATCGATAAAATAAATTAAAAATTTCATCAAGATTATGTAGAAGGTTCACTGCACAAATCATCGTGAGAGAAAATAAAAGGAATGAATGATGATAATCAGGACCATTCCAGACTCTTCCACAAGTTTTCCAGATATTTGAATTGTTTGAGACTTTCCTTTTCAATTCATGAATTTCCGGAGGAATTTCCCAGCTGATGATTTAATGAATAAATGACTTAAGAATCTTAACTGGATTAGATACACACAAGAAATTGAAACCTGAAAGAATGTGGACAATATTCAAAGATATATACAATAACAAGCTTTTATCACTAGATAGATAGAAAAATAATTTTTCACTGTCATAATTTTTCAAGAATTCAATACAATTGAGCTTGGAAGTTGGAAAATATGCACAAAAAGGCTTAGGACTGATAAATCTTGAATGTTTTCGACAATATTATCTTATTGGTGACTTCCATATAATTTTCACCGTCTATTTGATCAAAATATTTTGAGGTGAACATTCATTGAACTGATAGGAGTTGGATTTTTGAACTTCTTCGAAAGTTTAAAATCTTCTTTGAAAAATGATGAACAATCTGAGAAGATTTCGATTGAACATGTTTTTGTAGCCTAGCAATTTTTGAGTGGAATGATGATCAAATTGAAAGCGCTACTAGCATTATCTGAGGATTTGACGTTGAAAACTTGAAATCCTATTATATTGTCCTTTGAATAATGTAGATTCATTTCGATAGACCATGTTTCAATACACATCAAACACCTACAAATTAATAGTATATTACACAACAAGTGTGGAAAGTGACATATTTCACACGAGTAGTCGTTTAGCACGAGCCGCGTAGCGGTGAGTGCGGAAACGTAACGAGTGAAGGAAATGCACTTTCCAACGAGTTTTGTACACTATTTTTCCTACGACTCCGAATACTTTCATTTCGCGGGAGGTCTTGTCAAAAATGTAACTTGAGCGGTCTCTAGAATTTCAGGTGGTTTTGATTCAATATCAAGTACTGCTTATTTCCATATTCAAGATGATATTTGAATACTTCTCCGACAATTCCTCATTATGTGAATTACTGATTGATTGAGTTAGTTTAGTTTGGACAAATTTTATTGATATTGACACCAGCGTACATAAACAACCTTGACACCATTCGCCTGCTAGCGCCAGTAATCACGCAACCAGGAATACAGAACCATAGAAGTATGTAGTTCGCAAGCGCGTACGAGTTACTCGAGTTAGTGCTTCCTTGACTCTTTGCAAACATCTATGATCTGTCATACCAAAGAATCTTCTCGTTGGTGATACTGTGGTATCAAACTGATGCAAGCAGCAAGCCGCGCATAAAACTGTAGCCGTACTCTTTTGAATGATCTAATCCTCTGTCATCAACATCGAAATAGTTCCAGCAAAGAGTATAGGTTCCAGTTTTAAAGTGAATTCAGAGGTTATGTATCAGACACATTGAAATTAATAGATAGAGTTCTCGATATAATTCAAAACGAGACAGAAATTTGAATAAATAATATGAATTTGATTTGAGAACGCTTATATTGACAGTGAGTACCTTCACAATATACCTAATTATTTCTATCAATTCAGGCAACCGTTGAGATATTTTTCATATCAACACTTTCTGAATAACAAAACAGTGTGATTATTGACGTTTTCATACGTGGTCGTAGGAAAAATGAGTTTTTTCTTCTTCTTATCTTTTTTTTAATGACAAAAACCTTCTCGGCGTGATATCGCACTGCCATTATCTTATCTCAGAATGAAAATAAAATGAGCGTATGTATACCTGACAAAAATGCAAGTGCACTGGAGCCATCTTCATTCGAAACCAGAGTTTTCCGCACTACGTTCGTCATATCAGCGGATGCAACATAGCGATAGTGCCGGTGATGAATGAAATGCTTTTAAAACTAAACGAACATGATGCATGTTGAGTAGAGAAGCAAGATGAACATTACGAAGGAATGGAGATGTACGTCGGACTCATATTTCACTTTATCTTCATTAGGTTTGAGCATGAAAGTCGTTTAGTAGGTACCCAGAATGGGATGTCGGGGGGTGTTTTCCATGCATCTGAGAAGCTTTGTGTTGAGAGCTTCACAAAATTCGTATTCGAATGAGGACATGCTCGGTTTGATAAATGTTCGGAGGAAATCACGTACGATATCCTTGTTAATCCTCTATTCATTCGGAAGCTATTAATCTTGAACGCTATGATGCAAGACTATGATGCCAATACCGAGAGGAAATCGTTTCAATTGTCAACTGAACCAATACGCTGTTTCTGGAATATTCAGCAAAAGAGCGTAGTTATCATATTAATTGTTCGTGCACAGATAAAAAGGATATCTTAACCCAAAGTAAAACGCTTTTGAGCCAAGGCCGCCATGTCTTTGGATATGGCCAAATGAATATTACCTTAACAAAAATCAACCTCATCCTTTGCTTCAATCTATCGATCATTTCCAATTATAAGGACATATGACCCAATTCCAAGGATTTTATCTTGTTCTGAGATAGCAAAAATATTGATTATAGTTAATCCGAAGGTGATCATTCCTTTGATCCAAGCATGTTAATCTTGACTCAAAGGCGAATGATCTTTCTAGATGTACATGAAGTTACTTACCTCGAAGACATGTTCTTGATAAAAATAAATAATGCAGTTGGGATTTTTCAGAAAGGATAACGATAATATAGAAAACAAACTCATTTATTGAATGGAAAATACAAAAAATACAGTGTTGTTCGACAAATCTCAAGATTAAAGATGTAGGGATGTGCTGTCACAGCTCGTCGAGTTCCTCTGATTCCTGATGAACATCGTCCATGGAAGTAGTATCTGTAGAAAAGTTTCAAACTTGTTATTGTGGCATCACCAACCAGGCGATCAGCAAGTCTCTGTTTGCTCCTGAGAGAAAATTATCTTATTCGAAGCACATAAACTTTCGTTTGAGATTTCGTTTGACTTTTAAGGAGGATAAGTAATAACTAGAGAATGCTGGACTACAAATGTCCTCCATTTTGATCGGTGTGATGACTATTCATGAAAAAAACAATAACTATCACAGCTTCATCAGAATGTACACGAACATAGCTCAGATACTTCCAATGCCAGTAAGAAACTCTGTGTAAAAATGCATTATTTATATACATATTTGAGCTTTATTTCGTATAATATATACCGACAAAACTAATAAAAATAAATGCAGACATACATACTTTCAAAATTTGACCATAAGTGTTCTTAATTGAACTGTTTCATATAGGAGAGGAATAATTTCACTCATGATGATAATTAGGGTATGTTCGAAAAAGTTTCAAAAAATGCTGATCCCGACCGATCTGTGACCTGTGATGGTGAATTGATGACCAACTAACCACGAACAGAGACACGCCGACCGTGTAGCGCATGCGTGGCGTGGGATCAAGGACGTACTATCTTGATACCAATACTCTATAGAGGTACTCTTGAGACATGAACCGATAAATTTAAAATCTCATTCTCATGGGTGGTTTCGTCAGAACAAGGACTTAATTCGTCAAGATAATTAGGAAATATTTCGAAGAACATTCGACAAGAATATATGAGTTTCAATTAAATATATGTCCTTAGTTGAAGATAATAAACAGTCAAGATAATATATATTCTTGGGATCAGAAGTCATTTTTATCTGTGTGAGAAATCGATATCATTCTATTGGATATTCTTGAATATTCTGCCATTTGTAAATTATCGATATTCGAATACCTTGGTACATCTAAATATCGAATGATTAGATCAGCATTTCGTTCAATGCAATGTTTTCAGAAGAAGAAATCACAAATTTGTTAGGTATTTCAATTCAAAACTATTTGGTGAAAAGTCGAGATTCAAAGGTGATTTGAATCTGAAAGTGATAACTTATAGTTTTATAAATAATAATAAATCGACTTTTCATCTTCAAAAACAATAAACCTGAATAAATAACATGGAGAGAAGATGAATAGACGGAGTATCAGCAGGTGCTGTTTCTCAATTCAACTTTTTCAGACTTAAAATTTCGTTTTTCAGTTTGTCATAGACATCGTATTCAATATTATAGGTTGTAGTTTTTCATGTGCAGAATCAGATCATCATATAATTTAATATTGGCAATATGCAATTCGGAAGATATTGCCAACACATCAACACCAAATGGAATCGGAAGACATTTTCATTTCAATAAACTACTGATAATTTCCTTTCTTTCAGATAAAGTTGTCATTTATGACCAGAACTATCGTAATAATTCGAATCATGAGACTACAAACAACTGCATTCACAGCAATAACAGGAACGGCAACCGCAATATGAACCACAAACGAACCAGTCACAACCTCAATCACAAATAATATTGAACATTTTTGACATTACCATAATCGTTAATATCGTCCCTTTATTGATTTGATTTCTACCAGCAGTGGATACCAAAAAATCAGACCGGGGTTCATCATTTAATATAGAAATGACTCGATTTTTCAAACTTATTATTAACAGCTAGATACCGCCCTTGAGAACTTGAAGGACGCGTTACCTTTCAATGCTCTTCCGAACTTTACAAAAAGTAATAATAATTCCCCTGTATCAACCTAGAAACTTATTGCAACCCCCTTCGATCTCCCCCTGTCGCGCTTTGGCGCAATGTTCTCTTTCAACTGTTCAGGATAATAACCGCAGTATTTTTGCAGAAAGATCAGAAAACTTTCCATCGGCACCAGAGCCTTCTGAATTTGATATACCTACAAGATGTCAACCTCCGAAAGTAGCGAAAACGGACCCAATTTTAAACGATTCGTCTGCACTGTTGGAAATTAGTTGCTAAATCAGCAAAAAAATATAGTCCCAGTAGGTCTACAACATTTTATAGTTGAAATATCAAGAGTATTTGAAGGTAATTTTCACCATAATGGTTATTGCTCGTCTCAACAACCGCCTCTTTGTATGACTACTACGTCTTATTGGTGAATGAACTACAGTAAGTTAATAATTCTACTTCACCTTATAGCTGTTCGCAGTATTCTCTGAAGTTAATTGAGCAATTACAAATTGTCATTTTCACTTTAATTTGTTGTTATGAGTCCTACGTCATAATGTAGTTCTAGCTACAAAAAGTTGTCGATTGTACTACAACTCAGTGTATTTTCAACAATATTCTACTGCTAGAATGCAAAGTTCAAAATACTGAAATAACCATATATCATGACAGACATTTCATTTTCTGCATAGCAACAATACGAAAAAAATCCACTATTGGCACAAAAACACATCAAAAGCTGTCAGTAAATCGAAAGAACATCGCGGCACGTGATTCACTACAATGCTGGTAAACCTCTGTCTGTGTTTGTCATCCGAGACAACTTATTCCTATCCTCCTGGAGTGTTGAGTATCTCTCGTTCAATTGCTGAAACAAAAATTATATTAATAATTCATTTTGGATTCATTTGGTCATGAATTTTTCAATCCAATTAACTCTTGAAATCACTTGGATTTATTAAATGAATAGTACATTATCATTCAAAATATAATTCAGAACGAATCTTACCAGTACATTAATTTCTCTTCAACTTAACTCAGTTTTTTTTATCATTTTTGTTACCCAGTAGTAGCTTGAAAAAATCCGAAGAAAGTGAAAATCGATCCATCGAACAAATACCTGAAATGAAGAGTTGTACAAATAATCATATCACAACTTCAACAGTTTTAACCTAGATGTTGCAGTTATCTTCATGAGTATAGTAAAAAATATATGAAATATGCATGAGAAGTAGTAAAACTTCCATAATAATAATTTCAAAATGTGAATATAAAACTGATATGATTATACTTACTTTTTTTCAGCGAAACTTCAATAATCACAGACAGAAATTATTGCGCTTAAAGATTCCGACGAAACATTGTTATTTGTTGCTCTAGATCAGGAAAAATATTCTCAACTGAAACAAAACAAAAATCATATTGATATTGGCATGAGTAAATAAAATGTATGTACGAGTCCACATCAATCTACTCCATGTAGGTACTTACCTTTTTTATATATTGACTACACGAGAGAAAAACCTAATGTATTCGTTCTAATGCTCTACAACGGCAACAGACTGCAGATAACTGAGTAAATTTGGGTTGGGACTTGTAAGGAATCGGTATTCGTGAGAAGACAAACGAAAAGTAGCGAATATATCCGAAGAGATCGGAACTAAAAAATCTTTGTAGCCGAGCACAAACTGTTGCAAATTATAAAACTAGGTGATGTTAATTTGTCAACAGAGTGCGACAAAACCGCTATTTAATATTAATCTATCAGTAACTAGATGATGTTCTACTGTCTATGTTTCAATAACCATTATTGAAGTTCTAGTTACAATTATTTGTTGTTGTGTTACAGATTATATCAAGTTGTTTGGACAGGAATTTCATCTGTTCATTTGATGCAAACTTGTTGCTGTTGTATTGACATTATCAGTAGTGAATTCGATAACTGATTGATTTAACAACTACATCGAAAATTGTGAAAGTGAAATTGAGACACAATTGTTGTTGAATTTGACTACAATTTTTTAACGATATGAGAAGTTGTTGAAAGTAACAACTAATTTCCAACAGTGTGCTCTTGCAGTCAATCTAGCCGTTATTGCCTCCACTGAAGAAATATTTTTCATCTGCTAAGTTTCAGTCCCAATGCACAAACAAAACCTTCTCCATAAATCTATGAACTGCTACCAAGCGCAACGTTAAGGCTCCTTCTAATTATTGCTCTTATTTCTGAGTGTGTACACCGCCAACTTTTCAGAAACGTTTTGTTTTCCAAATACATAGTCGACTCCCCGTTGTAGACCCTCAGTATCCGGTGTGGCCAACAATATCGGTGTCGCTTTTTCTTATTTCATCGGAATCTCGGCTCTGTGTTGTATGCCGTTATGGCGGCGTGCCAATAAAAAAGTCCTCTCGAGGATTGTGTGCTTTACGAGGAACATAAAACTTGCAGTTAGTTTTATAGGCGAGCCATCCCGAATACTCGCGTACGATTATTGTTTTGGATTTATCAGGAATATCTTGTCATATTCATACATTCGTCCGAATATTTTGTGTGGTCACCGAGAAAAATGCATTCTTGTATTTAATTTACATCTACAGCTATCAAATATCATCCATTACTTGATCAATTTTCAACAGTTAAAGACAGTCATTGCTGTTATGAATCGAGTAATAAGGACAGTACGATGGAGTAATAATTATGACAATAGTGGAAATATTCCACTATGATTATGACCAAGGTGGATATAGGATGGTTAAACAGCTTCCTATTAACAAGCACTAGAATAAACTGTAGACCTTTGTCTACTTGATTTCATACCGTAGTAATATTTCCCGAAGTTATCAGAGATGGCGACATACATTGTGTCGGTTAAATAGATACTGTGCTTCTGTCATCTTTTTATCAGTTTCATCTGTTCTAGATGAAAAATGACTGAGAAGAGTCAAAATATCAATATTCATTCCAGATTTATAAGAAATATATTGTTTAATGCCGTTTCAAGCAACAGAAATCTTCTTCGATAATCGATCTTACCGCCATATTCATTCAAGTAGCTGAAATAATACTATTTTCTCAAACGGTCTACAAGTTTTTCGCAGAAACAATTGAAGAGCTGTTTCGCCATCCTATATCCACCTTGATTATGACATTCCATCGTCTTGTCAATTTCATAGAAACGCGTAATGGCACGTTCACATGACAGCTTTCGCCTATCGCGGGAAACTTGAATAAAACATTGATACGCAATAATATCTTAATAACGACGCTAAGTGAAGACCCTGAAAATCGGAGCTTCTTTAAGGCAAAAGTCGGAACGTAAACGACTTTTTGGCGGATGACCTTGATTGACCTTGATACGCGCTCACCAAGATCGGCCAATGGAATCAATACGCCAAAAATCGAAAAGCCAGCATGTGATCACGCCGAAAGCCTGGATAAGAATCAGAGCATGCAGAGCTGAGCTGATGCAGGAAAGAGGCGTTCAGTGACAGAACACCATACAAATGTATTGTTGGTTGCATAAGGCATTTCAGTTGCACATCAGTAGCGGATAAGAATCAGCTGATACAGGAAAGTGGCGTTCATTGACAGAACACCACAGAACTTTAGTTTTGTGCAGAACACCATAGCAAAGAATAGAGGTTACCATACAAATGTCTTGTTGGCTGCATAAGGCATTTCAGGCACAGTAGCAATATCATTGAGAATCTGCAATAACATGACATTTTGCGTAGATAGTATCTACTAGATTTTGATCCGAGTTGGAACGTCACCCTTTTTGGATTACTCGAATCGTCAAACAGGCCCTTTTCCTACCTGGATTGATCCCTGAGGCTGTCTTCCAGTTGATCGTTTGTCTAGGAGGAATGGACTGCATCGAGTTCTAGTGACACACCGTTCACGATATCGAGATGGAGAGTTAAAACAATGCACTTTACCGAGTTTTGAGAATTGCACCATGGAGAAAGCCGGCACACCGAAATTTTATATCGCGAGGACACGAGTTCACAATTTTGTTCGGGCCGATCTCGTTTATATTTTTAAGAGCATGCGTGAGTTCTTATCAATCCTACGTTTTTCTCGGTAGGTGAGAAAAAAACTATTGACAATGAATAGCTCGTAATAACAGGGTGATACTTGATATTACACCGAGCAATAGTAGATAATGTTTTGAAATTGAACTTAAATAATTAACCTGAAATTACACTATAGACGAATCTAGGAATAGATCCGATGACTTAACAGATACTATTTCTCTGAAATTGTTATTCTGAAATAATATGAATTTTAATAATAACAAATAAAAGAATATCAATACCCACTACATTCTGAAGCCATTTCTATTCAGCAAAGTCCTTGGGTGAACAACGCCCTCTAGTAGACGCGATGTGAACAGGAGATCAACATCGAATAAAGCGTTCGAATGATTGTGGAATTCTCTTTCAAACGAGCCCAAGTTGATCGAATTTGGAGCGAGGGTGTAGGAGATACAGCGATTTAAAAAATTATTTTTTCAACAGCTTTCCCCACCATTATTATTCAAGATATGAGAAAGTGTCAGATTTAACTGACAGAAATTTTGCTGCACTCTTCATTTCCGTCATTGAAACAGTGCGGTGATATGGTGATAATTTTCCGAGAAAAATCTAATTTTCAGTTTTGTCATAGTAATTGTGCCCTCTAGCGGTCATTTTAGGAACTTGAAAATATTTTCCATCAATTTCTCCCGGCCGATTTAGTCATAATTTTTTTTCTCGAAACCCTAAAGTTTACGATTTCCATAATATCGTACCTCGCCGACCTGAGTGTGACACCCTGTATATAACGTACCAAGTTGGGGGTGTTTTGAAAGTATGGCCTATTGATTTGTGTATTGTCTACTGCTCAGTTTGACTAACAAATCCTTATCAGATTATTGACGCTCTTGTTAGTATAGTTGTTCTATGTCTAGAATTTGCTTTTCTTGATTCTTATGAGTAGCAGTAGGTTGATTTTGCTGAATAAAATAAGGGAAAAATCGTATTTATACAATTTCTGTATCTCGATGCCCTACTCCTGTCCTTGTACTGGCCTATTCCATATTCTTCCAGCCAGTGGATATATCTTGGCAAACAATTATAGCCATATCCGCAATATCCTAGTCATGCGTAAAGAAAATAGTCATTCTCGATCACTCACATTGTAGCCATCTGAATAACTCTTCAAGCCATCATCCTGAAGTTATCTCCAGCTTGCATACTCCTCATTTTACCACGTCGTTCATCAAATCTGTCCCTTTGGGAGGATGGACGGGACCTAACTGATACCCTCTGATATTTATGGGGAGCAATAATTTTCACGTGACGGAAAAATTTGTATCGCCCGGTTATTTCATGGGGGTTCTTCGAGCTGGGCCTTTAGCATATTATTCGCAGCTTCTGATACAGAAAGGAGGATCATCGCTGATTCTTGGGAATTAATGGGTTCTAACGTTGTGGAAAAATAGTGGTGTACGGTTTATTCAGGCAACCAAAAGAGTGAGATTTTTTGGAGAAAAATATGACGGAATGATCATCTTTTTTGACATGGGCTCATGGGATTTTTTTCGTGTTATATACGGGTAAAGTGAAAAATTAATTGTCACGAAAATGATAGATCCAATAGACACCTCTATTCTTAATCATAGAATCAATGTATCACATTCCAGAGTTACTGTTGGTATAGTAAGGAAACAACAAAGGGGTCAAACATGAAATAACACTAAACTATTGTTCAATTATGGATTTTCATCAATTATCGGCCTCATCTATTCAAAATTCAATGAAACATACCAAGGTGCCTCATCAGCCACTAATGCTGCAATAGTATATTATAATACAAGTTTTATAAGACGCTATTTTGTCGCACGCGTTGTTTGGAGTACAACGAGCGAAGCGAGGAGTGCTTCAAGTGAACAAGTGCGACAACATGTCTTATAAAACGTGTGTCATATGCAATTTTTTCTATTTTGAATTGATTTGAAGAAAAAAATGGATTTAATATCGATAAATAACAGAAACATCTTCGATTGGTAACAATGGTGACATTGAAATAATTAAAATCTGACGCGCAAGCGTAAAGCCCAGTTTACAGTTGAGCGATTTTGATTATTGCAATACTAGCGGTGAAAATTTCAATGTTATTATTGTTTACAATTAATTTATTACAAATTACACTCTGAATTGTAATTTACCAATTTAAACATTGAGTTTTTCACTGCTGATATCCAAATCGCTCAAAAGTAAACTGGGCCTAACTCTTCTGACTTTCATTTGACAGTTCGATTGTACCAATCTCCGAATAATAAAAAATGCGTATCGAAATAGAGGCTATTTCGACACGCATTTGCGTTGCACAATGACTTCATTATACAACCAAAATGAATAATATTTATTTTATCGAGTAGTTGTCAAAGTTGTATCAATGAATTTCAAGTAAATTATAAGTTCGATAACAAAAGTATTTCATGACAATCAGCATTTTTTGTACAAGGCATGTTGGGCTGATTCTTCATAATTTGGTGTTTACTATATCTGCTGTTCAGAGATTGCCTGTTCTTAATGATTCACCATCGAATGAAACGATGCATATATAGGTTGTATAAAAACTAATACGCGAGTAGAAGTATATGCTTTTCTTACAACTGGTATGCGCGAGTGGAAGTCTATACTTTCCTTACGATTCGATGTTATTTTAGTATTTCGTGATACATGTTTGAATACGTTACGGACATCTCAAATATGTATGTATAGTTCAAATGGATAATTATTAATTACCTCTTATCATTTTTGCAGGAGAAAATCCTGCTGCAATGCAGCACGGTGGAAGAGGACTATCTTGGCTGCAATGCAGTCCGTCATCATGGTTATTGATATTTTCGGTACTTATAATTTGGTGCTAGTTATTCCACGAACTACCCTTATCAGATACTTTGGTAGTGTATTAACAAACAACTTTTATATTGGCTATATATAGTGATGGGGAATGGTTTGTTTTCATTGAAGATAACAAGTGATGATATTAGAATGATTTGAGGCTGAACTATTCGATATGTTGACAAATCTTCTATGATTAGGAAATATTGTTGGTGTGTTGTATTTTTATTACGAACAACAAAGTTTGAAGTAAGATGATTCGTTATATCATGAAAGAATTACTCCAATCATTGTCATAGTTCGATTTCTCTCCACAAGGTTTTTTTTTCATCACTTCATCGAAATATAGAGTGATAAATGATTAACAAGTCGTATAGCCTATTGAAAACTAAAGCGAGTCAGGTCAAATCAATATGCAGAGTGTTCCTGATCATTGCATGTATTAGTTATATTTGTTTTGAAAATCTTTCATAAACACACGACTTTGATTCCTCTTGACTATATAAACTTCATTAGACGTTTGTTTGAAATGGTTTAAATCTGAATCTGAATTATATTTTGAATTCTAAACGACTATTTTGATCCAAGTGTTAATAACACCCTATAAATTATTTCGATTATGTTGAATTTTATATGTATCATAAAGATATGGCTCATTATTTAATTATCACTCTGTATAACATTAATACGTCAAAAACCCAAATGAGTTTTGACTTCAGTAACTGAACTCTTGATAGTTCAATTTGAATTGAATTTCCATTGATCTCAACTTATTTTCGTAGAAAAAAATGTATTTCAATTATTTCGATTATTCATTCATAATTGTATATTTTGTTCAATTATATTTGTTCAATAATATGGAGGGAAATTAAAAAAGGAACCATTTCAGCCACCGTATATTGAAATGAAATATGAAATCTGTAAATTTAATGATATTAATAGACATTGAATGTTGGAAAAATATTTTATATGGAATCATAATATCTCTGCTAAATTAGATACCTATTGGAATAAAAATATACCCAATATGTGAAAATTCACTACCACTGCGTTTCCATACAAGAAACAATATTCATCTCTCGACAAAATATCCCCATTATTGAAAAACAAAACATCTTTTCTAGATGGAACTTTCCGAAAATTCGTTATCAGTTTTGTATGCAGAATTCTGAGTTCTCACGCTTCATGGGAAAGCCAGAGTGTGAAAATTCAGAAAGTTTCTCGAATTGAAAAAATGGGATGGTCATGTCCATGATTATTATTTGTAGTAGATCCACAACGCAATGAATGGTAATAACTCCTTTTGCAACAATTTCTCTTGATCTTCTCTATCAATAACAATACCCATCATGAGTGGAAATATGTATATGTTCACCCTCCACTATTATTACTACGACCATGATGACATTGTCTTGGAGAGGAATTTTATGCACTTTTTCTTGAACCTTGTAGATTGTAGAGGGGGTCGTTAAGGCTGAGAAGCCTCCCAAGCACCTCGACCTATCAGATCTTTTGTGCATATCTTGAACCTTTGAAAACACAATAACGAAATTGAATGTTTTTTATTGATTTTCATGATCAGAGATATTTGTCACTGAAAAATCGTGTTTCTTGTATGAACACGTCAAGTTCACACTGATATAGATTAGTAGAAATAAATATTGAATCATCCATGTATATCATGTAATTCTGGGAATCATTATATTTGAATGAATGTTATAGTCATGTACAGGTGGATTCAACTCGTTGTTTTGATTTATGAGGTTGATATATTTCTTCCCATTGTTAAAATCATTGTTACTTATTTGAATTGAAACTCAATTATCATATATGAATGTATAAAATATTTATTTAATAAAATGTACATAATTAATTTTGAAGTTTGAGTGTTATGATGAATGGCAATATTGGATGGATTTTCTTATGACCTTGATCGAATTTCATGGAAATTCAACCAGAAATAATCGAGATCGATGATATTTTTGTATAACCTGATTATTTCATGGCCTGCTGATATTGAAAACGTGACTTATTCAATCCCCGAATACACTTCTCAGATGTTGAATTATAGATGAAATTCCAGATTAACTGCATATCATAAAAAGGTTATTGGTGAGTAGGGATGACAGTCTCAAAAAATTTCTTATGGATTGTCGAATTCTTGAGAGGACTGAAATAAATGGGATGAGACCCAATCAGCATTATCTTAACTAGCTTTATTTGCAATATTTGAAAAACTTCATGGGAAAGTAGCAATTGCGGTGAAAAATGTATATATCGAGATACGGTTTTCACTAGCCTATTGAGGTATCATTCCACTACATTTTCATGGAAAAAAGTCAAATAATTGCATTTGATTTTTCAGACAATTTTACAATTTTTTGTTACGTCAAATAACGCGCTCTAGTGGAATCACTTAAAATCAGACACATTACAAATAAATGAATTTGATAGACCAATGAATGCTCTTTCCAACGATACCAAGTTTGTTAAAATCCGTTCAGTCGTTCAGGAGTTACAGCTGTTTATTTGTAAAAACACTTCATTTTAATAGATACGTCAAAAATTGTCGAGCAAAAATTACTCGAATGAAGCTCAACTTTGAAAAGTATATATTTTATTGGTACGTTTACTAGGCGTATTTCGTCAAACTGGCGGCCATCTTGGAAACATGAAAATAATTTACAGGATTTTCTTTTGGTAACTTTAGTTGTAACATTTTTCACCTCAAGTCTTTTAGACGAATAGTTTTCGATATACTGCATTTTGCATTCTTATCTGGCCACCCTGTACATTATAATGAGTCTTGCTTCTCAATCAAAGAAAGGAATTCCAAATATTCAAACAAAATGATGTGGAACTGGAAGCATTCCAAAACTCTTCGATAATCTATCTGAACCTTTCAAGAACTGTATCTGCTATTTCAGCTATTATTTCATGATATTCCTACCCTGTATACTTTATTAAATATTGTTTCCACTCAGAAACGCGATGTGAATGGGAAATAAACTGCTCCCGAATCTACTCTGAATCGCAACGAAAACAACCCATTATTTCTACCCTGAAAAGGTTTTCCAGGCTGAATTTTGCACCATCTTGCGTTGTATTTCCCTTCACTGAATAAGCAGCATCAACATTGTTGTCACGTCTGCCCTCCATGAAGTCATCTGAAGAGGTGGAAGGTCGATAGCAGCACTAGCATATTGAAGATATGATGCGGATGAAACTTTTTACGCCATTCACCGCGGTTTTTCTTATGCGTCAGAGCTCCCATCTCTGGAAAAAAAAATGAGAATGCTCTCGACTTCGATTATTCACGAGACTAGCAATCATGTAAGCCTGAAACCAATAATATTGATCAGAAATGCCACCAAATCAAAGCATCATCTGATAATCACTAGGAATTCCAACTTTCCTGGCTAATGCGACGCATAATGTTCGCTGTTAGAGTTAATTTTGATACTACCAACCTCCATAGTACACCATGACACTATCCAGTTGAGCATTGGAAGGTACACAAGAATAGTTCCCGGTGTGTGTCTTATTAGCTTTGGGGAAAATCAGCTCACTGCCCTGTCTGCCTTCTCTGACTGTGGCGCCATCTTCCAGGTCGTAGTTGATCATGCGGTCGTCGTGGTACCAGAAGATGTACTTCGGGGGCTCTATCGAGTTGATGAGGACACAGCTGAGGCGGAGGGGTAGGTCTTTGTCAGCGGGAATGATTTTGGTTGGACCTTCGAAGATCTTGGCATAGGCTTCTGTGAAATGCAAACACCATGGTCGTTTTTAGATTAAGAGGTCGAGTGGTAAATTTACAATTTTACAGACGATATTGGTCCGATGCAGGATAGTAGACTTTTATAGTTAGCACTCAGATTGCAGGCATCATTTGAAGTGTTTCTTTCAGCTAATAACATTATTGATAAAAAAATTAATATTGGGTAATCTTATATTCATACTGAAGCCATCTTAGACATACTATGTTTGGATCCTCTAACTCTTTTAGTCAAAGACTCTGGTTGAATTATCTTAGCTCAAGAAATGTTGTCAATATATTTTGCTGTGTTTGCCTGTATCTTATTCTCCTCTTTTCCATGCTTCTATGCCCTTTATCAAGCTACAAACGTTGACAATCACTCAAGTTTCTTCTATTCCTACTACATTTCCATATTATATTCATAAGCGGTATATAAATCCTTGTTGCACAAACTGGAAAGCAGATTATTTAACGGCAATGCACTACACTTACCCTCCAACTTCAGGGTTATGTTCACATTATTACAACTATCAGATGTGTAATTCGTACAGATTTGGCACTGATACAGACCCTCATCTTTAGGTTGGGTGTATCTTATATGGAGGCTCCAGTCCTAGAAGAGATTAGAGAAAAATGCTTAATGCTTTCCTTGGTTAGTTCAATGATAGTATACACTCGATAAGCAGTTTCAGTCAACAGTCATGGTGATTCAAGGTGAAATTGGAATCAACCCTAATTTTTCGAATGGTTTTCATTGAAACAAGCATCAAGTTTTTTAATGGAATCCTTTCTATATCATATTATGTCGATTTTGTTGAAAATGTTTGGTTTGGGTGAAGAGTTTTCAGCAGAATATTAATTCTGAATGAACTCTTATTCAGAAGTACAATATGTCTAGGTGTCTATGATTGTTAGTTATTGTTGAGGAATATTGAAATCGATATCATTTTATGGTTGTATTTGCGATTCTTGTTGAAGTCAGAAGGAATTGCTGGATGACGTGTGGTTATGACAGGAGGAATCCATATCTCCCTGCATCAGAAGAAACCATCCTGGTGTCACTAGATATAATGTATTTCCATTTTCTTCCAAAAATCAAGAAAGGGCAAGGTTGGGATAGATAGTGTAATATCTTTTTGAATCAACTTTGAAGAACCACTGCAATGTTATCAGGCTTTCAGAAATATGATTCTAATGTATTTTTGGAAACAGAATTGAACGAAAATTCAATTGTGAAATTTTACATGCTTCGTGTATAATAGATCAGTATGGCTCAGTTGAATTCATAAACTGAGCATCTCCCTGACTATTATAACTTTATAATCCGTGCTAAGCTGAACTCGAGTGTAAGCATTTATATGACTCGTGACGTTGCGCTCAGGAGCCCAAAAAACCCTTTCTGAAGTTATATGATCATACGTGGGAACCGGACAGAATAATAATGAGAAGTATCCAAGCACAAAAAGTTGGTGGGATATATGTGGAGTTTGCCATAGCGGAAATTTGATACGAGTTGCGTCCTAGAAGTTATCTATTACTGTATATCAGAGTTTTTCTTCCTGGAAAAAGTTGAGTGATTCCACTGAAAAATGAGAATTATTCTCCTCGACGAATAAGCCTCATTTGGTAATAAAACCAAGCATAAAAACCAAGCATAAAAACCAAGCATAAAAACATATATCTTGAGAGTGTTATTGAATCCAGACATCAAAAATCTCTACCTGGAATGCTCCAGGCTCAATTCTAGCACTGAAGGAACGTTGATTATATGTGTAACAATGGAAACGCGAACAGGATTATTGTAGGTTCAACCAAATATTCATAGATTTCACCTCTCCTCCATTTTCAAGAAATTGATCATTTTAATATGATCATATATAGGTACAATTTTTGTGTCTTAAAATTGAAACAAACTCTGATGAGTAGTGATAGGTTCATGATAGTTGTATCTCACCTTCAAGAGATATATTATTATTCAGTTTTCGTTAAATTTAAAAAAATTCCCTCACCTTGGATTGTTTTTCATCGATTACTAGGAACCTCTTATCATCAGTTACGGTTTCTTCCATCAGTGTCAAAATATCCCTGCTTATCTTGTTTCTCTTGAACCACTTGATCTGAAGCAGATCATGAAAAATCGCAACTTCAATTCGTAGGTAACAATAAGTTATGATCACAATTTCATCACCATGCAATTATTATTGGCTTTTTATTTATGGGTAATAAGACATCAGGTAGGTACTCTCAATATAATAGAGAAGAAGAAACGGAAAAGAACTTTCTCTGATTTTGGTTATCAGTGAGAATCATTATTAGATTATTTTGCCTGCAGAAGGCATATATCTCTTATTGAAGTTTATATCTTACAGGTATTTTTAATCATGAGGGTGTGGTAGCCTGCACAACAATATAATTACCTACTTCTTCATATTTCTCTGCTGGTACACTACAGTTCCTCATAGTCTCGCAGATGTGTCGCCATCTATGATTTCAGGAAAGCAACAAATTCACGAATTATTAACTCAATATACTGTGGCTTCAGATGGGAAAAGAAATCTGATCCTTTCTGATACGGTTGCTTTCGATTCATCAAATATTATCATTAGGTATCGTGTAGGTATTTTCTATAATAGCCATTGTGATAGCTAATAATTGAAGAAATCTTCCACTACGGTGTTATTTTCTTGTTGAGGAAGAATATAATCAATATGCTTTGTGGTATTGATTGATGATAAGGGAATTCCTTGATTCAAACCCTCAATGATCATCTAATCTCGTTTGATTCGAAACCATGCTGAAAAGGTCATCGCAATTTTGTATACCAGTTGTTACTGAAACGGATAATCCCGTCATCATAATGACATTGACACTTCAGTTTCTTCCCAACATATCTGATGTATCAGTTAGTTGAGGAAGAATCAATAATGCATTTGCCAGTGAGTTTTATGAGTTATTGCCGTTTTGTATCCAAGGATTTGACTGGATCCAGATACAGATCACAAAATTTTCTTACGCAGCACAGTGCTTTAGCCATTCTCTACAGTGAAACCATTGTATTTTGAAATGGTAAAAGCATTGTACCTACCTGTACTTCCATCTATCTTTTCAAAGAATTACTGAAAGTAGTGATTTTCCTGGAATATTGATTCACGACGCTGTCGCCATCTGTGATTCTAAAGGAGACATGAGTTTATATATGTGATAATAATAGAATTCTTCCGAAATCGTTTGATAATGTTGTGCCAAAGATTATATAGTTGCGCTCTGTTACTTTTTCTATACAGTTGAAGTTTTCTTTATACATTGAATCACAACATTATGGATATATCAGATCTCTTCTCCTCTTCTATGCCCAATCGATTACTCATGGATTCCATAAAAGTATCGTGGATCTATACGATAGAGTTCTGGAACTTTTCCACTAGATGGAATATACTTATCAGTATCAGATCGTACATACAGGGTCATTCAAATTTGACTTTCATCATTGGGATCTTGAGAACCGTAACAGATACCTAGAACTTTAAATTGGGTCAAAGTTGCGGAATTTTATGGTCATCATTATTGTAAAAAAAATCCGCGATAGCTCTTTTAGTTTTCTAAATATTTGAAAAAACTGATTTTTTTGATTTTTCATTTTATTTTATTCTTGCATTATTACTGGAGTTACAACAAAACTGAAAGTACATCTTCATTGCCACATTTTGCGATCTTCAGAATAACATTCTTCAATTTTGAGTTCGACGTTTCTTTTTGCGGCCATCATCAACTCAATACGAAGATGCATTTTTTTTCCATATTTTTCACCATGAACTGACTCCTGAAATACATTGAAACTTGAAGAATCTCTTAACTTCAACCTCAAGTCTAATTTTTAATGTTTATCGACTTCGACATCAAGAAGTTTTGAAAATGAAATGAAAAAACATTAATTCCAATCACTACCACTCACACTCAAAATCACGAATATTTACAATAATAGATGAATATTTTGTTCAAATTCCTTGGGTTACTACACGAAATATGGAAAAAGATGCATCTTAGTATTAAAAAAAAGTTTATGATGGCCGAAAGAACAAACACTGAACGTCGAACTCAAAATCTGAGAATGCTATTTTGAAGATAGCAAAATGTGCCTCGTTGGTTGGTTTTCAGGTGTGGGATATGTCCCACCTCAAGTGCTAACAGTTTTGTTGTATCTCCATTAACGAAACAAGAGTAAAATAATTCAGATTATTCAACAAGTTTTTTGAATACTTCGAATACTAATAGAGAAATCGCGGATTTCCTTTCACCATATAATGATGAACATAAAATTCCACAACTTTGCCCCAAATTGGAGTTATTTGTATTTGACTATTTGTTACACTTCTCGAGATATATTTCGAGGAATTTCTATATTCTTTGAAGAAATATACTTACCGTCACATTCTCCATGTAATCGTTCAATCTGGATATATCACAATGCAATACAGCAGTAGATCCCGTCTGTGCTGTGACAACAGCTGAAACATCAGCTTTGGAAAGTTTCGGTCTTGTCATTTGTGCGAAAGGTCTGAAGATTGATTGTGTTTTATCCGAGGTGTATTTCATTCTCCTTTCTGTCAAGTGTCGGTAAGATTCGCCTGCAATCAATTGTGACGTGAGCTGATGACAAGACAACTCGATACTTTATTTCGACTACTTCTGGTGCTTTCCACACTACCATAGAGTATGGAGTATAATTGAAAATTACAGTTTTCAATAAATATTATTTTTGCTTCAACTGCCTTGGATGGGATCAATTCACATTCATTTTTCCACCAGAATGCCAGAAATGTTTCTTCTAGAGAATTTGTATATGTTTCGTACATTGGGAAGTAGGGGTATAACATTCCCAGAATTTTAATGAGATAATATTCTTTGATGAACATGTATAAAAACATGTTTATGTAGCAAAGGAAACGTATTACTTCAGTGTCTCTCGTATTTTACGTTACAGACCATGTCATAATCAATTACCGAAATGGGCATTAAAATAACCAACTAGACGGTTTGATGTTCACAAATTGCATGATAAAACTACAATTAACATTTATTATCCATTATCGTCTTATTATTACCTTCATTATTTTATCCCGATGAAATAATTTACTCTCTCTTGACATGAAACCGAAGGAAGGACTCTGCTAATTTGAAGGTTAATTAGCAGTTGGATATACCTATACGTATAATCTGATAGTAGGTACCTATTATATCGACCAGAGTTTCCTGTAGTTATAGCTGGAGAATATTGAAATACGGAATTTATACAGGGTCACTCACGGTCGATGGTACCTTAAACGTTTACAAAGAACGGGACGTAGGATTATTCTGAAAATTTGGTTTATTGGGTAATCAGTTTTGTTCTATCGATCTAAGATACTTTCAGCGTTGCGGCGTTGCCGCTTCTATAGAAAAGTAGCAACAACTTTGTTATTTCAAATGAAACACCCTGTATTTTATTTCATTTTTAGATTTTTCCTGAAGAGCTGATTTTGTCAATATATCATACTTGGGGTATAGCGAGTAAGATTACAGAGATATAGGGTGTGAAAAATCGAGATTTTTCAACTTCAGGAATTTTTTGTGTCGAAACTCATTTCTGCTCAAAACGGCTTACATGTCCCTATCTTAACTTTTCATTTACTATCTACTGACATTTAATAGAAACGAATAGAGGGTGATGCAAAACTCAAAATTTTGAACCACTCGTCTTTGTTTCAATTAAATATCAATCGATAGTAAATGGAAAGTTGAGATAGGGACATGTGAGCCGTTTTGAGCAAGAATAGATAGTTTCGGCACAAAAAATTCCTAAATTTGAAAAATCTCGATTTTTCACACCCTATATCTCTGTAATTTTTCTCGCTATACCCCAAGTATGATAGATCGACGAAATCAGCTCTTCAGGAAGAATCTAAAAATGAAATAAAATACAGGGTGTTCTATTTGAAATAACAAAGTTGTTGCAACTTTTTGATAGAAGCGGCAACGCCGCAACGCTGAAAGTATTTTAGATCGATAGAACAAAACTGATTACCCAATAAACCAAATTTTCTGAATAATCCTACGTCCCGTTCTCCGTAAACGTCTAAGGTACCATCGACCGTGAGTGACCCTGTATAAATTCTCGGAAATTTTATATAAGATACATGAATTGAAGTTTCTACATTATAATTCGCTAACAAAATACGATATTCAAATTTGACGAAGAACTTCAAATTGTGACAGAGTTGCGGAACTTTATGCCCATTATTGTGGTGAAAAAAATCCGCGATAGCTCTTTTAGATGTCGAAATATTCGAAAGAACTGAATTTTTGGAATTCCTATATTATTGTATCCTTGTTTTATTACTAGAGATACAAAAAAACTGAAAGGACTTCTTTGCCATTGCCACATTTTGCGATCTTCAAAATATTTTTTTTTAATTTTGAGTTCGACGTTTTGTCTTCTTGCGGCCATCATCAACTCAATACGAAGATGCATCTTTCTCCATATTCTCCACCTTGGACTGACCCCTGAAATGCATTGACACTTGTAGAATCTTTTTACTTCAACCCCAAGCCTAATGTTCAATGATTTCGACTTCGATATCAAGAAATTGTGAAAATGAAATGAAAAACACATTAATTCCAATCACTACCACTCACACTAACAATCACTACGATTAATTACAATAATGGATGAAGATAATGTTAAAATTGCTTGGGTGACAACACAAAATATGGAAAAATATGCATCTCCGTATTTTTATAAATTCTCGGTTTATGTAAGATACATGAATTGAAGTTTCTACATTATAATTCGCTAAAAAAATACGTATGCTTAGTATATGGATCTGATTTTTCTACCAGCATATTATCATTATAAATAAATGTATCTCAAGCTGTTCAATCTGTGCAATGAGATTGAAAAACCTAGAACAGTCTATAAAACTACTTCTCTTTCATTACTGTTCCAATCAAGAGGTTGTGTGTGAGATCAGCATATGCATTTCCATAATACGAATAAAAGACGATTATTATTATTATCACTGAATGAATAGAACGCATTTGTGATCCGCAGGATTATTCAGTTTAACGGAGTTCTCGCTAAATGAACTTCTGATAGCAAACTCAACACTGTGTAATGCCACTCGAACTCGATGTTAGTTCAATATAATCGAAGTGGTGTGGAATTCAATTTCATTATAATGATAGGATGGGGCGTAATCCGGAAAACCATCGATGAAAATTAGAGCGGTAGAAAGATAATTTGTTTGAAGATTCGTTAAAACAATGTGATCAACTACAGAGGAGGGTTTCTGAAAGATTTCTTATTGTGGTGACTTGATAGTGAGTTATAGAATATTGATATGGATTAATTTAGAAAATCAGAAACAACTGTTCATTTATCCATCTTTTTCCGAAATCCTATGTTTGTTGTACTTATAGGTATATAAATGAGTATAGATCCAAAGAAATACTGTAGTTTTCTTCAGGATTAATATAAACTGGTGAAAATACATGAAAAGGGCAAGGAAACGATATTTTTTTGATATTTGTTTGGAACTTCGATCATACAACAGACTATGAATGAATAACGCTCAATATTACCCGAATGTTAATAGATTCCATTCACTGTCACAAATACATTGCTTATTTTCTGGCGATATAAAGTTTCAAAGTGTCGAACTTGAGAAATATAACATCAAGCATGTTGTTATTACTTTTTCAATTTCACTGAATATAGCATTTTCTTACCACTTGGGCTAACCACTTTATCACGTGTAGTGAAATGATGCGAGCAAACACTAGCGTCTCTGGTAATATTCTGTTTCCCAATCACATTTTTACATATATCCAATAACTTTTCATCTCGGGAAAACCCGAGAATGTTATCAAATTATCAAAAATTGTTTTGCATATTAGGGTGGGTGAATAATGTTTATTCAACGAATGATACGACACTGAGTAACTCACCAGTGGAATGTTGTGTTCTGGTCACCACTTTTAAATCGTCTCTCACACATTCAACAACGTTTCACTATCCTTTAAATTTGATTTGAACAGAATTAACATGTTTTTGAAGTGGAATTGAATTGAAATTTTCATTCAAAAATGGAAACATGCCGTTTAATGAACCAACAAACAAAATTTCATTTGAAAACGAGATGTTTCGCGCTGTCACTGCCAGCGTTCGGTCGATTATCAGTTGAACGAAATAAGCTGCGTTGGCGCATTCACCAGAAATGCCGCAATCTCCAGGAAGACGTGCTATCTATAAACCACTTATATATTAACGAGGCACTGTATTTTATGACGAACATTGAATACATAGGTTTTGATACACTCATATGACTCATATAAGTACCATCAACAGAAGGAAATATATATATTTGGGAATCTTGAAGAAATGTGGGCTTGGGATGATTATCACTTTCAGATGTTACGATGTGGCAACCTCTGTGGTGTTTGTTTTTCTCGAATATCTTATAAATCACCTAAGCAAGTAACATTGCCAATCATGTTTGCTGAGCTAACTACATACTTGGTCGAGAGGCAATTTTCAGCAGAAATTTGACTGGAAGCACTCCCAACTACCATCCTTGTGTAAGTTTAGTTCGGAAGTAATTTTCCGCAAGAACTGGCACTTGAATAAGTAGGCTTATATGGTTAAAATGTGGAGTATAAAAGAATGAAATTAATTCCAGAGTGTTTGAAAAAGTTCTTCCAAGTTTGATGAGAAATCCTCTGTTATAAGCAGCTGAAGGGATTTCATGAGTTTTAATGCAATATTGGATTTTGTAATAAAAACTCGCATTAATCCTCTCTCAGAGCCTTTCAAGGGAATTTACTCCAATTTGCTTCATTTAGAGTTCGGAAACATATACAAATAATAACTAGTTATAGCGAAATATTCTTGAAATATCAAACTCTTGCTATTTATAATTGAGCTGAATATGATAGTCTTCATCGACCCTGTTTCAATGAGATCAAATCGTGAAGAAAAATTCGTACATCAGTGACTTTCATAGCGTTTTCGTTTCATAATGACTTCCTTACAAAATCAAAATAAAAAAAATATATATTGTTTATGATGTGATTATATTATATAGATAGATAGGGAGGGTCGTGAAGGTTGTGCAATTATAAATATATTCAATTGTTGAACTGACACTCTTTGAAATTATGCTAACACAACTGATAATATTGTATTCCAATTGTCCAAGAACGATTTAGAGAACTTATCTGAAGGCATTTCTGCATTCCAATACAAAATTTAGATACGAAAAATACCTAAGTACTAATACTATAGTTGTTCTTACCTTGAATATCTCTTCGATAGAAACGATTTGTCATTTCCTCTGTGCTGACCAAATACACCAAAAGCAGAATCATTATCGTCATTTGGAATTGGAACATAACGCGGTATTTGGGAATGGAGGTCATGTTGACAAGATCGTCATGGAATATTGGACATAGATCCTTACTTAGTGATGGTATTTGCCTTGGCTCGAGTCTGTATTTGTAGTAGACTTGATCTGAATAATGAACGGATATGGCTGCATTAATCAATCGGTCCTCGATATTTTTTTCTTCATATGATTCATTGAATCACTGTTTTTCTATATAACTTGTATAGGATTGAAACAAACTGCTATTATCAACAAAAAACAATCATTGTTCTTTCATGCATTGAGAAATCTAAAGATTCAGGATCAACTGAATTCAAAATACTGAAGATCACTCAAATAATATTGGTCATAATACTTCAACAGTACTCATCTATCCATCGAATATGTTATATGATATCAATAGACAGTTGCATAAATAAAGCAATTTAAAAAAAATATTGATTATTATCGGAATTAAACATGCATATTCGGTCAAAATCCAAAAGCTTTGTTATTTGAAATGAAAGAACTAATCAACAAATTATGATAAGGTTGATCAGAATGCAACTACTATTGTGTGTTATGTAATTACCTACTATGTTGCTAAAAACCTTTGGTAATTGATGCTACAGCTTTTTTAATAATAAAAAGGCATCTACACAATAGTTGAGACGACTTGCTAACTAGCTCCTTCTGATTAATGAATCTGTTACATCTTGGCTACAAACATGTAGTTGCAATTGCGATGCACAAGTGCAACTTTGGAAATCATCCCCAAATTTTGTAAATAAACCTCGTCTAAATGCTGAAGAAGGGAGACACAACAATTATTACTCACTCGCATTTATGATCCACCATGAAGCTGAAATCTCGTATTCTCAATTACTGAAACCTGCTACCAACCGTGATTAAAACAACTATTCGAATAACTGGTATCCAATAAAATCCACCCTTCCTCGTACGAATCTACTCGATTTGAAGATATTCCAGAGGAGCGAAAACTGGATACGATTCATCCAGACTCGCCAAACTGGCGCCTTCTTTTAGTCCTGCGCTTCAGAATCATGAGATGAGGAAGGAAATTCAGATTAGTGGCACAATTATTGTTTCTTACACTTTACTATCATATTATACGAGTTATGATGATATGTATATACTGTATCATATACATAATTATTATGTCATCATTCACTCGTTTCTAGAAAAAAAGAGAATACTTTGAAATAATACTAGTCACCACTAAAAAGAATGTACACAGGGTGGCTCGAATTCGAGCCTCATCATTGA
The DNA here is from genome assembly GCA_029955515.1 of Chrysomela aeneicollis. Classification (NCBI taxonomy): domain Eukaryota; kingdom Metazoa; phylum Arthropoda; class Insecta; order Coleoptera; family Chrysomelidae; genus Chrysomela; species Chrysomela aeneicollis. The sequence continues at coordinate 18,852,965 of JARUHQ010000009.1, read as the reverse complement.
GATCTCGTAAACCGTAAAAGATACAGGGTTGGTTGAATTATGGCAAAGTTGTGCAATTTGATGGCTAACAAAATGTTGGTCTAAAACTTGGGAAAGTCCCAATACTTTCGGAGACTTAAAAAAAAATCGAAATTTAATGACAATTTTTTCTTGGTGTTATTCGAAGAAATTAATCGATATGAATAACACTTCATGATGGCCAATTTTCCTCCTCTACAAGATAGCGTTTACAGATTCTAAATCCGACGTTTCGTCTCGTAGAAGCCGTTATCAACTTATTTTTTTTAAATACGAACCTGGATTTCTCATTTCATTTCTTATTACCTTTGGAAAATGTTTTATCTGCGTGTTTTTATTAAACACTGATGAATTCAGACTATATCACGTTTTTTTTAAATTGGAAAACACCATTTTTGATCCCGCAAATTTTTCGAAACATTGAACGAGTGGTTAGGACTTTTCATCTCTAAAATCAAGGTCGTTTTCCCAATTTCAGTAATTGCGTCACATGAAAAAAAAATAGAGGTTTTAGGGCCATCCAAAAGTAACAAACATGGAGTAAAAGATCTAGGTCCGTATAAAAAAAAAGAGTTGATGATGGTTTATAGAAGACGAAACGTCGGATTTCAAATTTGATAACGCTCTTTTATAGGGAAGAAAAAGTGGCCATGATGAAAAGTTATTCATATCGACTAATATCTTCAAATAACGTCAGAAAAAATAAAAACGATTTTATGAAATTTCAATTTTTTCGGAAAACTCCAAAAGTATTCGGAATATTCCAAGGTTCAGAATAGCATTTTGTTAGGCATCAAATTGCGCAAAAATTTAACCGACCTTGTATCTTTTAGGGTTAACGAAATCCCAATGGTGAGGCTCGAATTCCAGCCACCCTGTACACCTAGGTAGAGATCATGTCCAAGTAAGAATTCACCCCGTTCAATAGCATATATATTTATAACGAACTAAAATGATTTCATCAAGATGAATTTGTGTGGATAGTGCTTTCGAGATGTGAACAAACATTTGCTCCCATGTACGTTTCATTATTCATGGAATAACGAAACATTCGAAATTCAAATAGGGGAAACAGGGACTTTAACATCCTACATAATGATCACTTTTCATTGTTTGATTAACCGAATGTTTTGTTAGGTTGTGTTTACTTGTCACTAAGGCAATTTTTTGGTGAGTGATTTACCTATACCGTTCTTGTATTTCGTTCTCATGCTTTCTGAACCACTCATTATATTGATTTTGGAATAAATAACTCGTGAGAATATAACCATGGTTACGATTTTTTCAATTAAAGAAGCCTTGTTAATAAGGTGCACTATTGCGTGAGTTGAAATGTAGTCAGGGTCAGACTTAGATTTTTGTTGGGAAATAAATTTGAGTATACCTACCAGGTGACTCGGACACATTATGAAGTTCATCCCCTGATATTTCATTACGTACATAAGCAACAACATAGCATTTTTCCTTGCTATGTCATACAGGGTGTACATTTTTTTGATTATGGTTTCTTCGAAACGAAAAGTTGGACGAGTATTTTGTGAACGCTATTTTGTAGAGCCTGAAGAAGTGACAATGAGAGTATCTGGTATTTCAAAACTTCTCAAATAACTTCAGAAAAAAATAAGAACCAAACTTCCTAATTTCGTTTTTTCTTCGAATATCTCCGGAAGTGAAAATTTTCGGGATTTCTCAACATCTATCTATATAGGCCCCTTAATTGCGCAAGTTTTCACCCCTTGAACCTACTGTGTAACTCTTACGGTTATCGAGATCCCTATATGATCCTCATTGTGTTCATTCTTATATTGTATGTATATCCCTACCAACTCTAGAATTATCCCAAATGTTTTTTTGTAGTTTTGATGTTCTTTTTATATTCTTGAACATATTTTTCCATTGCTAATAACGACTTCCCCAATTTTTTAACGACTACTGTATGTGCAGTCGCTTCAAAACATGAGTCCACATCCCACTTTTATGGTAATTATCATCTCGCTTCAGTTTCCTATAATGTTCTCGAAATGTATCTCATTTCGAAATGAATTATGATCATGGGTTCTGAAATAACTGACTGCTACTAATGAGTACATTAACAAACGACGCATGAAATGCGGACAGTAGTTGGTAGTTAATGGTCGCATTCATAATGATACAGAAATACTTCGTATATTTTTGACCTTTCATACTGGATGAAATGCAATTTTGGTGGAGTAGTTATCTATAAAAGCGCGAATATGATTTTTTCTATTTTGGTTGTATAATGAAGTCATTGTGCAACGCAAATGCGTGTCGAAATAGCCTCTATTTCGATACGCATTTTTTATTAGTCTGAGATTGGTACAATCGAACTGTCAAATGAAAGTCAGAAGAGTTTAGAACCAGTTTACTTCTGAGCGATTTGGATTTGGTGATATTAGCAGTGAAAAACTCAATGTTCTGATTGGTAAATTTCAATTCAGGGTTTAATTTGATTTAAATTGACCAATACAAACAATAACAACATTGAATTTTTCACCGCTGGTATTGCAAAAATCAAAATCGCTTAACTGTAAACTGGGCTTTACGCTTGTGCGTCAGATTTTAATTATTTCAATGTCATCATAGTAAATGTGCTATACCGATACGGGCTCATTTTGACCACTTTTCCCATGTTATTTCCCATAAGAAAATTTAAGCTCGAAAATAGCAAAAATTGTCTCGTTTTTATTTGTCAGTCGACAGAGTATTGTAAGTGTGTTATGAGGAGGGTAACGGATTATAGGAAGGGTGACTAACCTTCATCATTATCCTGAGGAGGAGGGAGGAAAGGAATATAAAAACATGTTATATATATATATATATTTATTCATTCAAAATAAGATATAATATTATTCTAGAGATATATCATTCAAATCCTCGGATGATCATCAATTGAATAGTGTCCCCACGGTAAAGTTTCATCGGTTCCAGGGATGATATATCTTTTATCATCGTTTGGACTGAGAGCAATCTTCTCTTGCATGATTGAATAAACCTGATGTTTATCAGACCTTATCAAATTTTGTGTAATAGTTTTCTGCTTCCAATTATCCAAACACTCAACGTAATCAGCAAAGGTAATTCTCGTTTTTACTACAGATGACTTTACACCTTTTGCCTTCTTAGTTACACCGAGATTTTTCAGAATATTCTCGATTTCAAAATCATCATATCCCCTTTCCATTAGATCCTTTCGTTTCTCCATTATAGTATCTTCAGTAGTTAAAATTTTAGTTGAATACAGCTTAGATCTCAAACCGACGTAGCCAATCATCGGGACTCCGTTGTGTTCGTCCTTCATCATTCCTAGTACCTTCTTATTAAGATGTTGGTTGGATGATAATCAGAAGTATCGAAACGTTGATGGCAATCTCTCCTCATTATTTTATATGGATCTTGACTTCTGATTTCATAAATTAGGCTGTCAGTATCAGTGTAGAGAACAGAGCAATCAGAAAATACGCTGGACATATAGTCGTAGTGAAAGTTGTATAAAGTAGTCTTTGCTAGATCTAAAATAGCTTGACCAACGTAAATAGGTTTGTTTAGATATATTTCCAGCTTCCTCAGCTCGACAGCAATCAAACTCTCATTGAAAACAGTACAATTCTTAAACTCCGGTTTCGAGATATATGCCTCTGCCCCATATCTTCCACCCCACTGTGTCAGAAGCCTAACATTCACCCTTTTCCTAATATTTTCCATCGTCTTTCCAAAGACAGCATTATTCATGAGCTTGAAAAGATTTTTTTCGAATTCATTTTTTGCTTGCTTACGGAGGTCTGTGTTCAGATCAATGTAGGATTTCAGCCATGGAGCTTGCCTGAATCGAAGAACCCGATGGATCTTCTTCAACACCAAACCATGTGCTAACGCTTGTTTCAGTGCTCGATAGTGGATAACATATTTCTCTTTAGAGCGAAGGGTTGCCATCAATTTGATGTTTCCTCGCACCGACTTCGAAGGCATTCCAGTTTTAAGATCAATATGTTGAGGGCAGAAGGGTATATCTTTATGCATATCGTGGAGGTTTTGAGGATATTCTAAATCCACTTCAAACATATATCCCTCATGAGCATCGTCCGCAATTGACATCACATCGATGTTATCATCCACCCATTCAAACCGGCCATATGGTAAGTACTGGCTCATAGCCCAACCATACTGGTTGTTCACATCAAAATACATCAAGAATGTTTCAGGCTTCGAAGGGTCATAGCCGTCAATATACATATTATTAGCCTCGGCACGTCTTTTGGAACATACTTGACTGAGACCTCCTCGAATTCCTCGTTCAACAAAGAGAAACATGTCTGGATCCGTTATGAGCTCCAACTCCTGATTTGTATACTTCAACATGGCATCCCACGTAAATCCAGGTAAAGTGTAATAGTGGACGGGGTCAAGATCGTATGTCCTGATACAGCTAGAACGAAACTGTTCGAATACGTCTGCGAGGAGGAGAATATCAGTCATCATATATAGATCCACATATTGACCCAAGTCTTGACAGTTGAATTCACTCCATACAAGCTTGGCGCGAATGTAAAATCTACGAGGACATGGTTTATCATCCAGTTTGTTATAGAAAGCATTTATTGGTGGAAGACAGGTTTCGTTGAAACGTTCAAACGAGTCGAAATAATCATACGGCATAACTCCTTTCTTAGTTAAAAGTTGGAATTGCTCTTCAGAGATGTCGTGGAATTGAGACCTCAAATTGGGAAATTCTACTAAATACGATGCCAACTTGTCAAGGGAGGAACCCATAAATCGGAAACTGTCTATGAATCGGAACTGAATAGAAGTCCCATCAACGTGCTTAGTAAAGGAAATGTACTTTTCTTTGTTGATAGGTAGTAAATCAATACGACCAACCATTTTAGATGCAATATCTCCAATGATGAAATTGGCGTCATACCCACTCAAGTTGTGAAAAACAACAGGTACCACATGACTATCCTGGTATTTTATGTTACAGCCTTCATGTGCAGGACCTCTATAATTATTTTCAGGAATAAGGTGATTATGGTCTCTGACTTTCTTATCTGCAAGCCCAAAATGCTGTCCACAAATATGACAATGTGTTGCCTTTTTAAACTCCACTTCTTGTACTTCCGTCATATGGATATTGAATGGACACCAGAATACAGTTGTTATATCTTCAGCCAGTTGCTTGAGCTCATTGGCAAACCATTCCATGCAGTTTTCTCCACGATGAAAGCGATAAAATGATAGAGAATTATCGTAGGAGCACTTGAGATAGTATCCGACAGCAGCAGGAATGTGATGTTGGGGCTTCTTAGGATCCTCTGTTGGTTTCAAAACAGACGCCATATCAGCGTAAACAACAAATGGTACTTTCTCCTTGTTCCTATGATTTTTGAATTTCAAAATATTTCTTCCAACTGCGGGCATTTTGATTGCAGTCTCGTTCATCTTAACACAGTCGATAGAATGCGCAGCAAGTTTCTTTTCTGAATAAAAGTAGTGAAGGCAGCGATCGCAGAAATATTTTTTATGACCCTCTTTGTTTAGTTGAGAAGAAAGAAGTCTAGAGAGATCCTTGATCCATACATAGTGGTACTTGATTGGGAAAGTATCACTTTCAGTATCGTCACCATCTTCATTGAAGTATTGATCTTGGATGAGAAGGAGATTGACGACGTGCTTATCTTTATAATTCTTGGTGAGATATGTAGGTAGCGTATTCATTCGTTTAGATTTCTTCTGAAGAATGTAAACGTTAATCGATACATCATTTTGCTTCTCGAATCGGGATATCTGATTGGTGGTTATCGGAAAGTGAATCCCCTTGAGGTTCAAAATTGAAGAAGGATGAGGGTATGATGAAGTTCTATCAGTATTCTCGTTTGTAGGATATAACGCTGATGTAACAGCCCAAGCAAAACAAGCTTGATCGTTATTCTTAACATTTATACAAGCTTGTCTGTTTTTTATTTCATGTGGCAACTCAATATATGAAGAGCCAAGCTGTGGAGTGAACTTATTGATATTGACACCCAAGTTTATGACTGCCTTCAACGCCCAACCACTGTCACGCTCCTGAAACTCCTCTAACTCCTTCATGATAGGATCGATTACTTTATTATTGAACCAATCATTGATGTCGGTATCCCTATAGATAGGATAGTTCGAGGTAGTGAAATATTTGTACTCAGTAAGTACACGGTCTCCCCTAGTAATCTCAAATTCTCCACAAAACGTAGTGTTAACTTTAACTGCCTCATCCTTTTTGAGTGCATTCTGAATTCGAATTTTGCAGAGAGCTCTACAGTCAATCAAAAATGCTGCAGGATCCTTGTGTTTCAAATTTGATATAACTCCAGTTCTGATGCGAGACTGAAATGCTGATTCGGAATCATCCCAGCTAACTCTATCTCGTGCAGTTTCCTTCCTAGATTTGAGTCCACCCCCTTTTTTCTGAATCGTTTTGAACTGGTTCCGCATGCTTTTCAAATTTCTAAGGCAAGCCTCTAGATGTTGCTTCTCACCGAGGTTCTTCGCAAATCTCATTGCATTATGTATACGTTTTATTCCCTTCTGACATTCTCGAAGCCCTTCTCTCTCACGATTTTCGTCATAAGAGGATGTTTGAAGACCAAGAAGAGATGCGATTTGACGAATCAAATTAGCGAAGAGTGACGTTTTCACCATCTTGTAGTTCACCTCTACAGTACAACTATCTGCGAATTAATGAGGAAAATTGAAGAATGCTGGGGTATAAGTAGAATGCAGGTCGGACGGAGGACTGAACGCTGCTACCAAATGACATGAAAGGCCCCGGACTGATGAAAATTTGTGCTTGTTTTCCATAAGAACCATTGTTAATTAATTCGATATTGATATCAATTATGTTGACACAAATATATGGAGTAAGTACCAAGGAACACATCAGGACATCCGTCAAGTTATTTATAGCCAAAAGGCCCCTCGGAATTCGAAGGCGCTACACAGAGGCCCGAGGTAGACGGTGTTCAATGAAGAAAACGGTTCTTTGATAACCTATAGGTGACAATTTCTCCTGAACATGTTCAATTGAACAAACGAAAACACTGTTTATACCTGACTCCTTAATGGAGACGACCTCCGTTGTAGAGAGGAAATTAAAGACTCCAGAGTCGGTACACTCCCCTCCTAAGAGGGTACCTAGCGTGTATCGTGCGAGAAAAAGTCGTCCATTTTCGTTCAACCTGAAGCGTACACTATATCAAACTCAAGAATAGGATCATACAAGTTCATGACTGAATTAATTAACATTGTTTTCTTTTGTTTGTGAATTGGGAGGTATTGAACAAATATCTAAGGGAAGTAGCAAGAAACACATCAGGACAGCCGTCAAGTTATTTATAGCCAAAAGGCCCCTCGGAATTCAAAGGCGCTACACAGAGGCCCGAGGTAGACGGCGTTCAAGAAAGAAAATGGTTCTTTGATAACCTATAGGTGACAATTTCTCCTGAACATGTTCAATTGAACAAACGAAATCACTGTTTATACCTGACTCCTTGATGGAGACGACCTCCGTTGTAGAGAGGAAATTAAAGACTCCAGAGTCGGTACATTCCCCTCCTAAGAGGGTACCTGGCGTGTTTCGTGCGAGAAAAAGTCGTCCATTTTCGTTCAACCTGAAGCGTACACAATATCAAACTCAAAAATAGGACTAAACCAGTTTAAGACTGAATTATTTAACATTGTTTTCCTTCCTTCGAGAATTGGGAGGTATTGAACAAATATCTAAGGGAAGTAGCAAGAAACACATCAGGACAGCCGTCAAGTTATTTATAGCCAAAAGGCCCCTCGGAATTCAAAGGCGCTACACAGAGGCCCGAGGTAGACGGCGTTCAAGAAAGAAAATGGTTCTTTGATAACCTATAGGTGACAATTTCTCCTGAACATGTTCAATTGAACAAACGAAAACACTGTTTATACCTGACTCCCTGATGGAGACGACCTCCGTTGTAGAGAGGAAATTACAGACTCCAGAGTCGATACACTCCCCTCCTAAGAGGGTACCTTGCGTGTTTCGTGCGAGAAAAAGTCGTCCATTTTCGTTCAACCTGATGCGTACAATAAATCAATCCCAAAAATAGGATCATTTTTTGAGAAGTATCCAAATACTGCTTATCAAATGGAATAAAATCAGAGCGGGTATCACAAAAAACAAAGGAAATGACATAGTTGTGACTTCATCATGTAAAAATCAATTTCAGAAAAGTTTATATACACGTAGTTGAAATAGCAATAATCACTTAACTGTACAGAAATTCGATATTTTAATACTTCAATGAGAAATATTGAAGTCTAATTATACTCACTCGCTATCGTAAATGGACATCTCTATCGAAATTTTCCAATGACCAATAATAACTATTTCAACAAATATTTCACGAACGGCACGAAATATCGAAAATTATAGTCCCCGCCAATCCACCTTATCGTGTTTGACTAAATTCTAACGGTAGGTCAACATCTGCAATTGATATCACTAGAAAGAAAAGAATTCATAGGGCGACATTCTCACAAAAACTATTATATCATGATTTTCAGTGAAATTACAAATAACTCGAAAACGGCTTGAAATATCGAAAATCTGAATCGAAAAACACCCCCCGCCAACCCCCCTGTCGCGTTTGACGAAATCCTAACGAAAGGTCAACATTTGAAGTTGATATCTCACCAGAAAGAAAAAAATCATAAGGTGACATTCTCACGACAAACTCTCATATCTCATGATTTTCGCCGAAAATATTACAAGTCCAAAAGGTATCATATTTTCGCAAATAACTCGAAAACGGCTTGAAATATCGAAAATCTGAATCGAAAATCACCCCCCGCCTAATCCCCTGTCGCGTTTGACTAAATCTTAACGAAAGGTCAACATTTGAAGTTGATATCACCAGAAAGAAAAAAATTCATAGGGTGACATTCTCACAAAAACTATCATACCTCATGATTTTCGCCGAAAATATTACAAGTCCAAAAGGTACCATATTTTCGCAAATAACTCTACAAGATAGAGTTTACAGATTCGAAATCCGACGTTTCGTCTCGTAGAAGCCGTCATCAACTTATTTTTTTTAAATACGAACCTGGATTTCTCATTTCATTTCTTATTACCTTTGGAAAATGTTTTATCTGCGTGTTTTTATTAAACACTGATGAATTCAGACTATATCACGTTTTTTTTTAAATTGGAAAACACCATTTTTGATCCCGCAAATTTTTCGAAACATTGAACGAGTGGTTAGGACTTTTCATCTCTAAAATCAAGGTCGTTTTCCCAATTTCAGTAATTGCGTCACATGAAAAAAAAATAGAGGTTTTAGGGCCATCCAAAAGTAACAAACATGGAGTAAAAGATCTAGGTCCGTATAAAAAAAAATGAGTTGATGATGGTTTATAGAAGACGAAACGTCGGATTTCAAATTTGATAACGCTCTTTTATAGGGAAGAAAAAGTGGCCATGATGAAAAGTTATTCATATCGACTAATATCTTCAAATAACGTCAGAAAAAATAAAAACGATTTTATGAAATTTCAATTTTTTCGGAAAACTCCAAAAGTATTCGGAATATTCCAAGGTTCAGAAATAGCATTTTGTTAGGCATCAAATTGCGCAAAAATTTAACCGACCTTGTATCTTTTAGGGTTAACGAAATCCCAATGGTGAGGCTCGAATTCCAGCCACCCTGTACACCTAGGTAGAGATCATGTCCAAGTAAGAATTCACCCCGTTCAATAGCATATATATTTATAACGAACTAAAATGATTTCATCAAGATGAATTTGTGTGGATAGTGCTTTCGAGATGTGAACAAACATTTGCTCCCATGTACGTTTCATTATTCATGGAATAACGAAACATTCGAAATTCAAATAGGGGAAACAGGGACTTTAACATCCTACATAATGATCACTTTTCATTGTTTGATTAACCGAATGTTTTGTTAGGTTGTGTTTACTTGTCACTAAGACAATTTTTTGGTGAGTGATTTACCTATACCGTTCTTGTATTTCGTTCTCATGCTTTCTGAACCACTCATTATATCGATTTTGGAATAAATAACTCGTGAGAATATAACCATGGTTACGATTTTTTCAATTAAAGAAGCCTTGTTAATAAGGTGCACTATTGCGTGAGTTGAAATGTAGTCAGGGTCAGACTTAGATTTTTGTTGGGAAATAAATTTGAGTATACCTACCAGGTGACTCGGACACATTATGAAGTTCATCCCCTGATATTTCATTACGTACATAAGCAACAACATAGCATTTTTCCTTGCTATGTCATACAGGATGTACATTTTTTTGATTATGGTTTCTTCGAAACGAAAAGTTGGACGAGTATTTTGTGAACGCTATTTTGTAGAGCCTGAAGAAGTGACAATGAGAGTATCTGGTATTTCGAAACTTCTCAAATAACTTCAGAAAAAAATTAGAGCCAAACTTCCTAATTTCGTTTTTTCTTCGAATATCTCCGGAAGTGAAAATTTTCGGGATTTCTCAACATCTATCTATATAGGCCCCTTAATTGCGCAAGTTTTCACCCCTTGAACCTACTGTGTAACTCTTACGGTTATCGAGATCCCTATATGATCCTCATTGTGTTCATTCTTATATTGTATGTATATCCCTACCAACTCTAGAATTATCTCAAAGTTTTTTTTTCAGTTTTGATGTTCTTTTTATATTCTTGAACATATTTATCCATTGCTTATAACGACTTCACCAATTTTTTAACGACTACTGTATGTGCAGTCGCTTCAAAACATGAGTCCACATCCCACTTTTATGGTAATTATCATCTCGCTTCAGTTTCCTATAATGTTCTCGAAATGTATCTCATTTCGAAATGAATTATGATCATGGGTTCTGAAATAACTGACTGCTACTAATGAGTACATTAACAAACGACGCATGAAATGCGGACAGTAGTTGGTAGTTAATGGTCGCATTCATAATGATACAGAAATACTTCGTATATTTTTGACCTTTCATACTGGATGAAATGCAATTTTGGTGGAGTAGTTATCTATAAAAGCGCAAATATGATTTTTTCTATTTTGGTTGTATAATGAAGTCATTGTGCAACGCAAATGCGTGTCGAAATAGCCTCTATTTCGATACGCATTTTTTATTATTCGGAGATTGCTACAATCGAACTGTCAAATGAAAGTCAGAAAGAGTTTAGGCCCAGTTTACTTCTGAGCGATTTGGATTTGGTGATATTAGCAGTGAAAAATTAATTGGTAAATTTCAATTCAGTGTTATTTGATTGAAATTGGCCAATAAAAACAATAACAACATCAAATTTTTCACCACTGGTATTGCAAAAATCAAAATCGCTCAACTGTGAACTAGGCTTTACGCTTGTGCGTCAGATTTTAATTATTTCAATGTCATCATTGTTACCAATCGAAGATGTTTCTGTTATTAATCGATATTAAATCAATTTTTTTCTTCGAATCAATTCGAAATGGAAAAAATTGCATATGACACACGTTTTATAAGACACGTTGTCGCACTTGTTCACTTGGAGCACTCCTCGATTCGCTCGTCGTACTCCAAACAACGCGTGCGACAAAATAGCGTCTTATAAAACTTGTATCATAATATTCTATTATTTATCTATTTCTTGTAGGTTTCAAAAACTTTCAGCATTTTTAAACCTGCCAATTCTAGATACTTATGCCCGACAGTGATGTCCGATATGTCGATGGATGAATGCCATCATGACTTCTACAAAGTTGATACACTGATCCACTTAGAAAATAGCACCATGTTTCGGGTGTGACCCCACCGTATTTGTTTCCTCTTTGATTCGATAATCGATCATGAGCAAGATTCGAATGGATAGAAGGAAAGAAGGAGACCATCGATTCCTCCAAATAAATTAGATGGCATTTAAAAATGTATATATCTTGCGGAGCCAACTAGGTCAAATAGTCGTTCATAATTCATGGTTAGTTGATAGAACCATAGGTGAACAGAAAAAAACATAGAGAAAAATTACCTCGAAACAAATAAAAGCTCCATTTAGAGCAGGTTCGATGATTGGGTGGTAACTTTCACATTGATTGCCAAGTTATTTTTGCAGTAAGCACGAAAAGGAAACATCTGAGCTTTTGGAATATTATTTTTCATCAGTATCGTGAAATCGATTTTTCCCATCATCAATTCTACATTTTCTATATCTTCTACATCTTCTACATCTTCTACATCTTCTACATCTTCTACATCTTCTACATCTTCTACATCTTCTACATCTTCTACATCTTCTACATCTTCTACATCTTCTACATCTTCTACATCTTCTACATCTTCTACATCTTCTACATCTTCTACATCTTCTACATCTTCTACATCTTCTACATCTTCTACATCTTCTACATCTTCTACATCTTCTACATCTTCTACATCTTCTACATCTTCTACATCTTCTACATCTTCTACATCTTCTACATCTTCTACATCTTCTACATCTTCTACATCTTCTACATCTTCTACATCTTCTACATCTTCTACATCTTCTACATCTTCTACATCATCTACATCTTCTACATCTTCTACATCTTCTACATCTTCTACATCTTCTACATCTTCTACATCTTCTACATCTTCTACATCTTCTACATCTTCTACATCTTCTACATCTTCTACATCTTCTACATCTTCTACATCTTCTACATCTTCTACATCTTCTACATCTTCTACATCTTCTACATCTTCTACATCTTCTACATCTTCTACATCTTCTACATCTTCTACATCTTCTACATCTTCTACATCTTCTACATCTTCTACATCTTCTACATCTTCTACATCTTCTACATCTTCTACATCTTCTACATCTTCTACATCTTCTACATCTTCTACATCTTCTACATCTTCTACATCTTCTACATCTTCTACATCTTCTACATCTTCTACATCTTCTACATCTTCTACATCTTCTACATCTTCTACATCTTCTACATCTTCTACATCTTCTACATCTTCTACATCTTCTACATCTTCTACATCTTCTACATCTTCTACATCTTCTACATCTTCTACATCTTCTACATCTTCTACATCTTCTACATCTTCTACATCTTCTACATCTTCTACATCTTCTACATCTTCTACATCTTCTACATCTTCTACATCTTCTACATCTTCTACATCTTCTACATCTTCTACATCTTCTACATCTTCTACATCTTCTACATCTTCTACATCTTCTACATCTTCTACATCTTCTACATCTTCTACATCTTCTACATCTTCTACATCTTCTACATCTTCTACATCTTCTACATCTTCTACATCTTCTACATCTTCTACATCTTCTACATCTTCTACATCTTCTACATCTTCTACATCTTCTACATCTTCTACATCTTCTACATCTTCTACATCTTCTACATCTTCTACATCTTCTACATCTTCTACATCTTCTACATCTTCTACATCTTCTACATCTTCTACATCTTCTACATCTTCTACATCTTCTACATCTTCTACATCTTCTACATCTTCTACATCTTCTACATCTTCTACATCTTCTACATCTTCTACATCTTCTACATCTTCTACATCTTCTACATCTTCTACATCTTCTACATCTTCTACATCTTCTACATCTTCTACATCTTCTACATCTTCTACATCTTCTACATCTTCTACATCTTCTACATCTTCTACATCTTCTACATCTTCTACATCTTCTACATCTTCTACATCTTCTACATCTTCTACATCTTCTACATCTTCTACATCTTCTACATCTTCTACATCCTCTACATCTTCTACATCTTCTAACTGTTGGATATCTTTGAAATACCGTCCAACTAATAGTGGAAGAAATAAAGTATTTAATGTCGACATCTCCATATCAAGACGATTTTGTTTTCAAAAGGTATGGATGAAGTAGTAATAATTCACACCTTCTCCAGATCTGAAAGATAAAATTCATTCTATTTTATCCATATGTAGGAAATAAAAATTGGAATTCTGGTTTAAAAAATAGAGGTTAACTATGGTTGAGAAATATTATAATTGGACATTAGGATTAGGTTCATCTTAGATCAACAGGAAGATATACAGTGAGAAACGGTAAGAGCAACGGATAAAAAGGAGCTATCAAAAGATAGATTATTTATAAATATTTGATGCAGGCGTCATCAGACCAGACCTCTAGCGAACATCGATATATTTTCCCTGCAGCATTGGATCGTTGGAAACTTTTATTCGATAAGTTTTTTCTATATCTAGAACACCCGTAAATTGCGAAAAACTCCCAATAAGTAAAACTAACAAGCGCTGACAGCCAATTAATTTATCTTGTATGATATGACAAAATTCTCCGTAGGAAGCTGTTCTGATAAATCACCTTTCGAGCGGACCCTAATCCAGCTTAGCGTCTCACAAAGAACCTGCCATTCGGGCTTAAGTACTCCCAATCGCCACCCCCACCGGGATAGTATGACATTCAGAACTGATCGGGGGGATGAGCGAGAGTCCTGGCATTGATCCTGAGATGCGACATTACTAGATGAAATCCTCATACAGGGTGAAAGATGAGGAACACATCATGGCCTAGGACGTAAATAGGGTTGTACTCTTTTTTCGAAAACTATATATGTGAAACGCGGATCTCCAGAGAATACGTCGATATGTTTTTGATATTTTTATTTTCAAGGGTTTTTCCAAAATCTGCATTCGAGAATCGAAAATTCTCCATCCTTTTCTAAAAATGTGAAGTCACCTGGTAGGTTGGTTTAGGTTATTTTCCATTAATCGAAGTGGAAGAAGAATTGACAATATCTGTCATCTTTGACAGATGGCGGTAAAAAATTACTGGGCGAAAATATACTCGTATGATTCAAGGTAAGTTACTATTGAGTTTTATTTCATTGTTCAGCGTTCATTATACTCTTCACTGACCACTTTTTTCAGAAAGTTCAAGCATTCAAAGACTTGTGCTTCAGGTAGCAACACGAATGTGGATTCTCGAAAGACATATTTATACTCCAAGTGTTAATATGACACAAACTTGGTGTTTCGCAGTAGGACAACAAATATCATCAGCTACATCTGCAAGTAATTGCTGTGAGGATAATTTTGATCTAAGTTAAAAATTTTATCCTTATTATTTGAATCTCTGTACATGAACATCATGAGAACCTGTGAAGTGTGAGCACAAAGTATTTTAGTAATAGGTATAATCAAGCTAATAAACCAAATCTTTATTGTCATGCACTTCTGTAAATAATAAATGTATTTACCTAATTCCTCAGTTATTTATAGTACGTACTCTATCTATGATGTGAGTTTATATGAGATCTCTTCTTCACATTATATTGTGAATATGTAATTATAATATCAACTTGTGTTGTTTATTCAATATATTTTCAGATGCACCACTATACTCACCTACTTTTCCCAGACATTAAAGTTATTAATTGAATTATTTCTTCATTTTCATTTCTCTATTTTAGTGTCTTTGAGTTCAATCGTCTCATTGACTTCGCTGAGGTGGTATTGAAAATCCCATAGAAATATTATTAACTAATATAAAATATCTGACTTGCGTTATATAAGTGGATGAATGATAAACAATTAATTAATGCGCCCTTTTGAATATTTTGAATTAAGTTTCGTTATCGAAAAAAAATTTGAATTAAAAATTAACATATTGTCATCTGACTTATCTGCCATCACTTATGTCAAAAAATTCTTCTTCCCTATTATTTTCGATATTTTTACGATACCATCCCGATCTACCAGGTGACGTCAGCAGAAATATGGTGCTGTCAAATAATTATTTTTGATTTCGATTTTCTCGAGCATAAAAGAATATTCCTATTTAATTTTGATGGCATATCGGTAGTAGTGTGGTGAGGAATCGGAAAACGATCATCAATTCTGCTAAAGCTTTGAAGGTTTATGACCCTATTGTTTGAAAGTGGGTAACAATGATTTTTTCGTGCAATCGCACGCGAGGTACGTATTTCGCGTTCTTTGCACAGTCCGCGAAATTCAATTTCGCGGCCGTTACCCATAGCAACGACCGCGAAACCAAACGTCACTTCCAGATTTGGATATCACTTCCAAATTTGACATTTCTAAAATACTACAAAGACAAGGATTATTTTGTCACACCAATCTTTGAACTCGCCGTAACATTTTTCGTACTGCCGTTTAGATTTTTCGGGTATTAAAACGGAAATTTCGCCAAATCTACAACGCTTTTGAGTTCAGGAGGAGTGCATGGAAGGTACTGAAATATCGCTATCAGTATCAGACATTTTGCGTCTTGTCGAGAACTGTCAACATATTTTGTATATATTGAAATATATCATTTCTTTGTGCTATACACGGTGATATTGTTAAATAAATTGAACTGCTGTTGATTTTAGAGCAATTATATATTTATATACAATTATCTTGTCTAATGGCCGCGAAACTTTTTAACGACCTCAAGATTATCTTGCCTCGGCCGCAAGCGGCCTCGGCGATAACTGTTATTTCGGTAAGTTGAAAATGTATTTTGCGGCATAAGCATACAAATAACTATTGTTGGATGGTGAGTGTTCAGACATACGATCAGTTGTGTGAAGAAATGAGGAATATAGTGCTGAGAATGAGGATCAGTTATTGACAGGAAAGAAAATTGGAATAGTTGACGAGAATGAATTTCAATGTGAACATTTGAAACAATGTTTTTTGAGAGATAAAATAGTCAATCCAATCAAATATATCATACAAAGTTTGAAATTGAATGTCTGGTAGACTACGAGCAGAAAACAACTATTTTCCTGACAAATACCACGCAGAACATTGAATTATATCTTCTCGTAGCCCATGTAACGATTCACAATATGAATGCAGATCGCAAATGTTTCTTTCTCCCTAAGACGTGACAAATTCACATCAGGACAGGCAAGCTTAACAACCTACAGACCTGTTTCGGTCTTATTGGTCCTCACCAGTGCAGGGTAGTTATCCGAGTAGAGACCGTGAGATCTCCACTCGAAGCGTAATAATTCAATGTTCTGCGTTGTATTTACCAGTAAAGTAGTTTTCTGCTCGTGGTCTGCCAGACATTCAGTTTCAAACTATGTTTGATATTTTTTATTGGATAGACTATTTTCTCTTTCAAGAATGTTTGTCCAATTCATGTCCTCTCCATTTTTCATTTGAAAAAATCCTGAAAAGAGGAAGGAGAATTTCTTAACCAGCCTTTTCGCTTGTCTTCGTCTCGCACTTTATTTCAGTATGAGTCGATTTCATCTGTTCTCCCCTATCCTGGCTTGATAGATACCTAGTTTGTGAATGTTGGCGATAGTTTAGCCTGTCTAATTCCAGACGAGTTTTTCCATTTTAGAGATTCATTTTGCATCCACATTTTGAAGCTTATTATTTGTGAATAACTCAATAATTATTATCCAGGAAAATATGACAAACATTTTTTTTAAATTCAATAGAAACATCCGCGATCATCAAGTTATTTTGAAGGATGTTTCGATAGGTAGGGAGTTCCAAAGTGAAGAGGTTCCATAACATGATGACTTTTTGTAGATTATTGTTATTGATGTTGTTCAAGCAGTCGATTCAGCAGGAATGACCACTGATAATTCGTCAAAACATCGATAGGTCATGATAGTATCAGTAGAAGAGATGAAGATTTTCATTTTACAGGGTTTTCAATGACATCATGGCGTAATTTTTTCAGTGATCGACTGAAAATCTTCACAATTTTAATCTCGAGAAATTATCTTTGGTAAGTGAAAATCGAGTATATGGACTGATTTGCTTCTGAAGTTACATCAATGGTGAAAGGTACAGGAGAATTATGATGAAATCATCTATCAATGAACTGGGTTTTCAGAAGTATGTGGCCACTCATCAAAATTAAGCATATTGACGAGATTTATATGACAAAAACCTGATAAATCGGGGACTTGATTTCAAATTTTCAACATTCAAAGTTGTTTCGATATAGGTTCGGAATTTTGAAAGATCTAGAAAGCCAAATAGTAATTACCCACAAATGCAAAGATTAGAGTAAGGATCTCTTATTTGTCAAAAAAGCAGCTAGCATAATTGACAAGATGACTGTAGACTGTAGACTTAGGACTCATTGTAGCTTTTCATCGGTAGAATAAAATTAGCCAACGTCGGTATCCCACAAGGATCTGTTTTGGCACCAATTTCGTTGCTCCTTTGTTTGGCCTTTTCACTTCTCATACAATCATCGATGTCAAGTGTCCAGGGCCCCTATTCTCGAATTCTAGAGAGTAGAAAACACTACTTGACAGATGAATGACAAATTACCTCCTCACTTTTCTATCAGTTTTTCTACTCCCTAGAATTCAAGAATAGGGGCCCAGAGTATATGTATTGATTGTCTTTTCTGTATCATTAGAGATCCATTAGACACATCAATTGTCGCAGATATTCATTTATTACTTTTATCTTAAGTTCGCTTCGTATTTTTATGATGTTAAAAATGTTGTTGTCATAGAGAGAATTCATTATATACCTATCAATAATATTCAGAAAAAAAAGTCGCAGATATTTATTTATTACTTTTATCTAAAGTTCGCTGTGTATTTTAATGATGCTAAAAATGTTGTTGTCATAGAGAGAATTCAATATATATCAATAATATTCAGAAATAAAAAGCACAATTTCATTTAAAAAGTACACGATAGCACAAAAGACTAAACATCAATTATTTTGCAAAGAATCGTCAAATTTTCTGTACCAAAATAAGTTTTCAATTTATCTGACCCCGCAAATAAATCACACTGTGGTCACAAGTTATTCGGAATAATTCTACTGTCCGTTTTTTATCGGCAACCAGAAGAGAAGAAATGCGAAATTACCAGGCAGACGATCAATCATTGTCAAGATCGATCGCGCATGTTGACAAATACCCCGTCGGTGGAAAGTAGCGGGAACGAACTGTGGAAATTCAGAAAAACCGACTTGGTAACAAGAGGAAAACCGCCTATGTGAAGGGGACTGATTCGATTTTCAAACACGCTTTCGAATCACTTTTCAGTATTTGATAAAATAAACATAAATCAGTTACGAGGACACTTTAAACGAAATCGTGAATAACTTTGGAGACACGTCACCATCATTCTCTCGTTTATCTGATTTGTCAAGGATTTTACTAAGAAGTTTGCAACAGTAGAACGAAACACGATATATTTCTTCCTCAATTGATATTGTTATGGTATATTACACAAAAAGTGTGGAAAGTGACATATTTCACACGAGTAGTCGTTTAGCACGAGCCACGTAGCGGTGAGTGCGGAAACGTAACGAGTGAAGGAAATGCACTTTCCAACGAGTGTTGTGCACTATTTTTCCTACGACTCCGAATACTTTCATTTCCCGGGAGGTCTTGTCAAAAATTTAACTTTAGCGGTCTCTATAATTTCTGGTGGTTTTGATTCGATATCAAGTACTGTTTCCAAATTCAAGATGATATTTAAATACTTCTCCGACAATTCTTCATTATGTGAATTACTGATTGATTGAGTGAGTTTAGTTTGGACAAATTTTATTGATATTGACACCAGCGTACATAAACAACCTTTACACCATTCGCCTGCTAGCGCCAGTAATCACGCAACCAGGAATACAGAACCATAGAAGTATGTAGTGCGCGAGCGCGTACGAGTTACTCGAGTTGGTGCGTTCATGACTCTTTGCAAACATCTGTGATACCAAAGAATCTTCTCGTTGGTGATAGTGTGATATCAACCTGATGCAAGCAGCAAGCCGCGCATAAAACTGTAGCCGTACTCTTTTGAATGATCTAACCCTCTGTCATCAACATCGAAATAGTTCCAGCAAAGAGTATAGGTTCCAGTTTTATTCAAAGTGAATTCAGAGGTTATGTATCAGACACATTGAAATTAATAGTTGAAGAATTCTCTGTATAATTCAAAACGAGACAGAAATTTCAATAAATAATATGAATTCGATTTGAGAACGCTTATATTGACAGTGAGTACCTTCACAATATACCTAATTACCTATTTCAATATCAATTCAGGCGACCGTTGTGATATTTTTCATATCAACACTAGTGCTTTTTTTCTTTCAAATAAACAATACCGTGATGATATGAGCTACTTTCTGAATAACAAAACAGTGTGATTATTGACGTTTTCATAGGTGGTCGTAGGAAGAATTATTATGATATGTTACGGATAAGCTCTGATGAGTTATACGATACTTTTGAATATCAACAATTAATATACCTACATGGTGGCCAGATGAGATTGAATAGCATCTTGGAAACGATAGGAGATACGGCTTATGTTGAATCGCTAATCTTCTTTCGTTTTCAGGATATTGAAAAAAAAATAAATTGTGCAATTTTCGTTTTCATTTATTTGTAGGTTTCAGATGGTTATCAAAAAAGTACATGAATAATGATATGAAAAATAATCGAATAATAAATCTACCTTGCTCAATTTTAATAAATAATGAACATATTTCGTTATTTTAAGCCAAATATCATTAACTAAACTAGTAACATCCATTTATCGATGCCTTCAAATATTGATATTTCATGTATGTGGTTCCATAAAATCTAATTTTTGCTGCTATTTCTTGAATGAAGAAAAAAATATAACATACCCACTAGATTCACCTATAATTTAATGAATAAGTTGCAATTATGCAAATTATGCTATCGTCTATTTTGGGAAGCTTGTTTATTTCCCAGATATATGGTTACTCTAACTATCCCATTTTCCAAAATGACAAGTCACCTGAGGTCATCGTCCGCCATATTTAATTCCCCTAACACGGTAACTGCAGGTTATCCAGAATGATCCCTAGGCACATCTCCCCCAATTCAATTAGAGTCCTACAAGGAATGGGATGTCATTAATCGTTTCTAGAATCTATAAAGGGTGATTTTCAGAACGAAACCTTTGGGAAATAAATGTAAAAAAACATTCAGTAACATAATTTACTATATACTTGCTATAGGTATATTTCGTCAGTATTGAATTGAAACCTGAATCTCAATTAATAGCAGAACCCAAGTAAAACAATCTCATTAAGGAAATACATTCATTGAATGAGCTATTGAGTCTTTAGTAACCAGGATTGGTTGAAATCTAGCTCTCTTTTGGAGAAAACTCATACGGAATTCACAGGAAAAGATGAACAAATATATTGTTGATTCTAGGGCATCACTTTTTTCAAACGATTGATTTGGTAGCGATACCTTTTTTATGTTCTGGTTCTCACGAAATAGGGTATCCTGCAAAGTTCAGAGAACATCGTGAGAACGAAGGGAAAGAAGGTAAGAGTTGGTGTTCTTCTTAAATTTCTGGAGATCGTATGCCTCGGGGAACACCTCCCTAGGCAATGAATTCAAAAGTCTCGATGTTCGTTGGATGAACGAGTCTTTGGAAAGGGACGTTCTGCAGGTCTCTCAAGTGATCACGAAGGGGTGTGGAGACTGAACCTGACGGGTTAATCTCGAAGAGACTGCTGATGGAGAAACGATTGTTGATATTTCAGAAGAGCATCACCCATGAAAATATCTATAAAATAGAGATACATCGCCAACCAACGGTTAGATATTTCGACTCCTTTTCTTGGGTATATTCAACTTGGTAAAAGTATATCAAAAAACCTTTTATTTCGAACCGAGAATAGCTATATATGCTTCGCAAAAATAAATGTTATTCCACACATCAAAGTTGCCTCTTCCATGTATAGAAACGTACAGCTTACAATTCGGTAGAAGGTAGAAAAAGGAATTCCATACGTGGTCAGCTTTTCTTTTGATCGTACTTTTCTCATTCGTTGCCTATTTGAAGATATCCTTCCTTTTCGAATCCAATTATGATTAATGTCTGTGGCTAGAGACTCTGAGGGATCTTTTTCGTTTTTTCATGAATGCTTCGTGCTGAAATAAGATTGAGATCGAATAATTATTAATCAGTTTCTGCACGCAACCCAAATCTCGATGATGGAAAAGCACTATCTTCGCGTCTTAATTAAAATTTCCCACGATAAAAGTGTCTAGTTAGTCACGGCAAACAAGAAAAGATTAATGAGTCTTACCTAGATATGTATTCATTCTATCAACGATGTTGTACGTATTTATAAGGATATGAAAGCTCGCTATTTTCAACCATGATAAAAACTTATTTGGCTAAGGCTACAGCTGAAGTCATAGGCATATTTCGATTATGTATTCAACAGTACAAATATTTCTCATTTTCTTTGACCGTGGGGAAAGATATGGTCATGTGCGGTTTGAAATAGTCCCCCTTATTATCTTGAAAACGAAATAATCAATATTTCAAAACCAAATTTGCCACAACGGACAACTTTCAATGGTAGTCAGAGACTCGCCTTGTCATTACCAATGAATAAATTGTTAAAGTAGCTCATATCACCATGGTATTGTTTATTTGAATAGTGTCAATATGAGAAATATCACAACGGTCGCCTGAATTGATATTGAAATAGGTAATTAGGTATATTGTGAAGGTACTCACTGTCAATATAAGCGTTCTCAAATCGAATTCATATTATTTATTGAAATTTATGTCTCGTTTTGAATTATACAGAGAATTCTTCAACTATTAATTTCAATGTGTCTGATACATAACCTCTGAATTCACTTTAAATATAACTGGAACCTATACTCTTTGCTGGAACTATTTCGATGTTGATGACAGCGGGTTAGATCATTCAAAAGAGTATGGCTACAGTTTTATGCGCGGCTTGCTGCTTGCATCAGTTTGATATCACAGTATCACCAACGAGAAGATTCTTTGGGTATCACAGATGTTCGCAAGGAGTCAAGGACGCACTAACTCGAGTAACTCGTACGCGCTTGCGCACTACGTACTTCTATGGTTCTGTATTCCTGGTTGCGTGATTACTGGATCTAGAAGGCGTATGGTGTCAAGGTTGTTTATGAACGCTGGTGTCAATATCAATAAAATTTGTCCAAACTAAACTAACTCAATCAATCAGTTATTCACATAATGAGGAATTGTCGGAGAAGTATTCAAATATCATCTTGAATATGGAAATAAACAGTACTTGATATTGAATCAAAACCACCTGAAATTCTAGAGACAGCTCAAGTTAAATTTTTGACAAGACCTCCCGCGAAATGAAAATATTCGGAGTCGTAGGAAAAATAGTGTACAAAACTCGTTGGAAAGTGCATTTCCTTCACTCGTTACGTTTCCGCACTCGTGCTAAACGACTACTCGTGTGAAATATGTCACTTTCCACACTTGTTGTGTGATATACTATTAAATTCGCTACAGAGATGGAAGAATAATTAGTATTCATCATGTGACCCATGGCTACACCCAAAATTGGGTGAGAATTCTGGAAAAAACTCTGGTGAATATTTTTCTCCATTTTTTCTGTATTTCACTCTCTCATCTCCGAAATCACATTTTATGGGAATTTCATATCCTCGTAGGATCGACCACTGTATCGTCGAAGCTGAAATATATCCTGGTTGAGGATTTCGTAGGTGCGAATTGGTGACCCAGAGGGCGAGTACAGGAAAATCCTAATCGAAACAGGCAAATCTCTTCCGTGAACTTTGAAATAAGTGGGTGGCCAGAAATGCCATTATCGATCTGGATTCACTATAAGAACAGCTAGAGCAGTGAAAAGGAAGTTTAAAAACAGATTTAATTCCTCACATCACGTAGAATAAATTTAATTAAGGAAATACCAGAAAATCCAAAAATTGACCCTTTTTATGTAACATTTTCGTTGAGTACTGGATGCATTACACAAAAAAAACAAGCCACGTCCCGTGTGTAAGAGCCTTTACACAACAGGCTATGGCTAATCAGCGACAATGTAGATTCATTACCTACCAAACAATTGACACCAGTTGATCAAAATTGCAATGTTTGAATCAGTCTCGCCATGAAATCAAAGATTTATCGATCTAATTGAACAAAAAAAAGTTGAAGTAATTTTCAAGTTATTACTATAATAGGAGAGTGTTCGTGGCTCAGTTGAATAAGTACTTGCACATCTATTAAGGTAGGTTCATGCTTATACGAATCTCGCAAAATTGATGCGAATCGAAATATTATAAATATAACATTGATATTCCTACTCTACAACAATATTGATTTATGCATTCTGTGGTATCATTATCATGGTAATATGAAAAAATCCACAAAAAGTTCAAATATTTCTACTTTATTACGATATTTCTCATCAGCAGCCATTTTATTCGCATAAATTTTGTGAAATTTGTATCTAGTATGCATGAACCAGCCTTAACAGAGATATTTGTTGTAGGTTCGAATCTCAAGAGTTAATAGCTTTTCAGATATTTAATTTTTATTAGCTCTCAAAAAATATACTATTCTTTAATTTGTTGATACTTCGTCCAATTAATGGCTTTTCAATTCGCATTGGTTAAGCTTAGTCGAGCTTTCAGCCACTCCCATATTTTTTAACATGGAAACTTTGTTTCTAGAATGTTTCTTTTGCCGCAAGGTGTAGCCAGTTCCAAGTGTTTCTTGAAACGTTGCTCAGTGCGGTGAAATATGCGTTGAAAGATTGCATTGGGAGTATCTGCCAGGAAAGCAGTTGTTTTCTGCTCTTAGTCTACTAGTCATTCAAACTGTGTTCTATATTTTCAACTGGATAAGACGATAATATGTATTTCTTTCATTTTTTGATAAATATAGGTCATTATGCATGCATCAAGTTTATCACTCACAAACTTCAATCACACTGTACTTGAATCATTAATGATTGCATTGTAGTTTCTTACTGAAGATTCCTTTCTATGGTGATATTTATACATAATGTGTAATTATTCGACTTGTGTATAGCATGATATGACCTGAATTTTAAGAGCAGAATAACATAATTAAGTATTTGTTGATAATAAAGGTAGTTTCAAAATTGTTTAATCAATTTGAAAAGGTATTTCATATTTACATACAATTTTTGCTAAGAGCAACTATTCACAAAAAAATATTTCTCATTTAGTTTTAGTATCACATTAAATCCATAAAACGCCTTCAGCTCCAACTAGTTCAGACTAAGCCTTACCAAATCTAGACTAGTCGTACCACTGCTTTTTTGGAACTTGTGTTGAATAAACAAAATTATATTCCATATTTGCACCTTCGTCTCAATTATATGAACAAAAATGATCCCAATTTTGTTCTTAAAATAAATGTTGTAGGGAAACGTATGAATGTCAATTTCCGTATCGTGAATACCTATTGAAAAATGTTTCGCGTGACTGATTCATCTGCTCAATTCCGTTTTCAATAATAATAGATCACTATTAGATTACTATTAGCGCCATTTCAATACCAAATTCTATAAGAGGAATATGTTGAAACAATTTGAGCATTCCTAGTATAGGCCAATGCAAACTATTGAATATGCAACGACCGTTTTGCGTGAACGGAATCCATTTGGGATGATCCTTTGAGGAGCGCGTTTACTGAACCTTCGTCCTAATGGGTGTGTTGTGGTCTCTCTAACCTAAGCTTCATTCCGCTGCTAAATGTAAGCACATTCTTGCACAACTATTGATCATCGTGGATGAACTACGATATTACACTAGGTACAAGTTTCCAATGAGGAACAAGCTGGGTGAGTGTTTCTATGGATTCGTGCTTCCATTTAACTTTCTTTTTTTTTTGTTATTTTCTTCCTCTGCATCTTTTGTTCATATAAGGTCTGTTCGCTGTTTATGCATGAAATTTATATTGTACACTACATTTTCTTACACCCACTGGTCGTTGTAGATGAGTGTAGTGAAGTGGAGTGTAATTAGTTCAACATCTGTTCGGTGCTTTTATTCTGCTTTATGCTAATCCTAGGATTCTGATTTTGAGGTTATGCTTATAATTATTTTGTATTTATTTATGGCTTGTAAATCTCTTTTGAATGCATCAAAAATGCACAGTGATGATGAAATCATCATTACGAATTCGGACGATGAATTGTTGACAAGTTCATCTGACGAAGATCAATCAATGGCATTGATGTCAATTCTTTTGATGCATTCGTAAATGGGGACAAAAAATTCCCGAGTAACAAATATAACCATTACGTACTTTGTCGAAGAAGTTTTCAAAATATATCATTATATACATCTAACCTCATATTATCCAATATCCATTTGCACTACACTTATCACACCTCCTCCAAATCGATTGTAACAACTGGTTTTTTCGTGCTACAACATTTTAACAACGAACATAGTGTAAGTGTACACGGGAAATCACCGAACGGTATCAGTGTTACACAATCTACTATTCTGTACAATAGTGTAGTTAATGGAGACACAGCGAACAGACCCAAAGATTGTTAATCAGGGCCAAATCTACTATCTGGGCTATGCCCACATATATTTTGCGCCCTTGTTATGATGCCCAATTTTGTCACTATATTTTATCGTCCACAAAAATTAATGAATGAATCGTAATGAGTTCGATATCAGGTGCCAACAAATATCCGTTTAAGTAGCCACCAGTTAGCTCGTAACACTGCAATTTTTTAATACGTTTTCCTATTCCTTCAAGAACCATTCACCCTTATTCACTGTCCGGCTAGATACCATCAACGACATCAAAAGAAACATCGTTTTTATCTAGTCAGAGCCTTTGCAGAACCATAAGAGAGTGTTTGTCACCTTCAGAAAATTTTAATTTATTCAGCACAGAAGATTCTTAAGCTCAATTTATAAACTCCACTGCCGTAGCTACAGTTGACGTTGCCGTTTCAAAATATATTGAGAAGATATCCTACGGCACCTACGTCAGCTGCGGAATTTATGAACAGATGTTTATTCCATCTACGAACAGTAACTTCAGCGTCAAATGTAGCTACGGCAACGGAGTCTATAAATTGAGCTTTAGAGAAGCAACTCCTGGTTATTTTTGAGCTTTCTATCAAAGTTTTTTCCAGTTCTTTGATAGCTTACAAAAATACAAACCTGTTATATACAGTTTAGTATATTTTTCACATAGCCTCTTGAGCTCCGAAAGTATAAGATCTGAAATCACATGAACTGTGTTCAAAGTTTTCAACGTGCCAGTGTAGATTTGTGACCTATGCCTAGTTGGCCTGTTTGAGAATCCTGCTTTGTTGTTAATGTTTGGCATGGTCCACCATGTTCATTGATCTCATGCAATCGTTACTCCTTTCAAGCTTTTTAAGAGTATCCGAATCAAAAAACAATCTTGACCATACTGCAAGTCATTTCATTTGCTCTTTTATTTTCCAAAATAAATAATAAGTCTTTTATATCTCATATTTTTTTCATTTGATTTTATATGTATTCAGTGGATGTTTTCCTTTCTAGTTCAAGTATAATAAATGTAGGTACAGAATGTTGGACATATGATTATAGAAATACGTACCTAAGAATTTGTTTTATATAGGTCTTGTTTCATGAAACTCCATATTTCATTATTTTGTTTCAACTTTTCATTGACGAAGAAATGTTTTGCGGTCCCAGAAGAGGCCTTATGGGCCAACAGGGGACTAATGGCGATTTCGGCCACATCCGGGCATCGAATCAGAAATGCTGATGAAATCACTATTCTGATGAGGGGATCGAGAAGTGGTGGTAGGGACATCTGATGGCTAATGCCCGAATGGGAGGGTGGCGGTGATTTGATTTCCTCGTTGGGTTCTGGGGATAACTATGCAGATTTTCGGGGACACGACGCTGTTTCTCATTTGTTTCATCCATTACCGCTGGTCTTGGGCTTTCAAAACTTGTTCGTTATTGAATTCAGTCCCGCCTGTGCAAACTGATGGTTTGAATAAAATAATATTTCATTCAGAGATATTTCTCCTATTGTAAGTACACACGCTAATGCAGAAATAATATCACTGGAGATGCATTTTATTTATAGAAATAATGTGAAAACTATACATTTCTTAAGAGTAACAGTGTATTTCAAATTTATCTGGGATGCTCGCATAAATATAATAACTGAAAAACTTAGCCCTATATGCTGCCTTTTTTATTTGATAATTAACTTTTCTGATGGATCCAAAGTAGTTGATAATCAAGTGAGAATGAACGAATGGTTGGAGTAGGTGAATTGAAATTCGCTACAGAGATGGATGAATGATCAATATCTGTCATTTGACCCATGGCAATTCTCAATATTGGATGAGTAGGTATTCTGCAAAAAGAGTTTTACGACTGATTATTGAGGTTATCAAAAAATATTGCATATACTCATTCTTGAATGTAAGGATTATGAATTTATTAGCTAATACCATCACACAAACTGAGAACAGTGCATCAAACCGAAAAAGTTTCCTTTGAAAAAGTGACTTTGGTGCATAATGTTTAAGTGATAATCACGCACTGATCGATCATTTTCAATGTTTCTTTCTTGAAAAACATATACAATGTTCATCTCAAGAACCGTGAGTGATACGATGAAGTTGAAATTGAGGTAAAGTTGTGATAGCTCTCTTTGTTTTCCAAATATTCGTAAGAAACTAATTCTTGGAATTACATTTCTTTCTTGCGTTATCACTGAAAATGCACCTAAAATTTGTCATCGCTGCTTCTGACTGTCCTTGAATCGGCATTTTCAGAGTTTGAATTCGACGTTTTTACTTTTTATCACCATCATATTCTTTATACGGAGTGTTTTTTCTCTTATTTTAAACTCCAAGGGTACCCTGAAATATATTAGCAGTAACAAAATGTCTTCATAACGAAAGAAAACCTTGTTCACTACAAAAAATAAAAATAACACATAAATAGGCTCGAAAATATCAGCTTCTTGCTGAATACCTGAATCAATCTGCCTCCCAATCTGAAAATCTTGCAGGCCACTCTACCTTTCCACGATTTTCAATCCAATTTTTTGGAAATTCATTGTGTAGTAAGTCCGTTACTGCCCAATATTCATTATCAGGCGGGGCTTCATCTTGCTTAAACCATCACGTTTGGGCATTCTTGTGATGTTGAAAAATTATAGAACATTATTAATTTGCGTTCAATATGTTGTGCTGGGATCGAATTATATTGAAAAATGTGCATAAAGTTGCATCTCCGTAGAAAATAAATACCGGGTGTTTCACAGTGGATGGAACATTAAGAGTATCTGGAGAACAGAAAGACAGATCATTTCGAAAATTTGTGGACGTGGGTAATCAAACTTGTTCTATCCTCCTGAAATATTTTCAACAATACAGTGTTGCCGCTTGTATCAGAAAGTAGTAGCTACTTTGTTATTTCAAATAGAACACCCTGTATTTTGTTAGATTTTTGAATTCTTCCTGAAGAGCTGATTTCGTCAATGCCTCATACTTGTGGTCTAGGGTGAATGATAACAGAGATATAGGGTGTGAAAAATCGTGATTTTTCAACTTTAGGAATTTTTTGTGTCAAAACTATTCATTTATGCTCAAAACGGCTCACATGTCCCTATCTCAACTTTTCATTTACTGTCGATTGATATTTAATTGAAACGAATACGGGTGGTTCAGAATTTTGAGTTTTGCATCACCCTCTATTTGTTTCTATTGAATGTCAGTAGATAGTAAATGGAAAGATAAGATAGGGACATGTAAGCCGTTTTCAGCAGAAATGATTAGTTTCGACACAAAAAATTCCTAAGGTTGAAAAATCTCGATTTTTTATCTCTGTAATCTTTTTCGCTATACCCCAAGTATAATAGGTCGACAAAATCAGATTTTCAGGAAGAATTTGAAAATGAAATTGAATACAGGGTGTTCCATTTGAAATAACAAAGTAGCTACTACTTTCTGATACAAGCGGCAACACTGTATTGATGAAAATATTTTAGACGGATAGAACAAGTCTGATTATCCACGCCCACAAATTTTCGAAATGATCGTTTTTTCTGTTCTCCAGGTACTTCTAATGTTCCACCCACTATGAAACACCCTGTATTTATCGTGGTTTTTCTTTCACTTCAAAATGAGCGTAACATTCCACAACTTTGTTCTAATTTTCACTCATTCGTTACTCTTAGCGGTTTTTGAGAGATTTAATAGGAAACCCTGTATATGGTGTGAATTCATGCTTTTTCAATATTGCTTTCATGAAAAAAACTGGAATTTTCAGCTCGAATATTTCTCTCATCGTGACTCTCATGCGTGTTTCATCGAAAATTACATATCACCTCCTCTATTTTGAACCGAGTCGTATGTATGAAAATCTACGAAACTCCTATTAGTAGAAAGAGCTATGTAGCTGAATCTATACCGAATATACTCTTTATATGATATATCAATTTGTTTCCATCCAAATCCATTCCAAAACGCACGTACCCTTGTCAATACAAACAAACACATGTTGCGAATCAGCTACGCTCAGCACAAGAATCTCACATGATTATGCAGAGTTTGTAGTAATTTCTCAGAGGAATGGGATTCTGGGGGTGGCTACCCCTTTCCCCCCCTAGCGGCAGCATTCACTGCAACATGATATTCCCTGGAGAAATGAAGAACGTCAAAACGTATCTCCTCCCGTATCTCTTGAATGTAACACGTAGCTGAACGTGAACAAATTTTTTAGGAACGGATCCCTGTAATAGATATATTACCGGAAGCGACAGTGTTTCCGTGTCAGCAGTTTGAATTCAATACAAATGCTGATAAAGGGTTGGTAATGGCTGTGGTAATAGGTAGGTATATGAATTATTTCCACTAGATTCTTAGTCACCTCAAAATGGTTCCTGATTGAAGCGAAACTTCGAGCGAAACGCATGAAAAATCGATAAAAAATTAAGGCACATGGTACATGCAGCTTATATTGGCAGGTTTTGATGACCTATTAACCCGACAATCAAAAAAATTTCGGTGATCAGAGAGCAATAAATTCCTGACAATCATTCGACGGTATCACATTCAATGTTGCCAATACCCAAAGATGAAGGTAGTTTGATTATTCTCCTAAGAAAGCTAGAATAGGGAAATTTATAGGAACCCATATTTTATGAAGGGTAAAAAGAATGGTAGAGAATGGATGAACATTTTAAATAGCTATAGATGGGTTCCAAAATGTAGCCATAAGATGGCTGAGTTAGCAACACAGACCAAATGTATATACTCATGAAATTGATCTATGAAAACATAAAACTTATGTTTAAGACGAGATAAATCGTTAATTATCTGAGCAAACGTAATTATTCAAATTACGAATTCAGTGATAGTGAAAGTATCAAAAATACCTTCATTTTACTCAATATTGATTATCAGGTTCGGCATTTCATAATAACAGAAAGTAATCCATGAACTGCGCTGAACAATGATGTCATATGCACTAAGCTGTTGTGGATGTTCAATGATACATAATTTGTAGTAACTCTTCATAGTGTAGATATTGAGGGAATTAAAATGAAATACAAATTCAGGTGCGTTTGAATAGTTATTTCTTCGCCATTTCCTGTTTTACTCCTGTTGGTAGCTGAAGAGCGATTGACTTGCTGCCAACCCCTCTACTACCGATTTTCTATCAGAATCTACCGATATTTATAGATATTCTAAAATTTCTAACAATTTACAGTACTAGAAACGTGAAATGTTGGCTATATTGACCATGTCAAACAAAAAAAAATATGGAATGTGTCAAACCACTCAAACCTCAACCTGTCAAAATTCATAAATTGCACTTTCGTAAGCAGTTAAGCAGTTTGAAATTTGAGTTTCTCAATATTTACAGTCCACTACAATCTGAAAAAACTCTGAAACCATCGTAATGCAACATCTTTATTAAGCGCAACATTGTTACTTGTTTCGCTAGTTTGCTCCGCAAAGTCACTAAAGCTCAGTGCTGATCTTTTATCATCCATTGAGGTGATTTCTCAGATCATATAAAGCATATATTATGATCTGAGGGATGATTCAGTATTCTCTCAATTTCAAGGTTATCTCCCGATATTCTCCCGATATTTTTATTGGTGTTCCCATGTTTTGCCAATAACTCAGTTGGCAGGATTGAGTCTTTTTTTTTATCTGATGGCTACCTAGGCATGATATCACTTGTTGACCCCCAATGCAATTACAGATACCTGCTCATGAATCTTGTCGGTGTTAGATCATGGATTATTTATGAGAGGTTGTCTGATACAGACCGGGATTCATGGAATAGCATGGCAGTTGTAATCCTCTTAGAAATAATTCCCCTGGAATTTACATTGGCTGGCCGAGAGAATAGCTATAAATCTGTTCAGAATCGACGAGGAGTTAAGCACGATAATAATATTTCTACCGTAGTCTCCATTTAGACTGTAAGGGCATCGGTCAGAGTAATAACAGCTGAGCCCATTTTCAATGTAAAGTGATGCCTTTCCTTTATTTTTCAGGGTTGAATTCCTGATGGAAAGTCTTGTAGGTATTTACTCTACGAACTTAAGTGAGAAGATAATTTGTAACATCATCATTAAGATCGTCAGAAACAGGTCAGCAACCCCTGTACACTTTCGACTTATGAATCTCAGACCAAAACATCGCTGATTTATTTCTCAAAACATTATGAATATCACGGTGAATGAAATCCTCTTGAGCCTGGATAATGAAAGCATACCCATCCTCTCGAGAAGTCTTCGGATAAACCGCCAAAATGTGCAAATATTTCAATCCAAAACGTCTCGTCAGCAATCTCATCATATAATCCCGATTGCCGTATTCCCTTGGCGGGATAATTCGATAATCCCACTGCAGCATTGAACACTTTATCGAATATCCTTTCCATCCACAATATGAGTGTGTAAAATTCGCAAATCGTATTGGCTCATTCAAGGTCGAAGATGAAGACGCATGCGACGCAGGACGCTCTCGTATCATTATTGAAAGTGCAGTGTCCATCGTGTTACGAGGAAAAAGTGGCCTCGAATAAGTGTTATCCATATCTATTAACTTCTTCAAATAACGCCAGAAGAAAATAAGAACGGTTTCATGAAATTCCGATTTTTTTTCGGATATCTCCGAAAGTATCCGGAGTTTTCTCAGTTTCAGAACGGCATTTTGTAAGACATCAAATTGCACAACATTGCCATTATTCAACCGATCCTATATCTCTTACGGTTTACGAGATCCCCATGTTACGCCTCGAATTTGGTCCACCCTGTAAATGCCACAATCGATTGATTCCATTCCTGAACTTATTTATATCTCAAAATTCACTGTGAGCAGCAGAATTGGAACATAAAAATGGGGTCTGTTGGGATTGTTTCATTGCCCATTTCAGTATAATTTTCGAGTGTAATGGCAGGTAGGTATTTTGGATATAAAGTTCCAGTATGTTGAATACGAATCTGAACAGTGAAAACCAAACTCTAGAGATGAACATCAAATATCGAAAAAAAAATAACTTGTTGTTTATTGCGCAGAAAATTGGTATAAACATACTTCACATATCATACACTTTTTTATGGCAAGAAATTTATTATTATTTTTCATCTGAAACAATCTTTGAAACATGCACATAGCTATGAAATGTCGTTGTGAATAACTTCTCCTGATATTTCGATATTTCTTCAAATTAGTGTGTTTTGAGACATAACTTGAATTTCCCGTCAAACACGAAAGAATTAACTAATCTTATGGCACTGTACAGCGTATTTTGATGCAGAAGCGCACGTATCGTAATGTTATTTAATTCTCCATATGATACCTATACTTTGTGCTGGTCACTGTATTTCTGCTTTCAACACGCAGAATGTGTCTTTAGTATTGCAAAATGCCGTAAACATGCGAGAGAGAAGGAACTTTGGTGCTGCGAGGAATGTGATTGAATCAAGTAGGGTAATTAGTGTGATTATGTTGTTGTCATAACGGTCGTTCGAAAAGAAAACAAGGATGTCATAATTTATATACGTATACATTGAGAATAATTGAACTAGGAGAACGAAAACAAGGCAGACAAACAATGTCGTGAATCCAAATCCACCACGACTCAAAAAAAATAGGAGGGAAATTCAATTTTCCTGAGACTTGTTAGTCTCCCCCATTCCATCCCTGAACAATGAAACTTTTGTCGTATTTGTCGTGTTTAAGCAGGGTTCTTCAGCGCTCAAAATAATTATCCTTGCGATTCAATTAACCCAGATATGAAAAGCTTTTGACACTAACAATGTCAACAAACGGCGATATTTAATATGGGATAATGCCTGGCTCTGCTGGCATGTATCAGGGATTGACTCTGAAAAAATAGGAATATACTTAATGTAAACTATTTTATGCATGACCGGGCGTAAAATGGTATTTTATCGCCCGGTTGTGAATGCGTAAAATAGCACTTTACTGTCCTCGGACTACTTTACGGCCCGCCGGGCGTAAAATGGCACTTTACTGCCTGCCGGACAATAAATTATTAATTATTCGCATCCTCAGCTGCTTTACTGATTTCTGGTGGATTACAATTCACACTTTCTTCGTCACTGGAATGCATTTCGTAATGACAGTTGTCTGTATTGACAGCAAATATGACTACTAGCCTATTTATTCACCCACCAGTCTGGAACATGAGCAAATTGTAAACCCTTGATAACTCCCTTATTATAAGAGATAGGGAAAAAGTAAAAACACTCACATGTAATGCTTTTTCGAGAGGTACATCATGGGCGTAGCAAAAATTATTTTAAAGGGGTTTAAAAGGTATTTAAGAACCGTTTTATTCCTATCATGCTTGACAGGTGGAAAGATATTTACAATTAAATATACTGGTCGTGCATAAAATGTTGTATGTATTTCGGGCGTAACTTACTTTTATGGGCCTTTAGGTATACTTACACGCTGCGGTCCTTAAAGCCTATTTTACGCCCTTGATGCATAAATAACTATCATATAAATGAAACCTAACCCCACCTTACAATTATATTTCCCCAGGAAATGAATGAAACGTGTTTAGAGGTTTTAGCTATTTGTGTATTTAGAGCACAAAGTGATACATACAATTTTTTTTCTACATTTCACTTCCTTGAAATTGAAGAAATTTTGATACTTTATTGTTACTGGGTAATATACTGGTGCTTCTAAAAGTACCATAGATTATGAAGTATAATTGAAATTGATCTTTTCCAGTAAATATTTTTGTTTTATTTTATATTGAACGGACTGATGATTTTCATAAAAAGCGACAAGTTTGGGACAAGACTTTGAGGAGCCTTTAATGGCACCATATCATGAATATATCATATCAAATTTCATAATTTTCTTCGATTTCTCTGGTAAGAAGGAGGTTCAAATTTACAATGTACGCCCTTTCTGCTACATCAGGAGATGTGTTAGTTATCAACAATGATGGATGCGAGCACGAATAGACTGTCACTTAATGACATTATTTCCGCGCACGAGCGGCAATGCTGTCACTTAATGACATTCCTTGAAAAACGTCAACTTTGTGTTGAGATTTAAATTTTTCATCACCGTATCACATATTCTGAGTTCACACCACTGACCTCACTTGTTCCATCCGAGATTTGATGACTCCCACATTCAGGCGTGAACTTTTCCACCGAAAGTACTGATTGCAGACCAGAGAGCAAAGTTGCGCCCTGAATTATGGATTTACAAAATCAAATCGCCCCAAGGTATTGGCACATCCCTTCAAGCAAGTTGCGATGGTTTGGGTCTTATTTGGACGGCCATTATTTGATTTGGGATTTCAGTGTTTCGGGAAGTGGAGGTTCCGAAAGTTCTGCTGAAGAGTCGATCAATGCAATGTTGTCTGAATCAATAAACAAAACGAGCAGATGTAGCATTAAATGAATAATTACAATCACGAGTTCATCGATTTTTTTAAATAGAGGTAACTCCTTCAGCTTTTATCATTTGATAGTCAACATTTCTCTGCATACGGGATTCGATCCCTGATCGATATGAATTTTTTATTTTCACTTATAATACCACTACACCCTTTCCAGTTGTATTTCAGAAAGCGTCTAGTTAATTTCAGAATAGACACTTGTATTTCAGAAAGTATCAATTGTATTTCAGAATAGTGAGTTGAATTTGCGCTTAGAATTAGAGTTTCGATTATTACTGGAGATTTCTCAGAGAATAAGAATATCTTGAAAATTCTACCGAGTTTGGGGAAAATGCATTGTTCTTATTTGAAGCTAATAGTGATATTCGGTAAGAAAATTTCACAACGAAATATTATTCAAGTATGTTTCAGTTAAGAATACACAAGTTATGTGGGATACAGCGTTGAAGGTTCAACCTCTCTTCTCATTGGTCTGTGAATGGAAGTGGTTAGTTGACCGTACGGCTGTGTATGAACAGTAAAATGAAATACTCTTATTTCTATTATATTTACCTTTAGTTCCATTTATCAAGACTCAAAACTCAAAATTCTGAACCACCCTGTATTTGTTTCAATTGAATATCAATCGATAGTAAATGGAAAGTTAAGATGGAGAGATGCAAGTCATTTTGAGCAATAATGGATAGTTTCGGCACAAAAAATTCCTAAAGTTGAAAAATCTCGATTTTTACACCCTATATCTCTGTTATCATTTACCCTAGACCCCAAGTATGATGCCTTGACGGAATCAGCTCCTCAGGGAGAATTCAAAAATGTCCCATTCGAAATAACAAAGTTGTTGCTACTTTTTGGTAGAAGCGGCAACGCCGCAACGCTGAAAATATTCTCATCGAATAGAACTCCACATCCTGTGCCTGTTGCCAAGTTTTCGAAGAATTATCTCTCTTCGTTCTAGAGATACTTCTAATAGACGGACAAACAAAATCACCCTGTGTATGAAATAAAATCAATGTGGTGTTTGAATAGTCATTTTTTCTTCCACTTTTTCTCTTATTGGCCTTGGGCATATTTCGATATCGATATAATCAATAAACCAAAAAACACGCTTAACTGAGAAAATATATTCACTGTTATTTCAATGGTTTTCCTATTATTTTCGCGATATTTCTGAAAACACTGCTCAGACCAGGAATTATTCTGTGGGAACGACATGGAAAGTATCACATTCTGTGAATTCAACGCTATAAATAGAACACATTAAAAGTGTTATGCACAAAAACTGATTGTGATACCAGCGTGTGAGGTTTAATTATAAAATCATAATAAGTTCGTGGATGCGCTTTTGTTTTAGCAGATGCTACCCTCTCTCATCGATTTCTCGCAACTGGAATGTTCGCCTCACAAATCATGTTAATTTATCTGCGCCATTGTTGTTGACTTTTCAGTGCGGTTCTAATCAGTTCCCGAAACTCGTGTAGATTCCAGCTGTACGTGAAATATAAAGCAAAGCTTTCAGTTTCCGAACCAGTCCCTATACACGAACTAATGAGGTAGTATAGATATACACAGAGTGTCCCAGTACGAAATTGTGGAAGCTATGAATAATCAGTGTCCCAGAAAAGCAAGCAGTCTCATCATTAATTTAATCTAATATATCTCAGTAACCATTCGTTAGATCTTTCTGAATTTCTCTACACAGTGAATTGAAAATGTATCAACTTCCTCATTTCAAACAGAACATCCTATATATTTTTTTATAACATTTGATAGAGAATTTTTCAACTAGTTTATTGATATACTATTTGATAGTTTTATTTACAATATTATATCTGAAAAAACTTACAAATTATTCCTGAATTATTGAAGCTGATAACACAAGGAAGCTGATGAGAAATGTCATATGTTCATTGTTCTGACTCAATTTTTTAACTGTATCATATTGTGAAACAAATAATCATCGTCAATAATAATGACGTTCCTCTCGGATAGAAACCGCATTTAGATATTGATGATGATTGGATAAAAGAAAAACTCAAAGAAATTTCAGATCTCTTCAATACGAGTCACCGAGATCAAGATCCAATATTACGTAGTACAGTATACAAAACTATGAAACGATTCGAGCATACATAAATGTTGTAGTTTCATCCATGGATAAACCTCATATTTGTACAACCCATTTCGAAAAAACTATCGAATAGTATATCAATGAACTCGTTGAGGGTGTTCTATTTAAAATAAGAAAGTTGATAATAATTCCAGAAAAACTTAAAACTTGGCAACATCGGTGATGTAATTTTTCGAAACGCCACATTTTTAATCCACCTTGTAAAAAAGATCTGAGGACTGGTTACTGAGATATATGGATGGTTCTTTACATTTGATTAACTCTGTATACATTTATTTGCTTCAAATCTAAGGAACACCCTTGTTTATCCTTCACAGATTGTATGATACCATTCGAATTTTTTTTTTCGCTGAGCTCTCCTTCTGCTGATTTTTCTAGGACTGCCTCCAATTGTTGTTTAGTTTTTCCTTACTTACACTCCATGGATTTTTTTTTCAATTTATTTTACCAATAAAAACACGGACTTCTTACTACATTTCCTAAATGTTAATTCAACCTTGTTGTCATATTATTCCCACTTTTATCTGAATCCCTCGAATTCATCGTTGTAATTTTTTCATGAACGGTTTCCCAAATTTCCAGATACTTCCCTTGTCAATGTAGTCCAATAGACTGGTTGTTATGTTGATGAAATTAGTTCCATTATGTTTATTTCCTGAACTCTACTTGTTTGCCCAATTCCGTTGATGACAAATAAAAAACTTTTTTCGTTTAAATTTTCTAAAGAAATTACAGATTATCTCAACTTTTTTCATCCGTCGATGGAGGAGATCATCGTGTGAATCTGGATAAAAATTGATATTGAGAGAGTGCCTGCAAGATTTCTCGCCTCAGTTAATTCAGATGAACAATTGCTCAGCAACATATCAGTATATAATTTTGATAGAAGCGAGAATAACAAAACAATCGAATTTCAGTTCCATCCAACTGATATTCCTATTGTGGATGATACAATTCAAATTTGCTGTATTCAGAGCTGCCAACTTTACAGCGGTCGGTATGAATTAATAATTTCGTTTTATTATGTGAAGTGCGCGAAATCACAAGCCTCGATGCGATATCGTTCTGTTATTATTATTCCATATACGTACAGTATACAGAGCAGAAACCAATAATGAAATACAAATATTTGTGAAGTTATTTATGTGCAATAATTGGGGCGAAAGTAGACTTATCAGAAATGCATTTATTTATATTATCACACTGATGCACAAAAGGAACACCTTGAACGGGAGAAATTGAGCTATTTGAGATAATGTTTTCTACTATCATAACACTGTCGATTATACAATGCCCGTCTGCTTTTGGTGAAGAATTTGCTATAAATCAACGAAAACTTCCCTATAGCTCCATGCATTCGCTTTAGGTTAGCCTAATCTGGCAGAACAAAACATTCTCCAATCATCCATTGTTTGTTGAGGCTTACATACGTAAATTATATTGAGAACGCATCAATTCTCGCGTAACACCCTCAAAACATTGTACTCAGACCTCACTTGGAATACGCCTCTGTAGTATGGTCTCCTCATTATAAATGTGACACTGTAAAAATTGAAAATGTGGAAACCAGATTTATGAAATATATTTCATTCAAAATGGGTACGTATCTCCAATTTAATCATTATTTTATTTTAAATACTCTAAACCTAACTGATATCACAACTCGTCGTTTTCACTCTGATTTGATATTAGTTTATAAAATCTTATCTGGAGAAATTTTGACTGTCCATTTCTTCTGAATCAGATTAACCTTTTTGTTACTTCTCATAGAACTAGGAACCCTCCATTATTTTTAATAAAAAATCATAACACAAATTATGGCTACAACTCACCTGTTTCTAGAGGTTTAAGATGGTGTAATAAATATAATATCGACCCTTTTGTAAACTCTTTATGTATGTTTGAGAACTCAATAAGAAATGTATGCTTTGAATCTTAAAATAGTACACTGTAATGTTATAATTATTATAATTACTTGTTAGTGGTGAATCCGTTAATTAAATAAATAAATAAATAAATAAATATTTTTCAAAAACACTTGTCACACTTTCATGGGACCCTACTAACTACTAGTCCTAGGTAAGATGTGATCAGCAAATTAAACTTCATAACCCCAGGTAACAATTTGCTTGTCCTCCATTCTATTAGAGTTTCTTGCTGGGTTAGCTAATTTTTTCTCATTGTATAATGTTCGTGAGACATCGTACAAGCCATTGGAAGAATATTGGAAAAGAAGTTAATTCTGACCTGATAGGGGATGAAAAGTAAGATATATCAAGGTATTTTGTCCTGAAAACAATTTACATCCTATTGGTATGTTACATTTTGAGATGATTATTTTGAATATTTCAATGTTATAGGATGACTGACCCTATAACTTTTCTAATCTAGTTCCTCGACGTGTTTTGATAATACTCGTATAGATACTTAGTATCAACTTCATCTTCAGGGTTACCTGTTGAGCTCTTGAGATTTTAAAAGTCATTACAAATTATGGTGACATGGAAATCAGAACAGAAAACTCCAGAATAAATCTCTTCTTCTCAAATATTATCTCTGAGGTAGTAGTTTTCCGTTTCTATGACTGATTTGCCTCACTAATGTTGTTGAAGCATACTTTCGCCTCGCAAATAATATATCTTTAGATTATGAAAAATATATGATCTCATAAACAAAGTGAGATGATTATCGACAATACAGTCCATGGTGCTAACAATCATTGATTTTTCGTATGAAATCCCCCCCTCGAATATTCGAATATCATTAGGGAAGACCCTGTATAACTGGAGTTGGTGGAATTCAATCGTTCCGAAATATTTATAGAAGTTCAATTCGATTTCGATCAATGGATAGCTTAGTCAAAATTCCTTGATCAATGGCATAAACACGAATTTAACCAATAATAATAGTTCCCGATTTGTGATAATGACGAGCATTTGAATTGGATATTCACCGCAGTTATGCTGAATGAACAACATGTTATCGGTTGCATCAGTATCTATTTACGTATATCCCGAATATCCCTGGAAATCCCATTTTGATGCGATAAATTGCATTATATATGCTCTCATATACTTATGAATGGTTTACTTTACTTGTTCCTACCATGAATTTGAGAAATGTCTTCGAACATATTATTTCCACTATTGGTGAGATTTAATCACTTTTTTGGCGGCAGATTCATATTAAAATTTTTCAACATATGGGAGTCTTTTAAGTCTACCACGGTGTCTAAAAGTGGATAGTTTGTCCATTCTACTTCGAATTCTAGGGAATTTCATTATATTCCACCCTTAAAATAAAAAATGAAAAAACACTGTTGTTCGAAAAACTTCAGTCACTTTGGTTCACGTTGAGCAATTTTCGATATCTCATAATTGTATGTTTCTGAAACGAGAAATAAGGAAACACGCATACATATTTCAACACTGTGCTTGTCAAAAAATTTTTTCTTCAGTGAAAATATCATTTGGGACACAAATCTTCCCCCCACCTAATGTGCTAAAAAATATTTCTCGATGATCGATAATTAGCGAAACCAATCACAATGAGCGCAATAATTAGCAGTGGCTGATGCCACGAGGAATCAGTTTGGGAATAAAATATTCCAAAAATCATAAAAACAGAAACATATAAAAACATACTATTTATTTAAATAATTCAGAAATAATTGATTCATGTATAGTATTTGTCTGAATAACATTATTTGAGAATAAAGAACATAATGATATATTTTCATCGAGTTTCTTTTATTGATAGATATAAAAAAAATTGACTTCGCAGTTAGTTTGTGCTTGAAAAATGACTAAAATACAGCATCTTTCCTTTTTTCATGTGCTACTCTAAACCTGTCAAATTTGACTTTCTTTCGAAAATCCTCAAAAAATCAGTTTTTTTATGAAACTTAGAAAATGCCAGGGAAAAAAGTTGATCAGTTTCCAATTTAATACATTTGTTCCAAAGGGAAAATATTATTTCGATTTGATCAGTACCTACTATTTTCATCCCGAGATGTTGCATTAGTCTTGTATTGCTTGAAATCAGGAAATTTTATATCATGTCTAGTACAAATCGCTAGAACGAAAATCTTTTGAATAGTTATGAAACTGTAGGTCATTGTTTAGTTTACAGAATAGTATGATATTTCGGGTTTGTTTGTTATTGGTCAGAAAAATAATCAAACTGGATAAAAATGTATTAAAAAAATAAATCCGAGAGTAATAAGAATGACGAGAAATTCGTTTATTCGATTACTGACATATTAACGTCCATACATTGAAAATCCACATCAGTTCAACAAAGAAATGAAAAAACTAGATGAACTTTGCAACAACAAAGACGAATTTCTGGAGATGCATTTTTTTTATTTTCTGGTAACAGGCCAATGTGGGTATTTCCTGGGCAAAATATGATATTGGAGTCTCATATTCATCAAAATATGAAATTTAAATCATGTTTCGTTCGAATCGATAGAGCGAAAGATTCAAAAATTAAAAAAAATTGAAAAAAGTCGAAGTGACAGTAGATACTCCAAATTTGGTACAAATGTATAAAATTGGAAACTAAGCAACTTTTTTCTACTTACTGCGAAGTCAAATTGTCTTTACATCTATCAATAAAAAAAACTTTAATATGTCTCGAACTTTATGTGTGACACTATATATGCGCTTGGCAACAGATGTGGGTATAGTAGGGGATATAAGTAAGTTGACATATTTTCATTGGTAGTCTTTTGAAAAAATGATGAGAATGATAGGCTTATTTCAATTAATTTTCAAATGCTACTTGGAATGAAAACACACGACACTGAACAACCATCTTAGATCAACCTTCTGAATTAAGCGAATTGTCGTTAAAAACTGTAGTGTATACCTACAAAGCTTTGGAGATATGAGGGTACCTACATGATCTCTTTGTGATTCTACGCACTGAAGACCCGGAAGAAAAGGTCTAACCAAGGTCTATAGAAAATCACTTATACACACTTATCCATTTAATATCTTCCACTGATATGCTTCCACCGTGATATATTCAATAGCTCATTGTTTTCTTGAAGGAAATCACTGTCTACTCGGAGACCCGATGCGTTCACCTAAGAAAAACTCTCTCGAAATCTAACACGACATAAAGCTTTATTTCGCAAGAACGGGGGCAAATCTGCATATCTTTCTTCTAGGGCCATTTGTCACCCGGAATTGTGTCGGTGTCGGAACTTGAAATGTGGCTGCAGAAGAAGAAGAAAGAGCTGGCAATATCCGCATCCACGAGACTCCATTTAAATGGAAATAATGGCCGCCATCCGACGCCATTTACATCCTGTTGTATCACTAGTGGAAATGTTCGCTACTAATCTTGAGTTTGTCACTTTGTTTTGCTACTTGATGGCTATACACGCACGAGAGGATCGCAAATCCAGTCGAAGTTTATGAAAAAAACTGCTGATACATGACATAGGCACTCAGCTGAATCGAAAGATTGTGATCTTTCGATTGATTATTGGTTACTTGTTTGGAAACCAGTCAAGTACCAGA
Organism: Chrysomela aeneicollis; assembly: GCA_029955515.1. Lineage (NCBI taxonomy): Eukaryota > Metazoa > Arthropoda > Insecta > Coleoptera > Chrysomelidae > Chrysomela > Chrysomela aeneicollis. The sequence continues at coordinate 18,809,479 of JARUHQ010000009.1, read as the reverse complement.
TGATTCCAGTAGTGGAGTTGGGAATTAGCTGAATGAAGGAGGCAAGAGTATCTCCAGTGCTTTGTCGTTAGACTCGTTGTCGCTAGCAACCATTTTGTTCATTGATAGTACCTCCGAACAACAAACCAATTAGAGTATTAACGCCCCAAATTGTCTGAAGCCAACATGAAATTCATATTAAAATGTTTTCTCCCACAGAGGTACATTTGAAAGTGATTATCATCCCATGACCACATTTTTTAAGGTTCAGTAGATACTTATATGAATCAGATTAGGTGCATCAAAGGCTATTTATTCAATCTGCCTCATTTAAATAATAAAGTTGTTTATAGATAGCAGGTATTTCTGGAGGATGCGATATTTTTTGGTGAATGCGCCAACGCCGCTAATTTCGTTTAACCTATAATCGACCGAACGCTGTGAAATGTGTAAAAGACAATTATTTAGAAGTGGTGACCAGAACACAACACTGGTGAGTTACTCAGTGTCGTATCATTCGTTGTATAAACATTATTCACACATTATCGGGTTTTCCCGAGATGAAAAGTTAGTGGATATATGGAGAAATATGATCGGGAATGAGAATATTCCTAGAGACGCTAGATTGCTCGCTTCATTTTACTGCAAGTGATAAAATGATTGGCCCAAGTAGTGAGAAAATGCTCAGAGTAGTTGATAAGCCTATATTTAGTGGAATTGAAAGGTAATAACAACATGTTTGATGATATAATTTTCAAGTTGGAAACTTCGATTTCAGACTATTTCCATCAACGTTTAGGAAGAATATATATGGTAATTTTGTTAGTAAATCAAATTATTCAAATTCAGACCCTTACACTAGTACTGGGGGATTCTATTGTTGCTATCTTTGTTTTAGAATGAGGTAACCCTAGTAACTGATTAAGTCGTTGGCTTCAAACAACTACTGAGGTAAGGATTTTGTGTTATTCATCTAGTCTGTTTTATGATCGAAGGTTGTGCACCATTCGAATAAATTGTTGCCTTATCAGAAGATATGATATTTAAAATTGAGCTATGATTTGCACAGGTGAGTTCCATTATTGTCTCATAAATTTGCATCTGTCGATTATAGTCATCATCCAACTATTTTAGTATGGTGCACTTGTTGAGTGAAAAGTGTTACTCGAGACCAATGATATTTGGACATATATTTATGGATATACATTCCATTTTTTCCTTTCATCCATAGCCAAGAGTTGAAACATACGAAAAACAGAAAATAACTAATTTTTTACTGAATAACGGTCGCAAATACGAAAAAACTACAGGACAACAAAAGTTCCAAAGTGAACCAAAAATTGCATATTGTATTTGAGAAACCACCAGCAGCGTACCAAAAACAAGTTCTGCTTGAAAAAGGGAGTGTGACCCCCAGAAAAAATATGTTCCTCTGGATTCTCAAGACTATTTGGCATGCCCAATGATGTGAGCCTTACAGCATGACCTGTATTCCGAATTTGAGCAGAATATCCAAAATACTGCGAAAGCTATAAGGAATAACCTGAAAAAACATGAAATGTTCAACACCCTGTAACTCGGATACGAAAGAGTTCTGGGCACATGTTCATGTAGGAACTTTTATCATTTCTTGAGACGCTATCTATCACTCACAGAAGTTTGTCCCACAACACCCTGTACATCATTATATTAACGGTTAACGTCATAATACGAAACAGCTTCAATAGGTTGTATACCTCTCTGTAACATTACCTGTAACGTCGCTCGCAGTCCTAGTACAAAATTTCCAGGGTAACAAGCATCGTTACATTTCCCAATTCGTCCCCATGCATATATAATCCCAACCATTCTTCATCAACTCTAACCTGTGCCTGCGGTTGAAAACAAAAGTCACTTCGTAATTCGAGTGTGAAGAGAATTTATATAATGGGAGAAAAGTTTACGAGAACCTCATCAACGGATGTGCTTCATTCAAATATACGACGTCGTTACATTTATGTTTCTCAACAATGAAGCCGTAGGCGTAGGTATATTCATGTTATCCTGAAACTATTGGATTCTGTCAAAAAAAAGGGCAATTCGTCTCGTCGGTGATGCCTCGCTTACAAACTCGCACACTTCTCTGTAGAAAAGTTGGTGATTGGTATCTATTTCATAGATATTTTCATGGGCGATGCTCTTCTGATATATCAACAATCGTTCCTCCATTAGCAGTCTCTTCGAGATTAACCCGTCAAGTTCAGTCTTCACACCCCTTCGTGATGGTCACTTTAATTAGAGACCTGCAGAACGTAACTTTCCAAAAACTCGTTCATCCAACGAACATCGAGACTTTGGAACTCATTGCCTAGGGAGGTGTTCCCCGAGGCATGCGATCTCCAGAAATTTGAGAAGAACACCAAGTCCTACCTTCTTTTCCTTGGTTCTCACTATGTTCTCTGAACATTACAGGATATCATTTTTCGTGAAAAAAAATACTTATCAAGTTCTTCAACTTCAGATGGTGACAATACGAGAGTCAATGAGGTACCTATATTCTAGTTTTTTAGCTTTATATTGCGAACTGAAGAAGTTATATGAGACACATTCTACTACACTTCAACACTATCAGAAGTATGATATATGATTTCAATTTCCTCTGCTTTTTCGAACGAATTACCTTATTGGAACTTGGTGATATTATTGAAATTGTAGAAACGCCTTGGAATTGGCTTTATGGGAATCGTATCCAATGAATTTGATACACACACTGCTTGATCGACTATTTGAAAAAAATGATGATGAATCTATCACAGGGATTTTTTTCCACAGTTTCTAATAATAGTTGCACTGAAAGAGAAAATAGTCTATCCAATTAAAATATCAAACATAGTTTGAAATTGAATGTCTGGTAGATTATGAGCTGAAAACAACTACTTTCCTGGCAATTACCACGCAGAACATTGAATTACTTATATCTGCTCGTAGTCCATGCAACGTTTCACACGCAAATGTTTATTTCTTCGTAAGACGTGACAAATTCACATCGAGACAGGCACGCTTAACAACCTACAGACCGGTCTCGGGTTTATTGGCCCTCATCAGTGCAGGGTAGTTATCCGAGTAGAGACCGTGAGATCTCCACTCGAAGCTTTACCTGTCCCAATGCATTGGATAGACTCTTTTCTCTTTCAAAATTTTTTTGTCCAAATCATGGCTTTTCCATTTTTCATTCATTAGCTTAGTCGAGCTATCAGCCACTTCCAAGTTCTGTAACTTGGGAGATGTGTCTCGGGAGTGTTTCTTTCTTCTGCCGCATGATGTCGCCACTTCCAATTGTCTGTTGGAAGGCGGCTCAGTGTGGTCAAATAGACGCGACTAAAATACATTGGGACAGGCAACGCTTCGAGTGGAGATCTCACGGTCTCTACTAGTCTACCAGACATTCAAATTGAAACTATTTTTGATATTTCAATTGGATAGACTATTTTCTCTTTCAAAAGTAGTTGCACTATCGCTGTTGCACATCAATGATTCACCGTTGATACCCCTTACAAAGGACCACTGTGATATCTGAGCCTTATAGCGCTTCTATCAGTTCCAATCAAAGCCACCAGTGTTCTTCGAGGGGGAAAATTAAGTTGGTATTCCCCCTTGACTGTCCTAAGCGTCTGTATCCCCTGAAATTATTTACTGCTAGATGAGTCAACCCAGTATAGGGTATTTCTTTAACTGGCTTCATTAGAAGGCACTATGTTTAATTTTATGTTCGCAATGATCGTAAAGTTGATATATGAAATAGAGAATTTGATGGTGAATTCTATGAAGCGAAAAATTAGTTACATTTCCTGTTGCAATTACTGAGCCAAATACAAACTAGAATGTATCATAACAAGTTTATAACTCGCTCTGAAGATTTATTCCATTACTGAGGAATGTTGTCATCAAAATTGAACTCTCTAGAGTCTAGACCCGGTAAATTTCACTTCGAATTTATAGTTCTTGAAATGATGTTCCACAGAATGTCTGACAAATTAATAGAGGGTTTTAATAAATCTGGAATATTTTCGTGTTATATCTAGTAATTATCATATATAAATCTAGCAATAACCCATTTTTAGAATGTTTTTCCTGAATGTATCTCTATTTGTTCAGATAAAGCTGGTAGAAAACATTATTAATATTGTTGAAATTGCCCATTATTTTTTAGTTCATGAAACTCTTTATGTTACCTTATATATCAAATATACACTCGAGTATACCTATAGATGTCTTCATATGTTGATATTCTTTAGATGACACAAAATTATTTTATTGTTTCTGCGAAGATATACATTTTTAATTGGATATAAGAAGAATACTATGATGATCACGTGTCAATTCGAAAACGATTTGAAGGATGGAAGGAGCTTCAAATTTAATGAAAATATATACAACAACGAAACCAGTAAACATTTTGTATAACCATGAATTGAATACGATAAAAACAAAACGAATATGACTGTATAAGCCGGAATCATCATTGAAACACTCAAACAAGATTACTACACCAATGAAATGAGATATATACTAAATTTGACCCTTTGAATGATACCGAATTCAAATCCCTTAAGAGATGATGAAATCACAAAGCGTGAGTTACTACAAAAAACTAAAAAGAAGTAATAAATCTCGGAATTCCTCTTATATTGTCTCCTATGAACCAGCATTATGGCGTTGCAAGATTCTAGCAGAATGTTAATATTGCGTCTGGCATACTTCTTCATATTGTGAATATTGCTTGACAAGAACCGTATTTTTCAAAATGATGAGATGGAGATGAATGAGTGGATATTATTTAATTGGTCCATTAAATTCTCCACCTACAGAATAGTCCATGTTGAAAATTATAATGCAATGTATACAAGAAGTGGGATATTTATAATTTTCATATGATTGTGATATCAAAAATACGTACCTATAGCTCCTTTTACAACCTTTTATTCCCATACTCGATATACCAATAGTAAAGGGAGAACAAGTATGGTACTTTTCTTCCTAACATGTCAATAAAATGATATCAAAAATAATTGAAAATAAAAGTCGAACTTTTTCAGTTTTTTTTTTTTTTTTTTATTCATTTGTACTTGCAACAGCAGCCATCGAGTGGATGGATGTACACGTCAGTTCAATTTACAAAAATAAAAAATGCCAATACATGTCAATAGCGTCAATAAACTGCATAAGTGAGAGTAAAATCAAGAGTAAAACAGACTAAAATAAATGAAATATAAAAATATTACACATAATACAATACTACACAAAATACAATACACATGTGAGTATAATGAATCAATCCTGAAAATATCAGCCTGATGAATCATCAAGATATTCTTTCACAGAGTAGTATGCTTTTTCCTTTTCCTTTGCGGGATTGAATTGTTGAATGAAATGAATTCATTCCATAATTCAGCCGCTCACTCTATTTGCACACGGTGGGCGCTACGAACAAATTCCATTCAACACGTTCTTCTAGCTCTGCTGAAATATTTCCTAGATCGAAAACAGTTCTGATACAAAATTCATAAGCGCGATATCCAGGGGAGTGCGGCTATTTCTTCATCGTATTGACTTGGCTTCACAAGATTTATTATGTCTACCCTAGAGATTTGCCATCGTATTGGCTCATGCATTAAATCATGGCGAATCAGAATATTAAAAAAGTTCGAGGCATAAACAAGTCAACATCGAAATAAGGATCATTCAGAGTTTATGAGTAAAGCTGCGTTCGCGTTTCTTCTTCTGATTGGTGGAGCAGAAAACTTGTACGAGGCATTGTTATGTTATTTTTTGTGTTGTGCAACAGTTTCTCCATATGAAAACGTCAATAATCACACTGTTTTGTTATCCAGAAAGTAGCTCATATCACCATGGTGTTGTTTATTTCAAAGAAAAAAAGCACTAGTGTTGATATGAAAAATATCACAACGGTCGCCTGAATTGATAGAAATAATTAGGTATATTGTGAAGGTACTCACTGTCAATAGAAGCGTTCTCAAATCAAATTCATATTTTGTATTGACATTTATGTCTCGTTTTAAATTATACCGAGAACTCTTCATCTATTAATTTCAATGTGTCTGATACATTATCTATGAATTTTTAAAACTGGAACCTATACTTTTTGCTGGAACTATTTCGATGTTGATGACAGCGGGTGAGATCATTCAAAAGAGTACGGTACAGTCATGTACAGTTTTATGCGTGGCTTGCTGCTTGCATCAGTTTGATATCAGAGTATCACCAACGAGAAGATTATTTGGTATCACAGATGTTTGCAAAGAGTCAAGGACGGACTAACTCGTGTACTACATACTTCTATGGTTCTGTGTTCCTGGTTGCGTGATTACTGGCGCTAGCAGCCGCATGGTGTCAAGTTTGTTTATGTACGCTGGTGTCAATATCAATAAAATTTGTCCGAAGTAAACTAACTCAATCAATCAGTAATTCACATAATGAGGAATTATCGGAGAAGTGATCAAATATCATCTTGAATATGGAAATAAACAGTATTTGATATCGAATCAAAACCACCTGAAATTAAAGAGACCGCTCAAGTTAAATTTTTGACAATACTTCCCGCGAAATGAAATTATTCGGAGTCGTAGGAAAAATAGTGTACAAAACTCGTTGGAAAGTGCATTTCCTTCACTCGTTACGTTTCCGCACTTACCTCTACGCGGCTCGTGCTAAACGACTACTCGTGTGAAATATGTCACTTTCCACACTTGTTGTGTAATATACTATATGTTTGCTAGATACCTAATGTTTGTTTGTGATTTATTGCTGTATGAACAGAGTTGTCAAAAATCAAAATGAATCCTGTGAAAATTAAAAAATCATCATGAATCATCTTAAATTTACTTGTCCCCTTTGCTAATTACGCATGTATTGATGAAAACGTAGAAGCAGTCAGTGGGGGGCATTGCCGAAGATTTCATCATAATTTTTTAGACGTGGAGAATGAAGCCCCTATTGCCCCTACAGCCGATTTGTTATTTTTCATTTTTGAGCCCTGCCTAGGCAGCGAGAGAGTTGAAAACTTTTTAAAGTTCATTTCCACTGCAAATATGAATGTTATGGTTACACAATGCAATCCTATATAACTTATGCATACTTGTCAGCCTTCTTTATGTTCGTAATGTTTCATGTCATTATTGTATTGTGTACTTTCAAATTGGAGCAATAAATGTATCATCATTAGTATCATTAACTGATCATTCGGATAGTAGTATCATTACTTATTATCTACGCCGTGAAGCGGTATTTGTTATTTTATTTAATGAACCCCACTGAATGTCTTGTGATATTTACTATAACGAGGGTTTATATAATCAATATCACCAGGTGGATAATGTTTTCAAATGTTTCAGTAAAACATAAATTGATTCGAAGTGAGAGACGTTACCTATCGAATTTATATATTATAGAATCTGCATCTCTATCAGAGGAGTGTCGATTTACATACTAGGAAGAACACTCGAAGTCGTCTCCAAACATTTCAACCAGTTGTTCTAACAGAACATGTAAATGTTACTGATATAAGTTGGTATGATGAAATGTTGATCAAATCAAGGTTGTATAGAAATAAGTTCAATAAATAATTATATTTCTGTGATATTGACTCGAATGTTGTCTTTTGTGTATACGTTTTGATGTATTCGAATTGAAAAATTGGCACTCAATTTCGCCATGATGACAGTGTAATTTTCTATGTAACTGGCTATGCTCCCCTGTGACTACTTTGGCCCACGTCGCTGAGTAATCTGTTTTCTACCTCGAACGATCCTTCTATGGAAATTAGGTGAGTAAATCTTGTGGGGCCATCCCCAATTTTTCACTGGCTACATGGGACCCTTCCTATTGTGGTGGGCATTTATTCTGTGAAAGACCTGATCAAATACAATCTTCGTGACACACAATCAGCACATTTGTCGAAGTGAATAACATTCAGCTTGATCAATATTAGTTTTTTTTTAGCCAGTGGGAGGTTCACATATTTTACGTTTCGTGTAACGAATTTGAACAGACCGTTTTTTTTGTGGATATTGAAACTACAGCATTTTCGAATAGGACATTAGAAGACTGCCTGAATGAGCTATCACAAGCCCCTTTTTTTCAGTCAAAAGAAGAAGAGGAGGTATATATTGTACAAAATGGGTGCTTCACCATCAGAATAATGTCAAGAAGTTATGGGTATAAAATTTGAAATAAACATGGAATATGAATGAAAATGAAATTCCTTTTATACGATCTGATACCAAATTATAATTCTCATCAGGTGGTGATGGATTCTATACTCCCCAAGTACCAACTGAAGCTGTGAAATGAAGATAACCGATTATTCCTGGATGGTATTCAGAAAATTTTTGACATACATTCACATGTGCATCTATGAAAACCGTGATTTGAAAAGGAAAAATCCTCTTTCGATTTTTCAACGCGATATCAAATTCCAACAATGGATTCGTAGAATGTGAGCCAGTGATGGAATTTTAGAACGTTGCACATCTGAAAATGAGTTTCCATAAATGGGATAACTTTTTTCTTGCGAATCGGATTCGCTATTCAATTTCGAATGGACCATTCCGCTTCTTTTTATTTCCTGCTACCATAGTTAATACTTCCACCCAATTCATTTTTTTCACACCCGCTTTTGATAGGATCTATCTTCATCACGAACTCGGTTAAAATGAGGGCAATGCTTATAAAAGGAACAATTTTCATCATTTACTCGGCAATACCATATTCCGAATTGAGAACAAATAAGTTAATCCTATTTGTATGGAATAAATTTAATACACATAAAAAATTAATTTCAATGAAATTTGTGCGGTTAGAGAAATCAGGAAATATCTAACTGGTTAATGGGTTGAAGGAGTTGCAAATGTCTTGCCAATTCATACCAAGAATAAACTTTCAGTAGGTTTGCGACAATGAATGAAGAAGGAGTGAAACGTTTTGAAATATCCAGGCCCTGAATATACAATCTTACAAAAGACGCTCTGAATTATTCCAAGATTGTCCCAATTGAGGAGCGCTCTTGGTGATTTATAGAATTAGGAGAATAAATACCTACACTTCTCCTTTAAATAATTTATAAGTAGAATTCTTCCCAGTTGAAACTTAATCAGATTAGGTGAAGGAGAAATGTGAATGGATTTGGCGAAATTGGATAACAAAGTTATTTCATCTATTTTTGTTCTTATATTCCGGAGAATTTGACATGCTGGATAAGTCTATATATATATATTTTCTCTTCTCAGCAAAATATAACTGGTATTGGAATTCACCTCAAAATTTATGAGGAAATACTTCACTCGGTAATCATTTCGAGAACTTCCCGTTCAATGAAAAAAATTAACTCTAATACAAAGAAAAACGGTGGAGACACACTTGGGGAAAACTGGTCTATCAATGTTATTATCACCATTTATTCTTGGAATTATATTGCAATGTGTATACGAAATAGGTTCACTCATCTATGTTTGTTGTTTTCTGAACCTCGGCTCTCATACTATTACCAATCAGTATGATATATTGAATGATCTGTATAATCACACATTTAGGCATAACTTCATTTTCACGTTCTAGAGTTTTATCAATAATTCTTGGAAAAGTGCGATTACATCAGAAGGGGATAAAATATATCGTTATCAGCAAATTCCCGTCTCTAATTCATTGTTAGACTTCTGATACCTTTCAGTTGAATTTAATGATTCGGCAAATTCATTATTTGCACTGAGCTCTTCATAATTACCAATGAAAACTTATTTTATGACTAAACTTGAAATATATTTCATCCTGTAGTAATTATTCAGGCACAAGACCGATTAGAGATGCACTTTCCACTGGTAATGAACATAATAAACATCTACTAAGTAGCTTGGCCGAATAACTTTGTATATGCAGTTCTCCTCGAGTTCAAACGTACTAGAGTGTTTGGAGCAAGTCCGAAGTTGGGAGCGTTTTATCAAGATAAAACCAATTTCGCTAATCGAAATATATGGGCTGATAAACATGGAAGCAGTACTTTCACGCATTAGGCCAGTTAATTTGAACTGTTTAGAATTTAATTATGCCACATTCGTTACAAATGGATTCAGAAAATTCATCGCGAGGGGGGCTATCAATTCTCATTATTTGTTGTTATCGGCTGCTTCTGATTCCATGAGCATGCTATTCTAAAATAGAATTGATGAGCATGCTATTCTGAAATAAAATTGGGAGGACAATACAAAAGTACGATGCGCAGATTTGAAATTCAGCTGGACATTTCTGAAACCACTTTTTTGATGTGTTATTTAGAACGTATGTTATAATTAGTAGATATCTAAAGATATAATTATGACGACATCTGAAAACATCTGAAAACATCTGAAAATATCTGAAAACATCTGAAAACATCTGAAAACATATGAAAACATCTGATGTTGAGGATATCGATATTGAGATATCTTGTTTTTTTTATATTATATATAATTAATCTATATATTCATCAATGAATATGTTGAAGCTGTTCAGGAACAATATTTACGAAGCTTAATAATCATTATTTCCGTTAACAACATCCAGTTATTGATCAAAAGATGAAAATGATCGGTCAATGGGTTCGAAACGTATATTATAAACATAATCAAACCTAAAATAATTATAATTTTCATCAATTTGCTAATCCTAGTATAAATGAGCGGGTACATAATGAAAGCATAGAATAATCGGTCGAATAAAATGGATCACAGGAGCAAGGAGATTTTCGAAATTCATTGAAATTAACTGCGTTATATTCGAACGCGAATGTTCAACATATCTTCTGTTGTTTCAACGATGATCTAGTTCTCATCGATTATAAATTCACTATAGTGGAAATTGAAGGTAATTTTAAAGAATATATTATATACATCTTTCGTACTAAAAAAGATATACAGGAAAAATAAAATATGCAATTGAAAACTACTGATTTCCATTCATAATCTTAGGAATAATGGAGCTATATATGACCTGTATTTATGTTAAATGCTGAGCTACGGCTTTTGAGTCTACTGCTCATCAATTATTCACGGAAACAAAGAACCGCGACAAAAGGATATTGAGTTTCATTCGTTTCACCATAGTATCGGGTTACTAACGAGTCTATTTTGGAGTTGCTATTATATCATCATTGGATGCCACAACAACTGCAACTTCATTATTCAACTCATCCTAGCGGCATTAACTGGTGAGTGCTTTGAGTTATTAAACGGGAGTAATTGAAGTTGATTGTACTCTGTGAAACTTCGAAACAATGGTAGGTCGTGTGTGATGAGAAATGGGGATAGAGTGGTTCAAGAAGATCTGTTTGATTTCGAGGATTTCTGAGTTCATAGACTATTCCAGTTGAATTGTTCGTCATTAATAATGTACGCCTGAATCGAACAAGTCAAAGATTGCAGAATCACTTTGCATGGATTCGATGATGGGGTGTCGCCTTCATAATTGCATTAGAATCTGAACAAGTCACACAATAAATTTGAATTCGATGATAAGATCTTGCCTTCATAATCATTGCTTCAGAATCTGAACTGGTTGGAATTCATCAGGAGAACAGAAACACTAAAAACATTCATTTTTCGAATTGATACATTTCATTCGGTGTATATCTCCAACGACATCGAAAATGGTTACTCAGGCCTTTCTCATTGTCACAAATGTGAGAATTCTGATGAAGTTTCAGTAGGTACGAATTTCATTAGGGATGATTTTCCACCCACACACAATAATTTTTTATTAGGAAGTTTGGACATCGAAAGTTCACGTTGTAGACATAGACTTCATCAAATATTGTGGTGTGTTTTTTGAAAGAGAAAAATAGTCTATCCAATTAAAAATATCAAACATAGTTTGAAATGAATGTCTGGTAGACTACGAGCAGAAAACAACTACTTTCCTGGTAAATACCACGCAGAACATTGAATTATATCTGTTCGTAGTCCATGCAACGATTCACACTGTGAATGCAGATCGCAAATGTTTCTTTCTTCTTAAGACGTGACAAATTCACATCGAGACAGGCACGCCCAACAACCTACAGACCGGTTTCGACCTTATTGGCCCTCATCAGTGCAGGGTAGTTATCCGAGTAGAGACCGTAAGATCTCCACTCGAAACGAATCTTCCAAGGAAGATTCGTTTCTGGAGTGTTTCTTTCTTCTGCCGCATGATGTCGCCACTTTCAATTGTCTGTTGGAACGCGGCTCGGTGCGGTCAAATAGACGCGACGAAAATGCATTGGGATAGGCAACGCTTCGAGTGGAGATCTTACGGTCTCTACTCGGATAACTACCCTGCACTGATGAGGGCCAATAAGCCCGAAACCGGTCTGTAGGTTGTTAGGCGTGCCTGTCTCGATGTGAATTCGTGACGTCTTAGGAAGAAAGAATCATTTGCGATCTGCATTCACAGTGTGAATCGTTGCATGGACTACGAACAGATATAATTCAATGTTCTGCGTGGTATTTACCAGGAAAGTAGTTGTTTTCTGCTCGTAGTCTACCAGACATTCATTTCAAACTATGTTTGATATTTTTAATTGGACAGACTATTTTACTCTTTCAAAAAATTGTTTTGTCCAATTTATGGCTAATCCATTTTTTCATTTTTTTTATTGTGGTGTGGTCTACCGAATTAATGTACTGTTTACTTTTAATCCCAAAAACACATGGGCCACTTAATTCGACTCCACAATTGCAAATAAATCGTTGAATTAATGGTTTTTAAAGGATCTACAACTGAAAACCTGTAGAATAAAAATATCGTAACCACGACGAGAGTTGGAAAACTTGAACAACTTATAATGATACGGAAAGCATTATTTAACCATAGACATCACAAACTGGAAGATTGGATATTAATACGCTAAAAAATATTACGTTGAAAAGAAAGAGAACCAGAGAAATCAATGACATTTATACAAAACTAGTTTATACTTGATACCGTATTTCAACCCTTGGATCGAAGAAGGGCGAAAATGAAAAAATAGTTTATACAATTCGTGAATGTTGGAACATAACAATGGTTCATCAATCGATGAAACTCATGAAGCAGATATCATACAATAATTCTTCACTCATGTTGATAATTTCATTATAAATTTCGAAATTTCTCCATACTGTAAAATTTATTCCATTCCAAATTTGATGGGCGATGTTGAGCGAGTTTAATTTCAGAGATATTGCTGGAGAAATTCTTCCATGATACTCCACAAATAACATACATGAGATTGGGTTACCATATACAATAACCATGAAATGCCCATTAAGGATTCATAAATTATTCTGCATGCTGAAATCTTCCTTTTTATATTCGAATGAGATTGTCTCGTGATGAAAACATTTCAGCTATGCATTCATAACGTTCAGGATAATATTGCTATTAAACATCATGACGCAAGCATTCTTTCTTATTCAGATAAAACAAATCGGTTAGAACGAAATAGTTGCTCCTGAAAATCCTGCAAATTATTTTCAGATTCCAAATGAGCAAAAATGATGACATGATCTGTAGGTGCTGTTATATCACAGTATAGACCCCTTGTGGTTATATTGAGAATGAGTTTCAAGAAATTGTACTGAAATCTCCTGTCGACAATTCCTTGAAAATAATCATCAGTGCTTTGTCTATATGTATAATATATTGTTGAATTAGTGCTAATTGACTAATTTTGTCGTTGATGGATTGTGAATACGTTATCATATTCATCGTATCTGTATTTGCTCACTACAGGATTAGATATTGACGGATAAAGCCAAGCGTAAATATTCATGAAATTCTAGGATCATTAACTGATGAGTTGTTTATTCATACATTATGGGAAGTCGATATGTCTCGGGTGTTGATAAATACGTACGGTCGTGTTATTCGGTCCTACTGCATCTAGACATTTACATCTGTCACTGACAGTTTTGAAGTCCACGGCTATCCACGTCGTTCGTTCGATTGTAGTATATTCACTTTCTGTGCCTTGTTATTAAATAGATTACTTGTAAAACACATAAGGAGCGAATGTTTTTCTTACTTAAGAGTGAAAATGTTCACTACATTTTATCATTAAAAATGTTTTCGGGATTCTTAAATTCTGTACAGGATGCAACACTCAAATTGGAACCCATTTAACTTTTTTTTTGAGATATAAAAAATTTTTGAGGAAAACAGTTTAATGAGATTACTTGAATTATAATTTACAGATGTTTTTTGATTCATTTCCCCAAAATCGACACCGAGATCTACACCAACTTTGATTTTTCCAATGGAACACTATGTATATTCTCTGACAGGTCGATAGAACTTTCTTTTCTGATTCCATTGTTATTGAACAGTTGCATATTTGGATATAAAATGACTGAGTTATTGACGATCAAATTTGATCAAAATAACGCTTCTTGGATCTCATATCATTTTTATCAAATAATGTAGATGAACATAGTGGGCTCTGAAAATAAACATAAAATGAGAAAACTCAACCGTTATAGCAGAATATTGGATTATATCTACTCGCAGTCTATTTTTATCCACACTATGATAAATGCAATAAGATACATGAAGCGATGTGTTGAGAAGTAATTTGGAACATGCAGTATACAGTTATTTAGATATCTGTCATGTAATTGTCATGTTCAAGGTGGATATAGGATGGTGAAACAGCTCTTCAATTGTTTCTGCGAAAAACTTGTAGACCGTTTGAGAAGGTACTAATATTTCCACGACTTGAAAGAAGATGGCGGTAAGATCGATTATCGAAGAAGATTCCTGTTGCTTACGTATTTCTGTGGTTCACATCTGACAGACGTGACTTGAAACGACATTAAAACAATACATTTTTGATTAATCTGGAATGAATATTGATATTTTGACTCTTCTCAATCATTTTTCATCTAGAACAGATGAAACTGATAAAAGTATGACAGAAGCACAGTTTATGTTTTACCGACACAATGTATGTCGCCATCTCTGATAACTTCAGGAAATATTACTACGATATGAAATCAAGTAGGCAAAGGTCTACAGTTTATTCTAGTGCTTGTTAATAGGAAGCTGTTTCACCATCCTATATCCACCTTGGTCATGTTGATGTTGTAATTGATTTTGTCAATAATTCATGTTCTCACAAGTATAGTCTTTCGTAGTATATTCCCATATTATTCCATTCCCTCCTTCACACCAGAGATCCAGTAACCTCACAACATGATCAAATTCAGTCAATAACTCTGTCATTTTCCATTCGAAAATGCAACTTGTTGATATCAATGAAACCACAAACGAAAGTTCGATCGATCGTCAAAAAATATAGATAGTGTTCCATTTGAAAAACCTAAGTTGGTGTTGATTTTGGGAACATGAAAGTCTGTCTGTTGTTCAGACAAAAATTGTCGTTACCTTGGCCTGAACATTCTGTATTTTCAATAAAAGATTATTGACAAACCTTTCAGAAACTTATTATTTATTTATTGTCAAACTTCTTCAATTGTAACTGATGCACAGCTAACTCATTCATCATATACAAAGTGTTAAACAAAAATTATATTGAAATATAACATTCTTTCCCTTCAGTAATGAACCTTGCTTTCATTACTTTAATTTTCTCTTCAGTCACGTCTAGAATACAAATTTTAGCAATAGGTCTTCTGCATGTTCCATGCTGTGTTTTAACATAGACAACAAGTACATTGCCATCATGCCCAGGATACACAGACTCGGTGATTCCCAGTGGCCAGCTATTTCTTGATAAATCTTTGTCTGCAACGACTACCACATCACCTACTTTGGCATTCTGTGTTTTCTTATACCACTTGGTTCTCCTTGTCAGCGTTGGCAGTTACTCCTTACCCATCGTTTCCAAAATTGGTCGGCTAATAATTCAGCTCTTCTCCATCATTGCTTTGTCGAAATCATATCGATCTTAGTAAAGATTCCACAGATTGGAGCACCACTTGAAGAGCCAATTAGGAAATGCTTAGGGGTTAGCTTCTTTGTCACTAGTGTCTGAAGAAACATGAGTGAGTCAATGGTCGACTGTTGACTATGTGCTCTGCGTGGATTAACGCTGTGAGTAAAGTTTCTTCTTTGGGTGCTTGCTCTTTCAAAATGGCTTCCATGGCTATTTTCACTGATCTCACTAGTCGATCCCAACTGCCTATAAGGACTAACTGGTGGGATGTGTGTCCACTATGCCTTTAGAAGTCAATTCTGCTACGATCTGGTCCTTACAGAGTTCTATCATGACATTTTTCATTTCTTTTATGTTCCGATTAGAAATTATTGTCGTTACCTTGACCTGAACTTTCTGCATCTAATTCTGCTCGAAGTTGCTTTCGCCGAAATGGATCTTCTGGATTTTGACTTGACTGGTAGCATTTTCTTTGGATGACACCACTGGAAGCTCCATGATTAATTTGAACCTCGAAGACTTCTATTCAAAAATTTTTCATATCTTCAAAAACAAAAAAGATAGAGGGATGTTCAATTTTATAGAGGTACATATGACGATAATGACGATCTTACGCCAGAGTTCAGACTGAGAGAATATTGTCATTTCCGGCGAGTGAATAAAGTTTATCAGATTCTCTAAGAGTCTCATCTTTATAGCTAATGTTAGGATATGCCAATAAGATAAGATCTTATATTGATATTACCTTTCAGGCAGACTGTCATCGTAGTTTTGGTGAGATGGGAAATGTAACGACTCATAATATCTTTACGGGCAATTATTTGTTATGTCTTTGTTGAAGTGAAATTTCGTAATTATCAGAGGATGCGTTCATGCCAGAACACTGCGAGATTTGGGATAATCTCTTTCCACGAGGATATTATGGAGTACAAAATGAGTTTCCGCCTACTCGATTATGATAGGAGTCTAATGCTTGTTTTGTGTATGCGCCAATGCGCCATTCTGATGCAAGAGTCCATTATGGATGAATACAAATAGGCACATTATATTTCGTTTCTCGCAATCAGACTGTCAAAAACACCGAAATAATACGGCCAAAAATAAAAACGAGACGTTCGCAGTTACAAAGTTGTTACCCTCATACTAATTTGGGGTGCCACAGGGAACGATTCGAGGTCCACTTCCGTTCACACCATATATCAATGATATATTTCATATCGACACAACAATAGAAGTGAACTGCATTGCAGATGATCTAACATATCACGATACATAACAGAACATGATTCCCAGGCTATACCGAAATTTATTGTTGATGGAGGGAAGAAACAAATAGAATGAAAATATGTTTCATACGAGTTTAGTTGCAACCATCTCCTTAGCACTATCGCTAACATTGATCTGACTCACTACAATAATTCGAATATAACTAAATGATAAATGATAAAACCACAGCTTTGTGTTTGAGTTACTTGGAGAGCTTGGTCAGCAGAGATACTATACTAACTCAGAACTTCAGGACCAATCATATTCGATTTATATCATATGGATTCATTGATTATATTTCGTATTATCGATGTAACTCCTAATGGAGTCATTGGTATAATTATAATTCATCCACAATGGATATTTATTATAGCACAACTATTATTCATCACTATCTCTGATATTATATTATCTCATCCTCTTCTCATTACTAATCTTGCAGCTGGGATATAGCACGTACTCCAGTCATTATTCACAACATCTCATGCATACTTGATGACAGTAAGATCATTCATACGAATAATTCGAAAAGAAGTCATCTGTCATATATCACTTTAAGCTACATCAACTATTTATCTCGAAGTATATGGAATATGGGCAAACACTGATGTTCTATTCCCTTAGGACGTCATACCCGTCACCATTGCAATACTCCAGAGAATTCGTGACTCTATCGCTCAAAATGTGACACGTGCAGCTTATCTGCTTTAGTGGCTGTATTCTTATAACGTCACTAGGTCTCCAGATAAGCCATCGTTCATCGTTGCTGTTACGCAAGATTAAACTCCTGACTTTCATTTATGAATCAGAAATGAAAAGAAGATGGAATGTTTTCAATTTACAAAGAATTGATTTTCATCAACAAGGTTATTGATTTCTTCACACTATTCGGATAGATGTGCTGAAAGCAGAGAGGTGACTCTATTATTATGATTTATGTTGCCAAATTAACTGTGATTTCGCAAATTTGTATGCAGATGATACATTATTAGCTATCAGTGGTGATTCACTAGATTACATAGTAAACGAAATGAATATAGAGCTGTCAAAAGTAGACAAATATTTCAAAGTAAATAAGTTAAAACTTAACGTGCAAAAAACAAAAGCTATGATCATAACGAGTCAATATAAACACAAAAACATCAATGTAGATGATATTGGTTTAATTATTGAAGGCAAAGAAATTGAAATTGTACAAAACTTTAAATATTTGGGTGTTATGCTGGACGAAACTTTATCATTTAAGGATCATTTCAACATGATTAAAAATAAAATATCAAAAAAACTATTTTTCTTTTCGAGAATAGCATCAGTGTTGTCCATCCAAACTAAAATAACAGTGTACAATACTATTGTGCGACCACATTTCGATTATTGTGCTACAGTTTTATACTTATTAGATAATAATGCTCGATCAGCACTTCAGAAACTACAAAATAGAGGAATGAGGATAATTTTGAAATGTAACAGACGCACACCCATTCGTGACATGTTAGAAACATTACAATGGCAATCAGTAAATGAAAGACTTATATCTCTTGCATTGATTTTTATTTTTAAATTATTGAAAGGTTTGCTACCAGAGTATCTAAACCAGTTTGTTGTTTTCAGTAGAAAAATACATGGGTATCAAACAAGATCTCACAACAATTTTTTTCTTAACAGAATGCATACAAATAGGGGTATGAAATCAATGTTCTACAAAGGCTTAAATGAATATAATTCGCTCCCCCAAAATATAAAAAACGGTGATACTACTAGAAAATTTAAAAGATTGATTAAGGAGTACCTGAAACAAAAAAACTTGCTGTGATAATGTATAATAGTTGGTAATAAGCTTGCTATGTATTGGATTGTTTTTTAACATTTAAATTTTAGATGTACTTGTTATATATATTATATTTTTGTAATGGATATGTGAATATTAGGATGTACCTATTTGAAAATATATTACTACTTACTACTTATATTCCATGAAGGAAAGTTCACAAAGTCAAATTGTTCAAACTGGTTAGCTTATGTAAAAGGAGTATCGAAAGTAAAATAAATGTGTGAAAGGAATTTTGAACATAGATTATGCCTCGTAATATGAGCCAAATAAACAATTTCAAACTAGTTCAACTCACATTAGCGTTCTTGAATTCAAAAATGCATTCACATTTGAACAAGGTTATTCTCCACACAAATTGAAAAATATTTTCACCTCACGAATGCTGAAGAAAAATTCATGAGCATTTATATCTAATACAGGCACTCTATTGCTTACTTCTTCATTATGGAAGATACTAGGTCGGTTAAATTAGAGAACAAGTAGTATTTTTTCCGCTGATAACAGAAAAACAGTTGAATATATCGTTTTCGATTTATTCAAAAAAATATATTTTCAATGGGACACCCTGTATATTTCAATTTCAATAGCTTGCCGGAACATAAATAGTTATTATAAATTTCATCCTGAAATCACATTTGAAGGAGTTATGCGCATTTTGGGTTTTCGTCAAGAAAAAATACTACTCGTATTCTATTTTGATCTCGTATCTTCAATAATGAAGAAGTAAGCAATAATGCATCAGATATGAGTTTGATCACCCTGTAGGTATAGGCTTATCAAAAAACTTTTTTCTCGAATTCAATATTGGTAGATACACAAAATGAATGATTTGGAAATCACCGTATGACTGTTATGAAATCCTTCATGCAAGAACGTGTCAATCAAATTACATGAAAATTATAAAAATGGCGAGCGACGTAGAAGACGGTGAAAGTGCTCTTACCAGCGATACTGAAAGTTATAAGGGAAATATCTGGAAGTGTTGTGCAAAAACCTGTGAACATTATATATGCATCAATTGTCTATCATTTTTCCATAGCAGTTGCACCAAAAGAAGCAAAATAAAAATAATCGGAAAAAACCGCGTGATCTGCTGTAATGGTGGTATAAAGGAGTGCATGAAAGACACTTGCGTGCTTGAAAAGGACAATGTGAAACTTGAAAATAAATACTTGAAGGAACTATTAGAAGAAGTAAAGAGCAAAAACAATATCCTGCTGGAAAATAATCAGCTGCTACTTCAAAAAGTGAAATCAATGGAGGACAAATATGTACAACAAAAAAATGTAAATGTGAACGTAAACAAGCCATCTTATTCAGCGGCTCTATCAGTGCCTGTGCCGTTGCAAAAAACTCCAAGGTCAACAACTTCTTCAACTGATGGAATACAATGTGAAGTTGGAGCTGGAGCGAATGGTGCGGCAGCGGAAACAAGGACAAACATGTCAAACGGGAAAGATAACCTAAATGTAAGCTCAAAAACAAAACTCATGAAAATTATCATAGCTCCCAAAACAAAACAAGATAGTGATGTAACGAAACGAGACATCAAACAAAACATTGATCCTTGCAACTTAGAAGTGAAAATCACTAATATGCAAAGTGTTTCCAATGGGGGCATCCTACTGAAATGTGGAAACGCGGACTCTACAAACAAAATGTTAGATGAGATGAAAGCAAAACTAGCTGATAAGTATGATATTCGACACCCAATAAGAAAGAAGCTATACAAAATCATAGGCATAGAAAAAGAAGATACTGAAGATACTGAACTACTATTGAAGATGATAAGAAAACAAAACAGTATGTTTGAAGAATATGATGCTTTATCTGTATTGAGTGTGAAAGAACGTGAAAATGGCTGTCCAGCTGTCATCATTGAAGCACAAGGTGATACATGTGACAAAATCATGGATAGATCAAGACTTAATATAGGCTTTACCTCAACCATAGTATATGAAATAAAGTACAACATAAAAAGGTGCTATAGATGTTCAGGGTTCCTGCATGAAGCAAGTGAGTGTAGGAACAAAATGGCCTGCCCCAAGTGTGCTGAGGATCATCGACTATCAGAGTGCAAGGCAGAAGAAACCAATATGAATTGTGTAAACTGCTCAATCAAAAATGAAAAGAGAGGACTAGATCTAGAAACCAATCATGCTGCCTGGGACAAAAAGTGTGAAGTTTTCAAATACTTCATGAACAAGTCATCTAGAGTGACATAGCAACCACCAAACTATGATACAGCTGAAGAAATAAGTGACCTCATACATTCTCCTGAACAATACTGCAACAGAGGAAAGAAATGTTTGACTAGCAAACAAAAAACAAAAATAAGCATTATACACCAAAACGTACAATCATTAGGAAATAGTGTCGACAAACTGGAAAATATCCTGAGCCAGCATGAAAATTGCAAGTTTTTATGCATATCAGAACACTGGAAATCTGAAATGCAGCTGCAGATACATCACATACATGGGTTCAAATTATCATCCAATTTCTGCAGACAAGAAGGAGAACATGGTGGAGTTGCTGTGTATGTAAAAGAAGGAATAAAAGCAGTGATTTGTGAAAAAATAACTAATCTAGCAATATCTGTAGATTTTGAATGTGCGGGTGTAGAATGCAGGTTGGAGAAAAGTAAAATTGTTATCATAACCATAAATAGGTCCCCCATGGGAAATTTAAATACATTTTTTGACTCCATGGAAAATATGCTGTGCAGAATCTTTGAGGAAAATGTACTTATCTTCATTGCTGGTGACTTCAACATTGACCTCTCAAATGAAAACCCTAATAGTCTGAAGTTAATATCTCTTATGAAATCCTATGATCTAAGCAAAACAATCCATAAATTCACAAGAATAACGCAAAATTCAAATAGTATTATAGATAATATATTCACCAACTATGAAGATGAGTATGATGATATCATAATGAATACACATATCTCTGATCACACTGCACAAAAAATTACTTTCAATATTGATAAAGATAATGAAAGAGAATGGTATTACAGAAGATTCTTCAATGAAGAGAACAAACAAAAATTCATTTTATCTCTCAAACAGCTGTCCTGGGATAATGTTTTTGACACAATAAATTCAAATGTTAATAAACAATGGTCACTTTTCTCAAGTGAATACCTGAGAGTTTTCAATGAATGTTTTTCAGTAACTAAAACAAAAAAATATAACAAAAAATTTACTTATCCTGATAATGATGAAATAAATGAATGCAAAAGAAGGTTGGATTTACTGTTAGTCATGCTGAGAAATGACAATGCATACAGGGAACAGTACAATCAGGTTAGGAATGAATACAATAATCTGTTAGAGAAAGCAAAGCAAAATAGGTATAAAACGAAAATTAGTCAGTCTGATAACAAGAGCAAATCAATGTGGGCCATTCACAATGAAGTCACAGGAAAAAATGTGAAGCATGATAACTTCCCAATGGAAGGAAATCCTTACACAAATGCAAATAATTACAACAAATACTTAGTAAATATCATACCAAAATCATGAGAATCATGAGTTATAATCGATAAATCCCATAACCGTGATAATTGCTGACGCTCTGGATATGTATCTAAATTTTTAATAGTCCCAGAAGGTCGAAGCTAATCTTCACTCAACGACTCAAACTCTTGAACGACAGCTAGATAAAGCATGACGAGACTTAATGAACCATAACGTACAAGGGTCAGATGAACTGATTGAAAGACGTGAACACGGCCCTGAAGAATACAATAGGGCTGAGGCGGCAATGCTAATTCAGAACCCCTACGTGATCATTATCTTATCTCTATTTCAGACTTAGTCAGCGTTCTCCATTCATTGCTCACCTCAACAACACTGGAAGTCATTCTGGATTTATGTTGGAAACACGTGTCTCAAAGTTTTTGGGAGTCGAAGTCGAGTGGTCTGATCTTGATAATCATACAGGGGTGAGATGTTTGGATTTGGTACTTGACCATCAATTCGTATATTAGGTGATTTCAGCAGTACTTATTGGATATATCAAATCACCGCAAACAATTGGTCAATATGATGCCCAGTGAAAAAAAATTACACCATCTAACTCCGTCTGGTGTCCCCTGAGGTCCTGATTGTTTTAGTGTCAGTAAATACCGGCATATTATTCACCACTGTAGGTTTTATGTGATCTTTCCCATAGGTATTTTCATTAATCAAACCCAGTTGTGAGTATAACATTAGTGTTAGTGCTGAATTTAGCAGAATGAACACTTTGGTGGTGTTGTTTATGCCTTTCCGAAAGTGCGATTTGACACTACAGTGGTGTGATGCATATTTTGTGATTTTCTTGATGTTGAATCCCACCTCAAAAAATAACGAAATTCTCTTCGGTGCGTTTGAACACTGAGCAGGTACATGCGAATACTTTTCTGGTGTGAAGGAACACCATATCATGAGTGTGTTCATGCGAATCAGTGCTTTTCCTCAACACCTCCAGTGCTTTTTACTGGATTACCTATTGAAATATATGTCATATGATGATGAACTAGACTAGGGACAATTCGGTTGATGATGAACTGTTTCTGGTCATTAATCCTGATCAGTGGTACTAGGGCATAGGCCAATTGTCATTGATCAATATCAAAATCATCTAATATATTATGCCCAATATCGAAATCGGGTACGGTAGGAAGGACGTCAGTGCCACCTATTGGCAAAAGTTCTAAGGTTCTAAGATAGAACATGAGTGCATCATGAAGTTCACACAATTTATATGCTTATACATTCAATTTTTTTATTAATTCATATCATATCTGGTGTTTTCGGGATGCGATACTCAACGAATAATTATTGCCACCAAATTAGATGATTAATACACTGCCTCGATACCATCGTGATATGACACGGTGTAACTTGGTGTTGATTTTATATAATATAATGTTTTTATGCGTTAACGTCAATGATATAGCACCAATGAGAATATTGCATTTCAAACATTTGGTGTTTCTTATGATTTCATGTTTCAGAATCTACTTCTCCACATTCGTGTCATTTTTCACTACTAATATCGGAATCAACACCGCTCAACACCCAATTGTGAAATATTTAATAAAAGGACACATCTTTTATATTCAGGTGTTGTATTCGTCGGAGTTTGCTCTCAAATCAAATCCATTTGTTTGAAATTATACCCAAGTTTTTTCTACTGTGTATCGCTCGAGAACAACAACAACTTTAGTGTACCGCAGGGTAGCATTATGGTCCTACTCATCTTTATCCTATACTGAAATATACTCTACCGTTATCTGCATTGTGAGCACTATTTGAAAGAGTTGCTCTACTTATTGAATCCGAAAAAATTAACATTAATCTAACATTCCAATCTCTTTACAGAATTAAACGATATGTTTTCCACCAATCGTTTAATTTTTATGGTATAGAATCGTTCAGATTTCCATCGAATTAACACCCCTCATCAGAGGTAAAGATAATTGACGAAAGCAGGAAGCCAATGGATCAACTACACAGTTACATTGATTTTTAAACACAAACATGTTCATGGTTCTCAGAATGTTAATTAACAATATAGGCATGCATATATAGTGAAACTCGACACGGTTTTGGAATAAAACTGTGGTACTAATTGAATTCTGTTTCTGTTAGTAAAACGTCGCGTTGTAATAATTATTCGTACAGTTCACTGTTGGACGCAAACTATAATGAATTGACTAAAACACATGTTTTTTTTTCAAGAACTTTATTCATATATAATGCCTAATAACAATTTATGTACATTCAAGAAATTAAAGAAATTCAAATTAGTGCATTACATTGAACAAAAATTATCCAAAGCAGCAAATTTGCTGGTCTCGGAAACATTATTCAAACAAAAAAAAACTTACAATATCCATCTACAATTTTCACCTTGATTTGCAAAAATAATTTTTCACCTTAATTTACATACCTATATAGATATAAAAATATAAATATAAGATCTCTAACGTATTTTCAGTCTGGAAAACTAAAAGTACATTATATATATATATATTTTTTGCTCAAAGTTTATTTGTGTATACATTTTGAATTATTCTTTTAAATAAATCTATGTTTGCACTGTCAGTTATGACTTTTGGTAAGGAGTTATAGGTTTCCATGCTCTGTGATATGGGGTTTTTGAGGCCTATATTTGTTCTTACTGGCTCTAAGAAGATGTTTTCTCGTGTACGTGTATTATAATGTTGTATTCTGAAATCAAATAATGACATAATATTCTCAATTTATAATGAAAATGGTTTAATCCATCAACGTAGAAATCAATCCAACATCCAAAATATTTCTAATCACTAACACAATGGGTCTGTAAAAGTTTTTCACAAAGACCTATATATACTTATCAGATATTTCTCAGATCAAAATAATTCGATTGAAGAAAACTCACTTCAAGAAAAGGTTGCTTGAGTTGAGGTCTAAGCAGCACCGAAGTAGCAATTTTGAAATTTTTCTTCATTTCAGGGCACCTAACTAACCTAACTGGAAAATAATTTCATGCGATGCTTGCTGCAATTCATGCATTGCATTTGAAATTAATTTTGATGGTCGGATTGTATTTGTTTCTAAATGTACTGTCTATGTATGGGAACAAATTCAACTACAATTATTGTCCAACGATAATATATTTATATAGTTATTTGAATAACACAGCTGAGGTTAGAGATACACAGCACAATTTTAATGCTAATGAAGTAGGAATGGTTACGATAATGCACATGGAATGAAGCTCCTCCAATTATTATTTTTATCATTGCTGTCATTATACCCAATAATCAAATTCAATGGAGGATTTTGATGTTTTTATGAGAAAGCTACTGTAGTTGAGTTTTTAATGGATATAGGTACAGGGTTAGGAAAAGTTAGCAAAACGGTCTATTTAACGAAAAGTTTTATTCCAACGAAATATACTAATCGAGAATTATCTGATATACTGGATTCAAAAATCGAATCAGCGATGTTGCCATAATTCCAGATTTTCAGTTGCGTATTATAACTTTTCAATCCAAAGCATTTTAGTCAATTAAACATTTTTCTTATAGCATTCAGTTGATTAGGTATTGGTGTTTCAAACGTGACAGTTTCTAAAAAAATTATGACCAAATTATCGGGATTTCTTTGAAAGCATAATTTCTTTTGTAATTAGCTTTTTCGTCCTTATGAAGTACCATATATAGGTACATACATGATTTCACCCATGCAATTTCATTCCATACATTATCAACACCGATTTTTGAAGCTTATTTTTTCCACACGTCTAATTCCATTTCAGTAAGGTTCTACCTGTTGAAATCTAACTCATATTCTATTGCATGATTGAAAATAGTGACTGAGAATTATATGTCATTACGAGTCTGGAAATAAGGAGTTTTCTGTGCGCGTGTGACAAATTCTAATGCTAGTCATGCAAGCACGGAAAAATCATTTCTGGACGTGTAATGAACGATATTTTTTGTTAATTTCGCACCTCGAAAAATATTTCGGAAATTATTCAAGCTCCAGGGATATAACATACGGATAATTCCATCGTATGTTAAAAATCTCATATGAAGCGGGACATTTTCGATCAATTACAGCGGTAAATACCCGGTAGGTATTGAAAAATACCAGCTCGGTCCGTGTATCTATAGTAACGATTGTTAAAATCAAGGTGGATATAGGATGGTGAAACAGCTTCCTATCAACAAGCACTAGACCTTTGCCTACTTGATTTCATACCGTAGTAATATTTCCTGAAGTTATCAGAGATGGCGACATACCTAGTGTCGGTAAAACAGAAACTCTGCATCTGTCATACTTTTATCAGTTTCATCTGTTCTAGATGAAAAATGATTGAGAAGAGTCAAAATATCAATATTCAATCCAGATTTATCGAAAATATATTGTTTTAATGTCGTTTCAAGTCACGTCTGTCAGATGTGAACCACAGAAATACGTAAGCAACAGAAATCTTCTTCGATAATCGATCTTACCGCCATCTTCTTTCAAGTCGTGGAAATATTAGTAGCTTCTCAAACGGTCTACAAGTTTTTCGCAAAAACAATTGAAGAGCTGTTTCACCATCCTATATCCACCTTGGTTAAAATGTACATTTGTCATCTTGACAGGCATAAATACTGAATTTTACTCTGGAAATATTCTACCGAATTACACTCGTGTATCAAAATAAATCTGATAATTTTCCATTCAAGCATGTTGTCAGTAAAAAAACTGCATTCGGTTATTTTCATATTTTGCTAAAAGAGCCCTCCTCCTTCGGAGTCGGGCTCTTTCGACACAATATGAGAATAAACTCATGCAGTTTTTAGACAACCTGCTTTCATGGAAAATTATCGGTAATTTTGAAGCACTTAAGTAATTACTCCCGATAATTTTGTTAATCCCTATTGACGGAATTAATAAGTGATAATTTTTCTGTCAAAAATGAAGCGCCTTATATTTATTGACAAACGTCACAAATGAATAAAATCTGGGTAGACATGTGATATTAGATATTATGATTGAAAACGGATTACTGTTTTGAATGTTCCTGAAATATTAGTAATAAACATCAGTTACTTTCTACAGTATCTATTAATACCCTATAATTTTGTTCTCGGTTTCACTCATGTTTTTGTTGATAGACAATTTCCCTCGACTCGGGATAATTAAAACATTCGTGAATTTGAAAATAAAGTGATTTAAAAGAAGTATAATGAAAAATCCTTATCACCTGTTATTTGGTCTCTCTATCTTAATTTCAATATCCCTCTCGATCTGTCATGAGACTTGACGTGCTAATGCCAGACCTTCGGAAAAACTGCTCGGATACACCGTTTCCGGCTCCAACGATAATGTCGGCTTAATGGTGCGAAAAGTGTTATCACCCCTTGGAAGTTCGAAGTTCTCCTACCCGTGCTTGATTTAGAACTTCGCCAGCAGACTTGGCCCCACTCCCAATTACTTACGTTAATGTTTATTCCAATTATAATTAATGACGCTGCTGAACTGGCAACAAAAACTTGGATTGATGAATAATGAGCGCGGCTTGAGTGGCGTTTCAATACTATAATTTCAGATTGGGTCCCTTACACCTAAAGCTCAATTTATAAATTCCGCTGCCGTAGCTACACTTGACGCTGCAGTTAGGGCCACTTCATAAAAAACTTTAAGACTGAAGAGTTATCACCTGACATTTAATACTTATCACTTATGACAGATGAATCATGGAAATATCATTGATTGTGTTATAAAACCATTTAAGACTTATGATTTCAAACCTTATACTTAAGAAGATGACCAACTTCCAACTTAAGAAATGGATGATAAATGATCATAAATGAAAATAGGAGATGCGCATGTTCGAGCAACGAAAAGTGACATGAAGAAAAGTTTCGGACTTCCATTGTCTAAAGGTATGAAGATTTGAATCCTGAGAAAAGAAAAGATGAGTTATGCTGAAAAAACGAAATAAGTGATGAATAAAAAATTAACTATTTAATCGAATCAAGAAGATTCGAGTATCAACAAATCAGGTTAGTATTGTTCTATTGTTAGTTATGTTCTCACCTGAAGACGATTGTAGATACACACAATCGAAACGTCGTGACAAACTCGATTTGAATCTTTCTCATAATTTTAATTCTTTATTCATTCATTTTATTTTAATTTAAAATTCAACTTTTCTTTTTTCAGGCTATTCAAATTTTCTTTTTTCAGGCTATTGATTTCTAATTCAACCTTTCTTTTTCAGGCTATTGATTTCTAATTCAATTTTTTCTTATTTTCAGGCTCATCGACTAGTTAAACTCCCATTTAAATCTACATTTTTCGACTTCATATATACTAACACTAATACTAACCTGATTTATTGATACTCGAATCTTCTTGATTCGATTAAATAGTTAATTTTTTATTCATCACTTATTTCGTTTTTTCAGCATAACTAATCTTTTCTTTTCTCAGGATTCAAATCTTCATACCTTTAGACAATGGAAGTCCGAAACTTTTCTTCACAACTCGAGACATTGTCAGCCACCTTCAAACAAAAGAAAAGTGACATCCTGTTTCCCGCGATATTTGAATTTTGGGTTATATTTTCGAATATTATTTGTTGGTGTGGATAGTCTGTAATTTCATTATTTGGTTGCATTTATCATTTTTTTCATAATAGTGACTATGTGCATCATTTACTTCATGTAATTTGCTCATGATTTTTGGACTTGGTATGTTTACTTGAGATACATGAGAAAGAAAGGTCGGGATTGAAAATACAAAGTTAAACCCATACATAGGAAAAGGAATACCCATTCCAACTCCATTTTTATTTGAACATGATGGATAATATGGATATTGAACAGTTTTTTATTTTGAAATCGATGTCATCAACAATAACTACAAATTCTAGCAATTTATCAGATCAGAGGGATGCTCTTATGCAGTAAATTGCTTATGTTGGACTGACTACTATGTACACATGTCATCATAGAGCGATGTACTGTGGAAAATTTACTGAAAAAATCGATTGGCATGGAATCTCCATGGAATTTTATTAAAAATGGAATATGCCAAACTGTATTGGTGCCCTTGATGGCAAGCATATTCAGATACAAAATACAAAACATGCTGGAACAGGTTACTCCTCCTACAAGAAGACTTTCAAGCATAGTATTGATGGCTATCTGTGATGCATCTCATAAATTCATCTTTATTGATGTAGGCTGTCCAGGATCAATTCATGATGGAAATGTATTCCGTATTCAATTTTCCATTTGTACCTTCAGTTTTCTAAGATATATTTGGCCAATTGTTTTCCAGGCAGTTTTCCTGGCGAGTTTATTTTAGAATAACTACTTTGTATCATAAATATGTCTGAATTTTTCAACTTGTTGAATTAATGGAGCATATCGTCCATGACACAAATAATATTTGAATAAAATTAAAGAAAATGCTAACAAAAACAATAATAATAGATATAGGTTAGAACTTGCCAACGTCAAAATTATTCGTTCCATGTCAAATATTCCTAAATCTTGTTTAATGTTTTTTATAACAGAATGAACTGATCAGCTCTTGAGTCCTAAATGTTAGGTGATAAATCTTAAATGTTAAAAGTATTTATAAAGTCACCCTTACTATTCGTAGATGGAATATGCTAAAAATACACATATGTTCATAAACTCCGCAGCTGACGCAGTTGCCGTTGGATATCTTCTCAATACATTTTGGAACGGCAGCGTCAACTGTAGCTACCGCAGCGGAGTTTATAAATTGAGCTTAATGGTGTACTGTTCTTATCTGTTTGGCGATGTGGTTTCTCGATTAACGCGGGGTTGGTAGTTGCTTACGCGTATACAGGGTGACCGTTTTTCGAGCTTAACCATGGGGATCTCAGTTATTATAAGAGATACGAGGTCGGTTAAATCAGGGCAAAGTTGAGCCTTTTTATGCTGGACAATTATGTGAAAGAAAATTTCATGTATCATTTTTTGTTTTTGAATTAATGACAAAAAACTGAAATTCGTAATTTTCGTTTTTATTTTTTCAAGCAAAAACCATGAGAACTGGACGTTTCTAGCTAGGACGTTCTTGAGGCACTTTCTTACAAGGAATCTAAATCTTCATTCACATCGTGAATACTTTCAGAAGCATGTTCTTCAGATTCGAATACTTCACAAATATCTTAGAAACCCATCATTTGAGAATTTTATACTATACGCTCTCATTGAATCGAGAATCCAATATGGCATCCTAGTATGGGGTGGTGCTTTAGACGTCCATCTGAATAAGCTGTTCACATTGCAAACATATTTCCTGAAAATCATACATGAGAAAATAAGAAAATACCCAACTGAATATGTATTCTGTAACACAAAAATGTTTGACTTGAGACAACTTTACTTTCTAAACATATTGATACATACCTACAAGAACAAAAATAGTATTCTATGAACATTAGATTATATTACCTACCAAACCAGACAGAAAATACAACTCCACACAAAAACTATTGTATCAAAAAAAAAATTGGACAAAGAAATGTCACATAATTATGTCAAAAAATGTTAAACTCAGTACCAAAAGACCTGAAACAAGAAATAACTAGATCTAATTCTATAGCTCTCATGAAAAACAAATCAAACTGTATGTACATACCCAACAAAGACAAGATATACATACTTTTCTGCATACGAAATCAACAGTTATTCATGATAATGCCTGCTCAATATTTTCTGTTATTTATGTTTTATCCATATTCATATAACATATAATCCGAGGGGGTGATCACGGCCAAAAAACGTGTACACTAAACTTCCTATGCGCCCGAACTTCCCAAACTTCCCCCGAACTTCCTCGGACTTCCTCGAACTTCCCAAACTTCCTCAAACTTCCCCGAACTTCCTCGGACTTCCCCGAACTTCCTCGGACTTCCCCGAACTTCCTCGGACTTCCCCGAACTTCCTCGAACTTCCTCGAACTTCCCAAACTTCCTCGAACTTCCCGAACTTCCTCGAAACCGATACAGGGTACAATTTTTATGAATGGTGTTCCGAAACTATTGTGCCAAATCGAAACCAAAGATCCCCTCGAAATCTAAGATATCCATCCTCAAATAGTCTATCGCAAATTCGCTTCATCTCCGAACAATTGTCTGATTATGTATTTATTTTTCTTAAATGTATATTGAAAACGCTTGTTTTTTCTGGATTCAAACAAGTTTACATCCATTACTCCGAGTATTATTCAGAATTCAATGATGAGAAAATTTGAATATGAATGATTTTTTTCTATTTTCACCATAACAAAAATTAGAAAAAAAGGGACCATGGACTTGCTTGCTTACCATAATTAGAGAGCTGATTCCATCGATCTATCACACTTGGAGTCAAGCGGGAATGATTTGAAATATCGAGATTTTAAAACATATTATACGTAATCCGTTTTTATCAATAACGAATAGTTCCGATACAAAAACTTTCTAAATTTGAAAAATTTGAATTCTCACACTTTATAATATCTATGTTGGTAATCATTTCAGCTAGACATCAAGTATGATGGATTGATGATGTAAGATCTTCAATGAAAATCTGAAAATGCAATCAAATACAGGGTACCTATTCCATTTGAAAACAAAACTTCGATGCGCATCTTTTTTTTTTGTAACACACTGTATAGCTCAAAATAATTGACCAGTTGATACTCGACTTGATAGGAAGGTAATTCACGACAGTTAAGATTTTCTTGAGGACTGAAATTCCATACAATAGCAAGTACTTCAAACAAAAATCGAACAATTTTTTTACTTTCTAATTCACCCTTTAATTGTGGCTAAAGATATACATTTTTTTACCAAATTTCTACTAGAATTATATTGTTTTCCTTATGTCAAAGTTTACAGAATTGATGTCCTGTTATAACGAGACATTTTTTGAGATTTAAATAATTAATTTTTCAATCAAACTGAATATCACAGTCTCAATACTCAAGGATACTACGTGGGTATGCGATAGAAAAGAGAATTGTGGTGGATAGAAGTTCGAAAATATACGACAATGAACGATATGACTACGAATTCCATCAGACTTCCTCGAACTTCCTTCGAACTCCCTCAGACTTCCCCGAACTTCCTTCGAACTTCCCTGAACTTCCTTCGAACTTCCCAAACTTCCTTCGAACTTCCCAAACTTCCTTCGAACTTCCTCAGACTTCCCCGAACTTCCTTCGAACTTCCTTGTGCCTGTACACCAAACTTCCCACGTGATCACCCCCTCGATATAATCCAAGCTTTCTTACCTTGTAGAGGAAGGAATAGTAATTATCACTTGTAATCTCCCTTGAAAATATGAACCCTACTACCTATTCTGCTCAGATAGTTAGATAGAACTAAGGTTTATTACTAACATTATGATATCAGATGTTACATTTAAAACAGTTATCCGTTTTCAATTATAACATCCAATATCACATGTCTACCCAGATTTCATTCTTAGTGACTTTTGTCAATGAATATAAGAAGCTTCATTTTTGACAGAAAAATTATAATTTATCAATTCCGTCAATAGAAACTAACAAAATTATTACGCGGTAATCGCCCTTTGCTATAAGCAACGTATACAAAAAGGAGCCATCTGATTGGTTGAAAATAAATTCATGAAATTTTCGTATGTAATCTCCCTAGAGCTTGGATGATTTCCGAAAAATTTTTCGAGGTGCGAATTTTTTGAAAATGTCACGAGGCGCAGTCGAGGGTATGCATTTTCGAGAGGAACATCATGGGCGTAGCAAAAATTATTTTAAAGGGGTTCAAAAGGTATTTAAGAACCGTTTTATTCCTATCATGCTTGAGAGGTGGAGATGTATTTACAATATAATATACTGGTCGTTCATAAAATATGAAAATTATGATTCTGCTCTTTGGATCTTGATTATCAGTATTGGAAAGTTCAACAATGAATAATCATGCATGTGATATAGATAGTGTTTTCGCAAAATTTCATCGTTATAAAAAATGATGCATTCTTTCGCATGCAAAGTAGCTATTATTCCGTAGTAAATGGTTCGGATCGTAACATGCTATACATATTGTAGGTGAACATATCCATCCAATACAATGTCGACGTCTCTCTACGGCATACATCAAAAGGCGAGAATGGAATGACACGGTTCCAATCGACTCTCCATAAATCATTTTAAATCACCGAGATATTGGAATTCCCCCGCTCTCCATGATAAACGATAGTATAATGTGAAAAATTGGTATTCGTAATGAGTTTTTTCAGGATATACGTTTCTCTGTTCATCCGAAAATGAAATGAAATATGCGACTGCTATTATAATGAAACCGTATTCATCGGTCTTTGTCAGAATTATAGTGTAAAACCAAAAAAATGCTTTCTCGGCAATGCAAGAGTCGCTAGCAAGTTCCTTGTATTAGAGGTGTAGTTTGAAATTTACATTCCATCAACGCCAAATGAATCAAGAACAACTCTTATCTATATACAGAGTAGCCAGAATAAGAATTAACGCTGCTGTTCACTAGCCACCAAATCCGTCATAACTTATTCGAAAAATTATGGTAATAAATTGTGATAAACAATTCAGTTCACCATTATTCGACTTGACGGAATATTTTATTGTCATGGACCATTTATTGGAAGAAATCAACCAAGCATATCAAACTCAACCTGGAAGAAATTAGATCATGGAATGGTTGACATCAAATTATAATTATGTATAGTGGTTTTATCACTTTTTGTGTTTGATCTACTGGTTATGCAAAAGTCAGGTTAGACAGGTGAAGGGACTAATAACCGGTAACCAAGGTGGATATAGGATGGTGAAACAGCTCTTCAATTGTTTCTGCGAAAAACTTGTAGACCGTTTGAGAAGGTAGTAATATTTCCACGACTCGAATGAAGATGGCGGTAAGATCGATAATCGAAGAAGATTTCTGCTGCTTACGTATTTCTGTGGTTCACATCTGACAGACCTGACTTGAAACGACGTTAGAACAATATGTTTTCGATAAATCTGGAATGAATATTGATATTTTGACTCTTCTCAGTCATTTTTCATCTAGAATAGATGAAACTGATAGAAAGGTGACAGATGCACAGATTCTGTTTTGCCGACACAAGGTATGTCGCCATCTCTGATAACTTCAGGAAATATTACTACGGTATGAAATCAAGTAGGCAAAGGTCTACAGTTTATTCTAGTGCTTGTTAATAGGAAGCTGTTTCACCATCCTATATTCACCTTGCCGGTAACTATCCTTAATTGATGGGCATATACACGGACGAACCCATATGTAGGTTAAAATTGCTCACATAAAGTTGGCAACATATGAAAGTTTTTTTTATTAATAGATATAAAGAAAATTTGACTACGCAGTTAGTTTGTGCTTGAAAAATGAGTAAAATACAGTATCTTTCTTTTTTTATGTGCTTACTCTAAACCTGTCAAATTTGACATTTTTTTCGAAAATCCTCAAGAAATCAGTTTTTTTTAATTTCGAAAAATGTCAGAGAAGAAAGTTGCTCAGTTTCCAATTTTATATATTTGTTTCAAATTTGGACTCTCTATACTGTCACTTCGACTACTACTAAGTGATAATTTTATTTCGATTTGATTAGTACCTACTATTTTCATCCCGAGATGTTGCATTAGTTTTGTATTGTTTAAAATCACGAAATTTTATATCATATCTATCATGTCTATCATGTCTTGAACGAAAGTCTTTTCAATAGTTATGAAACTGTAGGTCATTGTTTAGTTTACAGAAAAGTATGATATTTCGGGTTTGTTTGTTCTTGGTCAGAAAAATAATCAAACTGGATAAAAATCTATTTTAAAAAGAAATACGAGTGTAATAAGAATGAAGCAAAATTCGTTTATTCGATTACTGACATATTAACGTCCATACATTGAAAATCCACATCAGTTTAACAATGAAATGAAAAAAGTAGATGAACTTTGCAACAACAAAGAGGAATTTCTGAAGATGCATTTTTTTATTTTCTGGTAACAGGCCAATGTGGGTATTTCTTGGCCAAGATATGATATCGAAGTCTCATATTCATCAAAATTATGAAATTTGAATCATGTTTCGTTCGAATCGATAGAGCGATAGATTCGAAAAATTAAAAAAAATTGAAAAAAGACGAAGTGACATTAGAGAGTCCAAATTTGAAATAAATGTATTAAATTGGTAACTGACCAACTATTTTCTCTGTCATTATTCGAAATTTCAAAAAAAAAAACTGAAATTTTGAGGATTTTCGAAAAAAATTTCAAATTTGACAGGTTTGTAGTAGCACATGAAAAAAGTAAAGATGCTGTATTATACTTATTTTTCAAGCACAAACTAACTGCGAAGTCAAATTTTCTTTATATCTTGTAATAAAAAAAACTTCCATATGTCGCGAACTTTATGTGTGACACTGTATATGCATAATTCAAGAGAGAATAAATCTGAGCATATAATAAATAGCATGAAAGCAGAAAATGTTTCTCAACGCAGCCTTTATGATTCTAAGGGACAAATTGGTGATGGCTAATAAGTTCTTTAGTACCTATGTTCTTTTTACTTATTCCTGCATGTATTTGGAATCATAAAAGCAGATTTCTCGACTCAGCCTTCATGTTTCCAAGGGACACAATTTTGAGTTATTTTTGTTATTTCTACTTATTCCTGGAATCATCAATATTAAGCTCTTGTGCGACTATGTTAGAAGTTAGAACCACGTTACAACGATGTTAGAACCGTCAAGTTCTAAAGCAATATGACTGAAAAGTGAGACTTGATACGAGGTCCTGTTTTAAAACAATTATTACGATACGTCATTGTCGATAATAGATGCCATGACTCCTCGTTGTTGCTAGATCGATCTCATTTACATTTGAATGGGGACTCCAGAACTAAGTTTATATCAGAATTCTGTTTGATATCTGCAATCCAGCATCATCATTCAGTCCCAAGATATAGTGGTAAACTTTGTGACACATGACGAGTAACGTATATCTGTGTTGGAAATTGATATTCAAATTAAGCATTTAATTGCGTGCCACCTTAATCAGATTAAAAGGCAATTAATCTGATGCATATAGTGTGAATCACGGAACTGGAATAGATAGCCAGAATGTGTCACTCCCATTGAAAATGAGGAGTCAGCTCATTATAGCCTATATGTTCTGAGAGATAGATAATAATTATAATTGGGCTTTCCTTCAATGTATTCATACGCATTCGAATTCAACATCGGATTATTACTATACAAATAGGGTATACAAGGCGCCAGTCCGAACAAAGCCATTTTGAAGATATCCCCAAACAGCACAACGACGCTTGAGATGTTGAGGACATTTTCAAGATGTCTAATGAAAGACGTCCATTCAACAATCACTTATAAATCGTCGCTCACGATTCCAGATTCCTACTGATGGAGTCGATATTGAATGTTCAACTGATATTGGTTGCTTCATATTATCTAACTGAGAAATTATCAGTTTTCTATCAATAGAACGAGCTACATAACAACCTCATACTTTTGGTGTAGAAATATTAAATGGAGGTTGAAATAAAATGCCTTCCATTTGATGGATTGATTTACGAAAACAGTGTGAAAATTATTCAACCCGGGAAAAAGTAATGTGTTAACATTTGAATGAATTCCTTACATTTAATTTTCCTTCATATCAGACGAATCATATCATCTAGGAGAATCACTAATTGAACAAATGTCAGACCATAATGAGAACAGTTTGACGAACTTGCTGATGGTGTATTGTGGCATTAACTCTATCAAACAAATTTGATAGAACCGCCTGACCTTTCCAAACCAGAACGCTATACAAAAACCTGCCTCCATTCTCTAGATATTACTCAGGCCGTGCGGAAGTTACAATATGGTTATTGATTCGACTGAATCAACTCATGACATAATAACATTCTGTGGTCGCAAACAATTTGATTGAGTGTTGAGTTGAGTGTTAATGGCATCAGTAAGGAGTTCTTGCATGGAAACTATAAATTTCGAATGAGAAAAAACCTAAGTTTCATACTGGGAAATAATATGAATATAATGAGTAATAAAAATAGATACGTAGGTATATGATATGTATAGCAATCCATGGAGATGGAAACTGATCCTTTATTAAATTAATGGAATATTTCCACATAACTTTCACAGGAATGAGGAATGTACGTTGGTTTCATATATCGCAGTTAACATTACATTCCTTATTACATTCCTTATAATTTTTTTTTATGCACCTAGGTGTAAACACCTGTATGTGCATAGTTATAAGGGAAATATAAAGTTTATTACAATTTTCATATGAAAACTTAATGCTATAAACTACATTACATGAGAATAATCGATGAGAATAATAGGTAGTATATTTTCTCACATTATAACCTAAAGCATTTCAGCCAAGAATGAAATAGAATGAGAAAAAAAAAAGAGAGAGAGAAGAAGAAAAACATTAATTTATAATTAGTTATTCAAGAGATAATCTTCGGAGAGAATAATGATTATCTGATTTTAAGATTATTCGTATATACATGATAATTTATGTAAATATGATTTCTACACATCCTAGAAAATACATGATATTTTTGTGCATTTCTGATATCCATTGGCAGTATATTGAAAATTCTGGTGGCTACACTTCTTGAAAATCTCATGGTGGCATCTTTTTGACAGAAGGGAACAGATAAATATTTGTTAGACACTTGTCGAGTATTATGGGAATGGGATACAAAATTCTGTGAGTTTTTGTTTTTGAACATAAATATGCAATTGCTGTGGAAATACAGCATTCTGACGTTGAGAATATTGCAATTGTATAATAGAGCTGTTTGGTACCGTCGACCTTTGTAATATATTATCTTAAGTATGTAATTTTGAATAACATTCAATGGATTGAGTGCATTACTGTAGAGACCTCCCCATACAAGGATTCCATAGCTTAAAATAGATTCAACTAGTGCTTTATATATTGTTATCAAGAGATGCCTTGTCATGAATTTCCTTATTACATAGAACTTATAAATAAGTCTCCTCAGTCTATTAGTTAGATTTGTAACATACCTACATATTTTGTATTTAAATCTCCCAGATCACGTATCAGCATCTGCACGAGGAAAAATACATGTTCTTCATCAATATCTTGCAATCAAGAAATGAAAACAAAATTGAAAAAACTCAAATCTGATGATTGGATTCCTGCCTCAGCAATAAACTTACCAAAAACAGTTAGGATATAGAAGGTTTACAGTCGTGGAAAATGTATATCACGTAATGGTGAATTTATAAACTCAACTCAACTAAGAATTCCATTAACAATTATTTTATTGTTTCGTGCCTGAATATCAGAGCGAAGAAATGGTTCTGTGTTCAAATATGCCTTATGCGCATGCGTTGAATTCATAATTGTTAATTCTTAGTTGAAAAGATGAAAGAGTTGTTAATTATTAATTTAAATGACAGATGAATGTTTATAAAACCTCTATGGGATTTTCCTGTATTCATCTTTCTTAATTCTTGGTTGTTAATTTAATTCTTAGTTTAGTTGAGTTTATAAATCCACCATAACAAGTACAAGAAATACACTTTACAACGAGTTATGTAGCTTGAGCACTTCAAATGTGGCTCTATGAGGAGTCAACAAGAATGTGCTGGTCAATTACCTTAGGAGCAAGGGCCATATAAAGAAACATAACAGAACAGAATATTTTGTATTCGTAGGTTTTGACGAATCAGGTTTATTCTATTTTCAACGTCAACTTCTAGAGCTGAATCCAGAACAAAAATAGACGAATTCTGAGTCGGTTACAGAAAAATAATTCTTTCCTCGGTTTTTGCTATACATGCAATTTACATCGTCGAACGAGAAGTTCAAAGGGTAAATTATACTAGTCAGGGATCATAATACCTATACATAAATTTCTGGGAAGATAATTTATGGGTCGATAAATATTTCACTAGTGAGGGCAACCTCCTGTGACCTGAACGATTTTAACCTTTACACGCCTCAATGAATCTCTTTGGTGATTGAGTATCCAACTATCAAAGAGAACACCCATATAAAAAGAAGAAGAATTTCCATCACGTTGACCATAAGCCGAATAACCATACATCATCAAGGTACCAATCACATACTTGTCTCATCCAGTTTTATCCAGTGCAGTACAATTTTTTTTTTGTTTTCATGTCTTGATTTGGGTGTTACTACAGATAGTAGCGAGAGGTATTTTATTCAGATAGGCACTAATAGTTTTGTGGTGGTTGAAAGTATTTGAAACATAACAACGTATATTTAAATATAAGAATAACAGGAGTAACATATGGTTATGAAGATGAATATACAAAAATGGAGATGATCCTAAATCTAACTTACATTACGATGATGTGGTGTCACAAGTAGCCCCAGACTAGACTAACTTCAGAACCCAGCATTTACTAGAAAGAGAAATTAGTCTATCCAATTAGAATATCAAACATAGTTTGAAATGAATGTCTGGTAGACTACGAGCAGAAAACAACTACTTTCCTGGTAAATACCACGCAGAACATTGAATTATATCTGCTTGTAATCCATGCAACGATTCACACTGCTCGTAGTCTACCAGACATTCATTTCAAACTATGTTTGATATTCTAATTGGATAGACTAATTTCTCTTTCTAAAATTGTTGTCCAATTTATGGCTTTTCCATTTTTTCATTTATTAGCTTAGTCGAGCTATAAGCCACTTCCAAGTTCTGTGATTTGGGAGATTTAGTTCTGGAGTGTTTCTTTCTTCTGCCGCATGGTGTCGCCACTTCCAATTGTCTGTTGGAACGCGGCTCAGTGCGGTCAAATAAACGCGACGAAGGTGCATTGGGACAGGCAACGCTTCGAGTGGAGATCTTACGGTCTCTACTCGGATAACTACCCTGAACTGATGAGGGCCAATAAGCCCGAAACCGGTCTGTAGGTTGTTAGGCGTGCCTGTCCCGATGTGAATTTGTCACGTCTCAGGAAGAAAGAAACATTTGCGATCTGCATTCACAGTGTGAATCGTTGCATGGATTACGAGCAGATATAATTCAATGTTCTGGTATTCAATGTGGTATTTACCAGGAAAGTAGTTGTTTTCTGCTCGTAGTCTACCAGACATTCATTTCAAACTATGTTTGATATTCTAATTGGATAGACTAATTTCTCTTTCTAAAATTGTTGTCCATTTTATGGCTTTTCCATTTTTTCCAGCATTTACTATTTATCAGAAATACAAGTTCGAGTAATCACGTTTCTGCATGGGTTCCTCAGTTAACACGTTATGTTCAATGTCAGTCGTTATCAATAAAATAATCATTTATAAAACTATGAAATATAAATTTGAAATATACTCTGATATACTGAATGTTCAACTCGTGACAATATATTCAACCACATTCAAGCACCCAATTCAAAAAATAAGACCATCATCAATACCTATTTGGCTTCATATCAATTCAAAATTCAATTGAACATAAATACAAGATTCGTTTACTCAGATTGGTATAGGTGCAATGTGCCAATTATTTCTCACACATTCTTTGAAAATCCACTTTTCTCCTCTAGTTCTAGGGTTGAATGTGGCACTTTACCACCCTAAAAATTAAATGAAGTTTCACATAAATACTCATAAATATATCAGATGGATATAGACGTCGGAATGTATTAGAGCCAAAATGTTGATAGATAGATAGATAGATAGATAGATAGATATCATTTATTTTGCCAAAGATTACAGTTTAGTAATATAGCAATAGTCAAATATACATAAAAAGATGTTTACATACATATATAAACAAATACTAACACATATAGATTTAAAAAATAATAAATATATCACAAACTAAGTATATAAATACTGGGTAATATCAAAGACAAATTGACAAATTATTCAAAGTACTCAGACAGATGGTAGAAGCACTTATCTATCAAAAATTCCTTGAGAGTTTTCCTGAATTCCGTAAATCTGACAATATTTTTAATCGTTCCAGGTAACTTATTAAAAATACGCAACCCCATGTATTCGGGTGAGTTATAGCTCAAACCCATTTTTGCAAATGGCACACTATAATCATTTTTATTTCATTGGATGCATATCTTTTTTCAGTTTGAAGCTATTTTTATTTTTAAAAATGTGTATAGACGATTCTAAAATATATAAAGAAGTGAGCGTTAATACCCTAAACTTTGTAAAAATGTTTCTACAAGAATGATTATATTTCACTCCAGCAATACATCGGATGATGCGCTTTTGTGAAATAAACACATTTGCTGCTAGAGTGGAGTTACCCCAAAGACAAATACCAAAACAAACGACTTAGTGAATTGGTGCATAGACTGCGAGTAGATAAATATTCAATATTCTGCGTGGCGTTAGTCAGGAAAGAAGTTGTTCTCTACCTTTTCAATAATCTCTGATGTTTATTGGTGTATTGTTGACTCGATTGTTGAAGTTCATGAATTGTGCTTCCTGGAACACATTGCCTATATAGTTATAGGTATATTGGTTCATTCAGATATTATCCGATCTGAAAACCAGACGAGTATGCAAAATACCCATTGAAACGTATAATGTCGACTGAGTCGAATAATTAGGGTGCGTGATATGCATTCGCGAAATTTTATTATCGGCAGATGAACAGGTTGTGTTGAATGCAAACTTATAAATTAATGGAAACCATACACAAATATCCTGATGAATTAGGCTTATATGCATAATAAAGGCCAATTTCACATTTCGATGCTGAATTTATTCATGCCTCAGTATTCGTTCATCATTTCATAACGATATATACCTTCATTCTCTCGAATGGCTGCACTTAAAATAAAATATTACTCCATGAATCGACCTGATAAAAAACGTCACTTGAATTGAAGATACAAATTGAAGTTGGTATACTTTAAGTGGGGTTTCTCACGTAACCACTACATTAAAATTGATGTTTTCATTCGAATACAAGTCAGAAGATTCTGATAAACAATATGGAAATCAGTCGATTGCTAGTAGAACCAGAGGTAGGCATGTGATGAAAAGTTCTCCTTTCAACAGGAGAACGGTAAACTCAACAGCAATGCGAAACTCGCAATTGGATCTGGCATAATGTCATATACTGAAAAAACTGGTTTTCGCGCAATAGTCCAAAATTAAATGAGAAAAAAACTCAGAATTTGATTGTCACCTCAAATCCTCTGTAACAAATAGGTCATAATATATCATTACTGGGTATCAAAATTGATGATCAATTGAGTTGGTCTAGCCATGTAGAACAATGATTATAGTAAGTTATTTAGTGTGCTTTTCGCATGTAATACAACAAGTGCATTGATGATTATCGAAACAAAAATTCCATCGATTTAGAGAAACAAATCATGATTTGTTTCGAAAAAGAGAAGGAATTTTCGATAATCATCAATAACACAAGTTGTATTTGTTAAGATTATTTCATGAATAAAATCAAAGCCATTTCGATGATTTTCTATTTTAAACACAGTTTAAGTACAGTTTATGGAATTAATTATTTTGAATATGCATTGTAGTTCGACACAAGATTCGTTATGAAACCAACAATACATTTATGCCATTGTATGATGTAGGCAAGATTACCTATGCACTAGGTACTACTGAGCTAAGTTCATTATGATTGTTGTCACAATTTGTGTGGTTAGGTTACATTAGATTAATATTCTAATATTTCTAATTCTATTAATGCTGGAATTGTCTAAAATTTGTGGAAAATGAAGTGGATACATATTAATAGTGTGTTTATCATGGTTCAGACGAAAATTTGGTGTAGTCGCATTCGTTTATTTACCAGGGAATCGGAAACTACTATGACAGATTGCAACTAGTAAGTCGTTGTTTAATTAAACTACCCTACTGCCTTACTGCCTACGAATCAGAAAGCGAAATACATAAACGAAAACACGCAGCATGTAGGTATCCAATAGCCAATCAGGAGCCGAAATACAAAATCGAAAACATGGTGTTGTTGCTTATCAACACAATCATTTCAACCAATCAAAAACGTGTATTTTAGCATGAATGAAATAATCATCCTGGGGCAACTCAAACCTGTAACCAATATGAATGTACTGAAAAGCACATACTTCTCTCTATTTCACTCTGTCTTATCCTATGACATTCTTCTTTGGGATAACTCTAGTAATGCGATAAGAGTATTCAGGTCACAGAAAAGGGCTCTGAGAGTTATAGCAAATCTTGGGTATAGAGATCACTGTCATCAATCTTTCATCGAACTAAGTATAATGCCACTCCCTACCCTAAATTCACAGTTCTACTGGAAATACATAATAACAAGAGCAAATTTACCAAGCACTCGGAACACCAGATCTGCTGACTCGTTGAATCTTCAACAACACAGACTAGCTGTGAACCACCAAAATTCTTTAAATCTCAATCCATACAATGCTCTCCATGAATCAGTTAAAATACTAGAATCAAAAAAATTCAAAATAATAATCAAAAGATTTTTCTTGAAAATTGTTTTTACAATATATCGTCTTATTCTGTCCCCATGACACAGTTCAATATTTTTTACATTCCTTTTCATTTTTACAATATTTCTGTACATAACCAAAGTGATGTAATTTTTTTATAATTTCATTATTAATGTTACCATTGACTTTATTATCGATGCAATTTTATTACATTTTATCATCATTTATTACCATTATTCCTTATATTTCAACATGTTGAATATTTTACACTTTGAGTGTTATCATCATAATTGATCTATTCTGAAAACGTACTTGTATATGTAACACGGTTCAATAAACTCTAGAATAAATTCGAGATGTTTGGCCGTTTCCATATG
The DNA here is from genome assembly GCA_029955515.1 of Chrysomela aeneicollis. Taxonomy (NCBI): domain Eukaryota; kingdom Metazoa; phylum Arthropoda; class Insecta; order Coleoptera; family Chrysomelidae; genus Chrysomela; species Chrysomela aeneicollis. Next base: position 18,765,074 of record JARUHQ010000009.1, on the reverse strand, counting down.
CTGTTTTTACACGCTGTATGCTTACCTATGATATTCTCATTTAAAAGCTGTCCTGCTACAAAAAACCGACTCACCCTGTACAAAAGCATGTAATTACAATGAAAGCTTGACGCGAAAAAGAAAAACGTTTCACACAGCAGTGATTATCCATCTCCATGCCACTGCCCAACGTTAAAAAAAATAAACACCCATTCTCTACTAGCGCGCCCTCGCGATTTTCATAATTCCTGCGAAAATGCGAAATGCAGCAGGAGCGGAGACGCGCACGCGTCCTGCGGCCAACTCCGCGAAACTCCCGGAGTCCGAAACTCCAGTGTGGATTACGGCGCGCGCGAAGTTCGCGACTCTGGAATTTCCGTTATTCGTCCGTCGATTCGAGTGTGCTTTGCCGGCGGAATTACTGGGAATAATCCGCTCGTTCGCGGTTTTTTTTTTCGACTCCGGGCCGGAGTTGTAGCCGAGCTCCGGTTTTGCCAAGGTAAATGATGTTCGATACTCTAGGTGGAGGTGCTCGAGCGGGTTATTGTTTTTTGGAAAATGGAGCTGTGTATTTAGACCGCAAAGTTAAAAATTGCCGCTCGAAAGATATTTTTTTTAACCACAGTTATGGCGCGAGACGTAGCGGAAGACCCTTTACGTTCGAAATACACACAAGATTTGTTTCCACAGACGCGGTTCCTAGACCAGAAAAAGCGATACTGCATTACTGCTACTACTGGTGCTTCTCAAACTACCATAGAGTAATAATTGTAATCAATCTTTTGTAGTGAATATTATTCTTGCATTTATTCAACAGACTGATGTTTTTTCAGAAACGCGACAAGTTGAGGAAACGAATTTTTCTACGACTGTCACGAAATAACTTCATTGTATGTTCAATGATAATTTCTAAATGTGGTACATTGTAATCATTTTTATTGTGCACAAGTTGCAACTAGTGCACAATGTTTGAAAAACGCACGGGTAAATCGCTGTAACATTGTGCACTAGTTGCAACTAGTGCACAATGTTTGAAAAACGCACGGGTAAATCACTGTAACCAGGTGACATTGCTGTAACCATACAGACAATCGGGTCTATTCTGTTTTCAAATAGCAATATATGGTTACAGAGAAGATATTGCTATCACAGCAAAGATTTGATGAATTGTCGTTATAAAAATCGACCTTGAATTATATAATTTATTGACTTCCATGAAATCTTTGTATTCATCTCAGCTAAATACTGATTATCACAGTCATAATATCGAATTATACAACCATAAATATATGGTTATTGAAACAAGATTCAAACAGAATTGATCCGAATATAAGTGATAATTCAATATTTCTTTGACAGAACGATATTATAATATATTTTTCTCATGTTGTTGATTTTTACTCACACTGTATATTATAACAGTCGTAGAAAAATTATAGTGTAGAGCTCGTATGGAATGACCATTTCCTACTCATATGATTTGCAGCACGAGCTGCAAGCGTAGGAAATGTATGACATTCCATGCTCGTTGCACAATATACTATTTTATATCTTCAACATTCAAGCTTTTACTGTCACCATATCATGTAGGGCTTCACGAGACCAAGACCAAGACTAATCAGTATTGGTCTTGGTTTCGAAAAATAAATATAGTCTTGGTCTTGATGTTTCAAGACCAAGAATAGCCTGGCTCATTCTTGGTCTTGATAGTCTTGGTCTTAGTCTTGGTTTTGGATCGAAATGCGTCTAGAAATTTGATTATTCAGTTCATTTGTCAATTGTCAAACAGTTAAAAATAGGTGTAGAATATTAATGAAATATTTAACCTTGAAGTCTTATTAAGGTATGCATCAATAATTCAATATACAGGATGATTTATTCAAAATAAAAAATCGTTGCCAAGTTTAATATGTCTTTTTAAAAACTGGTGAAAAGTTTGTGGTTCCTGAAAAACTGAAAATTGACGATTTCGATTTGATTTACTCTCTTACTTATTACTGTTGACATTTTGTTCAATCAGGTAGTTTTCAAAACGGCATATTGAAATGATTCAAAATAAACATTTTTTTTTAAATTCAATTAACTAACTTTTTATCTCTTACCGTATATAGCAAAACCATCCCTATATGAGATCGGCGGGATTCTGTATAGGAATCGTGAATTTGATGTCCAAATCTTCGTGGTGGCGAAAAAGTGCAATGAAATTATTAATTTATTTATTAATTTAAGGGGAATGATTTTCAAAGTTCGAATTTTTTAAAGACAAAACTCCACTAAATTTTTCCGCTGAATTGGCGTAATGTTAGGCTTTCCTTATTCTATTTTCCTCTCAAATACGCTTGTGGAAGCAATCTTGATCCTAACTCTTGCGAAATGTTATACTTGGCACAGGATTAGGTACAAAACCAGGTCCGCAAGTTATGAATTCATAAAGAAGTAACCATCGTCCTCCTTCAGTGTATAAAATATCACTTCAATTTCAGTTGATTTCAAGGAACAAGTAGCTCTATTCCCATCGTGAATATTGGTTTACTTTCCTTTATTCATACGAATTATGGACAGTATGATCATATCATCCTGTATGGTAAGCACGATACAAATCAAATTCCACATTGGCGGAATCATAGTGAAATACAGGATACACATCAATTTCCCATCTCATTTCCAAGCTACATTATCCAATGCATTATTTATAAGTTAATATAATATCTCTCGTGCCGGCAAATATATATATATATATATATATATATATATTTCCGTGATATTTCCTTTCGTGAAAGAACATCGAGAAAGTATGAGGATTTGATTTCTCACATTTCAGCACATCTGAAAGGGTATTGATGGTGACGATGAAAAAAACGATTCTTCTTCAATTTCCACCATGACATGATTACTTGATCTGAATTGGAAGAAATATGTTGCAGCAAAACTCCCTATTCATTCATGAAATGAATTTTCCTTCAAAAAGATGATTACCGGAAAATACATTCCTTTTAGCGACTATGAATTATTGCCAAAGCGTTTTACTTCCCTCGGCTGTTTGTTTCGCTGAGTCTCAAAAACATGCTACAAAACATGCATAACTTCTATAAAAATCTTGTTCACGCAACGAAGAAAGTATTTAATCTAATTTTGACAGCTGTGAAACTCTCTGGAGTTCAAGAACATATTGTTCTGAAAAATCAAGATTCATTTTGATTATTTGATATGAGTTGTTTTAGAACTTTCTGAGATGTGAACAACTCTAGAATGAGTTTTCATCATTAGGATCTGTGATCCGAAAAAATAGGATTAATATACTGCAGACGTATCAAGATAGGACGAAATTTTCCGAATCATCTACGTACCAAAACTTCAATGTTTCATATCGAAGACTTGACAAGAGAACAGTAAAGAAGATGAAACCAAGAGTACAAATAATAAAAACACAGATAGAACAACATTTGTATTTACATTCAGGGTTACCACTGTGATGTCAATGGATGCTGAAATCAATCGACCAAACTTGAAGTGAAGTTCTCGCACAATACTTAACAGAATTCATTCGAAGGTTAAAATAGGGCATATACAGTGAAAACTCAAATATACCTATATATTATAGTATTTTTACATAAATTGAAACCAAAGAAAATTGCGTATCCAAAATTATTTGTACAAAATTCCAATGTCTCGTTACCAAAGCAACCAATAAGTTCAGATACTTTGAACCTAAATCCTGATGCGGTATTTTTTCATACGGTTTGGTTCTTGAATATCAATTTTTGTTTCATAGTTGATAATAACAATTTCTCTTTTTTGTTTCAGCAGCCATTAGAGTTCGCAAAGCATGTGAATGATTCGGTTGACTCAACCTGCCACAAGATAAATGGTTTCTGCAGATCATGGGATCAAGGAGAAAGCGATGAAGATGGAAATCATTCGAAGATGAACCTGAGAAAGTTTTGGCATTCCCGAAGTATATTTATTTATTTTGTACTACTGACATATACTCTGGATGTTATCGATGGGACAAATTCACCAAGTGAGTGTTATTGATATTCTACAATGTTATAGTCGATATTATACGAAAATACATCGTAGTATGTATAATTGGAATTGATGGAAGTACAAGACTGAGAACATTGCATATTTGCAGATATGTAGTAGTTGGAATTCAGAATAGTTATAATAATAATTAATTCTGTATAATTATGTGCAAACTTTAATACTGAGACATACCCATTTCCAAGGATCTGACAATAAAGGAGGAATGAATTTGAAACTGAAACTTATAATTTGAAATTATATTACGCAATGAGTGCAATCAACATAAACGAAGTTACAATTTTGATATCAGTAGAATATTCTATAACATTCAACACTGAAGATAATCAAATATTACACTTAATGTTGCACTATTTTGAATTTAGTTTCACATGCACATAGTTCCTAAAAAGTCTTGCACCAAGGTGTTATCTTTGAACGGATTATAATCTGCAACTTTTGGGGTAAACGTAATATTTTTGACGTGAGCGGTCAGTTACATTTTTAGAAAGAGGAAAAAAATGAGTATTTTCTCAAAGTGGCAAGTGAAGAACCGTATATCAGTGGTAAAATACAATTTTATTTTCAAAGAATCATTTACTGGAAGTACCTAAAACTGGAAAATGGACGCTATAGATGTATATGAATATCTTGAGAAAATCATTTTACGAATTCACACGTTATGACCTGTGCTCCTGATGCAAAAGCATGAGAATCAGATGATCCGTATGGTCTAAACTCACTTGAAGCATGTGTGCAACTCAGTAGTGAAATAACACAACTGACTGGTATTCGTCGAGATGACAAGATTTTACTGTGGATTTCAGCGAGTTGATTTGTTTTGTACATTTTCCAATTACAAATGATGCAATCACATTTCCTGTCGGTAGATGTCGGAACAATGAATTAGGGAAATTTTAATCTCAGTCGTACCCTCTTTGATACGTTCCCAAATGAAATTTCGAAATCATTTTTTTCATCGTATTCGGCATCAGACAATCAATCACCTTGGAGAAGTTCATCATTTTATCTTGATACGTTTCGGAAATGTTCAAGAAAACCCATTGTCAGGATAGACCCTTCAAAAAGCAATAGGTATTTCCTTCATGATCTATTTTTCGACTTAAGTTCATTTGAATTTCTCTTTTCATGTTCGATAGTAGAAGCGCTTGTTGAAATATAGCATGCCAATTTCGAGATACACTATATTTCCAAGTAGGTACCTCCATTTGTCTATCAATCTTTTAGAGCCCCCCCCCTCCCCGAACTGATATCCTGGCTACGCCAATGCCTGAGATTATTCCATTCGCGGCAACCCAATAAAATCCCATAAAAATGCGCATCACATCAGCATCTCCACTCGAATATCAAAATCATTTCCTGTGCGGTCCATTCCATTTCGTATAAGTAGAGGTGGAATCAAGATTGTACGAATGATAGTTTTGTAATCGATATTTTAGGATCCTACTTCCTCACATTCCAATCGATATCAGAGCGAATGAACAGTAAACTTTTTCTGCCGGGAACACAAAAGCTGGATGCTCAATGAATTAGTAATCTCGATAAAAGACCCTTCATGTCGATACATATTTCATTGACTTTGTATTCGCACAAAGAGTCGCACATTTACAATCGATACTTGGTTTTTTGTTGATGACTGAAGTATCCAAATGCAACAATGCGAATACTTGGGTGTTCTCTTCTACACCACAGTCCCTTTAAAAACCAATGTAGTCAGAGTTACAAGGCGAATACAGTTCAATACTACAAATAAAGAACTAGGTAGCTAATTTTGAAATGGGGATTTGATAATATGGTAAAGTTTGATGCAAACAAAACTCAAGCTGGTATGTTCTCCAATAAGAAAGCGAACCTCAAAATGTCTCAACACCAAGGTGGACATAGGATGGTGAAACAGCTATCCGGTTGTTTCTGCGAAAAACTTGTAGATTAATTGTGAAGAGTAGTAATATTTTCACGACTTGAATGAAGATGGCGGTAAGATCGATAATCAATGCAGATTTTTGTTGTTCATGTCTGTTCATCTGACGTGAATTGAAACAACATCAAAATACTATATTTTCAGTGAATCTGGAATTATTATCGTTATTTGGACTCTTTTCAGTAATTTTTCTCCTAGAACAGAATGATACACTGATGAAGAGATGACATATGCACAGTTTCTGTTTTACCAACATGGTTATAACTTCAGGGAATATTACTACGGTTTGAAATGAAGTAGGCAAAATAATGCAGATTTTCCTAGTGCTTGTTAATGGGAAGCTGTTTCACCATCCTATTTCCACCCAAATCATGCTTTATATCAATGAGTTCGTGAGTGCCTGAAATTTTCGATTTACAATATCGCAATTTGAATAAATAAATATTAAGTGTTCGTAACAAGATGCCGTTTTTAGATATCGTAAAAAGTCACCTCTGGTACATTTGAAAAAATTGAGTAACCATCATAATTACTATTTTGTGAACTTTAAACGAGCTTCAAATGAATCTGTAACCTGGCAACTGGATTCGAAATCGAACATTTCGACTTATTCATGGTATTCTGAATTGAAAATTAGGAATTGAAAACTTCAGGTTGATTAATGCCAGAAATTGACAAATGTGGTATCATTGTAGGTACTCACAATGTTATTTTGTCAATTAATCGAAAATATACCCTTCATAAATAAGAAGAGCCAAGAGATATTTCACTCCCAGTCAGCTGCTTATGATCTATAAGGCACAGATCTGACCTGTCCTGGAGTACTGTTCCCATATTTGGAGTGCGGCACCTGAACATATCCTGAAACTATTGGATCCTGTCCAAAAAAGGGCAATTCGTCTCGTCAGTGATGCCTCGCTTACAAACTCGCTCACTTCTCTGGAACACCGTAGAAGAGTTGGCGATTTATCTCTATTTCATATATATTTTCATGGGCGATGCTCTTCTAAAAAAACCAACAATCGTTCCTCCATCAGCAGTCTCTTCGAGATTAACCCGTCAAGTTCAGTCTTCACACCCCTTCGTGGTCACTTTAGAGACTTGCAGAACGCCCCTTTCCAAAGACTAGTTCATCCAACGAAAATCGAGACTTTGGAACTCATTGCCCAGGGAGGTGTTCCCCGAGGCATACCATCTCCAGAAATTCAAGAAGAACACCAACTCTCAACTCCTACCTTATCCTTTCCCTTGGTTCTCACGATGTTCTCTGAACATTACAGGATAACCCTTTTCGTGAGAACCAGAACATAAAAAAAAGAAAGTATGGACCATTTCCAGTGGAACCTGAAGTCGTTGAAAACAATGCATATTTATATACCTACACACCGGATTTCACCTATTTATCTGGCGAAACAAAAAAGTTATAGGGGTGATTCACTTCTGAGAAACACCTTGTTCATTGATTTATTCAAATCACTCCCAATTCGGTATATTTAACGTCCACTCGAAATCGTTCTGATAAAGCAACGATATCATAATTTCAGGATTATCAGTTTCAATTTCCTCTTCACTCATTTCCAAGATGGACATTTCAACAGCATCCGAGTGCCCCCAGGGTATGCTCCACGTTCAAATATAATCCCACTGACTCCATGGCACGTTGATTTCCATCTCGAGTATAATCATTCGCTATATTTGCTCGGGTGCATATAACATTTACACAAATTCGAACGTACGTTCAGCATCCATTGTACACCTTCCTTTCAATGAATTCTGCCAGAACGTCGCATATGATCCATCTCGGCAGTGGTTCCTAAACATCAATATGGATGAATCCATGCAGGCGTGCATGCGGAATTCGATTTCCTCTTAGCTGATTGAGACAGATTCGGGGCGCATATTCGAGGAATTCGTGATTGGTTGCTCAAAGGTTCACTGAAAGGGATATTGAATATGAGGGTTGGAGGAATAGGGAGCAGAATGTATGTACATACACATTCGGTACCACAACTCATTTTGCCAACAAGCTAGATAGCACTGTCATTCCAGAGCAATATACTTCAATAATCCTATGAATGTACGTTAAACTCGATGGCGTGTCATCTATGGCATCTAGTGTTACTGCAACCATTTTTGAAATATCAAATCATTGAATCTGGGATTCTAACTGACAGAAAGCTGGTTCTTCATTTCAAATATTGAAAACATAATTATGTCAACATAATTATGTCGAAATGAAAATTTCACACCCAATTTTCGTTTCAACCAATCAAAAGCCTATGTTTTGTATCGTTACCATAGCAACTGAACACATTCCCGGAAATTTTTGACTCCTTCTTGGGGAAAGAAGCATAGTATCACAATGATTATTTCATTCATGCTAAAATACACGTTTTTGATTGGTTGAAATGATTGTGTTGATAAGCAATAACACCATGTTTTCGATTGTGTTTTCGTTTCTGTATTTCGTGTTTTGATTCGTAGGCAGTAGGGTAGTTCAATTAAACAACGATTTACCAGTTGCGATGTGTCATATAATTTTCCGATTCCCTGGTAAATAAATGAATGTCACTACTCCAAATTTTCGTCTGAACCATGATAAACACACACTATTAATATGTATCAACTTCATTTTCCACAAATTCGGGATAATTTCAGCAATAATAGAATTAATCTCATGTAACCTAACCACAAATTGTGAAAACAATCAAAATCAATTCGGCTCAGTAGTACCTAGTGCATAAGTTATCTTGTCTACATCATACAATGGCATTACGGTCGTAAGGCTCAATGTATTGTTGGTTGCATAACGAATATTCTTGTGTCGAACTACAATGCATAATATCAAAATAACTAATTCCACAAACTGTACGTTCAATATTAATATTAACAATAAATAGGAAATCATCAAAATGGCCACTCTCGCGCTATGCGCGCGTGTAGTTTCCAAGCAACATGATTTGTTTCTCAAAATCGAAGGAATTTTTGTTTCGATAATCATCAATACACTTATTGTATCACATGCGAAAAGTTTTTGACGTTCAAATATTGGAAGACATTCACATTTAAATTCGCAGATATAAGAATAATGGTTTAACCTACCTTATTATTATTTTGAGTATATATATATACTAAACTAAATATTTTCTAGAAAATTCTCAAAATATTCGTGTTCTCGAAAAAATTTCCAGTAATAATTGGAGCTCTATAGCATCATCAAAATTGTGACCTCTTGCATGACAAAGGTCAAAACGTTGAGAACTGACCCTGTTACCTGTGGTGTAGTAATGTATGTTAAATTTCTTTCTTTCGAATCACCATTATACTCAAATCGATGTATTTTCTGCGTTAATGTTTTTCTCAGGTCTTTCACTGGGTAGGTTCGTTTATATTTCGTATTGCCACAAAAACAGTTGGACAGCTTTCTGTTCCTTCCGAAGCTCTGTTGAATATCATTAATCTTGTATTTTTGTCTCTTCATTCTCTTTTAGACACGTGACTACGGATCATTCCATTTGAGATTGATGTTTTGACGTTGTTCTCAGTGGTATCTTTATCCGCTTCGATATATTTTCCTTAAATTGATGTTCGTTAATTTGGCGATATTTGCAATTCTGAGCTATAACCGATGCTTGATATTGTTTCTTTCCGACCATTGTCTTCATTAGACCAGGGACGATAATTTTTGAAAAAAATATATCAAGTAGAATGGAACACATTGGAAAAGGAAAAGAATATAAAAATGAAAGAAAAAATTATTCATGGGCGATGTGAGGTCGGGAAGTGGAAATGGGTGAATTTTTAAGGGTGAAAAACAAATCATCTCGATTTACGTCAAAACTACGAGTCCTATGAACAATGTTTCAGATAATTTAAAGATCTACAACATTTGTATCCCCACTTTTTTCACATAACCTCAAGATTTATGTGAAAATATCAAATAACCAAGTTTTTGGCTTCTAATATTTATCTCCTACAATTTTTTTTACCGAATTCAGTGTCCCAAACACACTGTAATTTTTTTGATTTGGAATATTTAGTTTTTCAAATTATTTTAACTTTATAGAAAAAGCACCATAATTTTCAAGCTGAAATTCTCATTGCAATGTTATTTTTATAATCGCCACTTTGGTCACACATATACCCACGTTGATTTTCACAGTTACTGACTAACGTGAAATCGAACTCGATAGTATATAATCAAAGATTATTATAATCAAAGATTATTATAATCAAAGATTATATGTAGTGGTAGAGCAAAGGTGGATAGATATGGTGAAACGACTCTTCAATTGTTTTTCGTTAAAACCTGTGGACTAGTTTAGCGAAGATCATAACACCAGTAATATTTCACTAATCGTTCGGAGATGGCGTTAATATCGCATTTGATATTAATATCGATAATTCAGTTCACTATTTATATCCGCATTCTATGGTTTCGTGTTCAGTGACAGTGACAGATCATTCATAATTGTGGTTTTGGCTTGAAATATGAATATTGTTCGATTATTCAATCATGATATAGATTGAACAAATCACACAAAATCAAAATGACTGAGAAATTGTGAAAATTAATATTCATTATTCGGAATCAGCAGACGTGGCGCCATCCATATGAAGTCGTGGAAGTATTACTATAGTGTTTGAAACTATAATTATTGGAATTCAACAAAATCAAGTAGGCAGAAGTCTCCAAATATTTCTAGTGCCTTTTAATGGGAATCGTTCCACCATATCTATATCTCTTGCAGATAATTGATATTTCTGAACATTTCTGTACAAAACCCCGTTTTTTTCATTTCAGAACGCTCTCGATCCTCCAACTTCATCTTCAGGCATCGCCGCAGCTACGAGCGCCACAAAAACAAAACCACGTCGACGAACGCGGCCAGAGCCAACCATGATGGCAGCAAGCCTGGCGTGTTTGCCACCGAAAATTGCACCGTGGTGGTAGCCCAAATAGGCGGAACGGCAACGTTGCCGTGTGTCATCAGAAAGTTCAATAACGGAGTGGTAAGTGCCACAATGAGTTTACCTTTGTCGTTATCAACTTGCTGACGTAATCGGGGTATTACCGAGCACCTGCGGCCGGAGGATCCGGAAGCCGTGCAGACTCGGATTTACCCGGACCACAATTTGACGTTGAGATAGATGAATCGGTCGGGAGAGAAGTTGGGTTTCTCTTGGATCATCTGTGGGTGGATTGTGGGCTTCCGAATCAACGAAATAGATAGATAGATAGATAGATATATATGCTTTATTGTCTAAATGAATGAAAACATTTGTCGACAAAGTCCAAATAATTACAATACGTGTAGGTACAATTCACAAAGGATAATATATATGAATCTAGTAGCTCCTATATAAATGAAATCCCTGTCTAGATAAAACATGGGGGTTCAAAGGGGACATGAACAAAAACAAAGTAAATAGTTTGTAAAATATATCACAATTACAATATCACGAGAATTGAATATAGAACGACTAGAAAGCGTATGCAAAAAAATTTTCCCATAAGGAGTTTTTTTACTGACTTTCGGAAACGTTTCATGTCACTTAAATCTCTGATTTGGTTTGGTAAATGATAATAAATCTGCTTGCTTCTGTTAATTAAAGACTGTTTCGTAAGGGTTGAAGTGGGAAGGGGGAGAGTAAGTTTATTTTCCTGTCGTGTATATCTGATTGCATTGGGGTTTATGAATTTTTTCCTGTATTTGTGCATCAAGCAAGCTGTCTCTAAAATTAAAATTTCATATAATGTTAGCATTTTTTTATCGGAGAAAATAAGTCTGCATGATTCACGCATCTTTACTTTGTAAACTAATCTCGAAGCTCGTTTCTGGAGGACGAATATACTTTGGAATTTAGCCTGACTGCAAGAACCCCAGAATGGAATTCCATATCGTAAATGAGACTCCATAAATGAGTAGTAAGCCGTTAAGGAAGCCGACATTCCAAGTTCGCGAGATATTACATTGATCAAGTAACAACCAGAGGACAACTTTTTGTTTAGAGCCATAATATAAGATTCGAACTTCAGATTGTTGTCAATGAGAACGCCCAGAAATTTTGTTCCCGGTTTGCTTTTGATTTGTTGAGGACCTAAATGAACCTGTTCTAATTCCAACTTGAACGTTACCAAACTTGTTTTTGCAATATTCAATGTCAGCATATTTGCTTCACACCATGTTTTGACTTTATTTACATCTACAGGAATAGTCCGAACCAAAGCAGCATGGTCTTCATTGTGCCAGAGGATTGTGGTATCGTCGGCAAACAATGTGAGATGTCCAGAGATATCTAGTTCGGCCATGTCGTTTATATAGAGTAATAACTCAGAATGGGGCCAAGAACTGAGCCCTGTGGGACTCCCCGTACAATTTTGTCCAAATCAGAAGTATTGTTTCCTAATATAATTTTTTGATTTCTATCGGTCAGGTACGATCTGATCCAGTCCAAAGCAGATCCGCGAATACCGTAATGTAAGAGCTTTTTCAATAGTAATTCATGATTTACACAGTCAAACGCCTTAGAAAGATCGAGAAATATTGATGCAGCCGCTTCTTTTTCGTTTAAGCTAATGTAGATTCTTTCGAGAAAGTCTAAGATTGCTTCATTTGTACTTTTATTGTTTTGAAAACCGAACTGTTCAGGTGCCAATATATTATGTCTCTCCAAGAAACCCATCATTCTACGTTTAACCAGTTTCTCAATAATTTTGGACAATGTTGATAGTAGAGAGATAGGCCTGAAGTTGCTCGGATCGTCAGTTACACCTCCTTTGTGAAGCGGTATAACTATTGCAGTCTTTAGACTTGAAGGAAAAGTACCTGTTGATACCTGACCACTTTCCTAGAGATCGTTATGAACATCTCATATAAGATGGAGATATGAAATTCTTTGCGGATAACACAACAATACTGTGTTTCTACAAATGGTCAACAAAGTGGTCTTTGACGCTTTCAAATGTCAACACCAAGTTGATGTTTTCCGAAGAATGTCATTAAGTGTCACTGCCGCTCGTGTATGGAAAGAAGGTCATTTAGTGACAGCATTGCCGCTCGCAACTATCATTGTTGAAAACAAGCTCATTCTGTTGCATATGTTCGAAATTAATGGTGACAGTGAGATATCTAACACATCTACTGTTATATATAGCAGAAAGTTCGCACATTGTAAATTTAAACCTCCTACCAGAGAAATCGAGAAAAAGTATGAATTATGATTCATGACATGGTACCATGAACTGCTTGAATACTAAAGATATCAAAGTAAGTATCCTAAATTTGTCGTATTTCTCAAAAAACACCAGTCTGTTGAATATAAAACAAAAATGAGTTTCACTATATATTTTGATCATAACGTGTGTGATAGACATATGTTTTCAAGAAGCCTCAATAGCCAACGGGTTCAAAGTGGGTTCATGTAAGATGTATGAATTATTGAACTAAATTTCAAAATAATAGTGAATAATTTATGAAATTAATGATTGAGAAGAAGAATACTATGAAATGTGAGTTAATTGAATGAGTTATCGAATTTTTTCATCTAGGAACTGCGTCTGTAGAAAAAATATGTTATGTATTTCGAGCGCAAAGTGTCGAAAGATCACTTTCTTTCTCGAGCGGCAATCATTTTGCGCTCTAAATACACAACTAGTTATTGCGTTCGAAATATACGCAAGATTTTTTCTATGAACGCAGTTTCTAGACAATAAAAATCGATACTCAATTACTCTGGTGCTAGCTCCTCAAACCACCATAGTATATAAAGTATGATTATTAAAATTTGCCTTTTTTCAGTTACAATTATTTTTGATTCATACTCAAGGAACTGATGGTTTTTGAAAAATGCGACAAGTTCAGGATACTTACTCTGAGAATTTCATAGCGTGCTTCATTGTTAGCGGGTTGTAGAAAAACATACATTCCTGATAACTTTCTGATGTGAACTTGAACTCAATACTATGCACAACATATCCTCCTTAAAATGGTTACGGTCACATATGGACAATAAACTGAAATTATTTGATGAACATGTTTTGAGGTTTTGTGAGAACTCAAACTCTGGATGCTGGAAGCTAACTTTGCTCTGATAGAGTCACCTTCATAATCTAGCAAAAACAAAACCAAGATATTCCTGCAAACCACGACTATTCTGCAAATATAAAATCCTATCACTAGAAATGTAAGAATAATCTTTTTTTTGTTGATATTCCACCTTTAACCAATCATTTTATTGGAAGTCATCCAAGAATAGAACCAAACGTTGCTTCCACTGCCATTTCCAATTTGTAATGATACACTGGCATACATTAATTCTAACTTCAGCTGTCAACATTTTCCTATACTGAAACTCACGCCTTCAGTACAAATAATTTTCAACGACAAACTTCAACAAATCCAGAAACTCCTTCCTCAATTTACAAGTAATAAATTAGCACGGACCGGCTACAAATGATCAGCACTGAAATAATTATGAAGTTGAAATTACATTTCTCGAATATTCTCGGAGCTCACGTTGAATCTATCACCTAGAATGAATTCATTAGCAGGTTAAAACTTGTCAGATGGCGTATTTACTAAATGGGAATTGCGTACATCAAAGCGAGTAAGTATTGTAACTTCAAGGATCCTCTTGCTGCACATAAATGATATAATCTGTCCTTGTTGCATATTCAATTGCGTTGTTGTATTAGCATGTCATACAAGCGTAGCATATGCACATTGAAGTTATTAGGTTTGGTCAAGTTTCGAGACGATGATTGGGTGCTTTTTGATAGATAGACAATTTTTTTCGAAATACCCAGATGACTTGAAGTGATTTTCAATTTAAAACTAATTAGTTTCATCTTGGTGTCCTGTTTTTCATTATGAGTTCCACAATTCCAACATTATCGAAACTTGGGACCGACAATTCCCAAATTAATTTTGGTTATGATTCAAGGCCCCTCCTCTTCAAGTTATCAAGCTTTCTGAAAAGTTTGCAGTTATATCTGAAGGTTCTTCTCTGGAATATTCATAATGAAAATATTATTGAATATCCTGCTTTGTTTCAAGCTGCAAAAATGGACTATTTCATCTTTAGTTTGCTTTCCTGTAACACCTCTGCACTAAATGATATTGCTTGATAGTTAATACGAAATCATGTGTTCAACGATTCCCTTGTGACAGTTGTGATAGGCTTGCTGATGAACGTAGCGACTTACCAATACTACGAGAAGACTTTGGTAGCATGTTGATACCAGTTGGCTGAGCTGTTGTGTTATCAAAATACACGACATCTTCTCAGATCCTGGTTTTGCGATGCTCCGAAATGTTACGTTTTGCGTTCATACTGTTCTTAAAATCGGATTAATTGATAATCCAAATCATGAACATTATTTGCTTCAGGTTTCCTGGGTGAGGAAACACGACTATCATCTCCTCACCGTTGGATTGGCCACGTACAATACAGACGATCGCTTCTTGGTAGAGCATGTCCGCCACCTCCAGAACTGGGGACTGCTCATCAAGAAGGTCCAGCCCTCGGATGCTGGCCTTTATGAATGCCAAATGTCCACTTATCCCCCTACTAGTATCGTCGTAGAGCTCAGAGTCACCAGTGAGTATATAAATATTTATGTTGTATCCTCCTTGTCTATTATTTGAAGAATTTTCTTAATGATCTCTGCTAGGAATTGCAAAAAACGCTATACGAAACCATACCGAAAAGGACTTAGTTTTCACTACTACAGGGTGACTCTGTATTTTCTGTAAACTTTGACATTAGGATTATTCTGAAAGCATTTGCAATACTCTAGACAAAGCACAAATATTTTCTCCGCGCTTTATGGTATATATACATACTCAGACACAACAGTCTGTAATGATAATCTCTACGAAGATGTTTTGGATCACAAAAATAACTTGCGATCTTCTTGCTGAATCTGTACATCACTGCTAAAATGTAGAAATTCCATCAAGATTCTTTACCTGATCATTAGGAAAGTAGTGAGTGTGTGTGTTCTACACAACCGGAGTACACAACACTTAAATAAAACAAGTAGTTCAGTATCTTCATCAGAA
The DNA here is from genome assembly GCA_029955515.1 of Chrysomela aeneicollis. Classification (NCBI taxonomy): domain Eukaryota; kingdom Metazoa; phylum Arthropoda; class Insecta; order Coleoptera; family Chrysomelidae; genus Chrysomela; species Chrysomela aeneicollis. The sequence goes on along the minus strand of JARUHQ010000009.1, from coordinate 18,749,063 downwards.
TCTTCAACAAAGTCGAATGGATTATTATTATGATGATCCTTCGGAGCTCCAAATGTCCATATTTTGTGCTCTACTAGGCAAAAGTTATCGCAAAGATTATTCCCACTAGTCATAACGTGATCCTCGTGGTATGATATAATTCTACGAAATTGTCTATTCCAAGCGCTTCCTCATCTATAACATCCCCACCTAGCGCGTTCGGTAGTCTCATCCACAATTCTCGAAGGATTCTGGTGCGCTAGCACAAGGATCCGTGAAGAATAATTCATTCCATCTGACCTACATAATGCACGTAATGCGGCGGAATACCCCTATAGTAGGGATTATTCCGAGGGACTGACCTTTGTACTACGGGATATCTGATGAACGATATCTAATATCGGTTCAAGAGGCAGACATGATTATCCGCTCGATTTTACCAGATTGTGGAAGCTAAAACAATCCCGGAATGATTTAAGAAATGATGTTATTCCACCACAGAAAAAGACTCACAAGCACTACGTTTCGCAAAATTCATGATCAGATATTTTTTTCAGCGATGGAAATATACATACCCTGTCAGAGGGATGAATTATTTTGCGAGAACTTCTTCACCCCAGAGATATCTGAAATCACTCGGGATATAGTCTGGCATGTTACTTGTGTTGAGAATGATATAACGAGGGTTGGCACAGTATTGAAAATGTCGAGATAGAAGGATTTATGGTTCTTACGCAAAAGGCTCAAGCTGATATGATTTGGAATGTTGGAATATACCTCCGCCAACTAAGAATTTTTCTGAGGACTGTTTCATAGTGGGGTTCTAATATTGGAAATATATCATTTTGCCATGAGATCAATAAATATTTGGAAATGAGTTAGCATATCTACAATTAGATCGATAACTTTATGAAAACATAAAATATCAGATGAAAATTAGAAAACACCAAGCAACCACCAGAAATACGCCAAGAAACCACCAGAAAATCACCAAGCAACCAAAAAACCACCAAGCAACCACCAAACAACCAAAAAACTTTGTTAAATAATTTCAGGAAACAAACGTTTTTGATGTTCGATTCAGTTTGATGAATAATTGAACTGAAGCTGATTGGTGATAGAGAAATAGGATCTTAATTAAATAAAGTCAGTTATTTCAATTTGATCAATTTGCCCCACCCATTATAGTGTTCAGTGGACTGAAAGTGGTGTGTTATATAACTTCAACCTCCAATATTTATGACTGAATTTATTCGGAAATGGGAAAGTATGATTCGAGAAGTAGTTAATTTGTCATGCTGAAATTGATGAATGTGAATTTGTATAATTGAAAGCGCGATTAAAAACTTCTGCATTCTGAATGCATGGTCATTCGTTTGCAGATTATATTTGATGCTTCACATTTCCACTGGCCGGTGCATGTGTGTTTAAATCAGCAAATGAAATTTCAAATTGCACTGTATCAATAAATATCTCCAGAAAAAAAATAATCTCAAAAATTGATTACAATAACTCGCGTTTCGAGTTGATGAAACTGTCGTCTCCTACAAATAAGGCATCCCCTACCATTCTTCACAATGGATTCAATGTTCCTCAGAGCATAATCGTAATAATAATCGATGCAATTCAACCTCACTAGTTTCCATATTCCTTATTAACGTAATTTATCATTTCCCGAAGCAAATATGCTCGTCTAGTCCACATAAATCTCATTGAATAAAACATGCATTATCCAGCAATCCTGATTTGATGCAACATGCCATAAAATGGACGCGAATTCTGTTTCCGCACGTAACTAAATAACGTATTATCTAACTGCCAATGATATTATGAAATAGTATACGTGCCTGTTTAGCGTATTCCAGGAATTACACTCATCCCTGTAATATTCGTGGTTAGCTATTCCCATCATATAGTAGTTAGAGACATGCTTAATGGACCTTCAGGGCACTACCTTATTCCTGTTGTTTTGGATGAACTGTTCGAAGTCGCATTTGAGCAACAGTATCGATCAAACTACTTTTCACTAACTCAGGTGATCTGGAAGACACATTCATAATAATACAAGGCTACCCTAACCTCAAATATTCAATTGGTATCATTTTATGGCTTATGTCAGTTAGATTGTAGATTGTAGAGGGGGTCGTTAAGGCTGAGTAGCCTCTCAAGCACCTCGATCTTTTAGATATTTTGTGCATAACCCTCAATCTATTCGAGGCCCGGGATTTAGAGACTTCGTGCTGTTTATCAGTTTCATGGGAGCTAGGTTCCTGATATCAGAGGGCTCTAAGAAGGCCCCTTCCAGTAACTTGAGCCTCTTGCAGGACAGTGCTGGGCATTCGCAAAGCAAATTTTTTGCAGTTACAGAGAAGTTCTCGCAGTAGCGGCAACTATCACTCTCTGTTTTACCCATTTTTTGAGGTGATACGACAGAGGACAGTGTCCAGTACCAGTTTCTAGTCTTTTTTGTCCAACTCGAGAACTTGTTAAGCTTTCCTTCGCGAAAGACTCACTAGCCTTTTCTCTTGTCTTGGTCCTGGCACTTCATTCCAGTGAGATTTCATTTCATCTGCTTCCCAGCGTCGGAACTCTTATCTTAAGTCGGCTTTGGAAAATTCACAGAAGGGTTCTGAGCCAAGAAATTGTGTATTTCTGCTTCTATGGCAAGGCAGTCTGCTTCCTCGTTGCCTTCAACTACCTTATGACCTGGCACCCACATCAAAGTGACCTGGTTGTTCGCTGCCAGTTGTCTTAGGGATTGTTTATAGTCCCAAGTCAGCTTAGACTCAGAAGTATATGACTTCAGAGCTTTTAGTGCTCCTTAGCTATCTGATAGAATATAGATTTTTGCCCTTCGAGTGTCCCTTTCAAGGAACTCCTGGACACAAATCTCTATAGCATGTACTTCTGCTTGAAAGATGGTTGGGGTGTTACCAAGGGGTTTTGAATCAGTTAATACTAACCGAAGGAAATATGACCTTTCAGGTTGTTATATTTGGTATTTTTATTGGAAAATCAGATATATATAGAATTATATAATGGAGCCTTCTGATGAAATGATCAATTATATTTTTTCAGGCATATTTGCGTTTATGTTGCATAATCTTAATAAGGCCTAGAAGTTTATATAAAACAAACATTGTTCAAAAAAATTTCAAGACAATAACCAATAAAAATGATCAGCGTACATTCATTCTAATAATATGAAATAATTATATCATAGATCCAAAGTATCAGATCAGTATATTCTTTCAGTTATATATAGAACAGCTTGATCGCATTTAACGATTTGAGATTTCTCCCTAAACATAGGACAGGCGCGGGATAGGATTTTTTTTTGAATTTTCGGAGGTTATCGGCATCAGTAAAGACCTCACTAGGTGATGAATGCCATAAATCAATTCTGGTAGAAAAAAAGTTAGGCAATTCATAAGCCTCTTTGAGAGTGAAATAATTATCAATCTGAGCACGTTCAGTCAACCTCTCTATCAATATATTAAGTTTATAGAAGATGCAGAGATCGCTTATGGTGTAGAGAGGTGCGAGCTCAAAAGTGCAGAATTATCAACGAGGCAAACTGTGGACTAAGACCCCGTAACAATTGAGTGGACAGACCATGGTGTGGAGGCCAATAGTCCAGATGCCCCTTGATCTGATTAAATCATTCATCGAGATCATCCGTCGTATAAACTCGAGAAAATCAATCTGAAATCACTAAATTCCTCAACATATTCCGGCGGATGTTTCATGGGAGTAAATGATTCTCTCCGAATGTGAAAACTCCAGAATTTTAGCTCATTATTTCAGTAAGGAATGCAGCGTTTGGATCCGTGCGGTTTCAAGGATACTATGTCACAGCCCTTTTCGTCCCTTGTTGCTACTAATTGCTGCGGAATATTTCCGGATCTGCGACTGAGGAACCCCATTGAATTCAGCTTGGAATGCCAGCGCGAATGGCATGTGAGAATTTTGAGAGATTGTGTTGGGAGATAGGTTATAAAATATTCAGGAGTTCCTCAGTCTCCAGGACAATAAATCCAGGATTTGACTTTGAGTTCGGTTGGAAGTCGTCAGTTATCAATCTTGCTTCTATATGTGCAGGAATGATCATTCAGTTATCTTAGTGAACGATAGAGATGTAGGAACTCACATCCACTTACAACATAAAAATAACGCAGAAAAATATTCGAGCTAAAGTTTCCACAATTCTGATGAACACCATATGGAAACGTGTAGTTTTATGAACGTCCAAAAAGATATTTAACTATCTTGACGTCAAGGAAATGTCAACCTGATACAGATATGCATGGCATGTATAGGAATGAGCTTTGTTCGATTATTGGATTAACACTGCAAGAAGTTATATGCACTCTTTTGTATAGAAGAACGATATAATAAATAGTAGCGTGAAAAGCAGGGCATGATTGTTGGTAGATGAAGTTCAAAATGAAAGTAGCCATGAAGTGTACGAAAAATTTGATGGAAGAGAGTCTTATCCAATTGAAAATTCAAACACAGTCTGAATTAGAGTGTCTGGTAAACAATTTTTTTTCGCAAAACCACACAGAACATTGCAATCTGCATTCACAGTGTGAAACGTTGCATGGACTACGAGCAGATCCTAATTCAATGTTTTGCATGATATTTGCCAGCATAATAGTTGTGTTCTGCTCGTGGTCTACCAGACCTTCGAATTCAAACTGTGTTTGATATTTTCAGTTGGATAAAACTATTTTCTTCATTCATTAAGGTCTTGCAAGGCTTTTCCAAACACTGATCGCAAGTTGGTCGATGTATCCAGAGATCCTCTGCTCGCTTTCTAATCTATAAATTCGCGACCTCCATTTCCATGCTTTATTTTCTCGTTGCAGAAGCCCTGGCTGAAATACAGGGTGCTCCAGACCTGCACGTCCACGCAGGCTCTCTCCTGCGTCTGGTGTGCGCTCTTCGTGAGTCCACTGAGCCCCCGGAGTACGTCTTCTGGTATCACGAGCAGCGCATGATCAACTACGATCCGGGGGTGGTGGTCAAGGAGGGCAGAAGCTCCAGCATCCTGCAGGTGCATGAGGCCGACAAGGGCCACAACGGGAATTACACGTGCAGTCCATCCAATGCTGTGCCAGCCAGCATCAACGTGCACGTACTAAATGCCACTGCAGGTGAACTACAGAGATTTATAAACTCCGCTGTCGTAGCAAAAGTCGACGCTGTTGCAACTACAGTTGACGCTGTCGTAGATACAGTTGACGCTGACGTAGCGACAGTTGGCGCTATCGTAACTACAGTTGACACTGTCACTGTCAACTGTAGCTACGGCAGCGGAGTTTATTATATCTAGCTTAAAGGCGGTGTTATAATTAGCGTTGTTCTGGATAGTTTTGGATTGTGCTGTCAAACGGTGTGAGAATGTACAGTTTTTCAACGAACTGTACAGTCGCCATCTATTTACCAGGCTCAGAAATTATCTTGAGGTCATGTTTTCAAGTCCAAGGAGTGAATTCAACACGTTGCCTTAGGCCAATGCTGGGTTGTGTGAAGGCAAAGAGAGATCTCACATATTACCATTGCTCATCTCATGCATACAACTCGATGAAGGTAACGCGATGACATCAATTGACGAGATTACAATCGTGAATCAATGTCGTATCAATGGGCCAATTGTAATGTTACGTACAGATTCTTTGATCGTGATTTCTGTACAATTGTACACCCTGGAACAACGCTGGTTACAATGTGCCAGTAACTTGTACTAGTCACTGGTACTGAAGCAAGTGTTTTTGCAGATCAGTTGAATGGTACCAGTAGAGATAAGATTGTATAAGATTGGAGAGGAGGTAGTGAAGGCTATGCAAAATCACAAGCACCTCAACCTATTAGATTATCAGTGCATGCATCTATTCGATGCATAGGATTTCGAGAGTTCGTACGAAGTTTATCAGTTTCCTGGGAGATAAGTTTCTGGTTCGTAGGGCATAAGGAAAGTTCCTTCCAGGAACTCGAGCCTCCTGCATTGGCAAAGTGAATGTTCTGCAGTTTCAGTGAAGATATTGTCTATTTTGCTTTCCTTGTCAGTATAGGCTCATTAAGCCTCTTCGCTAGTTTTTATCCTATCATTTTATTTCAGTTTTTTAGCATCGAAACTCTTCTCTCAAGTTGTATCAACGACTTGTCCAAGTAATTCTCCCAAGAAAGACAAAAGAAAGAAGTGATGTCTATCTACTGATGTTATTTGATAAAATCAATCGCTGACATCATAATAGCTGCAATCGAGTCCAAACAGGTTGGGTTTAAGATATGGTGGTAGTCGTCAGTAGAGTGCGTTTCTAATCACTGGACCCCAATTGTTTCTTGAACTAGTGCTGCAAATTCGTACCAAAGGAAAATATATGTTTACACAAAGCAAGTACTAAAATCCAGAGCTGGATGTTGTTATCTAACTTGCACGAGTCATTGATCTTTGTATTATCAAAACCAATACATTTTTCGATAGATAATAGAAAGACTTTTTGAATAAGTCATCATAAGTTCCTACTTCCCATTCAAATGGGGTTGCGGAATGTCATACCAGAATATCTTGCAATTTCTTATGAATTTAAACGATAGTTGTGAAACTTAATTCAGTCCATTAGGCTGTTCCATGCTGTATAATACTGAAGCGTGTGAATTATGTCCACAAACTTTATAATGTTCTAGTCTTCAGTTAATTGTTACTGATATGCGTGCTGATGTTACCCACTTGCTGGTTTGGATATAGGGAATAACACGGCTAGTGTAAGGGATATAAGCTCTCAAATAACTATTTGGGGTTCATTTAACCTTTCAGTCACCCTGATATGAGAGGCTGATTTCGAGAATTGTATCTCAACGCTAGTATGCGACGAGGAATACTTGGGAAACTAAATAGAACGCATGATCATTTAAGCAAATGCTGGAGCAATCTGGGTTGATTGAAATCCAGATTAGAGTGCGATATTGAGCGTGGAAGATAACGATCCAGTATAGTATGCCACCTTACATGATTTTTTTCAGAAGGAACATGATAATCGTGTTTCATTGCCAAAAGCATTCTTGTGATAAATTATATAGGTTCAAAATTCATTCGGATACGGCGTCAGACGTAATTTTCTTTGTGAAATGATAAGACTCTCAGGATTGATGAAGATTCTGTACCTGGAACTTCCCCCATTCAACCTTGTTCTTATCTATTACAGTTTTCGGAATAGCAAAACAGTCTCGAATACAGTTATCACCAATTTGAAACACACTGTAGATTTCAAGAATTTCACGGGGGTGTATAATACAATTCCAGTCATATTATAAATCTACATCTAAATCAGTTATTTCATTTTCGGAACGATCACAGGATAGCAAGAATTCATAATAGCCTCTTTATATTTCAAAGGAAAATAAAACATGAAATGAAAATTATAATTTCTTTTTGTTACAGAGGAAAAGCCTGCAGCTATGCAACATGCCAATTCATCGTGTTCACCAACAAAATTTCATATCTTGAGTGGTGTTTTATTAACGGGACTTTTACCTTTACTTCCATGGACGTGACTGTAGTTTATAACTGGTGAGATATGTTCTGGAATATTCATGTCTATCCCATATCTTATAGTTTTGTTATCCAACATCCGATTTTCATTTTTGAAATACCTTAATCTCAATAAAATCAAACTGAGTGAGTTCTCCAATACATAAGCATAAATCACGATGTAAATTCATATTTTGTGATAAATTAGAAATCTCACGTATACTATTATAAAACAGGCTAGGACAATTTGTAAATATTGTATATACAGTTGTTAGGCTAGGAACAGTCTCTATCAATAAATTATATATACTGAAGCATTTCGATAAGGCCAAAAAGGACTTCCACTTATTGTAAATTATTTTTCTGAAATATAAAATATAAGTTATCTGAACGATTTTCTAGTTTCATTCAGTACAAGCATGATTCATACATATAGAAACTTGTTTGTGGTATTTTTCTTTTTTTCGAAAATTATACGATCTACCACTGCGTCATTCAAAACTTACTTATTCGGTTAAAAATAATCTTCAATTCAGCATTATTTATTATTTGGTGAGTTTTCACCTGTCAATAAAAATTAGATATCATCAGATATCATTAGCATTTGCAGCAGTGTTTATGTCTGATACTTCAACCTGTGTAATATCCTGTGCTATCTTTGATTGTATACACACTAACATATTTATTACTCAAAAGGGTAATACCATTGATGAGTATAATTAGTGAACAATACTGGACCACCCTGTGGGATTCTCATTGATACACTCAAGATTTCTGATCCAGCAATCTCCGATTCGATGATATTTGTAATCATCAGACATCAATTAGTAAGATCAGTGAGTATATGTGTGCAAATACTACTATTTTCCTTTTCTGAAATCATGAAATATTCGAATACTTAGTGCCCTCTGGTCTTAAATATCACAGAAATAGTATATATATAAAACAAGTGTAGAAAGTGAAATTATTCGCACGAGTAGTCGTTTATCACGAGCCGCATAGAGGCGAGAGCGGAAATCTAACGAGTATTGTGCACTATTTTTTCTACGACTATGAAAATTTTTATTTATCGGGAAGTAATATCAAAGATGTAACTGGAGCGGCCTCTATAATATAAAGTAGTGTCGATTAGATACTACTCAATTTCCATATTTTAGGTATTAATAGAAAACTTTCTCGACACTTCCAGATGTGAATTACTGAAATGTCTAAAACAACATGCCTACACGAATGTTACGAATATGGATATGTTTGCAAATGTTGCCTTTGCGTTGTCGCCAGAGGGTAATAACGCAACCAGGAATACAGCAGTTCATATTGACATCAACCGAAAAAAAAAAGATATGGTGCGTTATCTCAAATGTAAAATGTGGAAACTTCTTTGATGCAAGCAGTTTTCTTTGTGGTTAAAAGCAGGGTTCTGGGATTGAGGTGTCAATAGTGTCATTTCATTGGTGAGTGCCATAGTCGTACGTTCGGGAATGAAATCATGTATAGAATAATACATGGATATTCATTTTATTCAAGATGATTAATATTTTCAGTTGATCTAAATTGTATTTTACAGATTTCCTTCATGTAGAACATAATATAATATGTCTTAAAGAATCAATTCATGTTATATTTCTGTGGTTTTATCCTTCCGAATATCTGCCTCTATGAACTTCATTTCGCATAAATATTAACGAGAAGGGTCAACATTACCGCCCGCTCTCCTCCTCTCTCCCCGATAAGAAGAGAGATAGTTAGATCTTGCTTTCAAACAATGTAATGCATTAGAGATAGGAAGAACCAGTCTATGTATTTTATTTTTCTGAGGGAATAACCACACTATACTTTTTCTATGACTGATTGTTCACCATTCAATTCAAACGGACCAGATATTTGGACAAATTTTTATCAAAAAACCGAATTTCAATGGTTTTTGACAAGCAAACTTTTTAAGCCAAAAAGTAAATCTCGAAAAAGCCATAAAGCAAAAAAGACAAAAAATATTTGAGTGGGTGTGCAAGCAGTTTACTTTACTAACTTTAAAATATCTTTATTGAATTCTTCGTTTTATATTCAACTGAGCCACGAACACTCTCCTATTATAGTAAGAGGTTTAACATCACTTGAACATTTTTTTTGTTCAATAAGGTTGATAAATCTTTGATAGAAATTCATAGATTGTACGCAAACTGAAAGCTTGTAGAACTGCTGGTTCAGTTGAATTTGTTTTCACTTTCTCAATCCATTTTTACAAAAAGTCAGTTCTAAATCACTCCGGGTAGGTAGGGTAGGTATATTGTCAAATTATGACATTTCATGGTGAGTCTGATGCAAATATTATGGATGCCCTATATTCCATTTCAATTTTGAACAACTAATGTAATTTGTTTAGTAGGTAATGAATCTACAACACGGGGCGTGGCTTGTTTTGTGTAATGCAAAAATGTTTCATACAAATCGTCCATTTTTCAACAGTCATAGAAAAATGTCTTTATCAAATGGGCTGTTTGGCCAGGAAATCAACAGTAGTGATTCATAACCAGCTCTATCGGTCCATCTTCCGTAATAATGCTCTATTAAAATTTCCAGCGCGGAATTTATAGCCAGCGTCGTCTCATATTCAAGATTTATATCCGGACCCCCTCATAAAATTCTCAAACAAAGATAATTAATGTCGTAAATCAGCCGAATAGCAATTTAAATAAAAACCAACAAAGGAATATACCCATGCTAGCACGCAGATATTCAGTGATTTCGACCGAACCGTGTGAATCCTAATAACAGCTAGCTCGACAGGCCGGAGTTCATGCGTGAAATATGCGGCTCGTTTTTCATTGGGACACCCCAGAAACACCGGAGTGGTGTTAAAAATAAATAACACGTGTTATTGCTGCCCCACGGGCAAATGATTCGCGGCAAGGAGGATCCAGAGCCGGATTAGCAGAAGACAAAATGGGCGTTACGAAATAAAATACGATTTTCTTTTGTTATATGTAAACTTACTCAATTTTGAAACTAATATTTCGGATGAATAAGCATAGGTACAAGCATTTTTTTCAGAAAACAAAAAAAAATTTAACAACACGTGTTTGGGTTATCAATCAAAACAATATTTTTAATGGAGCACCCTTTATATTCGTACCTTTTTATATCATAGTTGAAATTGAAAGTATTTTTCATAAAACATAGGTACCCTAAATCGATGTGCAACAATTTTCAAGATATTGACAATTGAAAATTGTTGACAAACTGAAACAATCGTTTGAATTCGTCTAACTTCATTTCATAAGACTTTGAACAAATCTCATTGTTACAATCGAAATCGAAACTAGTGGAATTGACGAGTTCCAACTGTCAATATTCCGAAAATAATTGCACATTGGCCTATAGATTACGTAATAACTCAAAAACGTGATGCTTAATTGTTTTTTTATTTTCACCATTGTAATAAGCAGAAAGAATCTAATGGTTTGCAGATTTGACCGATGTCGTAGTTTCAAAAGTAACCAATGACGAACACAATTTGGATAACCCTGTATGTTGGCCTAAATTTTAGTTTCCTGGAAAAAACTGATGGCTTGATCATCATACAGGTAAAAGCGAGTTACTTTGTCACCCTAAACTTCTTAACGCCCTGTGGAAAAGTGAGTTATTGAACTTGGCTCCATTATGTTTGGGATTGATGTATGATCCCTTTATAACACAATGGTGATACAAGAGTTGAGGGAGTATGGAATTCTTCAATTTTTATAATTAACGTCAGAGTTCTAATAAGAACGACACATTTTGGAAAGGAACAAATTAAGGATTTTTTCACCACACTATATCCATCTTGCTCAGAGCCAAAAAAATTTGGCAAATCCCATTAAGTAAAAAAAAAGAACACACGAATTGGGCCACCAGCAGTAAAAAACAATTGAGCATCGGACGATTTCGTTGAAGTAGCGACATCTTCTTGGCAGACGTTCGGGATTAGAGTGTGCTTGAGTGAACAGACAATTATAGTTCCAGCCTACTAGGTTTTCATTTGGAACGAGAATGCTTCATTTATCAGTGCCGAATCATTTTTCTCCAACCACTTATTTATAGTTTTTCTCAAAATTACAACAAATTTTTAATTCTCAGCATTTCAGAGTTTCAGCTATATGATTCTTTTCTCTATACCCAATGAAATTCTGAGTATAACGTTTCAACATTTTTAGGAAAAGCAACATCTCAAGTTCGAAGTGCGCCAAGTTTTGAAATGTTTGAACAGTTACGTTGGCTGCAACGAGGTGTTAATACTTCGATGTCGAAACCCTTATATCAAGGCACGGTTTAAACTCAAGACATGAGAAATATTTTCTTCTATATTCATTTCGAATGGGAAAGGAAATTCCATAATAAGGACCACCTCTATTGCATTACTCTGCCCTTTCCTTTGGTAGAAGTTTATCAAGTTATTTGATGAAAAAATATTGTTACTATCGATTATGTTACTTTTCATTTCTTAAATGTGAATAGTAGTAGTGACGTGTCATATTCATTTATCTGCCATCTTATACATCATGTTTCAGGACTCGTTATTTTGAATCTACACATCATTCACATAATATTCACATGATACTTTCTTCACAACAACGTTCCAGCAACCAACATGAGTGAGAGCTGAACACTTTACACTGTTGACCTTGAAATTGTTTCAATTTATTCAGTTATTTCCAGGACGTAAATCTCCTCTCCTAACTAATTTCCATACCGACTACCCTACCACGCATACGGCCTGTCTCTGATTTATTATATTATGGGGTGTAGACTCGTTGACTAATTATCATCCTTCCCCTCTGACTCAGTGTTTCCGTACCGCCTATGATTTGATGAACGACAACGTTTTCGCACTGGTTGTCTGTCTGAGTCTGTTACCATTAGAGCGAGAGTTATATAGCTGAAGACTTCGATCATAAAACAGACGAGATGAATAACGCACAATCCTTACCAACAGTAGTTCTTTGAAGCCAACATCTAAATCAGTTACTAGTGTTACCTCATTCTGAAACATCAAGGATAGCAACAATAGATTTCCCTAGCACCAGTATTTATACTATCTTGGAAGGGTCTGAAATTGAATAAATTGACATATTAACAAAATTATCGTATCCATTCTTCCTTGAAAACAATGTAATATCTAAGTTTTCTGAAAATAGTGAAAATATACATCTTCATTTATTATCCGAATGATAATATATTCTATTCACTCTCACAACTATATTGTTTATTTTCTGGCAATATAAAGTTTCAAAGTGTCGAACTTGAGAAATGTAATATCAAACATGTTGTTATTACTTTTTAATTTCACTAAATATGGGCTTATCTACTACTCTGAGCATTTTCTTAACACTTGGGCCAACCACTTCATCACTTGTAGTGAAATGATGAGAGCAAATCCTAGCGTCTCTTGAAATATTCTCTTTCCCGATCATATTTTTACATATATCCACTAACTTTTCATCTCTGGGAAACCCGAGAATATTTTCAAATTAACACAAATTGTTTTGCATATTAGGATGGGTAAATAAAGTTTATACAACGAATGATACGATACTGAAACAGTGTTTCACCATCCTTTAAATTCGATTTGAACAAAATAAATAAGGTTTTCAAGTAAAATCCTTTTCACACAAAACTGAAAATATGCCGTTCAATGAACCATCAAATAGAATTTGATTTGAAAACGAGACATTTCGCGCTGTCACTGTCAGCGTTCGCTCGATTATTGGTTGAACGAAATTAGCGGCGTTAGCGCATTCACCAAAATTTTTGTAATTTCCAGAGAGACGTGTTATCTGTAAACCACTTATATATAAATGAGGCACTGTATTATATGACGAACATTGATACACTCATATGACTCATATAAGTACCAACAGAAGGATATATATATTTGGGAACCTTGAAAAAAAAATTCTTGGTATGATTATCACTTTCAAATGTTACAATGTGGCAACCTCTGTGGGGGAAAAACATATGAATATGAATTTCATGTTAGATTCAGGAAATTTGGAGTGTTACTATTCTAGTGGGTTTGTGGTTCGGAGGCTGAAGAAGACCTGACCGATCAGACTGGAATATTTTTGGATAGTTATAGTATTGTACACACAGTGACAATCAGAATAGTAAGAATTTCTATCAGAATCAAAAAAAGACACTTTTGCGTTTTTGTTTCCCTAATAAGGGATGATGACGATTGACGAGGGATTCATATTACTCGTTCCCTCTTGCACCCCAAACACAAAATTTATCAAATTAAACAATAAGAAATTAATGAATCGTAAATAAAGTATAGCATACTACTCGCAGTAATGGCTGATATATTCTCACGGAATATTACTCCATGGCCGCTATAACGGCTCGGTTCTTAAATGTTGCTTGAGAATAATAGCTATCATTATTGACTCCATTATTACTTAGATTCACTTGTTAATTTGTAACAATGTAATGAAATCTTGCAAGTTAACATTCACCGTCTTCTAATCGTTCGATTTTTTAAATTTGACAGGTTTACATGGTAATGCATTTTGAAATTGTTGGTAACAATAAAAATAAAATGGCTGCCCCAATATGGTGAAAGAATTTTGTGATTATTGTCCTATCCGATTAAAAATTGGTATCTATGGGTTATTATAGGGTTCAGAGATTATAGCTTTGTGTCAAAATTCAAGAATTCAACATGGTGGCCCCAAAATAGGGCACGAGTTTTGTGATTACGGTCCCATTCTATTCAAATTGGTATGTGGAGTTTTTTTTGAGTTATCTTGCGCGACAAGATTTTGAGTTTGTTGCTTACCTAGAATCATTTCTGGTACATTCGTTTTTAAGTCTCCAAAAATGTATTTTTTTGTAATTCTTATTTCCAAATGAGTGGTTACTGTCAAACAACATATACAGGGTGAGTCGAATTCAAACCGCCAAATGCTTAGAGTGAATTCTCACGGTGAAAATAATAATAACAAAATTTCATCCATTCACATGCATATATCTCAACTTGCTTCGTTTTAGAGATACAAAAAAATCAGTTTTCATTGTGTTGTGTTGATTTCAATTAAACTTGGCATGCTCATTCGCGGTCTTAATGGGGTGATTTTGAATTGATTGTTGAAATGATTTTTTATCGATTCCAGTGGCGTCCCAGAAGGTAATCGAATAGATTCATTATTTTACGATACTATATAAGTTGAAATCACTTTCTAGTGACTGAAAGTTTTTCCAACCGCTCAATTTAAAATGGAAACTAAACTTGTAACAAAACAGTAGCGTACAATAATTGATAATACCATAAATACCTATTAGATCACCTTCTGATATACTACTGAAATTAATAAATTCACTCTGATCAGCTATACATCAAAAGTTCCCAGCAAGATTTTTGAGGAAGTAATAAAAATTCAATTTTCATTCGAAACTGTTAGTCCCTGTATCTAGAAAACCAGCAAGTTTGAAAAATTGATTCTGAATGTTTGGCTCACTCTGTATCCATCCATGGAATTCCAAGAGCGATGAAATACCTTCAGAGGAGCGAGCATCCAATATTGTCACAACTGAAAGAGAAAAATCCAATCGTTCTGCTCCGTTGGCACACAGGAATTTCCACCCAAGACTATACGTATCCCTGTAAATTGGATGAAACAAACAAAAAACAAAGTGAATGGCGAATTAGCATTTTCTAACTCGAGTGACAATATCTCCGGGTCTTATTCGCCGGAATTTGTGGCAGAAAGGGCTGAACGACGCAGATATAAAGAAAATGCCATCGGTCGGCACCTCATTCCGAGCATGTGGTGTTATAATACGATGAGGGTTCCGACGAGAACATTTCATTCCCTTCCTGTTCGGGAAATGGTGAGCTGGGTCGTATTCTTTATTGAGAACGACTGCTCGTCCAGGACGGAATGAATTCGGCAAGTTTTTATGGGGCGATTTACCGACAAGTAAATTTGAAAAGTTTTTCTATAGATGTCTTTTGTCAAGCGCGTATTGCTCGAAGCCAACCATTTTGCTTATCGATATCGATAATTCAACTCTCCAATATGCACCTAGATATGGAGGGATTTTGCCCAAACATACAGACTACTTCAAAAACACACTACTAGAAATTATCCTAATAATAATAAACGTTTTTTCACCGATAAGCTAAATCAGGAAGCAGATAATATATCAAATGTCAAACTATTATACACTAAACAATGTTTGAACATATTTTTCAAAAATCAAAAGAAACTCAACCAAAAAAATACTAGAATGAGCTGGTCAACAACAAACATGAATGTTAATATCCAATCTTTTAAAAAATATTAACACAAAGATCTTTTTTCTATTTCGGTTCTATAATGAAGTCATTATGAAACGCAAATGCGCATCGAAATATCATCTGTTCGATACTCATTTTTTATTATTTAGGAACAATCGAACTGTCAAATGAAAGTCAGAAGAGTTAGGCCCAGCCAAGGATATAGGATGGTGAAACAGCTCTTCAATTGTAGACCGTTTGAGAAGGTAGTTATATTTCAGCTACTTGAATGAAGATTGCGGTGAGATCGATTATCGAAGAAGATTTCTGTTGCTTACGTATTTCTGTGGTTCGCATCTGATAGACGTAACTTGAAAACGACTTTAAACAATATATTTCCTATAAATCTGGAATGAAGATTGATATTTTGACTCTTATCAGTCATTTTTCATCTAGAACAGATGAAACTGATAAAAAGATGACAGAAGCACAGTTTCTGTTTTACCGACACAAGGAATGTCGCCATCTATGTTAATTTCAGGAAATATTACTACGGTATGAAATCAAGTAGGCGAAGGTCTAAAGTTTATTCTAGTGCTTGTTAATAGGAAGCTGTTTCACCATCCTATATCCACCTTGGGCCCAGCTTACTTCTGAGCGCTTTTGGATTTGGTGATACCTTCCTAGATCATATATGCTTACGCTAGATACGCTACCTAGGTTATTTTTTTGGTACCACGTGATATCATAGTACTTTCTTGCAGGCCCCTCTAATACCAAATAAATACTACATGAAGCTGGATCTAGAGTAAGCATATATGATCTGAGTGTGATACTAGCAGTGAAAAACTCGATGTTTTTATTCGTAAATATTAATTCAGAGTGTGATTTGATTTAAATTGACCAATGAAAACAATAAAAATTTATTCAATGTAGCAATATGTGCAATATGTAAATATTTTCTTGAAAATCTATACTCTGATATGAAGAAAAATAAATTGAATTGAATTAAAAACTTAGCGCAGAAGGGCATCAGTAACTGGTATGGCTTGATTTACCTCAGGACAATTGTTCAGTGCGGAGAAAATCTAATTCACACAGAATGCGTAAAAGTGTAAGTTTGCGCACGCAAATGTGATCATTACTTTGCGCACGCCCGTGGGAAAAAATTATATCAATAGCAATTCGGGAGATGGTTCTTTTTCAGCAGAATTTCTATCAAGTGAGCACATTTCTTTCGAAATAATGATGTGTACATTGTGCGGAAAAAGTATCCAGCATGCAAAAAAGAGTCTGGTTAGGTTAGGCACAACCAAATGATCTTGATACCATAACAATGTTATATTGTTACCATAACCATATGTATTGTCATGTTAACAATATTATGGTTAGTATAACAAAAAGAAATTGTTATGATTACAAGATCATATGGTTGTGCCTATAGTAACAGGAACTTTTGGTAAGGTTTCCATAATTTTTTTCGTGAGGAATGCGCGACCATACCATGTGGTTCAATAGAATATCTACCTCCACATTCAAACGATTCCTGATTTTCGATGATTCAGATTTTTCCAGTTTATTCGTAGACGAATGGGATAAGTAGAGTTTTTCAAAAGTGTTTGCGACGAACCAGATGATTGAAATTATATGAATTAATTCATCATTTCATACAATTCGGTAGAACTATTGGATAGAGGGGAATATCTCAGAAGTCACGATTCACGTAGAGCAAACATGTAGTTTTTCTTCCCAGAAACTTTCCCGATCGTGAAAGTGACAACAGCGTCGCTTTCTACTTCTTGATATCCGACCCCCACAAGACGAATTTCTAATCCCAGGATCGCTGCAAATAAGTTTGCAACATCTTGTCAGGCTGTCTTCGTGTGATCTATTTCCAAAATCTCCGCCTCGGGGCAACCCTTGTTACAACTTTTAACTACAAGTACAACTTAGTTCACTCTGAGTTCGTATGGAGAAGATTCTGTTTAAAACAGTGAGTAAGTTAGTGAAAACTTCCGTTGCTTTTCAGTACTCAGGAAATTGTAAATTACAGAGAAAAAACGAGCGAGGATGAACGGCGTTGAGTTAACTCACTTAACAATGGATAAAGAGTATGGAGTGTTGGTAAACAAAGACAACTTTCTCGGGTTTGCCCATAACAAACATCAACAGCGTGAAAACAAGGAAGGAGTAACTTTTTTACATCATTCAGGTCAGATGCTGGTGCTTGAATGAGTTTCAAGTTCCTACTCTTGGTTCTAGAAATTATATGAATTTAACAAATTCAGTTCACAGTCTGGGATTCATCTTCCAACGAACGAATTTCACCTCTGAGCAGGCTTCAGAAAGTCCTTCAAATCCTACAATCTCTTCATAATAATTAACCATGAAAAATATGTATCCTTATCCAGTTCTCCCATTATGATCGGTCATCATTTGCCATAAAAATTCACTCGGAAAAGATTTATCGTCCTTCAGGAGGAAATTATTTCCAGAAAACTTCCCCTACCTCTTCTTCAATTTGCATGAAGTGTCGGCTATATTCATAAAGTTTATTATTTATTCAATACCGTTGGGTCAGCGAGTCGCTTTATATGAAAAATTCATGGAAGTCTTGATCAAATGTTGTTCTACTTCCTAGATGATTGATGTTATCGTGTTATTGGGAATGTATTCGGCCTGAAAGGAAATAACATAGTGGAATATTTCGCTGAAATATATTTTCTGTACCCGCTTCTAGAAACCGATTTCCTGACACCCAAAAATATCCAGGAAGGAGTTGATACAGAAAACAATAATTTATGCTCCGATGATATCTCAGTCAGGCATAAGTATGGAATATGTGGAATTCATGGAAATGAATGACTGCGAGTTCAGTTAAAATTTCAAACAATAATAAGAATGAATCAAGAAGTATATATCAAATATGTGGATGAATAAAGCAACCAAAAACTCATACAAAAAGATCCTATACCTCTTCTACCACATTGTGAAGGTGACATTTCGAATCATTTTCATATCACTATAATTAATGTACGAGAGAGTATATAGAATGATTCGAGAAAATAACTGATTTCATGAGTAAGCAAATTCAATGATAGTCATCAACATTTTATTATCTTTTTATAGTTCCATACATCAAGCAACTAATTATACGCTTAACAGGGTAATCATTCCGAATAAAGCAACCCATCAGAAATATAACATGGAGTTTTTATTGACAACAAAACAGAGATTAGGTGAAATGGAAGATACGGCGAATGACAAAATTTTTCTTGTCTACATTGAGTCACAAAGCGTAGGATGTTATCACTATGCAAGCATACATTGCATAGCCAATATACAATCAAGTCACTTGTACTAAAATTGAAAGAGAAATGTCTTTGTGTACTGCATATGCTACTACATCAATTGTAGAAAAGACTTCCTCAAACGGTGATGGAGTCAATACAAGAGAGATCTTTCAAAAGCTGCTTCTGGTATCATCAAAGACACAAATGAACATGATCATTCTTCTGCATCACCTCCACCTTTCTGGGAACGTTTGCCCCGTTCTTCTCATTGTGCCTTTTGCTTTCGCCCTTAGGAAAGGGCACCCTATTCGTGTCAGTTATCTCGCCAACATTTCTAGTTATTAATCTCTCTGAAAGAGCGAGGGACGGCCAGACAAAAACTGGATTCATGGAGTTGAATGAGAGAAGTGCGAGTCGTTCTGATATAATAGGTCTCCGTGATGAAAATAAGGTGTTTTTCTTGATGAGACTCATTCAGGAATGATTATTGCGCACTGCGATAGAAAGTGATTCAGCCACTCAATTTGAGGAAGCTAGATGTTATGTCAATCGACAGATAAAGTTCTCTGTTTCTGACATTTTGGGCAATACACTTGTGGAATTTTTTTGAGGAAGAAGTGAGACTTTCTGTGGTCTGTTTGAATGGGAAACTGGACAGTGAAGAGAGCAAACGAAGCCATGAATGAGGCAAACGAAGCTATGAATGGTCCAGAACCATTTTGTTGTAAGTTAAAGATCCCCTACCGCCTTCATTTTACGTTCTACAATAAAACTTCATGTTTCAAAAAGATGGGACATTATATTGGCATTAACGTGAGAGTATTGATTTCTGAACTTATAAAAGAAAATATTCGACGAAAATATTTATTTGATCGAAGCTATTAAACCCACTATCGGGGTCGTATCAATTTAAAAAATATTTCCAGCAATTTTTCTTGGTAATTTTCTTCTGAAGGACTTCTTCCTCAAACTAACGACTATCAGTTACTGAGATACATTTCGTTACCTTTATTGAATCACCCGGCATAGCCAAAAATAATCATTAAAAAGTGGATGAAGAATACATCTTTAGAATTGTGATATAACTCGCCGAAAATTCATTGTCCACATTCCTCTACTTTATGCCAGAATAGGAGAACAACTAGAATAATGAAAGGTGATGAAATCAACATTTTTTATATGGTTTATTTCACAAACAAATTCTCGTTTTCTGTATAGTCCCCTGAGGTCCTGATTGTATTAGTGTCAGTAAACACCGGCATATTATTCACCACTGTAGGTATTGTGTGACTTTTCCCATAGGTGTTTTCAATAATCAAACTCAGTTGTCAGTAACACCAGTGTAAGTGCTGAATTAAGCAAAATTAACACTTGGTGTTATTCATGCATTTCCGAAAGTCTGAATCCTACCTCCACGAAATTCTCTTCGGTGCGTTTAAACACAAAACAGGTACATGCAAAAACTTTTCTGGTGTGAAGGAACACCATAACATGAGTGTGTTCATGCGAGTCAGTGCTTTTCTTTAACACATCCGGTGTTTTTTACTAAGTTGGTTTACCTATTGATATATAATTCATATCATGATAAACTAGAATCTACGGACAATTCGGATGATGAACTGATTCAGCTCATTTATCCTGAATAGTGGCAGTGTGGCGAAGGCCAATTGATTCTGATTTATATCAAAATCATCTGATATTTTATGCCCAATATTGAATTCAGGTACGGTAGGAAGGACGTCAGTGCCACCTATTGGCAAAAGTTCTAATGTTCTAAGATCGAACAGATGAGCGCATGAAATTCACACCATTCAGATGCCTACATAAAATATTTTGATTAATTTATATAAAATCTGGTGTTTTCAGATGATGTTTTTAGATGATTCATACACCGCCTCGATTCCATCGTGATATGACACGATGTAACTTGGTGTTAATTTTATATAATAGGTGTTTTTTAATCATTAAGAACATTAGATTTCAACCATTTGGTGTTTCTTATGATTTTATGTTTCAGAATCGTTCTACTTCACCACATTCGTGTCATTTTTCACTACTGAGATCGGAATTAACAACACTCAACACTCAATTGTGAAATGTATAATAAAAAGGATACAACTTTGATATTCAGGTGTTGTATTCGTCGGAGTTTGCTCTGAAATCCATCATCTGATTGTAATTACACCCAAGTTTTTTTACTGTGTACTGTATTTGTGGATTCAGAGATTGACCGTTCGAAATGAATCACCTAGTATACATTGATATCAGTTTTTCAAATGATTGATTAAGTTCCAGTATTTTTTGAAATTGGGCAAGAAAAGGCGATTTATATATAGTTCACGGATTTTTTAGTGAGACAACCTATATATTGTCAACTGTCTGGATAATCAGAATCGTATTCTATTCAGCAGTATAACGATTATTTTCACGTCATCAAACTTCAACTAATTGCTAACCGATTCTCTCCAAACATCCAATTTTATTCGACATCAACAATAGAGAGGTTTGTTACCGGAATTCTTCAATGCCGTCCATTAATTCTGATGACATGGCTCTTCGAACTCCAGGAGAGCACCAGCAATTATAGTCTAATTGCAAAATCAAACTTTGAACGACAAAATCACACCATTGGTCCGAAACGTCATTATTGTCGATTATTGAACGCCCTAATGAACGTTTCCATCGAGAATTCCAACGACTGCGATTCAATTAAAACAGGATTATCTTATTTTTGAGATCGTTCATCTTCCAGGGCTGGCAGCATCCAACTCTCGTTGTCCTTGTTGGGATTCTCGCTTCCTTATATGAAGATAGAATGTTGAAGTTTTATTGTACAACGATTTTTCGAAAATCACGTACATCTAGACGTATGTCATCAAACGTATAGAAATATAAATCATTATAAACGAATTTCCAATAGGAACATTACTGTTCAGGGAGAGTAAAGAGGATCTTCAATAGGATGGTGATGGCAATATCAGTCAGGAGATTTGGTTTTTTGTGCAAGGTTTTATTTGATAGTACCTGTTAGAGAGTAGCAGGAAGACTTTTCAATGAGATGATTTAATTATAATATAATGCTTTAATGAATAATGGACAACAGCATAAACTAAATACGATGATGTTATCTGTAGATATTTCTCTATGTCATCACTATGACAACTATATCGAGCATTTGTCGATATAGAAATACTGGATGTATTTCTAACACTTCCCCTCTACAAATGTCCAATCTTCTTCCTTCGATAGGTAGGCAAGTCCTAGCATCTGGACGCAATGTTGATGTTTTGGTTTTGTCAATCCTTTGGTTAAAATATCAGCAGGCATGTCATTAGTCGGCAGATATTCGACTTTCAGTTCATTGTTTCTTATTGCCTCTCGAATAAAATGACTCTTAATATCAATGTGTTTGCTTCTTGCGTGAAAAACTGGATTCTCAGCAAGTTTCTTAGCAGACATATTATCGTTGAAAACAAAAACATCTGTTGAGTAGTTGATACTTAATTCCTCCTTGGCGGCTTCCGTCATACCCATGTATTCCGCTTCAGTCGATGATAGTGCTACGGTTTTTTGTTTCCTAGATTCTCACGATATTGGTCCACCATTCAATACAAAAATGTAGCCAGTGTATGACCTTCGATCTTCTGGACAGCTTCCCCAGTCTGCATCAACGAAACCTCGGACTTGTACAGAATCAGGTTTGAATATAATTCCCAAATTCATTGTTCCCTTCAAATACCATACCGTAATAATCGTTTTGCAGCAGTCCAATGTAATTTACCAAATGAGTTGTAAAATTGACCAAGACAACTCACTGCAAAACTTATATCTGGCCTTGTAGATGACAGATAAATAAGTTAAACAACCAATCAACTCCTTCTATGGAAGTTTACAATCTTCATCATTTATGTTAGGGTTCTTTGTTAACTTGACATGAATATCCATTGGAGTACTTACAGGATTTGATTCGGTCATTCCAAAACGTACAAGAATGTCTTGTATGTATCCTTTTTGGGTCATGGCTATTCTATTACCATCTCGCATAATCTCAATTCCTAGACAATAGCCAACTTCTCCCAAGTGTTTGATTTCTAATTTAGTCGAAAGTTTAGATTTTAGATTCTCTACTATTTCTGGATCACGTGACGCAATGAGGATGTCATCAACATATATTACGATGAGAATCAGATCTTCCCTGTTAGAGAGTAGCAGGAAGACTTTTCAATGAGATGATCTAATTATAATATAATGCTTTAATGAATAATGGACAACAACATAAACTAAATACGATGATGTTATCTGTAGATATTTCTCTATGTCATCACTATGACAACTATATCGAGCATTTGTCGATATAGAAATACTGGATGTATTTCTAACACTGACAGTGTCAAGTTGACAGATCAAAGTCTAATGTTTCCGAAGAACGGTACATTTTTTGAAAAATATTGAATTCTTTCGCTGAAAAATGTTGAAGATAAGTAAATGTAAGCGTGTGTGGTGTTTTAATTAGAAGAAGGACGAATTTTGTGTTTTCAGTATAGAAGAATTTCAAGATGTCAAATGGTGGGTGTATATTTACGAAACAAGCGTTTCGTATTCTTGTTCTGGGAGGCCAAAATACGTGAGTACCTCCAAAAATTTTCCTTGGAATATGCCTTATTATTGTTCCTAAAAACTGTTATTGGACCTTCTCGAGTAGAAATTTGTATAAAAAGTAAAATTATGTCAGATTATGTTAGTTACATAAATGATGGAAATAAGACCAGGTGGCGCTACTCTTCAATTGTTTCAGCAGACAAATCCTTGATTTGAAACAATTGAATTTCAGCTCATAACGTGGGGTTATCATTATCATGTACAACACTAGATGGCGAAACTGTCGATAGGTATTTGAAGAATTTTCTTTCAATCATATTCGATACATATTCGCATCAAACTCATTGTAAAATGGCTCCATGGAATTGTTAGAAACGATTTAGAAGTCATTCAGAATCAAATATTCATAATTTTGCATTGACACCTGCAGTAACCTGTAAATTTGGTTGAAATCGCGGCTTCACTTAGCGAGATTTACTTACGCAATGTCACGTTAGACACGTTTCATCGAAGTAGGCGAAATCAAGAGATTTGGGACATGTCACAGGATAGGAAGTGAATTCACCAGTCTATCTATCCACCTCTGTTACATACAATATGTGCTGAAGTCAAAAAAAAAGGAGAACATAATTTCAAACTAAAATTGGGTCGCTGAACGAGAAAAAACTGAAACGAATGAGCATCGAACGACTTCTATAAAGTAGCGACCTCAACTTGGCAGACGTTTGGGTCTTGAGTGAACAGACAATATTATAGCTCCAGTTTACTTGGTTTCAATCTAGAACGACAATGTTCTGACAAATCTGTTCTAATTCTATCATTCATTACAATAATAATACGTTTCTATGGAAAAGAAAACTCATTCAGATGTTAACACATACCACATCCTTGTTCTCTAAAATTATTTGAGGTGTTTCTCTAAAATGTTGGTTCTCTAAAATGATTTGAGGTGTTTCTCAATAATTACGATCTTATGATCATTACATGCCAACAAGGACAGAGGCATAGCCTATTTTGCCAAACATAAATGAATAAATATAATGTATGCCTCATCACTAGGTGATGCGTTTCACTTCGAAAACACCTTGCTTGAAAATGATTTCTGTATTGTAGTTGTTAGAAAATGTTTCTGTTTAATTTTTGAATAATAGTTTTCAACCTGTGTTGTAAAAGTAGACAGGTCTCTTCATTGGAGTTGGATATCTTTCACCATGTATATGGGTACTAACAATCAACGTTGCTATTGAGAACAGATTCCTTAGGGCTTATGGTAAGTCTCTATACCAATGCCACTACTGCGAACTACGCCACTGCACTGCGATTTGACCAATCACAGCAGGCACGACGTCAAATTAGAAAACTCGAAAGTTTACTGAATTTCAACTTTGAACAGATACTGCGCGACGTTTCATCGCTGTTTATAACATTTGGTAACCTCACACCTAATCTAACAGCAGCAAAATCAAAGATAAATGGTCATGCAGTCGTGACGATGACGTTGTACTGTCAGTATGGAGACTCAGCATTAGAGTGATAAGATCGCATCAATATTTTCAGCTGTAATTATATCTGAAATGTTGTTATTCAACAGGTAAGTTGCTGATATTTTTCATACCATAGTGCAGGGAATTAAAATTTCGAAGAAAACCACAGCACTAATGCTAAAACTAAACGTCTAAAGAAAGAGAAGTGACAGTTGATGACTCTTTTTGGGAAACCCGAAACAACTTGATGACAAGTAACTTCACACGTCTTTTGATTTTCAATAGATGAACCGAGAGATATACTGGAACATATCAACTCAACTCCAGATGTGCCCAAACTCATGTACTTATACCACCGTTGAATCCCTTAATAAAAGCAACCGCGAAAACAATACCCTACGGCCTACTGTCTCTATATTATAACAAATATTAAGAATATTAAATTCGGTACTCGGTATTCGAGAAACAAATTAGACGATTGTTACAAATGTTTCTCCTAGCTCTGACACCAATCGAAGGTAAAACTTCAGACAATAATAATTGAAAACAACTTTCACAACCAACTCAAACTGCCCGGATGAAAACGATGTTCGTTTTATCAATTTTCATCTCTCGCATACCAATGATTCGTTTTTTCGACTCCCGAACAAAAACAATGTTATGTGGATGCGTGACACATAGTTGGCCAATCTATACAGGAGGATATATTTCAAGGTATGGCGCACGGCACATAAGAACTCCTAACAAAACTCATTTTAGCTTCTAATGTCGCCATATCGCCTTCTTCATCTCAGCTAGTAAAGCACTAATTCGATAAACGTCCAGGTCCACTGTTCTTTGCAGATAGCAGGATAGCAGGAACTGATTTTACGGTCTCCCAAACTCGATAAAGTTCGAGAAAAACGTTGGTTTCAGCGGTACGAAAACAATTGAATGCCTTTTTATAACGCCTACGTAGTAGATTTATCTGTCTTTCCGGTTAACGAGATGAAATGCTATTTGATACGGGTTTTATGGAACAAATACGGAGGGATCCAGGGAAATAAAGAAGGATCAATCAATTTGATATATGAAACTAAAGTGGTGAAAGATGCGACTGAAAAGAATATTAAATGACAAGTACAATCGTTAATTTTCTGGAGCTGTGGGGCCATGTAAAACGGCAATCGTGCAAAATAAGTAATTTTTCAACGAGTTTCATGCACTATTTTTCCTGCGACTAAAAATATTTATACGTGTAATATATGGATTATGGGTACCCGTATGAAAACTGAAGTATACTGAATTCTTCTTGTTTGCACTATTTCATTTATATTTGACATTACACGCCTACTCGACCAAGAAAGATTTTTCAAATTTCACGAATTATACGTCGCCTATTATCACGCAACCAAAAATACAGTTAGTGCGTTCATCCACGGCTCTCTTCAAACAGGCCTGGAACAAAACAAGGCAACACCGCATTGAGATACTTATAGTTCACAGTCATCACAGTGTTTTCAAATCATAGCACTAGCAGCTAGCTGATTAGTCGTTTTCAAACATTTTCTGAATTATCAAAACTAAAAATCCAATTCAATTCTTTGAAACCAAGCTCATTGTCCTCTACAAAAATGTTGATATTGAGGTCATTATCTATCATGAGTTCATTTTCAAATGAGCATTTTCAGAATTAATGTGAAGAATACATACATACATACATCTTTGTACCAATTATTTTAATCTTCCAGGAATCAGATATTGTCAACTTTATGGAATAACTGTTCAATAAATCATCAATACTATTAATAATATCAGAAATTTCAAAATTTTTCACTAATAATTCATTCTCATGGATTTGATTTTGTCGTCTACATTCTGGATTCTTTCAATGAACATATTTTGTTGTCGATAAATACTGTGGCAAATTTGGAAAAATTGAAGGGACAGCATTTTCTCTCAACCTCGGTAAACAAGGAGTGTCATATAAGGTACCTTCTGAAGAAATAGTTTTCACAAATTTGATAAACTCTCCCTGTTCGAAATGAACGCTGCAACTGCAGAACTTTTGGACGTTTGCCAATCTCTTCTAGGAATGGCTTTCAACCAATTTTTTCTCAAATTCTACATTCTTAGGAAAGGAGAAAGTACTCTTGGCTTTTTCCCTTTTCAGAGTAGATACATAACTTGTCTTGCATTCAGGAACGCAACATTTCCTAGGCATTTTTATTCACTATAACCTCACTTCGAACAAACACTCAACCTCGCACACAACTAAAACATAACATCAGTTTCATGGTAATTTCCGCACTGATTATTATATCGACACTTTCTTCTTCACAAAACCTTATTCTTCTATGAATATTGCACCAAATTTCAAAAGATCAATTATTCGACCGAAAACAACGGGATAAACAAGGATCCCGACACGATTATCCAAATACTGATGTACAAACGAGCGAGCGCGGTGGGACTAGATCGACGTTGCCAAGTCAATTACTTCCCGGCCTGTTCATAAAGAAGGCCGTGGTTCATCTCAAATGTGAAGGGCAAATATCTATGGCGAAAGGCAAGATGTTGCCAGATGCTAGTATCCAGTTATCGAATGCAGGAAAAATAAACTGGGTGTTGCATACAAAAATACAATGTTGAGCTCTATAGCAAAAATAAAACATGTGGCAACATTTTTTGGTTGCTCTAATTAAACGATTTTTGAATTCCCTATATGGGTCGAATAAACCCTCAAGCACTGAATTTTATTGGAATCACATGTGTCGTTCCGGATATATTCAGGAGTTTTCACACTCCTTTACATGAATGCTGTTTTGCCATTATCTCAGCAGATATTCAGAATTTGAATTGAATAATTTGGGGGCATAGTAATAAATTATAAAACGATTATTGAATGTAACCAGTTCCAACAACCTTTAGTTATTTTTCAGAGTCTAAAAACTTGAACATCGTATATGTGAAATACTCTGTATTTTCGTCACGTTACCTCTACCGATTATTTCCACATATAATATCCCGAGCATTATATTGCGGAGAAAATTGAAAACCGAGAGTATATTATCGGGGAACTTGAATATGTCTTGTGTGTAGTGGCTATGAATATTAAGTAGAAATTTCGAAGCTATCGATCACTAAATGTCATTTTTCGAGGATACGTCACAGTAACCAAGAAAGTTTTCACATCAAGGGCGGTATAGATGTTTGTTTAAAGCAGCCATAGGTATTCAGATATTTATTTTCCTATGGCCACTTCCCGATAGAGTGATTTACTGTTCGATTTAGATCAAAATAAGACTTAAAAAAAAACATGCATCCAAAAGTATGCAACCTCTTTGAGCTACAGCCACTGTGAGTTGTGTTAGAAAAACGATTGTATTTGAAATGGTGACCCCGATTTCTTGCTTCACAAATTTTGTAAACCAAGTTTGGGGGGTTGGAGGGGGAGTTTGAGGGGATCTATATACAACTCATTAAGTGACCTTAACACGTTTCAACTGAAAATGCTCTACGCAGCTAATTATATTTCGAAAATGACATATTATTCGAAAAAAAGAAAAAATTCGAATCCAATTAAAAATATCAATCACATCGAATTTGAAAGCTTTGTAGACCACGAGCTTCTTTATTCCGCCGCATGGTGTCGCTAATTCCAAGTGTCTCAGAGTGTCATTGGAAATAAAACGAAAGATATGTTGAACAGGTGTATCGAATTAATGTATTTCAGAAGCTTCATGAGAACTTTCCGAAGATCTTTCATTGTATTGCATGAAGCATTCATTGTTGAGACACAAATTACCCATTTATTCGAAGCTTTTCAAAGTTCCAGACTTTGGAGGGGGATCAGTAGCCCTGATGTCTAGACATCATTCACGGTTATTGAATCAGATAACATTACCCATTACCTACCATCAGAAAGTCAGTGCACCTTCCAGGCATTTCGCTTTTTTTTTCTGGATTGAAAGGAATTTATGTACTCCATTCGTATAGGTAGGGTTAGGGTTGGTACGTGATGTAAATTGCTTCAAGCGAGAGTGGATGATAAAATAGAGACCTCCGATTGGGGTAGAAGTTCATTTTTTACTGACAGTATATCCGTTTATCGGGTCATATTAATCAACTGATCATTTCAGGGGCTAGATCGATTTCGAAGCAACCAACATAGAGAATAATTATACCTATGTGAAATTTATTTGGAAACTGTGAAAAATCAAAATATACAGGGTCTTCCATTTTCAAATAGGAAAGTTGGTAGATCTTACAAAAAATAATATATCTTGGCAACATTGCCAATATCATGCAGGTTTCCGTATTTTAGCTACATTTTTTATTTTTGGAACATTGAATATGCTTACTAGACGAAATTTTTTGATGTATTTGAAAAAAATATATTTTCGGTTTTCCCAATAATGGGGAGTTCTTCTTCGGACGATAATAAAGTAATTCTTATTATAAATATCTTCAAAACGACGCATTTCAAACTTACCATTTCAACCTTTATCCGGAAAAACAGTTTCAAATGTTCGAAAAAATAAGAGACTTTAATTGGAGATTTAAAATTTTAAGCACTTTGTTCCTATTTCAGCAAATCCATTACGTTGATTAGGTGAATAAAGATAGTCATTTTAGAACACAGAACTTATACTACCAATAAGTTCTGTGGGTTAGGTGCCATTCTGCTTATTTCTGTTCCATGCTCCTCAAAAGATATACTACTCAGTTTTGGAGGTTAGGTGAGGTTTAACTTGTGGATGGAGTTGGTGTTTTTGTTGGACTGAAATTCATGTTTTGACTAATTATTTTTTTATATTAGCAGTTTGACTCCTGAATTATACATTGACATCAGGTGTACATAATGAAAGTGTTGTCAAATGTGAGTTGTTGTTCTTATAGCCTACTAGGCGCTGTTGCCAATTTATGAAGTAGAAACAAAGCGATTTAAAATTTAAAACCCCATATTTGAAAAATTAATTTAGATAGTTTCCGCATCGAATTCGAAGAACTCATGAATGAAACTGATAATCTATTAGTATATACTTGCATTTGCTGTAATAAGCCGAATTGAGGAATATGCCCCATTTTCGAGAAGTTAAAATGGCATTCTTGGTCTAGAAATAAAATGGATGTTCTATGAACGGTATATTATTTCATTCAGTTTTACGAAGAATTTTTTAAGTAGATTTTTTTTAATATTTCATGAATATCCGTTAAGTGAGCATACTCAATGTTTCGAATTTTAAAAATATAGTTAGGGGAACAGAATTTTCAAATTTGGTTTTGTTCAATTTTTTGTGGAATTGATATCTCACCGAATAATAATATATATATATAGAATAGCATAATAGATCATGGGAGTATCTTCGAGATTAACCCGTAAAGATCAGTATTCACACAGCTTCGTGGTCACTTTAGAGACCTGCAGAACGTCCCTTTCCAAAGACTCGTTCATCCAACGAACATCGAGACTTTGGAACTCATTGCCTAAGAAGGTGTTCCCCGAGGCATATTATATCCAGAAATTTAAGAAGAACATCAACTCCTACCTTCTTTCCATTGGTTCTCACGATGTTCTCTGAACATTACTCGTGAGAACCAGAACGTAAGAAAAAAAAACTATCAATATTGCCTCCTTACCTAATCTGAAATTTCAGTTTGGAAAATATATGTTTCGAGAGAGGCTATATAAAATTTATGAGAATTCCATCATCACATCATTTATGTAGGAGATACAATCATAACAATTCACCTTGTTTGGTTTGCTTGGCGACTTTTAGCTACAAATCAGAAAAACTTGAACTGATTACATATTTGTTCCCGAAGTGTCACATGGAGGATATATAAATATCTAAAGTATTTTTGTGTAGATGAATGATGACCAGAATCAACAATTCAAGAATATTGCTAGTTCATATATTGAAATATATTGGCAGGCAGGTAAGCAAGTTGTTTGAATTTGAAAATCCATACCGTCCTGTAACAGCACCAAGAAATAATGATAAGAAATTCTGTTTCCAATTCCCATAAGTAAACATTCCCAATCGCTTATTTCGTATAGGAAACGTTTCCAGACGATTGAAAACAATCGCAACCGTAATGGAATTATTCCTGAATTTATCCAAGGAGAGGCCCATATATACGAATTATTCCGACATGTACAGCAGTTCGAATGGCACTGAAATCCAGACACGAATTCCCAAGGATTTCGCTTCGACTTGTATGATAACAAGGTGATTCTTTCATGCTCGGTGGTGTGTATTAGCCTACAAAAAGACGATTCCAGGATATTCGGAATCTCCGGGTTCGACGGATCAGATTGGCCCTCACATACGATTGTACTCATGCTATATATATATATATGTATGTGAAGCATCAATTTCTATAGGGAAAAATCACGGAGTGGGCGACATCTATAATTGATCGCATGAACTACTCGAGAGGTGAACAACAAACTAACCTCCATATGTTCATATGGGTAAAGTGTGAACTTTATTCATTAATTTCAGTGATTTAAGCATTGAAAGTGTTGTATTTTGATGATATTTTGTGAAGAATTTTTGTTAATAGACCACACAATCTGAAAATGCAAGAGATTAGAAGAGGTGATATGGAGATAAAATCGCGAAAAATATGCTTGTTCCATAATGCTCTAACATACTCAAGGCTTTGCACTTTGCATAAATTTCCTTCAAATTCTAAGCAGAAGATGGGCAGGATTTAGGAAAACCTAAATCCTAAGGCAAGTAGCCTAGAAATGGAAGATGATCTTGAAGATAGAGAAAGCAGCTATCTCGGAATTTATGTTTGTAGCAAGCACTCATGATGATTGTTTCAGTGGTGAGTTCGATTTTTCATTATTGTTGTCACTTCTCTCTTCTCCACCTCATTTGGTTCATTTTAATCATTTTGTAATTTATTACAGGCTCAGGCAAATATCAAATAATCATATGCAGTTGGAGCAACATGGAAATGAACAAGTAGGGAAGATTTATAAAGAAGAGAGTTCCACTGTAAATACAAAACCAACAACAACCTATATGACACACAACAATAATGTTCCTGATAATTTTATGAAGTTTTGGGTGATTCTGGTGTTGTGTATTATCATCTGCTTGCTTGGCAGTATTATTTGGATTTAGGAATTTAACATGTTCAAGAATGTTTATTATTGCATTTTTTATGAGTTGTAGTCTTTCTCAGTCTGAAGGGAATCTATTTCATTCACCAATGATTAAAAGATTTGAATACTGATTTGTTATTATTGTGTTACATTTCCCAAATTATTCTATTAAGAAAAACATATGACATGCTAAAGAAAGCCATTTACTCTTATTTACCCAATAAAACTATGTATTTTTTAAATCATTTATTTGAACACTATCATTTCTTCTAAATGAGTTTATCAAATCTCCACAAAATGATGAATCTATATCAACTGTCACTTCCTGGTAGTTTTTGCACTTCACTTTGTTCTAATAGGTATATCTATTTGAATACATTATCATATAATCTAGGTTCCTTAAAATAAAAACAAACCAACATAGAAAAGAAAACTGATAAGTCAAAAAGGTGGAGTTTATATGCTTCCAGTCAAAATGGCCAATAAATCTTTTCAAAATTGAATTATACAACATTAACAATAAATCTGCTTTACTGGAACATTAAAATAAACCCATATCATATCTCATCTAGTTTCATGGTGATTTCATGTGAGCATTGTGGAGGATCTCAACACAAAACTTTTTATGATTTCTTCATTGTGGCCTTCAGTTCCAATATTGTGATTGCTGAAACACTTTCACTCCACATATAATATCCGAAATTGGCATTTCGACTTTCACACAGGCATTTTAAAAAGAATTTCAGGAACTAAGAACTGAAAAACTTCGAATAAAAACCGAGATTGATACCTGGACTTTGGTGGCATTTAACAAGAATCCAGTGGCAATAAAACGGAAACGTCGACAACAAACCCTAGATACAACTTCAATCCAATATTCGAGTACGAAAAATCGACTTAAATCTCTGAGATAGCTGAAATTCTATTCAATAAAAACTTTGGTTTAACAAGAGATCAAATGACAGATTATTTGTTGTTCACCCCTCGATCCGACATTTTGACATTTACAGCGCCATCTGGCGTTTCGTGATTTTTCCCTATAGGGTATTACGTAAAGTTCATCGAATTTGTGAAGTTGGGATTCATATAGTCCCACGAATGTATTAATATTATATCATGGACTTGGGTGATGTATTCTCACTCAAGAGGATTTCAGAGCAAACTTCGATTAAATCCACACCTAATGAATATATTTCATGATGAAGTCTTCAGTGTTGTCAATTCTGATGTTAGTAGTGAGGAATTACACGAATGTGGTGAATTAGAAGTATTCAAGTGAAAGATTTTATCGGCTGTATGCATGTATTAGTGTGATTCAAACAACTCAGATTTGTGTTTCATGCAAATTATATTTTCTAAAATCGTAGCAAAGCGCTTTCGACTATAATGTCATCATCATACTTGTCAGGTATTTACAATAAGAATTCCATAAAATCATAAAAGTATATTCATCTGCTGCAAAATGCTTTCCACATCAATAGAATAAAATATATAAAACCGTTATAAAATTAAAACAAATTAAAAAAATTGAAAATTTGAAAATTGTCAACGAATGTTACATGTTGACTGTTCAAAAGTCCACAGTCGAAATAGTCGAAAGCGCTTTGCTACGATTTTAGAAAATATAATTTGCATGCAATACAAATCTGAGTTTTTTGAATTAGAAGTACTTATTCAGACAGATACAATCATAAGAAACAGTCAGGTTAACGCAAAAAAAAACACGTATTACATGAAATTATCACCAATCAGTTACTTCATACTACTTGAATTTCGTATCCTGAGTACACCAGATTTGATGGAAAATAATATAAATGTTGTATGTGTGTGGTTTTAAATTAATACGATAATGTGTTGGACATTAGAACCTTGGAACTTCTACCACTAGGTGGCACTGACGTCCTAGGTTAGTATCAATTATTGGCTTTCATCGAAACCCATTGGTGAAACTTGTGCAGTGAATACATTCTCCTTTTTCACATAAATCAAAGAGGAAAACGCATACACTGAGTGCGCACCAGTTATTCAAAATGATTCGCTATTAGTGGGCCAAAACATTCCATTTTCAACCATTCGTTTTGCTATCTCCACACGAAAGAGTCTAGCTAATCATTACATGGATTTCATTTCAAAAATCCAAACTGGTGAAGACTAGTGGACGAGGTAAAACACTGATTCTCATCTCGAATACACTGGTGTTTATGCTCAGTGTGAGAACCCAATAGAAGATAGGAAACTTTCTTGAAATAGGATTCAGCATCATGAAAATCAAGCAGTGTACTGTGGATACACCACTATGATGTGAATTTCACTCCAGGTAATGGATTGGATTCATGGAAAAGGTAAAATTATACCTTTTGAAGATTGTAGGGTAGGGGAACGTTAAGGCTGTGCAGCCTCTCAAGCACCTCGACCTATCAGATATTTTGTTCATAACCCTCAATCTATTCGAGGCCCGGGATTCCGAGACTTCGTGCAAAGTTTATCAGTTTTCTGGGAGCCAGGTTCCTGACATCGAAGGGTTCTAAGAAGGCCCCTTCCAGGAAGTTGAACCTCTTGCAGTAGAAGAGTGCTGATAGGCATTCGCAAAGCATATGTTCTGCTGTTTCAACGAAGTTGACAACTATCACTCTCTGTTTTACCCATCTTTTTGAGGTGATACCTCAGAGGATAGTGTCCAGCGAGGAGTCCCTTTAACAGTTTCAAATCTTTTTTGTCCAACTCGATGATGGTGAAGAAACTGTCGGTGCCTATTGACACTGAAACAAACTTCAGGTGGTAGCTGAATGCATGCAATATTTCTCACAGGTTTTGCGTTATAAATTACTTCGTGCTCAACGTCAAAATCATCAACAAACTCGTAGTCCAAACACAATATTGCGTTACGAACTGAAAGATTCGTCTTCACCTACTCAAATACAAGGGTAAGACTGACTACCGACGTGTTTCAGAATATGACTTTCCTGTTGGGTAAAACAACCCAAACTGACGACATGTGCCATGGATTCACGACTCACGAGACAAGCGAGATCGATCGATAATAATGCCGTGTGACCAATCATTTCATCGACATGTGGCGATGATGAATTACTTTTCTACTGTCGTCATGTTACTCGTAATTGAATTTGTTCAGATCGAATAACTTAGGAGATGACTGATATTCCTAGGATGAAATAGAAAAAAAATATATATTGGAGATTGGGTTGATACTAGGTATAGGTATATTATTTACGCCAGTTCGCAACTATTTCTGAATTTATCTTCGTCGTTCATTTATTATAAGACTGCAGCTGAGTTGCAGAAAAAAAACTTGTTTGATACACCACCATGGTACCTCAATGTCAAAAAATAGGGAAACGCATCCAAATACATCTGGTGGAGGTTCAAACTCTCATTGTCTGAAATCTGGTGAAAATACGAATACAACACAACCATGGAAATAAGGTTGATTTATACACATAGAACAAAGTTGATATAGGATGGTGAAACAGCTATTCAATTGTTTCTGCGAAAAACTTGTAGACTGTTTGAGAAGGTACACTGAAAAAATAAATAGATTTTTATTTTACTAAATGAATGGTAATTTTCGAATAAGTTTCATTGAACAAATTACATGTTAGTGATATTACTTTTATAAGTGCTCAATATCTCGACAAATTTATTGCATACCACATCAGAATAGTAATAATTCAAATTATTATTGACTACCTCATCAATTGAAATGCTCTATAACACGAAATTATCGAATACATTTCCTGTAGTGGTATTAGGTTCAGGGTGAACATAACTCAACTAATATTTATATTTACCACTACAAATGGTAGCACGCATGAGAATAATTTCCGTGTTGTCAAGATTTACCACTACGAAGAGTATTAATTATTGATTTCGGAAACAATAAGCACGCGAAAGATGCACCAGCTCAGTGGTCAATCGGGGATGCGAATTGCGACGCCATTTGTTGTGCTGTTGTTTGCCGTTGGTGGTTTGTGTACTCATTCTCATTCTTTTATTACTTTAGTTTTGCACTTAAGCTGTTCAAAATTGTAGTTTAATGAGAACGAATATATACCTATAATGAAAAAATTAGTGATTCAGTGGAATTTGTATCAATTATTACCAGAATTCAAGTTGAATTCTGTATTGAGTGTAATAGCGAATTTGGAATGGCAGTAATGGCAGACTCCAGAATCGCATGTAAGTATGTCATACACTAACAGTGGGTATTTTTTCTTTTTTTTTTTTTAATCAAAGAAAAAAATATGTGATTATTTTTGTACTTTTGTATTTGATTATTTTCCTAGAACCCAATGAGACCATTGAATATTCATCAACATTCAACAGTGATTAATTATTTCTCCCTGAATGATCTAACAACTATCGTACACGAATTTCTCTCTTTAGAAATACCTGATGTCCGAAAATTGTGCCTTAAAAATTGAGAGGGTGATTCTATTACATTGCCAAAAGTGCCCATAATTTTTTCAAAACTCACTAATATAAGGCTTATTGGCCTTTCAGAGTGGATTTTTGAAATAAATACTTTTTATAGCCTAAATGCCGTGAAATGAAAGGAAATCATAACTTTGAATCTTTGTTATGAAGATTATGTATTAATTTGTTGTCATGGAAGTTAATGGTGAATTATTATTATATTATGATGATAATACTCTTTATTTTTGTTGGAGCCTTTCTTACATTGATAATGATATATTGAAAAGGTGCATATGGTTCGAATGATTATCTCAATGAATAAACGTGTTATTTTTTCACGATTTCCTCGGTGACAGCTTATTTCATCATGATATTCTCGAATATTTTTATTTTTTCAATTGTACATTTTCAGGATCCAGAAGCAAAAATATTGAGACAGAAGCACATCTTTAGAAGGTCCATGGAATTCAAGGGCTCTTTGGATATGAAGAATAATTTAAACTTCTTGGCATTATTTTCTAGAATATATTACTCATAGATTGTTTTCGCATCATATCCAGACGGTATGTTGGTTACTGAAGTTGAATGAACCAGCATAATAACAATTGATTATGTTACCGAAAAACAATATATAGTTATGAAATACTCATGTAGTGAAGTTATAATTAACCTCCAAAAACCTCTAATATTACATCAGTATAGATAAACAATATTCATAAATTTATGAACCAAAAAGGATAGGTAGTATTATACATTGTCATGTGAATGCTAGGTAATATTCTGATTTCGGTATGTAGTACTCCATGCCACCGATAAATAAGAACAAATCGACAAGTGGTAGTTACTTGTTTGTAGTGGTAAATAATAACCAAACAGGAAAAGTACTTCATACTTGAAGCTTCAGTATTTATTATTGTTTGAATCGTACTATTTCGTAGTGGTAATTTTTAATAAATGTAGTGATTGGCGCCTATTTGACCACAACGCTTGGTATAATATAGTCATCTTTCGGTATTCATAACGGATTATTTTTCTCAGTGTATAGTTATATTTCCACGACTTGAATGAAGATGGCGGTAAGATCGAATTTCAAGGAAGATTTCTGTTGTTTATGTTTTTCTGTGGTTCCAATCTATATTTTCAGCAAATATGGAATAATTATCAATATTTTTACTCTTATCAGTAATTTGTCTGTTTTACTGACACAAGGTTTGGCGCCATCTCTGATAACTTGAGGAAATAATACTACGGTATGAAATCAAGTAGGCAAAGGTTATTTATTTCTAGTGCTTGTTAATAGGAAGCTGTTTCAAGATCCTATATCCACCTTGATATAGAAGAAGGATAGCGTAATTTATAAGAGACGAATTATGCGGGAATTTCAAAATTCAAATTTATTTTTCAATCTCAGTTTATTTCATTCACACAAAGTTGATTTCATACATTAGAAATGCTATGATTTTCTCTCGTCAGATCTAAACTGAAGTGTACATCCCTGTCTCTTTACTATTAGTGTAGAATGTTTATGATAAGGGTTGTCATTCGTATTTCGGTGATTCATAGAATTCAGAAGATTCAAACAGATATTTCATAGAAACACAAATCTTTATCACCGACATAAAATAACAATTCATCAATGAAGTATATCTTGCCATCTTTCATTATGCAGGATCCTAATTCCAAAAATATTAAAATAACTGTAATATGTACTTACCAACTTTCGTAACGTTGAGTTCCGAATGATATTCAAAAACTCTGTATATTTATAATTAGTTGTTAGGCACAAATGATAGCTGATGTAATTTCATTCCTTCCTAATTCCTGTTCTGTAATTAGAATTCATCCTGTATAACAGAGTATAAATAAACAAACAAATTATTCGGCCATGAAAATTCGTTGCAAACTCTGTATCCCGAACTTCCGTTCCTTCGTGAATAAATTAAGCTGCTAGGTGTAATCCACGAAGTTGTGTGTATATTATAAAAGCAAAATACGAAAAGTTGTATGAAATCTCGAGGACCGAAAACAGTTCCGAAAAGTGCACAGATGTTGGCATCGACGAACTAACTGGAGCAGGTTTCCATCTAAATGGAAATTGTCACGCACATATTGTTTCGCCCATATTCGAACTGAATAAACTCAGAGTGATATTGTCAATATTTTCATTCCTGACATGAAACTGCTAACTGAAAGGGTAAAACTGCGTCATCACAATTCACAAATATAATCATTTACCAAAACGAATAACATCAGCAATCAATGATCAGAAGCAATTCAAGTATTTTGTAAAATAATTGCTAGCCTTTCTATGTATAGATATTACGATTTATATCAAGATTTTTATAGAATTTAGTTGTTGAAAACACGTTTGTACCTTATTCTACATTTATATAAAAAAATGTTTGTTCTATTTGTTTACAATTTTATACACATGACATAACCTTTGTCGAAAGAATGCACAGGCTATCCCATTTTCGATGTCCTTACATAGGCTACTTTTTTGTGAAACTCACGATAACACAAACAAAATTTTCATAGCCCTCTTCGTTTCTGATATACAGGGCGAATTTGAAAACATAGCATTGGGCCCCCTCCTGTATCTCAGCTATCTTAAGAAGTGCAAGCTGTAATCTATACACGTTCTCTCACGTAGAATTCAGTGGCGTAGTCAATATTTAGTTACAACCCAAAGTTATATCATTTTTAAATTGACTGGGCTGGTGGTCGAGTGTGTTGAATCGCTGGCTTATAGTCTAGAGGGCCCGTATTCAAAGCACGAGGCGACAATTTGAAATTTTTATTTATTTCTATAGGATCGTTTAGCGTGAGGGGATAGGTGACCAACCGAACATTCTTGGTACCTAGATTTCAATCCTTCGGACTCTCAACGATAACCAGCCGAGTAGTGCTTCGGATGACACTTAAAAAGCTAAGGTCCCCGTCTTCCTTACTCATACTAGTCTCAATGAGACTTCGAGGAAAAAATGGATTAGCCATAAATTGGAAAAAATTTTTGAGAGAAAAATAGTCTATCCAATTAAAAATATCAAACATAGTTTGAAATGAATGTCTGGTAGACTACGAGCAGAAAACAACTACTTTCCTGGTAAATACCACGCAGAACATTGAATTATATCTGTTCGTAGTCCATGCAACGATTCACACTGTGAATGCAGATCGCAAATGTTTCTTTCTTCCTAAGACGTGACAAATTCACATCGAGACAGGCACGCCTAACAACCTACAGACCGGTTTCGGGCTTATTGGCCCTCATCAGTGCCTGCACTGCATCTGCATTCACAGTGTGAATCGTTGCATGGACTACGAACAGATATAATTCAATGTTCTGCGTGGTATTTACCAGGAAAGTAGTTGTTTTCTGCTCGTAGTCTACCAGACATTCATTTCAAACTATGTTTGATATTTTTAATTGGATAGACTATTTTTCTCTCAAATTTTTTTTCCAATTTATGGCTAATCCATTTTTTCATTTATTGAGCTTAGTCGAGCTCTCAGCCACTTCCAAGTTCTGTAAAACTTGGGAGATTCGGTTCTGGAGTGTTTCTTTCTTCTGCCGCATGATGTCGCCACTTTCAATTGTCTGTTGGAACGCGGCTCGGTGCGGTCAAATAGACGCGACAAAAATGCATTGGGACAGGCAACGCTTCGAGTTGAGATCTTACGGTCTCTACTCGGATAACTTCCCTGCACTGATGAGGGCCAATAAGCCCGAAACCGGTCTGTAGGTTGTTAGGCGTGCCTGTCTCGATGTGAATTTGTCACGTCTTAGGAAGAAAGAAACATTTGCGATCTGCATTCACAGTGTGAATCGTTGCATGGACTACGAACAGATATAATTCAATGTTCTGCGTGGTATTTACCAGGAAAGTAGTTGTTTTCTGCTCGTAGTCTACCAGACATTCATTTCAAACTATGTTTGATATTTTTAATTGGATAGACTATTTTTCTCTCAAGAGACTTCGAGGGTTGCTTTGCAACTAAGTTGGCGGTTAAAAACAAATTTTAAAAACACTTTTCAGACACTTCAAAATACCCAGTTTATTTTTCAATATATGGAAGAATAACATATTGAACTCATAAGATATTTTGAGTATCAGCCCTCTAGTTGGATAATTTTAGTCTAGACAATATCACTGGATTCTACGTGAAAATATGTATAGATCAGAGATTAACAAAACTTGCCAGACGGCGATATCTGAATTGATTCATATCATTGTTGACACCTATTGTTAGTTGTCAGTTTTTATTGGGTTGATTATTTGTTACTACGACCAAGAAATTTCTTCAGAAGATGGAGAATGTTTACACTAGCTGTATCTCGAAAGAGGTGCATTTTAGAACACAGGAACACATTTATTCGAAAAAGATTATTTTGATCCCAGCAATATAACCTTGAATTTTGAATCACCCTGTATTATTGTAGATAGTACGTTAGCAGTATCCATAGATCCAATCAGATAAATCACCAACTCCTGTGGAAAACAGATCCTCTCATTTCACAAACGAACGGATCCCGCTCGTGATTTGCAAGAAAAGTCGAACGAGCTTTTTTTATACTGCATCTGAAAGACAAAACTCCCGGCCACAGTTTTATCATCTCCAAGCCATTGTTAGCCACAATCGAAATAAAGTGGGTAGCTGAAGGAACCAATCCTGGAATCGATTGAAATATTATGTTTCGGTTCGCCAGAGGCAGCTGCTTTAATAAACCATTAATTACTGCGATTTGGTGGAAGATGGAAGCTACCAAAGGAAAAGAGTGTAATATCGCCTTATCCCTTCAACGACAATGATTCATCGGTCTGCTGTAATTCTTCCTAATTACCTGTATAATTCTGGGTAGTTGCTATCAGATGCGGATAAATATCTTGCGGAAATTCAAAGCTTCAACTGATGAATATTTAATTTGACACATTTCATTAATTCCAATGTGGCATCATAGAATACATACAATCTTGAATTCAATTTTCGTCATATGAACGGTATCGGGAATGGTAATTTCACCAAGAAAAAACGGGTTCGTAGCTCGATTTTCCAAGCAGATTGAGCTACCCATATTCAGCGTTTGGAATATTCTCTCCTTATAACTATATTCAACAATTTAGGCTTCTGATAAGTCATCCCCTGGTGTTCTTTATTGTACCTATCAATTCAATTGTCTCTCTCCTCAGTAGTTCGATGTGAAGAGAGAGGAAGAGAGGAAGAGAGGAAGAGAGGAAGAGAGGAAGAGAGGAAGAGAGGAAGAGAGGAAGAGAGGAAGAGAGGAAGAGAGGAAGAGAGGAAGAGAGGAAGAGAGGAAGAGAGGAAGAGAGGAAGAGAGGAAGAGAGGAAGAGAGGAAGAGAGGAAGAGAGGAAGAGAGGAAGAGAGGAAGAGAGGAAGAGAGGAAGAGAGGAAGAGAGGAAGAGAGGAAGAGAGGAAGAGAGGAAGAGAGGAAGAGAGGAAGAGAGGAAGAGAGGAAGAGAGGAAGAGAGGAAGAGAGGAAGAGAGGAAGAGAGGAAGAGAGGAAGAGAGGAAGAGAGGAAGAGAGGAAGAGAGGAAGAGAGGAAGATAGGAAGAGAGGAAGAGAGGAAGAGAGGAAGAGAGGAAGAGAGGAAGAGAGGAAGAGAGGAAGAGAGGAAGAGAGGAAGAGAGGAAGAGAGGGACTATTTAAACTACATCCCTTTTTGAAATTATAGACTAACTTCTTCATCATTTATGTATATTCCATCTCTCAAAACTAGAGAAATTATTTATGGTTCCGTAAGATATACGTACGTCGTAGTTTGATGAATTTCTTTCGGTGTCGAAAAGCCGAGTGGAATATTCAACAAGCAAAAGTCATGAATATTCATAAAATTAAGTGAAGGTTGAGGGCTCAACGGAAATGAGAGTGGCCAAATTGGTTGCAGCTTTCTCAGATTGCGTCAATAATTGTTTAAGCTTAGTTAAGATATCCTGTGCGTTTTTAGCTGGATATTAAAGTTCTCGAAATCATTCTGAATCGCTGATTGGGGTAGTTTTACGTTTGCCTGTAGGGTATGTCTCATTTTTTCTTGATGAAAATTCTGAGAAGCAGTTCGAGAAAAAGGTAATTAGGTTTTTCCATCTCATTTTCCATTATAAAGTATACCATTGTTTTGAGATATCCTTTCATATTTTTCTAGTGTTCTTAGGATAAAGGGTACAATCAAAATCTAAATTTTTTAATAACGAATAATTTCTGATTACAAAATAAACCATACAATATCCAATATTCTCATGACTTGTTACAATTCGAGAACCAATTATCAAGTTCTATGTCAAATACCTCAGCGGAATAACATTGTGTCCGAAGTGGTCACCAGAACATTTCAGAACATTCTTTGTCATTTTTGAAATAACATCGAGACACTTGTTTCAGGACGTGATATTGTGATGTTGTTCCAATGATAATTCAATTGTCTCATCTGAAACAAGTAACCACGGAAATTCGAGAGTTTCTCCACCAGCAGTTGTTGCATTTGGACAAATTGTCACCGGCTTAGGTAAACAGAACACGAATATCGTGACCTCTTTCCAACATAGAAATTTCATCACGCTG
Source organism: Chrysomela aeneicollis (assembly GCA_029955515.1). Lineage (NCBI taxonomy): Eukaryota > Metazoa > Arthropoda > Insecta > Coleoptera > Chrysomelidae > Chrysomela > Chrysomela aeneicollis. Next base: position 18,705,797 of record JARUHQ010000009.1, on the reverse strand, counting down.
AATTTACCCATATACCTACCGTTACGTTATTCTATTTTTAGGTCAATCCATCGGAAGAAGGGTGGAAATTTCTATTCCAATAATTCAGTTCATGAAATTCACTTCAAAAAATTTCATACAATATTTGAATACCTTATTTATTTCATATTGAATGAAAAGAGGCGTAAGGGCAAAAGTAGGGCAAATATTAGGTTTCACTTCGAAGGACATGCGCTACTTTCGTTTTATTCGAATAACCTTTATCGCGAATACCAATCAGTTGAAGCTTTTTTTTTTCAATTTAAACTGACCAAAAATTCAGATATCAATTGAGTCTCAGTACTGAAATTATACTGATAATTACCGTAAGTGACGCTATTTGTTAGTCAACGATTGGACAAAAACCTTATTTAAATAAATAAATAAATAACTTTATTTTCCTTTGGACTTTACAAAAGTATAGGAATAGTCAGGTTGAAGGTTGTTACATTTATAAAACTATAAGCTAGATAAATGACGAATCAGATGTGAAAGACAAACATTACATATATGTAAAAAAAATAAAATAAAAATACATTACATATCTAATTTTTAGTAGGTGGTTGGATGATCATACATCGAAATATTTGTTGAGTGAATAAAAACATTTTTCTATGAGAAATTATTTCAAGTTTTTTTTTAAAAGAGGATAATTTTTTTTCATTTTTCAGATTTTCAGGTAAGTTATTGAAAGTTCTAGGTCCTAAAATATTTGGTGTATTAATCATAATATTTGTCCTGCTATGTGGTATATAGAAATCGAGTATATGCATCATGGATATCACTATTGCGAGCAAAGAGTTCCTTGTTGATAAAAACATGATTTGACCCTTACTTAGAAGTATTTCAGATTCATGAAAAGAAATGAATCGCAAAAGAAATATTCAATATAGTAAAAAGCTCACTGAACGATACGCTCATGAATTTATATGAATAGAAATTTTGTAAAGCGATAACATGAGTACGGTAGATTTTTATGTTGAATTTAAAATTTAGTCACGTGCCAATACTGCCGTGTTATTTCAGACCTATCAAAGAAAAATCAACACAACATAACGTCGAAACTAAGTATATCTTAGTGCGTTCTTTAGCAATTTCGTTGTTGTCGATGCTATGATTGAATCAGAATGATAAAAAATTCGATCACTAAATCATAAGAAATTATTTTGAAGCTAACATGTAATTTTTTTTACTGTACAACTCGGGGGGCTAGTGATATCGTTATTCGTTATCACCCGGTATTTACTGAAGAAAATACAATTCCTCCATTTTTTCTGCTACATTAGGTAATCATTTGAACCAGATAAAAAATAATCCATTCTGCGAAACAACCGATGTATGGAATCGATAGCAGCGAAGACTCGTATTCGTCTCGCTGGTGAACTTCTTAATTGAAACGTGAAGTGATCTGTGAGCTTGTGATGGATAAAGTAATACCAACTTTCTCTCATTCAGGTTGTTCAGCAACTTGGATTTCACCCGAAACGTTCGTAATCACATCCACATCAAACATCTTAGGTCCTTCGGGAAAATCCTCCACCTAATATCGTTTATTCAATTCATCCAAAGTCAAAGTTTGTACAATTCGTTACATCAAAAGTCACTCTCACTTATCTCAATTTTTTATTTGTATCTTCACCTGGTTTTGCTCGTTGTTGCTTTGATTTTTGAATCCTCAGTCCTCACTATCAGGGAAGAAGTAGCTGAGAAATCAAATAGTACCTATAGATTGGTGATTTGGTTGAAAAAAAATCAACAATAAGTCAATTCCTCATGAATTCAACAATAATTCGTAGTAACTATAATTCACTTATACTTCAAACCTAATAAATTGTATACGAATTGAGTCTCAGGCTTTAAATATGTATTCCATTCAATACATATTTCAAGTAGGTACGAATTCCTTTATTCCTAGAAGATACCAAAGTAAATCAGAACACAATCAAATGATCAGTTGATATGTTGGAATGGGATTGTGAAGACTTTCGAAATATCACCTTTATCTTCATCAAAGATTTCCCAAATCGATCGAGTGCCTCAAAAATTACATTATTTTACCTACATAATCGATAAATTTTTCGATTGGAAAACATAATCCTGATTATGATAAGTGTAACCTAATGTGGCAGAGAAATAACAATGAGATTTATCACTAAAGTTTGTGTTCATAGCTAGCATTTTTCCGACGTTATCTTAAAATATTGGAATTATATTGCGTTTGATAACATGTTTTGCACACAGTTAACTTGGCAAGAGCGTTGTTTGTTTCAAACTATGTCACGAGATGTTTCCAATAAGAAATGGTGAAGTGAAGTTGTCTAATTTTTCATTATGCTCCTTGAATTTAATTCATATACAAAGTGGCCAAAATGAGAATTAACAACAATTGGTATCTTGGTAACTATAGGAGATACGGATTTGGTTGAATGAGAGAGAAGATATTTTTTACAACCGGATAACAAAGTAGCCTTTTTCCGAGGAATGTCATTAACTGACAATATTTGCGCTTGTGAGAGGAAAGTGTTTGAAAAGTGTTTGATAAGTGTTTTCAACCACCAACTTATAGTTGCAAAGCAACCCTCAAAGTCTCATTGAGACTTTGTATGAGTAAGTAAGAACCATAGATACATTGTTCAAGACGAACTCATATAATCTTGCATGATTGAAAATAGTGACAGTAAATTATCTGAGGTACTCAGAAACAGCAAAACTTTTAAATTTCAATACTTACCAAAGTAATCGAGGAAAAGTATGAATTATGATATGATAAATTCATAACATGCTGCCATGAAATGCTTGAATGTTGAAGACATCAAAGTAAATTTCCTGAACTTGTCGAATTTTTTAAAAAACATCAGTACGTTGAATATAAAGCAAAAATAATATTTCACATGGCTCCTGCAAAAACATTTTTTTATGTTCGGGTTTTCACGAAAAAGGATATCCTGTAATGTTCAAAGAACATCGTGAGAACCAAGGGAAAGAAGGAGTTGGTGTTCTTCTAAAATTTCTGGAGATGGTATGCCTCGGGAACACCTCCCTAGGCAATGAGTTCCAAAGTCTCGATGTTCGTTGGATGAACGAGTCTTTGGAAAGGGACGTTCTGCAGGTCTCTAAAGTGACCACGAAGGGGTGTGAAGACTGAACTTGGCGGGTTAATCTCGAAGAGACTGCTAATGTAGGAACGATTGTTGATATTTCAGAAGAGCATCGCCTAGTTACGACTTCATTTATGTCTGAAGTTGCCTTAATGAAATAAAATTGTACTTTACTACTGCAACTTTTTGAACTTCAGAGAATTTCGAGTACAACATTTCATCTTCGAGAAATCATCAGGTTTCATTTATCTTATTGTTAGAAACAAAAACACACCTCGTATCACCAGATATTTTTCATAACGACCTCTGCGAAATGTATCACAAAGTTTGGTTTCAGGAAGATTTTCTTCAGTTTATCTTCAAATTGCTCATATTTCATGCAGGAGAAAAGCTGAGAACCTTTCAAAATCTCCAAGATACCTATTCAGTTCAATCTAATTTTGACCACCCTGCATGTTGTCTGATATGATGTTTTCGTCAAAGACTATTATCTGACATTCGATATTGTCACGTATGTGTCATTGATCATTTGCTTGTTGGGATTCTACTGAGGGTTTCTACACAATCAAAATGACTTAATTAGAAAAACAGGAATCAAATACACATTTATTCACTATGAAACTACAATTCAGAGAATCCTTGGGGAGGCATTGGGTTTGAGAAATGAATAAAAATTGAAAGAAAGTACTTACAATAATATCACACAAATACACTTCATTCTGGGGATTCTCCAAATGGGACATCCCCTGTTGCCATACGCAACCGTCTACTACGGGGACCAAAACCAAGTTCTTCTTGAGTACGTGGATTTCGAACGAACTCACTGTTTATTTTATTAAAATGTTTGGTACGAGCGAGGACAGTTCAATTATGAAGATATTCAGTTCTGACGACAATATCACTGAGTAAATACAATTTGCACTTCAAACATCAGTGATTTTACTGAAAAACTTTAACCTCCTGAATTCGTGGATTGTAAAGAATTAAAAAAAGTGTTACACTTTCACGCCTTCATAAGAATCATTTGTATCTGGAGTGTACGCATGCAGAATCCGAGATGAAGTGAATACGTGGCATGGAAATTAACCAGCTCTTTCCAGCAAAAGGATTTGGAGCCTCCGAAGCACAAAATAGAGATTCAATTTCTTCTCGCCTTTCATTATCCCCTGATTGCGAGTTATCGTTGGATCTCGAAAGGAAAATCCTCTTTCGGGTATCTTGGCAACGGGTTTTTCCATCCTGCGAGGATCGGAACAAAGCGTGACCGCCATATCCACCGCCAACTCAGTTGCCTCGGCTGACAATGACCATTTTTTCGGCCGGCAAACAACTGCGTCCCGCCTTTCCGGGAGAGTTTTTGTTCGTAATGGCCCGTTGAGAGGAGTTGTTGGTGTCTTCTGAGGTACACTGGGAGATTTATTGTAATCGGGTCACCAAACTTTCAACGAACTAACATGTACAGGCTGTCCCATTTTCGTTATTCTTACGGGATATCTCGCTCATTTAGATATATTAACACCACTCAACACTCAATCGTGAAATGTACAATACAACTTTGATATTCAGGTGTTGTATACGTCGGAATTCGCTAAAATGAAAATATTGCATTTTAGGACCCCCTTGTATCACAACTATATTTTCACTTATGAGAGAAGTCACTGTAATTTGAACATATTTTTAAGTAGAATCCAGTGGCATGGTCAGAATTTCAGAATCAGCTGTCATTATTCAGATATAACCCAAAGTTATGTTTTTATTTTTATTTTTGAAACATAAATGCCTTGCGCTTATCAAAAATATAACACAATCAAAAAATATTCTGAGAACTAACCCTGGATTCAGATAATCTACAGCTTTTATAGTTAATCAATACAAATACAATTTCTGGAATAGATCTTTTGGCGCAATGATCTAATACCACTGGTATCAATCAATCAATCAAAATATACTTTATTGTCGAAGAAATTTATCTTATTGACAAAGCATTAAAATACCTATATAGGTGTGAATAAGGACAAAATATAAAATAGAGTGTAAATGAGGACAAAATAAATCGTAGTACATACATATAAGAACTAATTATATATCACACAAATCATCACAGTAATATTCAGATATGGAATACCAAGCTTTTTGTTTCAAAATATTCTTAACTAAACTTCTAAACCTATTGATGTTACTCATATTTCTCAGTTATATTGGTAAATGATTATATACTTTCACACTATCATATATTACTTCGTGAGATTTGACTTTGGTATGGGTAGAGATATCATGTTCTTATGACTTTGTCTAGTATTATAGTTAAATGTTCTGGTGGTACCAATATTTATTTTATTTATTTGAATCATATTACTTCTGAGAAACAACGTCCTTTTTCATCAAATACCTAACTTCAATATCTCCCAACTACTGAGAGCACAAATTGAAAATTCAAATGAGTTGACATTTTGAAGCATCGATCTGATTAATGCATATTAATTTCCCTATTGTGAGACGATTTTTTTTTGTTCGTTTTACTACTTGTGTTATCGATGATACTGACCTGTGATTCAGAATGTTTCAAGTCATAACAGGGCCTTTTTACAAGTAACGGGCATAAAAGGTACATAAAAACTTACCTAGGTACTTCTAGCAGCGATTTAAATTCTCAAGTTGAAGCAGAAGTAGCACAAAACAATACTGAAACGACACACTACATTGTGACATAAACCAATGAGCGCGAACTTTCCAAATAAAATAAATAAACGATTTTGTGAGCTCACCAAAACTTCAAGACTGATATATTTTATACAATATCGTTTATTTCGTGATGTAGAGTTGCCCGTTTGCTTTCCTGTGGTCAATGAGGAGAAAGACGACCGACCATACGTTAACCAATTTGATGTAATATGGTTTTATCGAATTCGAACAACGATCTGTTGTCCCGTCCACAGCTATGCGGATGATTGTACAACTCCATCCAACTTTTTCTCTAAAGCCTCTTCACCATTTTCGCGATTCTCTTGCTTTCTGATCTTCATCAGTTCCATTCCATGTTCCACATGTGATTGCATAAAGTAGCCTAGAGCTACCTACATCTTAAGTCCATGTCTCACGGTCAAACTATTTGATCAAATCTGTTTGAAGTGACGTCATTTCTGTCTATTTGATACGAATGTTTGAAATGTGCAGAAGTTTGCTCAAACAGTTCAAAAATTGATTGATCATAACGGAAGAGAAATAAACATTCAAGATGGAATCTCGCTTTTTCAACAATATTATATATGAATAGAAATATTACACAAAAATCTCTAAACATTTATTTCATGGTAAGTTGCGCGTCTCTTCAAAGATTAGTGAAGTAGAAACGAAACTACCTCAGTTCCCTATTGAACTGTGTTTGCAAAACATTGAACAATGCCTCAACTCCTGATTATATGGAAAATATGTATGTAGGTATACTTATTATCAATTGAAAGGATGACGAGTAATTCAGTACACCTACCAGATATTTGGCCGTGAGATTTACTAGCAATATCATTCAATGCATCTGGCATCTTATCACTCTTGTGGTAATCTTTTTGTCTGATGTTATACAAAAGTTATTTATTGCTTCTATAGAGATCTATTAGGAACGTTACTTGCTCCTCGGTCCAATTTCAAGCAGCAGACATTTCCAACAGTCCAAAACTCTATTAGTATTCTGACGTTTCGATTTTCGATGTCAACAAAAAACTTTAACCTTAGTGTTTCATCAAACAGGTAAAATATTTAGAACATGTTCTAATTTCAGCTGCTGTTTGATGTGACGTCATTGATGACATCACACTTTCATAGTTTGATCAAATAGTTTGACCGTGAGACACGGACTTTAGAGTGTAATTTTTCCCTGAATGAGTGACACGAATGTCCGAAAAAACGTCCCGTCGTGCTAACATGCACTGCTACGAAGCTGGTTTGCAAACAAATGGATTTCCAAGTAGCTGGCACATTCTCTGAGTGATTCCCTGAAGACTTCAGTTGGGAATTTCGCAGTGTTTGTGCGCAACTTGTCGTTTGAAGTTTCTGGAAGAGAGACGATGGTAATTTGAAAGTCGCTGTTTGGCAATTTTCTCGCAGTTCACTCGAACATAACCAGCTTACGAACTCGGGAAGCTCTGCTTCTCCACGTGCTTCGATGACGTTTCGAATATAGAGTTCCCTACCAGGGGGTTTTCAGTAGGAAGCGTGGAAAAAAATCCAATTTCACAGTTGATTTGTGAGAGGTGTCTCATAATAATCGATATTGATTGATAGAGCAAATTAGGATGAGCAAAATACATGGAAATTTGATTTACCTCCTTCACGGAGTAACAGGGTATTAGGTGAATTTCTCTAATTAATTCGATAACGAAAATTTTAAAGCCGGATTTGAAGAACATATTTTCATTCGATGTGTAAACAACCCTGGAGCTATTACAAAGTTTTGGGAACCGAAAATTGAGGTGGAGAGTTAGGCTTGGTATGAACAGTGGACGGATAGTTGGAGAAAATAAAATGGAATTTGCTACTGAGGTGAATCCTCAGTTTAAGATTTTCAAGTATTATATCCTTGAATATATTCCATGTCTCTGAATCAGCTTTATAAAGAATGCATCAAACCAAAAAAGTTTGAAAAAGTGGTCACTCACTCACAACAGAAAAGCTGTTGATAAAAAAATGAGTCAATAACTTGTCAATAAATTTCAAAAAAGTTGAGTAAAAGAGTTAACTTTTATAAAACATTCATGGAATAAAACACCAGCTTTTGTAATCAATTCTACATTTAATCGAACTCTATGAAGTTGTATAGTGTCTTTATATTATTATTATCTGAAAAATTGCAATCAGTAACAGCTCTGAATTCTCGACTGTGGAGAATGGAATTCCACAGGGTTCGATCTTGGGTCCCTTGTTTTCCATTATTTATATGAATGAATTAATGCATTATACAAAATTGAATAAATTACACTTCAATGCCAACGTCACACTGATTTATGTCTCCTGGATAGTTTTCAGTAGTAATAAACCAAGAACATTGATGATTGTTATAAAAATTTTTACATCAGATTTCGAAAGCTTGTTGCTTGGAAACCATGGGCAAGCAAAATATTTTCGATATAATCGCTGAACTCTCATATCCCTTTAGTACAAATAATTTAGGCCTGGGAAAAATCGCATATTGAAATATTTATTGATATATCGAATGATGATGTTCAATAGTTGCAATATCGATGATTATCAATAACAAATTTTTTCTCACCATTATCCTAGCTGTCTTACCAACCCTCAGAAATATTACTAGAAACTTGTACGTGCTAGGATAGCAATATATCGATGAATTTCGATGAATATCGACGAATATAATGTTCACCATGTGAAGGAAGATTACATAACCAGAATCAACAATAAAAATAATTCTTCGATGAAAAAGTCTCCAAAATACATATCTGACAGAAGAACAAAATTATTTTTCACGTAAATTAGTATGCTCTCGATACAAATTCGATAGCAATATTCTTTCTCTCTCACGTTCACTCTTGAGGTATAATAAAAATACGGGTTTTTTCCATAGTTCAGATTAATTATAAACGGATCTCATTTCGAAATCTCGGAGATTTAGTTCTGCTTCAGATCAATCGCTTATCAACTTCATGGAATGTACATACATACGTTGATTAAAATAAATTGAATCACTGAAATAATCAGCTGTGGAAGGAAAATATTCAATATGTTTTTGTGCAGCACCTCGTATATCAACTAATTAGTCTAGAAACGGTTACGGGTAAAAAATTCAATCAGTAAAACTACGCAGCTCAAAGAGTCGAAAGAGGCGCACTATTTCAACATATTCGAACAGACATTCATTCAATGCAACATGTGCCTCATCATTAGCGGTTTTATTCAATTCCAAAAGCCGATTATCCATCCAGAATGTTCAGAAATTTGTCAATTCGTTCCTCGTCTGATTGGATCCCTGATTTATATCGTGGATTCTCGATGTTCATGGGCAGTTTCCGAGTGAATAATAATGTATGTAACGTGAATGGATGGAAAAAAGCCATTTGAAAACTGTGCATTTTCGTTTTGAAACCATTAGGAAGAAGGATGAGAGATATTCGGATGAAAGTGAGGCAATTAGGAAAATGGACACGAATATGATTTGATGATGAAAGTTTTTGCGGTTATAATTGGAGTATGGAGGTTAAATTATTCATTTGACTGAATTATTTTCGAGTCAAAAAACTGACATATGATACTGTTGAAGCCTACTTCCGAAAGTATGTGACACTGTATGAAATTTATTTTTAACACATCTTCCACAGAACCGAAAGGAATTCAACAGAACAGAGTATATTTCTTTGCTTTTATCAATTTATTATCTTATTGCGATAATACCTAATATTTTGATGATTTGAACGAAAATAACTGAAAAATATTGAACTAAAATAAGTGAAAAATATGTCATTCCTACAAATGGGCAAACTTTTGAAGCTGAGCAATGAAAGTAATTCCTTTCCTATTCCTTTCCTATTCTTTTCCTATTTAGTGCATTTGTATAAAAGTTTGTTTCAAAAATACTTTCTATATTCATTTTATTTTGTACTATCAATCATTATACTTTTTTGAATTACATATTTTGCTTGATACTTCCGATTTTGCATTGAATTTTCTAAATTCTGTCAAAAAATTATCAATCTTGGACCCCGAACATTCTAACATATTCATTCACTGATTTTCAACAGGATAAAACCATTATTACAAAACTTGTTCGCCAATTTGGAGCCTCACCTTGTATTCATGAATTCTGCCAATGAATTAATTATCCCAGAATAAGAAAATTCCCACGTACCCCCTTAGGATCGAATATGACATAAACACGAATCTAATCTTGGAGCTGCCATGTTGGAGCCGCCATATTGAATTTCAGAATTTTCACAGGTTCATATTCTCTGACCTCTCTCGTTTTTGAGTCAACCAGAACTCCATATTGAAGCCGCCATTTGTATAAAATAGATTTAATAGTGCTTTGTCATGGTAATTATGTAGAGCTGCCGAATTCGAAATGAATCTGACGATTAGAAGTAGGTGAAATGTAACTTCTAAGACAGTTTCCTCACAATATTTGTTTGTTAGTTGCGAAAGAAAATAAATAAAAGCTTGTAAATGTTAGATTCTATTACACCCTAAACATTTATGAATACCAACATACAATATTCTAGACCAGTGTTTTTCAACCTGTGGGTCGCGACCCCCAGAGGGGTCGCAAAGCCTCTTCAGGGGGGTCGCGAAGCGTCGAAGAGTTGCAAAAAGTTGGGAAAGCTACTGCAGTAAAAAAACAGTAGAGTTTGAAAAGATTCATTAAGAAAAATGTTAACCAAAGGACAGATATCAAGGAAACAAGAAATAAAAATACCTTATGAGATCTCTTCCATTTAAAAGATCTGTATAAAATTAACAAAATCCCATCATGGATCCGTTTTTGCAAAAACGGAGTTAAATCGTTTTACAAATTGAAGCAATTTCTTTCTTTACTTTTTATTTGGACCATCGATGAGAATGTCAACTCGCACAAGTACGAAGCTACAAATGAAATCAAGAACTTCAATGCATCTATTGTCAATTCTGGGTATTCTGTATCACCGTAAATCCAAATTTCAAATAACTGTCGTCATAAAGACGTTTTTTCTTTATTTTAGTTTCATCACTACCGCTAGAAGTTGACGTTTCTGTTGGTCTTTTTAGAAATGTAATCATTTTCAATAATTACGAATCGATTATGAAAATGAATAAGGTGGATTGAATATTTGTCACAAAATAAAATACATGGAAAAAAGAACAACGTGTAGGGGGGTCGTGAAATATCTCTTCATACCATTTTATCGTGTGATAAAATAGGTTGAAAAACACTGTTCTAGACTGTGTCAACATTACGGAATTTCGTGATATGGAGAATATTCATAATATGTTTTCCATACATATTGCGTGTAAAGGTATGAATTTGAGTCCAAGATCAATTTTCATAAACAGCTTCTGTATCCGAAGTATGTGCGGGCGAATTTTCATCAGAGCAGCGTTCATAATTCAGGAATTTCAATGTTTCAGGGCATGTTTCAGGAAGGAAGAAATTTATTTGTTCGGGGGGTAGCCTCGACATGCTGTAGGCCAATATTTCAGGAAGTTATGTTGCCATGATATACGGAATGTAAACTCCTAAAGCTGAATCTGTAGCGCTGTCAAATAAGTTCGGAGCATTTAAAATATAACGCGATAAGGAGAAAGTTCTTGCTCCGTTTTCTCTGATTCTGATTGGGAGTTCTCTTTGCGCGTTTGTATGTACGGGGAGAATTAATTTTGATCTGCTCAGGAAATGGCAACATCGGTAGGTAATCCAATTAAATATTCAATAAACCCCAATAAGAAACCGAAATCTGGTTCAGAAGGTGAACAAATTGAAAACGTGGTAAACAAATTAGAAACTGATGAAAATAGCTGTGGATAAAAAAGTATACGGAGTCTGTAGAAAACAAACAGATTCAATTACTAGGTAATATAGAAGTAAAATTTGAAAGGACCTTCCTTTATGATGTTTATATACGTCATGGAAGTAGTAGAGACAGAGGGTCTGAGATCTCCACTCAAAGCAACCCATATCAATATCATTAGAAATCCCACTTCAGAAGACATAAAAGAGCGACGATAATTGCCTTCACATCATACAGAGTCAGTTTGCTGCTGGTGCATTTATGATGTTAAATATAACTGAAAATAATGTGGCTAATAGACTCTTCTTGATTTGAATTGCATGCAATACAGATATCAACAAAATCAAAATAAATACTATAAAATGTACCATTATAGCAGAACTTCAAGACATATTTGTTGCACAATCGCAGTTGTGCGATAATGCGAGTGAATGACCATTGAATGACATAGGGAGTTGGGCATGTAAATAGTTCTTGGAAGTTCTAGAGACTGTAAAATGGTTATAATAACATAAGGAGGTAGAGTTGTTTAAGGAGGTGCAGTCTTCAGCTCATAAAATTTCACTTAGTTTATTCAGAAAGCTTGATTTGTGAGACATAAGTAAACGGTGAGTAATATTCGACCAGATTTCATTTGAATTTTCCAACTCAAAAAGTTTGCTAACTTGGGTGGTCCAATTGCATGACCATGTGGAATTGAAACTTTACATCGAAGGCCCCTTTCGCAGAGGAATCATCAGTGGAATGGTGGTAGGACTACACACTGACGATACTGAATGAAGGTGTGATGCTTGGAGGATGAGGAGTCAGCTACCGACAGCCTCACGGACGGACTAATGATATTCAAAATTTTGAATTATAACCACTGTGATTAGATGCATAGAATCCCGAAGTGAATACAGAATTAAAAAAGTATCTTCCTTTGAACACTTGATAATGCTCACAATGATACATACATACACACATAAAAAGAATTACTTAATTTGATTTGATATGCTTTGGTTCAAGAGTATGGCTTGTTTATATATACTGGAATAAATGTCTGCTCAATTCAAGACTATTATGTTTCCAACTAAATACATACTCATACCAATGTTATAGATTTCTTGAATCATAAATGAATGGAGTTCTTCGTGAGAATAATACAATATTTCAGATTGAGAACACAATATATTCAAATCAAGACAATCATAATCTCTCAATGGCTCGCATTTTTCTTGAACAAAAAGAATCAGATTTTCAGTTTTAGCTGTAGATTGTTTTGTATCAAGAATCAAATTAGAGGAATTATATCGATTTCTTGAAATGAGAATCATCCTCAACTTCCGTTCTCTTATTGGGGCTCTCATCAATCACATCATCATTTGCAGACCTTCTTCTTGACAACCTTTCCCCCTATTCGTAGAGATTATTTCTGAACTTGTCCACCAGTTTACCACGCAATAAAGTTGTATTCCTCTGGTTTCAAACTACTGAAAAATATAAAATATATCATTCACAACTGCATGTAGGTACAATGTGAGAGATAATCTGACTTGGCACAATGCATTTCTTCAAATCTGGGTTCACATTCTTACTACTGAATTCATTTTCCTTGGATCGAAATTTGGTGAAAAAATGTAAAACTGAGTATGTTAGGTTCAATATGCAATATCAAAATACCTAAATGTCTACAAGTTCAAAAAGCTCTTTTCCACTGTTCAATCAGTGTTTGGACAAATTTAAACGTTCATCCGCACATAGGTACCTAACCCCAATTTTCACTCACTAAGCCGATTCTGGTTATTCAAGTTTTTCACGAATTATCAGTTTTCGAGATGATATAGCTACGTTAATTGATAGGATACACAATAATACCTACCCAAGAATGAACGTCGATAAGATATAGGCATGTAACTTACCTCAAAAAGTGATAATTATATCCTCAGATATCTCCTAAAGACCTCAGTTTTTCTTTCATGGTAAGCCAATATTTCTATGCCAATAAAATAGGTTGAACTGGTTGAACAATGATGGATGCACGACAAGAGCACCGAGACAACACACTCACACCGTTTGGTAACATTCTCGGCTCGAAGGGATCGCAATTATATTCAAGAAAATGTTATGGTCAATCCAAAGAAACTTTCTCAGAGATTTACTTATTCAGAGATTAATTGTCTAGTCAATCTCGTTATTGAAGAAAATGCTACATATTTTATTTTGAAAGAAGGCATTCCGTGATATATTTTTCAAGAACTTCATTATTTTTTCTGGATACTTTGAACTTCTTATATCAAATGAATATTCCAGTGAAATAATTTTCTACAATTGACATTTTCAATAAATTCATTTCAAATAAATTATTTCAGAAGAACAATGCGCTTTTTCAAAACAAGAATTGGACGTTGAACGAATATATCGTTTTCATTTGAGAATTTGTTTTTATGTGTGTAACCATTGGCTAATTGAAAGGACTCTAGCTGTTAATGAATGATGACTTAATGTTCACATTAGTTCCAAGTACCGTGTTGAACATTTCATGAGTGAAAAACTATACTCAGCCGACCCTTCTAAGCTATCTTGCTTCTGCTAGATGTGCTTCGTACTTCTAGTTTATGCTTGATAGAGAAGAAGCTCTTTACTACTGAAACTTCGATTGATAGTGAATCAAACCTTTTGAATATCCTATATTATTGGAGTGTTTGGTATTTTTATTTTCGACGAATTTTGAGAATCCGAAGCTCCACCATGTGAGAAAGGATAAAATATGACCTGTGACCTGGTGAAAAATAATGTCGAACATAAATGTTGATGTGGACGCAACACTAGGGTTTTTTTTTATCGCCTTAGCCGTAGAGTCCAGTAACCTTATGTCAAAATTCACCCAGGACAAAATCGTTACATTCTAAATGCTTTATCTCAAAAACTATTTGGTCTACAGAGATGATTTCTATCTCAAATTATAGAAAATTTAGTCCACTTCAAAAACACATTTTCTCGAATATAATCGAAAAATTAGTCTTACATGGTGAAAATAGCAAAAAACTTTTGTGGAATCAAAAATTTCGCTATTTTTTTGATTTTTTACAAGGTTGCGTTCGGTGCTCGAGGTAACAAACTTGGATTTTTCATTGGACCAACATCATAAACGAGTAAGCAAAAAATCAGAACTTTTTTTTATGTTCTGGTTCTCACGAAAAGGGATATCCTGTACTGTTCAGAGAACATCGTGAGAACCAAGAAAAAGAAGGTAGGAGTCGGTGTACTCCTTGAATGTCTGGATATCGTATGCCTTGGAGAACACCTCCCTAGGCAATGAGCTCCAAAGTCTCGATGTTCGTTGGATGAACGAGTCTTTGGAAAGGGACGTTCTGCAGGTGATTTTCCCAGGTTATTAGATCCCCACTCGAGAATTGTTCATATTTCATGGTCCATATTTATTTTGCTAACATTTCTTGGTTTGACGGTCCGATATAGGAGCCCTGGAAGATAAAGCGGTAAGGAGGGTACTATCATCCGCGAAGCTGTGTATAGGACATGAAGTTGCTTCCAACGAATCGTTGATCTGAAGTAGAAATAGTGTTGGAGCTAAAATTGATCCCTGCGAAACACCAGCATCTATGAGTAGAGTATCAGATGAAACTCCTTCAAACACTACATGGAGAGATCTGTTTGAGAGGAAACTAGCAAGCAGAGAACACATATGAGGGGGCAAACCATAAGATGGAAGCTTGGCGAGGAGTCGCTGGTGCCAAACTCGATCAAATGCGTTGGAATTATCTAATGTCACGGCTAAAATTTCTCCATATTTTTCAATAGATAGCTGCCATAAATGTGAGACGTAAGCGAGCAGGTCACCAGTTGATATCGTTGACAATTCCTGAGTGTTCCAGATATTTCATGAGCTCGATATTGATGGCTTTTTCCATGACCTTTGAAATAATAGTGCAATAGATATGTGCAGTTGCTAGGTAAGGTATTTTTGCCTTTTTCGGAGACTGGTTGTACTCTTTCAATTTTTCAGTTGGACGGAAATACCCCCAAATTGTAAGAGTGGTCGAACAACTTGCCAATAACAGGTGTTAGTTCGGGGGCACATTTCTGAGAACAATCGGTGGGATGCCGTCAGACCGACAGGCTTTCTTGGTGTTGAGACCCAACAAAATCTTTTTGATAGTACGTTGGCGAAAGGTGATCTCGGGCATATGATTGTCAATAGGTGTAATGTGCGGGGGTTGTTTTCCCGATGAATCCAGAGTGGAGTTCCCTGCAAATAGATTCGCAAAGATATTGGTCAGTCATAGCTAGAGTTCCATCTTCCTTGGTTAGGTAATGAGCTGGAAATGAAATTTCTTATCACAGCTTTGGCGAAAGACCAAAATGAACGGGATCCGTTAGGACATTCAACAAGTTTTGATCTTATTTTGGCATTGTGAGCATCTTTTGAAGATTGTATTGTCCCTTTGCATATGCCTCTAGCCTTGACATATGCTTCTCTAGTCTCATGGCCCGGATTTTTCAGCCATCGATGGTATGCTGTCTGTTTGGAAGCGACAGCTTTACAACAGTTTCTGATAAACCAGGGCTTATCTGATGATGTTCTTCTTCAGGTATGTTTAAGTACTACCGGATTCGACGCAAGGTTCCCCTTGTTGCAGGTTACTGCCCAAGTAGCATTTTGGCGACGATAACCTCATAATACTCCAAAATTAACGCTATACTTGGTGTAGAAATCAGTCATTTATGAAACGACGCTCTCTTAACCACCGGACAACATTGTATCAGTGTTGAGCATGACTTCAGTTAACCGACGACGTTGTGACAAGGTTAAACCCAACCAAATTCATGTAGTAAAAATTTTGGGAATGGGAGTGACGTTCTAAAACGTTTGAGTGATTACTCTAGTTATGTTCAACGTTTTACCGACGTTGAGCCGACCTTGTGAGATTCAACTTGGCAGTGGGCGATTTTTTATAAACATTGTAAACGTTTTCGTGGAGTCATATCTTTGCAGTTAAATTTTCCAAATACTCACTATAGAGGACATGCCCCATGACAACAAGGACAACAGGCTGAAATGATTCGAAGAAAGAATAAATATCTAGTAAGATAAGAAAAACTTGATCCAACCTAACCTCAAAAAATTTATCAAAAATAAAATTATGCCTGAACACAGGCAGTTTGGAAAACTTTAGTTCTTTTGGAACAAATCCTAACCTGGATGCAGAGATTGAGGAAAGCAACTAATTTTTCGAAGAATGACACAGAAAAGCCCGTTTTAAAATGTGGAGCGAGGTGTGTTCGTTAGTTGGACTTCGTTCAGTTTTCAGTCGGATAACCAACTTCAGTCGCGCTTTGGTTATATTTAGTTGTCTGGATGACTAAGGTTGAAAGCAGTATATTTTTCAGTTATCTGATATCCTAAGTCGTGTTGACGTCTATTATAATACTACGCCATGTTTGATACGTAATTATCTTCGGAAACATTGTTGGCCATTGAAACTTGAGACATAAACAAACATAAACAAAGGTTAACAGTACTCTAGAAGCGATTAATATATCATTGTATCCTCTATAGTTCTTGTTTGGATAAATATTAACTTTGAATATTATATATCCAAATTATTTTGTTTGTTTTTTTTTCTCCGAGTTTTGAGAAATTCGCCACGGATTGAAGGTGCGCGTGTTTTTTGACGCAAAACGATAGTATATTTGACAATAAACTGAAATGCGTTGATAATTTCTATTTGGAAATCTTCATTTTCTGGCAATACAAATAGAGTAGGTACCTATCATGAGCATAAGAGTAGAACATTGGTAGTCGTCAGAAAGCTTTTTACCAAGTGTCCATTTTGGTCATCAGTAATGATTTGGTTGGAATATTTACTAATTTCTGAACACCGTGGAAAGTGAACTGTCATCGCTGCGCAAGAGGGCGCAAGTGTGTAGTTGTTTTTTGGTAAGTTTAACAACGTTTAGGAAACGACCAACTGCTGCCTTCAGATGAAATTGAGACGTTTCAAAAACCCAAAAATGATTGTACAAATTGGTGTAAAACAGGGTCGTGACAACGTAGTATTAAGGTCGACTACGCAACTCATGTTTGGTTGCGCAACTTTTTCAAACACGTCGCCGCAACGTCAAATTGCTGCTTGGGTGGACTACCGGTTTGAACGACGTTTTTACCATTTGTGGTGAGCTGACTCCCCAATGTTTCGGGATATTCCCTTCCAGAATCTCCATTAATTCTCGAGAGCCTTTTCCATGTTCATATCCGAGTCAGCAGCCACATACTTAATTCTTCACGACCGACTGAGCATTTAATTTCTTGGTGCTTGGCACCGAAATGAATCGCTAAAAATCCGGGAAAGCAGGGAAGTGTGTGTAGAATGCAATTAGGCAAGGTAGTGATAGGGCCCTGCGGGCAGACTTATCATTCCCGACACGAGTATTCCTGGAAAGGAAATGTTTGTTCATCCACCGCGGGATGCAGAGTTCGGAGTTTTTGCTAGTCACGGCTAACGACCTCGCTTTGGAGTTGTGTAATCGATAATTACTACCGAGGGTTCGATTTTAATGAGGTCGATATCAAGATACTTTTGTTGCATCAGAGTTTCCATAATGATGTTCTAGAAAACATTCCTTTTTTCTCCTCATTATTCGCTTGCTATTTGTCTTTTGGTGTGTTCAACTTAACGATCCAATGAATCTGATTTTTTTTTTGAGAAAGAATACGAAACTGCCACACTCTTCAAAGGAAGTTGATTTATGGTGGGAGGTTCGAAAAAAAAGTAATGAGGAGGGAAATCGAACTTGGAGAACTGTTGTGAAACGAGACAGGGAGAGTGCGTTGAGGTTTCATCTCTTTTTGGCTGTTTAAGTGAGAAAAAAATCTAAACCCCAAAATGACATCATGAATAATTTCGTTCACATACAGAAATATGTTGAAATCTTTTTGAAATCTGAGATAGTGGATATATTACATTAAATCAAATGTGAAAAGTGACATATTTCAATCGAGTAGTCGTAACGAGCGCAGGAAATGCAATTTCATAATTTTTTCTACAACCATCAATATTATTTATCTACAACTATCAAGTAAATCATCCATTGCTTACTCGATTTTCAACAGTTAATGACAGTCATTACTGTGATGAATCGAGTAATAATGACAGTAAGATGGAGTATTATTGTGACATCCCATCATATTGTCAAATTCAAATATGAGTTCTAACTACTATGCACAATACAACCGCGTATGTGAAATACACTCAAACTCAACAGAGACTTATCCGACTTATGTTTTCATGATTTCAATCGCTCTTGCACAAATAAGAAAAACGAGAATTCATTGTTTTTTATTCTCAACCGCATAAAATGAGTTGTTTCTTTCTTGAAACACTAAAACTGAGGTTAGGGATGCAAAAACGGAGAAGAATGACAGAGCGCTCCGACCAATCAGAACAACATACATATAAGTGTATATTGTTGGTTGCATAAGGCATCTTAGTATAGCAGTCACAGGTATAGCAATAGCATTGTTGAAGACTTAATTTTCTGAGAATCTACAATAACAGGATATATCGCGTTAATACCACTTTTCTACAATTGATATTCTGCAATAATATGCATACTTTTTTTATTATATTCACACTACCATATAATAAACTTACTGATGTGATGTCTATATTTCATTATGTAGATATATATAAATATTTCAGGACTCAATTTTAATGTTATAAGAAACTGTGATTGTTTTACGTACTAACATTTCATCTTCATTGAATTTTATTATTATTATTATTTATTATAGTTCAATTTACATGAACTACACCCTAAATAATTGCATTAGAAGATGAAATTATTGACCTCTGAAGCCATCGACGAGAAAGTTCTCACATCTGTCCATACTAAGACACAAAAGATAATGTATTTTGTTGAAGCTACTCCTTTATCTCCAAGCCTCTGAATCTCCGATTCCCATAAAAGGTAATATCACCATGGAACAGTCGCCTTTGAGACAAATGATGCGGCTCAAATGACAGCCATCATATTTCAGAGGAGCTTAATTTTATTTTCCGGAATATGTCGGACATTCTATACTGTAACAGTAGATAAAGCCTGTGTTTCAAGCTCGATAGACCAGCGTTTACAGAGAATGGTGGCCATTAAGCCAAACAGAAACACGGTATCCTTTTTTAATATGGCTACTTTATTTTCTTATAAAGCTTCTCGAGTCCCTCTGGGTTTGAGAAACTAGAGAAACGATATTTGGAAGTGAATGAGCATTTATGGAAGGAATCAAAATAACTGCAGAATCAGAGAAAGTATACAGTTCGAAAAGAAATAACATACAGGATGAAGACGACTTCAAACTGCATTTCGAAGTCATACCTAACTTGCATGATATATGTCGGTTTAGACATGGATTCTACACAGTAAAAAAAACTTGGGTGTTATTACAATCAAATGGATTTCAGAGCAAACTCCGACGAATACAACACCTGAATATCAAAGTTGTATCATTTTTATTATACATTTCACAATTGAGTGTTGAGTGGTGTTAATTCCAATCTCAGAGTAGTGAAAAATGACACGAATGTGGTGAAGTAGAACGATTCTGAAACATAAAATCATAAGAAACACCAAATGGTTGAAATCTAATATTCTCAATGGTGCTATTATTCACGTTAACGCATAAAAAACACCTGTTATATAAAATTAACACCAAGTTACATCGTGTCATACCACGATGGAATCGAGGCGGTGTATGAATCATCTAATTTGGTGGCAATAATCATTCATTAAGTATTGTATCCTGAAAACACCCGATGTGATATAAATTAATTAAAATATTGTATGTACGCATCTGAATGGTGTCAATTTCATGCGCTCATCTGTTCGATTTCAGAACCTCAGAACTTTTGCCAATAGGTGGCACTGACGTCCTTCCTACTGTACCTGAATTCAATATTGGGCATAAAATATCAGATGATTTTGAGATAAATCAGTATCAATTGGCCTAACTGGCCTAAGCCTCACTGCCAATGATCAAGATAAATGAGCCGAAACAGTTTGTCATCATCCGAATTGTCCGGAAATTCTTCAGAGACTAGTTTATCATCAAAATAAATATTATTTCAATAGGTAATCCAACTTAGTAAAAAACACCGGAGGTGGTGAAGAAAAGCACTGACTCGCATGAGCACACTCATGTTATGGTGTTCCTTCACACCAGAAAAGTATTTGCTTGTACCTGCTCAGTGTTTAAACGCACCGATGAGAATTTCGTGGAGGTAGGATTCAGACTTTCGGTAATGCATAAATAACACCATCAAAGTGTTAATTTTGACAAATTCAGCACTAACACTAGTGTTACTGACAACTGCGTTCGATTATTAGAAACACCTATGGGAAAAGTCACACAATACCTACAGTGGTGAATAATATGCCGGTGTTTACTGACACTAATACAATCAGGACCTCAGGGGACACCAGTCGGTGTTAGCTGGTGTGAGCTGGTGTAATTTTTTTCTCACTGTGTAGAGAAATATTTTCCTAGTATAATAGACTATTGATCATGATCAATAACTCTTTATATATAACCTTGAAACTATTAGTTCACCTAGTTATCAATGTGAGCTGTGATGATTTGGTATTGTATTGGGACGATAAAATGGGTAAAAGAACATCTATCAAGCATGAAGTATATGTACTTTCAAATAGTGGCAATTCCTTGATCGATAGAATGAGTTACATTCAGCTTCTCATACAAATACTAATGGAATTGGAAGGATTTTCATCAATACATAACCCAATATTCTGCCTACACCACTGAACCAACTTGTTTTAAGCTCCCCAAAACACAACCAAAATGAGGTCTGCGGTGATGTGTCGAACCTCAAAAAGAAATTTGATCATGACATCCCTCCCTGCATGTTTCATATTACCGACTCATTGTGCAACTAATGGCCTAACAAATAGGCAGTCATGAAATACACGGGAATTGCGTTACTTTCCGGGAAATTATGCAACTACGAAGGCGACATCTCGCTCAGTTTATACGAACCTTCCAGCGATTTTGGAGGGATTGTCCCCCATAAATGATTCACAGATTAGGGTTGAAGTTTATGATTCAATATCCCAAGTAACACTATACGCGACTGATTGGTCGCACTCTAGAGCTGAAGATATATTATTATTCTCTAGGCAAGTATATATTTTTTTTCATAGTTCGTAAATTGGATGAATATTTCTTCAGGTCAGATTTCTTTGAAATCAGTCATTCTTACCAAGAAATAATTTCTCTTGAAGAGACTTATCTGGTTCGGATGATGCTAAAAAAATATCTTCATATTAGAATCAAATTTTCATAAATAATAATGATAAAAATATCTGATTCCCCACCGTCAGGCAAAAACAAGCATCATCTGAACCAAACATTGAAAAGAAAAAAGATTCAACGAGAGCGTAGACCATTTTCTGTATAAATTGATGTGCTCTGTAACATTCTAGTGCTACTTTTGATAGGCACAATGAGGAAAACATAGTGGTAAAACGAGAATAATATATAGAAGGTGTCTGAGCAGTATTTATCATCGTGTGGATCGTGTGACACCATGTGACATTTATGTCGTGTATATTGTAGATATATTCGATGTATTAAATGCTCTGTAAGATAATTAATTTAGCGGAAACTATTATTTTTATTCAAATAATTGTAGATCCGGAAGAGCATAATAGACTTCATGATGTAATCATTTGGTAAAACATCATTGGCGAAATATTTTCGTTTATGAGAATATCAAATAAGTCAGTACATACACACGGCATTGTTGAAGTTGATGTTTATATTGAAAAACATGCCTACTTTCTGAATATCACAGGAATTTAATCCTCAAAATTTCGAAACCCCGTATTTTTGTAACGAAAGTTTTTCGATTCTAATAGATATTCCTACTTGTTACTGATTTGATATGCATTGCATGATTTTTTTCATTCCAGCATATCGTATGTATCTGATCATTTCCCTAGCAGCAAAGATCACAAGATCCCGAGAAACGTGAATAAACATCTACCTAGCGCACAAACTCTGCCGCAACAAATTCTTTTGGAATATAAAGCGTCTTCCTGCGTTTTTCCCATTTTCCTTCATCCAGAACAGTTGCGATCTCATCGAAAATGCAAGACGCAATCCTTCTCCAAATATTGACAAGAGATATTAAGGTATATATCTTTGAAACTTGTTATTGGTTTCCTTCTTGTTGCTGCCTATATGGTTCCTGGGCCTGAACGGTATTTTTTCTGTTCACGGAAAATTGCATTGGTGATCCATGTTGTATAGACGCATCAGAGTTCAATGATTGTTTCGGGAACCAGAAAAAAGGCATTCATGGGAGGAATACATATAGTATATTACACAACAAGTGTGGAGAGTGTGGATAGTGACATATTTCACAGGAAATGCACTTTCCATCGAGTTTTGTACACTATTCTTCCTACGACTCCGAATACTTTCATTTCGCGGGAGGTCTTGTCAAAAAAGTAACTTGAGCGCCTCTATAATTTTAGGTGATTGTGATTCGATATCAAGTACTGTTTATTTCCATATTCGATATGATATTTGAATAGATACTTCTCCGACAATTCCTCATTATGCTAGCGCCAGTAATCACGCAACCAGGAATGCAAAACCACAGAAGTACGTAGTGCGCAAGCTCGTATGAATTAGTGCGTCCTTGACTCCTTGTCAAATGTGAATAGTGCAAACATCTGTAATACTGTGAAATGATGCAATCCTTGCAACATGCAAATAACTGATGCAAGCCGCGCATAAAACTGTAGCCGTACTCTTTTAAATGATCTCACGGCTGTCATCAACATCATCAGAGACATCAGACATGTATAAAAATAGTTCCAGTCACTGACCCTGATTTTTATCAAAATTAATTCAGAGGTTATGTATCATTGAAATTGATAGATACCTAAAGAATTCTTGGTTCAAACTAATATACCTAATTCTTGGTTCAAACTAATATACCTAATTATTTCTATCAATTCAGGCGAGCGTGTGATATTTTTCATTTCAACACGTGTGCTTTTTTATTTCAAATAACAACACCATGGTGATATGAGCTACTTTCCAAATAACAAAAAAGGGTGCTTCATGACGATTTCATACGGAGTAGTAAGAAAATGTACTTTTCAATCTGATGAACTGCCACACGATTTGCGACATGATTGATACTGAGAGTATTGACAAAGTGGGTTCGAATCCCCCAGGGCATTTTTCCATTTTTTTCCATTTTTTGCACCGCGCAATATCTATAAATAGCGCAGCAGTTATATAAGTATTTCGATATTTTTCATCAGATACAGGGTGTATGTACCTATCAGTTTCAACCTAGACAGTTTTCAGCAATGGTCGTAGAGAAAGCATAGCCTTCTTCATACGTTCATTGGCTCTTATTCTCTCGAATGACTGCAAAACTCGCCTTTGGCATCTGACCTCACTCAATCCTGTGATCATCTGATTGGCCGATCTGGTCAGAGTCCAAAGCGGAGGACATCCAGAAAGAGTCCAGACTTATCGACTGGAGAATTCGAGTGGGACATAAAATAAGGTTGATGTCGTCTTCTACGGAACGAAGATTTAATGTAAGCGCGGTTGGGAAAGAACGGGGAAAGATAAGGTGTTATATATTGCCCAATTTTCGTGGGGGAGATTAGAAAATATCAATAAATAGCTAGAAAAGCGTTATAGACGACCAATCTCGACACCTTGATAAAGTGTAGGTAAAGCCAATGATTTGGAATTTATAAGAAGATTCATGATTCAATAGAGAAACAAAATAGTATATTATTCAACGAGCGCATAATGATGGCTATTACGAAGATGAAAATTGCAGTACGATTCGAAGGCGAGTGCTGTAATCATCTGAGTGGGTAATGCGCGAGTACTATGCTTTATCTACAACTATCTTGATATCCAAAAAACTTTGAAATTTCTGAAAATATGTAATAGTTTTATAGCGAAATTTTCTGTAGCATTTTTCGCTAATTTTAGTAGTTCAGGCGGTGTACAAGACAACTCCTGGTATTCAGTAGTCATATATACTTCGGATTATTGATTTATTCAAAGAAATCAAATGAGAAATATAGGTACTGGACTTTTAGAAACTGTTTATTGATGTGTGACATTTGAATTAATTTGAAATTTTTGAATCTCAGCCGCCTTAGTGAAGGAAGTCGGGCACTCACAATATCAATCAAGTAGTATTTTATAAAAATAGTATGCATATTATTGCAGAATATCAATTTTAGAAGAAAAGTAGTATCTACGCGATATGTCCTGTATTGTAGATTCTCAGAAAATTAAGTCTTTAACAATGCTACCGCTATACTGTACCTATGTGACTGTACTACTAAGATGCCTTATGCAACCAACAATATACACTTGTATGTTGTTCTGATTGGTCTGAGTCTGAGCGTTCTGTCATTCTCCTCCATTTTTGCATCCCTAACCTCAGTGTCAGCGTTTCAAAAAGAAACAACTCATTTTATATACGGTTGAGAATAAAAAACAATGAATTCTCGTTTTTCTTATTTGTGCAAGAGCGATTGAAACCATGAAAACATAAGTCGGGTAAGTCTCTGTTGAATTTGCGTGTATTTCACAAACGCGGTTGTATTGTGCATAGTGGGTAGAACTCCTATTTGAATTTGACATATGTCACAATATTACCCCGTCATTATTACTCGATTCATCACAGTAATGACTGTCATCAACTGTTGAAAATCGAGTAAGCAATAGATGATTTACTTGATGGTTGTAGATAAAATTGTGTTTTCCATCTCCTATACTCCATACTCTATACTCTATGCCCATTTCTGATCGTGCTTGAGATAATGAATATTTTTTGCAGAAAATAGCACTCTACCACGTTCGCTACCTGGATCTTGAAATTCTGGATGCGCCGAGATTTTTTTTATTTCGAGATGAAATTACATCGTGAATAAATATAGAAAATATTCAGATATAAAACTACAGCTTTTTAAAGGACTTTTGAACCTAACTCAAATATGAGACACTAGTCTACCAATGATTTTTTTATTGGAGTTCGACATGAAAATGAAATGAATTGTTTTACTGGAGTTTTCTCATAGTACCATTATATGATGTACCTATATAATATATTTCCATGAGATTTTGTTATTCTACCCGTAAGAGTTACACATTAAGGGCCATTTTTATAAACGAGTATAAACTCCGTTCAAGCTAAGACTCATTTTGTTGCTATTGAATAGCCAATCAAATCACGGGTTCTCTAGTAACTAAACCAAGTTCATCTTAAACGGAGTTCATTCTCTCCTGTTTTCATTTAGAAAATATGCGTTTTAATAGTTTTTCAACATAAACTGAAATAATAAAAACTAAAAAGGCAAGAATTATTGTTAATCATTGTAAATAGTGAGTTCTATAGCAGATTTTCGAAAAGATTAAACCTCCAGTTTGCAGACATAAGTATACTGCTTATCCTAATCGTGGACACATCTTGTATATTGGTCGATGAATTTGTCGTGAAGAAATACACTGAAAATAGCAATGTTATCAAACGAATGAATATTGGCTTCCCATCAAATATGAAAACAATGTCGACAGAAGAGAAGTTGAATTCAATCAGATAATCGATATTGAAAATTCAACAGATTCTACTGGACTTCCTCCAAATCAGCAACTCTATCGAAAATTTCGTTTCATTCGTTTCAATGTCTGGTTCAGATGAAAAATGTAGGCGCATTTTTTGCCAATACCGACAGATTCCAATTTACTTTTGGACAGGTTTTTTCGTACTGATGTACTTCCACAGAATGTGTTAGGTGAACCCGAAAATGAAAGTCCATCGAACAGTTTTCCTGGAATATATTGCTTTGAATACCGCAGGAATTCTGTTAATTTATATGGATTCGATATTCGCACTTCAGATGAAGTGATGTATAGCTTTCATATGAGATATATCCTTATTAATGCCAACACAGTAAAAACTGGGTAGTTAAAATTAACTACATCTTGTTGCTCAGCTCGATCCACTAACATCATTTAGTTAAATTAACAAAAGTACATGTAGTCGAATGCATCTTGTCAATTCGTGCAATAGCTTAGTTGACAAATAACAAAACTTAGTTGCGAAATCATACTAGTTTTTTTGAAGTTACTACAAAACGGTTTTGCGAAATCACCGGATATATTTCGTATTTTCAACAATATTCTTTCGATGAATGTGAAACCAATGATGGTGATTCGACAAATCATTTTGGTTAATTAGTACTAAATATTGTAGTGGATTGGTATTCTATTTTGTTACTTTAGCAATATGATATTGTTAATTCAAAAATATAATTTTGCTCTTTCAAATATAATATTGTGAATTTAACAATATAAATAATATTATATACTTAATAATAGCATATTGTCGATTCCACAAGTTCAGTAGTATGGTATGAAAAAGCAAAAGATGTACCATGAGGAAAATGAATAAAACTCAATGAATATCTATCAATTCAATTTTATTTAAAAAATTAGGACATTCACAAATATTTACAGTTTTATGAAGAAAATCAAAATAACTTGAAAAATAAACACTCGAATAAATGTATTACCTCTTGACAGATTTCTATACATTGAGAAAAAATGTACATATATGATTAACCGAATATTACCAGCGGATTTGGTAATATGTAACTATCAGAGATGATATAATTCACGTAGATGTATTCTTTGCCTGTTTATTCCATCTCTCGAACTGGAATCTCCGTCTAGAATGAAACAAAAAGGTGAATGATGAATCAGGAATAACATGAATTTCAAATAATGTAATTGAAATAAGAATGAATGAAATAGCAATGAAAAAACTCAAAGGAATACTTACGTTCCAAAAGAAGTTATTGAATATTCTTATGTCGTCAACCCTGATCTCCTATTTTGGAAAATTTTATGAATGCCTTTAGGAAATCCCTCGAGAAATCCGCTTGTAGTTCCATGCTGAGCAACTAGAAGGAACTTCTAACTTTCAAGTGATGAACATAGTTGCCCAAATTGAATGATGCTGAAGTTATAAGATGACGAATTTCATCTGGAATCTACTGCATCTTTCCATAAATCTCCAAAATATCTGCAATAATTGAAAAAAAATCGGTTATGATTTCAATTATTATTGTTGAAGGTACTGGGTAGTTTGTTTGAACACGATTAGTGAATTTAACATCAAAAATTATAGAACAACCGTAAAGATAGCAGTAAAATTTATTTTATTTTCCTTAGCAACTCTTTCAAGATACCTTTGTTTTTATATTTATCGTACAGAGTGTTCAATTCATTAAATCATTAATACTAATAATGGACCGTTGCAACTAATCGTTGTAGTGAAAAGAACAAATTTCATCATTAACAAGTTCCTCGGATAAATGTTATGCTAATATAGATATAATGTTTGTGGTTATTAACAAATTTCTTGCTATTTTCAACTAAATAGACATTAACAAATATATTTTTTTTACTGTGAATGATAGATATCAGAATTGCAAGAACAAGATTTTATAAGAATCATTTGAATCCAACTAAATGATTATATTTCCACCGATTATTACTTACAGTGAACTTCTCCTGATAAACTGACGTATTTAACTAATTCATTCTCACTTTTTCACTGATAAATTATCAGCATGAACACTCCATTATTTCAAACAGCCAGCCACCCGAAGAAGCAGATTGGAAATCAAGAAATCTCAATTTCAACTTTGAGAACGCCAGATAATTGTTTCTCTTGGAAAAAGTTTTTCGATATAAATTCAGGAAGTTATTTATGAGGATAATCATTTCACTGTATAATTCGGCGGTTTGCAAAGTAGGTGAATTATTGCCTTTGAAAAGATCTTCGAAAATTTGCAATGCTTCATTGCTTGTTGGGAATCTCATGCTGGAGCCAATTCTCAGTAGATTATATAATATTATTATCATTGGCCACATCAACTAATGATGATTTTTGAAATATTCCTGGATTGATGTTGAAAAAAAATGTTTTTCTATTTTGGTTGTATAATGAAGTCATTTTGAAATACAAATGCGTATCGGAATAGCCTCTGTTTTTCTACGCATTTTGTATTAATCGGAGGATGGTACAATCGAACTGTCAAATGAAAGTCAGAAGAGTGAGGCCCAGCTTATTTCTGAGTAATTTTGGATTTAGTGAGATAGCAGTGAAAAACTCAATGTTTCTATTGATAAATTTCAATTCAGAGTGTGATTTGATTTACATTGTCCGATGAAAACAATAAATCGATTCGCTCGTCGTACTCCAAACAACGCGTGCGACAAAATAGCGTCTTATAAAACTTGTATCATAATATACTATTTTCTATTTTGGTTGTATAACGAAGTCATTGTGCAACGCAAATAGGGGTCATTTCGATACGCATTTTTTATTATTCGCAAGTTGGTACAATCGAACTGTCAAATGAAAGTCAGAAGAGTTAGGCCTAGCTTACTTCTGATCGATTTGGATTTGGTGATATTAGCAGTGAAAAACTCAATGTTTTAATTGGTGAATTTTAATTCAGAGTGTAATTTGATTTAAATTGACCAATAAAAACAATAACAACATTGAATTTTTCACCGCTGGTGTTGCAGAAATCAAAATCGCTCAACTGTAAACTGGGCTTTACGCTTGTGCGTCAGATTTCAATTATTTCAATGTCATCATTTTTACCAATCGAAGCTGTTTCTGTTATTCATCTATATTAAATCCATTTTTGTCTTCAAATCAATTCAAAATAGAAAAAATTGCATATGACACACGTTTTATAAGACACATTGTCGCACTTGTTCACTTGGAGCACTCCTCGCTTCGCTCGTCGTACTCCAAACAACGCGTGCGACAAAATAGCGTCTCATAAAACTTGTATCATAATATACTATTTTCTATGACTATTGAAAAATTGATCCTTTTTATGTAACATTTTTGTTGGATAACTTTGGATGCATTACACAAAACAAGCCACGTATAAGAGCTTTTACACAACGGGCTATGGCCAATCAGCGACTAATATAGAGGACTTTTCTCATGAGTTTCATTATATCAACCAAATTACTGTTTTACAAATCACTGGAATCCGTTATTTTTAATCAATTATCGTCATTGTACCTACCAATGAAAAATACATCATAGTAATTGAATGTGTGTTGATATCAGGCTCATAATTATATTTTTCTGTGCATATTCTGCTTCTGCATAAGCGATATCCTTGTATAAAATCGATTCAACCCACCAACTTATCTCCATTCAATATTGTTCCTTACAATATTAGAAAGCTCAGAAGCCCCCAAGCAAAACCTGTGACATGTAACATATTCCCTTGGCTCACCCTAGTTATCTGTCACTCTGGCCTGACGTAGGTCTGATATCACCCCCATAATAAAGCAAATCTGGAAAACAAGCTTCACAGTCGGATGACGCAAAGCAACAATACGCCTGGTCCCAAAAAAAAATACATCAGATAACAATCACAATAGGTCGGAATTACCCTGCATTGAAAGAAGACCATTTGATTATGACCTCTGATTGAATATAAAAAAGATGGATAACAAGTTTTAAAAGTTCATTTTATCAATTCAATTATATAAATATATATATCGAATGCGATATAGATTCTGAAACCGTCGCTGGCCATTTATGTTTCTCGCTGTTTTGAGGTGAGGTGATCGTTAAAATTCCATTCATAGAACACCTATCAGGAATTTTCCTAGACGGATACTCTTGAATTCAACACTCTGTATAAAAGGAAAAACGTTGTAACAACATATAGGTATCTGATATATTAATGGATTGGGCTCATGCTATGAGAAGAAGAAAGGGAGGAGATTACAAAATATATGCTTTGAAATGAATCTGGATTTCAAAGAAAAATAATATTTCAGAAAATACAATATCGGATTTGATCCTCTTGTGGATCTTATATAGCTTGAGTTGCGAGAAATAGTAAACGGAAAGATCCATCAATTATAAAAGATGAAAGGCAGATTTATTCTGGTGTTTATTTTCTCATATAGCTCATTAAGAATCAGCTGAAGTGTAAGAGAAAATCAATTTCTTCAGAAAAAAAAGAGATGAACCCCAACAGGAAAAATCATCAATATATTTCACTATATTTCAAGACAGCACAAGACTGGAAAGTTTTTGACGTCACTTTTCTAAGCTCAAAACGTTGCAATGAAATGGAGGTACCACCACATTTTTTTTTCGATAACTATCGACACAACTAGGAATAAATAAAATATAAAAAATAAATAAAGATCCTCATATTGCGAACTTTTTCACTCTTTCAACTAAATTCCTACCGTTACATAGATACCCATATTATGCTGTCATTCTCAGCCTATACCTATTTCCAATCCCAAAATTTTTATACTGGCTTGCTGATTTTTTCTCCGTGCAGTCTAGTGACAGTTAGAAAAATCAATCCAAAGAACTCTGAATTTCTTTGGAAACCATTACGGCATACATTATAGAAGTTGCTTGAATGTTTAACTGAGATTAACGAAATACGTACTCATACCGAAACTCCAGGGATAAAGCTCAAGAATCCTTCAGAATTTCTTGGATTTGCAAAATTCAAGTCATATGATGGCGTACGATAATTCTCAACATACTTTCGCTATAAATCTCATCTTTGGAACTAGAAAATTGTAGTGTTCACGTTATTCCCCTTTTTTAAACCGAATGATATTGCAAAGTTATCGTGTATTTAAAAATAATATTCGAATTGTTCATCGTTTTATCTAATAATATATTGTAAAAGTAATGAATTACCATGCAAACACTGAGAAGCACAATGTGTAAAGTAAATACTTCCTTCTCTAGAAATCCCAATGAGAAGGATGAAACACTGGTGAATTAATGATGTAGATCCCATATTATATGGATACATTATTGGCTGTCCATCTTTAGGAAACATCATTTTCTTGAAATGGAGTATCGCTGGCAGGCAATCCGTTTCATATATTATTCAGCTGAATAACTCTTACACAACATCAAGTAATGGTTTCCTTCATGAATCCGATATATCTACTATTTTCCTTTTCAAAATAAAACATGTCACGCAGAAGGTAAGCAGTCCTAGCTATTTCCTCGTTCAAATAGAACATGGTAATTTACTTGGGACCAATATCTGATGTTTTACATTGATTAGTGATTAGAGAGAAAAATTGAGATTCATTAACACCTATTACTACATAAAAAGGAACATCTCTATGTATAACGAAGTAGACAAAGAACAGAAAACAACTACATTCCTGGATAATGCCGCGCAGAACATTGAATTATATCCACTCGCAGCCCATACAACTCACAGACATCCCATGGATGTCCTATGGATATCCATCAAGGATATTTTGGATATGGATATACAAATATTATCAAATGATACACTATGGACTTCCAATGGATATTCTCGTTTTGTACGGATATCCTTCATGGACGTTCAATGGATATAATTCATCGATGTCAGATGGATATTCTGAGACCACCGTTTTCTACGTCCAATGGATATCCTTCATGGACCAATATTTTCAAGTCATACCCATATAAGTATAACACTAATTGCAATGAAAGATGCATGAGATCCATAATTTTTTTCATTACCTACCATGGATACACATTTCAAAATGTAAACAAATATTGTTTCGAGTTGTTTATTGACAAATTTTCCATCCTTTCAATCTTGCCTTGATTTCGAGATATGTTGAAGGGCTCACACTGATGAGAGACTAATCAAGAATAACATTTATAGATATCTTAAGGATAGGTATCATCAAGTCACAGGGTATATAGATGCTTTCAATCCAATAAAATCTAACTTTAAACCATGATCCCACCTTGTCTAGAACATATAAAATTTTCAAGTTGTCATTATTATCTTGAAAGGTAGGTAATGTTCACCACTCACCACTCACTCAGTATGTTTTTTGTTTATTCATAGTAATTCATAGTGAAAAATGGAAAAGCCATAAATTGGACAACAATTTTAGAAAGAGAAATTAGTCTATCCAATTAGAATATCAAACATAGTTTACCAGACATTCATTTCAAACTATGTTTGATATTCTAATTGGATAGACTAATTTCTCTTTCTAAAATTGTTGTCCAATTTATGGCTTTTCCATTTTTCATTTATTAGCTTAGTCGAGCTATAAGCCACTTCCAAGTTCTGTGATTTGGGAGATTTAGTTCTGGAGTGTTTCTTTCTTCTGCCGCATGGTGTCGCCACTTCCAATTGTCTGTTGGAACGCGGCTCAGTGCGGTCAAATAAACGCGACGAAGGTGCATTGGGACAGGCAACGCTTCGAGTGGAGATCTTACGGTCTCTACTCGGATAACTACCCTGCACTGATGAGGGCCAATAAGCCCGAAACCGGTCTGTAGGTTGTTAGGCGTGCCTGTCCCGATGTGAATTTGTCACTTCTTAGGAAGAAAGAAACATTTGCGATCTGCATTCACAGTGTGAATCGTTGCATGGATTACGAGCAGATATAATTCAATGTTCTGCGTGGTATTTACCAGGAAAGTAGTTGTTTTCTGCTCGTAGTCTACCAGACATTCATTTCAAACTATGTTTGATATTCTAATTGGATAGACTAATTTCTCTTTCTAAAATTCATAGTATGTTCTACAGAACGAATCCCAACTACAGAACAGGAATGTATGCACAATTATTTTCCAAGATTATTTGCCATATTTTTTATACAGGGCTATTCAAATTCGAGTCTATGCATGGGGATTTCAATAACGGTAAGAGATAGAGGGTTGGTTAAATGGGGGCAAGGTAGCGTATTTCAGAGGTTAATTATATGGATGAAAAAATTTTTACCTAGCTTCTTCAGTTCTGGAGTTATACAGGAAAAATTAAGAATTTCGAAATTCTTCTTTTGCCTATATCTTTTTACTTTTTGCCACTTTGCCATAGCAACTTTATGTAGCCTTTTCAAATATCTGAATTAAAATTATATACAGGGTATCGTATAGATTGGGCCACCCTCAACTATTAATTTTCAAATACGGATCAGTATTTTTTCTTGCATTTTGTTGAATATCAAAAGTCATGTATTATACTGACGTAGTATTTTCACCTGAATTACAGAGTGTTTTGGAAATATTGAACTATTACCAGTAAAATTTCAACATTTTTTGTGATATCTGGTGTTGTATGGGAGTCTAATATGCGCCGATTCTATAAGTGAAAATAGTATTCGAATGTTTATTCCTTCGTAACACGAGACAATGGTCACATCGGGACAGGAACGCCTCACCACTGCATACCAGTTTCGGTCTCATTGGCCCTCATCAATAGGGTAGTCCCTGAGTATAGATGCTGAGACCCAAAGACCCAAAGATAGAACAACCACTCGTATTCAACGAAACACTCCTGAGTAACGCTGCCGCAGTATTTGCTGATGAAGATTCTCCAAAATGTATCATTACAGTATGCCGTTCATAATATTGCAGTGATACGGTTTGAAGAGAGTGAGTGGCGACTGCAACTCACTCCACAGAACCCTTAGGCGTAGTATTTCAATTAGTGGTTTCTGAAGAGTGAGTTAACAGTTCGGAGCAGACTCAAGTTTGCATGTAAATCCGGAGAATTAGGTGAAACTATGCAGTCGAGAATCGAGGAATATCGGGCATCGACCATCTTCCAACTCCTCAGACGGTTATTTGTGGCTGATATTGTGATTTTGCAGTATTGCAGTGAAATAATGTTGGAGTTGTTATGTACTATAAATAACACGGCAATTACAGATACTCCATATTCTCAAATAATACACCGTTTATTTGGGAGAATATAGGAGTGACGAGTTTACAAAACAGTTATTATGTTGGATATGGTAGACAAGTTTCACTTACACCACAGTAACGTTAGATTTGTCACATTGAATCATATGAATTTCCACATACTAAACTTTTTGTGTCTATTCAATGCATTAGTCATTTTCGTTGCTCTCATAAAAATCTATCTTCAGAATTCCGTGATAAATAAGTGCACAATCTTCCATGGTTCCACTCTTCTATTCATTGACAAAGTTGAGATAACCTTCCCCAAAATTTCATCAGTTCAAGTACTATGCATTATCAGGCAAATCGTTTGGGAAAATATGTCGAATCACTCTAAATATTTATTATAATCTGAGTCCTGAAGCCTGATGAGGAAAGGAGAACCAATTGAAAACGAAGCGTCCTTGAGTTGAACGAAATTTGTGAGCAAAAAGAGATTAATTTTCCTCTGGAAGTATTAGCTCTTAATTATGTTTTCCCAATTTGCTGAGGATGTCTAACCAATTGAATAAACGTATTCAAGCGATGGAAACATGATGTAAATTCACTGAAGTTTGCAATACTTAAAGGTTCATTTGTGCTTTTCGGTTTCATGAATTTGTACTCAAAACAATGTCCAATACTTCATTATAATTGATAATTAAAAGCAATGAGTGACATGATCCAAAATCTCCTGTATATATGCTTGATCTGATTGAGTGCACCATCGCCAAAATAACTATAATAGTATATTATTTAACGAGCGCATGATGATGCGCGAGTAGAATACTATGCTTTATCTACAACTATCTTAATATCCAAACAACTTTGATAGTTATTGAAATTTCAATAACTGTTTAGTACTTAGCGAAATTTTCTGTAGCACTTGTCGCTAATTTTAGTAGTTCAGGCGGCGTTCAGTAGTCATATTTACTTTGGATAATTGATTTATTCAGAGAAATTCAATGAGAAATATGTACTGGACTTCTAGAAACTATTTATTGATGTGTTTGAACATTTGAATTAATTTGAGAATTTTGAATCTCAAGAAATCGTGCACATGCATTATCAATCAACCAGTGTTTTATAAAAATAATATGCATATTATTGCAGAATATCAATTTTAGAAAAGTAGTATTTACGCGATATGTCTGTATTTTCTCTATGTAGATTCTCAGAGAATTAAGTCTTCAACAAATGCTATTGCTATACTGTACCTGTGACTGTACTACTAAGATGCCTTATGCAACCAACAATATACACGTTTTCAGAATTCCATAGGTTAGGTATGTTTGTTGACTCAAATTATGTAAGAGAGCGTTAATATAGTTATTAATGTACTTACTGATTGTTTACAGAAGTGATGTGAGTGATAACAGTGATTGATCAAAAATTGGCCCACGAATCTTGTTCCGATGACTTTATCGTCAAGCAGTCACAGGTTATTGCAAATCGCAAGTATCGCTTTGTAGATCACATCCATTTCTGCATCTATCATCAACTATTATCCAAAATCGTCTAACAATCCATCGGTAAATGAATATTTGACAATTTATGTCATGATAAAATAAAAACATAATCAAATTGAAGGTTACGTGACACATTTGATTGATTTTCAATAATTATCATACGTTTGTTGCTCACTACAAAGCTACTCTCCTCCATGATGAAAACGAATGTCGATTCTTAATTCAAACTTGCGCATGCGCATTTTCGCGATTTGTCCCGCAGACTGTCATTTGTTTTATTTCTCGACTTCAGCTCTGGTATCCATGTTACCTATATAGTTATTATTAGATATATGGCGTTCTGTAATTCTTCTCCATTTTTGCATCCCTAACCTCAGTTTCAGCGTTTCAAGAAAGAAACAACTCATTTTATACGGTTGAGAATTAAAAACAATGAATTTTCGTTTTTCTTATTTGAAACCATGAAAACATAAGTCGGGTAAGTCTCTGTTGAATTTGCGTGTATTTCACAAACGCGGTTGTATTGTGCATAGTAGGTAGAACTCCTATTTGAATTTGACAATACGATGGGATGTCACAATATAACCCCATCGTACTGTCACTATTACTCGATTCATCACAGTGATGACTGTCATTAACTGTTGAAAATCGAGTAAGCAATGGATTATTTACTTGATAGTTGTTGATAAAATATATTTCTGAATTGTTATCTGCATTAAGTGATTTTCGGATGTTAGATACATTTTTTGAAGATTGCCAACTGTTGAATTCAATTTCCACTTACCTGGTGTTGGTTAGATTGTGGTTCTTTCATCGATCAAATTACAGTATTAACAGTGTCCACCATAAACTTCATGGCTGCAAGAGATCGACTATAGATAAAAAAGCTGTCCATCAGCTGAACTGTGCTTCCTTCCAAGTTTAAAGTCACCAACATGGTTTTGATGGTTGTTTCTCAGGACGGAAAACATTGTGAACAGTTATTTGGATCTCACTTGTGTAAACTGTAGATCCACTATAGATCCACGACTTTCAATCTCGACTGGAAGTTTCGATTCGATCTGATTCCGAAATGACCACACAGGATGAGGGAAAACTTTTATTGCGTGCCTCCTTCCCCACACTTTCCGCAGCAAATTCGTTCTCCATCTTGCCGTAAACCGATGCAAGCCTGTGTCACAGTCGGGATGGCAGCCGATGTGACATTGGCAAATTGCCGCTGGAAAATGGTTGATTCCATTTTGATCGCGTGAAATGTAGTTCTTCTAATTAGTTTCGAGTTCGGCGGCACTTTCCGGAAAGCCAATTATTTTATCTGCGTGCCGGATTCCTTTCTCCGGAGTTGATCATCTATAGGGCTACACAGAAAAAACGGATCTCCTAAATCAAATATATATTCTTGAATTGTATAATCTTCCGATATGAATATTAATCTCATATGGACCAAAACGTTTCTATTTTCAACTGATCGCGTTGTTTGCCTGTTTCCGGGCATTTTCTCGAAATTAATTTGGTTGAAGTGAATCATCCGCACTCTTCACCTAAGAAAACAATGTGAGTGATGTCAGTCAAGCATATATTTCTCTCAGCTCAAGAATATCGTTCTCATAAATAGTGTTTTGATGACGGAAGCATGTAACACGTGACCAGCTCGACCAATAAGCATAGATAATGAGCATGGAATTAGCACAGAGTACAGTAAGGTTACAGAGAAGGCACTTGACTGCGCGGGAATTATTCACCATGCGTCCTTGAAACTTTTACTACGTTTTCTGTGTACCAGGGTTCATATATGAAAGCTTTGGCTACTCAGGGCTGAACATTTCACCAGTGATTTTTTTAGATTAAAAAAACGATTTACTGCTTCAATAACCGAATAGAGCATATATTTTGTGTACTTTTCATAAATTTCAATGAATTTATCATCATTCATATTTATTTCGACTACTATTTCAACATAACCAAAGATTATACATGATACAAGGATGACTTGAATTTCATTGAAATAGTTTTTAATAGATGTACATATGGAGATGATTGGGATTTGAGGAACAGTTCAAAGGTGTAGAACTCTTTATTGTGAGTAAAATTCAATTTCATATTTATTATTTCTGTTGACATTTCCATCATACCTTTCATGACCTTCACTGCTAACTGGTCTGAAGTGCAAATAATGAAGAATTGGATCCATAGAGGAGAAAACACATCCAACATATGAAAGGAAATAACATAATTCATAATTTAGTGGATTATCTGGAATCTAGCTGTATTTTTTCTGGTAAGTACTTGTTTGATGCAATACTTTGTTCATATAACTAGACATATGTATGATGTACACAAGTATTTAGATGTAGATAACATTTCATATCCATTATTAATGTTACATTTCCATCATACTTTTCATGTACTCACCTGCTAATGGGTTGAAAATATTAATAATGGAGAATTGGTTCGATAGATGAGACCAAGGATGAGACAATACATTAATCAGTTGAAAGGAATTAACAGAATATAGTAGATAAACTATCTAGCTGTATTATTTCTGTAAGTACCTACTTATTTCATTATATACTTTGTACATAGAGCTTGACATGAAATGTACACAAGCATTTAAATGCTAGTGATGTTTCCAATATGAATAATGTGCTGTAATTGTTTTGAAATCAATTATAATTGATGTATTTTTCCAAATATTTGTTTCAGGATTGGTGGGCTATCAGCTTATGAGTATCAATTATTTGAGTGAAGCAGGTTCAAAAGATGATACATTTCCAACTACACTTTTGGAATAGGCAGCAAAACTTTGAAGAATTCGACTATATAATGAGACTCACCTGTAGCCCTGTTCAATAAAATGAATTTATAAAATTTGACTAGTATCTTGTTCTGAATAAAAACAACATATGTTGATCATAGATTTATTTACCATTTGAGCAAAATGTCTAGAGTTTTCAAGTAATTATTATCATGTTTTCAATGATTCTCTGAATTTAATGTATTTGAGTATTAGTTCAATCAACCCCTATTCTTCGATTGAGTATAATTATAAATTAAAAATATATAAATAGTAATAGAAGGTAATCTAACTAAACTCACTATTTTGTGTCAATCGTTTGATAAAGCTGAAATCATTACGTTATTGTTGCTTAAAGGAACTCGGCTTGCTATTGGTTGAAAATTCGTTCGTCTGTCAAGAAATCATGTGAACTCGAATCAAAATTCGAAGCGTGGAACGCCGAAAAACGCTGTATTGTGAATAAAACCTCATATGTCATTTCTCTTGTTCACATGACTGTATCAACCAATAGAATGTAGCATCTTCCCCATTCATGCGAGGCTGCGCTTCTCCCTCCACGCCTGTTCAAGGCCACTCATAGTGATTTTACTATTTCATTCATAAATAGGGGGAGTGGAACATCTTGTTGTCTAACCACTAATCTTTGGAATTAGCGTCCGAAGCAAAGATACGCAGTCCCAGCACTAATGTTCGCAGAACCAGCTAGACAACGCCAACAAATAACGCCGAAGGCCGCCATTAGGACTACAAAGTGATACATTGTTACCAGGTTACAGTGAAGTTTTTTGGTGGTACTTGTGTTCCTATAGTGCAGATTGCAGGCTCACGAATTATTTATAACTCGAGTACTCAACATGGACGTAAAAAGTTTCCTGGAAGCAAACAATCTAGAACATATGTGGACATGATGGCGTCGTATCACTGGCACTGTTGGGTGCTAAGAATGCTTTGTTTTGTGTTGTCAGGTCATGTTAATGTGCTTGAAGTGATAATTGATTGCTGTATCAATACTGCAGCCCCAGTTTGCGAAAAAACTACAGTATTTTTCATTTTCAATTATCGGCATGCAGAGTTGCAATCCTTCAAAGGTCAATAAGAATGGATCAAAAGTGATTCTTCTTGAATCAAGAGAATCATTGTTCAGATGTGCTGAGAAATCAGCTTCATCCAAGAAAATTGTTTCACAACATTGAAATATTCTTGCCTCTACCAAACCACATTTTTCAACAAGGAAGTGTACATTTGACACAAAACTATTTGTTCCTAAGTAGTCAAGAGGATTTTGACGAAAAATCAAACGAATATTTGGTTGGACCTATTCAAGATTATCATTCTCTTAAGTTAATAAGGTTATAACTTGATTTAACAGATCCTTTTTTTTTCTGTGTAGGATGTGGTACGTTGCTGGCAATCAGCAAGGATATATGAGTTTTCGATCTAGGCGATTATGG
Organism: Chrysomela aeneicollis; assembly: GCA_029955515.1. Lineage (NCBI taxonomy): Eukaryota > Metazoa > Arthropoda > Insecta > Coleoptera > Chrysomelidae > Chrysomela > Chrysomela aeneicollis. The sequence goes on along the minus strand of JARUHQ010000009.1, from coordinate 18,665,634 downwards.
ATATTCCACGAAACTCAAACACTATAAGAGGACTAATTTTCTGAAATTACCTAATGTGATAATAGGATTGGGTTTATACAACAAATAAAACAATATGGGAAATAAGATAAAATAAGATAAGGAATAAGGAACAATCATAGTAGTTTATACAGATGAATAACATGATAGTTATTTATGTATCAAGGGCGTAAACTATGCTTTTATGGACCACAGCGTGTAAGTGTAAGTAATAGTAATATCCTAGCGATGGCGGGGGCTATAATAACACGCCTAGGTCAATAAAAGCAAGTTACGCCCGACATACATACAACATTTTGAGCACGGCCAGTATATTCTATTTTGAATACCTCTTCAACTCTCAAGCATGATAGGAATGAAAAGGTTCTTAAATACCTTTTGAACCCCTTTAAATAATTTTTGCTGCGCCCATGATGTTCCTCTCGAAAAATCATTACATGAGAGTGTTTTTACTTTTTCTCTATCTCTTATAATAAGGGAGTTATTGAGGGTTTACAATTTGCTTATATTCCATACTGGTGGGTGAATAAATAGACTAGTAGCCATGTTATTTTCTTTCAATACAGACAATAGTCATTACGAAATGAATTCCAGTGACGAAGAAAGTGTGAATCGTACTCCACCAGAAATCAGTAAAGCAGCTGAGGATGCGAATAATTGATAATTTATTGTCCGGCGGGCGGGAAAGTTCCATTTTAACACCGGCGAGCACAACCCGGCGATAAAGTGCCATTGTACGCCTGGTCGTGCATAAAATAGTATTCAAGCAGCAACCAATCGAATTACTGCGCATTTGGACAATGAAATTAATGTCATCCTTTGATAGAAATCAAGTTTTCGAATTTTCTAGAGATTAGAAATTTAAGAAAAATATTGCTGTATACCTAAACCAACCTAAACCCACAAATGAAATTTTATTGCGTGAATGTCAAATTGATAACGTGAAAATACACTAACATTCCGTTGATTTTCTGTTCACTTCTAGGACTGTATCTTCACATTCACGAATTTTGCTCTCCTCGTAATTTGAACAAAAAAATCAAGTCAATTTGTCCCAATATCTCACTGACTTAGCAAAATTCATGATGATGTGTCATGAAAATGCAAGATTTATTGAATGGAAATATGTGTCGGAAAATCTGTAACAATACTGCAAATACTCAATATGATGCTTCATCCATGGTTCAAATAGAACGAATTGATCAACCTATTTAAATCAGTTATTATAATGTGAAATTTTCGAAATTTACGATTCATCACACAGAGATATATGATATTTTATGAAATATAAATCATATGCAAGAAGATATCGCTCGTTAGATAAAATGATTCTTGTGATCAGACAGGGTAATTTTGCTTCTTTGGTGAGAAATTATTGCTTCTCCATATAGACAAGATAATCTTGCTATACAGGCCGTAGATTCTTGTCGCACCAATTAGATTCTCGAAACAGTAAATGATAAGAATAAGTTGATTATATCAGACAAAGGTTGCCCATTCTATAGTGAACAATAGAATTATGATTCGCCATCGGAATATCAGTTTTAGGAATATGGAATAGAGTTCAGGAAACCTTCTATAGGCTTCTACTATGTTTCAAGTCTACTTTGATTTTTTCGTGATTTGATTTCCAATACGACATTTTGTTTCCAAGGGACACCATCAACTCAATTTTTCCATATTTATTAATTTATTTATTTATTTAATTGTCATGAAAGATACAAACAGACACAAGGTCCACTAAAGCATCTACATTATTACAAATTCCTTAGAACTACTTATAAAATATGCATAAGTACATATTACAATATCAGTTGAGTTGTAAAAATCCTGATATTAAAAAGACAATCTAACTTTGACTTAAACTTGAATAATATTTTCAAACCAATAAACCAATCAATATATATCAAGGTAACAAGGACAAAATACAGGGTATAATTCATTAGCCTAACTAATTTCTTCTGAACTACGTGAGACGTATCAAAATGGTCTTTAAATTTGATGGGATGTAAAGAAAATATCAATTTGATCATTGTACCTGTTAGTGTTGCGAACAATTCTACATAAAGGAGAATTTTGAGACGAATTAGTTCTCCGAAAAAGTATGTGGAATAAGTGGTTTGTTCTGAGTGGCCGATTAGCAACGTTGATTTCAATTATCATATGGTCCGAACAATGAAACATGTTTCACGAAAGTAGACAAGTTTTGTCTCATTCAACTAACCTCGTATCAATTACCGTTTTCGATATGCCAATATGGTGCCTCATAAAAATATACGAACTGTATACAGGCAACTTAATATCGCTTATTACACAAGGTGATATTGCTTGTTAGACATTACCAGCTCGAAATTCCAGTATGCTCATTTCGAAATCACCGTAGAGGTAATGAGAAAATACCTGTAACGATTTTCCTTAGCGTGCATTTTATCCCCAGAATATATTATGAATATATTCAGATCTGTTGATCGAAAACATCACAGACGACAGCTATTCCCTGCGTTCTCCATGCAGGAATATCAAATTATTATTCGAGAATGCTCCAACATACGTGTTCTCCCTTCTCGAAAGGGCTTCCGCCAAAAAAGTTACGTCCTCCCATTCTGAGACTCTCATCTGCGTTTTCGATTACGATAATACATTATTCATATTCTGCATTGTTGTCGGAATCATTCCAATTTTCCCATTCGGAATATATGATATGTGGTACGAATCGAAAAATAAGCAATCCCTCTTTACTGAATTTTCATGTTGTATTGAAGGTATCCGAAATGTATACTAGGTGTTGATTAATTACGTTGACGAAACACGAAAGGGGTTTATTAGATTTCAGGAAGAAAAATTCTTGTAAACCCATATCTCAATCAATATTCAATCATTGGTTTTCAATGTCATACACTTGACATAAGTTTTAAGTTGCTAGTCATAAGTTTTAAGTCGTAAGAATGTTGGCCAATTTTTATCTCTTTTGGCTTTAAACTGAAACTGATCATGTTTGCGCATGCGTTCGAAGTTTTCTGTTATTGTCTGTGATTGTGTTGTTTATTCAAACTCATATCAGAATCATCAGATTATAAAAAGAAAAAATGGATATTGTTGATAAATTTTAAATAAATTGACCAATGGGAGAAGTTACCCTTAAGACATGAGAGTCCTTAATAATTCCTGCATAAATGGTATTTTTTCCTTTATGTCCTAAATCTTATTGCTAAAAACTTACGACTTAAAACTTATGACTTAAAATTGCTGCATGAATGAAAGTGAACAAGTGCGACAACGTGTTTTATAAAACGTGTGTCATGTGCAACTTTTTCTATTTTGAATTGATTTAATAGCGATAAATAACAGAAACATCTTCCATTGGTAACAATGATGACATTGAAATATTTAAAATCTGATGACGCACAAGCGTAAAGCCCAGTTTACAGTTGAGCGATTTAGATTATTGCAGCGGTGAAGAATTCAATGTTGTTATTGTTTTTAATGGTCAATTTAAATGAAATTACACTCTGATTTGAAATTTACCTGCAATTAAAACATTGAGTTTTTCACTGCTGATATCACAAAATACAAATATCTCAGAAGTAAACTGGGTCTTACTCTTCTGACTTTCAGTTGACAGTTCGATTGTACCAATCTCCGAATAATAAAAAATGCGTATCGAAATAGAGGCTATTTCGACACGCATTTTCGTTTCACAATGACTTCATTATACAACCAAAATAGAAACATACATTTTGTTGCAACTGACCCTAAAGTCGTTTATTTTTTGTTCTGAAATTAGCTTTCGAAGTTGACATTTCTCTTACTGACACAATTAAATGATGAATATGTATGTTGCTAAGCAACACTTTTAGTGTCTAGGAGATAAAGTTGATTTTTGAATACTAAGATTTAAAAATGGGTACCTAGTGTGGCATTGTGATATGATTGTGATCACTATTTCAGAAAGAACTAGCTCATTAACCCATTAGATCCCAAGAAATTTTTTTTGGAAAAACACTGTTTTTTCTCGTGAATTTTCTCAGTTGTATTATTTAGAACAAAAAAGTGAATGTAACTGATATCGAAAAATTACAATGGGAAGTAATAGGTACTAAAAAAATAGCCGAATTACTGAAGTACACTTTATATAACCAGGCGATACAAATGAAATGAAACATAGCTCTGAGAGTGGTAACTCTTTTCAATGCAGAGAGTGACTCTACATCTCAAACAACTTCAACTGTCTCTTTGAAGACATTGAATACACCTCAACTGTTCATCCAAATTTCCTAACACTCATGAGTAGCTGACCAATTGATCTCTGTTCAGTTTACGTCGACTTCACGTGACAATATGAATAATGACGGATTATCAGTCTCTCAAATCCGAGAATTCAATATATATTGGTTTGATGCACCAAAACTTCGAAAACTCGAAAAGATTTCTGAAGACTGCTTTAGGTTCCAAATTCTCCAAAACATTTTTCACCATATCAAGTCTGCATATCACGTTTTTGCTGGCATGCCAGTATAGATATTCACATAATCTTCAGTCCACTTCAGCTCCAATTGCAGTATTTTTCAGAACGGTTTATTTTGAAAGATGTACTGAGCTTTTGTCGCAAAAAAGGCAAATTATATTCTTCATACAAGTTCCATCATCATTGCTTATGTGGCGATCAAGTATGGAATATTTTCCTTCTTATGAATAATTATTATCATCGAGTTTATTTCATCAGTCTGCGGATCAACTTTAGGCAAAAAACAACAATAGAGATAACATTTTGATTACTTCCAGAGACCCCATGAGAGTTGCAAGGAAGTATTTTGGTAAAATCAAGCGGATCTTGAATATCTGTGAAAGAGCCAACATCCATAGAATAAAGCTGACCAAATGACAATGGACTGCTATAACCTCGGCTATAACCCATTGTACCCAAATGAGTACACGAACAATTATCCATCTACCAGTTCCAAAGTTCGTGAAAGTTTTTCGAGAACTTGTTTCCAAACACACCACCATACACCCAACAATAAGTTTTCATGCAGTAAACGGGGCTGAAGAACGATAATCTGATTTTTTTATTATATCCACCGAATAAATGCACTCGCTCAGTAATCGAATACGAACCACTGTTGACAAAATGGCTTATTATCCGAAAATAGAAAAACAATAAGGTGATTTCTCTTCATGACACTATAGAAAACAGTACAATGGATCAGCCATGAAGTTAAAAGTTTCGAAATAATTCGATAGGTAGATACACTATGCGGCTTTTCAAAGTGTACTCAAATGAGTACAGTGGGAATTAATGGGTTAACAATGAACAACATACACAGTTCCTACCGATTTATTCATTAGGTTCAACAAATAAACCGATACAAATGCATACCTATGTGAGTCTGAGATTAACTCATACCCATTCAGTTGAGTTTGTATAGAATGATGATCTTCCAGTACTCTTCTGCTCCAATTAATTTTATTATCTCTATCAAATCAAAATCAAATGAATAAGAATCTTCTAAAATTTCCAAATACTGAATACTTAAATGGTGGTTGCTTAACTTACATTCCATAAGTAATTAGACATAAATTTTGATAACAGAAATAATATGTTTCATTCGGATCAAAAGTGTCTTTGTTTGACTCGACTAAAAGGGTGCTTTCATTTTGAATTGGTCACCCTGTAGATAAAAATAATTTCTTCTAATTCTTTATCGGGGAATATCGTATAAGAAGAACACAGTATTGAATCGCTTATACATATTTAAAATATCATCATATAAAACTAATAACTATAGTTCAGTCGACTCCTGGTGCCTTAGGTAAAATATTCATTTCTTGCGTGTTATATAGAGGTACCATCTATCATGAACTCGATCATGAAGCTATTATTATTGATCATATTTCATTTACCAAGCTAATTATCCGAAATATAAACAGTGTTCCTCTTGATTCAACTATAATTCATTACGTCATAAATACGATTCGTGCTGAGAAGTTGTTGGAATAAGAAAAGGAACTGAGTAGTGAAAAACGAGCCTTTTATTTGTTTCGAAAGATTTTAACCACCATTGAAAATTGTTGATTAGAGATTGATCAATAATTCAATGGTTCCCTAAGTATAAAAATCAATCCACTGACCATTAACAATTAAACAAATATTTCTCTGCTAGTGTATTTTATTTACTGCACGAGAGTAAAACCTAGAATATTCGCGGGGTAACAATGAACATGATTATTTTCTCAGAATCTTATTAGAATCTGAAACTTTAAATGAACGGGCTAGGTGTTATCAATGTCCTTGGGAGTTTTTTCTATTCCGCATTCTGTTGCTTCTCATAATCATCTATTCTTCACACCATAATTAGATCATATATGATACCGCGAAGCCGAAAATGGTGTGTGATTATGAATATAATGTAACAAGATATAGGTAGGTGATGATGCGATGGCATTACATTTCCTGATAATCACCGGGAAATTCATGGAATTTTGGTGCTGCTGCAGTTTCTTAGAGATATTTCAGTCACAGATTTCGAGTCTTCTCTGAATAAACTAGAAATAGCTTGCGAATCTTTAAAAAATGTTTTTTTTTAATATTACTGTTTGCGTAACTAATGAGTTACTTTGCATAAAAACTATTTTCAAATATTTAGATTTTCCATGTTACTTATGTTGACAATAATATCGAAGTTTTATCTTAAATTTTTTCATTGATCGAATATAACTGCTCTTTGATGATCATTTTTCTTGTTGCCCTTCAGTTAATTTGAGATGGAATATGTGACCAAGATATCTTTGTATTTCTTACATCTCATTATGTTTTTTTGATATAAAAAATGAGTGGAATCGTTTCGAAGACCACTGGCATAATTTGTCCCCAACAAAGCAGAAGAGGCTGAAAACAGATGAAAAATAAAGAGTCGAGAAAGAGTCCAAGCCTATACGCAACATTGGCATTTGACATTTCTTCATAGTGAATCATATCAGAAATGAATGCAGAAAAAAAAGAGGCAAGTAAAAATTGAATGGAAAGTTGTGAGGTATTCTGAAATATCAACAATCGTTCCTCCATTAGCAGTCTCTTCCAGATTAACCCGTCAAGTTCAGTCTTCACACCCCTTCGTGGTCACTTTAGAAACCTGCAGAACGTCTCTTTTCAAAGACTCGTTCATCCAACGAACATCGAGACTTTTGAATTAATTGCCTAGGGAGGTGTTCCCCGAGGCATACCATCTCCAGAAATTTAAGAAGAACACCAACTCCTACCTTCTTTCCATTGGTTCTCACGATGTTCTTCGAACATTACAGGATATGCCTTTCCGTGAGAACCAGAACATAAAAAAAGGTAAAAATGTTTGGAGTTGCTTCCATTTATGCGATGTAATACATCTATAATATATTCTTCAATCTAATGATGATGATACTTATCCGGTATTTACTTACTTTGTTACCTACTCATTTGTAGGACCAAGCCATTGTTAAGTCTGAAAAATTCAAAACTATTTCTTCCGCATAACTTCAACAACAGTTAAACCACATTCGGATCTGATTCAATTCGTCCTGAATTCCCAATATTAACTTTGACGCCTTTTTTCTTTGATGATGTGATTCCCTCTACAGAGCGATGGGGAGGAGACATGAGAGAGAAGCTATCAGATTACAGAGTAATGGTTCAAAGGAAGGTATCAAGTAACGCTCGTTTCCTTTCCCAGATTTTAGCAAAGATAAGGGCTATCGTTTTATATGGGATCGACGTTCTTTAATCAAAGGAACTCCACGGTCGCTTTCAATTTTCCGTGAACTCAGATTCTGAGCTAGCTCATCATAATTGTTTCAATATAAATATGGGTATGGTCCTTTCAACCAATGCATAACCAGGCGTTGTTATTGTTTATTCACAAGAATATTGTATAAGGAATTGATTGAAAATTCGCAACATCAGTAGAAATATATCCGGTTACCGCTATATGTATATATGGGATTCTAGTACTTTTTCTTGATATTTTAACCAAATAATTAAAAAATACCTGAGAGATATTCAGCGTACTATACATAAACTCCATGTCGTCAATAGTGATTTTAATAATGAATGCTTTAAATCATCGATGTCAATGGATATTACAACATACATCTTCAAACAAAACTATTGTTACAATCCAAATCCACAGTACAGTTATAGCTTGGATGCAGAGATCTTGAAAAATAATAAGAGGGGTTTGCGGATGCGTAATATTAAATCACAACTTCACGAAGAAATTGAAAGGAAATTGGAGGGACATGGAAAGTCTTCAAAATTACATGAGTTTTCTATAAGTTCTTGGACAGTGAAGGCATTGTGAGAATGAATAGCCGAATTGAATGATATGCTGATGTTCACTTTGATAATAACTAGAAAGAAGAAAGAAGGAGTCATCAGATTGCAACATTATCATGAAGAACTCCAACATTTTGGACAGGAGACTCTTTTGGATAATCTCAGATTGAAATTGTGGTTTATCTACTTGAGATAAACAGTTGAATCTGCTGTGAGAAGTCGCCGGTATCCTTACCAAAATCTCGCTTCAAAGGATATGGAAGACCTTTCAGCTATTCTGGGTTGGATTATTTCACACCAGAGCTGTTCACATAGAAATAGCATCTTCCCTGACCACAGATTCAGCATTGATGGCTGTACACAGATTCATGGGAGAAGAGAGCTCGTTTTAGAATATTTAACTTATCATTATAATGAGGGTGCGGGAAAATTCAATTCAAAACTGCTGTGGTTAATTCTTGTAATAAGTTTTTCTTTCTTTTTTTCTTCTCCCCCTGTTTCATATCATACGTTTTCAAGATCCAATTCCTATATTTATACATTCAGAGTGATTGAGTGGTGGTGAGTATAAATATCTTCAAAATCAAGATTCGGGTATCTGAAAAATGTCTTGTTTCTTGTTTTCTTAGTACAGTCAAAATTTACTGAATTTGGTATGTTCATCCTACGAAATTTTGGACTAAGATGAAGTGACTTTTATCTCGAGAATAAGTCTAAGTTAGTGTTTCGAGTGAAATTATATCAGAGTAAATGTTTCCCAATGATGAATCAAATGATATCCCTCATTTTCAATCTGACAATCAGCCGACACAATCCTGTCTGATTCCATGAATAAACTCATTAAACAAACCCACAGCTGTCGAATTCCTGCAGCACTTCATTATGAATTAGCTCCCCCTTGATGAAAAATAGAGCAAGGGATTTGGCTAACTTTTTCGCGTTATTTGTTGATTCCTTGCTATCCCATAAGCTGCGGCTTACGCGGGAATGAAGAGATTTGCATTTTCGAACTGATTGGAAAGCGTGATAGCCCAGTCGTCAGGTACGTTTTACCTAAAAATAATTCAAAGAGTTTCGATTTCTGGTGCATGGCGGAATCCCTGTGAGAATTGAAAAAACTCGTGATTCGTTGAACAAAATTATTTTTCCTACGACCACGTATGAAAACGTCAATAATAACACAGTTTTGTTATTCAGAAAGTAGCTCATATCACCATGGTATTGTTTATTTGAAAGAAAAAAAGCACTAGTGTTGATATGAAATATATCACAACGCTCGCCTGAATTGATAGAAATAATTAGGTATATTGTGAAGGTACTCACTGTCAATATAAGCGTTCTCAAATCAAATTCATATTATTTATTGAAATTTCTGTCTCGTTTTGAATTATACCGAGAATTCTTTATCTATTAAGTTCTATATAACCTCTGAATTCACTTTAAAACTGGAACCTATACTCTTTGCTGGAACTATTTCGATGTTGATGACAGCGGGTTAGATCATTCAAAAGAGTACGGCTACAGTTTTATGTGCGGCTTGCTGCTTGCATCAGTTTGATATCACAGTATCACCAACGAGAAGATTCTTTGGTATCACAGATGTTTGCAAAGAGTCAAGGACGCACTAACTCGAGTTCTCGTACGCGCTTGCACACTACATACTTCTATGGTTCTGTATTCCTGGTTGCGTGTTTACTGGCGCTAGCAGGCGTATGGTGTCAAGGTTGTTTATGTACGCTGGTGTCAATATCAATAAAAAATTTCCGAACTAAACTAACTCAATCAATCAGTAATTCACATAATGAGGAATTGTCGGAGAAGTATTCAAATATCATCTTGAATATGGAAATAAACAGTACTTGATATCGAATCAAAACCACCTGAAATTCTAGAGACCACTCAAGTTACATTTTTTACGAGACCTCCCGCGGAATGAAAGTATTCGGAGTCGTAGGAAAAATAGTGTACAAAACTCGTTGGAAAGTGCATTTCCTTCACTTTCCGCACTCACCGCTACGCGGCTCGTGCTAAACGACTACTCGTGTGAAATATGTCACTTTCCACACTTATTGTGTAATATACTATTTAACCAGAAGAGATATTAAACAGAAAAGAAACTGGTGTCGGAAAAAAAGTCGGGGTAGGACAAGAAAAATGATGATGATGAAAAGTAGGTACTTAGGTACATCATTTACATTTTTGAATGGGTGGATATTTTTCCTCAAACGCACGGCGGCAAAAATCATTTTTTTTTCAATTTCCACAGGGATTTCGAGGTCACAAAATTAATAAGTTGTTTTTGACACTTGACCTTACACCATACACGAGAAATCAAAACTCTTTGAATCATTTTTAGGTAGAGCCCCATTTATTGCTCTGACGACTGGGCTATAAACCGACGCAGGAATGGGGAAAAGCAGCCGTTCTGGTTGCAGCAGTGCCAATTGTCGCAGCTTTCAAAGGCTTTGGTCCGGCAGTATGGTGGCTGACCACTGGAGTATTTGAAATGCACAAACGGGGTTCCGGAATACGGGATGCACTCAGGGCTCCCGGATTTCGCACCTGGAAGTGTGCCAAGGGAAAATTGAAGAAGGATGCTAGTCCGAAATTGAAATGTGTAATGTATACAGGGTAATACGCCAAACTCGGTCTAGAGAACGCGAAAAAATATATGTTTGGAATTCTGAGTACGTTTATGTTGGGATGCCAGGATCCAAAACTTGCAAAAATGTGTTATTGATATTCCTGAAAAACTCTGATGACGGTTCATTTCTGCATTTCTGACAACTCCGTTACGACATATATTACGTGGCCTCAGATTTGTTGAGTTGCCAGTGGTGCCAAGAAATGGATCAAATTGACAAATTTATCGGAAAAATGTGTTAGGAATATCGATTTCGATTTTGAACCTGATTAAAAAATATATCAAAAATACAATTTTTGTTTCATCTGAAAACAGATTCAAATAACCTAAATCACATAAGGTTGGGTCAAAACTAATCAAATATGTGCGGAATAGACATTTTGCGGGAGGATAATTATTATGAAAACACGATTTATTCTTGTCACTATGTAGTCATGCCCTGTATATTGATGCACATGAGCTTATTTAATATTCCCAACTTGTAAATTAAATTTAAACCATTTAAAATTTGTAATTAAAACTTACTAATATATTGAAGAAAGGTGAGTCAAACTCCGCTACAAATAAACTTGAGAAAGTCGATTATCAATTACCTGTCAAATTATATAACATGCATCAGTACCTATCTCCTACGATTTTAAACTCGAAAGATGTTTCAGGTGAGAAGTAAAAAAAATACAGGGTGATATTCAAGAATGTATCGAAACTTCAAAAGGCGATTATCTGGGTGAGTCTAAGACGATAAGTTCATGTGAGCAAAGATAGATTGATATATATAGAGGTCTGGTAATGCTTCATTTTCAAAACTTTTTTGAAAAATCGTGTTTTCGTAGATATTTCCTTCGCCCGATTTTGATTAAATTTAGCAGTGTTATTTTGGGTAGTAAGAAACTATTTATTCCTCGAATAGATTGAAATATTCAAGGCACAATACTTTTGAAAAAAAAAGTGCGCTACTGAAATTTGACATATTTCAGCATCGAATGATTTAAATCACGACTTTTTTCTGCTCAACATTCTGATTTTTTCATTTTTGAGAAATAATATAAAAATCATCAACAAGATAATGAAAAATGGAAAAGAAGCAAGATACGAAAAAAATTGTGAAAATAAAAGAGCTGTAATTCTAGTTATTGTTCAATACTGAGATATACGAGAATAGCAAAATATAATACAGTGATGCACACACCGTGTTTGATGTGATTTCAATATTCCTCACGAATGATTTAGGAAGCTGCTGTAACAGCTTTTTGTTAGTACTGGCGAGAAAAATATCACATTTTATACTTATGCTGTTTTTGCCATTCAAAATTGAAAATTAATTCATGTCTTCATAAAGTGGAAACACATAATAGAGCTATTAATCATTGTATATTTAATCGGGAAGGAATTAATCAGAAGAATGGAGGAATAATAATTAATCCAATTATTGAATTTAATCAATTTAGGGAGTGCTGGATAGCATCTGAAATGGAAAAGACTAGCGAAGAGAAGCAAAGACAATATTATTCCATGATGAATTTTGATGAGAAGTAGAAGAACTGGAAATAATCTTGATAGAACTCACATACCATTCTGAAGCTTATAAAAATAAAACGTATACTATATTACTATTCTTCACATCATGCAGCAAAAAATAATACCAAACCATTGAGCAATTCATTACAAACAGAAATCTGCAGACTGTGGATTTGGCAACTCAGTCGGTTCAAGAAAGAATTCACAACATAAACAAGAGAGTATTGACATACTTTGAAGTTAATGAAATCAAGCATCATCACTGAACAATGTTAATTCCAACATTTTGTCATCGTTCACGTAAACGCTTCATCCACAAAGGCATTTCGAACCCCGTAAACCTGCATAAAAAATTAATTCCAGAGTTGAGAGGGTTAGTTCTAAACTCATGCACCCTTCAGTTTCCGCAGGATAAGTGTGACACGCAGAAATGCCTTTCCCCCATTCTCCCCTAATAACCTGATTCATAGTCCCATTAATAATATACGAGTAAGTAGTTACACCCTGGAATTGTTCGCCATGCTCACGCGTCCCCACACCGCATCTGCTGTTCAAACCTGAGAAAGTCGGGGAAAAAGGGGCAGGGGATGAACTACGTGTTGATTTATATGCAGGGGTTGTTGTGTCTTTTGGTTTAATTCGATTATAATTTCTCTTCGCTGCGTCAAGTGCTCACGCTTCTAGGAAGTCTCGACAAGATAATATCTCTTGTATGTGGATGGGGGGGGGGGGGTTACTACCTGGAAAAGGTAACCTCATTATAAGGATAACACTCTGTACCATGTAGATTTCCACTCATGACATCTGATTACTCAACTAGTGGAAATGATCAACTATACAACTAGACTCGAGTTAATAAGTGCTTACCAAACAATTCCACTTTGATTAAAATGTAGCTACACAGGGAATGGTAATCAATGAATCAAAGAAATCTGAAGTTTTACTATGGTCAACCAAGGTGAATATAGGATAGTGAAACAGCTCTTGTGCGAAAAACTTGTAGACCATTTGAGAAGCGTAGAAATATTTCCACGACTTGAATGAAGATGGCGGTGAGATCGATTATCAAAGAAGATTCCTGTTGCTTATGTATTTCTGTGGTTCGCATCTGACAGACATGAATTGAAATGACATTCAGAAACTATATTTTCAGTGAATCTGAAATAAATGTTGATATTTTGACTCTTCTCGACCTTTTTTCTCCTAGAACAGATGCCACTAACAGATCCACAGTTTTTTTTACCAACAATAGGTATTGCGCTATCTCAGGAAATATTACTACGGTTTGAAATCAAGTAGGCAGAAGTCAAAATTTTTCTCTGGTGCTTGTTGATAAGAAGCTGTTTCACTATTCTATATCCACCTTGGGTTCAACAGGAATTAACAAACAAGTTTCGTTATTTTAATGCGAAATTCCCTTTTTAATGACAAGGATGGATAGAATAAGAAATAAATTAATAAAAGAAGAACTAGAAATTATTTGATTCATGTAACAGAAACAATTGGGATGGTAGGAACACATACAGAGGATTACCTGGATTGGATTGGAAGATTCAATACAATCCAATTTGGTGACTTTTGTCTTTGGACTGCGTCAAATTGAAATTTTTGGTAACACCAAGCAGAAGCATGTACCTCCTAGAAAGTGAAATCTCCACCTTTTTCAACAATTTCCTTTCTCGGCGTGAAAATACATAATCCTTCAATATCAAATGTTCAACCTAATCGTCTATTCAAATAGATTATTTGGTAAATACAACGAGGCATAGCTGAAAAAATTGATCAAGTTTGCAAAAGAAAATTCACGACCAAATCTTGCTTCATCATAAATGTTTTATCCATAATGAGTGGAATATTGAATAAAGAACTGTGGGATCATTTTTGTTCCTTGCCCATGCTTAACGTGTTATGTTGGAATATTTTTTCAGAAACCAAGTGACAACTGATACTTGGATCATGGCTATTCAAAAGAGTGATAATGACCTAGAAGAGCTATACACGCCTCAATAATTATTATACTTTGCAGCAAAAATATTGGCCCAGAAATGGCGAGAACTATTTTTGGCAATATATCAACTGCCAGGAGAACAACGAAGTGAGCATAAACGTTAACGATGTCCTAATCTTCCAAAGAGGAAGTGTTCATCCCTAGAAAGAGCCTGACCTATGCCAACTGCCGGACAAAGGGCATCACTGATGGCCAAAAACCTACCGCGACTATGAATTCATAATCGCCCTTATCTGTCTAGCAGTCGCCCAACCATTCCTTTATATCCTTGGAACGGTATCTACCCCCCTCCCCCCTTCCTGTTCGCTTATTACCGCACAATGGGGCTCCAAATGTAGGAAAGACATTTCTCGGTCAGATTTCGAGTTGGCGCTGACAAGCATCGCACCCCCTGATTATTTATTCGATAAGGGCGTGGCTGTCTGCGGCAAGCAGACACAGTCAACTGGGTGTTTTAGGTGACTTTTATAACGCATTAATCATCACGTCGATTGAAGGGCGGTTTGTCATCTGGGGGGTTTGATTCCTTGTCGTGACATGAGCGATTCGTGAGAGACTCAATGGTGCGGATGAATCATTCGTTTTCCGTGGCATATGACTGGGGTCAAGGGTGGCATTTTCAAGGGGGTGAACTGATTCTATTCCGCAAATAATGGTGCTAATGATGTTAAACTTCCATCATGTTTAAGATTATTGTCGCAATATTGATGTATACATTGGACTTTGGAAGTAAATAGAATAAATTATGTTTTCATCAGTACATAAGCATATATGGGAGGGAAGTCTTTGCTGACCAGTGAGGAACAAAACTACTAGTATTGGGGCTTGCAGCAATGTCAGTGAGTTACTCTTTTATATTAATCCAAGCTTTCGAAAATGTTTATTTCCATCATCAGGGAGACTACAAAAGTTATTAAAATGGTAAAAATGTATCAGATTAAAATTCATGAAAATGGTTACTTACAACAAATACGAGATTGACGACAAACAGGTTGTTATAAAATATGACAAACAGTAAATAACATTGTGAAGAACAATTGTACATGGATAAATTACATCCTAAAATTTGATTTAGGTTTGAAAAAACTCAATGTAAAACATCGAAATTGCAACAAGTAATTATTTCATCATTACGATGTGCACAAATGGAGGGAAAACGACCAACAGTGAGGTTAAATGTTCTCTTCTTCCTCTCACTCTCGCTATTCAAGCCACGTCAGTACCATAATTCAAAAGGTTGTTAGACTTTATGGTCCAGATGTTATATTCTGATTTAGCAAGAATAAATGAGAATGAGAAACGGAAGCGGAGTCCACTGTCCAAATTTAGCTGAGGTTAACAGTGGACTCCGCTTCCGTTTCTCATTCTCATTTATTCTTGCTAAATCAGAATATAACATCTGGACCATAAAGTCTAACAACCTTTTGAATTATGGTACTGACGTGGCTTGAATAGCGAGAGTGAGAGGAAGAAGAGAACATTTAACCTCACTGTTGGTCGTTTTCCCTCCATTTGTGCACATCGTAATGATGAAATAATTACTTGTTGCAATTTCGATGTTTTACATTGAGTTTTTTCAAACCTAAATCAAATTTTAGGATGTAATTTATCCATGTACAATTGTTCTTCACAATGTTATTTACTGTTTGTCATATTTTATAACAACCTGTTTGTCGTCAATCTCGTATTTGTTGTAAGTAACCATTTTCATGAATTTTAATCTGTTACATTTTTACCATTTTAATAACTTTTGTAGTCTCCCTGATGATGGAAATAAACATTTCCGAAAGCTTGGATTAATATAAAAGAGTAACTCACTGACATTGCTGCAAGCCCCAATACTAGTAGTTTTGTTCATAAGCATATATATATATAATGTACCCCTACCCACAGCTTCAACTATACGAGGTGGAAAAAAGCATTGAATATAAAAGTTATAGCGTTTCATCTTCTGGCACTTCCCGAACAGACAAATGCGAATCACATAACTGAAAAAATCACAAAATATATTTTTTTCAAATGAAACACCCGTACCTATATTTTCAACTATGGTGAAAATATTTTTTCTTTTGTCTCCACGCTTACGATATTGAATAAAAATTACCAATAAAATGTTATCAAAATCAGAGGATGAAAATACGATACATCAAATGAAAAAACAAGATATTCCCATATTGGTATAATTTTGATTCAATATTCAGAGCTGAATAAGTGGAAAACGGCTTGAGGAAATATTAGCAAACTATACAAATATTTGGAAACAGAAGAAAGAAGTATTTCACTACAGTTGAAAATTAAAGGAATAGAAAGTATTTTTCTCAATATTGTGATTGGCACAGAATTCGCTCGCTTTGATAATGGTGTTCAAAATAATTTTTTGGACTCCTGATCACAAATCTGAAGTCAAAACGCGGCGGTCTCAAGTATTTTCGGAGATACGGTCCCATTTTGTCAAAAAAAAATGCACCATTCGACATCTCGAATTTCTGCTATTGAAAAACCACAAAATTCACACTTCCTTGAACCAAAATATCACACTCGCTTATATTTACTCGTTTTCCTACGACCACGTATGAAAACGTCAATAATCACACTGTTTTGTTATTCAGAAAGTAGCTCATATCACCATGGTATTGTTTATTTGAAAGAAAAAAAGCACTAGTGTTGATATGAAAAATATCACAACTGTCGTCTGAATTGATATAGAAATAATTAGGTATATTGTGAAGATACTCACTGTCAATATAAGCGTTCTCAAATCAAATTCATATTATTTATTGAAATTTCTGTTTCGTTTTGAATTATACCGAGAACTCTCCATCTATTAATTTCAATGTGTCTGATACATAACCTCTGAATTCACTTCAAAACTGGAACCTATACTCTTTGCTGGAACTATTTCGATGTTGATGACAGAGGGTTAGATTATTCAAAAGAGTACGGCTACAGTTTTATGCGCGGCTTGCTGCTCGCATCAGTTTGATATCACAGTATCAACAACGAGAAGATTCTTTGGTATCACAGATGTTTGCAAAGAGCCAAGGACGCACTAACTCGAGTAACTCGTACGCGCTTGCGAACTACATACTTCTATGGTTCTGTATTCCTGGTTGCGTGATTACTGGCGCTAGCAGGCGAATGGTGTCAAGGTTGTTTATGTACGCTGGTGTCAATATCAATAAAATTTGTCCACACTAAATTAACTCAATCAATCAGTAATTCACATAATGAGGAATTGTCGGAGAAGTATCATAATATCATCTTGAATATGGAAATAAACAGTACTTCATATTGAATCAAAACCACCTGAAATTCTAGACATCGCTCAAGTTACATTTTTGATAAGGCCTTCCGTGAAATGAAAGTATTCGGAGTCGTAGGAAAAATAGTGTACAAAACTCGTTGGAAAGTGCATTTCCTCCACTCGTTACGTTTCCGCACTCACCGCTACGCTGCTCGTGCTAAAAGACTACTCGTGTGAAATATGTCACTTTCCACACTTGTTGTGTAATATACTATTTCAACACTTTTGTAATTCGAGATTTTCGGTTTTACTTTTTCAAGCGAAAACCAAAAGATCTACCTAGACGTTATGAACTAGGATGTTCTTGAAGCACTTTTTTACAAAAATAAATCTAAATCTGTCATCGTATTTTCCAAGACATTCTAGGTGTCAGAGATACAACACTAATTTTTGTTTCTTATATAAAATTAGTAGTAGGGAATCATAATATGAACCAACTCCCCGAAAGTCGAAAATTGTTTTGGATGAGGAAATGAGGGTTCTACCAGCTTGAAGTGATATTCGAACCACTTATAGGAGGAACGGTGATGCTATATCTATAATATTCATATGAAGAAAATATCATTTTCAGTTTTTTCTTCATCGTTCGCTATATCCCAGACGATATCCCTGTCGGAATTTGTGGAACGTAATCTTCTCAGCTGTCGATCGGCACCCATGAATAATGCAAAAGACAGGCATTCGATCGTCGTCGAGAAGAGATTAAATCCGAAAGAAACTTAGTTTATATTGTTACGACAATGAATATTTCTCGAAGCCTAATTCGTATTTCGCGCGTGACAAAATGCTAATAACCCAATCAACTACCACCGCCTTCCACAATGGAAAGAGGGGAAGACTTCAAAAGTAATTACCTCATCTCGTCTGCTTGTTTAAACGTTTTTATTTTGGAAAATTTGAAGCAAATATCTCGGCCACTTCATCTTGTATACCTTCAGTATTTCTCGCGATTGTGAATTGTAACTTGCTGGCCCATAAAAATGAACTTTATAGGTTTGAAGACTTCAAGGGCTTCACAAGAAAAACCAAAAATATAGTGGTGATTATCGAAGACAAAATGTTGGTCTCCAAATTTGCTCAAAAATTACATAGATCTTATAACGCTTGATCCGGTATCCAGGTTATTTGTTTTGTAGGTCCGGGGGGGTTGAAAGTACTAAGCCATTGATTGATCGTTATTATTTTTGTCCATACATATGTGTTGTACCACGTGATCATGTAGTACCTACTTTCTTGCAGACCCCTCTATACTACAGGATGCCGGATCTAGCGCTATAACATCTATGGCTGAAGTTATCCAACTTGTTTAGTTGCGTCAATATATGTAATGTTACGAAAAAATCTAGTTTTTTTCATTGTACAGTGTCACACATAAAGTTCGCGACATATGGAAGTTTTTTTTATTAATAGATATAAAGAAAATTCGACTTCGCAGTCAGTTTGTGCTTGAAAAATGAGTAAAATGCAGCATCGTTCCTTTTCTCATGTGCTACTCTTAACCTGTCAAATTTGAATTTTTTTTCGAAAATCCTCAAAAATTCAGTTTTTTTTTTTTTTAAATTTCGAAAAATTCCAGAGAAAAAAGTTGCTCAGTTTCCAATTTCATACATTTGTTCCAAATTTGGACACTCTACTGTCACTTCGACTACTACTAGGTGAAAATTTTATTTCGATTTGATCAGTACCTAGTACCTACTATATTTTCATCCCGAGATGTTGCATTAGTCTTGTATTGTTTAAAATCACGAAATTTTATATCACGTCTAGTACAAATCGCTGGAACGAAAGTTTTTTGAATAGTTATGAAACTGTAGGTCATTGTTTAGTTCGCAGAAAAGTATTAAGTATTTCGGGTTTGTAACTGAATTATTGGTCAGAAAAATAATGAAACTGGATAAAAAAATCTATCAAAAAAAGGAATACGAGTATAATAAGAATGAAGAGAATTTCGTTTATTCGATTACTGACATATTAACGTCCATACATTGAAAATCTACATCAGTTTTACAATGAAATGAAAAAACTAGATGAACAACAAAGACGAATTTGTGGAGATGCATTTTTTTTATTTTCTGGTAACAGGCCAATGTGGGTATTTCCTGGGCAAGATATGATATGGAAGTCTCATATTCAACAAAATTATGAAATTTGAATCATGTTTCGTTCGGATCGATAGAGCGAAAGTTTCGAAGAATTGAAAAAAATTCAAAAAAGTCGAAGTGACAGTAGAGAGTCCAAATTTGGAACAAATGTATGAAATTGGAAACTGAGCAACTTTTTTCTTTGGCATTTTGTGAAATTTAAAAAAAAAACTGATTTTTTGATGATTTTCGAAAAAAATGTCAAATTTGACAGGTTTAGAGTAGCAAATGAAGAAAGAAAGATGATCTATTTTACTCATTTTTCAAGCACAAACTAACTGCGAAGTCATTTTTCTTTACATCAATTAATAAAAAAACTTTCATATGTCGCGAACTTTATGTGTGACACTGTACATATACTTTTCAGTGGTACCCATTCTTAGCAATCAGTATAGAGTCTATATTATAGATAGACGATAAAAGAACGTATTTGGAATACTCTACTACAGAATACTTTTCAATTCTTCGGATACTGTATCTATATAGTTTAGAAGGAAATCAAAGAAGAAGAATCATGATAAGAACATTGTGAGTGTGAATCTTGACAAGGAATAATAATTGGATTTGGATCCATTCAAAAGTTCGCAACAGTTTCATCACTATGAATAGAGCTCCCAGTTCATTTTATTTTGAATAATTTGGTCAACAAGTATTCCCTATATGCCTGACATAAATTTGACAAACTGCTTAAATCTCATTGATCCCACACTGACTGGAATAATATTATGAATCACTGAATTTGATACATTAATTTATGTACCAAACACTTCTGTGAATTTCTCTGAAACTCGATATCAATCCGAATCTGAAATAGAATTTTCCCACATTTACTACACCTTTTCCAGTTGTATTTCAGAAACCATCAAATTTATTTCAGAAAGCGTCAATTGAATTTCAGAATAGTCACTTGTATTTCAGAAAGTATCAATTGTATTTCAGAATAGTGAGTTGAATTTCAGAAAGCGTCAAATATATTTCAGAATAGCGAGTTTAATTTCAGAAAGCATAAATTGTATTTCAGAATAGTCAGTTCAATATCAGAAAGCGTCAAATGTATTTCAGAATAGTCAATTGGATTTCAGAATTCGTCATTTGTATACAAATGATATATTCTGAAATTCAAATGATATATTCTGAAATTCAAATGATGAATTCTGAAATTCAGTTGACTTTTCTGAAATACAATTGACGCTTTCTGAAATTAAACTCACAATTCTGAAACACAATTGATGCTTTCTGAAATCGAACTCGCTATTCTGAAATACATTTGACGCTTTCTGAAATTCATCTCACTATTCTGAAATACAATTGATACTTTCTGAAATATAAGTGACTATTCTGAAATTCAATTGACGCTTTCTGAAATACAACTGGAAAAGGTGTAGTATCATCAAATCCCGTGAATTTCATAAGCCAGTCATCCTATTCACATCACACCACATTATAAGCCAGCATATACCCAAACGATCTCATAAAATTGCCCTTTTCCCTTCGCTACCCTCCAGACCCTCTTCTGACTATGTAAATTCTGACGATACAGAGCAACATTCTCGACTCCAAATAGTACAGATATCCACATAAGCGGAATCTGAAAGCATGCTCTTTCCTCTCCGCCACCCTTTTCACTCGAAAAGGGCTTCGAATTTTATGAGTAACCCACATTTTAACACGATACTTCATACCATGGACCTCCTTTTTCGACTCTCCACCCGCATTACCAACAGCTGTACTGTGACAAATTCGAACACAACAAGATATTTAACAATTCAACATACGAAATGGAGTTCTGTCAGGGAACAAAACTCACAAGGGTTTGGTCGTAGAAGAGAACAATGAATGAACATAATGAACAACTGTTAGTTTGTCTTGTATGAGGGTGGGTCGCTATTAATATATGACTGTTGCAGGATTGTATTTGACGTAGCCCCAGATATTATACCGAAGAGAATCTAACATTTCCAACTTAGTCACCCACACTGTTGGAAATTACTTGTTACTTTCAACAACTTCTCATATCGTTAAAAAATTGTAGTCGAATTCAACAACAATTGTGTCTCAATTTCACTTCCAAAATTCTCGATGTAGTTGTTAAATCACTCAGTTATTGAATTCACTACTGATAATGTCAATACAACAGCAACAAGTTTGCAACAAATGAACAGATAAAATTCCTGTCCAAACAACTTGATATAATCTGTAACACAACAACAAATAATTGTAACTAGAACTTCAATAATAGTTAATGAAACATAGAGTAGAACATCATCTAGTTGCTAATACATTAATATTAAATCGCGGTTTCGTCGCAATCTGTTGACAAATTAACATCACCTAGTTTTACAATTTGCAACAGTTTGTGCTCGGTTACAAAGATTTTTTAGTTCCGATCTCTTCGAATATATTCGCTACTTTTCGTTTGTCTTCTCACGAAAACCGATTGCTTACAAGTCCCAACCCAAGTTTGCTCAGTTATCTGCAGTCTGTTGCCGTTGTAGAGCATTAGAACGAATACATTATAGGTTTTTCTGTCGTGTAGTCAAGATATAAAAAAGGTAAGTACCTACATGGAGTAGATTTATGTGGACTCGCTGCACATAACTTTTGTTTACTCATGCCAATATTAATATGATTTTTGTTTTGTTTCAGTTTCAGAATATTTTTCCTGATCTAGAGCAACAAATAACAACGTTTTGTCGGAATCTTCAAGCGCAATAATTTCACAATATTTCTTGAGAATTTTTCTTGGAGTCTCTCTGTGATTATTGAAGTTTCGCTGCAAAAAAGTGAGTATAATTATATCAGTTTTATGTTCATATTTTAAAATTATTATGAAAGTTTTACTATTCCCCATACATATTCCATATATGTTTTACTATACTAATGAACATAATTGCGACATCTAGATTAAAACTGTTGAAGTTGTGATGTGATTATTTGAACAATTCTTCAATTCAGGTATTTGTTCGATGGATTGATTTTCACTTCCTTCGGATTTTTTCAAGTTACTACTGGGTAACTCCAAAAAAGAGAACAAAAACTGAGTTGATTTGAAGAGAAATTAATGTACTGGTAAGATTCGTTCTTGATTATATTTTGAATGATTATGTACTATTCAGTTAATAAATCCAAGTGATTTCAAGAATTAATTGGATTGTTTTTAATAATGCAATTTTTCGTGAGTTTCTGAAAAAATTTATGACAAAATGATTCCGAAATGAATAATTGATAGAATTTTTGTTTCAGCAATTGAACGAGAGATACTCAACACTCCAGGAGGATAGGAAGTTGTCTCGGATGACCAACACATACAGAGGTTGACCAGCATTGTAGTGAATCACGTGCTGCGGTGTTCTTTCAATTTACTGACAGCTTTTGATGTGTTTTTGTTCCAATAGTGGATTTTTTTCGTTTTGTTGTTAATCAGATATTAAAATGTGTTTCCATATGGTTATTTGGACTTTGAATTCTAGCATTAAAATATTGTTGAAATACACTGAGTTATAGTACAATCGACAATTTTTTGTAGCTAGTAACAACAAATTGAAGTGAAAATGACAATTTGTAATTGCTCAATCAACTTCAGAGAATACTGCGAACAACTATAAGGTGTAGTAGAATTATTAACTTAATGTGGTTAATTCACCAATAAGACGTAGTAGCCATACAAAGAGGCGGTTGTTAAGACGAGCAATACCCATTATGGTGAACATTTACTTCAAATACTCTTGATATTTCAACTATAAAATGTTGTAGACCTACTGGAACTACATTTTTTTTTGTTGATTCAGCAACTAATTTCCAACAGTGCAAGTAGACTACTTATTGCCGCTCTTTTGAATGTATTCAGCAGAAAATGGAAGAAATACGTTCCACGTCTCATCCAATTGATAATATCAAACACAGTTTGAATGACTTGTGGGTCTGGTGAGCAGATCCTTGTGGAACACCGCCTCTCCATCTGATGGGACGCCAACAAATATTACATGAAGCTATTCTAGAGAAATCTTGACAGCAAATAAGTCGTCTTAATTCTGAGGAACCTAATACATTTCTTGAGAACCATTATGGGAATTCCGTTATGTCAATATTCGACATAGTGAGATAAGGTAAGTGCAAATTTGACGTTGAAAGAAAATACATAAGCCAGCTCACAAAAACAAGTTTATTCGACTTCGACAGTTATATTTTACACGATAATTATATTCGATAACTTTGATGGCTGATAATAGCTATTCAATTTATTCACACATGTGAGTTTACAGGGTGGCCAGCATAATGATGAACAGCATGGGTGTCGCTTTTTTCATTTCTATTTATAACTGGAGTTGTCTTAGTAGTTATCGAAAAATGATGTCTATACTTTCTCATCTAAATTCTTCGAGCTAAATTGTTAAGCCTACGTTTCCTCTTCGAGTAGTCATCATCAATTTTGATTCTTTTTATGGGTAGAAACAAAAATACGAGTATTACGAGAAATTCATTCGTATGACCTGTCAGATTCAGAAAGAAAGAAGCTGAGAAGACTTCACAATATCCAGTATATATTTTCAGTTCGATCTTATCTTATAGCCACCCTGTGTATCCAAAAATAAATATTACTTTAAATAATAGGGTATAAATAGACATATATATTTCTATAATACGAGTGGCATATTATCTCTTACAACAGAATTAATTTCATGATTTGACCTGAGGATATTTCTATTTATCCATTTAGTGACAATCAGTTTCTCCTTGAATACCAATATGATTTCAAATATTTTCAAGATCTAGATTGTCCAATCAAGAGTGATCTAAATTTCGATAATCTTGAAACTTGAATTTAGAATACTCCCAAGATATGAGATGCGAAGTCGTTCTATTCAAACTGAACATAATAAATTTTATTTGGTTCATTTTAAGCTCACCAATTTCTAGTCATAACCATAAGAAAATTCCATTGAAGTATAACATCTGTCAAGATCCAAAATGGCACAAAATAAGACAGAGAATTTGATATTTCCATGATTTGCATACTTTTTCCCAATTATACTATCTCGAAATTGAGATTTCCTGGGTATGATTCATATCTTGATCTTGACCATAATCCAACATTTTCTCGAACACACATACTCGTTCGGGACCAATGGCGTAACAGATAAATCGTTCAATTTAATTTACACGAACAAATACCAACTGACTTTGTACATGTGAGACATGTACCCTGCAAACCCGTTGTACCAACAAGTTCATGCATTCAATATACAAATATACATATTTTTACAAATTTTTCCATTTCCTGTCCACATTTTCATCTGTCTAATGTCATCAAAATGTTCATGAATAATGCCAAGAGTACACACATGAAGAGTGCTGTGGAGATGTCGCTGCTATTGGCATGAAGCATAGCTGCCGGATTCTCTTCTGAAAATAAAATAAACAAATTAACAAAATTAATATTTCTCACGAACAAAATGAATGTAATGCTTCAGAACTCCTAATCAGAAGGTAACTACTCTAACCACGTCAATATAAATTCTGCAAGTGGATCCTTTGTTGTTTTTTCCTTACTGTTTCTACAGTTTGACTAAACATTTATTTTTCCAGCGGAATATGCCAAAATTTAGTTTATGTTCTCGAAAAATCTATACTCGATCCCATTGAAAAATCCTCAGGATTTTTCCTATCGTTTCTCCTTTTCTTAAAACAGAGCTGAGAGATCGAGTTTCACTCAGGAAGGAGTCGAAGTAAATTCAGAAAACAGGAATGAAAATTAACGTTAAAATTAACAATCATAGTAAAATATTCTAATTATCACTTTGTCCTCAGCTTGGAACCAATTCAAAAATGTGAATGTGAATATTCCATTTCCGCGATTTGAAATGAAGGTTCATGTTGTAACGAATCACGCCAGCAACTAGGCAACCATGTGTACACCCGCATTAGTCTTGATAACCTAATTTAAATCTCGCGCCGGACCTAGGTTTGAGGTGTGGTATCACTGTATGGCAGGAGTAAGTGACCGCGGCTAGCTGGCATGCGCTGGGAGAACTGTAGCGCAAACAACGACCTCGGCCATCTTAGATTCGTACCTTTTCCAATCACCGATCAAAAGGGAAGTGCTTTGAGTTTTAGGAATACCCACTCTCCAAGGCAGAGCCTGGGATTCTCGCTTGCCTTCTTTTTGTAGGTAGGTAAAACCTTTTATTGTTCTTACTGTGTTGGTCTCCACCTGCGACTACCTTAACCCTAAATTTATAGGACCAGGCCATGTGCCTGTGTGGTTGCGTAACGATTGAAGTTTTTGTATTCTTTTTGTAGATCAGTGTGAATCTAATATATGAACGACAGTGGCGTCCCAACGTATTTGCGACCAGGATTAAACCTTTACCAGAACTACGTGCCTTGTTTTCTCTCGACCACCCACCAACCCCTGAGATCCATTGCAATGTCGATGACAATTCCTGAGATGAATATTCGACCTGTTCCTCTCTAAAGTGCTGTTCCACTAATAACCGTTCGATGTCATCGCAATGACTTGGGATTTCTCGCTTCTGAACTCTACATATTCTGATATGTCAGCACAAATGCGATCCTCAGAGATGGGAATTATTCGTGGAGAGAGCTACATAATATAAGGAACTCTCGGGAACACAAGAACTGACAGAATCCCACCTATTTACACGCCTAACCGTGTATTCATTTGTCCTTCGGGTGGTTTTTATTTTTCGCTCAGGTGTCAGGATGGAGCAGAACAAGGAAAAAACACAAAGACAGACAGCACTGACATATGACATGCAGATAATGCTATACAAGACAATGGAATTCGCAGAGAAGGTCTGAGTTTTGATTCTGAAAATAAAGCATCACTGTAAAGTTGATGAAATAAAGAATTCCCAACTTGTTTGAGCGTGTTGGTAACAGTTACTAATTCGACAAAGAAAAAGTTTTCTCTGAACCTATTGAATTTCATGAAAAATTATAGTGATTATTTCATTCATGCTGAAATACACGTTTTTGATTGGTTGAAATGATTGTGTTGATAAGCAATAACACCATGTTTTCGATTTTGTATTTCGGCTCCTGATTGGCTATTGGATACCTACATGCTGTGTTTTCGTTTCTGTATTTCGCTTTCTGATTCGTAGGCAGTAAGGCAGTAGGGTAGTTTAATTAAACAACGACTTACTAGTTGCAATCTGTCATAGTATTTTCCGATTCCCTGGTAAATAAATGAATGCCACTACACCAAATTTTCGTCTGAACCATGATAAACACACACTATTAATATGTATCCACTTCATTTTCCACACATTTTAGACAATTTCAGCATTAATAGAATTAGAAATATTAGAATATTAATCTAATGTAACCTAACCACACAAATTGTGACAACAATCATAATGAACTTAGCTCAGTAGTACCTAGTGCATAGGTGATCTTGCCTACTTCATACAATGGCATAAATGTATTGTTGGTTGCATAACGAATCTTGTGTCGAACTACAATGCATAATCAAAATATTTAATTCCATAAACTGTACGTTTAAAATAGAAAGTCATCGAAATGGCTTTGATTTTATTCATGAAATAATCTGAACAAATACAACTTGTGTTATTGATGATCATCGAAACAAAAATTCCTTCTCTTTTTCGAAACAATTTCTCTAAATCGATGAAATTTTTGTTTCGATAACCATCAATACACTTGTTGTTTTACATGCGAAAATCTAGCTGATGTATTCAAAATTGCACTAATTGATAATAATGGTTGATGGTTTTTCTATATTTATATAAAAACTGTCATCGAATTCGCAGTATTTCATCATCGATGTTATCATCATCATGATATTTTATTTTTCCTGTTTTCTTCAAGCAACCCAGTTGAGCAATGAAATAAAAAACAGACTTATAGGATAAATCCAATCACGAGTGAAATTTTATTAGACTATTTCACAAACGAAGTGGATGATTGAAATCGATTAATTCGATGGAATTCATCCCGAATCTGTTCATTTTGAAATGCGTGCACGTGATGGCCTATTTTTATTTGACGTTTAGTTGTCACAGATACAGTGTCCGCCATAAAGTTGGCTATACATATGGGAAAACAAAATTGTTATTGATATTTCTGAAAAACTCTAATGGCGGTTCGTTTCTGCATATCTGACAACTAAAAAATCCGTCACTTCATAATTGGCGGGAATTTGAAAAAAAGTTGTCAGTGGTGTCAGAAAGTAGGTCTTCCCCACAAATATACGTTTTGATTAGTTTTGACCGAACCTTATGTGATTTAGGTTATTAAAGCTGTTTTCAGATGAAACAAAAATGTATAATGTGAGAGTAGATGAATAAAAATTGTATTTTAGATTTTTTTCAATCTGGTTCAAAATTGATATATTGGAGTCCTCTTGATTCACAAGCCCATTTATCAGATAAAATTTCGTGATATCTTGTCAATTTGACCCATTTTTTGGCACTACTGACAACTTTTTTTCAAATTCCCGCCATATATGAGGTCACGTGAGATGAGATTTTTAAGTTGTCAGACATGCAGAAACGAACCGCAATTAGAGTTTTTCATAAATATCAATAACAATTTTTCCCATATGTAGCCAACTTCATGGCGGACACCTCGGCGGACCCTTTAAATATATACAAATCTGAAAACACCGAACTTGATAGGCCAATCAGATTTAAGAGTCAAGTTTGTGTTATCCATAATCCGAAATTAACTAGACCTTGGTTCATTTGGCGAGTGCGTGAAACAGCGTAATATACCAAATTTTTTTAAATTTTTTTATGACAGCTTCAATACCATTTCCTACGAAAAAATCTAGAAACAATAGTGGGTTCCTCTGAAAAAAATAGTTCAAGAATATGTTCACAGAAACAAGAAGTACCTTATCATAAATATGTATAAGTTACAGGGGTGGGTTTGAAGCACAAAATTTAAAACCACCCTTTATATATTGAACGGTTCAATATATCGATGTGCGCGGTTTTCCTCTTTTGATTTTTCACAAAAATCGATCTCTTAACATGTAGGTTCGTTTTCTTCTAACTACTTTGGAAATTGGTGTTTCATATCGAAACTGTCCAATGAGGCCCACCCTGTATACTTAATCCATTGACCACTACCTGATACGATGAAAAAATCTCTGCTGGCAGAGACATCCCGTCTTGAAAATAACTCCTGGCTACTCCACTTTGTCCGATGGGATTCCAAGCCTGACAGCATGTCCAGGTTTGACGTGGGTTATCGATTACCTCATCATTCAACGCCGAAATATCCTCCAGGTTCCATGTCCGACGATCCAACCCGGATAAAACAAACCTCCCTTCCACCGTGATTGCATTATCGAGAATGTGCGGTGTGAGAATTTATCGAAAAGGATTTAATTGGGATGATCAAGAGCTATGGACTTCGCAAACTTCAATAAATACAGCCGACATTGATAATTATCTTCATCTACAGCTATCAAGTAAATCATCCATTGCTTACTCGATTTTCAACAGTAAATGACATTACTGTGATGAATCGAGTAATAATGACAGTATACGATGGTGTAATATTGTGACATCCCATCGTATTGTCAAATTCAAATAGGAGTTCTACCTACTATGCACAATACAAACGCGTTTGTGAAATACACGCAAATTCAACAAACTTAGGTTTTCATGGTTTCAAACGCTATTGCACAAATAAGAAAAACGATAATTCATTGTTTTTTATTCTCAACCGTATAAAATGAGTTGTTTCTTTCTTGAAACGCTGAAACTGAGGTTAGGGATGCAAAAACGGAGAAGAAGGACAGAACGCTCAGACCAATCAGAACAGCATACAAGTGTATATTGTTGGTTGCATAAGACATTTTAGTAGTGCAGTCACAGGTACAATATAGCAATAGCATTGTTGAATACTTAGTTTTCTGAGAATCTACGTATCATCTAAGTAAATATGACTACTGAATACCAGGAGTTGTCTTGTACGACGCCTGAACTACTAAAATTAGCGACAAGTGCTACAGAAAATTTCGCTACAAAACTATTAAAAAAAAATTAAATTTCAAATTTGTTTGGATATTGAGATAGTTGTTGATAAAGCATAGTATTCTACTCGCGCATAATGGCCATTAACCACTCAGATGATTACAGCAGTCGCCTTCGGCTCGTACTGCAATTTTCATCTTCGTGGGTATAATAGCCATCATTATGCGCTCGTTGAATAATATACTTATGCTGCTTTTTGAGTGAGTGTATTAGCTCCATTATGGGGGGTTATTCGTTCTGATAAAAGTATTTCCACCGGATGGAAGATGCCGGTCTGTTGAATGAGTTTTCCAACAACATTGATTGGGTTGATTCTCATTTCATCAAATATCTTGAGTTGGAGTAATCAATCAATAAACCGTACAGCAGGAATTCAATTTTATTGGAATTTCGAATTAGTGCTACACATTATTGAGAGTTACATTCCTGAAGCACATCATTATCTGAAATTGGAATACTTATTGATTTTAACAGGTTGAAAATCAACAATATATTTTCCTTTTGAAATCTGTAGGAATAAAAAAGGAGAGATGCCTACTTATTTATTTTTTTAGTCAATTTTCTGTTTCGATAAGCTCGAATAACTAAGTCAGTTCATTTTGGGTATGATGTATGATGCATGAATTTGGATCAGAATCATGAGGAAAATTCGATTGTAAAATACATGGTGTCCTATTGAAAATAATGAAGATAACGTCACTCCCAAAATAACCGGAAGTATTACAACAAATGTATAAAAAACCAGGTGAGATAAATATCTGAATTTGGAAAGATGAAGAATTCTCAAATTCAATCATCTCCTTCGAATTATTTCCCAAATGAAAAATGTTCCTATTAATTTTCAGCTAGATCAAGAATCACCCAGTATATCAAGGCAATCAAATTTCTAGTTGGAGTTCAGTGAAGTTAACTGGCAAATAGCATGATAAGCCAACGAGGCTGAAATGACCCGGATGTGGAAGACATCTCCAAAAGATAAAATTTGTTAGGAGCAGTAATTTAGCTTTCACAACACGTTCGAGGGTTCAAGTTTAGCTAGTAAAAGGAAAACCATTCAGACAGCTTCATTATGTGACAGACATTCTCTCTGAAAATAAGTCTGTGAATTTACTATCTTTCAATGCATGATGAAATTGAAAACCAATAGAAAACTTCAATTTCAGTCATTAATATACGATCCAGCCAATCAAAACATTATTACAATGGGAATAATCTACCTATTCTACCTACATTATCCCAACGAGAATAATTTGCTGTTTTTACTGAATGACAATATATTTTTTCTATTTTGGTTGTATAATGAAGTCATTGTGCAACGCAAATGCGTGTCGAAATAGCCTCTATTTCGATACGCATTTTTTGTTATTCGGAGATTGGTACAATCGAACTGTCAAATGAAAGTCAGAAGAGTTAGGCCCAGTTTACTTCTGAGCGATTTGGATTTGGTGATATTAGCAGTGAAAAACTCAATGTTTTAATTGGTAAATTTCAATTCAGAGTGTAATTTTATTAAAGTTGGCCAATAAAAACGATAACAACATTGAATTTTTCACCGCTGGTATTGCAATAGTGAAAATCGATAAACTGTAAACTGGGCTTTACGCTTGTGCGTTAGATTTTTATTATTTCAATGTCATCATTGTTACCAATCGAAGATGTTTCTATTATTTCAATGTCATCATTGTTACCAATCGAAGATGTTTCTGTTATTTATCGATATTGAATGATTTTTTTAAATATAAGAATTCAAATTAATGCAAAATAGAAAAAATGGTATTTTATAAGACACGTTGTTGACCAAATAGCGTCCTATAAAATTTGTCTTGAGCTGATAATTTTTCGAGAAATTTGTGACATGAATCCCAAACGTTTCAACGATTTTGATACCAAAAAACAATATATCGAAATACTACAAGAAAGTTTTCGATAATCCATCTAATAATTTTCTAATAATGTCCACTTTTTTGTGATATTTCAAAATTGCTCACCTGTCCCTATCTTAACTTCTCATTCACTATCTACTGGCATTCAATTGAAACGATTACAGGGTGGTTCAAAATTCAGAATAATTTGTACGATCATTCAATAGGTATCATACAATATATTCATCAGTATATCTTCTTATATCCAGTTCCAAAATCATCGTTTTATTTAATTCAATAGGAATTATTGATGAAAAATCTACATCGATTGAAATTCCTCTGAATAAGCATATGAGGCAATATTATTCTTATGGGATGAATGAAATTGACTAGGAGTAAGGTCGACCCAGAATCTGATCTGTGATGGTTTCATCAAGATAAGAACAATATTGTTTCAGTATTATGAACCACCTTCGTGAATCTGAAATGAAAACCTGTTGATTGGTATTCAATAGCAACGGGTCCATACAACAGTTTCTTTGATTCAGGGGCGGATCCAAGGGGGGGCATAGGGGCCATGCCCCCCCCCCTTACGTGGACCCAATAAATATAATAATTTTGTTACCCTGATTCACCAAAACGCATTGATGCATATACACATCAGGGCCATTTGCGGCAGTCTGAATGTAGATGATATTATCCAAAGATACGCTAGCCAAAAGAATAGGAGACTGCAAATGGTTATTATGTTTTTAATATTTGGTTTTTTGTATCTCATTCTTTTATATTTGGTCATGTTTTATTTGTTTTTGAACAGAAATATTCTTTTATTTACTTTCTGATGAAATAGATGCATAAATATATTTATGAAATATATCGAATAGTTTGAACTTGTTTTTTAGTACAAAAATGTTGACACTTGAAAATATGATATCCTGTTTATTGAAATCAATCTTCCTATAAAAAAGCACTCGACTATGACTCAGTAGGCAGTAGGTAACAACAAAAAAATCCGTTATTCTGCTAACATCTATAAGCCGTGACTTTCTATATCGAGTGCTTGAAAAAAAAACAATAATCGAATTGTGGTACCTATATAAAATTTTTTCTTTGTAATTCAAAAAGTGAAGAAGTTTTTTTTCCAATTTACCTATATCGTAATATTTTCTGCGATGTTTGGACTTACCATTTATTTATCGTATTCTAAAATTATGTTCTTTACCGCAGAATAGTTATGAAATACATGTCAATAATTCAGGTAAACTACTTGCTTGGTGAAATGGTTTGATAAAGACAATATATCTCCTTACTTAAAAACCAATCATTGGATTTCAAATTTTGAAATTCAGCCAATAGAATCGGAATTACAGTGAAAATATAGCTTGTCGCTGTATTTTCACGGTGATAAACCTGCTTGGTTTTTGTTTTACTAACTGGTGAAAATAATGATTCAAATTATAAACGTCAAATTTTTATGTTTTGACTAGTTTTCTTTATTTACCAATATGAGCGATCGTAGGGGACAAAATGTCCATTGGTATGAGTAGGTATACCTAATTTTTTTCTTTAGTATTCACGTTGTTAGTTGCAGATTTCCGTAAATTACTTCAAATTAAAACGATGGCACGATTTTTCTTTATTTCATATCTATATACCGGGTGTAACAGGATCATGGTACACCCCCCGTATCTCCGTTAGTTTCAGAGGTAATTTATTGAAATTTGGGACATGTCACTTTTAGACCTACAATTGATTTTTTGTTCACTTCCGGTTTCGCCGGAAGTGATACCTACTCTCGATTTTTAAATGGAACACACTGTTTATTATTACATTTTTGAAATCTGCATAATTTTCTGGATCTATTGATACCACATAAGTGATATTTCAAACGTCAACATTTTTTTAAATTCAATTTTTAGTTTTCCATTTAGGTGTGCCTTGATGGTTTTGATTTATTCCAATTGATCCGTCTAATGCTAGAAAAATCTAAATGCCGTCAAAAATACTAAATTGCGTTTTTTATGAGCAAATAAAGTTCATCGAAGTCGATTTTGCGGTAAAACTCATTTTTTTCAAATGGAACCATATTGGTACCGTGGTACCATTTATTAGTACTACTAATAAGGAATTTATTCATAGCTAGTAATAAAATGTGCGATAAATACAATGGAGATTACAGCTGAAAGAAAATAAGAAAATAAAATTATTGAAAATTTTGACGTTTAAAATGTCACTTATTTGATATTATCGGATTCAGATAATTTTGCAGATTTCAGAAATGCAATAATATACAGAGTGTTCCGTTCAAAAATCGAAAGTTGGTACCACTTCTAGCGAAACCGGAAGTGAAAAACAAATCATTTGTAGGTCAAAAAGTGACGCCTATTATGTTCATAGCATGTCCCAAATTTCGATGAATATTTTGAAATATCAATTCATTGGCAATCCCGATGCAAGAAAATACAAATCGTCCTGCGGACTCGTTGTATTTCCAGCGTTGGTTTCGCAATTCATTAATATTCCAAAAAATTATCGATAATAATCATACCACTTATTATATTATGAAAAGAGTTGAAGTTATTTCAGTCAATGCCTGGCGACTATGAAAATTCTCTTATCATTTCACAACTGAATAGATCAGATCCAGTAATACGCCCGAACGAACTTTATGCACTGTGTTAAAGTAATACGTAAAATGTTTTACAGCCATACATCTCCGTAACTGTGATATTTATTATAGAAATATTTCATGAACATGGACGCGATAAACTGAAACATTCTCTATCCCGGATTTACGAGCGGGATTTCAGGTGGAATTAACTTTATTTTTCATGCATTCTATACACATCATACATGTTTTTATGCGAACAAATTATTCATGATGTCCTCCGAATTTCAGCTCAAAAGTACATAATCTCATAGCTTCCTAAATATCTGAATGCGATTAGCAGAATTCATCACAGGTATCTTTGTTTCAATGAATTTATCCATAATGTATATTTCGGTAATTTTAGCAAATGAGACATGACTGATCGGAATTTATCGAGTATCATGGCATAAAACTGAGACTGAGACTGAAAAAACTTGTTCCTATTTTGGTTGTATAATGAAGTCATTGTGCAACGCAAATGCGTGTCGAAATAGCCTCTGTTTCGATACGTATTTTTTATTATTCGGTTGGTACAATCGAACTGTCAAATGAATGTCAGAAGAGTTAGGCCCAGTTTACTTCTGAGCGATTTGGATTTGGTGATATTAGCAGTGAAAAACTCAATGTTTTAATTGATAAATTTTAATTCAGAGTGTAATTTGATTCGAATTGACCAATAAAAACAATAAATACATTGAATTTTTCACCGCTGGTATTGCAATAATCAAAATAGCTCAACTGTAAACTGGGCTTTACGCTTGTGCGTCAGATTTTAATTATTTCAATATCATCATTGTTACCAATCGAAGATGTTTCTGTTATTTATCGATATTGGATCCATTTTTTTCTTCAAATCAATTCAAAATAGAAAAAATCGCATATTACACACGTTTTATAAGACACGTTGTCGCACTTGTTCACTTGGAGCACTCCTCGATTCGCTCGTCGTACTCCAAACAACGCGTGCTACAAAATTGCGTCTTATAAAACTAGTATCATAATATACTATTTCAATTTCCACGTGACACTTTATAGACAAATCCCTAATCAATAACCAATTCATGTCTGTGTATTATTGTGATCACAATGCGGGAACTATAATATCCGTTGTTGCTTTGAAATACAGTATATCATATTGCTCATTTGAGTACTAATAATGACGTTGTTGATAGATTGGCCCATATGAATCGAATACTGAATTATCAACATATTCCGACAAATTTTGTCTGACAGATATATTAATCAGGACGATGAGATGATATATCAGATTCGAAAACTATAATGATGTTTCGTTGGATTGCAAACTTTATATAAATTATACAGCAATTGATTTTGATCAACATAATTATAATCATTCTATGGGTCATTAATTGCATACAAGGTGGATATAGGATGGTGAAACAGCTTCCTATTAACAAGCACTAGAATAAACTGTAAACCTTTGCCTACTTGATTTCATACCGTAGTAATATTTCCTGAAATTAACAGAGATGGCGACATACCTTGTGTCGGTAAAACAGAAACTGTGCTTCTGTCATGTTTTCATCAGTTTCATCTGTTCTAGATGAAAAATGACTGAGCAGAGTCAAAATATCAATATTCATGCCAGATTTATAGAAATTATATTGTTTAATGTCATTTCAAGTTACGTCTGTCAGATGCGAACCACGTAAATACGTAAGCAACAGAAATCTTCATCGATAATCGATCTTACCGCCATCTTCATTCAAGTAGCTGAAATATGACTACCTTCTCAAACGGTCTACAAGTTTTTCGCAGAAACAATTGAAGAGCTGTTTCACCATCCTATATCCACCTTGATTGCAACCATGCATTTCATGATACATCCATGGAATCTTATAAAACGAATCAAGTTCCTTTGCGAAATAACGAGCTATGTCTATTCCGCCAATCCAGGATGGTTCGATAATTTTCGATGCTCGATATTCAATATTGAACGTTCGAATGTTGACGGAAAAAGATATTCAATTTTTTTCAATACAATGTTGCTTGCCTGTTAGTAAGCATATTCTCAGTTTGTGTAACAATTTAAATAAAATTCAACTGTAAAAAATCGTGTATTCTGTGGCACATCGTTCGTGTTGTATTAACAGCAAAAGATAATTTTTTAGAGTTGTGATCAGAATATATTTTACTGATTGTGGAACGATAGCGCTATAAATATTTAGATAGATAGATAGAGCTGAGAATAATTGATCATATCTCAATGAAAATTCCTTAAGGAGTGGGGCTAAATATTCTAATCCTATAGACTGATGAAAATAATTGAAAAGTGGAAAGTGATTTCAACCGAAAACTCAGAAGCGAAAAAACCTTCAAAAACCTAATTAATTAAGACATGCATGGAAATCGAGGACGTTATCCGAAGCAGAAAACTCTCTCTATTTTATGACACCATAAAAAAATCGTGTTTGGGTTAATCTAGTTCCTGATGAGAACCTCCATAATAGGAGCAAGTTTCTGATAATCGATTTTCACGAATATTATCATAAATTTTACCTACCGCTTATACGACTTCCTGTGATCTAATTTCACTGAACTACTCTATAGTTATAGTTCTCAATTATTCAGCTATTTAAATATCTTCTTGCTTTATAAATAACCATCAATTATTTTATGACAAGCAAACTCATTCACTGTTCTGTTTATGTTCACTTCTGAAAGGTGTACTTCCAGCAGTTTTTCGAGAGATGTTCTGTTGAAATCCAAGTGGAATCTTATCGTTTTTCTCGTTTCAGTTATTGTTTGGTGGCAAAGACACAAATGTCAGTAATGTCACAATGACACAAATATCGAAAATACGAAAACGAAACAAAAAAGATACCACTTCGAGAAGTTCGAGTTATTACGTGTTATTTATCGCGAATTGCAAGTAAAAATGCAGTTTCATAAGAGCCAATCAACCTCAAATGTCAAATTATATAAAGGAAGTATGATCAGCGACTCGCTTTGTTTGAAATTTGCTACAGAGATGGATGAATGATCATTTGACACATTGCAACTCCCGAACCTGGATGAGAATTCTGGAAAAAAAATTAAATCGATAAAGTTATAGGATAATAATTTTCAATGCATTTCAGGATGATGAATCAGCCAATGACATCACATAGATCATGATTACATCAAACCAAAGAAATTCTAAATAAAAATATCAGCAACTTTAATGCAACACAATAATATCAAAGTTGATTTGGTATGAGATATTAATTTATTCGATAAATTATTTTTTGTGCAACACAATAATATCAAAGTTGATTTGGTATGAGATATTAATTTATTTGATAAATTATTTTTTGTGCAATTTGGCCTTCAGTCTCTCAGTGCAAATTTTACCCCGCTTCATGATTTTTCACTCAGAAACTCCAGTCCATTTCGTATTCCACACATTTCGACATTTTTATGTCAGCATTTCCATCGATTATTCCATCCAATCTCGTGACAATTTTCAATCTTCGATGATGGCACAGCTCTGATATCGATTGCAATCCAGCAACAAAAGCACCTCCATAAAGGGAAATCCTCGCGTTGTTTCGACCATATAACCGTAGCGATACGTGAAAGGCATCCTCGATCTTCAATTCTGTTTCATTCCGGGCTATCTGGGAGTACGAAAATTCCGGGAGTAACAACCGCGATTTCGGAACGATTATCGATATTTGATAAGCTCAGTATCGCTCCTTGTGTCTTCATGAAAACTCAATATGTCATTAGGGATTTTCTCCAGTACCTTATATATTACAGAATTTGAAAGAGAGGTAGTTCTTTATCATTGATATGAAAGTCAAATAGCTAGTTTGAAGAGAATATTCGCTTCCTAGATAGGTTTTTCTTGGTAACCTCCTAACATTTCAAGAAAAATGTCAATAAATACTTATTTCCCTTCCCAAAATGTCCTCCACGAACAGTTTTCCTCTCGTACAGAGATGGAAAGATGAAAAAAATTAGGATTGTACAAGATAGATTTAATGAATAGAGCGGAAATTTTCAGTTGCCTCCTATCCATTATCGAAAAAAATGTTTTTTATATACAGCGTAATGCAAATTTCATGGTACACTATTGTCAAATCGGAATCGTAGAGGGATACGAAGTAGGTTAAATTACGAAAAAGATGCATAATTTCATGGCCATCTCGAATATCGAAAGAAATCGAAGATATCTCACGTAGTTCCTGAAATATCATGAAAAAAATGAAAATATTCAATTCTTATACCTAGTAATCGATAAGTTTTCAACTATTGCTGCTAGGAAAGTTCGCATGCTGAATCAAACGGTGAAATGAAACAAATTCTAGGCACACTAGGTTCGAAGATATCGAAGACAACTTCGATATTTCTAATGAAAGCCATATTGAATTTTCACACCATTGGATAGATCATAAAATCAACAATTCATCGATGTATTACACTTGTGTGTTCAATTATAGAAAAGTCGAAATAATAGGAATAATAGAAAATATTTTTTCTACAAACGTCAAAAAATGACAAGGTTCCATAGATACAGTAATTACTTGATTTGGAAAAACAGTTTAAGCCAGTTCAATTCAAGTAGCATTTCGCGCACTAGATACAAAAATAACTAATAAAATCTATGATGCAGCATCAATCCTTCTAGATTATTATATATACGTTAATCTAGCTACATTGAATTCGCGAGCTGGTGAATAATTCCGATTTTATTGTGGAAAATTTATCATCAAAGTCAAGTAGGCTGCTGTCAGAATTACCACTTATTGTTGGATATGCATATACAGGCTGGCCCATCGAAAACGTACCGCAAGGCATTAATTCATTTTTTACACTCTAAAATGAGCCTAAAAAATCTGTGCATCGGCAAAAACAGCGAATCAGCAAAAACAGCGAATTTATTTAAAGGAACTTATCGCAATAACGTACACTTGAACCGACTTTTGTATTTTTCGTCCCACATGATGGTTGGAGTTTCAATGCTCCATATTTTCTGAAAGAGTAGATCGATTTGAAAAATCTACGCAGCACTGTATAGGGAATGACAAGCCCCTTCTAAAGAGGTATCGCTTGACCCTCGTTCCCATTTGAAAAAAAAATTGGGGTGACACCCCTACTTAGGGGATTGAAGGTTTTACTATGCTTGTGACGTCAAAATGTCCCGCTGACAAACAAACTTGACCTGTTTTCGGATTTTATCGAAAAGTTCTTTCCCAGCCTGTAATGCCTTGCCACAGATTAGAAAACCTTACAGATGAGACACTCCGCCCATTTTGTTTGATGTACCGACATCCGTTTTCATTGACCTCGGACCTTTAAATTCGACGCATTGCAGTTGCCGGATCGTCGTCACCGCTAGAACTACTGATGTGCAATGTTGCCATTTTAATGCATGATAGGTATACAACTATACAACAATGTAAAAGGTTACATCCTTCTGAGTGATTTATTATGAACAAGTTGTAATCAGAGATTAGTTTCTATCAGGAATAAGATGGATTCCTCGATGTATTCTGAATGAAGTTCCATATATGAAATTCGAATATTTCGAATTTTAGCCCATTCATTGTCATCAGGAAAAATGAAACACTATTCAATTATCTGACGATGTAATGTATAAACAAATACACAAAATATGGCACATCTTTTATGTTACGTAGAGTATTCTGAATTTGAAAAGCAAATCAGGAAGATATATTTGAGAATAAAATTAATACAAAGCGATTTTATATATTGTTTGGTGAGGTAGGTATAAGTTTGATGAAAAATGCCATGAACTTTGAGTAAGAATACAAAAAGTGTTACTTTCATCTTGAAACTTGAAATGTGATAAAGCATAAAATGTTAATATTCTCATGGAAATGGAAAATTTTGATTAATGTCAATAATAGGTATCTCAATATAGGTTTCGAGAACAATGTAATTATATATTCTTCAATTTTGTTTGAAAATGATTTGCAATCATTATACGCACAGTGATGTTTGCCACTGGGAAGTGGGAGGTGCACCTTCTCTCTTTGATTCACTCATTGTTAATTCAACACTTGTTTTTTGTCTGAACCACAATTCTACAGTCAGGAACAGATCACTTTTCAAAATACACTCACTACACAAAGTATCTGATCTAAAACTAACATGCATTCAATTTTCATTGTTACTTTCATTTGAAAGAGTAAGGTACCAGAAATGAGTACCTACCTTGGGATTACTAGCAAACAGGCCTTCAGTAATCTCAGATTATAATATATCCTATAATCTAAAGCTAATAAACTTTGAATTAAATATATACTGTAGGTACCTAGGTAACAGGTTGTTCATCTTTGCTCGTGATGTGATTATCCTCAAAACCTTTATTACATTTCCTATTGAATTATGGTTTATGGAAAATAAAATATGTTGCACATTGTGAGAACATCCTAAATATTGGACCGTGAATCGTGTGAAACGAAAACATTCGTAACATAACCAACAAAATGATGACAACGATGTATTCGATGTAAACAAAACACGCGATCAATAATTTAGCGCCTGCGCAAATCTATGACTGGCCCTTTAAATTAAGCGCTTTCGACATCTCACTCTAATTTTATTCGCTCTGTCTGACTGTCTCATCTGTAAGGTTCTCTAATCTGTGGCCTTGCGGTACGTTTTCGATGGGCCACCCTGTATAATGAAATGGATAATTCAACTGTCATTACAATCCCATTCCTGGTGGGGATTTTTATCTGACATTGACAGTTTTTAAGTCCATATCAATCCACATCGTTCAGTTCGATTATGGAATGTTCACATTCTATCATCAAAAATGATTTCGAAATCCTCAGATTCAGACTGGCCCTGGAGAAATATTTTTCTCATGAAATAATATCGAAGAATATGTAGATAGTATGAACACTGATTCATGAATACTTTATCGCAAGGCCCGCTTTGGTCTCTCCTTTTCACTCCCCATAACTTTTTTGCTATTCGTACGTCAGTAACAGCAATACGTCTAACAACATCGTCGTTGTTCGCTATAGATTTTCTTCTCAATTATATTTCATTCTTGTGTTCGCATACTCCTTACATTGGCCCAGGAGTTGGGTATAAGCTTGTTACGTGCCAGACACCATATTCTCGGCGTATATTTCAAATTTCCAGCGAATATTTAACGATGTAGCTCCTTTTGAATAATATGCTAGAGACTGACGCATGGCCATCGCATGAAATCAGAACTGACACTTCGAATACATTTCATGTGTACAAAATGAATAATATGATCCTTGAGGTTCATATAAACCTATGAGGAAATATGCTGCAAGTTACAATATTCTGATGTAGAAACTCAGTTTTCAGATGAAATAATTCCTGAAACTTTTGAAAGTAAACAGTTTCCGAGAAGAGTTTCCGAGATTTTTTTACAGTTCCAAAAATAATTCCAGGCCTATAATAGAAGAACCAGAAGTGTCATGTTTGGTTTGATACTCGCTAAATTGTACTTTCATAACATCAAATCAAAGTACCGAATTTGAAACATCCATATAAAATGACAACGAAGATACAGAGGGGGGTAAATTGGTTCCGGTTCACCCGGTATAACGAATCGGATCATACCACTGAACTTCAGTACTGAATATTTTTGACCGCAGGTGCACTATTGAGTTTGCGCAGTAAAAAAAAGAGACAGCAATATCTCGTGATTTGAAAGGTAGTCAGGGGTAACGGTCAGGGTCGGCCTTAGATTTTGGTTGAGAAATGAAGTTCACCCCCTGATAGTTCATTTTAAACAGAACATTAGCTACAACAGCAAAATGAAACGGTAAACATAAAACGGAATAAAATAGGAACTAAACGCAAAATACATCGAAGCCGATTCTGTTTACTTGTTATGACAGCTGTGGGAAATGACAATCTATTGCCAAGTGGAACTGATGGCTATCCTACATTGATGTTATCGTCCCATGAACATGATCAAAGAAAAACTTGACAAATAGCAGTGAACTCAATAGTTTTCAAAATAAAAAAAAAACATAAATTACGCAGCATAATTTTCGATTCATCTCGAAAACGGTGGATTCTATCTAAACTGAACAAAAGTATAATTTTTATGAAAAAAATGCATATATTTTTCTATTTTCTCATCGAAATATCTAAAAATGCTTGAACAAAAAAGTACCCATAACACCTTCCGTTTCCAACGCCCCTGAACAAAATTCCGAATATTCTCAGAATGTTTGAATTGGGCATGAAAAGATTATTTAATTTCAAAGGGTTTCGAAAATATTTATAAAATAACCTTCATCTCTTGATCATCTTCAAATGGCTATAACTTGGCATTTCTGGACCCGTTTTTATATAAACTTTTATTACCATTTTTGTTTCTGAAATCTGCAGGTGAAATCTTTCTATGTAATTTCGGGACACCCTATATATCCAGGTACTCAGGCAACACACAGTAACGTTTCTTTGAGTTGGTATTTTCATTCATTTCCATGCAACAAAATCTCGCTCCTTGATTTAATATCTCGCTTCTTCTTGACAGGATCTCTCATTCGAAAAAATATAGGTCTGTGGGTCTCACCTTCTGTCAAAACCCCTTTGGTAACACCCCAACCATCTTTCAAGCAAGACTTCATGCTATAGAGATGTGTGCCCAGGAGTGCCTCGAAAGGGACACTCGAAAGGCAAAAATCTATATTCTATCACATATTGCCAAGCAGCGCTAAAAGCTATGAAGTCATACACTTGTGAGTCTAAGCTGACTTGGGACTGTAAACCATCCCTAAGACAACTGGCAGCGAACAACCAGGTCACTTTGATGTGGGTGCCAGGTCATAAGGGAGTTGAAGGCAACGAGGAAGCAGACTGTCTTGCCAAAGAAAGGGCAAATACACAATTTCTCGGCCCAGAACCCTTCTGTGGACTTTCCAAAGCCCACTTGAGAGAAGAGTTCCGACGCTGTGAAGCAGATGAAATGAAATCTCACTGGAATAAAGTGCCAGGACAAAGACAAGCGAAAAGGCTAGCGAGCTTATCGCCAAGGAAAGCTGAACAGCTTCTCGAGTTGGACAAAAAATACTTGAAACTGGTGACGGGACTCCTCACTGGACACTGCCCTCTGAGGTATCACCTCAAAAAGATGGGTAAAACAGAGTGAGATAGTTGCCGCTACTGCGAGAACTTCGCTGAAACTGCAGAACATTTGCTTTGGGAATGCCCAGCACTCTTCTGCAAGAGGTTCAAGATCCTGGAAGGGATGTCAGGAACCTATAGCTCCCAGGCCAGGAAACTGAAAAACTTGGCACGAAGTCTCGGAATCCCGGGCCTCGAATAGATTAAGGCACAGATTAGAAAACCTTACAGATGAGACACTCCGCCCATTTTGTTTGATGTACCGACATCCGTTTTCATTGACTTCGGACCTTTAAATTCGGCGCATTGCAGTTGCCGGATTGTCGTTGTCACCGCTAGAACTACTGATGTGCAATGTTG
The DNA here is from genome assembly GCA_029955515.1 of Chrysomela aeneicollis. Classification (NCBI taxonomy): domain Eukaryota; kingdom Metazoa; phylum Arthropoda; class Insecta; order Coleoptera; family Chrysomelidae; genus Chrysomela; species Chrysomela aeneicollis. Next base: position 18,621,697 of record JARUHQ010000009.1, on the reverse strand, counting down.
CCATTTTAATGCATGATAGATACAACTATACAACAATATAAAAGGTTACCTACTTCTGAGTGATTTATTATGAACAAGTTGTCATCAGAGATTAGTTTCTATCAGGAATAAGATGGATTCCTCGATGTATTCTGAATGAAGTTCCGTATGAAATTCGAATATTTCGAATTTTAGCCCATTTATTGTCATCAGGAAAAATGAAACACTATTCAACTATCTGAAGATGTAATGTATAAACAAATACACAAAATATGACACATCTTTTATGTCACATAGAGTATTCTGAATTTGAAAAGCAAATCAGGAAGATATATTTGAGAAAAAAATTAATACAAAACGAATTTATATATTGTTTGGTGAGGTAGGTATAATTTTTATGAAAAATACCTCGAACTTTGAGTAAGAATACAAAAAGTGTTACTTTCATCTTGAAACTTGAAATGTGATATAGCATAAAATGTTAATATTCTCATGGAAATGGACAATTTTGATTAAAGTCAATAATAGATATCTCAATATAGGTTTCGAAAACAATGTAATTATATATTCTCCAATTTATTTGAAAATGATTTGAAATAATTATACACACAGTAATGTTTGCCACTGGGAGATGCACCTTCTCTTTTTGATTCACTCATTGTTAATTCAACACTTGTTTCTTGTATAAACCACAATTCTACAGTCAGGAACAGATCACTTTTCAAAACAGGAACAGATCACTTTTCAAACACACACACTCAAAACCTTTATTACATTTCCTATTGAATTATGGTTTATGGAAAATAAAATATGTTGCACATTGTGAGAAAATCCTAAATATTGGACCGTGAATCGTGTGAAACGAAAACATTTGTAACATAACCAACAAAATGATGACAACGATGTATTCGATGTAACAAAACACGCGATCAATATTTTAGCGCCTGCGCAAATCTATGACTGTACCTTTGAATTAAGCGCTTTCGACATCTCACTCTAATTTTATTCGCTCTGTCTGACTGTCTCATCTGATCTGTGATTAAGAGGGGAGATTCACAAAATCCCGTAAACATACCTTTGTTGCTGATCGGGTTTCTGCCGAACGGTGAGTCCGATAGCAAAAACTATGATATTTTCGTAAATAAGAAAGTTGAATCAAGGTACTAACCCCTTTTTGGACTTGAAATTCGTTTTTTCAAGAACGCTATTGACGATCAAAAAATGTAAACAATGAAATTTTTTTGTCACAGATTGTGATAATATTTCAGAATGTCCTACCTACTATATTGAATTATACCCTGACTAAATATCAACTTTCAAAATGTATTCATAGCACGAAAACCCTCTGGTTGACTTTCTTTCAGGTTCGATTTTGATGATATATCAAATAATATTGGTCAAAAAACGAACTTTTCTGTTGACAAAATTCAATATACATCTTTACAAGTTCTATCGCCTATCAAATATTCTGGATGCACGCATGACTGGGCAAAATCCACACCTACGCCGACCCTGTACTTCTAAAATGCAAATCTCACGATTTGTTCGAGCGACACCTAATGAACTCTGCTAAAACTAGCGAGTACTATGAGCTAGGAAGACATCTCCTGCTTCGCCTATGTCTTTTCGATCTATGAATTTTTATTACGATATGTTCACAGTATGGACATCTATCGGAAATTTCAGCAGCACTGCTGAATTCCTGCTCTTAGGCCCGGTTTCACCAAGCGCGACATAATCTCGGTTTTTGTAATCGAAGTTAAAGTTAAACCGTGGATTTAATCTAGATTATGTTCGTAGACGTTTCACCAGTCGGTTTTCACCACACAACCAAGTTCAGTTAGCTAAACGCGATTCGCTCTGAAAATTGATAAGGTAACAGTGTAATATGTCATGAACAAGCATGAACGTCATCATATAACCTCAATGTGACCTTAATTTTAATTTTCTTTTGTTTGTTTGGGATGATTTTTTCCATTCTCATCGTTTGATATTTGAACATCAGACAGAGAATTCTGATGAGGAGTGACAAGGAAGTAGGTATCCGGGGAGAGAAGGAAAATAATAAAGAGATATACTAATTTGAGCATTGGCGAGAAGGCATATTTGCTGGATCTAGTGCAGGCTAGATTCAATATTGTAGAAAATATAAGTGGACATATGTAGGTATTTTAATTGTTATTCGATATATTCAAAAATAGAAATCCCTGCTCGTTTTGGAAAGAGATCTCAAACTATTCACACTTGAATCAGTATATTCCAGTGTGTCGAATCGAATGACGTAACCAACGAGGGCGATGCACAACAAATTCATCTTCATCACTATCACTACTCTCGTCTTCGAAAGCAAGATCATACAACCTCTATTCTTTGATCATACAATCGTTGCAAATTCACTGTTTCGAGTAACGTGAGATTAAATTCCGATAACCCGTCAAAAATGGCCAGTTAATAAATAATCTCGATTATCGGATATAATCGTAGTTAGTGGTGATTTTTTCAATTATCATCGTTTGATATTTGAACATCAGACAGAGAATTCTGATGAGGACAGGATGACTGACAAGAAAGTAGGTATCCGAGGAGAGAAGGAAAATAATAAAGAGATATAGGTACTAATTTGAGCATTGCCGAGAAGGCATATTTGCTGGATCTAGTGCAGGCTAGATTCAATATTGTTGAAAATATAAGTGGACATATGTAAGTATTTTAATTTGTCTTCGATAGATTCCAAAACAGAAATCACTGCTCGTTTTGGAAAGTCTGATTCCCACACTTGAATCAGTATATTCCATGGTGTCGAATGACGTAACCAACGGGGGCGATGCACAACAAATTCATCTTCATCACTATCACTACTCTCGTCTTCGAAAGCAAGATCATACAACCTCTATTCTTTGATCATACAATCGTTGCAAATTCACTGTTTCGAGTAACGTGAGATTAAATTCCGATAACCCGTCAAAAATGGCCAGTTAATAAATAATCTCGATTATCGGATATAATCGTAGTTATAGTGGTGTGGTGAAACGCGTGGAAGGCATAACCGCGATTAAAATTATCAGTTATCTTTAAAACCGAGATTAATTCATTGGTGAAACCGGGCCTTAAGGGTTATGCACAAAAGATCTGATAGGATGAGGTGCTTGAGACGCTGCACAGACTTAACGACCCCTCCCCCCCCCTTCTACAATCTCACCTTCTGTCGCGTTCAACACGTGCACGTTCACGTAGGCGGGAACGGCATTGGAGGGGTAGCACGTGTAGTTGCCGCTGTGACTGGCATCGGCCTCAGCCATCTGCAGGACACTCGAAGACCTATCCGCGACTACCGCGACGCCTGGATCGTGGTTGACCATTCGCTGCTCGTGGTACCAGAAGACGTACTCGGGAGGCTCGGTGGAGCGCCTCAGGGTGCACACCAGACGCAGGGAGGAGCCGGCGCGAATGTGGATGTCTGGGGCGCCGAGGATCTCGGCTGAGGCTTCTGCAATTTTTTTTTTCGTTTCAGAATTTTCGTGGAGGAGACTTCAGAAAACGATCTATCGAAGAGTTTACGAGATGCTTTGCGAGAGTAAATATACAGGGTGCTTCAGGTTTCAAGGCACAAAATGTAATGGATTAAAGACATCATCATTTTGATCAAAAAACTTCATATAAACATAAGTTCGATCTCGATCATTAGCGGAGATACAGGGGATTGAAGTGTAAAATTTTATTTCTCAATCTCAAATTAAAATTTGATATGGGTAATACTTCCATCATGTTGAACAGTTTGAAGATTCTCAAAATCTACAGGGCGATACATTTTTTCGTAGTACGCCTCTGAAGTCTTTCAGTCACCAAATTGGATGGAACGTTCAATTTATAGGCTTTTTTGCTCAACAATGTTCTTCGAGTAACGTATAGGTACCGTTGTCGAGATAAATAAGCATATGTCTTCTACAATGGTTGGAAGAAGGAGATAAGTAACATTCAAACCATTTTCAGCAAAAAAACTTCATTATTGTTTCTTAAAAAACTATTTCTTTGAGTATCAAAATCCACAACAGTATATATTTTGAACTGATGAAAATCATGTGATTGATTAATCAGAGTAAAAATCTACAGAGCTATTTGAGTCAATGGCATCTGAATCATCTTAGATTTCTGCTGATGTTGTATTTGTCTGATTTAAGAGATTAATTAAAATACATTTCGTTTTTTCCCACATATTCTTGGTCTAGCAACATGACATTTTCATATTCTGCATGATTAATAGGCATTTTCGTAACATTTCATTTTAAAGGGTACTAGCATACGCACTACAATATGACAGGTGCAGAAAGGGTACTTTAGCACATCCTATTCTGACATATTTTCACTTTGATATATTCTCACTCAAATAGGTTCAATACCAGTTTCAAGGAACACTAATAACGCATTCCACGATAAGAAAAGAAATTTTGAAGAATCTCACGTGTTTTGGCTTTCAGAATAAGAATAATATTGAAAAAACAAAATTCGTCCTTCTTTCAATTGAAACACACATGATGTTTTCAACATTCTTAGCGAAAAAATTATTATTAAAAAAATCTTTTCTCAAAACGTTTGCAGAACACTTACAGAAGACTTTGATCTGTTTAACACGTCACACAGCCCATCGGGCTTGGTTCTCGATGGATTTTGTTTACGTTTTTGAGGGAGATTTTTCCAAAATATATTAGTTTTGTCTGTTAAGAGTTGTTGAAAACAAGTAAATGGACCTACGTGTGTGTACTGTTTTAGTTAAAAGAAGGACTATTTTTTGTGTTTTTTCGATAGCAGAAATTTGAGATGTAAACTCATGTCAAATGGTGTACCTATTGTTTAACTTCAGATTCTTGTATATGAGACCAAAATACCTTAGTACCACCTTCTCAACTCGCTTGAAGTGCGGTTAACGTAGAAGGAATAAAATATGCGTGGATAATACAACAACGTAAGTGATTAAAATTGAGTTGACCATCGTACATTCGATATGCCAATTTTTTCACTTGCCTCGCATTTTAGTTTCTCAATTTTGAATTTTGTGACATTACACATTTTTCACAGCCACATCACATTGACAGGCGATGTTTTCTTCAAAAATTGGTCGTCGAATCGTTACAAGTATCTATATGAATGATTAGGTGAAGATAGGTGACCAACCGAACATTCTTGGTACCTAGATATAAATCCTTCGGACTCTCGATGATAACCAGCCGAGTAGTGCTTCGGATGAAACTTAAAAAGCGAAGGTTTGCTTTGCAATCAGGTTGGCGATTAAAAACACTTTTCAAACACACCCACTTTCGTGATGCAAAACGAACATCTATTATTACCGAATGAATATACAGAAATATTTGATGAAGTTTGTGTTGAAGGGACGGGTTTCAAAGTGTCAATAATATATTCAGAGTTTTATTCGAACAAGAGTACCCTTTCCTGATACAAGGAATCATTATAATAATTCAGTGTTCATGCTGCATATTCAATCAAAATTTTGCCCATTTATCAAGGAGCAAGATGCGAATATAATCATTGAATAGATTGAACTCAGTCTTGCAAATCTCGCATAATAGCCTCGGTTGGTAGACTCGATTAATTTTCAGCAAAGATTATAACCAAACACCTTATTCTCTGAAACAACATAATTAAAGACTGCGGGGGTTTTATTGTTCCATTAAGAAAATGTATGCGACGTTGGAAGTGCCACCGCTATAGAAGCTATGAAAGAAAACGCCTTGGCATATCCAGGTTATCAGATCCTAGGGGCATCATTAACCGTTATAGAGGTTGTTGTTTTGGTCTAGACCGGAAAATCCGTCGTCGAAGAGTAGGCGCTATCGGAAAGGTCAAGCAATTGTTTCCTGTATCAGGATGTAATATAAAATATTACCTTAATGAACCGTTCCGTTTACACCATAACAATTATTGTTCAATTGGCCGAAATATTTGTAAAAGAGATTTTCAGAGAGATTATCATGCAATACAAGACAAAAATCCACGAATGGCACAAAATGAATGTAAGTAAAAAACTCCAAGTCAAAAAATTCACCAATAAACAACTGAGATATAAAAAAAAGGTAGATAACGAGCAGAAACCAAATTGGATTATATCCACTCGAAGTCTATTATGCAACGAAAGCAAATGAAAAACAGGTTCAGAATAAGACAAACATCAGATTGGGAAGGGTTAGTTCTATTTCATTATTTGATTTTCTATGATGATTGATTATAAGATACATTGATCTGATAACTAATTATTTGAAATCAACTCGACGTATGTCATATCTATCATTGTCAATTACATTACACATAATCCATCATCAATACTGAAATTTCTCGTGTGATAAATTTGAATGAAATAGTAATAGTAATGAAGTCCGGAAAATACTGTTTTTTTGGATGAGTGGACAAAATTCTAGGACGAGCGTAGCGAGTCCTAGAAGTCTGCGAGTCCAAAAAAACTGTTTTCGAGCGTGTTGCGTACACAATTTTTGTCTAGAATAACAAATCAAAGAAACACATTTCTTTCAAAAATTGAAATGTTAGCTAATTTTATGTCAGATAGCTGTCAGTCGTTATTTTGCTGCTATGGTAATGATCAACTGCATTTATCAAAACCATACTACCAAGATTTTCATATTTACAATAACAACAAAAAAAAACGTCTGGAAAGTACGTACTTTCCGGACTGTTGCCGAAAAAAAATTGTTCCACACAAAACAAGTTATTGTAACATATCAGAATAGAAGCCAGTTTAAGAAAACCAAGTTGATGATGGTTTCTAGAAGACGAAATGTTGGATTTCAAATCTGGCAATGTCATCTTGTATGAAATGTCATTCATTACGATGCATTTCTTCAAATAACGTCTGAATAAAACAAAAGAGAATTAATGATATCACGTTTGTTTTTCGGATATCTCAGAGTTTTCCAAAATACAAGACGCTATTCTGTATAACCTATATATCTCTTGCCATCCTGTACATATGACACTCGCTTTTGGTCAATGGTAGATTCAGCACATAGTACGACTCATTTGTTATTCATGATATGTGCCAACCTAAGTGCGAATCAGTTTCCATAACAGTGGGTTTATGGAGACGGACGTATTTTCAGGGGATTTTGCATTTCCGAAGATTTGACATCGATGGAAGTTGATATATCATCTGCTCTATGGTGTTGAATGTTTTATATTAGCCCCCAAATATATGTCGCATGAAATGTCGGAGATTTATTGGATGATGATTGTCATTCTCCTACTCTTGCCATTGCGTCCGGTGCAATTCTTGTTCAGATATCCAGGAGTAGGAAATGTTATTCTTTATAATAGTAGGGGAGGCCGAGAGGCTAAATGTGAATTCACTCGAGCATCATGGGGACCTTTGTAAATATTTGATGCTAAAAAGAAAAAGAGGTTATATGATGTATGCCTTTCCACTGGTGGGGGGAGCGTGTAAAAAAATAGTCACAAAGAAATACTCGAGCGCGTCAGATATTCAGAAGCTACTGCGAGAGAGTGAGAAATAGATAAAAATAACTATCTCCGCTTGTGTTAATCGTCAGATTTCTGAAATGCACACTTTTCTGCATGTGAAACTCACCTTGCCTTACTCTGACGCGCTCGAGTATATCCAACAATCGATTTTTTTTTTACAATTCTGATCTGTTGCCCTACATGTGCGGCTCAATATGGAAGGCTGAGAACCCCCCGAAAACCCCGCTTGGGCTCCCCTACTATAAATTACTCACCTCTCAAATACTATCAAAAGTACAGAGGAATGCAGGTTTTGGGGAATACATAAAATTACTATGTTTTTCAATGAGATACCCTGCATGCTATCACATTTTTGGAGTGATAAATTATCACTTGTAATCTCCCTAGCAGCAGAATTATTACCGATAATTTTTTTCAAGGTCACGAATGTTTTTGTTGTTGAAACAAAATTATCCTGAGTCGAAGACGAGGGAAATTTTCTATCAACAAAAACATGAGTGGAACCGAGAAAAAAATTATAGGGAATTAATTCTGCTGCGTGGGAGATTCGGTAAGGAAATTTCATAAATTGGAGTTGCTGTTAATATAATGAGAAGATGAACCCTATACGACCTATTCTGCGTATATTAGATACTGTAGATAGTAACTGATGTTTATTACTAATATTTCAGAAACACTCAAAACAGTAATCCGTTTTCAATAATAACATCTAATATCACATGTCTACCCAGATTTTTGACAGAAAAATTATCACTTATTAATTCCGTCAATTAGGAACCAACAAAATTATCGGGAGTAATTACACAAGTGCTTCAAAATCACCGATAATTTTCCATGAAAGCATGTTGCATTAGTTCATTTTCATATTTTGTCTAAAGAGCCCGACTCCGAAGAAGGAGGGCTCTTTTATCAAAATATGAAAATAACCGAATGCAGTTTTTTTACTGACAACATGCTTGAATGGAAAATTATCAGGTTAATTTTGATGCACGAGTGTAATTCAGTAGAATATTTCCGGAGTTAAAACAAAATTCAGTTTTTATGCCTGTCAAGATGACAAATGTACATTTTACCAAACGTTACTATATATACACGGACCGAGCGGGTATTTTTCGATACCTACCGGGTATTTACCAGCCCGAAAATATCCCGCCGGGAATTTATCGCTGTAATTGATCGAAAATGTCCCGCTTCATATGGGATTTTTAACATACGATGAAAATATTCACGGTAATCGCCCGTTGCTATAAGCAACATATAGCAAAAGGAGCCTTCTAATTGGTTGAAAATAAATTTATGAAATTTTCATTGATATCAAAAATATACTGTATGTTATAGACCTAATGTTGTGACCTCGGTTGTGACTTACCGGTCACTATCAGCTCTAAAAAAATACTTGAGGTGGGGTGGCTGGAAACTTGGCATTCGTATATCCCAGCATCATCTGGTTTGATGTGTTTGATGACCAATCCCCAATTCTGCAGGTGTCTGGCGTGTTCTACCAAAAACCTGTCATCGGCAATGTAGGTACCTACGCCAACCGTGAGGATGGTGGGAGGGGAATCTTTCTTCCTTATCCAAGACACCTGGAATCGAAAAAAGTGATTGATCTAAAAATCAAAGAAACACATATCATCATCCAATGCAATTGAAAATATCAAACACAGTTTGAATGAATGGTAGACTACAAGAGAGAGAGGCAGTAGTCCAGGCATAACGATTCACACAGTGAATACAGAGCACATTAGTATTTGTTCCTAACACGTGAAAAATTTTACATCGAGACAGGCACGCCTAACATTTTTTTTCTTTAACTTTTTATTTATTTCGTTTTCAACCTACAGACCAGTTACGGACTTAGTGGCCATCATCCGTGCAGGGTAGTCAACCGAGTAAAGGCCCTGAGATCTCCACTCGAAGCGTTACCTGTCCCAATGCAATCTTTCAACGCATATTTACTGAGCTCCGTTTAAGAAGACACTTGAAATTAGCGACACCTTGCGGCGGAAGAAAGGAACATTCCAGAAACAAAGTTTCCATGTTGAAGAACATGAAAGTTACTGAAAGCTCGACTAAGCGTAAGCTAATTGAAAAGCTATTAATTGGACGAAGTTATTCAATATTTTGCGTGGTGTCTGCTAGGAAATTACTTGTTCGTAGACTACCAGTACCTAATTCAAACTGTTTGATTGAGAAACATGTATAGAGTAGATATATTATTATAATTTATTCAAAAGTATCGGAAGTGAAAGAAAAACAATGTGATGTTTAGTCATTATGAAAATATCAGTGATTGTTGATTTATAATTATCATAACAAATTGAAGATCTCCCAGAAGTTCTGAAACAATTTCGCAGTCGGTGAGTGAAAACCACCGCACACAGTATTTCATTATTCCAGCTCCTCCAAGAGCTATATATATACCCCAAAAATAACTTCAGTTTCCCCAATTATTCTTATTCAACAAACCAAATTGGATGATGTGATTTAATTATGATAAACTAGAGCGATGAGAAGCAACTGCTATTAGGAAATTGTACTTGGTGAGTTTGTGTTAAATTGTGTTAAATTGTCAATATTTTGGAATGGGCATTTTGCTACGCTCAGGCCCAGGCTCTGCCTTAGTAGTTTTGGGATCCAACAATTCATGAAACACTTTTCAGGTTCAAGAAATCCTCTCCTCTATGTAATAACGAAAAGTTTCCCAAAATAGCTGAAGGTCGTATCATACGAATTTGAAGGTTCATTTCAGGTTATTCCTCCTGAAAGATTCGTATCAGTTGTCTGAGCTGTGAGCGATGCCAAATGCCAAATGCTTTTTCATTAATCAAACCAAGCTTCCTCTGAGAGTATATCGGGAAAACGAATTGTCGATTTCGTTTCAATCAAGGAAGTGACGTCTCCTAATCGTTTTCTGAATACCCTTTTTGCGGCAACTAACCCCACTGAGCCATCGTCTCAACAAATAACGAACATCAATCAGTCCTTGGAAATGATAACACATGAGCATCGGACATCATCTGCTGCCGCAGTGTTGTCCAGTCGAGTAAAAGTAAGAGATTTCTTTCTCAGAATATATTCTTCACGTTTGATGTCAAGATTTCCATCACATAGTTAGTGCATCCAAAGTAAATTCATTCATCATCATGCGACGTTTCCAAGTAAAACGAAATGACGAGTACCTACTGTACCCTATACTGGTTTTTGCAAACCCTATACTGCTTTCTGCAACGTAGCGACATCTTCAAAAAAATAATTCTTACCGAATAATTCTTTAATGCAATAGTTTTAGACCTAACATCTTATTAGTTGCAATGTTCATTGATGCCATAAACGATGATACCTGAAATTTTGTGGCAGGATGTTACTACTTATAGTTGATGACATATTTATACTTATTTGTTGGTCGCCATGCTAAACAATATGCAGTTTTATTGATAACGGTGGGTATTTTTCAATATTGATTATAATCCATGTAGAATTACACCCCTTAGTTCCTCAATATAATATGGCACATTTCATTTTATGACGAGAATAATGAAATTAAAGCAGTAGAGATATGAAATATAACTCCAAAACTGCATAACACTGGCAACACTGCATAGTTTTTCAGCAAATATCTTCTCTTGTTCGTAAATTCGGTCCACAGCAGCTGCCCGTCTAATGGGTCTTGATTCGTCCTTTATCAGTGGCTCCCATTTGATCTCAGAAGACATTATAGTGTTATTTTTCCTTTGGGAACAGTGGCGGTTTATCTAGAGAGTTGTTATCAAGAATTATTTCGTTTCGATGATTCCGAATGGGTTTTCTGAAAGTACTGGAAACAATTTAATGGCTCCATTGCGAAGCATACGATCCACTACTGATGCTGATTTGAGATCAGGAGCTACACAATTCTAAACGGGGAATTCTCCTTCGGACGATAATGAAGTAATTCTTATTGAATATCTTCAAAACGTCGCATTTCAAACTCACTATTTCAACCTTTTTCCGAAAAAACAACATTTCAAGTGCTTAAAAAAAGACTCGATATGGGGATTTAAAATTTAAAGCACCTTGTTCCTATCTTACCATTTGGCAACATCGGCTGCAGATTTCATAAATAATAAAGGACAACAAATCCATTACGTTGATTAGGTGAATAAAGATAGTTATATTTTGAATAGGTCAGAACACAAAACTCATACTACCAATAAGTTCTGTGGGTTAGGTACCATTCTGCTTATTTCTGTTCCATGCTCCTCATAAAATATGCTACTAAGTTTTTGAGGTTATGTTTATATTTGACTTGTGGATGGATTGGTGTTTTTGTTGGACTGAAATTCATGTTTGACTGATTATTTTTTTCATATTAGTAGTTTGATTCCTGAATTATACATTGACATCAAGTGTACATAATGAAAATGTGGCCAATGTGAGTTGTTGTTCTTCTTGCCTACTAGGCGCTGCTGCCGATTTATGAAGTAGAAACAAAGCGATTTAAAATTTTAAACCCCATATTTGAAAGATTGATTTAGGTAGTTTCCGCAACGAATTCGAAAAATTCATTAATGAAACTCATAATCAATAAGTTAATAAGTACTTGCTTTTGCTGTAATAAACTGAATTGAGGAATATTGTTGCCCCATATGACACACATTCGATGATTTCTGGGGGGAAAAGTCAAATATAGATGAAAGATGAAAAACTATCGAATAAATTCGGCTTTCAGGAAAAATAACAGGAAATTCATCTCTCTCAAGGGCAAGACGATACATGAGCTTTATTCGTAAAGCTGACTGATACGGTGATGCAAAACAAAAGTACCTACATAATTTTGTGCCTAGCCATGCTTGGCAAACCCAAAAATGACGGTCCAGGAAAAAGGCAACACCGCAAAGATGTGACTGCAAACGTGGATATAGCTCTACTGGCATCATAAAATGTTGCCTATGTTTCTATGGCGTTGAAGGTTTTTCAGAAGCCTCGCCTATTTGAAATGTCTCTATAAGTGTAAACCTTGATTGTGGAGTAAAACACAGACGAAACGGATCTGGTATGCACGTTTGAAATCTGCTCTATATCCACCAGAAATAATTTCAATAATTTGGTGTTGCCAATTCTACCAGAAAGTACTAGCAACTTTGATAACTAAACATAATTTTTATGGTTTTTATATTTCAAATATTGAAAGTCACTGTTGTCTGATTTGACAGAAATTGTTCCATTCAAACACCCTGTATATACTACTCCACTTCAAGACTATAGATGCTTACAAATTTCATTTTGAGATTATTTTCCATATAGAATGCAAAGCACACAACTTACCACTCCATTATTGAATTTTCTGACTACACAGGGCAGTTTTGCTGTTCCTCCTATTTGAGCAAGGATCGTGGTGGAGTTTTCTGTCAGGAATATTGGTCCGTGGCCGGCAGGCATCGTTTTGAAAAGAAATCAACATTTATATCTTCCGACAAGACCAGATACTATAGGTAATCGAAATGTCGTTGGTTTTATAAAATCAGATGAATGATGTATGAATAATAAATTCAGCGAATATCTAGCGGGAAATAATACATAGCCTATCAACATGCTCAAACATTTCATGAAATACCATGTAATCTCAATCCGAAATCAGATCTGGTGTCTATATAATTATTGTGACGAGAAAAAAAAATTAAAATATGTTTCATTCGAAAACTTGCTTGCATTTTCCTAGGAGAGTGATATTTATTTTTATTGTTGCTTTTTTTTTTGAATCCACCGACATTTTTAGAAATCTTCGAAGACCTATGAGAACTTTTGAAAATATTACTATACGATTCGAAAGTTGAGACTAATCAAGTAGGCGAAAACCCATAACTTTTTCAATTATCTGGGGATAGAGAGTCGTTCCACACTAACATAATATATTCACCTTGACCTACTCCACAGGAAATGGAAAAGAAAAAACATTTCCCCATAATGGGATTGAGTGATAGTTGATACACCCTGACACCAGAACATTAATTGCCTTGGATATAAACTGAAATGAGAGATAATTATAGAGAATGATGAGTGGGCGGTAGAATTAAATATCCGGATATCACGAGAAATTATTCACGAATTCACAATCTTGGTAACCCTCACCGATCTCTCCTCAAAGTTTGAAGACAAGGATTATCAAGCTGAAATTTCCAACTAGAGAATCTATTTAAAAAACGCCCGTATGAGAACCCTCCCATTCATAAATATGATACATCCTATCAGTTATCAGATAGCCAAGCAGCACTAAAAGCTCTGAAATCATACACTTGTGAGTCTAAGCTGACTTGGAACTGTAAACAATCCCTTAGACAACTGGCATCGAACTTTGATGTGAGTACCAGACTAGGTCACAATAAGAGAGTTAGAGGCAACGAGGATCAGACTGCCTTGCCAGAAGGACCAAATACACAATTTCTCGGCACAGAACCCTTGTGTGGACTCTCCGCCCACTCGAAAGAAGAGGTTCGACACTGGAAAGCGAATGAAATGAAATCTCAGTGGAATAAACAGGACAAAGACGAGGGAACAGGCTAGTGAGTCTTTCGCTAAGGAAAGCTAAACAGTTTTTCGAGTTGTACCAAAAGACTTGAATTCAAAATAAACCCAGGTTTGTATTCCATGCAATTATATTTTTCAAAAATCGTAGCAAGGCGCTTTCGACTGTTAAGTCATCATCATTGCATACTTGTCAGGTATTACTAAACTACGCAACACTAATTACGTCGCACCCCGAAATTTTGCCCCTGTTGAAATTTGAATAACTTTTTTCTGATTTGAACAATTCGAGTTCTGTTCGCGCTGTTCGCTAGCTCAGTCCTTTATCTATAATCTCGTACTTTTTTGTTACATAAGGTTTTTTCCATTAAATTGCTACAAGGTGTTTTTTGAAACTGTGCAAAATTTCGGAATTTTCAAAAGGATCCCAAATTAAGAAAAACTCTAACAGCAGAGGCATGAAGATTATCTCATTACCTTTGGCCATTTCCAAAATTGTCTTCTTATCTCTATTATTTACAGAGTGACCTCAAAAAATCAATTTTTTGGTTTTGCAGTCATAACTTTGCTCCTCTTCAACTGATTTTCAAAATCTCAGGATCATTTTGAAGCTGAAACGTTAGATGAAGAGACGTGGAGATTATAATTGACAAAAGATAAATATTAAAGATCGAGGGTTTCTGCAAAGGTGACCCCAATCTGAATCCCCCTCGAAATCCTGATTAAAAAAGAAAAATATCCAAAACGTTGTTTGATCGAAACGAAAATATCACCAACAAAAAAACTGAAAAAAAATTTTTGACCTCCTCCCCCCCAAAAAATTTTTTGCGGGTAAAATTTATGCTGGTCAAACGGTTAGGTATATCGGTAAACATATTTCACCTGACCCCCACATCGGGATCGAAGATTAAAAAAAAATACATTCTTTCACCCCCCTTCCCCTCTTGGGGTACTTTGGGTACGGATGAAGTGGAAGGAGATTTTTGTGATTTTTTTACATATTATTCTCGTGAGTTTCGTACAAAACTACTAAGTATCGCCTAAACTCGGGTACTCCAATTATCATAGTTTGATGTACAGGGCGAAAAAAAGTTATTTTTCAAAATCGAGACAAGCGGTACCCATGGATGTGTTCAGCGGAAAAAGTTAATCGAAGAGATAAAAAAATTGTGTCATAGGCGTACGTATAAATTTTTTTTGGGGGTCTGAAAAATTAAATTCTTTGAAAAAAATCCAAAACATGATGGAAGACTTTGTAAAGGGGGTGAGAAGGTTACCCTGAAATTTTGTTGTATTCAGAATTTTTTTTATTTTTTAATTTTATTATGATATCTTCAGAAAAGAAAGACCTACGAATAGTTTCTTCTGTCCTGATCTTTATATTCACGAGAACGTAATTTTCAACCTGTCTTGTCAGTCACTCATTATGATTCTTGTTACGTTGGTTACGGATCATGCATTTTTTTGGGCTGATTTTTCTCTGCAACATGGCGTTGCAGTTCGGTTTTCTCACGCACAATTTTTGACTACTGAAAGAAAAAAAAGATCTGGATGTATCCAGAATGAAAGATCTTTCCGAAAACAAGTTGATTCTCATTTAATTCTCCTCCCAGTCGGGATTTACAGAGTGTTTCAGATTTGGGTCACCTTTGAGGAATCCCTCGATTTTGAATGTTCATCTTGAGTTATTTCTGATCTTCAAATCTTCTCATATGGGGTTTCAGCTTCAAAATGAACCTGAGATTTTGAAAATCGGTTGATGAGGAAAAAAGTTATGATTTTTTGAGATCACTCTGTGAAGAAAAGTGATAAGAAGACAATTTTGGAAATAGCCAAAGGTAATGAGATAATCTTCATGCCTCTGCTGTTAAAGTTGAAAAAAAACTATTTTTCTTCATTTGGGATCCTTTTGGAAATTTCGAAATTTTGCACAGTTCCAAAAAACATCCTGTAGCAATTTTATGGAAATAACCTTATGTATCGAAGAAGTACGAGATTTTAGCTGAAGGACTGAGCTAGCGAACAGTGCAAACAGAATTCAAATTGTTCAAAGAATAAAAAAGTTATTGAAATTTAAACAGGGGCAAAATTTCGGGGTGAGACGTAATTAGTGTTGCGTAGTTTAGATTTCCATAAATTCAAAAAAATTTAAAAATTTCAAATTCTAAACTTGTCAACGAATTTTACCTGTTGATTGTTCAAACGTCAATTTAGGGTCATGCTTGACAGATCTGATTAATCGAGATTCTTGAGAGTCTGCACAGCCTTAACGACCCCTATACAACCTACAATCTAGAATCTATGTTCGTTAATACTGCATGGAAGTTCGTAAAACTAGGTACTCTATGTCAACTGATCTGAGGTTCATGTGTATTAGGAGCCAATATGTGCCTCTCACTGTATGTATCAGATATAGCGTATAAACTTTATGTCGCTTTTCTTCACCTGATTCATCTCCTCGTACGCCCTTCAAAGCATAATGGCACTGTGCCAATGAACATTGCAGTTATAACCAGCCAATTCAATTCCGCCATTTATTGAAACTGTGAATTGCCCTCCAACGGAATTATACGTTCCGCTTTGTCTGTATCGAAATCTCCATGCGAGACTTGCACATGTAATGCCCTCTCCACAATCAAATTCCCTGGAAATGGCTCGTCATCAAAGATGCAGATTTACTCGGGTCGTTTCGAAATAATGACCTATTAATAATTCACCCTTTCTGGGATTACAACTGAACTTCACTATACAAATGGAAACATCATTTTCACGATTCTTTTCAGACTTCCTGTATCGTGATACATCAAAACTGCAATTTGAGTCTGATCCACCAGAGAAAATCCAACATGTGAGGCCTCATCGCAGACCTTGAACTAGATATATTTTCAAACCACTGTAGTGTATTGCAGGAATCACATCCATTGATCTTGGAATGTTCCTGACAATCTATCAAATTTCAAGGCTTCTCCAACTACTCCAGATGAAATTTATTTGTCATAAAGATGTATTGAAGATGAAACACACGATTGCTGCTATTATTTCCTCTCCACTTTATCTCCTAGTATCTTTGTTCATTGTTCTACTCTCCCTTATTGTGTTAATATTGATTACAGAATCTGGTTCAAATCTTACTTGAGTCAACGAACACAAATTGTGGAAGCTGATAGCTTTTCCAGTATTGGTTTCATCAAACATGGTGTTCCACAGGGCTCTGTGCTTAGACCTATCCTGTCTTGATTATATTTCAATGACCTCGGGAATACTACCTAATACCGAAGGAGTATGCACTATTTTTTCAGGCGACACAACAATACTATGGCATGATCAAAATTCAAACAACCTCTTTGAAAAAATGGCTCGGGATATTACTGCTGTGAGAGAATGGTGTAACTCAAATCTACTTACTTTCAATACTAATAAAACAAATCTTTTAGCATTTCAATGCAATATACCAGACATTCCGATGAGAAATGATATCATCTCCTCAACACCTTTCCAGGTAAAAACTTAGACTGTAAAATCAACTTCGAAAATCATGTTTGTGTTCTGAGTAAGAAGATGTCGTTAGGGTGCTATGCTCTACATGTTGTCTCAAACGAATTAGGCATGAAAACTGCTACTCTAGTTTACCATGCCTTAATTCAGTCGCATATCAGGTATGGTATTCCTTTCTGGGGAACCTGCAGCAAAGAGCGCTTCAATATAATTTTTGCTCTTCAGAAACGTGCTGTCAGATATATTTGCGGAGTTGGACCACGAGTATCTTGCAAAGATCTATTCAAGAAACAGAAACTCCTTACCACTCCATCAGCCTATGATACACTTATTGGATCCACCCACCAAAATAACAGACTCAGACTATCTTCTAATTTGATGAAAAACTCTCTAATTTATAATGCTGCTAAACTGTATAACCATCTTCCAGTCAGCATCAAAATTATTGATTCTATCAATTTGTTTAGAAGATCGGATAAACGTATTTTTATAGAAAATGTGTTTTACGTTGTCCAAGACTACCTGAATAAAACCGAGAGTGGTTTGTTGAATTTTTTTATCGTATTCATATTCAGTATTAGGTATTTTAACTTGTGTGTGAAATGTGTTTTATATATATACTTATTCTATTTTATTTATATTTTTTGTACAAGACTTTGTCGATAAGATGTAAATCTTCATCAGCCAATAAAGGATAATAATAATAATAATAATAATAAATATGCTTTATTATCAGAAGATATAATCTTATTGACAAAGCTTGAGCACTATGCTATGTACATGTCAAATATAATGTTATATGATAAAAAATAAAAAATGGAGAAAGTGTAAAAGGGAATTAGACAATACAGTTAAAAGTAAAAAATAAAATTAGTTATAAAAGAGTAACAATAAACACTAGTTCAGGGGTCATGTTTATACAAAAAAACATATGAAAAGGACATATAAAAAACAAAGTCAGTCAGCTAGAAGCTTTCGTTAAAATATTCATGCAAATCATAATAAGGTTTATCAGATAAAAATTGTTTAACTGCTTTTCTGAATTGGGAAATATTCATATTAGCCGATCTAAGATACAGGGGTAAATGATTGTACAATTTTCCACCATTATAATATATGGAATCTTTGGTGATTTTTTTGGTAGGCACTGGGAGTTTTAGAGTATAACTGCTGTTTCGGGTGTTATAGTGGGTAGAAGCTGCCGTAAAATTCAATATATGCTTTTTTATTAAGCAGACAGATTCCAAAATTAATAGTGCGAAGACAGTTAAGATATTATTTTTCACAAAAAATGTTCTGCAAGATTCTCTTGGTTTGAGGTTACAAATATATCTAATGGCCCTTTTTTGTAATACCAGTAAACTGTTGCTTAAAGTTGTACTGCATACTCCCCAAAATGGTATTCCATATCGCAACTGAGAATCGATAAGTGCAAAGTACGCCATTTTGGCTGTATTGAAACCCAATTCCTTAGAAATCACCCTCACAGCATAACATCCCGAGGAGATTTTGCCAGTGAGTTGCTTAACATGATCGTCGAATTTCAACTTCTGGTCAATGACTACTCCAAGAAATTTGGTGTGATCTTTATTTTCTAAGGTTTTATCTTCAAAAAAAAGTTCATCAATGGAGCATCTGAATGATATCAAATTGGTCTTAGTTAAGTTGAAAGATAACATATTTGCATCACACCAATCTTTAATTTTTTTCAAATCTCCTGATATCATGTTATGCAACTCACAAGGGTTCTTACTATTCCAGAGAATAGTGGTGTCATCTGCGAAGAGGGTGAAATTCCCAGAAATAGTTAATTTTGTGATGTCATTCACATACAACAAGAAAAGGGTTGGACCTAACACAGATCCTTGTGGAACTCCCGAATTAATTTCCCTTCTTTCCGAAAGTTCCGTTGTTTTGACCATTTGTTTCCGTCCTGTTAAATATGATTCGAACCATTTGAAAGTCACTCCCCTGCATCCATACTTTTGGAGCTTTCTCAGCAGTATTTTGTGATTGACACAGTCAAATGCCTTTGACAAATCACAAAACACAGCTGCTGTCATTTCACCGGCATTTATCTCGGAATAAACTTTATTCAGAAAAGAGAATATAGCATCATGTGTATTTTTATTACTTTGAAAGCCGAATTGGTTATCACTTATGATATTATGCTTATTTAAGAATTGAAGTAGACGAATTTTTACTAGTTTTTCAATTATTTTTGCAATAGTTGTAATGAGAGAAATAGGACGGAGATTAGATGGGTCCTCCAAATCCCCGCCCTTGTTCAGAGGAATAACCACAGAGTCTTTTAGGAAAGAGGGAAATGAGCCTGTTTGGAGAGATGAATTTATCAGTGAAACCAACACATTAAGGGCAGAAAGAGGAAGATTCTGTATTATTTTGCACGATATCTCATCGTAGCCTGTTGTATTTTTGTTTTTAATATCTTTCAAGATTTCAATGAATTCATGAATGTTAGTGTCATACAGAATAAGGTTCTCTTTTACTGCTAAATTTTCAAGATGAACTAATGGATCATAAGGCCTAACAATTTTTTCACTCATATTTTGTGCAATGGAGCAGTAAAAATCATTTATAGAGTCAGGACTTATGGTAATGCTACAATTTTGTTTATAATAATTTGATTTGATTTGATGATTTGATTAATATTGTCACAGCTAACTTCCACAGAAATAACTCATCGTGGGGACTTTACTTAGTTGTCAAACAATACCTTCACACATACCTTACTCTTTACTTTAATCATCATCTCCTACAAGAACTCAAAGTCTAAGATCTCATTTTCCCTGCGATTACAGATTTTTTCCTAGTGTGTATATCTGGAGTTTTCCAATCGAATTTTCATGAATACCTCGCCATTATCATGAATTCAGCATAATGGGATGAAGGATTTCCAGTTAAAGCTCCTACACAATAGCCTTAATGTTCTACAATGCTGCGACTCAAACTTCTATTGTATATTTCTTGCACATTCGACCTCCACGAAAAACATTTTCAATAGATGTTAGTGGGTGGTCGATATCCCATTACATTGACGACTATGCATTGAAGAGGTTAATCGATATCATATACATCTACGATAGACATATATCCACCTGAGAACGCACTCAACTCAAAACGTATGCATGAAATGGGGAGAAATGTGTATTGTTCGAAATAATGGAAGTGGGAGTAAATGGAGTTTGATTGATTTATTCGTTTTCGCAATTATGGTTTCGCATCGTCTCATTATTTCATACCTATAACCTGTTTGTATGCCAACATAAAATGACGTTGAAGAAAATCTTCACTGAATATCGATTCCGCAACTTCTAGCTTTTTCTCTCATCACGAACAATATTTATCCTCTATTCCTAGACACAATGTCTATTGACTGGTGGTCTATTATTCTTGGTTTTCTTAAATATTGCATAACTCTATAGAGTATTTTAGGATGATGTCAAATTAGACCTGCTGGACCAGAACAAACATAACCACACATATTTTCGCTGTCATTCGAGTTGATTTTTTTTTTCTGTTGGAAGTATTTAAAATCAGTTCGTGAGACATGTTTGGTCCCGAAAGAATGTCCAATTAGGAGGCAACTTTTGGAAACAATTCCAGGTCAGTTTCCACTTCATCATTTTTAATAACATAGGGGTCAACCGAATTTATTACTCTTATTTCATCGATCCCTATATCTGCAGCTTCACTACCAGAATTCTCTTTATTGTCTGAAGAAAGTAATTCTCATTGACAAAGTCATTTACAATTAAAAAGAAGAAACAACGATCATCTTTAGATATCTATCGATATGATAAATAGTCTACTAATAAAACTAATAATAGTTATAAATAGAATAAAATAGACGCACAAGTAAATCAAAGAAAATTCGGTAAAACATTTCCACCTTACTGGTCAACAACAAATATAAAATTCAAGTACTTAAAAAACATCAAAATTATCAAAACAAAAAATTTCCCCATTAATTAGACTGAAACATATTAATAACAAACATTTGCAATAATTATAAAATGCATGTATATGTAGCATCACTCCAATCTTTGACTTTAATTATATCATTCTCAATCATTCGATGCAGTTGTGAGCCACTTTTATCATGCCAAAGTATTGTGGTGTCATCTGCAAATTGAGCGAACTTCCGGAAATATTAATTGAGGCTAGATCATTTATATAAATTAAAAAGAGGGTGGGTCCCAGAACTGACCCCTGAGGTACCCCCCATTTGATTTCTAATTTGTGTGACAAGTTGCCTTGAAGAGAGTTAAAGAGATACGCTTTGAGTTCGTCCAGATAAATGAGACTCAAACCACTGGATTACTACATCTCTAAACTCATATCTCTCTAATTTTTGCAACAAACGCTTTTCTCAAGGATTTTTCTCGAGTTATCGCAGTAGGCTTTTACTTGGTTTACATCTGATACCAAATCGCAGGTTGCCACTTCGTAACTTATTTTTACATTTGGTTATGAGAATAATCGTATCATCAATTCGTCATAGGATACTGTGTATAATTCAACTTAGAAATGGAGTGGAGTCCATAATTATTTGACTCCAAATCGATCTGTTCCTATCACATCCTAAAAGATAAGTGATCTTTCCATTGTGGAAAACAATTTTTCGTGAGAAAAATCGTCTTATTACGAAACTTCATTCGCTTAGCACATATTTCATGAAATAGAATACTATAAGATAATAACTGCCTTCAGAATGGGCTCTTGAGAAGCCATCGAGATATCATAAATTCCCCCAACTTCGGTGTTCTTCCAACGAGAAATTGCGAGCAACATTGGGATCTCCGTATACATTAAGTGCTAACTGATGAGAGTACGAGCTGTGTAATTGAAATAAATTTCTATTTATTAGTACACATGATATGTAATCTAGGAATCATTATTTCGCTCTAGAATATTCCATCTATTTACATGTAGAGGTGATTGATGAATCATAATAATCATGTCGCATTTACATCCCACTATAAGCAAAAAACATCTCAATGATGATGATCAAACTGATGCTCAAATGTTTAAGAGAGCTCTATGTATCCAGAATATAATTGCTGCCACATCTGAAGTTGTTACTCTTCGAATATATTTTGATTGGCATATTGGAGGCGATATTCATTATTCCAGAATTTTTTAGCGAGGGTTTGGCATTGGTTGCAGAAATAACGAAAGGAAGATGTCCATGATGGAATTGAACAGCTAAAATTTAGGTTTGAGACGCAAGGTATCATATTTTTCTGTTTCTTTTCAATGCCTCTTTCGTCTTCCCAATGTTCTTCTTCTTGTTGTCATGTTTTTCTTCTTCCTTTTCCTCTCATCATATTCTGTTATTTTATACAGACTGCCAATCATAAATTCGAGTCCAAAAATACATCCTGCCGACTTTACTTTGCATTATCGAATCATACGATTTTTTATTTGTCTGATGCCGCTCGTGGTAGAATATTTAATTTCAACAAATTCGGTTTTCCGTTTCGTGCTCATAATCTACAAAGCACAGAAAGAACCTGTCATGGATATTGTTCACATGTTTGGGGTTCAGCTGTTTGAAGTAAAAAATATTGTTCGATTCGGCTTCCGAATGGAAAATTTATTGAAATTGTCCCGGCCGATTTAACCCCAAATCTATACCTCAATAAAATTCATTGCAGTGATCTGTTTAACGGAGGAAAAAACGTCTAGCATTTTCTTGAGCACTATTGACAATACGATAAATTCAGGCGGTATCCAATAGAATCAAACGCACGTACGACTGCGGTCGTACATTACCATTAAATCCCAATTATCTGATGTTTACCGTCTGTTTCCCAATAGAAAATACGCTTTTCTTGTCTACGACGATAGGGGGTGGAATTTGAGAGGTATTTTATAACGTGGCATTGCACTTGTCGCTAACAGAACATTACCTCATAAATATTCACTCCAACTTCAGAGGCATTGAAGTTTCATTATCTGTGTGAGAAGCCCCTGTACAGCTTGTCGAAACAAGTACCTTTGCTAGTACCTTGCTTATTTCTGTTGAATTATCTTTTTTTTTATCTAAACATCCGAATTCTTTATTTTGTTGTACCAGTAGATAAAAGTGAATTTAGAGGACATAGCCAATTTGCGAAACGAATCACTGACCTTGCATGTTCCCCTTTCAATATCTCCATGGGATCACGTTCACTTTAGCATGAAATTAATCAGTTGGTAGCCTTGTCGTTCCATTTCTTCATTATAGTTTGGAGGCTTGAATGCAGGGGCATTTATATCTCGCGATTATTGCAAAACAAAACTTTTCTCGAAGCTCACGCAAAATTTACGTAGACAAACATTATAAACGCAGTATACTATCACTATTTTCACTTGAGGTTGGTTATAGTAGCCAGTTAGATACGACTTCGAAATGCAGTTTAAATTGGTCATAAACAACCACCAAATTTGCACAGAGAACGGACCTCAACTGGGAAGGAATGCATTAGTGTGGTATTATAATGGATCCAAGATGGATGGAAGGGCTGGAGTGGGAGTTACAGGGCCAAGTTTCAGGCTCTCAAAATCTTTTGGTAACACCCCAATTATTTTTCGAGCAGAAGTACATGCTATAGAGATATGTGCCCAAGAGTGCCTCGAAATGGACACTCGAAGGGCAAACATTTATTTTCAGATAGCCAAGCAGCATTGAAAGCTCTGAAGACATACACTTGTGAGTCTAAGCTGACTCGGGACTGTGAACAATCCCTAAGACAACTGGCAGCGAACAACCAGGTCACTTTGATGTGGGTGCCAAGTCATAAGGGAGTTGAAGGCAACGAGGAAGCAGACTGTCTTGCCAAAGAAGGGGTGAATACACAATTTGTCGGCCCAGAACCCTTCTGTCCCACTTGAGAGAAGAGTTCCGACTCTGGGAAGCAGATGAAATGAAATCTCACTGGAAAAAAGTGCCAGGATAAAGACAAGTGAAAAGGCTAGTGAGCCTCTCACTAAGGAAAGCTGAACAGCTTCTCGAGTTGGACAAAAGAGACTTGAAACTGGTAACGGGACTCCTCACTGGATACTGCCCTCTGAGGCATCACCTCGAAAAGATGGGTAAAACAGAGAGTGATAGTTTCCGCTACAGCAAGAACTTCGCTGAAACTGCAGAACATTTGCTTTGCGAATGCCCAGCACTCTTCTGCAAGAGGCTCAAGTTTCTGGAAGAGAGGCCTTCTTAGAGCCCTCCGATGTCAGGAAACTAGCTCCCAGGAAACTGATAAACTTCGCAAGAAGCCTCGGAATCACGGGCCTCGAATAGATTAAGGGTTATGCATAAAGTATCTAATAGGTCGAGGTGCTTGAGAGGTTGCACAGCCTTAAGGACCCCCCCTACAATCTACAATCTACCTCATAGTAAGAAACTATCAACCTTGAGGAAAGAGTTATATCCTTATAACATAACTCACCATCATAGCTGCTTTCCTGATTGATGGAAATTACCATTGTTTTAGCCAGGAACAACACCAGCACACAAAATGTCACATAGTTCAACGAGAAAACAACCGCCATTATTGAAGATTTCACGTTATCTCTACCAACAACGTTGTTGTCACTAAACGATATATAGATACTCGTTGGTGTGATGCACAGTATGGTTCCTCAGGATCATCATTCGGAGATGCTGATGTTGGTAAGGAGTTCATCGACAGCACTAACCGAATTTCACCCAATTCGGATCCAAAGAGTCGTATGTGGTTATCTGCAAATTAAGAAAGATGCAATCAACACAAACCAAATGCAACCATTTTGATAATCCGGTTAGCATCGATATCACAATTCAATTTCCTTAACTCCACTCTGCTGAAGTCAATAGTTTGTCAAAGGGGAATATGCAATATAACGGATAATAGCGTAGATACATGAGGGTCACAATTTGATTGAACAGTGTGAGAGTCGAGAGATCCTTTGACAAATATATTCGTGTACAATGCCGCATTGTGCAGGGTCATTCGAAAAGAAAAGCGGGTTGTCATTTCAGTGTGATAGCGAATGGACATTCAGTTTTCACGAGTGCATCAAGTAAAGCTATATGAAGAGAGGTTAAAATGATGATACAATCATTATCTCACAGTAACTTATGTCTATAGTGTGAGAGGTATTCGAGGCAACCATGTAAGGAAAATACTTGGACAGATTTGTGACTTCGTCAGATTACTGAATACATGTTATAAGTTATCGATCAAATATTTGAAATGCGGGAATTGATAACAGTTGGTGACGAGGATGAAGTGAAAGCAGGAAGGAAAACGTTAGCAAGGACTATGTTTATTGGCCTGGCATAGATACAGTAATCAAGAATTTTCTTTGAACGACGTCTATGAATGTCCTTCATCAATGTGTTTCTTGTCCACAAAAACTGAACTTGCACTTCAACCAATACCAAATAAACCTCAAATTAGGTTACATAAAGATTTTGTTGGCTCTGTAGATGGGTCCACTATCTCATTTATTTGGATTGGAAGCCAAACTGTTCAGGATTTGAAATTTTGTGGGCGAAAAAGTAATTCATGAAACTAATTTTGACCAATGAGTGAGATGAGTCGAATGTTTGTGAAGGAATCATGAATTTCACTTCTATCAACTCCATAGCTAAAATCGACATATTCTTATAAATATTTATAGAACTTTTTGATTTCATTTTTATTCTCACTTTACAAGATGATTATAATTAGATAAAGGGGGGCCTTCTCTAAGTACAACTTGAAATTCCGTACAACATACAATAATTATCATAACATCTTTCGTAGTTTATTCTGCTTGAATGTTCTTATTGCCAGCAAACAGGACCAAAACTTCCATTTTACAGTCACTTTAATAATTGATAGAAACAAAGTGTAACCTTTTTAAAAACTTCGCTATTATCGATCTTTATGATGTCTCCCGACATCATGACCAGTTAAACTTATAAATCAATATTGTTGTACTGACTCCATAGATGTGGAAAGAATGTAAAGAAACAGGCACATTGATGATCTGCTCAGAATACAAGAAACACAACAGGTGATGATCCCATCAGCGATCAAAGAAATCAATCGATGCCAAATCAGTTGACTTTGGTGGCTAAACTCGAGTTTCTCAAACTACCTGTATCATTCTTATGACTGGCGAGCAAATTTACCTATTTGCAGGGTTTCCCTATCAGTCACAGAACAGCCCCATTCTCTCACCGCCTGATAGCCCGCCGCTCTTCTATTATTCCATAATTAGCGATCCGCGTGAGGTGAGGTGTTATCTTTCGCAATGGAGCGTGGCACTGGGGGCAGTCAGCCCTTCTATCTGGCAGGAGAATAACCCGGAGGTAATTGATGCCTTGGGTTACCTGGAACAGAGAAAGTACATTAATAAACGTCGAAGATAATTATTATGGATGTTGGATGCTTATGGGGCGCGGGTATCGTGAGAATTTTTATGTCTTGCAGAAGGTCGATTGATGATGGAAATATTGAGTGTTTTTATCGTAAGGGCAGCTCAGGATATAGTGGCACTAAATCATTATTCGAATGTCTATCCTAAAGGAGATGCAGCCTTCGTGCATCAAACTGTTTTTCTCCGAATTGAAATAACCTTCACTGGACATGAAAAGCTTTTCTCAAAATCCAGTGGCGTAGATCCCTGGGCCAGTTCAGGAAAAAAAGTCGCACTCTTGTGGCTTCCTTTACCAGATGATTGAGATTGAAAAAGAACAGAGATCCTATGAGAGCTGTAATTGGATAGTTTCTCGAAATTGAACAGAGAACCAGAAAAACATTGAAGAATCAGTGGAGTAGAAATCAGGGTGGGGAAAGAAAAATATACACCCTTTATCTATGCCACTGGACGTTTCGACGAAAGTTACTCATTTCAAAAAACGCTAGTAATTATTGAATAAGCATTAATACCAAATTTGGTCAAGATTGCTTTGATAACCTGATGAGAGTTATAGCACCAAAAAAGATTTGAAACTGAACTCCCTTAGTAAGTGCGTTTGGAAAAAACTTGTACCATCGAATAGGAAATCATAATTTTAGAGTAGGTTCGTTTTATCTAAGGCCTATTTATGGTAGACTGTACAGTATTTACCTCCATGGTGATACCGAATATTTGATAACACCATCAGCATAACGCAATACATATTCTATAAAAAATACCAACTTTCTTCCATTTAGAGAGTTCCTCAGTTTGGGAAACCACACTCGCGCTGTGCGCTCGTGTAGTTTCCAAGCAACACGATTTGTTTCTCAAAATCGAAGAAATTTGTGTTTCGATAATCATCAATACACTTGTTGTATTACATGCGAAAATAGTGAATCTTGCAATGTTTTCAATATCACTAACGAATTCGGCATCATGATGAAAAACTAAAACCTTGTGAAGATCTCTTATCAGAAAACTGGGCTGGTGGTCGAGTGCGTTGAATCGCTGGCTTATAATCTAGAGTGAAAGATTAGTGAAGAATAGAGTAAAACCTTATTTTAGTTTTTATTCTTTTCAATGTGAAATCGATGTTAATGTACAATGTCTTTTTATGGAGAATCTTGTAATACCTGACGAGTAAGTACCGATTTGCCTTACATACAAAAAAAATGTTTTCAAACTTTTTCTCTTCATCTACATTAATAATTTCTTAAAAATTTTTCATAAGATCATACCTACTTGCAGGTGATGACTTAACAGTCGGAAGTGCTCTGGTAATTAAAATTTGCACTCAATACAAAATTGGATTTCTTGGAAGTATAGTCTAGAGGGCCCGGCTTCAAATCCCGCGGCGGCTATTGGAAATATTTATTTATTTCTATAGTATCGTTTAGCGAGAGGAGATAGCTAACTAACCGGAAATTCTTGGTATACCTAGATTTCAATACTTCGGACTCTCAACGATAACCAGTCGAGTAGTGCTTCGGATCACACTTAAAAAGCTAAGGTCCCCGTCTTCCTTACTCATATACAAGTCCTAGCCTTACGAGGGTTACTTCGTGACTAAGTTGGCGATTAAAATCCTTTTCAAACACAATTTTCAATTTCGGTCAGTTCCAGAAATACTAAACGATATAAATAAAATATGTATCTACAATTTTTATTTCAACAAAAATTAAGTTCGCAACACATTTTGACTGAAAATGTCATAATTTCTTTGATGAGTACCTTGTTCTATGATCAATATATCGACTCTTTTCTAAGGCCTACCACTGACATCAATTAGCATTGATTTTTCGAATCAACTGGTAGCGACTGTTCTTATCATTCGGAAACATGAATTTCACCTGCTTATGTTTATCAATATATGTTTGAATCGGCTCATTACCCAACTTTTTTAGACGAACATCTGTTTCTGAAGCTCGTTCACCAAACAACATCTATTGCGAAATGCTTCTAGAATCTACACTCATCCAGTCCAGTTCATGCACAAATAAATAAACAGATGGATAGAGCAGATTAAGTTCTCGTACAGAAAATCCTGTAACAATCGGATCTATTACATAATTTATCTACTTTCTCGTGTTGCCCGGTAGACGATATTGCCAACAAAAACATTCTACCGTGTCCGATAATATTGGGAAAGAGAGCATCTGGCCCTTCCAGAAGACAAATCGATGTGTTCGCACTTGAAGAATCGAAGATGTAACTCTCCTTCGGCCAGAGCTCATAAATATTCTACCGGAGTCGCTTGCTTCAACCCCAACAATATCTGAAATTTCTTTCTGAAAGTGGACGATAGCCGGCAGTGGCGTTGCGTGAATTTTATAAACAAAAAATATTTAATAATGCAGGTTTGATTCGAAAGATTTCAGATTGCATTCCGAAACATTCAATTTTTCCGTCCGTAGACTGAAAGTCATTAGCGTCTTGTAAAACTTGTACCATAATATACTAAAAGGCAGTCATCACTAAAAAATTATAGAAATGTGATTCCTTCAGGTGATAGATTAGACATTGACATGAATTAAACTCAATTAATCATGTGAAAAAACGTATATGTCTCTATGAGAATAAGCATTTCAGCCAATGAATCCTTTTCAGCAAAATTCCCAAATATATTGAGAATATTTTTTAGAATATATAATGTATCAATGTAAAGAGAGTATGTTATATCTTGAATGCTATATGTACTCGCTTCGTTAATAAACTTGCAATAATCGTTTTATCCATTCGAATCTCCAATTTAGGTAGATTAAGAGCAGTTGACTTTAATATTTGAAATTACCACTCATCCAATTCCAATAGGAGGTTAGTCAATCTAGCTATACTTCAATAATCGACATCCTAGGGATACACCACTGGTAAAAACGCTTCTTTTATAAAAAAAATCTCTCATACATCCGGAAAATCTGCATTAATGAGAATTTGACTGCTACTCTGGACAGATGTCGCGATTTTTTTTTGTCATTTCTCACGGAACTAGGGTCTGTGTAACCTGAACTTTATTGGAAAGGTGAAGATACTTGGAAACTCCAAATACTCTTCATGCTGACGGTAACAACTTGAGACAATGTCTTTCATGTTTTCGCAGGAAACGAGAGTATTATTATGCGAGTCTTGTCCTGTTTTTTGCAGTTTTCAGTAATTTGTTCAACTACTTTGAGAAAAGAAGAATGAAGCGTTATAATAACTGAATATGACGGTTTTACATTTTTTACTTAGCCCGAGCATGATGCGATCTCGTTGAAACTAGAAAACAGAGACCATGAATCAATCAATAAACGACATAATTCTTTTGTACGTCCAACTATGAACAACATTTTGTCATAAATTGACTCAGGAAAAGGGATATTTGAAATCTATGGAAATTGTTGATCTGGGCTAATAGATTATTCAAATTATATTCTTTTTTTTTTTTTGATAATCTCGAAACATTTTCCATACATATCGTTTGAATTCTATCATGAACTTATATTTCATGCATTTTATAGTAATCGATCTGCAGTATGCACCATGAATAATGTACATACACGCATATATACGTGTTGAGAAAGTGCAAAAGAAATATTCTGGAACGTTCTACCAAGGTAGGAAAGCAAAAGCAAGAATAAGAAATATGGGAATTCAAAGCTGAAGGTGAAATGTTACGAGAATAATTTCTCACACTCTGATCACGTGACGCATCTGAAATGATAATGAGTAAAGAGAGATTAAAACGAATTCAGAGAGTGATAACGATGGCAGAATATGATGTACTTTTTCGAATGCAGTCTATAGAGAAAATTTTCTTCTTTGGCTCTCTGAAAATTAATTAGTAGAAGTGGTTGTTAAAAGCTATTGCATAAAATTCATAGAGTTCAGGAAAAGGATATTCAGGGTCGGATTTGAAGATGTGGGGATGCTGGGCAACAAAAAAGGAGCCTCCAATCCCCGGGGCAATTCTTCAAATAAGTTAAATAAAATATGCAGGGGCGGATAAAGGGGGGGGGGCTATAGGGGCTTAAGCCCAGGGCCCCGGATTCTGCAAGGGCCCCCAAAATATGAAATGAACGGTTAATGCCAATTGATACTGCACTTGTATAATAATGAACAGAAATTGATATTTATATTATGATATTGATATTTTTGTTCTGATTCAGCGTCAGATCTGCTATATTTATATAGGACTACAAAGAGGAAAGACAGGTATAGGACTAGTTCTCTATTTTGTCAATACCAAATCGTTAACTCATAATGAGGCAATAAAACCATGTGTTCAAAGCAAATCCTGGTATGGGCTCCTTTTAGTATTGAAAGCAGAACCACTTTAGGCTAGTTTATTACCCTATTGCCAAATTTTTCTTATCTGTTTTTTGAGAAATTACAGCACTCAGGCTTTAATTTTAGCCTATCATCGAATATTTTACTATTTGTTTTCAGGAGGCAGAACATTCGGCAATAGGCTGAAATTAGATCCGTTAATGAGCCTCAAATTATTCAGATTTTTTATGAAATTTCTCTTTTATCAACGGTTGAGGTAGCAAAACCCGCGATTTTTTGAAAAAAAAGTATAGAATAAAATAGCGTTAGGGTGAAATAAAAGTTTCGAATGATCTTCAATTATGATATCGCCCCCTTAGTGCAACAACTAGGTAACTCGAAATTTAGGCATTTTGAGTTGTCCAGTTGAATCTGACCCATTTTTCATGCGCTATTCAATGCAACAACGAGATATCTTGTACGAGCAACCAAACGTATTTAAAGAGTGATCAAAAATAGATAACTTTCAAGATGTACATTCTATAACTAGATATCTTGAGATATCCATATTTGTTGCAATAGCATTATTATCTATTATTAGATATCTAGTTTTTCACTTGAAACAACAGGTATATTCAAGTGCTAGTCCTATTCTCAAAGTGTATTTTAAACAGTGTCAATGCAAAAATGACGTCGAGGGAAAAGAAAACTAAAATTATCGGCGTGTAAACTTATGCAGATCGAAAATTGGTGTTGGAGATGAAATTTCGATGGACAAGTTAGACGACTGGATTGTAATCGTGAAATACCTCATCCTCTGCAAATACTAACTTAGAGCTTAGAGACTTTGTATTGAAGCCAACAGCCACTGAAAAAAAATGACTACCTTCTTCTATTCCAAGACCACAGTAAAAGTCTTCAGAATATGGCAGTTTCTCAGAGTGATATGAGTATGATATTGACATTTGAATTGCGTTAAGTGTGTAATTTTTTGGGATTTATTCAAACTATTTTTCATTCCAAATGAATTTGTATTTGATAGGTAATTAGATGCATCTATGTGCTAATCGTTGAAAATAGATACCTTCACTGTTTTTGACTAGATTGATCAGCAATAACTAGATATCTCCGTTTTTTCTCAAAATCTGCAAAAATATAAAACCTAACTCTCCCCAAAATTAACAAATTATAATTCGATAAGCAAGATATCTGTACAGACATTCAATATTTTTGATAACTTGTGTTGTAATTTTTTGGCGTCGTGAATCTTAAAAGTGGATTTTATCAAAACTATGAATTTAGAGTTATGTAGTTGTTGCACTAAGGTGGCGATATTGTCTGTCTTCAATATTCGATTCACATAGCACAAAGATTATATACACTCGCACATACCTAAACAACAGAGTCTGTATTTTTTTCCAAGAAGAAAGAGAAAATTCGGCCATATAAGGCTAAGTGAGAGTCACCTCAAAAAAATTATTATTATTAAATTATGGTGCAATCCACGATTTTTCGTGACATATCGCAAAAAATTTGGCAATAAGTTATTAAATTAGCCTCCAATTATGGTAAAAAAAATCAATTTATTTTTCATTTCCTTTTTTTTTTGTTCACAAAATATGAATAACTAAAATTATAACATTTATTTATCCTTAATCCGACATGACGACTCAAAAATATTTGATGAACTGGGTAGCGTTTAAAGTTGTTCAATAGCCCAGGACCCCGCCTTCAGTTAGTCCGCCCCTGAAAATATGATTATCCATCGAATTCAGTGGGAAACAATAGAGAAGATAATTCTTCATGATAATTATTTTTTCATCGAACGGCGAAATTGTTGAACTTTCTAATGAGATTTTTACTGATGCCAATAATCACCAAACTTTAAAGAAAAATACCAATAGCTATTTCATGTCCCAATATTTTTCTACTGGCTTGCACGATGTTCCACCACGAGCATTCTAGGTTTCTCTTTCATGCAGTCGAAAGATAAAAAAATTGTTTCATGATGTTCTTCTTCACATTTCGATTAGTATAATGTGAATAGTGTGAAAACTCACTCTGTGATTAGAATTTTGTTATCTTTTAACCATTGATCACGACCAAAGTCGATATAGGAAGGTGAAACAGCTTCCTATTAACAAGCACTAGAAAAAACTGTAGACTTTTGCCGACTTGATTACAAACCGTAATAATAATAGAACATTTTAACATTTTTGGCGCCATCCCTTATGTTGGTAAAACAAAAAAAAATGTGCTTATGTACATCTGTCATCTCTTCGTACATCTGTTCTAGGATAATATAGACTGAAAAGAGTCGAAATGTCAATAATTATTACAGATTTACTGAAAATATAGTGTTTTGATGTCGTTTCGACTCATGCCTCAGATGCAAACCTTGAAAATCGATATTACCGCCATCTTCATTCAATCCGTGGAAATATTACTACGCTTCTCAGATGGTCTACAAGTTTTTCTCAGAAACAATTGACGAGCTATTTCACCACCACCACCTTGATCATGACCCAGAAAAATCTTAGTTGTGGAAGATACATCACAGTGTTTGACTCTATTGGGCTTATTAATATTAACTTCATTTACCTCATGTATGTAGGGGTGACTTTCCATTGACAAATCCAAAAAATTTCCACCAAAAAATTAATCGCATTTCGCGTAGTTTTCTCTTCAAGAATATACGACCCGCAATCGACGAAAAGCTGCCAATGACTGATCACTGAAAGCGTGCTGAAGTTTCAGTGCACTGCAAAGGGCAATACTTCCCTTTCCTGCAGTTCCGTTAACAGGGTGACATCTGTTAATAAACGGTTATTATGAGGGTGCTTGTGCGATTATCTGTGAGTTATTTCACAGACAGCGACCGACCTCAGATTTAGCGGGGATTTCGCCATATATTCCAGAGAAATATGGTTTGTATGAGGGTCTTTTCGTGATTTACGCGGGTATTGCAGAGCTTTCAGTTTTGGCCGAAATCATGTCGAACGAATCGACGTGGATTTGTAACGCGTTTGGGACCTCGGCAAATACACATTTTCGGTTAGTATCAGAATGAGCTTACTGACCTCACCCTGATGAATGTTACATTATTCAGAATTGGCAGAGAAAGGGATCGAGTGCAAACTACCGGATTACTGTAAACTGAAGTATATATATATATTTTTTAAGATACGCTCTCACCTTTCACTCACCCTCATTCATTCATTCACTCATTCATTTCACTCATCCTGGCATCGAAACTAAGTTCATTTCCCACAGAAAATTTCTAAGTATATTTTTGTATCGACAGAACACGCTACACCCGTCGCCTCGCCTTTTTTGTTATTTCTGACGGGCCTGGGAATCGAACCCACGACCGTGATGGACTTCCACTATAATCATCGCGCTTTGCGCTCATCGCCACCACGGCGACTAAGAATATACTTAATGAAGGACATTCCACATTATTCATACTTCATATTCATACTTAGCAATAGCATCGGACGCCGACATAATTAGCAGATGATTTATTGCAGTGTCCAACAATTGAAGACCCTTGATATTTCCTGGAATTTTGCGAGTATTCGAGAAAAAAAGTATATTTTCTAGAGGCATCATTTTTTTTTCATATGAAGGACCGCAGTCATTCAGAAATTCAATAAAGGTCCAAGCTTAGGTCAGAATTTAGTTTTGTGAACATAGAGACTTGTCTAGCGATCATAGCGAATATCAACGTGATTCTCAAATAAGAGTTTCTTGAATTGTATTAGGAGTGTTTAGTTTTTTTTTTATGTTCTGGTTCTCACGAAAAGTAATATCCTGTAATGTTCAGAGAACATCGTGAGAACCAAGGGCAAGAAGGTAGGAGTTGGTGTTCTTCTTAAATTTCTGGAGATGGTATGCCTCGGGGAACACCTCCCTAGGCAATGAGTTCCAAAGTCTCGATGTTCGTTGGATGAACGAGTCTTTGGAAAGGGACGTTCTGCAGGTCTCTAAAGTGACCACGAAGGGGTGTGAAGACTGAACTTGACGAGTTAATCTCGAAGAGACTGCTAATGAAGGAACGATTGTTGATATTTCAGAAGAGCATCGCCCATGAAAATATCTATAAAATAGAGATAAATCGCTAACTTTTCTACAGAAGTGAGCGAGTTTGCGAGCGAGGCATCACCGACAAGACGGATTGCCTTTTTTTGGACAGAATAGTGGAATAAAGTGTTCGGTTTTTGTACTGAACTGTGTGTTAAAATCAAACGAAGCCAAGTAGAGATATATTCCAACCATACCTGCAACTATAGAATAGAGTGAATAGCCATGAAGGACGTAATCTGTTAATTATACACAGATATTCACAAAAAAATATTTGGATCATTCCCATGAAGAATTCTGGTATATTTAGAAATAAGTCTGGTGATTATATTCATAGGTCTCGAGTGCCTCCACTATACTTATTTCATCTTTATACCAACATTTTCAAGAGCTCTCGACGAAATGAAACATTTCATCAACATTTTGATCCTTGAACAAGCCTACTTATTCCTCTCACATCATTCACTTCCCGACTACAGTCATAAAATATCATATTTCCACTTTTATATCCGCAAACGCTGTTAAAGGTGTGCAATAAAATATACGATAGAAGTGTATTCGTAGGTTATAAGAATTTTATGTCAGATCATCGATGTCTCATTTTCGATATTATATCACATTGAATCACTCGAAATTTCGACAATATCAGATGGTGTTTCCTGAACTCGAATTGTGACGGATTTGGAATCAAAATCAGTTGCATGGTTGAAGCAAAGTCAGCTACTTGGAAAATAATCTAGTCTTCCTAGTGCACAGAAGACTAGATTATTTTCCATCTAGCTGACTTTGATTGAAGGAACCATGGAGGAATAATTTGAGAGGAGTAGCTCAAAGACGAATCCTCGTCGACAAATCCCATCCATAGTCAGTCAAATTCGACTAGTGCCAGTGCCTCAACCTTATCAAAATCGAAACGCCTGGAACATCATTCTAAGACATCCATCGCATCTTGATATTCTATTGATTGCCAAGGTATCGATACTGGAACACCCTGTATGCAATTCAGTAGACTGTGGATATCGAGAAAACCAGGGTGAGCAACGTCCCAGGCATCAGAGTCACGTGACACGATGGGACTTCGCGAGAGATAAGAAGGCGGGGTATTAACGTCGGAAGACGTCTACGCCAAAAACCGTTAGTCGAAATATAATTTGTGTTTCCTCGAAATGACAATTCTCTACTCGAAGAAGCGGCCGTATCTTCGTCTACGTCTGAAATAGCCCCCAGAAACTCTGTGGGCAGAAGAGATTATGAAAATTGATTTCCTTTGACAAATAAATTGCGCCAATTGATATGGCTTTTTCCAAAATGAAAAGCTCAGACGATTGTAAAACATAGACTGGTATTTTCCATCCTTTTCATGATGCCAACACGACTGTCAAACCTTCTTGTTTCCACGACAAGAGTATATCGTTCGGGCCTCGTCGGACCACAGAACTTGAACACACATTTTTACCAACTTTTAACTGTATAATGTGATTCCGACAACTAACGTCACTGCGTTGCCTTCATGCAAAAATTAGCGATTAAGATATTCACGCACCACCAAAAGAAATATAAAATATTAGATAGATTTTAGTCGAAACCACTAATCCAATTTAGACGATTTCTTGTTTGGAATAATAGGTTGTTCTTTACACGAAGCTGGTATACTAACGGTATTCTGATAGAAGCCCCAATTTATTAATACCGGGTGTAGAAATTTTGCGTGTTTTTCTCATACAATTTGTATAACCTTGTAGAGATGGAGTTATAATTGGAATCACAGTTCCATTATTGTTCTTATTAGACGAGAAACAACATTCTATATCGTCCAAATCGGACAGAAGTGGTTTTGACTAAAATTCACTTTCAACTTTCGATTATTTTTTGGTGGTAAGTTAATTTCTTGAGGAAGGTGGTTTGAAAAGTTATGGGGAAAAACAATTTTCGAATTCTTAAATAATACACTCTGCAGGATATCAGTAGAAAGCCACATTTCATCTGAGGATTAAGTATTAATATTCTGAGCTCAAGATTCCCCACGTAAAATATGTTCAACAATTATTGATGAGACACTCAATTATGTGCTATTAGTTATATTTGAAGGATGATCCGCAGAAAAAAACAACCCTTATTATCACTTGCAACTTCAGAACCACACATGATTGGTCATCAAAAAATATATTTCGATTCGGCTGGAAAACAATTTCCTTCGAAATCCGTCGCAGTAATTGGCCAAGAACGAGTTTTGCTGAAAACAAGAATGTTTCCTTCTCAGACCTTCTCTATCTGGATTCGTTATTGAACAATGGTGTAGGGAAGGTGTAATAAAAGAGGAATATTCGGACCCAGCTATCCTATTCCTGAAATATTTACAGAAGAATATCCCTCTCGAATTCAAAGGGAAGGGACAAGCCCAGGGTATGATAAAATATGGATTTCTTGAAATGTGGTATACCGGGTGTAACAGGATCATGGTACACCTCCGTATCTCCGTTAGTTTCAAAGGTAATTCATCGAAATTTGAGACATGCTATGAACATAATAAGCATCACTTTTTGACCTACAAATGATTTGTTTTTCCGGTTTCGCCGGAAGTGATACCAACTTTCGATTTTCGAATGGAACACTCTGTATATTATTACATTTCTGAAATCTGCAAAATTTTCTGAATCTTATAAGTGACATTGTAAACGTCAAAATTTTCAATAATTTTATTTTCTTATTTTCTTTTAGTTGTAATTTCCATTGTATTTATCGCACATTTTATTGCCAGCTATGAATAAATTCCTTATTGGTAGTACTTATAAATGGTACCACGGTACCAATATGGTTACATTTGAAAAATAATGAGTTTTACCGCAAAATCGACCACGATGAACTTTATTTGCTCATAAAAAACGCAATTTAGTATTTTCGACGGGATTCAGATTTTTCTAGCATTAGACGGATCAATTGGAATAAATCGGAACCATCATGGCACACCTAAATGAAAAACTAAAAATTTAAATTTAAAAAATTTCGACGTTTGAAATGTCACTTATGTGATATCATTGGATCCAGAAAATTATACAGATTTGAAAAATGTAATAATATCCAGGTGTTCCTTTTAAAAATCGAGAGTTGGTATCACTTTCGGCGAAACCGGAAGTGGACAAAAAATCATTTGTAGATCAAAAAGTGACGCTTATTATGTTCATGGCATGTCCCAAATTTCAATGAATTATCTCTGAAACTAACGGAGATACGGGGGGTGTACCATGATCCTGTTACACCCGATATATTGATATGAAATAAAGAAAAATCGTGCCATCGTTTTAATTTGAAGTAATTTACAGAAATCTGCAACTAACAACGTGAACACTAAAGAGAAAAATTAGGTATACCTACTCACACCAATGGACATTTTGTCCCCTACGGGGGGTGTACCTAGATCCTGTTACACCCGGTATGTATATTTTTGCCATCCAACCTCGTTTTTGTATGAGTATACATGATCCGATGTTTTTGCGGAAAATTCAAAATTGACTATTTGAAATTATAAAAAGAAATATGTGAACATGTATCTACATATAGGTCTACGCTTCATTTTAGAGATATGTTTGTATTAAAAATACTCATCTGAATATATGGATTATTAATTAAAATTTCGAAACACTTCCATTCAATTCAATCATAATATCATTATGATATGATTGAATTGAATCGCATGTGCAGTTTAGAAGCAAAAACGATTTGAAAATTGTAACTTCACAGCCATTTAGCGCCCAAATCAAGCAACTTTGTACTGGGAATCGAGTTGTTTTCGTTTGAGGAATGAGTGGAAGGTTTTCGTTAAGACCTTTTAGGGACACCCTGTATATTGATCGCATTTTAACAGTGCTGAACACATACAATCTATTGGAGATTTCAAGGCTCGGAGAATGAAAATTGCCTGACTGCGCTTGGAGATTCCCTTAAATCTTTTATTTCTACGAACTGTGCAGAATTATTTACCGCGCAAATACTGAGCGTCTGAAAGTTTCCACCACTCGGAATATTTCAACAGACCGTGGAACGTAGCCTGGAACTTTCCTAATCTTATGGAGTTGTTTCCACCCAAAGATAACAATGGCCAATTAGAAGCTACTCGATCTCCGTGAAAACTTCTTGCTTTAATATCCATAATTTACTTTAATAAAGGAACAATCATGAACTTTATATCAATATTCAAAATTGGTCATTGGGTCGGAACGATTAGAAGACAAAATTTGTTAGAATGAAAATGTCAAACGATAGATAGATAGATAAATTTATTGCCTCTTAAATTACAATTTATGGCAAGAGTGCGAAAGTTGACATGTACAAATGATGGTTATTACAAAAAAAAATAATGAGTACAAATTAATAATACTGAAATATGATAATATGGAACGAAAAAAAACTCTAGACCCGAACAGCAAAAAAGGAACAAAAATAACTCAATTTAATATATAACTAAAAAGAAAGCTAATAGATAGTAGCGGGAGGTGATGACAATAACATATCAAAGTATATGGACTCATTCATTGATAACAAAAGAGCGCAGTATCAATACAATCCACAAATAATGGGGAATGATCATAACATTTTCTTCTGTGGGATTATCGAGGGCATGGGCTAGAGCAACCATATCTGGTAATGAATTGAGGTATGCTGGTTTGATTGAAGAGTATATGGGACAGTTGAAGAATAAATGTTCAATCGTTTCTAGCTGATTATGATTACAGATTGTGTAGCGCTCATTAGGATTGATGGTATAAGTTGAACCTCTATAAGAAAATTTGGT
This sequence comes from Chrysomela aeneicollis, assembly GCA_029955515.1. Taxonomy (NCBI): domain Eukaryota; kingdom Metazoa; phylum Arthropoda; class Insecta; order Coleoptera; family Chrysomelidae; genus Chrysomela; species Chrysomela aeneicollis. The sequence goes on along the minus strand of JARUHQ010000009.1, from coordinate 18,581,661 downwards.
AGAGATCGAGTTGCATAATCTTAGTTGGGCAATAGTTCTCGTGTATTTGACAGGAATATTTAAGGAAATATAACGCTGCGGCATATTATGCAGAATAGAGAAGGAATTGTACATTACTAGAAATGATGATCGATGCAGGAGTTCTCTGTCCAGCTGATCTAATCTATCTTTGAATTTCAATAAGAGTGACTTTTTCTTCGATTTAATAAGCTCGAGAGATATATTTTCCCAGATATCACCAGCGTCAATTTCATTAAATCATGATTTGACTTGCAATGCCCAGTTATATTTGGGATCACAGTTGGACATATGCAGTTGTCGTCTAAAGATCAACTTGGGTAACCGACTGTCATTCATTTCCAGAATATGTATCAATCAATTTAGGATCCACTTGAAAATATTGTATGAAAGTTTAACACGGCCAGATTCAATTCGAACTGCATAGTCGGGTGTATGGAACGGTAATGATAAAATCTTCTTTATGAATTGTGTGTGAGCTTGCTCAACTATATCAACATAGCGAAAACCCCAAACATGAATACAGTTAGACACAACACTGACAACCAGTGAGTCGAAAAGGCGGAACCTAGTTTTCATAGATTCAACCTTAGTTTTCGAAAGAATTGGTAGCAAAGCAGCAGAAGCTTGTTTGGCTTTAGTGTTAGACGCGACAGCCATGTCACGAAAAAGGGCTGAGGATTTGAAAAGTACTCCAAGGTATGGGTAAGAATTGGTGATTTCTATTGGATGACCATTGAAAAAAAATCTTCCAGGTGTTTTATAGGGACCTCTAGAGAAACAAACTATTTTGGTTTTTTTTTGGCGTTCACTGTGAGGCAGTTGAGGGACTGAGCGCCATCTGGAAAAAATATCAAATTGAAAGGGAGGTCTTGTGACACATCCTTCCGAAGCTTCTGACGAATAATTCACAACCCTAGAATATAAAGTCAAAATCTTCACCTGATAGAAAATGGCGGAACATTGAATAATTGCCTGAGTACATCGACGTTCAACTTTATAATTCGAGAAAAGAAGCTGAGGTGAGTTCAGAAGATGTTTATAAACAAAGAATAACCTATCACACCCTATCGGGTTGTTGGGAGTGCCATATAATAATAATAATAATAATAATAATAATTTATTTGCTCAAATTAAATACATAAGTGTCTAAAAACCAACAATTTTGGCAAATAAAATAGAAAACCCATAAAAGGTGGAACCTTGTTCATGGGTATGCTATTAACTTTAGCCTGATATATTGTAAATAGTACTACTTAATAATGATATAATTATAATTTTCCACAAAATTAGACAATACAATATAAAATTCGAGAAAAGTATGTATATGTTTGGGTACTAAATCCCTAATGAACAACATAAATGATAAATAATAAAAAGAAAGATTATTGAAAATATAATAAAATATTACCCTTATTATTGATGTTGACGAATATATATATGGTCTCGGTTAGAGAAAAACAAATATTGATGAATGTATCGATATTAATGTGTTTGTATTCAGGTAATTATTAAATGTTCCGCCATTTTGTATCAGGTGAAGATATTTTCTTTATATTCTAGGGTTGTGAAGTATTTGTCGGGAGCTTCAAAAGGATGTGTCACTAGACACAATTAAATTTTTTTTCAGATGGCGACTGGGCGCCATTTCGCAAGTTTCATCTGTCAATTTCACTCCAAAATATAGTATTCATGCTTCAATTTCATTATCCCAAAATTCAATTTTATGATTTGACCCGTTCAAAAATTGAAAGGGGGAGACATTAAAGAAAAGCATTGTATATATTATATGTTCATTCTGAGCTGTTATTCTTGTGTTCCATTTAGGAATTTGAATATTCAAATAATCTAACTCGATTTAAGCGACATGATACTACGACAACCGACACGAGAATATATTTCCATAAGATAATTGAATAATTGAGCAAAACGGATATTCCAAACGACCCCAAACTTTTTCAACATCCTCTTTTGTTCTCATCAATCATGCCATGGTCGAAATCGAATGTCATACTTGCTAAAGCTCTTTGAAGTACTCCACATTCCAATCTGCTATAAATAATAAGTGAAATCAACTGACTAGCCTACAATCAAAGTTAAAAATAAACTGGTACGTGAACGTGATGTTCACGCTATGGACTGAATGACATATCACAATTTATGTCAATTGAAACTGCTTTAGTTTTTGCTTTGGTGAAGAAGTGCTAGAAGCAATGGACACTGAGCAAGGGAGATCTATCTTTATGGATTCATCTATACTTCATGAACACATATCTACTCCTACGACTGGTTCATTCAATTTATTCGAATGTTTTTATATAAATTCGATATTTTCGAAAATACGAAGGTTCTCCAAAAATCCTTGAATACCTACGTCAATCTGATTTCTTCAAGGCGCATTTCATCATAGATCATTCCAAAGATATACAAGTTCATCCAGAGAAGCGTTGTTATTGTTTTTTCTATAGAACAGATTGTATGTTAACTCGGAGAAAGTATTTATCATACAGAAAAAAATAATGACACCTGTAGGCATGTCTTCAAAATCAATAAAATCCTAACCCTACCAGCTATTCTCATAATAAAAACTCTCCTTCATGTTAAAAACAACATGCATAGGTTTAAAAAAAATACTGATCATCATAAATATTTCACAAGGAATGCTCATGATTTTGATACCATTAGACACAATCTATCTCGTACTGATAAATCCCCGGACTATTTGGAAATCAAACTCTACAATCATCTTCCTCGAGAAATCAGAGAAATGAATCTAACCAAGTTCAAATCGTCAATAAGGGGATTATTAAAATCTAAATGAGTACTGTATGAATCTAGCTTGCCATAACGGCATGGTGTATGAAATTTTATTGTGTGCACCCAAAATTGTCATTCGGTGACTTTTACTCTAATTATCTATATTCTTTTTATTCTTTTCTTTCTCCTGTGTTAATTCTAACAAGCTTATGCTCCATACTATTATCAACTTTCCAAAACTAACGTGTCTATCTATCGATAGATCCAGTACAATAGCGGTTAGGAAAGTATTCGTTGGTTCTGTATTTTCTCCAAGTTTCCTAATGTGTGACGCGGAAATAAAAAATGTTTTCTTCTGTACGTGATATCACCACTTCATATAACTTTCTGTATTTTTCATATCACCTTTTCAACATAAATACAACAAAATAATCTTAATATAAGATTTCCTATCACCATCACCTATTTGCATACAAATGTGAAGCCCTTATAAAACATAACACAATTGACAAATACATTGACATTGATAACATGACAACTACAATGATTTTCAGGGCCCTCTATAGCCAAAAATGTTCATTCACCATTTTTCTTCAGGAAATATATTCCTTTGAAAGAAATCCTTCATCTGCAGGTAGAAAAATCTTCTACTCAATTTACATCCTCCTAGTAACCAATCAGTAGGTGATGAAGTGCTGTAGGAGTGAAACTTTCGTTTAATCGAAGGGTCCACTAAAGGTTTTGCAAGGAAACTTACTTACTGTCAAAGTGAACAAAGCGCCCTGTATAGCTTTTAATCAATCTTGATGTTGCGACTATACATAAACTTCAGCACAACTTCGAGGATCCTCGTAGTGAATAGACAAAATACACTTATCTCTACAGCTTTCAACTCTTGAGCCCTGGTAATCAAAGCTCACTTGTGCACTGAAGCCTAAATAGATACAAGGAGAAAGGAGCTTGATAACCAAGGAAGTTATATGTCGATAATCTCACTCGAACTTCGAAGTTCGAACCTAAGGTACTATGTCAATTACAGATCCCATATCATAAAGGTGCATGAAATCTATCTTCATCCATGTCGAATGATATATACCACCTTGTATGTTATATGTATCTTATGACAAAAGTGTCAGAACTTATGTAAAATGCATGTAATAGTTATTTATGTATTAAGGGAATTATGAGGGCCTTAATTACCGATGGCAAAGTTTGCGTCCCGAGGGCCTCTGGCCCGAGGGACAGCAATTGCCAGAGGTTATTAAGGCTCTATAATTCCCGTGGTACATAGATAATTTTATTTTTGACCGATTTTCATAACAATATGTCCATATTTAGAACGCAATAAATGTTTAAATTCATAACCTTTCTGGTATATTTGAATTAGGTAGCGTTGATTGTAGCATTGTTGGTTGTTGCTAGGTTGTCGCTATGTTACATGTTTATAAGCAAACTTTCTTTATCAATCAATGTTTTTCCGTTAAAAACGTGTTTATTTTTTACCACAAATCGACGATCTTTTTCTGATATAATGGAGGATATTATAAAAAAAGCGGAAAAAGCAAGACAATCATTACTTCCATCGAAAAGTGAAGCCCTATATCAAAAAGAATACAACTTATATCTGAAGTGGCTGACACAGAGAAATGTTATGTCAAAAGATGCCAACGAAACTGTCTTTCTGGCATATTTTCAAGAACTGGTAAAGTATTTTCAGTATTTTCTGATAGATTTGGTAATAATTGAAGGTACAAAACGATTTTTTTTGAGCTTCCGAGAAAATAAATGTACAACTCAGCCAATTGGAAAGAATATGTTTGGCAAAATTCCCAGCAAAATCGCAATGTATTTAGGATTGCCAAACCCACTAACCTATACGGGACATTGCCTTCGTCGCACTTCTGCTACTGCCCTAGCCAATGCAGGAGCAACTATGACAAACTTAAAAAGACACGGAGGTTGGAGAAGTTCCACGGTGGCAGAGGGGTATCTGGAGGACAGTATTGAATTGAGAAATAAAACGGCGCATATGCTGTCTACTTTGCCATCAGAAGAGGCAGGCACCTCGACTGTAGTGAACAGCAACAGCACCACCCATAAAAAATAAGAAATTGTTTCCAGCGGCGGAAGTAATTTTCAGGGAACATTTGAAAATTGTACATTTATTATTTGTAATGACGTGAATAAGGAAAATATGTCTTAGTTTTCATTACATATAAACGTTTGTAAGCATTTCTTGTATCATTTTCACCTGTAAAAGGTAAGAGGGAGTTTTTGAACCTTAATATCCCAAGGGAGTTATGACCCTCATTATAGATATCGTAACTATGACGATATAAGCATATAATGTCACTGTCAGAAATAAAATGTTTTTGTTATCTGTTTCATCTTTGTTGTTATGTACGTCGTTATTGAAAAAAGATGAATGAGTTTATGATTCACAATATGTAGCAGAAAAAGTCGTTCATGTGAATAAACGAATTTAATAAAGAATTAATAGTATATTATGATACAAGTTTTATAAGACGCTATTTTGTCGCACGCGTTGTTTGGAGTACGACGAGCGAAGCGAGGAGTGCTCCAAGTGAACAAGTGCGACTACGTGTCTTATAAAACGTGTGTCATGCATTTTTTTCTATTTTGAAGAAAAAAATGGATTTAAAATCGATAAATTACAGAAACATCTTCGATTGGTAACAATGATGACATTGAAATAATTAAAATCTGACGCACAAGCGTAAATCCCAGTTTACAGTTGAGCGATTTTGAGTATTGCAATACCAGCGGTGAAAAATTCAATGTTGTTATTGTTTTTATTGGTCAATTTAAATCAAATTACACTCTGAATTGAAATTTACCAATTAAAACGAGTTTTCACTGCTAATATCACCAAATCCAAATCGCTCAGAAGTAAACTGGGCCTAACTCTTCTGACTTTCATTTGACAGTTCGATTGTACCAATCTCCGAATAATAAAAAATGCGTATCGAAACAGAGGCTATTTCGACACGCATTTGCGTTGCACAATGACTTCATTTTACAACCAAAATAGAAAAAATCAATTTAAACAATCCGTATACTCTGAGTACGTAGTGTTTGACAGAAGTGTCATGAGAGGAAAACGCTCTGTAGAAAATTGCAGTCAATAATTACATAATTATGGATGTTGACCTTCATCTTCCTTGCAATAATAAACCTATATTCGAAGACAGTGCCAATCATCTGATGAACTATCGTAATAAGAATAAGCATTCTATTATCTGGGGATCATCACCAAGTAGCTCCTATAGAATGTGGAGGTGACACCGGTTTTTTCAATTTCCTCAATCTATACAATAATTGTTATTTCTTCCTCGAGTACTTCTGAATTCTCCAAAATACTTAAAGGAAACTTTGTTATCCTGTTTTTCCGGTACCTAAGCTCACAAATACTGAATGTTATTGTTGATTTTATAATCGTATTCGGAATAGCTCCTATTATGTTTGAGGTGAGGAAGGACCAACTAAAAACATTAAATAATCATCCGCATCAGGGCAAAAGATAGGAACGCTAATATTTCTTCATCATATCCCCAAACTGTCAAAATATTTGCAGTTTCATTTCATGCTTGACAGAGCAGGATGGAATATGAGAATTATCTTTGAATTTGATGGAAACATGAAAATATTCATGTACTTTTTTGGCAATGGGTAATTTCAGCGGTGAAATATAGTCCTATGGAATAGTCAATTGACAAAACGTGTATGAGAATATTGGATGAAGTGGATACAAATTTATTCTCGATTATTCTCATTTACTTAATTTACCTTCAATAAAATCATTCTAGTCAGTGGCGCCATCACACAAATAATTTATCAGACTTGCTGATGTAGCGAAAAATATTGGCTATTCCAGTTTTTTTTTGTATGTGAGATCTCACACATGTAAAACACATGGTCATTTCAATTAATACGCCTAATGGATACCCATCAATCGTGTTAAATTCTATCAATAATCGCTTTGGACAGTGAAAGTACGCAATACACGAATCTCCACTGGCAATTTCATGCCATGACAACTTCGAATGGAACGGAAATTTTCTCTGGTTTCATCCTGTTTTTCGGACCCAAGCGATTTATCCCCAATAAAGCCGCATTTATTTACTGACATGGAGATTTTAATGAAGGTTTGAGTGTTCATTCAACGGTTCGGAAATCTCTCGACGCAATCTATTCGATGTTTGATCTTCGGAAGGTGTTGTTTACCTCATAATATCGGTATCCTTCAAATAAAACGTCCTAGTTCCACAATTCTCTAGTCCAATCAAATCTGGTAACACATGCTCTCAACTCGTCACTTCTCTTTGCAATCTTCCTGAAATATCATTAGGACAATCATCGCATCACATCGCATAAAATATCACTACTAACTGTATATCCATTATATCCTGTATATCCATTATATCCTGTATATCCATTATGAATTATCCTACTCTAAAAGAGTTCAATTTCAAGTTCAATTACGATGAAAAACATACTAATATTCATGAACAGATACACCTAAATATCATCATATATCATTTCAATGATCATTTTATTTTCATTTTATGACCTGGAGAGAGAATACATTTCAGATTCAATCGATTTTAGAATAAAACAGGTACACGATGAAATAAGCTATTCTTCACCAGAATGCAATATTATTTCTTACATCCCAAGACATTGATAGATTCATGTCATTTCAGGCATGAAAATTGCTGAAATCCTATTTAATACGACATAAATAACTTCCCCCATTCATTTTCGTATTATGTGTCTTATTGAAAATGTATATTCAGCATATTTCGCATGATCAAAAGGCTCAATGTCAATATACTGTCCAGGGAATGAACGAGTATTCCAACCATAGAAAAAAGTCATACAGTGAACAGAAAATGCGAATGAATTTTCATTCATCTAGCCTTTGATGAATGTTCAATCTCCGATACCAATATGAGAATGATAGTGATGATGAATGTGAATTAATCCAAGAGGGATGACTACTGATCATCAGAACATCGTCAATTAAAGCATTCAATTCCTTCATCTTACACCTTCAAAAACATACATCAATGAAACATTATCTTCTCAATGCCTTTTCAATTGATTATTTCTCCAGAAACGAAGAGAAAAAGACCGCAGAGGAAGCTCCGGAAATACACAGTGACATTGAAATAAATACCAATAATACCAGACGTGAGAGTTTGGGCTGATCAAAGCAAAATAACTCCGTTTCCAGAGCCCTGAGAAATGAAAGCATTTTAGTATGTCATTCGAGCGAAATTGCGGTCCTTTGTGGGAAATAATTAGGCGCTCACTTCCCATCTAACTTCCACAATAATCATTAGCAATTCATATGCGGTACAAAGGGCAGAATATGCATCTGGCGAGAATGATTCCGGTGAAATTTTTACTTCGCGCATAAAAGCCGGAATATTTTCAAAGTAGTCACTAACAAGAACACTCAGCTCTTCTGGTTCGACCCCGTCGACACATTTCATAAAGGATTTTCCGCATCGTGACAATTTGGTTGACCCCGGGCGAATCCAGGATTTTCTTGAATTTCCTTCGACTCAAAGCTGGATTTTAACGACTTTTTTTTGTAAAAGCGAATATTGGATTGTGATCTGATGATTGCGTCCAAAAAGCAAGATTTCTATATGTATTGGTATAGTAATGCCAATTTCAAAATATTCGGTTTATACATCGATAACTTGTGGCATAATTTCAAAGAGAGTCAGTTTCAGTTGAAATAAACCAACCACGAAGATATTCATCATTATTTCACCTATAATAGGCATGAAAAAGTAATTTCACCATATTTCATGTTATTTATTTTGAAATATCGAATGTTGTTTTGTGAATATCATTTTCAACACTACATAAGAATCAAAAACATTAAACTACATTCTCAATAAGTTTCCTACCTTATTCAATGAAAAGTTCTCATGATCGTTCACTGATTATTATTAAGAATTATCAATAGATAAAAAATATCAACATTGTGAAGGGTTTCATCTTTGTATTGTACTTGAAGAATATTATTCTTCAGGTTGTTTGCACTGCAAGGGCATTTTGTGACTCGAAACTATTGCCAATGGGTCAGAAGACTTTTTCAGAGAAAATATATAGTAAGTAGGTAGGTAAGTAGGAGCTCCTGCTAGAAAGTTTGGTTAATTTACTAAAACATCAATTCAATTCCTAGAAAATAAGTTACTGCTGAAGATCCAACCATGCTCCTACTTATTCGTCGCACTTAGATTAGAAACTGCCGTGAAATATCAAAAACTTTTCTCTCTTCACAATGTTTGCCCTTCCCTAGGATCAAGATCAAAGTCTTAATTCGTGAGAGCCGATGTAATTTCTCTGTTGTTCATCTCAATTTACGCAATTTTCCTTTGGGCTCGATATTTTCGAAAAACCCAGAACCTTCCAACAAACATCACACACTCGAGTCTCGAATCCACTTGATTAGCGTCATTATTTTTGCCTTCGCCTGCAAAATTGAATGAGACACAAACTGATTTCGATCTCAGGCACCCTTGACTAGAAGTTCCTAGTCACGTTGACACATACAGAGTATAGAGGTGTTAACATTCTCATTTTAATGCTTCAGCCAAGGGTGAATAGGAATTATGTAGCATAGCATAGCCGCATGATGCCAAAAATTAGGTGTCTCGATAGAATTATGACAAACATAATAGTCGGCTAATCGTCATGATCTTGGAATATCCGAATATTTGGAATAATCATAATGTACAATGATTGTTTTGTCAGATATTTGAAATGACGATGTGCCTGTAATGATGGTGATGATGGTGATTCGCTAGATCAATGAGAAGCAAATAAGGCTTCGGATTGTCCAGAAAAAAAATTATCGATGAAGTCTAATAGCGAAGAGAAACAAAACTGTCAGATGGACTGCTCATTTAATCGAAGGAATTGTTAAAATAGCACAGCTGATGCTCATGATCATAGATCTTATTGTTTGTTGTACAGGTTACTTTGTTTTGTAGGTCCGGGGGGGTTGAAAGTACTAAGCCATTGATTGGCAAGGAGAGTATACTAACAAGGAGATCCCAATCAGCTTTAGCCAATCAGAATCATTCAGCTAAAACGCGTCATAGTGACGTAACAGAGCATGCGGTAGGTGTCCCAAACAAAATCACATATACAGTGGCCCAACTACACTATTATTTGTAATCGTATATGGAGGGTGATGTAGATTGTAGGGTACTTACCACAAATTCCAATTCTAATGAAGCAAATGTAAAACTTCGAATAAAAATGATGTATTTTTTATATCTGTCACATCTACTACTAATCAGTAGTCTGTTCGACAAAGTATTTTTTCCAGTGATTACTTGAACCACAATTCTAAGAAACATTGAAATTAAATGTTTATAATAAAAAATATTGAATTGAGGTTATGGTGAATAACAAAAAGCAAATTGAGTAAACTGTTATAGTGGAATGATATGAGAATATGTTACATTGTGAAGGATATTAGAATAGGTAATAAAGTCATGATTAATATTATTCCTGGACTGATTATGCTTCAACTTGGACAAAATATGAACATGGTAGGTGGAAATGTTTCAGAAATGATCAAGAAATATAAATGCCTTTATTTAGTGGGAAAATAAATAGCGGCGCATTTGCTCATATTGGGAATAATAAAACAATAGTTATTTTAAAATTATCCATATGATTCATGAGGAAAACCCATAAAAACTCATGAAACCACTATAAATCATTATGATTTGACAAAAATAATTCTTATATCTAAGTATGTACAATACACTTTCTAGTAGGTACATTAAGAAATTTCAATTTCAAAAATGCAATTACAATATAGATTTATAACTGATATTTATTCAAATCCTATTATTCACTGCCTTCATAGTAAACTCACTCAGAAATCTGTATTTCATATTCTCTGAAAATATGTTCAAAGTTTGATTATATAAATATGATCATATAATAATTGTATATAATATTCACATTTACCAAATTTTTAAAAACTAGTATGATTCCATCAATCCAGTTCCATGTTCTCACTGAATGATCCATAATTAATGATGATATCTGATTTATATATTATATGGATTCTTCCAACTTCTGTTTTTTCTTTTTTCTGTTTCCCTCATCTGACCTATCAACAATTTTTTTCGGTAAGAATGTATGCGTTTTTCTGAAACTACCAATTTCTGTTGGATTTGTTGGTTTTTCTTTGATAATTGGGAATTCTGAATTTGTAAATCATTATTTTGTTGAAGAAGAATAGAATAGAGGGTTTTGTAATCTAAATTTGGTTCTTCTGGGGACTGCGTGATCAATACACTATCTTGATTACCAAAAGATGTACTAGGTACTTTTCTTCTTCTCTAGCTTCCTCCATTACTCTTGAGATCAGATATTTTCTTTCTTTCTCCTCTTTGTCAATGTTCCTGATTACAGTTTTGATGAATTCCTGGTTCTCTTTGTTTTCATTAACTCCTGATGGTTCTTCTCCAGAATCATTGATGATACTTGGTACAGCTCCTCTTTCAAGAACTCTCCTTGAAACACCTCCTGAAAATTAGAGTTTAGTTTGAAGACCCACATGTATAATATCTTTTTATTTTATATATTTTATCTTGATTTCAACCACTGAATAATACAATATGAAGGCTGATTAAACTCAAATATAATTGGGGTCAAAAAGGCAATTAATATATACCTACCTATCATTGAAAACTTTCAAATTTTTTCTCCATATAACAATTTCAATGAAATTCTAAGGTGTCATATATAACATTCAACAATATATAATAGGATTCATTAAAAAACCACAAAATCTATGATCAATTATCAAGTAGATTTCATATATTCATTTACAATAGTTACATAGAACAGCTACTACAGAGTATTATTTTTTGAGGGTTCTGTTTGTTCATCTTGAGAAACAAAACCCTGGAATTGATTAAGAAGATATGTAAGTGTAGGGTTGCTAATTTACTAATTTGTGCCAATAAGTTACTATTCACCAAACTATATATCCTGATTTCTATGTTATTTTTTCAGAAAAGACAAATCCAAACCAATTATTTGCAAGAAATATAGAAAACCTTACTTTATTCTTCCAGTTTAACAAAAGAGGGGTGTCTACAAAATGTTTACTTCCAGGAAGGAAGTTAGGTATGTGGTATATATGCTCAAAAGGAATTCACATACCAATGAGATCACTCTGAAGATTCCTCTCAAAATCAATTTTTCGGAAATGAGATGAGCAAATCCTTGAAGTTGATGAAGGAACCCATCCCAATTCTCCCCTTCATTTTTAGGAAACTTATGGTAGGACACATCAGAAGTTTTATCACTCCTGTTTCCACAGAAGGAAACACAACACCAATAAGTCGGCATTTCCTGAAAAAAGTATAAGTTGAAACTAGAATTCATGGAGGTGCATCCCCATCATCTTCTATACATGGAGATTGGTGAAATCTAGTAATTATTGATAAGAATTCGAATACTCACGAGGATCACTCCAAAACTATCAAACTTTGAGAAGTAATTCACAATTGTCTATATGTCTATAATATATTGTTCAACGTTCCTGTGAGCGTTGATATTCTTTGGTTCAACACCAACACTGCGAATGCTACAAATTCCAGAGTGATAACACACAAAAACACAGCAAAGCCAGCAAGAATCCAAAGTTTTAAGTTTTAGAATCAAAACGCCAAAACTCTGATTGTGAAATCAAATAGAAAATTGATGACACAACACAAAACACGAAACAAATTCTTGCTTTATAGAATAGTTGGACCACATTCGACTCCGCCACTGAAGAATGTGGCTGGTGGCAGCTGGCGGCCATGACATGCTCTGTGACGTCACGAGGCGTATTCTCATCTCTTTCTATCGCGGAACCATTGCCTTATGGGGATTGAGATCTCCTTGTTAGTATACTCTCCTTGATTGATTGGTCGTTTTCATTTCCGTCCATACATGTGTTGTACCACGTGATCATGTAGTACCTACTTTCTTGCCTCGTTTCTTGCAGACCCCTCTAGACCAAAAAAATACTACAGGATGCCGGATCTAGCGTAAGCAATAAGATCTATGCTCATGATGGACCTAGATAATCAAGACTTACACTTTGTGTCATCCCATTCAGTGCAAGACCATCATCCAGTGTAAGACCTTCTGCCTGCTATCATCTTAACCCGAGAAATGCATTTGTTTCAGTCTAATTTTATTTCAAATTAGCATTCAGTCGTCCTAATCAAGAGCTCATCAGTTTTCATTGTTTGTTCCTCCGTAATGTCTGAATAAATAATTAAAAATATGGAATCCAGGAAGGCAAGAAAACAGCAAGACAGACGACAGAACCGGTGATTGAGTTATACGAAAGGTTATATTCTCGAAACAAGACCGACTGAAATCGGATGCATGTAACTGTAAAACGACATAAAAATATTCACAATCTCGCTGCACAGATGGTGTACACTTCGAAAGAAAATAGTTGGCATGTTACCAGACTATTTGGAATGCTACGATGAAGATTCCCTCTAGAGAGGAAAACCTGAATGAATTACAACGAAAGGAAAAATATGGCTTTAATATAGATAGAGAAATTTAGTACTTCCTTTGGTGAAATTGGGGTGAACGGGTTCTGATATTGGGTTGATTTATATTGTAATGGAGTGCGGTATTAATGGGAATGTTTTTGGAATGCTGATTATCGTTAATAAGTCTGGAATATTTTCCTCATTTTCCTCACTCCTCTGCAATCTTCACCAGGAGTTATTCATATAATGCGGCAAAATTGTACAATCAGTTACCCAATGAATTTAGGTCATACACGATATACAATTTCAAAAAGAGACTGAAACTTCTACTAAGAAGTGATACTCAGTTTTCCTTCAATCGTTGATGTCTGCTTACCAACTCGGCATGTGCCTGTTGATTGTTTTCTATGCAACAAAGATGTTAACTTCAAGATCTCAAAAAATAAAAAAAAAAACTTTCAGAATGTATAAATTTTTTTTTCCCTCTTCTTTTTTTTTATCTCCTTTGGATTGAATAAGTTTTGTTGATCCATCGTCATCTAGTGTATTTAATATAAATATAGTCTCGAATTTTATTTTATTTTATTTTTCTCAGGGTTAAGTTGAAAAACAGCTCTTGCTGACACTTCGCCTTTCATCATTTTTGTATCTTTTTATTTGTAAGATTTATTGCCTTGAATTATTGTATATTTTCCCCAAATGATGAATAAAGCCGCTTTATTATTATTATTATTATTATTATTATTTATGCTAATTACTGAATATATTTCTGTTACAGCGAATTGCAAAGTAAGGTAATGTAATGATAAATTGAACAAGCTGTCGACGATAATTCAGATTAGAACATGTATGAGTTTACCAGCAAGATATTTTGAAACTCCGGATAGACTTTTTGGAACGAAAATAAATGATTTTTCCTACGACCACGTATGAAAACGTCAATAATCACACTGTTTTGTTGTTCAGAAAGTAGCTCATATCACCATGGTATTGTTTATTTGAAAGAAAAAAAGCACTAGTGTTGATATGAAAAATATCACAACTGTCGTCTGAATTGATATAGAAATAATTGGGTATATTGTGAAGGTGCTCACTGTCAATATAAGCGTTCTCAAATCAAATTTATATTATTTGTTGAAATTATACCGAGAACTCTTTATCTATTAATTTCAATGTGTCTGATACATAACCTCTGAATTCATTTTAAAACTGGAACCTATAATACTCTTTGCTGGAACTATTTCGATGTTGATGACAGCGAGTTAGATCATTCAAAATAGTACGGCTACAGTTTTATGCGCGGCTTGCTGCTTTCATCAGTTTGATATCACAGTATCACCAACGAGAAGATTCTTTGGTATCACAGATGTTTGCAAAGAGTCAAGGACGCACTAACTCGAGTAACTCGTACGCGCTTGCGAACTACATACTACTATGGTTCTGTATTCCTAGTTGCGTGATTACTGGCGCTAGCAGGCGAATGGTGTCAAGGTTGTTTATGTACGCTGGTGTCAATATCAATAAAATTTGCCCAAACTAAACCAACTCAATAAATCAGTAATTCACATAATGAGGAATTGTCGGAGAAGTATTCAAATATCATCTTGAATATGGAAATAAACAGTACTTGATATTGAATCAAAACCACCTGAAATTCTAGAGACCGCTCAAGTTACATTTTTTACGAGACCTCCCGCGAAATGAAAGTATTCGGAGTCGTAGGAAAAATAGTGTACAAAACTCGTTGGAAAGTGCATTTCCTTCACTCGTTACATTTCCGCACTCACCGCTACGCGGCTCGTGCTAAACGACTACTCGTGTGAAATATGTCACTTTCCACACTTGTTGTGTAATATACTATTTCCACAGTATGATGGGCGATATTATTTTCAAACAAATATACGGAAAAAAAGTATCTAGTTGTGCAAAAATGTATGTGTAACTAGGTATATTCCTTCTCCTAATCAGATTATTTCTAATGCAAAACCAGGAGAAGAGAACATATCAAATGATATTCTGAGTATAGGTTCACTTATTTCAGAAAATTATCTGGAACACTGAGAAATATGAAAATACTTATGACAGGAGAAAAGAATAATTTCAATTCTCAAGTAAGTAAGTTAAAGTTATGTGTATTACGTGGATTCGTTGCCAGGCCAGAATTAACAAAAGGGCATTTAGTCAATAAAATTAATAAAACACATAGAATTTGATTCATTGTCAATATGAATTGGTTCTCACTAAGAAATATATCATGTTAATAAACGATATGTTATAAAAATACAAATTTGAAGCAACGGCAGACAAAATCTACGTGAACTATAATTTCTGTTCTTTATCTCAATACTGAAATTGAAAAGTTTTTTATGTATTCTGCCCATGTCCAAAATTTCGATAAGATCAACTCTGAAGATACTAAGCGGATCTATAAAAAGATCATAAGACATAAACAGGAAAGTGTTTAATAGTTCAACTGGTTGGAAATGGCCCATATATTTTATGATTATATGTTTTCTTATTCTCATCATATTAATAATACTCCACATTCTACGAATGTTTTGGCACATAAATATGGCCTGGAATATCGAAATAGTACTATAGAATGTTCATACTGAGCTCAAAGATTTTATCTTATAGATTTTTCGAACTTTTGTCCTCAAAATTTACGGCGGGGGTGACGTTCTTTTGGTCATCACTGTATATATATTATTATTAGTGATTCTTTCAAAGCGCCACACAAGTTTTCATTGATTTGTGGGCTATTAAATTATCAGATTAAGGCCTTGTCACATAAAAGGACCGCAAAAATAGAAATTCATTAGCTATTTTTAGTGAGCGAGATGAAAAGAGTTGGTGTCACGAAAGTTGTTCATAATCAACAAGGTGTTTATTTTTAATGAAACGTTGATTTAGTAGGCGGTTCTGAATCCTCTTGAGGTTTCTTTACGGTCTGTCAGCCAAAGGAATTTATCTAATAATATATGGGTATTTGAATATCCTACACTCCATCGTCGATCGTATTGTGAAATATGTACGTATTAGAAAGACATGAATTCATATTGGGTTTATATTCTAGAAATGATCTTATTAGATAAGGATGAGACGATAACTATAGCTATATTCATGAAAAACGTCTACAAGATCATGTAATATAATACTCACTAGAGATTCAAGAGGTGGAAAAAACTACTCACTACTATACTATATTATGAAGAAGAAGCACAGGTCACTTTGCTTATAATATTTTAATGGAAATTGTGAATATATGACTATTTCACTCATATCCAAATCATTAGGTACCTAATCTGATCAATCACTATACACACCAGCACGAAAACACCAGCTGTCTTTCAAATCTGATTGGTTCAGCGTTGTGTTTTCAAATGAAAAATAAAGTTTATGGTTATAATGGATTGTGTATATATGTTGATCATTGATGATTCTTGTGCTTCGTCAAAAAGTCTACCAAAATACCACTCTAAATATCTTCTCATAATTCTGAATCTTTATTATTGACTCAATGTTGCTGCAGCATCAAGAAGAGTTCAATTCGGTATAATGGTTATTATATCGAAACATTCATGAACATATACACCTCTGAAATTATATCATTTCGATGATACAACATACCCATTAATATCACAAATCATAATTAATCAGTAATTTGCATACATGAAAATGAACCTTGAAAGTCGATCAATACAAATTCAATCCTTAAAATCCAACCACCCCTATGATAGTTGAATCTACATTTTATTTTCATTTTATGACCTGTAGAAAGAATACATTTCAGGTTCAATCGATTTTAGAATAAAACAGGTGCACGATGAAATAAGCTATTCTTCACCAGATTGCAACATTTTTTCTTACTTTCTTACATCCCAAGTAGTGAAGTAAGTAAATTAGAAAAAAGTATACTCCATCCGGCTGATGTGCAATTATTTCCGAGATATTGACAGTTGAAAATTTAGAAACGAAACAACTGGTCGAGTTTGTCAACTTTATTTGATGAAATCATAAAAAATAAATGGAAATAAGGAATATTATCTTGTGAGATGCTCGAAATCGAGCTGTTTATTCATGAGTTTCAACAGTCAATATTCCGGAAAAAAATAGTTTTCTCATTCAACCGATGTCGTAGTCACAAAATTATAAAAGTTACCAATGACGAACCAAGTGACGAACACTCAGTATGGATAACCCTTTATCATGGTGGTACTAACTATGGTGAAATCAGTTTTTCTCCCAAATATCTCGAAGGTTAAAAAAATTGGTGATACTTCAGAACTCGTGTGTAGATGGTACTACAAACGTTGGTGTCAATGTCATTCAATTCTCGATTTCGAATTTATTGTGTTATTTCATTATATCTGATGATGTAGAAATATCCGAAAACAACACACGGATTCTGTTTAAAATATATCTAATGATTTTGTTGTCATTTATACCCCGATATTCTGTTTTCATGTCATGATTACTGCACTGTAAACTCGCATTCTGCGTCCTAAATCGAATAAATACAGTTCCATTTTCATTCACGATTTACAAAAATAACAACTCGATTTTTGACGTCACGCCACCTGTCTCATAAGGATCACCAATGATTTAAAAAGTAAAAACATTGAATATCATAGTAGCAATGGAGTCACGAACCATTGTCCATTTCCTTGAATAGTTACACCATAGTTTATAGTCACCTTTCCCTGTACCCATAAAAAACGCAATCTGAATGAGCCTCTTGAATATCCCAAATATCATTGATTCACTTGATATATTCCTCAACTAAAAGCTATAAAGCCTATAAATGTCGGGAGAACATGGAACATTTTTTCGTCGAAAGGGCAGGTGACTGCCTACTTATCCAAAAAGTTTCATGTGAAAGTTCTCATATCTGGATCAGATTATTGTTACACGGTAGTTTATTGAAACATATTTCATCTGCGCCTGTCAGTACCTCACTATAATCCAACATAACCCCCTGATATACCCCTACATTCCGTCGAGATAACCAACCCCCGACCGATAAACCAACCACCGTTCTCTCTTTTTTTTCACTGAATGAACAGCGAGTCACGTGTTTATCATCCATTTATGACTAGCATTTTGGTGTACACGGCGGGGAATAAAATATTCATTTGTTAAAAGCTGGATAAGGGGAAGATGATGGAAAACGTGATGATAATCTTGCTATATCGGCACGCGATTTGTGTACACACACTGTGGAATGATTGCTCGGGGGATAGCTCTCGCTTTTTGGTATGGTTTTTACTTGGTGGTATAAAGAGGGAATCTCTTCATCTTCATTTGAAAATATGCGAAGTAAAAATCGGCATTATCACTAAATGTATATACATATAAAAAAAGGAAAATAAATAACTCAAAGTCATCTCCACAACATTATTAGAATAATCTAACATAACGAGGTAGAAAACGAGCAGAAAACAACTACGTTCCTGGCAAATACCACGCAAAATATTGAATTATATCCACTCGCGTGGTCTATGCATCAATTCATATAAAAGAATAAAAATACAAATATTTCTTTCTTCAAACATGCGTTTATGCTCCCAACGAGACAGACACGCCTGACAACCTGTAGACCGGTTTCGGGATTATTGGCCCTCATCAGTACAGGGTAGTCAACCGAGTAGAGATCCTGAGATCTCCACACGAGGCGAGGTCTGAATCGATGGAAGCATCCACGCATATTTGATAGCGGTGAGCCGTTCCCCAAGCAGTGTATGAAGACGGCGACACCAAGCGGCGAAGAAAGAAACACTCCTTAATAAATTTCCCATATAGAAATATGGGAGTGGCTGGGTTGCTCGACTAGCCGATTGAATCAAAGGGAATAGCCAAAAACTCTAAGTGGAGTGGTGGTGTAAAAAAGGAAAATTAATAACTCAAAGTCATATCCACAACATTATTAGAATAATCTAACATAACAAGGTAGAAAATATACCTACAGAGGTTTGGATTTTGCTATTTTTGAAAAATGCGTTTTTTGAAGACACTAAAGGAGCATTTGAAAAGTCACGAATAAGTATGTTTGTTGCGTATTTTTTGTAAGTCACTGTATAATTTATGCATGTCTCAATGAAAGCACAATCACGCTTATTCAATACACTGAAAAAACAATTTATTCATAGTAAACTAAATTAATCAACAGCTAATAAATTATTTATTCGAATATGGCGGAATAAACGTTTATTTTTCAAGAACAAATATTTTATTAAAACTATTCAAATATACGTCATTATTACCAAATTCAAATTTATTCCCAATGAATATATAGGTCTATAGATTTATAAATTGTAAGTAAATCATTATTTATTATAAATAAAGAATATTTATTATTATTATTATTATACATTTCATTAGCAATTAATAAAGAATTTTTTTTATTAATATGTTCTGTTTGTTATAAAAAAAATATATTTATTATTAATAAATCAAAAGGGAAGCGAGACGCCCCTTCTGCATGAAATCAAAAATGAATTCAATATAGAAGGAATCGGAATCAATTTACCCTTTATAAACTTACCTTGGTATGTACTTATCAAATCAACAATATTGTTAGCCCTCATAAACTTTTATTACCCCTGAAATTTGTCCTCCTCCATTTTGGCTTGATCAACTGCGTTATATATACTGATATATCTTTCACAATACAATCACTGATTTCATTTTTATAGAATATAGATTCAAATCACTTTATCATGTTCTAGCATGAATAGTTTGATTTTTAATTGAATTCATCACACATCATGCATGCCACTTGGCCACTCAACAAACATAACATGAACTATACAAACGGCACCACACGACTAAACTATAATTTCAATTTCAATGGATATTTATTATTTGAAGACAAATAATATATTTTCCAATGAAACCAATGATTGACTTATAACAAATAACACTGAAAAAGCAGAAAGTAAATATTTATCATATATTACTATGACTTATTCACTTTAAATAAACTTGTAATTAATAATTGATACATTTCCAGTGATATCACCCAATAAACTATTTTATTAGGAATACATTCATATTGTTAATAATACACAAATCGACCAAAAACAAACTATCTATTATTTATTAGTTGATGATATTTTCGCGATTATAATAATAATTTAATACTAAATGAAATTTTTGTTTTCTTCATTAATTGTGAATAAATGGCAACCAAACAAATATTTATCAACTATTACCCATATATTTTTTTCAGTGTAGCATGGATGAACGTACCAAAAGCAACTTGAAAACAACGACATCAAACGGCGGAACATTTTTCTATAATGAAGTCATTATGAAACGCAATTATTATTCGTAGGTTGGTAAAATCGAACTGTCAAATGAAAGTCAGAAGAGTTCGCTCGTCGTACTTCAAACAACGCGTGCGACAAAATAGCGTCTTATAAAACTTGTATCATAATATACTATTACTATTCTCATTTTGGTGAATTTACCATGAATATTTCTTGAAAAATATCAACCATATCTAGAATCCTTACGTCCTGTGAGCTATGCAAAAACTTGGAAATGTCACTTTAGACGTCATCTCCATATTTGTTAACCCTTTGCGGACGGCAAAAAAAAAAGTTTGAATTAAACAATGAATTTGTAAAAACTGAGTTTATCAATCATCAAAGATATAGGAAACATACATAGAAGGAACACAAATATCCTGGATTATCCTACAGGATACGGTTACTGATGGTAACCAGCAGGACACGGTAACTCATTTCTGATGGAAACTATAAAAACAATTCCGATCTTTATTCAGGCATAGACCGACGTCGCATGTAGAACACTTCCATATGGTTCGATGGACATCCTTTGATGTACTGCAGTGAGAACATCTCAAAGATCCACATCTTATGGGCATATGAGCACACTGATCATATCGCACCTCAACAGGAATAACTTTTTTATAATTATTTCTTTCTTTTTCGCCTCTTGCTCCTTCTAGTAGAAGAAGTTGTGGCGCCAATCAGACCACGCGCAACAGATAAACGAAACTGTTTCAATGTAATACATTTGGAGTTACTTCTCTGCTGGAATAAGATAAACGCATTTACGATACTTGCGTCGATGAAATAAAAAAAGATTCGATGCCACCATTTTTGCGATTTTCGGTCAACTTTTTAGCATGTCAAATCGGTCAACGTATCCCATATGCTTATTATAGTGTTTGACCATAAGAGGACATGGAATTTCCTCGGTTGAACCATTTTTTGTTTTTCTTTGCGCAACTTCCATGATGGATGGGTCGTGATAGTTTCCTAAAAATGAGACACTTCGGCGATCCATCCACTTCAATGCTGCTAATCCATCCGTGGACACTCTCCAGTCTATATCGCCTCTTTTCATAGACTTATCCAATTTGAACTCAGGATAATCCTTTCTGCCTTTACGAATCGTTCCGCATCCATAAATTCCATCAGCTAGTAAGTCCCTCTGTAACTCTATAGAGTTGAAGTAATTATCGAAAAATACTTTATGATGTTTGCCAACTAAGGCTCTAGTTAGATCTATTACTACGCGGTGTCCCAATTTTTTTTCTACGACATCAGCATCAACTTTGCCTGTATAAATTTGGAATTAGGATAAATATCCCGTAGAATCAGCCCTAACCCAGACCTTGTAGCCTCGTTTCGTAGGCTTCATTGGCATATACTGACGGAGGCTACTTCTGCCTTTGAACTTGATCATTGACTCATCTACTGATTGAAACTCGTTAGGATTGAGAGCAGCGTGAAAAGTTTCTGTCAGTTTCGATGGTAATGGTCTTATTTTATATAATTTGTCATATTTGGGTTCACCTCGCTTTGGCTGCACTGAATTATCATTTATGTGGATATTACTCAGAAGCCAAGAAAATCTGTCGCGCGATAATACAGAGCTTATAAAATGGTCACGAATTTCTTCCCTAGAGGACCAGTAATCTTTGTAACTTGGTACAAAATTACTGGTGCCACCGTTCTTCTGTAATGCATACAGATTTGTCTGGAAAACAATATCAGATATCAAGTTGTCTGGAAACAAGTAACAGAACATGTCAGTGGGTGTTTCAATGTTTTCGGGAACATTTGGCCCTGTCTGAGCTATAAAAGGGTTCACCCTAGTTACATGAGAAACATTTTTTGTCCAAACAACTGTTTTTTTTTCTCAATTCTTCTCGACGAATAACTTCCAGTGGCAACTCATCTTCACTATCCCATTTCTCCGTTACCATTGCTTCAATATCATCATCAAAAACGATTGGCATATTCTCTATATCAAATATTTCAACTCTTCGCTCAGGAATTACATCATCAATGCCAATTTCATCCCCCATCACACTTTCTATATCTGATGCAATAGAGTCACAATCACTTGGTATTTCGTCCAAGAAGGCTTCAACCTCGGAGTCTTTCAAAGCTTCTAATTCACGAACTGACCATTTTTTGTTAGTACCTATAGAAAAATAATAGGATGAAAAAAGAACGAATACAAGAAACCCAATAATAATACTAAACATACATTTTCAGAAAATATCAACATAGTCCTAGTGGTTAGTACTCGTAACCACCACAAAAAAACCCAACTACAGAGAAGAAAAAACAAAAATTGTGTCTGACCGATATTTTTGTGTGATGTATAGACATAATCTAGTTACTTACCAGCCATTTTGCGGAAGTCACATTCACTTTTATGATAAAAAACAGCTTTATTCGTTTGTCAAAATGTAAACATGAGAATTCATAAAATAACATGCTATGACTGATGCAATTCTTGTCTGAGCGGAGCTGGCGCGCCTATTCATCGTTCCTGATGATTTATACAACCCGTTGAGCACTGTGGTTAGTGTTGAAAACCAATTGGAAAAAGAATTCATAATTTTAAATAGGTGGTTTTCATTGGTAACCGATGGTCCTCAAAGGGTTGAACTAAAAGTTTTCAATAGTATAGAAATTGATGCATTAGCTACAGGTGCGTGACCGAAGAAATATAGTTTTGTCAGAAAAATAATTCAAGTAGGAAACCTGTCAGGAGGTAGGACATTTTAATATTTCAATAGAGACTATATCGATTGATCGCAATTAATGTTTTAATGTTTAAAATGCATGACACTAACTATTAAAGTTGTATATCATGTTTCGTGGTAATTTCAGGAATAGCGTGAGCTTTTTTAATTGCATGTTTTATACAGAACTAAAAAAATCACTATATGAATGATGTTGGATGTTGTTATGAGATTGTAACTACTACAGTGATGGGCAAAAGTGTAGAACCAAGTGGATATCGGTAATCTTTTGTTAGATATTTTTGAAATTTTGTATAGGGTGATTTCAAAATGCGGTGGATTCTCAAAAATGATATGCCATTGTTTCCACGTTTTCAATTCTTGTCAACTTTATCGATTCGAAAAGTAGACAAGAATTTGGGAAAAATTGAAAACTTGGCAACATTTGCGATAACATTTTCGATATCGCCATGTTTTGAAATGTGCACAAAATTTTAAAAAATCATAATCGATGATGATATAGCAAGAATATAATTTTTGAAATTATATAATATATTTGAATTTGTCTGATAGGAGAATCTCCTCAGCTGGCTGAATTTTTCGAATAAACAATTTTATTGATGACTCAATAATTCACCTGACCTATTAGTGATGTTGAAATTTATTTGAAAAAACAAGCTCTCTGTTCACGATATTTCCAATTAAATATAATGGAAACAATTCGAATAAAATTTATGATCGGTTATCATTTGACAGAAATCATCGCATCCGAGTATTATTATTTGTTTGTTGAAATATGGTTTTACTGAAATTTCAATTCATGTTGCCTGAACCTAATTCACCTTTACCCATTCGGAAGATAAATAGCAATTACTTCCATTTTAATGAAGCGGAATATTTCTTGAAATATGAGAAAGGTAAATAAATTCTTCCTCGAAAAGAAGAAATTTCAGTATGACATTTCACGTAATTAAGGTGATCTACAGAGTTTGAATAATGATTAGTCAACAAAAAGAAAGGATTGAGAAAGAGCTTAAGCCTTTCTTACGTATAAAGTTTAATCTTATTAAACCTCATTTTCCAAAATACAAACAATGCTTACAGGTATTTCGTGTAGAAAGTGTGACGTCAACATTATTGAATACTGATATTAATAGCAACGATAAATGCAAAAAGCAAATGAATTGGTCACAGAGTGTGACGTAACAGTATAGCACATTGAATACCAAAATATTTGCTTCTATTGCTGAAAAACGCCCCATCAGGCTAAAATTATTCAGAAAACTTCATTTCTATACCATAGGATTTTAGGAACAGAAATGTAGATATTACCATAAAATCTAATTTTCCAGACTTAAATCGGATCAACACGATTTGAGATAACAATTCCTTCCACCCCATTTGGGGATTTGATAAATCCTCACAAACAATTAGAGGAAACAAAACCACTTACCATAAAACTTCCATTTCCGCTGAATTTGACAGCGTTCGCTCATTTGCAACTCTCCAACAATCAAGTTCCTCCTGCTCAGAAGTTTTTTTACTGATCTCGAAGATAATAGCAGAGTTTGCCAAGTTTGTTTGTGAAGCCTCATGGCAAAGTGTAACATCAAAATTTCTCATGAACACTACTTCTGTTTTACACCCTGTAATTCGGTCAATCCCGCACGTTTACTTTGAGACATAAATCGATAGATATCCTTGCCCATTACTTCCAGAGGCGAGTACTGACGAAGTTTTCTCGTTATACGAAGTCTGCAAAAAAGCTAAAGAATCAATCATCAACTTTCTACTCGAAACTGAAAAAGCCGAGATTCAGGAACGTTAGCTACATACTAACAAGTATGAAACATTGGATAAATAGCTTCTTCAGAAATGAATTGACGCCATACTAGATACTCTTAATATATTCAACTCTTATAGAGAAATTTGTATCAAAATACTTTCCATGTTTTACTCTTCACTTTCAATGTTTCAGTATTCACTTCCTATGTTTTACAATTCACTTCCCAGGTTTCACTCCTCACTTTCCATTCTTAACTCTTCACTTCCCATATTTTACTCTTCACAAGTGCAACCAACCATATAGTTACTGAACTGCCCAATCTTATATAAACTGGATCACCTTTTACTGAACTCGAAAGATAATAAATAATTCCACATAAGATTTGTTGGGTATTCATTAGAATCTACACAGCTATTAAGTAGAATGTGCATGTCAGACGTTGTGCTATGTGGTTTGGAGCGAATTTAAATTCAGTTAATAACCTGCCATTTGGCTGAGAGTTGGAGAATAATGCGGGAGGCTTTCATCGAAATTAGTAAATCTATCACGTAACAGTAACTCTGTGGCTGAAAGTTTGACGAACATTTAATAAACACTGAGTATGGTGAAATGAGTTCACAAGCAAATTGCATATTTTATTAAGGGCAGAATCTTAATCTGTATCAATCGCTTGGCGTATTAAAAATTCCGTTTCATTTCTGGTAAATAATGAGGGTGAAACTCCTTCAAAACACAGTATAGCATTTAATTTTAACAGGTGTTTCTACTGGGTCATCACGGTCTACTTGTAGAAAAAGCGAAATAAAACGAATATTTAGAAGAAATGTCAACTATTACATGTTTTCGATATGCTTGAAGAATTGTTATCAATTTTTTCACCTATTTCAACCATCGATGATGTTTGCAACTACATTTTAACATTTTCGGGGTAGGTAGAATTGTCTCTTCTAAACAATGTTTTAATGTATAAACAGAGTATTCTTGGTTATTGTAGGACAGGTTCTCTTTCTAGCACATAAATTATTCCGTATATAGCGAAATAATTTTATTGGCCAAAAGGTGAAAGGGCCATTAACCTCAACAGTAGCTACCAGTCGCGTGGTCATAAGCCATAACCTATGATTTAGGGTGTTTAAAGTTTCGTTTAATTTGGGTGTGCGGAAATTTCGGTATTTTAGTGTGAGGGCGGTTTCCTGTCGATAGGTAGTCTGGGTGATTTCTGAATAACCTCAGACGAAAACAACTGCTTCGAATTGATTAGTTGCACGAATAACCCAACATGCGGCAAAAAAAGTTATTTTTTTATTGTTTTTGAGATATTTTCAAAATATATATATATTATTTTTTGACGGTTTTATTTTTGTAAAATAGAAGGGGCAAATAAACAATTTCTCGGCCCAGAACCCTTCTGTGGACTTTCCAAAGCCCACTTCAGAGAAGAGTTCCGACGCTGGGAAACAGAATGAAATCTCACTGGAATAAAGTGCCAGGACGAAGACAAGCGAGAAGGCTAGTGAGCCATTCGCCAAGGAAAGCTAAACAGCTTCTCAAGTTGGACAAAAAAGATTTGAAACTGGTAATGGAACTCCTCACTGGACACTGCCCTTTGAGGTTTCACCCCAAAAAGGTGGGTGAAACAGAGAGTGATAGTTGCCGCCACTGCGAGAACTTCGCTGAAACTGCAGAACATTTGCTTTGCGAATGCCCAGCACTCTTCTGCAAGAGGCTCAAGTTCCTAGGAGGGGCCTTCTAAGAGCCCTCCAATGTCAGGAACCTAGCTCCCAGGAAACTGATAAACTTTGCACGATGTCTCGGAATCCCAGGCCTCGAATAGATTAAGTGTTATGCACAAAAGATTTAATAGGTCCAGGTGCTTGAGAGGCTGCACAGCCTTAACGACCCCCCCCCTCCCCCTAAAATCTTCTACAATCTACCTACGAAAACTGAGACACCTTCGTATATTTGAAATACTACATAAAATGTGCCATCAAGAATAATATTTACTTATCCGTAGATTTTTTGCGGAACCCCGTAATTTCGGAAATATCGAATTTATTCGATGCTTTTGCCACGCATTTTGTGTCAGAGTAAGTTAGCTTGGCTGCCATGAAAGACTGTCCTCGTTTATAAATATTGTAGAACTGCTGCATTCCTCCTCAGGCGAACATAGAATACGTAATGGTATAGTCCTGTATAACACAGCTCTCTGACATTACAATAATGGCTGGCTTTTATCCTCTATTTCTAAGAGGGAAAAGAAAAGACGCTACATTCGGGATACATCGAAAAAAGTGGTTATCACTTTACATACAGAAACAGGGGAAATAAGGAAACCTGATTTCTTTGTTCGGAGAAAATCTTAGATAACTGAATCCGTCAAAATCAAGAACTCATAAATACAATGTTATTTATTTACGAAAATGTAATCACAAATTGATGTAAGCTCATTCTATATGTTTTTCATTTTTTGTAAACACGGTTACTATCGGATAATTGATTTCCACCTCAAGTTGAATTTATTCGAATCATATTCGAATTTAATTCAAACCTTGCCGCAGAATGTGTTACTGAGTATTTATCTGTTTCCTATTGACGCCATAAATATTCATGTTCATCATTTCTATATCGGAAAAATTGGCTTACGCAAATATTGGTAAACCTCTGCTGAATTGACGAAATCAGATTCCGGCCATTCATCAACAGCCAACACTGTTTTGGGGTTTCAGCGGAGTCTTCCAACGGATTTACTGATGAATCACGTGGCCTTTGAACTCATCGCCAAAAAATTCATCGTGGTGTCATTCTTGTTCGAATTATTCCAAAATGAAAAATATTCCAAATCATCGAAGTCAACAGAAAACGGCTTTTGTTCACAATTCACATAAAAAATACAGTTTGGTATTCGAAATCAAAAATTTGTGTGGTATTGTAATATTCCATATTGAATTTTTCGAATTGAAAAACTTGAATAGGAAAGCCATGAATGATGGTAACCTCATCAGAGATTGACACTGAAGCACTGAACCTTCACAAATATATACATTTAATTAATAAAATTGTTCTCGTATTCACCATCACAATATGCAAAGTTAAATAATGTCATTTATTTGAAATATCATGTGAATGTGCTGTGTTTGCACTGTTTGAAATATTTTTTTGTAGCGGAGAGTGTCCACACATGCAGGCATATCCTATATTAATTTTCACGAAATTCATACTTTGGTGCATTTCAGAATTCTGTGTAGCTAGTTTTTATCGCAAATTTAATAAAAGCTGTTGCTTCCTGTGATATATCATGCGAACATGGTACACGAATTATGTGTGAACAAATTCGAGAGTTGTTGAATGTCATGTGCACTGACATAAAGGGTTTAAACTCCATCTATGTCATTATTGTTATCGAGAAATCTGAACAAACTGAAAAGTACATTCAATCAGATTTCAATAAGAGAGGTATTGCAGTGGCAGTTACTATATGGCTATGTTTGATTTTGTGCTCATCGCATAATATACTATTACGGGACAACTTTTTTCTATCAACTGTCTGAACTGTCACTTTTGATTCGCTTAGGCGCATTTTCAAATTTTCCAAGGTTTGAAATTTTGTTCTGCGATTCTTTGGTTTATCTCAATCCTGATTAATGTAAAATGGATATCGTAGGAATGTTTTTTTGGAACGAATTACTCCCGACAGTGATAGTTCAAGTGGTGAAATGGAAGATGGGTTGCGAGCTCGAAGTATCATGGTAATGATTTGATTATCATTTTCTGATTTTTGTGAGATTTTGACGATCTTTAGACAGAATCAAAATATATGGATATCACGAATGACAAGCCAAATTCCACTCACCGGGCTCACCGATCATCGGTCGCATAGTAATTTTTAGGTCAAGAGGGGTCTGCAAGAAAGTATGTACTACATTATCACGTGGTACAACACATGTATGGAAAAAAATGAAAACAACCAATCAATGGCTTAGTACTTTCAACCCCCCAGGACCTACAAAACATGTAACCTGGATGCCGTATCTAGCGTAAGCAATAAGATCTATGATCGGTCGTGTCGGTGACAAATAATCAACCAAACTTCAGGAAAAATTCAAATTTTTTTCAGGAATATGAAATTTACGGGACACAAAATAATCAACCAAAGTAACCAAGTCGGTTTACGGAACATAGCCTACATATATTATTGAAAAAGTGGTACTTTTTCCAATTAATAGTGAATATCTGCATTTTTATCATAATCAAAAATGGAGAACAATAAGAACGTCGCTTCCGATCTAGATCAGAATGAAGCAATGGCAGCCCACATGATGAGTTATACCCTGTGCTAGCTTTGAGGTATTCTTTGGGTTGACAGTTGACACTAATGTATTCCCTTTCGATTGGATGTGATTGGAGATAATTAAAATCCACAAAGTACTAAAAATATTCCAGTAGGGTAATGATGTAGATACCACGTAGATAGATTGTAGATTGTCTATTCGAGGCCCGGGATTCCGAGACATCGTGCAAAGTTTATCAGTTTCCTGGGAGCTAGGTTCCTGACATTGGAGGGCTCTTAGAAGGCCCCTTCCAGGAACTTGAGCCTCTTGCATAAGAGTGCTGGGCATTCGCGAAGCAAATGTTCTGCAGTTTCAGCGAAGTTCTCGCAGTAGCGGCAACTATCATTCTCTGTTTTACCAATCTTTTGAGGTGGTACCTCAGAGGTCAATGTATAGTGAGGAATCCCGCTACCAGTTTCAAATCTTTTTTTGTTTAACTCGAGAAGCTGTTTAGCTTTCCTTGGCACTTTATCCCATCAGTGATATTTCATTTCATCTTCTTTCCAACGTGGGTCTTGGAGAGTCCACAGAAGGGTTATGGGCCGAAAAATTGTGTGCCACGTAGATAACGCAGCTATTGAAGGATTAGTGGAACAGAAAGTTCACCATCAAGATTTTGAGAAACAAGCCTCTGGCGTAAAGATTTAGCACATTTTTCCAAACTGAATTTTATGACATGTCCTTGTCGACCAATTATTTTTCCTGGGTCATTAGGCATAAGACGAAACCTAACCTTAACGAATTTGTAGACGTGGCACTGCGCGAATGTCAAAGGAATATCAAATTTCCGTGTACTCTGTTTAATGTATAATGCCCATTGGGCAAGATGATTCCCCATCCTTCCCGAAATTCCCCAACGCTTCAATTGGTAGCACTGCGTCAGGATGGGCCCACGTTGCTCTATTCGCTTGAATATTTCATGTCTTTCATTATGGAGAAGGAAGCAGTGTTTCCGGCGAGCGATATTTTCGCTTCACACCTGAAATAAACATTATTCTTACTTATTACCCTTGTAGAGGTGGATCCAGATTCCAGGAACAGATTATATTGCCCGCAATTTGTCTTCTCGATGCGCGCGATAAAATCACAATTCTGCGCATTAATCTCCAGAAATGCCATAATGTTCCCCTTACATATTTTGTCTTCATTTAGCATTCTGGAGTAAAGGAGGAAGGTATGCGTCAGCACAATCATCATTATTCCCGAGTATTGTGACGCGTAATTTCTCTTTCGATTTTGGGGGTTTCTAAAATGAATTACCGAAAAAAAACATTTTTATCAGTTTCGAGAAATGTTTGCTGCTTCTTCTCCTTCTTCTCCTTTTTCATTTATTTTGAATATGCGGAGGAAGCTTTAATGTTGATGAGCTGTGAAAAAGACATTATACTTTCAATCGAAACCAATGACTGTGTCCATTATTTGATGATTTTGTTTCACATAAATAATTTTGATTATTGCTATTCGTATTTCGTAGTCTTTAACCAATACATTTTTTTTTTCTATAGAAATATCATCTACATTATTTCTATGATAAAGTTTTTTCAATAACATAGATATTTCTACCCAAAAACTTTGGGCTGGTAAAGACCAAATCGTTTGAGCCGATTCAATGGTCCAGTCCGCCTCTTCCTTCTTCTCCTTCTTCTCCTTCTTCTCCTTCTTCTCCTTCTTCTCCTTCTTCTCCTTCTTCTCCTTCTTCTCCTTCTTCTCCTTCTTCTCCTTCTTCTCCTTCTTCTCCTTCTTCTCCTTCTTCTCCTTCTTCTCCTTCTTCTCCTTCTTCTCCGTCTTCTCCTTCTTCTCCTTCTTCTCCTTCTTCTCCTTCTTCTCCTTCTTCTCCTTCTTCTCCTTCTTCTCCTTCTTCTCCTTCTTCTCCTTCTTCTCCTTCTTCTCCTTCTTCTCCTTCTTCTCCTTCTTCTCCTTCTTCTCCTTCTTCTCCTTCTTCTCCTTCTTCTCCTTCTTCTCCTTCTTCTCCTTCTTCTCCTTCTTCTCCTTCTTCTCCTTCTTCTCCTTCTTCTCCTTCTTCTCCTTCTTCTCCTTCTTCTCCTTCTTCTCCTTCTTCTCCTTCTTCTCCTTCTTCTCCTTCTTCTCCTTCTTCTCCTTCTTCTCCTTCTTCTCCTTCTTCTCCTTCTTCTCCTTCTTCTCCTTCTTCTCCTTCTTCTCCTTCTTCTCCTTCTTCTCCTTCTTCTCCTTCTTCTCCTTCTTCTCCTTCTTCTCCTTCTTCTCCTTCTTCTCCTTCTTCTCCTTCTTCTCCTTCTTCTCCTTCTTCTCCTTCTTCTCCTTCTTCTCCTTCTTCTCCTTCTTCTCCTTCTTCTCCTTCTTCTCCTTCTTCTCCTTCTTCTCCTTCTTCTCCTTCTTCTCCTTCTTCTCCTTCTTCTCCTTCTTCTCCTTCTTCTCCTTCTTCTCCTTCTTCTCCTTCTTCTCCTTCTTCTCCTTCTTCTCCTTCTTCTCCTTCTTCTCCTTCTTCTCCTTCTTCTCCTTCTTCTCCTTCTTCTCCTTCTTCTCCTTCTTCTCCTTCTTCTCCTTCTTCTCCTTCTTCTCCTTCTTCTCCTTCTTCTCCTTCTTCTCCTTCTTCTCCTTCTTCTCCTTCTTCTCCTTCTTCTCCTTCTTCTCCTTCTTCTCCTTCTTCTCCTTCTTCTCCTTCTTCTCCTTCTTCTCCTTCTTCTCCTTCTTCTCCTTCTTCTACTTCTTACCTATCGCTTTTTTAAATTCTTCCGGAAGAGCTGATTTCGTCGATCTATGATACTTGGGTCTAGCAGGAATGATTTCAGATATATAGGGTGTGAAGATTTTTCAACGGCAACGGCGTACCTATATCAACTAACTCTCATTGAAAAATCAAAAGAGGAGAATCTTCATTGAATGAACCACTAATTTGATAGTTTTGAATACTTCCAGACAACACTGGTAAGAAATTAATAAATTTTTATTCCGTTGGAAAATATTGTGAAGCTGAAATTCGAAAACAGTTTGGGAAATTACAGCAAACATATCCTTGACGATTCACACCTATTACTATACCAACGAATCCTTGGATATCGAATAATTTCGAAGGAGCTGATGGAATGAATATTTTCTTCTTCTCACAGAATTCTTACAGTTTCTGAACAATCTGAAATTTGCCCATAACATCAATTTGTGAACTATGAGGAAGTGACAAGCAGTTCTGGTTTTTACGATTGAATGGGAATAACCCTCTCTATCCACTCTTCCTCTGCCCAAATAAATATTCGATCGTCACTCCCTAACGTTGACACAATAAATTGTTTCCTCATGAAGATGGAACGCGACTATGATGAATGAGCGAAACAATATTTAGTGGGAATGGCCCATTGTAATTGAATTGCAGGCGCTCCCGCCAATTCTTTCGCTGTCCCACATCTGGGGAATCGAGTAAGCTAGCCCGACTAATTTAATTGGATGACAGTAAGTTTTCATTGGCAATCAAGTTTATGAGAGCTAAAATAGGAACATGAAAAAGTAATGTGTTTTTAGTAAAACCAAGGGTAAAACTGATGTTAATGGATGACACATCCAAAATAATTACGATAATAATAATGGGGCATTGTATAATTATACATGAAACCACTTATTAATATGGGGTTGATAGCATTTGTAAGGGTGAGATATTGTTTCATGTTCATTTCAGCATATTCCATGCATGTCGATGGATAAAATGCATTTTTTATTTCCTGAAACTTATCAAATTATCTCACCAATAAAAAGTATGTAGAGTCCTTTTTGATGTTTATCAAGAAGTAAATAAAGCAAGAGTGTTATTCTTTCGAAGTAATTGTTCAAGTTCAGAGGCTTTCCTTGATTGATATTTATAAAGGATGGCGCATTGTCCAACACAGTATTATTTTGAATTACATAGAGTTCCCTGAAAATACAGGACCATCAAAAACTGTTTTCTTTTCACCCATATTTTTAGCAAGAAATGATTTGATGTCGATAAATAACAGAAACGTCTTCGATTGTTAACATTGATGACATTGAAATACCTATTTTAAATCTGACGCACAAGCCCAATTTATTGTTGAGTTATTTCGATTTTTGCGATATCAGCGGTGAAAAATGCAAGCCTGTTAATGTTTTCATTGGTCAATTTTAATCAAATCACACTCTGAATTGAAATTTGCCAATAAAAACATTGAGTTTTTCACTACTAGTATTACTCCTCTGACTCATTTGACAATTCGATTGTACCAACCCAAAAATGGGTATCGAAACAGAGGCCATTTCGATACGCATTTGCGTTTCATAATGACTTCATTATAGAACCAAAATAGAAAATAGTATATTTACGCGTTGTTTGGAGTACGACGAGCGAAGCGAGGAGTACTCCAAAGTGAACAATTGCGACAACGTGTTTTATAAAACGTGTGTCACATGCAATTTTTTTTATTTTGAATTGATTTGAAGAAAAAAATTGATTAAATAACGATGAATATCAGAAACATCTTCAATTGGTAACAATGATGACATTGAAATAATTAAAATCTGACGCGCAAGCGATAAGCCCATTTTACAGTTGAGCGATTTTGATTATTGCAATACCAGCGGTGAAAAATTCAATGTTGTTATTGTTTTTATTGGTCAACTTAAATCGAATTACACTCTGAATTGAAATTTACCAATTAAAACATTGAGTTTTTCACTGCTAATATCACCAAATCCAAATCGCTCAGAAGTAAACTGGGCCTAACTCTTCTGACTTTCATTTGACAGTTCGATTGTACCAATCTCCGAATAATATAAAATGCGTACCGAAATAGAGGCTATTTCGATACGCATTTGCGTTGCACAATGACTTCATTATACAACCAAAATAGAAAAATATGTTTTCACATCTTGACGAGATGATGCTCATAAAGAGCCAACATTCTTTTTTTTTTTTCTTGTTTCAAATTTTCTTACGAAAATGCTGCTCATGCTCTAATGATGAAGACCTAAGGCAAAAAACGTTTGATATCTGGTCGTGATATATACTTTCCCCTATTTTTCTAGTGAAATATTTTTGAAATAGTGCCAGAATATAAGAACTTCAATTTCAGATTTCCATTTATTCGAAAGATTTCTTCCGAAAGAATATAAGTCATTCTGGCTTGGCTATATAGAATATCCTTGTTCATATGCGTCCGTGATTCTCTTCGTTATTAGAATTTCTTCCCATGAACTCATGAATATGTGGGAAGTTGACACAGGCAAATCCTCAAAATGCAAATTTTAATAAACGTATGCATATAACTGGAAAAATTCGCGGCCCATGCTCGGAGCGAAATTAGGAAGGCATATCACACTGTCAAACAGCTCCCGGAATCAAGGGGAATCAAGGGCGTCATTTCTGTTTCACCCAAAGGGTGAGAGGAAGATTCGCAAAGCTTCTGCCACATTTGAATAACAAATTATACAAGATAGGCATTTATTTTGGTTAAAGTTAGGTGATCCTTCAGTTAGGTTATGTTCATTCCTACAAAATAGAAGACAAATTGTATCTGTGAACGAAACACATAGTGATACTTCATATATAAACTATGGAATACCTAAAGGTTCGATAATTGGTCTCCTTCTTTACTTTTACAAGTGCTGAGCTTACAAAAATGTAATCTTCAAGCTAGGTACTTTACCTTTGCGGAAGATAGTGCTCTAGTTTAAACTGGTCGTATATCACTAAAGGGCCACGAGAAGGAACTCCGTTTGAGCTAAACTTGTTTTTTTTTGCTAGAGAACTAATGATTTGATTGGCTATTCCATAGCAACAAAACAAGATTCAGCTTAGACGGAGTTTAAACTCGTTTATAAAGGCGGTCCTTATTAATATACTATAGGAACTTGATTAATGAAGATTTAGAAAATTGATCCTGACAAATAACTTGGAAATCAATGAAGCAAAACTGTTCATATATGTTTCCAACAAAAATTTATGGAAATAAAAAACATCAATATCCAACTGGGAGATTATATATGTTGACCAAATATCTGGGATTACTCATCAGTAATAAGCTGTATTGGGTTGAGCTCATTTCTGGAGTTACTTCAGTAGTTATCGTTGATCTTGAATAAATGGCGTCAACAAATGTTCCAACGTCCAACGTTTTGTCTTCACAACTTTGATTTACTTGCAAGAAATATTTCATAACGACCTTCTGAGATGTATCTCAAAGTTTGGTTTCGAGATTTCCTCCAGTGTATCTTTAAAATGTTTATATTTTATGCAGAAGAAAGTTTGAGAAATAATTACCGTCCCCAAGATACCTATCCATTTTATTTTTATAAAAACTATTTAAAGCATTCAACTACTTCTATGCATAATATAACTTATCTCTTCTCAGGATCTCTTTATCTTTTTTCCCTCATTCATTCTATCTCTCTCTATCTATCTCTCTTTCTCTCTATCTGTTTCTCTCTTTATACATGGGTGAATTTCCTTACTTGAAAATGATGCTCATATTCGCAATGTTGCTAGGCAAGGGTAGAGATTAATCAAGAAATATGTAAATTTTTTTATTACCTTCGGCGCGCTTTGTTATTTGCCTCTAAACAAAAGTGAACCTACCAAGCATGGACGTTTTAATAAGGGAATAAACCTTCAGAAAATGAGAAACGCGGCTCGAGTGAACATAAAAATTCTTGTTATAAAAACTCATTGGCAGCAAAAACTGTGTCAACAGTATGTTCAAATGCACTATCGAAATTGTCACTTTTTTGATTCATTGTTTTTTGACTACATGACCACTTTTTTTTCCAATGTGATCATATTTTTCAAGTTTTTTCTGAATCTAGTGATTTACTCGTTGACTTTTGTGGAGAAAAATATCAAATCATTTGGATAGATTAACACCTAGTGTGAACATTCGATGTGGAGAAAAATAATAGCTCCTAGGAAAACATTCATTGATATGGTGAGCCTTGATTTTGCTTCCACTATTGCTCTTGTTCCATATCGGATGATACCATCGAATTTCATCGTTCACATGTGGAATGTCACAAAATACAAGCCATAAAATACGGTAATAAAAAGCAGTCGGTTGAATTTAAAAAAGATTTGTCAGATTTGGAACTCATGATTGAAATTGAAGTTCGACTGTCTGTTTTTTTTTTTTATTAAAAGGCATGGACATATCGAGATAATAGTTTTATTTTATTGTCGACAACAATGTTGTGTAACGAATTAAATTGACAGTTCAATTGACCTACTTGACAACTAAGGTCTGGAATTGGTTACGTTATGATAAGTAGATAAGTTAGAAACTTTTTTATTCGCAAAACAAAACAAGATTATGAAAGATGCTCTAATACTCTACCATTAACTTCTAAATATAATTTTTGGTATTGTTGGCGTTATTTCCAGATCACTTTTCGCAAAAACGATTTTTACAGAATTTTTATCAGCATGTATACTAAATTTCGAACATATCGTGTGTTACATATCCTTGTATTCCGTAAAATACAGATTTTTCAAGAATGCATAGATCCAATATGGCGTCCAAAGGAAAGGAAGAGTTGAGTTTGGACAGTAAAAAAAACTTGGGTGTAATTTCAATCAAATGGATGAGCAAACTCCGACGAATACAACACCTGAATATCAAAGTTGTGTCATTTTCATCATACATTTCACAATTGAGTATTGAGTGGTGCTGGTGTTAATTCCAATCTTAGTAGTAAAAAATGACACGAATATGGTGAATTAAAATGATTCTGAAAGATGAAATCATAAGAAACACCAAATGGTTGAAATTTTGGTGCTATCATTGACGTTAACGCATGAAAAACACCTATTATATAAAGTTACACCGTATCATATCACGATGGAATCGAGGCGGTGTATAAATCATCTAATTTGTGGGCAATAATCATTCGTTGAGTAGGTACTGCATCCTGAAAACAGCTGATTCGATATTATTTAATAAAAATATTGTATGTAGGCATCTGAATGGTGTGAATTTCATGCTCTCATTCTGCTCGATCTTAGAACCTTAGAACTTTTGCCAATAGGTGGCACTGACGTCCTTCCTACCGTACCTGATTTCAATATTGGGCTTGATATATAGATGGTTTTGAAATAGATCAGTATCAATTGGCCTAGTCCCTAGTACCACTGATCAGGATAAATAAGCCGAAACAGTACGTTATCATCCGAATTGTCTCTAGATTCTTCTGAGTCTAGTTTACCATCATATGAATTATATTTCAATAGGTAATCCATCTTAGTAAAAAACCCGGAGGTAGTCAGGTAGTGAAGAAAAGCACTGATCGCATGAACACACTCATGATTTGGTGGTCCTTCACACCAGAAAGGTATTCGCATGTACCTGCTCAGTGTTTAAATGCACCGAAGAGAATTTCGTGGAGGTAGGATTCAGCATCATGATAAATCACATAATGTTCATCACACCACTGATGCGGTGTCAATTTTTTTTTTTTTTTCACTTTTCACTCATCCTCATTCATTCATTCACTCATTCATTTATCTCATCCTGGCATTGAAAACTAGTCCATTTGCCACAGAATTTTTGTATGTATATATATTTTTTAAATGTATGTAAAGACAGAACATGTTACACCCAGTCGCCTCGCCTTTTTTGTTATTTCTGACGGGCCTGGGAATCGAACCCACGACCGTGAAGGACTTCCACTATAATCATCGCGCTTTGCGCTCATCGCCACCACGGCGACCGGTGTCAAATTGCACTTTTGGAAATGCATAAAGAACACCACCAAAGTGTTCATTCTGCTGAACACTAGTGTTACTGACAACTGGGTTCGATTATTAAAAACACCTATGGAATAGCAGGTCACATAACACCTACAGGGTTAATAATATGCCGGTGTTTACTGACACTAAAACAATCAGCACCTCAGGGGACACCAGACGGTGTTAGCTGGTGTGAGCTGGTGTAATTTGTTTTTCACTGTGTGGAACTGTGGCATCAAGAAAAAATACTATGACAGATTTAAAATTCCCAAAAAAAAAGTGTAACAATAACATCTTGATTGAAAACGTTGGTTTTCGCTTATTGAAAATATAAGAACGAAAATTCCAAATTTCAGTTATTTTTTTCAATAATTCAATGTTCAAAAATGAGACATCAAATTATTTCTCAGATAATAACTGTTAATTCACCCCAACAATTCAACCAACCTCGTATCTCTCTTAATAACCATAAGGTGGAGCTCGAAAAACAAACACCCTGTATAGCAAAAACAAACTCGCTTCGAATATACCTACCGCTGGAATACACCACTCTGTATATCATCCAGAACGCAGTACCTACATGGAATTTTGGTTTCCCATTCGTAGAAACCAAACGTGACGAATCACCCTGTAGATTCGCTCACCTCCGAAAAATCCTCCCTCCCGGAAAAACGCCACTAGAAAACTCTCCACC
This sequence comes from Chrysomela aeneicollis, assembly GCA_029955515.1. Lineage (NCBI taxonomy): Eukaryota > Metazoa > Arthropoda > Insecta > Coleoptera > Chrysomelidae > Chrysomela > Chrysomela aeneicollis. The sequence goes on along the minus strand of JARUHQ010000009.1, from coordinate 18,542,797 downwards.
GATCGTCGAACATCGCGACGCTCGCCTCGCGGTAACGGACGGCGGCAATTCGTTAGCGTCGCGGCGGCAGATCGCGGACTAAGCGTCGCAAGGAAGGCGCCTCCAGTCCGACCAGGACCTATCCACGTGAGTTGCAGGATGACGCGCCGACTGATTTTCGATGGTTGGGGTGGATTTGGTTCTCGATCATCTGTCGATGACGACGTAGCTAAATAGCGCTTCAATCAGTCACAAAATATAGCGCTATAAAGGAGAATAAAAAAGCGGTTCATCAAGCTGCTCTCATACGAAACAGCGCGAAAGAGTACGGCACGATAAGAAACAATATAGCGCCGATACGATATATTGCTTCACAACTGAGCAAGTTGAAACAGCGCGTCACAATTCAGCGTTTTCAAACAAACCTATCAAACAGCACGGTAGGTACAATAAAGTGTGCACGAAACAGAAAGGTTCGTCTCAAAGAGCGCGTTACAGTGAAGCGCCGGTACAAGAAAGCGCATCACAATAGGGAAAAATCACGGAGTGGGCGACATCTATGATTGATCGCATGAACTACTCGAGAGGTGAACAACAAACTAACCTCCATATGTTCATATGGGTAAAGTGTGAACTTTATTCATTATTTTCAGTGATTTAAGCATTGAAAGTGTTGTATTTTGATGATATTTTGTGAAGAATTGTTGTTAATAGACCACACAATCTGAAAATGCAAGAGATTAGAAGGGGTGATATGGAGATAAAATCGCGAAAAATATGCTTGTCCCATAATGCTCTAACATACTCAAGGCTTTGCATAAATTTCCTTCAAATTCTAAGCAGAAGATGGGCAGGATTTGGGAAAACCTAAATCCTAAGGCAAGTAGCCTAGAAATGGAAGATGATCTTGAAGATAGAGAAAGCTATCTCGGAATTTATGTTTGTAGCAAGCACTCATGATGATTGTTTCAGTGGTAAGTTCGATTTTTCATTATTGTTGTCACTATGCTACCACCTCTTCTCCACCTCATTTGGTTCATTTTAATCATTTTGTAATTTATTACAGGCTCAGGCAAATATCAAATAATCATATGCAGTTGGAGCAACATGGAAATGAACAAGTTGGGAAGATTTATAAAGAAGAGAGTTCCACTGTAAATACAAAACCAACAACAACCTATATGACACACAACAATAATGTTCCTGATAATTATATGAAGTTTTGGGTGATTCTGGTGTTGTGTATTATCATCTGCTTGCTTGGCAGTATTATTTGGATTTAGGAATTTAACATGTTCAAGAATGTTTATTATTGCATTTTTTATGAGTTGTAGTCTTTCTCAGTCTGAAGGGAATCTATTTCATTCACCAATGATTAAAAGATTTGAATACTGATTTGTTATTATTGTTTATTAATTTATTAAGAAAAACATATGACATGCTAAAGAAAGCCATTTACTCTTATTTACCCAATAAAACTATGTATTTTTTAAATCATTTATTTGAACACTATCATTTCTTCTAAATGAGTTTATGAAATCTCCACAAAATGATGAATCTATATCAACTGTCACTTCCTGGTAGTTTTTGCACTTCACTTTGTTCTAATAGGTATATCTATTTGAATACATTATAATATAATCTAGGTTCCTTAAAATAAAAACACCAACATAGAAAAGAAAACTGATAAGTCAAAAAGGTGGAGTTTATATGCTTCCAGTCAAAATGGCCAATAAATCTTTTCCAAATTGAATTATACAACATTAACAATAAATCTGCTTTACAAGAACATTAAAATAAACCCATATCATATCTCATCTAGTTTCATGGTGATTTCATGTGAGCATTGTGGAGGATCTCAACACAAAACTTTTTATGATTTCTTCATTGAGGCCTTCAGTTCCAATATTGTGATTGCTGAAACACTTTCACTCCACATATAATATCCGAAATTGGCATTTCGACTTTCACACAGGCATTTTAAAAAGAATTTCAGGAACTAAGAACTGAAAAACTTCGAATAAAAACCGAAATTGATACCTGGACTTTGGTGGCATTTAACAAGAATCCAGTGACAATAAAACGGAAACGTCGACAACAAACCCTAGATACAACTTCAATCCAATATTCGAGTACGAAAAATCGACTTAAATCTCTGAGATAGCTGAAATTCTATTCAATAAAAACTTTGGTTTAACAAGAGATCAAATGACAGATTATTTGTTGTTCACCCCTCGATCCGACATTTTGACATTTACAGCGCCATCTGGCGTTTCGTGATTTTTCCCTATATAGCGCGTTCCAAATAGGTTATCATGAAAAATATTTCACATTTAAGCAGGTTCCACCAGCTTTTCACAAAAAAGCACATCACAATATAGCGCGTTTCAAATAGGTGGGCACAAAAATACTTCACAATAAAGCAGGTTCAACCAGCACTACACAAAAAAACACATCACAATGTAGCGCGTTTCATCAGTTGCAGTGCAATGAAGTGCATCGCAATATAATTCGTTTCAACAAGTTAACAATAAAGCACTGATACGAAACAAAACTTCGCAATAAAGAATATGAGCGCGATTCAAATATGTCATCAAAAACGCGAATTATACAATATAGCGCAGCTACAGAAAGAGCTATCGCTTTACAACAAAGCACGCATGAAACAACGCATTATTACGGTATTTTTAATGCTGATTAGCAAGTAGGTATACGCAGTTTTTGACTTATTCAATTGTTTACTATTTCTTCAGGTTTGACCGGAAATTACCCAATAAGTTTCTTATTTAAAATGGAACACCCGGTATATTCGAGTATTTCAGTATATATTCCAATAGAAATCACATTGTGATTATAATGACTTCCTATTTATTTACAAATTTTGGGTATTCCTTGTCCTGACAATTTCACTTTTTAGTTTTTGATCTAGAGTGCAATTTTTAATCAACTTGCCAGGGAAAAATAGTGTCGATCGAGTTTCAATTTCCATATATGTTTATACAAGTTCATTTAAAGTTCACAAAATCGTAGTTATGACGTTTACTCAATTTATTTATATGAAACAAAAGTGTCTCATTTCTTCATTCAAAAAAGGCATCTATTTTTTGAACTATTTAATACTACACAAGCGATATTCTATTGAAATCAGTGAAAATATACCGGGTGTTCCATTTGAAATGAGAAAGTGATGTTCGGTTGCGGTCAAATATGAGTGAAAACAATTGAATACGTCAAAAAATTGTTAGTTTGTACTATTTTACTTTCACAACGAATTTCACTTGTTTATCTGCAGAAACTTAAACGTTATAGGGGTGAGCCACTTTTCACTTCACACCCGGTCTAGCTTGTTTCAAACTCCTCGAGAACAAGATACGTTCAACAACAAAGCACTAATATGAAAACGCATGCTCTGCTTCACAAGAAAAAACAGCAGTCACCATAATTTTGAAAAAGCTCATCACAATAACTCATCACGTAAGTTAGTACTGGTTGAGTTACATAATACCATAGAACTTCATTTATGAGTCCCATGGTTGTGTGAGACCTTATTATAAGCAGGCTCTTGCGTCTTTATTAGTTCTGCATACCATTCCCCAGATATTATTATGCAGAGTTAAGCCCCTATTATTATCACCGAATTTTTCTACGACCATATCTGTCTGCTGAATTTCGAGAGCTACCCTTATCGAGATAGCAATTTCTCTCATTCTACCCAGACTGGAAGATAATATATTCAGATTTTTGGGGCAAGTGAGAAAAATCACGTTTGGAAGATTATGAATACTTCACAGTATTGCCAATAACACGATGATACTTTTATCAATTCGTCAAATGATTATCAACTTGAATCATCTTATGGTTTTCAGTCAATAGAGATCGAGTTTCCTAATACTTGATCACCAACATCACAATCATTTTCAAATTGAGTCAAAAATGTGCTTTTGTATAACGTTATTGTCAACTTTCAGGTCAGTAATGATACGATCAGACTTGATAGAGCTTCATTTTTATGTGTTTTATAGTTTGAAGTTTCTCTTACTTTTTCACAATAAATAATTACTAATTCTAGCATTTATGTGTCTTTATGTTCACGAAATTCCATCATTCATCATCAAATAAATGTTGTATTTTTCAGCACAATCCTAATCTAAATCCATCATCTCCTATTCCCCCTTGACAGAGGCTCATAAGCGTAAACGTTCCTAATTTATAGGTTCTACGAGCTCAATTATATACCCTATGACATGACAGGAACCTCTCTCCGTAATTGATAACGAAACTGATCATCAATTTTGCGAATCTTGTAGCCATTTTGTTGTTCGGACACATAGCACCACGTAGACGAAATTTGTTTAAGTATTTCGTAGTTTGATTTTATCATCATCAGACATAAATTCTGTGTGGTAATAGTCATAACTCCCACTGAATAAGAGAGAAAATTATTCATATGAAAATAAAATTTTCACTAAAAGAAAATTTTATGCATTATTAGAATATATGTGATGTGAAATATGTTTTGCCATGGATATGAAGTAAAGAAGAATCATTCAAAATTGTTCAGACTTTCTTCTCCTGTTTCCAAATATGTACCCATAGTCAGCTATTGTTCTGTCTAGTCGTTTTCACTCAATTAGCTTACAATATCAAATCAAAATTACCAATAAATTCCAGATCGCCGTTATCCCAATATAATGCCATGAAAACTAGAGAAAAAGACAAACGAGTGACCTTCTGACACTGATAATCAAGGAAGAAAGTATTTGACGTAGGACTTTCTGATTACAAAAAGGTGTATGATTGTAAACCCAATTTTATATTATTTTATGTAAATAAATATGGTTCTTTCAGGAGTACTTATGAATCTTGATAATATTCCTACATGTCAGTAGACCACCATAGTTATTCGTTGAATAAATACTTCATGTTTATATTAAGTTTTTCGCCGTTGCTATTCATCCGCCTGTAAGACCTTACCCTAACAACATCTGTAGCTTATCACCTCACATATTGGGCAAATTCGCTCGGCCTATTCAAAAATAATTCAACATCTTATCAACTAGAGAGGTGTGTAGCACACAAAGCGAGTGTAGTGTAAATCATTATGTAGCATTCGCGATTTATACTGCGTTTTTCCGTTTTGCCCCTGGCCAAATGGCTGGCGATCCAACAATCACCCACATTACACCTCCTTCGAGTGAATTATTCACGAAGCCACTTCCGCCGGATGACTTTTTTCACGGCACATCGGGCGCATTTACATGGTTTTTGCGTATAATATTCACCTCCGAGAGCGGGTGAACTCATTAGCAAAGTTCCAGTGGCCTTTCTTGCGCGGCTTGTTGCTCCGAGTATTCCAGAACATGGCTGGCGGCGCACAACAATTATTATCTTGCCATAATTTATGGTAAATGTTCTTTTTGTGTGCCGGTCGATTCACAATGAAAGGATGATGGGGATTTCGCAATGGCGGGAAGGGGGAGGGGCATTAGCATTTCTAGAGCGCGAGTAATCCCGGTGTGAAAAAAGCTAATCCCCGTCGAATCTCATTGCTCATTAATCCGCTGGAGATCTGACAAGAATATTATTCAGACGATGATTTCGACGGTTCGTTGGCCACTCATTCAACGATTGCTGATAAGCCAGACATTGCTTCCTTCCTGTCGATCAGGCAAATCGAAGATAGAAATGAACTATGAAGAAGAGGAAGACCATACAGCACGTTATACCAAACACAAGGATTCCGTGGACCGACTAAACGGAATATCTAGAAGTCACTTTAGACGGTGATTTACACTAGAAACTATCATGTTTGCACCGCACGTTAGGAGCATCAGACTAGGTCTAAACTCTAGCCAAAGCTGCAAGGCGGTATCTGCAACAGCTTATAGGTCGTAGATGCATTATGGCCATACAGTTGAAACTACTCCTAATAAAGGCCGTCATAGTGCCAATAATTTTTTTTTTTTTTTTTTAACCACTATCCTAGTTGCCTTAGCAACCCTCAGAAGTTTACAGAGTAAACTTGTACGAGTTAGGATAGCGGGGACCTTACCTTTTATAGTGGGATCCGATACCACTTCTGGGGCCATTGAAAAAATTCCGCCGTCGATGAGGATTGAACCCACGACGGGCAGCCGGCTGATTAAGAGATAGACACCTTAACCGCGCGGCTACCTGGCCCTTTGTATACATCAAGCGCGTGGGGCCACTGCAAGAAACAAATACAGTCATTCTTCAATGTGTCATTGAGAATCGCGGTGAATGCACCATGGTATATCTCCAATAGATCAATCTATAGGGACCTTCACATCGAGGGCATTCATGTGAATAAGCTCGAAAGAAACAGATATCCACTCCTACGAGACCTGACAAGTGACAAACATCGAACTGAATCAAGAACCAGAATTAGTGAGAATCAAATACGTAAGACCAACGCACCAAGTACAAAACCAATAGATTAGACCTACAACCGAAGCACAGAAACTGAAACCAGACCAACAACTACAAGAATACAAAATGTCAACTCAGTATTACTGCAAAATTGAATAAATAAAAAATTCCTCCAGGAAGGGAAACATTGAAAAACAGGGCCAACAACCAAATTTCAATATGTATCAAGATTTTAAGGTCGATTTACCGAAATTGAAAAGAAGGTTACGGAAGATACGAGGGTGCTTATCTTCGTTTTTGAGAGATATATGAGAAAAATTCCAAGTTCACAATTTTCCTTTTTTATTTATATCTGGAGTAGTTTCAGTACCTAGTTATAAAAAATAATACGTTCTCATTGCAACTTGTTCACCTTTGAGAAATCGTCAATGAATTCGAGAAATCATCATATACTTGACCTTGCATCACGAGAAAATCTTCAGGAAGTTTTTCTCCTGTATATCTTCAAATTATTCATATTTCATGCATCAGAAGAAAAGCTGATAAGCTCTTCAACCTCCAAGATACCTATCCAGTCGTTCATCTAAGTGCATTTCCAGCATTTCCATCAGTCTTCAAAGTTTCATCACTCTACCCAGTCTACCCCGATAATCACGTGGAAGTTACAGGAAGAACATTGAAAATTTCTCATGTGGAATGGAATTGGAACCATTTTTTGATCAGTCTGACAAAGCGAGAACACTGTCACTGTATCATGTTCGGTCTAGTTAAATAACCCCTACATTCTACAACAACGTACCGCTCAAAAACAAGTGTCAACTTGACAGCTTTGTCGATTTCGCTTCTCAACAATCAATCCCCTTGTGACATCTATCTGCGTGCTATTTGAGGCACCCAAATTTACTTTGTAAAGTGTCAACATCCAACTTGTAATAAAACAGAAGTTGTCGACCCGAGCAAAGCGTCTTTCACTCCCTCTTCATTAACAAATGTCCTGTATATTTAAAGCCTAAACTGACACATCTGATGAGTCATTCTGAGTGGATTAGAAAATTTTAAGTGCCTCTGGTGGCTTCATCTTAATTCGTGGAGGTGTAAATATATACATTAACTACCCGGCTTAAAAGGAGGGCCTGTCTCGTGTCACAATGTAAACAAAGTACTTGCTTGGGCATGGGCGTGCTACAGGGAGATACTTCATATTTTATATCAAAAAATTTAGCAGGATTATGCCACTGAGAGCGGTAGGTGTGATGTGTAAGAGCTGTTGAAAAATAGCAAAGTTTGCAGAATACTATCTGTAGTCTTTGAAAATCGTCAGTGGAACCAAAGACTATAGAAATTGGTGGAACTCTATTTATCAGTGGACATTATCTATCATCAGTGAAGCACCCTGTAGAGTCTGGTTGTTTGGATTATCTATCGTTGTTGATTAATTCATATCGTATTGATGAATTATCCAGGATACTTGATTCGTAATCAATGTAGAATTGGGAAATTCAAAATTATACGTTCATGTAGACAGCATATCTTACTATCGTCTGGTTATGTAGGAGTTGTAGAACCTACCTATATTTCAGACTCCGTCTGTAGTTTCAATTTGATTCCCCCTTGGATAATATGGGTTACGCCAATGACTCCTATTGAGAGAATAAAGAGTGCCGCTTTCGGAAACATCTGTTCCATCTCAACTCTAATTCTGCGACTTGCATACCTAGAACATAGACAACGTCAAATGTGCTCTTACTAATGAGCCTTTCGTCTGTATAAATCATGTGTCATGAGATATTTCTAACGAAGGATCCGAAAGCCGTAAAAATACCAGAATGATGCCTAAACGATCTTTCTACTCAGGGAAGATTTGAATAGACCGAAGCGTCAAAAGAAGGTCTTTTCTTTCAGGTCTTTCTTACAGGACAAACCAGTTTAGCCTAGGCCAAACCAATCTGAAGAGCGATCCAGTTTGTCCTAGCATAAATTGGTTCAGCTTATTTGAATCGAGCAAATTTTTTAACTGTGTGCCAAATGAAACAAAAATTCCTGCAAAGAAATTCTGATCATCTGAATTCCTATCATTTTTCAGCGCCTGATCGACTGTGATTGATCAGCATCAGTATAATAAAGATCGCTATGCCATTCTGCTCCCTCCAATCTAGTCATCTTTGGAATATTCACTTCGCTCATTTTCCGTATTCTTTCGAGCAGCGAGGACCATCAGTTGATTAATTCAATCTCTGGCTTAATTTTCATCCATGATAGCGTCTAATTTCCATTCGATTTTTCATTCTCCTTCCATCATAGCGAAGCTTTTGGTTGATTGGTGCGCATATATAATGAAATCTGAGGTTTCTGAATTCATCAATGCAGGTTATGTCGATGAACTTCCAAGTCGTCCTTCGTTTGTCAATTCCAAGGGTTGCTAGATAGTGGCACAATACTACTTACAAGCATATTATTTCAAATTTTGAGTATGGGCAAAACATCTGTCGATATATGTTTTCCTACTGAAAACGCAACTGAACAACATTTGTAATCCATGAATGGATTGAAATTTGAAACAGGGGTTAATTAAATAATATGGTTTCATTGAAGACATAAATTTGCTATGAACCTGACCGTCGAAAGAATTAGGCCGATTCAACAGATTTGAGCAGATATTGAAGACTCATTCGACACAATAAGAATTATTGATTTTCCAACTGAAACAATTTTTTGTCGACATAAAATAGGTCACGAAGAAGTTCAGTGAGTTGATTACGAACTGTTCGCGTCATTTTGAGTATTTCAATGCGACCAAACAAATTACTACTTTGATTCTACACAAATTTTCAATCCACTCCAAATGGCAATTCCGCATCTCTATTTTATTTACTCGGAGGCGTAAATAAAGAATTTTAATGGAGTCCCGAACTTTTCCCCACAATTCAATTTCGAATTCATAAATAATGTCCTCGAAACTCGGTTTTTCTTATTTTTACACTACTACAATATGAATTACTCTTTATGTCTGAGTTTTTCTCGAAGTTATAAGGAATGTATTCGAATTGAAACTTTTCCTTCATCTTCATTTTCTATATGAAGTTAGTTTCATATTACTGAGTAGGATTGGGCCAAATTATCGATCTATCGATAATATCGATATTATAGTATCGAAAACATCGATAAGTCCGATAATATCGAGAACATCGATAATTTCGATAATATCGATAATTCCGATAATGTAATAATAATAATTTATTTTTGTCATTTCTGGTACAATATACACTGTGTCCAAGATAAGAATGAACAGCATGGGGATATCGAAAACGGTAAGTGATACGGGGTCGATTAAATCAGAGAAAAGTAGCGCATTTATGTGCCTAATAATATGACATTTAGAAAGTTTTAATATTCCAAGTAGTTTCGGAGATATCCGAGAAAAACCGAAATTTGAGAATTTCGTTTTTATTTTCTCCTAGCTTTATTTTCAAAGGAAATGTAAAACAAATAGCACTTCGCCATGGCCACTTTTCAAGGACTACACGATAACATAAGCAGAATTTTTCTGCGACGTTTCGTCTTTTAGAAAACATCATCAACTTTGTATTTTTATATGGGCCGGAACCAAAGTATAACCTGTATACGACTCCATTTTTCATTGTGAATACAGCAATGTATCACACAATATGATTTCGGAAGCACTTCTCGCGCAAAATGTAATTTAGTGATTACTTCATTTGTTTTTCTTCAATTTTAGATAGTAGGCGTCTAAATATTGATTTACAAGGTTGTCGCCTCTCTGGATACTTATTAGAGTACGCACGTTCAGCATCAACACAATTTCTTTGGCACAAAATGTAACATGACAACATATCAAATTTTTCAGTATTCGAAAAGCTGCCGTTTTCCATTTTTAACACAAATTAGGTAGGTAACGAGATGTAAGAGTAGGAACGGTAATATGTCAAAAATTTTACCAAACTACAGTATTATTATGACAACAAAACATAATGTGGTCATTTTTTCCGGCGCCTACTATTTAAAATTGAAGAAAAACAGATTAAGTAATCACTAAATTACATTTTGCGCAAGAAATGGTTCCGAAATCATATTGTGTGATACATTGCTGTATTCACAATGAAAAATGGAGTCGTATACAGGGTATACTTTAGTTTCGGCTCATATAAAAATACAAAGTTGATGATGTTTTCTAAAAGACGAAACGTCGCAGAAAAATTCTGCTTATGTTATCGTGTAGTCCTTAAAAAGTGGCCATGGCGAAGTGCTATTTGTTTTACATTTCCTTTGAAAATAAAGCTAGGAGAAAATAAAAACGAAATTCTCAAATTTCGGTTTTTCTCGGATATCTCCTAAACTACTTGGAATATTAAAACTTTCTAAATGTCATATTATTAGGCACATAAATACGCTACTTTTCTCTTATTTAATCGACCCCGTATCACTTACCGTTTCTGATATCCCCATGCTGTTCATTCTTATCTTGGACACAGTGTATACATATGGTAAGTCAAACATCTCAGATGAGGTATAAAATCATTCAAAAACAATAAACAAGTATATGTAAATTACATCACAGTTGAAATACAATTGTAGTTTAAATAAACAGACACTAATTTAGATTATCTTCCAGATACTCCTTAGGACTATAATAACATTTCTCAATGAAAAATGAGCAATTTATTGTAAAAACTTATTGCATTATGAAAGTTTTTGAATTTAGTTGTCTTGTGAGATGGTATTCTCAAAAGACCACCTTGGCGTGTATGATAGTTATGAGAAGATGCATTACTCACGAATGTAGATATGTTTTTTCTTGCAAAATTCACACATTTAAAAAGATATATAGAGGGTGCTGACAGAAGTTTATTTTCTATGAATACTGCTTTGCAGCTATCACAATATTCCATATCAAAAATCAATCTCAATAAGATTCGTTTTTGTATTGTGAACACCCTATTAAAATCTCTTCCACATTTCCAAGCCATTGTATTGAGAGAAAGTGAAAGTGAAAAAGCCATACCGAAATAATAATAATAATAATAATAATAGGGTTTGCTGATCTACAAAATTTTTCATTTGCTTAATTGCATAAAAGGCTCTGTTCAGTTTATTGCACACACCGCCAATATGTGATAATATCGATAAATTCTGATTATCGATATTTCCAAATCATTATCGCCCACCCCTACTACTGAGCTTAATTTTATGACAATTTGTTCCTTGGACAACTATTCTCTGTTTCAAAATCAATATAAATCCTCTATTGGTAGTGGTTCTTCCAAACTCATTATCTTTTATATATATATAGCTTCCGAAAATCCGCTAGAAACCCATTAAATTTTCATCACGCTCTCGGCTACTTTGCAATTTGGTCAAATTAAACCCTGAACTAGGTAGACCGAAATAGGTCAGTGAGTGAAGTCCCAGTTGTGAACATCAATTTTCTGTCTGCCGGATCTGTATAACGATATGATCGTCCGTGTACACAATTCTGCGTGTATGGAGGTAATAATGCCATTGAAAGTGTCGCAGTTTTGCGGTTCATTCAAATAGAGTCAGCAAAAATTAAAAACGAATTCGCAGTTTTCAGTTTCTTCTTCAATATCTCGTAAAATAGTTGAAACATTTTGGGATGTATTCGAATTGGTTACAGCTTGTAAAGATTAAGCGGTAGCATTTTTGTACTTCTCTCAATGGCTTTTTGTTTGACTACCATTGAATTTGCCATACTAACTTTATTTGTGTATGTTTCATTCTACTCATATTTTGCACCAATCTTACTGCCATGTGGCAATAATGTCATCTCTTTTTGTAAAATGTCATTCGAAATGAATCTAAGTTGCGATAAGGAACAGGAAAATGTGGGTATTTATTATGGATATTTTATAGTATCAGTCGTATTCGAATACACTTCCAGGAAGTTTTATATCTCTCAATTCTCACATCTACATCTGAATGTATTCACTACTTCCCACTAAGGTGAAATAAAATTTACGTTCAACATAATTTTGTATACGGTTTCTAGGCAGGAATGAAAGTATTTCTGTTGTAACTTGTACCGACTTCTTATTACATAGAAACTGTATACTGGGTGGTCTAATAATAAATACAGTAGTAGAGTGAATATTCTTCGACCTTACTCGTGCAATTACAAGAATAAATTTTGATAGGTTGATTCCAAAAGAAGGATCATTCACGGAAAATGATTTCGAAATTCCCAAATTGAATAATATGAAATTGAAAAAAAAAATATAGAAAATCACATCAGTTCATTTGGGCAAAAAAAATTCGAATAATGCTGAAGATATAGCCATATTCAATATCATATAATTTTAAATCTCCTATTTTATGTAATATTGAAATCTACCTATTAAAGGCCACTCTGTGTGAAGAGGATTGATGAACATTTGATTTTTGATTATTCTCGCGGCTCCCTTTTTCCTTCAGGAAACCTCCCTACCAATTTCGCTGGTCCTGAGGTTCGTTCGATCTTTCAAAGGCGAGAGACGCGTAAATAAAACTGGCGTGTATTGAAACGATCTCCGCTCCCGGTTCAGCATTTCCATTTCCATCCGTTCATCTCATGTAGCCCTGTGACGATATTGAAAATTCGAGAAAATGAAAAGCTGACCGAATAACACAATCCGGTCGGGAGGCTGCCTTCCGTTCCATCTCCGTATTGATTGAGATGGAAATGAGGTGAGTTCGCAATCAGCGCCGGAAATTCCTATTGATTTTGTTTCAGACGAGTTTGAAGTTGTTAAGTGCGGAAAGCACGTCAATTTGGGGGATTATTCCTGCTTTTATTTTGCCCCAGTGTCTTCGCGAGACCTCCCAAGAGACTTTGTCGATGAATTTATTGGAAACGAAGTGCCAACATTTCGCTTAACGGTCCATGAGATGCAGCACGTTGTCAGAGTTATTAATAGATGTTTAAGCATTTCGGCAGAGACTTTATGCATTATTTATTTATTTATTTATTTATTTATTTATTTATTTATTTATTTATTTATTTATTTATTTATTTATTTATTTATTTATTTATTTATTTATTTATTTATTTATTTATTTATTTATTTATTTATTTATTTATTTATTTATTTATTTATTTATTTATTTATTTATTTATTTATTTATTTATTTATTTATTTATTTATTTATTTATTTATTTATTTATTTATTTATTTATTTATTTATTTATTTATTTATTTATTTATTTATTTATTTATTTATTTATTTATTTATTTATTTATTTATTTATTTATTTATTTATTTATTTATTTATTTATTTATTTATTTATTTATTTATTTATTTATTTATTTATTTATTTATTTATTTATTTATTTATTTATTTATTTATTTATTTATTTATTTATTTATTTATTTATTTATTTATTTATTTATTTATTTATTTATTTATTTATTTATTTATTTATTTATTTATTTATTTATTTATTTATTTATTTATTTATTTATTTATTTATTTATTTATTTATTTATTTATTTATTTATTTATTTATTTATTTATTTATTTATTTATTTATTTATTTATTTATTTATTTATTTATTTATTTATTTATTTATTTATTTATTTATTTATTTATTTATTTATTTATTTATTTATTTATTTATTTATTTATTTATTTATTTATTTATTTATTTATTTATTTATTTATTTATTTATTTATTTATTTATTTATTTATTTATTTATTTATTTATTTATTTATTTATTTATTTATTTATTTATTTATTTATTTATTTATTTATTTATTTATTTATTTATTTATTTATTTATTTATTTATTTATTTATTTATTTATTTATTTATTTATTTATTTATTTATTTATTTATTTATTTATTTATTTATTTATTTATTTATTTATTTATTTATTTATTTATTTATTTATTTATTTATTTATTTATTTATTTATTTATTTATTTATTTATTTATTTATTTATTTATTTATTTATTTATTTATTTATTTATTTATTTATTTATTTATTTATTTATTTATTTATTTATTTATTTATTTATTTATTTATTTATTTATTTCTCAAACAGGTTTACACCTAATTACATGAGAAATCTTATATCTGAATACAACTTATTATATCAGTCCTAAGTATGTTTAATTTTCTGTTCAAAGAACAATTCAACCCATATAGCAATTAATAAATTATTTATATTAATTATTTCATTCATTTCTCAAATAGCGTTCGAGTGACTTAAAGAATTGTTTTGGAGGGAGAGCCAAATTAAGGTCTGACAGAAGGAGAACATTATTCGTAATCTTCATCATAGAAACAACTGGAGAATAATTATTCGTAACGACTAGTGGAATTTCAAAAAACTGATTGAGCCTCGTGAGTCTATTAGGGACTCTTCTTCTCAACAGAGAATGTATGTAGGGCGTGTGGTATAATTTGTTATACAGTTTGTAGCACATTATAACAATGCTACTGACTCTTCGGTTATCGAGACTTTCTATTGCGAATTCTTTACGTAGCATCTCAGTTCGTATTGTATTAAAATCGGGAAAAACTCTATATTTTTTGAGATAAAGGAACCTCAAGAATTTATTTTGTATCTTTTCTACTGTATGTTTGTATAGGAGTTGGTGAGGGTGCCATACAACGGAGCAATATTCCAACTTTGGTCTGACAAGTGTATTGTATAATACGGTTATTGTTCCGATATCATTGAGTAATTTACTTTGTCTGATTACGAAACCTAGTGTTCGCATCCCTTGTGAAGCTATGTATTCCACATGTGATTTGAATGAAAGTGCGGAATCGTAATGAATACCCAAATCCTTTATTTTTTCGACCCTTTGCAATATATCCTGGTTCATTGCATAATCATAATCAATAGTTTCTCTTCTTCTAGTACATGTCAGAACTACACATTTAGATATGTTGAAGGGAAGATCATGTTCTACACTCCAACGAACGATACTATCTATGTCATTTTGTAAATTTTCACAATCTTGCAAACTCTCTATTCTTCTATAAATCTTCAAATCGTCCGCAAAGAGCAAACAATCAGAGTACTTCAAGTGGGCAGGTAGGCTATTGATGAATATGACAAATATCATTATCATTTGGTTGTTTAATTCCGTGATGATTGATTTTTATCTCTATATGCAGTGCAGGATGATGATTATCCTCATGTATTATTGGAAAATCGGATTTAGTTATCTTTTCTCTTTGTGAGTTTTCAGTGGTTGTTAAAACGAGGTCTAATCTTCTTCCATACAAGTTATATACCTGATTGCATTGAACCATGGAGTTTATATTGATAAAGTCCACCAGGAGTTTGTGCTGATCATCTAGCCCAGAATATGAGGCATAGTCTATACGTATGTTTGGCAGGTTGAAGTCACCAATGACGTAAACATTACGATCGTCTGTTATAATATTGTCGAAGAACTCAACAAAATCAGTATAACATTCCAGATCTACTTTTGGTAGAAAATATACTACAAATATCGATATTACTTCTAATTTAGATACTTTTATTTTGATATAAATGCAGTCGTATTCACCATTTTTTTTGCCAGTGTAATACCTTATATTTTTTACACACTGCAATCAATACCCCTCCTCCTCTCTCCTTATTTGTTACTTGCCTGTTTCTATCGCATCTAAACATATGATATCTGTTGAGATCGATCAATTCCGAGTCGTATATTGTTTCGTTGAGCCATGTTTCTGTCCCTAGTATAACGTCATAATGTTCTCCAATTGTTCCCAATTTGAATTCATTCAATTTTGTTCTCAATCCACTAAAATTCTGATAATAACATGAGAAATCAGTCATTTCAAGAAATATTCGAAAGCTATTTTACAATTAAAAGAAATTAAATAGATACAGAGTATGAATTAAATTATGGCTGTGATTATGTCCAGGATTTATCTGGTTTATTCTCTTCGCATCGAAGATTATAATGAAATGATCCTGGAGATCTGTATAGAGCAGGGGCGGATCGTTGATTGCCATATTATTTATTGAAAAATAGAGGTGGATTTTTTCACATGAGATACGATCAAAACATTGAATAGGGCATAAAAATTGTTATCATCGTTTTCATAGATAGAGAGTATCCCCTGAGGTATCCCCTTATACTTTGACTCCTACCAATCGATAAATTGTTTCTTTCTTAATAATTTGAATAGTTTTATGACATACGTTGATTTCTATCATAAATCAGTCATGAGTAACCATACCATTGAAGTCATCTATTTCGATGCTTGGCGTTACTATTAGCAGCTATTAGCAATAACCTTTCTTGAGAAGTACGTAAGGTCCATTGCCAAAAGCGCATCCCAAAAACATATTTGGAGTGCGGGACCTGAACATATCCTGAAACTATTGGATTCTGTCCAAAAAGGGCAATTCGTCTCGTCGGTGATGCCTCGCTTACAAACTCGCTCACTTCTCTGGAACATCGTAGAAGGGTTGGCGATTTGTCTCTGTTTTTTAGATATTTTCATGGGCGATGCTCTTCTGAAATATCAACAATCGTTTCTACATTAGCAGTCTCTTCGAGATTAACCCGCCAAGTTCAGTCTTCACACCCCTTCGTGGTAACTTTAGAGACCTTCAGAACGTCCCTTTCCAAATACTCGTTCATCCAACGAACATCGAGACTTTGGAACTCATTGCCTAGGAAGGTGTTCCCCGAGGCATACGATCCTCAGAAATTTAACAACACCAACTCCTACCTCCTTTCCCTTGGTTCTCACGATGTTCTCTGAACATTATAGGATATCCCTTTTAGTAAGCACCAGAACATAAAAAAATTACACAACAAACAAACTCCATATTTGTGGAGTGCTCCAAGGGAACAAGTGCGACTACGTGTCTTATAAAACAAGTGTCGTATAAAATGTTTTCTATGTTGCATTAACTTGAAGTCTCTCATTGAAAAAACTGGATTCAATATCGACAAATAACAGGAACATCTTCGATTGGTAACAATGATGACATTGAAATATTTAAAATCTGACGCACAAGCGTAAAGCCCAGTTTACTGTGAAGCGATTTTAATTTTTGCAAATCTCAATCTGAATTCAAATTCACCAATAGAAACAATGAGTTTTTCACTGCTAGTATAGAAAAAAGATCCAATGATAATGTGCTTCAAAATATATATAATCAGTTGGCACACGAATTTCTCAAGTAATCTATATTCAAGAAACAGTGTGAGGAATGTCTGAAAAAAATACTACTCATTACAGGAAAAGTTTAATGATCGATTTTCATTTCGTATACTCGTCTCGTTTTTTATTCATTTTGTCAACAGTCCAAATATTTGTAAGTATATTCAATACTTTTAGCCTTTGGATAGCTTTAATTTCAATCATGACTATCATTTTAATGACGATCTCTATACTCACTACGTAGATACTAACAATCTTATTTATTTTCAGTTTTGCCTAACCTTTCATATGTTCGAGAAGGGTAAATTACTCTGTATCCCTTTTGAATGCGCGCTTGTTTTGAGGTTTGATATTCAATTTTGACAAAACATATATAGTTTATATTCTGCATAATATGTTGTATTCAGTTATAAGTTAATGATTGTGGTTAACTGTCACCATTTTCCATATTAGTAAACG
The DNA here is from genome assembly GCA_029955515.1 of Chrysomela aeneicollis. NCBI lineage: Eukaryota > Metazoa > Arthropoda > Insecta > Coleoptera > Chrysomelidae > Chrysomela > Chrysomela aeneicollis. Next base: position 18,524,804 of record JARUHQ010000009.1, on the reverse strand, counting down.
AATAATACGTATGGGCTATTAGCATTGTCAACGGGAAGGGAGAATTGAGCTGAAGGAAAACTAACCGAGTGTAGTCTCGTAGTTTTTGCTCATTTTGCACCCCATAAAATTCTAGTTATTTCCTTCCATAACGAGAAGCGGACCCGCATTTTCGGTCATCGCCGTATTTCACTCATGAAGTTGGGAGTTGCGGAAGGCGGCAGATGTCGTAATGGAATGTAACTTGAATATCCTTCGACAGCTGACGGCAATCCGCCAGCTAGATGCTACATTGACCATCAGGATTGGCGGCAATGTTCCTTTATTGCGTCCGTCACATCTCCTGCTTTGTCCGTTCTCACTTCTGATGAGCTCCCGGATCAACATCTATTCCTTGGCTGGATCGCCCGAGGAGTTTTGGTGGTAGAGGTGGCGTTGACCTTGAAATGGTCACGACCAAGGTGGATATAGGATGGTGAAACAGCTCTTCAATTGTTTCTGCGAAAAACTTGTAGACCGTTTGAGAAGGTACTAATATTTCCACGAATTGATAGAAGATCGATTATCGAAGAAGATTTCTGTTGCTTACGTATTTCTGTGGTTCACATCTGACAGACGTGACTTGAAACGACATTAAAACAATATATTTTCGATAAATCTGGAATGAATATTGATATTTTGACTCTTCTCAATCATTTTTCATCTAGAACAGATGAAACTGATAAAAGTATGACAGATGCACAGTTTCTGTTTTACCGACACAAGGTATGTCGCCATCTATGATAACTTCAGGAAATATTACTACGGTATGAAATCAAGTAGGCAAAGGTCTACAGTTTATTCTAGTGCTTGTTAATAGGAAACTGTTTCACCATCCTATATCCACCTTGGTCACGACAATGGGGAAGTTTATTTCCTGATTTTCATGAAATTATTGTTTGAATAACAAGTATTATGTTTCTGCTGTCAAGAATTACTGTTGGAATCATCCTACAAATTTTAATTTTCAAATTACAGCGATATAAAATTGACGAACTAATCAGATTCAGTGACATTTGAGGATATTTGTTGGTTATAAGTGAGATGCTTTGAACTTAATTCGGTTGAGCCTACGGACTGAAAAAAGAAGAAGTAGAAAGCTGTTGCTTGCACTGTTGCCAGATTGAAGACACTAATTTCTTGGATGAATCGAAATATTCATCAAAACATGGAATATTTGACTAGCATAATCAACTTCAGAGAAAAATTGCCAATATTCTCCATTATTACGATTTGAAGCTATAATAGGAGACTGTTCCTCAACCACAGATTGAACAAACCTTAGACTCTAGAGATGCGATTTTGTTCAATGTATACCGACAAGGGTCCTCTATTTTTTGGAAATATTGACGATGAAAGAATGCATAATATAAATGTACCTACAGTTATATATATTTTGCATAAAATGCAACCTTTTATATAAATCTATCTATCTATAAAATAATCGAGAGTATAATTTATTATTTTCTGTTTCAGTTATTCGAAGGTAGTGAAAATGTAAGGTCCTACAATTCTTATTTTTTCTTGAAAATATCTACCAACTCATAATAATATCTTTCCTCAGATGTAAGTATTAGGTTATATTATCCTTATAACCACATGAAATTATAGGATATATTTTGAAAATAATGAATGAATATTCAATAGAAAAACAGATATAGTATAAGATCAAGACTAATTAACAGTATCAAATAATATGATCCTCTGATTTTTTTCTGTGCGTACTTTAATTTGTTTAATGACCAAAAATATAATATTTTTTCTATTTAATAAAAATGTTTTTTTTTTCGACTAGGTCTGCGCATATTTATTCAGAACAAATATTTATAATACATACTATGGATGAATCTATTCTATTTTTGTCAATTCCATCAAGCAACGCCTCTGCGAATTTTTGGCCTATGGAATTTTCATGGACTGAAAAGCGAATCAAAATACCTTAATGGATTTAATTAAGTCTGGAATGCAAACTCTCATCAATTTTGAAGATACTCAAAAATTGCATCAATTTTTCAAAGCAGTGAAGAAAGATCCAGGGATATATATTTAAAAAAAGAATACGAGTGAGAGGTGTTCAATTCATGTTATGATTTCAGATAGGTAGTGAGTGAGTTAGTTATTTATTTATTGTACAGGACTTATAGATATTGTTATTCCATATTAAAAATCTTGCAACAATAGTTTTAGCAAGGTTTTTTTTATTTTGGTTGTTATTGAAAGTTTATTTCTCATGTTTTTTTGTTTGTTTTGAGATATAATCTTCACGTTTATATGCGTTCTCAAATTTGAATTCGCTTGTCCATTTTTTCCAACTTGACCATCCCTAGCAGTGTTTTTTTGTCTCTCTCGAAGTGCACATTAATACTAGAGTCCGTTTAGCTCTGAAAATGACCCTCGACGTGTGTGAAATGAAAGGAACAATGAGAAAAGAGGAACGAACCAAATGGCAACACGAGTTTCCGAAACAACTCATTAACCACCACGTTTCAGTATTCATTAGAATTCTCATACAAATTGAAATTTCACCAAACTGAAGCAATCTCGTTCGTGCCTGGATATTGACGCAATGACCAATAAATTCCATTATAAGATTTGGCTTTGCCACATTTCCATTCACCTCCTCATTAAATTTATAAAATTCAAGATAATTTGTTTCTATCAATGGTGTTCCACAAGGTACTGTATTGGCATTGGCACTAACTGTCAGAGACTTGACTTTCTGTTCAGTCCACCTTCTCTTCTAAAATCGTGTTATTTTTTTACTAAATATATTTTTTACCAGCAATTACTAGATTTTTTATCTGAATATTTCAAGAATTCCAGCATCAATCGATTTCACCCATAACTTTTATTCATTTCAATTTTCTCTAAGGATACAATAAATGATTTTGAAAATGTAACTCTCATAGAATTGACCATAGAAAGCCATACTTATTGTTTTGGAAAGATTGTTTCTTAAGACCACGTATGAAAACGTCCTAAAACCTAATTTTTTGCTATTTGTACAGTAGCTCATATCACCATGGCATTGTTATTTGAAAAAGAAATCACACGTATCGAATTCGCATGTATGATTAGAGATAATTAGTTTTAGTTGTTACTCACTGTCGCCATCAAAAGACTACACTATTGATTTTTCTGCTTATTTTCATTTTGTAAGGGTAATTCTCAACTAATTTCAATGTGTCAGTGAGACTTAACCTCTACATTGACTTTGATGGAGATTAGTCTGAAACAAGGTGGATATAGGATGGTGAAACAGCTCTTCAATTGTTTCTGCGAAAAACTTGTAGACCGTTTGAGAAGGTACTAATATTTCCACGACTTGAATGAAGATGGCGGTGATATCGATTATCGAAGAATATTTCTGTTGCTCATGTATTTCTGTGGTTCGCATCTGACAGACATGGGTTGAAATGACATTAAAACAATAAATTTTCTATAAATTTGGAATGAATATTGATATTTTGACTCTTCCCAGTCATTTTTCATCTAGAACAAACACAGTTTCTGTTTTACCGACACAAGGTATGTCGCCATCTCTGATAACTTCAGGAAATATTACTACGGTATGAAATCAAGTAGGCAAAGGTCTACAGTTTATTCTAGTGCTTGTTAATAGGAAGCTGTTTCACCATCCTATATCCACCTTGGTCTGAAATTATTTCTATGACAGCGGGTGACATTATCCAAAACTCGCTACTTTTTACTTTTTACTGCTGTATTCGTGGTTGCGTAAATACCTACTGGCGAAAATAACGCATAAATGGTGACATTTTGGCATGTTGTTTCAAATATCTCTGGAATTGTAGGGAGATTTTTGAATTGTTACCTGAGCTATGGAAATGAATAGTGATGTACTTCACCTGAAATTATGAAAGCCGCTCAAGTAACAACTTTTGAATTATTTCCAGTCAAATAAAAAATATATTTTCCTACGACCACGTATGGAAACGTCAATAATCACACTGTTTTGTTGTTCAGAAAGTAGCTCATATCACCATGGTATTGTTTATTTGAAAGAAAAAAAGCACTAGTGTTGATATGAAAAATATCACAACGGTCGTCTGAATTGATATACAACATAATTAGGTATATTGTGAAGGTACTCACTGTCGATATAAGCGTTCTCAAATCAAATTCATCTTATTTATTGAAATTTCTGTCTCGTTTTGAATTATACCGAGAACTCTTTATCTATAAAATTCAATGTGTCTGATACATAACCTCTGAATTCACTTCAAAACTGGAAACTATACTCTTTGCTGAAACTATTTCGATGTTGATGACAGAGGGTTAGATCATTCAAAAAATACGGCTACAGTTTTATGCGCGGCTTGCTGCTTGCATCAGTTTGATATCACAGATTCACAGTATCACCAACGAGAAGATTGTATCATACATGTTTGCAAAGAGTCAAGGACGCACTAACTCAAGTAACTCGTACGCGCTTGCGAACTACATACTTCTATGGTTCTGTATTGCTGGTTGCGTGATTACTGGCGCTAGCAGGTGAATGGTGTCAAGGTTGTTTATGTAAGCTGGTGTCGATATCAAAAAAAAATCCAAACTAAACTAACTCAATCAATCAGTAATTCACATAATGAGGAATTGTCGGAGAATTATTCAAATATAATCTTGAATATGGAAATAAACAGTACTTGATATTGAATCAAAACCACCTGAAATTCTAGAGACCGCTCAAGTTACATTTTTGACAAGACCTCCTGCGAAATGAAAGTTTTCGGAGTCGTAGGAAAAATAGTGTACAAAACTCGTTGGAAAGTGCATTTCCTTCACTCGTTACGTTTACGCCCTCACCGCTACGCGGCTCGTGCTAAACGACTGCTCGTGTGAAATATGTCACTTTCCACACTTGTACACTTGTTGTGTAATGTACTATTATTTCTGAACGGTAGCTTATATCGTCATAGTTATGATGGAATAATTTCCTCTATAAACAAGTATCATAGCAACAATCTAGCAACAACGAAATTCCTGATTCAAATATACTAGATGATAAAATTGAAACATTTGTTATGTTGAAATCGATCATAAATGAAATTATCTATGTACCACGGAAATTAATGAGCATTGATAACCTCAGGCAATAGCTGGCAATCTTTGGCATTGGTAATTAAGGCCCTAATAATTCCCTCGATACATAAATAACTATTATGGTGGTAGGAAGAAAATTGTAGAAAAAACTCGTTGGAAAGTCTTTACGTTTACGCAATTTCTACACTTCATATACAAGTTATGTAATATACTATTGATGATTGAAAAAAAAGTATGCAAATTAAACAAAACTAATTTATCCCCAAACTACGGTATACCCTGTATACCTATATTTAATCGATACTTAGTGAATTTATGTCTGCGTAGTATGTATATATCTCGTTTAGGTGCAAAGTAAAACGGGATACATCGGTATCAAGGGCAATATTCTAATGCCGTAGAAGGCCATACGTGGCCGGTCGAGAATTTCACGAAATATCTGGAAAGTTGGAGGTACGCCAAGTTTTGATATTGCGGCACCGCGCTCTGGCTCTGGCCCATTCCATGTAGTGAATATATGCGCCAGTCGGTGGAAGAACTGGAAAAGTTTTTGATTTAGATATACCGCACCGAGATTGTTCGAAGTTTCGTTTCGATTCGTTTTATTTCGGCAGAAACGTCCCACGGACTTCACGGACGACAGAATTGCGAAGTTTGGAGTCAATATGAACCGTTACCGGAAGCAAAAGTCGTCAGCCGCCATTTTATTTCACCTAAATACAGTTTCACAACTTGTGTTTGGTATACATCAGTACGAATGAATATTTGAAAACTTGATATAGGTGACCGATTTCATATTTCGTCACAACTTTTCACATGGCTTGAAATAGAAGTTTATGTATTTACTCATACCCATAATAGGTACTTAGTACATAACTGATCTCACTGCGAAAAGTATAATTTTCTTTCAGATACTGTACAGCACAATTTATGAAGGAACCAAAATTTCTATACACACTTACTTGAATAATGTGAATGTTCACATATTCAAAGAATAATTCACAAGATTTCAACTAATCTATATAATTCTCAAGATACCAAGAAAAACTAATTCTCTCCATATATCACGTGATATACGACAGTCAATTAATAATAGGAATTACTCAAGATTACTGAAAACTTGATCATGAAAAAGTTTTTTTAGTGTTTTGCATTTTTAACGATATTTTTCCGCATGAACAATGTAATTTTTACAGTTCCAGTTTGAAAGTAAAAAAAATTCAAACCAAATCTTGTCTTGAAAATCAGGCTAAAATACAGCCTAATATTCAAAACATAAAAAAAGATTTGTCAACAAGTTTCATACAATCATATAAAATTATTTTTGCGGAAGATGAAAATTAAAATAAAAAAACACGGTTTTTAGCGTTTCACTTGTTAATCTTGAAGTTAGTTGGGAAAAGATTGATAGATTTTATAAATATCTACAACTTTTGCATTGAACTCTTCTTGATACTGTTAGATATATTTTTTTTCAAGTATAAAGTTATATTGATACAAGATACTATAGTATGGCACATCATGCTTATCGAACTTATCGATAAAAGCATTATAGAATATACAGGCCGTATTTTTTATGTCGTACCACCAAGTTGGTTGAATTAGACAAAAGTTGCTTCTAAATCAGAAATATCACCAACCGTTTTCGAAATATACGGGGAAAACCGAAACGACCCGTTTTCTTTGCGCTGGTGCCTTTATTCTCAGGAATATGAAAATGTGTTCAAAAAACTTCCTTCTCTGTTCCAAATTTGCTACGTTTTGCTGTGCTTTAATTTTCAATACGACGTTTCGTTCTTCGAGGACCACCCTCAACTTCATTTTAAAAAATGGACTGGTATCATCCTACGGAGATCATACTTTCAAACTCTGAGAATAAGGAAGAGAACTGCAGTTGAGGCTACTTGACATGTTTACAAAGCAAATGTTGATCTAATAACGTGTTCATATTGAGGTCGCCTGCCATCATTATTTATGCATTGAGTGTCAACAAAAGCAATTACGTGCTAGCTAGAGTATGAAATCATTGAAATCATTACCAATACTGGCTCTGACAGAATTATCTAGATCTTTTCATGAACGGAATGACATCCATCTCAACAGCAATATGCCATCATGCATTGTTTCCTGACTCCAGACGATCATTAATTTAGGTCACAGATTCCCAATGCCGGGGTGATACCGCCCCGTGTGGGCGCTGAAGCCTTCTATATAGGGGTGGTGGCGGATTCAGGGGCACATGGGGGGCGTTGGGGCATCCTTTTCAGAACGACAACTATTCACTTCACAAATAGATTATTACTATTCCCGAATGATGTTTTGAAAATATTTCGAAATATTTCTTCCTGCAAACACGCGTTTTGGCATACGGACAATGGACATTTCATTTCATTCAACAGGTAATACATTAACTGTCTATTTCCATATTTGAGGTAATAATTGAAAACTTTTTCGACAATTTCAGGTGCGATGAATTACTAAATTTTTACAAAACATTTTATTGAGTTTTAAAACCACATGCCAACACGAATGCCACGAATAAGAAGTTATTTCAAATGTCACCTCTTATCCGTTGTCACGCAACCAAGAATACAGCAGTGGGTATTGACATCAACCGATAAATATAAGTGCATTATCTCAAATGTTAATAGTGAAAACTTCTTTGATGCAAGCCTTACTATCAGTGGCAAGTTGTAGATAATGTACACCGCTGCCATCAGACATGTAATATAGGCAACTTACCGAATAAAAAAACAGTGTGATTTATCTATGTTTCAGGAAGCTGCGCTGTGAAAATGATTATACTTTTCTGTCAGTAGGTCATCAGATGGCCAGAAAAATATCGAATTTTATAATGCCATAGAAAACTGAAAATTTGCAGGTAATATGTCGAAAACAGTAGGAGGTATAATATATACTGAAGCAAATAATATGCACAGAATATTTTGTAGAAACCGAAAACGAAATTGAAGCTTCATTGACGAATAAATTCATCTATCTATTTATATCTAAACCATCTATCTATGGAAGAATAATAAAACCCTTTATGCACGATTGCGTTATATGTATAAAGTTAATTTATTTTTCACGGTTTCGAATACATTCGAAGAAAGTTAATGCATAGTATACAGAGAGTTCCCTGTAAATAAATATCAATACCATCTACTTCATAACAGTTCAGAAGTCACTTGAGAGTTCTACGTGGATATACTTGGGTTTTTTCATTAGAGAGAAAAACGAAAGTGGTTCACAAACCAAAGGAAACGTGATAGTATGGTATTGTGTTTCCTTGAAAGGGCCGGAAAAACCTTCGGAAACAAATTCAAGATAAAAAAGAATTCCTGCCATTTTTATTGCTCCTTTCCTTCGACCGGAAATATATAGGTATGCTCGAACGCATCTTCAACAAACCGCTTGCGTAAGCGGATAGAAATCACCTTCTTCCTGTTCTATTTTTTATTCCTTGGAGGTTAACTTAGAGCTCGGAAAAAATTGGATGATGGTGGAGTACGTATATGGTAGAAAACGCAACGTGGAACAGTAATGGAATTCTGATTTCTCTTTTATTTTTCTAACAATAATAGCAGATTAATTTGGGCATAACTTCTAAATCTCCTAGCTTGTATGGAATATGGACACTGCGTCTTTGGAATATGGATTTTGCCGAAAGTAAATCTTTCGTCATTATTTTTTCTGAATTCTGATTGTGATCTATTCATATTATAGAAAAATTATTATTTTCGTTTTCCAAACAATACAGTATATTTTTCATTCAATAATCAGTGATGAAAGTATTTTTTGTAATACTTTTCATGGGGGGCGGGGGCCCATATTCCAATCATTGTGCAATAATTTTTGATATTCATAATTGATATAAAAGCGTCTATTCAAGTTCTGAGAAATTTGTTTTGATAATCCATAACGAGATATATTGACAATGATAGTTGTGAATACCCTCTGAACATATTTATTAATTTTTCGACACAAAAAAGGGGTATTCATATTCGGACCTTTTGTTCTATTACTTGGAGTATTCGAGCATACAATGTTTTACGGGCAATATTTTATAATTTGGACAATATTTTTAACCCCGGATTAATTCATTCGTGTACGAAATTATTTCGTAAATATATCTAATCACCTCATGTTATTCCACATATTAGTATGGGGTATGGGTATCGAAAACTAACCGCGTTCAAAATTTGTTCCAAGAAATATTCGGTTTTATTCAAACATGATAGCAGTATAAGACATATTTTTTTAATAGCACCTGGTGCTATCTATTAGCGAATATTTGAAGCAATAATTGCATCGTTAATGACTTTGCATCTGTCACATCGTTCACAGGAAACTCGATAGAAAACTGTAGTCACGTCTTCTTTCTTTTCTCGGTTTTACACTGTGCTACTCGTGCTACTAGTACAGTACTACTACCGTTTCTTGATTATCCAGCCCTCAGACCGTCAGACCCCTGTGTCCCAGAGGCCCAGATCCCAGGCGGGAAAATTTTGTGGTTATATTTTTAATTTGATCCTGAAATTTCTTTTCTCAACCAGTGAATTTTTTTGTCTGAGGATTTTTCAATAAAATAGTGATTAACATGACATGGTTCAAACTTTTATGCAAAAATACTGAGTTGCAATTACTTGGCACACTCAATGGAGGACAAAGTTTCAGGTAAGGAAAGTATGAAACTAAACACCTTTACACAATTTTCCATTTCAAGGTGGAAGAAATGCTTTGAAGATAGCTGTGAACAATGGATAGGTGTTTTCGCCAACAAAGTATGGGTTTTGAGACAAGAACCTGAAGCTATCTTGTATAAAGTTTATGAAGCTGATTGCAACACCAATTCAGACAAAGAAGATTCTTATAATGACCTTTTAAGACAGTATTTCCAACTAGATTTAAACTTGGAACAACATTATGCTGAGTGGTGCAAAAGTGATAAATTTTTTGAAGATGCTGCAAAACAGTTTTATGGAATCAGAATCTTGAAGCAGGATGTCACTGAGAATATTTTTTCTTTCATTTGTTCATCAAACAATCACATTACAAGGTTGAAGATGCTTCATGTTCATGTTTAGTGATTACCATTAAATTATTATTTTTTAGGATAAGCAGCATGGTGGAGAAGTTAGCAACCTCTTATGGTGATGAAATATGTGAACTGAATGGTCAAAAATATTACTCATTCCCCAATGTGGAAAATTTAGCTGAAAAATCAGTAGAAGATAAACTCAAATCAAGTGGTTTTGGATATCGTGCTAAATTTATTAGTAAATCAGCTGAATTTATTACTAGGGAAGGAGGAAAAGAATGGTTGGATAAATTAAAACATATGAACTACCCTGAAGCAAAAAAAACTCTCATGTTGTTAACTGGAATAGGGGCAAAGGTAGATTTTTCGATAAACCTGATTTTGGCTCATTTATTGATAGCATTTAAACAAAATAATCTCTGAAGACAATATCTATAGAATATTAACAAGTGTGAAAGGTGATGATTGATAATTTGTAGGTTGCAGATTGTGTATGCTTGATGTCTCTAGGTCATTTAGAATCCATACCAGTAGATACCCATGTATATCAAATAGCAAAGAGGTACTATATGCCCAAACTACCCAATAATAAAACAGTGACTGACAAAGTTTATAATGATATTGGAGACCACTTCAGAAAATTATATGGACCACTGGCAGGCTGGGCTCATACAGTAAGATTCAGTAGAAAATCAAAGATATATTATTTTCAATTAATACTTTTAGGTGCTCTTTTGTGCAGATCTGAAAAAATTTCAGGGGAATAATGATGAAAAAGCAGATGTTGGGAAAAAGAAGAAAGTGAAAACAAATAAATGACAGTTTTATGAGTTCTGTTTATTGCTCTATAGCCCTAAGTCAAGCTTTATTTTTTCAATACAAATAATGAAATTAATAATATTTTTTATTCCAAGCATTATATATCACTACAATGAACAACTTTAGAAATCAGACACAATTGAGTAAATGCAGGTATTATATTGACCAACATTTTTCATTCCAACTTAGTCCAGTTGCATCTGATCCTCATCATCATCCTTCTTGCCCTCTTTCTTAACACTTTTCTCTTTATCCTCTGATGAGGCTTCCTCTGAAGAAGCTGTCATTTCTAAGGCCTTCATAAAGTCTGACATATTTCCCTGGTTAGCAGCTGCAACAGCCTCTGGATTTACAGCTAATTGAGAGACTATGGGGCCCAGTTGACCTGACTCCAAGGCACTAGAAAACTGAGAAACGGCCTAAAAAGTAATGAAAAATAATTTGTCCTTATTCTCAAGTAGTCAAATATCGAAACAAGCCTGGATAATTCCCTTCAGTTCAAAAAGTGAAGCTTTTATTGGTGAACCCACTTGAAAGCACTTCACAAGAAGTGAAATCCCTTACAATGATGTATTGGAAGGAGTGTTTTAGTTATTTATTAGCCGTTTCATTTTCTAAATTTAGGATTCTCACCTGCTGAAACTGAGGGGAAGCCAATGTAGACCTCAAAGCATCCTGTGTATTGCTATGGACATTAGGTAAATGACTTTGAAGCTGTTGCAAAGCATCTGGATTGCTGAGAACCCCAGTTAGGGCATCACTTGTTAGGGCAGTCGATAAATCCACTGTGAAAATGTGAAATTAAATTATTGATTAAATCGGAACAGATCAGTGTTATTTTTATATTAAATTCAGTAAAAATTTAAATGTCATCATTTTGTGGATGTTCAGAAAGTTAAGTCAATTCCTATTTTTCTATATACACCTTTTTTTTCAATGTGACACTACTCGTGAGCATAGAAAACTTATTTCTCACTGCAAAGTTCAACAAGAAAGGAATTAAAGTTATTGAAACACAATTAAAATTATGATCTCCCAAATATAGGAAAACTATGCATATAAATTCTTGGATTTGCTTTCTGAATCCATATTTCGCAGTTCAGTTCATTATAGAATTGAAGTGAAAATCTAACTTTGATGGTTGTATTGTATATAGGGTGATATTTTGACAGAGAACCATTACTGGTGTCAAGACTGATACCACTCTGAAATTGTAAGGATTTTTTTATTATTAATTTGATAATATATGATGTGAAAAAAGAATGATATAAAATGAAGTATTATTGATAAGATATCATATCACCTCTATAGTATCATATATTATGCTTATCAACCCGACACCCTGAGGGTAAAAGGGTTCAAGATTATATATATATATATATTATGCTTATCTTATTGTCAACATCAAATCTATTACCTGACTGGGCCTGAGTTCCTTCAGTGGTAGCTGGAGGGGCTATTCCGGACAAGAAAGTTTGCAAATCTGACAACTGAATTGGGTTAGAGTAAGGAGCAGGAGTGATGGGAGTACTATTATCCACATTACGTGTGTTTGGTTTTCCCTTGGGAGCATCTGGAGTGGAATTTGGAATTGCTCTGGAAGAAAAATAACTGTAAAAATTTCTGAATAGATAATGTTTTACAGCTTGAAATTATTGAATATTATCATATATACCTCATTAGATACAAGAAAACCCTAATTTTTTAACAAACATACCTCTGTGGGGTACTAAGTCCAGCTGATGGAGTTGCAGATTGATTTGTGGTGGTTGTATTGGTAGTAGGTGTGTTAGGTACAGTTGTACGGTGTGTTATAGCAGGTGTGGTGTTTGTACGGGCACTACCACTATTTGGTCCTCTAAAACAAAATTCAAAATAGTTGTCTCAATATTGCCTCATTTGGATAATACCTACCTTATAGTTCCAAGAAGACTAGAAAGTCCACCCATCTGACTGACTCCACTACCAAACAGCTGCATGAGTTGGGATTGTGACATATTATTCAAGAGTGACTGCAAGTCTTGATCTTGGGGATTGTGTATAGATTGAACAGCACTTGTAGGGTTATTAAGAAATTCATTGATTTTCTTACAGTTTTCATCATCCTTAGTAGTACCGGGCTCCTGAAATATCAAAAATCAGAAATATAACTCTATTCCAAGTGCAGAGGTATCAAGATTTTTTAATGTATTCATACTTGTAGCCAGAAGAAAAACTTCTTAGTAGAAGACTTGAACTTCAAAAGGTAAACCCTTCCAGTGGTACACTGTGGAACCTTCACATATTCACAATCATCTGGGAATATGATTAAATCATCTTCAACAACACCTGTGGTGCGATCTTGCCAACCAAAATGCATTAAGGAGTCATCACTCTGATAGACAAATATCATACCCTTGCGTTTATCTGGGTACACCATACGACCTAATGAGAAAGAGGAGTGAGAGATGATCAGTAAGTAAAGGATGAAAAATTACCTTTGAGGCTCATTTTTCCAGCTTTCACTTCAATCAAATGTTTGTTTCCGCCTGTAGAACCCGGGCCGGAAGCGGCACTACCAAAAAGAGCTCCTCCAGCAGGCATTTTAGGAGTTCTAGTGAAAGGAAAATGAAGAGTCATCTAACTGATAGAATATAGGTTATGATATTAACATGTTTGTCCTTCTCAAATGGGTAAACCACTAAAAAAATCGTGCAAGGCAATAAATACTCACGTATTTTCTGTTCTATTTCAACACAACACACAATAGATCTAAACAATGGCAATGGCGATAAACGATTTTCTGATGATTTTTAATTTTTATTATTGAAAATTGAAAAGAGGTGGTCTGTGCAAGATGTTTTAGAAGAGTGACAGTTGACGATGACACGATGACATTCTCTGATGACGTGTGTCGACTATCGATAATATCCTTAGATCATATATGCTTATGCTAGATACGGTATTCAGGTTATTTGTTTGGACTTTGGAGCTCCAGAAAGATTGAAATTGTTCGTTTTAATTTCCGACCATACAAATGTGTACCACGTGATATCATAGTATTTTCCAAAACTGACCCCTCTGGGCCTCTGATACCAAACAGAAACTACATGATGCTAGATCTAGTATAAGCATATATGGTCTAAGATAATATCGATATTCTGATCAATAATAATGGTTCATGCTTATACGAATTAATCGGAAAATTATAAATATTACATTGATATTTATACTCTACAACACTATTGATTTATGCATTCTGTGGTATCATGATATTGTGATATAAATATTAAAAAATCCACAAGAAATTTCAAATATTTCAACTTTTCTGGGTCATTTTATTCTCATAAATTTTCCGATATACGTAAAAGCATTGAACCAGGCTTAAATATTTGGCATGACTGGAAATCATGGTTACGATAGTAAAAAAGCGGCGACAATAATGTGAAGTTAGTTCGACCGAACTACATTTAGAAGAAGCGCTACTGTCGTGCTCTTCGCAAAATGCGGATACCCATCGGATACCAATCAGATAATGCATATATTCAACGGAAGATGAGAAAAAACGTAGATATCAAAAAAGTTACAGTTTTTAAAAGTTGATGGGATCATAATTTTCAATTAGATTATTGTGGGAATGGCGCTCTCCCTTAGTCAGAAATGGAACTAAAACTTTATTTGACCATGCTTGAAGCAGAGATAACGGAGATAACATCTGCTGTGCTTTTCATTTGTTTTGTCGCCGGGCGTATTTTCTGAATCGCCCATCTGGAATTTAGGTCATTTTAACGACACATTACATGTTTATAGACCATATATCCATTTTAGACCAATTAGATTAGACCATATGTCATCAAATATGTATGGTCTAAGATTTTATTAGTGGAAGTAGACGATGCCAGATTTCAGATAATTTCTTGAAAATAAATGTACTATTTGAAATGATTCTTGAGTCAGGAAAAACGGGAACATAATAATATTGAAATTTTATTATGCTAGGTTCGTAACTGACTACTTTTTGGAAACATGTACCAATTTTTTTTTTACAATGGTGAAGGAAGCCATATGATTGATACATTTGCAAAAATGCCCAGCCCAGTAATATAATGTATTTTATTGGTCTGAGGAATAACCCAATGACCCAAAGAGGAGGTTTTTGAGAGCGTACTAAACATAATTTCACACAGACACTGTTCAATGTGACAAATTGAACGAAGTATCCGAAAAAGTCAGCAGTCAGCTAAGTGCACGAAAGACTAGATTTTTTCCATTTAGCTGACTTTGGTCCGAAGACTCCGAAGTGATAAGCCAGAGACACCAGAGATATCTCTGCCGATGCAGATTACAGAAAATGACGAGTTCCAGACATTAGGAATAATTTATTTTCCATCTGGCATCACTGTTGACGACAGGAAGATCCGTCGATTCCCAGAATCGTCGTCCATCATTGGGACCAGCTGATCTGAGTTGACAATACAATGTTCCGGTCCAGAGAAGTAGCTGTTTCTCTAGTTATAAAATTTTGTGCGGTTTTTGCTACAGTTTAATAGGAACATCCGGTAACCGTCTGATAGAAATGGAAAATGAATTATGGGCTGCGGAATATCCACAGTCGGTGCCGACAATTTCAGGAAGGACAGATCATCAGAACAATGGCAACACAACAGAAATTCATAAAGACGAAGGCGAATCCAACGAAGCCGGCTGGACAGAGTACGAAAAGTTCATCAAAAGCGAACCGGCAGACCATGATCCTGGTCCAATCAACATAACCATCAGGTTGGTGATGATTGATTAATTTATTTATAGCCTCCCATCTGCTCAAAATAAACAAACTAAAGGAGCTCTGCTACTTTAATGATCAGATGATTTATGTTTATATATCCTTTCATGTAAACAAGGTGAAATATTTTAATTTAAAATTTTCCAGTGATGATGGTAAACATACAATACAAATCATTCTGGAACAAATTAAAAGCTTGTCACAAGTGGAAAAGTTTCTTCTCTTTCTTAAACTGCCAACAGAAGTTACAAATGCAGTGGACCCATTTAAGCAACCGTTGAATCCTCTAGGAAGTAGATCAGAAATTTATAGGACCATATCTTGGATAAAAACACATTTAGAGGAAGATCCAGATATCTCTCTACCAAAACAAGAAGTTTACAATGAATACCAGTAAGTTAAAATGTTCTCAAGTTTCAAATTCCAAATCAACTTTCATCTGCAGGGACAAAGTTTTATTGTACAGTTTTGGTACCTTTGTATTGTTACAATTTTTATGTTTTTGACATAATTATTGATTATAAATTTGGAATATAAATATAATGCTTGTTTTAAATCAACAACACCAAGTACAATACATAGTTTTTTGCTGTTAAAGCATTAGACATTTATTAAACTTCAAACTGTGTATGATATCATCACCTAACCATTAACTTTTTATCAAAACCAGTCAGTATTGTGCAAGCACTTGAGGATGAGTACAAAAGGAGTCAGAATAAGACAAAATGTACTATTTGACTCCTACCCCAAAGGACACAGAATGAACAAAAATTCAGGATTAAATCATGTTTGTTTTATATAAAATAACCATAACTTTTTTGAAAAACTCTTCAAATGTCAATTCAGACCTCAGATGTGAAAAAATTCTCAAGAAACATTCATGCAGCCAAGTGAAAATTTGTAAAATTATATTATTTTGTTCAAATTTTTGACATTAGAAAGGAATTCTGGCTCTGTTATTTAGAGCTACTCTAATAACAAAAATTATATACTTAACCACATCTAAATATCAAGGGATCACTGTTTGTTATGTCAGCTTGAATATATTTATACAGGGTGTCCAGAAATTGCGGTCCCATGATTAAATGAGGTATAGAGCACACCAAGGAAGTATTCTTTGTAAAGGAACATGTGTCAGGAATTCCCTTCTTGCCAATGTACAGGGAACATGCAAAGTTCAAGTTCAATCATTTCACTCTGATGATTCTCAAAAACTCATATATTTCTGAAACTAGATGTTTCATCAATTATTATTCTCAATTTCTGAATCATGTGTATATATTTTTATTTATGGAAATATAAAAGTATAGTTCCATCATAAATATAGAAATTATAAATATTTTTGCTAAGCAATACTCTGTTATGAAGACAAGAAAGAATAGAATGATACATCTAACACAGCTTTTGAATGGATATAATATGTAAGTATGAAATTAGTTTATCTTGACTTCAGGTACTAGTGATAGCAATCTAATAAATACATGCAGTAAAGCTGTACAATTTTTCCAAAACAAGATGATTAATTTGTGAAGAAATAGAGTATTTTGTATCTTATCAAATAAAGAGTAGAAATATCTGAAAAATCTCTCATCTCTCTAACTGACTTTATCATGCTGTGTGTTTTTTCCTTTCATATTTTAAGCTGTACTTTATTGGAAACCTGAACATCCTTTAAATTTGGTGTTTTGTTATGCACTGTTTGGAGCAACCAAAGTAAATGATTAATAATTATTTCAGTAACTATTGTGCAAAAAATGAGATCAAACCTCTATCACAAGCAGATTTTGGTAAAGTCATGAAGCAAGTTTATCCAAGTGTGAGAGCCAGAAGGTTAGGAACTAGAGGAAATTCAAGATATTGTTATGCAGGTTTGAGAAGATGCATGAATTTGAAGGCACCTATTCTTCCAGATTTAGCAGATAAACCAATGGTTAGTATTGAATTGAATAGTATTGAAATACTTTTCAAGATGAACGCGTTTCCCGCGTTTTGCATGAATCAAATAATGAATTTCAAATTGTTCAAAAATCTACAAAGCTCTCACTGGAAGTCTGTTTTCAGTCGACAGAAGCTCCATTCACACAATCAAGTCTAACTTCTGCAGCATGGTTGATTGTGAAAGAATGGTCAGAACAACAGTTGAATCAGCAGTTCCCAACTATTCAGTCTCTAGCTTACCACCTCCTTCTGAACCAATCTGTTGGTATAGGATCAGAAGCAGCCACAAAAATTTCTACTGCAAGTGAATCTTCTCTCAGAGGTATGCTTGTTTTTTAAATTCTCCAGACTATGACATTATTTGCTAACACATTGGCACTTTGTTCCATTCATGTAATGGTATTCATTAGAATGGGTTCAATGAGTTGCATTATCTATTTAAATTTTGAAGGAATGTTTTCTGTATGAATTTCCAGGGGATGATATAAATTGTAAAGGTGGCAATAAACATAGGGAAATGCAGCTACAGCTTCAGAAGAAAATTCAACAAAAGAATGAGAGCAAAGAAAGAAAGAGAAAGATGCAGGTCAGTAATTAAAGCATTTACTAAATGACCTGTAAGGTCTGTTTCACAATTATTATGTTATTTTCCAATCCACAATTCACTTCTTTGCTTTGGGAAATTTCCAATATTCTGATGAACCTTTACCTGAATAAATTTCCTTCATGTGTTTCAGAATTTTGTATATAATCCCAAGAGTTTTCAGCATTTCAATTTTAATGAACACTTTATTTTTATACTTTAACATTTCTCTATCAGGATTTTCACTTTTCTATATTTTAAATGAAATTGACGTATTCAATATTATTTTGATTTCAGTTGTTCTTTGACATCAGCTGACAAAAATGTGATTCACATTTAGTGCATTTGTAATGATTGAAACCGAATTATTCATGAAGGAATTATGTTGATCTCAAAAAAGAATAATCAAAAACCCCTTTGAAGTTTATAATAATAATTTATTTTCCGGAATCGTCCATCTGAAGAAAGAAAAAACCAAAATTTTAATAAATTACACACATATTTCAATTTCCACTCAGAGAAGATATGTTTGATTAATAAACACACATATTTATTTTGATTTGATTTTGATATCAATTTGAGGCACTACAGTAAAATCCGTGTTAAAATTAAAATGAAAGTATACATATGTATTCTCATCCATTTTCCGAAAATGAAAAAAGCATTCAAACCTCACCTTCACAGTCAATAATTGGTACCAAAATTATTCTGATACCCATGAACACCACTACAAAACTGTCAATATAAAAACGCAATTTGAAAAAAAATCGTTTACCAAGTAGTATAAAGATGAAATCCAACCTTATAACAAAATACAAGATTGAATATATATATTCCGATTATTTCCTTTGTATTGCTTCATTCTGATATAACGGTTTATTGTCAGCCATCTAATTTCATATTTTATTCAGTTCTCTTCTTTTTTAAATAAACATGTATGTCTCTCGTGGTCAATATTTTTTTATTATCTTCACAATACAACAGTACCTTCACTATGATTTCAATTTGTTCTTAACTGACGGTACTCGTTAGCAGTCGCCGAAATTGGAACAAAGACCGAGCGTCAAAAAATCGCGCTCGCAGAGCG
The DNA here is from genome assembly GCA_029955515.1 of Chrysomela aeneicollis. Taxonomy (NCBI): domain Eukaryota; kingdom Metazoa; phylum Arthropoda; class Insecta; order Coleoptera; family Chrysomelidae; genus Chrysomela; species Chrysomela aeneicollis. The sequence goes on along the minus strand of JARUHQ010000009.1, from coordinate 18,505,498 downwards.
TTCCCACTCCGTCCGCCATCTCTCCAAGCACCTCCTCCACCAACCCCATGGCGGGAGGGGGAAGTTTTGGCGAATGCTCGACGGCCAGCAGCAGCAACAGCGGCACTTCTAGTCCCGCTCAGGTACGTCATATAACCATACCAACACCTTACGACCCAATCTAGAGGATTCCAATAAGACAAATTATTATTGTAAACAAACGAAAAACGATAAGATTTTCACGATAAATATATTTATATATATTTTTCACAACATGTTTCGCTAACACTGTAGCTTCATCAGGTATAAGTACACTAAACTAACTACTACGATAACAACCATATTTATACCTAATTACACAGTTATAACAATATTTGTACCTGTAAGGATTAAAGAATGTTTATCCTCTTTATTGCGGTAAATAACAAAAATAAAATGAATATCTAAATAAGCTATTTTTAGGAAAACAAATTCAACAAAGGAGAATTATTCAAATTTAATTGGTCATTAAGCAAAAGATTTGAATTCTTGAGTCTATTAATTTCGAGTGTTTGTAAATAGTTAAGTTTCACTCCTTTGTTTTCAACATGTAATATTTTGAATTCTTCATCAAAATCGTGATTTTCTTGAATTTGTTTTCCTATTTACATAACCCATGTGGTGCTCATGGATAAACTTCGTTAATCTCGCCTGTTTTAAAAATGGGAATAACTTTGCTTTTTTTCCAAATCTGTGGAAAAGTGTTTGTTTTTAATGCAGTATTGAAGATGGCTAGGGTATGAGCACAATCTTAACAAAGTGGCCTATGATGCTTTCTAATATCAACACAAAATTGACGTTTTCCGAGGAATGTCATCAAGTTACAGCGTTGCCGCTCGTGCGCGGAAATATAATGTCATGAGTGACAGCATCAGCATTTGCGATCGCATTCATCATTGTTGAAAACGTACTCATCATTCTGTTGCATGCTGGAAAATAATAGTGACAGTGAATTATCTAACACACCTCTTCATGAAAGAGCACAACACAAATTGTTAGATTCATAACATGTACCATTCATCTGATGAATTTTTTTGATGCAGGGAAAAGTAACAGTCTGTGATAGATCGCCAGATTTCACTACTCAGCTACCAGCGTTACCTGACTTCGATAGTTTCCAGAGGCCAACAGCGACAGGGCCTATGGAGGGGCTCACGCTCTGCACTGGACAGGTGAGTAAAGGATAGCGATAATTTTATTTTTATCTAATCATTGTCGATCTAAATGAACACCTAGTAGATGATATAATATTGTCTGTTCATTGGAAACAATGACGTAACTTTCTCCGTGAAGCAGAGACATCTTCTCATAATAACCGTGAACTATTTTCAACTTGAAATGTCATACTGGGCATAACCTAACGTTTTTATTTACATTTTGAATAACCCGTTTTTTTTTAGCACAGCGAAGCTTCTGTTTCAAGCACAGAATTATTCGATATCGTTGATTCATCGGTTAGGAAATAGAAAAAATCATCTTCAGTCAGTGTGACGGTAAAAAGTGTGTAATGTCACAAAGTAGAGAGTGTTCAATGTATTCAAAATTGGGAAACTAAAAATGCGAATCCAGTGAAAGTATTGGCACATCGATCGTACAGTTAATACATATTTGTGCATGCATATTTCATACCCACTGAAGAGAGCACACAAAACTCAGTCCTTCTTTGAACTAACACACCACACACACACACTTACATTTACTTGTTTTCAACAATTTTCAGCAAAATAAACTAGTATATTTGAAAATTTGGTAAACCTGCAGCAAAGGGAACTCGCACCGATTTCGATGAAATTTTCACAGAAGCTTTCTAACATGAATATAAAACCATACAAATGAAATTTTTTCCGCGGAAACACTCCAAACTATTTCTTTTTTGGAAAAGTTTAGAAAATTTTTATCACTTTTCAGTCCTATGAATGTGCTTGATTTATGTACTTACATTGTCAGTGGGGGATATGTTATTCATACCAAAACGTTGAAATCGAGTCTCAAAAAACAATTTCAATGAAAACATTACCAGTAAAAGCTTCAAAATGAATTATTTTCGAATTTTTATTCATTATATTCCATATTCCAAGTATCAGATGATGTGCAATGTCAAATGTCACGGTACTCACGTCATGACATATAGGGGACAACGCTGTCAAGTTTTGAAAAATTCACATATTCTACAATTTTTCAATTGTTTTCCGATTTTTAAATTTAATGTTCCTTCTTTAAAAAAGCAATGGAAATGGATCCAGGCCGTCACTAATAGGTTGGTACGTTCAGGTTAGTAGTCTCAATAAATAAATACAACGCGTTGAAATTTTCCGTTCAGCTTACTTTTTTTTCTTAACAAATTTTCCTTCTTCAAAAATTTACTGAAAATAGTGATCTAGGCCGTCACTGATAGGTTAGTACGTTCAGGTTAGTAGTCTCATAAACACGAGTTGCACTCATCAGGAAAAGAGCGCATAAGTTTTTTTTAAACGTGGCAACGTTGCTTTCTCCATTTGTGACTTGACAATTGATATTGCGAATTGATATTTTTGCATATTTATGCTTGAATAAAAATTCCAAAATAACAGTTTTTCATCATGAAATTTCCTGTAAAATCCATTTCGGGACTCAATATTAATGTTTTGGTATAACTTACATATTCCCCACTGACAATGTACCTGAAATTTCAAGCACATTCTTAGGACTGAAAAGTGATAAAATTTTCTAAACTTTTCCAAAAAAGAAATAGTTTGGAGTGTTTCCGCGGAAAAATTTTCATTTGTATGGTTTTATATTCATGTTAGGAAGCTTCTGTGAAAATTTCATCGAAATCGGTGCGAGTTCCCTTTGCAGCAGGTTTTCCGAAAATTTTCAAAAAATTTAAGCAAACTCATCGAGAACCGAGCATGACGGGAGATGGACTTTGTGACAGTGTCAAGTTGACAGATCAAAGTCTCGTGTTTTCGAAGAACGATAGATGTTTTAAAAAATATTAAATATTTTCGCTAAAAAGTGTTGAAAATAAGTAAATGTAAGCGTGGGTGGTGTCTTAATTGAAAGAAGGACGAATTTTGTGTTTTTAGTAGAAGAAATTCAAGATATCAAATGGTGTATTTACGAAACTAGCGTTTCTTGTTCTGGATGCCAAAAAAAGTTTCCTTGGAATGCGTTATTATTGTTCCTAAAAACGGTATTTGACCTATTTGAGTAAAAATATGTACAAAAGTAGATGTGGTAGAAATATGTCAAACAATGATAGATATATGATACGTGCTGAAGTTATAAAAAAAAGAACACAACTTCAACCTAAAATTGGATCGCTGACGAAGAAAAACCTGAAACAGATGATCATCAAACGACTTCTATAAAGTAGCAACCTCAACTTGGCAGACGTTTGGAGCTTGAGTGAACAGACAATATTATAGTTCCAGCCTACTAGGTTTTCCATTTAGAACGACAATCCCAAAGATCCAGGGATCAAATTTACGGTAATTGTGCACTCTGTTGGTACTTACGTATTTTGACCTGAAAAACACGAATTTCATAATATTATCGAGAACATAAATCTCTAGTTTTCGAGATAATCGATGCCAAACTTCGAAATTCCACCTTCTTTTACTGATATCTATCTTTTTTTGACATGTATCGAAAAGAGATAACACATCACTGACTCGTATTGCCATAAGGCAGCTATGAATCCACCTTTATTCGCTCAAGATTCGCACAGAGGTTTTCAAAATGGCCGTTGTTTATGTAGCCTAGTTGGTGAAATAGTAGGAAAATTACAGAAAAATTACATATTTATGGTGTTTTTCTTAGACGAAAGTCATAATTAACCACAGTAAATGCATGAAATATGTCCTGGGATCTAAGAAGATACAAAACTTGCCATACAAAGAAGGTGAAATTTCGAACTTTGGCATCGATTATCTCGAAAACTAGAGATATGTTCTCGATAATATTATGATTTTCGTTTTTCTCAGATCAAAATACATAAGTACCAACAAAAATTGTCATCAAAATATTCATCGCATGATAAAGTGCACAATTACCAAATTTACTTTCAATCCCCTACCTTTCCATCCCCTGAAGACCCTTTTGGTCCAGGAGGCGGCAGCGGCAGTGGCGGCGCCGACCAACAAGGTGCCCATACCGAGACTGCAGCCGCCCCCAGCCGCCGCCGCCCCGGCGCCACCGTCGCGACGGCGCCGCCCCCCAGCCAAGTACAAATCGCTGCGGCCCAGGCCGCGCACCCATTGTGATATCGGCTCGCCGACGCCGACGCAGGCGCCGATTGCGGCTGCGCCAACCGGATCTCAAGGTTCACACCGACTAGGCAGTAGGATTAAGGAAAGGAACAGCGATGACGATGAATTCGATGATGATGACGAGGTGCCCGACTTTCCGTTGACGAGGGAGAGGCTCGAGAGCGTCAGCAGTGTGTCCAAGGATGCCATGGACGAGTATTTGGGTGAGAAAGGGCGTGGCCGTCGTTACCACAGATTAGAGAACCTTACAGATGAGACAGTCAGACAGAGCGAATAAAATTAGAGTGAGATGTCGCAAGCGCTTAATTTAAAGGGCCAGTCATAGATTTGCGCAGGCGCTAAAATATTGATCGCGTGTTTTGTTTACATCGAATACATCGTTGTCATCATTTTGTTATGTTACAAATGTTTTCGTTTCACAAGATTCACGGTCCGATATTTCGGATGTTCTCACAATGTGCATTTCCATAAACCATAATTCAATAGGAAATGTAATAAAGGTTTTGAGGATAATCACATCACGAGCAAAGATGAACAACCTGTTACCTACAATATATATTTATTTCAAAGTTTATTAGCTTCAGATTATAGGATATTTTATAATCTGAGATTACTGATGGCCTGTTTGCTAGTAATCCCAAGGTAGGTACTCATTTCTGGTACCTTACTCTTTCAAATGAAAGTAACAATGAAAATTGAATGCATGTTAGTTTTAGATCAGAGACTTTGTGTAGTGTGTGTGTTTTGAAAAGTGATCTGTTCCTGACTGTAGAATTGTGGTTTATACAAGAAACAAGTGTTGAATTAACAATGAGTGAATCAAAGAGAGAAGGTGCACCTCCCAGTGGCAAACATTACTGATTGTATAATGATTGCAAATCATTTTCAAATAAATTGGAGAACATATAATTACATTGTTTTCGAAACCTATATTGAGATACCTATTATTGACTTTAATCAAAATTTTCCATTTCCATGAGAATATTAACATTTTATGCTATATCACATTTCAAGTTTCAAGATAAACGTAACACTTTTTGTATTCTTACTCAAAGTTCGAGGTATTTTTCACAAAACTTATACCTACCTCACCAAACAATATATAAATTCGCTTTGTATTAATTTTTTTCTCAAATATATCTTCCTGATTTGCTTTTCAAATTCAGAATACTCTATGTAACATAAAAGATGTGTCATATTTTGTGTATTTGTTATACATTACATCGTCAGATAATTGAATAGTGTTTCATTTTTCCTGATGACAATGAATGGGCTAAAATTCGAAATATTCGAATTTCATATGGAACTTCATTAAGAATACATCGAGGAATCCATTTCATTCCTGATATAAAGTAATCTCTGATGACAACTTGTTCATAATAAATCACTCAGAAGTAGGTAAACTTTTATATTGTTGTATAGTTGTATACCTATCATGCATTAAAATGGCAACATTGCATATCAGTAGTTCTAGCGGTGGCAACGACAATCCGGCAACTGCAATGCGCCGAATTTAAAGGTCCGAGGTCAATGAAAACGGATGTCGGTACATCAAACAAAATGGGCGGAGTGGCTCATCTGTAAGGTTTTCTTATCTGTGTCGTTACTGTGATGGTTGAGTCAGACTGATAAAATACGTAGACTGGCCCTTACTATTTGATGCCTCACATCTTGTTTTTCAACGTGAGGGAAGTCGCGAAGCTTCTATAAAGGAGTTGCAAAAGGTTGGGAAAGCTACTGCAGTAACAAAACAATAAAGTTCAAAAGACACAATAGATACAATACTTGCCAATAGTTGCCAGAAAAAAAAGGTGAAATTTCGAACTTTGGCATGGATTGTCTCGAAAAGTAAAAATATGTTCACGATTTCATCATCAAATTCGGATTCCTGAGGTCAAAATACATCGGTACAAACAAACATTTTCACTGAAAATATCAAATAAACAAAAAATAATAAAAACTTTCTCTCTTCCATCTTAAACAGTTGTATCAAATCAACCAAAAATGAAAAAAAAACTTATGAGAACTCTCAATGTGAAGGTTGCGCTTGTTTTTAATTAATCAATTTCTCCCATCGTGAATCCGTTTTTGCTGCATTGAGAATTGAGCGATTTCTTTCCTCACTTTTTATTGGGGCCATTGATGAAAATGTCAACTCGCACAATCACGAGGTGGCAAATGGAATCAAACACTTCAAAGCCTCTATTGTTAATTGTGGGAATTCTGATTTCCTTTTTAACCAAAAGGTGGTTGTACATATGCGCGTTAATTGCGTTATCTATTGGTGACGCATTCGATGTAAAAAATGTGTTTTTAGTACTTAATTATGTATTCATCCGAACCCTAACAATGAAAATTGATAAATATGTTGGGTTGAATATTTGTCACAAAATAAAATACTTAAAAAAAGCAACGGATCGCGAAATATTTATTCACACAAAAGAGGCCGTGTCATGAACAAAGTTGGATAACACTGCCTTACATTATTTGAAAGCAAGATCTAACTATCCTTCGTATCTGGGAGAGAGGAGGAGAGCGGGCGGTAATGTTGAACCTTCTTGTTGATAGGTGAGCTGAGTCAAATTTATAGAGACAAATATTTAGACGGATAAAACCGTCGAAATAAAAGACAAACTGATTCTCGGAAACATATCATATTCATTTAGGTTCAGGTGTACTCTGTTCTACAGGAAAAAGATCTATTAAATACAATTTCGAATGTATTCATAATCTTGAATAGAAAAAATATCCATGCATTTTTCCACATTATTACATTCCCGAATCTACGAATATGGCACTCACCAATGAAATTAGACAAGGCCCGAACGTCTGTTTTTTATTAGTCTGAGGGAAATATACACTTTCTGATCAAATGTTCGTCCAGTGCCTATATTCTCTCGCATATCTCGATGACTGGTTTGCATGATGTTTCACAACATAGTCGGAAGATAAAACATTGGTTTTTCTATACAGGGTGTCCCCTCTCAATTGGAAAAAACTTCTGGGGCATATTGAGGAACCATAGACAAGCAGTTTGAGATAAGAGACTGATGTCCGGAAGTGCATGGTTTTCAAAATACAGGGTGTCAAAGTTTTTTTCAAAAAAAATTTTTTTATTAATATTTCAAAGACACGTTAACCGATTTTCTTGAAATTTGCTAGTGATGTAAGCTTTAATGAGGGAGGGCCAGGTAGCGTAGTGGTTAGAGCGTCAATCTCTCAATCTCTGCCCTGCCCGTCGTGAGTTCGATTCTCACTGACGGCGGAATTTTTCCGATGGCCCAAGAAAGTGGTATGGAATGATACAAAAGGCCTCTCGGCTTAAGTGTCGTCGCAAGGTCCTGATTTGCAGGGGCGAGCCATACCACGCGAGGTGGAGTGTTTAGTGGGTATGTCTGAGGATGTTCAGGACTCAGAAGACTCCCACACTACCCTGTGAGAATAGGGTGCCCATAAAGGGTTTCAACCACCTCGTCAACCAATAAAAAAAAAAAAAAAAAAAAAAAAAAAAAAAAAAAAAAAAAAAAAAAAAAAAAAAAGCTTTAATGAGACGCTCAGTTAGCACTAATTAAATGTTAATTATGACTTCCAGTGGCGCCCTGGGGGACAGTGTCACGAATAAAAATGACAAAAAATGTACGCTGCTGACTTTTTTTAAAAATTTTATATATTTTTTAGAAAGCTCAGTTAAAAATACAACTTTTTTGTCACTTGATATTTTTTCGTATATCTCTCCGTTTTCGAGAAAAAATTTTTATTAAAAACTTTATTGAAAGGTTCATTATTATTAGAAAGAAAAACAAGGAGGCTTTTTTACAAATAATTTATTATTAATTAGTGGAGCAAATGCTCAAAGTGTCCACCATGCATTTCGATTCATTTTCTGCACCTGTCGAGCCAGGATTCGCGCACCCGAGCAAACACGCCTGGATTGTTCGCGATAAATTCCGCTGCCACCACAACTCTAGCAACTAGGTCCTCCATGGTCGGCACAGGAGTTGCATAGATCAACCGTTCCATTTCGCCCCAAAGAAAAAAGTCCAGGGGGGCCAAGTCCGGCGACCTTGCTGGCCAAGGGACGGGACCACCTCTAACCAATCCACCTGTTGTTGTAGGTTTGGTCGAGGTAACCTCTCACGGTGCGCGCAAAATGCGCTGGACAACCATCGTGTTGGAACCAGGCCTCTCTACGCAACTGGAGGGGTACATCTTCCAGCAGCTCGGGCAGAATATCTCGCAAAAAAACTAGATAGTTATTCCCGTTGAGGTGATCAGGTAGAACGTACGGCCCAATCAAATGGTCGCCAAGAATTCCTGCCCAAACATTAACACCAAACTTCTGCTGATATCCTCTGATGTGCGTAGCATGGGGATTTTGTTCGCTCCACTCGTGGTTATTACGAGGATTGAATGTCCCCTCGCGCGAAAATCCTTTTTCATCGCTCGTGAAGATTATACTTAAAAATTCAGCGTTTTCATCCGCTTGACGGAGCAACCACTCGCAGAACTCGAGCCGCCGAGGAGCGTCGTCAGGCAGTAGATGCTGCACCTTTTGCAGTTTAAATGGATAGAGATCGTGGATTTTCAATACTCGATGGACAGTATTTTTGCTGCAATCAAGTTGCGACGCAATCAGACGAGTGCTAGTGTTGGGCTCATTCTGAATGCGTGCCATGACTTCATCCTCAACGGCATCTCTGATCGGAAACTGCCTTGCAAATTCTCGAATAGGCTGCAAAGATAACAAAGCCTCTTAGATTGGCTGTAAAACAGAAACGCGCAAGAAAAAAAACACAGAAAGTTGCCATTTCTGCAATACTTACCACGAATTAGCCGGTCTCCCGTAGATTTTGATGAATTTTGATAAAAATCTTATGGTTTGGCAATTCACGATTTGGGAACCGCTGCCCGTACAACCGTTGTGCTAACAAAGAATTACCCCGCGCTTCCCCATACAAGAGATGCATATCTGCAAGCTCGGCTAATTCAAACCGATTCATTTTTGCAATTAGTGTAACGTTTGAAGATAATTAAGTACTTAGAAACTGACACTTTTACTAAAGTTTGACATGTTTATGTGTTACCATGACAACATTGTTTTGTTTTAGATTTTCAGATAATGAACCTTTCAATGAAGTTTTTAATAAAAATTTTTTCTCGAAAACGGAGAGAGATACGAAAAAATATCAAGTGACAACAAAGTTGTATTTTTAACTGAGCTTTCTAAAAAATATATAAAATGTTTAAAAAAAGTCAGCAGCGTACATTTTTTGTCATTTTTATTCGTGACACTGTCCCCCGGGGCGCCAATGGAAGTCATAATTAACATTTAATTAGTGCTAACTGAGCGTCTTATTAAAGCTTACATCACTAGCAAATTTCAAGAAAATCGGTTAACGTGTCTTTGAAATATTAATAAAAAAAAGTTTTTTGAAAAAAACTTTGACACCCTGTATTTTGAAAACCATGCACTTCCGGACATCAGTCTCTTATCTCAAACTGCTTGTCTATGGTTCCTCAATATGCCCCAGAAGTTTTTTCCAATTGAGAGGGGACACCCTGTATAATGACCATGATTGCATTTAAAAAAGCATATATTATTACAAGTTAATTTCCAGTGTTTTCATAGTGTATGCGATAAGAAAAAAACCTATAAGAACCATTTTTTTAGATAAGTATCGTTCCGCCGTTCAAGACCGGAAAGTGAATATCAGGAACTAGCAATAGTATTGTTTAAATTTATTATTACTATAATCTTTTTTGTATCGATTCATTTCAGAAGTAGGTATATTTTTTTCCATATTTAAACTGTCCTCGTTCGTGACTAAATATTTTTATTAAATAAACAGTGAGATTGTTCTAAATCCACGTATCAAGAGGGACTTGGTTATTGGTTCCCTAGATCCCCAAGCTTAGGTATACCTATGTAAGATTATTGTAAGTACTTTCTGTTCATTTTTTTTCAATAAACATCAATGCCTATTCAATATTGATCTAATTTGTATTTTGAATGTTGAATAAATTCGTATTTCTTTCCTGCAAATAACTCATCTTGATTTAGTAGTAACCCTCTGCAAAATCCCAATAAGAAAATGATACAGCCATCAACATCATCCTCGATAAAACTTTTGGCAGACGAAAAGCATTGGAATTTTGAACGTCTTCAATTTTTTCTTAATGTTTATAAAAAACACCTAAATAAAACAAATGTCATGAAGTCGAAAATTTTTTCACGAAATGACTGGTCAAATTTTATTTTATTTCATCCTAACCCTTTCCTTTGAGATTTTATGAAACACTTCAAAAATCAAGCAGATTCCAGTGCATGCCTTTATAATAAACTGACTCAAATTGTTAATTACTGATTTTCACTAATAAAAGCTTCTTTCAGGTTTTGATCGGCAAAACGATATTTTCTGAACAAAAAATTGACCAGTAAGTGTATATTTTCTGGTCAATCGTAAAAAAGTATTGTTCCCGACAGGTGTAGAAAGTAGTACTGTAATGCAAGCGGAAAGGACACTTTTTGCGTCTGTTGGGAACAACTTTTTTTCTACTAGCCTAAGGAAGATGGATAATAGCATGAACCGGTTCGATTGAAAAGAACAAAATGCAAACATTTTTTCACTGTATATTATCATCAACGACTTTGAAATGGAAAAAATATACATCGTGGAAAAGTCATGAACGTTGCATATTTTCTGACCCCCCAGGTACTAACAACAGCCAGCACGAGGAGGAACTCTCCAAATACTTCAGCAACAACAACACCACTGAGAGTCGCTCCACCGAACCCACCGACCCAGAAAACACATCCAAACTCTCCACCCTCAGGCTACTGCTCGAACAAAACATAGTCGACTGCAAACCGACCCTCGTCCAAAGGGAACCGCAGGGGTGCCTGCCCCCCCAGCACACCACCCCGAAACAAACGACCGCGCAAAAGGAGACCACCTACATAACCCCCCTCATCCACCGGCACAGTCTGCCCAACTTGGGCGCCAGCGTAAAACGCAGGGTGAGTTCGGAGATAGGCTCGGAGGAGGCTGTTCCACCCAGCCCCAACACCAGAAGGAAAAACTTTAGCTTCATGCCGATATCGCCGGGGCCGAGGAGCCCCAGCGGGCCCCAATCGAAGTGCTCCAGCACCACCGCCAGTCCGTTCGTGAGCCCCAGCAACACGCCCATCCTGCGCACCAAGTCCGCCCACCAGAGTGCGGGCATTCTGAAAGGCGAACTGCGCAAGCCGCTGAAGGCGAAGCGCGAGATAAACTTAACGTTGGACATCCCCAGCGAAGACCAATTCGGCGGGCTGCTGCCCATGTCGGCGCCGGCTAGCCCGATGCCCGGGGGTAAATCGGTCCTGCAGAAGCTACTCAACTCCGCCAACAAGGTGCCGTACAGCCCTGGCTACGGCGCCCCCCTCGAGGTGTGCCAGTTTTCGGCGCCCAACGTGGAGACCAACCTCGAGCTGTACAGATCCCAGTCCGTCCCAGTGCACAACATGCTGGGACCGGCGGCTTTGGGCGACTTTGACCCCATCCCCGATGCGGAGAACGTCAAGCGGATCTTGAACTCCCTCTCTGGCGACAACAACAACATCGACCTCTTCAACCTGGACATGACCCCCAGCAACGCGTGTCTGCAGGAATTCGGGCTGCAGCTGATCACCAACAACGGCTTCCCCCAGGAGAACGTGGGGTACAACAGGACGGGCGATGATGGGGCCGCATTGGGCGTGAAGCTGTTGCCTTCCAGATCCGTGCCCAGCACTCCGCTGCCGTACGGCCGGGTGGCGGAGCCACCATCCAAGACCGGCTACAGCGCCTCTAGGTCGTACCCGTCGACGCCGATGAACTCTGCTGAGGAGAGTTTCAGTTACAATTTGAACGGGGACTGTCTGCTGAACGGTCAGCCCATCAGGACGGACTGCACGGGCTTGGAGCTGATGCAGGGCTTCGGGATGAATGACAATAACGTGGGGCCGCTGGCGCAGGATAAGGGGTTCGGGGGTGCGGAGGATTTCGTCATGGTGGAGAACGACTCGCAGCTGATTGGGGATGTTCTGATGGACCCGAATTATGCTGGCGGCTTGGAGTGAGGCACTTGACTTGGATGTTCTGGGTTATATCACTTTGTTTGTATCAATACCATATTTCTACAGACGCTCGGAAATTTTGGTGAGGTCATTGTTGATGGAGGTAGTCCGGGTCCATTGCAAACTTTTAGCCCATTATGGGAGTTATTCCCATAAAACGAAAGTCCGTTAGATACTCTTTTATTCATAACGCGTTGAGGGTTGATTATGGATAGTTCTGATCATATTTTGGATTAGCTATCTTCAAAATCAATTATTTTGAACGTGTATCTGTATTAACTTACATTCATGGAATATTAACTCATTGAATAGATGAGAGATATAAGATATCAGATTGCCCATCTATGTTTATTCTCGTGTTTGATTCAAAATCGAATCAATACATTTTATGGTTCAATGGTTTTTTTAATTTTTATTTCAATACAAATTCAAGATAAACTGGATTAAGTGAAAAACTGAATTTTTTGATGATCAAAGTTGAGCATCAAGTAGTGTTTTTCATGCAGTCAATAGGAAGGTGGAGAACGACAAAGGCCAGTATTATCTCGATCAAATAGTACTGACGAGACTAAAATAGAGAAAACTTGTTCTCGATTTTGTATCTGTTAAATATCCAGTTCCTGACAGAAATGATTAGTTTCAGTTTCTAAGAAGAAATTGCTTATATACTGTAGATTCAATATTTTTTCACTTGTGCGTAGTAACGAATTATTATATTCTGAATGTTTCTACAAACTCTAGTTTCAAATCACCAATTGTTGGCTGAAAATGTGGTAGATGAGGTTATTTTGTTTTCCATTTTTATTTGGAAAATTTCGTGTTTAGGCTTTCGCCTAAGTTATTTTATTAAAAATGAATTTTATTATCCCACTTTTAAATTTTGTTTAGAACTAAAAATATATGTATTTACTATTCGTCCTATTTTTCTAGGCTGTAGAAATATGGTAACTTCGACCAATGAGTTGAACTAAATAGAAATTTCATGTCATTATTTTGTTTGTCAAACAATAGGTAGGTTTTATTAAATATTGAAATTATCAAATTTTACAAGATTATCTGTGATAAATTGTATTTTGGAATATTAAGGACACTACTATTATGTTCGTTTGAGATAAATTTTATTATGTTATTTTTTTATTGCAAGCCTAATTTATTGTTTTGACCAAGTCATTTTTTATTGAAAATTGAGTTTTTGGATGATGCTGAAAGTACAAAAAGTGAAAATATTTTGAATAGAGGAGTTCAGTGACACATGACACATTTATTCCCGAGATGCATATGCCTATGAAGAAATTTTGCATCCAACAAGGTAGGTATATTGTTTAACGAGCACAGAATGATACTCATTTCTCTGGCATTTAATCATACGAGTTGGAAATAAGCATTCAATAGTTTATATGCAGCAGAAAATCAGAGAAATATATTTTTCTGCTGTTGCTTGAAAGTTGGCATTATTATGATCAAGGGTTTCAACATCAAAATCCACTGAACTCCTGTATCATCATCAATCTGTATATTTGAAAAACACTGTAGTTGGCTTCAAAACCTGCAAATTGTTTTTCTTTTCAATGAGTTTTAAAGCGTTGCATTTTTTGTTAGTAAAGTTTTCAATGTGATGACATTACGAAATTGCCCATCAATTATATTTTTAGACGAGAGAAAATTAAAACACAAACTTAAAAATTGAGAAAATTGTCATTAATTATTCTCTTTCAATCGAAACGAATTTGCCTAAAACTGCTTGATAGTGGTCATGAAGTCCCTTCTGTGTGATGATATAATTCGGACCAAACTACGTTTTTGAATATTTTCCATAAAATCTTCCGGAGACGAATTTTGTTGCGTAAGTTATGACCTAGTTCACTAGCATACCGGATGATGTAAGTTCGTCAAATAACTTGAAATGATTAACACTTGCCCATTCAACTTCTCATGGGATGTCAATACACTAATTTCAGATTTAACCATAGAACTAGAACATATTCAATAAGGTAGTTATGAATTCTGAAAATTATCATCACACCGTATATGAAAATGTTCTCAATAAAATGAATGGGTGTGACATTTTTCCAATCTTGGATTTTAGGAATGGAGTTGAAAAGCAGTGTTGAAATATTCGCAATAATCTCATCACAGGTTGCTCTACTAACAAATACACACTTGTAAATAGCTATTCAGCCATACTTTCTGCCACAATGACGTAATTTTTTTTGTTTTAGTTATGTTTATTAATTGTTCGCCTAATAACCTGTGCCTAGTTTTTTACACCATAGCAAGTAGAATTCTACTACGAACATCCAAAAAAAAAAATGTATCAATGTTTTACTAGTCCGTGGTAGGAATAGAAATAATCTGTTTATGAACCGGGAAAATATGTCATCGAACCAAGGCACTGTTGGATTTTGAAAATGGATTCCGCAGTAGGCATTGATAGTGCTTTGTTGTGTGAGATTCATTTCCAAAGATATTCCTAAACAAGTATTGCTTCGAGAAGATTTTGATCAGGAAAATCTGTTTTGAGTCATTGACAACAGTGGTTGGCTTGGAAATGTTTGTGGTATAATTTGTATACTCTTGTGTTCGAGAACAAAAATGGTTTGGAAAGTGGGAGATTTTTGGCAAATGTTCGGAACAAAATCATTTCATTTTGGGTGCCTACAAGTTTGAAGTAGGGTACTAGAGGAGATGAATTATCCAATGTATAAAATATCTGATTGTGCTCCGCAAACCGTACCACGTCAAAGTACCTGAAAACAATCATAGGTTAGAGTTCGTATTTTGAATTATCAAGGCAGCTGTTTTTTGTGTGCTTGCTGGCCCAAAATGCATCACAAAATGAATTGCACTTGGCTACATTACTGCCTGTATTTTTTCATCTGATTTTCTTTATGTACTGATTTTTTTTCGGATGTATTTGTGAAAGATGATTGAGATTGTCGCTGAATAATCTTATTTGGATCTCAATTGTCCAAATAAAGAGTTTAATGATGAGATGAAATTAATAGAAATTGGTAATTTATTAATAATCAACTACATTTAATATTTGAAAAAAAAACTTGAGCAAAGATAGCACATGAGAGTTGAAATAACTGAAAAAAATACTGGTTAGAAACAAATTTCGGAATACTTGAATAAAACTACTTCAACATATTTCAGGATTTTGATTCTTCTCACCTATTAGTGAGATAACTGATTATTCCATTATTTTGTTTCATTCATTGTAACAATGGATGTCTGAAGTAACTCATCTCTAATGTAGATTCTTATGCCAGTCAATTAAAAAATTTTCATATCAGCGGCAAGTTATTCAATATGGGTTTTACTGGAATTGATTAAAACTCATATTCCGAACATGCCAATAGATCATGTGTTGAATATTGCATTTTTGCAAATGTAACTGTGAATTACCGAATAAAAATGTAACTATTATGGAAAAAAGTCTGAAACGTAATTGGTAAGCTCATTTTGTAAAGTGAAATGTTTGGAGAAATTTGAAAATATTTTTGAAACACATTGTTGTAAACTTGTGAAGACCTGTTATTTTATGAAGTACAAATTTATTTCAAAGGCAAATTGGAACGTTTGTAGATTAGTTTGGATGTTTTGGTGTATACTATTTGTATCCAATATTAAAAAAAATATATTCGTATATATTGTTTAATATTGTTTTTCATTTAAAAAGAAATGATCCTTATGTTACTTACCATGTGTACTTTGAGAAAGTGACCTTATTAGTATTGAAATAACTGCTCTTCCAAATACTATTACTACACTAGTTTCGAAGTTTCACCACACCAAAATGAGAATGAACACCATATACGCGTAACTGTAGGGAAATAGAGAAGTTGTGGAGTTGGGAATTAATAAAATATATACATAAATAAGGTCTTAGAAGGGTAATGACAAAACAGATTTCAAGATCAACATTGATAAACGAATCTTGAGAATTGATATAAAATCGATGAAATAAAAAAGCAATACTTTAATCAAAAATTGAAAATCATAGATTTATATAGAAAAAATGTTTCATTTATATATATACGGAATAGAATAATAACTTGGATAAATAAATTAAGTACAGACAGAATCCTATTTTCTATCACTACTAAATCCATGTGAAATCGATGATTTATCTGAGCTACTCCTGGTTAATTTTGCATGTTCACCCTTATCGCCACTGCTCTTCTTCTTCTTGTTTCGGCATATAGAGAACGAACGTCTGCCAGAATCAGAACTAGCCGGTAGTTCACTAGTCTCATTTGAAGGAACGCTTGAGTAAGCTACCGAAGCAGCATGCTCAGCTTCATCAACCCTTCTCGTAGTGAATCTTTGAGGTTTGAACACCTGAAAACAAAAATGAGAAAATACAATTTGCTATTTATATTTATGCTATAATTATAAACATAAATCACTTAGATCATATATGCTAGATACGGCATCCAGGTTATTTATTTGGAGGTCCGGGGGATCCAAAGTACTAAGCCATTGATTGGTCGTTTTGGAATTTTGACATAACACGTCATATCATAGTACTTTTTCTTGCAGACTCCTAATACCAAACAAATACTACATGATACCAAATCTAGCGTAAGCATATATGATCTGAGATAAATGCAATGAAACGGTTGATGGATTTTATTGTCTCCAAAACAACTACAAACAAAGAGTCACGATCTTCGAGAAGGTTATACACCGATTCAATAAGGGATGACTGTGCAAATGTTTCTTTCTTCCTAAAACGCGACAATGATCTTCCTTTGCACCAGATCCATTTCTCAACAAAAAAGTCATTTGCATTTTCTAGACAAGGGGCAACTCAAATGAAAAGGGTTGATTTGAATAAAATGAAATGAGATTATTATATTATGGTTATTTAATGAAGCCTTTATGAAACGCAGATATGTATCGAAATAGTCTGTTTCAATGCGCGATTTTTATCCTCACAATCGAACTGACAAGTGAAAGTCATAAGAGTTGATATGCTTGCGCAGTAGTCGTACACTGACAGTATCTGTTACGTTTTAAACATTTCATCAGTTATTATTATTTCATTATTTTTTGTTACTTATTGATATCAAATCAATTTTTTCAATTAAGACTTGTATATGATATACATTTCATAAGACACGTTGTCGCATTTGCAAGAACGATATAGAAAATTAATTTTGTCTTCTCAAAAAGTGTCGATAAATACAAGATTATTTCAAGCTTGTGTTTATAAGTTTATGAGCAAAAACAACACTGGGTTTTCAGTTTTTGGTTCAAGAAAATTAATCAAGAAAGTAAGGGTATGGTCCGTAAGCTAACCAGGTTAACAATCACTCAACCACTCCGGTTAGTGATCGGTTGCCTGAAAACTGGTTTCATTACGGACAACAGAGACAACACGGATTGACACAGACTCCCAGATTTGCCCGCCAGTTTGCTTGAATATTCAAAAAAATTACGTTTTTACACTTTTCATCATCGTATAAGTATAATGGAAAAAAGAAGTAATTTTGTGTTGAATGAGATTCTCCTTATTGGCAGTAGTAGTGAAAGTGAAGATGAAAATATCAGGGGACCTTTGGGCGAGGAACAAATTCAAATTTCTGAGGAACGAATCAAAATTAATTTTATTTTCCATAGTTCTCAGACCACGAATAAGGACTTTTGTAGTGGATGTGATAGACGAGTTTTCGGATAAGGAATTTCATATCGGATGTACTGAGGTGGTAGCAGCTGATGGGACATCATTCTGAGCCGACTGTTTGAATATTCCTTTTGAGATATTACTCGTACAATCGAAAGTGATGTCATCAAATTTATGGAAGCATGCATTCATGATCAATGCCTTATTAATATCTGCTTCTAATATTGTGTTCAAGGGTGTTCAAGTCGAGGTTCCTATTTCCAGGCGACAATGGAAACAGGTACATAATGCAATCAAATTGATATCCTATGAAATGAAAAATATATATATACAATTAACTGATGAAATTATTTTTCTATCTAGACTACCTCCATTACAACTCAATTACTGAAAAGTGCTTAACGATCTTTTTTCGAATATTATGCGATAGGTGTGCGTCAGCATATATATAATAACAACTATATGGATAACACCTATTCTTCTCTTCACGGGAAAATGAAGCCAGTTTTGGAAAAACAAAAGACTGTCTGGCTTGCTAATGATGAATTGTGCGCATGCGCGGGTTTTGACGAGTTGAAATCCACTGACGTTTTCAGAATTTCATAGGTTAGGTATGTTTGTTGACTCAAATTATGTAAAAGAGAGTTAATATAGTTATTAATGTACTTACTGATTGTTAACAGAAGTGATAAGTGAGTGATAACAGTGATTGATCAAAAATTAGCCCACGAATCTTGTTCCGATGACTTTATCATCACAGGTTTCTCAGCAAATCGCAAGTATCGCTTTGTAGATCACATCCATTTCTGCATTTATCATCAACTATTATTCAATATCGTCCAACAATCCATCAATGAATGAATATGTCATGATGAAATAAAAACATCGAATTGAAGGTTACGTGACACATTTGATTGATTTTTAATAATTATCATACGTTTGTCGCTCACTAGAAAGCTACTCTCCTCCATGATGAAAACGCATGTCGATTCTTAATTCAAACTTGCGCATGCGCATATTCGCGATTGGTCCCGCAGACTCTCATTTGTTTTATTTTTTGGCTTCAGCTCTGGTATCCATGTTACCTATATAGTTATTATTAGATATATGGCTGTCAGTTGTATAATAACTTGACAATATAATAACCGGAATAACCGACCTCCCAAGAACGGTTTCTCTGGTTGTATATTCTGACCATATATTCCTGTAAGTCACGGTAAGTTCAACCCTTCGGTTTTTTCAGAGTTTACGGACCGGTTAACCATAACATTGGTTACGTTCGGTAAGCTTACGGACCATACCCTTAATGAGTGAATGACAGATGACATCAAGCACAAAACCAGAAGAGTTTCAAAATAACTACGGCGATCAGATTATACCCATTTTTCACTACACCTATATGGATAATATTTATTTTAGAGCTCATTAAATAAAAAATCAGTTAACCTCACCGACTCTGAGAGAGATGATTTTCTAGGTTGAGGGGACACTGGCGACGACATAGTGCTTGGGCCTGGTTGAGACACCTGTGTTGTGAATTGAGGTTTATTCGAATAAGCGAATTTCTCAACGTTACTCTTCGGTTTGGCACCAGTCATCTCCTGGAAATTCAGTGGAATGTCCAGTTTTGCACCTGGACCGTCACTGGCCCTTCTAGGGCTGCTCTGAACATCCGCTGTACCACGACTGGTGGTGGATTTTCCATGAAAGCTCCTCGATATTCTGGACATCCTGGGTGGCTCAATGTAGCTCTCTTTGACCAGGATGCATCCAGGCCGGATTTTCATCAGCTCGTTTTCTTTTTCAACCCTCTTCTCCGTGTTTGTGTTCAGGTTCTTTCCGAAATCGATGTTGTCTGTTTTGTGGAACGGTTTATTTTCCAGGAACTTTTCTTTCGTGGTGGACCACTTGTCCACGTTTGGGTTACTCAAGTTCACGCTGGAACTAGCAATTTCTTTCTCGAAGAGATTCGCTCTCTTTATGATGCTTTTCAGGTCGTTCCTTTCAAATTCGTTGACTATCATATTCAAGGGAGGTTGGGACCTTTCCGTGTTCTCTACATGTTTGAGGCTGTCAGCGGTCTTTGCGGTGAACAGGGCATTCGTACACAGATTGACATTTGTGCTTGTCGGGGAGATGTTTTTGGGCGCTGAAAGTGGCTGGAACAAATTGTTATCCAGCATGGCAGTACTTCGCTGGGTGCCGAATATGCTCGAGAAAGCGCTCAGTTTGGCGTTCGTCACCGTTTCGTCGGGATCCGCGGTGTCATCTTCAGGGACGGCATATGACGTGTCCATATCTTCAGTCACTGTGACGTCACAGTCTGCGCTGGATCCTGCTGTCGCATCGTTGGTATTGAAATCCACTTCCGAACCTGATACTGGGGTTATTTCTCCACTCTCAGAACCTGAAAAATACATTAGATATTGGAAAATACATCAGAGATTGAAAAATACATCAAATTTACGACTAGGTAGATTGTTACGTCATTATTGGTGAGTAATTCGTGCCAAAACATCAATATTAACTATTGAAATGCATCACTCGCGAAATAAGTTGACATTTCTGTGTTGTTGCCAAATTTGATTCACATTTTTGAAATCATTGTTATGTAATAAAAAAGAAAATATGTTTCATCTATAACTGTGGAATATTTTTCAAATCTATGTTTGTGGAACATCTTGCAGCCAACAGAATATTGGGGAGGAAAAAATTATTGGAATTTCCGAAATATTCGATAGGAAACTCTCAAATTTAAATTACTAGAAAGCTTAATTTTCTCATTTCAACATCATTTCTCATAGCAAATTCAATATTTTCTTTTGTCGACAATATAGACCTATCCCTTCAATATGTAAAACGACCTATTGAAAATCCTTCTTAGAATATCAGAGCACTACACAACTTCTCATTAAGGAGGTAAATTTCTATTAGTCATTTCATTAAAGCCGGCAATGTCGCATATTTTAACATGAAAGACCTATAGTAGACTTTGGAGTGATTCGGAAGAGCTCTTCCAAAAAAAATCCCAGAGAAATAAACTACTCTTGTTGGACTCTCCTGAAGACATAAAAGTATTGATCTAATTGTTAACAAAACAAGCAAATAATTAAACTTGTTTGGAAAGTGTTTGCATTATGGTATGCTGTAAAATTGTATTGCCTGATAGATTTGGTGAAAATCATATTTCTTTGATGAAAAAAAAGTACCCCTGGTGGGACTCGAACCCACAGTCCCCGGCTTAGGAGGCCGATGCCTTATCCATTAGGCCACAGGGGCTTGTTATAAAAAATATTTTTATCTTGTATCACGTCGTGCAGATTTACTTTTCAGAACTTAACAAGAAAATCTATAAAAGTCGTCGAGTGCCTACGATGCTATTTTGATTTTAGACGAAATCCAAACGTTTTAGAAAATATGGAAACTTCTTATAAAAGTCTATACATATAGGTACAGGGTGTTTCATTATGATAATTGACAATACCTCAACTGTAGAATCCTGAGCTCAAAATATTGGTAATCAAGCCAAATCACTTTCAAATATGGGTCGATCCTTTCACTGAGATACCGAGTGTTTTTTTCATTCAAAGATTCAAATACAATTTTCCTATTTTAATTAAAACACACTAAAAGCGAATCCCATTTGTAAATCTGGTGCGTACTCAGTGTATATATTTTTCTCTTCAATAAATGTCAAAAAGTGAGATAGCAACATCTGAATAACTAAAACAATTAAATCCTTCTTGTTGTTGAATAAATCAGAACTTGCGGCTGTATTCACCGTATACTTTCAAGCAAAGCTTAACCAAAGCCCGCTCTGACAGCATACAATTTCCATATTGTTAAGTGAGCTTAAATCCTAAGCTCAGCTTAAAAGTATACGGCGAATACGGCCGTATAATAATCGAAATCGAATTTGACACTCCAATACTATACTACCAGTTTTCAAATTTGTTAAAAAATATATACTCGTTCATTAAAATAAGAATCAAGAAGCAAACAATTTCAGTTCAGCTCCAACAACGCTGAGATATTTTTCGCGCACAGGAAAAATATCTGATTAAATTTTATTGATTGATAATGATTAAAATATGCCATCAACTTAAATGAAAAAACTATTCACCTTTCGGTTTGGAGGAAGAAGAATAATAATCCGTAAGTTCCATGGACTCAGACATGTCTCTATCAAAAGAATCCAAGAGCATCACAACGCTTCCCAGATCTTGATCCAGGCCTGGAGTGGTTGGGAATATTTTATTGATATCATCAACCGTTAACCTGGAAATGAAAAAATACACAGACTTTGATGTGTCTCTGAAATTCACTCACTGTTATAGGTCATGGAAGACCGTCAGAAAACAACATTTTTTCAAGGGCTGAATATGTATCAAGAGAAATGTTTTAATATTGAAAAGGGCTCAACTTACATATACTCATTTATATACTTTCAGTATCAAAACGATATTTTTTCGTTTTAAAGTTCGTTGGATCTACTGGTACACCAAATACACTTGACGGTGAAGGAAAGACCACGATTGATCAATCTAGGGTACATTTTTTTAACTTATTTTCTCTCAGAACGATAGAAAAGTCTAGACCATACGCTTTTTCACTTTCTTATAAAATTTTGTGGTAGTTCGCTTTCGGGTATCACAGTGTTCTTCACCTTACTGGTATATTTGAGTGAATTTATTGTTGTTACGATTGGTACATCAATCGAAACAAAAAATGTTTAGTATAACGCATTTTTGCTTGGAAATCAACATGTTGATATTTCGGATCTTCAATATTTCAATATTTGTAATAAATTAATCAAAATAATTGACAATAACTGACAAAAAATGTGTCGCGGAATCATGAATTTTTATTATTATACTCAGCATCAGAGAACGGATAAACCAAAAACCTAGAGATAGAGATATCAGCAAAGGATATGCAGATCTCTATTTTTGATAGTTTCTGTGAGTTACATCTGTTGTGGAAATTTTCTTATAAACATATTCGGGAATGTCCTTCACTTCACCAATCAATGACAGAGATCAGTAACCACTGATATCTGCTAATGATAAGAAGTTTGCTATCAAGTCTACTGAAGATGTCAATTTAATTATTAAGTTTCATTTCGTTAAAAGTTTCCATTGTCAAAATATACATTGATGTGATTTTAACAGTTTTAACAGTTTTCTAACGTTGGGAAAACCTGAAATATTCCGAAACACACATCAAGTGAAAAATAATTCACTACCTACTATCCAGCACCATGCATTCACACGCTGAATCATGTATTTGATATTAATTTCCTATTCAAGTTGATATACCTGAATAGAAAAAACATCAGGAGGCATGAAATGCTACGACTAGGACCTATAAGCAGAAGCAATGTGCAGACATATCCGCTTTGACTGGTATCAATAATGTTATTGGTGAAGCATCTCTTGAATTAAATATCGAGGAAAACTATTGCATTATTGCAGATGTTTGATGAAACTTCAATTGATTGGGGTTGCATGGGAAAATTTACCATAACGAAAACATAAAAACTCAAGAATAGAACTGGAAAACAATTTATTTCCTACCTCTAAATCAAAATAGGATGAATATAACTAGAGATTCCGATATCATGCAAACTAATCTATATTGAACACTGACAATAAACTGAATACTGAACTCACAGCTTGAGTCATGCTTTCGAGGAAAAAAAAATAGAGAGAACACATCGATCCATCGAAGCTATAGACACACAAAAACTAGGCCATTTAGTGAACACTATATATAAAAATATATTTTAATACCCGTCGCCGCTTATGAGGCTCGATGACATTTCGCTGCTACTTCCCCCTTTGGAATTGCTCTCGGAAAGACCTGGAGAAGAAGGACCACTGCTGGACATCAAACTTGGAGGACCGCTCCAACCAAAACCTGAAACAAAATGGAACTTTAAGTTCTTGTACAGGAATTCTTCAATGATATGTTCATCCCCACCATGTGCGATATTTCATCATGACAGGCGACATGTGGAGAAAAGATTTTGATCATGTGTACAAAATAGTGAACTACCTACTCTTCTGTCTGGGTTACTTTCGTATCCTGGAACTAATTTGGCGGATAATGTTAGTTTCCAAGCGAATAAAGTGTTTTCCATACATAATTCTGTTAAATTTTAGAAATAATATACATAGAACGTCAGATAAGTTGGCAAATAATGAAATAATCGAAAACTCTACAAATAACTACTGTACTTTAAATATTTTCGCAATAAAAACTGTGCATGTACCGGAATGATTTTGCTTATTATAAAAATATAAAAATGACTACTGGTCTACAGCACGAACCTGTTTATTATTATCGAATATTTCAATAATGTGAGAAAGTCTATGACTGACCTTTTATAAAATTAACACTCATGCAGAAATGCTACCAAATTCAGATAACAGTTGAAAATTTGCCTTCGACCAATGTGGATATAGGATGGTGAAACAGCTTCCTATCAACAAGCACTAGAATAAACTGTAGACCTTTGCCTACTTGATTTCATACCGTAGTAATATTTCCTGAAGTTATCAGAGATGGCGACATACCTTGTGTCGGTAAAACAGAAACTCTGCATCTGTCATACTTTTATCAGTTTCATCTGTTCTAGATGAAAAATGATTGAGAAGAGTCAAAATATTAATATTCATTCCAGATTTATCGAAAATATATTGTTTTAATGTCGTTTCAAGTCACGTCTGTCAGATGTGAACCACAGAAATACGTAAGCAACAGAAATCTTCTTCGATAATCGATCTCACCACCATCTTCTTTCAAGTCGTGGAAATATTAGTACCTTCTCAAACGGTTTTCGCAGAAACAATTGAAGAGCTGTTTCACCATCCTATATCCACCTTGCCTTTGACGAATAGAACATTCCTTCTGAATATGTCAATACACTATTGTTAAATTCTCATACTCACTATTAGAAGGTGATTGTAACTTGAGGGGTTTCGATTTTCCTGAAATCAAGCTAGTTGGAGGTGGCAACGGTGTTGAGGGGAATCTTGGTGGCGTATCCGATGGAGTCCGATATAGAGGAGCCGATGTCATTTTGTCCAAAAAAGTATCGATTTGCTTCAAAGATAAAGCGTTATGCAGCGTTTCCAATGGTCTTATGGCTGGCACACCTCCAAAACCGTCTATTGCTAGAAAAAATTGAAATGAAAATGCAATTGGAGTAATATCACCATTGATAAGGATGATTCAAGAGGAATATCTTCTGCTTTCGGCTCATTACTCGAAAACATATTACGCATTTTTTCCAAGTACTGTTAATGACAGGTAAAAAAACTATGAATTTAATTTCAATAAGAGGAAGACGGTTGATAATAATATCTTGCAATATTACACAATTATTTCGCAGGTAGTCATGCTAATTAAATGTATAGGTCTTATAACATTGTCTTACTATACCTCCATGTCTCATTCGTCCGAATGTAGTGATTGTTGTTTCTTTTTTTTTTACTTGTTATGACCTTTTTCGAATTCTCTCGATCAAGTGATTGAGCCAACTACGGTAAACATTACTAAGCGGGTGAATCTCATTGAGTTCAGTCAAGTTTCCAACCGATTTTACAGATAACAATATAAACGCGTGAATATTTTGTTCAGAATGGCAACTGGTTATTGCTAATCATTCCGCGCGAAGTCAATTTTCAAATCAGTTTGATGTAGATAATTCCCTTTCTCTGTCGCTTCATGTCACCACAAAGAGTGCATATGATTGGTCGCACGAGTTGGTATGTAGAGTTCAGCCAAGAATTTTCTCGCGTTTTTTGATCCAAAATGTAATAAATTTCAATAAACATATAAATCTACGTAGTTCTAAGACAAAAACGGTGTGAAGTAGTGTACTAGATTATATTAGAATTGAATTAAAAAATTTGAGTAGGAAACTCAGTCACAGAAATGTGAAATACAAATATCTGAAAAACCAAAAAACTTTTCAAAAATTTATTTGTGACATATTGTTGTGCTTACAAATACGGTCGAAACCGTATATAACGACATCGTTTATTATTTCGACCAAATGGTAGGGTCCCGGCCGAATCTCTATAAAGACAGTTAAGTAAACATACCTTTATTCATTCTTCAGACATTTTATTTGAAGAAAAGAATCATAAGGATAACCTAAACCCACACTACATAATTGTACATATTCAAAATTCTTGTAGCTATTACCTGGAATTATATGTATAATCTGGCTCGAAGGACCAAATGTCATAGCTATTAGCTGAAATTATATGTGTAATCCGGCTGGAAGTACCGAATTCGGAAATATTTTGATAATTGAAAGACATTCTTCATTTTCTCCGTCAAAACTTTTTATTATTATTATTTTTTCATCCAACGACTACTACTTGACAACTAATTTCAAAAACTATTTCATACAATGTGATAACATGGACACGACAATTCTAAACATACCTACGACAATTAATTCGACTAATACTTGTGTATATTGCTTATAACATCCGACCGAAGTTATATGGTCCCGTCAAAGTCGTTATATCCGGTTTTGACTGTACACAACTTTCTCCTAATTTAACCGAACCTTCACCGGGTTCCCCATGTTGGCCCGCAAATTTGGCACACCCTGTTCATCAACAAAGCATGCTGCACCTTTTTTTCTTCCTCATCTAGTTCACCGCAATCGAGCGAGAAGGCCGTGACGTACCTGTCGCGCTGTTGGAGTTCGTGATCATGTCCCGCAGGTTGGGCGCACTCGAGCTTCCGCTGATGACCGCCGTCGAGAACAGCGAATTGGCGCTGTTGCCCACCAACTTCTTGATGCCTAGCGGGCCGCCGCAACCGAAGCCGAGCATCTTGAAATAGCTCATCTGCCCGGCAATGCTGTGTCGATGGCGCTTCGCGACCGTGTGACTGCTCTCTGGGGGCGCAACACACGTGGGGAGGGGGTGAGATAGCGAGCGGGAGGTAGCGGCCCTCTTGGGGGACGGGAGGCGGGGCCGGACAAGCTGGGTATGAGGAATGTGGGAGGCATCCAGGCATCGGCAGGGCGGAGACAGGCTGTCTCTGTACTTCTTCAGGAGGAAGTGCTTGTCGACGCGGTCATCCCATTCCCCTTCGAGTATGTTCGGATCGGAGAAAGATCTGTACCGGCGCTTCTTCCGCTCATTCTCCTTGATATCCGTATCCCAATTGGCCTCCATGGACACGTCATCAAACTGACTGTCCACCGTGTTTTGCCTCGAGACCTTGCAGGACCGGCTGAACCTCAGATTGCTGAGCGGCAGCTCGTTGGTGCTCATCATGCAAGAACTCCCAGCCTCCAGTTTGGAGGTGAACAACGCTAAATTTAGCTCCGTGAGGGGTAGTTCGTTGGTGGCGGCGTTTTGGGGTTTCGACTTCGGAGACTGTACGGTGGGAGGCGAGTCGTCATTGCTGTCGAAAGAGCCAAATATCGGACTCAAGTCAGCCCTGCCGAATTCGTCCTGGATGTGCCTGTCTTTTGGACTGACGGTTCGGGTGGGAATTTCAGAGGTGGGCGTGGTCGAATGATCGGTGTCTTGGGGTGATTCTTTGTATGGGGTTGGTTGATTGAGTTTTAGTGTATGCGTGTGCAAATGTTAACGTACACACATGAGGATAGCCGGCAGAAGGGTGGAGGAGAAGAAATAAAATATACCAATTAGTACTTCTAGTGATGCCGTCTAGTTCTATAACTTTAAACTATACACCATGCTAATAACCCTTTCTTTGTGATACTGACATAGCGTTAAGAAGAGAAATGCAGACATTCATGAGTAAACTATTGAATTTCATTCATGTAGAAAGTTTTACAATAGAATAGTTGAAAATCATACACGGATTCCCTAAAAGCTAGCATGTGTTGATAGATAAACAAGTGTCAAATTATTCTTCTAGGTGTCAAATTTGAAAAAAAAAAAAAATCTTCAGTCAATATTCAAGAAATCTCAGATCTATGCCAAAGCTAAATTATAAAGGAATTTCACACAATTTTTTCTCTGAAAATGTTTTTTACCGAAATATGGGATGTTAAAATATATGATGATGGTACAGTTTTACCAAGAATTCAGATTGTTTCTGAATATGTTTTCAAAATGAGCAGGCATTAGAGAATTTCGAGGTACATCAAAAATCCATCAAAAATTACGAATATATGTTTTCATTTTTTCTGATTACCAGGCTAAATTGATGCAAAAAAGTAACAATAAGTAATTTTGATAAAATGCACCATCGATTTTTTTTGTAATTTCATGTTTTTATTGTTATTATCAATTTTGCATTGCTCTCTTTTAAAAAATATACATCCCAGACGATGTTATATCAATAGTTAATGTGTTAGTAATAGCCCAAAAATTCAAATCAATAAAAAACCAAACATGCATCACTAGAATAACAATACCCACACAGAAGATCAACCAAGCAGTTGAAAAGGAGCATTAAATGGTGATAGAAGGAAAATGATGATGAAATGATATCAAGGGAATAGCCGAAGATGTACCAAGCTCTAGACGCTTGGACGCAAGGATTTGATACACCTTCGATACAGATTATACCACCAGTCGCACAGAATTGCCAAACAGATGAGTTTCGAGTACGTAATGTCACAACATCAACTTGACTTTGCTCATGCGAAGCCCAAGTTCATCTACAAGGCACCATCACACCTCCGTTGGATTATAAAAAAAACGACAAAGTACTGATTAAGAAATCCGAAGGTTAAAATATGTTCATGCACATTGGAGAGTAAATTTGATATTAACGACGTGAGAAAAACTGAATTTCGAATCAACCAATTGTGATAAAATAATATATCAGGTAAACGAAATTCACTTGAGCCCATAAGTCGAAATGTTTCGCAAAAGGAAATATAACTTGAATGTAGTATCAATAGTGTCAGTTTACACTCAGAAAAGGGGTGAAAAGGATTTGGACAAAAACATGAAGAGCATACCTTGATTATTAACCGCATCCAAACTTTGATGTAACTTTTCAGCTGCCCAAATAAATAGTGATTAAAAGAACATGCTGAATAATAAGCGATAAACAGAAATCACAAAAAATCAATATAATGTGAATGACAGCTTTAAATTGAGACATTGGATGAGGTGCCTATTATGTGAATAGAAACCTATGGAATAAAGAAACATATCTATCAGTTATTTTTTATTTCAACGGATCATCACAGTTTTGTGACCTACAATGTTCCTTTTGGTTATTTCGAGTTCTCGGGACATATCCAATTGCATATAAAATTTTCCTTTCCCACATAAACAGAGAAAAGCTTCTTGTACTTGATGTAATATGTCTTTAGAACAGTTTCTACAAAAAAACGAATTATTGTTGCATCCAACTATTCAGTTGATAATATGTCGTAGTGTACAAGCTAAAATTTCTATAAGCAGAAACAACCTTCAACAGTTGAAATGATCACCAAATTCAAAAATGCATTGCTGGGTTCAAAGATCAAATAGACTCCTGGGGTCAAACTAATACTATCTCCATTGTTTCTACGGATAAATAGCGTATACCAATTATTAGTGAATAGGCACCTCATGATGAATGCATAGTGGAGAGTGATCTAAATATACTATTCAATTTGTAAAAGAGTGATCTCAGAATTTTTATAGCTAAACATTACCTATTGAATTGATAGTAGAGAAAATATATTAATGCCAAACTAGTTATACAATCTCCTATGAAATCGATATGTAGACAAAATGCATTCTTCCACAAACAAGTATATTATTCAGACCTTATCAATGCAATTAATTTTTTTGATGTGGAAAAAAACAGAAATCTTTGCTAGATATGGCCATTTTGTTCCAAATTGCTCCTGAACCACTGCGAATTTAATGCAATAAAACTGATATTTACAAATAATATGAGAGTTATTCTTATACAGACATTTTCATAACACCATTTGTTGGCCTTTTCCACATTATTTAACCATTGTTGTACACTCTATGTAATTTGTACTCATATGTATTCATGTATTTTCTGATAAATATTTCATCTGGTTCAGTTGAACAGGAAGGTGGAGTATTGTTTTTTTTAATATAACCAGTAAGTTAATCACGTTTTTATGATTAGTATTCTCAATTGATCAACTAGATATCTACAAGTCTCAATTTTTGGAGAGACAAAAATAATACACTCTTATTTTACTGCCAAACATTTCCAGTGAATTTCGACCATGAACCTCACTCTTGCAACTCTTTTATAAATCTTCAATTCATACGGATGCTTTCATATTTCAATATATGTTACATTCCATTGCAAAAAAAGATGATTCTATATTCTCACCTAGTTCTCATGACAAGGTGTAATCCATACATTTTCACTACTTCAATCTATAAGAGCAATGTTCACTCTAAAAATGACCTACGACTAATATTGTGTCCAAGCAAGTATTTGTGATTTGAGTTTGAAAAAAAATCAGAGATAACAACAGGAAATATCCACTTACGCTTTCCTTTCTGCGGACTCTTATGGTCATAGCTCCTGGACCTTTGCTCGGGTTCTGGGCTCGTCGATCGATTCAATCCGAAACACTTGGTGCTTTGCTGTGCGGCTTGGTTTGCGAGTTCCTCATTGAGCCTCTTGGCTAAATGGGAAGCCTCGTGGCCGCTCACAGTATGAGAACTTCTGGAACACGAAAAACAATCGGTTCAATCTTAGACTTATTATACAGTGTGTACCAGCCAAATGGAATAAATTCGTTAATAAATAAACGGTGGCGTTTTAGGAAAAACGCTCGGACACGTCGATTTGTATCTTTAGTGGCGCTTTTTTTCGAAAAAAACTTTTTATACAGGGTGTGTCATGCCACAGTGGCCAATATCAACTTTCTTATTTTAAATGCAACACCCTGTATTTTATTTCATTTTCAGATTCTTCCTGAAGAGCTGATTTCGTCGATCTATCATACTTGGGGTATAGCGCGTAAGATTACAGAGATATAGGGTGTGAAAAATCGAGATTTTTCAAATTTAGGAATTTTTTGTGCCGAAACTATCCATTCTTGCTAACATGTCCCTATCTCAACTTTCCATTTACTATCGATTGATATTTAATTGAAACAAATACGGGTGGTTCAAAATTTTGAGATTTGCATCACCTTCTATTTGTTTCTATTAAATGTCAGTAGATAGTAAATGAAAAGTTAAGATAGGGACATGTAAGCCGTTTTGAGCAGAAATGATTAGTTTCGACACAAAAAATTCCTAAAGTTGAAAAATCTCGATTTTTCACACCCTATATCTCTGTAATATTTCGCGCTATACCCCAAGTATGATAGATCGACAAAATCAGATCTTCATGAAGAATCTAAAAATGAAATAAAACACAGGGTGTTGCATTTAAAATAAGAAAGTTGATATTGGCCACTGTGGCATGACACACCCTGTATAAAAAGTTTTTTTTTAAGAAAAAAAAAGAAAAAAAAAAAAAAAAGCGCGCAACTAAAGATACAAATCGACGTGTCCGAGCGTTTTTCCTAAAACGCCACCGTTTATTTATTAACGAATTTATTCCATTTGGCTGGTACACACTGTATACAAATAATTAATCAATAATTAATATAATCAATAAAATTATGAAATCTGATAGCGATTTCCATTGGTAAAACTGCTGCGCAATCAGTGTATATCTGTTTGACATGAATTGAATAGAGAAACATATCCCCTGAGTGCGAACCAGTTTTACCAATGGAAATCGTTATAATATGGTATTGACCAGAAATTCAGGAATTCAAAATTACTATAAAAGACAACATAACTTGTCCCATTTGTAGCTCATATCATTGCATTTGAAAAAAGTTGAGAAAAAAAAACCGCTCGCTCGCATTCTCACTCGTTACGTCACTTTCCACATTTTTACGTAATATACTATAAATTGTGTCTGAAGATCAGCGAACCAGACACATGCTTATTGGTAATGTTGTTCCAAAAGTAGCCGAGAACGCCTCACGTGAAATAAACCTTCAGCACCGCATGTCAAAACATCAATGATGATTTCTCACCCTATAGGTATGGGATCCGACTTGTTGTAGCTCCGATGAGGCAGCTCCGGCGAATCCGGAGGAGTGAAATCGTCCATATCGATCGGTGATGTCTCCATGACAGTGGGAGGATGTGGGACATACTTGTCTTCCTCCATGGCTAGTTCCGCCTCCTCGTCTATTCTTGGTGAACATCCGCTATTCGGGTCTTCAGGAGTGGCGGTATCAGAAGTATTCAAACTCTGTAATACAAAATGAAATGAATTTTCATTATTTTTTGTACCGGGTAACCATCACGAGAACTGTAACTTTTCAGTCTTCGAGCCAGAATTTTGAAATTCATATAACATCTTATTTTGCTTTTATTCATATAATTTTGTTCCTTGAGTTACCTCAACAAGAATAATAATATTACGAAATTTATAATCTTTGTAAAGTCAGTTGAGACACCGAAAAAAATTTCAACCAGCTGCAAGGCGGCAAATCCTTTGAAAAACTGTCCCCAATATCTTGTTAGCGGCTCGTTAGCGACATATTCTCTACTACTAGGTGTGTTCGTTTAATACATATCTGAACGCTCGATTTGCTCGCTCTGCTCAGCAAGCGTTCGATAATTCAGATCGGTTTCCCCCGTTACGTCTGCTTTGTGTTCGGTATTGGCGAGTGCGAGGTAAAAGATGTAATCCATTAGCTCCGAATTAAGAGCAGGGATTCAGCAGTGCTGCTGGAATTTTGTAACGTTTTTATTTTCCAACACAAGTGAATAATACACAAACGTTACTCGTTTGTAACAAAATGCAATTCAAACGCTAACATGGTTCATCTATTTTTAATTGAATTTCAGATATCATCTTTCAAATAGCAAATAAAAGTACAATAACACCCTGTACATTGTCTTCTGTCTCTTCCTGTATATATCTGGTATATTTTGAAATATTTCGTGAAATGCTTTCCTCATTGAAATCTGTAACAAAATCATGGATCAGTCAAATAATATTTAAATTAAGCAATCTACCTACACATATAAATGATAAACAGACCATTTGTTTACTGGCATTCAAATTTCAGGATAATGTTATATAGGGCATACTTTATAATGAACTGATAGGTGAACAGTTGCTGATATCATTCTATTTCTCCAAATGTTTCTTGATTTTGATCCTGAAAATGAATGAGACATTAGATTTTATTGTGTTGAAAATATTGTGGACCTACCTTTGTCTTTTTTGTGAATATATATTATTAATTCCTTGAAGATTTATGTTCATGAAAATTATATTTTAACTTTGTATCCAGCCAAGTTATCCAATGTTTATCTCGAAGCAAATGTGTGGTTAAGATGAAGGTATTCGATGGTTGTCTTCATATTCTTTATTTATTTTCCAAGGACTGACCGAGATCTTCTTACGGTTGTTCAATTAGGTTAAAGGTCGTAGTCATTGTAGGCAAATGATTCCACCTGACTCTTGCTATCTCGCTATGGTGTATTCACTGCACCGTCAACTATAGTGGGTTCACCATCTTCAGAATATTGGGTACATCTTGGTACTCCGGTAACTCTGGTTTAAGCAGCGACATCGCAGCGTCTCTTGTAATTACGCACTTTTTTTGTTCTTTTTTTTTTATATAAAAAAAGAATGGGTGTTCTGGAAGATACAGAAGCCGGGAGAAGACGTTGTTCGATTTTGGCATTCTTGTTGGGCAGATGTGTTTTGAATCATTTTATTCAATTTTTTGAATTATTGAAGTGGTGCCTGGTTCTGTTGGAAAGATCCATGTCAAGCTGTCGGATCAGTTCCCATATATTTCCTCCGAAATTGGACAACGAGGCTGAACGGATGACCGACATTTTGTTGCGAAACCCTCTGAGAGCCAGAGGTGAGTAGTTTTTATTTAACTCCGACAGGTTTGTCTAATTGAACATTATGTTCAATAAATAGGGTTTTTTTGGAGTGATTGATGCTGGAGCAGCCTTTTTCGGGGCAACAGTCTTCGTAGGATCTGATGAAAATGGCGAGTTCAAGGGACCAACTCTATTTCATGACGAATTTTCGACCTGCCAAACTTCTGACCTGCTGCACCTCCGACCTGCCGAACATCTTGAACGCACTCGGTTCTGGCTCGAGTTTTTGCTGCCTTTTTAATGCAATCACCATGCTCAAGGATGCTGTTGGTGAGCTTCATCAGCTACGAGCATATCATTAGGGGGATAGGTCACTAGATCTACCTACACCATTCATCAACCTGCACTGTCCTGCTGCTGGATCACCGTTGGATAACAGGCCAGTCAAAAATTGTCGTTTTTTTTTTTGTTTTTTTATGTAATGAATTTTCTCTCCACATCTGATGGTATTTTCACATGATCTTATAAGTTAACAAGGCCCCATTGATATCAGAATAACTCTTATAAAATTCATGAACTTCCACAAGGTGTATTACCTTTTCACTATTTAGTTGACTATAATTTTAATGGCACTCATTGAGGGTTTTATATATCTAGAAGATTTTCTATATATTATAATATCAGAGAGATTCATTATATAATTATATAGTCTACGTATAAGTATCTCATATGGGATTATTGAATTTTTTTTTTGTATATAATGGGTGATTACAATCTCTAGATTTATTAAATCTATCAGGTAAAATAATTTGTTCTTTTATTTCACAGATATAAACACACTTCCACTCTTCAGGTTTCTAATTTTTTATTTCCCAAGTGAATATCAACTTGAAAAAATTAGTGGCGCTCAGAATTATAGATATATATATACATTTGTTTCATATTTTTTTTATCAATTTTTATTTCAGACCTGTTACAAAATTTGTCATTTCAGCCTATTAAACAATCTATTCACGACCCATATGCCACCGATGTAAAGCTGCCGAAAGCACTGTAGCTATATTCCTTTCATTCTAGTAAATAAAAAAAAAAAAAAATGGTATAAAAGTAGTTACAATTTCCGATAGATGTCCATAGTGTGAACATATCATAATAAAAATTCAGAATCGAGAAAGTACTACAGATTTCTTTATAACCATTAATCTTCGTTAGTCATAGCAGATTTCAACAGATGTCAATCGAACAGGCCAATCATTTTTTATACAATGATCCATCTACTCTTTTCCATAGCGCAAATTTTCTTACACTGTTCTGTGTGTTATACCTTTCATTGTGTTGTCCTAACTTCGGTTGAACTTTCTTCTTCACGAAAATATAATAGTTTTTGCGATTGGACTCATCGTTTGGCAGAAAAGTATCAACAAAAAAAGGTCTGTTTGACGGTTCTTGTGAAACGCCCCTCTTAAGTCCTTGTCTCACGGTCAAACTATTTGATCAAACTATGAAAGTGTGATGTCATCAATGACGTCACATCAAACAGCAGCTGAAATTAGAACATATTCTAAATATTTTACCTGTTTGATGAAAAACTAAGGTTAAAGTTCTTTGTTGACACCGAAAATCGAAACGTCAGAATTCTAATAGACTTGAGTTTTGGACTGTTGGAAATGTCTGCTGCTTGAAATTGGACCGAGGAGCAAGTAACGTTCCTAATAGATCTCCATAGAAGCAATAAATAACTTTTGTATAACATCAGACATAAAGATTACCACAAGAGTGATAAGATATCAGATGCATTGACTGATATTGCTAGTCATTCTCACGGCCAAATAATTGGTAGGTGTTCTGAATCAATCGTCATCCTTTCAATTGATAATAAGTACTTAATTTCATAGAATCAGGAGTTCAATAGGGAACTGAGGTAGTTTCGTTTCTATACCTCACTAACTCTGAAGGGACGCGCAACTTACCTACCGTGAAATAAATGTTTAGAGATTTTTGTGTATTATTTCTATTCATATATATTGTTGAAAAAGCGAGATTCCACCTTGAGTGTAGATTTCTCTTCCGTTATGATCAATCAATTTTTGAACTGTTTGAACAAACATCTTCAAATCGTGTGAACAGGATTTCTGCACATTTCAAATATTTGAATCAAATAGACAGAAATGACGTCACGTCAAACAGATTTGATCAAATAGTTTGACCGTGAGACACGGACTTTAAAGGAAAGATCAGACAGATTTCCTAATTGTCACTTGTCCTTGTCAAAGAATATTTTGTTAGGACATCGTCCATGGACGATGGTTAGGAGGTGTATACTAGGGAGCAGAGTATATTTAAATTATTTTATTTATATTTGAATTTGTAGTGGGTGTCAGTGAATACACCTTAGAAATATAGTGTTACCTGAACCTGAAATGTCTGAAGCAGATGAACATTTAACATACATTTGTAATGTATGTAATCACAAGGGGAATGATCTACTTGTCTTGATGGATCATATAAATTCTAGTCATACATTTGCAAGTAACTATCAGTTGAATTACTTATGAATCTGTTTTGTTTTGAAAAATCTGTCACAAATGTAATCTCATTCCAGATCGAGCGTTCGTTAAATATTTTTCGCTCCGTTGCCTCAGTGGTCACGTGGTAGTAGATCTGCATCTGCTCGCTCAGCTCCGAGTTTTCATAACCGAACACACCTACTATTGAAAATTCAAAACTATTGGCGATAGGTGCTAAGCGATACGCTACCTAGCGGTGACTCGTGGAAATACTAGAAGTAGGATAGATAACCTATATTTCTGTGGGATAACCACTGAACTCTCTGGGGAAGTTCACTTCTGGCCGTCGTACACACGTGGCTCTTACTTCTCGTGACGCTGGAGGTGGACTCCCAAGTATCAAAATTCAATTTCATATAATTAAGTAATGAAAAGGGGGTGTTAGTAAAGAAATAATGGATTTAAATTGATATAGTTGTAGTGAAAAGTGAAAGTACAATTTGTGTTGGTTTTTTGTCGTTTTTTTTAGTTTTTTTTTTGTTGATTGGAGATAACACTGCCTTTATCAGTTGTTATATGAGAACAAGGGTTTATTTTAGACTCAGACTCACTTAATTGTGATCCTTGGAAGACTACCAAAATAATGAGCTGGCAAATTTCCACAAAGGAACAGGCCAAAATCAACGAGAAGAAGAAGAATGGGGGATAACTCACAGACAAACTTAACCTCTGTTCTGTTTACGTTCGGTTCTGATGTGAAAAGTGTACTTCCAGCTGTTTTTCGAAAGTTATTCTGGTGAAGTCCCTGTGAAATCTTATCGTTTTACTCGTTTCATTTGTTGTTTGGTGGCAAATGCACTAATGTCACAAATGTCACAAATACGAAAACAAAACAAAAACGATACCATTTCGAGAAGTTCGATTTGTTACCATGAGATAGCGCATTTAACAAACTCAATTGTTGACAATGAGAAAATCAAAATGTATGAATACCAGGCAACAAACCCTCCAATGAAACACTCACGGAATTTTTGCTGGCTGCCGACTCGTTCCTGGAATGTGGCCGGAAACCCGGCCCGGGCGGCAGATTTTTCTGCACGCAGCAGTTCACACCAGGGCTGAAGTGCAGTTCGATGTGGAAGCGCTCCTCGCTGCTCGGGTCTTTGGTGGGGTCCTCGTACAGCATGATCACTATCTGGGACATGTAGTTCAGCTCCGACACCATGGACACGTATTCCATCGCTCGGCGCCATTGCTCGTCTTTCTTGATCTGAATGATGAGGGAGAAATCGAATGGGGGATGTTTGGAATTACTTTGTCTGAAGGGATGAGAATTTGAATCTGGGGAGCTGAATTATTTTTTTATTACATTTAGTTTAGTTTCTTTCCTACTCATTTTTGATCTTAACCTTAATATTCCTTCTTTTTGTTCCTTTGGATTTTTCATATAATTCATAATTTTGTAAGTTGTAAGTTGATTTCCCTCTCACGAAATATTTCGTCACGGAATAAAAATATTCTTTTGATTCCTAAGCACTCCACCGCTACATACACCAGATGGTTTTCAAATAATGCTGTGAAACTATTCAATACTCTACCTTCGGACATCAAAGAATTCACATTGAGGATTTTCAAAAAGAGATTAAAAGGACTGTGTTTGACAAGGCAACGATGAAATAGTTAAACGGCTAGATCTTCCTAATAGGTATATGAATTGTTGGAAACTTCAGTTTTTTTTTTTTTGTTATATTGATGAATTTATGGAACTAATAATTATATATATAAAAAATTATATTGTATTGTTATCAGTATTTTTCAACTTATTTTTTGTTTTTTATTCTTCTTTCGAGGTTGGGTTTAAAAGCAGCTTAGATAGCTGAACTCCTCCTTTTCATCATATTATAATGAACAAAATTTGTGTGTTATTGCCATTATGATGATAAATAAAGACATTATTATTATTATTATAATTTTGTGTAGAAAATGTATTTATTCGTAATTCATTGCTAAAATAATTGAAAAAAGAGAATATATTTATATGCTTATTATAATTTCCATAATGGAATAACATGAACCCGTCAAATAGTATGAGAATGTTCATGAACCTTCCTGTATTTACATGTTTCATTAAATGAAACAAAATTACAAATAAAAGAATCCACTCAATTTTCATTTAGTTTTTGGAGATACTCCTTTTTTATTTCTACAATTATTTATGTTTTCCGGTATTTCATTGAATTTTGAAAGTGATTTTTTGAGTTAACATTTTCTGACCAATCACAGAGTTTTCAGAATCAAGATGATAGAAGTATGTGGTCTTGTATGGTAACTGTAAATTCATCAGTATCTGGCTGATATCGATCTTATCATGTAATTGACAATAAAGCAGGATATTTTGAATGTCCATTGCATGATGCTGTCAAATGGTAGACGATACTTTGATAGCTCTTCTGTATACAGCAGATTTCATTGATAAAATTTTCGATCATACTGAGAATATGTGAATATGAAATTATATTAGCTTTATGGGATTCAATTCATCTCCTCAGGGCTTCAATAATGGAAGATATTTTTTAAACTAGATTAAATTATATTAATATAACATTTTTCATGTTTATTTCTTTGTTGAAAAATTATATACTCCGTCCTTCAAGGATCAACTCTTTTTCTGAAATCAAAAAAAACATTATACAATCTCGTCTGTCAAACAATTGTGATATAAAGCAGGCAGTATTTTTATGTCATCTCGAAAACGGTAAAGGAAGAACGAAACGTCGTATTGAAAATCAAAGAGCAGCACATCGAAGCAAATTTGAAACAGAGATAAGAAAGTTTCTTGAAAACATTTCAATATTCCTAAAAATGAAGTCGCCAATAGTGTTATGATACAATAAATACGGCCTGGATAGGAAAAAATGTAAAAATTGATAATCTGGTACGACATAAATATGGAACCAAGAATCAAATTGGTGGTTCAGAAAAAATTTCTACAATTTTGATGCAACAGTATACCATTTATACAGGGTCACTCACCGTCGATGGTACCTTAGCGTTTACGGAGAACGGGACGTAGGATTATTCTGAAAATTTGGTTTATTGGGTAATCAGTTTTGTTCTATCGATCTAAAATACTTTCAGCGTTGCGGCATTGCCGCTTCTATCAAAAAGTAGTAACAACTTTGTTATTTCAAATTGAACACCCTATATTTTATTTCATTTTTAGATTCTTCCTGAAGAGCTGATTTCGTCGATCTATCATACTTGGGGTATAGCGAGAGAGATTACAGAGATATAGGGTGTGAAAAATCGAGATTTTTCAAATTTAGGAATTTTTTGTGCCGAAACTATCAATTCTTGCTCAAAACGGCTTACATGTCCCTATCTCAACTTTCCATTTACTATCGATTGATATTTAATTGAAACAAATACGGGTGGTTCAAAATTTTGAGTTTTGCATCACCCTCTATTTGTTTCTATTAAATGTCAGTAGATAGTAAATGAAAAGTTAAGATAGGGACATGTGAGCCGTTTTGAGCAGAAATGATTAGTTTCGACACAAAAAATTCCTAAAGTTGAAAAATCTCGATTTTTCACACCCTATATCTCTGTAATATTTCGCGCTATACCCCAAGTATGATAGATCGACGATATCAGCTCTTCAGGAAGAATCTAAAAATGAAATAAAATACAGGGTGTTCCATTTGAAATAACAAAGTTGTTGCTACTTTTTGATAGAAGCGGCAACGCCGCAACGCTGAAAGTAATAAACCAAATTCTCAGAATAATCCTACGTCCCGTTCTTCGTAAACGTCTAAGGTACCATCGACCGTGAGTGACCCTGTATAGGTGGAAAGATTTACAAAAGAAAATTAGTTTTATTGGATTAAAAAATGTGATTTAATATTTATGATACGTTTTATGATTATTTTTGTATATAAAAATATAAGAAATATGTATACTTATATTCAGTTTTTCATGTTGATATTTATATGTTCTGATTTGCATGAAATGCATATTTAGGATGATTTATGTGTAAGTATATTGAAGCTTGATAATGCTTTATTATTTAATTCACATAATCATGGACTGTATTGAAAAACCGAATATTGATTTTATAATTTTCTGCTACATTGTACTTGTCATTTTAAAATAAATGACTAAATAAAATAAGTCAATCCAAATAACAACCAAACCTCTTTTCTTATACTAGGTTCAGACGTTTTGGATGTTATTTTTTTCTGATTGCCTCATAAAGCTATGTTAACGTACAAAATTTGAGTGAAATGCATGGGCCGTTTGTAAATTCAGGACCGTCCAGAGTTAATCTCGCCTAAATCGAGTCGTTTTGGCAAAAGCCAGGGAAGTGTTCGTGGCAAACTCACATCCAATAATCCCCCATGCCTGAGAACAGTTATCAACGAATGTATGTGACTTTCGCTGGTGAAGTACAACCTGGTCCTGACATGTCGACCTGGGCTCGACACCCCGTGGGAATATCTCGGGTTCAGTCTGTTGACCGTCTCCTCGTCCGATTCTTCAATGTTCCTCTGCAGGTCCGCCTTGATTTTCTTCAGCAGCGGGGTGCATATCCCCTGGCCTATTGTCAGTTTCTCCTGGGTGTTCAATCCGTATTCCTTTTTCCGTATTGATGAAAAGACGAAAAAGAGTATAAGAGAGTTAATTATTTGGCGGTTGAGCTTTCCAGGAACGAGAAAACAGGATAATCCGAGAGCAGCCATGTGAAATTAGTGTCAAGTGGGAGAATCTTGAATCTTTAACAGTTATATGTCCAGATTATTTGATTTGTACAAGAAATAACGTGTTTAGTAACAAGATTTTGTTTGAGCGATTCATAATTTCTAGATTTATACATTTCTCACAACATAACAGATGAATAGAATATCATTATTTCGGGTAGAAAATTCTTACGTTTAGTAGAATTATACCTTCTTTATCGAATGTCGTACAAATATGAACTAATTTCAGAATAGTTACTTGTATTTCAGAAAGTATAGTGAATTTTGGAAAGTGTCGAATGTATTTCATTTTTTATTTCAAAATAGAGAGTTCATTATCAGAAATCATCAATTGTAATTCAGAATGGTGAGTTTAATTTCAGAATGCGTCAATTGTATTTCAAAAGTCAATTCAATTTCAGTATTTGACTTTTGAAATTCAGAAAATTTCATTTGGTATTTTTAAGAAAGCGTCAATTGAATTTCATAATAGTCACTTGTATTTCAGAAAACAGAAGTTCATTATGAAATCCCTGTTTTGTTGGTCCTATTTTTTATTTCTCTTTGAGAAATTATGTAGTTGCTAACGCGATTGGGAAGATTTAGCTGGTCAAATCATTGTTCCTATGCTGTTCCTATGATGAACTATGCTAATAAAAAGAGTCGAATCAGAAAATTTTGTAGTCAGTAATATATTTCTACTAATAAATATATTCTCAATAATTTAGTACTACCGGTTGTACCGGAAATTTTATTTGCTCATTACGAAACACTCTATAGATGATCCTATTTTTCATTTTCATTTATGCAATATCTTCAATTTATTTCACTCATAATGTCCTATACCTAAGTCAAATTAAAGATTGCGATTGCTGACTGATTTTTTTTTATTTCTGAATGATCATTTATTTTCTATTAGGTATCGATTTCTTCGTAGAAGAACTATTAATTCTGTTTCTGAAATTAAGTTCATGCTTTCTGAAATACCACTGGACAAGGTGTAGATGTTGGAACATCACGTTACTGAAAAAATTAAATTAACCCAAATAAAAATGCGAGAAGACGAGTTCGGGTAGCAATACTAAAAAATCTCAAACTTAAAACAGAGAAAGGAGAGATTGATGAATTTCTTTGAGAGTTGATGATGTTTACATTATATTCGATAAAAAATACAAATACAGAAATGAAAGTTTCACAAATAAAAGTACGAACAATTCAAATACTAAAAATACATACCTGGGGGATAACTATGTCTGCCAAATACTTCGCATAAGTATACAACTCTTCCGCCTGCTCATATTGCAACGTATGCTGGTTATGTTGCAAGTCGTATTTTATACAATCGTATATATCGGGTATTTTACTGATGTCGAACTTTTTGTTTTTCGTGTAAAAGTCCTTCTCGATCTTCCCCCACCTTCTTCCCATCAGTTCCCAAGTCTCCCCGTGATACAAATTCGCGTCTTTCGTTTTTTGATCGTCCTTCTTCAACTGGA
This sequence comes from Chrysomela aeneicollis, assembly GCA_029955515.1. NCBI lineage: Eukaryota > Metazoa > Arthropoda > Insecta > Coleoptera > Chrysomelidae > Chrysomela > Chrysomela aeneicollis. The sequence goes on along the minus strand of JARUHQ010000009.1, from coordinate 18,462,895 downwards.
CGATTTCCATAAGATCTTTTATCAGTGCATGCACGTGTCTGCAACATCTCACGGGGTTCTTCACAAAGTCGAGGGCATCGGTGATGCTCGAAGAGTTACAGGGGTTGATTTTTTCTCTATCTTCTGGAGTGAAATCTCGGTCTATTTGCATTAATTCGTGTAAGCGCGCTTTACACCTGAAAAAAAATTGTAGTTGTCTACATAATATCAGTATAGCACATCAGCAGCGCTCGTACAGGTTACAGATGACATAATACGAAATTCTGATAGTAAAGAGTTGACAGTTCTAGTTGCCTTAGACTTTTCGAAGGCATTTGATACTATTAATCATACATTATTATGTTTCAAATTGAAATATTATGGATTCTCGGATGAGGTAGTCTTTCTATTTCTCTCATATCTCACGAATCGCTGTCAATCGGTATGTTATAATAATGAAATGTCGTCAACACGAAATGTTACTTCTGGTGTGCCTCAAGGGTCAATCTTAGGACCATTACTCTTCATAATCTACACCAGTGATATCCTAACCTCTATTCTGTATTCTAAAGTTCAGGCTTATGCAGATGATACACAATTATATATCAACCTAAATATACACAACTATGGAACTATTCAAAGCCTCATCAATTTTGACCTACAAACCATTTCTAATTTAGCTACACAACACAACTTGAAATTGAATAAAAATAAATGTCACTTGATGCTTTTCGGTAATAAAAAGAATAGGGCTATTGTCTCACAAAATATCTCAATTAAAATTGATGATACCATTCTACCTGTTGTGAATTCCATTAAAAACCTGGGTGTCATTTTTGACTCCAACCTTAAATTTGATTTGCATTTGAATGATTTGCTTAAAAAATCGTTCAGTACTCTCAAACTGATTTACTCAAATAGGCATTATTTTAGTCAACCAATCAGGAAACTTCTCACAGAGTCGTTGGTCTTATCACGCTTTGACTATGGGGATATTGTGTACAGCAATCTTTTGAGCAAATTTGACGTTAATCGGATACAGAAGGTACAAAATTTCTGTTGTAGACTTGTCTACTCCTTACGAAAATACGATCATGTCTCTAGCAAAATCATAGAACTGAACTGGCTGTCAATGAATAATCGTACTAATTATAATCTTTGCAACTTTCTGTATAAAGTTTTGAGTTCCAAAACTCCTTTGTCACTATACAATAAACTGTCTCCTAGGTCTATGCTACATTCAGTGGATGTAAGATCAAAAAACAAATTTCATGTTCCTCGTCACAAAACGTCACTGTTTCAGAGGTCATTCACTTATCGCTCCATCAAATTCTACAACTCTTTGTTAATCAATTATATGCAATTTTCGAAAACAAAAATAAGAATCATTCTGAAAAAACATTTTAGTAATAACATGAACTTGAATACCTTTTCTTAAATTTTATTTCAGCCATTACTCAACTTGTCACATATTTCATCTAGGTACTCATGTTATAAATTATTGTTATGCGTTATGTTTAGACTTCCCTCTCTTTTTTGCATTTATCATTTTTGTGATTTCAATTGTACATCTTAGGTTAAGTGTAAGAGTAGCCTTTGGCTAAACTGCGCCTATTTTGTACCTTTCACCAATAAAGACGTATTATTATTATTATTATTATTATTATTATTATCCCCCTTTACTCTTTCAAATCCTTATAGGAATCAGAAACCCATTGAAATGCTTGCAAGAAATCCGAAAAATTGCGACTATTTTGAGAGATGTACATGAAATAACAAAACACATCGATTTCGTTTTTATTGTTTACTGACATTTTTCGAAGACAAGAAAACTAAGTCAACATTTTCATTCGCACTTTTATGACCTACAGAATGACAGTATTAAATTGATAATCTGAGCCACCATCATCAAGTTGTTTTTTTTTAATTAAGGGCATGAATATTTAATTGCATTTTTCAGAAGCGTTCAGTCTCCCAAATACAATGATCGGAATTTAAAAAAAAAAACTGTTTCCTTGGAAATCGTATTTGCATAATATCTCAGAGTGTGTCTATCTTTTTACTACATTTGGTTCAAACTGTAAATGTTTCAGTTTTAGTATCTAGAAAAATTACAAATATGATACTGAAAAACCATTCATCATAGTGGGCTAGATAAAAAAATCATTGGAATAGTAGTAACATAATAATATGCAATTCATTCTGAATAGGAATTATCATTTTTATGAAACAGCTACGATTTTTTTAATAATTATTAGTATTCACATTCGGTTTACTGAATGACTGAAAGCTTCCGAAAGATGAAATAAAAAATCCAGGTCCGTATTTAAAAAAATCAACTTGATAGTGTCTCAGAGCGGAAACTTCAGATTATCAGTTTGATAAAAATTTCCTATGACAATGTAGACTTATTTTTTCTAATTGTCTTCGAAAAAAGTCAGTAAAAAATCGCAGTTCTTCGTTTTTCTTGTAACCTACCTCCCAAAATAGTTGGCATTTTGTTGAGCTCTCAATTACTCAGCTTTATTTCTATTTGAACTTTTTTGTATCTCTGATGGATTCCAAGATTCCCAAAAGTTTTATCAAATTTGTAACAGGCAGTGAAGATATAAAATTGGAATAAGAAAATTGTCGGAATAATTATGAGAAGAATTATAATTCTTGCATTGATCACAAGGTTTTGCTAGCTTCCTCTTTAAACAGATTCTTGAAAAAAATTACGGACGTTCTATATGAAATTAAAGGTATTTAGAATTTTTTCAAGCAAGACTCACTTCACATAGTCGAGAGTGAATAGAAATTTCACACGTTTTGATTTTTTCAATACTCAAATAAACATTGTTGATAGAAAAGTAAGGTAGACAACGTCTGCAGAATTTTACCAAGAACTATACCAGAAAGATTTGAATAACTAACAATGGAGTTTGCAATATTTTCCCTAAAATATCTATATATAAATATCGAGTAAATTTTGAGACATAAAGAAGTTTAATCAAAGAAAAAACAGACAAAAAACTGCAAAATTTCTTACATATTTTGATATTTGCTACTATCACAGTCGTTATCCAAAAGTCCATTCGTATTGGCGCTCTTGACCATTTGCACAAGGATGGGGGTGAGTTCGCCCTCCAGGGCTAGCAACCCTTTGGCAAAAGCGGCTGCAGTCATCTGCACCCTGCCCTCATCCGAGGCATAGATTTTCAAGTCGTGCCGGAATGTCGAGTGGAGTCTCAGGAGGCCCAAGCCTTGAGCTCCTGCATATTCTCCTGCAAGAAATTCATCATGGGCTATCGGGAAAGTTTGGTGTTCAAACTGTTCTTGGTGTTCTTCAAGAAAAAAATCTGATCACACTACTTATGCAAAAGTTTAATTTCTAATGATTTATTTCACTGTGCTAAAGAGGTATATAATCTGCAAAACATAATTAATTTGTTATTCACATTTCATTTCTCAAAATGAAAAACATCATTTAATCTAAAGAATATAATATAAAACAATTGAAATTTTCATTCTAATCATAAATCTTCGTTCAATATGTGAACGTAGAGAAAATTTTGAAATTGGAAATGGGCGAAATGGAACTTTCCTTTTTGGAATTGCTTAATTTTTCGGTAATCGTAAAATAATTGATATATACACACACAATAAGAAATTAATTGACATTCTTGGTATGCCCTCATCAGATTCTGGAGGGTTGAAATCCTAGAAAAATTCAAGACAGGATTTGATTGGAGTTCTCAAAGTTCAGACGCTTAATTCTTTTTATTGTAAGTCAAAATTGCGATATCAATAGTGGGGAATGATAGAGAACTGGATGCTTTCTCAGTTTTGATGTGAATGATCAAGTTTCAAATTTCATTAATTCAAGACTAGTAGAAAACGTTCACAATAATCATAGTAAATAATCATTGATAATGTGCAAATAAGTGATGGAATTATATTGCTGAAAACTCACTCAGATTTGAGTCCGGACTGGAATCTGTAAATAAATAGTACCTGCAGTAATATATGGTAGAAATTTGATTATTTACATTTATGAATCGGATTCACTCATGAACACAAGAACAAACTATTCTATGTTGAGGTGAAATGATTGCAACTGTTGATATACAGGTTGCCAAGTTGAAATTGAAGATTCTGTTAAAAAAATAAGTGAGACATTATTAATATTTTTTCTCAAATATCCTTTGTCGCAGATATTGCGAAATTCATTTAATATGAACAGTTTTTTGATTATTTGTAATTATAAAATTGTAACTATATTGAAAACAGTTGATTTTTACAGATTTGAAAAAGTATTCATTATTTACTGAAAATTTAATGTGGAAATCCAAAATCAATAATCTTTTAGATTCCACCGAAAGCATGAGAAAGTATGACAAATTACCCTTCTTATAAGCCACTGGGATAACTGAAAACAATTTATTTTTCAAAATAGGGCACTAATTGATTGAAAAAAATACTAAAACTCTAGGGGAATCTTCTATTTCGATTTGGCACCATAGTTTCCAAATACACTGTATATTATTATAAATAATTCTCGGATGAAATTCTGGACTAAACTATAAAGCTTTTATATATACAAGTGACGCTAGAAATAATTAGTAATCTCTCAATATTCCCCAATATTACCTACCTCTCTATAAATCAATAAAATAGCAACTAATTAGAATCTGAGTACAACAGGTACAGAAATTTATCAACACCTTGACCCACTGACTGAGTTTTACTGCCGATATTTGAATACTGCGACACGACAATGACATGAGAGTTTTCCAAAAACAAACATTTCCATCTTGCCCATGTGAAAACTACTATTCACATACTAAACGACACAACACTGAGATCATTCCACGAGGCAACGAAAAAAATAACGAGGTGCTCAAACCAATAGGTGAAAAAAAGCATAATACCAACCGGCCAAATGTCTACCTTGTCCACCAGGATACATGCAGCGGAATATTCTCCCCAATTCTTCGGCCTGAATTCTGCCAGCAGGCGTCAACTCTCCTCCCCACTTTAGTATCAGCACCAATGAAGGCTCAGCTGGTTTATCTACTGAAACAAAATAAGAACTTGAGTTCCTCAACGTTGTAATTCTGTGCGAAAATTCAACTAGACAAACCATATAGTATATTTCTATTACTTCACACATATTCTGTTCATCTTTATTTTATTATTTGCATTATAAATTTTTCTATGAATAACATCGAATTGAAAAACAAGAGCTGCTTATGATCAATTAAGATGATAAAGTATTTCTATTCTATAAAAAAGATTAACCTAACCTAATATAACACTCCAACGATATCTATTGACAATGGACTAAACCAAGACACTGTCAAATCAAATTCAAGATGGATACCTTGAGGCATACAAACCGTTTGAGTGCATTAGAACTCTAGCTATTTGAACCTTTTGATTTTAATTTGAAATAAGTTTTAACTCCAAAACGAATATAAACATTCATTTGTGAATATTCTGTGTTTAGACTATATTGTGATTTGTGAATTTCCTCATAAAATTGAAGATAGAGCTAAAAAAACATGCCACATACTTGTTGTGTTGTTAAGTGTTGGATTTGAGCGAGCTACAGCGTGTTCAATAACAATCAGCAACTCCACTGTAGCTTGAACTCTCAAAAATCCCAAGAGAAAGATGGTTGAAAGCAATCAAAAGGGAAGATCTCAGAAGTTAAACTAAAGTATGCCAAAGTATGTGCTAAACATGTTTTGAAAGGTAAAAAGTTACATAACTTTTCATGAAGGTATTTGTTGCGAAATGTGGTTTCAAATTTTAGGAAAACCAGCTGCTTTAACTGATCCATCAGAGTGAAAGGATCGATGCCTTGAATGACTCTGATTTTTTCCTTATACCGTAATGCAATGTCTTTATTTTCAGTCTCTAACGATAACAGATAATCACTTTTATTATCACAAGCCATTGTATTCACTTTTGAAACCTTCAAAAAAGAAATTCAAACTATAAACACAAGAAAACATGTAATCAAACAGACTAAACACTCCGTATATGCCCCAAGGCATCCATTTTTGATCACGTGTTCTGGATTGACTTATTCTATTTGAATTTCACTCGATATTTAGACCACTGAATAAAGCAAAGAATTGGGAATATAATCATTGAATGAGTGATGGATTATCAGTAGTAATACCACAAGTGATTGGATTTTCGCGATAAATCTGTTGATTTATTCCATAAGAATCCGCAGGACGAGTGGTGTTTCCTTCAAGCAACTCAGTTGAGTTATGAAATAGATGAATCTAATCACGATTGGAATTTTATTAGACTATTTCACAAACATACTGAATGGTTGAAATTGATTAATTCGATGAAATTTATCCCAAATCTGCTCATTTTGAAATGTGTGCACAACGTGTTAATTTGTATTTGACGTTTAACTGTCAAAAACTGAAAACATCGAACTCGACAGGCCAATCAGAGTCAAGAGTCAAGTTTGTGTTATCGATAATCCGAACTTGACTAGAGCTCCTGATTGGTTCATTCGTCAAACTACTTACTATAATCAATTTCGAATTATATCATTTAACAATCACATTTGCAAGGACATATACCTTGAGTTAAAATTAATATTGCTTGCACTATAACAAAATATTTCATTCATGAGAATAGTTCATTAAGATTTTAACATTTTAAGACCACTTTCTCATATAGATATTGAAATATTGAAACTTCCTAACCAGTATTTTTAGTTAATTCTCACGTCACGCTCTCAATCATTCAACAATAAGTATATAAGTTCTGAAGAAAATTAGTTTTTTTTTAGATTCAAAAATAAAAGTATTGGTTGATTGAGAATTCGGGATTCCAAAGAACTATTTGAATATGAAATTTTTCCTGTATGTATGAATTTGCATATATTATGCATATTTAGTATGATTTATGATATTGAAGCTGGTAATTGTTTACTATGCAATTCACATAAACATGCACAAGTTTTCAAACTTATGATTTTGTAAAAAAAAATGATTTTATTATTTTCTTCGACAACAGTGGAAAAAATCTAAATGCCCATTAATTCGATTTTGGATGAATAAAAATAATAATTTATCGCAACTCCTTACCAAAAAGCATAACTGACAGCGCAAACATAAATTTATTTAAAAGTAGAATTCAAAATTTATACACAAATAAACTTTAAGCAAAAAAAAATATATATATATATAATGTACTTTTCGTTCTCTAGACTGAAAATGCGTTAGAGATTTTATTTTTTATTTTTATATTTTTATATCTATATATGTAAATCAAGGTGAAAAATTATTTTTGCAAATTAAGGTGAAAATTGTAGATGGATTTTGTAAGTTTTTTTTTTTTTGTTTAAATACTGTTTCCGAGACCAGCAAATTTGCTGCTTTGGATGATTTTTGTTCAATGTAATGCACTAAATTGAATTTCTTTAATTTCTTGAATGTACATAAATTGTTATTGGGCATTATATATGAATAAAGTACTTGAAAAAAAAAAAAAATTGATGAGATGGTAGGTACCCCAATAAGTATTAACCTTCTATTTAGTATGTTCATTATTTCAATATAATTTTTATTTTATCCATTTATTCACTTATGATTCGACTTACCATCATCAGAACTTGACCCTCTCGGCCTTCCCTTGGGTTGATACTTCATCTGAACTTTTCTGTTGATACCCGAGAAATGGCCGTACCTGAAATTCATAGTAAACGTTTCAATGTGACAGGGTGAAGAAAAGCGAAACATTCGAAATTACATTTCTAATACCGCCTTCAACTGTTCCAATTTTCCCTGTTTTTCCTCAATGGCTGGCTCGGCTTCGTGGTGTTCGATGTCCGTCAAAAGTGATCGAGCAATGTCTAATATTTCTTGCAGTTGCTTGGGCCTTTTCAGTTTTACGTGCCCGTGCTTGTAGCCGTCGTATTTTTCGAATATTTCGAAAAATCTGAATCAACAACAAATTCAATAAAACAATTAGGAATGTCAATCAGCTAATTGTCATTTTATTGAAATCTGAACGAATTCATATCAAGCATAAATCATTTGCTATGAATTTAATCAAGACAACAGCATATCGGGATTTTTTTTTGATGATAATAAATTCTCTTCAAAAGTAAACACCCAAGAGCTCTTTTTTATTGGATGAATTTCTCTTATTGAACGAAAATTTTCTCAAACTGTAGTTTTACGAGTAAAATTACTCGACTTACATACTTCGATACAGTGAAAAATAAAAAAGAGTATTTTTATATACATATTTATAGAGCATTTTAGAACACGTGACCTTATTGGACCAAACCTTAGATCATAAAGGCTTACGCTATAGATCCGGCATCATGTAGTATTTGTTTGGTATTAGAGAGGTCTGTAGAAAATACAATGATATCACGTGGTACAACATATACATATGTATGGTCAAAATTTTAAAACGATCAATCAATGGCAGTACGTTAAATCCCCCTGGACCTACCAAACGAATAACCTGGATACCGTATCTAGCGTAAGCATATGTGACCTAAGGACCAAACATGGCGCCAAATTATGTCAATACAAAGTAAATGTCAGTAAACAGGAAAGTTAGTTGCTGATTTACCAGATATTTTCAAGTTATTTTCAAGATTATTTCGTTCATGGCTTGTTAAGGTAAAAGTAAATATTTATTGGGTTTAAAAAATTCTGGTAGTGAAGCTGCAGAGTGATATAGGGATCGATAAAATAAGAGTTATGAATTCTGTTGATCCCTATGTTATTAAAAATGATGAAGTGGAAACTGACGTGGAATTGTTTCCAAAAGTCCTTGGACATCATCAGTATTTAGACTCTTTCGGGACCAAACATGTCTCAAGAACTGATTTTAAATACTTCCAACAGAAAAAATAAAAAATATAAAATATAGTCAGATTGGAAAAATTTATATAAATTTATCCGATAAAAAAGCTCTTGTGTTTTTTTAAAGTTCATTATTATATATTGTTGTTCATTCGTATAATGCCATTGATTCATCTTTCCTCAAAAATTTTTCATCAGTTTCGGTCTCGCAATATTTTCATCTTAGTTTTTCTCGTAAAATTACACATTGCGAGGGAAATTCATCCGTTAAAAAAAATCTCTTGTGTTTTTACTGTTGAGAACTTCTAATATGAAGTATGATGTTCTAAATCTGAAAACTATATGATCTATAAGGTGTTTCAATGTGCCTCTGGGTGTAATAAAAAAAATTATTTGTTTCATGCTCCCGTTGATTTTGATTTGACCATTGACCTACTAAATCGAACTACCGATGATTCTATGACTAAAAGACATGAAAGATTTTATGCACGACCGGGCGTAAAATGTCACTTTATCGCCCGGATATGCGGGCGTAAAGTAGCACTTTACCGCCCTCGGACTACTTTACCGCCCGCCGGGCGGTAAAATGACACTTTACCGCCCGCTTGGCAATAAATTAGTTGAGCAGCCGCTTAACTTCATTTACATTCAAAATAGCTTTCAACATGGAATAATATGACCACATAGAAGAGGGCTTACGAGATATTGATTTTTCCAGAAAATATGCAAGAAGTACACTCTCTGTGTAATTCTTATTCTTCACATTATTTCCGTTGCACCAGCTGACAAATTCATCATAAAGTTTATATCGTATATTTTTTTTGATTTAGTAGGCAGCAAACTCAACTTTGCATCCTCAGCTGCCTTACTAATTTGTGGTGGTGCAATTCCCACTCTCTTCATCACTGGATTGCATTTTGAACTGACTATTGTCTGTTTTGACAGCAAATATGGCTGCTAGCCTATTTATTCCTTATGGAGAAATTGACTGAATAACTATGGTAACGTGGATTCCATCACTTCTTGATTTATTTTTCTGATATAATCTGAACCTCACTGCATCGGTGATGTATTCCTATCATGCTTGAGAAGTGAAGAGGTATTTACAATGAAATATACTGGTCGTGCATAAAATGTTGCATGTAATTCGGGCGCTATCGCTCAGGCTATTACTTACACGCTACGGTCCATAAAAGCCTATTTTACGCACTTGATACATAAATAACTATTAAATTTCCTTGAATTTTAAAACATTACTGAATGCAATACTGAATAAATAAACCAAGAAATATTCTAATGCAAATAACCATGTTAGAAATATTCACGCAAAGTAACTGAAAGTAAAATACTACCGTTCCATGAAAAAATAAAAACAAATCACTCACTTGGGATGTCTGACTTCGACCTTCATCTTCTGCTTGGGCGTCCTATCACCGTGACGTATCACCGCCACGACGCACCTCAATTCCATCATTTTTCCAAAAGTTGTGGGAACAATCGGTGGATCGTCAAGTTGAAAAGGGACCGACCAGGGAATATGCAACGTTGGTGCCAATTCCCTGAGAATCATGTTTCCCAATATCCTAGCGCAATCATCATAATACCTGAAAAAAAGGAGGATTTTAACAAACATATTTGGATTATTTACACAGAAAAATTAGAACAAATTAACAATAAATAACTAGTATTATAGATAGATAGATAAATTTATTCAAAGAATTGTAAATTACAGTTTCCTGTATATCAACAATTAAATGAATATGACGTCAAACATGTTAAAAAAAGTCGAAACAACTTCAATACAATAATATCAATAATGACATTACAAATCACAAGTAAAAGTACAAGAAGGCATATTTGTATAAAACTATCGATACTCTGTAAATTCTTGAACAGTGTAGGGTTCTATCTTTAAAATGTTATCAAAAACAAGTTTTTTAAATTTTTTAAAACAAGATTCTTGTTGTATCTCTTTCGGCAATAGGTTGAAGAATTTAATACACGAGTAAGTAGGAGCTCTTTTTGTCTGTGCCAATCTATGTGCTGGAGAGTTTAAACTTAGACTCCTCGTATTGAACTCATGTTTTATTTCGAATTGGTCGAATTTTTCTCTATTTTTAAACAGAAACACCAAGCATTCATACACATATACACCAGGTAGTGTTAATATATTCAAGTTTCTGAAATTTCCTCTACAAGATTCATTATGTTTGAAGCCAAGCAGTATTCTAATAGCCCTTTTCTGAATAATAAAAACTTTTTCAGCATCAACGCTTCCGCCCCAGAAAGCAATCCCAAAGCGCATCAATGAGTATATGCTTGCATAGTAAATAGCTCTTTAACTACCTTTATCTAAATATTTGGCAGTGATTCTGAATGAGTAGCAGGCTGAGTTGAGTTCACTAGTATCTAGAATGACGACTGAAATTTTCCATGTAATTTCAATTTTAAAAATAAAGCAATTTTTTTGCGAAACCATTACGTACTACCCATGTACTACCTAGATTTGGTAACATTTGGGGATATTTGTTGATTATATGTTTCTGAACTTAAATCGGTTGAGCCTAGGAACCAAAAAAGAAGTAGACAGTTGTTGCTTGCTCTGTTGTCAGATCGTAGTCATTGATTTGAATCAAAATATTCATCAAAACATGGAATATCTGAGTAGAATAATCAACACCAAAGAAAAATCGCCAGTGTCAACATTATTTCGTACCTGGCCATAATTTCATAAAAAAAATTACTCTATTTCAATATTCATGTTTCGTCTATAATTAACATTTCATTGGACACTGGGATAATATGATTCCTTTCCTAGTCAAACAATAGCAATGTCAAGATGTTGATGTTTTAAGAATATCCGACTATTTAGACATATCGATAATTCCGGCAACTGTGTACATACAGTCGCAAAAGTGATAGGAATTTCAATCGTGCGTTCAAGGTTGTTCTAGTAGTACGTCAGAATGGTGGAGGAGCTGAAAATATAATCTTTGAATTTAATCGCAAGAGAAAAATAAAAATACGTATTGAATGAATTTTCACAAACTATAACGTGAAATGAAAATCTGAATTTCGGAAACTTTACCATTATTTTATTCTTGTATTATTGCGTCATTATTCCCTATTATTCCCAAAACTGAAAAGATTTGTAAACATTTTGAATCCGAATATACCACGTAAAAATTTTGATGTCGATCCTTCCTGAATTCTTTTCGCCGTAGTGCGAATGGTCCATTTCTTCTCACAATCAAGCATGACGTAAAATCTTATTTTTCAATCGGTAGCAACAAAAAACCATCCATACTTACTTGTCGGAGTTTTTGACGAAACTGAAGCCGTTCACATCGCACACAAACGATTTTCCATTGGCTCTCAGAAGGTCGAAGCCGCAAACGGCCTGTTTGAAAGCGAGACACACTTTGCGAGAAATTAGCTTCTCCGCATTGCTGAGTATCACAGGATAGCGGATTTCTTTGCCCTCGCGGTCTCTCTCGACTTTGCCATCGAGAGCTGGCGATTTTCTTGCTTCCGCGTGCGCATAATCAGGTCCAACAGTATAGACCTAAGAGAAAAAAACACGATTCATTTTCAAGGGCTAAATCTTGGAGTTAACGAGCTCAAGAAAAATCATCACATTTTGAAATTGAATAAACCATACTATCTATTTAAATGAAGCGAATGAATGGCATTTGACACATTGACATGCATGGACAGTTGCCAGCCACTCAAATTTCTACTTCAAAGAACATAATAGCTATTCGCGATAGAAAATAGCACGTAGCGCTACCTGATGGTAACAACTCGAACTTCTCGAAATGGTATCATTTTTGTTTTGTTTTTGTATTTGTGACATTACATAAGATTTCAAAAAACTGCTGGAAATACACCTCTCACATCAGAACCGAACGTAAACAGAACAGAGGTTAAATTTGTCAGTAGGTTATCCCCTAGAAAGTTCAGTGGTTATCCTACTTAGAGTGTTTTTACGAGTCACCGCTAGGTAGCGTATCGCTTAGCACCTATCGCGAATAAACTCAAAAACAAAAAAGATCAAATGTCAACAAGATATAGGTGATATTCAGATTTACTAGTGGTTATAAAAATGTATTACCACTGATATTTTTTTGTGACAAAAACACTCACCTTTACGTCTGTTCCATCTGTAGGCATAAAATCTTCATAGATGAAGCTACCAGTTTTTCTCACTCTCGATTCAGGTGAATAAACACTGCTTCTACTGCCAATCTGAAATGTAATAACAATTATAAAAATATTATTTATTTCCTTTATAAGATTACTAACGGTCTCAAATCACGATATTTCTGTTGAAACTTTTCTCACCTTTCTGAATAATCTTTGACTACCACCACCAGCAGATGTTGGATAATAAATGTAGATATTATGATCTTCTGCAGACACTGGCTTTTCAACAAATGGTTTATTGAAAATCACTCCATTAACTTCAACATGATCTTCAGATTCAACCAATTCATGTTCTTAAAGAAAAATCATATATAGCTTTATCTCAGACGAATTCGTACAACTCACTTTTTGGATCCGGACTATCCCTATCCAAAACAGCATACCTAGGGATTTCTATACCTTCGGCATCCAGGGTAGAGTAAACCTTTCTTCTATCTTGGATGTCATATTGCATATGCAAATTATTTATCACATAAGGGTTGTGTAGCTGAGAATATTGAATTGCCTTGTCTAATGGAAAACCTTTGGAATGGAAGGATATCAGACAGTCACACACTGGCCAATCTTCAACAGGTTTCTAGAAACAAAATCATAATTAACATCCTAGACTATTTATTTTAATTGAATTAGTGATATACAAGGAAAGTCATAATGCAAGGGTTTATTAAATAACAATAATATACAACAAGAATGAGGTTTGTGATGTTGAATGTTTTCATTCAGAGAAGAACTCACGAGTAAAATCACTTCTTCTTCAAAAACTATCACTTTAATGTACTCAAACTCCTGCAATCTGGTCAGAATTTCTTTCATGGGTTTGCTCTGTGTCTTTTTTTCCATCGCGCACACTCCCACTATCACTACTTTGCCCCCATCTTCCTCCATGTCTTGGGGGCTTAAACTTTCTTCGTTTGGATCGCATAGCTCCAGGTCGCCCTTAAAAAATCCATTGATTTTATAGAAATATAGAGGATTATTGAGTACATCTTGTAGGAGACCATGGATGAAACTCTATATACATACAATGCGAGCCAATAAGTAATAAAGCTGATCTGCAAAATCGGTAGAAGTAGTAGATTACTTGAATTGCTCCAAGAAAAATTGACGATTGAAATAAATGAAAATGAATATTTGGGTGTTCAAAAGCAAAAAAATATATCGTGTATTTTTAAAATAAGTATCGAAAGGCATAAAATCAACTGAAATAGGTGAATATCAAATTATTGTTTTCAATGCCCTGTATATTTTTACTATGAGAGTGATAAAACATGTTATTGACTATTTACAATCTCGAAAACTGACATGTTCGATACATTTTTAGGAAAAATTGATGTAAGTTGGCAGCGTCGGATTTTAAAACACAACTATATTACTTCAAACTATGATAATTCCACTACGATTCGAACATTATTGTTAAGATTTATTTCGTCCTGTATGGCGATGAAATATTCAATGAAAGATACTATATATAAAGTATATACTGATATAAAGTAAGATAAGTAAGTCCGAAATGTATTAGGAGTACAGGATGACTTTGTCGTCAGTGATACACAACCCTTCCATAAATCTTACCTTTTCATCAGTTAAGCTCTCAGGGGTACCGATGTAAAACATTAGGCATACTAAATACAAAATTGAAATAATATTGAAATAAATATTTCGTTTGCGACTAGAGCCAAGGTCAGAGGTGATAATGATATTATGATAAGTTAATTAAACACTCCAAAACCAATGAGGACCACATCATCAGCAAATGATGATTTGTTTGGTCAATCCAGAATATTCATGTTAAAATGTCAATGTACTTTTGACATGGGTGCATTGCATATAAATATGAATTGTGAAAAAGTGGTAGAGCAGAATTTAAAAAGAGATTAGGATTTCATATATTTCATATATTTCATATATTCATATAGAATACGTGTCTGAAGTGCTATAAGAATCATTGAAATATTTCTATAATTTAAGGACTTTTTAACGGACACAAAAAAACAAATCAGTAATTTTGCATAAAACACAAACAAAAATATTTATCCAATCGACGGATATAGTCCACAGCTCAAAGTGGAGTAAAATGATTTGAATAGGAAAGGAAACTCTAAAGTCTTCTCCACACAGAAGGAGAATACTTGGAGTTTCCTTTCATCTTCAAAAATAATTATTACGGAACAAGCTTTATTGATACCCGAATTGTATTAACAATACACCAATGGAGAGCATAAGTGAGACACCCTGTATCAGTGCAGCTGGTTGAAAACATCACCTCAATTCTACCAACCTTGTGAGATTCGTTTTAACAAGAAACATCATGATGTGGATATACCAATCAATACCCAGTAGATTGACTAGTAACTAGTAGGTATTTCATATGCTAACTAACGAAAAACAACTTCAACTGTCCGCTTAGAACACACTCAATAATCTTTATGAGTTTGATATGTAAATTAATGCAAGCACGAAAATAAAAACAATTCAAACGTCAAAAATACCAACTTCGTTATCAATACAATCGTCACAAAAACACATTGACCCTGTATCACTGGTCCTCCTGTATTTTCTCCACTTTTTCAGCCTCCACCAATCTTTTAACCATGCCCATTCCATTCTTTATTTTCCAGGAATCATGTGACAGCTATCACCGCGAATTTGTACCTAGTGTTATGCGATACGTTTTCCTAGCAATCTAACTAAATTTCAAATATTTATTTCAATTATTAGAGATACAAAATACGTCAAGGTTAACATAAAACTACTGAACTGATCTTGAGATGTGTAAACATAAATAGCTGTATGTTGATTGAGCTAATATTGCCAGAACAATGCCATAAATTGGAAAACACCTTATCTCTGAAAAGTTTTAATGTGCAGTCAATCAACTATCAAAAGGCATTGCATTATGGTGATTATGGATTTTAACAACGTATATTGTGACTCGTTTTCTATTAATAAATTTTCGTTATCGTCCTCTTCAAGAGGAATTAACAAGATTCAATAATGTAATGAATATAAACATATTAATGTTCTATATGAACCCTTCCCCACCCCACTTATAACGATGAACCTTTCATAACTTCAGACATAAAGAAGATGAGCTTATAAGCTATTTTCCTTTAGGATTATTGCACAAAAATGTTTTGTTTCTCTGTTCGAGAATCTAACCATTATTATATGATACAATAATATTAAATGCCAAACCGACATAACGTGAATTTTAGTGTATTATAAACCAAGGTAGAAATAAATCTTCAGTGGCAATCATTTCAAACCGAAATCGTGCATTTTGTTGTTTGATATCGCTAAGTTAGCCAACAGAACATATCTAATGGATGAAGGAAAAACAATAATCAACGTTATGTTTCTCAAAAACCGGTCTAACATATCAGTTGCTGTTAATATTTTCTGAAACATATTAACGTATTACATCTATGTGTCAAGTACATCATTGAATTGATTCAACTGGCAACCGAAATTTGCATGTTCTCGAAAGCCTACAGTGTTATCAATAGTTTATGAACACTCATTGTAATTATATCATCTGTCTAATCTCCTACTTTGGTTAGAAGGAACATAATGCATCTGTCCATATTAATTTATTTTGGAATTATTATTCCTTACACTTACTGTATATTTCAATCTATAAAATAATGATATTCCAAGTTCCAACAGTGATCTACTCAGCAAATCATAAAAAATCGAATAAATATAACATTCATCCATTCATTCAAAAACAAATAAGAAAAGCAGTTAAAAAATGGAAATAAAACAATAAATAAATTAGTTATGTAATGTTCCATTAGATTCCATACTTTGAATTTGATAATTTGGTGCAAAGTTAAAAATCAGGACTCACTAATGTAAAAAATTCTGAAGAATTCAATGATGTTATTAAACTTATTATAATCGAATATAAAATAATGTTTTGTACTATTTCTGGTGTTGGTTTGGTTAGAAAAATCTGTATATTTACTATGATAAAAATAAGGCCTTTCCCAGACAAACCAGGAACTAAGTGCAAAAATAAAAAAATCAAGTGTATCATATAATTAAGCTATGATTATATCTTATGTTTTATATTATAGTTCTTTGTCATTATTTTTGAGTTCTCTAACAAAGATTATCTGATAACAGTTATTGAAAATCAAATATAAGGAATCGCCCACCCAACTAGGATTTTTCAAACAGTTTTCATCTGGATAGTGTAATATTGTATTTATAAATATCAAAAAGCATTGGAAATATTAAAAATTATTTTTGTGTAGGTATTTAATTTTTATTCTGAGAAGGAATTAAAATTCTATTTCCATAGAATTTTCCAGAAAAGTAGTTAAAATGTTGGGATATAGAATTCAAACATAGATACATTCAACCAATCATTTTGGATGATGGGAAATGAAAAATATTTATTAAGAACAGAATATTGAATATTCTCAAATTGTTCCCAAACAGACAAATATTATAAACACTCTATTTATAATATCAGTATTTTTTCTGATAATAATACGATTTTTTATTGATACCTCACATTAAGGCCAGTATGGAACCTCAAAATAGTTAGTAGAAAATAAAGCAAGAATAATCTGAATTTACAGATGGTTCTGCTCTGATGCCTCAATGAAACTCTCCTGATAAAAAACAACAATTTCAGCTAATCAAGAATATTTTCATCTCCCCAGAGAAAAATATCATGAACATAAAAACATATAAAGAAGAATATCTTCATTAACAATCATTTCACAGCAAGATTCAAAGGATTACCACTGGGTAATTTAATCATTAGGACTCTTTTGAAATTATTTCAGTTAGTACAAGAATAAATAAAAATACAAATGAACACATTTGAATCATTGGATGCAGCAGAGGGAATTAATATATTAGGAGAAAATTTGGTCATCTATCCCAAGTCAGCTGAATGTTGAAGAGATTTTAGATAGTTATCATCAACAGATCTATCTGCAGTGTGCAAAAAAGCTCAAAATCAGTACCCTGTGCCAATGTGAAAGTGCAAGCATGGGATTGTCCACATCTTCAACAACAATTGATGGGGCACAGTTTCCTTCATGGTTTTTAACTTCCATGGGATCAAAATAAATAAAACTAAAATAAGCATGAGTTTGTAGATGCAGGAGAGCTCAGAGAATAAAGTCCAACTTACTGCTCCTAAATAGAAGTTTGTAGGTCTGGTTGCCTTAAACAAACCTTGATATCCATGTTCCAGTTCTGTATATGACATGACCTTTTGGAAACATGCCTACAATACAGTATATTCCTGAAATATGATGCGTCCTTTACAAGTTTACTTGTGCATAGCTAATATTCAGAGCATGATTTTAATCAATCTTACCTTATCTGATATTTTAACAGGTTTATTTGAGCAGGTCCGGGGTTATTGATCCTGGGTAATCTAATATTATATAACTGATAATACTGATAATATAGAAATTTACTAGTTTGAAAGCCAGAAACAATGCGTAAAATAATACAGTGGAAGTTTTATATGACAACAATTGGATTTCTCGTTTAAAATCCTTATTTTAGTGTATTGTTTGTTTTCAACAATCTGGCAGCTTGTTAACGATGACAATATTGATGTTGACATTTGAAAACAATTTCTTGCCAACTGTCAACCGTGTCATCGAATCTTCATCGAATGGATGGAATAGATGAGAAGTTGTTAAGCAGAGCTTATTCCTAGGCGATTTCGCGTTGGCGTTGCTGTGACCTTGAAATAAAACGTTAGAGATTGGCTGCGATAGTTCCTACTATTCAAACTGACCAATAACAACAGCGCATTTTCCACCGCTTGTATCGCCAAAGCCAAAATCGCCTAGGAATGAACTGGGCTTTAGGGTTCGACTCAAATTTGGCGCCCCCCCACCCCTCCAATGAAGAAACAAGATGGCCCTTTCAATCAACGGAGAAACTCTAGAGCAGCGTTTTTTATTCTTCTCTTTCTCACCAACATGACAGAAAGAAGGATAGAAATTTGGACAAGTAAACTACTGTACTGTCAGTTCACCATAGACACTTGATAGTGACATTTCCTAAAATATTTTTGGCTTTCGAAAAATAAAAACAAATAAAGATAAAATTCTATTGTGATTTTCACGTTGGAGTACTCGTTTTCATTAAAGTGATTCATCATTAATTCACTTATATCTGAAATGTCTGCAACTCCGGGTTGGTTTTTTGATATAGTTTAAGATCCACTATTTCACTTTCTTCCTTTTGTTCCAGAAAATCGCCCAGAGCTGTATGAAGAAGTCAAATTATTCAATAACGCTCGACAAAGAGAAAAGTAACAGAGAAAATAACATAATGTTTATATTATTCTCAATCAACATATTCTAGGTATGATAATTTGGCAGATTTGTATGCAGTAATCAATACATTACAACAATTAGAAAAGGCCTACATCAGGGACTGTGTCACCCCAAAGGAATATACAGGAGCCTGCAGCAAATTGTTGGTGCAGTACAAAGCAGCATTTAGACAAGTGCAAAGTGATGAATTTCCATCAGTGGATACATTTGTGAAGAAATTTAGGGTATGACAAATTGCACATTGATATATCCCATAACCATCTTTTCTTATTTCAGTTAGATTGTCCTGCAGCTTTGGAACGTATTCATGAAGATAGACCTATAACCATCAAAGATGATAAGGGCAATACCAGCAAATGCATAGCAGATATAGTTTCCCTTTTTATAACTATCATGGATAAATTGAGATTGGATATAAGAGCAATGGATGATTTACATCCAGAAGTTAGAGACTTGGTTGATACTATGAATAGACTAAGCATTTTACCATCTGATTTTGAAGGCAAACAGAAAGTTGCAGAATGGCTAGCCACCTTGAATTCTATGCAAGCATCAGATGAACTATCTGAATCTCAAGTGAGACAGTTGTTATTTGATCTTGAAGGCTCATATGCTGCCTTCAACAGGGTACTCCATAATTCTGCATAATTGAATATTGTTTATTGAAGAGTAAAGTGTTATATATGAAATATCATGTAGTTAGCTTTAAGTTTTATGATACAAATAATATAGTTTAGTCAATTGAACACATATAGTTTTTAAATTACAGCATACTAATTCAAGAAAATTTTTTGAGGTGTTCTCAATCTACACCAATACTCATGGCACACTCCAAGAAAATCCAGTTCATTTTGTATAAATTTGTTGGAAATTTTGATCCCAGTAAAATAAATCAATCAATTAAAATTCCAAATTTGATGAGTGGGGTATATTAATACATTTTTGAAAGATCCTTATTAATTATTACTAGAAAGGTGTGACATTTTACTATTATTTATATTGAATTGTGAATTTATAAGAGTGCTACACAGTGAGCTTCCATTTCACATTTTCAGTATGAAAGTATATGGACTATTTTGATCATAAAAATTGAAGAGGGTCCAACAACCTGTATGTTGGTAGGTATTTCTGGAAAATATAGCTATCATTATTTGATTTTTTTTACCCTCGTACGTCATAGTTTCATATTATTACTATATTAACTATACTATGTATCACTTATCGCTCGAAGTCCGAATGAAAAAATCGGAAAAAATAGTTCATTTTTTTAAACCAGGCAATGCTCAACAACCATTGACTAATATTTTTATATTATGCGTCCAATGGCGTGTATATAGGCAGCGTAGTCATGCATATATTCATGGGGAATACAAAAGTAAATTGAATAATTAATTTTTGTTATAACTAAATTTTTATCATACCCTAACCGTTTTGCATAAAAATAGTAATTTACGTAACAAGTCCGGAAAATACTGTTTTTTTGGATGAGTGGACAAAATTCTAGGACGAGCGTAGCGAGTCCTGGAAGTCTGCGAGTCCAAAAAAACTGTTTTCGGGCGTGTTGCGTACACAATTTTTTCGGCAACCGTGTAGAATAACAAATCAAAGAAACACATTTCTTTCAAAAATTGAAATGTTAGCTAATTTTATGTCAGATAGCTGTCAGTCGTTATTTTGCTGCTATGGTAATGATCAACTGCATTTATCAAAACCATACATATATTCATATTTACAATGACAACAACGATGTGATTCTTCCCGGCCTAGTCCGGGAAGTACGTACTTCCCGGACTAGGCCAGAAAAATGCCACTTTCTCAAAAAAAAATCGTCTGGTAAGTACGTACTTTCCGGACGGTTGCCGAAAAAAACCTTTTCGCAAACTTTTACCTTGAATAAATTTTTTTGCACACATGGGATCGATGGGGACTTTTCACAATTTCATTATAATGGTATCCCCAACGTTCATGTGAAAATTTAGCTTCTTGGCAATTTATGCAAGGGTGAATGTCTATTTTGACCGCGGTATTATCTTATGTGGCCCTCATGTCTCATCTGAGATGTACAGGACACTTGATAGGATATACCGATTTCTAGAAGAGCTAGAAAAAAACCAATCTACATGTTACGAGCTCGATTTTCATGAGAAATCAAATGCCGAAAATCGCACCTATTAAAAGATGCAGGGTAGTGCATTTTTAATCCACCCCCGTAGATTATTTTTCGTTTCTACAAAAACGTTCTTGAAGCACTTTTTTGAGAGGAATCCAGTGGTGTCTAGTTTTTTTGTAGACTGATGGTGTTGAAGCTATGACATAAACTTGTATTTTTTCTTACAGACCACCCTGTATATTTTTGCTCATTCGTTTCAGAAATTAAATTACCTTTAATACTTGCTACTTTTTTTTGAAACTTGTTTTTTCAATGTTTTCATATAATGAATCATGGAACCTCTAATCAACTATAATCTTTGGTGTGGAGATAATAAAACTTATATCTCTGCCATATATAATTATAATATATGATGATAATTAAGTTATAGTATCATGTAGTGCATATCCTCTGAAAAAAATTACTGAACGTAGTAACGTACCTACATCTGTGAAATGTGAAATGCATAGATCTTTGAAATGTAACCAAGCCGCCGGCATGTCACTGCTGTACGAAGGCGTAGAACGGACATGCGATATTTTTTTAAAAAAAATATCGCATGTCCGTTCTACGTCTTTGTTCGTACTGCTGACATGAGTGTTTGCTAAAAGCATTCGCGATTCGCGCGGTATCAAATATGACCGCGATCGCGGTGCGCATTCTCAACATTCCAATTTCCACAGCGGCGTTTGGCATTGACAGAGTTGGCTCGTTCTCGTTGGCAGTTGTTTCTTGTTTCTAGCAATCCTAGCTGAAAGCTTGGTGAGTACTTTTTTGTTTTTGTCTCAAAATAAATAGGTAAATATAAACTACATATTGTGGTTTTTTCAAATGTGATCTCTCGCATTAAATCTCGAATATGAAATGTTATGTATGGTTATATATATTTAGGGAATCTAAAAGTCATATAGGTATATATTCTCAAATGAAATTCCGGTACAGTCTATACCGTATAGATATTTCATCAAATTCTATGCAGGTATATTCTGGATAATAATATATTATAAATCATAAAAAGCCTAAAAATATTTATAGGCAAAATTTCTGTAAACTTTGCCTGTGACTTTGCTATAGTTATAGGTTATAGGTCGGATATAGACATCGGAAAGTATTCGCGTTTTCAACTACCGTTGAGGGCGCTGCGAGATGTAAACAAATATGGTGGACTGTGAGTATTAATTTACTGTCAGTGCGTGGTTGTTTGTGGATTCGATTACGAAAAAAGTGTTTTGGAATTGTTTTTGAATTGTGTTTGGATTTTTTGAAAGTGTGTTGTTGTTTTTATTGAACTATAGAAATGTAGGTTTGTCAAAATGTAATAATATTCGAATTTAATAATTAAATTTTCACCAGTGAATCATGGAGAACCCAGAAATATTTTTGAATTTGTCCACTGTTTTTGGATATCTAGAAGCTACCCATAACAGTAGATGCTTCGTGGAGGGCGAACAGGTCCTGAACAGTAGGCATTTAATTCTATGTGGGATTTGTGATGGAAAATTCAATGCACAAGGAGCCTATTCATCCATCAAAATCATGGCATTGTGTCTACAGACAAGTGCTCTCCTGACTGGCAAGCCTCATGAGATATCTGGTTGGTTAGAGGTTGATGCTGAAGGGATTTGGAAGATACTACAATTTGCTTGTACCTGTAAAGCTGGAGCTTCAGGAAGATGCAAGCACATTTCAGCAACACTTTTGAAGTGCACCAGGTTGTATTTATTTACATGTTGATAGTGGCATATCGAGCCCAGAGTAATTTCACAAAATGCTATACACAATTTATTTTTGTTTTTCCCTTTTCTGGTTGTGTTTTAATTTCAGGGGAGATGTCCTAGCATTTGAAAAGTTATCAAGTACTGATGTGGAATGTTATTGGAGGAACAATAAAAAAGGTATTCAAGTGGATTATGAGGCTCATCCTATTGTGAACACTTGTTGCTTGAAAAAAGTTTCTGAAACAAGGAAAAGATGTAGATCTCTTTCACAAGAAGAGACGGACAGGTGTTCCAGCCTATTGATGTCAAATCACCCAAACAGTGCTCTGAGTAAACACATGTAAGCATTTTCATGAAAACAATCAACAAGTGATTTGAAATAGTACCTAGCTACTGCTATTGATTACTTACAGACAGGGAAGAAGAAAATTGTCAGAAAACACCTGCACTGATTTTGAGATCCCAACCCCAGACTGGCTTCACCCACTCATTGTACATATGAGGAAATCCACATTTCTAGTAGATTTGAATTTGGATGTAACCAATTATGGGTTGAGAGAGTGTTGCAAATCATTTTATTCAAATCTATGTAATGTGGATTTCCAAAAAATGATTGTATCTTGCTGGAATGGAAGTGAAGATTGGAAAATTCAGCGAAAGTATAGGTTGACAGGTAGATATATGTCTCTTCCAAATAAATACAAAACTTGAAAATGATTTGTTTTTCAGGTTCTCGTTGTTATTCAATTTTTACCTATAAAAAATTAGAATGGGATAGAAAAAGTATGAGCTATTTCTATCCTAAAGGATTTACTAATAAATTTGTACAACATGGAATCAATCATGAAAAAGAAGCTCTGGAGATATACAAAACAAATTTAGGTCACCATGTTGTAGAACCTGGATTCATCATATGTGAAAAATACCCATGGTTAGGCTATTCACCTGATGGTGTAGTATTTGTTGAAGGAAAACCTTCCAGGTTGCTTGAAATAAAATGTCCCTTTGTTGGTAATAATTGAAATTAAGTATAAGTAGTAAAATTATAACTAATATTCTCTGATCTCCAGGCAAAACAAAGGATGCCATACAATTTGTCCATGAATGCAGCTATCTGGAGATTTCAACAAGAGGGGTTATGCTGAAGAAAAAACATAATTATTATGGCCAGGTACAATTAGGCATGGCCCTGTTAAACTTATTAGAATGTGATTTTATTTTATATTCTACCCATTCAAAATCATTTATCAATATACATGTACCATTCGATGAAGATTTTGCCAAACAGATGATAGAAACCATCACATTTAATTACTTCACTCACATGTTACATGTTATATGTGAAAATAAACAAGATATTGTGTACTTTGAGTTTTTTTATTAGAAAACAGCTATATTACAAACTTATAGAATATTTATATCAATTCAAATTAGACAGATCATTTGAAAATGGATAATAATAAAATTGAATAATAATGATGAAAATGAACATAGAAAATCTGAAATTGATAATAGGTCAAACCAAAGAAGTGCACAGAGCTGAAAATGAATAATTTTGAAAAATCATTTACATAAATGTCTATGTTTTGAAAAATTTATCATCATCCAATATAGGATTTTGCAGGTTGACCATAGCACTTATTACATGAATAATGTCATCAATGTCTTTAATCAAGGTCCATGGTAGGGGAACTCTCAAAATTTCAAATATTTTCATTCGCTGGTTTACTCTCTCAATGTGTACCCTAGCTTTAGATATTGCAATATTCAAATTAGCTTCATGTTCAGAGAATTGCTTTTTATTTCGTAAAAAAAATGGACGACTTAGACTAATGGAATATTTGTGACAAATATCTTCAATTAAAAAACCTTTATCAACCATCACACAATCCTTGAATGGTTCTAGTTTTTCGATTATTCTGCTTTGCTCGAATATTGCTTTATCTGAGCATCTTCCACCATAACATGCTGATACAAATGTGATATGCCCAGCAGGACTAACACCTGTCATAAATTTAATTGTTTGGCCCCCCTTATAATGAGAATAAGTTCTTATGCGACATGACAAACAAGAAGATCTTTGAACTGGTATCTCAGTACAATCAAGCACAACTCTAACATTTTTGAAATTTTCAAAACAAAGTGGCAGGTTTCTTGAAATTTCTTCTGAACTTGGCCATTGTATACATCCTTTCAAAATATTGGATAAGTAACCTATGTATTCACTAAATATACTTCTAATAGTGCTCTGACTAACTTTGAACAAAAAAGACATAATTGTAAATCTCACAGCCATTTTTAGTTTCATGAAAACAATAATTATCCTGTCTTTCACAGATAGTTTATGACTTTTTTTGTCTGGATACATTTCTGAAATTAGTGTCATGAAATTTTCCAACATTTCAAAATTTGGTATGCCAGTTAATGAATTCAACTGAGCATTTGACTTGATTGTGCTGGTAAAACTTATCATTAAATCACCACTTGTTACTTGAACACCCTTATCTTCAGATGATGATGATCCTGCCAAATCTTTTTGTCCCACATATTGCAAGTCTAATAAAGATTTTACAACACATTGCTCTTTTTCTGACAAGTCAGCAAATTCGAGTTTTTTGTGTTCAGTCTCTTCACTGTGGCCAACATCATGGGTATGAACTGATTCTGTGATGGGCTGTGGATTGTCTTGCTTGTCCCGTAGTCTACTTCTCATCTCTAATCTCAGTCTCCGTTTCACAATACTAGCTTGATGTGATTTTGTTGTAGGTGGCACTTTGGGTAAATTACGAGATGGAACTGCAGTATTCTTGAGTTTTGGACGGTTCATACTTAGTAGAGCACCTTTGGATGAAATAATGAAAAATTATTTGATTAACTCAATTCAACTTCAACTCACCTTTGGCAAGATAATCACTTTCATGGAAGTGAAGGGAACAAACACGCATGGCATCAGTGACTGTCTTCCCCATCAATAAGGCATTTATCCATGCCTTTCTTCTATCAACCTTTTCAATTAACCCATAAGCATTGGTCACATGCACTTGAGATGCATTCTTCTTCGGGAAAGAGTGGAAATGCAACGTCCTGTCATTACCTTTTTTTGAAGAACACTTGAAAACACAGCAGTTTGTATTGTATACCCCCTTTCTCCCAGTTTTTCTAGTACTCTGATCTTCATCCATCCTTTCTTTATGAGCTTCTAACCTCAAATTCAGATCGTCAATATGCTTCAACAATCTTATTAATTTCCATGAATACTCACCTTATAATTATTTACTTGTGAAGTGGAATATTCAATAACTCTTCAATAATATTCCTGTTACGCAGTTGAGACACAAAACACAATTATTAATATTTATCTGCAGACATAAACATAAGCAATCGCCATAAGAAGCACTAACAATGCACAAAGGAATACTCACAAACTAGCTTCATAATTTCGCCACCAGAGAGCGTTTAGACTTTTGAAAACGCGAATACCTTCTAAATCATCTTTGCTCAACTCCAACCCGACCCGGCGTATTGCTTATGCCGGCTTCATGCTTTTCATTGAAAAAAATATAACCAGCACAACGATTGGATCATGCCATGCCTCAACGTAAGCGGCAGGATTAATTTGCCACGCGGTTTCTTTGTCAAAATGTATCACAAAGTTTTTTATTTCTTATCGGTTGTAAGTTATTGTAAGGGAATAATTTCTATATTTATTTGAGATTGATTTCACGGAACCATCAACAATGATATTAATAAATCCGTGTTGTTTATTATGCAAGTTTTACATGATTTAGGAAGAACAATTAAAGGCTGCATTAAAATTTTACTGAATAAATAAATCTTACAATGGGCCAATATGTTTGAATTTGCGTCGTGATTTATATATATGTTGGGTTAAGATTATCACTTTATGCATAGAAAGTTATAAAAATTAAAATTATAAATGATTTTTATTTGAATATATTCGAAAATCGCGGGATTTCTGGAAAATTATTTTTTCTCAATTTCTCTGGAAAAATATTTTTCACAATTATTGTCACTTGTGCTTCTCTACGAAATAGCATTTGATTCAAAATTAGTTTTTTTATTGAACGACCATCGTCATCATTATGTAGAAGATTATTTTTGTTATTTGTGTTAATAATTGGTTACTGCCACTACCATAATTAATATTTTCATTTCTACAATCGACACCATAATCAAATGGGCAATTTGTCAGGCACATATAAAAACAACTGTGTCTTTGGTATTATAATTCTGTCAAGAGTTTTTTTGTTGCAAAACATAGCAAATATGTTTTGTGTTCGCGCGAGAAACAGTTTCAATTTTTTTTAAACAATTGAGAACAGGACTTCAGTATAATGTCTAAACTCGTCTTGAAATATACATTACAGAACACGAGTCCACTATAATATATATACTGGGTGACCCAACAGATATAGATTAGAGTAGAGACAGTGGCCTTTGTTTTTTTTTCTTTCATATTGAAGTAAATATATGAAAATTATATTTTTGTTTCGAATTCTTTAATCTTCAGAAAATGGCTCCAATCAAACTAACTTACTTCAACATCACTGCTCTTGGAGAACCTATCAGGTTTATGTTGAAATATGCTGGCACAGAATTTGAAGATATTCGAGTAGGCGAAGAAGAATGGCCAAAACTGAAATCGAGTAAGTAATCAAAAATGTACTTCTATATTTTCTTTACGGAAATAATTATTTTTCATATTTTTTTAAAGAATATATCTGTTTCTGCGGAATCTGGATTCGTAGAAACTTGAAATTTTATTGGCCTTATCATATCAAGGTCCTGATGTGCATTGGTTCTGTATGAAAAAATTTCATGATTTCACAGCTAAATACAATAATGGTGAAATCTTTTTTTTTATAAAAAGTCCTGTATATATTATCAAATAACCCAAAAGAAAATCAAAATTCCTGCTTTCAAATGATATGATTATAATGTTCTTATACCTACCTAAATATTAAGTGGAGATATAATCATTTATGTTTCTGATGTTAGAAATTATTTAGTATATATCTATAATAGTATTTTATAAAAAGCTTTATAAGACGCTATTTTGAAGCGCGGACTGCTCCACATCTCGTACAAAACGTGTGTCACATTAATTTTTTTTATATTTTGCTAATTCGTATTTTAATGAAAAATAATATATTTGAAATATGAGAGATGAAATATCGTATCATAAAAAAGGCTATTTCGAAACGCATTTACGTTTCATATAATAACTTTAATATTTTTTCACTAGACTATTATAGTCCAGTATTTTTTTTACTGGATCCGATAGGCATTCACAAGTGCTGAAACTATTTATTGGGATATGCGAGAGGAAATTCCTTTATTATTACAATGTAATGCCGATTTTACAAAATACAAATTTTTCAGCGGTGCCATTTGGTCAACTCCCGATTATGGAGAAAGATGGTAAAGTGGTAAATCAAAGTGTAGCCATTTGTAGATATTTGTCCAAGCAATGCAAACTGAATGGTAAAGATGATTGGGAAGATTTGGAAATTGATGCTACAGTAGATAATATTTCAGATATGCGTACAAGTGAGTTAACTATTCCAAACCCATTTTTTTTCTTTTCTAAAATGGGTGACCTTATTCTATATTTTCACTATTTTTTCGAAACAAGTTTTGAAGGGTGGTACATGCATTCTTTTAATATAAAAACAGCAGACCATATTGAATCTTTTGTATATTAATTAATCTTTCAACTCTCCCATCAATACTCATTTTAATAGTAAAAATATAAGGTAGAAATTCAAGATATAAAACATTTGTGAATTGTTATAACCTTTTTGATTTTTTTCTTCAGAAATTGGGCCTTACTGTTACGAAAAAGACCCAGAAATAAAGAAATCCAAAGCTCATTTAATGAAAGAAATTTTAACTTATTTTCTTGGGAAACTTGATGAAGGAGCTAAGAAAAATAATGGGTATCTTGCAATTGATCGTGTAAGTACATTTAGAAGTTCTATTATCATCCTTTTGTTCAGACTTCAGACTCCCCATAGTTAATTGCATAATGCATAGTGCCGGTTGCATAAAAGTCCGTCTATATTCTTTTATTCAGGAATAACTTGAAGAAAATAATTTTCCTCAATGTACAAAAAAATAATATTTCCTGATATTTATATTACAAAAATAAACATTTCCCAATATTTATTTTCCGATGCCTGGCAACGACAAGTGAATTTTTATTTGAAAAATGTTATCAAAATTTATTTAGTTTTCTTCGAATGATTTTTCAATAGAAAACTATCCGAGTACCTATGAAAGATATATCACAAACATCAATCATCATTGACAGTTTTGACAAAATTGCTACTTGAAGATCTACTTTAGGTATAGATATAAATATAGATAAATGATGGGTTGAGACTCCAGTTGAAGTATCCCGAATTCTCGCCGTTTGCAATTCCTAAAATTCTCGAATATTCAGAATTACTTACTTTAACAAGAATGAACGGATCAATGATTTTCAAATAATAACAAGAAAACATTATTATCTATCTATCTGTTAAATGAAGTATGATTAACAAATTCTATGTCGAAACGCCGTCAACATTGTTTATTTAATCTTTAAGATTATGTAAATTTTTGATTTCTAATGTCGGTTTTTTGAATCGGAATATACCTATAATGATTATAACCTTATTATAACTCATGTGTTATCGTTGATTAATGTTTTTTGTTTCAGTTGACCTGGGCTGACATTTATTTCATAGGGATTTTGCCCTATCTCAGTCATATCACTGAAATGGATATAATTGCAGAGTATCCCAATTTGAAAGCTGTTAATGATAATGTTTTAAGTGTGCCGGCTATCAAGACATGGGTAGATTCTCGTCCTAAGACACGTTTCTGAAATCTTTCATCGCCAATTGTACCGTTCTAAGTATTCTTTTGTACTCTCCATGTGTTATTAAAAAAACGTTTGAAATTATCATTGTATTTATTTGATGAGCTAGAGGTCGACAAGACAAGAATTCTTGTCTTGATAAAAACTTTTGTCTTGTCTTGACTTGACATATTATATCTTGTCTTAAGTCAAAAAATGTCAAGATCTTGAAATTTTCGGTGACACAGTAGGTAGGTATATATACAGTTGGGTGCATGAAAAAGTCGTATCTACAGCAGTTATTTTAAGTCAAGCTTGTTCTTATTGACTTTGACAAGAAGTGTCAGAATTCAAACTATCTAGGTATGGGTTTATGTCTCTTGTTTTTCTTCATGTCAATTATTGCGATTTGGAAAAGTCAAATTATAAATTATATTATTATAAATATTTCGAAAATGGCTGAACCAAATATCAATAACCAATATATTTCTGAAATCAGGAGAAATGGTATCTTCAATTTCTTCAAAAAATTACGCAAATTTTATATCAGCGATATATTCATTTGTTCCATCTGGTTTAACATAAACCCTGTAGAATCTGTTTAAATGTACGGAATGACCCAATCGGAACGCCAGCAACATCTGTGTACTTGCGGAAAGGCTATTTTAAGAAGCAACTTTGAAAATCAAAAAGCTAAAAAATCGGCTAGACGTTATGAGAAGTCTTAGGCGCCTCGCACACCGGAGCAATACGCAACTA
Source organism: Chrysomela aeneicollis (assembly GCA_029955515.1). Taxonomy (NCBI): domain Eukaryota; kingdom Metazoa; phylum Arthropoda; class Insecta; order Coleoptera; family Chrysomelidae; genus Chrysomela; species Chrysomela aeneicollis. Next base: position 18,432,059 of record JARUHQ010000009.1, on the reverse strand, counting down.
GCAACAGGCAACGAGCAATTAGCAATGTTATTGCCAGTATGTATTTCACATTAATTTATATGGCAACTCGTACACTGCCGCAACGTGATATCGTTATCGCCTATGTAGAGCAATTTTTGTTGCTAGCAACACGACGTGCGTATTGAAATACAATATATATTGCCTGTAGTTTAGCAATATGTAGGAAGATTTGTCTCGTCAGGTAGAACATCAAATGTTTGTGAGTCTAGTTTTCTAGTTATTTGGACATGTCGGACGAATCAGGATTCAATATCAAATTTGTGGAACTTGTGGAAAAATACTCATGTATTTATAATTATCGACGGCAAGATCATAGTAAAAGGGATGTGGTAGAGATGGTATGGAGTCAGCACATACAATTGCTCCATGATTTTTGAGTACACGAAATGATCCATTATCATCTTTGTTTTCTATTTCTTCTTAGCCGATACGGTCACAATGTCGAAACTTCGTCTTCATCAGATGACGATATTTTGAACTAGTGATATTTTATCACTTTGGTATACGAGATAGCTTGCAATGCATTGCCTGTTGCTTATTGCCAATTGCTGGTTGCTTATTGCTTATTGCTCTGGTGTGCGAGCTTACTTATATATTCCGATTCACAAACGTAGTTTATCAGTTTCCTCAGGATTATCATATATTTTTATTTGTATTTTGCTTTTTGTGTTCAATAAATGAAACTTTGTTTTGTTATGTTCAAATATGTTTTTCACAAATAAATACGTTTCAAGAAATTTCAAGATTTCTGGTTTTCTTGACAAGAAATCTTGGTACTGATGAAAAATTTCTTGTCTTGTCTTGAAATCAAAAATTAGTTCTTGTCATCTCGAAATTTTCAAGAACTTGGCGATCCCCCTAATTCGAGCATCAAATAAGTTCAAATATATGTAGTCTCTCGATGTCGAAACAGAAATGAAGAAAATTTCCATAATATATAGGTTATAGTTTTTATTCTCCGAAAGCTGTGATTTGACATGGTTTGTGTCGTGATGGGTTGTTTATTGCTGTTTGGGAAATTCCGTTCTCAATATCATGAAAACTGCCATCAGCATATTAAATTCAAGTCGAGAGTGACGCTCTGGAATGATATTTGTGGTTTCATTCAAAATTCCTTTGAACGTTATTATGATGGTATATGTCTTTGAAAAAATAGTAGAATATGTATAATTTCGCTTGGTAGTAATGGTTTTTGATGTAATTACATTATTGATTGAGATTCGAGAAAAATGACGAATATAGTTTTTTCTATTATTATTACCTATATAAAAAGTTAGTCAATTCCAATCAATAGCTATTCTGTAAACTTTGCAATAGCATACAACTAAACAGCGAATCTAAACTTCTCAGTTTAATAGACATTATTGTATTATTGTACCAATGTATCAATGGGCCACGTTTAATAGAGCACGCAAATTTGGTACTCTGACCAAATTAATCATACCAAAGGAATAAGTTATTGATGATTATTTACACCATATTCCACCAGTAAACAGCTTTTGGTTCTGATTTGGTATGTTTGGATCGTTTGAAAATGTTATACGTAAAATCGTCCATGGTCTATCAATCTGAAATATTCTATATTATGTATATTTCCTTGAAGAAAACAAATGTCCCAATAAAATTGTATACTAGGGCACTGTCAGTTCAAAACGCGAGTACTTATTTTGCACTGGCACTGCCCTCACATGAAGTGAAATACATAGCCAATAATTCTTTCCTACTTCAAACCGCACTTATTTGATTTCAAATTTCCCCACTATACCAGGTGTCCACCTAATGAAATGAAAATCCGCTTTATGCATTAAACGTATCTGGTTTGTCGAGGACAATTATCAATGTATAAATGATATTATTTCCACCCAAGCAAATTTTGCAGAGTCATCTATTTTTTGTGGTAGTTCTCTTTAAGACGATATTTCAAATAATATCGACCGCATTTTTCCACGTTTAACCTCCTACGCCAGTCCTGTTATGAATAATAAATAAATGATTGTTCTCGCAATAAGTCCTATATATCTGGGTATTTTACCATCATTATGGTGATGGTGTATAAGCACTAAGCAGGTGTTGTGTTTGTGCTAGATGCGTATATAAAAGAGCTGTTAGTATATACGTCGTATTTTCTTGTGTATAGATTTTTATAAAATCTGAATATAGGTATTGAAAAAAATGGCTCCGACTTATAAATTTACCTATTTCAATGTTACGGGACTCGGAGAAGTGACCAGGCTTCTCTTCCATTACGGAGGAATTGAATTTGAAGATGTGCGTATCGAAGATGAACAATGGCCGGCTTTAAAATCCAGTAAGTCTAAATAAAATGCCGTCATCAGAGATTACGAACTATTTCATTGTGAAAGCTGAAAAACTTTATAAACGATGTTTGTTTTATCAGTTCATGAACCTTATAAGAAAATTCAGAAATGATCCCATAGTGCCAGTCACACGCTTTCATCATAAAATTTATAATGTTAGATACACATGATGATTTTTTTAGCGATGCCATTTGGGCAGTTGCCTATTTTAGAACACAACGGCAAAACATATTACCAAAGTAAAGCTATCGCAAGATATATAGCAAAACAAGTGAAGTTGACGGGGAAAAATGATCTAGAAGATATGGAAATTGATGCTACTGTTGATACTATAGCAGATTTATTTCAGAGTATGAAAAATAGTTTCAAATACCTCTACTTATGAATAACTATGATAAATTATTAATTTACAGAATCTGTTGAATATTATTATGAAGCTGATGAGAGAATAAAGAAGGATAAAGAGGGACCATACTTGAATGAAATTTTGCCCTTTTATATCGGGAAATTTGAAAAGCAAGCGCAAAATAAAGGATACTTAGTTAATGGTCGTGTCAGTATATTTTTGGTTTCTAGCATTATTATTGTTCATTTGGATTATTTGGAGCTTGCGTGATAATTATTGTAATTTTCAGTTGACCTGGGCTGATCTCCTGTTATCGAGTGCTTCTGAGTACATCAGCTTCATGGCAGACAGAGATGTCTTAGCAGCTTCTCCAAATTTGAAGGCACTCAAAAAACTTGTTTATGCTTTACCTGGTATCAGAGAATATATTTCAGAACGACCAAACGTCCCCTAAAAGCACCTAAATGTTGGAATTCCTGTTTTGTAATTAACGAAATTTTTCAGGTAAATAAAATGTAAAGATTTCAGTCTCAATACTTTTATTTGTTGTTGATATAACAAAATGTAGATATAAGTATGTATACTTTTATACTTATCTATTTCGAAATCAGTTTTATTTACAGGATTAATATACTACAACCTCAAGTAATAAACTGTGGAAGAATACGAAAAATAAGTTAAGTATATTGCAAACATATAGAAGAAGATTTGACCACCTTCAATACAATTATTACCTATGTAGATATATACTATTAAAATACGCACTATATACTCACTTACCAATATTGAAATAGTAATTGGAATTGTGTACCTAGCTAAAATTAATTCATTACTAAAACCCAAGTCGTATTCTCCATATATGTTTGCCATTTGAATCAACTTCGTGAGTGCTAAATTACTGATCAGATAATATTAACAATCGCAAACGATTCTAATTACCTATCTCATGTGTATTACAAAAAAGATAAACCATATTTGTTTATGACACACTATTGTTTATCTGCAGAAACCTTCCACTTGAAGCAAATGACATTTTTGCTGTAATAAATGTCTTTTAGATCAATTTTTGTTATTCAATTTTAAGGATATGTGAATGAAATTGAAGAATTGCCTCTAGGAAATTATGCACAGTTGATTCGAAAAAACCCAAGCAATTTTCCATTCTAGCGGAATAATAATAAGAGTTTGAAACTCGATTAGTTGGGAAACCTTGAACAACCCACGATATATCTATATGTGAACAAATATTTCATTTCTGAATTATACACGAGTAGGTACACAACTAATTGTTATTTTTGTGGTCTGAGCGTCATCGAAGGTTGTTTTTTTTAGATTCTTTAGATTCAGATGATTGATCACACATTACAGATAGTATACTTATGTTTGTGATAGTATACTTATGAATTCACATCAAAGAATATTGAAATACAGAAATAATTGCTATCTTTCACATCCATGAATATTTTTGTTTGGTACCTCTATAAAAATTGTCGTGTATCGAGGAAAGATAATTCTACAAAGAAAATGTTTTCATCATCAAGGAAAGACAAAATTGAAATGATACCATCAGGAACTAAAAGTACAGCTATATAAATAGTCCTACTACAAAAGAACTGTTTTCTGGATTATATTTTCCATTTCCTTGAATTGGAAATGTTTCATCTTTGAAAAATATCAACTTCTTCGATAGCTGATAAGACCTGATATGCATTATTTTTTCCTGGAATTTCACCAAACCCCTTCGATAGATTATATGGTGAAGAACATTCCATGAATATATTAAATACTCTTATCACATTCTGAGATATATTACGCAGAATATTCCGATAGGTTTGTTTATGAGAATATTCATAGAATATTTTGTGCTCTGGGAAGAACATTAGATATACTGCTCAATTGATACTGCCCCTGTGATTCATGTAGCCGTTGAACTGTGTACTGGTCAGTACTTTGTCGATGGAAACCTTTTTCATTCTCGAACAAGTGGCTAAAAGAGCGCCGCCTAACAAGCACATGGCTCCACCACCTAGGGCCAAGAGAGCCGAAAACCATCCTGTCTTCATACAGACACTCTGAGGATCCACTGGGTAACCTGAGAAGATCATAATTATTTCATTCATTCGTTTTAAAATAACAAATTCAATGTGGTAGTACATATTAATTCATTTTTTCAACACAATCATGTAATTTTATGAATTTATACAGCATATTTAATTTTTTAATTGAAATTTAAGGAAAAACAGGTTTCTTAGAAAGGCCCTCTGTGCAGGGCCGGATTATCCATAAGGCGGATTAGGCAACTGACTAGGGGCCCCGCACCGACTAGGGAAAAGAACGTTTCATTCGATATCATTCGTGACATTCCAGATTATTAACATCCAGTAATATCACCATAGAAAAAATGATGGATGCGGGGACAGATAACATCGTTTGGATTGATTTTTGATAATATGGTACAATCAGGGGCGGATCTAAGTAAGAGTGGGCCTCGGTGCAAGAAGTGCTTGTGGGCCTCTCTGACTTCAAAACTAATATTTAAAATATGACTTGCCCCTGCTCGAATGGTTTGGATTATTTAATTTATTTTTAAACTATTAACAAGAATAACAAGCAGAAAATATAAAATAAATATCAGCTACATTCTAAATAAAACAAAGAAATTCTTGATAAAGTAGTAGTACCTATTCACTATAGACTATACAGTATACTTATTAGTTATTATAGCTTATAGCGCCCTTTTTCTAACTTTGGCATTTGCAAAACGGTAAAAAATAAAAGAAAAACCGTATAAACCTCGCAAAATTCTGCTTCCATAAACGCATACTTCTTAATAATAAATTCAAAGAGTTGTCTTATGGACATATCTTCTTTAAGATCATGTTTCATTAAATCTAAAATCATGTGAAACTTATTTACAAAACGATGAGATAAAACTTTCGGATATTTTTCGCATAATTCTTCACATCTGTGTAATATTTCTTCTGTTGAGCTTACAATTAAATAACGCGGTTCTAAAAATTCAAAAGTTTGTTTCACGGCGAGCATAGCAGAAAATCGTCTAGTAATCTGATTGCGAATTATGTCAATAACAAAGTAATAAACTTTAGTCTTAAAAAATTCTTCTCTGTTTTCGAAACGATGATCAAAAGCAAGTTCGTCAAAGTGTTTTTTTTTTACTTTTCTTTGCCTTTTTGTTGCCTGAAATGCCGGTTCAATACTCAATTTGGTGGCCAGATCTATGGCTTCAGATTTTATATTGTCATAAGATTTTGGGTCTCTAAGAGTAGATATATGTTCACATGCACGGTCTAAAACTGTCGTTACTTGATTCAAATCAATGTCAACTTTTTGTAAAGTTTTTGATGCTAAATTAATATGATTCAAAGTTCTAAACATAAAAATCGTAACAAATATAAATTCAAAAGTACTCATTCTTTTTTTTAAAGAAGAAGCATCCGCAATTTCATCTTTTTTCGATGATTTTAATTCAATCTCAGTAAGAGCTTTTAAAATATCAGATAATCGGCCGGTTAGGTCAGGTCGGTATTTTAGAACTTCGAGTGCGGAGGAGCTGGCCGGGGCCCCCACAAGCTCGGGGCCCCTGTGCACTACACCGAACTGCCCGGTGATGTGTCCGCCCCTGGGTACAATCAACTTTTCCGAATGTAATAATAGCATTGCAAATATATAGAAGTCTGATGATATCAAACGCCACAGGTGAATTAAATTTTTCAAAATAAAATAAATAAAAAAATGTCTTCGTTGAACAATATCACAGAACCGTTTAAATTCATTGTTGATAATGGCGATTGAAAATGATGTGTTGTAAAAGGTCAACTTCCAAGATGATTTCAACGATTTTGTATCTAAAAAGTTACAAGAATTGCTATCAAAACTTATATTGTACCTACTTCACAAAAATATTTTCTTTGGTTGTGAAAATATTTTGTGTGATCAAAATCATTTCATTCAATGAAAGCAAAAAGCAGGAGTCGATCTGATCGACTCGACTTTTGTAATAGAAAAATATATTTTGAAAAGTAAGAAAACGATAAAGGAAAGGGGCCCCGAGAATTGCATTGTCTAGGGGAACCGATAGGGATGATCCGGCCCTGCCTCTGTGCCCTGTTTCTCAGTCCATCAGGACGAAAATGTTTTTCTAAATTTCCCTTGCAATTCGTGACTACCTATTTGTTTTGTATTGTAAGCATTTTAAACCCATATAAGCATCAATTACCGTGTGGATATTTATGGAAAAATAATTTCTATTCAGTGTTTGCTTCGCTCACAATTTATATAGAAAAAAAAGTACAATTGAATTGAAATCTTACTTGTCAAAGATACATTTTTTTCCTCGTCAGTCTCTCCTTCTTGTAGTACCCTCAATGATTGGAACAGATTAATATTTTCTGATAGAGTTGGGACTGTAGCAGTCGTTGTATTGGCATTTGTTTGAGAATCAATGGAACGTTTTTTAACATTCTTTATGTTTCTCCAGTGACAGGGTTGACTCTGAAACCATTTTTTCACGAGATATTCATCCAATAATATTGAAGTACATAATAATAACACTACTAATTTGAGCATATTATAAAACTACAATTTATTCGTCAACTGAGATCCCCATAGTGGAGCTCGAATAACATGCACCCTGTATAACGTAACGTAATACAATTTATTCGTCAACTGAGAATCCCATGGTGGAGCTCGAAAAATATATGCACCATGTATAACGTAAAATTATTTTTAGTTGATACAATCTTCACATCGTAAATTTTTTTTTGGTCTCTTCTTCACCCGGTACAATTTATGGTTAGTTTTTCTGGGACACCTTGTATACGTGTATGTTGTAAATAGATATCTAATTATTTACCGGACATCTTCCATGGCACATTCTGACGTCACATTCGATGTAAAGTGCTGGGGAACCGGTGAATCGGAACGTTTTCATGTAGGCAAAAACTTGTGTTTCGAACACTCCAGCATCTGTCCAAGATCCTCTAAACCTCGATATGAGTTTATCGTCAACGGGGCACCTAAAATATAAAAAAAGATTTTGATTAAGTGTATATAATCTCCCTTTCATTGTCAAGCTCGAGACCTGCCGAAATTCTCTCTATCAGATTTTTTTTGTCAAACGGCGGAGCTAGGAAACTTATTCGTCAGGTATTTCCTGCGATGCATATACGGCCGTATTTTTTATGTCGTACCTACTAACTATTGGCATCTCGAAAACGGTAAATGTTACAAAGTTGGTTAAATCAGAAAAAAATTAAATATTTTAGTGAACAATGAAGCGATGCTTCCAAATCGGAATTATCACTATCGAACCATTTTCGAAATATATATACGGGGAAAACCGAAATGGCCCGTTTTCTTTTCTTTGCGTTGGTGCCTTTATTTTTAGGAATATGAAAATATGTTCGAAAAACTTCCTTATCTGCTTTAAATTTGCTATGGTTTGCTATCTCAGCTACAAAAAAAAATTCAAATTTTCACAAATCCAGATACCAAATCGTGAATATAAACATAATTAACAAAAATAATGGAAAATAATTATTATTTTAACCCAAAAAGCGTAAGACATCAACATATTTGATATAGGTATATAGGAGTGTACTTATATGATTTTTGGTATAGGGAAGTATCACTCAAAAAGACTCAAAAAATGCGAAAAAATACAGGGTGTCTCATTTGAAATATCAATGATGATGCTATACTTTTTGGTAAAAGCGCAAAGCTATATATCGCTAAAATATTTTAATTCGTTAGATCAGGAATAATCTAATGCCCCATATTCCGAAAATGTCAAAGTACCAAATATCAACCGTAAGAAACCATTTGATAAACCCCTATCTTCAAATGAGGCTGATTATTATTCTCCTGGTCTGGTTGATAAATATCTCAAATATTACATTAATTTTGACTCCATCGTGACTGATGCTAAAATTACTAGCAAAATAGCAACACTAATACCTGCCGTTTTATTGGCATTTAGAATATGAATAATTATTAGTAATTCAGTATTTCTCACCCATATTCGTCGATCAGTTGTATTTTTTTTGTTGCTCCGTTATGAGCATAGCAATCGTTCACGACAATATCAAATCCATCTGAAAAAATAATGTGTATGATAAAGACCTATCGCCATATATAGTCACGAAGTAATAATATATATTTTGAACCCCCTACAACTTTCTAATCTAAACCATCGTTCAATCACTTGATAAATGATCTAATGTAATTTTTCCTGTAGATTTTATTTATTTTAACGGAAAAACACTTGAAGAAGCGATTAAAAATTTAGTGATACCAAAAATATTTTTTTAAATGGAACGTACCCTATATATTTATTTGTTACTATTACTTACTATTAATTTCTAATATGTTTATATATATATCAACCAAACCATAGTCAACTATGATTCCCAAGACTACAACTTATGACAATAACTCGGAATTGCACCTTATTCTTCAAACTTTGTCAATGCCACTGGATATTACACATGAAAAAGTACCTTGAGAATGATAAATTTACCTTTACATGATATTCACATGTGTCTAAAAGTCGAGAAATCGAACTGTTGTTTCTAACTCAGAAACAACAGACAATAGCAAATTTTTGTTTTCGCCAGTGAATTTGTCTCGAAAAAAGAGATCGAAGATGCGACCTCAATTTTTTTTATCTATATAGTTACCGAGACAAACATCGAAATTTGGTTGCCCTATACAGACATCGAAATTTGCCAACCCTGTACCACAGATCCCTGTACATATGGGTACATCCAAATCTGTTATGATTTTTATAAATGAAAAATCTGATTTTGTTATATAAATAATTATTATCGCACGTAGTATATTCGAAATCGAAATATATACAACCAGGCATACATAATCTATAGTTATTGTTGCCTATTTGTTTGATAGATCGGATCAGAGTGTGAAAACATAAAATTAATAACAGTGATATTACACCTATTAATAAACAACCTATGAATTACTAGAAACACAAATAGACACCCACCAAAGGGAAAAAACTCAAATCACAGGAATTTCATGTCACTCATAATGGTTAGGAACGAAAGTTGTGAGGGGACTAAGAACAGAAGAAGAACTGTAGAACAGGTGTTTTCACCAAGATGGCGTTGTAAGAAATTCTTTCGGAAAGTTATTTGTGTTGGTGTAGTGAAATTGAAGCATGAATTTTACAATAGTGAATGTAAGAATGTTCCTGCAAAATGTTATTTAAACATTCTGGATGTCATTTGGATCGAAAAAACATAGGTGAGCAGCAGGAAATAATCCTAGTTCTAGCAACAATGCGAGAAAGGTTTGTGCTTCTGGCGAATTTATCAGATCACTCCAACATTCATACACCGGTCAGTATTTTTTATTATTTTTATTGGTATAATATAAGCCTATGTTTTCATTCGTATACGAATTACGAATTGAATTCGAATGAGTCGATATCACTGATTCAAAAATCATTTACATTTTTCATTGGTCGAAATTTATCTACCATAACAGGGTTAGGTAATAGGTTAGGTTTTCTGGGAAATACCGGTTTTCAACTACTCCACCATCTTCCTCGGAAATAACATATTTGTTTTTACCAGTGCCAGTGGCGTTGCAAGCAGAGAGGTTATTACCTGCATTATGACGTTATGAATTTAAAATTTCTAATAACATCCTACCATATTTGCTTCTCATATAGATGATAAGTGTAAGAGGATCTCCGACTCGCACAGGCCCTGTAACTCTATTTCCTGCAGTCCCATATCCATAACGAATTTCCATGTAACATTCAGGAGGTGTCAAAGTAAAAACGACAGGATTTCCAGTGGCCACTCTGGAAAATTTCGAACTGTTAGTTTTTCTCCCCATGGTTAGTACTGAATGTAATAATTCCAAAATGATTTATATTCTCTGGGTGAAAAAGTTATAAATGGCACAATCCTCAACTGATATATATCTGTTCATTTATCTATTCTACAATCGAAAAATGCATGATGATATATTTTTCCGGAAATCGGTCAGAAATGTTGACATTGTCCTTGCTAAATATCGGAAAGTCATCTGAAAAATGGTTGAGAACAAGTGTTTTTGAAAACAATTTCCATTCACGAAAATTTCAACACATTTCATTTCAAAATTAATTATTTATGTGTGTGCTTTTTTACTGCATACTGCATTTCACGATTTTTTTTTGTTTTTGTAAATTATTTCATTGGGTCGATAGTTATAGGGTAATTATGGTTTACCATAGAGTATATGGTATATGAATAATATTGAATAATGATAGGTATTTCAAATTAGACATTCATTATTGGCTATCATACTCACTCTACATCAAGAAACGGAAATGTAACTGTTTTCCAAAAATCGTATCCATATTCACAAGTTACTTTGAAGTGTTCATCAAACTCTTCTTCTATAAGAGGGTTGTACTGTACGGTCACTGTGTTCCACATGAAGTTTTTCTGAAGGAAAGATATAAAATGTGAACTATTCCATAAAAAAACAAAAATAATCGCCCGAGCAGGGACTTGAACCCTGGACCCTTGGATTAAAAGTCCAATGCTCTACCGACTGAGCTACCCGGGCCGATGAAAGTTATAGATTAAATACGGCTGACATTTTTTATGTCAAGTACAACTATACACTTACTGTGGGCGTCTTTTTATTTTCTTCTGTATGGGTATTTTTACCAAGAGTTCCACATCTATTCAGCTGGATGAAAAATTCATAATAGTCTCGACCTGTACCATTTATATACATGCAGTCGGGATCATAAGAGTAACCTGAAAAATTGAGTTCATTTCAATAAACTTTCGAGAGATTTCATTGCCTTCAATAAATTCACCTGCTGAATAAACAAGTCCGGTGAAACTTCCATTGAAACCAACTCGGATTTTCATGTAATCGTCTTGACATTCAGCTTCAATATCTGGAAACATTGGATTTCCTAATTTCATGAAATCAAAATGCAGGTTTGGACATGTTGTTTTCTTTTGATATCTTCGCGATTTATTAACAAATAGGTTCAAGTAAATTTGGACGTTGTTGATCGAAATCACCAGTTTTTCACGTGGACGTAAAACATAGATTATAGAAGATTTTAAGCCCATTTCACCCAAGAAAAAATTTTATTTAATTTTTACTATATCCTCGGTAGTATAGTGGTCAGTATCCCCGCCTGTCACGCGGGAGACCGGGGTTCGATTCCCCGCCGGGGAGGGCATTTTTTTGTTTTTTTCTACTCACGTTGCACTCTGGTGTTATTGAATCGAATTCTCCTGTACTCCCTGTCCCACGTGTCCAGAGGATGCTCCCAATCGATTCCGTCTTCTGGATCGTCTTGATTCCTTGCTCGCAATGACGTCAGCGGCACGTAGTCTGACGTGTCCCCTATAAAAACCACCTACAAAATATGTCAATGTGGACTCATTGTAAACGTGGAGAGCAAAAACTTGAAATTTTTCTTGAAGTTCATTTTTTGGGGTTCCTTTTCTATACATGGGATTTATTTTCGCCGTATTTTTTCCTATTCTCTTAGTAGAAAATCAGAGGAAATCCCATCAGCAAGGTTCAGAAATGAAAATTCGCGAGAAAATTCGTCATATTCCTAACAGAATTTTAGTCAATCTGTAACTTTGGAAACTTTTTATTTAACGTGTTTTGTAAAATACCCTGTAACTAGACTAAATAAGAGATAAACTGTGCTCTCGAACTGTATGAATAAATATTTTTCTGTTTATATGAGATGGTCGAAAGTAATTCTCAAAATTACACCTATAGCGTCTATGAGATAAATCCAGATTTTTGGGTTCAGGAAATGGCCATATTAGGCTCTTAAATGTAGAATACATTCCAAATTCAATGGCATATTGAATTTGTTTCTTGAGAAACCAATCTTTTCTCTACAAACTTCTGATAGGCAATCAAGTTTGGAACGCCCTCTATATAGATTTTGCTACTACAATCACTCCCGAGTTATTTGCTTATATCTGGACATCCTGTATACTAATAAATGGATAGCTAAAGAGGATATGAGTGTTCTATCTTAGATATCCATTATGATTAAATCTATGGCTAGTTTCAACACAATAGCGTTTTTCAGTAATGAAATTTCATTATCATATCCATTAGAGTAGAGTAGGCATACAGAATTCTGTGTTACATCCTCTGTTGAGAAAAAAAAATCATTGTTATCATGTTTCGCCATGATTTTACATTGACACTCCGCTGTCAGCGTTTTAAACACCGGACGATATAACTCCTGGTACTTCATCCGTTTAGATTGGCAACCCACTAGAATAAACGAAAAAAGCCAAACTTATATTCAATGAAGAACAAAACAAGATATCGCGTTAAGGGAAGGGGATGAAAAAAGTGAAATTTTCATTTCAGCCAGAATCATCTGAGTCAGGTAACCCATTTTACATTGCTGTATTACGATTACCGTGCCTCTGAACATTGCATATTTCTGAGAAATGACATTGTGCATGGATAGAAAATATTTTTTGATTAGTTTGATGTGAATAAATTATGAAAATAAATAACTGTGGCGTCACTGGTCACTGTGAGCCATGGGCGCCATGGCCCAAACACCGAACTGTCCTGACGTCAAGTAACAACCCTACGACAGCGCCACTCTGAAAGCTGTCGTTCCGACGTCAAGCTTCGTGTTGACAGCTGGCAGGGCAGCAGAGCGATGACAGATTGACAGACGCAATCATTTCTCCTATACCTGTCCTTGGAGCCACAAGCCACAATGGTCCAAGGATTGGTCCGCCATTTCACTAATCATCTGTTCTTTCTTTGTTTTCAATAAGTACTATTCCGTTCTGTTCTGTTATAAATTATATTTCGCAATAACGCCATCAAACAATATGTGAATGGCAGGTCTCTCTTTCAATATAAATTATTGTAAAATCTGTCCGTATAAGAAATATTGATTGCACTCGAAGTGATGTATGTCTCCAATCGAATATAATGTGGAACAATGATGCGCAATGTATTCAACTTTGGCAATCAGTTCAGTGCAATTCGCATATCTTACCGATTCTGGTGAATTGGCATCTTGTGTCAACGCCTCCCTAGAATGATTCGATATGTCCAATAGAGCCGCCGTTTCTGACGGAATAGCTCCACCTTCAGCGTCTATTCGACTATCTTCACCTACACTACTGCTACTGCTTATACTGACGCTGTATTCTACCGCTGGAGTTGTGTCTTCAAGAATGTCACTGGGACGAATCTGAAAAGAAGTAGCTATTTGCTGGGAATTGTGGAATGGAAATTTATATGAAGAAATGTTTACTACAAAGCAAGCATCACTTTTTGTTCAATGGTACCTTGATGTTATATGACTTATAAAGCAGATCATGTAGATGATATAGGTACTCACATTTGGCACATATGAAATGAGTATTCCTAAAATGAGTGCACATCGCCACCTAGAAAAAACAATAAAAACCTTGATAAAAACGATTAAAGAATCGATATATTTCCTTCGATGTTATGTTTAACTGATTTTTAAGAAGATTTATCGTTTATTTAAAACGTGTCTGACATTATTATTTCGAAAAATAGAGAATACATATGAATAAAAAATGGATTTTGAGAAAAAAGAGACAATATTATAGATCGAAGAATTTTAAGCCTTTCCCTGCTTGTTTGTCTTTTAATCGCAATTTTTAATTCGTTTTTTGAACGGTAGACTGCGTTTCTTACTGTTATTATACTTCTAGCATTTCGAATCCGCTAAACTTACGTGACTTTATGTGATATAAAATTTTATATTTCAATGAAAGACAGTTATTACCTGTACCTGCTGTGCTAATTTTAATTCGCAAACAGAGTTCTGGAGATGTTTATGCGGTTAATACTTTGAAGAGTCTATATCTATGCAATGTGATTTCAATGTTTAAAAATCAAGTTTAAAGTTCGACGCGGCTAATCTCATGTTAGAATGCAGAAACTATCTATAAACGGGGCAATAAATTCAGTTCTACCAGACTTTCATGGTCTATGGTAAATCCCCAAAGCGTTTTCGTTTTTATTTTTCGGGTAGGTATGATGACTTCTTCTAATTAAGTGTTGTATTAAAACTTCCTATCCTCTTATTTCATAATCTCTTGATTTTGTATAACCTGGTTCTCGAAGATGCTATAGGAATGAATTGTGGATGTTGGAAAAAAACTTAATTTTTATCAACGAATAGATCACATTTCAAAATAAAGTTTGACTTTATATTTCTTCAATTATTTTTATATAGCCTCTTTAGCTCAGTGGCAGAGCACTGGTCTTGTAAACCAGGGGTCGTGAGTTCAATCCTCACAGGAGGCAGTGAAGTGGTTTCTTTTTACTTTTGATAAATCTTAATAAATCGATCACAAACAAATTGCGCATCAGGTATGTCATGCTGGATGCTTTGGATTGGATCCATCCCATCGAAATTATCAGCTTTTCAATTAAATGATAATATACAGGGTATGGGATATTCATAGACGTTAATTCAACACCATCGGATATTTTGACAGAAATTAGGGAATATCAAGGAAATGATTCCATAAATCGACAATATTAATTCAAGGGATGTGATAAGGATGATAGTTGACGCGCTATTCCACCATACTAAGATATCCAAACCTTGTCATCCTATCAAAATACCACAATTGATTTTTTATTTTGTTGCAACCACTCAAGACTGCCTCATACCCCCGTCCTCATTGACATTGTCGTTGAGAGTGAACCATTTTATTTTTAAATATGAAAATTATTTCTGTATTGATAAATTACTATCGCATTAGTTGAAGAATATCACTGGTCTACAAATATATATTTTTACAAAATATATGCGTAAAATAGTTTTATCTAGCTTTGACATGCCGTGCGTAAAATCATTGAGGTTTTAGTAACAACTAATCAATACCAGTGACTCTTATTTTTCCAGTCGTTGTAACATCTACTTCAATTGATTTTCATTATCTTAATGCAACCACTCAGACTGCCTCATACCCGACCTCACTGACAAAGTCGGTGAGTGAACGATCATCGATGATAATTGCGAGGAAAACTCCCTCACAAACTATCTGCCTCACGCTCAGGGTACGAGACTTTGTCTCATCTTCATGGTTGCGATAACTCTTCGTTTGAGAAGAGAGTATGCGAAGATATACTACAGAAATGATCCTGTGAAGTATGATCTTGCCAATTATTTGTTCGGTGATTTCTTTATATGGTGTGAATCGAGGGTTTGGGTGTGACATGGATTGAGCGACATCTATTGGTTGGTGGGGAACTACCATGGACCATGCTAGTGGCACAGTATTCTGTGCTAGTGGTTACGTGATTACTTGTTTGGTACCACCGGACGATGATAGGTGATAGACATAAAGCATTGTAGAATTTTCTCAAGTATATTTTTCGATTTGATTGCGAACATCACTCAACTGATCATGCCCAGTATTTATACATGCAACGTCTGTGTTTGCAATTTTTTTTTCGTTCTTCGGTGACTCGTTGTTTGATCTACTGACAACTTTGAAGTATACTATATATATAGGTCGAGTTCCGAAATTCCCAACTGTTCAGTGCTTTAGATCGTTTTGAAATTACTGAATTATACTGGTAGTATAGGTTACTAAACTTGAATTCGTTCCAAAATTGCTGACTCTCATTAGTAATTTCAGTAATATCGGAACGCGACTATAGTGTAGCAAAACTATTTCTAAATCAATTATTTCTGTTCAATTCTATAATACTTTGGAGAAAAATGTCTTGAATTCATATTTCTTTTCGAATCCACATTTTTTGTTAAAATCCAATATAGGTACAGAATTTTCACTTTTTTCTTTGACCTCACTCTTCCCAAAAAATTTTTTTTATTTCATTTAATTGTATCATCTGAATTGTACATTTTTATTTCATTATTTATATTATGTATGCATAAAAATCATATTTCTGCTATAAAATTTACATATTTTAGAATTTTCAACTAATATTTTTGTTTAAATTCATGCAAACATTCATTCAGTACAAAAATGTGGTGATCAATATCATCAAGGATTCCATAAAATCAACAACTTTGATCTTATTTTTAAATTTTAAACTAATATTTTTGTTTTAATAAATTACTATTGAAGACTTACTTGAAAGAAAATTGGTATATAAATATATATCATTTCTTCAAAATTCATGCAAACACCTTCATTCAGTATAAAGTGGTGAGCCATATCATCGAGGATTCCTAATAAAACAACAACGTTGAATTATCACCATTAAATTTTAAATTATTAGTCAATTATTTTTGTTCCGATAAATTACTTCAAGATCAATCCAAAACACATTCTCATTTAGTATAAAAAAGTGGTGCGCAACTACTTCCGAGGCTTTAGTAATTATTCAGTAATCAATATCAGTAAGGTACAATATCAGTGATTCTCATCAACTTCCCCAGTCCTTGTAACGTCAATTGAACTTCATTATTTTATTGCAACCACTCAGACTGCCTCATACCCATCCTCACTGACAAAGTCAGTGAGTGAACGATCATCGATGACAATTGCGAGGAAAACTCCTTCACAATATATCTGCCTCACGCTCAGAGTATGAGACTGTGTCTCATCCTCATGGTTGCGATAACTCTTCGTTTGAGAAGAGAGTATGCGAAGATATACTACAGAAATGATCCTGTGAAGTATGATCTTGATAACTCTCTGTTCGGTGATTGCTTTATGTGGTGTGAATCGAGAGTTTGGGTGTGACATGGATTGAGCGACATCTATTACTTGATGGGGAACTACTATGGACCTTGCTAGTGGTTACTACAGTGACTCTATACAAGAGTCACTGTAGTGGTTACGTGATAACTTGTTCGGTACGACCGGACGATGATTCTGTAGTCTTTAATATAAACATTTTCTCAAGTATATTTTTCGATTTGAGATTTGATAGTGATCATGACCAGTACACATGCTCACATGCAACGTCTGGGTTTGCAATTTTTTTTCGTTCTTCGGTGACATGTCAAACTTATGTTGATTAGTGTACTGACAACTTTGGAATATTAGTAGTATAGCAAATCTCTGTGTCTTTTTAAATCAACTATTTCCTTTCAATTATTCAATGCTTTGGAGAAATATGTCTATTCTAATTCATATTTTGTTTCGAATACACATTTTTAAAAAATTAAATATAGGTACATAAATGTTAATATCTTCTTTGACTCCTGATGACATCTCAAAAACGACTTTTTTATTTCATTGAATTTGAACCCATCAATCGTACATTTTTATTTTGTTATTCATATTATGTATGTATAAAAAACAAATTTCTGATCTAAAATAAACATATATTGCCTTGAGATTAATTGAAAATTAATATGATAAAACATCCCGAAATGAATTGAATTGTTTGAAAAGTTTTTCCAAATTTTCATGTTTACCTTTTGTAAGGATCTGTGACAAGTGAGTTGTTTAAATTTTTTCAATTTTCTTATATTCACAACTTAGTTTCAAAATTAACCTAAAACTCTTTAACAAATAACATGTTTTTATTATCAAATCTCACTTTTCAGAGACTCGCTCCTGATGATGGCAAATTGCCAAAAACGCCCGAGTTGATTTTATTATACGGTGTGCTATAGCATACTTCGTTTTCTTTCAATTATCAAGTACACATTACCAATTTTACTTTCAATCCTTTGTATTTGTTTATTCAAGGAAAATATTGATGGTAATAACTCAAGACTAAAAAGATAATATATAATAGATAATATATAAATAGTTAAAATTTTTACTATAATATTCCAATCATTTCTGTATTTGTTGGTCCATATTCAATAATTATTTATGTAGCATAATATGTAATACGTGGTCGTCTTTATTTTAGAGCTAATTCTGTATAGGAATCATTCACTATATATAATATTTTGAAAAAGATTTAGGGTTGTCACCTTATATTTATAAAAATACTATAAAAAGGCAAGACCTATCAATTTTGAAGTCGATTTTTTTTTGTTTTCAAATATGCGTGGATGATTCTAGCTATTCAGTCTTCAACATAAATATACATTTGAAAGTTGAGAATATATCCTAAAAATTCATAATCTCAAATCTTGTTACAGGAGCCCATTCTGATTGAAATATAACTAATGAGTTTTACATCAACTGAATTTGAAAATGTTGATCAAACCAATGACTAGTTTCAAGTATTTTATTTATTTAGGTATCCCAATATTTCGAATCTTTTTGTACCTACAGAAAAGTAGTTTCATTTTCTCTTCACAAAATAAGTGATTTTTATTTTCAGGTTGTATGTACGGAGAAATATCTGAACCGTTTCGAACTTATTTCATAAGAATAATCTTCAGGAATATTCTCCTCAAAGTTTGTAAAATTAAGTCTCGAAATTTTATTCATCATATCAACTAACTCTTCAACTCGAGCTTCAACTGCTACTCACCTCACGAAAACAATCATTCTCATGTTTCACAAATCAGACGAAGTAGATGCACATTGATCGAAAACAAAGTTGACACAGTTCAAAATACAAAAATGCTTTTTTTTTGTTTCTCCAACCCTTTTACAAACACTACATTGCATGAAAATGGCAATAGCACTCAGTCACTGAAATCATTCACTAGTCAACCACTGAGGACCGTTCCAAAAAAGTGTTCTCCTAATGACGCTGATGGTGTAGCATTATTTGTCAAGTGTAACAGCTTAAAGTCACTGTACTTTAAAAAATTATTTATTTAGCACGATGTTTACTGGCCTGCTACGTGAAACTGTTATGCTCAAGAGCTCTTCTTTAGATGGTAATGTGAGGTGGAAATTGCAGATTGATATTGTTACCCCACCATTTTATGCTCTTCAGCACTACGAGAGGAGCTTTTTTTTCCACAGCGGTACAGGAATTTCTGTGGTTTATTTTTACAGTTTCCAATTGGGAATATGAACATTTCGACTATAGGGATTAATTGCACCAGTATTGTGACTGAAAATGTTGGTAATTTTGGACTCTCATGTACAGATGATGAGTTTCGAAATGAATTAAGATGATTCCTTGAGCCAATCTAGAAATATAGAGTTTGTACCATTCCAAATACTTTGTTCAATACCATGAAAATACACTGAATCAAATAATGCCTTATTGACGGTTAATGAAAATTATCTCAGGAAGCTTCAAGTATTGCTCAAAGTGGCCAGCGCCTTGTTGAAGTCACAGTTGAGTTGCGTTCAAGATAAAAGGAAGAGATATTTTGCGACAAGCATCATTAATTTTCCGCTTGAAATTTTCTACATTTTCCCACACAACCAGACGGCCACCCTTTCATAGTCGGGCTCGAGACCTACCGAACTACTTTCTATCAGAATTTTATCGAACGTCGGAGTTGTGGAATTCATAACCTATTGAGATATTTTCTGGTGTCTATAACCACTGAAGTTTCAAGATAAAATCCAATTACTTCACCCTTTCCCAATGTTCATTTGAAAGAAGTGAAAAATGTATCAATTAGCTTCAGGTCCGGTGAACTCAGAGGCCATCGACTGGTCCATTTAACCTCTTATATAGCCATATTGAGAGTTGATTAATTTTTTCATCATTTACTGCCATGCATATTCAACGATCCAATCGAAAATGAAAAAATCAAAAGGTTCATTTCTTGTATGTCGACGCGAAAAACCTAATCACCTTATTCAGAAAAATATATATTACAAACTATTGAAAATTTATGTCGCCAAAAAATTTTATTTTTTGTTCGTCAATAAAATAAAATTATTAATGCATGCAGTGTATGGGGTGAATTATAAAAATGTATTTTTTCTATTTTGGTTCTATAATGGAGTCATTACGAAACGCAAAGGCGTATTGAAATAGCTAGCCTCTGTTTCGATAAGCATTTTTCATTATTCGGAGATTGGTACAATCGAACTGTCAAAAGAAAGTCAGAAGACTTAGGCCCAGCTTACTTCTGAGCGATTTGGGATTTGGTGATAGTATAGCAGTGAAAAACTCAATGTTTTTATAAATTTCATTTCAGAGTGGGATCGCTCAATAGTAAACTCAGTATATATACAGGGTGTTTCATAATAAATGCGCAGGACTTCAGGATTTCAAGAATATGAAAAAAAGTTCCTATTGACTTACTCTCTAAAATGCACTATTTTCGACATACAGGGTGTTGAATTAAAAAAAAATAAAATCGTTTTTTGCGAATATTTCTGGAACCGTTTATCGCACAGAAAACAGATTTTGTAGGCATTTTCTACTCATAATAAGCTATGTTTTGGGCTGATTTGTTATTTTTTTAAATTCATAATTGGTGAAGATTTTGAAGGGGTAGTGGGTGTTATTTCCTCCAACTTTTTCGCCACTGGAAAAAGTACAATTTTGAGCCACCTATTCAAACCGCCAATGTTTTCTACACAAAAAAGGTACTTTTGTTCATAAGCTCTAAAAATGACCGTTTTCAAGAAAAATCAACTTTCATGTTGAAAAACATGGTCAATTTTTTTAAATAATTTTTTTTCATAATTATACAAAATTTATTTAAACGTTAGAACAAATAACAAAACCAAACGTTAACTTTATATTTGCAAAATAAAAAAAAACAAATCATACTTAGTTAAATTGAGTGTTGGAAATGTCCGCCCTGTATGTCGAAAATGGTGCATTTTAGAGGGTAAGTCAATAGGAACTTTTTTTCATATTCTTGAAAGAGCTATCATATCCTGAAGTCCTGCGCATTTATTATGAAACACCCTGTATATATACAGTGAATATACAGGGTGATTCATTGGGAAATGCGCATATACCGTAAGGGTAGATGGAGGACACCGAGGTGCTTCTAAATAACCCATATTTTATGGGTCTATCGTTCTTTATAACCAAGATACAGGATGATTCGTTGATTTTTCCAATTTTTTCAATTGATCATAACTTATGAACCACCCTATACATTTTTATGATATTTGATACGTATGTTTTTTGTCCACAGTGGTGCCGATCAACATAATGAAGAAAAGTCTTATTCCAGGTCCGGCCTTTGAAAATTAAAAAGTAGGTTTTTTGTTGAAACAACACCCTGTATATCAATATTTTGAAATTTTATTCACAGATTTAGAGAATCTAGCTAGATGTTTCTATAAAATAAGTGGCACAGAATTAACAAAAATGAATGTTCTTTCCCAAATGGTACTTTTTCAGCTTTGATCCATCAAATCATCAACAATTTCTAACTATCTCGATTTCTGGATGCCAATCTTATTGAAAAACGAGAAAACATGTCCTTATTTGAAATAAATTAATATTATACTAATGAATAACTTAAAGCACCTTGTGAACATTTGTTCATTGAGGAAAAAAAAATATTTTGAACAATAATAACGTTGCAATAAATACGGGAATCCAGAAATTATAAGTTGAATGAGAAATAGTTGATGATTTCATGGATCGAAGCTGGAAAAGTACCATTTGAGGAAGAACATTCATTTTTTTTTATCGAAACATCTAGATTTTACTCAAGTTAATATGTGAAAAAGTTGTATGCGGAAACACCAAATGCATTAAATCTTACTTAGTTTTTTCAGCTCTTTCCAAATCCTTGAATGAAATTTCAAAATATTGATGTAAAGGGTGTTGTTTCGACTCGAAACCTACTTTTTATTTTTTTAAGGCCGGCCCTGAGATGAGACTTTTCTTCATCATGTTGATCGACACCACTGTGGACAAAGAACATACGTACGAAATATTATAAAAAAGTATAGGGTGGTTCATAAGTTATGATCAATTGAAAAAATTGGAAAAATCAACGAATCATCCTGTATCTGGGTTATAAAAACGATAGACCCATGAAATATAGGTTGTACCCTTACGGTATGCGCATTTCCTATTGAATCACCCTGTTTGGTATAACAAAACGTATATCGGATAGTTATATTTTGACCTAAAGAACCTGGCTCGGAGCAGCCTACCATGTAATCTTCCCATTTGCCCGTTTTCGAACCGTTTGACGGTGGTACAAGTTAAGAAAAATGATGATGAGGTGTTTTAACCTAGAAATGAGAAATGTTTACGTATACCATGGGTATACGACTACTTCCTCTGTGAGTTGCTCAAGTTAACCTCAAGTTCACTCTTTCAGTACACAATAATTAACCCTGAAAACAGTGCCACCTCTTGACTTGTCTTCCATCTCTTAATAAAGTAACAACATGATGTATCATAGCCGTTCTGTTAATAAGATCGCCACAATTACAATTAGTATAATAATTAGACATGTAGAAATGAGCGTATATCTATTCCGAACATGCGTTAATCCAGTTGCCATCTCCACAAAGTATCATGAATTATGACGTCGCTTAACCATCAGCTTTTTGTAGGCTCTGTATCAAACGGCCATGCCAGTTAAAACACGAAAATAATTAAAAAAAACTCATGATGCATCTGGAGTTCCTTATACAGGTTGAGTAATGGTGTTGTTATCTCTCGAAATTAGCCGAACCAATGGATTTGAAATATTATTGTAAATTGTAAATCAACAATTCAGTCCACCATGGTCTGGATACATTGAATAATCATAAGAGAAAACTGAACCACTGAGGTGAAGTTGGTATAAATATATTAACACTGAGTAAGCACCAGTTTTACCAATGGAAAACGCTATTAGTTGAAGTTAGGTAAATGTGAATGTCATTCAACCTATATAAACGTCAGAAAATTTCCATGCTTCTTCCCCAAAAGAAAAGAGAAAAATGTACGGAAATAGTTCTAGTTGCTATGGTAACTATACAAAATATAGGCTTTTGATTGGTCGAAAATGTTAGGTGTGAAATTTTCACAATAATTCAAGAGATAGGAGTTCATGAGAAATATCGAGTGAAATTATTTTTATCTATGTGGGTCGTTCGAATTCACACAAAATGGTTGAAATATTGAACAAACTATCTATGACAGACGAATACATTGACGGAATTTGGAGTGTGAAAACTTCTTTTTCCTACGACCACGTATGAAAACGTCAATAATCACACTGTTTTGTTATTCAGAAAGTAGCTCATATCACCATGGTATTGTTTATTTGAAAGAAAAAAAGCACAAGTGTTGATATGAAACATATCACAACGGTCGCCTGAATTGATATAGAAATAATTAGGTATATTGTGAAGGTACTCACTGTCAATATAAGCGTTCTTAAATCAAATTCATATTATTTATTGAAATTTCTGTCTCGTTTTGAATTATACCGAGAACTCTTTATCTATTAATTTCAATGTGTCTGATACATAACTTCTGAATTCACTTTAAACCTGGAACCTGTACTCTTTGCTGGAACTATTTCGATGTTAATGGCAGAGGATTTTAGATCATTCAAAAGAATACGGCTACAGTTTTATGCGCGGCTTGCTGCTTGCATCAGTTTGATATCACAGTAGCACCAAAGAGAAGATTCTTTGGGTATCACAGATGTTCGCAAGGAGTCAAGGACGCACTAACTCGTAGTACTCGTACGCGTTTGCGCACTACGTACTTCTATGGATCTGTATTCCTGGTTGCGTGATTACTGGCGCTAGCAAGTGAATGGTGTCAAGGTTGTTTATGTACGCTGGTGTCAATATCAAAAAAATTTGTCCAAACTAAACTAACTCAATCAATCAGTAATTCACATAATGAGGAATTGTCGCAGACGTATTCAAGTATCATCTTGAATATGGTATTGAATCAAAACCACCTGAAATTCTAGAGACCGCCAAAACCACCTGAAATTCTAGAGACCGCTCAAGTTAAATTTTTGACAAGACCTCCCGCGAAATGAAAGTATCCGGAGTCGTAGACAAAATAGTGTACAAAACTCGTTGGAAAGTGCATTTCCTTCACTCGTTACGTTTCCGCACTCACCGCTACGCGGCTCGTGCTAAACGACTACTCGTGTGAAATATGTCACTTTCCACACTTGTTGTGTAATATACTGACACCTGTTCTTATTTCATAGATGTTTGAGATAATGGGCTCTTGAATGCGACCCTTTCATGTACGAGATTCCCAGATGACACTTCTTTAAAAAAATACAAATATTGTCAATTTTTGAAATGGATATCAACACATTACTGTAGCTTCTGCCTGAATTCATTAATCTGACAGTAATGGAAAATAAATACGTATGTCGCATCGAATGTACCGTGTTAGTCTAGTACTTTAGTACCATAGCCCCTTTCGTTTGTATGCAAAGTGTAGCACTCCTACACCTCAAGTATCTTGCACCACTTTTGAGCATTCGTTTTGCTAGGTGTATTCTGCACCAGTGTAGTTTGTCTCCACCTAGTGCGAACCAAGTGTGAAATACACTCGAAATTAATATAAAAATTGTGTGGTTAGGTCACATGTAAACAAGCTAAACAAATCCAAGAGAACATCAAAACTATGTTGAATGGGTATAATAATAATAGGTTTGTTCGGAGAATGCGCATACTGATTTATTTGTCTATTAAATCAGTATGCGCATGCTCCGGACGATTGCAAACTATTCGAAATCGTTGCTAGAACAAACCGATTGGTATAACTAAATTCAAAATTTGCGAAGAAATAGTCACTCTGGAAGAGGGGTAATCTATTGATTATTCTTTTAAAAAATGATGGGTACTGAATGGGTAGAGTTGGACTCCGATATCCGGTATGAAGATTTGGTGATGATTGATTAATCGTCTTCAGATGATGAATCCACCATTCAGTTCAGTAATATATCAATCAACAAGACGAAAGAACCTTATGTTTTGTGTGATATCGTTAGTTTTAATTCAATTTCTTGAATTATGAATCGCGGAAAACAGGTGCCTTCGAAGAACCCAGATGAAGATAAGAAGACGAAAAGTGTGTTAAGGTCGTAAGATGGTGCAAAAGGAAGTACAATAATATTACTTGCGGAATCTTCACTTATGGAAATGCGTTTCATATTGTGTGAAATACGTTTACGAATATTGTGAAATCCAATCGTATCCTAAATGAATTGATAATCTAGCATTGTAAAGATAAAGGGAAGTCGTCTATTAATAATTATAACAACTATGATTTATCGAAAAAAAATCATCCGAATTCTTGATTCAGAAAAATGTATCAGAGGTTTGTTATTTTTTTTTTCACATAGAATCAATTTCAAATCAATAAAACACGACTTTGTTATCACCAGCGCATGAGCGTATCAAGAAAAAATACCCGCGGAATTATACAGGGTACCTATATCCATAATCATTGTTGTCCGAAAATACAGTGTAGACCATTCTTGATGAAAAGTGGTTTGACACTCTAAATATCAATTGTGGAAATCATCCATTTTTCTCAAAGTGGTCCGGGGATATAAGAGGATTACCAAAAATTTAAACACTTACAGATTTGAATTTGAAATTTATAGAAAACCTACGACAACTGATACTATTGTCCCCTTCAATCACATAAATCTGCTTCTTTCAATAGTTTTTTCAATAGATTATTTTCATTGCCACTCTCTGAACATTCATTTAACAAAGAACTTGATATAATTAAGCAAATTGCCGTCAACAATCTTTTCCCATTAGATTTCATTATGAGGATTTATTTCAAATTTTATACTAAATTTAGACTGACATTCAATGTTGTTTCTAGCCAGGATTCCAATTCCATCCCAATTTACAGATCTATACACTTTTATGGTCATAATTCATATTTACTAGCAAAAGTTTTCAAAAATTACAACATTAACATTTCTTTTAAGACTTCTTCAAATTTGAAACATTATTTTGTTAATTCCAAAGATAAGATTCCATCCATTAAAAATTCAGGTGTAGGTATACAAACTCAAATGTAATGAATGCAGTTCTGTTTATATTGGACAAACTGGAAGAAGTTTTGAAACTCGTTAACTCTGAACATAGTAGATTGATACATAAATTTATCAACTGAAAATTCAATTACCCTTTCTTCTTTTGCTAACCACATAATTGATAATCATTCATTCAATAGTAAGACTAATTATGAAATTTTACATATTTGTAATAAAGGCCATAGATTAAATAACTTAGAGATTCTTGAGATTCAAAAATGCATTAACAACCCACAAGTCATTTGCCTTAATTACCAAACCAATTTTGATAGGAATCATATTTTCCGTACTTTACCATGTTTCATAATTAATGTTTCCTCCTGTTTTTGGTTGCTATAACCCTACTTTATTTTTTAACCTCTAATTATCTTCTTCTTGTTTTCTCATTGATTTCAATATGTTATTAATTCATTTGGTCTTCAAAAAGCTTTTTTCAAAAATGTTCCCCAGTTAGTTCCTGATTGTTCAATCCAACCAACTCACGGAAACAGTTATGTTGTCAATTTCAAAATTCCATGCTCATTAGTCACTTGTCATTTGTACTTCCTGCCTTTTGATTTCCGGCTTTTCAGACATTTTGTTTCACTCCACTTATGTGGTTTAAAAATGGGTTTTTACGTGAAACCCCCATTTTGGAAAGGGGTATTGCCCCTTCCAAAATAATTTTAAGTATTTTTGATTGTTGAATTTTATTAATGTCAACTAAGAATTTTTCATAAAAAATGGTATGTAATTAATACTTTATCCTAATCACCATATCACATTCCAATACTTTTCAAGGATCACTTAGTCTGATGATGGCAATATGTTAGCCGAAACCGGTTACTAATGTTCTTATTATATGTGTGGTCGACCGACTTGGAGTTTATTTTAAGTTTCCCCCTCTTACTCTAATTATAGTTCACTTCGGTTGGTTGGATAGCACTTTAGGGGTTGTAATTTGAGTGCTCAGTGCTCCATATTTTCTTCTTAGATAGATAATGATGATCTCAAAGGTAAAGTAATGATCTTAAAGGTAAAGTAAGGGATGGAATTAAATGCGGAAACCGTGAAAAATAAATTATACTTTTTGCCACATACTATTAAGCATTCAACCCGATTCAACCCCATTGGTTTGGGCTGAAATTGAAAGTGAAATTCAAAAATATAATCAAAAGCCATAATAAATAAGGAGATCTGTGTTGGAAATTATATGAACTGTATAATGGGACAAAAAATGAAAGATAGTGGAACATGAGAAAAAGTTGTATCTCATTTGATAGAGAACGAAAAAGATTATGCAGTACACAGAAAGATGTTCAAACAATGGCATAATAGCAAAGGCAAATCTCCTGTTGATGCTGTTAACGATTTATACCAGTTAAAAACAGAGCTCAGCCTATCGGAATAATTAGTCATGGGATTCGCTAATAGCTTTTGTCTCGAATATTTTATGAGAATTCAATAATACAGTTATTAAGATTCGTTCAACTATGGAATACCGTTCGCATTCATTGGAATTGTATGTGCCATTATCGATTCAGTTTTTCACTGAAATCGTGAGATGCAATTGATGCAAATTGTCAGAGAACTGGGTCACTATGGTCTGAAGAAAATATTATATATCTCCCACATCTCGAACAAACGATCTTAGTTATTTATATGTGCCAAGTCGGATAAAGATATTATATTAACGCACTAGCATGTTGTGGGGCTGAGTCGTATGTATTCACATATAATTGCACAAGAATTGTCATCAACAACCTCATTAGAAATCGAACAAGAAGGGCGTTTTTTTCTATAAATTTCTTAATACACCCATCATTGAGGGAAATGCATGCAGAAAATAATACTTTGCGTACGCTGCTCTACAGGTCGACAAGACAAGAATTCTTGTCTTGATAACTTCTTGTCTTGTCTTGAGAAAAAGTCAAGAAATTTTGAAAAATCTTGACTTGACGCTTTCTTGACATATTATATCTTGTCTTGAGTTAAGAAACAAGATGAATTTCCGGTGTCATACAGCAGTTATGAGTCAAGCTTGTCAATCTTAATCAAACGTCTTATTGACTTTGACAAGAGATGTCAAAATTCCAACTATCTAGGTATCTGTCTTGATGATTTTTCATGTCAATTATTGTGATTTAGAGAAATCAAATTATAACTAAATATAGAATGTTCATCCTCGAATATTTCGAAAACGGCTGAACCAAATATCAATAACCAATATATTTTTGAAATGAGGAGAAAATAACGAAGTTGGTACCCATTTTTTATATCAGCGATATTCATTTGTTTCATCTGGTATAACTTTCTGAAGGTTCAGAACGAACCCTACAACTTTTGCACTCAAAGTCTTTTTCTATCCCAATGATGAACCCTGTAGAAGCTGTTCAGATATACGGAATTACCCTGTACTGCACGAAAATGTCTCGTCGTTATCGCAAATGGCCAAGAACTTTATCGGAACGCCAGGAAAGGCTATTTTCAACAGAAACTTCAACAAACAAAAAGCTATGAAATCGGCTAGACTTTGACTCCATAAGAAGACTTATACGCCTCAATTCAACTTATGAATTCCAATAAAAAAATCTAGTTACCAATTTCAGTCTTATCAGGAATATCATTTTTAATTTGCATTTGGAAATTTTTTTTCATTTAATGAATGAAAATATGTTTTTTTTTCGTAAGAAAGATATTTCAAGATTTATTGTTTTCTTGACAAGAAATCTTGGTGTTGACATACAATTTCTTGTCCTGTCTTAAAATCTAAAATTAGTTCTTGTCTTTATCTCGCCTTGATTTCAAGAACTTGGCGATCTCTAGCACGCTCATAGGACAACAAATTTTTTATTACGATATTTGTATTACCACAATCTTCTGTCACTTTAATCATCCTCTAACCCTCGTACGTTGGGATTTGCGAAGATTAAGGAGGCGTTTCGTATTTTCCCAATAACAGATGCTACAATTACAGAATCCGAGCGAAAGACTGGAGCTTTAATCGTTGCAATAGAAATAACAATAGTCTTCGGTGTTATAATGGGCCATAATAATGGCGCGTTATCGTTTACTTGAGTGATTTAAACTGCCCATTACATGCATTATTAATGATGGCATATCATTTGAGTAGGTCTAGATTGTGAGGCCGGGTTGGATCACGATTACCAGCAATTTCATTTCCAAGGATAATAACTTTTTCGTAATTCATTGTCAGAGACCGAGTATAGGTACCATTGGTCCACTGATGAGCTCTGATATATAATGTGAATATCTGTATGCATGCTGTATGAAAGATTATATACATCAACCCGACTTATGCCAATCAATAATATGGGCTCGTATTAAATAACTTTTTCAACAAAGTAGCCTTTGACGCTTTCAAATTTCAACACTAAATTGACGTTTTCCAAGGAATGTCATAAAGTGACAGCATTTGCGCTCGCCTCTACCATAGGTATATTGTTGAAAACGAACTAATATTCTCACAGTTAGGGTAAACTTTTTTCGTGGTGGTTTGCATTCTGGTGGAATTTTTTCATTCAATTATGAAAAAACATATTTGATACATTTAAAAAAAACTGAGATTAACCGTATACTTTTAAGCTAAGCTTAGGATTTGAGCTCGCTTAACAATACGAAATTGTATGCTTTTAAAACGACCTTGAAGTCAAGCTCAGCTCAAAAGTATACGGCGAATACGGCCGTAAGTTTTTTGTAAAATTGGAGTATTGGTCTTTTGTATGTTTGTTGGTCGTGTAGGAGAGTGAATTGAATTTGACACACTGTGTATATTGAGCAATCCTGTATTATTTCTCGATGAACGGTGTTAGATTATTCTTCCAAATATGCTTAATAGATGCTGAAATTACCCTCATCAAATAATTCTTACAGGTATTTATATACCTACGTAATATAATATAAGTAACGTTCAAAAATACTTAATTGATGATATAGAATATAGATCGATGTTCGATAATTAACATTGAGAAGAAATACGAAATGTTTATTCTATGAATAAATAGTATAAAATTTTCAATCACATTAGCAAAAGACTTGAAGACTAAATAATATGAAGGATAATTGAAAATTTAAATTTTTGTGTTGGTTCTATTTTGTTACACATATTTTGTGTGGTCTCTATATATAGCTGTTGATGGGATGTTAGTAATGTAGTCTTTTAGCCAAAGAAGATAGATTGAAATAGCAAACTTCGACCGTTTTTTTTATTTCTCATTATAGTAGAATATATATGCAATAATGCATAACTCGAATTACCAACATTGAAAATCATAAATGTTTTATTGCCCTGCTGGCTCTCTGTGGTTTCCTCGAGATAAAAACATAATACTCACTTAATCCAAAATCAATAGAAAAACGTGAGATAAAATGGGAATGTGATAGCGACAAATCAAACGAATAAAATACCAAAGACCAGAGACGTAGATAATAGATAAGTACGTACCTACTTATTACTGTTATTGAATATGCTAGGGAGTTCTAAAGAGGAAAATTCATTCGAAAACAAACCTGATTAGGTACTTCTTTCATAAAGCAAAAAAGTACCTGCCCACTTTGGATATCCTCTTCCAGAGTTCAGTGTCCATGGGTGTATTGCAGTATCTTTTTTCGAAAATCAATGAATATGAGGACGTTTCTCTTACTTGCTCTTGTAAGATTTATATTATTATAAGTATAACCAAATTCATCAGAGTTTGTGCTAGGTACGTGAGGAGACGAATCTATGATAACGGGTACCTATGATGAAAATGATGAGATTCTTGCTCACTTTATGTAGTCTTACGCCTTACCCAATGCATGCTACGCTACTAGGTTTTGTTGTGTGATTTATTATCTGCACTGATAACCACGAAACCACAAATTGTTATGAGACATTTATATCAGTGTAACTGATATCTAAGATGCGTTTTTGTGTCGTGAATGTCAGAAAAATATTTAACATCACGATTCACGTAGTTCCTGATGGTGATGGAAGGAAGAAATGAACCATGAACTCATTTTCAAAGCCATATGTGCATTGTTTCATAAAAATCACTTCACCTACGTCCTTTTTGATTATATATAATAAATAGGCATATAATATACATGCCAAAATATTAGTATAAAAGAAAGTTACATTTCGAACTTTGGCACGGATTATCCAGAGAAGTAGTGGTTTTTCACGGTTTTATCATCAAATTCGGATTCCCGACGGAGAGCAATGCACTTTTGTGTTCACGATGTTCATCACGATATTACATCAATCATTTTGAAAACTCTTCAAATATATGGCCCATTAGCTCAGTTGGTTAGAGCGTCGTGCTAATAACGCGAAGGTCGCGGGTTCGATCCCCTCATGGGCCAACCTTTTTGTCGTTATTATCGCTCAAACTAAATAATTTCTTATTGTTTTAGGCATATTTCGAAATCTTACAAGCTCGCATGGAGGAGATTCTCATAATTTTAATTTATGTCATGCACTTTTTTTTAAATCGTACCTATGTATAGCTCCGTAATATCCGCATTCGTCATAAATTTGACATCTTGTTTGGTATTCTCACCATTTCTTTCATTCTCACGAAGGTTTCTTAGGTCATGAAATTTTGATTAGAGTGGGTTAGGTCGCTACTGGCATGGGACATTTAAAAATTATTGCAGAGTACCGGTACATTTTGTCGTGAGAAAATCTGTGCGCAGCATCAAAACGTTTTGTTTGATTAACATTCGCCATTCACACACAGTACGAGATACATCAAAATATGTTTCACATGGGCTTACTGCTCGTGGATAATTGCTCGGAATTTTAAGACATTCGGTGAAAATGATAAAAAATATGGTGTAGGAAAAGTTAACTTTTATACGACATTTAGACGAATATTTAATCATCGTTTTTTCAACACATAATTATACAGTATGGTGGAAATGTATGGAATAAATTCATTATCTCTGACTCATATAAATTTCAAGAAAAAACCTGAGACAGGTCGATTTTTATTTTCAAATTGACATCTCTTGATATACATACGGAGTTTGTGACGTCATCCGCGTAGTTGTGGTGACGTCATCGATTATTTTTTAAATAGGAAGACATCCTGTTCAATTTTTTTTTCTGGAAGGTATATCCATTGTCTATCTGACCATATACTAATATTAGGAAAATAAAGTGATACAGGGTGGGAAAAATTATTTTATATTTAAAACCTCATTAAGCTATCAATGTACACAATTACCTAAATAGGTCGGAGAGGGGAAATCGAATGGCCAACTAGATCTCCTGATTCAACTCCTCTCGATTTTTTCCTCTGAGGTTAACTGAAGAGCAAAGTTTATGTAAGAAGCCGAAAAGATCAGATAATTTGAAAGAACGAATACGAGTGAATATTTCACAATTATATTCAGAAATGATAGCAAAATTCGAGAATGATTTGTTCTCTGTCTATTACATTGTATTCTTGCAGAAGGTCGTGAATTTGATTATTTATAGTAGCGATTTCCGTTGTAAATATAAAATAATTAATAATTTTTTCTCACCCTGTATTACTTTATTTTCCTAATATTAGTATACCGTCAGATAGACAATGAATATACCTTCCGAAAAAAAAACGGTGTTTGTTCCAATTTAAAAAAATAATCGATGACGTCACCACAACTACGTGGATGACGTCACATACTCCGAATGTATATCAAGAGATGTCAATTTGAAAATAAAAATCGACCTCTCTCAGGATTTTCCTTAAAATTTATATGCGTTAGAGATAATGAATTTATTCCATACATTTCCACCATACTGTATACCTATTTTTAATTGAAATGAAGAGGTTTCGTTTTGTTGGAAAGTTCTGGTAAAAAATGGAATATATATTAAATGTATAAAGATCACGACAAAATCCGTCATTGGTAGCCATTTTATTTGTTGAACACGCCCCCTTAAATTAAAAATACGTATTTCCAAAATATCTAAAAAAATCTCCGACTCAGTAACATGAATGAACGCTAATGACAAACTGTGATTGATTTTACTTTCTTCATTGCCATCACATGCATTTTTTATTGATTCTTTCAATTCCTAAATTGAGGTAGAATCAACAAGCACAAAATAAAGTCTAGATTGTTTCATGCAATCGATAAATAAAAAAAACAGGAGATTCCGTTCCCTGTATACTCAGAGGAGCCTAGGAGCTGATATGCTCTATACCATATCACTTTATAAAAAAAATTCAGACCTGAGATTCACCACTCAAGATTAAAGACTGATCACCTAAGATGGTATATGGGAAATGCATTGTAACTTTCCGTATATATGGGTTTGAATGTAAATAGGATTTGCGTATGTTTTGTGATGTAGAAAATGACACCTTTGTGTCCGCAATTATTCAAAATTATTGTGATTTTATGGAAAAAGTTTAAAATGGAAACAATTTGGTTGCTGATGCCGATTTGTGGATTTGTGTTTATGCTAGGGGTACTAGTACTCTAACCAGTTTTATCATCATTTCGGATTTTGAAGATTATTTAAATCTTATTGAAAAAGAAACAACGAAGTTTAGATAATTCAAAATTAGACTCATAAATATGCATAGAAAAACTCAATTTCGAATTTTTTTCCATCGAATCTGATGAAGAACATGGAATAATCATAAATAAGTCTTAAATGTTGAGTATTTTTATAATATAACCAACTCTCATGCTCGCTCTCATTAAATATTAAATGTTAAAAACTCATAAATTCACTCTTACTGTTGGTTAAAACATTCTTATAGCATATGTTTCTTCGCCTTTTCAACTCTTAAAAGTTGCATTTGAGCGAAAAATTCGATACAACAAATTGAAGAGCATTGAGCATTGAAGGGCTAAACTATATAGTACAGAATAAAACAGGTCCAAGGACTGCTCGAAGGATTCTGATTGGTTCTCGACAAGTGGAATAATGTCCTATTACATCGAATAATAGTAATCGCCAGGAAATCTTAAGAATGCCAATCAACCAACTGTCTGAATGGAGCAAATCCTCGTGCAATTGGCGAAACTGTATTAGCAACAGACGTTGAAGTGAAGGTTTATTAAAAATACATAAAACTACCCATGTTTATCAGAGGAAACAGTTAGTCGGAGAACGTCTTCATGCCCGCATCGATAATTACTTCTTCACAGTTTTCTTAAACCGGAAGTTGAGCGACAAAGCGTGCATTTAGAGGCGCTCGTCTGTAGAATCACTTGTCCCACAGTCCACACCTTGTACTCTAATTACACGGAGATATACGGGGGCTTTAGAAATATCCCATGTTCAACACATAAAGAGTGTACTTGGATGAAAAAACAATTCAATTCAATCAACAATTCGATCCCATTGACAACCTAGAAACACCCACTGGCAATTCAAAAAGTACCTACTACTCATTTATTTTTTGCATTTTCTGCATTCAGAGGTGAAAGCGATAGATTATACCGCACTTTGCGTTCGAAATACACCCAAACAAACGCAGTTCCTTGACAAGAAAACTCTCGATTCTTTATTGCCTACTACTATACTTCACTACTGGTCCTTCTCAAACAACAAAATTTCCATTCAGCAGTAAATACCATTTTTGCTTGTTGTTCAACAATGACTGATGTTTTTTGAGAAATGTGACTAGTTTAGGATGCTTGCTTTGATATCTTTAACATTCAAGCATTTGATGGCACCATGTTATGAATCTATCGTATCATAATAATTTTCCTCGATTTCTCTGGTAGGAGCTTCAAATTTACAATTCTTGCTCTTTTTCATTAATAAGGAGGTGCCTTAGATAATTCAGACTCACTATTAACACTCATGCAAAAAAGTATGAGTTCTTTTTCCTTTATAATACTACTAGAGCTTCAACTATTACTGGAGTATTTTTCGACAATATAAATATTTTGAAAATTCTCCCGAGTCGAAGACCGAGGGTTCGACCTCGTTTCTCATTGGTCTAGACGCCAGGCAAGCATACAAGTGGTTAGTTGACCGTACGGCTGTGTATAAACAGTAAAATAAAATACAACTTTGACGGAATTGACTTTTGAAATCTTATCATTTCAATTATATTAACAGAGTTCCGTTAATCAAGATGTAAAATTTCAATAATCGTTGGACACGAATTTGATTATAATTAACACTTGACAGTTTTCATGGTCAGCCGCTACCGGTCCACTAGCCACCAAATCCGTATCGGCAATTTTGAGATATTATCGTAAATTGTGAATCAACAATTTAGATCATCATTATTTTCAATACCGTCTGGATACATCGAATAATTATGACAGAAAACTCTGCTCTTAGTATTTGAAGTTAGGTAAATGTGAATATCATTCAACCTATAAGCTTCAAAAAACTTCCAGTGTAAAGGCTGGTTCATGCTCATTCGCAAAATGTATGCGAATAAAATAGCCGCTGGAAAGAAATATCCGCAATAAAGTTGAAATATTTAAACTTTTTTTCGGATTTTTCAATACTATCATGATATCATGATACCACAGAATGCATAAATCAATAGTATTGTAGAGTAGGAATATCAATGTAATATTAATAATTTTCCGATTCGCATCAATTTTGCGAAATTCGTATGAGCATTAACCAGCCTTCATACCATCCTTCTTCCCCAAAGGAAGAGAGAAACATTTCCGGAAATCGTTCTAGTTGCTATGGTAACGATAGGCTTTTAATTAGTCGAAAATGATACGTGTGAAATTTTCAACAATGGACTAAACCAAGACGCTGTCAAATCAAATTCAAGATGGATATACCTTGGGGCATACAAACCGTTTGAGTGCATTAGAACTCTAGCTATTTGAACCTTTTGATTTTAATTTGAAATAAGTTTTAACTCCAGAACGAATTTAAACATTCATTGTGAATATTCTGTGTTTAGACTACATTGTGATTTGTGAATTTTCTTATAAAATTGAAGATAGAGCTACAAAAACATGCCAAATACTTGTTGTGTTGTTAAGTGTGGGAGTTGAAGAAATCGTGATGATGCGCAGTTTTTCAATATACCCAGTGTACTACATTTTGCACACAAAACAGAATTGAATGAACTGTCAAAAATCCCAAGAGAAAGATGGTTGAAAGCAATCAAAAGGGAAGATCTCACAGAAGCTAAACTAAAGTATGCTAAAGTATGTGCTAAACATTTTTTGAAAGGTAAAAAGTTACATAACTTTTCATGAAGATATTTGTTGCGAAATGTTGTTTAAAATTTTAGGAAAACCAGCTGCTTTAACTGATCCATCAGAGTGATTTTTTCCTTATACCGTAATGCAATGTCTTTATCTTCAGTCTCTAACGATAACAGATAATCACTTTTATTATTCACTTTTGAAACCTTAAAAGGAAATTCAAACTATAAACACAAAAAAATTTAATCAAGTAGACTAAACACTCCGTATATGCCCCAAGGCATCCATTTTTGATCACGTGTTCTGGATTGGCTTATATATCTATGGTGGAGGCGAGCATGCTGTCACTTGATGAAATTCCTCGGAAAACGTCAGTTTTGTGTTGGGTTTGAAAGCCTCAAAGGCTACTTTGTTAGCTGGTTGTACAAAATAGTAATTTACGTAACAAGTCCGGAAAATACTGTTTTTTTGGATGAGTGGACAAAATTCTAGGACGAGCGTAGCGAGTCCTGGAAGTCTGCGAGTCCAAAAAAACTGTTTTCGGGCGTGTTGCGTACACAATTTTTTCGGCAACCGTGTAGAATAACAAATCAAAGAAACACATTTCTTTCAAAAATTGAAATGTTAGCTAATTTTATGTCAGATAGCTGTCAGTCTTTATTTTGCTGCTATGGTAATGATCAACTGCATTTATCAAAACCATACTACCAAGATTTTCATATTTACAATGACAACAACGATGTGATTCTTCTCGGCCTAGTCCGGGAAGTACGTACTTCCCAGACTAGGCCGGAAAAATGCCACTTTCTCAAAAAAAATCGTCTGGAAAGTACGTACTTTCCGGACGGTTGTCGAAAAAATGTATTTCTTTCACATTTTCCAACTATTGAACACTATTTCCTACGACCATAAATGTTTATCGATGTATCTATTCGATATCACTGTCTATTTCCTTATTTCATATGATAATTGATGGTGATAATTGAGAACTTTTTCGATAATTCCAGTTCACAGAAGGATTCTGATTGTTCGAATATGCACGTAGGCTAATAATAATTGGACTGATTTCATTTCAAGGTTCCATTAGTGATGGAAGGTAAAGATCAACCATTCATCAATCAACTGGAGGACGAAGAAAAGCGAGGCATTCCTGAAAAACATTGGGTAATTTCATTTTCTTTTTATGATTATCGTTTTTGTTTTCGCATTTCAGCATCTTTTAGTTTCTCTATAACCTTGTGAATCACCCTGTCATAGTTTATCAACCGTGCCGCTCCAATAGATCATGAAGTCCCTGTAGAAAATTCACCAAGGTGAGTTCTATGAAGCATTTCAGTAGTGCGATACAAGGATTAAATATTCTTTTTGCAGCGACTATTAATTTGTCAGACTGCATTGATAACTCACTCTGTGGAAATTACGACGTCATTCACGTATCTCTAATTAATATCTCTAAAGAAATATGAGGGCATTAAAATGAAGATATGCATTTTTCAATCGTACATGAGAAAAATGTGCTGTACCATATTATACCATGCAATGCTCTATCGGTTTCTTTTTGTATAATTGGTTCTTGCAACTTGCAACGACTGAGACACACTCGACTTCACAGCTAAAGGATTCTTTAAATGGATATGATAAGGAAGGATTCAGAATAGACTCGGTGGAGCATGATTGAATGCTATACGCGAGTAAGCCACTAGCATTGAAAATTACAATCGTGGATTATTTTCAATCTTATACTTATATTGCGTTCTATCTTCGTTTTATCTTTCAAAAGTCGTGATTATAAAGGATTAATGCATGAATTAATTATCAACTGATTTTTCAATAATTATGCAGCTTTTATACCTAATGATGACACTATACATTATAAGGGTGCATTTCGTGGATATATATTTTTCCGACGACCTGCCTGAAATAAGTATCATTTCGCACTGTAAACTAGTACACAAAATAAGACATTGCGAAATGAAATATTCATCTCCACGCTCTGCGATTGGTGCGATTGCTTAATATACTGATTTTTACTCATAGGTAGTTGTGGTAATGACATATCTACAAAAAAATGGTAGATTCTACTCTCCCAGAAGTATGCAATTTAGGTTTAATAAAAGAAAATAATAGTATTCCGTTAGTACTGAACAATTGTTCAAATATATTACCATCAATAATCATTCCTCTCCAATATATCATAAATACAGACCACAATGTACCCGAATATTTTTGTTAAATGTTCAATAAAATTTATCCTCTTTGTGTGATACATCTTTCTTATATATGCTTCTTCAGGCAATTGGAGTGGTTTCCTGTAAAAATGATTTGTAAGTAGGTAATACAGTAATGCGAAATTAAAATCTGACATACCTATATGTTTTTCGTAGGTCGTCGGAAAAGTATAGTGTATTCATGTATCATTCAAATTGTAACATTATTATCAAATACGTCATCAAAGCCGAAAATATCATATTCACACATTTTCTATTCAAATCGTAGAAGCCAGCAGCTGAACAAGCAGGCATCTTCTTCTCGACGTAAACAGCCAGTGTCATTATTTTCTCTTTCAAATTTGGATTCTTAAGTTCGAGACTAATAAGGTAGCAGGCCTCTAATAGATTCGTATTGCTCTTTTCAATTGCGTCACACGTGAATATCAGGATAAATGAAAATACCTGAAAATTTTAGAATGAAAATCATCTATCGTATTTTCATCAAATTCATTCCTTTGCTGGGATTTTTTTTGTTCATAAACGGTAATTCGAATTGTTAGATTTGAGAACTATTGTTTTCTATACATATTCTTAATCATCATAAGAAATATATATGTACAATATATAGAAGACAATAGAAGAGAACACAATCACACAATTATCGTTTATATATTATGAGGGCCTCTTTTCCAATTATCACTTGAAGATGCTTCCACTAAAATTCTTCTCGTACTTTTTTTAATAAAAAACACTGTGTTTTGGCTAAAATATTCTATCAGCTATTATATACTCACAAGTAAAATGATTGAGAACACCAATTGTAGGACCATAGCAGCAACACCGTAATAGTTATCGCCATATTTTCTTTGTTCTCGGTACAGGCTCAAAATATGTATAACTGCGTTTGATACATCTATAACTGTGAACTCCACACAGAAAAAAATATGCCATCCTAAAATAGTATTCACCTGTTGTACCAACACCCTCAAAACCTCATAATCTTCATTTACATCACCCATTTTCTTGTTTAACTCTTCAGTCACTCGAGAGTTGCTCTCACTTAACTGAAGAACTGAGCTCTTCGAATGGATTAATTGATGGATGAGAACAGTCAAAACATGCTGGAGAAATGCCATGAGGTAGATTGTGTAAAAGTATGCTATCATGAAAGATAAATGGATGTAGCAGTCTCTCCACTCTTCTTCCGTGAGGTAAAATAGAGCATTATAGCAAATATGGAGAAATAAAACTGAACCTGATATGAGAATGACGATATGCAAAATATGTTTTGCTTGGTTTTTGGTGAAGAAAACGGTTGCATAGGGGTTTCACTGTTTGTAGATGGCCTGAAAGTGTTTCCCATTTGGAGCTGGTGAAATATGGGGTGAAAACACAGAGCGATATAATTGTGAATTCTGACAGCACCCTCAGGTATACTGTTATCCTCAGTACCATTGAGTGGTTTTCTCGGTTTTCCTTTTTAACAATGAGGTCCACGGTGTGATATGCAAAACAAGGAATCGATGTAAGAAGTATTATGAAGGAAAACTTGTTCGACAGTCCCGGTTTTCTCGTCCTAATCACACCAATCCACTTTCCCACATTGAAGAGCAACTTTGCAAATTTAATGTCATCGGTACTACTCAAGAAAGCACGCCTGTAAAGCTCAAATTTTGTTCGATGAAAGGGTATTTTGAATGCACTTCCAACATATTGAATCGTTTTGCTGACAGGAACTATAGCGTGACTGTGGATTCAGATTAGAAAATGAATGATTAAACAAGTTGATAAGCCACACGATTCAACCGAAAACTGGCACATATGTTTTGATGATGAAATATATAGTATGACAAGTTATTTTCAAATGTAAAATGGGACACTCAGTAAACTAGTTCATAGGAATATTGCATGCAGTTATTATTGATTTAATCAATGAACATTTCGTCTGTTTTCGAATTAAAATTTATATTCTTCGTTCATTCAACATGTTGGAAAAAAATATGCGTTGCTTCCGATGGGCATAATATTTTACGAAAAAAAAAACATAATTTGCAAGTACTAAAGTTCACTTCACGCATTTTTATCCACTTTTTATGCTGAAGTTGTTTCACTTGAACTGTATGTTTTTTCTTCAAACACAAATAAAACAAACTCAAAGGAAATTTACACTGTTGGAAATTAGTTGTTACTTTCAACAACTTCGCATATCGTTAAAAAATTGTAGTCAAATTCAACAACAATTGTGTCTCAATTTCACTTTCACAATTTTCGATGTAGTTGTTAAATCAGTCAGTTATCGAATTCACTACTGATAATGTCAATACAACAGCAACAAGTTTGCATCAAATGAACAGATGAAATTCCTGTCCAAACAACTTGATATAATCTGTAACACAACAACAAATAATTGTAACTAGAACTTCAATAATGGTTATTGAAAGATAGACAGTAGAACATCATCTAGTTACTAATACATTGATATTAAATAGCGGTTTTGTCGCACTCTGTTGACAAATCAACATCACCTAGTTTTATAATTTGCAACAGTTTGTGCTCGGTTACAAAGATATTTTAGTTCCGATATCTTCGGATATATTCGCTACTTTTCGTTTGTCTTCTCACGGATACCGATTCCTTACAAGTCCCAACCCAAGTTTACTCAGTTATCTGCAGTATGTTGCCGTTTAGAGCATTAGAACGAATACATTAGGTTTTCCTCTCGTGTAGTCAAGATATAAAAAAGGGAAGTACCTACATGGAGTAGATTGATGTGGACTCGTACATAAATTTTATTTACTCATGCCAATATTAATATTATTTTTGTTTTGTTTCAGTTGAGAATATTTTTCCTGATCTAGAGCAACAAATAACAATGTTTCGTCGGAATCTGCAAGCGCAATAATTTCACATGATTTGTTGAGAATTCTTCTTGGATTCTCTCTGTGATTATTGAAGTGTCGCTGCAAAAAAGTGAGTATAATCATATCAGTTTTATATTCACATTTTGAAATTATTATTATGGAAGCATATTTCATATATTTTTTACTATACTAATGAAGATAACTGCAACATCTATAGGTTAAAACTGTTGAAGTTGTGATGTGATTATTTGTACAACTCTTCATTTCAGGTATTTGTTCGATGGATCGATTTTCACTTTCTTCGGATTTTTTCAAGCTACTACTGGGTAACAAAAAAGATAACAAAAACTGAGTTAAGTTGAAGAGAAATTAATGTACTGGTAAGATTCGTTCTGAATTATATTTTGAATGATAATGTACTATTCAGTTGATAAATCCAAGTGATTTCAAGAGTTAATTGGATTGAAAAATTCATGACCAAATGAATCCAAAATGAATTATTAATATAATTTTTGTTTCAGCAATTGAACGAGAGATACTCAACACTCCAGGAGGATAGGAATAAGTTGTCTCGGATGACAAACACAGACAGAGGTTGACCAGCATTGTAGTGAATCACGTGCCGCGATGTTCTTTCGATTTACTGACAGCTTTTGATGTGTTTTTGTGCCAATAGTGGATTTTTTTCGTATTGTTGCCATGCAGAAAATAAAATGTCTGTCATGATATATGGTTATTTCAGTATTTTGAACTTTGAATTCTAGCAGTAGAATATTGTTGAAAATACACTGAGTTGTAGTACAATCGACAACTTTTTGTAGCTAGAACTACATAATGACGTAGGACTCATAACAACAAATTAAAGTGAAAATGACAATTTGTAATTGCTCAATTAACTTCAGAGAATACTGCAAACAGCTATAAGGTGAAGTAGAATTATTAACTTACTGTAGTTAATTCACCAATAAGACGTAGTAGCCATACAAAGAGGCGGTTGTTGAGACGAGCAATAACCATTATGGTGAAAATTAACTTCAAATACTCTTGATATTTCAACTATAAAATGTTGTAGACCTACTGGGACTATATTTTTTTGCTGATTTAGCAACTAATTTCCAACAGTGTAGGCAACTAGGATAGTGGTTAGAAAAAAGAAAATGAAGAAAATGAATCCTGATGAAACTGTTGCATAATTCTGAGACCGATGACACTGAGTAAGCTTTGCTTTCTCTAGTCAGACAATGAAGGTGGAAAATGGCTTCGGAAGACCTAGACAATTCTGGTGAATATTCCTGAAGAAAACCTATCGCGTATTGTAAATGAGTCTTTAAAAGGAAAAGCGTTGAAATAAAAAAGATGTTAAAATAATGTTCTTCTTTCTCTTCAATTTGAATGGCCTAAGTTACCAGGACTATCCAGCCAAATACACGCAATATTTGATTATATAACCTCAATGGGGCCCATCTCAAAGTGGATCTGAGACTATCTCATACCCCATGAGGATTCTATTCATGATCACAAAATCCAAAATGTTGTATTTCACAATTAAGTTTTATAAACTTCGATACAGGTATGGCCCCCTTATCCGACAAATCCGTTGTCATCTGGCCTGGGTACCAGCGTAGAGACACAGGAACCTGTTGTTTTCCACTAGTATTCACTAAACTTCACTTTTATAAATATATTTCCAATAAATTTTCTTATATTTCAGTATCGACATACACAAACATTAACTTCAAAACCTCGAGGACACCGCCTGTCCTCTACCATGGTCAGAAGGCGAATCCTTAAAATAATGTTCGGTGGTATAGGTTGGTATTTACGCTGTATGCCACTGTTATATACTAATTAATTATTCATCTCATTTTGCTCTCTCGACAGTTTTGTATATAGGGCAGGTAGTGACAGTGCAGTAATTATTAATAAATAAATAATTTTTGAAATAATAATACTATATAATAGGATTAATGGTATTGAGTCATTGAAATATTGACAATATTCATCTGATGACAAATGTCCTGAATCATCCATGAGACACAACGAATCTGTACAACTAGAAGAACCCAAATTCTCACGAGAATCTTCGAATCAGTTACACCTCTTTGTCGACAAAAAAGTATCGTTTGTTTGCATCAGTTCCGATTTATGAGTTCAAGTACCCAAGAAATGTTTGGACGTATTTCAGTCAGTGATGTAGCCAATCTCTATAAAAATTTGTTTTCATGCGCTGTTGAGCTTGTGATGAATAATTTGGATTGGCTATGCATATATCCATCATCGTAATTGGACATTTAAGAAAGTTTTTGCACGATTGATCATTTTTGACTGTTTACCGTGACAGATGTTACGTCAGTAGGTGACATTTACTAGCAACTCGACGGTAAGTAATCCAACTCGACGGTAAGTAGGTACTCCACTTAATTTTAATTTATTTTTAAAATTTATAATGGTATCAATCGTGCAAAAAACGTTATAAGCATGTCGAACGTTAAGGGTAACCGATCTCAGACAATAATTGGAGTCGTCGCTCCGTTCCTCCTCCAAACAATTGTCTTCGATCGGTATGAAACCCTTACCGTTCTCCATACTTAATATAATAATTTTGATGATTAGATGATTAGAAATAGAATGAATATCAATAATTATATCGAAAATCCATGAATCTGAGGAAAAAACGGTTTAAGCTAGTGAACTAGATGAAAGGATGATTTTTGTTCAGTTTCATCCTACTATAATCACAAATAAATAACCATAGTGTGAAATAACAATAGGTATCTCTAGTTATAGACAGACTCAGAGCTCAAATCACTTCCTTGGGCGTTGCCCTGTTAGTATTTCTTTGGTAGTTCTCTGATGAGACTGATGGACCCATATATGAGCCCGTGCTTTTTATGTATGTTGTGTATTTGTCGAGTTTCTGTAATGTGTCTTGTCAGGTTATACTGTTCTATATGATGTTCATAGAATTTATTTGCCAAGTTTCCGATGTAGTATTTTATTGTTGGTGAGTCATGGCATCATGCATGCATTTCTGCCATTAAGGTGTATCTATCGCTGTTAGTCATTGTAGAGAGCACTTTGTTCTGTAGAATCTTGA
Organism: Chrysomela aeneicollis; assembly: GCA_029955515.1. Classification (NCBI taxonomy): domain Eukaryota; kingdom Metazoa; phylum Arthropoda; class Insecta; order Coleoptera; family Chrysomelidae; genus Chrysomela; species Chrysomela aeneicollis. The sequence goes on along the minus strand of JARUHQ010000009.1, from coordinate 18,387,224 downwards.
GTTCATTCAAGGGTATTTTCTAAAAAAAATAAAACAGTCCCCGGCTTAGGAGGCCGATGCTGCTTTGCTTTGCTTTTAAGATGTTTATTATATTATTTTTTACAGTATGGTTTGTAATACATTTCATTCTATTCATCCTCTTGAGAGAAGGAACAGACCACTTGATGGTCATCCCATCAAGGGCGGCCCGAAGACCGACAAAACGCAACACGCACCATGAGTCGATGTCAGAGTTTCAACCAATTCCTAGGGCTTTTGCCCTTTTACTGGTTATATCTATGAACTGGCTCGTGGCCATAAGAGACCTGAATGGAGATTTACGTTTTTTGATTTTGTCCGTCGTCGAAGGAAAATAGTCCAAAAAACCTTCTGAGTCCAGTCTTGTGTCAAGGGAGGAGTGGGGGGGGGGTGGGTAGGAATGGGGATGGGGTGGGTTGGGAGCCTCGAACCAGATTGTAGCTTATGAAGTGCAAAATCGGCCTTTCAAAAAAGGTGAATTTCGTGTATCTGTTATTTTGATTTTCCATATATGAAAAATCACTTTTACGTGATCCCTTTTGGAGGGACAGAAAAATTTTGGCATATGCCGTGCCCGGCGATCGAGTGCTACAAGGTCGGCCGCATGCCTCACCTTTATAGCATCCGCGCCAGCCACGGCCCTGCCAAGTGGGCGGAGTTTAAGAGAATAATGCTACAATCTGTCGAAGGAGGATGGGAAACGTCTAGTCCGGCAAATCTTCCGGCAATTCTCTGAAGAGCTCGATGGACTCATACATGAGCCCGTGTTTTTTATGTATTTGATGGTATTGTCTGGTTTCTGTTATGTTACGTGTAAGTGAGCTGTGTTTAATATGATATCTGTAAAATTTGTCTGAAAGTTTGTGAATGTATTCTGTTATTGTTGGGATGTTGTGACACCACGCATGCATGTCCACCACCCGGGTGTACCTATCACTTTTGGTGATAATACGAAGTACTTTGTTCTGCAGTATCTGGAACTCCCGCAAGCGGGAGCCCGAGATACTGCAGTACACTGGACAAGCGTATGTTAATATTGGCCTTATCAGTTGTTTGTAGATGAGAAGTTTGTTTTCGAAGTTAAGTGGTGAATTTATAGCTATTAGAGGGTATAGATTTTTGATTGCGGTTTGCGTTTTTTTAATAATATATTTTGTATTTTCGATGAAGTTCATACGCTTGTCCAATTTTACTCCCAGGTATTTCACAACGGGCACATCTGCCACCCTCACATCTCCGACACGCAAAGACCCATGGATTTCGTTATTTGTGAATTTTCTTGAAAAATTAATTACTTCTGTTTTCTCTTTGTTCACACGGATCTTTGCGTTGTCGAAGAACGGCATGACCCCCCTGTCCAGATGTATTTGTATTTGCATTTTTGCAACATCTGACACGAACGAGTGCGCGTAAACTGCCGTATCATCAGCATATAACGCCGCACTCGTTCTGTCAAAGACAGGGAAGTCATGCGTGTATAGTGAATATAATAAGGGCGACAGACACGACCCCTGCGGAACACCTGCCCCGAGTGGGTGACATGCCGACGTGGCCCCGTTTATGCGTACTTTAATGTGTCTTGAGCTCATGTATGAGTCTACAATATTGATAATATAGCCCGGCATCTCGGCTCTGATTAGCTTGGATAATAGTCCCTCATGCCAAACCGTATCGAAAGCTTTTTCGACATCCATCAGGACCATGACGGTGTTTTTATCGCTGTTGAAGGCCTCCTTGACCCCGTGTACAATCCGGGCCACTTGGGACGTGGAGGCCGATGCCTTATCCATTAGGCCACAGGGGCTTGTTATTAATGTTAGTATTCTGTATGACGTGTTGCATATAAAGGAGATTTTCACATCATTTTGAAATCAAACACAGTTTATAAATATTTATCCTTTATTCAACGGCTTACTAAAAAACACCGTATGACTACTGTCTGCGAGTTTTCTTGTGATTATAGTTTACTAGTGTAATGATAATGAATTATACCTAACCTACCTACCAACTATACTCCTATGCTAAAAGTCGATCGAGAATTTTACATAGAAAATCATACTCAATGATGGTTGTCAAAGTCATATTGGGGGAAATGTGGCGACAATCAATGGATTTCTTCAACCTACATCCAGAATAGCCTTCATTTCAAATACTTTCAATGAATGTATTGGTAACGAGAGTGGCGTCATCTTGTGGTCGACGATGAAACTGTGTTGTCGCCAAATCTTACCCAAATAAAACGCATCAAGGCAATCATAGTTTTCTTTGTAAGAATCTCAAATATAATCAATTTGTCTAATATTTAAATTTATGGCGATAAAAATATTAGACAAAACCCAAAACCAACCCGTATTCAGGTGGTAAAAAATACAGTATGATGGTCCCACTCATATATATAGTATAATAAAATATTCGTTCTAGATAATATATAACCTCATATACTGGTTGACCCGAAGCTCATGTATCTTTATTTTAATATTGATTCTATATGTTTGTCGCATATGGTAATATAATTTTGTGTTGAGTGAGCATTATCATCTGGTCAAATGATCATTCATTTCAATAAATGACCAATATCGTATTTCTTACCACCAAAAAAATGTAAATCCTTATGCCTAAGGGGATATAATGTATGCGAAGATTTTACAACAACCATCCACAGAAATGAGATTTCGGCGATTTAAAAAAAATACTCAAATACAGAGTTTCACATGTTCACTATTCGTATTCTCAATCTTTGAAATTCGTAAGTATCCTAAATTCTAAAGATTCTAAAGATTCTAAAGATTCTAAAGATTCTAAAGATTCTAAAGATTCTAAAGATTCTAAAGATTCTAAAGATTCTAAAGATTCTAAAGATTCTAAAGATTCTAAAGATTCTAAAGATTCTAAAGATTCTAAAGATTCTAAAGATTCTAAAGATTCTAAAGATTCTAAAGATTCTAAAGATTCTAAAGATTCTAAAGATTCTAAAGATTCTAAAGATTCTAAAGATTCTAAAGATTCTAAGGATTCTAAAGATTCTAAAGATTCTAAAGATTCTAAAGATTCTAAAGATTCTAAAGATTCTAAAGATTCTAAAGATTCTAAAGATTCTAAAGATTCTAAAGATTCTAAAGATTCTAAAGATTCTAAAGATTCTAAAGATTCTAAAGATTCTAAAGATTCTAAAGATTCTAAAGATTCTAAAGATTCTAAAGATTCTAAAGATTCTAAAGATTCTAAAGATTCTAAAGATTCTGAAGATTCTAAAGATTCTAAAGATTCTAAAGATTCTAAAGATTCTAAAGAAAGATTCTAGAGATTCTAGAGATTTCAGAGATTCTAAAGATTCTAAAGATTCTAAAGATTCTAAAGATTCTAAAGATTCTAAAGATTCAAAAGTTTCTGAAGATTCTAAGAATTCTGAAGATTCTAAAATAATCAAAATCGTGTTATGAAGAAAATGAGAAATGATTAGAATGGATATGATGGCTTATCCTTATCATCTTGATCTATACGTAGTTTTAATATAATTATAATAATAATTCCACCTGATTTTATATCGTGAGAAATATCATTTGATTATATTGCTCGATTGCTGCTATCGCTTTGTATTTCCAAAAGATGAAAAAATGAAAATATCCTCCATATCAATCCATCCCATCTTGGCAGTTGGCACTGAATAGAAAAAGTTCACTTCACTGTTTGTCTTCACAAAATCCTTCCATAATGCATGCCCCTTCCATGGTCCGGACTGGGACTGTCGTGCAGCAAAAATTTACTGCCCATCATGGAGCCGCTAGAGCTGCTGCTGGAGAACAGACTCCTGGTGTGATATCGCACGCTGGTGCCGCCTCTTCTAGATCGCAGGAGCGAGCAGACTGCTACGATGACTGCTATCAGGAAGATGACGCCCAGGATGCAAAAGGATACTGCCATCTTTTGCGGGGACACGCAAAATGTCCTGTCTCCTGGGATGTTCGTCAGACGGTAGGTTTCGGGATCTGTAAAAAGGGATTTCTGATGGATCTCAACAGATTCAGGAGTTGGTCAGAAAATGGAAAAAATGCCCTCCCCGGCGGGGAATCGAACCCGTGACAGGCGGGGATACTGACCACTATACTATGAAAAATTAGATTCAGAATATAATCAGAAAGAGTCAGGCCACCAGGCTATGGATTTTTCTATCATTAAATTGCATCATGATTATAAATAAACAGTCTGGGGATCATTCGATCTTGCTCATTACGGCGAACTTATCCAAAGTCTCTTCCAGCTAACGCCGGAATAGGTATATTAGGGCAATCCAAAATACAAGACTCTCTTATAGTCCTTCTATCAGAGGTTAGGTTAGGGCTAAAAGTGATTTACTTTTAACAGCAGTGTCATAAAATTACATTTCAGACAGCATGCGTTAAAAATTATACTTTTCCTGGCGTTCGTAGAAAATCAAAGTTCTGACCAACTATTTGACCTGGTAAGGTGCGGAAAAGCTCAACAATTGAACTAGCCATGAAGACATTGAGAATTACACATCGAAGTTTCTTCTTCGCAGAGGAAAAGGGAACATTGTTTTGAACCCACATACGAGGCTTCAGTCCAGCTTGTATTTTTATATATGAAACATAACTGAAGCTAATTTTTTCAACGAGAAAGTGGAAATGAGTGCAAAATGGACAAAAATAGCTGTTTCCGCCCGGGATCGAACCGGGGACCTTCCGCGTGTTAGGCGGATGTGATAACCACTACACCACGGAAACTTGAAAATTGAGATTCAAAACCTCAATTTCCGAAAAAAAATTCTAAAATTCAATTTCCGACCGACATCTGATCATATCAAGCGAAATATTCCTTCAAAATGAATAATTCCAAGTCACAGCAAAGGCGAAATATTTCCCATCAACAGATAGCCCCTGCTCCACCTTCAAGTCAGAGACCTATACCTATATCGGACCACGGTTGGTACCTAAATTATCCATGAGCACTGCAGTACCTATATTATGTCTCAGGAATGAGACTTGCTCCTCCAATATTTTCTTACCCTTTCGGGACGGTCTAAGCTGGAGTCTTGCAATGAGCGGTACTGAGTCTGAAGCTGGTCAACAGACACACCAAGACTTCTTCAACCCGGACTGAAGTCAGGAAGTAGGTAAGTATACCTACTCTCCAACGGAGAGATTGGCCAAAAGTCCAGACCGATACGTTGAAATCTAATGGACGGACCATGCCAAATAATATGTCTTTTGGAGTATAGCTGGAAACTTAGCAGAACTTCGGAGAACACGTCAAGGACTCAAGTAGAGAAATCGTTGTGATTTTTTTCCAGATATAGAAACAGTGAGATGTCATCAGCGATATAGACAAACCGCACAGTCACCATCACTAACATGAAAGAAAAGGCAAAGAAGTGGTTTCCACTTCTCGAGGAACTGACACACCAGGTTCAAAGAGATATACTAAATGGGCCCAAAATCCTACTTTGAGGAAAAAGAGTCGGAGAACTATATTGTTAACAAGCTTTTACCTCCATAGATCATCGAAGAAAAGTAGGCGATCTCTACCTTTCTCCTACATCAGATATGTTCATTGTCGATACTCATCAGAACATCAAATTCTATTATTCCACGAGCGATTCAGGTTAGGCAGCCTAGACGAGCCCAGTCTGGCCACTTTTTCATTGCTAGCAATAAGCAAATTTCAACAAACTTACACCGGCTCCCATGAGTTCAATGAGCTTAATATGATTGACACCGACTAACAACATTTCTTAAGTCGACAATAACAGCCAAAGACAAGTTAAATGATTTAGGGCATCTCTTATTATTTCGAGTTACCTGAGCAAAAAGTCGATACCGATTTCGAACAAATAATTTTTAACTTATACCTTCAACCAAGGTGGATATAGGATGGTGAAACAGCTCTTCAATTGTTTCTGCGAAAAACTTGTAGACCGTTTGAGAAGGTACTAATATTTCCAGGACTCGAATGAAGATGGCGGTAAGATCGATTATCGAAGAAGATTTCTGTTGCTTACGTATTTCTGTGGTTCGCATCTGACAGACGTGACTTAAAACGGCATTTAACAATATATGTTCTATAAATCTGGAATGAATATTGATATTTCGACTCTTCTTAGTCATTTTTCATCTAGAACAGATGAAACTGATAAAAAGATGACAGAAGCACAGTTTCTGTTTTACCGACACAAGGTATGTCGCCATCTCTGATAACTTCAGGAAATATTACTACGGTATGAAATCAAGTAGGCAAAGGTCTACAGTTTATTCTAGCTTCAAATTTATTCTATATAGTTTAGGTTAGACTGTAGAACCTATATTCACTTTGAAATATTTTATTCTTCTATTACCAGCTAGCTTATGTACCTAATGTTGATTTTACATAATCGGAAGTACCCTGAAGATTATTTTTGAAATGAATCAAAAACTGGATTCAGACTCGGCATTCGAAATTATTGTGAAATGATTTGTTATTCTTAATGGTATTCTGCACCATAATTGTTACAAATTTGTCTGTGCCTTGAACTCGCTTATAGTTTGCAGTTGGCGATTAAATCTAATGTGGAGTTAAGTGCCTATACTTTCGCACTTAATTATTATGGATTATATCAAAACACATATTACGGGTTATCATGCAACATAAAACCATGAACCTCGGTTTTTTCCAGGCAGAAACGAATTGATGTAATTTATAATGTTGAGTATGGCATTCGCAGTATTTTTTTCGTCTGCAGAATGAAGATGACTGTAGTTTATAGGCGTTATCAAGAATGGATATTATTGCAATATTTTTAGTACCAGACAGATCGAGATTTGAAATATAGAAATGCAGTATAATTATACGAGAGCGATTTCTGAATAATGATAAAAATTATTATAGAGGATTTAACTCTAGACATCAGATTTATGCAAAATACGAAGAGAATATCAAATGTGATATCACTCATTCATTTTTTTTTAACTACGGTACCAATATAATTATATATATTTATAATAGGTGCAGACAGAACAAAAACATTCAACAGCCATCTTGCTTAAGAAACTTTTGGAGATGAAGAAACTATATGAAAATCACCCGAATTATTTTGTGTGGCTCTTTTCATTTCGCACATGTACAAAAACCAACTACACTGATGGATGGATATTATTTATACTCCATTTAATATCAGTCCACAATGAAATATTAAAATTTCAATAATTTTGGCTGCAAAAAGCTGATATTTTGAATGAAATTCAATAGAATATATTATTTATTGTGAAATACCACTTTTCAACAACAAGGCAGAGACAATGTGGCATTACCTTCCTATCAGGTACAGGAAATGATGCGTGCGAGAAAAAAACGCAATTATTTTTCACACTTGTGCGACAATAAGTGTCACATTTCGAAATACCAATGACAACTGAACTGTGACAATCGAATCTGTGCCATTTCGAAGATTAAAAAAGTAGGTATGTGCAAAGGAAGGAAGAAATGAAAATAGTAAGCGTGCCGTCTATACGTTTATTTACAAATATACAGAGTGAAGGAGCCATTTCATCAGGACAGATCAAGTACAGTTCTACAGACAAAGAGCTATTTACATATTCCTTCATTGTACCTCGACTATTCCACTTACCGCTCGCTTGAAGCCGATCGCCATCTTCCAAATCATCTATATCGGGTGCGACAACTTCTATGCTGTTGAAAACTTCCAGTCTGTCCAATACATCCCTCTCTGAGGAATCGAATAAAGATTTATCGTTGCGAAACTCCGAAGATTTGTTGTTGCAATCGACCTGAAATAAATAGACATAGGTGAATGCATTCATTAGCCTTTGACGTTTACAAAAGAAATAAAATCTAATCAGATGATTTCTTAAAAATCGTATCAAATATAAGAGCCTGGTGGATCAGTCTTCCTCGTACGAGTTTCTGGTTAAACTTCTTCCATAATAACGGTTATAGAAAACAATGAAACAAAGATCTATGGAGTCGTGATTCTGTGAGAAACTCCATATTGAAACAAAAAATCTCAAAACGTTCGTACCTTGGGGCAAGCCTTCCGGCAAAACTGCAATCCACAAGACAAGTGGAGTCGGTCCCTATCAGGAAATTTGAAAGCTGGAAAGCAGGCAGCGGCTTCTTGATGACTCATGAGAGCCATTGATCTGATGGGGCCGAACGTGAAAGATGGCATCAGCAATTCGTCCACTGGACATCCCCGTTCATCTGTCAATTTCTGAGATGAATCACCCAAACCGTCGTTAGCTTGGCAATCCACTACTCTCCAACCTATACCAGCTAGAAATGAAGAAAGTAGTCAAGTTGGTTCAGATTCTAAACGAAATTGTGTTCGTTTCAAAAACCAGCAAAAATTATAGCTGTATAAATCACTGGACCAACGATGATTTCATATAATTTTTCACCTGGTAGAGTTGACTTGACACTAATGCATGCAGTTTCTCCCACTTGCAGAACACCTGAAGGTCTTTCCTCGACTTCCTCCGGTATTATTTCCATCCAAGCTCTCGCTGATGCCAAGGCTTCGTTGAGTTCATCTTCCAACTGTTTTCCTTCTAGCTCTTTGGACCAACCAGCGTCTCTCATTCGACCGACCCTGTAACACAAGAAACCACAAAGGAGCTTATCAAAAATTTAATAGAATTAAACCGTGAACTGGTACTTTTGTCGGTTAGGACTGTACACATGACAATTAATAAGAACATATATTATTGGAGATTTTGAGCGAATTTATTTTGAAAAATAAAACTCCCATGAGACCTACGTAAGAGTATGACATTTATCGAAATGAAAATTAAAAACAGAGATCTAGTAGAATTAGTTTTAATCTAGGTAGACCTGTCTGAAGTATACGAGGTCTCAAAATGAGCTTTTGAATGCAATTAAAGAGAATCATCATATATCAGGGCATATTGGAATGGTTTTTAAATATACCATCAGATATAACGAAATATTTTGATAATTATTGGTTTCTCACCTGTGACCGATCTGTCCCCCTGTGAGTTCATTCTTCAATGTCTTCTCAACAGCATTGCTCTTCAACAAGAAATTCGATTCTCTGAGCTGACACTTAATTATCCTCTCTTGATCTGTGATTTGTCTCAGAAACCTATCTTGCTGAATGACCAAATTCACCGTGTAAACCATTTGAACGTTTCCCTGTTCCGTTGGGAACGCGTTCAATCTCACGCCGCAACCAGAGGTTGGGAGGCTGATCATCACGCCATTGGAGAAACTACCTGGGAAACGTGGAAATATCACTGAAAGAACTCGTTTGGTGTTGTGGAAATACCCACCTACAGATTTACACTCTTGGGCGAAATCTTTCGCGAACAGCATGCCCTTGAAGGGTGACTGCATCGTCAAAGTCACGTTCAAGTTTGCTGAATCGCAGCTCGAGATCACATCAGTGATCTTATTTGCTGCTGAAGGAAGCGTGGTGCGCCTAAGACTCAAAGGCGAAGCGGATTCCAAAGCACCCATCAAGTTGAGGAAGCTGAATAGGTATATTTGTTGATGCAGCATCGTCATGTTTCGAAGGGGATCTGCAAAAAGGATCATTAGGGGGTTTCTGTATGTTTTACAGTGGATAATCTATTACTAGGATGGAGTATCACTACTCTAGTGGTGACTAAAATGTACACTGTTGGGCGATATCATGTTGTTAGTTATTATCCTTGATTTGAGTGAAGCTATTTTGTAGTTCAGTATATCCGAATAACATTCTTCTCTATGAACAGAGATGAATGCAAAATGAGGGATTGCACCACTGCTTTTCATTGAAATAGTATATTAAGTGTGGAAAGTGACATATTTCACACGAGTAGTCGTTTAGCACGAGCCGCGTAGCGGTGAGTGCGGACACGTAATGAGTGAAGGAAATGCACTTTCCAACGAGTTTTGTACACTATTTTTCCTACGACTCCGAATACTTTCATTTCGCGGGAGGTCTTGTCAAAAATGTAACTTGAGCGCGGTCTCTAGAATTTCAGGTGGTTTTGATTCAATATCAAGTACTGTTTATTTCTATATTCAAGATGATATTTGAATACTTCTCCGACAATTCCTCATGTGAATAACTGATTGATTTATTTTTTTTAGTTTGGACAAATTTTGTTGATATTGACACCAGCGTACATAAACAACCTTGATACCATACGCCTGCTAGCGCCAGTAATCACGCAACCAGGAATACAGAACCATAGAAGTATGTAGTGCGCAAGCGCGTACGAGTTACTTGAGTTAGTGCTTCCTTGACTCCTTGCAAACATCTGTGATACCAAAGAATCTTCTCGTTGGTGATACTGTGATATCAAACTGATGCAAGCAGCAAGCCGCGCATAAAACTGTAGCCGTACTATTTTGAATGATCTATATAGGTTCCAGTTTTCAAAGGGAATTCAGAGGTTATGTATCAGACACATTGACATTAATAGATAAAGAATTCTCGGTATAATTATTCAAAACGAGACAGAAATTTCAATAAATAATATGAATTTGATTTGAGAACGCTTATATTGACAGTGAGTACCTTGACAATATACCTAATTATTTCTATCAATTCAGGCGACTTTTGTGATATTTTTCATGTCAACACTTGTGCTTTTTTTCTTTCAAATATACAATACCATGAGCTACTTTCTGAACAACAAAACAGTGTGATTATTGACGTTTTCATACGTGGTCGTAGGAAAATATCATTACAATTCAGTTCATTCCGAAATACGTCAAGGGTAGGATTTTTTATTAGAATGAAATGTGGTAAAGACTAATTCGTTCATAAAAAACTGGATTCATTTCAGAGAAAAATAAACAACCATGTATCTTTATTCATCATCAAAAACACATTACATACATTATGTGAGTCTAGAAAAAATACAATCACTTGCACGTATTATTTGGTTTTTTGCATGGATCATGTTTTTCGCAAGGGTCCTTCTTCTTCAGCGTTTCGCATTTATCTTTCTTCTTCTTAGGAATCTTAAGCCTGCAAGGATTCTCCTTTCCGCAACCATCATCCTTATTCTTGCAACCACCGGCCCTCAAGGTCCCCCTATCAGGAATCTTGGCTTTGTAAAACTCCTTTCCTTCTGACACCCACACGCTACCATTCTCTGCATCTTCCAGCATGCTCAACAACCCCTTACCAATCTCTTCAGGCTCCTGATACGGAATATTCCTGATGGACCACAACGAATCTTTGAGAAGATTTTGGAACTCCGGAACGCCTTCCTTTTTCTGCGTGGTAGATTCGGTCAGGCTGGGGCATAAAGTAAGAACTTTAACTTTGGACCTCGTGTAAAAATACTCGTGTCCCATGGACCTCGAGAAACCTATGCCAAAGTGCTTGGTACCAGAATAAATAGGGGAAGCGAACAACGGCTGGAGGCCCAGAATCGAAGACACGTTGATGATGTATCCACCTTTACCACCACTGTTAATCCCCATGTGCCGGAACCCAAGCAGAGTACCACCGACTAAACCGTGCAGGTTATGGCACAGGGTTTGTTCCCATTCCCCGTCCAAGTCTGCATTGTTGATCACCAGATCGATCTTCTTGAACTTCTCGATTGCTGTCTTGAAGAGCTTATCCATGTCCGCCATCTTGGATATGTCGCATTTGAGGAAGAAGGCTCTCGGGCCGCCATATTTCTCGTTCAGCTTGTGTATGTCCTTCTTGCAGTCGTCTTGGGCATCTCCGAATATGACAGCTTTGGTACCGACATCCAAAAGGCTCTCGGCTATTTGGTAGCCGACCCCTCTGGATCCGCCAGTCACTATGGCTACTTTGCACCTCAAAGCGTCCAGTATTTTCGAGTCGGGCTTCTTCTGGCAAAGTGTGGGGCTGTTTTGGTTCTTCAAGTTGACCGTATTGGTGCACGGGATGGCACAGGCCAGGTGTTTCACGGAAGTGGGATTCAGGTATCTGGAATGAGGTACTAGGGCCATTCTTAACAATAAATTTATGGAAAATTGAAAAAATATTGCACTGACAATTTTTGATTTTGACAAGAAAAGTGAGCCTACTTGAGGAAAATTTTATTTGACGTATATGCCATATGGAATGTTTTTGTAATAAACCGATTGATATTACTTGTTGAATATGGTAGTTTTACGTTGTGAAGAATCCAATGGTTGGTGTCAATAATTATGAATCTGAATCTGGAAGTATCCAAAGTATCGAAATTTTCGTATTTCTTTTTTATTTTTCGCTTATAATCTCGGGAGTAAGAGAGCAAAAAAGTACTGATACCTTTTTTAAAGTTGACTAAATTCCCCACAATTTGGGCAAGCATGTCATGTTTGAAATACGGCACGACCCAACAGTTCGAATTTTTTCTTTACTGAAAAATATTGCAGAAAATACTGATTCCACAAGGAAAATTTTTAGAAGTGAAGTTGTAGCTAATCTAGCTCCAGATTAAGCAGTGCGGAAAATTTAGGTTAGGTAAGGAAAAAGGTATGTATGAACAATTTTTTCAAAATATCAATAAAACTACGAAAATTTGCATAGATTCGTAATTGGCATATGAGGGTTTTTGGGATCGGAGCTAATAATTTTTTGTCAGAATTTGTAAATTCAGATTGGTAGCTCCATAATGACGGACGAGTCTCGTAATGATTATAATTTAAGCAAATAAGTGATTTTTTTTCTTTCTGGTGCATTGGTATATACATTGATTTTAAAAATATTTCTAGCTTTTATTTTATGACATTGTTTGACTGGATTATTGGGTATTAATTTTTGTTGATGAAATCCGCAAAAACAAACAATATAAATTGTTAATTGAACTATATATTCAATAGTTATTTTCATTTTAATCCACCAAAATGATTGTTACGTTGGGAGCTGTTGGGACGTGAGAGCAGAGAGAATGAAGCTCGTTAGGAAATATTTGATAAAATATCCATTGTTAATTGCTGTTAATTTTGAATACTTTGAAAATGTGCTGAAGAAATTTCATTTGCATTGTTATACAATGTTATATAACAGCTTCCTCCAGTCCCACATTACTGTTCTTCGTTCTCGTTTATTGAATCTAGGAATGAATCTATTGGGGTCATCTCTCGTTCCTTTTACATTCTCCCCAAGCATCCTGTGTGCAGCTATAAGAAAATGACAAAGAGCTTATAATAACGATTGATTCCATAAATCTTTACTGCTGAATGGTGCTAGTGTTGGGTTAGCGGTACTGATAGAATCGGACGTCTTTTCAGCAAATCATAATCCTATATTTTAATTATATGATGAGTTTTCTTGAAATCTCCGTTTTTTTATTCGAAAAAATACTTAACGAGTTAACAAATATACGTGTGTTTTATGATATTATCACTTATTTGAATTGACAATTGGGTACAACTCGAAAATGTGAATTTGTCTCGCCAAATGAGCACTACGAAAATATTCAGTTGACCTAATAATACCTTCAATGGTAACAGATTTATTTCACATTTCTCGAGACGATTCGCAAGAAATAACTTTCTGACGCTTTTACAGATGGAAATGAAAATCTGGTATTCTGAGAACACAGCTAGATAACTCAATTGTTTAAACTTTCGGAAAACGTCAAAAAGAACAAGATGAGTTGAAAAAATAGAGTAAACTAAGAAGAGGACCACTCGCGTACCTACTTTGGTTGATTTCGAATATCATTGATTTCGATAATTATTTCTCCAATGAAAAAGCTTTTCGGAACGAATAATATTTGACATCATGATTCTTCCAGAGTCAATGCAATCTCACTGTTTTCCATTCGAGGAATTATGATAATTGTGTGCCTTAGGCAGCTGAAGCTCATTTTGTTGATTTTTCAATAATTATCAACAATTGATTAAATTTCCTCAATATTCCTAACGAATCTCAAGAATGAAGATGTATTAATTCTATAGTGGAGGCATCATATAACTTCGAGATCTTGGATAATAATTATACTAATACCATATTATATAATTATACTGTTTGAGCTAATTTTTGAAGATTGTGTTAACTGAATTTGTGAATAAAGATTGGCTAGCTCAATCCCACATAATAATTTTGATTATTTTCTATTGTTGGAGTGGTGGAAATAATAAATGTTCAGGTCTATCTGTGAACAAAACTGAGCAATGACACAATTCGAAAAGTTTTCGTAGTGGTATTATAACAAACTAAATACAACTTCGGATGAGTTTCATCGTAAAAATAATACCTTTACATCAGAAATGATCAGAGAAGAATTTTGTAAGTATCCGTATTATGTTTAATTGCCATAGACCTTGGAAAATATATTATTGAATTACAGTTAGAATTATTGTTATGGAATCTCCTCTCTAATCTGAGTGGTTTCGAATCCCACGATAAGAATTGATAGGTAAGGTCCCTGCGACTGATTTTCTACTCGAAGACATACACGTTCTCTGGTTTTGATGAGCTGTTGGTCGAGGATTAAGAAATTATCAGAAAAGCTGTTTTCCAATTACCTAATATTTGGTGGTAACGTACGTCATCTCATCAGTGTCATTACCGTGCCAAGATAGCCAAGGTCAATGTCTATGTGTTTATTCGACTCTTCTTCTAAGTGAATTGTTTTAGGTCACTGTGTAATGTGTAACAATTATTGTTAGTTCTGCAATACCTATAGTAGTCGTAGGTATGCCGAATATGGATAACTGTTTTCATTACAACAGTTATTTTACTGCTCTATTATTTATTGTCCAGTGCCTCATTGTCATTGATAATGCTGTATTGTTTGCTTTATGTGATGAGTTTGTACAGTTAGGTCTGCCGTCATTATTTCGTAGGATTATATGCTGTCATTTCTATCTGTAGTTAGTTACTCCGATTTGACGTGGAGCAATGGACATACCTACCCCACATTTTTTTTTATTTCATAATTCGAAAGGACGACTAAAACCAATTTAGTTCACCACTGCAAACTAATTTTTCCTCAGATCTTCGTAGATTTTTCAAAAATATTTTTATATATTGAAATCCATTATATTTTCAATAGTGTCGTTTACTGCAAAGCAAGGTGGATATAGGATGGTGAAACAGCTCTTCAATTGTTTCTGCGAAAAACTTGTAGACCGTTTGAGAAGGTAGTAATATTTCCACGACTTGAATGAAGATGGCGGTAAGATCGATTATCGAAGAAGATTTCTGTTGCTCACGTATTTCTGTGGTTCACATCTGACATACGTGACTTGAAACGACATTAAAACAATATATTTTCGATTAATCTGGAATGAATATTGATATTTTGACTCTTCTCAATCATTTTTCATCCAGAACAGATGAAACTGATAAAAAGATGACAGATGCACAGTTTCTGTTTTACCGACACAAGGTATGTCGCCATCTCTGGTAATTTCAGGAAATATTACTACGGTATGAAATCAAGTACGCCAAAGTCTACAGTTTATTCCAGCGCTTGTTGATAGGAAGCTGTTTCACCATCGTATATCCACCTTGCTACAAAGGTTTCTTTTGAATACGTCACTATCCATAACATATATCATCTGATGGAATTACTTTAACGACTGTGCTCCACAAGGATCTGTATCGTAGATTGCAGATGCCACATATGTATTGTACATATCATATCATAATATACTGCATTCTCATCTCATTGAAACGAATATAGTGTCATAGGGACTCTTTACACATGAAAGGATAATTTTGATTGAAAAGTCTTTCAAGTGATAATTCTTCTAATACTATTGTCGACTTACGTTCAATGAACTCATTAGTGTAAACTTTTACTTTCATTCTGAAAAAAAATCCTGGTTGAAGGAACAAAAGACACGTTTTTTATTTCTCAATCTCATACATAGTAAACAAGACAGTTGTCTGCATTGTGAATTTAATCGTTTCCTTCTGTATAATTTGAATTCCATTATTGTTCACTGTTTTATGATGTATACTGATCAATTGTGTATGTTATTTTTCAGGTAGTAATAATATATAATTATTGTTTAAGTTCACCGCTACCCTTGATTATATCAGTGTCTGCCATAAAATTGGATACATATGGGAAAAATTTGTTATTGATAATCCTGAAAAACTCTGATGGCGGTTCGTTTCTGCATGTCTGACAACTGAAAAATCCGTTACGACTTACATCACTAGACCTCAGATTTGGAGGAAATTTGAAAAGCACACTGCTGAATATGCATATTTTACCAGATAAATTCTTAGCAGAGGTGAGTAGGTACGATTCTTGAAAAAGAAATCGATTACCACCCACACTTTCAGTATCATTTTACTGGCAATGTGGTTTTCTATTAAAATCAGTATAAGTATACCGGGTGTCCAATTTTGAATGAAAATGTAAGGGTCGTTTCAGTCGAAAAATGCATTACTTTTGTTTTTTATTCGATATCGATGTAATTGAAAATTAACACAAAGACCTGGATACAATTAAAAAAATCGAATGTTAAATTGACAGTTATGAGATGTTTCCCAAAAAATATGTTACTATGAATGCGAAGATGTGGAAATATAAAATATGTGTCATTTGGAAATCGAAAGCTGTCGCATGATGTCAAAATTCAAAAAACAAAGTCATCAGTGAATGCAAAATAAAATGAAATAACTCAAATGTTACAGGGGCGGTCTGGTACCTATATGGCAGTTCCAAAATGATTCCAAATTATAAATTGAAAATCACAAATCAGCTTAATTTGAATTCTCCCAACACTTTCCTTCGAGACTATATTATCCAATGAACAATTAGTTGTCTTGATGATGAAGTTATTCAACTGAATTGAAAGTGAAAAATCGAAGCAATTAAAAGACATTAACATTGAATGACGACCACTTCGGTATTTCAGATATAGCAATAATGTAAATCCGTCGAAACAACGAACTTTCCTTTTTTATACATTCGTAATTAGTTAATTACATACACTGTACTCCATTTACCAATGGATTATTTCCGAACTGACACGCTATAGAAACTATTAATTGGCTAGGAAATAACTGATAATAATTATGATATTAAAATGTAACGGGTAGTTGATCAATTGCTATAGATATTTTCATAGAATATCTTTGAAGCATAATAATATATCAAATGGTTTGGACATTATTTATCAAAATGGGGTTGTATGAGACGCGAAAATTTTTTATACAAATCAATAATTTCAGTGCTATCTTATAGATCGAGGTACATATAAATTATCCAATATATAACTTCTGAATTGTTACACGGGAAGAAACCGAAATGAGTACAACATTTCTTTCATATTTTCAAATCATGAATAATTTTCATATTGTGGCAAAATGAGGAAATCGTAATATTCATTCATTTCTTATGAAAATAGGAGAGTCAATTCCTTTTTATATTACAAAAAAGTGATATTTTGCAAGCTGAAGATGAAAAAAATGTTTATTTTCTAATTTTATGCATCCAGTATTCCTACATTTTCTATGGAGTGAAAAAACGCTGGTATAATCGAATTACTTATCAAATGAATCGTATATAATATCATGACACCTTCCGGAAAGGGCATGATAATATGTCACTTTTAATTATAATGAAAATCAATATCTATGCATAGGCTATTCTTTGTATCAATTAAGAATCCATCTATAACAAAAAACAAATTTATTCACGCTTATTATAATTGTTATTGATTTCAAAGTTTCAACAGTTTGCATAGGTTATTAATTGTCATTCTCAATACAATATACAATAGAACGCGTAAATGGCAGAAGCAATGGTGGCAAGGATTATCATACAGGGTGATTTATTGGGAAATGCGCATACCATAATAAGAGTAGATGGAGGACACCAAGGTGCTTCCAAATAACCTTTATTTCATGGGTATATCGTTCTTTATAACCAAGATACAGGATGATTTGTTAATTTTCACAATTTATTCAATTGATCATAACTTATGAACCACCCTAGACATTTTTGTGATATTTGATACGTATGTTCTGTTTCCACAGTCGATCAACATAATGAAGAAAAGTCTTATTCCAGGTCCGGCTTTAAAAAAATTAAAAAGTAGGTTTCGAGTCGAAACAACATCCTGTACATCAATATTTTGAAATTTCATCCACAGATTTGAAAAGAGCAGAAAAAACTGAGTGAGACCGAATGCATTTGGTGTTTCCGCATACAACTTTTTCACTTATTAACTTGAGTCAAATCTAGATTTTTCGATAAAATGAGTGGCACAATAGTAATTTCCGTAACAAGTCCGGAAAATACTGTTTTTTTGAGTTTGAGTGGACAAAATTCTAGGACGAGCGTAGCGAGTCCTGGAAGTCTGCGAGTCCAAAAAAACTGTTTTCGGGCGTGTTGCGTACACAATTTTTTCGGCAACCGTGTAGAATAACAAATCAAAGAAACACATTTCTTTCAAAAATTGAAATGTTAGCTAATTTTATGTCAGATAGCTGTCAGTCGTTATTTTGCTGCTATGGTAATGATCAACTGCATTTATCAAAACCATACTACCAAGATTTTCTAGTCCGGGAAGTACGTACTTCCCGAACTAGGTCGGAAAAATGCCAATTTCTCAAAAAAAATCGTCTGGAAAGTACGTACTTTCCGGACGGTTGCCGAAAAAATAGTTTTTTCAAAGGCCGGACCTGGAATAAGACTTTTCTTCATTATGTTGATCGACACTAATGATGTGGACAAAGAACATACGTACCAAATATCACAAAAATGTATAGGGTAGTTTATAAGTTATGATCAATTGAAAAAATTGGAAAATGTATTTTCGAATATTTTTAATTTTTCAATTTTGTTTGAGACAATGTTGAAATTGAAAAAATTTAGTGCCATTGTCTTGAACAAAATTGAAAAATTGAAATGAATCTGATATAACATATTTGAATTCGAAAACCCGATGATAGCCGAGCCCACGAGCCAAACAATCATGGTGCCAACTTCAGGAATGAAAATTTACCATAAAATCAGTTGAGTCTGGCTGGTGTTTTGTTTATTTTTTAAAGAAGGGTGAATTTTTCTAACAGTTTAACATTTTTTTCTGCAAAAAAGTGTTGGAAACAAATAGATATAAGCGTGTGTGATGTTTTGGTTCAAAGAAGGGCGAATTTTGTGACTTTTTAATAGCTGAAATCCGAGATGTTAAATGGTGCATTTTTGAGACAAACTGAGGCCATATCTCCGAAAATACATGAGACCGGCGAGTTTCGTTAGTTTCACCAAAAATTGTTTCTGAACTCATAGGAGTGCGACAGTGCGACAAACGAAGTTTTACCAAATCAACAAATCATCCTGTATCTTGGTTATAAAAGAACGATAGACCCATACAATATAGGTTATTTGGAAGCACCTCGATATCCTATATTTATCCTTACAGTATGCGCATTTCCCAATGAATCACCCTGAATGATATCAATAGATTTTTTTTAAACGATCTCATATAGATGAATAGAAAATTCTGAAATATTCTCCAAATATTTGAGAACCTTCTTGAATAAAATGATCCATGAGCATAATAGGATCATAAGCTATATACCTATAGGTAGATACAATCAATCAATTTATTGTAGATCTCATCTCATTGTTTTCAATGGAAAAACAAAACCGCTTGAACAAATCGATGCATAATAATAGCTATCTGAATCAGGCACTTACCTCAACAACCAAAACAAAAAAAAACGATGAACTCGAGCGAAACAACCACCGATTTTCTCACCGGTCACGAACTGACGAGGGGTCCGCGTCGCATTTGTTTCCGTGCGAATTAAAAGCCAACTGCGATTGGCAACTGACGGAAAATGGACTGCACGCGGCCACCGATCTTTTCAGCGTTCATCCCACATGAACAGTTTGTTCTTACGGGACTTTCTTCGGCTCAACAATCTCAACGTTGCACTGGCTAGCGGAAGGAAACGCGGACATTTACTGTTTTCGCTGATTCGCTTCGGAATTCGACAAAACAGCGCAAAATTTCCACTTATTATGCCACTAGAGCTTTATCGAGAGCACGAATTATCACTTATGCTGGGTTTATACAGGGTGCCCGTTTTTCGAGCTTAACCATGGGGATCTCAGTTATTATAAGAGATACGAGGCCGGTTAAATTTGGGCAAAGTTGAGCATTTTCATGCTGAACAATTATGTGAGAGAAAATTTTAGTTTTTGAATTAATGGAAAAAACAGGATTTTGTAATTTTAGATTTTATTTTTTCAAGCTAAAACCATGAGAACTGGACGTTTCTAACTAGAACGTTCTTGAGGCACTTTTTCACAAGGAATCTAAATCTATCATCGTATTTTCCATAGCGTTCTAGATGTCAGAGATACAACAGTCAACTTCGGATTTTCTTATGGGCGCCAAATTGAATTTTTGCATTTTTGAAAAGTCTGTCACTTTCTGAATACAATGATGTGACATATGATATGTTTGAATCTCACATGCTAATCAAAATTGAGAAAAAACCGTTTTTACGAAGAGTGCTTTGAAAATAACGCCAGCAATTTTGTTTAACAGAAAATAAATTTTGATAGTTCAATTGAGGATAAGGAACGTTCACATTTCTGTCAAGCTTACCTTCTTAAAAACGAAGGTTTGATGTTAGGAATGAACAGGAACGTCTTTTTCTCCGCAAAACGAAACAAAACCATTGAATACCATTCAAACCATTACCAAACCAACTTAATTCCACTAGAGTTGGTAGAAATGTAGGAATATCCCTAATAGCACAACTCAGTCCAATGGATGTTCAATAGATGTCCTCCTCAGGACATCTCAGACATCCACTGGACATCCAGTTTTTGTACACCGGATAACGTATGGACATCCATAGGATGTCGCATTTCCAACTTTTTGACTATCCATACGGTATCCATCATGGACATCAATATGGTAACATGTATGGACAAATATAGGCCATTGAACATCCACTTTCCACCGCTTTGGACATCCATGGAATATCCATAGGACGTCCGTTTTATTACGAATAAATGAAAAAATCTACTAGCATTCAATCGCGGTCACCCACGAAACTCTAACTTCGCTTTTCGTTGCTTTACCTCTGTGATTCATCCTTCCTTGCATGGTGGCTGCTGCTGTCTTCTTATTTATATTATTAAATCCATGAAATTTGGTCAATAATGAGAACGATTCAAATCACTCCATGAGTATTGATTCTTGGATGTCAATTTGACATATTTTTCATTTTAGAGAAAATTTAGGTATTGTCCGATGATGGAGTAGACAATGTGTGGTATTTTGATATCTCTACTTCTATGTTGTGAGAGCCCAATTAGCCATATTCGTGCATGGTGGAGAGAAGCGGGACCAACTGCTGATACTGTAATCCTAACCACTTCTATAGGAGTAAAGTAATTTAACAGAATTCCCATTGGTTTATATTACTTGAACATGAGGGTTTCTTTCGGTGTCAATTTTGAATACTTTTTATGAATGCAATGGTATGTATGTGTATGTGTGTCGAAAAAATTCAAAATGTGAACGTGGGGACATTGAATGTACGCCATATGTTCTGAATATCCAATGAACGTCTCAATGTGGACCTAAAATGGAAAACATATGGTCTGTATTTGTAAGCCATATGGACTACCTTAAATATATGTTCAATGGACATTTCCATGTGGACATCGATTGGACAATGGTTATCGATATTTTTAAGAAGAATTCATTAAATGGACACCAAATGGACTACCTTGTCTGGACGTCCATTGGATATCTTCATGTGTATATCCTATGGATGTCCAAAATATATCCATGGACACCTTGGACATATACTGGACACAAAACGCATGTCCAATGGACATCTTGTGCTATTAGGGATATAAACGTCAAAATTTTTCAGTGTAACTTCATGTATATAGGAGAGAAAATTTCCTTGAAATGTTTGTAGTTGCTATGGAAATTATACAAAATATAGGTTGAGTTCCGAAATTCCCAATCAGTTCTATTCAAAGCTTTAGATCGTTATAAAATTACTGAATTATACTGGTAGTAGTTGACTGAACCTGAATTCGTTCCGAAATTGCTGACTGTCATCGCAGTAAATTCAGTGATATCGGAACGCGACTATAGTCTTTTAATTGGTCGAAAATGTGCGGTGAAATTTTCGGTTACAAAATTGCACAATGCACAAGTGCATACTTATAAATGTGCAAGAATAAAGCGTGTTATCTAAAAATTGAACGAGTTTACTTCCCATTGTTTAAGAAAATTCAAATGGTTTTTTCTTTCTGATTGGTATTTTGAATGAAGGATGAAATAAATAGTATTGAAGTTGTACAAATTAAATGGCCTTTATTTGCTAGAAAACGGAATAGAAACCATCAGATCTCGATTAGAATAAGTTGAATTACATCATATAAGTATATTATTCGCCATCCTCTATTTGTTCGTCATCCACCAATCCAGTTTCGTCTGCTTCTTCTTGGTATTTGATAGTGTGATACATTAGAAATAGGCCGCTTCTCATGGCAATTATAGACCACACTATAGATATAACTGCGCTTTCGGATGCAGGCATCATGGCTGTAAAAAATAATCCTCATTCTCACATGTTCTCCTTCAGACTTTTTTTTTGTCTTTTTCAGATATCACCTTGTACCAAGGCGGCACAACGCCCTATTGCCCCTATTTTGGCCAACCCGATTATCGGATATATGTACCCAACTGGAGACTACAGCAAAGGACAGAGATCAGAGATAAAAAAATCAATAAAAAAATCAGTAATAAACTTTTACAGGACTTCTCTTGTTGTTATTTTCTGACTGTACGAAACCCATAAAATGTTCGTGGTGGAACATCCTGCAAGGTGATGAGAAATAGGTTTATTGGATTTTTTAAAGCTAATAGGTCACAGGCATCTGGAAAAACATCACTTGGAAAGTCAATGCCTGCTAGGATAGGAATCGATTTCCAATAAGCATCGACCATAAAAATACCAATAGAAAAGGGAGAGATCGCAAACTTTTCTATGATGTTTTGAGAGGTTGATTGGATTGGGCTCCCCGGATCATACCAGCAGATAATACGAAGTATTCAGTTATTTGCCAATCCGACTCCCACCAAATACCGACAACTTACGTAATTTCAGCATGATTTGAATGGTGGTGAAATATCCCAAACTTAGTAAACCAATGGTAGCCACTAAAATGCCAATACGACATATTTTTCTCAAATCGCTTGAATCATACCAAGAGCGAAGTGTTCCTTTCCATTGTAAGTAGTGAAGGAAGCATGTCAGTCCATCTATGGTCCCTGAAAAACCGCAACGTATTATTCATTGAGTGGTAGATATATTTTTTTATGCAATTTATATACATAAATAAAATTCAAATAATGTATGCCCGGCTAGCTCAGTCGGTAGAGCATGAGACTCTTAATCTCAGGGTCGTGGGTTCGAGCCCCACGTTGGGCGCTTATTTTTAAGTTTTTTCCTATACTTAATTTTTTGTAATAATCACCTGATATTAATCCCAAAACAACAGATGGATAATTTTTTAATACCAAGAAAGCTATACACGCCGTAAAACCAACAACACTAGAAATTCCGGCTGCCCACAATTTAATAATGGTTTTCATGATTATTGTACTACTGTTGGTGTTGTTTTAATAAAAAAATCACTCTTCACACTTCTTCGTAAAAATTCACCATTCTGTGATTCAATAAATAATAAGTCAAAACAAAATGAAAATTGGGAATAACCATGACCATGAATAAGATAATAACAACATTGCAAAATTACATTGAATTGCATGCCTTTTTTTTCCATTCTAAACACAAATGCCTTGACACATTAAGCTCTTGAACCGCTTAGAATGAAATTATCGGTCAATCCCAATCATTTCAATTTTCATAGCATCTTTT
Organism: Chrysomela aeneicollis; assembly: GCA_029955515.1. Taxonomy (NCBI): domain Eukaryota; kingdom Metazoa; phylum Arthropoda; class Insecta; order Coleoptera; family Chrysomelidae; genus Chrysomela; species Chrysomela aeneicollis. Next base: position 18,363,376 of record JARUHQ010000009.1, on the reverse strand, counting down.
GACATTTCTGACCCTGAAAACCAGGACCGCATTCGCCTATTCTGTTGTCTGAACTGGTAATATGATTTTATAATATTCTATTCTGATCACATAATCCATAAGATATATGGATCTGATAAGGTGGATTGAAATTATACCATACGATCCTGATTAAAAAGTCAAAATTTGAAAATCAACTGAGCTACGAAAAGAGGGGTTTGCTCAACGTCATATCAACGTCAGCTAAAATGGAAAAGAATCTAGTCTTCCGTGCATTTTCTTAAAGCTAACTTTGGTATGATCTACGTGTAAAGCCTGGTTCATATGCATTCTGTGGTATTTATCATGATAATTTAAAAAAAATCCGTAAAAAAGTTCAAATATTTCAACTTTATTGTGATATTTGTTTTTACCGACCATTTTGATTCGCATAAATTTTCCGTAATTCGTGTAAGTATGAACCAGGCTTATAAAGGTCATCTATGTGCAAAAGTAGATTCTAATAAATCAGTCAGACGAGTTTGGGTCATAATGGTTTGGACGGATACGGATGCACACTTTATATTTGAATAGGTATATGGTCAGAGGCCCGCGCATGCCCGATTGCACGCATATTCTGGGATTGCAGGGGGCCCGGATGGTGATCTATGGGTAAACGGCACCCAGACTATATAGCCAGTCCGACCCTGCTCACCACCATGAAGTAAGGCCCATGAGGAAAGGTACCAAAGCGAAAAGAAGAAGTAATTGTCAACATTTGTCAAACGTCAAACCATCGAATCAGAATCACTCGAATCGTTGTTATTCGACTTATTCGTTGATGAAAGTTGGTTTTTGGTTTTGTAAATTAATCCTTTGTCAGAGGTTTACATCGATATTCAGTTAGAATGTTTGATCCAATGGCTAATGCACCTCCGCTTTGGAATAATGGACCAGCACCTGGATCTTTCTACAATTTTCCTGGATCACAAACAAAACCAAACGACCATTTCACCCATTCACAGTAAGCTAACCTAACTTTGGCAATGAATTGCATTATTTTCAAACTATTTTTCCAACTACAGATCTCCAGTAACAACTGCCACATCAATAGTGGCTTTAGCATATGATAAAGGCGTCCTGATTGCAGGGGATCTCTTAGCTTCCTATGGATCCTTAGCACGTTACAGAAATTGTCCTAGAATCATGGAAGTCAATGAAAATATTCTACTTGGTGCTGGTGGAGATTATGCTGATTTTCAATATGTCAAGTCATTCATTGAACAGAAGATGTGAGTATTTTTGTTTAATTATTATGGTACTTTTTAAATTATCTTTTAAATAAAATTCACAATCCATGTGTACAGAAGGTTTCAAAATAATGCAGCTCTGACAGAGCTGATTCACAATTGAAATTATTATTAAATGTTCATGCTATAGATAAAGAAACATAACAATTTTAGTGCTTAGAGTTATTCAATGCTGTAGATAGATTGGTTTTTCATAATTGAGTAACACTGTATAAGGCCATATTGCTCTCATATTCAAATGTTTCAGAGTTGATGAAGAATGTTTGGATGATGGCATCAAACTTAAGCCAAAATCTCTTTATTGTTGGCTGACAAGAGTTATGTATCAAAGAAGAAATAAGTTTGATCCCCTGTGGAACAACCTTGTAATAGGAGGTATACAGGTTAGTGCCTTCAAGAAAACCCAGCAGTAATATTATGTATCTTTTGTAAATTCAATCTGATTATCAATTTAACAGGATGGTGAACCTTTCCTGGGTACAGTGGACAAACTGGGAACAGCTTATCATGACAAAGCAATTTGCACAGGCTATGGAGCTCACATTGCTCTACCCATGATCAGAGATGCAATGGAGAAGAAGAAAGAACCCTTGACTCAAGCAGAAGCTCGTGCTCTTGTTGAAAAAAGTTTAGAGGTGCTATTCTACAGAGATGCTAGAAGTTTCCCCAAATACCAATTAGGAATCATAGATAAGGATGAAGGAGTTAGAGTTGAAGGTCCACTTTTAGTGAACCAGAACTGGAATATTGCTACAATTATCAAATCTGTGTGAATTTTTCTTCTTATATGTGATGGCAATTTGTGGGAATTTTTGTACTGTTGAAAGATAATAAACTGAATTCATCTACATAAGATCATCCAATGCACACCTGCATATTCTTTCTACTTATAATTCCACTCTATATTTGACAAGCTGTTTTTAGGGAACGTTGTTGGAAAAAGAATGAGAATTGAGGAATGTTATAATGTTGTGGCACCCTGAGAAAACATTCAACAATTTTAGTTCAGCTTGAAGGAAATATGTTGAACAGATCAAGTTGTTTTTTATTTTGATTAAAAAATCGACATCAACATGAAATGTGCTACCAAAGCTAGCTGCTGTAATTTCCGATTGTCCAGGTAAAGAAATATCGAAAGTTTTTTGGTTCTTGAGATATTTTCAAAAAAATACATTTTTAAGGAAAACAATATCTAAGCAGTTTTTCATGCTCTATAATTTGACAGTAAAGAATAGGGTCATAAACCTCTAAAGCTTTAGCAGAATTGATTATCGTTTTCCGATACCTTACTAAACTACTACCGATATGGCATCAAAATTAAATCAGAATATTCTTTTATGCTCGAGAAAATCGAAATCAAAAATTATTATTTGACAGCACCATATTTCTGCTGACGTCACCTGGTAGATCGGGATGGTATCGTAAAAATATCGAAAATAATAGGGAAGAAGAATTTTTTGACATAAGTGATGGCAGATAAGTCAGATGACAATATGTCAATTTTTAATTCAAATATTTTTCGATTACGAAACTAATTCAAAATATTCAAAAGGGCGCATTAATTGATTGTTTATCATCTATATAACGCAAGTCAGGTATTTTATATGAGTTAATATTTCTATAGGATTTTCAATACCACCTCAGCGAAGTCAATGAGACGATTGAATTCAAAGACCCCATAAAATAGAGAAATAAAAATGAAGAAGTAATTCAATTAATAACTATTGTCTGAGAAAAGTAGGTAAGGGTAGTGGTGCATCTGATAATATATTTAATAAACAACACAAGTTGATATTATAATTACATGTTCATAATATAATGTAAAGAAGAGATCTCATATAAACTCACATCATAGATAGAGTACGTACTAAGAATAACTGAGGATTTAGGAAAATACATTCATTATTTACAGAAATGTATGACAATAAAGATTTGGTTTATTACCTTATACCTATTATTAAAATACTTTGTGCTCACACTTCACAGGTTCTCATGATGTTCATGTACAAAGATTCAAAGAATAGGGATAAGAATTTTAACTTAGATCAAAATTATCTTCACAGCAATTACTTGCAGATGTAGCTGATGATGTGTTGTCCTACTGCAAAACACCAAGTTTGTCTCATATATTAACACTTGATGTACAAATATGTCTTTCGAGAACCCACATTCGTGTTGCTACATGAAGCATAAGTCTTTGAATGCTTAAACTTTCTGGAAAAAGTGGTCAATGAAGGGTATAATGGACGCTGAACAATGAAATAAAACTCAATAATAACTTACCTTTAATCATCCGAATATATTCCGCAGGAATAATTAAAATCGCCCAGTAATTTTTTACCGCCATCTGTCAAATGTGACAGAGATTATCAATTCTTCTTCCACTTCGATTAATGAAACAGAACCTGAACCAACCTACCAGGTGACGTCACATTTTTAGAAAAGGATGGAGAATGTTCGATTTTTGAATGCCGTTTTTGGAAAAACCCTTGAAAATAAAAATTTCAAAAAAATATCGACGTATTCACTGGACACCCGCGTTTCACATATATAATTTTTGAAAAAAAGTTTACAACCCTATTACAATACGGCGTTTCGTCATCTGAGGGCCGCTTTTTTCGTAATACGGACCTGGTTTTTTGATTTTTGTTAAAAAGAGCTTGATGGATACAAATGTAATGTAGGTATAAAATATATAAAGTTTATTTGAAGATCAGTCAGATTTTCATTTTGAATCAAATTTTTTTGTTTTTGCCAGTTTGGCTTGGCCTCGCTGTCTCGTCTGTCTGTCTTCATGATTCAGGGTGTAAGCGTATATATTCTTTGATTCAGGCATTCAGTTTTCTTTTCTCGCCTGTCGTCTGAGCGAGGAGAGCGAAGGTCTGATGAGTTCAGAGCTTGTTTCGTGAACTGCCGATAGAGAGTGACACTAGGTGATTTCCAGCGTTTATGTAGAAATCTTCTTTTACTGGTTGTCTTCTGAAATATGTTGAGAGAAAATGGCTGAATTAAATATTTGTCTGTAGTGACGTTAATTTTGTCATGTGAAATAATATTGTGAAGTAAACTCGATTTTCTAATGTGTAGTGTGTTTTGAAAATAGTAGTGTTTCGTCAATGGTAGTTCTTATCAAATAACTGGTAAGATCTAGATGTTTCTAAAGAAAAACTTCGTTCTCGAGGATACTGTGTCAAATGCCTGTTTTCACCTTCGGCACCTTGATTAATCAGGTTTCGTTTATTCTTTATTTATTTTGGAAATAATTCGTATTCATCATGTGAAAAACTGTAAGCGAATCATCTTCTTAGCTGGATATTATGTTATTGAAGGACAATCCTTATATGATTCACATCGAGACATTTTAGATTGTTCCATATCAACAAAATGCATATTTTAAAAATCCTTTATACCTATTCACTCTTCGAGGGATAATCACTCATTATTTTATCATAAAGAGTAGGACAGGCTGGTGAGGGTACCTCGGGGTACCTACTCTTGTTTATTTTGTTGTTACATTTTGAAAAAGGGAAAGATAGAAGGGACATGATTTTGAAATCCTACTAGGCAGTAAAGATTACCTACTGTTTTCTTGAAAAAATTATAAATAAGTTGAGTTACTTGGGAATCTCATTTCTGCTAGTGGTTCTTCTCAAGTTTGGCACCTGATAATATTCTTGAATGCTTTCCTAATTTATAATGTAAAGGTTGGTAATTATATTATTTCACATTAAACTTTTTAGTACCTACCTAATTCAAAGTTGGTTGTACCTAAAATATGTTCAGTATTAATTCCTGAACTGAAAATCAAGCTAAAAAACAGGGATAATTTGATCAAATACTAGAGTACATAAATCTCACTATGATACTCATACTGTGGAAGGCACTAGGGGTGGGCGATAACGATTTGGAAATATCAATTATCGATAATCAAAACTCATCGACATTATCGATTTATTGATAATATCGATATTATCGGAATTATCAATATTATCAGAATTATCGATAATTTTTCAACTATCTTACTATCAATGTTATTGATGAATCAATACTTTCTCATTCCCTTAAACGCTTAAAACTAAAAAAATCGAATAATTCTCTGTGTTGTGAACGTCAAAATGGAATTTTTATTGACATTGATTATGGATAGATGAATTATCGATATTATCTATAAATCGGTAATTTAATTGTTGTAAAATTATCGATTTATCGATGGATTCCCCAATTCCCACCTCTACAAGGCACTTGTATTGATTTCTGAAACTGCAGCATGTTTCTTGAAAGATGTTCTTCCAAGGCTTTTGCAGATAATCCAGACACAGGTATATTCAGCATACTGATGAATTAATGTTTTATCCATCCCAGCTGTTGCTTTTCATAGAAATTTTTACTTGAATGTGAATCTTTTAATAACCAATCAATTATAAATTCATGTGGTCAACAAATAAAGTGAAAAATGGACAAATACAATAAAAATTCAAATAAGGTACAAAGCTTTTTAAAAAGAATGTTACCTCTAACTTGTAGAAAATTTGTATCTTGATTTTGATATTTGAACACAGTAGAAATAAAAATCTTGGTGGAGATTGCCCAAAAGTATATTGTGTCTGTCTTACCAGAATGTCAATTTGTGGAGGTAGTCTTTCTATTTTTAGTTTCTAAAACATATGCAGGAATAATACTTGTAATAAAATGAAATAACACAAGGTCAGTAACCCGAGAAGTGGCTTAAGTGAAGTGGGTTGATCATCTGCCTACTTGCTCAAAAAAAACTCGCCATATTATGCTTCCCATAATGCACTTCAGTTCACATAACAATAACATTATGATTTATTCAAGGTGTAGCCAAAATGGCATACAGTCGCCCAACAGACCTGGATGGGTTCTACATCCACCTGGCAAAACCTGACACCAAATTGAGGCAACAAGTGGGTACAGATCTCCTGACATTTTTAGCAGAGCCATTAAATTCCATTGCATGCCAAGACATAGGCATGTTTGTTGATGGTCTGATACCATGGATGCAAAGCAGCAACTACAAGGTGAGGTATTCTAAAGTGATGTGACATGATAAACATAATCAGTGGACTACTAAGAACTTTGTGGGAGTGGAAGAAATATAATGAGATTGTTGACAATTGAAAATTCTAATATAATCAATAAGTCCTTATGGTTGAAAACATGTGTTTCAGTTATTTCTGGGATTTCCATTTGAACAATAATCTTATTTGATTATAATGAAATAATAATGGAAATTTCTGTTGACTCCTCTTCTGGTACTTGTTATGATATATTTAGTAAGATTTGAGTAATGTTCAAAATTGTGTAATAGGCATATGTTTTGTTAGTCTTATTTGAGAAATGGTATCACATCCTAGCAGTTTTTAAAGACAGATAATTCTGAAAATTGATAAATAAATGGTAATGTCTGAAATATATTTATCAGTACAGAGTTGCCATTTGTGAATTAATTTATTTATTGATATCTTCAATTCATCACTTTTTTGTATTTGATTCAGTGAATACAATATCTCTCTGTTTTGAAAGCATTAAGTACCTGATTAAACAGTTGTCTCTTATGTGCTTCTATAATACATGGGTATGCAACATGTTTAAAAGGAAAGTCTAATGAAATTAACGTTTACCTTGAAAAATACAAGACTTTGTTAAAGCATGTGCAATTCTCTGAAAAAAGTCAATGGGCTCAGTATCCATACAATTAGATTGTTTCTTTATTTTTTATTGAATGTCAGAGAAAATAATTTAAATCAGGAATCATATCAGTATCACCAATGGATTATCAAGTTCCTGATTTGATAACACCCAATGTTACCTAGTACATACAACATTCAACTTCTTGTAAGATTTCAGGAAGAAGATGCCAAGTTTCAAACCAAATTTTAGACATATCATTTTGTGAAGATAAGCTGATCTAGTGACACTTTTAATCTAAAAATGGACTATAATTTTCAATTATTACTTATTCAATCTTCCAATTAGAACGTTCGGCGTTGGCGTTGATATTCTGTTCGTCTATGTCATTGTTTATTGTTTGTTTTGCCATGGTACCTATATAGTCCCTGGACTTTTGTATTGATGCACTAGTGATCTATGGCTTGATGACTATAAATAGATCCAGACTATTTATGAATTGACATCATCACCTATCACCCTTGCAGCTCATATAATATATTATACATAATAGAAAGATGTTTTATATTATCTACCGGATTATTTTTATTAATTAATTTGATATATAGGAGAGCCCTATTTCAGTTATGAAATATACAAGTTGAAAAAAGTGCTCCAGCTCACTATACAATTCACAGTAACCCTTATTATCAATACAGTTTTTGAATTGAGACTGACATAGACATTGAGATTGAATTTGTTCATAATATCATGATTTATCTCCAAAGATGGATTTCCTACCAATCATACTTACCATCATTGTTTTTGTGGAAAGTAACAGAGAACACAATCAAGAGTGAGAGGCTTACTTTGTAAATTCAAACACATAAGTTCTAATTTGTAAGTGAAACCCTTAAACTAAAATCGTCCTTTTTCTAGAGAGTTTAGTTATTATAGATATGTATACTCATGATTTTCAATACGCTGATGCATCATCAGAAAATCTTCGAGAAAATATCAACAATTCATTTTGGACTATTTCTAATGCACTTTTGTGGACTGAGAGGTATACAGAAATAAACAGCAACAATATATTGATAAACTCTGATCTGAATGATCCATATTTTCTCACAAAATTGAATTCTGGAGAGAATATAAAATATTTAGTAAGGTCGATGCATTTATTTGTTCTTGATTTTAGTACTTCACACAAACATAAACTATAATACATTGTCTCATTCCAATCTCAAAATTGGCTGTTGATGTCTTCATAATGTATTCAGAAATCTGTGAACTGGTTGTGCAATCTCCAGAAAATATGTGAAGAGGTAGTGAGAATAGTTTGGTTGGTTGTGGTTATTTCCCTTCACTAATTGCAGTGAAATAAGAATTGTGAGAAAATTGCATTGTTCAAATCAAATTTGATTTGATATCTTGTATTGTTTGAACACGTAATTTCCTGAAGTATCTTATTAATCCCATGAACATTTCTGCTATCAATTATTTAACTAATAATAAACTAAGCATTCATGTATCATAGCACAGAAAGAACAGTCTCCTGTCAAGTGATGATAACAGTGTGCTCATAACCCAAAAATGAGAAAACACAGAGAAATGATTTCATTTTCAATTAATCTGATGAACAGTTATTTTGTAAAACGACTATAATCATTATTTATTTCATTCCTATTAAAATATGGTATACTAGAAAAAATAGCATATTAAATTCTATTCAAGAATCAATGAGAACAATGAACTTGCATTTATTTAGGAGGTCTAGCACATAACTAGTAGATTTTAGTATTTTAGTTTTACTCATCTCCATTTTTGGATTTGTCATTTGGGTTCTACTCATAATTTATTGAATTGAATTTATGGAAGAACACATTTGATTTCATGACTATGGATTGTTGATTCAAAGATTGTCAGCAAAGTCAAAATCATTGCCTCAGGCTCTGGCATTTCTGATAAAGCTGTCTATTTATGCTGCGACACTACACTTATGCTTTTCTAGTTATTTTAAGCTACACTCCAAACTCCACAATTCTTTGTTTTTTGAATTAAGCAATTGGAATGAAACCAGTCTCTGGTCTATATCGTGTAAAGTGTATAGTAAAAATCTCCTATTGCCTCAGTCCTTGTTTGATAGTTTGCGGTTCGAGCAGGATATTTGACTATGCTGATCATTCCGTTCATAAATGATTTTATAGAGTTCAAACACAATTATACCACCATAAAAACCAATTTTCTGGTGTCACAAATGCTAGTGATGGGAATTTTTTGTGCACCCGCAATGAGGTACTTATAGAAAGATGAAATATTTGTGTATTATAAGAGTCCTATATTTTCATGAAAAAAAAAAAAAATCACAGATAGTACACTTTTGCACATCGATTATCGGTTCCTATACCCAGTTCTAGTCTATTCCCGCCTTTTCACGGTCATAAAGAATGTCTCACCGAACACTCACAACTTTCATTGAGTATGTAAAAAAAAAGAACAAAACATGTATGAAAAAAAATACGGTTTTTGCAGTAATCATATACAACTTCCACAGTTATAACCCTTTCTGACAGCCACAGCATAGAGAAGATTGGTACATTTCTTTGGCTTTTCCAGGTTTCTGCCTTTCAGCAACTTTTTTTTCAATTACTTTAGCATTTTAAAATTTTTTTTTGTTCGAGTGAAATTCAATAAAAAAGAACAGGCATTATTGAAGCTAGTTGTCGACTGCATATATTCCATGGAAAAAAGCAAATTTTTGTATTTACACCAACTCCTATGAGAACAGAATGATAAATTAATGTTCACATCATTCCACATTCAAATGAAAAATGTTTGTTTCACTACAACAGCCACCGAAAATCAATAATTCCTTGTTTTTTCGCATTGACATGGAAGTTCAACACATATTGTATACAGGGTGATTTATTGATCCACAGTGGTGTTGATTAACCTAATAAAAAATATTATTCCAGGTCCGGCCTTGAAAAATATAGGTTTTCAGAGCATAACATGAATAAAATCAATGAAATTATCGACTATTTTTTATTCTTCTAATTTCTGAATTGCAACCTTATTGAAAAAAGAGAGGACATCTCCGTATTTTGGACAAATTATAATTATCAATGACTAACTTTCAAACACACTGTATGCGTAAAAAAATACGAGAAAAAATATCGTAATATTTGTTCATTGCGCTTATAACCAAATATTACAAAAATGTATGGGGTGGTTCATAAGTTATGATTAATTGATAAAATTGGGAAAATTGATAAATCATCTTGTATCTTGGTTATAAAGAACGATAGACCCATAAAATATAGGGAGAATGTTTAGCGACATTTTCGAATATGATGACGGAGACCAAAAATTGGCCGCCAATCTGTCGCAATCCCCTACCTATATTTTAATTTTCCGCGTTGTGAAAGCGACTCGGGAGAAATGCACTACCGTTTTTTTAATATACTCCGTCTCTAGCTTGATACAAATAGAAGCGCGTATTTTTAGTGCACTCGGTACATCATCGCTGCGAAAGATTTCATTTCGCGACAATCTCTGGCTAATCCGAAATCGCGATAGGCGCCGCCGGCCCAACGAAAATGAGCGTTCGAAGATATTTCTCACGAGTTTACTCTGGATTTATCGATCGGAATTAGCCTACAGGTGGCTCCTTTCGTTTTTTTCCACGACGATTCCGCTTTGGTAAGGTTTTTCCTAATAATTATGACGGTATTGCGCTTTATCTCTTTCTCTGACTTCGTTCAGAATATTCAGAATAGACGCAATTCTTGCTCCTAATGATTCAACTATTTTCCTGATATACTGCTGTTATTGTTCTTCTTCAAAGGCATTAAATAACGATACCTGGCGATAATCATTTGGAATTATCGCTTCAAGCCAATAGCCAGAAGTATTAATAACGAAGAACGATAAGATTTTCACGATAAATATATTTATGTATTTTTTTTTCACAACATGTTTCGCTAACACTGTAGCTTCATCAGGTATAAGTACACTTAGTGTAAAAAAGTATATATAAATATATTTATCGTGAAAATCTTATCGTTTTTCGTTTGTTCACAATAACTATCGATTTTCATCAAGTAACGGCCAAGTCAATTGAACAAAAATATTAATAACTGGTTGAATTGAAAAATTAAAACAATTTTCTCTACGACTAATGTAATGATTCCGAAATAATTTTCAATCTTATAATATAAACATACTCACTCATCAGTGAGATATAAGTAATATTGAAATTTTTTCGTTATATCCAAAGATGTAATAATTCATAGTGTGTTCTATTCAAAATAATTTAACTCCAGTGTGTAATTGTCTTATGGGTCACCAGGTATCTTTTTGAACTTGGTCAAAATTTGCGCAAAAAATAGAACTGTATAAAGTGTGGGCCATAATGTTTGCAACATTCGGAAACATTTTTATTATCAGAGTTACAAAAAATTATTTACAGGATATCGTTTCTGCATATCAGGAAACCTTTGAATCCATGTTGACAATTACCACCATTATGGCGGCAATTTTGAGAAATTTTATATGAATAAGGTGTCTGAAATTCTAATTCAGGTCCGTATGCGAAATTTCAATAGAATAGAACTTTATTCGCAGCAATAACATTACATCAAATCAGACACAATACTGATACAGAGCAGAAAAAAGTAGTTTGACAACGATAAGTACACATATTTCAAATATTCATATGAAATTATTTAAAATTACATTTTTTTCTTTTAGAAAACACTGCTTTAATTGTTGGTGATTATAAACTTATTTGATAAATGAAACAAGGTTTTAGAGGTTTGTTCTCGAATCCTGGTGCAAAATTAAAAAAATCTGCAATGTGCAACAGCAAGACTTGTAGTGGAACATAATCATCATTTCTATATCTGAATTATGGGTATTATCAATATTATCGATATATCGATAAATTCGCCAACACTATTCAGAACCGACCCTACGACTTGAATATCTTCAATCACAACTGCAATAAAAAGGAGTGCATGCAATATTATGAATAACATAATCGTAATCATTTGATGACATCATTTTCGAGCGAGCTATGTCTGTGGAGTCGACATTGTCAAGGACGATATTGCGGCAATTGAGATTCGCCTCTACCAATTATTGTTCCTTGGAAATTAACCAGATACTCTTCAGAAGTGCACATTCGAATAGTCTCCGGAAAAATTTTGTTCCGACACTGTTTGATAGGTAAATGTGAATATATAAATGTCTGCATATCATTATCGGGGAAATATTCGCAATAGCTGGGTATTCAATCATTGATAATTGATATTATCGATAATGTTGAGATTCAGATTATCAAACGATTAGCAGTTATTTATCTGTATTATGGAAATATCAAAAATTCGCCCATCCTTAACAACCTTGTTTACAAGCTATTAGTTTTCAAGTCTTCATTTAAAATAACAACTTTCACTCATAGTCGGAACTGTATAGAAAAACCATATTTTTCATAAATTAGTTTTTGGGAAGATTGAAACACAAGAACCAATATCTAACAATTGGTTTTATTTTCAATAGGTATAAAATTCACATTGCTCGTCAAATCCAGGGTCAGATGGAATCGGATACTATTCGAATATTCGTTATTTGATCTAGACATATTTTTTTGATTCGCAATATTGGGTATGTTCAGGTACCTTTTTTCAAGTACCTAAGCACATCTACATTTTTATTCTTCGTTCAGTCGGTTTTAATTTTGTGACTACATCTTTTGATAAAGTTTCTTTGTTACTAATACTTAGTCCTCCGATATCTACCGTTGTTATTGATCAAACTTGGCGCCCAGGTTGCGTGTGTAATACGATTAAAATCTTTAAAGTCGTTCTCACAACAGAAGTTTTTTTTGTTACTGGTTCTGACTCAAATATCCTTTTTTTTATTAGTATCGAACTTGGTATCGAAGTAATGATGGGCTTGCGAACCGAAACCAAAGTATATAACACATATTCGAGCAGAAACATTTTTAGTAGGTACTTTTTTAAAACTGCCGCATTTCTTAGGATCCGCATTTTCGAAAAAATCTGGCGATTTATCCCACACAGTATATATTGGGTGACCACCTTGTGATTTTTTTTCAAATACTTTTGTTGTAGGTTGGTTTGTGTGGCAGTCACAGATCGTTGATGATTGTTTTGTTGGAATCATATTTCATTGTATCAATATCTAATTTCTCAAGGTGTTCCCTAACAATATGTTTGTATTCATTGGGTGAGTTTTGCTTGAACTTTCCCGTCAAAAGAGTGTTGGGAAACATGTATCAGAAAAATCTGTTTGCCTATTTGATTTTTTTATCCAAGGTCTGTATTTTTATATTAATTTGTATTTACTATTGAAAATTTAACACCTCTACCACAACCAATAAGATGCTTTTATTGTCGGATTTTTTCAAGTTGATATTTTTAATCTGTTACTCATAAAATAACCTAGATTAAACCTTGAAAGAAATTATGTTCTCCTTTGTAGTGCATTTATATAAAAGCTTGTGTTCAAATAGTATATTATTCAACGAGTGCATATAATGATGGCTATTGCCCACTGGATGAAAATTGCAGAACGAGCCGAAGGCGAGTGTTGTAATCATCTGAGTGGGTCATAATGGCCATTATACGCGAGTAGGATAGTATGCTTCATCTACAACTATTTTCAATTTTAAATTTTTTTTTATGGTTATAGCGAAATTTTCTGTAGCACTTTTCGCTAATTTTAGTAGTTCAGGTGGCGTACAACACAACTCCTGGTATTCAGTAGTCATATTTACTTTGGATAATTGATTCATTTAAAGATATTCAATGAGAAATATAGGTACTGGACTTTTATAAACTGTTTATTGATGTGTTTGAACATTTGAATTAATTTGAGAATTTTGAATCTCAGCCGCCTTAGCGAAAGAAGTCGTGCACACGCATTATCAATCAACCAGTGTTTTATAAAAATAGTATAGATATGTCCTGTTATTGTAGATTCTCAGAAAATTAAGTCTTCAACAATGCTATTGCTATATTGGAATAGTGACTGTACTACTAAGATGTCTTATGCAACCAACAATATACACTTGTATGTTGTTCTGATTGGTCTGAGCGTTCTGTCATTCTTCTCCGTTTTTGCATCCCTAACCTCATTTTATACGGTTGAGAATAAAAAACAATGAATTCTCGTTTTTCTTATTTGTGCAAGAGCATTTGAAACCATGAAAATGTAAGTCTGTAAGTTGTAAGTAAGTTGAATTTGCGTGTATTTCACAAACGCGATTGTATTGTGCATAGTATAGGTAGAACTCCTGTTTGAATTTGACAATACGATGGGATGTCACAAAATTATCCCATCGTACTGTCATGATTACTCGATTCATCACAGTAATGACTGTCATTCACTGTTGAAAATCGAGTAAGCAATGGATGATTTACTTTATAGTTGTAGATAAAATGTTTTTTGCGTTTACTTTATTTTTTAGTATTATACTTTATTTAAATAAGGCGCAGTGTAATCTGTTTCCCACAAGAGTTGGGCAGAGAAGAAGCTCTCAAAAATATGCCACGAATTATGTTGCAATGAGTGTACTTTATGAATTTGTTACGTTTTTATGATGTATTAATAAAGTAAACTAATAATTGTATATAATGTGAAAATAGTGTGAAACAAAAAAGTTGTAGATCGTTTTATTGCCTACAACTTTCCAATTGTTTTTTTATTGCTTCAAAAAAGAGAAAGTTTCACAACAATAGGGTTTGGTATTATAGTATATAAATGTATGAATAAATAAATCGAATGTAAAAAAAGACGTAACATTCTATATAGCTTAAAAAAGTATAGAATATGCTCGCCTTAGTCCAATAAAAATGAGTTTCATCCTACTGTGATTTTTTTTGTTTGAAAAACCATCGACTCTGATCGACGTAATCACCGCCCCGTCCGCAGGTATCGAGCAACGGCATCGAAGTTCTCACATACCTGATCGACCGCTTGGGCGTCGACTTCCGCCCCTACCTGCAGACCGTGCTGCCCATCGTTCTCGACCGCTTGGGCGACGCCAAGGACGCGGTGCGCGAGAAGGCGCACCTGCTCATCCTCAAAGTTGTCGAGCGCGGTGCGTTGACGCCTCAGCAGCTGCTCGAGCGGCTGCAGCCCGGCTTCACGCACAAGAACGCCAAGATCAGAGAGGAGGTGCTGCGCTGTCTGGTCAACACGGTCAACGAGTGAGTGGGGGGCGAGTTAGGGGGAGGGGTAGAGGGGCGCCTTGGTTGTATTTCAGGAAGCTTTCAGTTGAGCCCAGGGCACAGATCGGAAAACCTTACAGATGAGACAAATTGCTTTGCATATTAGGGTGGGTGTATCATGTTTATACAACGAATTATACGAGTGCAATGTTGTGTTCTGGTCACCACTTTTAAGTCGTCTCTTACACATTCAACAGCGTTTCATTATCCTTTAAATTCGATTTGAACCGAATAAAGTAGAATCCTATCCAAATTTTCACACAAAACTGGAAATATGCCGTTTAATGAACCATCAAACAACATTTGATTTGAAAACGAGACGTTTCGCGCACTGGCAGCGTTCTGTCGATTATCGGTTGAATTATCCGGCAACTGCGATGTGCGGTCAATGAAAACAGATGTCAGTACATCAAACAAAATATTCACAGTTTTTCGTTCTTAGGAAAACAATTTAATTCGATATTTAATATGAAGGAGCGTATCATAGAATCATTCTGAATCATAAATCCAGAAATATTGGCAAAATTTGCTGAATGTTTTAAAAAACGAATATGTTTGTGTTTGGAGTCAGACGGTCACCACTTTGAACACTTGATATAAACTCAAATATTATTGTTCAATTGAATTCGGTTTTTCCATTTTATTTATAGTTCCTATCATTTTATTTAATCCTATTCGAATTGTTGGTCATATTTTGAACAATTTTTGTAATGAATAATAATGTTAAAATATTCCTGAAATCTTAACTCTGAACTTACAAATAGCTTTGGTAGTTTCGTTGATTTTTTCCATTCATAAAATCACCTAATGTAACTTGATGAATATTGAAATTGACGAAGGTGGGTTCGAAATCTGAAAAAGGGGTATTTTCATGAAAATGTGTAGAGTTTGTATAGGGAAGTATAATAGTTTTAGTTAGAGTATAAAATTTCACATCTGTCCTTGTGATGAAATACATCCATTTGAAATAATGAAGTTATAACCATTCGAAAGTAGCAATAATTCAGTGTTCATTTTTGACCACCCTGTACACATTAGTCAATTCTCCATACTTGTGACATGAAAGTTGAACCATTACTCATCTCCAAATTGAATTTGGTAAAAAAAAGTTAAACAACCATCGAAAATTGAATCCTCAAAAAGATGACTACATTTTCAAAAAATTCAAAATATCTCGAGAACTTCAACGTTTAAATATGATGAACATTTATAAGAGTCACCTTCATTTTCATCGTAGAATCCGAAAAAGAAAAAATATATAGGGCATTCCATTTAAAAAAACACAACTTTGATACATTTTATGTTTTTGGGATACCCTGTATATCATGTCAATAATTTTAAAATGTACCCCTAATAGTCCTCTATATGTCCCAAATCCGAAACATTCGAAAAATCGAACGTGAATAACCCTGTATACACAGTAATGATTGCCCATAAATATAAACATATTATTGTACCTGATTCACAGTCCAGATAATAAAGGTATATAGGTACTTATGATCACAGGTTGTTTAATTTGTGCTGTGATAATCCCCGAAACCTTTATTCTCTTTTTGAATTATAGTTTATGGAAAATATGTTATACATTGTAAGTACATAAACCCATCCGAAATACTGTATCGTTAATCTTGTAAAACGAAAACATTTGTAACATAATGATGACAACGATGTAAACAAAAGTCGATCAATATTTCAGCGCCTGCGCATATCTATCACTGGACCTTTAAATCTTGCTCTAATTTTATTCGCTCTGTCTGACTGCCTCATCGGTAAGGTTTTCTAATCTGTATCTCGACTTCCATAATCGACGATCATTCTCCATTGCAGGCACGGCGCCCATTCGCTCACCCTGACCAAATTCATCCCGGACATTGTCAACTTGCTGTCCGACCCTGCGGCCCCCGTTCGGGACACCGCCTTCAACACGCTGGTCGACCTGTACAAGCACGTGGGCGATAAGCTGCGGATAGACTTGCAGCGCCGGAACATCGTCCCCCAGGCCAAGTGGCCGGTATTGGCCGGCAAGTTCGAGGAGGCCAAGAACAGGGGCGAGCTGCTCCAATCGGCAGTGAGAAGCGTGGATAGTAAGTGTGTCCAGTTTTTGAGCGGGATTCATCTTAGAAAGATGATGATTTGGCAACGTTGGATCCTAATGGGGAATTCTCCTTCGGACGATAATGAAGTATTTCTTATCAAATATCTTCAAACCGTCGAATTTCAAACTCACCATTTCAACCTTTTTCCGAAAAAAAAACATTTAAAGTGCTTGAAAAAAGACTTGATATGGGGATTTAAAATTTGAAGCACCTTGTTCCTATTTCACCATTTGGCAACATCGACTGCAGATTTCATAAATAATAACGGACAACAAATCCATTAAGCTTAGTTCATGTTGGAACGAATTACGCAAATAAAATGCGATTAAAAATGGCGTCGCTTTTGTCGGAAGAAAGTTGATGAAATTGAACTTTATTGTTATTTCCGCAGAATTTGTTATTCCAAATGAAATAGGGTTATATTAAGAAAATGTGTTTGAAAATAAGAGGTGTTCACTTCACAGGTGTGTTGATGTGGACAAATGTGAATTAAATGTATTTGTTGGAAATATCTTGAACGAAACAAACTGTCTCTATCCTTTGTTTTCACTCACGACTTTGAGGGATGGAGAAACTCTTCTTTTAGCGATTGTCCGCTTCAACATGAACTAGGTTATTCGACAATCCAATCAAATTTACGGAATCGCATAAAAATAATCGCAATCGTTCCAACATGAACTAGGCTTTACGTTGATTAGGCGAATAAAGATAGTTATATTTTGATCAGGTCAGAACACAAAACTTATACTATCAATGAGTTTTTTTTTCTTGGATGTGGATGGATCAATGATTTATTTGGGTTAGGTGCCATTCTGCTTATTTCTGTTCCATGCTCCTCAAAAGATAAGCTACTCAGTTTTGGAGGTTATGTTTATATTTGAATTGTGGATGGATTGGTGTTTTTGTTGGATTGAAATTCGTGTTTTGACTGATTATTTTTTTATATATTAGCAGCTTGATTCCTGAATTATGCATTGACATCAAGTGTACATAATGAAAGTGTGGCCGAATGTGATTTGCTGTTTTTCTAGCCTACTAGGCGTTGTTGCCAATTTGTGAACTAGAAACAAAGCACTTTAAAATTTAAAACTTCATATTTGAAAAATTTATTTAGATAGTTTCTGCAAAGAATTCATGAATGAAACTCATAACCAATAAGTTCATGCTTGCATTTGCTGTAATAAACCGAATTGAGGAATATTCCCCATTTGAAGGACCCCAGACTGAAGGCATTTTTTGCGAGAAACTTTTCTGAAACTATTCAAAACACTCCATCTGAGACGTTACGTTTTGAAAGCGGACCGTTTCAATATGGCGAACTGTCAGAAATTGCCATTAACCTCACTTTCCTCTGTGTCGTGATTTTAAATTTTGAAATAATCGAACAAAGAATCAAAAATTGATGGAAAACAGTATGATACCAGTTATTTTGGAAATCTTTTTGCTCACGGTGAACAAAGACAATTCGGCGTAGATTAAAAATTCTTATGTTGTACATTCTAAACAGACTTAAACAGTATTTAACAAAACGTCAACTATTCTAGATACCTAATACCTGGATTATATTTTCTGTATGTATGAGCTGTTTTCTAAATAAAACAGTAAAAACATATAATTTTAATGAATTTTATGTTTCGCTGTCCATTGCAGAAAATAATTCGAATCATTTTTCTCTTAGTTGCTCCTGATGAGCCAGATAGAGTATGTATGGTTAAACCAATGGTACCACCAAAAAAACCAGTTCTTGGCAGTGCTGTAAAACAGAGAACCATGATAACAACACCAAGCAGCGCAAATAATGGTAAGACTCCTTCTCGAATAAATATGTTTGATGTGTATATAATTATTTTCAGCTAGCGATATTCTAATTGCTTTTATTTTTTTTTTGTTTTTTTTTTACATATTTTGCCTTTATGTGCATGAAAAGTTCTCAGCCGTGTTGGTTCCATGAGAATCTCTGCTACATCTTCATGTAAGTTTCTGAAATTAATTCTCGGTGGTGGGCATGGAAAGTACAGTGCAATGATTTTTGTAGTTTGAGCCTTCTTTCTCTATATACTTTCCCCTTTTTATTCTTTGCCTTCTCTCATGCTTGATGGTTTCGCAGTATTTTTCAAGCAACTTTGAATTACTGATTGATCACGCCATATTTGAACCAACAATAGTTGTTATATTTTTTCGTCTTGAATTACTACTATTTTAGATTAGGTGCATCAAAGTTCCTATCAGCACGACTAGTATTGCTTTCACCAAGGACTGATTTAATTTCGACTCAATTTATTTCAGCTGGCGCCATAGATGAAGATTATTTCTTGAGATCATTCGACGACTGTCCTACAGTACAAATATTCTCCGCCAGAGAGGTTACGGAAAATTTGAAAAATATTCAGGATATTATTTCGGATCCAAATAAAGATTGGAATAAAAGAGTAGAGGCTGTAAGTCTTCAAAGTACAATATTTGTTAGAACCATTATGGGAAGTGAAGTTCCTTGAGTAATTCTGGTTCAGTTTATTTCCTTCATTCACACGCTGGTTCTTTAAATTTTTCAGAATTTCGAATTTTAAAAATTGTTGCTACAGAATGCCTGAATATCTGTTATCTTATCGTTTTTAAGGCTATATATGTATCATACATAAAATAAGGATCTCTCAATAGAAAAATCTAAATAGTACCAGATCTGGCAACAGTGATGGAGTGAAAATAGCTAACCGTAACCGTACCCAAAATGTCAAAAATATATTTCTTTTCATTATTTACACACTTATAATATGTCATCTAGTTTGTCACAAAATCTACCTTGTGGCTATTTGTTTTCTACAATTTTCAATTAATGCTACACATTCGATAGTGAACCGAAACTTACCCAAAGAACTTCAAATTTCTCAAGAAACTGATGAATTTTGACTTCATTGGCCGTTTATTCCTTCTTGCAGCTAAAAAAAATCAGATCCCTGATGATAGCAGGAGCTCTGGGTTACGAAGAATTTCATGTTGGTCTGAGGAATCTCGACATGCATTTGCAAGCATCAGTGAAAGATTTGAGATCGCAAGTAGTCCGAGAGGCTTGCGTAACGATAGCGTATCTTTCTCAAAAACTAGGAAACAAATTCGACAAGACCGCTGAAATCCTGCTGCAGCCTCTGGTCAACCTCATCCAGAACTCTGCAAAAGTAATATATAACATTTGTTTCCCAAAAGTGTGCCATAATACAGAGTCGAAATCGAAAAAGCGCCTCTTTATGGGCAATACTTCGTCTGGTATTTGGAAACGTTTTAGCATTAGGTTGTCTTTTTAGATCATGGCCACGTCAGGTTTGATAGCCGTCAATTTCATCATCCAGAACACTCACAGTTCTCGGCTGATAGGCATTATAACGAGCAACGCACAGAAATCGAAAAGCAAAGAGATCAGGAGGGCTTGTTGCGAATTTGTCGAGACGATTTTGAACAACTGGCCGAGGCACCCCTTGGAAAGGCATGTGGCCGTTTTCCAGGAAACGATCAAAATCGGCATCGCCGATGCCGACCCTGAAGCTAGGATTATTTCGAGAAAGTGAGTGGCGAAATATTGTCCTGAATGATAATTTCGGAAACTTTCTGAATTTCTGAAAATATACGAGAAGCTAATGGAACTTCAGACGTGAGGAGTGAGGAAACTCGTAAAAGAGTTTAGGAAGGAGCAATCTTCTTCCTATTTGAATAACATACACACGCACTAGCGCATCTAGGATTCAGTTCTGGGGGGGGGGGTAAATGTCCAATGATCAGGTATATATATATACAGTGTCCGCCATAATAAAAATACAAATCTATTAAAAAAATCGACAAAAAAAAAATTGTCATCAACATTTAAACAAAGAATAAATTACAACAAAGTGATTTTAAAAATAACTCTTTGGAGAAAGGAAACCATTGAACAAAAAAGCGACGACAAAATAAAATCTAGTATGATTTTTTTATTAGCACATCGGTAATAACATCCTCATCATCTACCTGAATGTATCTGTGTTAACGTGTGAAATGAAATGAGACGATCTCATAATATGATTTACTCGACATACCTTTTGATAGAAGCACTTTCTGAATGAATTTGTATACCTATACCAACGTAAAAAATCAAGAATTTTCACCACAGCGCGCACAGCGTGTTCTCAGTAAAGACAACCGTTTGAGTTGACCTTAGAGCCACTCTGCCGCTTGCCGCCTACCTACTGTGGGTAAGGGTAAGGGCACAGATAGGGCACATATGTTAGAAAAAGTAGGTAAGTAACTTAACAAAAATGAATGATGCACATTCAGAGGGCCGCTGTTAGTCTTAAAGAAAATGTTGCCAGAAATGCCAAATTGCCATTGCCAATACTAGCGTCAAGTATGAGAATTTCAACTTCATTTTTTCTAACCTTCATCCCGTGTTCTGGGGGGGGGGTAATTACCCCCTCTACCCCCCCTTGTATGCGCGCCTGTACACACGGTAGTTTATTTATGCATTGAAAACACCAATCGTACACACACTATAAAATTGCAGGATATTTGAACAAAAAAAAAAAAAGATATACTATTGATTCATTGAAACTTATTATTGTCGCGAATTTAAACATTCTTACAAATAATAACATTTAATTTATTCACGTTTTTCATTCTGAAATGGCAAAGAATAATAATTATAGACTATTCAGTACCAAATATTCATGCATTTTGTATATTTACCTGTAAAATTGCTTGAAAACCAGACTGAAGTAAAAGTAGGCAAAATCAACATCAAGTAATTTGGAAACAAGGCAGAATAGTACAATATTTGAATATTTACCCAATCAGTATCGAATTATATTAAGAATTAATTTATTTTCCCTATTTCCTACTTACATTCCAAATTATTTTCCTGAACCAATGTCATTTATTGGTTTCCCAACCCATAAAAATAATCATAAAGTGTGTGCGCGGCAAGTGACAAGAGGCATCGATGAAAAACCCTTATTTTAAACTCATTTCAACACTGGAAAATACACAATGTTGACATAAAAAAAAAATAAGGTGTGACAGGAGTAAATATGATGGCGCCTTGGTTCTTTTATATTTGCATGAAGAAATGTGATTTTCCGAGATTCTTATAGTCTGTAAAAATCTAATTATTTTGTGTTATTCTACACTCATTATGCATCTTCATCAAGTAACGGCCAAGTCAATCGAAAAAATAAAGATTATTAGAACTAGAATTTCCAATTTCTTCTAATATTCAAATGAGTCTGAACATATTCCGAAAACATTTCAACAATCTATATTTATCTTATCCTCACATTGACAAGTTCGAAATTTAAGGAGGAATATGCGATAAATCGACTTTTCAAATATCCAAACAGGAAACATGCGAAATCCTCCAAAATGAATGAAAAAATTACAGTGAACTGTTCATGTTACCTCTGCCAATTCGGTTTCTATCTCGATCGACAGTGCCTGAACTCACTTGATGATTTCCAGAGCCTTCCGGGGCTTCAGAGACCACTTTCCGGACTACGCGGAGAACCTGCTGCAATCGTTGGACCCCAGCTACAGGAGGGCCCTCCAAGGGGAGTCGATGTCCGCCAGTTCCTCGAACAACAACATCGCCAGCGGGTTCAAGACTCCCCGGCAATACGGAAGGTCCGCCGCGCCCAGTACGACAGGTATTTGTGCATCTCCACTTCAGCGTAAATGAACGAATCATAGACAGCGATATATATTCACTCTGGATTGTCAATGCAGTCTGAAATGAGGAACTGTTGTGAAATTGGTCTGGTGCGCAAGTCCATATCCTGTGGCTTTGGAAATATTTGAGGTTATGTGGAAGATGAGGGTCGATCATATATCTAATAATAATTATATAGGTAACATGGATACCAGAGCTGAAGCCGAGAAATAAAACAAATGACAGTCTGAGGGACAAATCACGAATATGCGCATGCGCAAGTTAGAATTAAGAATCGACATTCGTTTTCATTATGGAGGAGAGTAGCTTTCTAGTGAGCGACAAACGTATGATAATTATTAAAAATCAATCAAATGTGTCACGTAACCTTCAATTCGATGTGTTTATTTCATCATGAAATATATTTTTCAAATATTCATTCATTGATGGATTGTTGGACGATATTGAATAATAGTTGATGATAAATGCAGAAATGGATGTGATCTACAAAGCTATATTTGCGATTTGCATAGGAACCTGTGACGATAAAGTCATCGGAACAAGATTCGTGGGCCAATTTTTGATCAATCACTGTTATCACTCACTAATCACTTCTTTAAACAATCAGTAAGTACATTTATAACTATATTGACGTCCTTTTACATAATTCGGGTTAACAAATATACCTAACCTATGAAATTCTAAAAACGTCAGTGGATTTCAACTCGTCAAAACCCGCGCATGCGCACATTTCATCATTAGCAAGCCAGACAGTCTTTTGTTTTTCCAAAACTGCCTTCACTTTCGCGTAAAGAGAAGAATAGGTGTTATCCATATAGTTGTTATTATATATATGGGGTCGATACACAAATTAGAAATAAAAAAATTAGGAAACTAAACTTCCATAACAATAAGGAAGTTTCCTTTGAATGGATTCCCATGATATAATTGTTTGAATACCTAGTATTATATTTTTGATACTGTCTATTATTCAAATAATTTCTATCATCAGAACACAGCGATTTACAATTTTTATGGTGGAAAAATATGACGTACTACCTAGATTTGGTGACATTTGGGGATATTTGTTGAATATAAGTTTCTGAACTGAATTCGGTTGACCCTCGGACCAAAAAAAAAATATGTTGCTTGCACTGTTGTCAGATTGAAGTCACTTATTTCCTAGATGAATCGAAATATTCATTAAAACATGGAATATTTGCTAGTATCAAAATTATTTTGTATGTGAATTTGTCTGTGACTTGAAGCAAAGCTTTTGCCAATTTACCTTATAGTTAATGATTATATTTTGGGAGGTATTTATTTGAAAAACTGGGAAAACTCAATTGGAAATTGAAATAATATTTGATGGAGAGAAAGCTGCGATAAAATTCAAGCTATTTTATAGTAATCTGTCTTTTCATTCCGATAATTAATCTTTTTTCACCTATTTTTCATTGGGAATTCATCTAGATAAAGTAGATGATTGAGAATTTTATTCAGAAGTAGGAATTAGGCAGACTTTTCAAGGATAGCACAATATATAGGTTTTCTATATGTTGAAGCAGTCATCCTATTCATCTGTTGATGATTTAGAGTTTCATTTCAATAATATTGATTTATTTATGAAGCTGTGTGCACTGAAAATCCTCTTGACTTTTCTGCAACAGTTTCACTTTGCTGCATTGGCATTCCAGCGTTCATATACGGTTGTTCGGAAATTGCTGCCCCAGATTGAAATGGCTCGTAGAGCATGCCAAAGCAAGTATTTTTTTGTCAAGGAATCACTCCCCTGCGAAGTTTCAAGCGTGAAGTCATAAATCATCCACAAAACAAATCAGGCCATTCGCACTGTGCTAGCCGCATGGTTTCCTCGTAAAAAAATACTTATGCCATGAACATGCGCCAAAAATTCACAGGTATATTCCTTGAGTCGAAATCAAAAAGTTTCCATAAAAATATGTCCGAAAGCATTTCGTTTCTCAGATACAAAGCGTTGAAGTTTTTTTTTTATTTGATTTTTTATTACTTTCTAAAAAATGCTCTCGCCTTCTTTAAAAATATATTTTACAGTTTTTGATGATTTCATGAAGTTGAAAAATAGCATCAAGTAAATTGTTATCAGATGAAGCAACTTGTTCTTCGCTTTGTTTTAGGAAAAAATCCAAACTTTTGCGCTTCTCTTAAACAATCCTACCAAACGCCTGCCGAATTCTAGGTATTCTTCTTATGAATTACACTCCTTGTATCCGGTTTCTCTATATTTTCTATTGGAATAACGTGAACTAATAACTAGATGTCCCCACAGGAAGAATCTGATGGATTCAAATCCGTGGATCTAGCAGGCCATAAGTGAGATCCACCTCCACCAATTTTGTTGCCAATGGCACATCGTCTAGAAACCCCTTAGTGATTACTTCAAAAAAAAATTTCGATGCATTTCGCCGGTAGTCTTTCTGTAAAAGTTTGATGAATAATAGTGATGAGAACTATCTACCTACCTCCAATGTTTTTTATTGAGCCATCAATGTTTATTGAGACGACAGAATCAATGATCCAAGACCTATTCTCATCAATTCAGTCCTTTTGCAAATTACTATCGACTGTCGAAATATTTTAAAAACATTTTAATTACCCTTATTTTGTAACCTGTATATTGTAAATATTAGTTATATCCTGTTTTATAAGTTGATTATAATTTAATATTTGAAGTTACTTCAAATAGGTTAGAACAATAGTTTTAAGTATTTTTGTATTACTTCAAACAAACGTGCAATTCATTATACATATTTTTTATCGATTTTTTTTGTCTGAATACAGTTTTTATTATTATAAGCAATTGACAAGATTAAATACGTAGATGAAAATCAGCAGGAGAAAGTTCAAATCCTCAGTCAATTTGACAAAGTGTTCAAATAATGATAAAAAAACGAATTTTTTAAAGAACTCAACACTTTATTTATATTGAAAACGAAGCAATTCCCAGCATACATTGAAAGGAACTTTTTTCCATTAAGGACCCAAAGAAAATCACCTTGAATTTTTGACTCAGGTTCAGGAAACAAGAAAGCCGGACGCTACATAAGTCCACCATTTTCAATCCGATTCCAAAAATCAAGGAAACAAATTAAATTATTCAGAAAACACTATAAATTGATATCAATATATTTTATTCAACAATAACCGAAGTTATTGTTGTTGTCTAATGTTTATGGCTTCCTCCTGGGTTGGTGGCCGAGTACGCTGAGGCGCTGGTCTATGGCCTAGAGAGGGTCCGCGGTTCGAATCCCGGCGACTATTGGAAATATTTATTTATTTCTATAGTATCGTCTCCGTTCTCCTAACTCATACAAGTCCTAGATTTACGAGAGTTGCTTAGTAACTAAGTTGGTTGAAAACACTTTTCAAAACACTTTGTTTTCGTTGGCTAGCTCGACAATATTGTCTTGAGTGGGAAAAATGTTTGATTCTACAGGACAATAGGAAATATACAATTCAAAAAAAAAATTTAATTCAGGACTCGGTTGTTGTTGAACACAATTTTCAATCTTATCAGTTCATAGTACAGTCGAAACCGAATATAACGACATCGTTTATAACGACGGATCGGTTATTACGACCGAATGGCAAGGTCCTGGCCAAATCCAATAAACAGTTGAGTAAAAATACCTCTTATAACAACATCGGATACAGCGACATATCGCTTATAACGACGCATGAACCACTAAACTTTATCGATATTCATCGGCTATAACGACCAATCGTTGTGCTTGTACCAGCAAAATAAAACAATACGAACAATTTTCACGCACGTGCTCTGTGCCATTTGACCTTGCATGTTTCACGACTCATTTAGTGCGAAGTTAGCAGCCTGATTCCTGAATGAAAGGTTGTGTTGATAAAGTTTCGGTTTTGATTGTGTTTTCGCTCCACCATGTCACAAAAAAAAGGAAAGTGTTTAACATTAACAGCTTAATAAAAGACCAAAATGACCGATTACTTCAAAAACTATGAACTGTCGTAGTGTTGTTACTGCAAGTTTTTCAGTATAAACATTTTTTTCAAAAATTCTAAACATACATATGACTATTAATGTGACTACTTGTGTATATTGCTTATAACAACTATCGGATATAACGTCCGAAGTTATATGGTCCCCTCAATGTCGTTATATCCGGTTTTGACTGTATTTTTATTTTGTTTTTTTTATTTTTCGAAATGGGATGAGAAAATGGCGATGTTATTAGCTAGCGGTGATTTCCATAAGACAGCCTGCATATATCGAATTCTATGGTCGGCACTCATGGATTGATCGCTTTGTTATGCTACCTCCATTTGGACAACTAGGCAGCACCGAGAATCTATCGGGCGCAAGTAGTGGACTGCACAAAGCTCCGTCACTGCCTCGTTCCTATAGGCAACGTAGCGGTATACCCGTATTGTCTAAAGAAAGTATGTATTTCGTTTGGATTCCCGTATAAAGGGAACGCACTCTGAAGGCCCCAATAGCACTCTCAACCTTGCCCCTTCACATTCGCGATTTCAATCGATATGAAATTGTAGTTTTGAGGGTTGAATTGGTAGGAATGTTCAATAAAACCAAATTTCAAGCATTTCTTCAATGTTCGAGGCTCTAAATAATGAGAGCGAGATGTTGAATATGGGAGTGGAATTTATGAACGAAATTAGAAACAAAATACAGATAATAAATGCAAAATCTCGAAAAGCATGAAAAAAAAGTTCACTTCGTTGTTGCTTTCGTAATAATATATTATTATAAGTTTTATAAAACCAAGGAAACGACAAAGTGCCTTATAAAACCTGTGTCATTTTTTTCTATTTCACATTCATTGAAGTCTTTTATTAAAAACGGATTTGATATCGATATATAACTAATGATTTTAAAAATATTTGTTTTGATCAACAGATGATGTCAGTTCACACGCAAGCTTAACTCTTTTGACAGTTCGATTTTAACAATCTCCGAAGATTAAAAAACGCGTATTGAAATGAAGGTTATTTCGATACGCATTTTAGTTTCATAATGACTTCATTATAGAACCAAATTATAAAAAATGTTATTGTATTTAAAATTAATAAAGAAATTGAGGTTCCTACTAGAGCACTCACCTCAACTTTTTAAAAATGTTTGCAAAAAAAAACTAGTGAATTCAAAAAATATGGTATTGTGATTCCTCAATGCCTATGCAAATTTTCTCCTAGAAAAAATGGTCTCACTTAGTGAAAAAACTAACTATCGAAATTGAATATTCATGAATGAGATTATATATTCCAAGTGAACAATTGGAGGATTCATTGAGAAAAAAATACGACACTCAATATATCATTTCATTTAGGAACTAAAATGAACATCAAATCAATCATTATTTATTATCCTCTTTTAATAGCATTTTAAAATAGGCAATGCAAAGACCTTTCAAATGAGATATTTATCATAAGCTTCTTCTTTCAATTTAAAAATTTGAGGGCGGGTTTGAGGGCTTGCAATCGCTATTGAATGGGGTTGAATTTCGGGATGAAATTCATACGAAGCAGAATCAAAAATTGAGATACAGAAATCATTTCACCTGGCTGTTCCACGCTGCATAGAATAGTATCCGTATCGAGATGCTTGTAATGGCGATTTCATAAATTAGTCTAGCCGTTTTTGGTTTTTAGATACGGCGCGTAGAGGTTGTAGAAGCAATTCTGCAATTGACCTACAGGCAGCACAAAGGGCTAAGGCCAGAGCACAATATTCTGCAATGGCTAGAACTAAAATACAATCTGGCACCGCGAGTCTTCGTAAGTCTCGATTATTACTCATACGAAACGCTTTGCATGGAAGTATTTTTTTAATTTACAGGGTGTTCAATAACCGGAGGTGAGGAATTAGCTAATTTGTGTTTTTTATCTTCGAAAGGTATAAAATTTGCGTACCTATTTAGTTTGGTTTCCAAGGTATCATAAAATCAAATATTTATTATTTTACCACTCCTGATAAGGATGTCTATTGCTGTTTCATCGTACATAATGTCTTTTTAGTAAATAAATGATTATATAATTATGTCATACTGTATAAAAACCTACGTTACCTAACAGATCGAAAATAATTCAGTATAGACACTCTGATTTCCATATTTGACAGTAAGTTCAACCTTCAGATTTTTGAACACCATGTACAATATGTTGATACCACTGATATAATAATCGAATGAATTGCTTGCACTCGAATTATTTGATACATATTCCCAAAAAATGCTTAGTAGTTCTTAGTCCACCATGGCAATTTTTAATCGAGATGTTTATGAAATACTCGATTTATGCTTTTGTGACAGGATTTTTCTGATGTCCAGAGGAATATTTTTGTTATCGAATGGACATTTGAAAGATTTTAGTATTTATTATGCTGAGACAAATTTCCGACATCAAACACGAAATCGAACTGCTTTTTATATTTGTTTTTCTGTAATGTGTATGTCTGAAGTTTCTCTTTTTTAATGCTTTGTATTGATTTGTTAGTGTCGTTTAGTCTAATGTAGTCAATTTGTTGCTTTTTTTCATGTATGGCTAGAGGGAGAGGTAGCCCAACAAGGTACTTACCAGTTTTTTACAATAACTAAATAACTATCTTATTTCTTCTTGCCTTTATTCTCATTCAGACGATAATCAATATTCTTTGAAATCTTTCAGCAAAACTTTTTCTTCTTTAATCTGCTGATTCCAAGCTAGTATCTAGCAGTATTGATAATAATCTTGGCATTTGTAGCTCGACCTAGAAAATCTACAGATACAATATCCACACCCTCTCCTGAAAGGATGGGAAGAACAAGGAATAGAAATTCACAATCACAACGTAAGTAGATTTGCGCCATGATACCATTCTTACTTTTCACTATGCCCATAAAGAAGTACAACCTAGTCGCCGTGGTGGCGATGAGCACAAAGCGCGATGATTATAGTGGAAGTCCATCACGGTCGTGGGTTCGATTCCCAGGCCCGTCAGAAATAACAAAAAAGGCGAGGCGACTGGGTGTAGCGTGTTCTGTCCATACATACAAAATATACTTATAAATTTTCTGTGGCAAATGAACTAAGTTTCGATGCCAGGATGAGTGAAATGAATGAGTGAATGAAATGTTTATAAAATATCTTCATCATATCATGCTGACTTTTATAAGACAGGATGAATTTTCAGGAATCCTTTCTTAGGCTAATGAACTCCTGTGCAAAGTTAAGATGGGTTCATCCCTTATTGAATCCCCTAGATGAAATAAAATGTCTTATCATAAACAATCCCACGCCAGTACCAGGACTTCAGTACAAGTAATAGAAACTAGTGATCTGAAATTTCTTCATTTTTTTATAGCAACGAGTAGATCCAGCTCACCTAGCTCGCGTCTAGCTTACCTATACCATCGAACTGCTGATCATGAGTCTCCCAGGCCAAGGAGAATGTCTTCTGGCATTCCCAGGTCAACGCAGGGTTCCAGGTGAGCAAAAAAAAAATGGAATTTTATTAGATTTTGTCACTTGATATATTTTAAACCCTGTTCAAGTGAATGAAGGCTAGTGGATGCATACACACATAAAAACAAATTCTCAAATGAAAACGATATATTTGTTCAACGTCCAATTCTTGTTTTGAAAAAGCGCATTCTTCTTCTGAAATAATTTATTTGAAATGAATTTATTGAATATGTCAATTGTAGAAAATTATTTCACTGGAATATTCATTTGGTATAACAAAATGTACTCAATTCAAGAAATTCAAAGTATCCAGAAAAAATAATTAAGTTCTTGAAAAATATATCACGGAATGTCTTCTTTCAAAATAACATTCAACATTTAATCTCTGAATGAGTAAATCTCTGAGAAAGTTTCTTTGGATTGACCATAATATTTTCTTGAATATAATTGCGATCCCTTCGAGCCGAGAATGTTGCCAAACGGTGTGAGTGTGTTGTTTCGGTGCTCTTGTCGTGCATCCATCATTGTTCAACCAGTTCAACCTATTTTATTGGCATAGAAATATTGGCTTGCCATGAAAGAAAAACTAAGGTCTTAGGAGATATCTGAGGATATAATTACCACTTTTAGGGGTAAGTTACATGCCTATATCTTATCGACGTTCATTCTTGGGTAGGTATTATTGTGTATCCAATCAATTAACGTAGCTGTATCATCTCGAAAACTGATAATTCGTGAAAAACTTGAATAACCAGGATCGTCATAGTGAGTGAAAATTGGGGTTAGGTACCTATGTGCGGATGAACGTTTAAATTTGTCCAAACACTGATTGAACAGTGGAAAAGAGCTTCTTGAACTTGTATTAGACATCTTAGGTATTTTTTTACCTAATTTCGATCCAAGGAAAATGAATTCAGTAGTAAGAATGTGAACCCAGATTTGAAGAAATATAATAACCATACATTGTGTTGAGTCAGATTATCTCTCACATTGTACCTACATGGAGTTGTGAATGATATATTTTATATTTTTCAGTAGTTTGAAACCAGAGGAATACAACTTTATTGCGAGGTAAACTGGTGGACAAGTTCAGAAATAATCTCTACGAATAGGGGGAAAGGTTGTCAAGAAGAAGGTTTGCAAGTGATGATGTGATTGATGAGAGCCCCAATAGGAGAACGGAAGTTGAGGATGATTCTCATTTCAAGAAATCGATATAATTCCTCTAATTTGATAAAATTCTTGATACAAAACAATCTACAGCTAAAACTGAAAATCTGATTCTTTTAGTTCAAGAAAAATGCGAGTCATTGAGAGATTATGATTGTCTTGATTTGAATATATTGTGTTATCAATCTGAAATATTGTATTATTCTCACGAAGAACTCCATTCATTTACGAATCAAGAAATCTATAACATTGGTATGAGTGTATATAGTTGGAAACATAAAAGTCTTGAATTGAGCAGACATTTATTCCAGTATATATAAACAAGCCATACTCTTGAATCAAAGCATATCAAATCAAATCAAGTAATTCTTTTTATGTGTGTAAGCATAATCATTTTCGTAAACATAACTTTAATGTACAATTCATAAAAGTTGAACACTGTAATTGCAAATAAAAAGCTTTATCCAACTCATAAGGATAAGTCATAATGCACATTCCATAATGCATAACCTTTAAGTTAACTTTTAACTTTTATGAATAATGATATTTCAAAATAGATTGTGCTCCCAACTGTCACTCTCTTTTCTTGGTGTTTTTTATTTTAACATGTATCTGTGTATTCTCCAGTATCGAAAAGAGTTTAACAGAGGAGTTTTTCGTTGAGGCCTCACATTCCAACGTTTCTTTTATGTTCTAGCTATTGATATGTCACTTGCCACTCATAAACTTCATGTTTATGTTTATGAATTGAGACACCGATAAATGACCCAACAAATTAATGAAAAAAATATGCTTATACATCTGAGTGAAAAAAAATAGAAGGGGGGGGGGCATCAAAGAAAACCACGGTGTATCAAACTAAATGTGCATAATATATGCAATTATACATTATGCATCCACAATATTCCTCATATCTTATAATATACAGGGCTATTCAAATTCGCGTCTATGCATGGGGATTTCGATAACGGTAAGAGATAGAGCGTAGGTTAAATGGGGGCAAAGTAGCGTATTTCAGAGGTTAATTGTATGGATGAAAAAAATCTGACCTAGCTTCTTCAGTTCTGGAGTTATACAGGAAAAATCGAAAATTTCGAAATTCTTCTTTTGCCTATATCTTTTTATGTTACGAAGATTTTTTTAAAATTTTTTCACTTTGCCATCGCAACTTTTTGTAGCCTTTCCAAATATCTGAATGAAATTTATATACAGGGTATCGTATAAGTTGGGCCACCCTCAACTTTTAATTTTCAAATACGAACCTGTATTTTTTATTGCATTTTTTCGAATGGAAAGAGTCATGTTTCATATTGACGTAGTATTTGAATCTGAATTACAGAGTGTTTTGGAAATATTGAACTATTACCAGTAATTTTTTTTTTTAAATTCCACCTGTAATTAAAAAAAATATATCATAGAATAAGGTATAGAATGCATAGGATTTGGA
Source organism: Chrysomela aeneicollis (assembly GCA_029955515.1). NCBI lineage: Eukaryota > Metazoa > Arthropoda > Insecta > Coleoptera > Chrysomelidae > Chrysomela > Chrysomela aeneicollis. Next base: position 18,330,371 of record JARUHQ010000009.1, on the reverse strand, counting down.
AGAAAATCAACATTATTCGACGAAGATTGTCTTCTTCATGGATTCATCCACATTCACGCAACCCATGATCAAAACACTCTGTAATTCAGATGAAAATACTACGTCAATATGAAACATGACCCTTATTGGCATTCAAAAAATGCAATAAAAAATACAGGTCCGTATTTGATAATTGAAAGTTGAGGGTGGCCCAATTCATACGATACCCTGTATATAATTTTCATTCATATATTTGGACAGGCTACAAAAAGTTGCTATGGCAAAGTGGCACAATTTAAAAAAAATCTTCGTAAAATAAAAAGATATAGGCAAAAGAAGAATTTCAAAATTTTCGATTTTTCCTGAATAACTCCAGAACTGAAGAAGCTAGGTCAGATTTTTTTCATTCATATAATTAACCTCTGAAATACGCTACTTTGCTCCCATTTAACCAACCCTCTATCTCTTGCCGTTATCGAAATCCCCAAGCATAGACTCGGATTTGAATAGCCATGTATATATAATATATTATAATATATATATTAATAATTCTCTAACATTTCTGAATTCTCATATCAACCAGAACATAATTCTATTTCACTTCATGAGGAAAAATAGAGGGTGAGAGAAACAGATAGAACAGGAAAGGGTATGATGAGACGATAAGAAGAGTAAAATGTTACACGAGTAAAACGCTACTCAAAATATCAGGAAATACCTTATAGCAAGTATTTTGAGGAATACTATCCAAGAAAAAATGTTTTTTGCAGGGACGCGTCTCGAGAGCCAAGTCCCAGCAGGGCAAACACAAGTTTGAATAGGCTGAGGAGAGGGAATGATAGGCCCCCATTGAGTCCTGCTTCTAGGCCAGTGCTGGCACAGAAGATCTTACAGCAGAGCAGAGAGGCCGAAAATGCATTGGCTGATGTCCTTGTGAGTAACATTACATATATTTTTTTCTAGGCAAAAACTTTTTGATCTAGCAGGGATTAATTGTCCCTTTTACCAATTCCTGAAAATGTTTCATTGCTGGTAATTATCATCAAAGTATATTTTTTTGTTGAGAGAATTATTTTTCAATATTCATGCTGAGAATATTGTTCTATAATTCTCAACAGTGACAGTGAACATGTGAAAGAGCTATATTGAAATTGAATTAATAGCTGAGTCTGAATATGAAAAATGTGCTCAGTGGTCATAATTTATTACCTACAATTTAATTTTCATAATATTTTGTTGATACCCCATTTGGGTAATTTTTCAAATGATCTTCAACTTAGTCACTTTGAGAATAAATTATTGTAGAAAAAATATCCAGTGCCTTGTTTTACTTTTCAGAATTGATCTCTCATTTTCATAGTGAAAATGTTATCAGTTTACATTCTGCAATGAACAGTGATATAGAACCTAAAAAAATGTTTCAGACATCATCGGATTCCTTTAGAAGTCCGAGAAGGACCTTGCGTTCTATCGAAAATCAGTCTGATGAATCCGAGACTTCTAGCGTGTGTTCAGAGAGATCGGAGCGATCTTTCGAGATATTCAAGAAGCCTTGTGATGTGAGTTATATTATCTTGTATTTGTTGTGATCATCAAAGAGCATGGCAATATTTTTGCTTATTTTCATTATTTTTCCACAATTCATCACACATACAACGAATCACTCTTCTGTTTTTTTTCTATATAGTGAATTCTTAAATCAAGTTTTCTTATTGTTGAAATTAAGTTTCTATAGGTTATCTTTACCTTTCTTAACTACAGAACTACCTACAAAAATGATGATAATTTGATCATAGAATTGCAAAGTACAAGTTTCCTGCGCCAAATTAGATCTCGATCCTTTCAAAACCTGTAAGAAAAAAATTATCGGATACACTTTTTTCGCAGCGCTCATTTAAAACTTTTCCAGGAGACCATTGGAATTCAAATTGGCTTGATGATATTACTGAAATATTTTCCTCGTGTGTTTTTCACGAACATAACTTGGATTTTTATAGTGTTTTTATTTTCACTTAATTTAAAAATTGAATCGTTTTTGTGAAAAAATGAATCGTTTTTGTAAAAAATTTAATCGTTTTTGTAAATTATTTTGTATCCAGGAAATTGATGCAAGTTTTTATAAGCAATCTTCTGAAGTGGATTTAATAGTTTCCAAAATAGGGGCATTCGTGAATAAGCCTCATTATTATCGATTTACTGAAGTTTCTTCTAGTGCTTATTCTCATTTTGTGTATCAGTCATATTCATGGAGTGGCTCTCAGCAAAGGTTGTCAAGCAGGGACATGTGGGAACCGTCCCGAGTAAGTTTAGAGAACAATATCAAATTTGCTTATAGGCTGCATTTACCGCTTTCGGCTGCAATTATCGCTTTTTGACTGTTTCTAGCACTTACCCTGTATCATCCAACATTTTTTTATATCACCAATAACTAGTGTAATATTTTTGGAGCCCCAAATATGGAATTACTCTTTTTTATGAATTTATAGAAAATTTGGTGAGGACACTAACAAAAAGATTTTCCTTGACATTCAATGATTACTTTGTGAGTGCTGTATTCATAAAGTGATTTATATGATTGATGTACACATACATGTTCCTTCTGTTGATTTACATAGATATACCTAATTTATGTTGAAATTAAGATGTCTTTTGAAATTTCATGTCTGTAATTTTAACTACTAGCTCATTTGAATGATCATTATTATCATCATCATCATATTATTTATATTCGGGGTGAATCAAAGTATTTTTACTTAACAGTCCGTTTCAGTATTTCTCATTCTAAATACTCACTTTTCTGCATGGTATTAACTTTCTCACTAATAATTGTTCTTATGTCACTATTACCGAGGTGTAGGTCTTGCAAATATCGTGTTCACCTGAAATAAATACGATTTATTCATAATTTCAAAGTATTTTTGACTCACTGACTCAACCCCAAGCGAATGCTAATGTATGAACTGTCAAAATCTCAGTGAGTTTCTATATCAAAATCATAGTCACCAAATTTTTAATAACTTTGTTAATTTTTACATAATTTTATTTTATACAACTGATATGTTGACAGGTCAGATTTCTAATATATTTTTGATGTTAATATTTCAACTAGTTTTAAAATTTGAATACTATCAACAGTAGAAAAAATATATTTAGACTTGAATGAAAATATTTTTTCTTATATTGCAACTTCTTTTTGTTTTAGAAATATTTGACATATCTTTTCTTTTTCTACGTATCACCAGAAAATAGATGATAATCACATAATCACTGATCCTGAGAGCTAAATCATTTTAGAGGATTGGACTCATGAGAACATTTGATCAGAAACTCAATACCAACAACATTGTAAATTTCAGTGAAATCCCACTGTATGCCTATTTCCTATGCTATATTGCGGGGTCATTTCCAAATAATTTGACTCTTATCAATCATTTCATCATTTTTCTACAGAACAACCTTATTATAATTTCTTCAGACAATGGACATTGACGGCAATTTTCAAACAAACCAATGTATTCACATAGAATCTCAAGTTGTTTTGATTGGAAATACATTTTTCATATGATCTTGCTCCATCTAATTTGTTTGATGTTCAATAGGACATCAACCAGATAATCGTGATGTGCGCATGCACCAACTGGCAAGAGCGCAAAGACGGCTTGCTCTCGCTGCAATACTACCTCACCAACGAGATCCAACTGACAGAAGGCGAGTTGAAACACCTCACCGAGATATTCACCCGAATGTTCATGGATTCTCACACGAAAGGCCTAAGCGTGTTCCTCGATACCCTGCACGAGGTCATCAGGGAATACAAGGTATGACTAAAATATATTGGTAGTTTGTTTAAAAAAAAATAGTTGAATTAATTTTGATTTCAAGCGGAAATACTAATTCAAGAATCAAGAAAAACACAAATGACATCAAAATTTTAGCGCCATGTATTTTATACAGGTTAAAATACAAAATCTGGGATCTATGCAAAAATTGGACAGTAAAACTATTTATTACAACTTTCAAAGTATAATAAAGAAATATTCACAAAGGTGATCACAAATTTCTAGTTATAAATTGATGATAGGAGGCACTTAGTTGGATGAGTAACATACAATTGAATTATATAAAAAATCTTATGATCAAGCAAGAAAATATATCAGAAACATGAACGTTGAGACATTTTCGTCATCTCTCTTCGACCATCATTCCTAGAGATACGTTAGTTTGGAATGAATGCCGAAACATGGAATGGATTTTATGTCTCATTTTTATTATAGATTATTTCTATTATACAGAAAAAAATCCAGAGGTAAGGACAAGAAGGTAAGGATATAAGAAATACCGATATCAGAACCAGACTTTTCAGCCAACAGAGTAGACCGTTCAGTTCTAAAGAAATTGGACAATTTTACAAAAGATTTGACATGATGTGCATGTAAACAATTATCATTTACCTGAGAACATAATAAATCCTGGAATTCAGCTGAAAAATCCTGTTTCTGGGACTGAAGATTTCCTGGACTGAAGATTTCCTTTTCAGTTGAATTTTATGAATCCTTGAATTCTCTATAATTCTCAAATTTTGGTTCACACCTTGTGGAATAGAACAATGCAAATACTTGGAGGATTCTGATTAAACTGATGCACATAAAAATCCTATAGAAACTAACTTATCATCAGATCATGTCACTTGTCGAATATTTTCGATTTTCATTCAACCTGAAAATATTCTCAGCAACCCAAAGATTGATTCAATCGAAAACAATATTTTTCATAATGTATCCCCTCAAATGCAGGATCAAGATACTAAATTTCAAATTTCGAGAGCATCATGGCGTTTCTGATATTCTAAATGAAAACAACTACAAATTCCTGTCTAAATTGCCCTGGAAACTTTTAGAAAACAGATATAATTGAATTTAATCCAATTATAAATTATTTCAATCAAGAAATCGTGATACTTTCAAAAGCAATTTCACCAGAAAATCCATCCATTACATTGCTTCCTCAAAAAAAGAAACGCACCAAAGCTTGATTTGTTATCAAGGAAAGAGAGAGAGTAGGTACTCGTCTTTTTATTCTTTTTTCATGACAATTAAACTATAATCAAACGACAGATCTCACAGAAATGTTGTTGCCATATTTTTTTAATTCGTTCAATTACGTTCTAATTTGTGATTGGTATTCTTCTTTTTTCAAATCAAATTCGATGATATACATATGAATTATTTAGTGTAATTTACCTCTATGATATCATAATACTGAAATAGTTTAGTTCATGTGTGTAAAGGAAGCATGAAATGATCGAATTAGTTGAACGGAAAAAAACCAAAATAACAATAGTCGAAATAGTTGTGGAGCGACAACAATGTGCTATGCAAAATACCAATCAATCATACTCAACTGTTGACAAACAACTAATCCACCATTCAAAAAACACTAATTTAATTCGCGAAGTTTCAATATACGAGGGAAACGAAAAGTACCACTGAAAATTCACGAAATTCACAAGCGTGGGATATTCCGTTACAAGGGCCAGCTGGAGTACTGGCTGTACATGCTGCTACAGAGGGTCTTCCTGAAGATCGGCACTGAGACGCTGAGCTCGATCCAGGGCAAACTCACGTCGACCCTGGAGCTGATCAAGGGCAGCTTCCGCGTCGAAATACTCATCGGCAACGTGTACCGGTTCCTGATCGACGCCACCCAGACACCCAACACGCGCGTCAAGACCGTCATCATGAACTTTTTGAGCTCGCTGTGCAACAATCCTGACGCCGCACAGTATATTTCTCATTCTCTGGCCGGGCCGGCGCTGCAGAAGATCATTTCGTTCGCTCAAGACATGAAGTCCAGTGAGACTAGGCACGCCGCCAGGCTGTGCTTGATCGCCCTGTGGAACTGCAACACTCCGAAGGTATTGTTTGAACTCATATTACATTGTCCCTAAATATTTAGCAAAGCACATCAAGATGATATTTTGAAATCTGGTAATCTGGGGCCAGGTAGCCGCGCGGTTAAGGTGTCTATCTCTAAGGGCCGGTTTATCAATGCAGGGTTAGGTTAATATAACCCAAGGTTAACAGCTAACTCTGGGGTAAAATGTTTATTCATTTCGAGGTGGGGTTAAACGCTATCAAAATCAAACGGGAAATTAGCTCTAGGATAAAGTTAACCCTAGGTCAGCTTACCCCTCGGGATAACCCTGCATTGATAAACCGGCCCTAAATCAGCCGGCTGCCCGTCGTGGGTTCAATCCTCATCGACGGCGGAATTTTTTCAATGGCCCCAGAAGTGGTATCGGATCCCACTATAAAAGGTAAGGTCCCCGCTATCCTAACTCGTACAAGTTTACTCCGTAAAACTTCTGAGGGTTGCTAAGGCAACTAGGATAGTGGTAAAAAAAACAATAAAAAAAAAACCGTGGTGTAAGACGAGGGGGTCTCTGATAAAAGGGAGAAATTGGGGTGGCTAAACTGCTGATATATCCAAAAATTGTAGATATAAGTAACTTTTATAATATAAGTTGTCAGTTTTAATAAGCTTGATAGACATTTTCAGCAATCAATCCACAATACACTGTATGTATTTATTTATTGAGCATTCATCAATTCCAATAACTGTCTGAATGTACCAAAATTGATGACATTTCTCTCTACTCTCCCTATTATAAGAACTCTCGAAGATGGTAAAATCGATATTTCAAATAAGATGAGTTGTGTTAGACAATTCAAATCGTGAAGTTGGCAACGTTGACCTTGATTTTGACATTTGGCATTGGCACTTGACATGAGAGTTGTATGGTTCCAAGAAAAACGAAGATTAACGAATTCTGAACAATTTTGTTTATTAATAAACTTTCAAAATGTGGCTTTCGCGGCACAGTCCTTGATCTATTAAAAAATTACTTATCTGAGAGATACCAAGTAGTGAAAATTGGAAAAGAAATCACCACAAGGAACAGTATTGGGTCCGATATTGTTCCTGGTATACATAAACAGCATCTCTCAGATAAGTGAATTTATGGGACATCTAATATGTTATGCAGATGACACAGCACTAATTATTACAGGTAAACATTGGGAAGATGTAAAAAACAAAGCGGAATTGGGATTGAGAAAAATATTATTATGGTTAAACCACAATACACTCAGGTTGAATATTGAAAAAACCAAGTACATAACTTTCTCCCCATCAATAGTTGATCAACCCACCCAATTAATTCTTAAAATACACACTTCCACCTGTGATAATAACAATACATGCAGCTGTCCGACTTTAGAAAGAACATCGTCAGTAAAGTATTTAGGTGTTATCATAGATCAATACATACGCTGGTCAGAACACATATCTCATGTGACAAAAAGGATAAGAGCATTGACTCATAAATTCTATATTCTAAGAGACATCCTCTCAAGAAAAAACATGATTATATTGTACAATAGTCTTGCTGAATCAATCATCAGATACTGCATAGTCGCATGGGGTGGTGCATTCATTACCACATTACAATCATTACAAACGGCACAAAATATCCTGATCAAGATTATACTAAAAAAAGATAGATTGTTCTCCACCATATTACTCTATAAAGACACCAACCTACTCAATATAAAAACACTATTCATTTATCAATCATTACTACAAATGCAGAGAACGCAGAATAAATTCGAAGTGAACAAAACAAGGATGACCAGATCAACTCACAACAGCAACCTCAAAGTTCATTCTTTCAAAAAATCTTTATCTCAAAGATCTTTTATGTACTTCGGTCCCAAATTTTTTAATCTCATCCCAATTGACCTTAGAGATATAAAAAACCACAAGAAGTTTAAAATACAAGTGAAAAAATTCGTATTACAGAACCCTCAGAAATTCCAATAGAAAAAAACTCAACAACAGCATATTTATTTAATAATTTATTCAAGACTTATTCTACTGTCCCCATGATGATCCGCATAAAATGAAATCCAAACCTTGTGTTTCCGTTGGATTCTTCCCTAACACTGCAATAAACTTATTTTCGACTGTAAACTCGCTTTTATATTGCACAGAATACAAATTTCAAAGCAACTGGAAGGGTGTGGAAATGCAATACAGCATCTTTGCCTAGGCAATTTCTACTCCTGAACCAGATGCCTCTATATAGCGCGATCAAAATTTATGTATTTTTGTTATCAAGTGAGTTAATAACTAATTGTAATTGAATTGAAATAAATGAAAAATCAATACTGAGTGAAATATGGAAAGAACTTACTGATTCCTCAAAGTATGAAAAAAAATTACATTCGACATGAGAAAAAGTACTAGTGATAGATAGTAGTACTACATATCTGCTTACTAACTGTCTTTTTAGAGAGAAACTGTCAATGGATAGAGTGATATAATGATAATTACTGATTCAATAAATCTTGCCAAAAATATCAGTAAAATTAATGTTGATTTTATTTTATGTTAATGATGCTGTGTAGTGTGAATAAAAGATTAATTATTATGCTGTGAAACGTAGTATGCATATTTTATGCATCAAGAGACATTTTCAAATAATATCATCTACCTTCTGAAACGATCAAAATTTTCTCAATTTCAGTATAACAGCAAAGGTAGATTCGTTAATTACATTTATTCAAGAATAATAAATGACACGAAATGTTTTTTCTCATGAGAGGACTGGACTGTTCTCAATCATCTCAAGTAAAATGAAATCATTAAGCACAACGCAAAAACTGCGACATCAGATTTTTTCGGTCCTGAATCATTCTGCAGTATCAGCAAACGTATCTGAAATCAGATATTGAAACATGGTTATAAGAATAAAAATCATGCTGCAGAAAAATTCCAGGTCGAAGAAGAATAGAGTAACATCTTGAGATTCAGGGTTTATAACTATTATTAATTTAATATCACGAAATTAATGGACAGGAGAACCTCGTGGCTTGATTTTTTTATATAGATCATTAAATAACTGTGTTGACTCATCATCCTACATCAAATAAACTTTTATGTACCCGACCATAGGACGCGCCCCAGACGCCTTACATTTTATAGCAACACCATAAATACACTAGATTCAATATGTCAATTATATGATGAATATAGATTATGATTTAGAAATATTGAGGTCACAGTCCACACCTCTCAAGAGGTGAAAGTTGGGAGAACTTGAAAACGAATGTTGAGAGTGATATGCAAACTATAATCCACTGGTTCAATCACATGAAGCTCACAATAAACTTCGAATAAACAAAATTCATACCTTTCACATCATACAAAAACAAATTACCAGACTATGATAAACTGGCAATCACATTCGGGGATGAAGTAATTTCCATTAATTACATAAAAAATATTAAATATCTGGGAGTAAGTATAGATCAACATCTCAGATGGGATAAACATATTCAGAATACAGTGAACACCTTGAGAACTATGCTATTCAGATTCAAACATTTGACTAACATTCTTGATATGCATCTCATGAAAATAATATATTATGCATTGGTAGAATCACGCCTGCAGTATGGCATCTTGGCTTGGGGTGGAGCACTGGATATTTACCTGAAACGAATGATTATCATGCAAAAATATTTTCTAAAGATAATTTTCAAAAAAAAACGTACTCATCCAACAGAGTAACTGTTCGCTGAAACAGCTATGCTAGACATAAGGCAAATGTTCTATTTTAATGTACTCATATTTATTCACAAACACAAGGGCATTATTCATTTAATAGACCATTCACATCAAACACGTCAAAAAACGAAGTCATTTGCGAAGACAAAAACTTCTAAAAAAAATATAGGTCAACGGAACCACTTTTATTTGGCTACACGGATTTATAACTACTTACCAGATTTTTATAAAAAATATATTATGGAAAATAATAATATACACAAAGTGAAAAAAACAATGAAATATTATGTTCTCACTTTAGATCGCCTTACTATTCACGGAATAGTGAATACAAACAATTATGTTTGAAAATATTTAGTGTATGTAATGCTAATGTTTGTTAATTATCTTCAATGTGAAAATGTATATTCTCGTATTTGTAACTGGTTATATTTATTCATTGATGCATATAAATCACTGCCCACGTACAACCTCGTGTTCCAGTGGGATTTTGTGTTTATTTATATGTTATACTGTTTTTTTGTATGTTATATATATTTATGATATACTATTATGTTACATTTCGTAAATAAACATTATTATTATTATTATTATTATTATTATTATTATTATTATTATTATTATTATTATTATTAAGTCTCGGATCATTTAGAATTGCCGTTTTCAAAATAAAGATCTTTCCTTCGTTGTATGTGGATATCATCAACATGTGACAAATAAATAAATGAATATCAGTGGTAGTTAGGCTGCAAGAACTCATAGCAAAAAATCGATTCGTTTTCCCTCCCAAGGTGACGATGCTGCTGACAGAGTTGCCCAAGGAGATGCAGGACCTGGCGTCGAACATCGTCAACAGCCACATGCGGAAGACGTCGACCAGCAGCGAGCCAGGCAGCCCGATGGCGAGCGGCAGCCCCAAGATTTTGTCTCCCGGCGTTTCACCGCTCAGGGACGGGCTGGACCAGGAGGAGGTCTACAGAAGCCTCAGGAAGACCACGGCGGAGATACAGAACTATAGTTTCGAAACGTTAGGTGAGTTTTTGTTGGAATATTGAAGATGTTATTGTTGAGTAAGGATGCTGCAAGAAGTAATGAAGTCACAAGGAATTATTACCAACTCAACACGACCTGTGTTTCAGAGTTGAAGTGACAAAAGTCTAAGAGGGATTCAGCGAAATATGAAAAAAAAATCATACAAACATGGGTCCGAGTAACAGAGTGTCAGTTTTTTATTGATAGCTTGAAAATGCTTCATTCTATATTGATGAAATTTCCAAAGTTATTTAAACAATAGTCATACATCTACTGAAGTAATTAGATTTGATTCAGACAACTGAAGAAGATCTTGAATTTCCAACAGCTGAAACGTTTATACTTCTCATTGGTCGAATCGCACATTCAATATGGAATAGTAGGCTGGGGGGGTATGTACAAAAATAATCTAAAAAATCTTGGGATTATTCAGAAATATTTCATAAAAATTATGCTAGGTAAAACCAGAACATATGCAAGTGATCTCGTTTATGAAACCAGTGAACTTTTTGATGTAAGACAAATCTATATTTATAAAATCATGAATTTACAACATAAAAAAAGAGCGGAATTAATCGAAATAAAACATGACCACAACACCAGGCATAAAAAAATGATGAAAACAACTACTTCAAAGTTCCAGAAAAATTTGAGTCAAAGATCATATGGATTTTTGGCCCCACATATTTACCGTAAAATACCCAATATCATCAAAGAAAATGCAAGCAAGGATCAGTTTAAAAAGTCCTTGAGAAAATGGCTCTTTGCTACTCCTCGAAATGTAATAAATAACTGGATCGATCTGAATAACTAAATAAAATCATCAGTTACCATTGAGACATTTTTATCACTACAAAATCATATACATTTTCTTAAAGAAATTGTAGAAACGAAAAACTATCAACACAAAAAGTTTGAGTCAAAAATCAACAATATATTCAGTGTATACACCATATTGTTAATCCAGAATCAGTTCTATTTATATGGTTCAACATTTATATCATTGAGATTTTCTATACATACTTACAATAGCTTTGAAATCCAGAATGAGGAATATAACTTTATTATATATCTATATTTTCAGTTTTTGCTTCTTAACTCTCATATACATATACTGACGTTGTATACGAATCATTCAATCAATTATGTTTATCTTTTTTAATGAATATTTCACATAATCATTGTCACTATTCAGGATTTGTTTTTATTTAGAAATGTATTAGAGTGAAATCAAACACGTACTAATCTACGGATTTCAGTGTACCTCGCTCTATTTATTTCCACTTCTCACCTAATGTTATAAGAAAATTATATATTTATGTTTGGAAATGAATAAATTATTATTATTATTATTACTATTATTAATAATAATTTCCAGATGCGTGCCCAGCGAGCAAGTTGATTGTGTTTTTGCTGAGGAAAATATTAAGCTTGATTTATAAACTCCGCTGCCGTAGCTACAGTTGACGCTGCTGTTCCAAAATGTATTGAAGAGATATTCGGCGGCAACTGCGTCAGCTGCGGAGTTTATGAAGAGATGTTTATTTTTAGCATATTCCATCTACTGTAGAGTCAACTGTAGCTACGGCAGCGGAATTTATGAATTGAGATTTTCTCTGTAGTATTTCTGTCCCTCCTCCCCCCATGAGGTTGAATGCCCAGGCTCGGAAAGCGCCATAGAACACGTAGCGATTTCCCCATACCCATTTCCTTCCAGCCCTACTCACTCACGAGTGAACTACAACCATGGTGTGTTCCCCAATCAGCAACTCAGCAATCAAATCACTCCTTTTTTCCAATTTCGATAATTCGACCATAAATTCTCCTTGTCTAGTAAAATAAGCATTTTCGAACACATGTTCATGTGAATTTTTTTCCATATTTTGCTGAGCGGAATATTCCCTAGGCTTTGGTCAATTCAACTCTGAAATAACCTGTATTTTTGTGAAGACTACCCAATATTTCAATATTGTTACGATTTTTCTACTTGGGTTCGTTGATTTAAACAACAATTCATTCCACTAAACACTCGAAATACAATTTAACAACCACTTAGTTGAAAATCACTTCAATATCAGCTTTAATCGCTATGCAAATCTCTATGTAATGCTAGCTTACTTTTGAATACGTCGTCGACCGATGTTATCCGGTATTCTCAGAACAGAGCACTGTCCGTAACAGAATTGTATAATTTTGAATTCAAAGTAAATAACCGTATGTTCTGTACATAAAAGTACATAGATGCTATGTTAATAATTAATTGTTGGAATGGAATTTCCTCTAATATTAATCTGAATTTCCTTTCTACTTATACCTATTGAAAAAAAATGTATAATAAACATAAAATTGCAGATTTGGTAGCTTATGTTGAAGGATGCTATTCAGCTGAAATATTCAGCAGAATAGGCCAAAACTCCAATTTGTGAAATGAATACTTCGATCTCAATATAAATTTTCATTAGAATTTTTTTAACATAATGTTCCGAAGAAATACCCTCATCCTGAATCCATTTTATTCACTTATTTATTTATTCAATAATACATCCAGCAGGCTTATGCCCATTTACAGGTGTATATAATCATACAATAGATAATACATTATTGTAGTATTGCTTCGTATAATCACAAAATATAATATAAATATAAATAGGGTAATATGAATTGAAAGAACCTGACAATGCATAATTAATTAATTCTGCGAGATACTAATAAGAGAGCTGATGTTTGAATTCATTCAGTAATGAGTCATAACTATAGTGTATTTGTGGATAAAAGCCATATTTTTTAAAAAACGCGAATTTTAAAAATTTTCTTTGCACATTTTCAATCGTATCGATATATTTTGCGTGACAGGGATTCCACACCACACTACAGTAACTCAGTTTACTCTTAACCAGGGATACATAAACACGCCGCAGAGCATCAAATGAATTGAATTCCCTACAAGAACGGATCAAGAATCCTAATGACTTCATAGCTTTACTATCTATATTTTCTAGATCTTTGAATTGGGTAACTCGCGACAGATATGTGGCATTTAAATGGTAGTCAAACATAATAGAGGTTGGTTTGCGGGTAAAAGTCAATGATATTTTGGGAGTTCCCAGGAGAATCCATGACTTTTTTTTCTCTAATGAGACGATTTTATCTGTTAGTGTATTTACATATTTTTTGTAATCATCCTTAATTACTTGAATATCAGTTTTCAATTTAACAATTTCTGCTTCGTACAATCCAAACTTTTTTGTCAAGATTTTTTCGATCCCGACTGATACACTATCCACTAGACTTTTTATGAAACAATCCTGTTGACAAAATTGTTTTATTGCTATGTCTGCAGCTGCTCTCACTTCATTCAATAACTCTCTGGTGACTTATGGCATGTTGATAGTAGAATAATTATTCAATTTTCAGTGCATACACACTTCACGGTAGTTGTACCCTATTCAATACTTTTGTTGTGTTATATGTGGTAAATGAAAGAATTTGAAAGTAGAACATTCACTCATTGGTTTTTGGAGAATAATCACTTGGTGTTCATTATAGGAAATATTAAAACACCAACAAATAGATCATAAACGTTCATTTTCGCAGGTTCTAAGTTAGATAGGGATAGAGACACGACATCACAAGACTCGGGCATTTCGCAAATGTCAGTCGGTAATGACATCGCAAGGGATGTCAATCTCATCGAGAGAATGGAGGAGCTCAATATCAGGCCGAATTTCAACATCGGCTCGGGTCCCAGGTCTTTACCGTACGCAATCATCAATGGAGTTTCAAAGACTGATTCTAATGGTTTTAGGAGTCTAGGTAAGTCTTTCTTTTCATAAAGCATCACAAGAATTCATCGAATATCTGTTCTGTCAGTCTATGAAATTTATAAACAACTATTTTGATATTGATAAGTCTTTCGTCCTGCATATAAAAAAGACAATTTGTGAATCATTCGAAATAAAAATGTTATCATCCTTTGATGTGTTTTGTGAATGCAATTCCTTCGAGAGCTTCATTTCATTTCTGGAAAATAGAAATATGAAAAATTTACAAGGTTTAGTTGAAATGTCTTTGATCAAAAGGGCCTATTACTATAAAAACCTGTGAATTATAATTTGACTTCTAAATTCACCTTCTTAACTCATATCTATATTTCTCCTTCAATGCCTTGTTTAGGACATTCAGTAGATTGTATTTTTCATATTTTATCCATGTACCCATTTTTTGGCAGCTATCACTCTCATCTTGAATATCCACTGCCCAATGTTTCTTAGCCGATTGTTTATTAGAATGATATTCTTGCTTCTCATAGGAGAAACAGAAGACTTTGAACAAGTCATATCCAACATTATACAACATTGCTTAGTAGACGTACCCATACCCAAAGAGGAGAAGAAGAAAATGTTGTATCAGCTATACGAGATTATCAGAAGCGGTCAAACAGCTCATGTCAAGAGTAATTTCAAGTGAGTCTACATTCTGAAAACATTCTGAGCCTCTTAACATATTTGTTTTCCAGAAAAATTCTTCGTTTATTGATCGACAACTTGAACGAGAAGGAAGATACTGGTATTCAAGTTGCGGTGTTGCAAATTCTCAGGGCCGTATTTGAAGCTCCAGACATGAAACCTTGTTGGACTAATTTCGTGGAATTATTGGCTATGAGGGTTCTAGATTCATATACAGTAGAGAGAAAAGAGGTAAGTGACATAAAGTTAACTAGATTTAAATACTACGTCAATATGAAACATGACTCTTGCCATTCAAAAAAATGATATAAAAAATACAGGTCCGTATTTGACAATTAAAAGTTGAGGGTGGCCCAATTTATACGATACCCTGTATATAATTTTTATTCAGATATTTGGAAAGGCTACAAAAAGTTGCGATGGCAAAGTGAAAAAATTTTAAAAAAATCTTCGTAACATAAAAAGATATAGGCAAAAGAAGAATTTCGAAATTTTCGATTTTTCCTGTATAACTTCAGAACTGAAGAAGCTAGGTCAGATTTTTTTCATCCATATAATTAACCTTTAAAATACGCTACTTTGCCCCCATTTAACCAACCCTCTATCTCTTACCGTTATCGAAATCCCCACGCATAGACTCGAATTTGAATAGCCCTGTATATTTATGTTTTATTTACGTGAAATTGCTTAGCATTTTGAATTGCCTTATTCTAGGTTCTAGAATACAATAAAAATAGAGAGAAAGTGTAATATATATTTGACTACCGGCTCCTAATGTTATAATAATTGTATCTTATTAAATGAATACTTGAAGGCATACAAATTGCCGAATTTCTAATACATAAAGTTACGGAATTTTCTTAATCTTTTCGTTTTAGGTTATGAAAGAGGCTGAAGCGACTGCTGCTGCCATGGTGGTGTGTCCGTTCGGATCAATGGTTGCTATCCTTGCTCCTTTCATCAGAACTAGTGCTTATCCTGCTCTTTTGGGGGCCATCAAAATGCTGACCAAGTTGATTGAGGCGAATCCCAACGAGGTCACCGATGATCATTTGAGTAATATCATGTCTGGACTAGTCAACGTAAGTCCATCGGGAACCTCAGTTTGATTAATGCATCAAGTACTTTCATGAAATGGCAAGAAACTGATCGTTTCCTGTCACGCAAAAGTGAACCCAGCAATTTGACAGCTGTCACAGACATATGTCAGTTGTAATAAGTTCATGATTCTAGGATTTTTATTGATTAATATCCGATAATTTTGTACAGAAAACACTAAATCCAAACGAGAATACCCGAAAAATAGTATTGAATCAAGTAAATTACACAATGGTAAATATATCACACATTTTCTAAAAAGGAAAAAACACTCAATGATTATACATAAGCGCGGATTTGATCGTCCTTGGACTTCACAAGGGGATCGAAACGATTCATCTGTCATTAGATCCAGTGTATTTTTCTCTTTATTTTTCTGGTAGTAACATTTTCCCCCCATTCTTTTTTTAGTGTCGAGTTTGCTAAATCATTTAACTTTCATTTCAATGGATTCCTAGTGCCAAAAGCTTCTCAGTTTGACCAAATTAGTGACTTCATAACTCATGAAGATGATTCACATGCATAAAATATTTTTGTCGAAGGTAATATGTGAGATAATAAAATATGATATAGGTAAATCAATAAGCAGCCTGTGTAATAATGTGCATTACAGAATATACCTATCTCACTTATTGTTCATCAATAAAAAATATATTATTATTAATCTTGTAATTATTCACGAAAAATTTACAGTCTTGGACACAAGAGATCAAAAACTAATATGCGCGAAAATTCATCCGATTCGTCCAATATAAAAAAATGAGGTTATATCGACGTTAAAATGACAAAAGAAGAGGATTTACTAACTTTTTCGCATTTATATACGGTGGATTTATGCAGAGGTTTTAAGTCGTAAGTTTTAAGTCTCAAGTTTTAAGTAATAAGTCATAAGAAGTTCATCCATTGGTTTTTAATGTAACCATTTATACAGTTGTCATAAGTTTTAAGTCTTAAGAAAAATTGGCCAACATCTTTTACGACTCAAAACTTGATCGATTTGCGCATGCGTCTGATTTTGCAAAAGGGTATCGTAACAAACAGCAGGAGTTTAATGCATGTAAAGCAAATATACATAAATAAAAATAGCATTAAAGCTGGAAATTTGGATTGAATAGAAGGAAATGAGAAAAATAAGCACACAAAATAACAGGATTGACACTATTGACAGTCCTTAAAACTTATTGCATAAATGGTCCATTTTTCCTTACGACTTAAAACTTACGACTTAAAACCTCTGCATAAATCCACCGTTACCGCTCAGTGTGAATGCAAAAAATCTGTCACCTTGGTAAATTTCATATAATGAAGAATACCAAATATAAATAGTGGAAAATCTGGGGTGGCTCGAAGAGTTGTTGATAAAATATTAAATATAAATTATGGTTTATAGAAAATACATTGTAATAACATAAACCCATCCGAGATACTGGATCGTGAATCGTGTATAACGAAAAATTTGTAACATAACCAACAAAACTCGATCAATTTTTTAGCGCCTGCGCATTTCTATGACTGGACCTTCAAATTTTGCGCTCTCGACATCTATAACCTTATTCGCTCTGTCTGACTGTCTCATCTGTAAGGTTTTCTAATCTGTGACGTGACCATCTACCTTTCAGGCGACAGACCATCAAGAAAGTCCGGTGAGGAAAAGTTCGATTTTCTGCATGGTCGCGTTATACAAGGCCGTGGGGGAGGAACGCCTGTCATCCCACATCAGCAATCTCCCCGGCAGCAAGGTGAAACTGCTGAGGCTGTACATCAGCAGATCGGAAACGGTGACCTCTGTGCCAACCAGTCCGAAGAACAGTTCCAGCTAGTACGCGAACGAAAGATCCTAAACGAAAGTTCGAATTCCACGGTACAGCGCAGGCTGTGCGTAAGTAATATCACTAAATATTGTTGACATTTCTTTTTTGACATTAACGCTTCATATACGTATATCGGTTTGCCCTATTTATTCTGTATTTTTTTTTCGAGGCGTAGGTGATAAGTTGTAACAAAGTTTTTAATACTGTTTTTGTATAGGAGTAGCAATGCTAGAATATATTTGTTATGTCTTCACTGCATTTTTTATATATACATTTTGCAACTGTTGAAGTTTTATTTTATCTTGATTTTGAATTTGAACGCAAAAGGCTCGTAAGAGAATCCTTTCATGATAGCATTGAAGAAGATAGGAAAAATAAATTCTTCACTTACTAGAGAATCGGTACAAAAATTTCAATCTGAGCGAACGAGGGCTTATCAATTATAACACCGAATACAGTATTCTCGTTTTTTTCTTCCTGTCTGGGTGGTTGATTTCGATATACTCAAGGGAGCACTTGATCATATTGTAGGATGTGTAAGTGCCAGCCTCATGAAGCGGCGTTTTTGTTTTGCCTATTAAATTATTAATTTGAATTGGGTAGTTAAATCTAGATGTTGGTTGATAACAACTATACTCGCTATAGACTGTCACTACCAGCATCAGATGATAATACTACCAGAATATACAAATAATCGAAGAATAGAGTATTTGAAGATGAAAGCGTTCACATCAAGGACAAAATAAGAATCATCCATACTAGAGAAAATTTCCATAAAGGGTTTCCACTCTATCAGAGTCATCTCACTATAATTTTCATCATCAATATTTTTTTTCAATCAATTCTGGTTTTGTAAAAAAAAACTAACAGATGGGGTAGTAATTTCCGTCTATGTGTTGATATCGACTGAACATGGTGAAGATAATTCTTTGAACGGAAAAACTGATTAATTTCACTATAACGTTGGACTTTTTTGCTTTATATTTGTTTATAATATGAAAAAGTTGTCAAAGAATGAATCCTTTGATCAAATATTAAACATATCGTGATGATAATTTTGGTCTGGTTGTACCCCGTCCCAAACTCGTGAAATACGTCACATGTCAAGTAGTATTTTCATAGCAATGACCTTTCAATGCAGGAAACTAACTTTTCGGGCAGTCCCAAGTGATGAAAAATTTACCTTTGACTGTGATAACTATAAAAAAGTTCAAAAAAGTCCACTTCTCCACTAAAAATGATGTTTCCTCTTGTGTGTCAACGTATTCAGAAACTTTTGTTTGTTGGTTCTCTAGTAGTTATTTAAAAATAAAATAGGCAATGTTCAAATTTGAATGTGTGTTTCAATTATATATATATAATGGGACGGATCTCTTATGAGAGTTTAATTCTCGAATTTTCCAAACTCTTCGCTCAATCTACTTTCCTTTTTATTTTTATTGTATAGACCACATTTGATTGAGCAGTGTATTTGTCAGAAGCCATATTTCACCAATTATTACAAAAAATATATGTCATTCCCGAAATATTCGAATCTCGTACTAGTATTTTTTCCCGTACTTCCTCCACTCAGGTATACAGGGTGTTGCAGATTCATTCATCTGGCAATTGAAATATTTCATTCATCTTTACTTTATAGCCTTTTCAATAATATGCCTTGCCGTATCAACAGCTTTCTATAAATATTTTTTGTCAGAAAAATTAATAATAAATGAAAAAAACGATTGGCAATACTATAGGTTTCAGGTTGATGTTAAGTATTTTTCCATGACGAATTAATTTTCATGTTTTTTCTCATCATGATATGAATACGCTATTTTCGAAATATGTACATTATGAATTATCAATTAATTCCATCCTGAACTGTGGATGAATATGATATATATACTTTGTTTTTCCTAGAGATGGTTCGTAAGTCGTGATAATTTTATTGTTTTTCTTGAGAATGTCCTTCAATCCCTAAAATATATCCTTGGTCTCGAATAACACTGTTGAATCGAAATAGGACACTTATTTTCGTAAAATTTTTGGGTGGAATTATTCTTACATTCGGATAAGTATCGTTTATATTCTTATGAAAAAAAATGATAATTGGACAAACAAGAAATCGATTTATCATATCTGCAGAAAAATCTCGTATTGACTATGAGAACTCACCTTTCTTTTACAGAAATGAATAAAAATCAACTTTACATTTGTTGAACGTAAAAATGAAATTTTAATTCAGTGATTCGGCGAAAAAAGCAATCCAGAATATTGATTTTTGAAAATTTAATCTATATTACCACTGTTATTTTACCATTTTTACCTTTACTTTCGGGACCTGGACAATTGGAGACGTGACAACATACTACATGTGCAACACCCTGTATGTAATCAATTCAACTTTAGTGATTCTATATTGTGGAATTGATATTGTGAAATATTTTCATAGATATTAGTTGATATGACAGAAGGAACATTGTTGAGACATCAAGCTTTCACTGTTTATTTTATCTTCCATTTTACTTCAACATGGAATTAGGTTTAATAATTCATTGGGTGAATATCTGAATTTATTCCTAGTCAGCTTGAAATGTCAGAAACCGTTTATTCTTCTGAATTTTGATGCTGTTTTGTGATGGTTGTTAGTTTTTTATTGTATATATTGTGATTCTGATGTTTTATAGTTGTAAGATGCCCATTAAAATTATTTAATAAAAATGTTAGAACACCCATACTTCTGTTTATCTTGTTTGGCTATGAAATTGTTTACTTCACTGTTGTTGAATGGAGATCTGACTTTTGTTGAATCGTTTTGCCAATCTTTATTGTTGTGCTTCATAATTTTTAATGCACAGTTTTAGCATTTTGGACATGTTATGATTTTACAAATTATACAAAATTACTGAAAATATTTATAGAAAGTCTAGATAGCTTGAGATTGAAATATTTTATATGCCAAAAATAACGTATTAATTGGAATGTGCTATGATTAGAGTTTCTGGATATTAGAGATTTTGTATATAAAGTAGTTAGTGTATAGATTTAAGATATTGGGCCATGTTCGATCCCTAACTAGCTTAATGTCAGAACAACCTTCGCTGTTTCTAATAATTATAATTAACTCATGATGTAATTAATAAATATCATTACTGTGAAAACTATTATTTACTACCAACTCCGACTTTGTTTTTCCCTTGGAAATACAGCTTTTATTTTAGCGAAACTTCGTCAATCGATAAATTCTATATCAGTTCTCATGAACATTCATAAATATGTGAAACACGGACAACGTCCAGTGAATCTCGCTAACTTCTGACAAGTTTGTTACTCGTTGTCGTTGACCTTTATCCACATAAAATTATGAAGAATTAAAATGTTTCATTACAATCTTGCATATTGGTATAAAAATATTGTAGAAAGTAAAGTAACATAAAAAACACATTTTTATTTCTAACTAATTCTAATTCATCATAACTCAAGTTAACTTTTTAGTTTTAATGAATTGAAACTATAATAACAAGTTTTGAAATAAATAACATAATACATGGTATTCAAAGAAAAAATAATACTAAAGTATTGATGCACGAAATGTGTTGAAATACAACATGTTCTATTCAGAGTCAGACTGACCATTAGTTACAACATCATGATGTGACACAGGATCAGGTTTACCCTTCCTAGCCCTCGCTGACCCTTTGTTAGAACTAGTTGAAGCAAAAGATGCTGCAGCCCTCTTACTGGCAGCTTTTTCCCTCTTCTTCATCACAATTTCCTTCATGGTATCTGTGTATCCTGCCATATCTTCATCTTCAATTTGGGTTTCTTTTTTCTTGCTCTTTGATTTTCCATTTTGAATTTTCTTTTTAAGTATTTCCTTACTGTCTCCTGTCACATGTGATTCTTTGGTATTTTTCTTGGTGGGTTTCTTTTTGGAGTCATCATCATCTGATTCTTCTCGGTAATTTTTTCTGGTTCCTGCTCTCCTAGCAGGGGCTCTAGCCGTTTCTTCTTTTTTATCCTCTTCAATATTTTCATGTTCATCTTCTGATGTATTCTGTATGTTTTTCGTTTTCACTGCTTTTCTTTTTGAAGTGGGTTCTTTTTCTATTTTACCCTTGCCCCTTTTTGGAGGTGGTTCTACCATTTCTTCATTGTCTGGTGATAGCATTTCTTCTTTATTTTCTTCCATAGGTTCATCATCTATGTTTTCTTTTTCATCTTCAGAAAATTTCTCTGACAATTTCTGTTTACCATTTTTTCTCTTGGGAGAGGTCTGCTTCACACTCCTCTTTCTTCTTTGTGGGGTTGTTTGGTTTTCTTCATCATCTGTACTTTCTATCTTATCATCTGGAAGTTCTGCTGCTTTCTTTCTCCCCCTTTTTTGTTTGGGTGAAGAAAGATTTTCTTCTATTTTACGTTTCACTGGTGTTTTCTTAGATGGTGAAAAGTGTAGAGGTTTACCCAGTGCATCTCCCTTCTCCATTCCAGACATGAATATTTTCCTGATATTTTTGTAGTCAGGTACTGAATCATGTTTTAATGTGGAGTGATAGTTCAAAAAGTCCACTACTGGCCCTAAAATTTGAAATTCAGTAGAACAAGTTATCCTGATTATTTTTTTGTGAGAAACCAATGTTGAGTATTTGTTATTCACATAATGTGATAGATAGAGGAGGATCCACTACATGTGATGGAAGTGAGATAATGATGAGTTTGGATGGTAAGGGGTTTAATAGACTTTTCTAAATATCATTTACAAAGTAAACATTCTTCAGAAAGAGGTATCTCAAAATGATGAGAGTATATAAAGCTTACTATTATAGATTTATTCCTACTGTTCTTGAAGAGGTATTGATGCAAAATCACTTTCAAATGTGATTGCTTTACATAGTACTGCACATCACCAACCACATGCCCATGATATGAAATGCCAGACCATAGAATTAGTATATATATTTACCTGGTGGAGACTTTTTCTCAAAACAAGCCTTCATGAATTTAGGCACATTGGCCATATAGTCTTCTTTGGATTGTTGGACATTTTTAGGATCTTTAAGATTTTTTTCCCAAGGTAAAGTACATCCTAACCATTGTATTATGTTGTATGCCAGGATTTCCAAGTCTCCCCTAGGTGAGGGTACTGAAAATAATCAGTTTACATATATGCATAAAATATCAGCCTATTTTTATTACCTCCTTGATGTGCATCTCTACTTAAGTACTCTATAGTTCCATCATGGGCCTTTTTAGGGTCTGGTTTGAATACTGATTCACTACTATATTTACAAGCCAATCCAAAATCCACCAAATATACTTGTTTGTTTTGTGTGTCCTTGGTGGTGCCCATGAGAATATTAGCTCCTTTGATATCACCATGTATGTAACCACGTTTATGAATATATTCCAGAACATCTAACTAAAATGTTTTTTATTATAGAATTCAACATGATATGATTATTAATGATATATAATAATAATAGTTATAATACACTCACAATTTGTATGGCCACCTTAAAAACTGTGGTTGCAGGAAAGATCCTGTTATTTTCAAGAAAAATTTTCCATAAATCAGTACCAAATTTTTCCATAATAATAAAACGGTACTTTTCATTCTTATATTCATGGGAACCAGATCCAAGGTATAGAGGCATACCAAAAGTTTTCAGTCCCTTTTCCTTTTTGAAAGCTTCAACTGAAAAAGTACTGTTTTTGCATGGAATTAACTACCTAGCTGAGTAATAAATTTTACCATCATTTTCTTTAGCATTCCGCATGTAGAAATGCATTTCAACAAAAAGAGGGCCATTTGAGTGAGGTTCCTGAAAATTCAATAGAACTACAGTTAGTTGAAAATTTGTTTTTCCACATCAACTGAAATGAAATAATTATATTGTTTATACTTACAATTTTTACAACATAAGGATATTTAGAACCACTAGCTTCAACTTTTTGAGCTGAATAAATCTCGCCAAATCCTCCTTTACCAATAGAAGGACCAAGTTTCCATTGCGTTTTAGATATGTCTTGTAGTATTTCACCTTTAGGCAAGGGTTCAGCCAGTTTATATCCATTTGCAGCTTTTCTTTTTGGAGCTGTTTTGGCCATACTGAGATATTTCTCACGAAACACTACACTGCCACGTTCAAAACAAAGTACCTACGAACGGATCCACCAGTTCAAAATAGAATAGACATTACCGATCTTTGAAAAGTGATAACACCATAGATATAACACTGATGATAAGATACGAGAGGGGTGAAGGAATGGAAAGGAAAATAAAAAGAGCGCCAGACTTATGTGACAGCTGGTTGCACATCAGCTGGGATGATTGTGGTTACGGTTAAGGTGATTTCCCAATCCAGCGTTTTTGCTTCTCGCGTCATGCACTCTGATTGATGAAGCGGAATTTAAGTTCAATATTTTTAACTTTCTTGCGTCGCTGATCGCTGCTCTGGCATTGGTTAGGTTATTTATTCAACTGAAATGGAGGAACTAGAGCATGAGGATATCTTGAGAGTGAGTAAAATGATTGCTGTTATCCGGAATTATATCATTGAGGTTTTCAAATAATTGCAGTATTATTGTGGATTAGGCAGCGTATAACGTATATAACGTATTTTACCCTGTCTTCTACGTTTTCCTAGGAAATGAACTGATAATTTTCTTCGCTTTTGTTTTATTATGGCCTCCATCATATCATTTATTCAACCGCACTTAATTCTTTCATTGGGAACAATCAGAATAAACAAAACGCAGCACAGCAATTTAGAATTCCGCCTCACCAATCAGAGTTCATGACGCGAGAAGCAAAAACGCTGCATTGGGGACACACCTTTATTACATTTCCATTTTCATACATGTCAGAACAAATGATAGATATACATATACATACTTGGTTATGTCTGTACATAGAGCGCCATCTAATGTTCAGATGACATGTGACAATCTGACAGGTTGTTGTTGATTGTTGATCAATGTTAACATTTTTTTATGAACGATGAAAATGAAACATCAATATTTTGAAAATGTTCATGTATAATATTTGTATATTTGTATAATATATTGATGATTGCTTCAATTTTTGTTATATCAATCATCAACAGGATATTAAAAATCGATTGAATACGATGTATATTGCATTATAAGTAGTATAGAAAAATAGAAAGTATCATAAACACCTGTTACCTACAGTTGTCATTGTCATTGTGTTGTGAGTACTGAGTTCGTTCACTGTTGTCGATTTTGTTTACTGCTTGGTGTTTGGGTGTAGTTTCAAGTTTGGTTCAATAGTTTGTGAAATGGCTTCGAAGGGCATGTTGGTCGACGAGGTGAGCCAAAACATTTTCTATTCAATGTTAGCATGTGAATAGCCCCTAAGCAGTGCTGAACTGAACATAATTTTTTTATCGGCATTAGATTGTGATAAGATATTGGAGTATCTATACAGTATTTACACAGTTATCAAGGCCACGCCTATTTCACCTCACCCCTGTGACAGATGAGTGAATCTAAACTGGTACCATTTATTTATTTTCATTACCTTTAATTTTAAATAAGGTTGCAAATATTTTTTTATTTTCAGGTAATTTTTATTTCACTTTTAACCTTAATATATATGTTATATCCAATTACTGCATCAATAAAATAGCAAATTTCAAGCATGTGTTTTTCGCAAATAGAGAATATCCCCATGGAAACACCTATTTTATAATATATTGGAGAATTGAATGCTTGAATCTCGGCTTGAATATACATTATTGATTAATAAGCATAAGGTGTGTCCTTCTGCCTTCATGAAGTGACTCACAGAAATTCACTCATAAGTGAGTTAATTTCATACGATAGTCGTGGACACCCTTGTATGATATAAAAGTGGACGATCATGAATTAAAAAAAATAAAAAAGTATGGAATTAAACAATGACAGCAACCTTATTGTTTGACCTGATTTAAGTATATAAACGAGTGTTTCAGATGACCATTGATAATTCAAAAATGGTTTATTTAAAGTGTAGTATAAATAACCCACCCCTTATCATTATTTTTGCCTATAAAAACAAGGATTTTGTTACTGAGGTTTTATGTATTTGTGATCACATTGTTTGTGCTCCTCTCTCTAGGGATGTCAAAAAGGAGACATTTAATAATTATTTGTTGACATGTACAGTGTGTCCCAAATTCGCGGGCCAACATGTGGAACTGGGTAACGGCAGTAACGGTTTGAGATCAGGACAAAGTTTTTTATTTATATGCCGCAAAGAAATTGTTCAAAATTTTTTTGTTTTTATTTTTTATTGGCTTATATATATATATTATATATATATACACCATCAAAACCAGGCTTATTTCCTTATTTTTTTTCTTATTTTTTTTCTCACTTGGCGAACCTGAATATGTTTTATATATATACAGTAATTGCAGTTTCGAAGTTTTGATGAAGAAAATATATTTGAACAATTATTATAAGTCATTATTTTTGTAATATTCAATAATTTTCATTCATTATATATGCTTATTGTTCAGTTGTATTATTTAGGTATATTTTATATTATAATTGTTACCTAATGAAATTCTGTTGTTGCTGTCATTAATTATAGATTTTGAGGTGAAACTGCATTAAAAAAATTATGGTGGCACTCTAATGACGAAACTTCGTGTTTCAAATTCTATACTGCCAAGTTATAGAGCATGAAAAACAGCTGTGAGGAAGTGTCTTATTTTTTTTCGGTATCTTTTAAATAAAGCCAATAAAAAATTGGTTTTCTTAAATACCTATCTCAAAAACCATAAAAAAATTTCAAATATTTCTTTGCTGCATATGTTGCGCATAAAAATACACAACTTTATCCTAATTCAAACGACCCTGTATCTCTAACCGCCCGCGAATTTGAGGTACTCTGTTCAAACAATATAGTAAATTATGATTTATAAGACGCTTTTGGAGAACGACGAGCTAAGCAAGTGCGACAACGTGTGTCATACCTATACAATTTTTCTATTTTGCATTAATTCAAATTCTTTTATTGAAAAAAAAAATCAAAACATCTTCAATTGACAACAATGATGACATTGAAATATTTGAAATCTGACGCACAAGAGTAAAGCCCAGTTCTGTTGAGCGATTTTGATTTTTATGATACACTAGCGGTCTCGCTAGTGGTGAAAAATGTGATGTTGTTATTGTTTTTATTGGCCAATTCAAATCAAATCACCCTATGAATTAAAATTTACCAATGAAAACATTAAGTTTTTCACTGTTAGTATCATCAAATCCAAAATCGCTCAGAAGTAAGCTGGGCTTAAATGAAAAATGCGTATATCGAAACAGATGCTATTTCGATACGCATTTGCGTTTCATAATGACTTCATTATAGAACCAAAATAAAAAGAAATTTTTTTCGACAAAATATTTCTTGTATCTATTGATTGGATGAAACGTTTATATTGTTTCAGACTTAGATACATATTCTACAAATAATTGAATAGGTATCCATAACGCAAGTCACAAATCAAATATTTTGGGTGCTGACAGTGGCTTCACTGTATGATTTCGTTAAGCCATAGGTAGGTATGTTGCTCTAGTGACACATTGAGTAACCATACCAAATTTACTCCTATTAGAGCATTCAATGAATTAAGTACATGATAGTCGTTGAAAATTATGCAACCTTCGGCTGACGTCAAAGAGGGGGCGACCGGATATACATGATGTTGCTCGACATTCACGAAAAACTTTTCGTTCATTGTTGTAATACGTATAGGCAGGCATACCCTTCAAAATTGAGTTCATTGATAAATAATACCTAACTGATGTGAAGTCAGTTGGATGGAAAAAAGTTTCTGGTGGGCAGAGTCCAATCCCATACACACTGTATATAACAAATCCAGCCCTCCAGGACGGGTTTCATCAGGGTGCCCGCTCTGAAGGCACATTCGTCCTTGAAATTCGATCGATATGCCTGCCAGTGACGTAGGCTTGCGAATATTCATAAGAAATAATACCCCGAAAATTCGTTGTTCTATTAAAACGAAAAAAAAAAAGATCTTATAATACATGCACTTGCATTCTGAAGTAAGTTTGCAACAGTTTTCATTGCAACATCGCACCACAGGTTGAAATAGTTACTTATCTCTGTTTTTCTACATTTCCGGCAAAAGAACGGAGTGTTTGCACTTTTCCCGAACTATATAACTATTAGTAGTGGCAAACTGAAAATATGGTGGCTTTATAGTATTTCGAAAACCTAACTCTTCAAAAGGTTAACAATTGCATTCTTACGTGAAGTATTGTTTGAATTGCTACTACCTTTATACATTATTCCATAGTTGGAGTCTCTAGGTATATCAAACAATTTTATACCATGCCATTTAGTCGTTCACTATGTCATTATTTCTGAATAAAAAACTATAGAGGTGCTATTTTCAATTATATAGTGTATCCTGTATTCCTATAAATTTTATAGTCCATTTCTTTCAGTTTATCGCTATGTATAAAATCATTTATATGTCATACTGAGCACTCTATGGCCCATAATTTTAGTTTATTCGTTTTGATTGATATTGTATCTATAGTTCTCAATATATTTTTATTGCTTTCGAAACCAACAAAACGGATAGGTATTCCTCACATTATTCCCGTTAGTATAGTTTTTGGTAATCTGAATGGAAATATCTTCACAAGTTTCAAATTGATACATTGGTAGCAGCGGTGGGATAACTATGACAGGTTCTTGGGCGATGACTGAACTTGAAATATGAAGAGTGCCAAGAACTGTTGTGAGATGGAAAACATGTTGGGGCGGAAGAGAAGCATTGGCCTTACATGAAATATGGGCATGACAAGACAAACTATATGATATCTTGATGTTCATAAAAATCCGTAAAAACACTTTGTAATCAATATAGTTGTCAATGCCTGAATAAGTGTCAATCATTTCTGATTGTAATGAAATGTGCTTGCATTATTAGAAGTATAGAAGGTGATTCAACAGAAAAAATTCTGAACTCTACAAAGCAAGGAAAAAATACCGTAAATAGTAAATTTCTTATAAGGAGTTAAACAAAGCCACTTTGAATCCGAATGAAACATACTAATGTTTTCTGCAACCAAAATAACTGACATCTAAAAAATAGAATTTAAGTGAATTATCCATTATGGCTTACGCCAATCACCAAGGCCAATTTTATGACAGGAAGAGGCGATTAAGACGAAAAAGAAGATGAACTTACCTAACCTCTATTTGACTATTTGTACTATATTTGATCTCATTTAGAGATCAGAGATGATAGAATTTATCGAAGTGGATGTTCTGGAAGGTGACTGGAACTTAATCATTTTATACGAACTCGAAACTCAACAGAATTGCTATGAGAGTTAATCTCAGACTCACCTTAAGTGTGGCCCTAAAAATAGTCCAGAATATTGCACTGGACAATTTCCCTAGTAGCATATCGAGGGCATATAATGAAACAGAACAGAATATTCAGTATTTGTAGCTGTTGACAGATCAGGTTTAGGTAATTTTGCACTTATCATGCGATCTATATTTTGATGAAAATGTTTGTACATATTTTGAACCGAAAAACACGAATTTCATAATATTATCATGAACATATCTCCAATTTTCGAGATAATCGATGCTAAAGTTCGAAATTTCACCTTCTTTTACTGATATCTATCTTTCTTTTTGACATATGTATTGAAGAGAGAAAACACATATCACTGACTCGTATTGCTATAAGGCAGCTGTGAATCCACCTTTATTCGCTCAAGATTCACACACAGGTTTTCAAAATGGCCGTTGTTTATTTAGCCCAGTTGGTAAAATAATAGTAAAATTACGAAAAAATTACATATTCAAGATATTTTTCTTTGACGAAAATCTAAACTAACCATGGTAAACGCCTGTAATATGTCATGGGATCTAAGAAGATACAATACTTGCCCAAAACCTGCCATACAAAGAAGGTGAAATTTCGAACTTTGGCATCGATTATCTCGAAAACTAGAGATATTTTCACAATAATATCATGAAAATCGTGTTTTTCAGGTCAAAATACGGAGGTACCAACAGAATTTTTCATCAAAATATAGATCGCATGATAAGTGCAAAATTACCCAGGTTTATTCAATTTTCAAGTTTAGTTCCAATATCAATATCACAAATCGATTGTATTTTATATGTAGGTGTGCATTTTTTGTATCAGTTTCTTGTCGAATACAATGAATATTATGTTGTTCATTCTGAATCAAGTTTTTTTTTTTCTATAATAATAATCAAAATCATATTGAAATGTTATACACTATGTAGCTTATTTTAAAATCCTACAAGTTAAAGATCAACTTTATCTCCTAGACACTAAAAGTGTTGTTTGGCAACAAACATATTAATAATTATTGTATTGTATGAGCAAGATAAACTTTATATTCAAGAGCTAATTTCAGAACAAAAATGGACGGCTTTCGCTTTCGAGCCAGTTGCATACATTTTTTTATATCCTCTGACTGTACACAAGGAAAACCTATAATTTACATTGGTACCAGTTTATAGTGTTTGCCAGACCCATTCACGTCGAATATATATTCTAGTAGAGCTGAAATGAAATGGAATATATAGTTCTAGATGTTTTAAGTGGGCGTCGAGGCGAAAAGCGCACGAAAATGTTTTTCCGACTGGTACGTCGCGGCGCCTAGCAGACTGCCGAGAGACGCCCAAGCAGTGACGTGCGCATTTATAGTCTGAAGGGTAATGATTTTTCTGACGACGACGTCGTATGTGACATATGCCAATTAGATACGTATATGTATCAGCATCAACAATCCAACAACTAGAAATATACAAAAATTCAATATTGAAGTTCATTTATGAAACGGAAATACTGCATAATCAACTAAAGACTCGACTAAAGATCATAAGAAAAAACAGATTTCACTCACTTGGTCGCTTTTGTAATTTTTTTTTTTTAGAGAAATTGTCATTAATTTTTTTCTCCATGATTTTGCATCAAATTCGTCCATATTTTGCATGCTAATTTGACTATAGTGATAGCCGATAAATATATATTGAAATTCTAATCATATGATAACTATAATACCCTGTGAATGATTTTTGAGAATTTCGATATTGAATTTGGATGATATTGAGAGATGGGTGTTATGTTGTGAGTTTATTTCTAATAAATTGGGCATTTTAATGCTGAACAATTGTTATCTGGAAGAAAATTTCTAGTTTTTGAATTATGAAAAAAACAGCAATTTGTGTTTTTCGTTTTTTATTTTTCCAAGTGAAAACCAATCATCGTATTTTCCAAAGCCTTCTAGATGCCAAAGATACAATACTCAACTTTGGATTTTGTTATAGGCGCCATATCGAATTTCTGCATTTTTGAAAATAATGCTTTTTTCTGATGATTACGACGTAGATATCACACGATATTGTTACGATATTTCCACTTGGGTTCGTGAATTTAAAACACTCAGTACAAAACTGAACAATTTATTTCACTAAACACACTTAATACAACTCAATAAACACTTAGTTAAATCACAAGGATATTCGCTTCACAAATCTCAATGTTCACATTACAAGCTTTCTTTCTAAACTGACTTGTCCAAGAAACCGCGGTTCTTACATAGGTAAAAACATCATTGTCCAGAAATAACAGGAATAAACTGGAAGTATTTTTCATATTCGACGGCAATGAATCACTGCGATCGACAAACTGTGCCGATACCTCCGCTGTGAGTCACGCGTCGAGATGATGATTTCCGGCCTTCTCGGAAATGCCAGCAGTTCGTAACAATATATGACAATATGATCGAATCTTACATGCTGGACAAAATTCGTTTTTGCGAAGATTGCTCATGAAAGAACGTCAACAATTTTGTTTAACAAACTAAATTATGACAGTCCAATTGACTTACTTCAGAAAATAAGGTTTAGAATTAACGATAATGATAAGCTAGAAGGTTTTTCTTCGCAAAACAAAACAGTTATAAAATATGCTCGAATACTTCTGACCGCACAATTCTACTATTTTCCTCAAGTTCTGAATAGCTCTATTATAATAATTGAGGTGGTGGAGCTGAAAAAATGGGCATCCTGTATATCGTGGAGTACCTCAGAAAAATTCTGTCATCAGAAAATCTTCGGAGAAATTGTGAAATGCGGGAACAAAATTCGAGATACTTATCACGTTCCTTGGAAAAACGGGTTTCTGGAAAAGGCAACCACGTCAGTTTGATTTTGGCTCCCTCTCCTGGACATACATTTCCCGTCCGGTGTATCATTCTAAATGACAATTTCCGCATGACTGCGTCTTGCTCCTAAATTGCAAGACTCATCCCGCGCCTTGGTTGAGCCAAATCTAGTTGGAACTCGAATATTCAATTGAAAAATTAGACTTTGGATTACGCAGACTGGCTGCAGAATTATCGTACCCGCAACTTTTTTTTTATGAAGCGAATATAATAAAATTCGAGCCGGTTATAACCCCGAATTCGCTTTTGTATTTTTCAGAATATTATTTTAGTGGGAAAATTAAGAGGGCAAAACAACAATTACTTCAGCATCACATTGATTAAGTTTCAATTCATTCGCATCGAAGATAAAAAAATGGAATTTTGGATGCACACTTCAAAACTTTCTGACGCATCAAGATTTTGTTATGCTTGTATAAGAAATGTTGCATTGTAAAAGTTCGTCTAGTGGTTTCCAACCTTTCTTTGATTAGTTGTTCGGTTCTTGGACCCTATAAGGTTCAACATAAGCATTCCCAGAATAAACATTTCAATCTTACATCTTATTCAATAATATTTTGTCCCTCGATTTTTCTTAAAATAGACCCCTGGGGTACCCCGCAAAAATTTGGCAATTATCATTTCGGGTTTAATTTGAAGTGTGCTCCATTTTTTTTATCCTACAAGAGAACCCTAAAGTTCCTTATCTTCATTGTGTATTATTATTGATCGAAGATTTATCATTTGATGTTTACATAAATAGACTTTGTTCCAATAAAATAAGTTGATTTCCATAAATCGATATAATCAAACGAATAGTCATTTAGACTCTCGTAACACGAATGAATAGTTATAGTATAGACTGCTATGAATAGCCATTGAAACTAACCCATTTAAGGGCTTATTTTCCATCGATTTACGCGTCCATGACGTTTATGTTGAGCAAGGCCTTTCCGGAGTTACTTTTGAATGAGGTATAGTGACAAAGAATAGAGGTTTGATCCCTGCCCTCAATAAAAGAGCTCCGTACTCATGAATGTGTGTCGATTTCTGGACTTTTTCATTACTAAATTTTGAGGCGCGGAAAAATATTGTAATGGTTATGAAAGTGCCTGTTAGTTGTTAATTAGATTTGATTAGATAGTCGGGATTGCAATATTTGAAACATTGTTTGGGTTTCAACTGTCTACTTATTTGGAGCTAGTAGCATGGTCACCTTGTTAACAGACCCATTTTCTTTTCTACGTCGTGGGTTCCAAACTTTTTTATCATGTTTCCTTTTTGCAAATGAAAAATATCCAGATGCCTCTCATGTCACAAGTTTTTTTTGCAATAAAAACAAATAAACAATAAGTAAGAAACAATAATTCGTTTATTGCGGACACCCTGTATTTTTTGAAGAAGAAGAAGAAAAAATGTCGCTGATATAAATAATCTTTTGTTTCAATTGGTTCAGATATAACCAAGTTAGGGGGGGGGGACATTTATGGTGATAAATAAAAATGACGTCCGGTATACCCGCGAGTTTGCCAAAACAGGAAATCATATAGCCCAGAATGAAGCGCATCTCCATGACAACACAGCGTTCATCCGAGGAACTAACCCCATTTGATCTATTTTTCATCAGACGTATTGCCTGCATTGACGGGGATATATTCTGGGATGTTTTCCATTATCCCAGTTGAACGTCTTTTTGAGGCATAGGCGGGGAAGGTCCATTGTATGATTTATCCCTCCCTTGGAAAAGAGGTTTGCGGTTGAGGAAACCGTGATAAAAAAGAGAATATTTATGAGTAAACGGAAAGTGGTTGGGTTGTATCGAGGGTTGTATCTATATTTTAATAAAAAATCTGCTGCGAAAAAAATAAGGAGTTGCGTGATGTACTTACAACAAATGAAGATGATATCTTCAAACACAATGCGGTACTTGAAGTTTAACATTATTGCAGTTATGAAAAAAAAATACTTCATTGGTTACCAGTTCAATCTTATGATATAATCATAATCGATAATGAACACATGAAAAAACTAATTTGGTCCCATAACAGAACCTTGTGGCACGCCTGATGTTGGCGCAGAAATTCTGACCATGACACTCCTCGTAGAGAAATCGGTTCTTCAAATAGTGCGAAAGATATTCAGGTTTCCTGAGAAATCAAAGTCCGTATATATGACATTTCTTTTGGTGATTATCAAATGTGTTATTTGTGTATACGTGGATATTGTACTATATAGGTAATACAGCAAATATTGGTGGTAGTTGACCTATCTTTGCAGAAGCCATATTGTGACTCAGTAGGCACTTTCAATTTTGATATGAGAGAAGAGTGGTGAATTGAGCAGGGTTTCAAAAGGATTTTAGTACTTTGTTAATTATTGTAATCATCTGATAGTTTTTAAACGTCTCATTTGAAGACTGCTTTCTACCTAGACAGACTCAAAACCTCCGGTAACTTTTGGTATTTCAATAAGAGGTCTTATTGTAGTTTTCAGCTGGACTTTTTTTGAGAGCTTCATAAACTTCACTTTCAGTGCCTTCTCTACTACATTATTCAGATATCCATTTGCGTTTCATAAGGTCTCAAAGGCTTATGACGTAGACCCAACGCTGTTGCTTGGGGCAGTTTTGTCTGCTGTATAGTTTCCGATGAAAAAAAAATGCAACTCCATTGTCTCATCCTGTACAATCTGCTTGATACCAGCAATGTCGAATATCAACTAAACGGCACATAATGCAATGAACAATTTAAACAATTGTGCGGCTGGTAGGTGGTGTGGTGGAAAGCTCCATTGTCAAAATTGTCCTATTCAGTTCCGTCCTCTGAGCCAATCTGTTTGCTTTGTGCTTCTGACTACTCTCACCAACTACTGTCTCGAGTGTTGAATACTGTTTCGGGAGTTTTTTTGTGGAGTTGTGGGAACGTTTCACGCGAAACTATGAAGGAGAAGAACGGCACAAATGTGAGTAGTGGGCACCCTTTTTCCTCTGTAGATACTGGATTTGGTCAAGTTGACCGTGATGAAGTTCATCCATCCCCATTTTGGATATGAAAGTACAGTTGATGGTCTAGTGTAGTGATACTTTTTCGATATAGAATGGAGATAATTGAGCAAGTTGCATTTTTCAAAATTATTTGCTACTTTACAGAGTTCCCATTTTTTGAGCTTCTCCATGGGGATCTCAATAATTATAAGAGTTACGAGGTCGGAACAATTATTTGATCATCATCATTTCATCATTTTTGGTTTTTGAATTATTGAAAAAAAACGGGATTCATAAATTTCGTTATCATTTTTCCAAGCGAAAATCAAGGAACTATATGTTCTTGAGGCACTCGTTGAGGCACTTGTTTACAAAGAACCCGAATATTTCATTGCGTTTTCCAAGGCCTTCTCGGTCCCAAAGATACATTCAAATTTGGTTTTTCTTTGGGTGCCATATTGTATTTTTGTATTATTGAAAAGTCTGTTTTGCTTATGATGACGTATCACACGATATATTCGAATCTTAAATCCTGGTCTAAACTGGGAAAAAATCGTTTTTGCAAAGAGTGCTTTGGAAAGAACGCCAACAATTTTGAAAAATCTGAACTTTGACAGTTGAATTTGAACGACTTGATCAGCTAGAGAGATAAATGGTCCACCTATATACAAGAGAAAAAATTGTAATGTACTCAAAAAGATCCTTACTGATGATCCATCATGAAAAGAAGTTAATGCATATTTGGAAATGAAGAGTTCTTTCATAAAACGAAAACCTCGTTCCGTATTTGAACAAATAGTAATATCGCGAAAAATGTGTGTTATAAAATCAAGGACCGTGTTCTAATAGTGTCAACAACACCTAAATGAAACAGCATGTAGATATATTTCCTTTCCTCGCCATAGTAAAAAAAATAAAATACCCGAAATCATTGAAAAGATATTAGTCGAACATACATAATAGCAAATTATTTATTAGAGATGTGGCTCTCATGAACCAATAGCTGGTTCATCCTGTACATAAATTAAAAATGCCTCCATGAGTTCCAAGACTAATTGTGATAAAGAAAAATCAGGAAGTTGTTTCTCAATTGAAGATACTAAAAATTCAGCGTGTACTTTTGATTCATTAGAATGTTCGAAATTGGTACCATCATGACGTGATATTTTTATGACGATCCTATTCCTTTATTATTGTTTGATTCTGAGTAGCCTTATTATGAGCACATGATCAAGTTTAGAAAAATCGGGATACCTAGGTGACCAGGGTGTTAAAGTTTGTAATTTCGCTCAAAGTCAAATTATTTCTTACTGAATGTCTGTCTCAACTGATTCATTTCTAGAATTTTAAAATCGCAATTCTAACGAACAAAAATGATACCTAGGATTTCTTAAAAACACGATCACGATTCCTGGTAAGTATACTTTCAAATAGTGAAATAAATTTGTTCATCAACTTGAGCTATAACGTCTCGCTTCCTTTCTTCGTCTATTTCTTTTCAGCACTTACTTGATGAGTAAAAAAGACATTTACGTAAATAAAAGTCAGCCACCGCGAAACAATTACTTCCGAATAAGAACAAAATATATTTGTTTCCTCTGGAGAAGAACATAAAAGTGTTTTCCTCTTTATCCGGTTAACCGGAAGGCAAAGTCCTTACTACTCTTTTATCTCAACCAGCTTTAGTGATTCGCAGGTTATTGATACTAGCAGTTTATCGAATTTAGAGTCGCCCTTAGAAAAGGGATCTGACCTATTGAGGTTGATATTTTTAAAGATAGGTCAGTTTTTCAGAAAAACTGTCTGCTTGGAATTGCTCATCGTTGTGGAACAATATATACGTAATTTCCGATGAGTATTGACCATCATGAAATTATCTATACAAAAGGGAAAAATCGTCTCATTTTCTGCAATTGCCAACCAGATGAACAGCTCTTCTCTGGTGAAATCTAGAAACCTCAGCATATGAAGCAATTTTTGTAATGGACCATCATGGGCATAGATATTGAGGCCAAAAGTGCCAAAAGATCCTTGTGGAACGTGACTCGTTGGTAGGACGTTGGACTATATATCAACAAGAAGGCTCAAAATTACCGCCCGCTCTCCTCCTCTCACCCCGATACCAAGAGAGATAGTTAGATCTTGCTTTCAAACAACGTAATGCATTAGAGCAGTGTTTCCCAAACATTGTTCCGCCATGGCCCGGTAATTTTCACACTGTTCCTTCGTGACCCAGCTAACACTTTTAAAGACCCAAGCAAAATATAATACATTTATTAATAGTAAAAATGTTTGGTTATTTTTCCATTAGGTGAGGATGTCGAATTTTGTCAAAATTTCTGGCTGTACATCATATATATAATAACAACTATATGGATAACACCTATTCTTCTCCTCACGCGAAAATGAAGCCAGTTTTGGAAAAACAAAAGACTGTCTGGCTTGCTAATGATGAATTGTGCGCATGCGCGGGTTTTGACGAGTTGAAATCCACTGACGTTTTCAGAATTTCATAGGTTAGGTATGTTTGTTGACTCAAATTATGTAAAAGAGCGTTAATATAGTTATTATATGTACCTACTGATTGTTTACAGAAGTGATTAGTGAGTGATAACAGTGATTGATCAAAAATTAGCCCACGAATCTTGTTCCGATGACTTTATCGTGACAGGTTTCTCAGCAAATCGCAAGTATCGCTTTGTAGATCACATCCATTTCTGCATTTATCATCAACTATTTTTCAATATCGTCCAACAATCCATCAATGAATGAATATTTGAAAAATATATGTCATGATGAAATAAAAACATCGAATTGAAGGTTACGTGACACATTTGATTGATTTTTAATAATTATCATACGATTGTCGCTCACTAGAAAGCTACTCTCCTCCATGATGAAAACGCATGTCGATTCTTAATTCAAACTTGCGCATGCGCATATTCGCGATTGGTCCCACAGACTGTCATTTGTTTTATTTTTTGGCTTCAGCTCTGGTATCCATGTTACCTATATAGTTATTATTAGATATATGCTGTACATACGTACTTTGGCCTCCTGAACTCGAATCCGTAGTCAAAACGCGGGGACTCGAGTATTTTCTGAGATATGGGCCCTTTTCGTTTCGAAAATATACCATTTGACTGATTTGACACTTTTTATGCTCTCACATCTATACTCGTTTTCAACAATTGTCAGCGGAAAAACTAATATTTTTATTTAACACCACAGCCTACCTGATTGTCTGGTTCCCGTCGGGCTCGACTCTCGGTGGGTTTTGTTCACGTTTGAAAGATGGATGATTTTGTTGAAATAGTAATTTACGTAACAAGTCCGGAAAATACTGTTTTTTTGGATGAGTGGACAAAATTCTAGGACGAGCGTAGCGAGTCCTGGAAGTCAGCGCGAGTCCAAAAAAACTGTTTTCGGGCGTGTTGCGTACACAATTTTTTCGGCAACCGTGTAGAATAACAAATCAAAGAAACACATTTCTTTCAAAAATTGAAATGTTAGCTAATTTTATGTCAGATAGCTGTCAGTCGTTATTTTGCTGTTATGGTAATGATCAATTGCATTTATCAAAACCATACTACCAAGATTTTCATATTTACAATGACAACAACGATGTGATTCTTCCCGGCCTAGTCCGGGAAGTACGTACTTCCCGGACTAGGCCGGAAAAATGCCACTTTCTCAAAAAAAATCGTCTGGAAAGTACGTACTTTCCGGACGGTTGCCGAAAAACATTTTTTTTTCTGCTGAAATTTGTTGAAAAACAGTTGAGTGTAAGCGTGAGAAGTGTTTTGGTTGAAAGAAGGACGAGTTTTGGGTTTTCAATAGCGCAGAAATTTGAAATATCAAATCGTGTCAAATATTATGTATTTTCGAAACAAAATGGGCCCATATCTACAAATATACTTGAGTCTGTCGCGTTTTGACTTCGGATTCGAGTTCAGGAGGCCAAAATTCATGAATACAGCCAAAAATTTTTAAAATATCCGACATCGTAACCTGCCGATGGCATTAAAGAACTCGAATAAGAAAACAGATGATTTCGCGCAAGCGCAAAATTTAAGTCTTCATTGCGCATGCCCTTGAAGAATTTCATGTTTACTGTAGATTGTCAATAGATCCTACTCAACATTGTCGATACTTCAGCTAAAGGTTGATCAGCTTTCCCCAGTCCCCAGAAAATATGTTCGTTTGTGCATGCTCAACCTCCTGAATCTGATTTTTTGTATAGGTATCTCTGTTTATCACACCATGTAAACAGATATATAGTCATGGAGAAAAATCGAGTTCAGCTGGTTGAGTGACAACCGAACAGACGTTGAGTCACATGACGAGTTCCGAAATTCCCAACCAGTACTGTTCAGTAC
Source organism: Chrysomela aeneicollis (assembly GCA_029955515.1). Taxonomy (NCBI): domain Eukaryota; kingdom Metazoa; phylum Arthropoda; class Insecta; order Coleoptera; family Chrysomelidae; genus Chrysomela; species Chrysomela aeneicollis. Next base: position 18,290,770 of record JARUHQ010000009.1, on the reverse strand, counting down.
TGTAGATCGTTCTGAAATTACTGAATTATACTGTTAGTAGCTTACTAAACCTGAATTCGTTCCGAAATTGCTGACTGTCATCAGTAAATTCTGTAATATCGGAACGCAACTACAGTCTTCTCATACTGTTCTTACTTCAGCTGCCTCTTTTCAGTATTTCTTTCATTGTCTCCATTCAGTGCGAAAAGGTACTGAATAACATGGATTTCAAAAATAGTCGTACTGACGTACCGAAACTACTCAAATGGTACCGAATTCAGTAAAAAAGTACCGAAACGGCAGCACTGGATAGGAAGGGCCAGTATATGTATTTTATTATGATTTTATTGGTCTGAGGAGTTCCCCATGGTTGAGAAAGCTCGAAAAACGCGCACCCCGTATATATTTCTGGCATCGCGGCTCGTCTGGCTGTTGCGAGGGAAACGAAAATTCCGGTGACCTCGTTCGTTCGTTCGAGCGGCGGCGGTGGCGGTGGCGGCGATCAATATCGCAGCGGGCCGCCCCCCGGACTTCCGCGGCATGGGCCCGTCCCGCTCCAGGCAGGCGGCGGCGGTGCCGCGTCACCCGGATCTCCCCGGAGCCGGGAATGCGGCGCGCGCGCCGGATTCGCCGGAAGGGGTCGCGCGGTCGATATGTCGGGAGGGTGTTTTTTGATAAGCTTGTTGGGGACGGTGATAGGACTGAAATATTTTATTCGGATCGTAGGTACCTGAATTCTATTGGATATTCACACATTTTCGAGACAAATTAATTTAATGTCTTCATAAAAGATGAAATTAACGTATACAGTATTTCCGAAAAACAGTTTATTTCATCAGGGTTTGATTTAGATCAGGGACTTCCAAACTATTTTGGACAAGAAATTCTTTTTCCAGAGACTCCCTAAGACCCCCATATCCAAATTACTTCAAAATTCCTTTCTCTAGTTTTTCTCCTATTGATACAAAATACTAAATTTGTACAAATTTAGGTTGCAAGTGAATAAATACAATAAATAGATATACAATTCAGTAAATATCAAGTGTAAATTATTTATTAAATATTCACACATTTTCGAGACAAATTAATTTAATTTCTTCATAAATGATAAAATTAACGTATACAGTATTTCCGAAAAACAGTTTATTTCATCAAAAAAGTGGGGAATTAAAGTTAGATGTTATACAATACAATTTCACATCACTACTTACATGTAGATGAAATAAATTGTTTACAACATATTAAATTTAAATAGGAGAAAAAACAGGTTAGTTATTAGGGCCCTGTGCCCTATAATTCATTCAATCAGGATTGAAAGAAAGAGAAAATGGGGAATACATGATTACAAAATACATGATTACAAAATTATGTTTTTCCAGAGACTCCCTAAGACACCCATATCCAAATTTCTTCAAAATTCCTTTCTCTAGTTTTTTTCCTATTGATACTAAATACTAAATTTGTACAATTTTAGGTTGCAAGTGAATAAATACAATAAATGGATATACAATTCAGTAAATATCAAGTGTACATTATTCATTGAATATTCATACATTTTTGAGACAAATTAATTTAATGTCTTCATAAATCATAAAATAAACGTATAAAGTATTTCAGAAAAACAGTTTATTTCGTCAGGGTTTGATTTAGATCAGGGACTTCCAAACTATTTTGGACAAGAAACTCTTTTTCCAGAGACCCCCTAAGACCCCCATGTCCAAATTACTTCAAAATTCCGTTCTCTAGTTTTTCTCCTATTGATACAAAATACTAAATTCGAACAATTTTAGGTTGAAAGTGAATAAATACAATAAATAGATATACAATTCAGTAAATATCAAGTGTAAATTATTTATTAAATATTCACACATTTTCGAGAGAAATTAATTTAATTTCTTCATAAATGATAAAATTAACGTATACAGTATTTCCGAAAAACAGTTTATTTCATCAAAGTTTGATTTAGATCAGGGACTTCCAAACTATTTTGGACAAGAAACTCTTTTTCCATATACTTCTTCCACTATAAATCCAAATAGACAGCAACCAAATCGTTTATATTTTCAAATTTTTCCATAAAATCACAATAATTTTGAATAATTCTGACAAAAAATTCATCATATCCGAACTAGAAAACCGTTAGATAACAATTTTTTGTTTTATTTTTCGTTGATGAAAAATAAGCGCCAGGAAAATGATAAAGTTGCTAGATTCAAAGGAGGATTCAACCTTCTTCCCAATTTGATTCAGAGGTAAATACATTTCAGATTTTATTTATTGATCAAATTTCAACGTAAACATCACTTATCATTAGCTTTATTTGTTAAGGGAACATAAAAAAACTATTTCGCCAAGCTCATGCTTCTGCTTTCACATAAATTGGGAGTTTTTCCTATTTATTCAGTGACCCAGTTCGAATCCCAATGTTTGTCTTTTATATTCCTTACAAACGTGATTTCGCATTTTAACTACCTGATTAAGCATGAAGGAATTATGGAATATAATTTTTTTTTGGTTATTCTAGCCAATATAGAAACATTCTATCTTGTTTGGACATTTTGTAATATTGTTTGGAATATATACCTAAGGCGGAAAAACTGAAAATGTATCAAATAATGCATTAATACGATGGCGTCCTCAACTTGAAAATACTGTCTTAATATCCATAAGCAGGTTATTCTATACACCAGTATATTTTTGAAACTATTTCAACACATCTAATTTGTGGTGATATTTTTTGCATTCCCTCCCCAATATTTCATCGCTATAAAATTAATGATGCCATAAATACAAGTTCTTCGTTAGGAAAATATAGGTGTTGAAATCTATACTGTTTTATAAAAAAAAATATTGGACGAATCGAAAAATTGAATTGTGCACGGAAAAATATGGTTTTGGTATTTTTGTGGGATTCAGTGAGTATATCGTACATGCCAATCGTGAAAATTTCGTACCTACTTATAATGTGATCAGACAATCTTACAATTGAATTATATTCCGATATTATAATTGATTTTTTTCGTAAAAGTATAACAGCATCCATATTTACATTTTTTGGTTATTTCATTGGTATAATCAGTAAGTACTATACCTGGCCCTAGATTGTAGATTGTAGGGGGGGGAAGGGGGGGGTTCGTTAAGGCCGTGTAGCCTCTCAAGCACCTCGACCTATCAGATCATTTGTGAATAACCCTTAATCTATTGGAGGCCTAGGATTCCGAGACTTCGTGCAAAGTTTATCAGTTTCCTGGGAGCTAGGTTCCTGACATCGGAGGGCTCTAAGAAGGCCCCTTCCAGGAACTTTACCTCTTGCAGAAGAGTGCTGGGCATTCGCATAGCAAATGTTCTGCAGTTTCAGCAAAGTTCTCGCAGTAGCAGCAACTATCACTCTCTGTTTTACCCATTTTTTTGAGGTGATATCTCAAAGGGCATTGTTCAGTGAGGAATCCCGTTACCAGTTTCAAATCTTTTTTGTCCAACTCGAGAAGCTGTTTAGTTTTCCTTGGCGAGAGGCTCACGAGCCTTTTCGCTTGTCTTTGTACTGGCACTTTATTCCTGTGAGATTCCATTTCATCTGCTTCCCAGCGTCGGAACTCTTCTCTCAAGCGGGCTTTGAAAAGTCCACAGAAATTGTTTATTTGCCCCTTATTTGGCAAGGCAGTCTGCTTCCTCGTTGCCTTCAACTCCCTTGGGACCTGGAAACCACATCAACCACCTGGTTGTTTGATGCCAGTTGTCTCAAGGATTGTTTGCAGTCCATATTTAGCTTAGACTCACAAGTGTATGACTTCAGAGCTTTTAGTGCTGCTTGGCTATCTGATTACCTGGCCCTAATCCTCATATCAGTTCACAACATTTCACCACATTTAGCTGACTGGTAGGTTTACTCTTGTCTCATCTGAGCATCCTAAACTTTATCTCATCATCGCCAGTGGTCGAGGATTTAGTTTAGGGAGTATGAATTACCATCGTCGTCTGATTGCAGCATGCAAATCTGGTAATTCCGATCTTCCACGTCACATTTGTACGTGATACGTGAAAAACTGAATATAAACCACCAAATGATTTCGTTGGTAGATTATTCGTTCCACGCGAGTCCCTATTGATTTCCTTTCACTCGATTTTCTACGGTTTCGAGAGGATATAGTGCGAGAAATGCGGCTGCAGAAAACGTGGCTTATCGGTTATAAGCCAGTCAGTAGAGTTTTCAAAAGGTGGGGTAGAAGCTTTTATTAAAAAAACTTGCAAGTGGTGCGTTCTAACAAAAATGTCTCGATATAGCAATGATTCTGCAGAATCTGAATAGACTGACAATCATTGTATCTGGGTTGTATTCGATTATATCGTGATGTTGTTTAAATATAATCTATATATAATATATACTCACCAGGTACTGTTCTTCCGTTTCACATACGAGCGACTGAATCGAACAGAACAACTTCAAATCCATATATTTTTTTCTTGGATTCCTCATTTTCAAGCTGCAGACTAATCTACGGTTGATACCATTTCATATTTCATCAATTTTTTTTTTCAAGTAATAGCAAGTCTCATGCCAGGTATCTCTTACAAGGATGTGGCACAAATGTATATCATTTTCTAATTGAAAAATATCTGAAATTCTGCTCAGACACTAAATGATTTTTCTCATAGTCGATGTGAATATTGATATTTCAAAATCATTCCATTGTTATTCGATGGGCTAATTTTTCTGCAGCCATCTCTCGCACTATTGTGAGCGATCGTTTAATAAAACCTCCTGTCGACAATATCAGAGGGTAAACAAGCAGGATATTAAAAGAATTCTGCTCGTTGAAAAAAGTGCTTATGAGGTCGGGAGCTGTATTGATTGGAAAGTGACAGGTTCAACGTATTTTGGACGCTCATGATATAAATGCTTGAAAAAATGATGATTTTCAAAATAAAAACGATGGTATGTACTCAATTGGTTCTTACAGTTTTTACGTTTTATCTTATTTTTCCAAACTCAAGCATCGAATTAAATATATAATCAACCCAAGTAATCAGTAATCGTTCAACCTGAACGTCAAATTCTAACGAACAGAGGATCATAGCTAATGAAAATTGACATTCTGATTCTGTTAAGAACTCTGGAGAACAATCGCATTCAACAACTTTTTCAGTATAAAAAAAGCAATAAGAATTGCCCTGTCACTTCACTAACGACAGGCCAATGAATTAGTCTTCGTCATTTCAAACAGTAGCTTTCAAATTTCAAAAAAAGTTGTGAGAAAAGCTATTTTACTTGAAAAACAGTGAAAGTTAGGAAGAGTCAGGGGGACTATTGTATAACATTACAGAAATAAATATTTCAAAGCTGTACTAAATTGAATCATACTAAATCCCTCCAACTCCGCCACTGGAGACCATAATTTCAATTAAAATGGCAACTACTAAGGATGTGTTATTATGTAAATTTAAAAAATACACATTTTCAACATTGTACCACGGAAGATTTTCTGACATAATATGTTTAGGGGATCTTTTCTCATCTTTTTAGATGCCCTTTCACCTCTTGAAGTGCGTCTCACATCATGAAAAATCCTGTATATAAAAACCAAGGTTTCATGTGATATTTTTCTGATAGTCTTCCTGGGACATAAATAGTATCAACTTACATAGTGCCTGAATAGAAACCAACAAACCATGAGCTTTGTTTCACTAAATATAAATCTCATGGCAATCATGTCAGAATTGGATATGGAGAACACGAACATCGTTATTTCAGTCTACCTGGTATCACGATAGATACCTTTGTCACGATATACGAATTGAAGGCAAAACATTTGAAGATACTTTAATTTCTGGATCTAGAAAATATCCTATGCAAGTGCCATTAATATTCGAATAAAATGATCTCATTGAGCTGTTACAAATTTTACTTTCATTCACATATTCGTTTTGCTTGGGGACCTCATCATCGATTTTTTTTTATACCAGATTTTCTTCAGTTGCTGCGAGATTTGTGAAAAATTCAAAATTCGTCAATTTTTGTTCAATTTCTACAGATTTTCTATGAAAAAATGGCATTCTGTTAGGAAAATACGGGTCCTTACCTCATTATCTCTACGACTGGTCATGCTTAATTTTTTTAGATCGAAGCCCTCTCACCTACATTCTACTAAACTATTCTTTTATTCGCGAGCTGGTCTCCCACGCCAAGGAAGCTCCAAATTGGACTTCCTATTGGATGATAGCCCTAACTGTGAATCATAAAAAGTCCACGTGACATTTGACAAATGCTGTACGTTGGACAATGCCAGACGGCCATTTGCGGAATGATTCATCGCCAGAAGTTCCCAGGTCATTAAGTAATGTCTGAGAATTGAAAGAGGTTTCCAGTGAAAAAGTTTTTTGCAGATTGGATTAGGCTGTTTGAACTCTTGTCTTTTGGCTCTTTGAATTTTGAAAACATTCCAGAAAAAAACACTAGGGAAAAATGAACTCAATGAATAGAAGATTATGGTCTAAACAAAAATTCATTTTTCTGCAACCGACTCAAGAGTAGTCCATTTTCGTTCTGAAATAGCTCTTTGTTGACGTTTCTCCTCCTAGGAACAAATAGTGTAACATTGTGATACGATTGTAATTGATTATTTTATTAGAAATAGCTCATTCAGAATGAAGAAGATAGTATTCGTTATTTTCAAGAAGAAACTCGATACAAATGCATGCGTACATAATCAATCAATTATAGCATATTATAGTGATATCGATATTGGAACCACAATTTGAACATCCTTGAAAATAGAATAAAGCTGATTTGCCAGCAGCTACAAGATACTACATATTCTGGTCTGTTTCCGTGACTATGTCATTTTTGATCCTATAATAAAACAATGTAATATTTTATTCCTAAAAATGTCCAGAAAATATAGTTTGTTGTAATCTCCTATTGAGGTGACAATTTTCGATATCAATTCATATACAGAGTTCCGATCTCGAATAATTCAGAAGTTACAACACTGGCCGTTTTTTGTGCACTTCTCTGTATAAAAAACATGTTTTTTTTTTAATTTTTCAACATTTGGGTGTACTACATCAAGATTGAGACAATATTGCAGGAAAATAGATGGTTTGTTTTGATGAGTTGAATTACTTTCAAATTTCAATTACACACCACATTAATAAACACACATTCATTATACAAGTGACAATGATGGAAATAAGACCTGGTGGCGCTACTCTTCAATTGTTTCAGCAGACAAATCCTTGATTTGGAACAATTGACTTTCAGCTCATTACGTGGGGTTCTCATGTACAACAATAGATGGCGATACTGTCGAAAGATATTCGAAGAATTTTCTTTCAATCATGTTAGATACATATTCGCATAAAACTCATTGAAAAATGGCTCCATGAAATTGTTAGAAACGATTAGAAGTCATTCAGAATCAAATATTCATACTTTCGTGTTGACACCTGCAGTAACCTGTAAATTTGGTTGAAATCGCGGCTTCACTTAGCGAGATTCACCCACGCCATGTCACGTTATACAGGTTTTATCGAAGTAGGCGAAATCAAGATATTTGGGACCTGTCACAGGATAGGAAGTGATTTCACCAGTCTATCTATCCACCTCTCAAGTGACAAACATTATTTTATCTATAAATAAATATTCATCATTATCAAATGGTAATTGAATATCGTAAAACATACCTGAAAAATCTTCTTTTTATATTATAAAGGGAAAACCATACTTGATGCTTTACTGCAATTTTAATCCACAGGCTCTCAGGCGCTAAAAACTAAAAATGAATGTCAGCTCCTAGGATCCAAAAAATGAATGTACAACATAGAATAGCATATTAATTATATTCAACAAAAAACTCTAGTTTTAAACTTCTCCTGAAGATGTTAACATAGTTAACGAAAAACGTCGTTGTGAAAAAAATATCGTTTTGATGTGTGGTAGAACTGTTCAAAACCTGAATATTGCCTCGAAATTAATATCACCCGGTATTTGATATTCTCGATCCGTTGAGACTGCGGAGATACGTCATCACATTATGCATATCCCCCTCAAGACCATGATGAAGGGAAAATAAAATATTCAACTCATTCACCTGGCTGCTTATATTTAGGTCAGTGCGGCCATTTTCTCGTTCCTGGAGCTGGTTTCTGCTTACGTTTGCATGAATGCGCTGGGGGGAGACAGGAGATACCCTTCCATACTCCCGTCTTTCTTTGGGGGTTTCTCTTCCCCAGATAGAATTAATCCATCTGCCACTTTTTCGCTTCATTCAATATTCAGTACACTTTGTGGAATTGGAAGATTTTCGATTAGGTACTTTATTTCACCAGATGAATTGCCATTTAAAAAATAAATTTTCGCTGTTTTTGTGTGGCTTGGAAGTGTCATTATTTAGAAAAATCCAAAGTAATATATTTCTAACGTGATCAGTAGATCTGATGCCTCACCTTACTCACATTAAAATTTCATCACAGATTTATCACTATACTATATCAACGAGATATATGATTTTATTTTCGTATACTGGAAATTAACAGAAAATTATTCAATATCATGAAAATGAAAGTAAATCAACTCTTTTCGTTCTCTTATTGCTTCTGATAGACGGACTCTAAACAGTTTTATCAATCGATTGATCTCAGCTAATCTAGCTATTTTTTAAATTGTAATTTATATCACGTTTATCACATGTAACAACAAAATCCACAGTTTTCATTAGAATATTCTGATATGGGGGTAGTTCGATGAATTTGAATGTATAAAAAAATAGCACGGATCTTTGCCAAGCCAGAAAAAAAATTTCTCGGACACTTTGCCTACATATGCAATTTGAAAGACGACATTTCTCTGCTTACAATACATGTTGAAATCATGGCATGGTATGGCAGGAAATTGAGTAAAAAAACTTGATTACCAATACATATTTAATGAAATTGCAATGAATATAGGAATCTTAATAAGTGTAAAATGGCTTGAGGGAACAATTAGAATAGCAATCTATACAAATTTGAAAACAGAAGAAAATACTTTCATTATAGTTGAAAATATACAAGGTTTTTCATTTTTTCAATTATGCGATTCGCATTTGATTGTTTTGGAAGCGCCAAAAGATAGTACCGGTGAAACCCTACAACTTTTTTTTTCCATCACGTATAGTTGAACCTGTAGGTAGGGGTCAAAATATAACAGGACAGCCTGTACAGAGCTATGTCTTCGTGTTGTGATTAGAATACATGTTTTTTTTTTAAATTATGGCTTCGGAGGCTTTGAATGTTCAATCTATCTTTGAGCACCAATGGCTGCAGACAGTGGGAAAAGAAATGCATATCCGTATTTAAAAAAAAATATGGTATCGAAAAGTAGAAACGTCGAATTCAAGATCAGAAAATGCCAATTCAAGGATCGTCAGAAGGGGCAATGAAGAAGTGCTTCCAGTTTTGTGCAAAAGAAAGGTCATCCAAAATTTAGTTCTTCCCAGATATTTCGTGTTTTTTTTTTCACCACACTGATAATCAAATTCCTCAACTTTCCCTCTCAACCTAACCTTCGTAACTATCACGGTTCTCCAGATGCAAATATGATGAGCATCGTATTCGAATGACCCTGTATACAAGCCCGGTCGTGGATACCCTTCAGACCTTAGTTACTCATAACGAGGCAGCCACCCATGGCGCTGATTGCAAGCTCTCCGAATCACGCCCCGACCTGTCAAACTCGCATCCCGCAGGAGCAAGGCTCCATCATCTCAGGTGGCTGTGCGACGTTGCCACCTCTGCGGCCCACAGATGTCGCTGCGCGGTCCGCAGTGTGACGTCACGGCTCGATAGGCGCAGCGCCGCCGTCGCCGCCGCCAAAAACACGGCCAGTGGGTCCGCGCCCGTGCCACAGTGTGTTTGCTGACTAGTGTCCGTGTCCCCGTCCATGAGGAGCTGTGCTTAACATCCCCCGGAAGCTCCAAAGGATTACCCAATTTGACGCTCGCTCGACATGGGGGAGGTATGTTGGTCCGAGATATTCGAGAAAAAATCAAATGATTTATGGGGGGCACTGTTGCCAGAAAGTGGGCTAATCCCCAAAAAAATATATACTGACTTGAACTGAACATTCTCCGAGCCTGATTTTTTCGTTTGACCGTCAACCTCCTTACTTTTCTTCAACTTTTTGGGGGTATCCAAAGTTATGAATTCATAAGGGTGGGGGGCGTATCCGCATGGTCTAAGGGGTGAATTATTTTCTTAGATCAGTAGTATGATGAAAATGATACCTAGTTGCAGAACTAGCACTACCCTTCAATTGTTTCTCATATACAACAATATAGGCGCTACCGTCGAAAGATATTTGAAACAATTTTTTTCAATTATGTTCGATACATATTTGCATCAAACTCATTGGAAAACGGCTACATGGAATTGTTAGAAAAAGTAAGATTTCATTAAGAATTTAATATACATACTTTTGTATTGACACCTGCAGTAAACTGTAAATATGGTTGAAAACGCGGCTGAATTTGGCGACTCTTCAATTGACAAGTTCAGCCAGCGTTGATAGAGAAAAATTATGTCTGCCTTATTGTTGTCTTTGTCATCAAGATTGCAACTCAAAATAATGAAAGTGCTATGATTGGGACTAAAAAAGAAGAAAACTTATATAACCTGTATATAATTGGTTTGTTTTTCTTGTAGTATTTTCGTTATTCCGATTATTTCGAATATTTTGTGAGCATTGTAAGCTTACAATAATTGTTGAATAATTCCAATTGTGATATTAGTCATCTTCTCTTTTTTTTACGTCCCAACCATAACATTTTTATCATTTTAAGTTGCAATTTTGACGATAAAGACAGCACTAGGGCAGACATATTTTTCCCTTTCAAAGCTGGCTGAACTTGTCAATTGTTTCAGCAGAAAAATCTTTGATTTGAAACTGTTGAAATTCAGCTCATTACGAAGGGTTCTCATATACAACAATAGAGGTGCCACTGTCGTATTTGAAAAATTTTGTTTCAATCATGTTCGATACGTATTCGCACTCATTAGAAACAATTAGATTTCATTTAGAATTGAATATTCTTACTTTTGTACTGACACCAGCAGTAACCTGTGAATTTGGTTGGAAACGCGGCTGAACTTAGCGAGATTTACCACGCAATGTCACTTTAGACACTTTTTTCGAAGTAAGTGAAATCAAGAGATTTGGAACCAGGCCCAGGATAGGAAGTGAATTCACCAGTCAATATCTATCCATCTCTGATTTTTCAAAAACTTCGACAGGCACAATGCTTTTTCAAATCAGTGAAACCTACAAACTTCTACAAGCTTGTGATCAATGGAAACGAAGTGAAAAATGATACAACAAAGAATTAAATGTCTATCAATATAATTGTTGATGTTAATATCAATAATTAAAAGTAAAATGTGAATGATTCAAGATTGTATTTTTCATTATTCCACTGGTGGAATAAGGTATAATTTCATTATTCCACTGGTTGATAAAGTGATATTTTATACGTTTCATAAATATGTGGATAAAACTTCAGTTATAAAGTGATTTTGGATAAAAATAATGAAAATAATGGGAAAAATAATGTTTTTGACATAATTTATCTTTCATGAACAAGAATCTAAATTTCGAAATCAGAAAGTGGTCTGGACTTACATTGAAATAAGTCACATTTTCAGTGTAGGAAAAGCTATATATCTACTTTGACACATCATGCACCATATACATACTTTGAATATCTATATGTTTATAACGAATATAAAAAAGATCTATACAAAACTAATTTTTCGAGTTCAATTTGACTATACTCGGAAAAAATAAATTTTCTTAGAACATACTGCAACCACTTCTTTTGAAAATATAAAAATGATTTGAATTATCATGATCTCTCAGAATGATCAATCATTTTTGTATAACTCGATCGAATTAGTAAACGTGGAAAAATAGTCAAATTACGGGGTATTCGTAGACACGTCATTTGGGTAATGAATAGTAATCTTTTTTCGATATCTGAGCAAATATATCTCAATAACTACCCAAAAAGGCACCCGTGATCAGCGATTCATGAAAGGAAAAATAATGGTTGAAGTGAGTATATCGAAATTTGCTACAGAGATGGATGCATGATCAATATACGTCATGTGACTCAAAACTCCCAAGACTGGATTGACAAAAATCCATGATCTCTTAACTCGTTCGTATAAAGCCCCAATGCTCATCCAAGCATCATCCCCATCTCCTGGGAATAGCAACGAGTCTGAAAATCATTGGTACGTTAACCGATTGACCTGGATTGGGGCGAATACTCAAAGGGGCCTTAAATCTTCGGGAAACTGAGGCTATAGGATATCAGTGGAATCGATGCGTGGCATGCGCCAGAATGTATTCGGGTCCCCAACTCTGGAGCCATGTAGCGCAGATTACGTCTCATTTCGTGTCCACTTTCTGACCTACATTCGAAAGAATTAGGGGTGTTAAGATTTTTATTTCTGACAGTGACATTATAAGATTATATCGTCATAGTTACGATATCTATAATGAGGGTCATAACTCCCTTGGGATATTAAGGTTCAAAAACTCCCTCTTACCTTTTACAGGTGAAAATGATACAAGAAATGCTTATAAACGTTTATATGTAATGAAAACTAAGACATATTTTCCTTATTCACGTCATTACAAATAATAAATGTACAATTTTCAAATGTTCCCTGAAAATTACTTCCGCCGCTGGAAACAATTTCTTCTTTTTTATGGGTGGTGCTGTTGCTGTTCACCCCTTACTTTTCCGTTTCAAAAAAGCCTCTAGTTCGTTGAACTTGGTGATATCTCTGTTCTCATATATGGTCACCATCGATTTGAGCATTGACCATTTAGTCCATAACGAATTTGGGCTAAACGTTTCTGACTGCAACGAATAAATACAATTATTACCAAATCTACCAGAAAATACTGAAAATACTTTACCAGTTCTTGAAAATATGCCAGAAAGACAGTTTCGTTGGCATCTTTTGACATAACATTTCTCTGTGTCAGCCACTTCAGATATAAGTTGTATTCTTTTTGATATAGGGCTTCACTTTTCGATGGAAGTAATGATTGTCTTGCTTTTTCCGCTTTTTTTATAATATCCTCCATTATATCAGAAAAAGATCGTCGATTTGTGGTAAAAAATAAACACGTTTTTAACGGAAAAACATTGATTGATAAAGAAAGTTTGCTTATAAACATGTAACATAGCGACAACCTAGCAACAACCAATAATGCTACAATCAACGCTACCTAATTCAAATATACCAGAAAGGTTATGAATTTAAACATTTATTGCGTTCTAAATATGGACATATTGTTATGAAAATCGGTCAAAAATAAAATTATCTATGTACCACGGGAATTATAGAGCCTTAATAACCTCTGGCAATTGCTGTCCCTCGGGCCAGAGGCCCTCGGGACGCAAACTTTGCCATCGGTAATTAAGGCCCTCATAATTCCCTTAATACATAAATAACTATTGGCATACAGCCCCATAATTCTATTGATGGTAATCATGTACTTATTCAGATCATGAGTTGATACTAACAAAAAATGTGTGAACGTGTTTGCTCGGCTTGTCTTGGAAATTATTCGTTCTAATTAATCCAAAAAATCTCATTGATTCAAAATATGATATTTCGAAGTTGACCGCTATAAAATACCTTGTTATATACTAAACTAATCTCACAGCAATTTCAATCTCAACGGGATGTTGTGGTTTTCAACTCGCGATAAATTAGTTATTAGACGAGAACTTGTTTTGGTGATTAGAAATTAATGAAATTTTCGAATGATTCTACCAATATTCATATTGAAACATTTGAATTTTTTTGAAAACATAGGTACTATTAGACACTAATTTTTGTTTCAAAACAAAACTTAATCTCTAATAAGCTGTTTAAAGGTGTCATCACTTTCCATATTGGTCAGCGATATTTTAAAACTTTTCATTGAAACAACGCGATTTATCGTAAATACATGCTCCTAACCGAGATACTCCATAATTGTTTATAAGGGTTGAGGTGAATAATGATGGCATTACGTCATAATTTATTGAACACACTATGTACGACAAGTTATGTTTAATGGAGTTCAGTTATATAAAAATCTCCTTTGGTAAATATTGTCAGTTGTGGCACTGCTTTTGGCTTTTGATTCATTGCATGCATATATTTAAATGTTATTCCTTCTATACTAGAATTATTACTTAAGCGAAAATATATTGCTTCACATGAGTATGAATGGGATTCATTCATTTCATTCATGAGAACTCATTGAAATAATTGGAATATTGATAATTTCGTGCTAGGTGGATATAGATATGGTGAATTGTTTTTGTCAAAACCTATAGACTGGTTTAGCGAAGATCATAACACCGGTAATATTTCACTAATCGTTCGGATATGACGTTAATATCGCATTTGATATCAATATCGATAATTCAGTTCTTTATTAATATCCGTATTCTGTGGTTTCATGTTCAAGTGACAGTGACCGATCATTCATAATTGTGGTTTTGGCTTGAAATATGAATATTGTTCGATTATTCAATCATGGTATTGATTGAACAAATCACACAAAATCAAAATGACTGAGAAATTGTGAAAATTAATATTCATCATGTGGAATCAGCAGACGTGGCGCCATCTATATGAAGCCGTGGAAGCATTACTAGTGTTTGAAACTATGATGGAAATTCAACAAAATGAAGTAGGCAGAATTCTACAAATATTTCTAGTGCCTTTTAAATGGACTCGTTCCACCATATCTATATCCACCTTGATTTCGTGATATATTCACCCATATGGAGCAGTTAATTTTCCATTGTAGTGAAAATTATTTTTGTTTCTTTATCGATATTAAAACCAAAGTATTTTCGCCATCTTATGGTATGGAAGATTCAAATTCATTTCATATTCATTTTTATCATTTATATCCCAACTCCTCATCATTTTCGTTAATATGTAGGGTACTCCGAGAGATGGATTTAAAAAATTATGAAGTAAATTATGTTGATATCCACTTTCGAAATACCATGCATTTTTTGATAGAATGTTCCCAAGCGTAGATTTAGAATGTTCGTTAGAAACTCCTCTTCGAAATTTGATTTCTGAATGAGGAGAACTGGGGGGTAAGTTCTTGAATGTCGAAATTTTTAGGTATGTAGTAGATTTTTTGTCAATGTTAGTCGCTTGTTTTGCAGCATGGCCGCTCAGATTCTTATCGAGTTGCAACACTTCCACCTAGTTACGATGACAACAAAACTGCTGACGGTAGACCCAAGGTATCTATGTTTATTTTGATTTTCGTTTTGAATTGACTGATTCTTCCGAAGTGAAACTAGAAAAAATATTTTAAAAAGAAGTTGACCTAAACTGTACCTTCATATCGATAACCTGTCCCGAAATATCCTCAAGTGGGTCGGAAACTTTTTGAACACCTGCTATAAACAGTTTGTGACCTCTCAAAAATTTGTGATGAGGTTAATGTCGAATGCATGATATTCTGTGATAAACCATTCAACTATAGTCCTATTTATTTTTAGAATAGATTTTGTATCAATATAAGACATCCACAATGGAAATCAATTGACAAATTTTTTTATTGCTTATCGAACATATCGATATATAAATTTATCGAATCATGGTTTCATTTCGCTTCGTAAAAATAATGCATATGATCAAAATATATATTTGCTGAATATCTATCTCGAAGATTATTTTTTAAATTATTTCCCATTATGTAGATTCAATTCCAGTTGATGTTCTCAACAGAGGAAATATGAGAATGTTTGAATTAAAATTATTTTGTATGATTTTACTTCACATTGTGGGCAAAAAAAAATCAATGTGAAATAATTTCAAATGATTTTCATTTCAAACATATTTGAATAGCAAATTCACACATTTTAACTAATTATATTTTTGTTCACAGTCTCGACGGAAGGTGAAGAAAGTTAGAAAGGCTGAAGATTTAGATGATCTGAAACAAGAATTAGATATTGATTACCATAAGATATCACCTGAAGAATTATATCAAAGGTTCCAAACTCATCCAGAAAATGTAAGTACAAGAAAGTAGGATTTATATGTATTTACATACATTAAAGGGTGGTTTCTACTTATTTCTTTCAAATTTCAGGCATAGTCAAAATAATCATATACTGCTCTTAAATTACTTAATAGTCATTTTTCAAGAATTGAATCTCAATTGAGCTAGCTCTAGTAGTCGTCAATAGTGAATAGTATATTTTCAACCCTAATTAATTTTCTTATAGGGTCTCAGCCATGCTAAAGCGAAGGAAAATTTGGAACGGGACGGACCCAATGCCCTCACACCTCCAAAAACAACACCCGAATGGGTGAAATTTTGTAAAAATCTCTTCGGAGGTTTCGCTCTTCTGTTATGGATTGGTGCAATCCTTTGTTTCATAGCCTACGGTATACAGGCTAGTACTGTAGAAGAACCTGCAGATGATAATTTATTTCTTGGTGTCGTATTAGCGGCCGTTGTTATCGTTACTGGCATATTTTCGTATTATCAAGAAAGCAAGAGCTCCAAAATTATGGAATCTTTCAAGAACATGGTACCCCAATTCGCCACCGTACTCAGGGAAGGTGAGAAGCTCACCCTCCGAGCAGAAGACTTGGTACTCGGAGACGTCGTCGAAGTCAAATTCGGCGACAGGATTCCCGCCGATATCAGAATAATAGAATCTAGAGGATTCAAAGTTGACAATTCATCGCTGACAGGAGAATCTGAACCGCAAAGCAGAAGTCCCGAATTCACTCACGAGAACCCGTTGGAAACCAAGAACCTAGCGTTCTTCTCCACCAACGCCGTCGAAGGCACAGCCAAAGGTGTCGTTATTAGCTGCGGAGATAACACCGTGATGGGTCGTATCGCCGGACTCGCTTCAGGTCTAGACACTGGAGAAACCCCGATCGCCAAAGAGATCCACCACTTCATTCACCTCATCACTGGCGTGGCCGTCTTTTTGGGAGTCACCTTCTTCTTAATCGCCTTCATACTCGGCTACCACTGGCTGGACGCCGTCATCTTCCTCATCGGTATCATCGTCGCCAACGTACCTGAAGGTCTCCTTGCTACCGTCACCGTATGCTTGACTCTGACTGCCAAACGCATGGCGTCCAAGAACTGCCTGGTTAAGAATCTCGAGGCTGTAGAGACGCTCGGCTCCACCAGCACCATTTGCTCAGACAAGACTGGAACTTTGACTCAAAACCGAATGACTGTAGCTCACATGTGGTTCGACAACCAAATCATCGAGGCCGATACCACCGAAGATCAGTCTGGAGTGCAGTACGACAGGACCAGCCCCGGCTTCAAGGCTTTATCTCGCATTGCCACGCTCTGCAACAGAGCCGAGTTCAAACCTGGCCAAGACGGTGTGACCATCCTCAAGAGAGAGGTGAACGGTGATGCCTCAGAAGCTGCCCTCCTCAAGTGCATGGAACTGGCGCTGGGTGATGTGATGTCGATCAGACGCAAGAACAAGAAGGTATGCGAGGTTCCCTTCAACTCGACCAACAAATACCAGGTTTCCATCCACGAGAACGATGATCCCAACGATCCGCGTTACAGTCTCGTGATGAAGGGAGCGCCCGAACGCATCCTGGAACGTTGCAGCACCATATTCTTGTGCGGCAAGGAGAAAGTCCTCGACGAAGAGATGAAGGAGGCGTTCAACAACGCGTACCTGGAGCTCGGGGGACTTGGGGAGCGTGTGCTCGGATTCTGCGACACGATGCTACCCTCTGATAAATTCCCCATCGGCTTCAAGTTCAACTCTGACGACCCTAATTTCCCATTGGACAACCTCAGATTCGTCGGCCTCATGTCCATGATTGACCCTCCGAGAGCCGCTGTACCGGACGCCGTAGCCAAATGCAGAAGCGCCGGCATCAAAGTCATCATGGTGACAGGTGACCATCCCATCACGGCCAAAGCCATTGCCAAGTCTGTGGGCATCATCTCCGAGGGAAATGAGACCGTTGAAGACATTGCTCAAAGGCTGAACATTCCCGTTTCGGAGGTCAACCCGAGAGAAGCCAAGGCTGCTGTGGTCCATGGTTCGGATTTGAGGGATCTCGGTTCCGATCAGATCGACGAGATTTTGAGATACCACACCGAAATTGTGTTCGCCAGGACTTCGCCCCAACAGAAACTCATCATCGTGGAGGGGTGTCAACGAATGGGAGCCATCGTCGCTGTAACAGGTGAGGCTAATTTGTTTTGATGTTTATTAAATTCAAAAATGTGTTGAAGGGATGATGATACCGTCGGAGGCAATGATAACACGAGTGACAATATTTATTAGCATCCGAACAGTTCGAATATCTTTACTAGACTAACCCTAACCCATCGAGATGAGTCGAGAACAATTACATAAGTTGTGTGAATCAACCATCCAAGTATACCAAGTGTCCTAACAAATGGCTGTTTATGCTATTTCAACATTTCGATTTTAGACATGCTGATCATGTTTGAACAAAGTGGTTGATCGTATATCATTGTTACGGCAACATGAGTGATGAGTATAATAAAACACTCCTTCAATTCACTTTAATTGCGGGATGTCAAACCTATGGCCGAGGATACTTGAAGGTTTATCAATTATGCAATTACCTAATGGGTCAAAGGGAAGTGACGTTGGTGTGGATGTTCTTTATGCCTTTCAAGGTCACTCGTGATTTAACGTTAGTTGAACATATTGTACATAGAAACCCACGCAATGCTTCAACATGTTCTACATTGAATGTATGGAGTGGAGATATAGAATTGAAAAATGTGTTGATATCGCCTTCCACCAAATGAATCGGTATTCTGAAAATATTGTTTTACTCAAAAATCAAAACTCATTATGGAAAGCTTGCCTATCTAATATTATATCGGTGTGTTTTTGTGATTTTATTTCGTTGCTGAAGGGGTTTTATTTACATATACACATTTATTGATCGCGGTTTGATGATGTTTGGTTAATACAAACAATTATTCTCATTCGTTCATTCAAATTGGAATTGTCCAAATTCAGGATGAACATAATTCACTACAAAAAATCATCTAGGGCATTGGAAGACTAGGTAACTACTTCAATTATCTAAAATAGGGTATTGCATTCAATTTACCTTAAGAGTTTGGCAAATATACTATAGGTATATCCAAACACTGAAACGATTGAATAATGCTAAAGCTTGAGTCACTGATGTTAATGAGATCTCTGATTTTTGTACTATCCGAACATCCCAAGTCTTTACACGATCAGACACAAATTCAGATCATGTAAAAATTGTGTGAATATTTTTATTTTCACGAGTTAACCATATTTTCTGATCTCAAGATGCCACTACCCTTTTTACAGAAATATTTCTCAATGGTTACCAATCTTGGCGAGTATGGACTGTATCATCAATCATTGGAGACTGTGGTAAACAGATTTTCAAATTTAAATTTGATGATAATTCATCTGAGAGTTACAATAAAATGCCAAGCAACTTGCCTCATTTTCGTTTGATGCATTGATAGTCCAGAACTTTATCTAATATGGAGTCTTTTAATACATTCTTGAATATACTTTGAATGTTCTAGTTTTCATCAGTTTATTCATTGATAATAAAGGTGGATTTATGTACACCGCTTTTTGTTTTCACTAGAGATATTGGAACTCAGTATTCACATTTCACCATTTATGCACACAAATTTAGTTTTATCTTTCATTATCTATTCTTTGAAAGATAACCAAGTCTCATCATTCAACGAAAAATAAAGTAAAAATGTGATTTGGACAGGCGCGATTCTGCCAATCGGATGATTTTTACTTGTTTTCTATCAAAAACATGGAGAAATTATATATAAATACTAATATTAGAATGTAGGAGTCGATTTAGAAAAGGGATTAATATATTTGTATGACAAATCGCATAAGAGTTCAAAGTAAATGAAGGCCGAGGGTCGAGTGTAAAGGTTTACATATTCTTAAAGGGAAATATGGCAGCGATAAAAAGTAAAAGATTAATAAAAAAGCGTTGTGCATAAATCCGCCTTAACTCGTTCACTTTCGGGTCGTAAGATCCTTTACCTAAAAGTCCTGTGAACAATATGTGATGTATGTTTTGTTATAGCCCAATACTAAAAAGGACGTGTCAATAAATTATTGTTTTCTTTAAGAAGACTGAAGAAAAAAGCATTAGGACAGTGAACGTGTTTGGAAAGCACACCGATATCTAAAATGTAATCAATTCATATGAAATGGACCAAACCAAGACGCTGTCAAATCAAATTCAAAATGGATACCTTGGGGCATACAAACCGTTTGAGTGCATTAGAACTCTAGCTATTTGAACCTTGTGATTTTAATTTAAAACAAGTTTTAACTCCAAAACGAATTTAAACATTCATTTGTGAATATCCTGTGTTTAGTCTATATTGTCATTTGTGAATTTTCTCCTAAAATTGAAGATAGAGCTACAAAAACATGCCACATACTTGTTGTGTTGTTAAGTGTGGGAGTCGAGGAAATCGTGATGATGTGAAGTTTTTCGATATACCCAGTGTGCTACATTTTGCACATAAAACGGAATTGAATGAACTCTCAAAAATCCGAATAGAAAGATGGTTGAAAGCAATCAAAAGGGAAGATCTCACAGAAGCTAAACTAAAGTATGTGCTAAACATTTTTTGAAAGGTAAAAAGTTACATAACTTTTCATGAAGGTATTTGTTTCAAAATGTGGTTTCAAATTTTAGGAAAACCAGCTGCTTCAACTGATCCATCACAGTGAAAGGATCGATGCTTATACCGTAAGGCAATGTCTTTATCTTCAGTCTCTAACGATAACAGATAATCACTTTTATTATCATAAGCCATTGTATTCCCTTTGGAAACCTTCAAAAAGTAAATTCAAACTACAAACACAAAAACACATGTAATCAAATAGACAATACACTCCGTGTGTGCCTCAAGGCAGCCATTTTTGATCACCTGTTCTGGATTGGCTTATTGCAATGCCATCTGTCATTTTTAGGCGACGGAGTGAACGATTCTCCGGCCTTGAAGAAGGCCGACATCGGCGTCGCAATGGGCATCGCCGGCTCCGACGTGTCGAAACAGGCCGCCGACATGATCCTGCTGGACGACAACTTTGCCTCGATCGTCACCGGCGTCGAGGAGGGCAGGCTGATCTTCGACAACCTCAAGAAGTCCATCGCATACACCCTGACGTCCAACATTCCCGAAATATCCCCCTTCCTCGCGTTCATCCTTTGCGACATCCCTCTGCCTCTCGGCACCGTCACCATTCTTTGCATCGACCTTGGAACTGATATGGTAAGCAACTCGATTTTTGTTCACGTCAAGTTGAAAAGTTGAGTCTGCGGAGGATCAGCCTCGAAGGGTGCTCTCGATTTTTCATGCCATAGATATTATTACTACAATTTTTTAATAAAGTGTAATCGACTAGGGATGGAAAATGTCTCTATGTGAGTTGCTGGAGAATGATTTGTCAGGACTTTGCATTTCAAGATCAGAAGTGATTGAACTATACACGAACTGAAAGATCTAGTATTGAATGTTTTGACGCCAATTGATTTCTCGTAGGTTCACTATTGAGTTTGCGCAGTAAGATACAGCAATATCGCAACGTTGTACACCCCCTAATAGCAACAACAACAAGATCAAACAGAAACATAAAACGGAATAAATTAGGAAGTGAACACAAAACACAACGAAGCCGATTCTGTGCACTTTTTATGACAGATGTAATGGCGACCTTACTTGTGTACACGATTGCCAAGTGGAATAAATAACTCATGGCTATCCTACAAGGTATTCCTGAATGATTGATCGAATTATGTTTGCCATAAATCGCATCAAAATTCCGAATTCCATATTTGCACGAAATTATAACTTCAGAAATCTGTGCTTTAGATATGACAACAACGATACCACAATGCGCAAACTCTGAAATGCACCCACTATGTGGGGTCATTTGGTTCTCGCGCATCGCTCTCTATTGGCCTTCTAAGTGTGTATAGGAATTCTGTGGTTTGTTTTGATAACAGTCACTTTTGAAGGAAGGCCTCTCATGACATTCATGAACGACAATAATAAGAATGATAATATGGCATTCGCGAGGCTGGTCCATCGTAGGGTTTATTATTTCACCCCATGGTTCAAATTGGAAGGCATCAGATTCAATGATATTTACTTTTTGGGGAAAAGGTACCGGCCATATCGCTGGCCTACGAAAAGGCCGAGTCAGACATTATGAAAAGGCGTCCACGCGACCCATGGAATGATAAATTAGTAAACGAAAGGTACAAACGACAATTTTCAAGCAAAAATCGTGTATTGAAAGATTCGATTCGGTCGCATGTATAAGTTGAGAAAATTGAATTGAATTTGCACTGATTTTGAATCAAATCAAAACACTTCATATCCGTAGAAGTAGACGAGAAAATTGCACTGAGATTTGGTAGGCACTAAAATTTTTCACACTGAAGGCTCAGATATAATTATTATTCAATTTTTGCCTTGAATCTGTGATAGTTGATCATTTGTTCTGATTATTCATGGTCGAGAAGTAACCTTGAAGATAGGGAGCTTGCTCATGTGAATAGGTGTCAAAAGCCTTTCCAGGATTGATACTTTGATATGTCATGGAAGAAATGTTTCTTATTTTCAAGAGCTTGAAAATTCAAGGTTTGTTTCGAAATACTAGTAACAGTGCATCTTTCTCTACCTGTCCGTAATTCAGTAGATTCAATATTTTCTTGATGAATTAAAAATGGAGGTTACAAACGTCGAAGGTATGTTTTAAAGAATTCATATTTTTCTGCTAATTTCTCAACTTCCTTATCTTATTCCTTAGGCTTATTTGATGAGCTCAAACAAGTTTAGCTCTCTAGTTAGGCCAAGCTACCAAAATAATTCGATCTGTCATCAACATAGTATGTTTATTGTTTGAAACCGTATCTGAAAACTATTTGAAATGTCAGTAACCGAGTACATCGATCTTTATTGTTGGTGGCAGATCTTTTGTGTTTCAGCTTCTTCTTACTATTATGAAAACCGTGATTTTGACTTCACATTTATTTAATTCTGTAATTTATCTTTTTATTTCGAATCAATCTTAGGTGCCTGCTATTTCTTTGGCTTATGAGGAAGCTGAGTCTGACATTATGAAGAGGCCTCCAAGACATCCAAAAAAAGATAATCTTGTCAATGCTAGGTGCAGTCTATTTTTGTTTTTTATTTAATTATTTATCATAGTATCTAATCGATTAGTTGTATTACTAATAATAATCACTAATCCATATCTATATTTGTACAAAAATATTGGTGGTTGTTCAGTCATTCCAAAAAGGTTGTGGTAGCTTGGATATATGGTGTTGCATTTCAAAATTATGTTTTGGAATTCGTGTAGAATTTAAAATGACTGAACTTGTGCAGATGGGGGTACTAAATTTTGTTCTGATGCCTGAAGATTAACACAAGAAGTGCATGGATCCATTTTGGGTTGATTGTCAATTCAACTAATTTGGGATAACATCTTCGTTTGTTTCGATATTGTTATCTTTATAAACAAACCGACACAAAAATACACATCCTCTCTCCCCTAACGCGTAGTTACCTTGCTCAGCACTCAACCTTGTTCAGGCCGAAGTCTTATATTTTGATTTGACTACACACCAAAGGACATGTAACATTTTTCGAGTACTAGAGTGATGAAAAGTGTATCGATGCCCATCAGTTGTTAGAAATCATTGTAGTAAGCCACATTATCACATCCTTCTTCTTTGGTGTTGGTGTAAAACTAGTTTGTTTGAGTAGCTGTAGGTATAATTAATTCCAAAATATAAAGTTCCTGATTTAATTAAGAGAAGACATTCATACTTCTTAAGAAACTTAATACGATTCAATTTGACTCTGTTATCGACATATATTTCATTAACTTGAATGTTTTGTGATCACCAACATCGAAGAATAGTAGTTGATAAGTCACGTCCATAAATATCACATTGGTCACTAGACTAGTCCAAATCAAGGAGCAGTGCTAGCATGTAAGTGTCGCCCCCCCTCATGATCCTTTCATTTTGTGTGGTTTTCAACATATATCTATTGAACTTATGTAATATGACCCATTATCCATCAGAACATACTGAAAAGATAAACCATAAATTGTATTAGTTTTACGATGTTTCAAACAATCATAGGATCATAGGAATGAAATGGATTACCGAATGTTTTTCTCATGCAGCAATCTCGAGTGGGCATATTACATTCGTTATTAGGTATATGTTTTTTGGTTTTTTTGACATGTGTTTGTTTGGCCGAAATCAGGTCCCTGCCATTTCTCTGGCTTACGAGCAGCCAGAATCAGATATAATGAAGCGAAGACCTAGAAACCCTTTCTCTGATAAACTGGTCAACGAAAGGTAATACGAATGTCTTCATGCTAGATATCTTTCTTTCTTCTGTGGGTGTGGTCACTTGGCCCGCCTCTCTCATAAACTGTCTCGAAGACTCGGCTGCATTGATGATATCCTTTGTGTTAATTCCGTTGTCTTCTGCGTTACTTCTGCTTCCCCCTCATCCCATTCTCCATTGCACCCAAGCACCAGCTCTGCTACGAAAAAGCGCGTTATCAAAACTAAAACGACGATGAGACAAAACAACAGGTGAAGAAGAACGCATGACGAAATGGTGAATAATAATACAAGTTCTCGGGTAACAGTTTGCTTTAGTCAGAAAGTAGTCATATGCGAGCAGTCACTGAAAATAAACCACACAGGAAATATTTGTTCCAAAACAAATTATGTTGGTTCACTACAGAAACTTGAAGACAAGTATTAATGTATTTCCAACATGTTCTTCATAAATAACTACATGTGGGAGTGATCTCAATATTTAAGATATTCTAAATACTTTCTCGTTCACAAGTGATTAATTATCTGTTGAATTCAGTGATGATGATGATGATGATAATGATGATGGGCCTTGGCTATGCTGTCTGGGATATTTCTGGGACACAAAGATGTTTTTTTTTCTGGACTTCAGAGCCTACTCACCTGAAAACATGTCTAGATGAAAATGTTTTTTTATTCTTGCATCACCATTCAGTTAAGCGAATTTTTTCTCATGTACTGTTTTGTGTCAGAGACATGCTATATCGCAATAAAATATTTCTTTGCAGAGCTCTTAGCACCATATGCTTTTCTTGAGGTCTTCTATCCGTCTACATCATATTATCACGATTTGTTGATTGGAACCAGATATTTCAGTGATAGAATTGGTATATCTTGGATAATAAAGTGATTTGTGAGATGTTTCAGATTGACACTGAAGGTTTGAAAGTGCAAGTGAAACTCTACATATATTGAAGCACTTCTTCAACATTTTAGAATGATTCATATCGAGGATATTGGCATAAAATGAAATTGGCTGCGGAAGGTGAAATTGCATGAAATTAATAAAATCAGAACGCAAAGATAATAAAGGAAAAGGATTTCATTATCCTTGAATTTCGAGTTCCCCTTCGTTACATAACTTATGAAAATGATGGACATTGGGCCTCATGAACGCTTTTCTTTAAAGATTAATTATTATTTAAGTCTTTCACAAACTATTCAAACGGTTCTCCCAGTAAATCCGACCACTTTTATCCAACTAAGAAAACGTACGTGGTTTTTGCTTGTGCCGATGGTGAGTAATAAGGTGAACGTTGAACTTCGCTATATAGGGCGGGACGATTTTTAAAACTGGTCCCTTATCCCCAGATGACACGCAAATCGAGACGTTGTCCAACTCGATAGTTTCATTCATGCACTTCCATTTGTTCACTCATCTAGCACCTGATGGCTTTCTTGCGAGCGTCCTACAAACAAACCAAACTGCCGATTGATTGAATGATTTTCGCAATATTCGGCATACACATTCGTTCAGTCAGGAAGAGTTATTGGCTGCCACATAACAACGTATATCTTTGGCCACGAATTCGGGTATATGCTGGAAGAAATCATCTCACTGTTCAGTAGCAGAATGCAAGACTGATGTTAAATCCGGAAATTGTGACAGAAAAACTCTATGAGAAGACAAAAAAGCTCCATGAGAAGTTCCAACGTTCGTTTTAGCAAAGCATATAGGAATGGTCCAATTGATCGGCAGTTTACACATCATTCTCCTCGCTACCCCTCTACACACTATTCAAAACAGTCTAAAAACTAAAAAAATGTGCATGTAAATTCCCACTACTAACTCTCTGTGTTGCGCCAACTCTTCCTCCATAGGTGCCTGCTATATCTCTGGCTTACGAAGCCCCAGAGTCCGACATTATGAAAAGGCAGCCTCGCGATCCTTACAGGGACAACCTGGTTAACCGTAGGTGGGTCACTGCCGGTATTTTGCAACCCCTTTCGTCAAGGTCGTCATACTGAAAGCCATATAATCCCTGGATTGCCGATAGGCCTATATATACCATTGAATATTACTCTAGAGATTTTCGGAGGTAAAGACATATTAAGCACCTATTAAAGGACTCATTCTGGAAAATGTATACCATGTAACCTACCTAGCGGTGACTCGTGAACCACTCGAAGTGGGATAACCACTGAACAGACAAACTTAACCTCTGATCTGTTTATGTTCGAAAAGGTGTACTTCCAGCAGTTTTTCGAGAGATGTTTTGGTGAAATACATGTGAAAGCTTATCGTTTTTCTCGTTTCAGTTATTGTTTGATGGCAAATACACCTATGTCATAATGACACAAATATCAAAAATATGAAAACAAAAACGATACCACTTCGAGAAGTTCGAGTTGTTACCATGAGATAGTGCTACGTGTTATTTTCTATCAGCTGTACCTGAAATGGATGATCCCATATGAAAAAAAAAAACAAAATCTGCCATTTCGTCAAAATACAGTTTCCTCTTCAAGACGATCATATGACCAATCTCTGGCTTTTTCTCGATGAAATCGATGATTCAATTATATGGCAAATATACAATAACATCCAGGAGATTATATGACTAAGTAGGTTGCCACTATGCCGAGACAAAGAAAGGGAGTCATCGGGTTCGGAATCTTACCCTGTGGCACTTCCGCACGAACCTTTGCCTGTCTTTATCTTGAGGCATACGGCAGATTGATTAGTTAAAACTTGAAACGTTACAGTTTGATCACCAGGCCCTTGCATTTGGTTTCGGTTCTTCAATTGATTAAACTTTGGCATTTTTTTTGCTGATGAAGATGAAACGTTCTGGGGCTTTTAATGAATCGTAAACGCCCAGTATAATTCATTCGGGTCTATAGAAATAAAAATCAAGTCCATAGTGTGGAGGTGATGAAATGAAACCGGAAATGATTTGAGAACTACGTGAGTTCTCAAAGATGATCAAAATTCGGGATGTGATGTTTCAATAATTGCGACGCATTGTACAGTGTACAGGGTAATCAATGTAAAGGGCCAGAAGGTCAACAAAAAAGTTTATATTTATTGGTCATAGGTAAAGATCGTGCAATTATTCACCTAGGTATGATCGTATTAATGAAAAAAATTATTCTGCATAAATAGTTGTCTACTTAAGAATCACTAGATTATAAATTTTTTTCAAGAAACAAATCATTATTATATTTCAATGAATTAATAGGGAGCCGTGAATTTGAATTTTGATAGCTGGGATTTCCTGAAGATTGCTTCTCAATTTATCAAGCACTATTTTTTGAAGAGAATCGAATTTGTTGAATGAATATTATTGAAGTAAATAACGATTCTAATTCAAATAATCAGGTCTATCTTGGTTTGTGGATTATCACGAACCTTTAAACTCGAGACTATGCACACGTAAAACTAAAAATTATGAAATATGAAAAACTAAATAACACGCTGTTATAGCAATGTGATCTATAAGAAATAATTTTCACATTAAAAATTTTACTTCAATGATTGTTTTTTTACTAAACTCATTAGAATCAAAATTTCATCGTTGGGATCTCGAAACAAAGTTGTAGAATATTATGCATATCATTATGGTGAAAGAAAACCCACGATAAATCTATTTGTTTCAAAAAGATAGGTCAAAAATAAAATCACTTCGTCAATGCATACAAAATTAGATTCTTATTTGTTGATTTCGTCGTTTGAACTTCCATCATCAACTTTTCTTCTTATACGACTGGGCCGGCAATTGATCATCGATCACCCTGTACTCGGTTCACTGCAACGGTGTTGTGAAGCTTGGCCCTACACAACAACTACCTCGGCACTCGCAGTAATACCGCGTACCAACCACGTCTTGTATTTTGAGTTTTTCTATCCACTAGCACATCTTTTTTATTTTCGTTTTCCCGTAGTCCGAAAATCTATGACTTGTAGGCAGACGAAGTTTTATTTTTGATTTTGGGTTGGATTCTTGTGAAGACATTAAGGCAAAAATACCATACAGTAGGTAGAAATCAAATTCCTATGTATTATTAACAGATTTTGAAACTTTTCAACATTGGTTATGTGGATTTCGTAAAAATATATCTACTACTATATAATTTCAAAATGGAATGAAATTTGTGGAATTTTGAAAACCAAGTATCAGATTATTTAGCTCCTTTTTTTGAGAGAGAAGCAATTAATTTCATGTGAGCTCTTCTAATATTGAAAAGCCCCTTCTTATTCATGAAGATATCAACGCCTCTACGTCTCCTTTTTTATAAACTCAACCCTTTCTGACTTCAATAATAATGATTCCAAGACAAAAAATGTATCTTCCTATTGCAGCATCATATTAGGGAATTAGCGATTATGAAATAATTCATTACTCAGTCTCGGAGAAAGAAAAGTGGGAGAAAATAACATTGATAGTTTATTAACACTCGTACGGTATAAATCCTGCTCCTAAAGTTACTCTTGCTCAAGAATCTTATATAATCATTATATTTTAGTTGTTGATTACTTCAAATTATGTCAGTGTCTTTCTTGTAGTTTGGTAAATATTGAGAAAATACTTTTGCCGAGGTATAGTTTGTGTTGCGTCTAGAGCAGAGTAGTGCGTTCTTAGATTAATATTTTAGTTATACAAGGTGAGCAATGACAACGGAATATTTCATCCATCAACTACAACAATTCCTGTTTTTGTGGTCACCTTGTACAGATGTCTGCCTTCAAGATAGAATAGATCGTTTCTATTAGACACGGAATTAGTCATAGTAATATTGTGTAGAGGTTGGTTCTGTTCAGCATGTCGAGACTTCCTATAATGTTTTCCTTCTCCTTACCTCCTGGTATGCTTCTTTGAATATAAACTAATTATTTATTGCTACGTAGATTAGAAAAGCAAATTAGTTAATCTCACCGATAGATGATTAAGGTCACAATTACATTGTAAAAATATCTTCAAAGAGCAATCTTTAAGATGTAGTATTTTAGCAAGAGTTCTAAGTTCTTATTATACTTATGAAATTTTTTTTTACTTCTATAATGTTTCGAACAAGGAATAAACCTGACTAGCGATTTCCCAGTTTTCCCATTATCTGATTTGTTTGAAAGGGAATAGTAATTTGAATTATAGGTACTTTATGGTGATATCTGAATTAATGAACCCATTCTTGTAATTTGTCAAAGCAATCTTGACTACTGATAATGTGAGAATATATCCGACTGGTATTTTTATTTTTCTTGTTTTGGCGTTGTCTGGGACTTGAATGGTATATTCTAACCGATTTCAATATGCTTATCAAAACATATTTTTTTCGCAAACAAATCTTCTGCTTTATAGCTACGATACTCTTCAGCGCAAGCCATTTTGATAATCTAACCTAAAACTTTGTTTCTTTGATCTGAACACGAAGTCAATGAGTAAATGCCTGGTACCTATGATGCAACTTCTCATTGGTTTCGTGAATTCGCTTGCTACATAATCTCTCACATGACTAATAACTACTAATTTACCGCCAAGTAAGTAACTAACCAATATTATTTAACGATACAAAGAATCATACAAGTATATAATCCTCGCTAATTACTCCCTTTCCCTTATTGAGCAGAAGTGTCGCTTATTTGTCAACGTGTATTTTTGTGAGATTTTTAAACGAATTATTTGGACATCCTATACATACAGGGTGCTCGCTAATTGCTGCCTCAGTTTTCGTACCCGCAAATTTGAATCCCATTGGTAAAACTGGTATGCCTATAGTGTATTTGTTTCTCGCTTCAATACATGTCGAAAAGAAGAGTAGATATACACTGAGTGCGCAACAGTTTTACCGATGGATTTCGCTGTCTATTATAACAACTTGCTGCAAAACGACACGATGATAAAAGGTTTGCATGACGTATGTGTGATAACTAAAACAATTGAATATTTCCTAACAGCATGGATGTGTTTGGTCGTAAGTATTGACAATTTTCAAGTTGAGAGTTTCAATTGGAAGTATCGAATGAAAAACAATTTTCAAACTTTTCTAAGTTCGGTCTACTTCAGGACTAACAAATTTCGAACGAAACATTCTCGATAATAACTCGCTTGAGAATTGTTTGAGTGTGTATACCGCTAAGAGAGAGCACTTTTTCGAATGTTCGAATTTCTCTAGGTTGATTTCCATGGCATACGGTCAGATTGGTATGATCCAAGCTGCAGCAGGCTTCTTCGTCTATTTCGTCATCATGGCTGAGAATGGTTTTCTGCCCATGAGGCTCTTTGGTATCCGTAAGAACTGGGATTCCAAAGCTGTCAACGATTTGCCGGATTCGTATGGCCAAGAATGGGTGAGTTAATGATTCAGAAGTCATGAAGAAATTCTTTCGGTTAATCTGATCACTTTTTTGAACATGAACCTGCATCTGATCATCAGAAATTTTCGCCATAAAAATGAGCCGCAAGCGCGCCTTTTTTGTCAGACGTACTAAATCACTATCTACTGGTATCAATGTTAACTTCGTAGCTCTGTGGAATTAAGTATTTTTTCTGAATGAATCGATATAATATATCAAAAGTTGAACAGTTTGTGAATAAAACGTGTAAAATATTGCTTTTATAATATTTTCAAGTCAAGACAATATTGTTGAGTGAGAACATGGCAATAATACTTCAAAATTCCAAGACACTAGGTTAACAAAATATGAATTAACTTATGAGGATTATTAGAATTGTCCAACACCTTGCTGAAGGCATAAATTGCATTTTCCAAACACTCAATATCGGCAATTATTGCAATTGAATATGGAGGTATTTGGCGAAATTCGTTGATAATTTTATTCCTCAAAATTTCCGCGTTATCCGAATCGCTTGAATAAACTTTATCTTTCAAATGATCACGAGTGGTGTAAGGTCAGGGAGGCAAGCAGGCCACTGAATAGATCAATGAGTTCCAATCTATTATCCAAGAACATTATGTTCTTGGATTCTCTTTAAAATGTTCTTCTCAATATGAATCAAAATACTACTGGGCCACGTAGGAAATCGATGATTTCCACAATTCATTTATGTCCAATT
Organism: Chrysomela aeneicollis; assembly: GCA_029955515.1. NCBI lineage: Eukaryota > Metazoa > Arthropoda > Insecta > Coleoptera > Chrysomelidae > Chrysomela > Chrysomela aeneicollis. The sequence continues at coordinate 18,259,265 of JARUHQ010000009.1, read as the reverse complement.
TTTATTGTTCCTACAATATTGCCACTTTTTAACTATTTCCATGGCAATTTGAGTGAACTTGCATGTCAGTTTGTTCGTTGTATAATTATTTACGGAGTAAAAACTAACACGAAGGTATTCAATAATAATTATCACCATACACGCACTAACATTTGATTACAATCAGAAATAATTGACAGTTGTTCAGGCATTGAAAACTTCATTGATTACATACATGATTACATAGCCTTGGTCACACCTGATTTTATATTGTTGAGGTGGATTCATTCTAGCACAAATTCAAATGAATTTTAAATGAAAACAATGATTCGAAATCATTTAAGGCAATGAGGATATTCATGCAAAATAACTGAGCAATGAAAATTGAGATTATTACTCAGAAAGATGGCCAATGTTCAACTAATTTCTTCCATTATTTCAATAGAACGCAATAAACGCCAATTCAAATATTTTGCCGGACAGGATTGTAGAAAGGTTGGGTATCTTTTTTATTCTGTCATTTTTTGATTTGGTTTTTTAGGAATGTTAATTTCAGCACATTATGATAATAATTATAATATCCATTTTCATTTATTTATGGCAAAAATATTCATATACAGTGAAAGTTTTGACTGAATGACTGAATTTTTTGATTTTCTTAGTTGATGTTGATGAACACCATATTCTAAGTTTAAATTCCATGTAAATCTTATATTCATTTTAACTTATGTTGATGTTGTACCTTCAGGTGAACTTCTTAAGTTAAGTAATTGCTTGAACTTTTGTATCATTTATGTATTTATGTATGTATTAAATTTAGTTAAGTACTTTGCAAGAATCCAATTCAACTTCAGTTACGTTTAATGACATCGGCCTATAATGGGATTTTCCAAAAAGTTAATATTTCAATGCTTTCATCTTGCCACTATTTCAAGTTCTTTTTGCAGCTACCACGACCAACTGAGCATTCGAATTTGATAGCATTGCTCATTTCAATTTTCAATCTCTTCTCTTTGCAGACTTACAAGGACAGAAAAGTGTTGGAATACACCTGCCACACCGCCTTCTTTGTGTCCATCGTGGTAGTCCAGTGGGCCGACTTGATCATCTGCAAGACCCGCCGGAACTCCATCGTCCATCAGGGCATGCGCAACTGGGCCCTCAACTTCGGCCTAATCTTCGAGACTGCGCTGGCGGCCTTCTTGTCCTACACGCCCGGCATGGACAAGGGCTTGAGGATGTACCCACTCAAGTGAGTTGAACTGTACAGTACACTGAATTACAGGAGAATCATTGTCGATATAAATGAACACCTATAGTAGATGGTATATAATCTTGTCTGTTCACTGGAAACAATGACGTAACTTTTTCTGTAAGACAGAGACTTGCACCGTAGTCCGAATTGCGCTAATTATTCTTAGCGCGCTCCAAATTGTCAATGCTGGTCCGAATCAGTTTGTACAGTTGGTACAGCTTTGATTCGGACCACCTTCGAACCATCGCGCTTATTAACTGACAACCTGAATCTGACATCAACTGACATTATCATGGAAGAACAAGCGTTGGTGCGAGCAATAACTTCATTATTGATGATGATGAGCCCTCTACTATGAACAAGCGTTGGTGCGAGCAATAACTTCATTATTGATGATGATGAGCCCTCTACTATAATGTACTTTTGGTAATATGGCACAAAGAAGATCGTTGGTTTTGAGCAAGGTTAGTATTCTACTAACTTTGGGTTTTGAGACCTCGAATTGAGAGAGTTGTTCCTCTATACTCTACAGAGGAATTCAAATCACACTTCAGGTAGGTATGAAAATGCCTTTACTGTATATAGAATATCCTGAAACATTCGAATATTGTTCACTCTTTTCATCTGATAAGTGCCACAAATGTGACAGCGCTCAGACTGCTTCACTTCGAAACTGTGAGCACTCTGAGCGTGAGAAGTGATGTCATCCATGACGTCATAGTAAACCACAGTGCCATAATTGCGATGTTCTAAGCGCCATTTGGACCGTCAATAAGCGCGCTCAGAGCGCTTTAAGCGCAATTCGGACCACGGTGTTGAAGTGTCATATTGGGCATAACCTAACGTTTTTATTACGCGCTCCTTTTAGCACAGTGAAGCTCCTGTTCCAAGCACAGAATTGTTAGATATCATTGATTCATTGATCAGAGCATCAGGAAACAGAAAAAAGCATATTCAGTCAGTGTCAGTGATGAGGCTGTGAAAAATTTGTATTGTCACAATGTAGAATGAACGTGTGGCAAGAGAAAGTTTTGGCATATGGAATATTCGATAGTTAATACAATTTAAATCACTTACGCTGAGTTGTATACTTGTATATTTGCTTCAGGCATAATTCATATCCTCTGAAGAAAGCACACATACATTAGTTCTTCTCACCACACAGACTTACATTTACTCATTTTCAACAATTTTTAGCAAAAAGAAAACTTGTATATTTGAAAAAAATCGCCCTTGAAAACATTAAAACCAATCGAGAACCGAGCCTGACGGGAGCTGAACAATCACTTTGTGACAGTGTCATAATGAAAGATCAAAGTCTCGTGTTTTGTTAACATTTCGAAGAACCATAACATTTTTGAAAAATATATTTTTTTCGCTAAAAAGTGTTGAAAACAAGCAAATTTAAGCGTGTGTGTGGTGTTTTAGTTGAAAAGAAGGACGAATTTTTTGGTTTTTTTAATTTTTGTTCTTGTCTGAATGCGGTATTATTGTACCTAAAAACTTGAGGCGATAATGGCCAATGACCTCAGTAGTCGCCCAAAAAAAAAACTGGTATTGGACCTATTTGAGTAGAAATATGTAAAAATAAAAATATGTCAAATTCGGATAGATACATAATGTACTGAAGTTAAAAAAAATAACATAACCTCATCTTGGCGGACGTTTGGGAATTGAGTGAACAGACAATCGAAGTACCAGCCTACTACCGATGCAAGTATGTCAAGTGCCATTAAAAAGCCGCTTTCAATGTAATTTGGAGAAAAATCTATCTTTGAAACTTTAGATACGGTATTGGGATACTGGGATCTAGCCTTTGAAAATATTTTCACTTCTGCACTGTTGCCAGATCTACTGTTACTGAAACCAACTTTTCGATTTTTGTGACCAGGAAGCTGCAATTGTTACAGAGGCATCCTCAACTTAATATTATACAGGGTGTGAATAAGGTGAATCGAAACTCCAGTACAAACGAAGGTACTCGAAAAAGGTGATTTTTTAATGAATATGTCTATTACTCATAAAATAAATATTTAACAAGTGATATGAGATGTTCTTATACCTGCCTTCAACGGTTTTTGAAGTAGCAGATCTTTTAACCCACTACTCGATAACAGAAAGAAATGTAAAAGTGGATAATAACAACACGGATATCTATTATAGATCGAGATATGATTGTCTTTTCTCAATACGTACGGTGTAGAGAGTATCACAAAATAATCGTAACAGTCTTTGTAAATGCACATATCTTCCAGATTCGTGTGGTGGCTGCCAGCCATCCCCTTCATGTTGTCCATCTTCATCTACGACGAGGTCCGCCGATTTTACCTTCGACGTTGCCCTGGCGGTTGGTTGGAACAAGAAACCTACTACTAGGCGTTATATCAGAGAGAAATCTGCCACCTGGTGGAACCTGCCGCAAGTTTCATGGTCGTTGCGGTAGGATGGACTTAGTGCGCATACTCAGTTAAACTTATATCAACCCCACCGACAAAAAAAAAACATCATCCATCATCTTCATTCGATAATCAAGATGACGCATTCGCCTATCGATTATTGTACAAAAATACTGTTGCTACTTCTAGTAAATTCGCAGCCTGATAGTTATGGATGGCGTACAGGAGTGATTCGGCTGAGTTGATCTTGTACGCGTTAGATATTTATTGAATTCGATGATATTTTAATGATTGAGGGGTCTTGGGACAGACAGGAGCCAAAGCCACTAATCACAACCGGAAACAATAAAATACACTGTCGATCAAACTCGTTAGTAAAAATATAGAGATTTAATACATTCCAGTTGAGAAGTGATATCATCACTGCGATGTTCGATGGAGATCTCACCAAAGCTCTCTCGCGCTAGCATCGATGTGAATGAACGATTCAAGTATTGTTTAGGCTTTTAACACTTAGGTTAGCTAGAATGTAACTGTGTTGTTATTCGTATTAAGTGTCAATCAGGTCGTGCTCAATACCCAACATGACTACTACTATCAAGAATGTAAACGTTTGACAGATCCATTTCTTTGTATATACTTTGAACGTTATAGCTCTGAGGTGTGTCAGGAGTGAGCCTGACTTCATTGAAATCGTTGAAACACATTACATATTGAAGGTCTGCTTTCGTAGAGCCTTATTTTTTCATAGCCGATTGCGCCCCGGTCTTAGACCAGTGGCACACGGTATTGTTATCTTGTTGTAAATATTTTTGTGTGAATCACTTAATCATGTTTGCTTATGTTCTTTCCACATTCATGTTGTAGTACATAAAGGAGCTGAAATTTGGGTTTTAATAAAATGGATGATAGTATATCTGATTTTTTTTCTTCGGATAAAAATATATATACATATTTTATTGTCGGAAAAAATTACTTCTCTTTGACAAAGTGTGGAATAATTCAATAGCCTTTTTTAAAGAATAATGAAAAGACCCGTACTTCTTATTAGAAAGTTCAGGGGTCGCCACTGATATCAGAAGGGTTTTAAATTTAGTGTTAAATGCAAAACTGACGTTTATCTTGATTCTTCATAAAAATATACAGAGTAATTAGAAAATTGAATTCAATTCGTATTTACTCCACTGTATATGTTTCTATTTCATGATACAGGGTGTTTCAAAATTCAGTATCAAGATTAAGTGAAAATAAGTTATACTAAAACAGAATAGTGATATGAACCGCGATGTATCAGTTGTTAAAAACTACAAAAAAAAAATAAAAGTGGGGGTTGAAATGACATATTCAAAAGAGACAATTTGAATGTTAATGACCTGAATTATGTGGAACCGAGAAAAAGAAAAAACGATTTCACAAGAATTTTCACGAGTCACAGGTCAGCATATTTTCTGAAAAGTACTTTTGAGTTGCTTCTTGACAACATGTGATAGTCGTTCTGAACACTTAGACTCAACTTTATACTTTGAAGTTAGTTTTCAGACCATTTATTTGCAACCACTTTGGATATTATAGGATATTTCTGCTTATTTTTTATTAAGTATTGATAATAGGCCGAAATCAACTATGACACGATTCCCATATGAAGATTCATTCTCGTCATAGATTCTTCTGTTAATAATAGCAAAAATAGGGTACCCATAGAAAAACTCGGAAGAACTGGGTCATAAATTATAATTTCAAGCAGAAATAGTTCTCATAGGCAGAGTGGGTGCGTATTAGAGCCTCGAATAAAATAAATACACTTCTGATGCTCATTTAATGCAATATTCTAAACAACGTGGATCATTCAATTCGATCATCTGTATCTACTCGAGGATCTCTCAGAATCTGATTTGGTTCGAAAACAGTAGGTAGGTATAAGCAGCCCTGAGGATCTGCAATATAGTAGATAATGGGTTATAATAATATGGTTATTGAGTTCAATATATAGGGTTATGACTACTATTAGTAGGTACCTATTGATATATATGAAACATCACAGCATCATCGATGTTTTCTAGTGTGCAGTTATAATGTGAAAAATATCAGATTCATCCATACAAATGGCTGACGTCATTGTGCTTCCAAATTAAATACAGGTGTGAAATTTCCCTAGATAATCAACTAATTAAAAGTTCACTTGATTGTTCAGTGAAAATAGGTGATCATATGATTCCAATAATCAAAAAATGGGTTAGGTAGGTAATTACTATATTACTTTTTGAGAATCCTAATCACCTTCAGAAATAGCTTATTATCAAGGACGATTATTCCTCCACTTGCCAATTTCAGAGGTTGCTGCGTTCTCAGCATCATAATATGAAGACTCTTCTTGATATCAGGCGATTGATTATACCAGTTCGATTCATAGATGTCAGATCCAAGTTGTTCACTCTGAAGTTGATGGAATTGATAACATGGTCAAGGAAATGTAGGAATATGTCAATTTAAACTCACTTCTAAAGACACATCGTTAGCTTGGATGTATAACATGGCAACTTCAACAAACAATATGGATGAATTGGTCATGTAACAAGTAAATTCGAATTTGCTGGCCTTGAAAACCTAAAAGTTGAATATGTCATCTATTTATTCAAATGTATAGGTGAATTTGGAACATATTAGGTTTTGCGAAAATCAGCATGATCTTAATAAAATTGTGCTACCAATAGCGGCAGTTATGTGCTCATAAAGCTGGTGAATGGTCACATGTTCCGGTTTTTATAATTTTTTTCAATTTTGATCAATTTTGATGAACCACGTACGTCAACTATAAACGTGATTCGTCTTATAAAATGCTTGTCGTGTACACTAAAAAAGGTTTGAATATTTCGGAATTCAAAATATAGATTCTTCAGGCGCGGCGTTTTGAGTGGCGGAGAAAAATACATGCATTGAATACTTACAACAAGCATGTTGAACATCACTATCGAAATGTGGTATGATTTTGCCAAAAAGTCAACCAGAAAATAGTATTTCAATGAAGCATTCAAATCGGCCACGTATCTGTAAATCAGTATGATTTCATATTATGACTAACAAAATTTTTAATAATTAGTTTTATTATTATTTTGATGTATTGCAACCGGTATATATTCGCATGTGTGGAATAGCCAAATTGAAAGGTCTTTATATTCTCTGTTAGAAAATAACGGGCTTTGATTTTGCTACAAAAATTAGAAAAAAAACAAGAAACGAAAAATATAAAAATCTACAGCGTTTTGTTCTCGATTGTTGGTAAAAACAAATTAGCTTATAAAAAGAAATTAACTGACCCCTCAGGAGCTTAGTGAAGAATTTTTTGGGTCACTGATGGATGAGAAGAGATTTGTATTATGCCTCATAATCGTGAAAAGGTTACCTAATGTTGAATTAGAATGGAGATAGTTAATTTGGCTTTTCCACACTGTATAATCTAAGATCACCACGTTGCCTACAAATCTTGATTCCTACTAGGGCTGTATAGAAATTAAATTCAGTCATGTCTCTGAATATTATTGTTTTTAATGAACCTGATGATGTCCTTGTGTTCCAAAATCAATTTCCGGAGAATTTTGGTATTTTGTCTACATTCATCCTCAATTTCTCTTCCAAAGTTCTTCAACTCATAGCCCAGTGCTCTCAAGCGAAGTGATGTGAATAATATTAGGGAAACAAATAGTGTATCTGTTGCCACGATCAAACCACCACCTAATGTTCCATTGCAAATTTGATAGACATAAATTACATCAAATACTTTTTTCGTGCCAAATGGGAACCACTGCGGAAAAATGAGTGCTTTTTCGGTTTCGATGCCTTGTGACTCTGCCTTCTTCCACATTAACAAATTCTCTGAAGTTCGAATGATGAATTGGATTACAGCCATCGTGGTAACGAATAGTAAGCTACCAAAAATTTTGAAATTGTGTCTAGAGACATCATGATGTATTTTCTCGATGTCCTCATTCGAAGCCATTTTTGCTCTTTCCAGCGACAATATTTCCACCACTAGTTTCTTGACCGGTGCAGATCTCACTAGGAATATTTTCCAAGCAGTGAAAACATATGTAATCAGATATTGTAGATAATTCGCCAATTGTAAATCACTGCCGTGGACCAAATCCTTCCACCCAATCAATAAGGTCACAACGAAAATTAAAAATTCTGCAAGGATTATGGACGAGTAGGCTTTGTAAATGATTTGCCAGTTTTCGTTGTACAACTTGAATGGCCAAAGTCCAACTGATATCATCATAATCTTCGTGCACCTCAAGAAGTAAGAGCTAAACTCCATTTTGGAGAATGAAGTTGGTGAGAAAATGTCGCGTTTTATGTGCATCGAAATAATCATCAATTTTCTATGGGTGTGGGAAACTACAGGTTAGAATGTTATATATCAAAAAGTTTCGTGTAGAAATTATAGGTTCTAGTTTTGACCTGTCAAGTGACAAATTATTTATAACCCAATAGTTCTCGCTATAATAACTAGGTACGTTGAGCTTTTCCACAAGTTTGAGTATAAAAATGAGAACTACTCGAAATGTAAAATGAAAAATTTATTTTCCAGTTTCACAATGTATTGAACACATTCTTCACATGAGTCACATGACAAATTCATAAATAATATTGTTAATTATAATATATACAAAGTTTAGTAAATTGCACGATTTATGGAGTATCCAAAATAATATCTACAAGTTTTGTTACATCATCTGTAAACTAATTTCATGATGTTTCACTTGAATTCATGGTTGGAACATCGATTTCTGACTGAACCAAAATGACAAAAATGAAATAAAATCTCGAAAACAATATAATCTCAAGTGTTAATAAACTTAGCAAAGCACTTTGTGCTCTTATATTAGATACAAATTAAAATACAATCAGTGACAAATCAGTTTTTTTATATAGGTATAGGTAGGTACCAGTAAAGTTATATTGGTACATTTTTTATTAGGTAAGTGAAATGTTCTGATTGGGTGGGTATAAAGATAACAAGTTATTCAAATATATTCACATGTTATCATCACCAATCATCACCAAATGCTGCCGTTTGATTATAAAGTAACGAACTAATTTAATTTAAAAATTTTATTTTCACTTTCGAATGGTGTTTGAAACATTTCTGAATAACCGTATAGGAAAATATTAAGGTAGGTATATTAGAAGGCGAGACTCCTCTCAAATAATGATGTACCTATGACAAAAGTTTCTTGTATTTAGTTGAGTGTTCAGCCTTCAAGGCTTTGAATAAAGTTTGAAGCGGTGAATGGAGATTTATCTATTGTTGCTAGTGATCCTTCCGAATCCCTTCAAGGGACATGAATCTCCCTTCACATTGAGCATTGAATTTGTCACCGATAATATTTTCGTTTTCAAGACATTCCTTACAGCAATTAGACTAGCAATCAGAACCGACCAATTTACACTAAGTTACTGGCGATGGCGTTCGCCTTACTGAAGCCCTGGAGATGTGGTCCATCTACTGGCAGCAGTCCAGCCTCAGTACAGGATCGGCAACAGAACCTGGCGTAATATTTGTGTGTGCAGTACTGAGCCTTGACGATGAGGGCGCAATTGGCGAAGAATTGGTTATCCGTGCAACTAGGATGGATATAGATTCCTGGAAAAAGATAGCGTTAGCTTTTGGAAGCGAATAAGCCTCTACTACGGGAGTTCACGTTGCCTTCTAGCGCGAGACATAATTTTCATTTTCAACCTAACCTGTCACAATTACCATACTTTTTTTCATAGAGGATGTCAGAAGAAACATAAAATTTCGGTTACATATAAATTTCAAAAATTCTCCCTCATAATTACCAAATTATTCAATAAAATGTATTGCAAGTTTACTGTCTAGTCACAGGTATCCGAAGTTGTCTGCATTTGTTTTGAGTTCTCCGATATTAAGATTATCAGATATGGAAACAGAAGTTTAGCTGATCAATTTCATTGATTTGCAAAAATATCTAGAGATGTCTACTGTGAGTCTATTTTGGAGTTTCCTTTTCGGATTGTGAAAGGATTGTTTAAGTTAGATCTTCTCTATAAACTCTATTTTCGAAGGATTATCTATTGTGAAAGGATTATTTAGGTTAGATCTTCTCTGTAAACTCTATTTTCATATTGTAGAAGGTTCCCAGAATAGAAAGTTATCATGGCGGATTTCGACATTTGACAGATTTAGGGAAAAATCTAGGGAAAAATTTGACAATTGACGGTGTCATGTCAAAATTGAAATAAAATGTGAACAAATCCAAATTCTAGAATAATATCCTCTTTCTTTGTGCCTTTTAATTCTAAGAAATATCTATATAGATATTCTGGAATTTGGATTCGTTTCCATTTCATTTCAATTTTGACATGAAACACTTATTTTCTCAAGTTTTTCCCCAGATTTTCCCCTAAACCTGTCAAATGTCAAAATCCGCCATGATAACTTTCTATTCTGGGAAGGGTCAATTACAATCCCAGAGATCAAGAAATAATGATATCCCTCCACAAATAATACAAATATTTACAAATGCAACGCTACTTCTCTTACACAATAAAACAAAAATATATGTACCTTCAATTGATATCATTAGACCGCTAGATGCTTTGGAATAGGCGTTGGTAGCTTCACACTGGTAAAATCCTGAGTCTTCTTTGGTCGCACGCTTTATGCTCAACGTGTTGATATCTGTAAGCAGACAAAGATTATATACACTAGCAGGGAATTTTTTGTATTCGAGATCGGAGGTTGAGGATATAGCAAGTTTGTTCCAAGATGGAAGCAAATTGAGCTACGAATCCTAGCCTCCTCATGTTATCTTAAAATTGATGATAACTTTGAGAGATTCATTGTTGATAAATTTTGCATACACTCGTATACATATCAGAATAAATACAAATTGATAAATACCTGAGATATCTATTCTTTCTGATGGATTGAGTTGAGCTCCGTCTTTGTACCACTGTACCTGAGGCGTTGGATGGCCTGTGACCTCGCATGGTAGTTCGATATTACCACCTATTGGATATCTCGTGTCGACTGTAGTTATATTTGCTTTTAATGGCACTAAAAAATATTAGAGGTTATTGAATCTGCTGGAATAAGAAGATATTCATGCCTGAAATTCAAATTTATTGAAATTAATCGAATACCCATATCTACAATTTCTATATACTTCTAGAAATTCACATAAGTACCATATACAGTAGGTTTCCCATAATGATGTGCAAATATTTTTGGGTATAAAGTATGTAGAGATATTCAATCATGTCTGTCTGTAAAAAACTCAAAAATTAGTGATTTGAAATACTCATCCACAAATAAATCGCATGATAAATTGCACCCATAAAATATTTTTAAATCATTAGGAAACACTTTTAGATAGTTTAAAGCTGACTATTTTTTTGTCTTAAGAGTATTATACCTTCAGCTGCATGATGTTCATAAAATTCAAATTGATTTAATGCGTAGCATACGTATAATCCGAGGTATAATATATTCTCTTCATTATTAAGTCGCTTCACACCTACGTTCGCATTTCGATAATCAAGTTATCATCATCAGTATGTGAACTACATTGATAGTTACGTCATTATGGTATAATGATTCTTGTCAATAGGCACTAATAATGCAATATCAAAAATACTAAATTAACTACTGGAGTGCGGCACTTAAACATATCCAAAAACTATTGGATTCTGTCCAAAAAAGGGCAATTCGTCTCGTCGGTGATGCCTCGCTTACAAACTCGCTCACTTCTCTGGAACACCGTAGAAGAGTTGGCGATTTATCTCTATTTTATAGATATTTTCATGGGCGATGCTCTTCTGAAATATCAACAATCGTTCCTCCGTTAGCAGTCTCTTCGAGATTAACCCGTCAAGTTCAGTCTTCACACCCCTTCGTGGTCACTTTAGAGACCTGCAGAACGTCCCTTTCCAAAGACTCGTTCATCCAACGAACATATATCGAGACTTTGGAACATTACAGGATATTCCTTTTCGTGAGAACCAGATCATAAAAAAACTGGAATTCATGACTTGCGCGAAGTACTGATCAGCTTGATTGAATTAATTAAATTGAATTTCCATTTTGGGCCGATGCCATATTCATTTTTACATTTTCATATGTGATTCTCATTCAATCGGAGTTCCTACTTATAGCAGAAATATCCTCATCCGATGAAAAACTGGTTTGAACAACGGCTTGAGTGACAAGATATACAAATCGAAAATTGTAAGAATAACGTGAAAAACTAAATCTCTTCATCAGAATACAATGCATCGGAAATTGGGAGCTTGAAAACAACAATACATCACATAACGAGTGTGGAAAATGACATATCTCATACGAGTAGTCGTTTAGCACGAATATGGAATTTGTTTCAAATGTCACCTTTTATGCGTTGTTGCCACTAGGCATTCCAAGTCCGCAAACAAAAAAAAACTCATGCATACTAAAAAGACCTTGTCAGCAAGGTCGATCTATTTGTCATCGCATTATTTGACTCTATGACGTAACTATCAACCTGTAGTGAAAAGAGTATAAGCTTATAGAAACTAGAGTTTCAAGTAGTAAGTAGTAGAAACATTCCGTTAATCCCAAGTCCGCAAACAAAAAGAAACTCATGCATACCAACAACACTGGGCGGGTTCCACTCCCCAGTAGGCCCCACCACACCGGGCAAGATCTCATTCGAGGGCTCCGTGTAGGCAACGGGCGGCTCGAAAGGCTGCGGTGTGGGCCTGCTCGGCGGCCGCCCGCGCGTAACCACAGGAGTGGGGGAAGAAGGAGTGGGAGAAGTGGGAGGGGTGGGCTCTAGCGGCGGATCCACGATGAACTCGCGGTAGCGGTACTCGCCGGAGTCGCGGAAGTGGTAGGGGCCCCTCGCCTTGACCGTTACGGACCAGCTGGCCGCAGTGCCGTAGCCGTTGTACGCCTGGCAGGTGTAGACGCCGAGGTTGCGCAGCTTCACCGAGTGGATGAGCAGGGAGTAGTCCTTGCGCACCTCGAACTCGGAGTTTTTGAACGGCAGCATGGAGTCATCCTTCCACCAGGTGACGGAGGGGAAGGGGTTGCCGAGGACGAAGCAGTTGAGGGTGGCGGGGGCGTTGAGGGAGACTATGTGTGGGGGTTCGTTGACGGGGTCGTCGAGCATCGTGACTGGGCGTGGGTCCGAATCTGCGAGGGTGGGGTTGGAGAGAGAAGAGTTAGTGCTACAGAGCATGCGTGTTACACAGTATGAATCTATAGTTGGGAGTAGTAAGCCCAGAACGGTTTAATTTACATAACAAACAGTACCAAGATTAATCATACCAGAAGTACAGTACATTTTAATCCACAATTCATGACAGAAATTGAATGGGTATCTTTCGTTTCATGTAAAATTTTTATTGAGTAAAGTCGCCGATTGTGAAATACCAAGATTTTGGCAAAACTATAATCGCCATCTGTTTTCCAATAGATGTACCTACTGTGAAGCATTTTATTTCAAAATATTTTCAAAACTTTGTTATAATTGTTTGAATTGATATGTTGAACGTGCGTTGTTATGGAATATCAAGGGTGTTCGAATGATCTATCAATTGCTTCATTTTTTGCATCAGTTATGCAATAATTACACTTTTATTTTCATTACTCTTAATTTCTCATTGCTCAAAACAAATAATATTTCTTATTCTTCACTAAAATACGACATTCCACATTAGGATATACATATTACCGTATTACCCTGCTATTATTATTTATAAATATGCGTTAACAACCCCTTAGTTAGCCTTTCTATACCCAAACATTCAAAGATCAATTTCGCAATTTTTATATTCATACACACAACATTTGACACTCATTAAAAAATAAGAACATTCTAATTCTAAAAATATTTGTTACCTATATTCAATGGAATATAGTATATATTTTTGAATCTAAAATATCTCAGATTCATTCAACAATTGACTATGAGAAAGCTGAACTCCAAAGATTGGTGGTGGAAGTAAAATTATTGATAAATATATTTGAGACATAATTCAAGTGAGAATAGTGAGATTATGTGCATACATACTAAATTTCTTAGTCAAAGTTGCATTTTGATTTTCGCTATGTTCAGATACCTAATTGATTGAATGAAAATGAAAAAAATCCCATTGGATCCTGCTATTTTTTTTTTGGTTATGGAATCCTATTTTTAATTAAGATACGACTTGATTTCAATGACTTGTGGTTTGTGGTTTTAATGTTTTGTGTTAGCTAGAAATCATCCTTTAATGTTAATTGAAAACACTAAATACATATATCTACTTAGTTAGTAATTGACCCGAATAAGTTGATGTGTTGTTGCATAACTTACCACCTCCGAGAAACAACTCTTACCTAGTACATCAAGTCTGATTTGATTCGTTATAGGTTCTCCGATACCATTATCTGCAGTACAAAGATATATTCCAGAGTCAGTCTTATGCAAAGTGATGATCTGGAGTGACTGATCTAGTTTTATCCTGTACCTAGGTTGTGTACCGTCAATCTATGGAATGAAAAACAATAAATCATCTATGCAGTCAATAATATTTCAAGCGAACAAATTCACAAATTAATCAAATTTCATTCATTGCATGTTTACAAAACTGAGTACTCTTTTGAAGCTTTATTCATTGTTGTATAAATCTTTTACATTCCACGTGACCCAATGCTAGGTAAAACTTTCGAACTTTTTATTGTTGAGGCAGACGAGATTCTTTTCCATTTAGCTGACTTTGGTTGAGGGAACACTTCTGGTAAACAGAAGTGATACCAACTAGGTCTTCCAACCTAGCACCCTTTTTCGAAAAACTCGTATCTAAAATGCCACGTCAGCTCACCATCAGGTCATCCTTGCTCCACCTTATTCTAGGGTTAGGATTCCCAGATATGGCACATCTCAAAATAGCCTGGTCGCCGATGAGCCCTGTAGCTTCAGGTTTGAACTCCAACGTATCAACCTTGGGTGGTCGAACTAAAAAAAATGCATTCGAAAGGAAATCATCCGTGTTTACTGTGTGCTCTTACATTGAGCTTCTATCGGACCCTCTGTGTGGGCAGCTTGTGGCTGCTGAGTAACTAGCTGAGCAGGTGGGGTGGGATCAACGCAAGCAGTACCGCAACCGGTGGAGCAACATTTCAGATGCAAAGTACAGTCGGCGTCTGTCCTGCACTCTTCCTCGCAGTTGTTGTCGTTTACCTCCAAGTTTGGACACTCTCCAGGTTTCACACCTACAGTACCACAAAAGGAAAGTCATTGTCGGTCTGAATGGACACCTAGCAGACGGTATAATATTGTCTGTTCACTGGAAACAATGACGTAACTTCTCCGTAAGGCAGAGACATCTTAAACGTCAACCATTTTGAACCTGAAGTGTCTTACATTTTTATTTACAATTTGAATTACGAGCTCTGTTTAGCCCAGCGAGCAAAGAATTGTTCGATATTATTGATTCACTGACCAGAGAGTCAGGAAACAGGAAAAAACATCGTCAGTCAGTGTCAGTGATATGGCTGTGAAAAATGTGTAATGTTACAAAGTAGAATGAACGTGTTCAAAATTGAGAAAGTATAATGCGATGCAAGGCTGAGGTGTGCTCAACGTATATATAATTCATACCCACTGAAGAAAGCACACAAAAATTAGTCCTTTTTCCAATTAAAACACCACACACACTCACATTTATTTGTTCACAACAATTTTCAGCAGAAAAACCTAGTATCTTTGAAACAATTCGCCCTTCAAAACATTTAACAAAACCCATCAAGAACCGAGCATGACGGGAGCTGAACTTTATGACAGGGTCAAGTTGACAGATCAATGTCTCGTGTTTTCCAAGAACGATAGATTTTTTGAAAAATATATATTTTCCGCTAAAAAGTTTCAAAAACAAGTAAATGTGAAGGTATGTGGTGTGTTAGTTGAAATAAGGAACGCGTTATTATTGTTCCTAAAAACTGGTATGGGACCTATTTGTATGAAAATATGTATAAAAGTAAAAATATGTCAGATTGTGTCAGATACATAATGTGTGCTGAAGTTAGAAAAAAAAAGAAACTTCAACCTGTAATTCGGTCGACTTCTATAAAGTAGCGACCTCATCTAGGCAGACGTTTGGGACTCGAGTGAACAAACAATCCACATAGTTCCAGCCTACTAAGTTTCCATTTAGAACGACAATGGGCAAGTGGAGTTAGATCGAGTGAACGTGGAGAACGACAGAAGGCACAAACTCACGATTCCTGCAGACGGCGATAAAATCGGCATCCCGAGCGGAAGTCTTGTTCCTGTTGATGTCGATGGCGCATTGCTCATCGTCTGGACACTCGATTCCCATGCAGGGATTCCGACACCGGCACCTATTGCACTCGTTCTGGTCCACATAGGGTTCGACGCCGTAGGCGCATCTTAGAGTGGTGCATTCGTCGAAGACTTCTTGACAAGGGTGTGGCGGCATGTCAGTTTGTACATCTGGTAGAGCTGTAATAACCAGAGCGTTCAAAATAACCAATTGAAACCGATAATAATGATAAGGCAATATTCTGGAATGCCTCTGTATTTGATAAACGTCGTAGTTATGGCCTCAAGCCAGATCATAAATGGTAGGAAGGATGAATGGCCACCTAGAGGGCAAAAACGTGTACTTATCATTGGGTTTCCATCAACCGTCACTCTCCGTCACTCGAAGTATTTTCTTCAGGAGTTTCTTAATGTTTTAACAATTATAATTCAACCTGATAGTTGAACCAAACTGCTCCAAAACTGTTGATGAGATGAAGAGTATAGAACGTGACGGAATCTTTTGAGAAAATGACCCAGAAAAAAATACAGATGAGTTTTATCGTTCACTCTTGAGGTGTCGTTATAAAAAGTACATACAATATTCATCTTTCAATCTGTTTCATATTGTCATTTTAATCAAGTCATTTTTTCATCGAATCTCAGTACGGTTCTGATTGAAATCACAGTGCAGTGCTGAAATGAATGGTGCAGTATGTTTGAAGCCAAAGTGCATGTGCAGTGCTCAGTGAAGCCAATTATCGCAAAACTTACAAGGTTCTGTTTGAGGCAACAAGTCGTGACAGAAATCAAGACAAGATTGGTAAGATTTGAAATTGTTGAAGTTGCCTCCACAGCCAGAGAAAATGAAAGCGATACATTCGCCTCTGAGATCATCGAAGTACCATCGCTTGTGGTACCCCTCCTCGCAACTACCTTTATCGACCTGCAGTTGGCATATCGCTATAGAAAACAGAATTAGGTTTGAAGTGCATGCGCATTCTGTTAAAAACCACCCAAAACGAACAATACATACACAGATAGCCCACATAAAATTGACACATACCTGTCGCTGTGATGTTGGGTTTTGTTTCTTCATGTACCACGCAAATATCTTCACATTCTTTGGCTGAGCTGAATCTGTTTCCGTTGCCTTGACAGCCTCCGAAAGCGAATTGTTCGCACCGCCTGTTGTTTTTGTTGTAGAAGTATTTGACGAAATATCCAGTGCATGGTCCTACATCTCTGTCCATATTACACACATCTGCAAAAATTATATCTCTGATATACAGTGTCATTCAAAAAGTGTGATCGATTTTTTTAATTAATTACGAATATTGCATAACAGGACAGGTATTGGTTTTAGAACTCTGTTTGTTTTATAGAATGACCTCAGCGATGTAAAATGATTGGCAAAACCATTAAAAACTGTCAATTATTCCTTACATTTCGTGGAATTCATTCAAGAGCAAATCTTGTGCAAAAACGTAAGGATTTTGTTGCAAGGTAGGTAGGGGAGAGGGGGTCTAGTTGTCACAATTTCCAATTAAACCCCATAAAAAGTGAGTTACATCAACTTCAGATTGATATGAGATATTTAATCATGAAAGGCAACATAATGTCACATTTTCCTTCAAAATAAGATTCAAAATATCTCCAAATACTAATGTTATGAATTTTTCTGCACATTGATGTACCTGTGACGACTTGCCCCGTCAATTGGGCTGATTGTCGCATGTAATACAACAAGTGTATTGATGATTATCGAAACAAAAATTCCATCGATTTAGAGAAACAAATCATGTTGCTTGGAAACTACACGAGCGCACAGCGCGAGTGTGGTTTCCCAAAGCAACATGATTTGTTTCGAAAAAGAGAAGGAATTTTCGATAATCATCAATAACACAAGTTGTATTTGTTCAGATTATTTCATGAATAAAATCAAAGCCATTTCGATGATTTTCTATTTTAAACGTACAGTTTATGGAATTAATTATTTTGATTATGCATTGTAGTTCGACACAAGATTCGTTATGCAACCAACAATACAGTTATGCCATTGTATGATGTAGGCAAGATTACCTATGCACTAGGTACTACTGAGCTAAGTTCATTATGATTGTTGTCACAATTTGTGTGGTTAGGTTACATTAGATTAATATTCTAATATTTCTAATTCTATTAATGCTGAAATTGTCTAAAATTTGTGGAAAATGAAGTGGATACATATTAATGGTGTGTGTTTATCATGGTTCAGACGAAAATTTGGTGTAGTGGCATTCATTTATTTACCAGGGAATCGAAAAATACTATGACAGATTGCAACTAGTAAGTCGTAGTAAGTCGTTGTTTAATTAAGCTACCCTACTGCCTTACTGCCTACGAATCAGAAAGCGAAATACAGAAACGAAAACACAGCATGTAGGTATCCAATAGCCAATCAGGAGCCGAAATACAAAATCGAAAACATGGTGTCATTTCAACCAATCAAAAACGTGTATTTCAGCATGAATTAAATAATCACAGTAATCGGGGTGAGTTGTCTCATGATATTAAAACTAACAAAGTAATCGGAATTTGGAGTGAAATTGAATTGGCGATGAATTCCGTTAATTAATCGTCCTCTGAGTGTCACTTGACACAATGGTAGATAACAAAAAAAATTCACTCCAGGTTATGTGCCCATAATTTGCAACTTATAGTGCACTCGCTGTATCCATTTCTCATTCGGTCCATGACTCTCCACACACTGAAGAAGGGTTTCCTCTTCATCAGTTTCACTAGCTGAAAGATTTTTGTGTGCTTCATTCTTGTTTTTATCTCTTGAAAGCTCTGATCTTTTTCGTGGAATTGGTTTCGTCTTTTTTGAATTCAACCAATGCATTCTACATTCACTGTGTCAATCGAGGTGTGAATCGATGCAATGTTCTGCGTGGTATTTGCCAGGAAAGTAGGTAGTTATTTTCTATTCGTATTCTACCAGTCATACATTTCAATAACGTAGTGTTTCGTAATATCGAGTTAAGGTTCGATAAATTATATCAAAATCTTCCGTTACGCTTCTGATTGACCGGCCAGTTCGCACCTATTCAATAGTTCTAACTATATAAAAATCGAATGTGGTTATAATTGTCACATGAGACAAATAGCACCAAAAATAATGTGACAACGTGTACCTAGGTTCATCCCGCAACTAATATTTCTAAATCACGAAAAATAATGTGCCTAACTTAGAAATACGTATACATATCGAAATATCACATTGCTGTAGATATAGTTTCGATGTCAGAATAATTCAAAAATCCTTATTCAACCTGATGAATGATGATTCAAATCAATGTGAAAATTTACTTACAACATACTTTTTCACGTGAATTCCTTTCACTTCTTCAAAACAATCACAAATGCATTGATGTTTCCTATAATGGCATTTGAAAATCAGAGGTTCTGTAGTGCACGCAGATAATTGAAAAAGTTAGTGCTAGATGGAGTTTGAAGCATTGTGACAACGAGTACTTGAGACAACTAGACCCCTCCTCCCCTACTTTTACGCAAAACACTATTTTGGTTCTATAATGAAGTCATTATGAAACGCAAATGCATATAGAAATAGCCTCTGTTTCAATACGTAGGTTGGTACAATCGAACTGTCAAATGAAAGTTAGAAGAGTTGAGGCTGGTTCATGCTCATACGAATTTCGCAAAATTGATGCGAATCGGAAAATTATAAATATCACATTGATATTCCTACTCTACAACACTATTGATTTATGCATTCTGTAGTATCATGATATCATGATAATATAAAAAAATCCAGAAAAAGTTAAAGTATTTCAACTTTATTGCGATATTTCTTTTCAGCGGCCATTTTATCCGCATACATTTTGCGAAATTAGTATGAGCATGAACCAGCCTTTAGGCTTAACCTCACTTCTTCAGCGATTTTGGATTTGGTGATACTAGCAGTGATAAACTCAATGTTTTTATTGGTAGATTTCAATTCAGAATGTGATTTGATTTAAACAACATTAGATTTTTCACCGCTGGTATCGCTCCACACGCTTGTGCGTCAGATTTCAAATATTTCAATGTGTCATCATTGTTATACCAGTCGAAGATGTTTCTGTTATCCATCGATATTTGATCAATTTTTTTCAATAACACACTTCAAATTAATGCAAAATATAAAACATTGTATATGACACACGTTTTATAAAAGACACGTTGTCGCACTTGTTCACTTGGAGCACTCCTCGCTTCGCTCGTCGCGTACTCAAAAAAAAACCATTTCATAACTGACTGATTTCCATTCGAATAGCTTGTGAAAACTGAAATCCATCTGTGCCAGAAGGTAATAGGATACATGAAAATTCAATGCGTGACATTGACCAGAAAAGTAGTTGTTTTCTGATAGTTGTCTACCGGACACCCCAAACTGAGCTTGGAATTTTGAATTAGTATGGAAGTAGGAAGTATTCATTTCATATTATTTGTGACATCTACTGTCCAATTCATGATGGCTATTTCATTCCTACATATTTTTAAAATGGATGAGTGTTTTTATCAAACATTTTTGCTGAAAACTTGCTTAGGAGTTGAATGTTGTATCCCTCTATTAGATTACAACAAATTTGAAGAAATACTCATAGATAGCCTTTTCATTGGTAGAACATGCCAAAGATAATGCAATTTATTCAGCTATCCAAGTATACCTTGGCCTCTAAAAGATCCGCATTGCCTCTCGCACTGCTCTTCACTGTTGAACCTATTGTCATTGCCTCCACAGCCAGTATAAGTGAATGGGGCACATTTCGATGACTCCTTATCGAAGTAGTAAGCCACGTAGTTATCACTGCAATTTCCTGAATCAACCGGTATGAAGCACATCTTCATATCGCTCGGAACTAGAAGAAAGACATCATGAATATTTGAGGAGAAAAACAGTTTATTTCAATCGTACTCTGTGGTGGTTGGGTGGCAACTGGTGAAGAAGTTCTCCTGCATCTCTGTTCGCAAGATAAGATGTCTTGGAACCTGTTGTAGTTGCCTCCACACCCTCCGTAGTTGAATCGTTGACAGGTGTCACTAGACGGTTCGTAGTAGTATTGCGGGTAGGAATTATTGCATGGACCAACGACAGGAGGAAGAGTGCACAGATCTGGAAAAAGTGTGGTGTTACAAAGAGAAAAATCAGCTGACCGGAAAACGAGAGGCATATTCGTTCCAGGAGAAACCCATGGTAATAATGAAAAAGCTAATAGCATATTGGGGAAGATACCTTGAGATATTCCGCAGCTTCTAATACATTCCTCGGCGGTTTCAAAATTGTTTCTGTTGCCATCACAACCACCGTATATGAAACTTTTACAAACCCCATCGGTACTGTCGTAGAAATATTTCGGGAATAATGCTCTACATGGACCAGTTTCGCTAGGCAAGAAGCACATGTCTGAAAAATTAACCAAATCGAACTTCTGGATTTATAAAGGTGTTTGATTGGTAGAAATGACGATGTAGTGAGGGGATATAATTAGAACTATACAAAATATATGATAAAGAATTGTAGGTAATAGATATATTTTCTGGGCGAGACAGGATAATTCAAACAATATCATGAATCAATTAGGCACAATATTACCCATTCCATAAAATTAATTAGTTACATTAAATAGAGAGTATATTTAGAACACTTCGAGATGTGATCATCGTGAACATACACTTGGACTAACAATTTCTAGGGTTTGCAATGGATAATTGGTCATGTGATGATTGGTTTGATTTGAAAGTTCATTTACCAATTTCGAACGGTGCCACTTGTTGTGTAGGCGTGGTTGGTGGAACTTCAGGTGGTTGTCTATTTACACATCTGTCCAGACATCTCTGTTGTGATTCGAAGTTATTTTCGTTGCCACCACATCCCCCATAGTAGAACTGGCGACAGGTTTTTTCTCTCGTGTCAAAGTACCATCTGTCAACGTAATTGGCGCAGTCACCAGATTCAGCGGGCAGTTGACAAGCGTCCTTTGCTGAATATACCCAATTAAAACAAAAAAACTCGATTTAGACAGAACTATTATTGCATTAAAGCAAACAAAATATCAAATTATTAGCTTCAGTTGAGTTTGCGAATACTCATATCATTTTTTTTTCATTTTCATTGGAGATTTTGATTGGGAGTGTGCAAATACATTGGTCAACATCAAACTCACCTACTTCCTTGGGACAGTTACTCTCGCATGCATCTCTATTGTCGAAGTTATTTTGGTTGCCATTACAGCCAGAGAAATAAAATGGTTTGCAGCGATTATCAGGGGTGTCAAAGTACCATGTTGCCACGCGATCCGTGCAATTACCTTGGGCCTTTGGTAACGAGCATTCATCTAATTCATACACAGGCAGTTAGTCAAGAAGAAAGAAAACGTCATGGGGTTGCACAAATGAATGAATGTGTGTTAATCTGAGAAATCTTTCAAATAATACATCTCTGATTGTTATGAATGTTACCATGCTGAAGAAACTATTTTACATGTGATGATGCAATTCATAAAGCATCTCATCATACCTTTCTTTTCACCAGGTGTGGCACATTGTTGCCTACAGGCTTCGATAGTAGGGAAGTTGTTTTTATTTCCTTTACAACCACCGTAAACGAAAGCTTGACACTGACCAGTTTCTCCATCATACCAATACCTTTGGTACTGTCCATTACACGGGCCTGGTTCTTGTTTTTGTTGACAAGGATCTAGGAGTTTGTGAATAGTTAGCATGATATACCTTGAAAATTTTCGATAATCTTACCTGGACTATCATCGGTAACACACTGGCTGAGACACTGCTCTCTACTTTCGAATTTATTATTATTACCAAGACATCCCCCGTACACGAACTGAGCACAATTCTTCAAGTCTTTATCATAGTACCAAACCGGGTAGTATCCTTCACATGGGCCAGCCACTTTAGGCAAGTTGCACCTATCTGAAAGTCTCTCCGATATTACAGTTCTCGTTAGTCAATGAGTGACCTTACCTGTTCCTTCAGGCTTGACACAAATCGATTCGCACTCTTCTTTAGACTTGTATCGATTCTCGTTGCCTTCACATCCTCCATACCAGAATCTGGAACAGCCACCATAGTCCATGTCGAAGAACCATTTAACGGTGTAGTTCCTGCATGTACCTCTCTCCTTGGGAATCGAGCAACCGATTTGCAGATTCTCTGGAGCTGTTTGACAACCCTCATAGTTTTCTCCTTTAGCTTCCGTGATTCCGTCAAGACAGCAACCGTATTTGCTGTTTTCACACCCACATCCCTCCATTTGCGGTCCAGAAGCTGGAGTCTTTTCATCAGAGCAGCAACCGAATTCAGTGTTTCTACATCCACAGCCTGAAAATGTGAGTAAAATTGGACGTATCATTCTGTAATACAACCTACTCTGTGTATCCTTACCATAAGTAAATGTCCTTATGTAAGCCATGTAATGAATAAGTTGACAATATATAACGAGTCACTAGTGGAGTCACAGAATGACTTACCTTGTTGGTGTGGACCCCTGGCAATGGTGATACCATCTGGACAACAACCGAATTGGAATGTATGACACAAGCATCCCTGGAAGTCTACTCCCTTGGCAGGCGTCAAAGCATCAGGACAACAACCGAATTCACTAGACTGACAGCCGCAACCTTCGTTGTCATATCCTCTCGCAGCCGTTGCATTATCCGGGCAGCAACCATATGGAGAATTATTACAGTCGCAACCTTCCATGTTGGGACCTCTGGCTGCAACGATGTCGTCAGGGCAACAACCGAACTGTGTTGTCAAACAACAACCTTCACCACTCGGTCCATGAGCTGGAGTTCTTGCGTCCTGGCAACATCCAAAGGTGCTGTCAGAGCACGGAAGATTGCAACCCCTGAAGCCAGGACCTGCAGCAATCGTCAAACCATCGGGGCAACACCTGTACGTCGTGTTTCTACAATCTTCGATGACAGGCTCTGTAGAGGTTTCCATGATAGTCGAACCCATCGAGCTTGATCCCTCAGTGGCTTCACTGAATTCAGTCGTCATTTCTGTTGTGGATGTAATAACTTCTGTGGTGGTAGTTTCGGTTTCTTCACAGCCTTCATGGTCGGGACCAGTAGCTTCAGTAACGTTATCATCACAGCAACCGTATGTGGAGCTGAGGCAGATGGGTGGGCAACCTTCATTATCATTACCCTCAGCTGGAGTACTTTCATCTGGGCAACATCCATACAGCGTTTCGTTACAGTGTGAACTGGGGCAACCCAAAAATTTGGGCCCGAGCGCTGCTGATACCTCGTCTTTGCAACACCCGTATTTTGATTCTTGGCACGTATGTGGTGTCGGACAGCCTTTGTCGAATGGACCTTTAGCAGGTGTGATGTTATCCCAACAACAGCCATATTTCGATTCTTTACAAGTCCTCACCTTCCTTCTCTTACACATGCGAAGTTTTTTGGGGCTGAAGAGATCAATGATGGTTGATTTACTATAAAGATCTGTAGTCGTTGCCTCTTCTGTAGTACTGCTGAATATATAACTAACAGTCGAATCCGTATATTCGGTAGTTGACTCAGTACTACCTGTATATTCTGTTACGGTTTCGGTAGACTCAGTACTTCCTGTAAATTCTAATGTGCTTTCAGTAGAACCTTCAGTCGTCGAACTAAATTCGGAAGTGCTGGTGCTCATCTCGATACTAGCTGTAGTTGATTCAGTACTACCTGTGAATTCAGTAGTAGCTTCAGTACTACCTGTGAACTCCGTAGTTGCTTCGGTCCCATCTGTGAACTGTGTTGTACTTTCAGTAGATCCTTCACTCATTGAACTCAACTCTGAAGTGCTGGTACTTATTTCGACACTAGCTGTGGATTCCGTACTACCTGTGAATTCAGTAGTAGCCTCAGTGCTACCTGTTAATTCCGTAATAGCTTCGGTACTACCTGTGAACTGTGCTGTACTTTCAGTAGAACCTTCACTAGTCGAACTCAGCTCTAAAGTACTGCTTTCGATACTCACTGTAGTTGATTCAGTACTGCCTGTGAATTCGGTAGTAGTTTCAGTACTACCTGTGAATTCCGTAGTAGCTTCGGTACTACCTGTGAACTGTGTTGTAGTCTCAGTAGGTCCTTCACTAGTTGAACTTTTCTCTGAAGTGCTGCCATCAGTTACAATTGTACCTTCTGAATATTCCGTAGAACTATCGCTGACTATACTAGTACTTTCAGTTATCTCTTCAGATTCAGTGCTACCGGATACTACCGTTGAGAATTCTGTTGTAGCACTTTCTGTGGATTCAGTACTTTCAGACTCACTTGACGACTGTGTCGTAGTTGTTTTTTGGAAACTATCTGGTTCACCAATAAAGAACAGGGTAGTACTCTCATGAGTGATATCATTGAGTGTTGATGCATCTGTAGTTAAACTTTCTGTTGTAACATCGGAACCAGTACCATCTGAAAATGATTCTGTAGATTCCGATATTGATGTAGTACCAGCTACCGTTGTATCAGATACTCCAGAAACTTCAGTGTTGGCTTCTGATCCTAAGCTCGCTGGTGAAGTGAGTTCAAATTCAGTGCTGACGGTGGATCCTGGTTCAGGGGACTCGCTAGTAGCAGCAGCTTCTGTGGATCCTGATACCGACTCAGTGCTAGCCACTGTTGCTCCGGAAGCTTCAGTATTTGCTTCAGACGTCAAACCACTAGTACCAGCGATATCTGTTTCAGAGCTTACTGACGTAGTCACTTCAGGGACTGTGCTGGAATATGATGATGTTGTTACTCCTGTTATCATAGTTTCATCAGTGTCTGCAGTCATATCAGAAGATGTTGTTTCAGAGGTCAATTCTGTCGTGGATTCGGAAGCTACACTAGATTCAGAACTCCAGCTTGATGAGAACGTAGATTCAGTTCCCGATCCTTCGAAATCTGTTGTCGATGTATCTCCAGAACCAATATCATCGTCTGTGACCATAGGAATACCATCTCCCATCATCATATCGTCCAAAGAGAAGTATGTTTCTCTTTTGCTGTTTGCGTGTCCTTGAACATTTTGTGGTTCGATTTCATCACCTTCCACCCATTCTCCGTCATCACAATTAGTGTCTGGCACTATCTCGTATTCTTCGTCTTCTTCAGTAGGTGCTGGGCCAAATATGTCGACACTCGTCGATACTTCCGGATCTGTAGTGTCAGAAACTTCGGTAGTTCTTCCGTCTGAGATGGTCGGTTCCGATTCATCTACTGGGTGAGTGACATCAGTTGGCATTATGGTATCTGAAAACCAACGACGATTAGGGATGATGAATATCTCAGTTGATATATATATAACTACCTTCTGAACAGGGATGATTGTTGCAACTTTCTTGGCCAAACGTGATAGTCTCTGAACCACAAAGTTCTGGGCCTACTACCTGTAAATCTTTGATGCAAACAACTTTCTTTTGACGTTCACCACCCCCGCAAGCTTTAGAACACTGAAACAAACCGAATTATAAAATTGAGGGGAGTATGCCTATTATAGGTAATCACCTCTCCCCAAGGGCCGCTGAACCATTCACCTTCACAATTTTCTTCCTCTCCGGTGCAGTTTTTGATTGTTTCAAAGTGCTTGGAAGGATCACATTTGCCCTCCTCAACAATTTGGATACCATCAACAGTAGGCACACCACAAAATATGGTTCTGGTCTGGACGCCGTCTCCACAGGTGACCGAACACTGGAATGGAGGATCGCATTTGCAAATGAGAAAGAATGCGATGATTATTGATGATTTTAGTCACCTCGCTCCACTGAGATGCATACCACAAGTATTGGCAGGTAGCATTGTTCGCTTCGCAGTTTCTTATTGTAGCTGGTTTCTGGTCAGCTTCACACAGATCATCGGGTTGGATTTCCCCACTAGCAGTTGCGCAGCGGACTTTTCTAGTTTCATTTTTGAGTCCGCAAATTTTATCGCACTGAAAGAGAAATAGTAATTTTTTTATGTATATATTGGATCCCAGTGTGGTTTCAGTATTGATAATATTTGTTATGAAGACCACTGCTGATGTGATTGATATTTAGTGGTAATGCATATTATAATTGACTTATTATACTGACTTACCCCACTCCATTCAGATGTTATCCAGTCAACACCTTCACAAGGCCTGATTCTACATTTTTTGCTGACTTCCGGTTTCGGTTCTATTGCTTGACACTCGGAATCCTCTAGGACTTCTATCTTGTTATTTTTTCTAATGAAGCATTGAACCTTCCTCGTTTGTAGACCATCTCCGCAAAGATGATCACACTAAAAGCATAATATAAGTATATATTCTGAAGAATTAGCCAAAATTATGTTTAGCAATAGCGAGTGATAGATTGTAGAATTGCGAATTGATCTTTCTAGAAAATATCGACTTTTCTCAACACATAGATGGTCAGGGTGTTGTTAATTAATTGATAGAATGCTGTTTCTCAGGAAATATTACTACCTATATGGTGAATAAGGAAGGTATATAGTTCGTCAAACAACAATGAAAGTAGGATGATAAAGGTTAAATCACTGAATAAGTGTTGCTAAATAATAGGAAATTAATGACTGTATTTTGCGAATATCTCGAAAAGTATTGGTATCCGATCTTTTTGGTTTAGAGTTCAGGATGCTAAAAATTTTGGATAAAATCGACATCGCAATCTAACGGAAGAATTGCCCTGGTTAATATAGAAAGCTATTTCACCATTCTGTATCGACCTTGGCCCATACCACAGATAAGAAAACCTTTTAGTCAGAAGAGATACTCCGCCTATTTTGTTTGATGAACCGTTTTCATAGATCTAACATGCTTCGTTAGATCTGGTATCCAGGTTATTTGTTTTGTATGTCTGGGAGGGGGGGGGTTGAAAGTACTAATTTTTGACCATGTTGTATCACGTGATCATAGTACCTACTTTCTTGCAGACCCCTCTATACCAAACAAATACTATATGATGCCGGATCTAGCGTAAGCATGTAAGATCTATGCCCGTTTTCATTGCCCTCTGACCTTTAAATTTTGCGCATCGCAGTTGCCGATGGAACTATCGATGTGCAATGTGCATAGTTGCCATTTTAGTAATGCATAATCAACACCAATATAAAATATCTCTGATAAAAGGTTACCTACTTCTAAGTGATTAATTATGAACAAGTTGTTCGAATATTTTGAGTGTAGCCCATTTATTGTCATCAGGAAAAATAAAACACGATCCAATTATCTAATGAATGAACAGAATCTAATTTCCTACACTTGAAATGTGATATGTGAGTATAGTTATAGCAAAAATGGTGATATTCCCAATCAAATGGAAAAGTTTGATTGAAGTCAATAATATCACTCAATCAATATCACAGTTTTTCGTCTCTTGGAAAACAATGTTATTTGATATTCTCCGATTTATTTGAAGATGATTTGCAATCTTTATATATACATATAGTAATGATTTAAAATAAACATTTTATTGTACCTGATTCACATTCCAGATAATGAAAGTATATACATATATGATCACAGGTTGTTCAATCTGTGCTGTGATAATCCTTTAAATATATAAAAATAACTTTTTTCGGCAACCGTCCGGAAAGTACGTACTTTCCAGACGATTTTTTTTTTGAGAAAGTGGCATTTTTCCGGCCTAGTCCGGGAAGTACGTACTTCCCGGACTAGGCCGGGAAGAATCACATCGTTGTTGTCATTGTAAATATGAAAATCTTGGTAGTATGGTTTTGATAAATGCAGTTGATCATTACCATAGCAGCAAAATAACGACTGACAGCTATCTGACATAAAATTAGCTAACATTCAAAAATTATCAGATGAAAACAATCAATGTGAAACGGAAACTTTACCTTCTTGTTCTGACTTCAACAAAGGGCACTTAAATATACCAAGCATTTCAAACAAATTGAATCCATTCAATATTAACAATTGTTCTAATTTTAATATAAATATTAATATAAATAAGAATTGAAATGTTCGAATTTTTGTTCTAATAAAGAAATGTGTTTCTTTGATTTGTTATTCTACACGGTTGCCGAAAAAATTGTGTACGCAACACGCCCGAAAACAGTTTTTTTGGACTCGCAGACTTCCAGGACTCGCTACGCTCGTCCTAGAATTTTGTCCACTCATCCAAAAAAACAGTATTTTCCGGACTTGTTACGTAAATTACTATTATTACTTTTCCTTTCGAAATATAGTTTATGGAAAATATGTTATACATTGTAAGAACATAAACCCATCCGAAATACAGGATCTTGAATCGTGTTAAACGAAAACATTTGTAACATAACCAAAAAAATGATGACAATAATGGACTAAACCAAGACGCTGTCAAATCAAATTCAAGATGGATACCTTGAGGCATACAAACCGTTTGAAGTGCATTAGAACTCTAGCTATTTGAACCTTGTGATTTTAATTTGAAATAAGTTTCAACTCCAGAACGAATATAAACATTAATTTGTGAATATTCTGTGTTTAGACTATATTGTGATTTGTGAATTTTCTCATTAAATTGAAGATAGAGCTACAAAAACATGCCACATACTTGTTGTGTTGTTAAGTGTGGGAGTTGAGGAAATCGTGATGATGCGAAGCTTTTCAATATACCCAGTGTACTACATTTTGCACACAAAACAGAATTGGATGAACTCTCAAAAATCCCAAGAGAAAGATGGTTGAAAGCTATCAAAAGGGAAGATCTCAGAAGTTAAACTAAAGTATGCCAAAGAATGTGCTTAACATGTTTTGAAAGGTAAAAAGTTACATAACTTTTCATGAAGGTATTAGTTGCGAAATGTGGTTTCAAATTTTAGGAAAACCAGCTGCTTCAACTGATCCATCAGAGTGAAAGGATCGATGCCTTGAATGACTCTGATTTTTTCCTTATACCGTAATGCAATGTCTTTATCTTCAGTCTCTAACGATAACAGATAATCACTTTTATTATCACAAGCCATTGTATTCACTTTTGAAACCTTCAAAACGGAAATTCAAACTATAAACACAAAAAAAACATGTAATCAAATAGACTAAACATATGCCCCAAGGCATCCATTTTTGATCACGTGTTCTGGATTGGCTTATAATGTAAACAAAAGTCGATCAATATTTTAGTGCCTGCACATATCAATGACTGGACCTTTAAATTTTGCGCTTTCAACATCTCTCTCTAACTTTATTCACTCACCGGCTTCCAAGGCCCCGCGTGCCACTCGGCGCACACCCTGCCGACGTTGCACGGTCGCTCCGACGCCGGCCTGTCGCCGGCGTCGCACTCGCCGTCGTCAGCCAGCGTCGGCATGCCGCCGCCCGCGATGCGCTGGCACGTGACGCCGCGACGCTGGACGCCGCCGTCGCCGCACGGCGCCGAGCACTCCTGCCACGGGGCGGGCACCCAGCGCGCCGGGCACGGCGTCTCGGCGCACCGGCGCCTGGCGTCTGGTTCGGCGCCGGCGTCGCAGAGAGCGCGGTCGGCGGCGTCGAGAGTCGAACGGCCGGAGCAGGTCACGTTGCGGAATTGGTAGCCTGTGAATTGTGGAGGAAATATGGTGAAAATATAGTTTCAAAAAAACATGCTTTTGAAGCACATCGAACTATATTTTTCGTATATCGAACAACCCACGCCTTTTTCTGCTTATATTAAGAATTATTTGTCACTTTTTAGTTCGATGTGCTTTGAAAGCGTATTTTTTTGTTTTTTGTCGTGAGATAAATAAGAACAAAGTGATTTAAAAAAAAACCTTTTTTACGAAAACCAACTTATAACTGGCGCAGTCGGTAGGATCCCGAAAATTGTTCGTATCGCACGGACATTTTTTCGTCTCAACGATTTATCAGTCTATTTGTTTAAGAGATATACTCTCTGATTCAGTCTTTGCCTGTTTTTCATCTTTCTGGAACATATTTTTTTCCTTTCTTTTTCGATGTGTAACGCAACGACACAGGAAAAATCGTTTTCAAATGCCTAGAATATTTTAATCATATTGTGACAATATTCAAAATCAGTTAAATAATAAAATCCACTACAATTATGAAGATATATATCTATTGACTCATCAAAAAACTTCTCAAAAGTCAAATTATGAAATTGTCCCATATTTTGATATTTTTCTATGAAAATCTGATCTATGTGATATTTGCACTATACTTTCAACCAATATTAGATTTCATTTCGAAATTCATGCATCATGTAGTATTTGTTTGGTATCAGAAGGGGTCTACAAGAAAGTAGGTATTATGATCACGTAGTACAACACATATGCATGGTCAACAATTAAAATGACCAATCAATGGCTTAGTACTTTCAACCCCCCCCCAGACCTACTAAAAATTTGAGACAAATTTATTTACCTCCCCCACATGTAGCTGAACAAGGTGTGTATTCATCATATGTCCACACATATGTTTCCTCACTTGGAGGTGGTATATCGGTTGGTAAACTGTACGTGTAGCTGATTGGCACTTCAGAGTCTTGATACAGGAGCTGAAAATGAGAAGAATATCAAATATGGCTGCAATTGGGGGTAATCAAAATAATGCATTTTCGAATAAAATAGTATAGTGATTCAGATTACGTATCAAGAAAGTAATCAAATATGTTTTTAATTGGAACTCAATTTTTCCAAATAGTACCATGATATGGTACTCTCACCTCATTCGAAAGTTCCTATTTTCAAAAATAAAACTATAGAATCAAAGGAGAACAGAGGGGTGTACAATGAGTCTATGTGATACCGTCTATCGTTTAGGATGAGTATTGAAAAACGTTTAAAAAATAATGTATCTGACCGTTTAGAGCAAATTTTTCATTGTAGACCCTTCCACTTCAATATTTCTGTATGTAATTTTGGGTGATCGATGAAACTTTATCACCGAAATGATTTTTTTGGTGATTCAAGGCCGCTATCAGGCCAGTTCCTACTTACCACCATGAACAAGGATTCTTCTGTCGGTCCCAAGCAAGTAACAACATCTGGTGCTGCGAACTCCTGTGGACTTCTATCATATTTGAACCTACAGCCGGCAAAATCGAGCGTCCTTGGGAAGTCTATCCTCCAATTACCATTCAGATAATAGTGACCGGACTTGTTACGAACAGCTAAAAAATGTTTTGATATGAACCGAATCAAAAAGTACAATAGATGGCGCTAACATAAAACAATTTATATCATTTATGAAAATCGATTTTAATGAACACGAATGTAGACATCTTGCAACAACAGTTGTAGGTTAGACCAAAATAAGATTTCCAAAACCAAAACTTGACAATGCGCTTTGTACACTATCAGTTTGTGACGTGACACTTGACATTTGACATTTTCAGAGGTTTTCGTCATGAACTTTATGTTTTGATCCATATATCTTAAAAATGATCGACTTCCACATTTATTTGTTAAATGTTATATTGAGTGTTAGTATCGGTTTCTGAAACATCATTGAATGTATTATGATATCATCAAGTATTATGATATCATCAATTAATTTCTATAACGTACCCAGATAATTGTTTGAAGGGGCTAATTCTTCCACTCGAATATTTGTTGCTCCAGCAGGAATCAGCAATATATCGTTATAACCTGAAAATGACACGAACAGTCAAAATACCACACGCACTAAGAAGCTTATAGTTCAGTTCTCACCAACTATCATGTCTTTCATTTGAATCGTGTTGGAGAAGGTATTACAGCTGGTCCCGTCACCCCCACATACACGGCACTGGTCTTCCGTTGCTTTTGATCCTAACATACGATCACATCCCACTGTCTGAAATAGGTATAGGTGTACAGATTTTTTGAAGGTTTTTGTCATCGTTTATTACTTACTATTTATTGAAGCATTAAGTACCTAATTAATATATAAATTCAATATCGAAACTTGTTGAATCTATATTGCTTTCCAACCTATATTTGATGGATGATCTACCAGTTTGACCATCAATGTATATAGTTTTTAAGGCAAAACCCTCAGTTTATACCACCGTCATCAAGTCTAAATTGAGACTTGATGATTTTTCAAACGTTTCATCTTTAATCATATACCTGAATAACCAGTGTTAGGGAGATCAATAAGTCAAGAACTATTTATCTACGGCTGTATAAAAAGACATATAACTAAAAATGCCTCGAATGCTATTTTTAACGATAGTAGATTACACAATATAAACCTATACTATTGTGTGATATTTTAGGTGATGTTATTGGCAGGTTGATAGTGAATCATCAAAAAGAGGGTGGAATATGAACATTTCAGACATGTTTTAATAGACGCGGTATAAAGTCACCTAGGAGATGCTAAATTTTTGTTCTTACCCTACATTTTCCGCTGACGCACACATCAAATTTTTCATCGTTACATCTTGTACCATCAACGACTGCAGAAGCGTGTCTGTAATAAAATCTTTCGCCTCGTGGCATGCAATTCAGCTCACATTCGTTTGGAGCTTTCGTATAAGGCACCCACCTAGAACACAAATTATTCCAATCGAAATTCTAACCGAAACAATTATTTTCCTGCATGCAGAAATCTCGCTATAGCATCAGCAGAATATATCGAACTCCAAATATTCAAGAGTGCATGGAAAGTTCTCGTAAAGCCACCCCCATCATCACATTGAAAAACACATATAAGCATACTTACTGGTAAGATACTCCCTCGAAAGGTATGTTATCGTAACTAGCACACTGCTCCGCCCTATAATCTGCTGCGTCTGGGCAATCCTGAAAGAGTTAGGAGATTTCAATGGGTGCATAGAACACATAATGAATTCAAAATATTTCGTTCACTTCAAATTGCTAGATTAACTCCTTTTTTGATTATTGAACTAAGCATATTTACGATTTATTACGATCATATACTAGTTAATGTGGACTGATCGAACATTTCAAAACTTTCAATAATCCAGTGTGCAGACATCAAAAGCACGTTCCATTATATACAAAGAACACACCGTGTGATTATTCCAAGAGGTTCATTAAACAAAATGTTCTCGGTAATGGTGATGACTATCCGATGTTTTGAATGAGGACCATAAAATGAAGATAAATTTCGTATGCATGAGTACCAAGGAACGTTTAATGGAGGAAAAATGGTGTGATGGTTGAATATTTATAGCACAAAAAATGTTGTCGTCTACATTGTGGCTATTATACATCTCAGAACCAATTAGGTAAGATTATATTCTAGTATACTGTGTGTTGAATTCGAAACTTGCCGTAGAATATCTTGGAAATGTGAAAAGACGTCAAGAAATGCCCACATCCGTTTCTAGACATGATCAGTGGAATCAATAAAGCATAAGAGAGGTGAGTTTTGGAGAAAACCATTGCCATACATTATAATAGCGAATACAGAAGTCTGGGACTTCTTATAGAAACTTTAAAGAAGATGAGCAGTCGTAAGGCTGACTTTAGCCTGATGGGTACCAGTACACACATCAGGTTACAAGGGTAACGGTTCATTTTTCTTAAATGTTATTTATACCTTTTAATGAATATTTCATAACCAATAAGAAATAATTAATAATCATGTATTTGATGTCTAAATCACTATACTTTCAGCAAATATAAGCCGAAATTTAAAAATCGTTGAGTTAAAATGTCAATATACCATTGGTATGAAAGCACACACATTACCTAAATATTCGTCTTCCAAGCCTATGAATTCAATACAAATATACCTTGTTTTTTCGGAGACTACAAGAATTACTACAACCCTAATCCTATTAGTATATTTGCCTCCTCTCGAGCGTTGATACAAGAAGTAAATGTATCCATCTGGTGATAGCATTTCAAACTGGTAATGAAATTATGATTTCATTTTGAAATCCTATATATAGTGAGTTCTTCCAAGAGAATCTACCGAACAAGATGATCTTCTTGAATATGCATATATTGCAAATCAACAAGTAATAAAGTTATCATTTTCAATATTAGAAAACTCCAAAATACTTTGAGTCGGTAATTTCAGGGGAGTGAACATATACTCTGTTTAAGCAATTCAAGTTGAAGAAATATAATTTTTTCAATTGGATAAATCGTTTTTATGTGATGTGCATGAATGGTACGGAAGCGTATTTTTCATTCGGTATATTATTGAATTCCGACTTACAACTCGAAAAATCAACAGATTCCTAGTTACAACTCAGAAAAGCATGTATGCAGATATTTCTTATTGGATCAAACATGAAACATACTGAGTACAACTCGGGTATCAGTAATATATACCGGGATGCAACTCAAAAATTACTAAAATTCTCAGTTGCAGTTCGGAATTCAGTAAAATTTTTAGTTGTTATTCGAGTTATAACTCGGAATATTGATAAATTTCGAGTTATACGAGTACAACTCGGGTATCAGTAATATACCGAGATGCAACTCAAAAATTACTAAAATTCTCAGATGCAGCTCGGAATTTAGTGAAATTTTGAGTTGTTATTCGAAATTTGGCAATATTCCGTGTTACAACTCGGAATATTATAGTAAATTCCGAGTTACAACTCGGAATATTGAGGATATTGCTAAATTCCGAGTTATAACTCAGAAACGCATGTACCTATGCAGATATTTCTGATGGAACAAAAAGGAAAAATAACCGAGTACAACTCGGGTATCAGTAATATACCGAGATGCAACTCAAAAATTACTAAAATTCTCAGATGCAGCTCGGAATTTAGTGAAATTTCGAGTTGTTATTTGAAATTTGGCGAGTTACAACTCGGAATATCGCTAAATTTCTAGTTATATCTTACGCAACTCGGAATAAAAGAGAGAAAAAAAATAATGACACTTCTACGCTTCCGTTGAATGGACAGATCGAAATCACCTGAACCAATAAGAACTCCGAACATGCAAAAATCGATGAACGACACTCACCTGCGTGTTGCAGGAGAAGTGCTTCCTGCTGGCGCCGCGACAGTCGTAGCCTTCCTGGCACGCCCGCTGCTGCGTCGCGACGCCGCCGCCGCACGTCCTTGAGCACGGCGACGGCGCCGACCACTCGCCCCACGGGCCGGCGTCGGCGTCGTCGACGTCGGTGACGAAACTGGCGGGCAGGTACAGGTGCGCCCCCTGCTGGCGCTTGAATCTGTCCTTGTAGTGACGGATGCGCTGTCAGGTGAAAAGAATAACGAGTCAAGTCAAGGTATCGAAGATGATAATGAATCTTATCGACAGGGCATGAAATATACATGAAATAAAATATAAAAATAAAAAATACAATAAAAAATGTTCTAAACAAGACGTTGAAGAAGAAAAATGGGAATGAATTAAGGTGAATGCAGAAGTTCAATTATGATTTACAGGTTATCACAAGAGAATTCATTGGATATAAAACATCAAAAAACAAAACAAAATCAATAGAATTTCCTGAACAAGACATACGACGGAATTTAGAATTGAATTTAAAATTTATAGATTATCACGGGAGAATTCATTGAACATAAAATATCGAAAAACAAAATAAAATCAACAAAATGTCTGAACAAGACGTTAGAAGGAAGATGAGTGAATTCAGAAGTTTAATTATAATTTACAGTGAAATTCATAGAATATAACAATTGAAAAATACAAAATATAATCAACTAAATTTCCCAAACAAGACATAAAAGAATACAGATGAAGAATGAAGATGAGTTAAGGTGAATTTAGAAATCAAATTATAATTTACAGGTTATCACAGTAGGATTCATAGATCGAATTATAGGTCTTTCCGATTAAAAATAGTTTAACTGAGCTTCGGAACTTTTTGATATCCATATTTTTCAGAAATGAAGAAAGATGGTTGTAAACTATTTGATACTATTATGAATCAAAGAATACTTGGTCAAAGCGAATCTTGAAATAGCTAAATGAAGCATATGATCCGGCCTGGTACTGCGACAATTTGTTCTGGCAATGTACAGGGTGGGCAAAATTCCGTTGTTTGTATATAAGGTAACTTGGTAACTATAGGAGATACAAAAGAATTGATTTTTTTATGTTCTGGTTCTCACGAAAAGGGATATCCTGTAATGTTCAGAGAACATCGTGAGAACCAACGGGGAAGAAGGTAGGAGTTGGTGTTCTTCTTGAATTTCTGGAGATCGTATGCCTCGGGGAACACCTTCCTAGGCAATGAGTTCCAAAGTATCGATGTTCGTTGGATGAACGAGTCATTGGAAAGGGGCGTTCTGTAGGTCTCTAAAGTGACCAAGAAGGGGTGAGAAGACTGAACTTGACGGGTTAATCTCGAAGAGACTGCTAATGGAGGAACGATTGTTGAGATTTCAGAAGAGCATCGCCCATGAAAATATCTATTAAATAGAGATAAATCGACAACTTTATTGCTACGGTGTTCGAGACAAATTCACAGGCAGAAACCAAATTTGCTATCGTCTTTAGTTCTCGAGTTATAAACAACAGTTCGATCTTTTGACTTTTTGACAAATGTGAATATCATGGTTGTTTGTGAAGTTATGATGAGATTATCACTTTTGAAAAAATGAAATTTCGAGTTATGGCCTAAATTTGTAGATTTTTAAATGGGAATCATGGTTTGGTTGGAACGGATTTGTTTTTCCCTTTCTAAGGGCCGGTTTATCAATAGTCAGTCAAAAGTCTTTGCTAGGTAACCAAAAGTCAATGGTGACTTTCAGTCAAAGTATTTGTCAAATCAAGAAGTGTTTATTCACTCGAGCATTAGCTGATAGTTATTACCAATACTTTTAAGAGAGTTGGCTATCCTGGATGTTTCAGACAGATTCAGTACTTGGTGGTGATTGGATAATTTCAATTTACCGCGTTTTAGTTAACCTAACCAAAAAAATTCAAAAATATCTGAAAAGTTTTGTTCATATCTTTCATGTAGAAAAAATGAGGTGAAAGGACAGGGCCGCGAATTTTTCGGCGTCAGATAGGGGTATCTTTTGGAAGATCGCTAATAACAGAAAAAATATCCTAGATAACGGATGCCTGAACATGAAAACAAAAAGAAAAAGAGTGGACCAAACTCCAGGATGAATTTAATTGTTCAACCACAGGACCATTAAGTTGAACTTCACTTCTTCTCAATGTTACATGCTGTACTTTTGCTTACAATTATGAAATCTCCAACTGATATCAGGAAGTTTCCTGTTGCATAAAGCCTCAACGCCAGCAGAAGTTGATTGATTGATGAATACATATTTATTCTTCAGTATGAGCAATCCGTACCTGTTCGAGTTTCAATTTGTGGTTCTATTCGCTCCAAAATAAGCAAAACGGTTTGCTTTTTCAATCTGAATCTGCAGAAAAAACATCGAAATTTTCAAAATGAACATGACTTTCTCTCAAAACATAATATGGTCTTCTTTCATGTTCTATAAATTCTAGTATATCTTGATTATCGTCGCTAAATTCATTCACTTCAACATCAACTTGTTCAACTTCCGCCACCGAGACTTTTACCAGAAATGCGCTCCCAATTTTAGCTTTTGGTCAAGTAACAAACAGGAGGTTGGAAGTCTCTGTCAGTTAAAATCTTGTAATAGCTGACAGTTATATTTATCTAAAGAATAATAAACACTTTGACTGACAGCTAAGAGATATCTGTTAGTCATTGTGCATTAGCAGGACATAAACCGGCCCTAACTATGTATCATATGTCGGGTGTCGG
The DNA here is from genome assembly GCA_029955515.1 of Chrysomela aeneicollis. NCBI lineage: Eukaryota > Metazoa > Arthropoda > Insecta > Coleoptera > Chrysomelidae > Chrysomela > Chrysomela aeneicollis. The sequence goes on along the minus strand of JARUHQ010000009.1, from coordinate 18,220,656 downwards.
GTCGCTTTTGCGAAAATAGTCGTTTATTTTCGTTATTATTTCGTTCTATTTCAAATTCCATAATCATGAATGAACATCATATTATTTATTCAAATCTCGGATGCGTAGGAAGTAATGAGAGACCAGTTCTGTTTCTGTATCACACGAGACAGTTGTGAAATCAATCTGGAGAAAAGGAGGTCAGGGACTTGGCGATTTTCTCAACCATGGACGATTACCTAATCGATGATGATGTATCTGGTTATGCTTAGCAACGTCTGAGGAATTCTGTCTAGGCGATGTCTGCTTCGAAAGCGATCTACTAAACGACTGAATGAAGTCTTTTATAGGATTTAACACCAAAAAATAACAGAAACATCATCGATTGGTAACAATGATGAAATAAAAGCCCAGTTTACTGTTGAGCGCTTTTGATTTTTGCGATACCAGCGGTGAAAAATGCAATGTTTCCATTAATTTTATTGCTCAATTGGAATCGAATCATACTCTGAATTGAGATTTATTAATAAAAACACTGAGTTTTCCACTGCTAGTTTCACCAAATCCAAAATCGCTCAGAAGTAATCTAGAACCGAAATAACAAATAAAAAACTTTGAAAAGTTGGGAGTATAACAGTAGGCATGAATCCAAAAAGGAGTATGCACCAATATTTCAACAAATTGAGTTTATTGATCGATTCATACCATAATTCACTCATGAAAATGTGTTAAGAAAGTAGTATAAAAAGTGAATATTCAATCACACTAGCATATTTTCTGAAAAATAATAATATTCGAATGGATGACGAAGGATTCTTTGAGTAATATCATCCAGATCAATTATAATTTGTTATTTTTCAATTTGTAACGGTATTATCAAACAAAGTATGAAATAATTCACCAGGGGTCCCATTCAAAAAAATTTTCTATTTTTATTTCAACGAGAAACATCTCATCGTATCACAAAAGGACTCATGAAATGTGATTCAGAAAATTTAAATTAACGTGTCCGATTTTTTCGAAAAAGAAATTTTATTTGCTACTTTATCTAGACACTGTATATTTCACCTTCGACTTCCTATGAAAAATCAAATTAGGAGAATTCAGTTTTTTCTACACCAATGAGCGTCGATCGGTATCTACAGAATTTATTGTCAACCGTTACAATTTTTAATGATGATATAACTCATAGATTTTTTTCGAGATCACTGCACGTGGACGTGTCCTGATAAAGATATTCCTCTCAGGTCTTCTCCCATGCCGAGCCACCGTGAAATCAGACGAAATATCTCAATTAAATCAATTACGAGAAAATTCCATACACGTGTATTCCCCATTCGCTGGCTGGCAAGCCTTCTGTGAGGCCGTAAATAAATCCACCAAGTTTTTACCGTAAAAAAATATTCGATTAAGATAATTGTACACTTCTCCGCGGTATACGGTGGGTAATAAATCTAGAATGATTTATAAAGAGTACTTCTGCACTTTCCGTAGTGATTGCCCAGTGTTCAATACTGCCACTTTCACAAGAAGATTTAAGACTGCTAGCCAACAACTGAGATTCCATAGAAAATAGTATTCTCGTGTGGCTACCTGCTATTTCAATTACAGCAGGTATTACTAGCGGTGGAAAATGCGGTATTGTTATTGTTCAGTTTGAATAGTATGAACAATATCAGCCAATCTATATTGTTTTATTTCAAGGTCGCCAACGCGAAATAGCCTAGGAGTAAACTGGGCTTTAGGCCAGACCAATCGCAGATGTTTCTGTTATTTATCGATATTTAATCGATTATTTTCAATAAGAGACTTCAAATCAATGCAGAATAAAAAAAAATTTACATGACACACGTTTTATACGACACGTTGTCGCACTTGTTCACTTGGAGCACTCCACGCTTCGCTCGTCGTACTCCAAACAAAATGCGACAAAATAGCGTCTTAATCGTCTTATAAAACTTGTATGATAGTATACTATTTCAACACTTTCCCAAATAATTACTATTTTCCCACCAAACTTAGCTGGACAACAGTTTGCCTGGAAAACTGATTTCAGAAGGCCTATAGGAAAAAAATCTAGCGGAGATGAGTTGGGAGAACGAGAAGGCCATTCTATTGAACCTATTCTGCGTTTAAATTGATTTGGAAATATCTTATGCAACCATTCTCTTACTGGAAAAATGTGGCGAAAACCCATCTTGCTGTAACATTAGTTCTGCTATAGAGGTGGATAGATAGACTGGTGAAATCACTTCCTATCCTGTGACTGGTCCCAAATCTCTTGATTTCGCCTACTTCGATAAAACGTGTATAACGTGACATGGCGTGGGTGAATCTCGCTAAGGGCCGGTTTATCAATGCAGGGTTAGGTTAATATAACCCAAGGTTAACAACTAACTCTGGGATAAAATGTTTATTCACTTCGAGGTGGGGTTAAATGCTGTCAAAATCAAACGGGGAATCAGCTCTAGGATAAAGTTAACCCCGGGTCAGCTAACCCCGCGGGATAACCCTCCATTGATAAACCGGCCCTAAGTGAAGCCGCGATTTCAACCAAATTTACAGGTTACTGCAGGTGTCAACACGAAAGTATGAATATTTGATTCTGAATTACTTCTATTCGTTTCTAACAATTTCATGGAGTCATTTTCCAATGAGTTTGATGCGAATATGTATCGAACATGATTGAAAGAAAATTCTTCCAATATCTTTCGACAGTATCGCCATCTATTGTTGTACATGAGAACCCCACGTAATGAGCTGAAATTCAATTGTTTCAAATCAAGGATTTGTCTGCTGAAACAATTGAAAAGTAGCGCCACCATCTTCATGTTGTTGAATTTCAATGTTCTCTGGTGAGTAATGGATCGATTGTTTTTCTAAATCCAAGTTCAATTGATCAATAATATTCTGATTATTAAAAAGAAGACCAATTGAAGCATTTCCCATAATATGATGCAACTTTTATATCTTTAAATGTCGTTCCTTATCCAAAACTTAAGTTTTTATGTAAGTAGGCTTCCAAATCCAATCGAACTGTCAGATTTTTATTTTTTAGGAAAAATTATTGACACTGGAGTGAACAACGCACTCTTCACAAAAACGAATTTTTGTCAATTTTGACCAGCATGTGAGATTCGATTATATCGTGTGATACGTCATTGTAATCAGAAAGAATTTTTTTTTTCAAAAATGCAAAAATCCAACATGGCGCTCATGAGAAAAACCAAAATTTAGTGTTGTATCTCTGACATCAAGGACGCCTTGAAAAATACGATGAAAGATGACAGATATAAGAATCTGCCTCAAGAACGTCCTAGTTGAAAACTTATAGTTCGCTTCGTTTTCGCTTGAAAAATAAAAACGAAAATTACAAATTTCAGTTTTTTTACATTATTTCGAAAACCAAAAATAATATATAAAAATTTCTTTCACATAATTGTTCAGAATATAATTGTGCAACTTTGCCATAAATTATTGTACTTTTCGAAGTTGCTGAAAAGTACGTGTTCTCCGTCATGAATATAATAATTATATACCAGCTATGAATTACTGTTACCTATTCAGTTACTGTATAAACCTATTCACCTCTAATGTTTAATAGCGGTATTCATGCACTTGAGGAAATTATTATCCATCAAAAGATTAGAAATGGTGAAGAGAGATTAAGGCTGATATACTCACATGCCTGCTCAACACATTGTGGAAGAAGCTGATGAATAAAATAGCTAAAATCAACGGTGACCTGCAACAAAAAAGAAAATAATTTAGATAGGAAACATTCACTAAGCTCGTTCACCTCTTCCATAAAAGGCAGACAGGTAATAAAATCTCCGAAGATGCAACAGCTGTAATTATAATGGACACACGACCACCTGTCACAGTGTCACATTCGATTAAATCGGAATAGACTTTCATATTCTGAATAATTGAATGAAATCTCTAGATCTGTATTTCGAAGTGGTCATGTGATCATGTTTATTTTCCAAGTTCCCATCATTAGGAATGTGTGAATTTGAAGCATCTATTTTAACAACCAAATCGAACAGGTTCGATGTTTGTTTACAACTATAATTCACACAAAAATTGTTTCACTATTTCCCATGAATGGAAGTAGTCGAATTGAAACAACAAAAGATACGTGATACAGACCAGTCACATATAAGACACAAATAATAATTGTGGTAAACTTGCTTTATCGATATGATGTAAAGGTGCACCTAGATGGTAGAAATTTAGCTTTGCATCCTTCAAAAACCCAAGGTACAGACAAAAAACCGCAGCTGTGCAAAAATAATCGATTTTTACCCTAAAGTGAGGAGTCCCGTTACCAGTTTCAAGTCTTTTTTGTCCAACTCGAGAAGCTGTTTAGCTTTCCTTGGCGAAAGGCTCACTAGCCTTTTAGCTTGTCTTTGTCCTGGCACTTTATTCCAGCGATATTTCATTTCATCCGCTTCCCAACCTCTTCTTTTAAGTGGGCCTTGGAGAGTCCACAGAAGGGTTCTGGGCCGAGAAATTGTGTATTCGCCCTTTCTTTGGCAGGGCAGTCTGCTTTCTCGTTGCCTTCAACTCCCTTGTGACCTGGAACCCACATCAAAGTGACCTGGTTGTTCGCTGCCAGTTGTCTCAGGAATTATTTACAGTCTCAAGTTAGCTTAGACTCACAAGTGTATGACTTCAGAGCTTTTAGCGCTGCTTGGCTAACTGGTAGAATATAGATTTTTGCCCTTCGAGTGTACCACACTGATGCATCCTTTCCCAGTTGAAGTACGTTCTTTCAGCAAATTTGGTGGTTGTTCAAACTGCATTTCGAAGCAGTACCTATATCTGTCGGTTTGGACATGGATTCTTGGAAAATATTTTCTAAAATCTTCAAGTGTCCAATCCGATTTCCTGATTTGGGGCACTGCCCACTGAGGTGTCACCTCAAAAAGATGGTAAAACAGAGAATGATAGTTGCCGCTACTGCGAGAACTTCGCTGAAACTGCAGAACATTTGCTTTGCGAATGCCCAGCGCTCTCCTGCAAGAGGCTCAAGTTCCTGGAAGGGGCCTTCCTAGAGCCCTCCGATGTCAGTAACCTAGCTCCCAGGATACTGATAAACTTTGCACGAGGTCTCGGAATCCCGGGCCTCGACTAGATTAAGGGTTATGCACAAAAGATCTGAGAGGTCGAAGTGCCTGAGAGGCTGCACAGCTTTAACGACCCCCCCTATCTACAATCTACCAAAATGTGGAAATCTCAACTTTTGAGTGATATATTAGCCAAAGCAGGAGAGGAAAACCTGTAATGTTCGTGGATGAACTTTTTCCATCATTAGATTCCTTCAGTGCTTTTTTGCAATCAAACTAAAAATAGCGCAAATAACTAGCGGTTTTTGGGGTTTTAAATCTAGATTTATACTATCTAGTACCTAGGTGGACCCTTATAACATAATTATTGAAAAAGCAATTGCACCACAATTAACAATATGTCTTATATGACTGGCCTATTTTTTTCTTGTCTTGATTAATACACCGAATACGGCCCTGCGCAGTGCAAGTCAACTGCCTGTACGGCCAAAGTTTACGTACGGCACTCCATGGTGAAAATCCGAAGACTCGAGGAGTCTAATTGGATGGTATGCCGCATGCAATTAGCATCTATTCAAGATTGTTAATGATAAACCCATCTCTGAAAGCGACAGATATCTATGACCAGAAAATCCGTTGGGTAAACATACACACATGGAGAACTAACAGAAATCGTCCGCTTTCCAGTCCAATTACCGTATCAATCAGCGGATCATTGAGATTCCACTTGAAGAGAAACTGGGTACTTTAATCGAATACTTTGTAACCACTTTTTGATTCCAGTCCCATGACAAATTGATTCGTGAAATGTTACTGAACAAAGAAGCAGAGTAGATATCAAACAAATTACATTAGATTATTTTATATAAAAAACGATATTCAACCACCTTTTCAAATATTTGAATTTTCTAGTTGTCAAAAATATTTTTCAACCAAATTAATCCCACTTCTATGCGACCATAGTTACTTCTTATTACGATACTTGTCTCCATTTTGAAGTCATCCGTACAATCGTGACGTCCTTTAGGTTAAAAAAATTCTTCGTTTATAGGGGATTCAGGGTGTCGAAATAAAAAAACATCCTTTTCTTATTATTGTTCAGAACGAATAACCATATTCTCTTGCATTATTGAAAATAGTGACAGTGAATTATCTAAGGAACCTCCTCATGTAGCAGAAAGTGCATAAAATTAAACCTACTTCCAGAGAAATCGAGAATTATTATATGTTAAAAATATCAAAGTATGTATCCTAAACTTGCAGCATTTCTCAAAAAAATCAGCTCGCGTTTAATATAAAACAAAACAATATTTACTGAGAAATGTGAATTCCAATTATGCTTCATATTCTCTGGTAGTTTGAGAAGCACCAGTAGTAGTAGTAGCTCGAGTAGTAGTAATGAAATATCGAGTTTGCTTGTCTGGGAACTGCGTGTGTATTTCGCTCTAAATACACAAATACCTATTATATACCTATAAATCACATGCATTATATAGTACCTATTCATTTTGTTAGAAATTAATATTTCCCAGGATTTGAAAGAGCTGCAAATGATATTGAAGTAGTATATTTCATTACGAGCCTGGAAATAGGGATTTTTCAGTGCGCGTGTGACAAATCCTCGTGTGAAGCCGAACACGGAAAGTCATGCAACGTGTAATGAACGATATTTTTTATTATACTTCGTTGAAAATGAAAACATAAGACACAAAAGAAACTTGGAACATTTTTATTTTCGCATTTGTAGGAATGATCCCAAAATTTTGTTACTTGTTCTGCTGGCTGTCAAAACTTTGGATTTCTTTTGAATATATCCTACAGCTTGACGCTTCAGGAAAGCAATAGTTTTTGGACAATTGTTGATGTCATTATCTTTAACTCTTTAGCATTGAGAATCGACTCCATAACGTGGAAGATTTCATAGATTCAGCTTTTTCGACAAAATAAACTAGAAGAATATCGTCTCTTAAAGTTTTGATTGGTTCAGATTTCGCCATTCTGTAAACAGTTGATATTCGTATTCATATCTCGACCTAGATTTTACTAGTAATAAATTCGCGGTAGCTTGTGCCGCTTGCTCTATAGGATATTATCGGGCATTTCGGGATTTTCTTCTGACTTTATTTTGTTGGCATAAATTTGATTGATAGAGAATAAACAATGCTGACAATAGTGGGTTACTTATCTCTGACTAAACCAAGACGCTGTCAAATCATATTCAAGATGGATACCTTGGGGCATACAAACCGTTTGAAGTGCATTAGAACTCTAGCTATTTGAACCTTGTGATTTTAATTTGAAATAAGTTTTAACTCCAGAACGAATTTAAACATTCATTTGTGAATACTCTGTGTTCGTGAATTTTCTCATTAAATTGAAGATAGAGCTACAAAAACATGCCACATACTTGTAGTGTTGTGTGGGAGTCGAGGAAATCGTGATGATGTGAAGTTTTTCAATATACCCAGTATACTACATTTTGCACACAAAACAGAATTGAATGAACTCTCAAAAATCCGATGAGAAAAATGGTTGAAAGCAATCAAAAGGGAAAGATCTCACAGAAGTTAAACTAAAGTATTCTAAGGAAGTGCTAAACATTTTTCGAAAGGTAAAAAGTTACATAACTTTTCAATAAGGTATTTGTTGCAAAATGTGGTTTCAAATTTTAGGAAAACCAGCTGCTTTAACTTAGCCATCAGAGTGAGAGGATTGATGCCTTTAATGACTGATTTTTTTTTTTTTTTTCCCTAACGATAACAGATAATCACTTTTATTATCACAAGCCATTGTATTCACTTTTGAAACCTTCAGAAAGGAAATTCAAACTATAAACACAAAAACACATGTAATCAAATAGACTAAACACTCCGTGTATGCCCCCAAGGCATCCATTATTGATCACGTGTTCTGGATAGGCTTATACAGTGTTTGGCATGTATGATTTGTTTCCATGGTTATTCTCAAAGATTTTCCGTGAGCTGTTTCCGTGCGCTAGCCCGAATAAGCCCATCTTACAATATTACTGATATAGATGAAAATAAAGTGATTTCAAAAAATTATAATAAAAATACATTTTCCAGAAAGTGCGAAACTTGTGGACTCAAAAATAGATGCATCATTATACATCTAATCAGTGTGAAGGAAATGTGTGGGCGAAACATAGTAAACATCGATAAATCTGAAACCTGTATTTTGGACTCTCCAATTCATGTTCTCACTCCTGATCTGATTCACCTTAACTTACTCAGGAGTGTTCCATTCAAGAAACATGATGCATTTTTCGCATTCTCTATTCAAAAGTTTCCTTATCTATCAAGTTTTACCGTATACACCCAGTACAGCAACCCTGATGGCATGGTCGAAATGCTCGATAGAGGCGGCTACCCTCCCTCATTCCTGAGACCCTGTCACGAAACTCACGACTGTGCGACTACGTCACACAGGGCGCGCGTTTTTCATTTCGCAGCCCAACGAGATTCGTCCTTGCCCAGGTTCACAGTCGCAATTGCCGAAAACTTTGTCGGCCTTCCACCGACGACGTTTTCTGCGCTCCGGATATTCCGATCGCCGAACTAACCCGTATTTCAACCCCGGACAAGGTCCCTTCATTCTCTTATTTCTCTTATAGGCAAGCAACAAGTTGGATAGGGCAGGGCCGGATTATCCATAAGGCGGATTAGGCAACTGCCTATTAGGGGCCCCGCACCGACTAGGGGCCCTCGGGGGCATAGTCGATGTTAAACGCACTGCGGAGAAACAACGGGTCTGGGTTAGCTGGATTGAATTATTTCATTGGATATGGAAGTATCTACAAGAATTTTATTCTTCATTTCATACACACAGAGTATAATTATTATTCATCTACCCTCTCTACCAATATTGGTACAAATACTCACCTACAAGAATGACCAAACAGCAATATTCACTCATTTAACAAATAAATGAAATTATTGAAAATTAATTTGACGACTCATTTCTGTCGATACTAAGAATATTTCTACTTTCGTTTTTCTCTGATATCGAAAAGCCAACAGCCAAACAGCTTGGTGACAAAAAATAAAGATTAAATGACAAAAAACCCGCAACAAAACACCGATCTATCCAAATCATTTCTATACAGGTGGTTGATAATTTTAGTGATGAATGAAATGAAGAAATAATAAGATATATTGTATGAATAGTAACATTAAATTTTTGCATCCAAGAAATAACCGTTTCATTCGTGATATTTCCGATTATTAACATCCGGTGATATCACCATAGAAAAATGATGGATCCGTGGACAGATAACATCGTTTTCATAGATTTTTGATAATATGGTACAATCAACTTTTCCGCATGTAATGATAGCATTGCAAATATATACAGGGCTATTCAAATTCGAGTCTATGCATGGGGATTTCGATAACGGTAAGAGATAGAGGGTTGGTAAAATGGGGGCAAAGTAGCGTATTTCAGAGGTTAATTATATGGATGAAAAAAATCTGACCTAGCTTCTTCAGTTCTGGAGTTATACAGGAAAAATCGAAAGTTTCGAAATTCTTCTTTTGCCTATATCTCTTCATTTTACGAAGATTTTCTTTAAATTTTGCCACTTTGCCATAGCGACTTTTTGTAGCCTTTCCAAATATCTGAATAAAAAATATATACAGGGTATAGTATACATTGGGCCACCCTCAACTTTTAATTTTCAAATACGGACCTGTATTTTTTATTGCATTTTTTCGAATGCCAAAAGTCATGTTTCTTATTAACCTAGTATTTTCATCTGAAATACAGAGTGTTTTGGAAATATTGATCTATTACCAGTAAAATTTCAAATTTTTTTTCAATTTTCCTGTATAACTCCAGAACTGAAGAAGATAGGTCAGATTTTTTTCATCCATATAATTAACCTCTGAAATATGCTACTTTGCTCCCATTCAACCAACCCTCTATCTCTTACCGTTATCGAAATCCCCAAGCATAGACTCGAATTTGAATAGCCCTGTAGAAGTCTGATGATATCAAACGCCACAGGTGAACGAAATTCGTTCAACAATATTACAGAACCGTTCAAATTCATTGTCGATAATGGCGATTGAAAATGATGTTGTAAACAAAAGAAAAACGATAAGATTTTCACGATAAATATATTTATGTATTTTTTTTTCCACAACATGTTTCGCTAACACTGTAGCTTCATCAGGTATAAGTACACTAAACTAACTATTACGATAACAACCATATTTATACCTAATTACACAGTTATAACAATATTTGTACCTGTAGGGATTAAAGAATGTTTATCCTCTTTATTGCAGTAAATAACAAGAATAAAATGAATATCTAATTATGCTATTTTTAGGAAAACAAATTCAACAAAGGAGATTTATTCAAATCTAATTGGTCATTAAGCAAAAGATTTGAATTCTAGAGTCTACTAATTTCGAGTGTTTGTAGATAGTTGAGTTTCACTCCTTTGTTTTTAACATGTAATATTTTGAATTCTTCATCATAATCGTGATTTTCTTCTAAAAGGTGGTTGGAATATGTTGAATTTTTTTTCCTATTTACATAACTCATGTGGTGCTCATGGATGCGATTTTTGAAAGTTCTCCCAGTCTAACCAATGTATACCTTCGGGCAAGTTTCACAATTCAGTCTATATACTCCTGGTTTTTCATATTTAGGAACTATGTCTTTATTATTTTTGATAAACTCTCCCAAAGTATTATTTGTTCTATAAGCAATGTTAGTGTCTTGTTTATGCAAAAATGAAGCTACTTTTTCGGTTGCTTGTCCAAAATAGGTCAATGTTTTGTAATTTCGGTCGGTGTTTTTGTTAAAAGGAAAAACTTGATTAATAGCTCTTGAATGGAGTTTCTAAAAAAAATTTAAATAAAAAAAAAAATTAAAAAAAAGTATTTTTTCTCCAAATGACATTAAAAGCGGCCTTTTAATGACACTTGGCAGGCTTAGTTGTACTTTTAATGCCTAGGCAGAAAAAGGCCAACCTTCCAAGTAAAAATTTAAATCAAACTGGTTATTAAAATTGACAATGACATTAAGAAAACTCAAAATGATGCTGATAATAATAAACTGGTTTTATTGCATTAAAACTACAAACTAAAACACGAAATTTTTATTTACTAGATATATTTATGGTGATTTGTGAACAATTATTTAATACAATTGAACTCTGTCCACTTCCCTCCTTTCCAGTAAAATTAACAACTTTAGTATCCACACTTGTTACTCCGGAAACGCCAGAAAATATTTTATTGCCGATTTTCGACTTATTGGCTAGCGAGTCCTCAATATAGCCCTCCGCGACAGCGGAAGACTTCCATCCTCCATGTTGCTTCAACATTGTTATGTCCCCACCAGAATGCACCAGCAACGTGGCCGAAGTTCTGCGAAGGCAGTGCCCGGTATACTCTTTCGCATGGGATAGTCCCAGAAAAGTAGCAATTTCTTCTGGCATTTTACCGAATTTGTGAATGCCAATGAATTGATGATGTGCTTTACCGTTCGCATACTTATGGAAGACACGCCGATTATTTAAATTCGAGGGTCTGGAGGCTGCATATTTTCTGTAAACGCTTAAATATTCCGTTACTACAAAAGATCTTGATCTTTTGGTCTTAGTATTTGGTAGCATAATTAGCAATTTGTCGCCCATATCATTTATATCATCTGTTTTCATTTGCAAAAGCTCATCACATCTACAAGCCCCAGCGACTGCAACAATAAGTACAACCTAAAATATAAATTGAAAATTAGTTCTTTAATCCATAATAGATCATTTTCAATATATTCCTACCTTCGTACACAAATACAGTTCATCTGGGGCATCTGGTCGGATTAATCGCAATAAACGAACGATGCAGATCGATGTCAAAGACAAAAGTGTCAATCTCTTTTGAAATATTTCATTAGTCGAGTTAATCAATCTCATCTGAGATGCGAATTTTTTTTTGGTTTTGTGCTTGTGTTGCCTTCATTTTGTAATTTTTGCGAATAAATTGAAAAATAATGAGTATTCCAGCTGCTTTATTGCCCTTTATTAAAGGAGTATCAATTAATTATTGATGACGGTATAGAGGAAGATTTCAGTATTTAAGGAAAAGTAGACAATTTTGCTGAAGAAACGGCCCTTCATTTTTTTCAATATAATTTCAGCAACGGTTGAGATTTATTTCCCCTACATCTAGATGTCATAAACGAACGATTTAGATTGATCGGAGCAGTCTGATACTAAAATCGAACGCAGCTACTATCGTTTTCAGTTGAGATGTTAGAACTCATGATCTACATTTCACCATTTATGCACACGAATTAACTTTTTTTTGAGCTTTGAATAAATCAAGGTCGTGCAGTGCAAAAAGGTATCAACATTATCAAAGGAAAATATGGTCTAATGACAATGAAAATAAGTAATATATAGGCCAATGAAAAAGCGTTGTGCATAAATTCGCCTTTCCTATTGACACTGTAGATAATCAAGAATGCATAGAATAGAATATATAACTTCTCCAATTGCCGATTACATTTTTGGAGCAAAAAATAGAAAACGCATGAGTGATTTTTTCCTCATTTCATCTTACAAGATATTATTCATTATTCAGGAAATTCCATTCACCATTATCAAATGTCTCATTTCCCCAGCTAACCAGATGACTAGTGATGTCTTTGAAATTGCGTAATTTTTTGGTCATTATTCGACATATTGCTCATTAGTCGAGGTATGACATCAAGAAGTCTTTATTTTCGTGACATCCTTACTTACGATGTCATGTTCTTGTGTAAGATTAATGTTGTTTATCAGTCATTTCATCTACAATGTAATGTCTTCATTGGTTAGGTTTTGTTATACCTAGATAATCCAAAGTCTAACAAATGCTTAATTTGGGAGATTTGTTCCTTGATTGCTCCATAGTAAGTAATTAACTTACGAACAAATGCTATTATTCTAGAATTTTCTTTACATTTATCCAGTTGTATCTTATGGACATTATTTTAATTCATAATTATTTAGTTCCTAATGAACAGAAATTGTAGTCCTTCGTGATATTACCAATAAGACAGCAAATAGCAGATAATAAAACGCCAGTAACAAAATTACAACTCAACAACAATTAGCTGTAAATCGAAATAATAATACATCTCGTCTCAAAATAATTTGCGAGGTTCGTCAAGAGAAATATCAACCAACAGGTCGCAAACAATGCGATAGCAACTGACATCATGCGACTTTTTCGCGTGAAAAAAACGTCGAGAATACGTCATTTGCTGCCGTCATCTTGGTCATCTGATGACGTACGAATTACTTATTTTTGTCGTTATCTGATCAGCTAGTTAGAGTCCAAGAAAAATGAAATAATACTAAAAGCCATCGTTTAAATTTAAATGAAACATTGACATTGATGAGTGTAGGGAATATGACAATAATAATGATTGTCAGTTTCGAGGTTATAAAATAAAAGGGTCCATCTATCAAAGCACATAGGTACTTGCGGAGTTTCAAAAATCACGCTACATGAAACTTCTCAAGTTCACTCACTATAGCAGTAGTTGACGTATGATCAATGGTACAAGTATTGATGAATAATCCTCCGACAATTCAACAAAATCTAAGATTTCATAAAGCGCCCCCGTATTATTGCTCGATTTGTTCCTCCCGAGCCCTTTCCGTCTGAAGTTCGTTCACCTCACCTGTGACCTGGAAACTGTGACCCATTTGGGATATTCGAGGACAGTAGGTAAGATTCTGCGGACACGAACGTTTAGGAGAATAGAAGGAATAAGGAGGCTTTATCCCCCAAAGCTCTCGAATGGGAAAATTGATCCCGCAAGAGGATGAGGTCAAGGTCGCTTTACCCCTTCAATTACCATCGTATATGGATCGAAATTACGTGATTCAGATGAATGATATGGGTTCGGTCCCCTGGGCATTTCGAACACCCCTTGCTTGTATGGTAGGTCAGTCCGTAGGAAAGACACAACCTTGTTTGGGGTCGGAATCCGGGTTACTGGCCAACTGGCTGACAGGATCGAAGAAGAAGATGGAGGTAGGATGCCGGATTTTAGGCAGTCTGTGACTGCTTTTTATACCAGGGCCATAAGGGCCAAGGAGATCTCAGATGGAGGAATTTTTGGTTTTGATACAGATGCTGGAGTGCTTGCCGCTTATTCTAGCTGTGGACCAGAGCTGCTTCTTCTTCTTCTTGTTAACTGTTTAAATTCTACAAATGTTTTTGCATGATGGTGATGGAAATCCAGTGGGATGTCTTTATTTCTTACAGCATAATCAGACTTGCCTTTTCATGAACATTAAACGAATAGTTGGAGTGAATACAAAGACATTTTCTACGAATTATCAAAATACCTATACGTCATTCATCCGTATGGCAACTCCCAAAAGTGGATGAATATTCTGTATAAAAAATTCTGAAAAGTATGAGGTTAGCCATTGTTATATCCTTGATTGATTTCATGATTATATGAATTAGCTGATGGCACCACATGATGTTCATGACGAAGTGCTTATGGGAAGATGAGCGATTGAGTGATTCCAACTTGTTACTCGGAACTCCGACTTGTATCAGTTGTATCAGTTTGATCTCGAACTTCCGACTTGTAACTCGGAATTTCAACATCGCTGCATATTTTTTATTGATTTTTTCATATTTATCCCTGTACAATTTTGAAGAATAAATAATCATTCTTGAGAAATTTGGACGATTTGTGGCTTTCCTCACGAGATAATTAACAAGTACTCATGAAATAGGTACTCGTTACTTGACGTGACTAACTTTTGTCGAAATTGTTCAGTGGCGTAGACACAGAGGGATTGTCTCCTTCTTGCCGTACATTTTATCAACAAAATTTAACTCTACAAACATACCTATACAAAATAAATTAACCAGTACTTTCATTTCATAATTGATTCTTGATTCGAGAATCGAAAAGGGCAGCTAAATTATGTAGGATCATGTCAAACCAAGCCAATCACCGAATTTGTGAGACGTTTATTTTCATCATAAATGTGTGGCTATGATCATAAGTATTCTTAGCTGTCAACTAGAATTATTTCGTTAATAGAGCATCGAAGGAAATTCGATAAAAATGTCAATTCGGCAAAATATCCAGTGGTGTCGAAATTATAAAATTAAAATAATGTGCAAACTACGCCTTTGTACAGATTTATCAATCCAGTACAAAAATCTCACACTGCAAACAGCAATAATTACACTTGTTCATTCATGAAAAGGCCACTGCCACGCCTCGGATACAAATTCGCTTTCGTTCTAGTAACCTTGTCCTTCCGCCAAAGTCAATGGCCCATTCGGAGTTCGAAAACATACAGAGAAACGCGCGTGCAAGTACCTACGTAATCTCCATTATGTATTATGAAATCTCGCCTGAAAATCTAATCGACACCTGTTAGATTCGCTTTTAACTTCAGGTTATCTATATCAGGAGAACATGAGGCAGCAAGGGTGAGTAAGGTAAAGCAGATGCGTTTTCCTTTCACCTGAGTTACCAATGGGGAAACGTCGTTTGCACCAATACACAATCCAAACCCATTTATTGGCATTTAAAAGTACATTTGAAGATGAATAACGTACAATCCTGGAAGGCACATCTAAATCGTCGAAATCGATAAGTATTTCAATCTCTTACAAGGATTGAAATAAAACAAATACATATTGACTGTATTATTATATCATTCTTGTTGAGTTATTGGAAACAAAATAATCTCGAAACTGTCATACAAATCTTCACTTTTAACTTGAAGAATAATGATGTTGATAAATTCTATTCACTGTCAATATTACATTAAAGAAAAAATATTTAATTTCATTTTTCAAGAAAAAATAAAATATAAATTCAGTTATATTTCAACACTATTATCTTTTCTAGCATTTACTTGTTCGAAATTCAACGAAGAATAAAAAAAATGCAATGATATACATTTAAAAAACTCAATTACTGGGCTGCTGTGCTTTTTTGAGACAATCAGTATGACAGTATGGATACTACTTGAATCATCAATGAGTTCGAAAGAAACCCGAAATATCAATAATAAATAGAACATATATTGAACTCTTTTACTAAGGAAATCTAAATCAGTTGAATATCTCGGTAATTCTGACAAAATATTAAAACCGATATACAAAAATATTTTTTTATTACTTTATTATTAGTAATAAAGATAATTATTTATCATTAACAATAAGTATTGAAGTAATAAATATATATTATATTCAACACGATTAAAAATGTGGTAAATAATTGGTACAGTGTTAGGCCATAGGCCGATTCTATCACACTGCCCGGACACTTTCGATTGATGAATGATAATTCAAAGTCACATATTATTATCAAATTGTGAGAATTATTTCTTTTTTCGATAAATAGTTACCATTAGGGCTATATAAATTGTATGAGTGATCTCAATATAGCATAGGGATTTCTGAGAATAAGTTCAACAGGTAGTCCATTTGTTGGTGCAAACGACGCTGACCCGACAATTACTTTTCTAATCACGGATGGATTGTGTTCTCCATACAGGTATGCCAAGCTTTCGTAGGTTGCTACTCTCGCCTTTCTGTTCTCCGAGTACTGAGATAGCAAATTACCTCAGGTAAATCGGTATTGTACCTGATTTCGATCGACCTTGATCAATTTGCCGGCACTCTGGCTATTTATAGTCTTCAATTGTTTATTTTTTTATTTTCGCAACAATTATCTGATAGCCTAGAACGGTATAATTTTGCCAATCTCGCACCTTAGCTGTGGGAGATTATTGCGCTGTTATATTATATGTATGCAAGTCACGGCGAGATGTAATATTGAAGATGATTTTTTCACTAGCTATTGCTGTTAGAGCAACTCGTATTTGCTTGGAAGGGGATGATGCTAAGCATTAATTCAAGTGTTGTGGGGATAGTGCATTTGAAATTCTAAGCCTGACATATTCGAACACTTTACGAAATGGGTATATACTTACTCTCGTTATAAAGAGAGTAAAGATTGAATATTAGATTCAGTCGCTTTTAACAAACTACTGGTGACAGCGCTGATCTGCTATTCTATATTTGCACCAATTTTGCTACCAGTAACAACTTTTTTTTGTGTGATGTGGATGATTTGTATTGATGATGATATTCAAATATTCCACCATACGTTGACATATTGTACAATTCAACTTTCCTCAAAATTGTAGTAGGTATTGTACATAAATCTAATATTAGACAAATACCTATACTGAGTTATGGCTTTTCAGGTATATTTCACAAATACCATGATAATTATTATGCTAAACTTGGTAATCTAAAGTTATCATTGTGGCTTTGCGAAACTCATTTCACAGGTTCATATAGCCTTGTGTATGGATGATTTACTGGAACAAGACCTTTCTGTCATAAATACGATTTTGTTTGCACTTTGCACCTGATCGGTTTTATCACTGAAGAAGTCATAAACATTGCTAAATAACTCGAGGTGAACTGACATAATGAAATTGAATCCTTCTTCAATACGGCGGTCATTGATGAGTTCATTCATGATTGTCTGCGTATATGAAATATTTGAAAATTAACCAATTGATGGTTTCGTTTGGAATATTTTTACATTATATTTTATTATTGAATGACCTCGAATGAGTACAAATAGAAAAGCTATGAACCATGGACGTGTAAACCCAGATTATTGAACATTTGATTTATTCTTTGTACTCTGCTCTGTTGGGGGTGCCTGGTGCTTATATTTTAATTTACTATCCATAAATGCATGGGGTAGGCATATCATAAGGGTATACCTGGATTTTTTTTTTCGAATAATTCGTAATCAATAAATCAACCTAGATGTCAGTATAATCCTATTATCGATATGAATACATTATAACTAGGATTGCGGTCAATAACTCAAGCTTATAAAAGGGGTGAATAAAAGAAAATCCGATATTTATAAGTTGTCTACAGATTTCCATATGGTAGATTGTATATAGACCCCACGATAATTGCTATTTTTCCAAAATATAAAATAAATTCCACCATCAGAGTGGGTCTGTCTGAATTCTTTATTCGTAACCTTTCCGGTCTCTCTAGGGATAGTCAGGTTTTAATCAATTGGTCTGTTGTTTTGATGTATATTCAAAAACAATCTTGGAGTATCTATCGAGCACGAGAAAAACATTAACAAATTGATATATTTCCTGATGTCTTTTTACGTTCCTTCTAAGATATCACCGAGCTCCAATGAATAGTACATTCTTCATCATAACGAGAAAATAGGCAGATGAATTAGAAATAAAATGCCATATCATAGCCGGCTTGGGCAGATCAATGCATGTTCTTCATTTTCATTTACATGAGATATCAATCGTGAATCCTTCTATAACCCTCTGAATAGCAATGCCATTCAAGCTGAGATTGTTGATAATCCAAGGGATACATTGATAACAATCTATTCATGAGTCATTCGGTATTATCTTCATTGTACATTGTAGATGTAAACCATCAAACCACAATTCTCGATCCCAATCAGATATTGCAGTCCACTGTCAAAGAAAATAAAAGTTCAACAAGTATATGCATACATACTTTCGATCTGTTCATTCAATGGCCTTTGTTTTAGAATACATTATAATATATATATATATGTGAAGTATAGATCAGTCTCTCGATTATTCATTGCGGTATCAGAGAAAGAATAATAAAAATGTCATCGAATAATGCATCACATTCATCAAGAGTTGAAAAAATTATTTAAGACGAACCAATGGGTATAAATGTCCGGAATAACTATGAAGAATACATCTCAAAAACGTACTAAGTGATGACCGATGAAAAATAAAGTCCCTGTTGAAATATTGCGCGCTAATTTCGGGACACCCTGTATATGGTGGAGTTCGCGGAGTCAATAAGGCTTTCCTCACTTTGAAAAACGGTGGAATAATATTGATATTCGCGTCCTATAAAAACAAGTTTCAACCGCGGCTTGCGATCCCAAAAGTCACACCCAGTATACCAACATCAGTGAAACTCTGAAACCTAACCAGATTCACTTCAATCTATTTAAATTCAGTGATATAGTCAAGAATTAGGTTACAATATCAAACAAGTCTTTCTAACAGCTGGTGAAATATCCCATCAACAAATACGAGGTGTGAATGGTGTGTTCCATTGCCGTGCCCCTGGAAAGTTCTTTGGTGAGCTTTTTTATGAAGTTTACGAAAATTTGAGAAGGTTACACATACTAGTATAGGGTCTCAGACAGTATAAATAACAGGAGTCGTAGTCCAGACGCCAGACGTGATTCGAAAGACTATTATTGCTATTCTCATCGTGATCATTCATAACATGTCATTGAATTTTTCTGATGTCAGAAAATACGCAAGATAGCATGTGGCTACCAGCACTACCTTTATAGTAACAACTATATAGTAATTATTACAAGAATACAGTTGATGTTTTTTTTAATATACCATTTCCCTCTTTTGATGGCTTCATCTCATTTAAACTCTCTATTGTTTATACTGACTGTATAATTTCATAAAATTTGAGATAGTTTCTTCTAAATAGCTTGTAATGAAAATGTTTTGAATTATTGTCATGTCATTTCAACAGATGATGAATCTAACCTCATGCAAAATGTTTTTTTTGGCAACCGTCCGGAAAGTACGTACTTTCCAGACGATTTTTTTTTGAGAAAGTGGCATTTTTCCGGCCTAGTCCGGGAAGTACGTACTTCCCGGACTAGGCCGGGAAGAATCACATCGTTGTTGTCATTGTAAATATGAAAATCTTGGTAGTATTCGCGATAGGTGCTAAGCGATACGCCACCTAGCGGTGACTCGTGAACCACTCGAAGTGGTATAACCACTGAACTCTCTGGATGATAACCCACAGAAAAACTTAACCTCTGTTCTGTTTATGTTCGCTTCTGATGTGAAAGGTGTACTTCCAGCAGTTTTTCGAGAGATGTTTTGGTGAAATACATGTGAAATCTTATCGTTTTTCTCGTTTCAATTATTGTTTGGTGGCAAGACATCTATGTCACAATGACACAAACATCAAAAATATGAAAACAAAACAAAAACGATACCACTTCGAGAAGTTCGAGTTGTTACCATGAGATAGTGCTACGTGTTATTTTCTATCGCGAATGGTTTTGATAAATGCAGTTGATCATTACCATAGCAGCAAAATAAAGACTGACAGCTATCTGACATAAAATTAGCTAACATTTCAATTTTTGAAAGAAATGTGTTTCTTTGATTTGTTATTCTACACGGTTGCCGAAAAAATTGCCGAAAAAATTGTGTACGCAACAGTTTTTTGGACTCGCAGACTTCCAGGACTCGCTACGCTCGTCCTAGAATTTTGTCCACTCATCCAAAAAAACAGTATTTTCCGGACTTGATACGTAAATTACTATTGTTTTATAGGACGAACGTTTACCTTTCTAGTTTTGATGACTCTATCAGTGTATCCTTCATAAGATTCATATAAGACAATAGATTTAACCTCGTACAGCCCGAGAGTATGATTATCGTGCAATATATTAACTATTCATTTATTATTGTTGCCTGGATTTGTATAAGCACACATATAATAGGTGCAATGAACTATCAAGTGAGTAAAATTTCATCCATGATTAATTATAGATTCTCACTAGCAATTTCTCCAGTGCTAGGATTATTTCTGGAAACTTTCGTGTTCTCTGAAATTGTTTCTTCCTTATACGGCAAGGGAGAAAAATTTCGTATTTTGATAAACTAACTCTTGATTAGTGTGTGTTTTTTTTTTTAATTTATCAGATGTGCCTTAAATAAAATATGTACGTATTTGAATCATAGAAAAAATAATAACCTATAATGCATTTACGATTTTGATTTCTAATGTACTTTTTGAATAACTACTCAAACTTGATGGAATAACCGCCATAAAAACACGTCAGGATTTAAATTATTTCACCTTAGTTACATTTTCTGAATAAATTGATATTTATTTAAAAATATCCCTTCATTTTAGATACACTGACAAATATCATAATTTTATTTTGTTCTCTAGATGGTTTTAGTGGAAACTTTTCGTCCTAAGGACGGAATATACGCTGACCTACCGATCACCCTGTATATGCGGCTCAGCCTTGGGTAGAGCCTTTCAATATGGGCACCGAAATAAATTGCATTCTGATTGGCTGTAACCTGTAACGTCGACTGAAATATGTTGGTTGGTACTCAAACGAAATGTTCTGCTTTACGGCCTCTTCTCATTGTCGTTCAATTACAATCTTTTAACGGCAGTGTCTGCTATAAAAGACACCTGCAGCGACTGAAACGATACCAGTCAAGTGAACCTTTGAATTATAATAACTGAAATTCCACCACGAAAATATTGTTTTTTTGGTTTGGGCAGAAAACTAATCAATGATCACTGAATAAACTCCGCTTTTTAATGGAAAAACTTTCACTATGTGAGCAGAGTTTCACGAAAAACCATCAGTTGTATAAGGCAACAAATCAAAGTGGAAACAGTAATGCCGTCTAGTAATGTCTTCCTACTCACTGAAAACCAGTTCAGTTCACCGCATTTCATTTCACAGGCTTTCGAACCACTAACTGACTTATCCTTATTTGGAAGGGGATCTCGTAGACTCGGTTAATAAAAACCTCATTGATGGGAAATGGAAGATGAAGAATAATAGATTTATTTTGTGACTTCTTAACGATGAATTCGAGATTTGAGCTGATTTCATGCTGAATTAAACCTTGAATGGAACGAATTTGATGCGAAAGTAATAATTGCAGGTCCAGACCGAATCACATTACCCTACGTTTTCGAAGATGAGCATCAGATTCCAGCAGGTTGTAGAAATATTTTCGAATATTTGAAAAACGTATTCTTCTACAATCGGTTGCCGCTCGTGCGCGGAAATAATGTCATTAAGTGACAGCATATTTGCGCACGCATCCATCATTGTTGATTCATAACGTATTATAACTGTGGACTGTGCTATAGACATAAGTTTTCAAATAGCCTCAATAGCCAACGAGTTAAAAGCGCGACTTCTCAAGCCGCTAGCCCGGGTTCGATCCATGGGCAGGGCAATTCTTTTTTAATCTATGTGTCATTTTCCTTCTCTTCAGTTAGGTGTATGAATAATTAATGAAATTAACGATTTAGATGAAGAATATTATGAAATGTAAGTTAATTGAATGAAGTATCGAGTTTTCTCATCATTTTTCGTTCTCCTTCTTCTTCCATTTCACTCTGATGAGAATCTATTTCTTGATCAAAAAGTATCTATCGACAACTCGTCCATTATAAATGAGAAGTGTTTGACTCTCACCCTGAGGCCCAAATCGAATTGATTGTGATGACTGACGATAACAAGTACTCAAAAAGGGCACCGCTACACTGACTGAACCTGTAACGTGTGGGCCACTTAAAATTTGATGGATTGTTGCTGAGCTTCATGCAGCTCGGCAAGTTATTATAGACGTTCATTATTAATTCAAGACCTGGTATTTAATTTGAAGAGTTTTAGGTTGGTTAGTAATGATCTTGAAAAAAGCATGTTTGTATTTCCCATTATATATTTATAACGTCCACAGTTCATGATTCTGTATCAATTATTAATTCCTTTATAATGAAAGTTTTCCTGTACATTTTTCGGAAATGTTATAACCTAACCCAAATCATTATTAGAAAATTAACTGAATACATCATCAAGAAGCTAAAATCTTCCAGTTCAAGTTCACCTATTTTTCATCCTTTTCAGTTATCACCACTCAAAATCCCATTCATAAATTCTCAAAATTGTCAAGAATTATTTTTCATTGTCAGCTTTGTCGCCCTGTAATTGGAAGAAAAGTCTTCTATGACCGATTTCTCATAAGAAATCCTTTCTTGAAATCAGTTTTTCTATAGAAAGACAACATGAGACACCATGTATAACGGTACATTTTTATGTTACCAACATTATGATGATTGGATGAATATCGTCGCTGCTCATTGTTGGAAATTAAGATGTAACAATTTAAAACCAGAAGTGATTATTTCAGAAGATAAATTACCCAAACATTCTTGGCTTGTGATCAAGTTTGCCGTGTATAGCCCGTTTGTAGATTCAATTAAGATATTTTTTAATTGATGGGAAAATACGAGTTTGGTGACTTGGTAATCGTAATTAAAAATTAAGGTCTATATAGATACTTACACCAGAATGGTTTGAACTATACGTTATCTTTATAGAATGTACTATTTTTAGCAGAATTGGTATAATAGTTATTTATGTATTAAGGGAATTATGATGGCCTTAATTACCGATGGCAAAGTTTGCGTCCCGAGGGCCTCTGGCTCGAGGGACAGCAATTGCCAGAGGTTATTAAGGCTCTATAATTCCCGTGGTACATAGATAATTTTATTTTTGACCGATTTTCATAACAATATGTCCATATTTAGAACGCAATAAATGTTTAAATTCATAACCTTTCTGGTATATTTGAATTAGGTAGCGTTGATTGTAGCATTGTTGGTTGTTGTTATGTTACATGTTTATAAGCAAACTTTCTTTATCAATCAATGTGTTTATTTTTTACCACAAATCGACGATCTTTTTCTGATATAATGGAGGATATTATAAAAAAAGCGGAAAAAGCAAGACAATCATTACTTCCATCGAAAAGTGAAGCCCTATATCAAAAAGAATACAACTTATATCTGAAGTGGCTGACACATAGAAATGTTATGTCAAAAGATGCCAACGAAACTGTCTTTCTGGCATATTTTCAAGAACTGGTAAAGTATTTTCAGTATTTTCTGGTAGATTTGGTAATAATTGTATTTATTCGTTGCAGTCAGAAACGTTTAGCCCAAATTCGTTATGGACTAAATGGTCAATGCTCAAATCGATGGTGACCATATATGAGAAAAGAGATATCACCAAGTTCATCGAACTAGAGGCTTTTTTGAAACGGAAAAGTAAGGGGTATAAGCCGAAAAAGTCTGCTGTCTTATCTCCTAAAGATGTCTTCAAATTTCTAAAGGACGCCCCTAATGAAATTCATTCATTGCATAAGGTAATTTTTTTCTCATAATTTTCTTTTTCGTTTGTTTATTTCGTTTTATTTGTTGTAGGTTGTTCTAATTATGGGTTATTTTGGAGGATGCAGAACTCAGGAACTTCTAAATATGAGTATAGCAGATATAGAGGACCGGGATACTGGTATGGTAGTGAACGTACAGGAAAGTAAAACTGGTGTATCGAAGAAATTTACAGTTGTGGATGAAAAAGAGTTATCTGCTTTGCCTTTATTGAGACTTTATATGTCCTTGCGTCCTGAAGGTACAAAACGATTTTTTTTGAGCTTCCGACAAAATAAATGTACAACTCAGCCAATTGGAAAGAATATGTTTGGCAAAATTCCCAGCAAAATCGCAATGTATTTAGGATTGCCAAACCCACTAACCTATACGGGACATTGCCTTCGTCGCACTTCTGCTACTGCCCTAGCCAATGCAGGAGCAACTATGACAAACTTAAAAAGACACGGAGGTTGGAGAAGTTCCACGGTGGCAGAGGGGTATCTGGAGGACAGTATTGAATTGAGAAATAAAACGGCGCGTATGCTGTCTACTTTGCCATCAGAAGAGGCAGGCACCTCGACTGTAGTGAACAGCAACTGCACCACCCATAAAAAAGAAGAAATTGTTTCCAGCGGCGGAAGTAATTTTCAGGGAACATTTGAAAATTGTACATTTATTATTTATAATGACGTGAATAAGGAAAATATGTCTTAGTTTTCATTTCATATAAACGTTTATAAGCATTTATTGTATCATTTTCACCTGTAAAAGGTAAGAGGGAGTTTTTGAACCTTAATATCCCAAGGGAGTTATGACCCTCATTATAGAAATCGTAACTATGACGATATAAGCTTATAATGTTACTGTCAGAAATAAAATAATTAATTGTATGATGAAAGCTGCTCTCCATTTCATTCGGGCACAATAAAGCAACTGTAAATTTGTTTGCCAACGAGTAGTTTAGTTTTGTCAATTTCCTTAAAACTCTAAAATTATGTGTACTTTTTATACTTTCTTCTTGTAATTTTTTTCACCTCGGTATATCAGAGAATTTTTAGTGACAAATTACTTCAGGCATTGAAGCGAAAAGTGCTTCATGTTTATTACATTGTTTGAATATTGAACATAAAGTTTCCAAAAGAAAGAGGCAATTAAAAAAGAATTATGCCATAAAATAGTATTATCTGCGAACAGTGCGTGAATTTTCTAGAAATATTCAGTTCAGAAAAGGAATTGGTCCAAGGACTGATCGTTGGGGATATTTCTCGTGTGATTTCTTGCTGATCGGATGAGTGCTCATCACTTAACACTCTCTGAAGATAAAGCTCAATTTATAAACTCCGCTGCCGTAGCTACAGTTGACGCTGCCGATCCGAAATATCCGACGGCACCTGCGTCAGCTGCGTTGTTTATAAACATATGTTTATTTTTAGTATATTCCATCTACGAACAGTAACTGCACCGTCAACTGTAGCTACGGCAGCGGAGTTTATAAAATGAGCTTGATGCTTATGTTGGCTTTTTCAGGAGTATAGGTACACTGTTGGAAATTAGTTGTTACTTTCAACAACTTCTCATATCGTTAAAAAATTGTAGTCAAATTTAACAACAATTGTGTCTCAATTTCACTTTCACAATTTTCGATGTAGTTGTTAAATCAGTCAGTTATCGAATTCACTACTGATAATGTCAATACAACAGCAACAAGTTTGTATCAAATGAACAGATGAAATTCCTGTCCAAACAACTTGATATAATCTGTAACACAACAACAAATAATTGTAACTAGAACTTCAATAATGGTTATTGAAACATAGACAGTAGAACATCATCTAGTTACTGATAGATTAATATTAAATAGCGGTTTTGTCGCACTCTGTTGACAAATTAACATCACCTAGTTTTATAATTTGCAACAGTTTGTGCTCGGTTACAAAGATTTTTTAGTTCCGATCTCTTCGGATATATTCGCTACTTTTCGTTTGTCTTCTCACGAAAACCGATTCCTTACAAGTCCCAACCCAAGTTTACTCAGTTATCTGCTGTCTGTTGCCGTTGTAGAGCATTAGAACGAATACATTAGGTTTTCCTCTCGTGTAGTCAAGATATAAAAATGGTAAGTACCTACATGGAGTAGATTGATGTGGACTCGTACATAAATTTTATTTACTCATTCCAATATTAATATTATTTTTGTTTTGTTTCAGTTGAGAATATTTTTCCTGATCTAGAGCAACAAATAACAATGTTTCGTCGGAATCTGCAAGCGCAATAATTTCACATGATTTGTTGAGAATTTTTCTTGGATTCTCTCTGTGATTATTGAAGTTTCGCTGCAAAAAAGTGAGTATAATCATATCAGTTTTATATTCACATTTTGAAATTATCATTATGGAAGTTTTACTACTTCTCATGCATATTTCATATATTTTTTACTATACTAATGAAGATAACTGCAACATCTAGGTTAAAACTGTTGAAGTTGTGATGCGATTATTTGTACAACTCTTCATTTCAGGTATTTGTTCGATGGATCGATTTTCATTTTCTTCGGATTTTTTCAAGCTACTACTGGGTAACAAAAAAGATAACAAAAACTGAGTTAAGTTGAAGAGAAATTAATGTACTGGTAAGATTCGTTCTGAATTATATTTTGAATGATAATGTACTATTCAGTTAATGAATCCAAGTGATTTCAAGAGTTAATTGGATTGAAAAATTCATGACCAAATGAATCCAAAATGAATTATTAATATAATTTTTGTTTCAGCAATTGAACGAGAGATGCTCAACACTCAAGGAGGATAGGAATAAGTTGTCTCGGATGACAAACACAGACAGAGGTTGACCAGCATTGTAGTGAATATCGTGCCGCGATGTTCTTTCGATTTACTGACAGCTTTTGATATGTTTTTGTGCCAATAGTGGATTTTTTTCGTATTGTTGCTATGCAGAAAATAAAATGTCTTTCATGATATATGGTTATTTCAGTATTTTAAACTTTGAATTCTAGCAGTAGAATATTGTTGAAAATACACTGAGTTGTAGTACAATCGACAACTTTTTGTAGCTAGAACTACATTATGACGTAGGACTCATAACAACAAATTAAAGTGAAAATGACAATTTGTAATTGCTCAATTAACTTCAGAGAATACTGCGAACAGCTATAAGGTGAAGTAGAATTATTGACTTACTGTAGTTAATTCACCAATAAGACGTAGTAGCCATACAAAGAGGCGGTTGTTGAGACGAGCAATAACCATTATGGTGAAAATTAACTTCAAATACTCTTGATAATTCAACTATAAAATGTTGTAGACCTACTGGGACTATATTTTTTTGCTGATTTAGCAACTAATTTCCAACAGTGTAACTTGTAATTGACGCAGTCGTATGCCTCAGACAAGTCATAGAATAATGCTGCATTCATATGCAAGTAGAAAGTTCCTCAGATCCTCTGAGAACACGAAGATTGTATTTTTTTTTTCGAAATTTTCTTTAGGGTGATCACATCGCGGGGTGTACAGAGTCATTCGGTTTTTAAAAACACTTGACTAGTTACTAATTACTCTATTGCTTACCGAAAGCACTAATGTCTTAGAGCATGAGAATTTCGCGATTCCAAACCTACTAAAGAGATTTACATCTGACTCCAATTGACAAGTTCAGCCAGCTCTATGAAAGAGAAAATATGTCTGCCCTAGTGTTGTCATCAAGATTGCAACAATGTTATGATTGCGACGTAAAAAAAGAGAAGAAAAATAATAACACATTTTTAATATGTTTGGAATCATTTAACAATTATAAGATAACAATGCTAACAAAATATTCTTTATAATCGGAATTACGAAAACAAAACACAAGAAAAACCAACCAATTACATATACAGGTTATGTGAGTCTTCTTCTTTTTTAAATCCCAATCATAACATTTTCATTATTTAAAGTTGCAATCTTGAAGACAAAGACAACACTAGGGCAGACATATTTTTTCTTTCTCAAAGCTGTCTGAACTTGTCAATTCCAAGAACTTATACCATAGAGAGGGGATGAGAATCCCGATATTTACGGCCTGAAAACCGGAGTTTTTCTGAAATATTACGACTCCTTGCGCATCAGGTGCACAAATATTTCCATGATCGATGAGAGGTTTATCCTCCAGAGGCGAACCTCGATGTCCATTTGTGTGCTTTGTTGAAAGTGTCTTCTCCAGCATGAGAAAATTATTTACGAGGCGAGCACCTGAACGCCTGTCTGCGATTCCTTATAAGGATTACAGGACTGAGATATTATGTGCATAGTAGGCCAGGAGCGTAGCCACCGGGCAATCTGGCAACAGAACGAAATAAAACAGAAATCACCTTATCTTTGAAATTCCACGTCCCAAATCTTATTCAACAAAAAAAACCTTCCCGGGAATACTAGATTATAAAATAAAATCGATACGAGTATGTGGTAGTGCTGCGGAACAATACCGGTCGTCAAGCGGCATGCGTATGCGCGCGTCATTAATGATAATAGTAATAATAATAAATCGCCTTTGTTCATGAAACATGAAATGGTGAAGTGTCAGCTAAAAGCTGTTTTTCAACTTCAATAGTCTATGCCCTATGGCATGAAACAATTTATTCCCTTCAATGCAGTGAACTGTTATTGATTGGTTGTGAAGAAATACATAACGTTTGTTGGTACTTCCTGCATGGGAAAATTAAATATTGAATTAGAAGTACCTCAAGGTTCACGTATGCTTCGAATATAATTATTTACTATCGCATAAAAATAAAGTTCGATGTACCTACTATACCTATTAAATCAAGCTAGAATTGACGTAAATATAGTTTCAACTTTGCTTTGATTCAGAGGATGACCTTCCTTTCTTGAAGATGTCTAGCCAAAAATGGCATCTATAACCAAAGTTTACAGAATACTCTATAACTCTATATTGAATCTTATAACTGTTAAAATTATCTTTCATCCTCTACTTATGATATTCGCGTGTGGTAATTTGTACCAATCCGATTTGAATTAATGTAGATACTTTTGAAAAATGTCTCTATGTTTCTACGATTGATTAAACAGATCATATTCAATATCGTATTTTTGTTACATGTATATAATTGGAAATATATTTCAATTATTATTATTATTGATATTATCCTCAATATTATCATTATTGAACACCCTATACATATAGCTCACCTTACGTTTTCTTAATGATATTTTTCTTCTGTTCTGTTAGTAACAGAGAGGTTTTAGTGTAACCAATTTAAAAAAAAAATTCAACAAATGGCAAATGGTAAAATTGTGAAAAATGAAAATGATGAACTCCATATGGAGAATTCCAATTTTCTGCAAATTAGAGCTCTTATAAGAAAAAACTAAGAGTGTGGTTGAACTATGGTTGACAACTATGAATATTCATTCAGTCAAACAAAATAAATTCAACAAAATCCAGAAATAATTCATGATAAACGCACGACTGGTTTTCTGGTTATGGTACGCCTTTGTGTGCAAGTCTTCTTCAATAAACGTTTGGCTTATCGACATATTCACTAAGTACTCCGTCCATTACCATTAATACTAAATGCATGGTATTAGATAACACGAATTATTGCTCGTAGGGCGTATTGCATAAGTTATATGAGTTGCTTGTCGAAAGAAAAAAAAAATACACACTGGACTTGTTCGTTTAGGCCTCCGATAACAACAAACCCACTGGAATAGTAACACCCCGAATTGCCTGAAGCCAACATGAAATTCATATTCATATGTTTTCCCTCACAGAGGTTGCCGCACCGTAACATTTGAAAGTGATAATCATACCAAGACCACATTTTTTCAAGGTTCCCAAATATATTTATCCTTCTGTTAGTACTCATATGAGTCATATGAGTGTATCAAGAGCTATGTATCCAATGTTCGTCATATAATACAATGCCTCATTTATATCAGGTGGTTTATAGATAGCACGTATTTCTGTAGATTGCGATATTTTTGGTGAATGCGCCAACGCCGCTAATTTCGTTCAACCGATAATCGACCGAACGATGACAAAGACAGAGCGAAACGTCTCATTTTCAAATCAAATTTTGTTCGAAGGTCCATTGAACTGCATATTTCTAGTTTTGTGTAAAAATTTGAGTAGGATTTTACTTAATAACCTTGTCTATTCTGTTCAAATCGAATTTAAAGGATGTGAAATGTGTAAGAGACGATTTAAAAGTGGTGACCAGAATATAACATTCCACGGTTGAGTCTCTCAGTGTCATTCTTTGTATGAACATTATTCACCCACCCTTATATGCAAAACGATTTTTGGTAACTTGAAAACATTCTCGGGTTTCCCGGGGTTGAAAAAAATTGATCGGGAAAAAGAATATTTCAAGAGACGCTAGAGTTTGCTCGCATCATTTTAATACAAGTGATAAAATGCTCTAAGTAGCCTATATTTACTGGAATCGATAAGTAATAACAATACATGTTTGATGTAATAAATCGAAAATGTATATTTTCAGGAAACTTTGATATGACATTGTTTTCATTCAGTCTTAGGAAGATTGGATACGATAATTTTGTTAGTTGTTCAATTTATTCAAATTCAGACCCTTTCACGATAGCAAGACACTGCTGCTGGGGGAATCTCTTGTTGCTATTTTAGTAACTGATTCAGATGTTGGCTTCAAACAACTACGAACTGTGGTGAGAATAGAGCGTTATTAATCTAGTCTGCTATATGATCGAAGGTTTAGGCAGTCCGATCGAAGACTATTTTGGTCTCGTTTTATGTAAGCAGTAAGCACTCGCGTTTTTATCGGTGTTTACACGAAACTCGTGATGATGAATGAAAGCTCTTCTCGAGTCGTCGACACTCATATAACCGCATTCTCCCAGAAAACGTAATGCACGGGTAATGTAATGAAATATTCATGCATGTAGTGGGCTGTGATTCCACGGCATTCCGAGACCGAGCGACTGCTGGCTGGGTGTTCAACCACGGCCCTCTCTAAACAGGCCTGGAACAAGAAAAGGCAACACCGCAAAGTGCTGTAGCGGTAGTCCGGTCCTACCGTGGCACACGTTCGCCCGTGCACACAGCGACGACCGTCATTGGAATCATATAATATTGATTTATTTATTACAAAACGATAGTCTAATCTTGAATTGATATATATTTCGTCTATAAGGAGCACTACAACCTTCTCATTGGTAGAGAGTGAGGAAGATATATTGGACAAATAATGTTCATTATTTTCATCCTTATTTGGAGAGACATCCAAACTTGATGAAAGGTTCCGAAGATATCTCTTAGTAGGCAATAATAAAAAATTTCGAATCAAATCATAAGTAGCTGGTGATTGAATATTAATCATAAACGCCGTGATAATTGTGGATGCTGAATATTTTCTCTTTGATCTAGTCATTTGTATTATTTGATCAACAATAAAATCAAGTTGCTTAGAATACAAGAATCCTTCTTCAGTTTCACTAATTTGTAAAGCATTCTTCAGATATTCCAAAGCGCGTTTGAGGTTTTCTTGTACTAAATTCATTTCTGATCTGATATAACCGTACTTAAACCAATCTAACAAATTTTGCAACTGAGACCACCTGTTAATTTTCATATCAAAACTCAAAATCCAATTCAATTCTATGAAACTGAGTTCATTGCCCTCTACAAAAATCTTGATATTGAGGTCATTATCTATGATGAGTTGATTTTCAATTTTCAAATGAGCATTTTCAGAATTCAATGTGAAGAATACAATCTTTGTACCGATTATTTTAATGTTCCAGGAATCAGATATTGTCAACTTTACGGAATAACTGTTCAATAAATCATCAATACTATCGATCATGTCAGATGTTTCAAAATTTCGCACTAATAATCCATTCTCATGGATTTGATTTTGTCGTCTGCATTCCGGATTTTTACGATGAACGGATTTTGTTGTTGATAAATAATGTGACAAATTTGGAAAAATTGAAGGAACAGCATTTTCTTTCAAGGTCGGTACACAAGGAGTGTCATTCAAGGTACCTTCTGGAGAAACAGTTTTTACAAATTTTATAATATCACCCTGTTCGAAATGTACGCTACATACTACAGAATATTTGGTCGGTTGCCAATCTTTTCTAGGAATGGCTTTCAACCATTTTTTCCTTAAATATTCATTTTTAGGAAAGGAGAAAGTACTCTTCGCTTTCTCCCTTTTCAGAGTAGAATCGTAATTTGTCTTACATTCAGGAACGCAACATTTCCTAGGCATTTTATTTCACTACTTAACCTCACTATGAACAAACACTCATCAACCTCGCTCACAATTGAAACAAAACACTAGTTTTACGGTAATTTCCGCACGGATTATTATATCAACACTTCCTTCTATACAATACCATTAATATCCATCAATATTGAACCGAATTTCAAACGATTATATCAATTATTCGACCGATAAACACGAGGTAAACAAACATCCCTACGCGAATATGCATATACTGAATGATACATCTGCTTGCATCTGCGTTCGCGGTCAGCCTGCTGCTACGTTGCCAAGTCAATCACTTCCCGGCCTGTTTAGAGAGGGCCGTGGTTCAACTGTTCAATGGCGAGTCCCTGACTTTCAACCTCGGAAATGACCTTTTAGTCGACTAGTACGGGTTACAACTATGGAATCTGTGCTATATGATGGACTAGCAGTAGGTGATTGATGATCAGTTCGGTGGGTTTCAATTTTACTTTTCAGAATGCGCTCTCGTTGACCGAGAAAAGTAGTACCAGATGTCGCCGTGGGAAAGTATTTTTTGTATTTAGTCACCACCATCACCTGATGGACTTTCACGATGTGCAGTGACTGGATTTTATTTACTATTCCATAGCTTATAGCTTTTAGAAAATCATCATAGGAGCTTAAAGTTGAACTATCAATTGAAGTACAGCCTAGTTCATGTTGGAACGACTTCCGCATCAAAAGTAATGTGATTAAAAATGGAGTCGCTTTTGTAGGAAGAATAAAGTTCAAAAAATAGGACTTTATTGCGATTTCCGCAGAATTTGTAATTCCAAATGGGGTTAAATTACGAGGGTGTTTACTTCACAGGTTAGTTGTTGATATGGAACGAATGTGTCAGGTTGTACAAGTTCACAAACTTTTCCGTATTTATTATTTGGGATCTGAAAAAACATGGGAACCACTTTGTTGTAGCGTGAGAAAGAAAAAAAAACGGAGGAATATGGAGAACATCACAATATTGTGGCTGAAATACCATACATATGCAGTCAACAGAATTTACCATCTTCTGTTTCTGAATCCATGTTGGTGTTTCAATTCTGGTTTTGCATAGACTTCCTTTTGAAAGTCAACAAACTTGTTAAGTGAATGAAGTTATGTTTTGGTTGGAAATATCTTGAACGCAACAAACTGTCTCTATCCTTTGTTTCCACTCACGACTTTGAAGGATGGAGAAACTCTCGGAGTATCAACTTTTAGCGATTATCCGCTTCAACATGAACTAGGTTATTCGACAATCTAATCTTTGCGGAATCATAAAAAAATAATCGCAATCGTTCTAACATGAACTAGCCTTAAGAATGCAATGAGAAAACTCAAGGTCAATAATTCACATAAACATCTCAATTCTAAATAGACAACTAGCAGAGAACAACAAGTAAATATAGATAGAGTAGATATAATCCAATATTCTGCGTGGCATTAGGTAGGAAAGTATGTGTTTTCTATTTTTTAAACATATTGTGAATTGTAAACGTTGAGTTTTCTCATCCTGCTTTTACCTCAAATTTTTGCAACTTTTAGTTTGTATACCTATATCAATATTATATTCTTTTCGAATGATTCTTCAACAAACTGTTAGAATTTTTATGCAAGAAACTGACCTCTTCCAGAATTTCGCTAATACTAAATCAAAATCTTCAATTGATCCATCTAATTTATTAATTACATCAACTTTTCTTCACAACTATGCAACATATTTCTTCAGATTCTGCACTTAATGCACTTATAAATTAATCTTTTTCGAAAGTTATTTGTGACTTTCATTGAGTAGGTAACTATAGGTACCTACTATTGTTCATCTTCGTGCACTAAATGTTATATTCTATATTTCTTAGTTCAATAGTTAATAAACAAAAGCTTGTTTTTGAAAATATCTTCCATGTTTGTTTTACTATTCACAGTCAAATACATATAAGGATATTATTTGTTCAATATTATTTGTTCTGTCTTCTATTAATGACTATTATTAGTAACCAGTATACACAACCCATACTATGTGTATTATACAGATGTGGTAATAATAATTGAAAATAATATAGTCTGTCGTTCAAAAGAAATGAGTAGGTACGTTGACTTTAATAACACCTACCTATATACCGCTTATGTTTTACTACCAATGAATTAGATATTTTTCCAAGTATGAGTTATACCCATAGATTTTGTTTCAATCGGAAATCTCATTAAACCAATGATTTCACCGTTCCACACTGATCGTTAAAATTTTAGAAGCGCACAACAGTCTTTGTCTTATACCAGAGCCTATATGTATATGCCTATTGAATTCGCTTTCTGGAATTTACCGCCTTCTCAGCCTTGACTCATCCATCGCTGCGATTGAAGTGCCTCTTTTTGTATTCGAACATTTTTAAATTTATAATTGCATTTGGGTATCTTCGAGATTTTCTTACCAGTCAGCTGATGCCTCTTTGGAAGCGTGCATAGGTTTTAAGCGAAAGAAGGACTTACCTGAAAAAAAAAACATAATTATAGTTGCCATACTTTGCGAGAACATCATTATATTCATCCAGTCACTCTGGTATCCAAATGAAAACGAAAATAATCCATCATTGAAAATGATTAATTTTATCACATTGGGATGAAATGTAATTATAATCAGAAATGAGAATGCACCCGCTCTTCGATTTTCTAAAAAAAATACAGATGATTACGAGAGCGTATAAGGCCACCGGGTTTTTTTTAAATTTTTCCGACTTTGAACTCGGAATTATTTTTTTTTCCAAGGATCAGTTTTGGCACCAACTTTGTTCCTACTTCACATCAATGATCTGATAGAGGTAACGTCCTTTCCTGTCCACAGCTTTGCTGATGGAAGTACACTCCATGCTGCCTTCTGCTCTAGAGCCGCTATCATATCATCCAAAGAAGCTAGATCTGATAATCTAGTAGAGTTCGATGCTACAATTGCTACCAAACCCAACCTCGTATTATTTTTCAAGAAGGCAGACCTCATAATACTTATGATGATGCCAGGCATGTTTTTGTTCCTGTTAAATCCTCGGTATCCATGCTTGGTATTACCATCAACAAAAATTGCTTCACGACAATTCGATTATTTGTTTCGCGCCAAGGACTAATTTACAGCTCAAAAACTTCTCGTAATTAACAACGCACAAATTTGACCTGTCATGAAGTGTAGTTCACATGTTCAGAGTTCAGCTCCAGCATTCTATTCATTAAAACTATACCTCTGGTTGATGACCCTGCACTTACGAGTTTGTTGACCGCAGAGTGGGCGATATCTCCTAATTTTTAGATATTTTTATGGTAAATGCTGCGATCAAACTCATTTATATTATTATGCCAACATGAGCAATTCCCAGCAGGCAGACCAGACAGACTCAGAATGGCCACCCTTTCATTGCCAGGCTTGAGACCCGCAGAACTTCTCTCTATCAGGATTCTATTTTTCATCAAACGGCGAAGTTCAGTGTTTATTTTTTTTGGTGCCTATATCTTATCAGACCTGGGAAAAATATCTTTGTATCGATTTTTTTTCGAAATATCGATATTTTCGAAAAATGATGAGTATGAATAGAAAATGATGAATATTGAGGATGTTAACAATCATGCCTGATGGTATCATCAAACTAGACATTATATGAGATGGAGAAACTTGAGTTTGGTTGCATCGAACTCTATACTAAATTATCAGATCCCCATTTAAAAAACAGTAACTAAACTTTCATCCATCGTGAAACGAAATTCCGAGTCTGAAGTCGGAATAAAAAAGTTTCGAATTCAAAGTCGGAATTTCCGACTTAAATTCCGAATTGGAGGCAATGAATTAACCACAAAAATAAGTTCAGGATATAAAAAATACTTCCATAGGAATAGAATATAAAATATGTGTACTGGTTGTTCCGCGGTAGAAGTATGTCAATCATTCTAAAATATTTTCTGAAGTGCGATGTTGCTATTTGTTGTTTGAATGGGTATAACAACACAGACCCATCCTTTCAATGTCAAGCTCGAGACCTGCAGAACACAACAGATTTTTTCCTACAATGAAAATTCTCCCTCATTCCAATTTTCACTTTTCACAAAATGCACATAAATAATTACTATAATCACTATAAATTGACCTTGAAATGCTAGTAGGTATATACTCGCTCAGATTTGTCAGAATATCTTTGCGGAAAGTTACATTCACCAAAAATTTAAAATAACTGATGAGAATTCTCACTTCTCAGAGAGAAGAAATTCATATGAATTCATTATCAAGCCTTCAAGCCGGACCTGAAGTTTTAATAAGCTCACAGGGTGGATGGTCAATTGTGAATCGAGGAAGAAACTTAACTTGTAACAGGTTTATTTTAAACCATCTTCATGATTCATGTCTCCTTTGCAATGAAACTCGGGAATAAGAAATCCTACCGCAAGATATGCCACTACTTATGTGAGAATTATCATATTTATTTCTTGGAAACGCCAATTCTCCACTACAGTGATCGATTCTCCTCCAGCGAAATTCTCGATTGCTAATTGAAGGTAACAAGGATCACGCGGTTGATTTTTTCTTTTGTTGTTTCTGTCTTCATTTTCCTGGGATTCCAATATCGATTACTGGTCAAATTATTGGTCTTCAACACTGCCAGCATGACTATAGATCTAGCCTAGGGATTGTCGAGAGGTTGAAAGTATCGCAACGTATGATTTAGGTACATGCAGAGACGCTTTAGTCTGTTCTACAGCTAACAAAGCAGAAATCAGGGAATTTCCATTTGAATATCGTTATATATATAAAGATTAGAGTAACTGAAGAATTATTTTGTAATACTGGGAAATAGTAGGATTCGATAAGAGGGATAGTATATTAAGTATGGAGAACGGTAAGGGTTTTATACAATTGTTTGGAGGAGGAGCGGAGCGACGACTCCAATTATTGTCTGAGATCGGTTACCCTTAACGTTCGACATGCTTGGGTAATGTTGCACTTATCATGCGATCTATATTTTGATGAAAATTTTTGTTGGTACTCACGTATTTTGACCTGAAAAACAGGAATTTCATAATAGTATCGTGAAAATATCTCTAGTTTTCGAGATAATCGATGCCAAAGTTCGAAATTTCACCTTCTTTGTATGGCAACTTTTGGGCAAGTTTTGTATCTTCTTAGATCCCAGGATATATTACATGCATTTACCATGGTTAATTATTATTCTTGTGTAAGAAAAATATCACAAATATGTAATTTTTCCGTATTTTTCCTATTAGTTCTTAAACTAGGCTACATAAACAACGGCCATTTTGAAAACCTCGGTGCGAATCTTGAGGGAATAAAGGTGGATTCATAGCTGCCTTATAGCAACACGAGTCAGTGATAAGTGTTCTCTCTCTTCAATACATGTCAAAAAGAAAGATGGTTATCAGTTAAAGAAGGTGAAATTTCGAACTTTGGCATCGATTATCTCGAAAACTAGAGATATGTTCACGATAATATTATGAAATTCGTGTTTTTCAGGTCAAAATACGAAGTACCAACAAAAATTTTCATCGAAAGATAGATCGCATGATAAGTGCAAAATTACCCATGCTTATAACGTTTTTTGCACGATTGATACCATTATAAATTATAAAAATAAATTAAAATTAAGAGACTCTTTAACTCGACGGTAAGTGAATTACTTACCGTCGAGTTATATTACTTACCGTCGAGTTGCTAGTAAATGTCACCTACTGACGTAAAATCTGTCACGGTAAACAGTCAAAAATGATCAATCGTGCAAAATGTTATTTGACAGACTTCAGGTTTTTTTGGTAATGTTATGGAATCAAAATCAAGGAAACAAATAATACTAATAAAAATAGTTCACATGTAGTATCACTGAAAAAATATATTATGACCTGATATCTCCTTTTGTTTCTGGCAGTACTTTCAATAAATATTCTCGCTTAAAATATTTTATTGTTGATCTTCTTCAAGCACAACCAGACTCAACTAGAGAATGTACTAAGTGCGCCTCTGATCCTATTCTCACTGGAATTCCTGACCCCCGAAGACATGCTTTCGCTCTCTTTGAGGCTCGCAAGTCGCGCCGACAAAAAATTATAGGTCCTTTTGACGATTTACTTGCTAATTCATGTATTCTACTTCTTTTGTTTCAACCAAGAGCGACTTCGCAAGGGGGCAACGGTATAATAATTATTTCCCTTATATCCAAAACTGCATTGCTATTATAGCATTTTATGATAAGGTAACTGGAAATAAATTCGCATATTATTAATAAAATCTTGAGCCAAATTATGTCAAAGTCGAATTAGGATAGTTTGAACTCTAACTGCTATGAAAAAGGGTTGGGAATGTGTATTGCAATGTAACTTTCAAACTTTTGATACAATACACATTTTCATCCCTTCTTCAAACCTTAACTTATGACTTGAAATTGCTGCATGAATCCACCATCAACAGCCCATTTTGGGGTCCGAGGGGATGAACTATATCTAAAGAAAGTCGCATAAGTATCATAGAGTGCTGAGTTGCTGAGTTAATAAACCGTCATTTGGTTTGGATTTCATCCTTTCGAAAAAGGGCCAGGGATGATTAAATTTTCATTCCATCCGTTGTAAGTACCGCCATTGATGTCAGCTAAGACGCTCAGGGCCAAAGATTACTATTCTTCTGTCATCCGAATGAGCCGAATGAGCGATGAAGTAATCCAAGTTTCTAAAAGGCAGCGAAAATCATTGTAAGTAATTACTAATTATACAGCTGGGTGGTCGGCGAAAATTATTGTTATTTATTTGTGGTCTGCAAATGTGGAATTACAGTCTTGTGATACTCTTTTGTCAGTCGTTAACAGAAGGTTGAACCCACTTGCTACAAAAGCAGAATGATATGTAATTAGTTGTACCAGGTATTTCGTTTATATGTGAACTCTCTTGGGGCATATATTATCATACAGGATACCCAGGTCTGGTAAAAATTTTTAACGAGTGCAATTGTGCCTTTTGATGCACAAAAACGGTATCAAAGTTTATCAATTAGTCAAACCAGTTTTTCATTGATTGGAAGTATCTTTCAGCAGATATTTCGAGAAGTTTCCATGTGTCTGTCAGGTAGGTCATGAGAGTATCATCAGCTTAATTTTGAATGTTTCCGTTAGTATCCAAATTCGAAAGTTCGTCATTATATATAGGTATTTAACTTTAGTGGTACTAGAACTGTTCCTTGTGGAGCTCCGTATTGAAATATTATTGGCTCACTAATACTTTTTTAATTTTGACATGTTGGATTCTACGGTCAAGATAATATTTGGATAATTCCAATGTTATCTCACGAACTGCTATATATTTTTAATTTTCTGAGTAAAAGTGGATAGTGGAGTGATACAGTTAGGATAGGTATTTTTTTATCTATATTGAATCAATATGTTATGTTCAAAAGTTGAGAACTTCAGAACATATTATGTTCATAATTATGAAGTTTTTCTCTCAAAATGGAACCCAAGAAAAACCTTTTTAATTATTAACATGTTATTAAGAAACACCCTGTATATTGTATGTTTCTTCTATTTCCTCCCCTGCATTGAATTTCCTTGCAAAGTAAAATAATTAGAATTGATGTGTGGTTTTGCACGGTTGCATCATGAATAGAATTTCCTGTCTTATTATTTGCCGTGAAGAAAATTGTAAAATTGATGTCATCAATCTTATAGCTTTCAAACGAAAACCAAAACGAATTATGAATGGCGACTGTTGATGTCTGTGAGAATATATTTCATCATAGTTCAAGAAACAATTCTTCATGAATAAAATCTTAGACAAAAGCTTGTAATAGCCAAGTCATTTACTCACTCATAATGTTCCGTAGTAGTATAAAATATTTGATTTATTGGATACACAAAGTATCCACAATGTTGAATTTTTTTATATTTCACAGATGTTTTATTTTATTTGGTACCCAGTGAATATTAAGATTTTACTGTGACGAATATTTAGAATTCATAATTCATCCCTTCCCTTTATTATTTTGTTATGACCTATTTAAAGGTTCAACAAGAAAGTTGATATTAAGTACCAAAAATACAATTTATTAATTTAAGTCACCTGATACACAAGTATGAAAATAGTGGTTTATTAGGAATAGTAGGTATAACTAAATACAAAATGTAGTATAACCTATATTTTTCAAGTAATTCTATAGCAGAGTGCAGTCTTTTTTTTATTTTCTGACTGCACGAATGGAAAATCTATAATGTTCGAGGTGGAACATGCATAGAATTCCAAACACTCAGTCCAACTGCATAATTGCTATGGGGTTGCAAAAACTGCATTTACATCCGTTTCTCATAACGTATTCTGTTCCATAAATATTTAAAAACAAAGATAGTCTCTCGCATATGGTTCCTAAGAAGTCATCTACTAGACCTGAAACAATGGAATAGTAAAAACTCTTTCGGCACATGTGTTCGAGTCATTTAATGATGCTTCTCAAGGTTTTTTCATCTAGAATGGCAATGACATTGTAGCGTAGATCTTTGAGATCTCTATGACGCATTGTTTTCATTATCAGGGTTTCTCTTATAATTTTACCACCCACAAAGCCCAGGAGGTCTTGAATATTGAGTGATCTCATGTGGACTTTTCCTGCATTTTAGATGAAATGAAATTTACTTTTTCTATTTCGCGGTTGTATAATAAAGTCATTGTGCAACGCAAATGCGTGTCGAAATAGCCTCTATTACGATACGCATTTTTTATTATTCGAAGATTGGTACAATCGAACTGTCAAATGAAAGTCAGAAGAGTTAGGCCCACTTTACTTCTGAGCGATTTAGATTGGGTGATAGTGGCAGTGAAAAACTCAATGTTTTAATTGGTAAATTTCAATTCAGAGTGTAATTTGATTTGAATTGACTAATAAAAAAATAACAACATTGATGTTTTCACCGCTGGTATTGCAATAATCAAAATCGCTCAACTGTAAGCTGTAAGATGTTACCAATCGAAGATGTTTTTGTTATATATCGATATTAAATCCATTTTTTTCTTCAAATTAATTCAAAATAGAAAAAATTGCATGATACACGTTTAATAAGACACGTTGTCGCACTTGTTCACTTGGAGCACTCCTCGCTTCGCTCGTCGTACTCCAAACAACGCGTGCGACAAAATAGCGTCTTAGAAAACTTGTATCATAATATACTATTTTGACACCTATAAGACGCATTGTTTTGAAATTCGAAATATCAAAATTACTTGAATTGGCCACATCCAACTCATTTAACTCGTTAGATACATGGTAAGTCAAAAGATAATTAGAATACTATAACCAAAATCATTTTTCAACCACATTGTAGATTGTAGGGTATTTGAATTCCCGATTCCGCAATATCAGCTTATTCGTATACATGAATGAAGCTATATAGATTCACAGCACAAATCACAAACAATCCAAAACAAATATTCACATTTTGAAAAAAATTACAGTCATATTCGTGGAAATGTTATTTCAATTTGTTATTTTGGTCATCAAAATTAGACGATAAATAGACGCATCTCGAATATATTGAAATCGATGTTCAATAGATTTGATTTCATAATGACGGAAATTGCATTTTCTATATATTTCTGACAAATACATCAATTCGGTATATTCTTCTCAAAT
Source organism: Chrysomela aeneicollis (assembly GCA_029955515.1). Lineage (NCBI taxonomy): Eukaryota > Metazoa > Arthropoda > Insecta > Coleoptera > Chrysomelidae > Chrysomela > Chrysomela aeneicollis. The sequence goes on along the minus strand of JARUHQ010000009.1, from coordinate 18,178,596 downwards.
TATTGATGTTAAAAGTATCTACCATCAATAATTATGAATTGTTCAGCTGATTATTTCGAGAGGATTATTTCGAATAGATATATCTATCATAAATATCCCATTTATAACGTGAGAATCAACACGATTTCATACGATTTCAATTATGCAGAATATAAGGTCAGGTTTCATGAAACACTGAAATAAAGTATTCAAAGTTAATCTCTATCATTATTTATTATTATTGGATTGTTAGTGGCACTGGGCCGAACTCTGCAATTTCCCTGTGAAATTGTACGATGATGTTTATCGACAAATGAGTGTAATGTTCTCGAAAATTATAGAGTCGCCTTATTGCGATCCTTATCAATAATCTTTGCCATACGTGTCCACTTATTTCCGATAATTTGGTGAATATCGCTCATGAGAAATTGTTATAGCGAGCTGCGGAAAAAATTGATAATGAAGGCAACGACATTGAATGGTTCCTTGGTTGATAATTTCTTTTGAATTCCATTTATTTCGCTTGGATGATACATTATGTGCCGAATAATTGTTGGGAACACCTCGCCCTAATATACCTCTTTAAGCGAAATGAAAATGTACTGTGTGATGATTTCTTCAGAAACCATATCAAATACGCAATAGTCGAGAATCAATTTTTTCCCACTAAGTGTCGAAGCAATGACCAACAATTCTGTGGTTTTCAGAATCAATCAGAACTGATTTAGTTCCATTCCCATGTGGTTTGACTTCACCCTCGATAACATCTATTGATGTTTTCCAACGCATAGTTATTAGTATAATGGATCCTTACAATTCCTAAATCGTCTGTATTATGGCGTTCTAAAGCATTTACGGACGCTGAATTGATTTCTTGAGGAGTCTAGCTGGTACTATTTAATTGATAAAGGAAGCCGCAAGGAAGAAATGGACAGGTAGGAGTTGAAATATTGAATCCTAAATAAACAAAATTATAGCTCAACGGCTAGTGGCTTTTTTATATATAAAAAAGATGAACTGCTTCAACACATTCTTCTATTTTTTCTCGAAATAATTACAATATTATTCCGATATTAGTAGGGGATTCATGGGACAAAATAACTTATTAACATGAGTTTCAGAAGGAACTGTAGAGAATATCCAGGATTTCAGGAACCAGTAATATTGTTGTCATCTTATGATGGATGAAAAATAACAGTAATGAGATATCGAATAGTATTGCTAGGGAATGTCTATCGCAGTCAGATCTAAATTTTCCCGAAACTTCCAATTATTGACTATCTTTGCCATGTAGACACAGATATATTTTCTCCTTTGTCAAGAGGAATGATTTCATTTATGAAGGTTATCATTTGTCTCGAAAATACTTATTATACTAATTATAAAGATTTTTCATATTTCTCTGATGCCGTTGTAAGAATCCTTTTCAGCGAAAAAAGGCGATTCATTGGGAAAAAAGGTGGAAGTTGATTTCGACTAAGCTATGATTTGTTTTTGTTAGGTAAAAGGCTATGGTCTTTCATTATTTCCTACTAATCGCTGGATCATGGGAAACCAAAGAAAAACCATGACCACCGCAATGTTGAGAGTTGGTATTCTTTATCAGAAAGATTATTCGCAATCTGATGTCTCCATATAATTCAGTTCCGCATGAGGACCAACTCCATCTTATTGAAAGTAGATTATATTGATCTATGCTAGTGGTAAATGTAAACCTGATGATATCTAAATCTTCAGAAAATAACATCGATAAAATTTTTCAGCAGTCCATGAGGAAATGATCCTATCTTGTTGCATCATGTTCAAGTAAAAACTATACACCCGTCGATTATGATCATTTTCGTATACAAAGCCTGCAGTTTTTGAGAAACATATGGCTTGAATTCTTGCTTGCTCAAGATTTTATGAAAGAAACTGTCATTCGATGTACTCAAATTATCGGCAATATGCAATGAACAGATGTTCTTGGATGGATTATCACGAACATGTCTGCAAAATTTTCGTGGGTATATCGGAAACCTAGATATCGCATTATGTCGTTTGGTGTTTACAGAAATAAAAATTACACAATAGGTTTGCAATAACTATGATCGCGATCGCTTTGCAAGCACTGACATTTGATAACAAACAGAAATATTAATTGGCATTTCAACTTTTCAACAAAAGTTCATCAATATCATTCAGTTCAGTAATTTTCATTATTACTTTCATTCCATAATGAGCTCTGATGAGCAGACTGCGCGTCTTTCTTTCGATTAGATGTTACGTCATAGAGATAAATAAAAACATTCCAATTAACATTTTATGTGATGGGAAGCATCGCATAATATGCGGCCATAACAAGAATGTTAATGGCCTCTTTCACTGGCAATTTGTGTTTCGATGAAAGCGAAAATCTTATCTCGACCGGTCAATGATATCCTACCAAAAATAAATAATCATGAATGTGCAATGTTTCACGGGGTGATTTATGGCGAAGCCTGAGTCAGGGGCGTACACCCTGCTTTTCTACTGGGTCATTCCGTATATTCAAAGAGTTTCTCTACACGTTTTTCATGGGATTCAACGGAATCAGTTTATTGCAGGAAAATTAAATATATGTATTGGCAACGGTGCAGTCAAATTGAAAAAACAGGTTTGTAGAAAGTCGTATGGACGAAAACCTTTTATACAAATCGTCTATTGTAGATTGTAGGGGGGTGGTCGTTAAGGCTTGCAGCCTCTCAAGCACCTCGACCTATCAGATCTTTTGTGCATAACCCTTAAACTATTCGAGGTCCGGGATTCCAAGACTTCGTGCAAAGTTTATCAGTTTCCTGGGAGCTAGGTTCATGACATCAGAAGACTCTAAGAAGGCCCCTTCCAGGAACTTCAGCCTTTTGCAGTAGAGTTCTGGGCATTCGCAAAGCAAATGTTCTGCAGTTTCAGCGAAGTTCTCGCAGTAGCGGCAACTATCACCATCTGTTTTACACATCTTTTTGAGGTGATACCTCAGAGGGCAGTGTCCAGTGAGAAGTCCCATTACCAGTTTCAAATCTCCTTTGTCCAAATCGAGAAGCTGTTAAGCTTTCCTTGGCGAAAGGCTCACTAGTCTTTTCGCTTGTCTTTGTCCTGGCACTTTATTTCACTGAGATTTGATTTCATCCGCTTCCCAACGTCGAGCCTCTTATTTCAATTGGGCCTTGGAGAGTCCACAGAAGAGTTCTGGGCCAGGAAATTGATGTTTTGCCCCTTCTTTGGCTTGTTGCCTCTAACTTCCTTGTGACCTAGAACCCACATCAAAGTGACCTGGTTGGTAGCTGCCAGTTGTCTCAGGGATTTTTTACAGTCACAAGTCAGCTTAGACTCACAAGTGTATGACTTCAGAGCTTTCAGTGTTGCTTGGTGCTTGACAGAATGTAGATTTTTGCGTTTCGAGTGTCCCTTTCGAAGCATTTCGCTACATCTGATTGAAAGATGGCTGGGGTGTTACCAAGGGGTTTTGAGAGCCTGAAATTTGGCCTTGTAACTTCCACTCTAGCCCTTCAATCCATCTTGGATCCATATCATACAACTCGTGTAATTGATTTTTTTTATAATAGTCGAGAAAAATTTCGGATATATTAGGAATGTTCTATAATAAGATATCATCTATCACATACCCTTTCCTAGAAGGAATAGGTCCATACGTTCCCAGGAAAAAATTCTCGAACTTTCTCTTTCATTACCTGCCATCATTTTGTCTCGATACGTGAATCTAAGATAATAAATTTAATGACGGTACCGAACAAATTGTTAAATGAAGCACTCGGCCATATCGAGATAGATCGAAGACACGTTTCCATGCGAGCTATAGTGAAGAGATGGTCTTCTTAAGAGTATCTTCCTCGTTGATGCATTTGCTTGTTTACGCCGTTTTCTTATGTCATAAAGTAAGTTGACGTTGGTTTATCTCTTCGCCAAAATCGCAAACACGCCTGCTGGTAGCTTCTTTGATCTGAGACGAAATGTTTGAAATATCAAATCGGTCTCAGGCTTTTGTGAGCACACTACAGTTATCTTTTTCACAAGTGAAATAAGCATTATATTAATGTGAGTACTTTCATAACATGGCAAAACTAAAATGTGGTGAAATAAACTTAAAAAAATATTATTCAAAAAAAGGTTTTATACATATGATTATTGGGTACATTTGTTGCCCACCAAATATAGTCAGAATAACCTGGATCATTTTTTTTTCTTTATAGTTCATTTATACAAAATCTTGTCCATAGCAAAACCTTTTCTATTTGTCCTCGAAGTTTTGTTCATGCTATGTCGACTGTTAGTGTGTTGTTCCGACTTGATGGTTTTACCAAGTAAACTTTGTTTTTTGGGAAATTTTTTTGGGTTTCGATGATACATTGATGTGATTCCTGTGAAATCATGATTAATCTGTCAGCAATAAGTGTAATGGAAGTGTCTGAAACTAATGTGTGGTAAAACATTGCATCAGACACCAGAAATATAATATTGAATAACGTTTAAAGGAGATATTTCGGTGGAAATGCACCGAAATTCAACAAAACTGTGATGAATATAAACATAAATATGATAAAACGAAACATTTCCTTGTGGCAAGAAATATTTCTGAAATATTCAGGTTGAATAATATCCTGTATCCATGTATAGGATTTATGAAGTTTATCAGGCAGATCTTGGTGAGTTTTGCAATATTTTTGTTACTTTAATAGTTTTCATAGTCCTTGAAGAATGCTAAATAGAATTACAAACCGATATTGTTTCTCATGATGAACAAAAAACAATCAGAATCGAATTAAACACTTTTATGGCAAGTGAGCAATCAACCGAAACAAATGGTGTTTTACCATCCTCTACAAGGCTCTGCATTATTATGACGCCCAATTCTCATAGAATAAGACGAATAACCGTATTAACCTACTTCGTTCGAGGACAACCAGGGGTTCGTGTTGGTTGTGTACCTGCCGGGACGAAAAATTAATGACTAGACCACACAGTCGAGTCCGATGATCCAGCAGATAATACTGGATGATCTGAAGATCATCGAAAACGTTAGATTCTTTTAGTGAGGTCGTTAGACACCCAATAGATTCTAGTTTTATAGCCCTAAGTTCAGATTGTTTCAGTTGACATACTCCAACAGTAAACCTTTTTTTAAGAATGAATTTGAGAGCCGTATTTGATTGGGTGGGTAAAATTTTTTCAATACTACTACCATTCCGAATTCACACAATATTTAAAACCAAAAATACCAGAATTTATTTCTACCCTATTTAAGTCATCATTTTTTATTTTCACTTCTATACGAATACATAGTTAGAACAATGCATTTTTGACAGTGGCATTTGCAATTTGATTTATATGATTACCAAATTATCAATATCACCCTGTGATTCTTCAACTCAACGCATCAGGAGATTGATTACCACCACAGAACAGAATATAGAATTTCAACGACATCGACTTGATATACGAGTTGGTGAAAAATGCAAGGTCCTTTTTATTTGGTATCCTTGTCTAAGGGTTGCGGATAAGTCAGAGAGATCGGATGGTGTCTGGTCGTTTTCGTTGAAATGTCGGTTGAAAAATCAGTTACCGGACACCTCTCGAATTTGAAACCGTCCCAAGATAACCAGAAGAAGCGGGATTTTATCTGATTGATCTTTGAGGAAACTTTACCTCAAATGCTAATACGGCATTGTTCGGTAGTCAACAGACTCAGATAGGATCTGAGAAATCTTTTTGATTATTGTTATGGTACCGGTACCAGAAAATGATACTGTATTGAGTGTTTTTTCAACTATAACCAAATATCTAGACCTACGCCACTGGAAATGTGTTGCTATTAAACTTTGATGTGCTTTGATGGTGATATAGAGGTAAATCGAAGTGTTTATGTGTGAACAGGATAAGCAGCGAATGTCTTTATTTTCTCGAATATATGGATTTAGATGCCTAACCGATTTCCATATAATAATCAATTGCACTGAATAAATCAATATTGTACACCTGACTAAATCAAATTCCAATATACAATGACAAGATTTATGACGATCAGCAGTTGTACAGTTACCAAGTAACACGTACCTTTTCATTTTTTCAAATCTATAGATACCGTTACATTAGTAAGTATAGGTACTAAGGCAATGAATGTTTATTTGAAGCAAATAAACACTGATCGCTACCGTTCCTCATATATTCGACGTACCCAGTATATACCTGAAATGTATGTTGTCAAATTTAGTAGATGGATATATACAAGGTGATCATTTTTTTTTCTCGCCAAAGTGTGTTCAATAGGTATTGGGAATATTTTAGTTTCATTTATACACATTAGAAATAGGTACGTTGTACGATGTGTTTGTACAGCATGTACAGGGTGGACCAAATTCGAGGCGTAACGTGGGGATCTCGTGGCAAACTTGCGTAATTTTGTGCTCAATGAAGTGCTGTCGAGAAAATCGGAAATTTCCCATTACTTCCGGAGACATCCGAAAAAAACTGAAATTTAGTGAAATCGTTTTGATTTTTTCCTGGTGTTATTTGAAGAAATTTTACCAAATGAATGGCAGTTCATTGTTGCCACTTCTTCTTTCCTACAAGATGACGTTGTCACATTTACAGTCCGACGTTTCGTCTACGGTCCGCCCCCATCAACTTTATTTTTTCAAATACGAACGTGGATTTTTTATTTTGGATTTGGTTTTATTTTGTTACCCTGATAATAATGACATATCACAACTATCGAAAGAGTTAGTAAATATGAGAAAAAAAGCCTATTTAAATAAATGCATATTTACAATTCTCTTTCATTTCATTTAATGACTCACACTTAACTATTATTGATAACCAAATAGTATTAAATCAAATGTTCAAAAATGTTACCACCTTGTTGAATGCACTTGCGAAAAACAAAACCATTCAATGAAATCGGATCATTATAGCAACAATTTTGGAAATTCTCGAAAGATGTGCCTTTCATCAACAAGTAGGTATACCTTTTTCGGATACTTGGGTATAGAAATCTGAACTGATTTACTCACATTCACTTAAATTTACTTCAATGCAAACTAAAATATTTGAAGCGATCTCAATAACGAGTGCGACGAAAACAAAACTTGAAACAAGAGCAATGTGTGAAAGAGAGAAGGATAGATGCATTTATTCCAATAGGCAATTTTTGTCATATATTCTAATTTTTCCGATAGTTGTGATGTCACTATCATTAGGGTACCAAACTAAAACCAAATCCAAAATAAAAAATCTAGGTCCGTATTTGAAAAAATAATGTTGATGGTGGTGGGCCGAAAACGAAACGTCGGACTGCAAATGTAACAACGTCATCTTGTAGGAAAGAAAAAGTGGGAATGATGAACTGCCATTCATTTCGAAAACTTTCTTCAAATAACACCAGGACAAAATCAAAACAATTGTATTATTTTTATTCTCTGTCTTCCTCATTATTTACGTATATGTGTACACATGCATGCATACTGTACTTATATGTTACCTAAAGGTTGCAGTAATAAAAGCGATATCATTATTATTATTATTTCCCGAAATTTCAGTTTTTTTTTATATTTCCGGAGGTAATGGGAAATTTCCGATTTTCTCGACAGCATTTCATTGAGCAGAAAATTACGCAACTTTGCCACAATTTAACCGATCTTGTATCTCTTACAGTATACGAGATCCCCATGTTACGCCTCGAATTTGGTCCACCCTGTACAGTCAAATAATGTGTAGAATGTGGCAACACTGGAATTATCACGAAGAGCGGGTACCTAAAACACCTGTTGCGAAAGTGCATCTAATTCATCATAATTATTTTATTCTGGAAATTGCAATACTGCACTAATCATCCTTAAAGGCCCTTTTGCCGCCAGGTAATCAACAATCGTGACATAATTAGCACCAGATATATTATTCGCCTGGAATCATTTGTCAGCATCCAACTTCTATATAACGATGCCTTTGTTCGATGGAATTTGTTCAGGTTTTCACAGGGATATATATCTTCGATGTATTTTGTTCATATCATAATATCGAATTTTTGGAAGTCAAAGTATTTTTTAACGAACTATAAACTGTGTTCCGTCCAATATTTTATTGACGAGGACCTCACCAATTTATAGCTGTGGGTATTCAAATTTTTATCAGTGGGCATCATTGTATTGTAAGTTATACAGTGTCACACATAAAGGTCGCGACATATGGAAGTTTTTTTTATTAATAGATATAAAGTTAGTTTGTGCTTGAAAAATGAGTAAAAAACAGCATATTTCCCTTTACCTGTCAAATTTGACATTTTTTCGAAAATCCTCAAAAAATCTGTTTTTTTTTTAATTTTGAAAAATGCCAGCGATAAAAGTTGCTGTTTCCAATTTTATACATTTTTTCCAAATTTGGACTCTCACTTCGGCTACTATACTAAGTGAAAATTTTATTTCGATTTGATAAGTACCTACTATTTTCATCCAGAGATGTTGCATTAGTCTTGTATTGTTTAAAATCACGAAATTTTATATCATGTCTAGTACAAATCGCTAGAACGAAAGTCTTTTGAATAGTTATGAAACTGTAGGTCATTGTTTAGTTTACAGAAAAATATGATATTTCGGGGTTGTTTGTAACTGAATTTTTGGTCAGAAAAATAATCAAACTGGATGAAAATCTTTTGAAAAATGAAATAGGAGTGTAATGAGACTGAAGAGAAACTCGTTTATTCGATTACTGACATATTAACGTCCATACATTGAAAATCCACATCAGTTAAACAATTAAATGAAAAAATTAGATGAACTTTGCAACAACAAAGACGAATTTCTGGAGATGCATTTTTTTTCTGGTAACAGGCCAATATGGGTATTTCCTGGGCAAGATATGATATTGAAGTATCATATTCATCAAAATCATGAAATTTTAATCATGTTTCGTTCGAATCGATAGAGCGAAAGATTCGAAAAATAAAAAAAAATTAAAAAAAGTCGAAGTGACAGTAGAGAGTCCAAATTTGGAACAAAAGTAAAAAATTGGAAACTGAGCAACTTTTTTTTACAATTTTCGAAATTTCCTTAAAAAAACTAATTTTTTGAGGATATTGGAAAAAATTGTCAAATTTTAGAAAATATTTTAACGCTCTTCTGTTTTTTCTCAGCCGTGTTATTTTTCACCTATATTTACGACCTCTTTTCCATACACCAAATTCCTGTATATTCGAAATCTAATGAAAAGGTATTATGTAAAGTAACATTCTTGTTCTTCTTATCCATTGGGGCGTGAGATTACATCAAAAGTGCATTAATTATCATCTATATATCGTGGGAGCAGGTCCAGATCGTTCGGACAACCCTTAAATTTGTATCCGAACCGCATCTAACCACATAAATCCTAAATGTATCCCTTTTTCATAGCGTTCCACACCATAATTTGATTTCACCAATATTTTTTCAACAACCCATCGTGTTTAGATGATGATTATAAGATGAAACTTGGTAAACTCTTGGGGGTTTATGTAATCTTAATAAGTTTCTGAAGTTAAATGTGAAGTTAAATCTGTAATTATCAAAAAAAAACATTGAAATAGACCGGTATTAGTGTCACACCGTGTATATTGATTCGAGGTTTCTGCCTGTTTGGTGTTGAATCTGACATCAGTGAGAGTGATTAATTGAGAAAAAACTGCAGAAGAGTATGCATGTATATTTTCACATCAAGTATAGCAATTAAGTAACCTATACATCAATTTGCACATTTTAAATTTCTATTTCGTATTTACCTTCAAACATTTTTCAAAATTATTCTGATGATGGCTGTATGGAGTAAAATAAACAATGTTTTGTACGAAATACAAGTAAACTTTTACTGCGAAACTTCGATGACTTCAATTTCCAAATTTAGACCAGTTACGCATTAATCAGTTGATATATCTATTCCTGGACACCTGACTGTTATCGATTATACCTGGGCGATTGTTTACAACTAGAATATCTTTACGATAACGCGGTTACGGAAATCGTTGCTAATTTCAGCAGCATAAATAATTATGCTTGACAGTATGTATCTGATAAAATTAGAGTTGAACATCCTCGAATGTATTGGATAAATAAACTTTTTCATCCTTGGTTGCTATTTTCACTTCTATTTGCGACAAATGAATGGGAATTCAAAAATGCTGAAAAAATCACATAAGATAGGTGATTCCATTGTGGTTTCAAATGGAAACCTAGTAAAATGGAACCATGTAATAGGTTTGTACACTTTTTTTCAAAAATTTCGTATGTGAAACGCAGGCCTCCAGAGAATACGTCGATATTTTTTTGAAATTTTTATTTTCAAGGGTTTTTCCAAAATCGGCATTCAAAAATAGAAAATTCTCCATCCTGTACTAAAAATGTGACGTCACCCGGTAGGTTGGTTTAGGTTCTGTTCCATTAATCGAAGTGAAAGAAGAATTGACAATCTCTGTCATCTTTGACAGATGGCGGTTAAAAATTACTGGGCGATTTTAATTCATCCTTCTAAAATATATTCGGATGATTCAAGGTAAGTTACTATTGAGTTTTATTTCATTGTTCAGCGTTCATTATACTCTTCACTGACCACTATTTTCAGAAAATTTAAGCATTCAAAGACTTGTTCTTCATGTAGCAACACGAATGTGTATTCTCGAAAGATATATTTGTTCTTTTTGCAGTAGGACACATATCATCAGCTATATCTGCAAGTAATTGCTGTGAAGATAATTTTGATTGAAATATCGAAGTTAAAATTATTATCCTCATTCTTTGAATCTTTGTACATGAACATCATGAGAACCTGAAGTGTGAGCACAAAGTATTTTAGTAATAGAGGTAGGTATAAGCTAATAAACCAAATATTTATTGTCATGAATATGTGAATTCTTATCAAAAAAGTACTTCTGTAAATAATAAATGTATTTTTCTAAATCCTCAGTTATTCTTATAGTACGTACTCTATGATGTGAGTTTATATGAGATTTCTTCATTACATTATATTGTGAATATGTAATTGTAATAATAATCAGATGCACCACTACACTTACCTACTTTTCCCCGACAATAAAGTTATTAATTGAATTAATTCTACATTTTAATTTCTATTTTTGTGTTTGAGTTCAATCATGTCATTGACTTCGCAGAGGTGGTACTGAAAATCCTATAGAAATACTATTAACTCATATAAAATACCTGACTTTCGTTATATAGATGATAAACAATCAATTAATGCGCCCTTTTGAATATTTTGAATTACCTAGTTTCGTTACCGAAAAAAGATTTAATTAAAAATTGACATATTGTCATCTGACATATCTGCCATCACTTATGTCAAAAAATTATTCTTTCCTATTATTTTCGATATTTTTACGATACCATCCCGATCTACCAGGTGACGTCAGCAGAAATATGGTGCTGTCAAATAATTATTTTTGATTTCGATTTTCTCGAGCATAAAAGAATATTCCGATTTAATTTTGATGCCATATCGGTAGTAGATTAGCAAGGTATCAGAAAACGACAATCAATTCTGCTAAAGCTTTAGAGCAAGGTGGATATAGGATGGTGAAACAGCTTCCTATTAACAAGCACTAGAATAAACTGTAGACCTTTGCCTACTTGATTTCATACCGTAGTAATATTTCCTGAAGTTATCAGAGATGGCGACATACCTTGTGTCGGTAAAACAGAAACTCCGCATCTGTAATCTTTTTATCAGTTTCATCTGTTCTAGATGAAACATGATTGAGAAGAGTCAAAATATCAATATTCATTCAAGATTTATCGAAAATTTATTGTTTTAATGTCGTTTCAAGTCACGTCTGTCAGATGTGAACCACAGAAATACGTAAGCAACAGAAATCTTCTTCGATAATCGATCTTACCGCCATCTTCTTTCAAGTCGTGGAAATATTAGTACCTTCTCAAACGGTCTACAAGTTTTTCGCAGATACAATTGAAGAGCTGTTTCACCATCCTATATCCACCTTGCTTTAGAGGTTTATGACCCTGTCAAGTCCATGTCATGTCCCAAACGTCTGTCAAGTTAAGGTCGGTCGCTACGTGTCGCTCCTTCATAGAAGTCGTTCGATTTGTTTCAGTTTTTTCTATGTCAGCGACCCAATTTTAGGTTGAAGTTATGTTCATCTTGTTTTTCTAAATTCAGCACATGTTATGTACCAATTTTTTTTTGCGAGGGATTTGGCATTGGGAGACCCGTTTGCCACAGAAATTCGTGGAAATTTTGTTATCTTATAGTTATATATCTAATTTGATTTCCTTGAGGAAATTAATCAAAGAATCTAAAACATTTTTTTTTCGACACAGCTTAGTAAGGTAGTAATATTAATTGGAAAGGATATATTGTTTAGAATGCAAGAGGTGAGTATTTTATCTTGATTTTGCTGATATGCGAAGAAAATGTGATTCAAATCCGCAATTGATTCATTATCACACGAGCAGATGTTTGTTTCTGCTAGGCCCAATTTATGGAGGTGCGAGGGAAACTTTCTATATAAGGAACAGAAGTTAGTAGAGTTGGGTGTATCAATGTGTAGTGATTATTCGATTTAACACAAAATTCTTTCCATCGAATCACCCAGCTATTTCTTACCTTATTTTTACCAGAGTTAATAATGTCGTTATATTCCAATCTTCTTTTGGTTATATCAGGTAGTTTCGTGGCTTCTCTAGCAAAGTGATCAACTTTGATATTGCCAGATATTCCTGCGTGACCTTTAACCCATAGAAAAGTGACAGTTTGCCCACGTGTCGAGAGTTTATATAAGTGTTTCTTTATATTGCACATGGTTATGGATGTTGAAACGTTGTTGAATGTACCTAATTCGACACATTTTTTTACACACATTTTTACTCAACTAGGTCCAATACCTACCAGTTTTTAGGAACAATTAGGTCTGTTCGCTGTGTCTCCATTAACTACACTATTGTACAGAATTGTAGATTGTGTAACACTGATACCGTTCGGTGATTTCCCGTGTACACCTACACTATGTTCGTTGTTAAAATGTTGTAGCACGAAAAAACCAGTTGTTACAATCGATTTTGAGGAGGTGTGATAAGTGTAGTGCAAATGGATATTGGATAATATGAGGTTAGATGTATATAATGATATATTTTGAAAACTTCTTCAACAAAGTACGTAATGGTTATATTTGTACCCGGGAATCTTTCAACCCCATTTACGAAAGCATCGAAAGAATTGACATCAATGCCATTGATTGATCCTCGTCAGATTAACTGGTCAACAATTCATCGTCCGAATTCGCGATGATATTCTCTATCATTTCATCATCACTGTGCATTTTTGATACATTCAAAAGAGATTCACAAGCAACGAATAAATACAAAATAATTAAAAGCATAACCTCCAAATCAAAATCCTAGGAAAAGCATAAAGCAGAATAAAAGCACCGAACAGATGTTGAACTAATTACACTCCACTTCACTACACTCATCTACAACGACCAGTGGGTGTAAGAAAATGTAGTGTACAATATAAATTTCATGCATACACAGCGAACAGACCTAATAATAACGCATTCCAAGGAAAAGAAAAAACACGTATTTTAGCCTGCTCAACAATAATCCGAAGTCGATTGCTAGTTTCGTGAATACACCATATGGCATCTTAAATGTCTGTAACCAAAATCACAAAATTCGTCCTTCTTTCAACCAAAACACCGCACACGCTTATACATTTACGTGTTTTTAACACTTTATTTTTCACTTGATCGTTACTGCTTTATAATACCTTGGCAACGGTTGCTATTAACAGACCCATAACGCCCGGGGCGTTATGGAGGGCATTATGAATCATAACGCCCGCTAAATGTTTTTTTCTGTAGTTCAATAAATTAATTACTCAGAAAAGTTTTATTTATAACTGTACATAAAAAAGGGACTAATTATTTTCTCTCAAATAGAAATTACAATTTTCAAATGTTCCTGAAAAATTAGTACCAAGTTTGAAGTTCTGTGAGTTGACCGATGATGAACTCCTCAATGTGCATTCGGTTTCGTTCGGAACGTTAACATTTTCTTTTTCGGAAACGGAATGGGCTATCATTGTAGCAATTTTGTTCTTCGATGAGATACTTTCTTCAATATAGCTCTCCGCTACCGTACTACTCTTCCATTTTCCATGTAATTTTAGTGTTTCAAAGGAAGCACCACCTTGAACAAGTAACGTTGACGACGTTCGGCGTAGACAATGTCCGGTGTAACCTTTCGGGTTTTCCAAATTTAGGTATTTCGCTATGATAAAAGGAACACTTCCTATAGTATTTTTACCTACAGGTAATTCAATGCATTTATTATTTCTGTAGGTTAAAAAAAACCTACGTTGTTTACATCCTTTTGGTCGTAGTGCAATGTACTTTTTAACTAAGTTCAAGGCTCCTATTTCGCTTTCTTCAACAATGGTGAAACTTTTTGAGGTGCAGGTCTTGGTTTCTGGTACCTTGATCAGTAAAACGGCTCCTCTGTCTTCAATGTCATCAACTGTCATCTTGACCATTTCATCACGTCTTAAGCCTCCAAATACGCCCATTACCAGAACAACTTTATGTAGCAGAAAAGTATCATCTGGAGCTTTTCTTATGAAAAGTAATACTTGTCCACCTTCCAACACCTTTGATTTTTTAGGAATGTATCCTTTTGAATTAATTTTTAGAAATGCCATCAGTTGACTGAATGCTGATATATTAGTGTTTTCTTTAACAATCAATGTTGATTTCAGCTGTGAGTATTTGGTCCATAGACTATTTGCACTATATTGTTCAGACTGAAATAATGTAAAATAAATAAAAAATATTAATATTTTTCATGAGATAAACTCACCAGTTCCTGGAAGTATGCCATTAAGACAGTTTCATTTACGGTATTCACTGTTTTCATCTTTCCATTTCAGAAAATGGTCATACTCCTTCTCGTATAAGTGTTTGGATTTCACAGGCAGTAAATTTCCTAACGCTTTTTCAGCTTTGAGCGTCACATTCTGTGGGATCTCCATAATTATTATGAACACAACAGTTTTTAGTTTCCTCCACTAACAAGCTTGTCAATTCTTACAAAAATGCAGCGTCGTTTTATTAAATAAACAACCCTTAGCAACCTCTTCAATGTTTCCATGGCAATTGCATAGAAGCTCACTTGTGCTCAGTTGCCGACCAGAACGCAGTAAATACTATGAGAAAAAATTTATGAAGTAAACAACGTCGTTTAAGATAATTTTTTCGTGAAAAATAAAATCTTGTATGCACCACGAGCGTTAGGATCTATATAACGCACTTGGTACATAAATAGCTATTTCGCAGCCACATCACTGACACTGACTGGCGATGTATTTTTCGGTTTCCTGATTCTCTGATCAAGGAATCAATGATATTGAACAATTATGTGCTTGGATCGAACAGAAAGCTTCACTGTGCTAAAAGAAGCACGTAATTCAAAATGAAAACGTTAAGGTTATGCCCAGTATGACACTTCAAGTTCAGAATTGTTCACGATTATCTTCAGAAGATGTCTCTGTCTTACAGAAAAAGTTACGTCATTGTTTCCAGTGGAAAGACAATATTATACCGACTACATGGTGTTCATTTAGATCGACAATGAATGGACCAGTTCTTACTGCAATGAGTTGATTTTGTTCCTAATACCTTCCTCGCGTGGTTCTGAATTTATGTGATAGTGAATTCAGTTTGGATATCAGTGACTGATAGTAATTTTTCCAGTCCCTGCACGAGTGAATTCGGAAACCAAGAGATGGTACACAGTTACTATCGCTGATGGAAACCTATGATGTTGAAGTGTCATCTGAGCTGGCAGCTGAATGTATTTCTCCACAAGAGCTTTGATGGTCATGAAACCACAACGATTCTTTTTTTTCACAGCTGATTTGCAAAAAAAAAGTTTGTGTTATCTGTTAATATGATGAATAAAACTTGTTCAGCTTATCCTTTTCGACTTTTATTTCAACCAAAAACTGTTCCAGTACAAACTACACATTTTACTTATTTTTCTGTCAGCCGTCTTTTTTTTTGAACTACACAAAAAGCATAGGCTCACAGAATCACAAGAATAAGTGCATACCCAATGTTGCCAATATAAATGTATATCATTATACCAACACGCCTCCTTACATTTATATTGCAACAAATAATACTCAAAAGTAATAGTAACCAATTATTAGATTAGAACACAGTACTGTCTCTAGTAATTTGACATTTCTATAAATCAACTTATCCTAATTTTATCTCTACATATCTTGCCCTATATCTTTATACTTAAACACTCTCTGAATTTGAGGAATTTAACATTTCCCAATGCTTTAGTCAATATGTCAGCAATATTATTTTCAGACTCTATTTTAACAACTTCAATTTTTCTTTCCTTGACATTTTCGTGTATATAATGATAATGTACCTCTATGTGTTTGGAGTTCTTAGTAAAATTTCCATAATTAGCTATAGCTACTGCACCTGAATTGTCTTCATATATTTTGACTGGTTCACAATTTTTTGTAAAAACATCATTTATTAGACATATTAAGAAATTTATTTCTGTTACTGCTTCAGACAGTGCTATATATTCAGCAAATGTAGAAGATTTTGTTATACAGTTCTGTTTTTTTGATTTCCACAAGATAACATTGCCATACAATCTAATTACATATCCAGTTGTAGATTTCCTGTCTATTACATCTCCTGCCCAATCAGAATCAGAAAAACAATCTAATATATCAGCATTATCATTTTTATAATATTTCAATTTTAAGTTTTTTGTCAAGAATAAATATTTGAGTACTCTCAAGGCATATCTGAAATGTGTCTCATCACAGCAATTCTGAAAACGGCTCAGATAATTTACACAAAAAGAAATATCTGGTCTAGTACCAGAACTAATATATAACAGTGCACCTATCAAATTTCTATACTTAACATCTTCATTTAATTCAGATTTTTCCAATTTCAAATTTATTTCCATAGGTGTTTTATACAACTTTGCATTTTCAATATTATAACGTTTTGCTAAGGACTCAATGTAATGTTCTTGACTCAAAGTTAAAATGTTGTCTTGATCATAATTATATTCAATGTTTATACCAATGTAATTTTTTACTTTGCCTAAATCTTTCATTCTAAATTTATCAGATAATTTATTTTTAATGTCATCAATCACCCTTTTTTCTGAACAGCAAATCAGAAGATCATCAACAAATAATAAAATGTACACAACTATGTCATTTTCCTTTTTGAAATACAAACAAAAATCATATTTACATCTTTCAAAGTCCAGTTCAGTCAGAAATTCATTGAAACATTCATACCAAGCACGTGGACTTTCTTTTAAACCATATAATGATTTATTTAAAATATAAACCTTTTCAGTGTCATTTTCATAGCCAATTGGCTGTTTTACATATACTTCAGATAAAACTTTACCATTAAGAAACGCTGTCTCTACATCCATTTGATGGATTTTTAAAGAATTTTGACAACAATAAGATAATAACAGTTTTAAAGTTGGCATTTTCGCTACAGGGGAATAAGTATCATCAATACAATCAGTTTGTTGGAATCCTCTAACCACTAACCTGGCTTTATATTCATTTTCACTCTTCTTTTTGTAGATCCATTTTACATCGATTACCTTTTTGTTCTTGGGTGGTTTGTCAACAAGGGTCCATGTTTTATTCTTCACTAGGCTGTCCATCTCATGGTCCATAGCTTCCTTCCATTTATTTGAATCCTTACAAGTTATCGCCTCCTCAAAATTTTCTGGGTTCATAGCGTCACAGTAGTTCACATTTATACAATAATAACCGAATTCTTCATCAAATCGTAGTGGTGGCTTGACTTTTCTTTTTGGTTTTTCTCCTTCCTTGTTTTCATCAAATTCAATATCATTATCGCTATTTACTTTATCTGCCTGATTTTCTTCTAAGAGTTCTGCAGTGCACCTTTTCCTTTCTTTTTCTTCTTCTGTCTGTCTATCTTTCTCGTCTTCTTCAAATCCGCACAATGTTATATCATCTTCTATAATATCACAGTGTCTAGCTATTATTATTTTGTTGTTGATCAGTACTCTATATCCAGTGTCACTATAACCCAGTAAGATTCCTGTTTCTGCTTTCTTGTCCCATTTAGATTTTCTTCTCTCTTCTGGTATTCGTACAAAAACCTTACTGCCATACATTTTCAGATACTTTATTGTTGGCTTCTTTCTGAAAAATATTTCATATGGAGTTTTCCTTTCAATAGTATTTGTGAAGGTTCTATTCTTGAGATATGCAGCTGTTTTAATTATTTCTGGCCAATATTTTCTTTCCACATTTGCTTCTGATAAGAGACATCTCCCCATATCCATTAACGATCTGTTATACCTTTCAGCAGTTCCATTAAGCTCATGTACATATGCTGGACAAGGTTTTATTAATATTCCCTTCTCTTTTGCAAACTGGAAAACTCTTGCATTCATATATTCCTTACCATTATCACATCGCAATTCTTTTATTGTTTTATCAGTGAGATTTTGTACTTCATTTACATACTGCACCAAACAATCATATACTTCATCTTTTGTTCGGATACAATAAACTTTGATTAATTTGCTATAGTCATCTATAAAACTTAAAAAATATTTTTCTCCATGATTTCCTGTTGTTTGATGTGGGCCATTTAAATCTGTATGAACTATCTGTAATATATTCTCTGCTCTTCCACGGTTATTATAAAAAGGTAAGTTGTGCATTTTATTTTGAATACATGTGGCACACTTTAAATATTCTGATTCAATCTCTTTAGGTAGTCCATCTAAAGCTTTATTTTTGCACATTATTTCCAAATTATTAAAATTTATATGTCCCAATGTACGATGCAATTTTTCTTTTGTAGTCATGTTGCTTTTACTAACATTTGCTTCCAGCATTGCTTTATTAACATAACATTTCATCTTATACAGTCTTTCATCTTTAATAGCAACAGCTATAACCTTTCCATATGAGTTATATATTTTTGACAGTCTTCCTTCAGAAACAATTGAATTTTTTTCAGTAATTTTTGTGCAACTTAGTAAATTTGCCTTCATTTCTTTTACATAAAAAATATTTGTTAAATTTACTTCTGATTTTTTACCATATACTAAGAAATAGGCTTTAATATTACCCACTTTTGTTGCTTCTAATATTCTTCCATCACCAACTTTAACTTTCACAGTTTCTTTTAAAGTCTCACATGTGTCAAAATACTCATCAGTGTTAATAATATGATCTGTACAACCGCTGTCCAGTAACCATTCTATTTGTCCTTTAGTCTTTTCTTTCTCACTCATTGTTGTGTTGTTAGCAATAATTGTGTGGAAACTATTTCCATGTTGCTCATGGTGGTTATTTCTTTGTTGTTCGGTTAGATAATTTCCTCGTCCTCTATGAAAGTTTCTATTATTCGATGATCCACGTCCTCTATATCCAGAATATCCATGACCTCTACTTCCAGAATATCCACGGCCTCTATTTCCAAAATATCCACTACCTCGGCCTCTGGTACGACAATCCCTTTGAAAGTGGCCAGGTTTTCCACAGTTAAAACAATTTTTCTGTGATGCTATTCTTGTTTCTGTTAGAAATGCATTCGAGTTGTCATTTAATGCCCTATTCGATTTTTCTTCTGCATTTTTTAATTTTATTTTGCTTTTTAAATAATCAACCGTTCTCTCCTTTTCTGGTAGAACATCAATCAAATCACCAATATGACTATAGTTCTGTGGCAATGATTTTAACATATAGTTGAGTTTTTCTTGCTCCGTAATAACTGCACCTGCCTGCTTTAATTCATTTACAGCTCTTTCAAAATCGTCGAAAAACAAGGATACTTCTTCGTAATTTTTCAATTTGACAATTTCTAGGTTATGTCGACACACAATTTGCAAAGCTGTCGATTTTTTTTGGTACATCTCATCGAATTTTTGGATAATCTCGTAAGACGAATCTAAATTGCTTATGTATTCTAACTGTTTGTTTGTTATGGCGCTATAAATATAGTTAGTCGCCTGAATATCACGATCGTCCCATTTGTTATCGTCGGCTGCTGTTTTCTCTCGCATTACAACATCTACACACTTTTTGTATTGTAAGAATTTCAATATACGTATTTTCCAATTGCTATAGTCTGCTCCGTCAAAGATCGGAATATTTATATCACTGTTTTTCGCCGCCATTATCACGTTGCTTCTTGAGTTTTTTTTTTTTAATTTCCAAACATAGATTTTTATTTTGACTTCTCGTTGTTCTAACCACGCTCTGCTACCATGTTAATATGATGAATAAAACTTGTTCAGCTTATCCTTTTCGACTTTTATTTCAACCAAAAACTGTTCCAGTACAAACTACACATTTTACTTATTTTTCTGTCAGCCGTCTTTTTTTTTGAACTACACAAAAAGCATAGGCTCACAGAATCACAAGAATAAGTGCATACCCAATGTTGCCAATATAAATGTATATCATTATACCAACATTATCTATATGAAAACCGATGTTACATTCTATTTATTATGTCAAGCCTACATCGGAGTTTGCCGATATAATAAATAGACGTATCACCAGCTTGTTAAGTGAGTTATGCAATTTCTAGCGATAAAATTTCTGCTGAAAAAATGAGTTCGATGACTTATTGAATCGCATGATAGCCCATCGAATAAAGACAGACCTCCGTTCTTGCTTTGATCTTGGTTTCGCATGACATCTTACCGAGGGATCGACAAAAAATGGAAAAGTATAGCACAAATTTAGCCAAACGATAGACCATTATCGTGACTGGGAATGGACTTTTGGTGGTCAGGTACCTCTTCTTCTGGTTCTGGAGCTCTTTTATTATCGCCGTCTTTTTCGGACTTTCGTGAGTCTCGAAATTCTACGAACTGTTTAATTGAACGACCACTCTTTGTCAATCAACGGATTTTTTATCACTGTTTCGGGAATCAGCGAAATTGGTCCAATTTGTGACCCGACATAATGACGTTCTGGAAATATTTACAGTGTGTCAAATTTGGAAATACCTCGATTTTCAGTGTTTTCAGAATATTTCAGGAAATATGAAAGATATCCTCGATTTCTTTTCATATTCGAGATGGCCATGAAATTGCGCATTTTTTTCGTAATTTAACCTTTTCTGCGTTCCCGATTTATAACAATAAAAGTAATACTGTACCATATAATTTGCCCTACCCGGTATAGTTCTCATCCTATCTGAAGTTTTTCACTGGCACTGTATATTCTGCATCACTTCACTGCACTAGTATGAGAAGTGTAATAATGTTATCTAGTAGGTACATACAGTCTGTCCAATTTTCAAACAACATTGTCGATACAGGGCGAAATTGAAATTTCCACTTTTCGAACACTTCCCGTATCTTGGTTACTTTTAAACCTATCTAAAAAAAGGGTCTTATGTACCTTTTTACGTAAGGATACAGTGCCGTAATCATTTTTCATGAACGTTTAGATTGAATAAATTTAGCAAAAATATATTTTTTATGGGTCACCTGTAAGTATATTTATTTGTATAGTTCTATAAGGATTTTTTCAAACTCATCATGTATCGGTCGAAATGTCTTTTTATTTTGAATGCCGATAGGTTTAAAAGTAACCAAGATATAGGGAAGGTGTTCGAAAAGTGGGAGATTTCAATTTTGCCCTGTATTCGAAAATGTTCATTTTACAAAAAAGAAAGGCAGTAGTGTGAAAACCGAAAATCTATGTCTCCAAACGCAGAAGTATCTATCGCAAATTGGACACACTGTACATATTATATACATTTAACTGCAGAAAGTACGCATCATATGGGAAATTCATTTTACTTATGAATTTTGACAAATATCGATGTGTGCAATCAAGAAACAAGAAAGTTATACAGTGCCGTTCGTCTTCTCGTGTTTACCAGGACATTTTTTCTGTCCAAAACAGACTTAGTTGTAAAAATATCGAGAAGAGTCATCCGGAAACTTTATTCAGAACAACATTTCATGGCAAAAAGTTTAATGGTTTAATATAGTTTTTTGGGAAAAAGATTTTGTCAAAGAAAATGTCGATTTGGAGAAATACATTTTAGACAAAAAATTTTTTAATAATATATAAGATTCGTTATTTCTATTTTGTTCGGAGAAATTTTGGAATCTTCGAATTTGCCATGTGTGGACAATATAACTCTTATGTTCGCACAATATCCATTTGATTTTTTCTTTGAACAAAAAACTAATTCAATTTTTGACATAACAAAAACTTATGAATTGACACACATGTCAAATTGACGCAATGAGTGTTTTTGTTTGATTTGTTTGAGATTCATTCAAACAGAGGTGGATAGATAGACTGGTGAAATCACTTCCTATATTGTGACTGGTCCCAAATCTCTTGATTTCGCCTACTTCGATAAAACATGTCTTACGTTACATAGCGTGGGTAAATCTGGCTAAGTGAAGCCGCGATTTACAGGTTACTGCAGATGTCAATACAAAAGTATGAATATTTGATTCTGATCGTTTCTAACAAATATTATGGAGCCATTCTCCAATGAGTTTGATGCGAATATGTATCGAACATGATTGAAAGAAAATTCTTCAAAAATATTTCGACAGTATCGCCATCTATTGATGTACATGAGAACCCCACGTAATGAGCTGAAATTAAATTGTTCCAAATCAAGGATATGTCTGCTAAAACAATTGAAGAGTAGCGCCACCAGGTCTTATTTCCATCATTATTCAAACTAACATAAAGTTACTCGTCGGAAATGATTGTTGTCAAAACGTTTATATGATAAAGTATCTTCAACTCTTGTCAACAAAATATTTTCGTGGCCATCACTCGTTCGTACCATCTGAATAAGCAAGTGCCCACTTTCTGTCAGCCTTTCGAAAACTGATTTATTATAATTTCGTCACGGCACAAAAGACTTGTCACGTGTTCTTGTCCACCAGACATATTTAATTAGGAGTGGCCCAATGGGTCCATCGCATGTTTTTTTATCGCCTGAAGAGTTCTTCTTATATCAATTCCCAGAAGACCGTCTGAAAAGGTCCAACCGTTGCTAGAAGTTGGCCGAGCAGAGACTGACTTCTATTCATTTAATGGAATCAGTGGTTGTTTTATAGACGTGGAAGTGCCTGAAGAAGTTGTTCTAGACAACATGGAAAGAGGTTGGTCCAGCATGGACACAACATTAGAATTTCGTGACATTTTCTCTCTCATCATCCACGTTCACAACTTCAACTATCAAAAAATAGTATATTATGATACAAGTTTTATAAGACGCTATTTTGTCGCACGCGTTGTTTGGAGTACGACGAGCGAAGCGAGGAGTGCTCCAAGTGAACAAGTGCGACAACGTGTCTTATAAAACGTGTGTAATATGCAATTTTTTCTATTTTGAATTGATTTGAAGGAAAAATGGATTTGATATCCATAAATAACAGAAACATCTTCGATTGGTAACAATGATGACATTGAAATAATTAAAATCTGACGCACAAGCGTAAAGCCCAGGTTACAGTTGAGCGATTTTGATTTTTGCAATACCAGTCTGAATTAAAATTTACCAATTAAAACATTGAGTTTTTCACTGCTAATATCATCAAATCCAAATCGCTCAGAAGTATGATTATTTATAGAAACCATAGAAATTTGTGCAAAAAAATATTGGGTCTCGAAGAGCAACTTACAAACAAAATGTACACAATTCACTTGATGCAACAATCTTCATGCTCATACGAATTTCACATACGAATGCAAAAAAATATCACATACGAATACAAAAAAATATTGGGTCTCGAAGAGCAACTTACAAACAAAATGTACACAATTCACTTGATGCAACAATCTTCATGCTCATACGAATTTCACAAAAATTATGCGAATAAAATGGCCGCTGAAAAGAAATATCGTAATAAAGTTCGAATATTTCAACTCCTTTGCGGATTTTTTATATTATCATGATACCACACAATGCATAAGTCAATAAGTATTGTAGAGTAGGAATTTCAATGTAATATTTATAATATTCCGATTAATGCAAAAATGCATAACTGCTGGGATTCAGACATTTTCAGTTCCAGTGAGAGTTAAATAAAATAATTGTTTTTTCACTTTCCAGTTGAACTGTACCCCTATGATTTTGTAATGTAATGTATTGATGGTAACTGTTAATCTAAAATTATTAGGCATAAGCCTGTTGTGTTGATTTAGCAGCATAAATAAATCAATATTAGGTATAACAATATTATGGCCTCCTAAGTCATCCGACCTAAATCCAATTGAGTATTTTTTCCGGAGACATAAATTCCTTGGTATACCAAATCATCGATGGAACTGAGGAAGAATTGATAGCAATGAACTATAGGCTGAAACGGAACTATATCTTACTAATAACCAAATAATGTGTCAGCTATAGTTGAAGACCAGTTCTTCGAACAGTTATCTTTTAGATATAATTTTTTGCCAACATTTTTATTGATTCATATTGATCGATGAAGAAATTTGAAATTTTCCAGTTTTTCTGATGAAAAATATATAGTTCTATCGAGTTTTGTTGCAATCATCTGTCATTCTACTGGAGCATTTGTGATCATGACACAAAGCTTCAAATTCAGTAATATTAGCCTTTTCATGAACGTAGAAAAAATATTGAATACAAGAGTGTTTATTTCACTCGACGTGCAACGCAAATGCGTGTCGAAGTTGCCTCTATTTCGATACGCATTTTTTATTATTCAGAGATTTGTACAATCGAACTGTCAAATGAAAGTCAGAAGAGTTAAGCCCAGTTTACTTCTGATCGATTTGGATTTGGTGATATTAGCAGTGAAAAACTCAATGTTTTAATTGGTAAATTTCAATTCAGAGTGTAATTTGATTTAAATTGATCAATAAAAACAATAACAACATTAAATTTTTCACCCCTGGTATTGCAATAATCAAAATCGCTCAACTGTAAACTGGGCTTTACGGTTGTGTGTCAGATTTTAATTAATTCAATTTTCCATTTACATTTCTTTCTTCAAATCAATTCAAAATAGAAAAAATTGCATATGACACACGTTTTATAAGACACGTTGTCGCACTTGTTCAACTCGTGCGACAAAATAGCGTCTTATAAAACTTGTATCATAATATACTATTTTGCCCTCGTTGCATTAATAACTATCGTTACATTACCATCGATGCATTACCATAGTACCCATAAGTGGTACACAAACACAGTTTATTTTTATTTCAGTCTATAAACAGGTTCGCAGATACCCAGCATACCAGGGTGTTTGAAATATATGTTATCTTACTTTATGCTATAGTAAAATCAAAACGCTCTGTAAAGATGCTCTCATTAGGTTAATTAAGTAAACTATACCATTATTTACTCAAGTATCTACACGGAAATTTTGATGATTCATATAGCTGGATTTTCTCAAGAAATCAAATATTAACAAACTCCGATTCCATGGTCGTCAAGAAAATGTATAACACATTTTTTCATCAAAAAATGTTTACACAAATTTCCGAAAATAACGAAATGTCTTCGACAAACGGTTGTGCAATCTCTAGGAACGTTTCTCTTTATTGCTGAACTCGGTCTGTTTACTTTTCGGCTGTTTGCTCAAAGAAGAATGTCCTAGATTAGACGTTTGAGCGAAAAATCAACACCGTTTTAACAGCTTTGGAGTCTTTTATTATGATGAACGTTCTCTTCCCAGTTGAATAATATCAAGAACATGATGAAATGAACATGACCGAAGCAAATATATATACATTGCTTCCAAGAATTGACGGATACGTTTTGAAAAATCATTTACAAATATATTTCAGGAAATATCTTCAAAAACTCGAATGGCGAAAACATTATTCCGAGACAACAAAGCCTGCTCGAATATTGGTAAATATCGAGAAAAAACTGGTCAATTAGACGTTTTTGGAGAACGGTGCGGATTCCAAAATATTTTCAGCTTTACGGCGTTGTCGCTTATACCTATTGAAAAATAGCAAAACCCTACATATTGTCAATTAAAGTCCCTTTCAGATAATATCTTATGTTCATGTACCTAAAATAGTCACGTAAGGATCATTTCTCTCATCTCATTATAATAAAATAGATATTTTCGAATATAATATTGATTTTAATTTATTTCGATAGTCAGAAAAAATAAAATACAGTTAATATTTGAGAAACTGTGAAAGACAAGTATTCAAGTAATAATGCAGAACTAATATTCCAAGAAATCAAATTTTCAAAATCATCCTACATCCCGATGTCCAGAAACGTCTAATGGGCCATAGAGCTTGGAACTCCCTTTATTTCTCAGCCCCAAATAATCAGAGATTACCGAGGTGTATTATCAGCAGGATTGAATAGAACTTTTGTAACACAAAAACGAACGAGATAACAAACCCAATCAAATCCCCTTTCTGTTCCTGTGTCCAAAATATCCAAAAAACAAAAACAATACACATCCTCCCATGGTAATTCAAACCTACTTGAACGAAACAAAGGATGAAAAATGAAGGACAATTTTGCATAGAATGTCTCCATTGTTATAGGCTTTCACGGAAGAATGAGTATTCATAATACAATGACATAGACATTTTTCAGAAAGTCTTTTACCCGTCAGGATACCTTTCATACGAGCTTTCAAAGGATCGTATAGGTTTTCAGGATAATACTGCATATGAAGAAAATAAAAAGAAAGAAGAAATTAAGCTTTTCTTTTTTTTCATTTTCCAATGATTAACTTAAGAATTTCCAATTCTTCAAAATAAATCAGAATAACTGAAATAATGAAAATGCGTTTCTAGTGAAGAAAACTACTTATCAATCTCCTATTTATATTATGTTTCGAACTCGAAGTTACAAGAAATTATTTGCTGAAGAAGAGAAAATATTTGATCCTGAAAAATCTGAGGAAATATCGAAATTTTTGAAAACAACCAAAGATATATTAGATAATGCAGATAGAGTTGAAATAGAGTCTCATGAGAGGTTTCATTTTACCAGAACTTCTTCAAGATAAAAAATTCCAGGAGCAATCACGATAGATTTTATCGAGAATATTATAATAAATTTTGATTCCATTCTTCTCTTTCAATCGAGCTTAAAAGAATATTTTATTCCTACAATGTAGAGATGTATATTATTGAACCCTCATTTTTCATTTGTGTTCCTAATGTTCTGGTAAAAAATATGTATTCATGTGACAAATATTATAAGTATTTGACGTATCTATTACTATGAACACATGAGAAGGGTCTGATAATAAAATTTTTTCAACACAATAGTATGTTAATTAGTAAAGTAGTACTTTTTCACGAATGGAAAAGAAATATCAAGTGAGAACTGTTTTAATAAATAAAAATACATTTCTCATATACAGGACGTTTCATATTTCAAATGTAGATTCCTTTGCTCAAAATATTGATATTTAATTTTACAGTATGTCCAATTTTCAATGTGAAACGAACATTGTCGAAAACATAACCCACATTTCCTCTCCCTATTTTTGAGATACAGGGTGAAATTGAAATTTCCTACTTTTCAAACAACTTCCGTATCTTTAAACCGTTGAAGCCTATCGCTCGGAAGCGAGAAAAACGTATTGTATGTATATGTAATCATATATTTCCGATGAACTTGAAAACATCCTTATGTATCTAGAGAGGTGTCCAATTAAAAAAATATTTAATATATTTTTGCTTAATTTTCTGAATATAAACGTTAAACGTTTATGGAATCAAAAGTTATAAAAGATACCGTGCTACACCTGTGCCTAGGTATCAAAAAACGTGTACGACAGTTGATGAGATAATGAAAATTATTCTACTCAAATTGTCCAAGGAAGCCAATGGGGTCTGGAATGTGAATTAATTTCATTGAATAAATCCTGTGTTCTGTTCAAGTTTTCAGCGATATTTCATGTACAGGGTGGGCCAAATTCGAGACCAAATTGGACACATTCAAAGGGAAAGTCATGTTTTTTAACTAGATAGATGAAAACTGATGGCTATGCATGAGGGTCAATTTTTATGAGAAACTTAATGATGGAAACCGCGCATAATTATGTAATATACGTTTGGCATGGTAATTTCATGTTCAAAACAGGTTGTCTCATTAAGAAAAATGATGTTTGCATGAATAACAATTGCTATGTGATTTGGATACATGAATTACTTAAACCATTCTACGCAAAAAAGCGTGACAGAAAAAAAGTTACAGCAACTTTTCGAAAATGCGCATATCGATATGCGTTTTTCACCATTGAGTTTGTCATTAACCCCCAGAAACAGTTTTCATAGAGGACTTTCCCTTCAAAAGTGTCCTATTTGACCCACCCTGTACCAAAGCCAAATCATCCTCATTAAATCCTACCTAAAAAATCGATTCCAAACAGTATTTTATAACAATGCTTTATCTAATTCTAAAGAAGAAGAGTTTGGAGTCCCTCAAGGTTCTCTTTTGGGGCCACTACTTTTCATTGTCTATGTAAATGACTTGACCTAAATTTCAACACCACATGATGGGGTTCTGTTCTCGGACGACACCACCCTTATATATTCTCATAAGGTCTATGATTCCCTAACTTTGATGGCTGCAGAGGCAGAGCATAAAGCTGAGAACTGGTTCAGTGCCAACAGACTCAAATTAAACAATGACAAAACCCAAAGATTGACATTTACTACCAATACATGTAACCATGAAAACCTCAACGTCAAACTATTAGGTCTAACTATTGATCATAAACTCAACTGGTCAAGTCACATTAAAGTCTTGAATCAGAAGCTATCTAGCTCACTATTCGGCATTAGCCAGTTGAGGAATATTACAAATACAAGTACTCTAAGAACGGTTTATTTCTCGCTATTCTAGTCCCACCTAGATTACGGTATACTACTCTGGGGTAACTCCTCGGAAGCCCCAACTGTATTCAGGAAATAAATTATTAGAATCCTGGCAAATGTCAAATATCGTGATACCTGCAGACCATTGTTTGAAGCACTGAAAATCATGACCCTCCCATCTTTATTTATTCCGAGTACTTTAACTGAGGTCCGTAAGAATTTTCCAAACCTAATTATCCAATCTGATTTCCATGAACAAGAGGATCACATAAAATCAGAGTACCTAGATATGACTCACAAAGTCCATGAATAATCCTTTGAATTACCATCTCTATAACATTTTACCTGAATCATTGAAGATTTTAACCATGTACTGCTTCAAAAAAGCTATGAAATCATTCCTATTGGAAAATTCTTTCTACTCTGTAGAGGAATATCTGAAAAGTGTGGAAGAATGTGGTTTGACTTCTCACCCTTACCAAATCCAATAATTTTTAATGTGTTGACTGCTTGATTGTTTTATTTATGCTTATACTTATTAATTTTAATTACTGTGTGCACTGTTATTTGTATCCTAAATTTTAACTATATACAATTTCTTGTATCCTACATTTTAAATATATACAATTTCTTTTTTTGTGACGTGCTATGAATATACAGCTGTGTATAATATAGTCAAAGATATTCTATTCTTCTATTCTATTCTTCATGGTTGAAATCCCCATTTTCCTCCTACCCCTATAGAAAGTACACACTTTCCTCCCCCAAATCAGGGAGGAAACTCATACTTTTCCTCCCCCTCATTTCAAGTAAGTTGCAAACGATGAAACTTGTGAATTCATTATATTCATATTTCAATTATTTCTAGAACATTCTGTATATCCTGTTTTTTGGTAAAAATCAAACATTAATGTTACTTCAATGTAGTTCTTCAATACAAATTTCAACTTCAGGAATCTTAGATATACGTTTTTTGAGTTCAGAATTCCGAAGGTCCCGGGTTCAGCTCCTGGCAACTTTTTTTTTCAAGAACGTTATTTTACTTTTTTCTTGTTAGTGATTTGAATTATTGGACATTTAGATAGCTTATACATTTCGGATTGCTATTGAGTGATTGATCATTTTTTTTTCTAAGAGCTGCGCTTGTAGAAAAAGGGAGTAATACAATAGTAATTTACGTAACAAGTCCGGAAAATACTGTTTTTTTGGATGAGTGGACAAAATTCTAGGACGAGCGTAGCGAGTCCTGGAAGTCTGCGAGTCCAAAAAAACTGTTTTCGGGCGTGTTGCGTAAACAATTTTTTCGGCAACCGTGTAGAATAACAAATCAAAGAAACACATTTCTTTCAAAAATTGCAATGTTAGCTAATTTTATGTCAGATAGCTGTCAGTCGTTATTTTGCTGCTATGGTAATGATCAACTGCATTTATCAAAACCATACTACCAAGATTTTCATATTTACAATGATAACAACGATGTGATTCTTCCCGGCCTAGTCCGGGAAGTACGTACTTCCCGGACTAGGCCGGAAAAATGCCACTTTCTCAAAAAAAAATCGTCTGGAAAGTACGTACTTTCCGGACGGTTGCCGAAAAATAGCTATTTCCTGCGCCCCCAATCTACGAGATCCATCTCGAAAATCGGAATCAGTACTCACCCTCTACAGCGGCCGCCGAACAGCTCCATCCTCCTGGATGGCCGAAAGCTCGCACAAAATCCTCGAGAGAGAAAAAACCGCGCACCAACCACCAAGCTCGATGCGTTCCGACGAAAATAGCGAGGAAAGCGCGCTCGACCGACCGACCTACGAAAGCTCGCCGCCGCGAAAAGTCCGACCGAGGTGAAGATGAGAATAAGGAAGAGAGAGCCCTCTACGGCCTGTCTTCGACGAATGAAGCGAAGCCAGAGAAGGCCCCAAGGCCCGGGCCGGCGGAGACGGCGACAGCGACGCCCCCGCGATATGCCGCGGGAGTCCATCGGGAAGTTCGGGCCTCTCTCGGGCGATAAGCGTGGACCGGTTGCACAATCATTTCAACACAACACACAGTTTCTGCGGATGACAATAATACAATACAATACATTTATTTTTCCGCAAATCGCTAGGAAATTTTGACATTCCTGTCAAAATTTCTTGAAGAAAAAGTCAGGACTTCCTTACTGTGAGGAAATGTCATTTCCTTACTGTAAGGAAATGATATTTCCGTACAGTTGTTGGTGTTCTACATAAATGATTGAAAACACATTGCTTATAAGGAATTAATTTATATTTTGAAAACATCAAGTCATTGCTGAATACATTTTTAAGACCAATTTGTTATATTTACAGTAATTTGACAGTTAGTACAATTATTGAACATTGGAGGAACATTGTTAGAACTATGAGAAACATTTTGGACAACATGCGGGGTGGTAGGGTTATTTTGTTGAATATTTTGTACTGTGAAAATTTTATTTGCCACCTCAACCTTATTGTTAAGCGATTCTTCGATATATCCTTCAGCAACGTTTGATGACTTCCATCCGTCATGCCTCTTTAAACTAGTTATGTCGGCACCAGAGTCAACCAATATTGTTGCAGAAGACCGGCGAAAGCAGTGACCAGTGCATTCTGTCGGATTTACCAAGTTCAAATAAGTAGCAACTATTTCGGACATTTTTCTAAATTGATGAATTCCTACCACTTGTCTACAACCCTTTCCGCTTTGATATTTAAAGAAAAATCGGTCACTGTTCATATTTTCTGGTCTTAACGAAACATACTTTCGATAAACATTCAAGTAGATCTGATTAATTACAAATGATCTTGGTTTGTTGGTTTATTAAAAGCTTAGATTCTAGGTCTTCTATATCGTGTACAATCATTCGGACTAACTCATCCATTCTACAGGCCCCAGAAATACCAAATATTACAGCCACCTAAAAAATAAATAAAGGTACAATCTAAATAGAAATTAAAACCTTGTAAATTACCTTAATCATTAAATTTTCTTTATCTGGAGCTTCCTGGATAAATTTTTCAATTTCTTCCTTCGTTAAAATCTTAGATTTCTTTGCCCTATAACCTTGAGCTTGCCGTTTCAATAAAGAACGAAGTTTTGAGTATGTAGATATATCTACATTGTGTTTAATTGCAAGGGTTGACTTCAGCATTGAATAATTGGCCCATAATGTTGAAGATTTCATCTTTAAACAAAGGTCTAGGAAGTATGCCATTACAACATTTTCTGAGAAAGAACTCGTATTTTTACTCATGCGATAATCCATAAAACGTCTGTATGCATTTTCGTACTTTTCTCTTGATTTCTTTGGCAATAATTCTAATTTTATTAGGAATTTCAAAGCACCATTTATTTGGGAATAAAATTATCGCGTTTTTTTTAAATCAATCAATATCTGTCGAATTTTAAACGATTTGCGGAAAAATAGTATGTTTACCTCGTAGGAAAAGCCACATTCCTGGACTCTGTGTTGCTAAGTCTCGGCTTGCGCCTCGACTTAGCAATCTTCACAGTCGCCCAGGAATGTTAAGCTTTTCCTACCCGGTAAACAATGTACTATTCCTGAATATGTCAAATACATATAGGAATAGTCACAAGTTGTTGCTAAGAAGCACATAATTTATCTATAGTATAAAAAAGTATTCTCAACTAAATGAGTTTTCAAACGAATTTTAAACAGTGATATTTTAAGAGATTTGCTTACGTCTTAGTCGTGGTATACTGATGGATCCAAGATGGATTAAAGGGCTGGAGTGGGAGTAACAGGGCCAAATTTCAGGCTCTCAAAATCCCTAGGTAACACCCCAACCATCTTTCAAGCAGAAGTACATGCTATAGAGATATGTGCACAGGAGTGCCTCGAAAGGGACACTCGAAGGGCAAAAATATATATTCTATCAGATAGCCAAGCAACACTAAAAGCTCTGAAGTCATACACTTGTGAGTCTAAGCTGACTTGGGACTGTAAACATTCCCTAAGGCAGCGAACAACCAGAGTTTCGACGTTGGCAAGCGGATGAAATGAAATCTCACTGGAATAAAGTGCCAGGACAAAGACAAGCGAAAAGGCTAGTGAGCCTATCGCCAAGGAAAGCTAAGCAGCTTCTCGAGTTGGACAAGAAAGACTTGAAACTGGTGACGGGACTCCTCACTGGACACTGCCCTCTAAGGTATCACCTCAAAAAGATGGGCAAAACAGAGAGTGATAGTTGCCGCTACTGCGAGAACTTCGCTGCAACTGCAGAACATTTGCTTTGCGAATGCCCAGCGCTCTTCTGCAAGAGGCTCAAGTTCCTGGAAGGGGCCTTTTTAGAGCCCTCCGACATCAGGAACCTAGCTCCCAGGAAACTGATAAACTTCGCACGAATCCTCAGAATCCCGGGCCTCGAATAGATTAAGGGTTATGCACAAAAGATCCGATAGGTCGAGGTGCTTGAGAAGCTGCACAGCCTTAACGACCCCTCCTACAATCTACAATAAGGCGCACAAAGCGCAATAATTGCGGTTTTCAACTGTGTTTTGCGCCATTGCGCTATTTTGTGCATTGTTGTGCATTAGCGATATTAACGATAATTATTATCGATAAATCTATAATTTATTGATTGTATAATTATAGATATTAACGAAAACAATTACTTTCCTGGCAAATACCACGCATAAAATTGAATACGAGTAGATTTAATTCAATGTTCTGTGTGGTATGTGGTATTCGCCAGGACAGTAGTTGATTTCTGCTAGTAGTCTACCTTTTCAAACATCTTGGATGTTGTTTAGGTGAATTGTTGAGGTACGAGATTTTAAATCTAATTTTGATTTTTGCTTACTTAGTGCGAATCGTGGCTTTTTTCTTTGTATAATTTAACCGACCCTGTTTCTCCATTTTGGCCTGCAAATTCTGGACACCCTATACACAAAATCATTCTTATCTTGAGAGTCTTATGAAAGTCTTGCCCTGCCCTGTTGGGATTTTCTGTGATCTCAGCAGGGCATTCGACTGCGTTCAACATGATTTGCTTCTGTCAAAATTGTACTCATATGACGTTCGAGGAGTTGCTCACAGCTGGTTGACGAGTTTCTTAACTTTCAGAAGACAGTTTGTGAATATATCGTCAACCAAATCAGATAATCGAACCATTTCTATGGGAGTTCCCCAGGGGTCTATCCTGAGGCCGATTTTATTTTTGTTTTATACCAACGACATTGATAACATTAGTTCATCTGCCAGCTTTATCAGATATGCTGATGTGATACGATAGTGCTTGTTTCGAATAAACTTGATGACTCTTTGAAAGAAAATTTTGTATCAATCATGGATAGCCTCATATCTTGGTGTAGCTACAACTCCCTTCACTTTAACAGTGATATCGATAATTCCAATGAATCGATAGATTTTGATTATTGATAATCGATATTTTAAAATCGTTATCGACAACTCCTAATTTGATTACCGTCTTCATTTTTTTACTGGCCTGGCGAACCTGAATACGCGATGATATTCAACATTTCGAAAAAAATAAAAAGTTGATGGCGACGATACGTCGTATTAAAAATTCTATACTTTCAAGTTATGGATTATAGACTAAAGAGTATAAACTATAGAGCGCGAAAAACAGCTGCATGAAAGAGTTTCTTCTTTTTTCGTGTCTATTAAATTAAAGCCAATAAAAATTAAGGTAATTTTGCACTCATCATGCAATCTAAATTTTGATGAAAATTTCTGTTGGTACTTACGTGTTTTGAGATTTTCGAGGTTATCGATGCCAGGTAAGTTTTGGGCAAGTATTGTATCTTCTTAGATCTTAATTATAATTTCTGTCTAAGAAAAACATCATAAGTATGTAATTTTTCCGTATTTTTCCTTTCATTTCACCAACTAGGCTAAGTAAACAACGGCCTCTGTGCGAATCTTGAGCTGACTAATATGTGTCAGTGATATGTGTTTTCTCTTTTCAATAACATGTCAGAAAGAAAGATAGAAATCAGTAAAAGAAGATGAAATTTGGAACTTTGGCATCTACTATCTCGAAATTCGTCTTTTTCAGGTTAAAATACGTCAGTACCAAAAAAAAATCCATACAAATATATATCGCATGATAATTGCAAAATTTCCAAAATTAAAATTAATGATCAAAAAATTGGTATTTTCAAACACTATTTCAACTGAATATAACTTCGCGGCATATAAATACACAATTTTTTCCTAATTTAACCGACCCTGTATCTCTAACCGTTACCGAGTTCCCTATGTTGGCCTGCGAATTTGGGACACCCTGTACAGAGTGGACAAATTTCGATGTTTACTTGAGGTAACTCGGTAGCTAAAGGAGTTACGAAAAAATGATCTCAATTGACGATTGACGTATCTCCAGATTTTTTGATAAAGTCAAATTTAGCGTGTTAGTAGTTTTATTTTTCACTTGATCGTTACTGCTTTATAATACCTTGGCAACGGTTGCTATTAACAGACCCATAACGCCCGGGGCGTTATGGAGGGCATTATGAATCATAACGCCCGCTAAATGTTTTTTTCTGTAGTTCAATAAATTAATTACTCAGAAAAGTTTTATTTATAACTGTACATAAAAAAGGGACTAATTATTATTATGAACACAACAGTTTTTAGTTTCCTCCACTAACAAGCTTGTCAATTCTTACAAAAATGCAGCGTCGTTTTATTAAATAAACAACCCTTAGCAACCTCTTCAATGTTTCCATGGCAATTGCATAGAAGCTCACTTGTGCTCAGTTGCCGACCAGAACGCAGTAAATACTATGAGAAAAAATTTATGAAGTGAAAAAAACTTCGTTTAAGATAATTTTTTCGTGAAAAATAAAATCTTGCATGCACCAACATTCATCCCTCGGGCCAAAGGCCCTCGGGTGAATGTTACCCTCCGGGCGTTAGGATCTATATAACGCACTTGGTACATAAATAGCTATTTCGATTCGTTAGTAGTATTTTTCAAGAAATTAATTTTTCGACAATTTTTTGATAACAATGTTTAAATTTCTTGTGCCTGCATGGTATAGAATGATCATACAGGGTTATCAAAAATTAGGTCAAACATTATAGCTACCTACATGTTCAAAAAACTCAAAGTTGAAATAACTCAAAAGGAAGGTCATTAGAATATTATAATTTCAATACGAATATGGCTCATCCTGCTTGAATGAAAAACTCTAAATAATTTGTTATTAACAGGCCCATCTAATAATGACTGTATACTGTATACTGAAGAACTGTGTGCTGCGTATACTTTTTGGTGATCACTGTATTTTAGTGCCAAAACCCGAGATGAATAATGCAGTGCAGATTCGCTACAGAATATTTATACAATACGATTTCACAGTCCATATAGCACATTGTATTTTTAGGTTTTATGGGAAATCCATGAGATAATAGTACAGATCACAGCAGCTACAGATGGCCAACATAATTTGGAAAATATTTTCACTTTCTGTAAACACGATTTAGGTGGTCTCATGAACGTACTAGTTTATAATACAGGACTACAGGAAACTAATTTTTTGGTGCAAATGCAATGGAAAAAACAGAAGTTGTACTATTTTGCTTCTCCACTCATTTCAGCAGTGATAGTTTATATACCGGGTGTCCCAATAAGGTCGACATGAAAACCATAAAACCTTACGGCTACGAATTAGAAAATTATGTACCAAATTGGCCTAGAGAAATTTGGTGTAAAATATTTTCTAAGATTCTAGAATGACCGCTAGAGGTTTCTAAAATGACCGCTAGAGGTTTTTATAACGGAAATAAGACGTTCATAAATGTTTGCGTCCGCTGATTCTTGAAAATTTCACGTAGTGAGGAAAGGTGTTGAAAAAACATACCTATTTCAAATTGCTGTATCCTTTAACCAAATTTGATAAACTTAGGCTCGTTTGAAAGACTTAAGGGCGCTTTTTGTATAAAAGTTTTTTCAGATTTTCTTCAAAAAATCTAATAAGACTATCCATGTTTTTTATCACTACTTGGAGAACACGAAAATAGCAACATTTTAGAGAAAACCGTAATTCGATATATCTATGCGTTCTCTAGTTTCATTTGCAGATAACAATTTTTAAAGAAGAAAAACATTCTTACCGTTGAGAAGGTTAGTAGTTTACTCATTTATTTCTGAACACAGATAATTTTATTCTGTGTATAGTAACAGAATAAAATTATCTGTGTTTAACCACGTGGCATCAGATCTTCATATCGAAAAATGGATATGAACTCTCAATATTGATTGCACCCAGAAAGAACATTTTAAGTTGCAGAAACAGTATATTTCGTAAAATGTATACGATGAAACATAAAATACAACAATGAAGTACACGACATTACACAAGCTACAATTTATTTCTGGGTATTTGATTGCGTGCCGCTTTCGAGAAGAGGGCAGCCAGATTTCGAGTTTAATGGTTAATGCCTTAATGGTCATTGCTTCCAGGAGCCAGCTCAAACGAAACAGATGTTAGCCATCTTCCATCTCGAAAACGGATTTGTTTGTTGTTTTTCCATCGCTGGCTCTTTGGTGGTAAAGGCACGGAGGATGCTGAAATAGGTTCCTTTATTGCAAAATTCGAATATACTTCCTACCAGTCTTAATATTATAGATACTATATTATGAATTTCCCCAGGGTTATTTTCATCACAGTCGGATTGATTTTGAGGAAATATTTTATACAGGGTCCATGAAACAACACGATATAGAACTTAGATACTCAGAAGGAAACATTTGTTATTTTATTGAATACCCTCTATTTTATTGTATTATTAGATCATCTCTGAAGAGCTGATCTATCCTTGATGGAATCCATAGCGGGAATGAGATATATAGTGCGGCGAAACGCCCTGTACGAATATCGCTATGACCAAAACGAACGTTTTATACGCGGTATTTCTACTTTTTGTTTTTGTCTGCGGGAAAAAACTTGACCCCTTGCGATACTCGTGTACGGACCTCGGGAAAAATTGGGCATATTTCACGTTTGTCATTTTATTGTGGTTGTGTTTACTTTGTGTCTTAGCTTTCCCCAACCCTGGAAGGCTTGAGGGTTTGGTTCACGGAGTATTGTACCTGCCTTTTAAGGTGAGCTTTAGTAGCCCTTTGCGATTTTGGCCATAAATATATGTATTTTGATTGCTATATTCGTTTATACGTAGATATCTTGCTTGATAATTATTGATTTGTAGATATTTTGTTTGTCGTTTCATCACACAGTGTGTCTCTGTCGATCTATCTCGAGTTCGGCTAAGTTTCTTTCATTTCATGTTTTGAGGTTGTTGGAATCTAAACCAAATAAACTGCTAATACGAAAAAGTCACCCGTATTGTTTTACTTAGAACTTCAACCCCCTGAGCAGTGGCGGCGTTTAGCTGGGCGTTCCGCTACAATAGGGTGTGAAAAATCTCGATTTTTCAACTTTGGGAATTTTTAATGTCGAAACTATTCATTATTGGTCGAAGTGGCTTACATATATCTTAACTTATAATCAATTATCCACTGATATTTCATTAAATAAATGTTTTGTGGTTCAGAATTCCACCTTTATTTGCGTCAATTAAATATCAATTGATAGTGAATTGAAAGTTGAGATAGGGTTAGTGGTTTTGACCAATAATTTTCGCAGATAATGAAATGAATATGGCGTTGATTTGAACGTTTGTCTGTTATGATCACAGATGAGTGCAATGACATTTTTATTGTACTACTGCAATACAGAAGCAATTTGTTTATTGAAATGAGTAAATCCAAAATTGGCTGTGTAATATTCTAATTTCAATAACACCTTAATACAATATTTCAGGAAATACGTATGAAATGAATCTTCTATTTTGTATTTAATGGTAAATCAAATGTGTGGAACAAGATAGTAACAAAATAAGTATATCATCATTTCTACCCACATATTCGTTCAGGATACAGCAAAATAAGGTCAACAGTTATATAGTCACTGAATCTACGAATTCCTAGAATCATTGATATCACTATGAATGGAAGTTATGAAATTAAATTTTTTTTTAATAGTTCATCTTTTATAATGTGAAAGAGGGAAATATTGGGTAGTAAAACCAATACGTACTTTTCATGACTATTATATTTGATTTGATTTATTATTAGGCTTTTCAACTTTATCTATTTTGTAATTATCTTATAGACTGATTATAATTTTCGAGTTTGCATATTTCTGCCATTTCATTCTAATAAGTTTTATGAATATGATCCAAGTATTTGCCCAATTTTCTTTGTTGCGGAAAATTAATCACTAGCCTCATCTTTATTTGCATATGTTCTTCTAATAGCCCATGCATTCATTATGATTTTCATAGGCTATCGCTATGAAGTTTGAAAAATGGAAACAAAATTTGGACAAGACTATCCGAACATAGATTGTAATATCATATCTCTTATTCTCGCATATAGGCTAGTAATGAATATAACACAAAAAATAGGAAGTATTTCATATGGAAAAACGAAATAATAAATTCTCGGATTATACTTGAAACGTGTCATATGTAATTATTGATAATATCAGTATCGATTGCAAATGTTATGATGGTTTATCATTGGTAAAGGTAAAACTGATAATATTCCTAATATGAATAGTTCAAACAACAACACCCTATATATCAGAATATATAGGATTCATCAGATTTATCATCACTATCGAAATTCTATAATCTCGACATTATGATATCAACGGAAGTTGAATGGACATTGTGGCCTATTCGTGAAATAATATTGTTTGATACTTGGGAGTGATATACAGGGTCACTCACGGTCGATGGTATACCTTAGACGTTTACGGAAAACGAGACGTAGGATTATTCTGAAAATTTGGTTTATTGGATGATCAGTTTTGTTCTATCGATCTAAAATACTTTCAGCGTTGCGGCGTTGCCGCTTCTATCAAAAAGTAGCAACAACTTCGTTATTTCAAACGGAACATCCTGTATTTTATTTCATTT
The DNA here is from genome assembly GCA_029955515.1 of Chrysomela aeneicollis. Taxonomy (NCBI): domain Eukaryota; kingdom Metazoa; phylum Arthropoda; class Insecta; order Coleoptera; family Chrysomelidae; genus Chrysomela; species Chrysomela aeneicollis. The sequence goes on along the minus strand of JARUHQ010000009.1, from coordinate 18,138,728 downwards.
TTAGATTCTTCCTGAAGAGCTGATTTTGTCGATCTATCATACTTGGGGTATAGCGAGAAAGATTACAGAGATATAGGGTGTGAAAAATCGAGATTTTTCAAATTTAGGAACTTTTTGTGCCGAAACTATCCATTCTTGCTCAAAACGGCTTACATGTCCCTATCTCAACTTTCCATTTACTATCGATTGATATTTAATTGAAACAAATACGGGTGGTTCAAAATTTTGAGTTTTGCATCACCCTCTATTTGTTTCTATTGAATGTCAGTAGATAGTAAATGAAAAGTTCAGATAGGGACATGTAAGCCGTTTTGATCAGAAATGACTAGTTTCAACACAAAAAATTTCTAAAGTTGAAAAATCTCGATTTTTCACACACTATATCTCTGTAATCTTTCGCGCTATACCCCAAGTATGATGTATCGACGAAATCAGCTCTTCAGGAAGAATCTAAAAATGAAATAAAATACAGGGTGTTCCATTTGAAATAACAAAGTTGTTGCTACTTTTTGATAGAAGCGGCAACGCCGAAAGTATTTTAGATCGATAGAACAAAACTGATTACCCAATAAACCAGATTTTCAGAATAATCCTACATCTCGTTCTCCGTAAAAGTCTAAGGTACCATCGACCGTGAGTGACCCTGTATAGTGATTTCAGATTTTTATGAATTGCAGGATTACAGATGTTGAAATTAATGACTGTACACCAGCGGTATTAAAATTGGCCAATCTGATTTTAAGGTTGTGTAGTTAATACTTTGACCTGGGAAAATATCTATGTACCGAAAGATCTTTTGAAATATCATTCCAATATCGTGTATCGACAAAAGCATGGAATGACAATATTTTGTGACGTATGAAGAATGAGATTCTTTATATCATGCTGAGATCATACATATTTTTATTGCATAATATATTTTAATATTCGCAATACAAGCACGATAAATTTTCATGAATTGAATAAATCAGTCGACGTAAGAAGCCATCAGGCGGAAGTTGGGAAAAAAGAGGAAGTCGGTTTATCTACTATCACATCCTCTACACTCCTACGAGCCCGTGTAATTAATCATTTTCTGATTTTATCCTATCTCGAAAATACATTCCTGGTTGCGACCTAAATAATAATATGTATTGACCACCGGCATCCTCTTAGATAATGATTTTGGAACTCACCACATACGAACTATCCAGGATGTGGAATAACCGAGTTTATGCGTGGTGATCCACACAGGGAAAGGTGTGTGCAAATTAAAAAAAAATATTTCAATCTCAAAAGTGATTGTTCGGAGGTTATTATAGGCATAAGGAAAAACCTAACTAGGTAAATAATGAGGCCTATTTTCCCCTCATTTTTGATTGTGTGTTATCATTTCAAGAAATAAAGGCCTATTAGATCTTTCGTTTACATGATTACATGAAAGACCCCATCAGGCATCATCCCCTGAAGATGTTCGTTCTTATTTGGCAAGAACATGATGTCCTCTTATATTTTGACCCCTACCTATAGCTTTAACTAAACATACATACGCTACTATCAATTGGCCCTTAAAAGACAAACAAATTCGAACCGCAAAATTTAAAAAATTACAAAATATCAAATGAAACAGTAGGTATATGTATTTTCTACTCTACTGAAATACTTCTTTCTACTGTTTTCAAATATACAGAGTGTCCACCCCTCAGATTGTCCGTGTAGGATTATATAATCTATAAGGTTCACCCTAAGGACTTACCACCCACGTAAAATCGTTATTATTTAATCGATTTCGAAAAACTTTTTCTTGGCGGATAGGTTTTTGAAATGTCTATTCAACAATAGAGTGATTATATTTTTGAGCTGTATTTTAAACGTGGCCAACGAAGTGGACACAATTTATATATGGTTTGCTAATGTTCCCTCAAGCCTTTTTCTACTCATTCATCAGTTTATATCACCAATAGAGAAATATCGTATTTTTATCATTTGATTTATCGTATCATCCTCTGATTTTGAGTGTCAGTTAACATGAACATTCTGCTATTTTATCTACGGCAATCAAAATTAGAATAGGAATATAATATTCTTGAGGGGTTGTTAAAAAATATGTTGAATGCGAAATATGTTCATTATACTTTATCGATCAAGGATTCAAGGAAGTACTTAGGCCGATTGTATTCACTTTTCATTTCTACATTCTACATCGAGGAACCGATTATTTCACTTATTTCAGTAGGTCTTTGGCCTTGCCCTCGATTATCAGTTTAATGGCTGACTCAGAGGTGGCGATTCATTGAAATATAGTATTTTTTCTGTGACGGGAAAAATGTTACTTTCGTGTCACAGAAATCTCGGAATCAGACATTTTCACTTTATCACAATAATCAGTAACTTTGAAAGTTACGAGTTTAAAAATTCGAATTTCATGTCTATAACTTATGTTTTTTCCTTTTTGAAATATTAGATTTTAGCTCACACAGCTAAAATTTAAAATAGGTACATTTTTCTTTTTATATTGAATAACTATTTCAATTGATCACGATTTGAAACTGTTAAGTTTTTGTAATATCGTTACTGGTTTTAGAATATTAATAGAAGTAAAATTCTATCACTGTCGTCACATTTTTATCAACGTATTCATAGTATTCATGTATGTTGTCTCTGATATTCATCATTGTTATTCAAGATTCACAGCTACACAAACTGTTATATCTATGCAATGCAACACGTTAAACACAGCGCTGTCACGCTGGTAGCAGAGTTTCATCGTAGCGATCGTAGAGTGGAGAACTTACAGATTGAAAATGTGTTTGTTTTAGTTGCTAATAGATGGCGATTAAAATATCAAGTTTCGAGTAAATGTACAAGGATGGCACTGTTTTGGACTCTTGCAACTCTTGTATAGAGTTATTGTAACTATGTTATAACAATGAAATAATTTACCGAATTATGGTAATGCAATGAATATAAATCATTTGAATAAATTACATACATTACATCTGGAAAGTATTGAACTAATCATCGATATGAATATTCTAGAACCAGTATTTGAAATTACGCTGGGAGTGAATTTTATATTCATTCAAGATGAGAATTGATTTCTGAATAATTATATATAATTATATAATTGATCGTTCTAAATAAAACCCCGAATTGCGAAATGAGAAAGACCATTCTCTCTATTTATACTTTGGTATGATATTAGCAAATATTAGATATAGATACGCAGTTTGATAATTTTGTGATTAATTTCAATAAGCATATATTATGCAATATCCATAATGCTTGACTACCTATACATCAATTTTTCGTCAAATTTTCAACCATCGCCCATCAGAAGTGTTATCAGATTCCTGAAGTAACATGGTAGAGTCACTATAAGTATATATATATCATCACACAATTTTGTAGGTAGGTAGGTATATATGGTTTTTGATGTTCCAGGAATTTTGTAGAAATTGAGCAAGATGAAAAAGTTTCGGTGAAACACTATTTATATTCAAGAGGCCTAGAAAGAGGCCAAGAAAGTCCCAGTGGATTTTCACCATATTTTATTATTTCATGTTCTGATTCTCACGAAAAGGGATAACCTGTAATGTTCAGAGAACATCGTGAAAACAAAGGGAAAGAAGGTAGGAGTTGGTGTTTTTCTTAAATTTCTGGAAATCGTATGCCTCGGGAAACCCCCTCCCTAGAATGCTAACTTTTTGCAGGACACTGTATACTGTATAAATACTTATATAAAACATGGGGTGTTCACAATAAACCTCGGTTTCCTGAAATACAAGTGACTATTCTAAAATTTAATTGAAGCTTTTTGAAATACAAATGATATTTTCTGAAATTCAAATAACGAATTCTGAAATTCAGTTGATACAATTGACGCTTTCTGAAATCAAACTCACTATTCTGAAATACAATTGATACTTTCTGAAATTCAATAAGTGACTAATCTGAAATTAACTTGACGCTTTCTGAAATTCAACTGGAAAAGGTGTAGAATTGTCGTTACGAAGTACCTACTAACCTACTACTCAGAATTCTGGCTTAGGCCACGAAATACCTTTTTAACGTTCCGAAAGAACAGTTATCGCTGAGGCCGCTTGCGGCACAAGCAAGATAATCTTGAGGTCGTTAAAAAGTTTCGCGGTCATGGCTTACACACTATTTTTGGTGCAATCGCACGCGAATTCGGTACTTCGCGTTCTCAGCACAGTCCGCGAAATTCAATTTCGCGGCCATGGGTAACGGAAACCAAACGTCACTTCCAAATTTGAATATCACTTTCAAATTCGACATTTCTGAAATACTACAAAGCACCGAATTTACAACGCTTTTGAGTTCAGGAGGAGTGCATGGATGGTACTGAAATATCCCTAACAGTATCAGACATTTTGCGTTTTGTCAAGAACTGTCAAAATATTTTGAATGTTTTGAAACATATCATTTCCATAGCACACGGTGATATTGTTGAATAAATTGAACTGCTGGTGATTTTAGAGCAATTACATATTTATTTACAATTATCTAATCTAATAATTTTAACGATTGCACGAAACAATATTTTTTAGCATTCATATATTCGAAAACGTTTAGTTGGGCACAAGTGATTATTGATTTTAAAGCAAAGTATTCGCAAACAATCGTCTGTAGGCAAAAGTTATACCCTTATAGAAACGAGAATGATATTGTTTTTCTAAAGCAGATGCAGTCCCGAAACCATGAAAGAGTAAGAGTATTATGACTGAAGACTACCCTGATAAAACAAAGTTGGAGCACCAGTCTTTATATCTTTTCCAATGTAAGCGTCATAAAAGGTATATAACAAAAAATAGCATCGGAAATAAATAAAAGACTACTGATGATTACGAACAAATATTGTATTAATGAAATAATAAATACACAAGCATAAACATTATTGAAACTCGGATTTTTGTACAATTTCATACAGTTGGCATTTCATACCCATTTTATATATATCTATAATATATTACATTCAATTCTTTTTATACAATAATGACTAGATCAGACAATTATTTTGCAATAATTTGTAGATTTTTGTACAATATATAGACATCTGAAGAATTTATCCTATCACCTACTTATACTTTATTACATTTTGACTAGAGACACACTCGCTCTTATGTATTGATTTGAAATATACATAACCTATACAGAATATCTAAATACTACGTTTCAACAGAGCAATCTGTTTTTTTATGACTAGATTTTTATGACTATAGGTACACCAGACGTTTTTATACTGGCACAAATTTATCCCATCGTTTATATATTTTCTTATAATTACACAATAAAAATAAAAATATGATAAATCTAGGAAAGGTAACATCATGTTATTTTCCGGTAACATGATACGTTAATTATTTTCAAAACTATGAGATGTACTTATGCAGGAGCCTGAATATTTTGGCCAAAACACGTGTCTAATTCACAAGAGAATATCAATGATGGTAACGAAAAATTTTTGTATAATTGATAAGAAAATTATTGAGGTAAGAGTCTCTTTTTTCCTTGTATTTTCGGAAAATTTTTGCAGATTCTTTTGTTGCTTTCTATAGAATATCAAGATTTTTGCTCATTAGTTTCATCAGACTCCCGCTATATTGAGTAAGAATATTTCAACTTTATTAGGGTCTCAATACATTTTGGAAAAATGCATGCTCTGCGGAAATCCTTTATATTATTATATCATTACGAGTATGGTAATATCAAGGATATTGGATGAATGTCACATCACATGGAAATCATATCTTCAAATGATATCTAGGAATCAATAATTATATTCATCATACTATGTAAGAATTATTCTATTTAATATGCAAGTAATATTCAACATTCCATCGACTATAATTTTCAAGATAAGATATACTTATATGAGACTTTAGTGCGAAAGGTGATTTCTTTGTTGGAATTTTTGAGATTATGGTGAATTATCTCAGATTTTTCTTGATTTTGTTTATAGTGAGGTGAAGCTGCCGCTTAATTGGAGCTTATTGCAAACTTTATCCCCCGCCCGCACTTTTGTTTAAAACTATAAGGTACCCAAAAATATAAAATCCAATGATTATTTTTGCACAAGCATGCTGAGTACCTATATATAGAAAGTATCTTGAAAGTTTCGTATGAATGAAGCAACTTGTTTTTTTGATTCTTCATTAAAATATAAAATTAATGTTTTTTATGGAACATCAACATCAAAACTTGATGAAGTATTTCATGAATATTCCTTTACAAAATGAAACATATTCCTCGAAAAATATTCAAACCAATTCAAAATGTTGACACACACATTTTTATAATAATCCTAAAATTTTCACCATTTCCAGATTGTAGCAGTATTATTTGATAAAATATTTTCTATAAATTATTATCACAATGGCCCTTATATCTTAATCAAACTAATTTGAATAATTCCTAATTAAAATCATCACATATGTTGGTACCTATAATTGGAATGATCGAAATATGAAGATACTATAAATAATATACATATATGGGTAACTAAAATATGAGGACTAGAAAATGACTTTCAATGACTAGATTTGGACTAGAAGCAGATAAGACTAGACCTAAGTATATAAATAAAATTATATGTTTTGGTATATTCTGCTGTAAAAATATATAAATTATACAAATTTTAGATATCTATATGACTAGAATAATTTCACCTGTTCATTCAATCATGAGATTTTGTTTGTTAAAATAATGATGAAGAATTGAACAGGACTAGAATAGACGATGACTAGACGTTGAAGGTAAAATTATATATATACCTATTGGTAGGTATTCGTTAGATATATTTTGCTATACAATAAATAATATACTAAGTATGACTAGACATTGAAGGTGAAATTATATATAAGTATATAGATACTTATATGGGTACTGTATACTTATAAAAATATGACTAGAATGATTTCAGCCTAATTCATTGAACCAATTCATATATAGTTTTTTTATGTCATCGGGAATTGAACAAGACTAGAATAAAATGATGACTAGATATGTGACTAGATATATACGTATGACTAGAAATAAGGATAACATCCAGAAAATCAGAATTTGTTTTTGATCTCTAAATCATAGTCTGACATCTGTTATAGTAATATTTTATATTTTCGTTTTTGATTTAGAACTTTTTCAGATTAGAATGGTAAATTATATATAAGTATTTGATTGATCACGAATTTTCAATAAATATAAATAATTTTCTGGATTTCTTGCGACACAGGCCTAACAACCTTTGAAATTGATGGCTATACAGTGATAGGATTCATAAATATTGCACAAAATTTCAAGAAAACAAGCATTCTTGGAAAAGGCGTATTGAAATTGTATTATTGAAGACATATTCTGTGGCCTACTTTACTAATTTTTTTTCGATAGGTTGAGAGACGATCAAATGAAGGTTGGAGTTCTGTTAATTTATATGTAATGTGATAGGCAAGGTGGATATAGGATGGTGAAACAGCTCTTCAATTGTTTCTGCGAAAAACTTGTAGACCGTTTGAGAAGGTACTAATATTTCCACGACTTGAAAGAAGATGGCGGTAAGATCGATTATCGAAGAAGATTTCTGTTGCTTACGTATTTCTGTGGTTCACATCTGACAGACGTGACTTGAAACGACATTAAAAAAATATATTTTCGATAAATTTGGAATGAATATTGATATTTTGACTCTTCTCAATCATTTTTCATCTAGAATAGATGAAACTGATAAAAAGGTGACAGATGCAGAGTTTCTGTTTTACCGACACAAGGTATGTCGCCCTCTCTGTTAAATTTCAGGAAATATTACTACGGTATGAAATCAAGTAGGCAAAGGTCTACAGTTTATTCTAGTGCTTGTTAATAAGAAGCTGTTTCACCATCCTATATCCACCTTGGTGATAGGTATATATATGGGTAGGTAGGTACCGACAGGATTTGAATCTCGAGTTACGCGTTATAAAAAAATATAGATATCAAAATTGTTGAAACTTTTTGGTTGCTAAGTACCTACTATAAATACAAAAATCTAACTGACCTGATTAACATAATGTTGTCATCATATTTCCATTTCACCTAAACTTATATAGGACCCAAAGGAATCCCATATAGGTATACCAATAAGTTTCGTGCAATATTTATTCATTCAATAGAATTCCGAATTTGTATGATGGTATCATATGTTACCTAAATGATTATATACACACACTTATTAAAATTAATTCAACGTTAACAGCCATATCCGACTAGAAATGAAAGAAGTATGCTACAACTTCAAGTTTGCGGTCTCATCAATCATTGAAGTCTTTTGGACGAAGGATGGAACGTTATAGCAGAGGTTATAGCATCATTCTTTATAGGATTATATTCACCTCTATATAGGTAAACTCTCGTGAAACCATGACTTAAAATCCAATATGAACAAATATCACGATACCTAAGCTATGCTATTACTATGTAAGTATAATACTGATAAACTTACATCCTATATAGTGAGATCAATACGAAGCTTTCTGCTATGTTATAGCAACATATGTATTTATACAACATGAAATTCCTACAATAAACTTTGTTTAGGTATTGCATTTCCATCATTCAATAAGCATCAACGTATATGATATAAAAAAGTTTCTACTAATTTTGAGACATTTAGGAGACTAAAAAAACAAGAAAGTGAACATTGATTTTTATAAATTGATAATATTTTGAGAAGGTGATATGTATTATTGGGGTTATGGTGAATTTATCTCAAAATAAGTACTTCCTTATAACATTTATTGATGACTATTTAAAGGAGAAATATGACCTATACATTTCTGTGGTATATTTCAATTCTATTTCTTGATTGGGCATGATGTATATATCTATTATCTATTATAATATGATCTGTATAAAGCCCAGTTTATTCCAATAGGCGATTTTGGCTTTGGCGATACTACAGCGGTAAAAAATGCGCTCAAGAGGATGGTTGCATTGGTTGCTTTGATGATGTAATGACGTTGATGATATATTGACATTATTCAGTGTCTGATTCAAGATTTTCCTTACAAAATGAACATCATCAATTATCATTAGCAGTATGGTTAAGTGAGCAGAAAACAAAATTTCATATATATCAGAGTGAGTCACTTTACGTATAGTTTATATAGACACTAGGTATTTGCGTGGGAGATTTGTTTCCTATTTACAGGGGGTCAAAGTTTCATATATTTTTTGTTTTTTGAAGTGTAGTCCTATACAATTCTCAGAATAATTTCTTGAAATTTGGTACACCTAGGTATTATTTCAAGAATTGTAGGGGAGAAAATTTAAAAACTGAAAAAATATATAATTCTTTGACATCCTGTAAATCAGAAACGAAGCTCTCACGCACATATAAGTAGAATGTTTATGTAAACTTTTAATTTTGAAAAATATGTCTTCTTTATTGAACTGTTGAAGTCCTGCTACACTGACTCACTCTGTATATCTGAAAGGTCACGAATCGTTAATAGAGGTTGAGTGATATAGGTAAACAATCATCGCTACAGATCTAAAATTATTTTGCAGAATCTGAATGTTTCGATTAAATTATCTTGTATCATCAAAGTTACAACAGAACAACCCTTCTTTTCTACAATTTGTCATAAATTTTCTAATAAATAGAAAATTGCTAAAAGAAGTATTGAGATTTATTTGTTTCATTACAGCGTTGATGTTACCAGAAAAATACGGAATAGAAGAACATCGGAAATTCGGTTACACTGGCTTGAAGAGCACCCAATCAAAGAATAAAATTGTACAGTGCTTTCATTTTAATTTGCCCCACTTTTGAAAGGCGTAGTGCTGTAGAATATTAATTTTTTTCGACATTTCAGCTCAAAAAATAAATATTTCACAGCCTCTCAAAAGTGGGGCAATTCAAAATAAAAGCACTGTAGGGTACCTACCCGAAATATTTTCAGTTGGGAAACCAAAATAAATATACCGACAACACACACGAATAATACCTCCTAATATATGTACAAACTACTTACACATTTTACAACAACCCCCTCAGAAGGCACCCCCCAACCACGTGACAGCAGGCAACGGGTACGCCCCCGCCCCCTCGACTGCCCCCAGAGCGGCGGGCGGCAGCGGGGGCGGCCGCCAGAGGCGGGGCGGCAGTCTGGGCACGGGCCGCACCGGCACCAGCCGCTGTCATTCGACCTGGTGCGCCGCCTGGTGCTTGCGGAGGTAGGCGAGCCTGCGGAATCGCTTCCCACACTCCGGGCAGGGAAACATGTTGGCGGGGTCTGCGGCAGAACGATCGGGGATAATTTGGTAAATTCCTCAGGTGTTTGGGAAGACTTTGATTTGATAGTGTGTACTGTTTAGGTGTTTGAGAAGGGTTTTTGACGCCAACTTAGTTGCAGACAACAAAAATTTACTTTTCCATTTTTTTTTATATTGTAGGTAAATGAAATTCATAATTTTTTTGTAAAATTTAACTAGATATTTCATTTTCACAATTGAAAATGATTGTCACTGATACAGTTAGGGCCGGTTGCATAAGATTCAACAGACGATTAAATATTTAATTTGTTTATAACCACAGCAACGCATGCCTTAGCTCGCGCATTAGCATAGTTAATTCCACATTAAGTTAACATGCAGAAGGCTTGACGGGCTTTTATGCAACCGGCACTTAGTTAGGTATACTACGAACAAAACGATGTTTTCAAACATGTGAATGATAATCATGATAAATCAATGGATTTGGATTTCACCGATTTATTGAAATTTGTATTAAAAAAGACAGGTCCGTAATTGAAAAAATATCTTGATAGCGGCCGTAAAGACACCGAAATGTCAAAGATTTATTAGTACACTATCGTATATCAAATTTTAGATACCTACAATAAAACTTTCGTTTTTCGACATTTTTTGAAATAACAATTTTATAATGCATAAAAAACTCATGAGAACTTGAGAAGGGCGAGACTCCGTGTACATTTTTTCAACCAATGTATAATGCTCCCCAAAAAAATTAGCTTTTTGCTCATGTAATGCATGGAAATATAAGAACTCATCTCCAAAAGTGATCATCTCCAAAAGTGTCGTCTACGCCCTAATACGGGAAAACAAATCTTTTGCTAGGTATAGCTAATTCAACATCATGATGGAAGACGTGCGACGTGGTTAGAAAGAAAAAATAACATTTCAAGTTTATCTCAAAACAAAATGAAGTTGGTCACTATAGTAACTTTCTTTTTGAATTATAAATGGTACATACATTCTATTTGAATCCTTAATAAAGAAAAAAACCAACCTGGGGCAGCATCCCCCTCAGCGGCAATCTCCTCCCTGTGCCCCCCCTTGGACGGCCTTGGCTTGTGCCATCTCCTATGCGACGCCAGATTGGCCGGACAGTTGAACACCTTGTCGCACTCGGGGCACCTGTACTCCACGTGGACGATCCTCGAGCACCTGTGCTGCGCCAACCCGAACGCATCCTCGTACAGCTCCCTGCACAACCTGCACACATACTCCCCGATCACGTTCTCGATCTTGGCGATCTCCGCCTTAGCCTCCTCGGTCACCTCCACCACGTTGAACGCGGGGTCAATGTCCCCCTTGCGCACCACCAGTTCTTCTCCCGGCCCCAGCTCCCTGATGACGGTGCCCGATACGGGTGAGCTGGTGTCCTCGTCAAAGGTCAACCGCCTGGGGCACTTGGTGGCCTTCCTAGGCTTCTTCGGTGAAGGCGGGCGTGGAGAAGGTGTGCAAGGCGGTGTAATGGGTACCTGGTGGTGGTGGGGCTTGAGGCTGAGGTCGAGCGGGTAGGAGGTGAGCTCGAGGGGCTCGGGGTAGCCGAAGAGCTGCTGCTGCAGGTGGTAGAGCTGGTGCTGACCGAACGCAGCGAGCTGCAAGCCATGGTGGAGTTGCACTCGTGGCATGCCTCGCATCCTACTGATCGGCAACGAGTCATATCGTGGAGTTGGCCTGGCGGTCGGGCGGTGCCCGTTTTAAGCCCCAATGAGGGTGGAGAGTTGCGGAGGGGTGGGGATAGCGAGCGAGGCGATTGGTCGGGCAGCGGCGTATGGGGGAGCTTGTTGAAATCACGTCGCGGTGTGTGTGTGTGTGCAGTTGCTCGTAACGGATTTTGGTTGAGGAGGATTTTTCGGTAACGGTTTTCGGGCAATTATCGCGACGAATCATTAGAGGGATTCCCTCGCAGATGGCGATTTCATGGCACCCCCCAAGCGAGGTTTGAAGCCCTTCGGGTGATTCTTCTTTTTTAATTACGCGGAATGGGTTCGCTGTCTGTGTGGGTACGATTTCCGTGTGTTTATTTGTTGTGCTTCCTGTTTGATTTTTCGAAATTCGGCCGTTATAGTTCATCGGCGATTTCTGTTGAATCATTTCCGGGCGCAACGAATGATATATGTTTCGGGACTGGGCCAAACGATTGTTGAATTTGTCAAAATGCGTTATTTAGGAAACTATCTACAAAACAGTGATCGCCAAAAACTTGGTTTTCTGTTTCGAGCCAAGAGCTATTTCACTCCCAGTCAGCTGCTTATGATCTATAAGGCACAGATCCGACCTGTCCTGAAATAATGTTTCCATAGTTGAAGTGCGGCACCTATAAACATATCCTGAAACTATTGGATTCTTTCCAAAAAAGGGCAATTCGTCTCGTCGGTGATGCCTCGCTTACAAACTCGCTCACTTCTCTGGAACACCGTGGAAAAGTTGGCGATTTATCTATATTTGGAAGATATTTTTGTATGGGCGATGCTCTTCTGAAATATCAAAAATCGTTCCTCCATTAGCAATATCTTCGAGATTAAACCGTCAAGTTCGGTCTTCACACCCCTTCGTGGTCACTTTAGGGACCTGCAGAGCGTCCCTTCCCAAAGACTCGTTATCCAACGAGACTTTGGAACTCATTGCCTATAGGGAGGTGTTCCCCGAGGCATACGATCTCCAGAAATTTAAGAACACCAACTTCTACCTTCTTTTCCTTGGTTCTCACGATGATGTTCTCTGAACATTTATCCTGTAATGGTCCCTTTTCGTGAGAACCAGAACATAAAAAAAAATATGCGTTGAGATTTGAAAGCATCAAAGGCTACTGTTAACCGCTTGTAGAATGAGTATTTTTCATTCACAACATCCACAGTTAAAAAAAAACTTTAGAAAGAAAGAAATACTTTATTGTCGAAGAATATTCACAATCCATATTGACAAAGTTTGGTATAAATGAAAATGTGTACGAAAATAATACAAATAGGTAGCTACTATGAAATACAAACATCACAATCATAACTACAAACCACATGAAAATATACGAATTAAATACATATGAAACTACTAAAAATTATTGAATCCATAAAATGTAATGTCATCATGCACATCATTTATTGAATTTGAAGAAATATTGTTCAATACACGGAAAAAAATCACTTGCTACTCATAACAAAAACAGAATTGCTGGTGAGATATTTGCTCTCACAACAACATTTCTTGGTGTAGATGAAACATTTATGCCATCATTACGAATATGCATTTGTCACAGATGATAATTGAAAATGCTATAATCAATCTGCTGTAGGGACTGGAATTATATTTATATCTAGCTATAATAATTTGTTGGCTCGAATCCCTCACCAACAATGCTGCGATAGCATATTAGTTCTGTAACATTGGACAGTTTTATTTGCAAAGACTACCTACTTGAAGTTTGGATTCGGGTGAACTATTATTTTTGCTGGGTATATATCCATATGTTCAAGTGGGAATAATTAATGAAATCACCTATTTTCCAATCATGCATGGTTTTGAAAATGAACACAGCAAACATTTTTACCCAATTATCTATTTGCTGTCAATGATCCGTCACCACGCAAAGTCATTAACATAATAATTATTATTATTATTTACTAAGTATCGAACCTAAACAACGTCAATCAATGTATTGAAATTTGGTATGCGCAACCGCAAAAATCTCAGGACTCGAATGGAGCAAATTCAATTTGCTAAGAGCGCCTGGGTAACTTTGTGGTGGTGCAAATAAAATTTGCTAAAATTCACATGGCAACAAGAAAGAAGCGTCCTGATTGGCTACATGGAATGGCGTGACCTACTTTTGTGCGAATTCTTAATAACGACGCATCGATCTTTGTCTTCAGTTGAGTTGAGACTGTTGAGAGTATTAACACGTGGATCAGCTAGTGTCCTGCTTGCTGTTGTTCTTCTTCTGCATGCAAATAATAATGTATAGTTTAGAACTGTCAGAAACAATATATGTGAAAAATGGAAAAATTTTATGTCTGTCGAAGAGCTCTTGGAATCGTGGGGATTCGGACACCTGAGGCAAAAATTTGAAGGTATGATTTCAAAATTTCACTGAGGGTACTATACATTTATGTTGTAATCACTGATGAGGTGAAAAACCCTATATAGATGTGACAAAGTATATTCTAGGTTTATTATTCTCATTTACGTTTTTTTTTCAGATCATCATACAAATTTTGAGGGATTATCATTACATCAATCGTCTATGAAAAAAATAGTATACCACTTCTCGGAGATAAACTGCAAATTGAGAGTTTACCAGAAATTGTTGTTCTAGTGGACCTACCTGAAGTAATGTTTCTATATTATACCGGGTGTAACATTATTCCAGCTCTCAGAGTTTCGTCTTTTATTACAACTGATGCATTTGCAATAATACCTAGAAAACCTCACTACTGGTGCAAAATTAGTATGCTGTTAATATTCAATACATCGTTACCTACAGCACTAATATTTGTCACTAGTGCAAACACATCTGGCTGAGAGTGTCAACTACAATGTTTCTTACAGCAATTGCATTCATAATGATACCTGAAAATACTTGCTACTAACGCAGTAGTATTTGCTACTAGAGCAAAAATATTTGGCTGGAAGTATTTGGTATAGTGTTTCTTATAGCAAGAGCATTATGTAATCATACCTGAAAATATTTGCTACTGCTGCGAAATATATTAGTAATAACAGCTTAGGAATGTTCTTACATGCAGCCAAAATGTCGGAAGTTTGGTTTGTTTCCGACACCAGTTGGATTAGTTGATACTGCAAAGAATTATTAGGAGGAAATATTTATTGCTTTCACATAGTTTTTTGCTGTCTCTATAGGTACTAATTTTTTTTGTTGCGTTGACCTATATTTTAGTACCTGTAGCGAATCATTTTTTTCCGTGTAAGTGCGTTATTTTGGAAAAAATCACAATTCCAATTGCTACCAATGGAGTACAATAATGATAGGATCATGGTCCTTTTTCTACCATTTTTTCACGCCACTGGTGAAATCGGGAAAATCATTCATTTTAAAAATTACCCATTCAATTTTGATTGAAAAATTTATACATGTACATGTATAAGATGGTATACTATACCAATATACGAAAGCATATAATATAACTTACAGGTTCATTTCCTATATCCTTCATGCAAAATTTCTTAAGGGGGCAACAGGTGTTACACATTACGCTATGGCATGGAATCTGGTTACGATAAGACATCCCCCTAAGGCGGAGGCCATTCAACTGTACACCCCGAAACACGGATTGAAATACCCCCGAAGTAACTGAAAGGACCTTTCCTCTTCCTCGTTATACCATACAAAGCGACACCTGACTCGCCTTCTTGATGAAAGGGACACGTATATAAGATTTATTCTGAAGATTTGCACCGAGCTAGGAATTTTAATAGGACGAGGAGGGTAGTTTTTTTGGAAGGAGGAGGACGAACAAGTGTTTTATTGTTGGTGTATAATCGGGCATTATGGCCCAAAGTTATTGTGAATATAGAGAGGAAGAACATGTATATATACCTATACATAGATACAGGTGAGCGGCAGAATTGTCATATATCCCACAAATGAAATTTTCATTATTCGAAAGTTTACCTAACTAATCTAGTTCACTAGTTGAAACCATCTCTTCCTGAGAGTTTTTTGAGTTTTTCAAACAGTCAAGTATAGAAATCCAAAATTTGGAATCATCTTTATCTTTCAGCTGTAGCTCAACAAACGCTTCAACAAATTGAAAATCAAGGTTGGCGCAACCTCTTTTAAGTCTTTTCAAATACTACCGGAAAAAAAGCCAAATACTTAATTAAAGTAATAATCGACCCGCACCTCAAATGAAATCTTCATATACATATCAACCTACATGTTCTGTACATTAGAATAAAATAACTTATTATTATTATTATATAGAGAAGTGTATATTGTATAAATTCAGAGTATTGAAAGACATGTTACCCCTGGAACATATGAGAACCGTATATTTCTCCTTAGTAGAAAGTCATCTCAGATATGCGATTTTCGTTTGGGAAGCAAGTCTGGAATCACATCTTTAGAAGTCACATAACGGAGATTTATAAAACTAATATACACTAAGAACTCCAGTTTTCCTTCGGATGATCTTTACAAGGACAAGACATGTACAATATTTTACCTGATTATGTTAAAATCATCATGAATATATCAATTTTCAAAAAAAAAAAAAAAGAGAGAGAGTTCGTTGTATCGAATCAAAGATGCATGATATCAAGTCATTTCCCTCATTTTATTTCTTGATTAATCTATTTTCATGGAAATACTTTTAAATATATTTTCAATTAGGTACAAATTATATGTCCCTTCCCATGTACTGATATGGATTTGTTAGTAATTAGTTTGCCCTATAATTTCAATATTATTTGATTGCTGTATATTTTAAGTCTCTTATTGCATCTTGAAACAAGCGTGTACTCGCTTATCAAGATTATTTTATTCATACGCAATGTAAATTTTTTATTGTTGTTTTTGTGTGTATATAGTTATATCAGTCCTGATGAATAAAAAAAATTATCAATCTAAAACACCCGTTTATTCAGTTTTCTTTCGTAATCGGTTTTTACAGGATTTATTCATCAGGAATGAATTGGGAACTATCGAAATAAAAACCGTAACCCACAGCATAATCAATGTGCCTCCATTATAACTAAATGAGATATCTCCCTATATATAGACTGGTCGTAAAATAAATGACGTGAAAATATCTCAACAAATTGAGTTGTCCCAAAGAAAATTCCTATTGGTAAATTGATAAATATTTGTCAGACAATGAAAAACGATATTTCATCTTATGAACCCTCTATTCCTCTTCCTCCAGGGTGGTTCACAACTCATTCGACAAATTTCAACCACATAATATGATGTACGAAGACGATTTGTGTAGAAAAATGTATGTAATTCCATCAGAATAATCAAGTAAGTATATCAGTTCTACGAAAAAATTGAATAACTTTCAAAAATAGACATCGGAAGCAGACCTATAATAGGTACAGTTAGTTTACTCATTCTAGGCTAGTAACAACAAAAACAAATTGTGAAAGCTTGTCTATATTTTTTCTTATCTTCGAGTATATTTTGTTTCTTGACGGTCTCACCACTTCCTAATAAATTCGTTCTATTTAATTTTTTTCACGAAAGTTTGGTTTTCGTTGCTTACCTATAGGCGCAATCACACAAAATTTCGAGGAAATCCCAAAATGCATGAGAGAGAGGCTTCAATATCCCTTCAAATGAGGTGCCATTCGGGTGCCATACTTATCCCACAAAGCCTTTAAACAGCTTTGTTTCATTTTTGCAGAGACACTCTGAAAATTGTCCAAAATATTTAAACATGATGTGATTTCATCTCATCCCAAATTATATCATCATGGATGGATGACTTGAATTATTAACAAAAATATTGGTGATTATCATAAAGTAGGCCCATAAAACAATGTATCATTGGTGATTATCATAAAGTAGGCTCAGAAAACAATGTATCATATCGAAATATCAGGGTTACAGAGTTATCAAATGAAAGAATGGTTCTGAATGCGAAGAAAAGGGCAAATAACAGGCCCCTGAGACTGATTGGCTAAATGAAATTTATGATTATTACAAGAGAATAGGAGATATTAAAGGGTTCTGCTAATCTTAAGTGAATTGCTTTCATTCCAAATGGTAATTGGTTTGGTCACGAAAGTTCGTTTTTTTGTCAAAACGTCTCTCCACACAATCATGCAGAATTGGTAGTCTATTTTTTTATTGATTTCTAAGTTTCAGATGAACCGAATTATTAACTGATTTTGCCGCGCTCTTGGTAATGCACTTTTTTGCAATTTTTTTTGCACTGACGTATTTTGAACTATGATTTGACAATGAAATGATTTTTTATGAAAAATGGATCGCAAGATAAGTGCATATGTACCCCACTCTTCTCTTATATGAAATCTAACAATAATTAACCCGAATAATTATTGATATGAGTCGAAATATATTTATTAGAGAGAAAGCGCAATAAGATTTGAAATTTTTCTCACCAAATCTAACAGGATTATTGAGTCTCTTCTCAAACGAAATAATAGTTATTTATGTATCAAGGCCGTAAAATAGGCTTTTATGGAACGCCTAGGTCCATAAAAGCAAGTTACGCCCGACATACAACATTTTATGCACGACCAGTATATTTTATTGTAAATACCTCTTAACCTCTCAAGCATGATAGGAATGAAACGGTTCTCAAATACCTTTTAAACCCCTTTAAAATAATTTTTGCCACGCCCATAATGTTTCTCTCGAAAAAGCATTACATGAGAGTATTTTGACTTTTTTTCTATCTCTTAAAATAAGGGAGTTATATAAGGGTTTACAATTTGCTCATGTTCCAGACTGGCGGGTAAATAAATATGCTAGTAGCCATATTTGCTGTCAATACAGATAATAGTCATTACGAAATGCATTCCAGTGACGAAGAAAGTGTGAATTGTACTCCACCAGAAATCAGAAAAGCAGCTGAGGATGCGAATAATTAATAATTTATTGCCCGGTGGTCGGTAAAATGCCATTTTCGCCCGGCAGGCGGTAAAGTAGTCCGAGGGCGGTAAAGTGCTATTTTACGCCTGGTCGTGCATAAAAATTATAAATCTCTGAGTATAGATATGTATACCTATACATATACATTATAGAGGCATGAAGTTTTCTTCGCGTATATAATTTTGTTTTCATCCCTGCACCATGTTCTATACATTCAATTGCATAGATAATTAATGAAATGATTATTTCCAAGATATGTATCAAGGGTGAGTCACCATATTTACCTGTAGGGCTGCTTTATCCATGCAGCGAGAGCGCATTTCATTTTGGGGGTTGCTTACGAGGTCACGTGCAAAAAGTAATTCACGTATACGCGTGCTCTCATCCCTCTTAGATTTTCTACCTTCGGTTTGTTGACTAGCGACTACCCCTGCGGGCACATAAGTAAGGTGAAAATTTGACCTATTATGTTCTTCGGTGAAACGACATCAGGAGGAAGCGAAATCATAGCTGCATCTGTCTAGGAGGGGTTGGAGATTTCGAAGGGTTGATTTTCCACATCCTTTCGGACTAACGTAAATATATGCAGGTCGCCGGGTAAACATCCGATACATGATTTCAATCCATTTATCTATATAGGGTGATTTGAAATTCGGTGTCGATATTTCAAGAACGAATTGTTACAGCTACAGCCACTGTGAATTGCGTAACAAACGATTTTTTGAAATTGTGACTATAATAACGAATCGAATCTTTGGAAAATTGACATACCCCCGTTGTTCCATTCACTCTATCCATTTTTTGCTTAAAAAATTATGTAAACCGAGTTGAGTGAGTTGGAGAGGGTTATGTTTAAAAAGAGAATCTTTAAATTCAAGCAGCATTATCTTATTGTTGGCCATGAATGGGAATTCTAAAATTTTGGCCTCCTCAACTATATTGATACAATCAACCGTTTGCCAGAAAATCGTCATCAACGAAAGGGTGTCATCACAATATCAGACTAACAAAACTTTTTTTCGTCAATTTCACAAGGTACTTATTTTATATTCACATCCAATTTCTTCAAAAAGCAGTGTTGATATTTTCCATAAAAAAAAGTTTATTTTACATATTATCTCTCACTATAACATCAAAGAACTGAATCTACTGGAAAATATGTTGATTTCACATAAAATGTTGAAAAATGGTGATGGTATAATTGCACCAACACACAAATACTCCTAAATTCCAATTTCAAACCATTGTTCGAGTACTTCTGGGAATCACATCAGGAGGGTTGATCTACTATCAGCCAAAAATTCTAAATCGCCACCTAACCTAACGGAAAGATTACCTACCATATTTTCAACACTAACTTCTTCATCTGTAAAAAAGCTTTGATAATGGCTTACAGCGAAAGCACTCAGCTTAAAAAAACTTCGCAACCATAGTATGTCAAGACTTACCTAATCTAGCCCAATAACACGTATTTTATTGGAAATTGTTTCCAATAAACAAAATGGTATTCCATTGTTTGCACATTCTACTCTACTTATCGAAGAACGATGACATCGTTAATCTAACAATGTTATATTGTTACTCCAACAAAAATATGGTCAGGTTAACAATAAAATACTGTGAAGCTAACAATAATGTTAGGCATTCTCTGTGCACGCGTTCTATTCCAAAAACAACCCAAGCGTGTCATCTTTGGAAAGTGGTGGACACGATCCATTACCGTGTGTACACAGGCGTGTAGCAGTAGCTATCGGATTAATTATATCCAATTTTCTACGCCAATTTTATTCAATCCTACCTATTATTCAGTGGTACGCTTAACTAACTGGTTTCTATGGACAGGAGAATAAAAATACTTGAACGCACTGTATACAAACCTCGATACAGAATCTATGTATAAAGTCCGTATTACACGGTGCAGAAAATGGTACATTTACTGTATGAAAATGTGAAGGCAATATTTTCTGCATCGTGTATTACAGAAAAACTGAATCTGAATATTCCATCCAAGAAATATAGGACAGGTCCTATTTTCGGACAGATTTTTTGTATGTGATCATGCGCAGTGTGATTATTGCATTGCAGCATTATTGTTTTTGTTTTTGCGAATATTTGTGGGGTTAATTTTATTAATATCATCATATTTCGCGAATCGCCTCGAAATACAAATGAAAGTGAGAGTCTTTGGACACAGTTAGGGCAATAGTGATATGAATTGGACAGCAGAACAAGTTTTGGCACTAATAGAAGAATACCGATTTTTGTATGCTAAAAAGTATTCTCAACAAGAAGTTAATTCTCAACCATATTAAGTACACCTCTGCCATTATATCTCCTTCTCAGCAATGATGGAAATAAGACCTATCTATCCTATATATCAATCCACCTTTCTCAGCCATTCGCGATTCCAAAGCCGTCCTTTTCTGCTATAATTATGTCTCCATATAAATTTTCATAATTGTAAACATTATTAAAGCACTGCAAGCTGAAGCTGCCACAGTCAAAGAATGATTTATTGGAGACATCCATTGTTTGTGTAGAAAATTTCCAAAAGCATCTCTCAACAAGTTAGGTTAAAATGAGGTTATAATCCTCATAAAAGCCGTTTGGTTTCACATATTGCGCATACTTATGTGTTGAATTATTGATATCGTGTATTACCAAACAATATTTATTTGCAGAAAATTTGTCAATGTTTTCGGTACAGGAGTCTGTTTGAGAAAATGGAACATTTTCTGTATCAATTTCTGCACCATGTAATACGGACTTAACACATTTTTTTATTCAACTTTTCATGGAGGTTCGAATGATTGGAAAACTTGAAAGATGTATAAAGGTTGCCCCATTCAAAGAAATATCGCCAACGTTTGCATCACCCTGTATGTACAGTTTATTCTTCGTAATGTGTCAAATTCAAATTAAATACCGATATGTTTTGTACCTAATGGATAATTCGGTTGGGAATGAATAATGTATTCACTATTTATATACTTATATATACTACTTTCACTATAGATGGAAAATTTGGATTGCTATCTAAAGAAATATATCGATGACGTTTATGATATGGTATTAATTATTTTTGATTGATTCGTGGTAAGTCTTGAATGAATTGATGTGTGGACAATTTGGTAGCATTATCTATACCACACAGATTAAAGAACCTAACTCGGATCAAGTCCTTTCCCCAAAAATTATACCTCGAATGTTTGAAAAACTCAACTACTATTTTATCGTTCATTCATTCAATTCTCTGTGATGTCTTGAATTTCAGGAAATTAGAATGTAAATTCTTTGAAAACAGAAGTTTTAGTAATTTCTCTATTTTCAACAGTTAACGGCTGAAGTGCTCCCTCAATGTACAACATGAAATTATCGCGCGCCTTTTCGATTCATTTTTTTATAAATCATTAGAGAGAGGTAAACTGTAATATAGGAGAAAGGTTGTTAAAACGCCCATTTCTGCGAAGAAAAATTACAGTGCAAATGGGTGATTTATTAATACGATCCGACTTCTATCGTTTCTGCTCTTCAATTTCCACCGTGATAATTCTTGTAATCAATAAATCGGTTATAAATCTTTCAATGTTTTTTTTTCAGAGGTGAGACTATACATTAGCATGCTCATTATCTGTACTGGGTGGGCAAAATGTTTTTACAGGAAATCTCAGTGACTTCAGAGATACAAAAAAATTAACTTTATTTTCCCGAAGTTTTCACGTTTTCGATGCATATTTATATCTCGTATATTATGCTTACTTATAATTATGCTTGAAGCTATCTATACCTAAGAAAGTGCCACAGAGATTTTATTTTAATTTTTCTGACTTCAGAAAAGGAATTTTCGACTTCTATATATTATTCCAACTTCAAACTCGGAAATGACCACTTGGAAATTCCGGAATTTTATTCTTCAATGAAGAAGTTCTGATTATTTTTTTTTCTCCTGACTCACGAAAGTAAAACCTATAATTTACGAGTTTGGAGTTTGAAGGTGGAATTTCTAAGTCTGAAGTCGGAAAAACGATATTCGGAGTTTATAAAGTCGGAAAATCGAAATCGAAATCGAAATCCAATTCTGGAGTCGGATATGAAGTATTTCTGTAGATTTAAGTCGAATATTCGACTTTTCCTAGTTTCAAGGCAGAAAAATTGAATTTCGTTTTCAAACTTACGAATTCTAAATTGGAAAATAAAAATTCTAATTTGAAGTCGGAAAAATGGAATTCCGAGTTTTAAGTCGGAACTTCCGAAGAAAAACAACATTTCGAGTATGAAGTGGTAATTTAGGTACACGGGTTTGAAATCAGAAAAACCGAATCCGATTCTGTAGTCTGATAACTAGAATTCCTAGATTAAAGTGGAAAATTTTACTTTGAAGTCGGAATTTGCGAGTTTGAAGTCGGAAAAACAATGTCCGTTTATGAAGTCGAAGAAATAGGATTCCTAGATTGAATTTGAAAATTCAAGTTTGAAGTCGGAATCTCAGAATTTGAAGTCCGAATTTCAGAGTAGTTTGAAGTCAGGGAATAGTACATTGTTTACTGGGTAGGAAAAGCTTAACATTCCTGGGCGACTGTGAAGATTGCTAAGTCGAGGCGCAAGCCGAGACTTAGCAACACAGAGTCCAGGAATGTGGCTTTTCCTACGATGTAAACATACTATTTTTCCGCAAATCGTTTAAAATTCGACAGATATTGATTGATTTAAAAAAAAAAAGCGATACTTTCATTCCCAAATAAATGGTGCTTTGAAATTCCTAATAAAATTACTTGGGCTACTATGGAAACGTATTGAGGTTGAATTGTCAAACTTGACGCTTATAAATTTAATTGCTGGTGTTCTCTAAAGTAAAATGACTAGTGATGATGAAATTTCCATTCCTGGGACTCCTCCAGAGCTGGTTGAGGCAGTGAATACTGCTTTATTAGAATTATTGCCAAAGAAATCAAGAGAAAAGTACGAAAATGCATACAGACGTTTTATGGATTATCGCATGAGTAAAAATACGAGTTCTTTCTCAGAAAATGTTGTAATGGCATACTTCCTAGACCTTTGTTTAAATATGAAATCTTCAACATTATGGGCCAATTATTCAAAGCTGAAGTCAACCCTTGCAATTAAACACAATGTAGATATATCTACATACTCAAAACTTCGTTCTTTATTGAAACGGCAAGCTCAAGGTTATAGGGCAAAAAAATCTAAGATTTTACCGAAAGAAGAAATTGAAAAATGTATCCAGGAAGCTCCAGATAAAGAAAATTTAATGATTAAGGTAAGTTAAAAGGTTTTAATTTCTATTTAGATTGTACCTTTATTTATTTTTTAGGTGGCTGTAATATTTGGTATTTCTGGGGCCTGTAGAATGGATGAGTTAGTCCGAATGACTGTACACGATATAGAAGACCTAGAATCTAAGCTTTTAATCAGCATACCTGATTCGAAAACCAACAAACCAAGATCATTTGTAATTAATCAGATCTACTTGAATGTTTATCGAAAGTATGTTTCGTTAAGACCAGAAAATATGAACAGTGACCGATTTTTCTTTAAATATCAAAGCGGAAAGGGTTGTAGACAAGTGGTAGGAATTCATCAATTTAGAAAAATGCCCAAAATAGTTGCTACTTATTTGAACTTGGTAAATCCGACAGAATACACTGGTCACTGCTTTCGTCGGTCTTCTGCAACAATATTGGTTGACTCTGGTGCCGACATAACTAGTTTAAAGAGGCATGGCGGATGGAAGTCATCAAACGTTGCTGAAGGATATATCGAAGAATCGCTTAACAATAAGGTTGAGGTGGCAAATAAAATTTTCACAGTACAAAATATTCAACAAAATAACCCTACCACCCCGCATGTTGTCCAAAATGTTTCTCGTAGTTCTAACAGTGTTCCTCCAATGTTCAATAATTGTACTAACTGTCAAATTACTGTAAATATAACAAATTGATCTTAAAAATGTATTCAGCAATGACTTGATGTTTTCAAAATATAAATTAATTCCTTATAAGCAATGTGTTTTCAATCATTTATGTAGAACACTAACAACTGTACAGAAATATCATTTCCTTACAGTAAGGAAATTACATTTCCTCACAGTAAGGAAGTCCTGACTTTTTCTTCAAGAAATTTTGACAGGAATGTCAAAATTTCCTAGCGATTTGCGGAAAACAACATTTCCAATTTGAAGTCGGATTTTCTGAATTCGAAGATGATGGAAAAACAAAATTCGAGTTGAAGTCGTGAAAAAAGGTTTTCTAGATTAGTCGGAAATTCGAGTTTAGAGTCAAAGTCCCCCAGTATTAAGTCGGAGTCGGATTTTCCAAGTTTGAAGTAGTAATTTTCGAGTTTGAGGTCGGAAGACTAAAATTCCGAGTTTTAAGTCGAAAATTCCGAGTGAAATCAGAAAAATAAATATAATGGCCTTTCGCATCGATGTATTTTTATAGTGAACAGTTCTATTATAGTGAATTTTTCATGAACTCTCTAGAATTTATCAGAAACTGCACAGTAAATTCAAGATAAAAGGTATTTAATCAATATCAAATCCCTAACAACATGCGGTGTCGGATACATACAGGGTGAAAACAGGGAAAAAATGTATCAACCTTCAAAAAAAAATTCCTTTTTTTTTTCTGCGTGGTGAATTTATTATAGCTGTGCATTACTGAACCCTGAATGTTATCTATCCAAGAACCTCGAGATTAGGCCCCGTCATAGCCACCCACCGATGCAGGTACCGAGAGCAATCGCGTCAGCGTATCGACAATAGGTAATCACAGGGTGATCAGGGCGCTACGGCCAGGTGCGTTCGAAAAAGGGGGCCACGCGCTCACCGCCAGCTGCCGCTATGGGGTGCCACCCTATTCGGGGACCGGCTATAGCGGGGCACATGCCGTGACGTAGGCAAGATAGTACGGGAGGTGGCAGTGCGTTTTTGTGAAAAATTTTTTAACGAATGAAATTTGGATTTTTTTATTTTCAACAAATAGTTATTCAATATAAGAGGGTGAAAGTATTGAATTTTAGCTTGAGGTTGTGTTGTCAGACAAAAACCAAAAACTGAAATCTTATAATTTTCCCGTGTATAAAACACTATTATTTTCTGTGGCGGTAAAAAGGACGATTTAATATTGAGAAGAATAAATTATTACAGTTCATTAAAGTCATAAAATTATCGGGGGTAATACCACAAGAGCTCAGATTTAGTCGGATATTTTTTAGTTGTTTTCGAATACTTATTTCATTGGCAATTTCAAAATCACGAGAGAGTAGCGATCGAGTTAAATTACCTTTATAAAATTATAATAAAATCACCGTAAAAAATATCCGGCTGAATCTGAGCTCGCGTTTTATTTGGTAAGACAATAAGTAGACGAATAAATATTTCCTAAACTCGACATACTTACTGGAATATTTGCTACGTTTAAGTCTGTTTTTGATATTCATAGTTGATGTCAAACTAATATGACCTTCAACGCTTGATAAACGAACAGTAGGTAAATGCTAACGTTGCTACGGTAACGTATTTTATTTGAAATTTTTATTTAGCGACCTGATTCAGTAATAAGTCTTTAAAGTAATCAAACATCTGTCAACTTAATCATCTGATCTGATTTAAAAATTGCAGACTTAGTAGTGGCTTTGCAGGTAGTTATTTTTAATGATACGAAGTTGAAAAATGTCTGATTCAGAGTTTTCCTCAACTCCACTGGAGATAGTAGAAGCAGCGAGAGTATAGCGTCACAAATATTATTGCCAGCTAAATCTTGGCCAGCTAAATTTTTTTATCGAATTATACCTATAGTGATGTTTTTCTCGATGCACATGACTTCCAAACATTAAAAAAAAATACCAATACGTATTTATTCTTCCCAATATTATTGTACGCTTGCACGATGTTCCACGAAAATTGTAGGTAGGTATACCTACAATCAAGATGCAAATGTCTTGCCAGCTTCAGTATTTAATATCATATTGAGATTAATTTAGTTGTGTACAAGTAGTTTATTTTTCATTTAGTCTTCTCGACAAATAAAAGCTTTCAGAATCTTCAATTAGTTCAATTGAGGTATCAATTGTTTTATTTTGTCAAAGTTATTGTTATTAGTTTTTAATTTTGTAGTGTTTAATTTCGTTTCTATTCAGATATGTGTATCTTGGCATATAGTTCTTTCTTGATAGCTTTATCTAGACTCTAGTCAGACCATCTGAAGTCTTAAGTTTCAAAAAATAAGTCATAAGAAGTTCATCCACTGGTTTTCAATGTCATCATTCATTCATAGGAACATATTAACCACTTGTGTCATAAGTTCTCAAAAGAGTTGGCTAACATTCATCTCCTATACGATCGATTTGCGCATGCGTTTCGTTCTGTAACTTGTGAAATGTCAGTTCTTTTGCAAATAGGTATATATGTTAATATAATGGAATTATGTTGATATACCTACTCAGCATCCTATGGTGTTATTATTGTTGGATGTATAGTACTTTCCAAAGAAAATATTCGATGAATATATGACAGGAGTGACATTATTGGAAGTCCTTAATAATCTCTGTATGTATAATTTCTCCTTAATACTTAAATCTTACTATGACGTGAATCGTAAAACTGATAACTTAAATCTGCTGCATAAATCCATAAAAACTAAAAGAGAAGTAACTAGCTTTCCTCAATGATTTTTTTCAATATTATTGTATTATTTATTCAGTGAAAAAAAGAAGTGGTTCGAGAATCAATTCTGATAATTACACAATTTGAATTGCATGAATAACTATTAGCGACACATTTAGCTTCATCTATGGCTTCACTATTGCCGAAGCACCACCCGTACTATATACCGAGTGTGCCGTCGTGACGAGGTGCGTCTATTATTGCCAGGACACTCGTGAGTATGCAAATCGACGCTCTTTTGTTGTTCACGCTAGGACGAGTTTCGACAATGCCCAGATGCAGTCTGGTTACTCTGGTTGGA
Organism: Chrysomela aeneicollis; assembly: GCA_029955515.1. Taxonomy (NCBI): domain Eukaryota; kingdom Metazoa; phylum Arthropoda; class Insecta; order Coleoptera; family Chrysomelidae; genus Chrysomela; species Chrysomela aeneicollis. The sequence goes on along the minus strand of JARUHQ010000009.1, from coordinate 18,110,888 downwards.
ATTTTGGCAAGTTCGGGTTCTGGGGACAGACTGGAGGTATTTTGATTTATAGCAACAAGTACCGCGTGCGATGCGATGCTCTCAAGCAAGCTTCAAATTGGGGTTGTATATCATTTCGTCATCATGAGCTGTCGGGAATCGTAAAGCAATGCAAAGCTGCAAGATTTATCAGCAGAGAAAACAGTTTCGGTATACTTTACTGAAAAAACTCGACGTCATAACGATCTACCAATTAACATTATCCAAGTTGTTAAAAAAAGTAGAGAACGAGCATGAAACAACTACTTTCCTGGATAATACCACGCATAACATGGAATATCGATATCAGTTGAAACTGTGATTAGACTGCAACATTTTTCAATTATTCTTCTAAGTATATAATGTGCAGTTTTATCTGTAAATTAGATTCATTGTAAACTGATAAAATAAAAAGTCTTTATAGTCTAATCTACAACTTTAAATTCGAATCTGTGTTGATTTACAATTCCAAATGTAAGTTAGTATGATTTAAAGTTTGAACTAGCTGTGAAGAACCATTATTCACTGTAATTTACAGTTATAATCAGAACTAACTAACTTACAGTACAACACTGAATAAGCATTGATTCGAAGTTAAATTAGACCCCAAATATTTTTATCAATAATCACCTAATTCATACTGTGTATTAATAAAATAGTTTTTAGTTTAATTTGTAATTTTAACTCCAAATTACTGCTAATATATAGGTACATCAGTTACAATTGCAAGTTAATAACTGAATTGTGAAATTGTGTAATTAACAGTTGTTACTGTAAATTAGACTAAAACATGTTTTAATCAATATTCTAGTTTACAGTTTTAACTCTAAATAAGCACCAATTTACAGTTTTGATTAATAAAAAGTGTTCAGTCTGGTTTACAATTCAACCTTTGAATCAGTGTTAATCTACAGTTACAATTGTAAGTTAGTTTAATTCATAGTTTTAGCTATGAAGAACTGTAAATAGCGTAATTTAAAAATCTTCACAGTAGTTTCCAGTTTTAACTAGCACTAACATACAGTTGACTGTAAATGTTGTTGAAACTGGAAATTACACACAGTAAATCAGCATTAATTTGAAGTAAAATTAGTCTGAATACATTTCTATTATTAATCTTCCAATTCACACTGACAATTAATAAAACAGTTTTTAGTCTGATTCACAATTCTAACTTAATTAGTGTTAATTTACAATTACAATTACGAGTCACTGCAATTTACAGATTGAACTATCATTAACTCACAGTTATAACTGTAAATTTGTGTAACTAACAATTCTTCATAGTGATTAACAGTTTAAACAAGAACTGACCCACAATTTATACTGTAAATTAGAATTAATTTACAGTTGTAACTGTAAATTGGACTGAGAACAGTTTTGAAGAATCTCCCTAAGGTCCCCGCTTCCTTACTCATACAAGCCCTAGACTTACGAGGGTTGCTTTGCAACTAAGTTGGAAGCACTTTCAAACTTTCCTAATTTACAGCTGCAACTGTGAATTAGTGCTATTTTACAGTCATCTGCAAGTTAGTGTGGATTCAAATTCGCGAATGTGAACTATAGGAGATTCTCATGAAAAAAAGTTCTCAAAGGATGACAAATGAAAAGAGACGGAATTGAATACGACAGTTATTCGATGATATTCACTCGTCCGTATTTTATTTTCCTTCGTAAGAAATCATCTCAGTAGCTATATAACCCCGCGTTCATCAAGGACAAAGAGGAAGCAACAGTATGTTCGAATATAATGTTAATAAATCAGATTGATGATCGGAGCGTAATTAAGTGGGATCTCGAGTGGCCATATGGTCGAAAAACGGGGACTTGTATCCCCTTTTCCCCCATCTAAAGTGATCATGTGATGCCGACACCAGCTCAAAGAGCGTTCCTTTGCTCTATTAATCCGTGCGCAAATATTATTTTCCGTTTGATATAGATATTAATACATGCGATAATTAATATTCACCGGATTTTTTGTTATTTCGCGATATCGGAATGCCGTGCCACTGGCGTGGTATGGGTCAATTTTTGGGGGCGGAAAAATTTTCACGGTTAATGATAATGATATCTCGATTGAACATTTTAACCGTTTCATAATATAGTAGTAGTAGTAGTAGTAGTATTCGCATGATTGTATTACCTATACTTACAAATCATATAAGAAAGATGTATTACACACAAAAAAAAACAAATTTCATTGAACATGTAACAAAAATATATGGGTACATTTTGGTCTGTATTTATGAAATATTGAAATAGTACATTATATACCGCGGGACTGAGGTAAATTATGGCCCTCCCTGCGGTCGGGCCATAAACTTTACCTTCAGGATTAAATGTACTTCAGTCGCAAGGTATATACGATACTTTTCGTACTTCCGGTATGATTTTATTAATTATTTCAATAATTTCAATCAGTTTTTTCTCTCTTCAACTCATTTAATAAAGTGTCTTTAAAATAAGTTACCATAGTAACATTGCGTTGTGACAGTTATAATTTAGAAACATTGTCATTACTAGTGTCATTGTAAAGAAACATTGTTATTGATAATTATTGGTATCATGAGTGAAGAAGGTGTATCTGATATTGATAAAAGAGCAGCCGAAGTAGGTGAAGAATTGTTACCACCGAAATCTAGAAAACTATACGAGCAGCAGTACGATGCTTTTAAAAAGTGGTGCCGCTTAAAAAATGTGAGACAACCTACTGAAAATGCGCTGTTAGTCTACTTCGATGATAAATCAAAAGCGGTTTGTGCCTCAACTCTCTGGGCACATTACTCAATGCTGAAATCGGTTATTAACATTAGAGAAGATATTGATATAAGTAAATTTCCAAAATTATTAGCTTTTTTGAAGAGAAGAAATGAGGGATTTAAGCCAAAGAAGTCAAGAATTCTCACGTCTGAGCAGGTAGATCAGTGGTAAATTTGGAAATTTGTTTATATTCAGAAATTTTAAGAAATCAATTTTTTTGTAGGTTGCACTTATTTTGGGCGTTGCGGGAGCTTGTCGTGGAAAAGAGTTGGTTGATTTAGAAATCGACGATGTGAGAGATTTGGGCGATTCCTTCCTAATTGCGATTAGAAACACCAAAAATAAAATTGACCGAAATTTTGTGATCAAAAATTCAGAAAACAGTGCCATCAGTTTTGTGGCGATATTTCGGAAATATGTGGCATTGCGAAAGACAGGGACACCTCATTCAAAATTTTTTGTTCAATACATCAACAAAGAATGTACTACGCGAGTAGTAGGAAAAAACATGTTTGGTACATTTCCACGGCAAATAGCAGCTTTCTTGAAATTAGAAAATGCGACGTCTTATACGGGACATTGTTTTAGACGAACATCTGCGTCTTTGTTAGCTGTTTCGGGAGCAACAATAGACGTGCTGAAGAGACATGGAGGATGGAAATCCTCCAACGTGGCCGAGGGATATATTGAATCGTCTATTAAAAATAAACAAAAAATTTCAGATAAAATATTTGGTCAAGTCGCCGATTCGTCCACTATAGTTATGCCACAGTCCTCATTCTCGCTTCCTGTTTCCGCAGGATCTTCGAAACAAACACCAGTTCAATATGAAAACTGCTGCATTAACCCAGGAAAGACTGGTCAATATGACGAACTGTCACAATATTAATTTGAATATTAACGTTAATTACCATTCTAATTAATTATATTTTTCAATAAAATATCCCTTAAATTCGTTTGTTTGTGATTTAATCGTTCCGGGAGTTTCGTCAATATTTAATCCCGGAGGGATTAAATGTGACACTTTAGTACCTGTCACAAGGGAGTGAAGTTGTCACTTTAGGCCCGGAAGTACGAAAAAATTATTATTGATGGTAATATTTGAACAATTATTGTTCATTTGAACAATTGTTCAGTACTAACGGAATACGATTATTTTCTTTTGTCAAACCTGAGTTGCATACTTCTGAGGGAGTAGAATCTACCATTTAATCGTCGGATGATAATACGATTCGGTACCTATCTACTTGGTGAATCACATTGACACTATAATGTTATGAATTCGTTTGTAAATATGTCATAGTCACAGCTACCTATGAGTAAAAATTAGAGGATGGTTAACTTATATTAGGTAGGTAATCGCACCAATCGCAGAGCGTGGAGATGAAAGAATGTAATGAAATATTTCGCACTGGTTCGAAATATCTTATTTTGTGTACTAGTTTACAGTGCGAAATGATACGTATTTCAGGTAGGTCGTCGGAAAAGATCATTTTTCGAACGGCAATCTATCACTTTGAGCTCTAAATAAACAAATAGCAATATTACGAAAGGGGAATCGAAAAATTCTGCTATAATGTCCATTCCACCACACACTACTGCCAGTCTGTCATGTAAATTCGAAATGAAGAGTGCGGAATCTAGTATTTTCCAAACTTCCGTTGGTGATAGTAGGTATGTATTTCATTTATTAGTTGCGGATGATTGAAAGCTTCAATTTCTGTAATGCGAAACAAAAACCTACTTTCAATTCGGTGATAAGAAACATTTCATTCTCCTTTTATGCCATGTGATATCAAATAGGTATAATTCAATCTTCAAACAGGTCAATGAACTACTGATACCCTTATATTATCTTTAAGTGTGGAGGGTGACAAAGTGAATGGTGCTCAAAGAATTCCATTCATAATGCTTACTTCCTGGTACTTTCCCCTTCGATTTACTGTAAGAATGCAACACCTGTTTTACGACCTTCTTGAGAAGCAGTGCCAAGCCAAGTACAAAGACTCCTGTAAACAGGTCTGAATCAGATAAGGCAACCCTCGTTTTTACGCAAGAGTGACGTCATTCAAGACGGTTTGCTGAAGACGCCTCAACACCTGGTGGACATAAGGACATATAGGTCGTATTTCAACGTCACCGATGTGAACAACTGCTATATTTTGCTCGAAGTCAAGAAGTTTTGACTTTTCAAGTGATGGGAAAAGCTCTTCTGGTGAAACCTGACAGACGCTTCACAGTTTCACGGAAAAATCCCAAATTAAATCACGAAGCCAGTCGAGTTTTAAAACGTAAAAGCATGAAACCGTAACCAATACATTTTTCACCCCCGTCACACAGAGAAACAACCCCTAATCGAGTTGCTTCGATGTTATTTCCGCTGAAACTATTAAGCAGTTTCATTAGGGTCGATATGGAAGGCGCCCTCCTGTATCTAATAAGACCACTTTTGAAAGTTCTTTATTATGTTTTCGATGTCGACAGGGTTGTTGCGGCAAAATGAGGCATATTAATTTCTATGCATACTAAACATTTCGATTGAAAGCTTTCGGGTTCACATCAGGGGGGAGTGAAGAGTTCTCCTTCTCAAAATTCTTTTTCTTTATGTACTTTTAGAATCCTTGATCAAACAATGAATTGTGGCTAGCGTAAAAGAGTGCTTCTGAATTGAAAATAAGTTATTTCAACAGCTATCTCTAAATTTCAACTTTCGACTTTACCTCAAGAAAATTATTCAAAGTTTTTAACTTTATATTGTAGCATTGGCGCCGCCAGGAACAAATTCAGGGGGGAGGGGGTCCGAACAAAATGTTGAAAATATGAGGTTTACACCTATAGAACTACGAAGAAATTATACTGAAGTTGAATTTTCAGTTGACTTCCCCTCCCGGCGCCTATAATTGTACAACATTTTCTATATACATTGCGAAATGTCGGAGTTTAACTCGAAATTTCGAGTTATGCTTCAAATTGTTTAGAAATTATGGCTGTTGTCTAAAATAGACATATTTATATTTTTATTTCGGCAATCGCATGTCATCTCGAAATCTTGACTAGTTATCTCAAAACCCGAATAACAATTTATTTATCTCGAAATATCAAATTTTATTTCGAAATTACGACTCTTATTGAGAATTTATCATTTGCGAACTCCTCACACAAAATTTTAATTTGTAATTTCAACTTTGCCCAATCACAAAATTTTGATTTTCACATTCTCGAAAAAATAAAATCTGTCATTCCAAAATCATTCAAATTTTGTTTTACTCAATATTTTGGTGCTTGCTTAAGCAGAGTTTCTAAAGCTGTTTATCTATCTTATCTTCTGACATTTCCTTTTCCATGTTCATACCAGCAAAACTTTCCTTCCTATATAATTTATATTTGTCTTTTTGATGATTATTGCAAAAAATATCTTCATGTTTCGTACAAAACGTCATTTAAGTTATGAGTACAACTTTATTTTTACTATTTATCAACTAACGCTAAATTCAGCTTTATTTCTGACCAAATTCACAGGTAACTGATGTAGATAACAATACAAAATCATGGAAATTCGGATCTTAACTGTCTATACAGGGTGATCAAACTCAAGTCTGCACTATTGCTAACTTCCTTACTATTGAAGATACGAGGTCCGTTGAATCAGAGAATGAGTAGCATTTTTTCCGTAAGAACCTTATTGCTAACAGAAAAATAATTAAAAATCGCGATTTCGATATATATAAAAAATAGTTTCTTCAATGGGACACGCTGTATATTTTGATTTCAATCGATTGCTAACTCCTTCCGGAACATAAATGGTTATTAGAAATTTCATCCCAAAACCACAAATAACGGAGATGATACGTCTTTTCAACTCAACCGACATGTATTATTTTGTTTAAATTTCATGAGACTTGTCCAAAAACCTTAAATGCGCATAACTCCTTCATTTGTGGTTTTAGGATGAAATTCATAATAACCATTTATGTTTTTGAAGGAGTTGGCAATCGATTGAAATTGAGATATACAGGGTGTCCCATTAAACATATATATTTTGGATATTTATATGAATATATTTTACATCGAAAACGCGATATTCAATTATTTTTCTGAAGTTAGCAATAGTTCCGACTTGGACTTGATCAGCCATATCGTTGAGTTGAGAACACCATGTAACGATATGAAATTCAATTTTTTCAAATCAAGGACGCCGAAAGCATCATTAATTTCCTTCACAAATGAAGGATGCCATCATATCAAATGAAATATTTATTTTGGAACTAGAAAACCAAAGTCTTCAATAACAATTGAAAAATCTCAATGATTGGCTTTTTCTGATAATTTCCTCGTTCTCGAAACAATGTATGGTAATCCTTTCGTTCTCAACGACAGCAGAATAAGTACATGCATGTTGATGATTGATTAATTCCGGGACATATAACAATATTTTTCTATTTTGGTTGTAGAATGAAGTCATTTTGCAACGCAAATGCGTGTCGAAACAGCCTCTATTTCGATACGTATTTTTTATTATCCGGAAATTGGTACAATCGAACTGTCAAATGAAAGTCAGAAGAGTTATGCCCAGTTTACTTCTGAGCGATTTGGATTTGGTAATATTAGCAGTGAAAAACTCAATGTTTTAATTGGTAAATTTCAATCCAGAGTGTAATTTGATTTAAGTTGACCAATAAAAACAATAACAACATTGAATTTTTCACCGCTGGTGTTGCAATAATCAAAATCGCTCAACAGTAAACTGGGCTTTACGCTTGTGCGTCAGATTTTGATTATTTCAATGTCATCATTGTTACCAATCGAAGATGTTTCTTTTATTTATCGATATTTTTTTCTTCAAATCAATTCAAAATAGAAAAAACTGCATATGACACACGTTTTATAAGACACGTTGTCGCACTGGTTCACTTATTCAAACAACGCGTGCGACAAAATAGCGTCTTATAAAACTTGTATCATAATATACTATTTTTCACCATAGAAATTAAAGGCGACAAAAAACACCCTCCACAGTCCACAGTTACCGATTGTATACTATTACTCTATGCACACATCCTGACACACTCCCAAAATCGAACACCAACAAAAACCCGAAAAATCAATGAGAGGCTCTTGCTTCCCCTCCGGAAAAGAAGAAAGGAAAAAGTGGTCCCGGTGCATTCTTGCATCGGGAGCAGGACAGACGGACGCCCGTCAGTTCCACATCTGCTGGCGGTGGCTTTGTTCCTTGCCCTGGGCGAAAGGTAAAGGGTGGAAGGGCACGTGTCTGGTAGTATTTTTCCCCCATTGGTGCCTTGTTGCGAGATTCATGACCAGATTCGGTGATATTCACGATGTTCTGACGGTGATGTCATCCGAATCACTTTTTGTTCTGAATGGGACTAAATAGAAATATATATATAGAGCAACAGGCCTCATAGGCACAATGCTTTGTTTGTATAATGTTTTTCCATGCTTTTCCATGCATTGTCTTATTCCTCCATCCGGAGTTTCGTGATATCATCTTCCACCTGCTTCAACCACTTTAGTCTCGGCCTACCACTTCCTCTATTATCCAGTCCTCTGTTGATTAGAGCTTGTTTCTCTATTCCTTCATCTGTCATCCTCTTGGTATACCCCAACCATTTAATTCTTTGGCTTTTTATCATCTGCGTTCTTTTGGACTTACCATACAGTTCGTAAATGTCTGCATTATTACTTCTTCGCCATATTTAATTTTTCTTATCCCTGTCAATATTTTCCTTTTCCAAAGTTCTAAACTCATCTGCATGTTCTTGCTATAACGGTTCGGGCCTTATAACTGGTATGTCAAGACGCACTTTCAGTTATCGGGTTACAATCTTTGATCTTAAATTCTTGTTAGATAATCCAACATTCTTAGTTTAGAATTTTTGTTAGTGAATATCGTTATTGATAAAAAAATTGTCGAATAAATAACATTAACATCAAGTCTTTGAAATCAAGAAATCACAGTAATTTTTAAGAAAAAGCCGGACCCACATATTGCAAAGGCAGTCGGGGTTAAAACAATTCTATTTACTCTCCCTGTACAAATTGTTATTCCCTTTCTCTTCTTCATTTCCTCCAATTTCATTGAATATTGAGCCCAAATAATTTAATTGTTGTACCTTCTTCATCAACCTCATCTTCTACTTCGAATTTTTCCTTTCGCCCTCTCCTACTTGGTAATCTTATTTCCATAAACTCTGTTTTTTCTTTGTGTATTTTCAGTCTTATTGTCCTTACTTCTTTTTGTATTCTCTCAATATTCTGAATAAATTCCTCTTCTGTATCATCTGCATAGGCTAAACATTGGGAGCTTTTTCTATATATTATGGTATTCACTTGCATTTGACTTCCCCAGTTTTTAATATCATATATATTGTTTTTTTTTGCAATTCAATTGCTGAAATATTATTATGATTGAATTGAATCGAATGTAAGTCTGTTGTGATCCTACCTTTGTCTTGTAGGTACGCCCATGTTGGGAAGCATGAAGCATTGAATAATAATGAAGTCACTCTATTACCAGCTCTTAGCTCTTGGCCCATTTGATTAGCCAATAGGGACTTTTAATTTAATGTGTGCTTGGCCATTTGGAAAGCTGATTGCTGTAATACCCTTCATTATTACCGTTGATCCTACTGATGCATCACAATAAAACACCCCATGTTTTTGCCCGCAATAATAAGAACTATAATCGGTGGGTAGAAGAAGAAGTAATATCATTTGGATTATTCACTGTCGATAGACTGTTGTATATGTCTAGTTGAGTGTTATATTATTATGATATTTCCACTTGGGTTCGTGAATTTAAAACACTCAGTACAAAACTGAACAATTTATTCCACTAAACACACCTAATACAACTCAATAAACACTTTACAAATCTCAATGTTCACTGTACTAGCTTTCTTTCTAATCTGATCTGTCCGCGAAACCGCTGTTCCTATATAGGTAAAAACATCATTGTCCAGAAAGAACAGGAATAAACTGGAACTATTTTTCATATTCGACGGCAATGAATCATCCGCTAATTATAGCGGTGCGTCTGCGACCGATGCTTTCGCAGTGAATCACGCGTCGAGATGATGATTTCCGGCCTTCTCGGAAATGCCAGCAGTTCGTAACAATATCTAGAAAATGAAGAATAGATTAAAATACTTGAAAAAAAAATAGTTTCTTGGCAAAACATTATAGTTTCTATAGGTTGAATTTCACTCCTAGGAACTCAATATATCTCGCAATATATCAATTATATGTCTGATAATGATGAATATACTACTTGGAATGAAAATTGAAAATACTGCAGTAGTTGCCCAATCAACTAAGAAATAATTCATGGATAAGTCTGACTGATTATTTATAAAATTGTTTTCAGTTTGAATATTGGATATTTTGTTATTTATTAGCTACTTCATCAGATGCAGAGAAAATGCTTGTTTTTCTCTTGTACTTAAAACTTTCAACTATTTTTTGATGCATGAAAGTTCACTATAATGAAAATTTTAGCACAAATAGACCATGCAACTTGGCTTCTAGACTTTACAGTACTACAGTACTTTACACCATTTAAAAAAGAGAGGTTTATTGTCTAAAAGGAGTAATCCCGATTACATTACCATTTTGAAACCTACCAATCTAATCATGTTGCTGAAATTATTGACTATTTCGGTTTAAAGTATAGATTCTACGTTTTTTTTTGTGTGAGTGTTCGTGAATTGTAGTGTAAAACTCAATTGGACCCACGTGTATTCTAAAGGTACCCAATAGCTGATTCAAACAAGCTTGAATATAAAATTCAATCAATAATCTTTCTGAATAATCCGGTATAATCCATCATCCAAAGAGTTAGAACAAGCATAATAATTTGCGAGTTAAAGAGGTTAATTAAGTAAATGGAGGTGTAGAGAGCAGAAAGTTTCAGTCGATGGAACGAACGGCTGCAATTACAAACCTATTGAGTAAAATTAATTGATTAATGTGATTAGAGATATCTGGATGCGACTTTATAACCGAGTTATGCAAGATTCAGGAGACATGCGATCATCTGGGGAATCATCGTCAATGCGAATGTTGCATGAATTCATACATTGAATGAAACATATCTATTTAACTGATTTAGTTGATCAGTTGCGCATCAATGGGTAGAAAGGGTAACTACTCCTTGAGACACCGACAAAATTGAAAAAGATAAAAATTATTCCAAAGTTTGTGAAATATTGAACTTTGATATTTTGTCCTGATGTTTTGTTTGTTATTTTTAGTAAGGTTTTCTATTTTAAATAATGATATATTTAAATCAGCCTCCTCCTGAAACTGACTTTTTTGTGGTAACGTTGTTATTTTTAATAAATTTTGCAAGTCAATCAACCAGCCAAGTGTTTCCATGCTTATAATTTTCGAACAGGTATTTTCGCCTATAGATATTTTCTGGAGGAAAAAAGAAGAATTGCTAATGTAAATTTTTTCTATAGGACAATCTTTACATGAGTTTTCTAGATTTTCAAAACGAGCAACATTCTTAAGACCCATCCAAGACGAAAATATTTGCTACTGTATTTACGTTCGAGAAATGCATCTTGGAGCTTTGAAATAAGAATAGTTTGTGCTGGAAAGCTGATGCATGTCAGGAACATATTTGTCTCCTGTTTATATGTATTTTCTAATGGATTGATATCATAAAAAATTTCCTAAAAAAATAGATTATATGATCATTCAAATTATCAAAAGCCTGATAGGTTCATCATAAAAATCAATTGTTTTAATTTTTTTTTATTATTCAGAAAAAAAACCGCATCAACCTGCAAGGTTATTAGCGGCGGAGTAGTATACATATTTATACATATATAGAACTAAAATGGGTATTTCCATGGACTAAATACATTTCAGTAGGTTAACACTTTTCAAGAATGTCATCAGTGACTCGATATTATCAATATTGAGGACATTTTGTAGATCAGCCTGGATTTGGGATGTTATTCGCTGTGGTTGTAGGTCAGGACAGTCAATAAGAATATGTTTCACAGTAAGAACAGTATCACAAGTATCACATTTCTTTAGCTGTTCACGGGTGATGAGATGTTGATGTGTTATTCTAGTGTGTCCAATTCGCAGGCGTGACAGGATTATTTGTTGTGTTCGGCTCAATTTTCTGTTAATTTCACTGCTTTATCATCTATTTGTATCTGATTATCTCCCAGAAATAATTTCGTTTTTCAGAATTATTTTACTTTCCTTCTAACCTCTAAAATAAACAATTGAATGGTGAGCGAAACTTTTACCAGCAGTTCCTTCTTCAACACAAAATTCAAAAGCGATAGGTTTCTGATGTTTCTTGAAGCTTGATACGTGATTTGTGAAACGAGTCTGATACATTTTCAATCACAAGCGGCCCATGGTCATGAATGGGAATCGATAAAAATATACTACACGAAAACAGAGAGTGTTGCATTATAATTACAATTTTTTCACAAAACATCTGCCCTCTTCCAACTTCCTTTGTTGGAACTGTTAGCAAAGCAATTATCTGCGTACTCGGGACAATGTACCCTTTATCATATTGTATGATTAGGCATTTTTTTCTCATTACCCGCATCATTTCACGAATACGGTTTCGATAACAGTCGAATTTTTACACATGCCCATCCAGGGGTCTCTTCAACTATGAAAAGGATCACAAATTGCTATAGTAAATGATCGTGCGTTCAGATTGTGAATCTCCACGACGAATAGGCGTCATAGTCTATGGGCAAGATGCCTCATCACGAAATATCTCAATGAATATGAAATCTAGACCCCATTTCAAACAATCTGTGTCTAGACACACTATACCAAATGTAGTTTATTTTAAGGCTGATTATCATGCGAGACATTTTGAGAAAATCGATTTTTTTTCAACTTGAGTAACGTTGGATGAAAATTAACGAAAAAGTGTCAAATTAAGTAGGTACTGTTTAAAACCAAGATCTAGAGCAAGAGTAGTTGGTAGAATGTTGATAATTTGTGAGAAAATATGAGAGAAGTAATATTAATTATGAATAAGGCTGTGATAGAAGCTTGTATTGAAGGTTTTTCTTAATTTTTTAGTTGTACAAATATAGAAAGAGTGGAAATATGGAATTTTGGTTTGGAGAAACCTTCCTGAGTATTAAAATATGGTGCATTAGACAGAAACACAGCAAATTGAAATTTTAATTTTCAACTACATAGAATGTGGCACTAAAACTGAGCGAGGAAAATATGAATGATTCTGCGACTCCCTCAAGTTGATTTCAAATTATATCTAATTAATAGATAAATATTATATATACAGAAAATCAAAATGAAAACTCAATGTAATAACAATTCACTAAGATATTTGAATAGGTAGACAACGAGCAGAAAAAAACTGGCTAAAGAAACCAGAAAATCAAATTTTATACTATATAGCTGTGTATATAGTATAATATATTAGTGAGTTGTTATGACGGTTGAGTGTTCTCATTTTGTTTCTACTATTTTATTGTTTGTTTTTATATAACACAGTTCAGTTGATAAATTGATTATTCTTGGATTGGTGATGGCATAGATTGGTGCAGATTTGGCAAGATTTACACTTGTGTGCATAAAGAAGTCGTACAAGGTTTGTGTGGTGTAAACCTGCCTATGATGTTCCAGATTTTATTAAAAATAGTACGCGTACACATTTGAAGCTTTTGTGACAAAAATAGTTTTAATTTTGACACTACTTGTCAAAGTCGATAAGAAGTTTAATTAATATTGGCAAGCCTGACTCAAAATAGCCTATAACTGCTGTACCACTTCTTTATGCATACAACTGTACCTCCATCATATTGTAATCGATTTTTTTTGAAAATTATAATTATTTATCCTTGTCTGATGAGATTATGAACACTACGAGTGTGATGCTTTCTGTAACCAGATAATGAAGCAAAAAATAATTTGAATACATGAAATAAATGAAAGCTACACGTCAAACAAAAGCTGTCTTTGAATAGGTTTTTATTAATCATTTCCTTTTGGCCTTTTCAATTAGTAACGCTTAAAATTGCCATGAATTTGACTATGATAACAAACCACCAGCTCTCGTCTGCCTTTTTTTCTAACTAACTGAAATTCCATATGGTTCCATTTCGTCAAAACATCTTTATTGAAAAAAAAACAAAATGTTTTTTTTTCAATCCATAAGAAATGGGAGTTGCAATTGAAAAAAATGATAAATAAAAACACTAGCAGCCAAATTTATTTGTATCGGTTCAACTTCGAACAACAAACAAATTGAACAAAAATAGATGTAAGCCCATGTACCATCTCTTTCGGCACTGAAACACCAAACAATACGTAATTTTCTTATCGAGCAAGGGCCCCCATTTCTATTATTCAAAACCAGGTCCTCGAGCCGAAACGATTCGCGTCGTCTTTATCCTTTGAATTGCAACAAAACAGGTGGTTTTTTTCGGGACTATCGCTTCCAGACGCCCATAGAGAAGAACCCGCACCTCGTTATGATCTTGAACTTGTGCCCGAAGGACCCCATGCTGCTGAACGCTGTTTTTGATGCTTGTCTCTCGGCTGTGAAATAAGATGTTTTGTGGTTGAGATTGGGGTTGGGGTATATCTAAGTTCTGATGATACCAGCATAATTTTTTTCACTTTTAATACCTACCACGTCTAGAGCTTCAATTATAACTGAAATTCATTTCGAAAACATTCGTGTTCGATAAAGAATTTTTTAATTGATGCTAGAGTGGTATTCGGTGAGAAAATATCACACCTAGAATCCAGTTAAGTTTATGTTGAAGTATATTACACAACAAGTGTGGAAAGTGACATATTTCACACGAGTATAGTCGTTTAGCACGAGCCACGTAGCGGTGAGTGCGAAAACGTAACGAGTGAAGGAAATGCACTTTCCAACGAGTTTTGTACACTATTTTTCCTACTACTCTGAATACTTTCATTTCGCGGGAGGTCTTGTAAAAAATGTAACTTGAGCGGTATCTAGAATTTCAGGTGGTTTTGATTCAATATCAAGTACTGTTTATTTCCATATTCAAGATGATATTTGAATACTTCTCCGACAATTCCTCATTATGTGAATTACTGATTGATTGAGTTAGTGTAGTTTGGACAAATTTTATTGATATTGACACCAGCGTACATAAACAACCTTGACACCATTCGCCTGCTAGCGCCAGTAATCACGCATCCAGGAATACAGAACCATAGAAGTATGTAGTTCGCAATCGCGTACGAGTACTCGAGTTAGTGCGTCCTTGACTCTTTGCAAACATCTGTGATACCAAAGAATCTTCTCTTTGATGATCCTGTGATATCAATATCAAACTGATGCAAGCAGCAAGCCGCGCATAAAACTGTAGCCGTACTCTTTTGAATGATCTCACGTTTTCATACGTGGTCGTAGGAAGACTTTTTTTCTTTATCAGATTCAGATCAATTTATGCACATTGAACCAGTAAAGTGTCTTTTCCTATCTGATGATCCACGGGGAACTGAATTGTAGTTTTCGTCTGTATAAACAAAAGTAGTGTTATCGAAAATTAGTAAGCATCTATGGTACCTTGAATGAACTCAAATCATGTATAGAAATGATAAATAATAATAGGCCTAGTACGGACCCTTGCGGTACTTCATAATTCACCTCTTTGTAATCGAAGAGGTTGTAGGTTTCGAAAAGCTTCATCTCTGTTATAATATTCCAATTTTCTCAGTTAAATGTTTTGAGATTACATCCGAATTACTTGTTGTTGATCACCAGTTCGGTTACTGAGAATTAATAATGCCCCTTTATCGTTCGTTCAAGAAATATTCCATGTAATTCATGATTCACCCTAATTGCATATACACTTCTAAACATTATAAAGAATTTAATATTTCTCAGACTTAATTTCACCTCGAAACACTTGGGAAAGAACTTTTCTAGACATCATTATGTACCGGGCAGCAGTTTATTAAAGCTGTGAAGTGTTTTCTTAATTCATATTGAAATATTCCATGATAATATTCATTTTCAGGAAATTGCAAACCAGAAAAGAAGAAAACTTGAAGGATCGAAAAACTAAATGAAAATGTGATCCATGTATATTATAGTTTTATTGTGAAATCAGTGGTTTTATGGATTTGATTATCTCTATCTATCACCCCTATCTATCGATTATTGGAGTTAATCCATTTTAAACTGAAACAGTCTGTTCATAATATATTACTAATATATAGTATGAGCGATAACAATAAGTGATTTATAATAAAGCGTGAATATTAACTCCCCATCCTCGGAATATTATTTATAGGAATTTGTTTTGGAAAGGTGATATATCTTTATACTCCATGTTCTGAATGCATTAAAATATCATATATCTCAAATATCAACATTAGTAGAGTTCTGATATTGATAAATCGAACCTTTACAGTAGTTTTATTTGAAATCAATATTTTAATGTTGCCGCGGGTGCTTTCAGATTTATGATACATTCGTATACCATGCACACAACCAACAGATACATCCATATCAATAACATGACGATAATATACAGGGCTATTCCAATTTGAGTCTATGCATGGGGATTTCGATAACGGTAAGAGATAGAGGGTTGGTTAAATGGAGGCAAAGTAGCGTATTAAAGAGGTCAATTATATGGATGAAAAAAATCTGACCTGGCTTCTTCAGTTCTGGAGTTATACAGGAAAAATCGAAAATTTCGAAATTCTTCTTTTTCCTATATCTTTTCATTTTAAATTTTGCCACTTTGCCAAAGCAACTTTTTGTAGCCTTTCCAAATATCTGAATAAAAATTATATACAGGGTATCGTATAAATTGGGCCACCCTCAACTTTTAATTTTCAAATACGGACCTGTATTTTTTATTGCATTTTTTTGAATGGCAAGAGTCATGTTTCATATTGACGTAGTATTTTCATCTGAATTACAGAGTGTTTTGATCATGGGTTGCGTGAACTGAAATGTGGATGAATTTTTGAAGAAGACAATCTTCTTCGAATGTTTATTTTCTTCCAAATCCTATGCATTCTATACCTTATTCTATGATATATTTTATTTAATGACACCTGGAATTAAAAAAGAAATGAAATTTTACTGGTAATAGTTCAATATTTTCAAAACACTCTGTAATTCAGATTCAAATACTAGGTCAATATGAAACATGACTCTTGGCATTCAAAAAAATGCAATAAAAAATACAGGTCCGTATTTTAAAATTAAAAGTTGAGGGTGGCCCAATTTATACGATACCCTGTATATAATTTTTATTCAGATATTTGGAAAAGCTACAAAAAGTTGCTATGGCAAAGTGACAAAATTTAAAAAAATCTTCGTAAAATAAAAAGATATAGGCAAAAGAAGAATTTCGAAATTTTCGATTTTTCCTGTATAACTCCTGAACTGAATAAGCTAGGTCAGATTTTTTTCATCCATATAATTGACCTCTGAAATACGCTACTTTGCCCCCATTTAACCAACCCTCTATCTCTTACCGTTATCGAATTCCCCATGCATAGACTCGAATTTGAATAGCCCTGTATAATTTGCATCGACATATATTGTACCGAATTTCGATCAGAAAGATCAGAGCGTTGATTATTTGAACTTGAAAATTAAAATGATAAAAATCTTTTTCAATAATATCATTAGTATTTTTCGAAGTATTCGTTTGATAAGACAAATTCACCAAGTATGTGATGTGATGTCAGTGGATTAACACTCTTATTCCTATGATTAATCTCAGAAAGTTAATCTCGTCATATCGTGATTAAAATGCGAAGCTGTTTCATAATGATTCCCCAATCGTCCAGAAATAATGTACAGGTGTGACGGGGTATGTATAGGGGGTTCGTATAGGTGATTCAGCCAACCCTATTGGGCTATGATTCAGGAAAACCACCCGAGCGTAACTATCTGTGGAAAATGCTAGAATGCTACACCCCTGCCCCTTTGCATATACCTGCACATGTAATTATTCTTGGAAGGTTAACTATAAAGGGTGTGATAGACATGATGTATTTCTTATAAATATTACACACGGACACCTATCTCAAGATTTTCACCATATGTGATAGTTATTCGGAAAGGCAATAATTCATGGATAATATTTCACAATAGTCGCTACGGACTTGGTGACTAGTGGACGGTGGACGGGTAGCGGCTGACTATGAAAAAGCTCAAGTGTTTATAATAATCGAATCCGTGTACTACGATTATTAAAATTGTAGATCTTGATTAACGGAACTCACGGTAAATATAATAACAACATTCAATCTCGTCAAAGTTGTATTTTATTTTACTGTTTATGCACAGCCGTACGGTCAACTAACCACTTGTATGCTTGCCTGGCGTCAGTTCAATGAGAAACGAGGTCGAACCTTCCCTATCTCTTCATCGCACAGACTTGTGAAATTTTCTTACCGAAAAAGTACCACTCTAGCTTCAGTTAAAAACTGTTAATTTTTTCTCCAACACGAATATTTTGTAGAAAATTCGTGTTGTCGAAAAAATGTCAATTCGTAATAATTGAACTTCTAGTGGTATTATAAGTGACAATAAGTTTCCTTTCTCATTGTTGGTCAACGGTTGTACAAACTACTGCAGTCATAACAAAATAATGAAAAAAATCCACTTTTAGTATTGGGAAGTGCAGAGCCTAGATCATCAATAAAAAATTCTTATGTCATTGATTGGATAGAAACTGATTTTATGAAAAGACATCAAGAAAAATATGTGGTGTGACTAAATGATTTTGACGCTGTAAGAACTATATTTATCTTGAGTAGGTGAGTATTTTTTTCATTTTGTTTATGATGTTCGAGTTATATTCTGGTAACAATTTGTTTAACAGTTTTGAGTATCTCACCTGAAGATCATTGTAAATACACAATCTAATTCACTTAACTATCTATTTTTTCGGGCTATTGACAATTCAAATAACCATTTGAAACTATATATTTTTCTTCAACTTTATATATTCCTTATTTTATCTTTTCAGGTTATTGACCTTTGAATCTTTCGCATCGTACGCAATAGTACTCTATTCAACTTTTTAAATATTTTTCATAATTTATTCCGTTGTCAGCATAATTCATCTTTCCTTAGAATTCAAATCTTCATACCTTTAGACAATGGCAGTCCGAAACTCTACTTCACCCATGAGCATTGAGTTCTTTACTAAAGTTCTCTAATATAAATCATTATTCAACCCATCGAAAACGATGGACTCGGGCTTTCCAGAATAATAATATGATTCGGGCGACACACATTCCACTCTTTGGTGTCACACACCAATACAATTCGATTCGAGTTATCAAAAACGAGATACACGTACCCATATGAAACGTGCGGCACCCCGATATATCGTCGGGGTTACCACCTGGCCAGCTGGTTGGGATCCCTGTGACGTCACAGCGATGCCAGATGTGCCCGCGACACGGATGGTCTCCCAAACCGGAGGGTATGGCTGGTTGTACAAGGGGTGATGCGGTAGCCGGTGGCAAAATAACGCCACGCGAATTTGTTTACACGACCCAGTGGGTGCAATGATTTGCACATTGTTGATTCCATCATCATGATGGTGGGTAGGTATATCCGTCGTCCGATAATGCAGGGTTTTTTTAATGATCCATGCACTTATATATAAATGTATTGATATTTCTTACCTACAAACGGTTAACAAACACAAAGTTTTCCGAGGAATTCATAGGGAAAAATCACGTAATGCCAGATGGCGCTGTATATGACAAAATGTCGGATCGAGGGGTGAACAACAAATATTCATTGAAGAGAATTCCAGTTATCTCAGAGATTTAAGTGAATTTTTCGTACTAGACTATTGGATTGAAGTTGTATTTAGGGTTTATTGTCACTGCATTCTTGTTTAATGCCACCTGTGGTGTCCAGGTATGGTGTCCAGGTGTCTCCAGGTATCAATTTCGGTTTTTATTCGAAGTTTTTCAGTTCTTTGTCCCTGAAAATCTTGTTAAAATGCCTGTGTGAAAGTCTTAATATCAATTCCGGATATTATGTGGGGTGAACGTGTTTCAGCAATCACACCATTTTAAGTAGAAATGATGAAGAAATCAAAAAAAGTTTTGTGCTGTATGAGATCCTCCACCATTCTCACGCATGAAATTACAATGAAACTAGATGAGATATGGGGTTATTTCAGTGTTGATGTAAAGCTGATTCATTGATATTATGTTGTATAATTCAAATTTGAAAAGGTTCATTGGCCATTTCGACTGGAAGCATATGAGTTCCACCTTTTTGACTTATCAGTTTTCTTTTCTGTGTTGGTTTGTTTTTATTTTCAGGAACCTAGATTATATGGTAATGTATTCAAATAGAAATATTAGAACCAAAGTGAAGTACAAAAACTATCTGGAAGTGAAAGTTCATACAGATTCATCGTTTTGTGGAGATGTTTGGATAAATTATTTAAAAAATTTATGGTTTTATTGGGTGAACAACAGTAAATGGCTTTCTCTAGTATGCCATATGTTCTTCTTGATGAAATAATTTGGGAAATGTAATACAATAATAACAAATTAGTTTTCAAAACTTTTAATCATTGATGGTAAATGAAAAAAAATGTGGAAATACATTTCCTTCAGACTGAGAAAGACTCATGAAAAATACAATAATGAAACATTCTTGAACTTGTTAAATTACGAATTACAAATAATACTGCCAAGCAAGCAAATGATAAATTGGTCTTCCATTCACACAACACCAAAATCACCCAAAACTTCATTATCAGGAACATTGTCTTGTGTCATAGGTTGTTGTTGGTTTTGTATTTTATAGTGGAACTTGTTCATTTCCATATGTTGCTCCAACTATTATTTGATATTTTCCAGAGCCAGTAAAAAATTATAAAATGGTTGAAATGAACCAAATGAGGTGGAGAAGATGTGCATGGTAGCATAGTGACAACAATATTGAAAAATTGAACTTACCACTGAAAAAACCATCATAAGTGCTTGCTGCAAACAAACAGATTGTGAGATAGCCATTTCTAATCTTCAAGATTATCTTCCATTTCTAGGCTAGTTGCCTTGGGATTTAGGTTTTCCTACATCCTGCCGATCTTCTGCCTTAGAATTTGAAGGAAATTTATGCAAATAATCAAATTGCCTTGAGTATGTAGAGCATTGTGGAACAAGCATATTTTTCGCGATTTTATCTCCATATCACCTCTTTCAATCTTTTGCATTTTCAGATTATGTGGTCTAATAACAACAATACTTCATAAAATATCATCAAAAGACAACACTTTCAATGCCTAAATCACTGAAAATTATAAGTGAAGTTCACATTTCACCCATATGAACATATGGAGGTTAGTTTGTTGTTCACCTCTCGAGTAGTTCATGCGATCAATTATATATGTGGCCCACTCCGTGATTCTTCCCTATTAAGTATCAGCATTGTCGCTCGTGCGCAGTCTTGATTCTGGCGAAAGGCCTTCCTCTTCAGCTGAGAAATAAATTGGCTGCTGCTAGCTCGTCCTAACAATATATCGTCACATATCGTGATATCAAAACGCTTCATAATAGAATGTCTTTGAGTGACAGCATTGCCGCTCGTGCGCGGAAATAATGTCATTAAGTGATAGCATACTTGCGCTCGCATCCATCATTGTTGAAATCGAACTCATTATTTTGTTGCATGATGGAAAATAATAGAAAGCAGGAGGATTAATGAAAATTTTTAAAGTGTGAATCTGAGTCCAAGGATGGTAAACTACAGACGGATGGTTCATTCTGAATTCTCTAACACATCTCCTGATTTAGCAAAAAGTGCGAACATTGTAAATTTGAACCTCCTACCAGAGATATCGAGGAAAAATGTGTGTTTTTCAAAAGTGTTTTCAACCGCCAACTAATGGTGGATTTATGCAGCAATTTTAAGTCATAAGTTTTAAGTCGTAAGTTTTTAGTAATAAGATTTAAGAAATAAAGGAAAAAGTAACATTTATGCAGAAATTATTAAGGACTGTCATGTCTTGAGGGTAACTTCTCCCATTGGTCAATTTCTGTGGTTGTGTCAGTGGTCACTTTACAATTTCAGTCATCAATATCCATTTTTTCTTTTTATAATCTAATGATTCTGATATGAGTTTGAATAAACAACACAATCAAAGACAATAACCTATGAAAAACCGTCACAGAATTGAAAACTTCGAACGCATGCGCAAATATGATCAGTTTCATGTTTCAAGCCATAAGAGATGAAAGTTGGCCAACATTCTTACGACTTAAAACTTATGACTTGCAACTTAAAACTTATGTCAAGTGTATGAATGGAAACATTGAAAAGCAATGATTGAACTTCTTATGACTTATGACTAAAAACTTACAACTTAAAACTTATGACTTAAAAACGCTGCATAAATCCACCATTAGTTTCCAAGCAACTTTCGAAGTCTTATTGATACTTGTATGAGTTATAAGTTGGGGCCAAATTACTCGGCGTATGGATTATGATATGATAGATGATACGACATGGTGCCATGAAATGCTTGAATGGTATATAGATAACAAAGTAAGTATCCTAAACTTTTCGTATTTTTCAAAAAACACCAGTCCAGCAAAAATAAGTTTGACTGTTTCTTTTTGGTTGTCATGTCGTATTATAACTGTGGAATGGACATAAGTTTTTAAGTAGCCTCAATAGCCAACGGGTTCAAAGTGCGACTTCTCAAGCTGCCATCTCTAGGCAGGGCATTTTTTCAATATATGAGTCATTTTCCCTTCTTTTCTGTTAGATGTATGAGTTATTGGATTGTCTAGGAACTGTGTTTGTAGAAAAAATATTGTGAATATTTGATCTCTAAAGAACTGTCTTTATCGAGCGGCAATCTATCACTTTGCGCTCTAAATACATAATTAGCTATGGTTTCTCTCATGAAAGGCGTTGATGCCAATGTGAGGCACACATCGCTGTGATAGAATAAGACAAGGACAACTTGAAAAAATAATTTCGAAAAAATTGAATTTTAATGGTAATAATTGTAGCTGATATTCACATTTCTCGAACTGGCAGTGTAATTTCATAGTGATTGGTGTCTAAGAAGTATAGAAACCTATGATATCAATATCACTGAAAGCAAAAAAATAGTCTATGCATTCAAAAATATCAATCATAGTTCGAAGTTGAATATCTGGTAGACTAGGAGCAGAAAACAACAGCTTTCCTGGCAAATACCACGCAGAACATTGAATTATATCTGCAACGATTCACATACTGTGAATGCAGATCGCAAATATCTTAATCTTCCTAAGACGTGTCAAAATTCACATCGATACAGGCACGCTTAACAACCTACAGACCGGTTTCGGGCTTATTGGCCCTCATCAGTGCAGGGTAGTTATCCAAGTAGAGACCGTGAGATCTCCACTCGAAGCGGTGCCTGTCCCAATGCATCTCCGTCGAGTCTATTTCACCTCACGGAGCCGCGTTCCAAGAGATAGTTGGAAATGGCGACACCATGCGGCAGAAGAAAGAAACACTCTACAGAATCAAAACTTTGATGGGAGCTATTGGAATACCTGTGAAAGTCATCCAAATTTCATGGGACTGAATCCTTCATTTTTGTCTTCAATTGACGAACAAAAGCATAGAATGAATGCAAAAATGTTGGCGCTACTGGTACGTAGATATTCTCGTCGAATAGCGGCCACGAAAATCCTCAGGTAAATGCAGCCTACAATATGCATATTTGATACGATTTTAATGCGTCTAGAGTCGTAAGCCTCTTATAGGGCATATTACTGCTGCACTCATTCTATGAATAAATAATGTGAAATATCTATCAGGACCCAAAGCCGATCAGATCGCTCCTTTGATGTGTGTATGTGCGCGCGTGTGTATTTTGGATTTCTTTTTCGGCAGGCTTCCGTTGGGATTGCTTCAGATTTTCGCTAATATCAATGCCCCAGATCGATATTATATAACAAAATGTTATAGGTAATAATATGGATATGGAAAATCCAAGATATATTATACTCAGAGTACTCCGTGTGACCGATATTCATTTCAATTCAGGTATCTGATTTTCTTTTTTAGGGTGTACGAGGTCTTTACGTATATTTTGAACCCCCCTTAACTTTTTTATAAAAAAGTTAATGACACTAAAATTGTTTTTTTAAATGGAGCATATATTTTGTTACATATATCATGTTACCCTGTAATAGATTTCGAGATATTTGACGTTGAAATTCAGATTTTATCTGGATCATTATACAACTCCTATTATAGGTACCTATACAATTGTAGCTGCGGACGCTTCATTCGGATCAAAAGTTACTTTCTTTGACATTTGCATTTGCGTACTCGGCTTCGCTATATCGTTCGCTTTCTGAACAAAGTGTTACATTCGATTCTAATGGAAAAAATACCAATTGGGTGAAAAGAATGAAAAAGAATGAAAAAGTAGATATAAATGAATCAAACCTGAAAACATTCAGCTTGAAACTACATCAGTAGACATCACACATGTTATTGTTTTTCATTCGATCAATGATGCTTCTTGTACTCAAAATATATTTTTGTTGCAACTCCAGCTTCATATATCATATTATCTGATGATTCAGGTCCAAAAATTTTAACAAATTTGGGAATCTTGGTAGTTTTTTTTATATGATGAAATTGAGACTAGATGGAAGTAGGTACTTTTAAATTGATATTTTGAAAGAACAGTTTTTTTAATTTATCCTTTCGATGTCCCTGGCTTCTTTCGCATTTGTGAAATGAATTCATATTCACGAGACTTTGTTTTTTTTATATTTTCATAAGTTCTATATCCTTTCCCTGCATTTGATACACCATTCAATGAAACCCTGTATAATTTAGTAAGTGAATAGTTTTAGAAACTAATATGATACAAGTTTTATAAGACGCTACGTGTATTATAAAACATGTGTCATATACATTTTTTTCTATTTTGTATGATTGAATTCGTTTATTGAAAAAAATTTATTTAATATCGATAAATAACAGAAACAACTTAGATTGGTAACAATGATGACATCTAAATAATTAAAATCTGACGCACAAGCGTAAAGCCCAGTTTACTGTTGACGTATTTTGATTTTGGTTCATTTAAATCAAATCACACTCTGAATCAAAATTCACCAATAACAACATTGCGTTTTCCACTGCTATTATCACCAAATCTAGAATCGCTCTAAAGTAAAGTGGGCCTTACTCTACTGGCATTCATTTGACAGTTCGATTGTACCATCGAATAATAGAAAACGTGGCTATTTCGATACTCATTTGCGTTTCATAATGACTTCATTATAGAACCAAAATAGAAAAGTGGTAAATAATGTGGTAGTTTACTGCTAGTGGTTTCAAACTATTTTTAGTTTGTTATTTTCGGTTATCCATTTCGAGCCGATATCTGTCAAAATCGATTACCCATCGCCAATATTCACAAAGGCCTCGATGAATTCGTCAGGTGTTTTAATATGAAAATGATTATGAAATTCCAGTCCGGCAGGGCGTGCAGCGCGACACTGCTAATGACTCAAAGCTCGCGTTAATTGGCAAAGCATTTAGAGCACACCGTATGGCAGCATTGCTCAGATTGTAACGCGAATATTTTTCGGTTTATTGCGTTGCAAAGTGATGAGAACGTTCGGAGTTCGGGAAGTATTCGACCTCGGCGAAGTTTCAATGAAGATGTTAACGACAAGGGAGGGTATCAGCATTTGTATCTAATTGTTCTCGTTCATTCCAGATTCCAGGCACTAGTAGTGTAATATATGATGTTATAGTTTACTGATGATAGCAGGGTCAATTGTTTGAGCCACTCTATAAACATCATAAATGGCATTTTTTGTGATACACAAATAAACACTACAAAAACAGGGTTCAATATATTGTCATCCGACTGGGAAATAGCGTTTAGTTGAATGGAACATTGGACCAGGATATTAATTAATAAAAGTGTAAGGGAATTGATGTATGGTTTTATTAGAGTGTAACAACGCCTTCAAATTGAGGTTAAATATGTTACAAGTAGCGAGAACGCAAATTTTGTTACATAACTCATTTTTTTCTGCAACCGACTTGAAAGTCCTCCATTTTTGTTCAGAAATTAGCACTTTGAGTTTCTATTGAACTGACACAATGAAATGATTGATATATACAGGGCAGGTATAAAAGATCAATGAAATCAGCTTTCCAAGGAGAATCTAAAAATACAATAAAATACAGGGTGTTTTAAAAATTCAGAATAGCTTCTACTTTATAGTAGAAGCGGCAACGCCGCATCGTCTAAAATAACTTAAGAGTGTCAATCATATTGATTTATGTATACTGTCGAATTTTCAGGTCGATCCTCATCGTGAAAAGCCGTATATGTTGCTAACGCCAAGCAATCTTTTAGAGTCCAGGATCCAAAAATGAGGCCCATAGTGTAGCACATGATTATTATTTAAGGGAGAACTATCATCATTGAGATTAAACAACATAGTATTCGTTATATTCAACAAGAATCTCTGATACAAATGCACCACCTACATATAATATTCAATAAATTCGTGATATTTATATCGAAACTTTACTTGAAAATTGAATGAACCTGGTACAAATACAAACACTAAATATTCTGATATATTTTTTATATGGCCTCGATCTACTCCTATGCCAATTCAGAATTCAGTTGACTGTGCATAAACTGATCAATGAATTCATCATCTCAACAATAACTCTTATATTATATAACTCATATATCTTTTCGAATCCCCAAATACTAAATACCGAATAAACTACGCAACACTTTCATTCGTTTTTCGTTGCACCCAAATATTTTGCCCCTGTTTAAATCCTTCAGTTATGATTTCGTACTTCTTCAAATTATGAGGTTCTGAACTTAAACTTTGCAAAATTCCAGAATTTTCAAAAAGATCGCAAATGAAGAAAACCTGTGTTTTCTTTTCAATTTTGACAGCAGAGGCATGAAGATGATCTCATAACCTTAAGAAATTTTCCGAATTGTCTACTTACTTACTTTCATAACTTACTTTTATTACTCACTTTTATTTACTGGGTGATCTCAAAAAATAAACTTTTTGGTTTTGCAGTCATAACTTTTTTCCTCGTCAACTGATTTTCAAATTCTCAGGCTCATTTTGAAGCTGAAATTTTACATGAAGATATATATCAAAATGGATTCAAGATAAACATTAATGATCAAGGGTTTCAAACAGAGTGACACTTTTGGTGCTAATAAAACAATGAATACCTACCAGGTATTATGTGATTTTCTTGTGAAAACTTATTTTATGAAAAGTACATACAATTCTACTTGAGATTACTTGTGTCAGGATATAATGTAACAAAATGATTAGTTTGATTCGCTTCTGAGTTTGTTTTTAATACGTAGGTATTTGTTTTACTATAGGCATTTTCAATTTTAATATTACCAGTTTGATTCAAATTATCACCTATCTACCTAGGCAATGAAAATACACCTTCCAAACCTGTAGTAAGGTTTCATTAAAAAGCCGCTTTTACTATTGATTTTTATTATGTCAGAATGTATTTTTCTTTCATAGCTTTTCCTATAGTAAATTTGATAAATTTTTTGATGATATGTTTCAAATTTTTTCTCGATCATCGCGCCCCCATTTAGTTTTATCACGGCTGATTTTTGCCACCTCGAAATTGTAAGAGTCCCAGACTTATTACCCAAGGAACAACTTGTGGAGCGAACCTTTCTGCACATCGAAATTGAATCATTCCAGTCTATTGTGAAAGCGAAAATCCAGAAATTGGATGTGAATTGAATTTTTCCATATAGAGAAGCGAAAAGTGAGGAAGCTTCTCACTAAGCGGGATCTTATCCATGAGGGACCTCCGCATGTGACGATTCAAAGTGAAAATACTCATGACCTCTTTTCAACCCCACTTGCGAGGAAATTGATTTAACGTCTTAGTTTCTGGTTGTGAAGCGAACTGGTAAGATACTTTCATGCTCATGCACATTTTGTTTCAACCTCAACTATACCGATACTGTATATCAATGAAATAGGACACTCCTCTTATTTCCATCAACAAAGCAAAATATTATAGTGTGGAATAATTATATTTGCAAAAAAATTGAGAGGTGATGGTGAATTCACTCATATGATATAACTGAGATCATACATTTCATTATCTTTAGTAAAATCAACATCAAAATAAAATAAATTAGAACAGACACAGTTCGTGTCTCGAAAAAAAAATGTAACGATCCAGCCAATTTGGTGACTTGAGGGGTAGTACGAACAAGTTTGGGGTGGATAAAGAAGCCTCAACCCCAAAAAATGTATCGCCCTGTAGATTTCGAAAATCTTTAAACTGCTTTAAATTATAATTTAGTATTAACCACAACAAATTTCAAATTGTTATCTTCAAAAGTGAGCGAGATATTTTGATAAATAGAAAAAAAATTATTAAACTTCGACCCCCTGTAGCTTCGCTACTGATCGAGATCGGACTTAGGTTTATGTGAAGATTTTTGATGATAAGTTCTATCATCCATTTCAGTTTGTGCCCTACAACCTGAATAACCCTGTATAATACCACTTGAATCGTATAGATTAATAAGACCTTAAATTAAAGGGGATAAATAGAATATTTCTGATAACTCCAACGTCTTCAGCATGGGTGATTATCTGCTTATGCAAAGATTCAAATTTCTTCTCCAAATATTAACTGAGAAAATTTTCAGTTATTTCGAAATAATTCAAGGACTGCTGAATTTTTTTCAGTTTGCAATACGATTTCATGAAGGCTAAATTTCGTCCAATTAGATCAACTCTCTGTCTCTTCCTATCGCGGACTTACCAACATTGGAATAGTATATTATACACCTAGGGACTAAAGTGGTATTTTAAATACCCAGACAAAAAGTTTATAATTTGTCGAGGGATTTAAAAACACTTTAGTCCTGAGGTTTATATACTATTTTATGCACTTTAGGATAGGTGGAAAGTTTAAAAAAATATAACAAAAAAAAGATTTCGATTCCTATTGTACAAAAGGAAACACGAACGACAATTTTCCAATATACTTTGATTATTCAATAATAATAATTTACCTCTTTTTCCGAATCTTTTTCACTTAGCTAATTGCACAATGCTGGGGTCAACATTGTAACATAATATCATACTGTATTCATATCCAGGCAACAAGCTATCATTGTCAGCATTATATTCAAAAAAATATCTTAATATATTTCTCTATAATTATAGATATGACAAACATAAATGTTAATATTAATGTAAATTAAGTTGTTTTTTATCGTTTAACATCGTTCTAAACACGTTAAACTTTTGTTGCACCATATCATGTTATATTTCTAGAGAAATTATTGAAAATAAATTTCTAAATTCAGCTTTATTGCATAGAAATTTACTTTAAATCCCTAGGGATTTAAATTTTTAATCCCTAAAGTGTATAAAAAAATTAACGCGACTAGATATTCAGTTTTTGTTTTGACATAGTAAACATTTGTCGTGATGGATTTTTTATTAATATACATGGGAAACTCCAGTATAAGCACCAAACAGCTTGTAACGTCTCTCTCTCCCTCTGAACGATTCCCGATTCAATTCCTGTTCGTGAGGGTATTTCCTTTTGGATTGCGGCAGGTAATTTAGGCGTCGCGACGTATATGGGGGGATTCTTATAATGAGTCAGAGCGACGCCAGCAGACGGACGCCAGGTAAAAAACCGATGAGGCCGATAGGGAGTATCTAACAAGGGGTGAAATAACATTGCATGGTGTAAATACTGCGTGGTTATTATACAGGGTGTTAACAACTCAAAGGAAATTTTTCATGATGAAATATATGTATATCTACTAATTTTAGATTAATAATATAATCGCAACATGTATATACCTCATTACTGAATAAACTGAAACTGAATCTACGCATGGAAAGAGTGATTTTTTTGATGAAACTTATATTGATAAAAATATGTAGTCATAGAAGAAATAACGTACAAAACTTGGTGAAGAGTGAATTTCCTGCTACTCGTGCGAAATATGTTACTTTCCACCCTTGTGTCCCTTGTTACGTAATATATCTAAAATTAACGAAGGAACGAATGGGAGAGGTCATTGTAAGCAATCAGTAATGTGAAAATTTGTATTATTGTTATAAACAGAAAAATCAAGCAAATTCATAGGGTTCTCGATTGAAGATTAGAAGATAAATCGTGTTGAAAGTTATGTTGAAGACAAAAACAAGTCCGAAAATAATATATTTTGAATGATTGAAGCTCAACAATGATTTGGATCCAAATAATCACCCACCTGTCACCTGTCATTCGGGACACAATTGTTTTATGGTGATGGATTTATGCAGCAGTTATCAGTTTTAATTCGTAAGTTTTTAGTTATAAGTCGTAAGGAGTTCAATCATTCATTTTTTCTCTGTTTTCTACTGTTCATCTTGAATTTAGATTAGGTTAAGGTATAGGTTAAGAGTTACTACAATAACTGACAAAGTATATTCAACATGACAAGGGTTGAGTGGAAGAGCACTGTGTAGTGAACTCCCCCTTGGGATTTCCAAACTAATCCCAAAATTGATGTTAGCCAATGAGCATTATCATGGAAATAAAGGCGTTTATTATTATTATTATTATTTCAATGTTTCCATTTATACACTTTGGCATAAGTTTTAAGTCGTAAGAAAGTTGGCTAACTTTTATCTCTTATATAGCTTAAAACTTAAAACTGATTATATTTGCGCATGCGTTAGAAGTTTTTAATTCTGTGACGGTTTTATAGGTTATTGTCTGTGATTGTGTTGTTTATTTAAACTCATCTCAGAATTATTAGATTATAAAAAGAAAAAATGGTTATTGATAAGTGAAATGGTAAAGTGAATATACTATTTTATTTTTCACTTGTCCATTACTGCTTTATAATAACTTGGCAACGGTTGCTACTAACAGACCTATAACGCCCGGGGCGTTATGGAAGGCATTATGAATCATAACGCCCGCTAAAGGTTTTTTCTATAGTTCAATTAAATGAACAACCCTTGGCAAGCCTTCAATATTTCCATGGAAACTGCATATAGAAGCTCACTTGTGCTCAGTTGCCGACCAGAACGCAGTAAATACTATGAGAAAAAATTTATGAAGTAAACAACGTCGTTTAAGATAATTTTTTCGTGAAAAATAAAATCTTGCATGCACCACGAGCGTTACTAAGCGTTACTAACGCCCGGAGGGTAACATTCACCCGAGGGCCATTGGCCCGAGGGATGAATGTTGCCCGATGGGCGTTAGGATCTATATAACGCACTTGGTACATAAATAGCTAAAAAAATACATTATATTCTCTAGAAGAATATTTCGAATTCAATTTTGACGAAACAATGAACTAAGATGTAAGCAGCCATTTTTTTTATCTGTGTTTTTGTTATGATGTAATAATTTTAAATTATATATTCATTTATTGAATTTTAAGTTTTTCATGTGACTGAACTTAACATAACATAACAACAAGGTGGATATAGGATGGTGAAACAGCTTCCTATTAACAAGCACTAGAATAAACTGTAGACCTTTGCCTACTTGATTTCATACCGTAGTAATATTTCCTGAAATTAACAGAGATGGCGACATACCTTGTGTCGGTAAAACAGAAACTGTGCATCTGTCATACTTTTATCATTTTCATCCATTCTAGATGAAAAATGATTGAGAAGAGTCAAAATATCAATATTCATTCAAGATTCATCGAAAATTTATTGATTTAATGTCGTTTCAAGTCACGTCTGTCAGATGTGAACTACAGTGACTCTATACAAGACAGTGGCGACAATAGGCGTCAGCGTTTTGATTGGTGACGCCATTAAGAGGCAAATTTTCTGTTTGTTTACATTGGTTTATATGGCGTTTACTGACTAAATCTTCTTGTGCAGTTATATTTCATAAAAATTTCGCAGTTTGATCACTACAATACACGTATAATATCAATAGGCAGTGATTTAGCAAAAAATTTGACTGGTATGTACCTATATATCCCATAAATTCCTCTATTGAAATAACCTAACATTCTGTTTGTGCCTATTACTATGTTTAATTTTGCATATTTCGTTTCAGTTTCAATATAAAATGCCTGGGAGTGCAGCTGTAGGCTGTTTCAATTCGGCAAAGAAAGGTTTTCTAATGAAAAAATTCCTAAAAGACCCAAAACGCAGGAAAGAATGGGCAATCAAAACAACATGATAAGTGGATCCCTACATATTCATATCAAATCTCTGCGAGGTAAAGTAACTAGTCATTCTGTTGAAATCATCCAGACTTACATACTTTTATAAATATACTGAAATACATTGTTTTTTAGGCAAATTTTGAACCTGAAATATGGGAGAGAACTAGAGAAGATGAAAGCTGTAGACTGAGAGCTGATGTTGTACCAATAACTTTATTTTCGTTTGCAAACCCCATATTAAATAAAGAGCAAAAAGAACCACTACTACTTTTTCATGAATCTGCAAGTTTCCAGAAACTATAAATCAACCCTGTTTCATTTGAATTATATTGAAATGAATTCACTTCTTAATATTGTAGGTATATAATTTCAAGCATTGAAAAAACATCTAAGACCTGTGAAGATTTTATTAGCTCCTTAGGAAACAAAATGGTATACCAAATTGTCAGTTTTGAAATGTTAGAGACAGAAAACATCATTTTTCTGTAGGGAACATGTAATGTATTTTTTTATCAATATGGAGAGTATTTCAGGCAATATTATTATGATATTGTCTCCTCAAAACATTGAAATTATTTACATCAATTAATTGTCATGATTTGAAGGATAAGGTAATTATATACTTAGGTATCTAGCAAAAAGGAAGTAAGTGATTATTTTATTCTGTTCATTTTCTGTTGTTACTTCAACATGCTTTTTTGTTAATATACTTTTATGGTATTCCTTTGTTTATTATTTTTCTGATGCATGACAGATTATGTATAGCTATTCTTTCTAAAAACCAACTAATTAGATAAACACTGACAATAATTCATGTTCTACCTCAGATGTCTTTCTAATCTCTAATTATATTACATTATTATAATATTAAGGTACATCATTTTCAAACTTTACTGAAAACTTCTATTATAAATCTATGTTTCATAAGATGTCTCCATCACATATTTTTTTCCACAAGATCGAATCCTAATGAGATCCATTGCTTCCACTGCAAATCTTAATGAATGTGTAGGGATCCACTTGTCATGTTTTGTTTTGATTGCCATTCTTTCCTGCGTTTTGGGTCATTTAGGAATTTTTTCTTCAAAAAACCTTTCTTTGCCGAATTGAAACAGCCTACAGCTGCACACCCAGGCATTTTGTATTGAAACTGAAACAAAATATGCAGAATTAAACATAGTAGTAATATGCACAAACAGAATGTTATGGTTATTTCAATAGAGGAATTAATGGATATAAAGGTACATACCAGTCAAATTTTTGGATAAATCACTGCCTATTGATATCATACGTGTATTGTAGAGGTCAAACTGCGAAATTTTTGGGAAATATAACTGCACAAGAAGATTTAGTCAGTAAACACCATATAAACCAATGTAAACAAACAGAAAATTTGCCTCTTAATGGCGGGTGGGCGGAGCTTATAGGCCTATTGTCGCCACTGTCTTGTATAGAGTCACTGTAATGTGAACCACATAAATACGTAAGCAACAGAATTCTTCTTCGATAATCGATCTCACTGCCATCTTCATTCAACGGTATACAAGTTTTTCGCAGAAACAATTGAAGAGCTGTTTCACCATCCTATATCCACCTTGCATAACAAGTATACATATAGTTTTATATTAAAAATTTTACTATAGTTGTTGACGTTTTCTGTCAGATATATACCTGTACTCAGTTTTGTTCATATTTTGTTCATATTTTTTGTTTTCGTATTACTTGACAACCTTAAATGTAACTACATAACTTGGGCCAATAAATTATGATTATGATTATGATTATGATTATGATTATGATTATGATTATGATTATGATTATGATTATGATTATGATTATGATTATGATTATGATTATGATTATGATTATGATTATGATTATGATTATGATTATGATTATGATTATGATTATGATTATGATTATGATTATGATTATGATTATGATTATGATTATGATTATGATTATGATTATGATTATGATTATGATTATGATTATGATTATGATTATGATTATGATTATGATTATGATTATGATTATGATTATGATTATGATTATGATTATGATTATGATTATGATTATGATTATGATTATGATTATGATTATGATTATGATTATGATTATGATTATGATTATGATTATGATTATGATTATGATTATGATTATGATTATGATTATGATTATGATTATGATTATGATTATGATTATGATTATGATTATGATTATGATTATGATTATGATTATGATTATGATTATGATTATGATTATGATTATGATTATGATTATGATTATGATTATGATTATGATTATGATTATGATTATGATTATGATTATGATTATGATTATGATTATGATTATGATTATGATTATGATTATGATTATGATTATGATTATGATTATGATTATGATTATGATTATGATTATGATTATGATTATGATTATGATTATGATTATGATTATGATTATGATTATGATTATGATTATGATTATGATTATGATTATGATTATGATTATGATTATGATTATGATTATGATTATGATTATGATTATGATTATGATTATGATTATGATTATGATTATGATTATGATTATGATTATGATTATGATTATGAATATGATTATGATTATGATTATGATTATGATTATGATTATGATTATGATTATGATTATGATTATGATTATGATTATGATTATGATTATGATTATGATTATGATTATGATTATGATTATGATTATGATTATGATTATGATTATGATTATGATTATGATTATGATTATGATTATGATTATGATTATGATTATGATTATGATTATGATTATGATTATGATTATGATTATGATTATGATTATGATTATGATTATGATTATGATTATGATTATGATTATGATTATGATTATGATTATGATTATGATTATGATTATGATTATGATTATGATTATGATTATGATTATGATTATGATTATGATTATGATTATGATTATGATTATGATTATGATTATGATTATGATTATGATTATGATTATGATTATGATTATGATTATGATTATGATTATGATTATGATTATGATTATGATTATGATTATGATTATGATTATGATTATGATTATGATTATGATTATGATTATGATTATGATTATGATTATGATTATGATTATGATTATGATTATGATTATGATTATGATTATGATTATGATTATGATTATGATTATGATTATGATTATGATTATGATTATGATTATGATTATGATTATGATTATGATTATGATTATGATTATGATTATGATTAATAAATTTGGATTATTACTGTGAAGTCATGGATTCCAGACTAGCATTACACCGATAAGGAATTGTCAATCCTCGAAGTGTATACTCATGTGGGTCGTTATTTTTTTTTTAATTTTTTTTCTCTGTAATTCCGAGATATATACAAAAAGTAGGTACTTTCTTCGAAGTGTCTCGCTAACCTTCCGAAGAAAGTGAAACCCACCAGAAGGCAGATGGATGGTGGGTCACAAGCCGACGATAATGAATATGCTAACGAGTCTCATTACGACTGCTGATGTAGTGAGCGATAAGGCGTCGAGCAGTGTCTGGACGTCGGCATGAATGACGACGCCGACGCCACACGCGAGTGGTCGTGCATTCCCTCGATCGCGTCGCGACGCCTCGTCTGCTGCTACGCCTGTTTCGGAATACGCAACTCGTATACGAGGCGATGCCTTCTTGTGATGTTAGAAGAGATTGTGAAATAGAGAAATCTGTGATGTCATAAAATCTTCAAAATCTGTGAAATCTGATGAATTTCATAAATCTGTAGGATTTGCAGTATCTGTTAATTCTGATGAATCTTCAAAAATCAGTTGATATTTATTATAACTTGTGGATTTGATGTTGGGTCCAAATAATTGTAAAACTTGTAAGATTCATTGTATCTTTGAAATCTATAAAAAATACTTTTTTCGAATCTGTTGAAATCTGTCAAACTGTGAAACTTGTCAAATTTCTTAAATCTGATGCAAGGTGGATATAGTATGGTGAAACAGCTCTTCAATTGTTTCTGCGAAAAACTTGTAGACCGTTTAAGAAGGTACTAATATTTCAACGACTTGAAAGAAGATGGCGGTAAGATCGATTATCGATGAAGATTTCTGTTGCTTACGTATTTCTGTGGTTCACATTTGACAGACGTGACTTGAAACGACATTAAAACAATAAATTTTTGATAAATCTTGAATAAATATTGATATTTTGACTCTTCTCAATAATTTTTTATCTAGAACAGATGAAACTGATAAAAGTATGACAGATGCACAGTTTCTGTTTTACCGACACAAGGTATGTCGCCATCTCTGATAACTTCAGGAAATATTACTACGGCATGAAATCAAGTAGGCAAAGGTCTACAGTTTATTCTAGTGCTTGTTGATAGGAAGCTGTTTCACCATCCTATATCCACCTTGATCTGATGAATCGCTGAAAAGATCTTTGGAACTCGTGAAATCTAAAACCTGTAAAAATCTGGAATATAACATTTTTAATGATCAAAACTGAGAACCAAATATCTCCGTTATCGCAGTTTAATGCTTATAGGAACATCAATAAAGTCTGATGAAGTTCTCCATTAATTCTTTTTACTAAAATAAAAGAAAAACTAAACTTGTCAGCATAATTTCGTACTTGAGTATGCAAAATTTCATTAAATTATTGAATGCCGTACTTATTTTTTTTGTAACAGGATAGGTACGAATTGGTAGTTCAAAAGTAGGTATGTTATGTCAAAGATGTAACTTGAATGGCCTCTATAATTTCAGGAGGTGTCGATTCAATATTACTGCCTAATTCCATATTTTAGGTATTAATTGAAAAGTATTTCTATAATTCCAATGTGGATTACTGAATTTTATTCGTTTGCAGTACTCACCTGAAGACGATTGTAGATACACACAATCGAAACGTTGTGACAAACTCGGTTTGAAATCCCTTTTTTATTTTATTTCTTCTACTTCACCTGACCATCCTCGTTTTTTTCAGACTATTGAATATTAAAATTCCCACTTGAATATATATTTTTCTTGAACTTCATATGCCTAATATACTATTACTAACCTATTTTCAAATTATTATACAGATCATTGATATTCGAAGCTTTTGATTCGATAATATAGTGTTCTTTTTAACTTTTTCTGAATATTTTTTTATTTATTGTGTTTTTTCAGCACAACTCCTCCTTTCTTTAGGATTCAAATCTTCATACCTTTAGATCATGGGAGTCCGAAACTTTACTACACAACTCGAGACATTATCAGCCACTTTCGAACAAAAACTTCATTGATATGCATGCATACACCAATGTCACGAATATGAAAGTTCACCTTTTATGCGCCAGTAGGTATAATCACGCAACCAGGAATACAGCGGTACGTATCGTCATTTAATAATATAAAAATATAATCTATCCAATTAAAAATATCAAACATAGTTTGAAATGAATGTCTGGTAGACTACGAGCAGAAAACAACTACTTTCCTGGTAAATACCACGCAGAACATTGAATTATATCTGTTCGTAGTCCATGCAACGATTCACACTGTGAATGCAGATCGCAAATGTTTCTTTCTTCCTAAGACGTGACAAATTCACATCGAGACAGGCACGCCTAACAACCTACAGACCGGTTTCGGGCTTATTGGCCCTCATCAGTGCAGGGTAGTTATCCGAGTAGAGACCGTAAGATCTCAACTCGAAGCGTTGCCTGTCCCAATGCATTTTTGTCGCGTCTATTTGACCGCACCGAGCCGCGTTCCAACAGACAATTGAAAGTGGCGACATCATGCGGCAGAAGAAAGAAACACTCCAGAACCGAATCTCCCAAGTTTTAGAGAACTTGGAAGTGGCTGAGAGCTCGACTAAGCTCAATAAATGAAAAAATGGATTAGCCATAAATTGGAAAAAAATTTTGAGAGAAAAATAGTCTATCCAATTAAAAATATCAAACATAGTTTGAAATGAATGTCTGGTAGACTACGAGCAGAAAACAACTACTTTCCTGGTAAATACCACGCAGAACATTGAATTATATCTGTTCGTAGTCCATGCAACGATTCACACTGTGAATGCAGATCGCAAATGTTTCTTTCTTCCTAAGACGTGACAAATTCACATCGAGACAGGCACGCCTAACAACCTACAGAAAATTTTTTTTTCCAATTTATGGCTAATCCATTTTTTCATAAAAATATAAGTTGATGGTGCGTTATCTCAATTATTGTAAAAAGTTGCAAATCGTACTCACTAGAAATATAGTATGTTCCATAATCCATACTAATATAACTATCAAAGTGAAGTAGAAGTTATGTCTCATTTACACAGTGAAATTTGTTACGAATTCTATCGTCAATCCGGAACGACTTAGAAAATCTGATGAATATGAATGTTGTGTAACAAAAGGCCTTATATGGTGATAGTGAGTAACAACAACTAATATGCTAATATACCTATTAGGTACGTGATTACGCATAATATGACCAAATCTATTTGCCAGCGATCCTTTCCAAATAATGCACCAACAGCATTTAACTCCATTCCTGAGGATATTAAATCAATAATTATTTTTAAAAAATAAAAAAAACTGAAAAAATCGATCCATGAAAATCCAAGAGAATGGTGCAATAATATCATCGAAATGAGAATATTATTACGATGGATGATTGTTTTTGACGTGAGTGTTCAGTGTTCTTCTTGTTTCTGCAAAGTCAATCGCATGATTCATGTATTTTTGGATATGGTATTCTTTTCACTATATTATTCATTATCTATAAGTATCTATTGTTGAAAATTTGATATAAGTACATTTCTTGATTCTATGTTTATTGTAGGTATTATTATTATTTCTGTATACCTTTCTGTGAATG
Organism: Chrysomela aeneicollis; assembly: GCA_029955515.1. Lineage (NCBI taxonomy): Eukaryota > Metazoa > Arthropoda > Insecta > Coleoptera > Chrysomelidae > Chrysomela > Chrysomela aeneicollis. The sequence continues at coordinate 18,071,937 of JARUHQ010000009.1, read as the reverse complement.
TGAGCGAGCGATTTTTTTTCCACTCAACACGCGGTTGCTTTTTTCTTTCGAAAAACAATGTCATGGTGATATGAGCTACTCACCAAATACCAAAACGGTGTGATTCATGACGTTGTCATTAGTGATCGTAGGAAAAGTTTAGCTTGTAAACGTTCGATATCCCATCCAATACTTTCCCACGATTCGATCGGTAGGTACCCACCTAGATATCTACCCCGACACACATCCCTGTATGCTTCCCACAAATAAATAATGGACTTCGCCCCAAACGACCGTTTGTGCGTGCGTATGTGCGAGTGCATAGCAGGAAAGCGGGTGAATCACCGTGGGCACGGTGTTTTGCCTCCCCCCCCCCCTCCCTCATTCCTGCGAATCGTGTGTCGCCACGGCGGCAGGAAAATTTCAGAACGCGGGCCCTTCAGTCTTCACTGCCCTTGTTCAACTCGTCTTCGGTTGTATGTTGTCGCGTGACCCACAATAACAGGATATTATAGGGCAGTCCGATTTCTTTGACATTTCGTTGACATGTCGAGTGGGGGAAATATTTTTCATTATTTTCCCAATGATTCAGGAATTTGATTTCAATCATGACTTATCCGGTACTATTGTAACCAGAGTAGACGATATAACGAAGGAGTAGGGCGAACATGAATTTTTTTTTCATAGTTTCGAGTTATAACTCGAAATAAGCTTAGATTCCTATTTTTAAATTGAGCTTAATTAGAGTCATAGCTCGAAATCAAAATAAGATTTCTGATTCCTATTTCTCAATTAAGCTTATTTCAACACGAAAATGTGTCTAAATTCATTTAGACACAGGAAATTAAGCTAGGTTCGAGTTATAACTCAATATTAAGCAAGGATTTCTGATTCCTATTTCCAAATTAAGTTGATTTCAAGTTATTATTTATTTAACTCCAAGTTAGCTTAATTTCGTGTTACAACTCGAAATATGTACTAAATTAAGGAAACACAAAAAATGTTGTGTTACTCGAAATCAGCTTGATTTAAAAATAGAAATAAAAAATCCCAGCTCAATTTTGGGTTAACTCGAAATTGGCTCAATTTTCTATTTCTAAATTGAGGTAATTTCGAGTTAATCAAGCTGGAAATTCTGATTCCCATTTTACAAATTAAGTTAATTTTGAATTATAGGTAACACGAAATTATTACTATTTTCCTGTTTTCTCAATTTCAAGTTATAACTCGAAATTAGTGCTACTTTCGAGTTGTAACACGAAATTGAGCTTGATTTTCTGATTCTTAATTACGTGTTATAACTGAAAATGAGCTTAATTTCGTATTACAACTCGAAATCAATCTGAGATTTTTAATTACTATTGCTGAATTGAGCTACTTTCGAGTTATAACTCGAAATTAGTGCTAATTTCTAGTTCCTGCTCAATTCGAAATCAGCTTAATTTCTTGTTTCAACCGAAATAAGCAATAATTTCGAGTTATAACTCGAAATTAAGCTAGCATTTCTAATTCCTCTATTTCTAAATTCAGCAGATTTTCAGTTGTAACTCGAAATGAAGCTGGGATTTCTGATTCCTACATTTCCATATTGAGGTTATTTCGAATTGTAACACAAAATTAGCTTAATTGTATCGGAATTCCGAGATACAAATCAAAATTCCGACAAACAACCCATAATTTCGAGATATTAGATAGAATTATTGAAATTCACAACGAAAGAAAACGATAGTTCATCTATAAGTAATTTCTTATTCTATCAATATTCTACAATGTATATCCACCGTCCCTATATGTGGTATGCATGTATTAGTTATATTTCAATTTTCTATGATCAGTGATTGAATCGAACTTCATCTGAACACAGAAAGAACAGCAAAAGAAAACATATCCAAAAGAGAAGACATCCACATAAAAGAAAAATTCAATTTCCTTCGAACGTCCAGTTTGATTGGATTCGAAAGAGAAGAGAATGGCTAACCCCACATGAGTAGGGACAGGGTAGCTACAGACTGATCAACTTTTTCGTACACCAAATGCGGGTATATTAAGAATTGTCAGCAGGTATTTCGAAATGAAGTAGAGGCGCCTAAATAATAGCCAAAAAGAACAATAATGTTATATTATGGTGAATCCATACAAATTTATTATAAAAAATTGATTTACTCTCCGCGTGACGCCATGCTGGCTTTGTTTCTTATTTAAATCAAGTTAGTTGAGGTGCTTCTTTAGATAATAAATATTGCAACCGACAGGAATTTTTTTGTTGCATTTTCTTGATGACAGACATGACGAAATCTATAAAATGCGCATAACACTGTTATTTGTGGTTTTAGGATGAAATTTATTCCTGATGGAGTTGGCAATCGATTGAAATTGAAATATACAGGGTATCCCATTTAACAAAGTATTTTTCCCGAATGAATCGAAAACGTTCAATTGTTTTTTTTTGTTAGTTTATCAGCCAAGAAAATACTACTATAGTTTTCTCGACCTCGTATCTTCAATAATAAAGAAGTTAGCAATAATGCCGACTTGAGTTTGATCATCCTGTATAGATAACAAGAACAAGATCATAACAATTGATTTGATACTTATATTTTGTACTTTTATCTCATGTTTTGATTTGATATGCAAGATCATTGTAAAATATCAAGTTACCTTGTTGGTGCGATGACATATTTGTGTTGTCTATATAAAGTCCTTCTTTTTTATTTATACGTGTAATATTTATTTTTTATACCATTACCGTTGTACGGAAGCGTAAAATGGTAATTTTTTCTTATTTTTTATTTCATTCCTAGTTATAACTCGAAAATTTACTAAATTCCGAGTAAAACTCGGAATATTTCATTGCTGTTCCAATCAGAAATAATGATGTATAATTATTTATGTATTCTTCTTTATTTTTCTTCGCAGACAATGAAAATGTGTTTGAAAGTGTTTTTGACTGCCAACTTGGTTACAAAGCAACCCTCGAAGTCCCATTGAGACTTGTGAAGTATATAGTGATTGATTAATTGCAATCCCCAATATATGCTCAAATTACGAATTTGACACGCCTTATTAATCCCCTCAAGTTTTCCGCTACTGCTGAAAAAAAATATCAAAGAAAAACTAGAAAGTTGATTGATTATAATTCGATTCAAATTTCACTCTCTGCGTGACGTAATGCATAGGAGAAACGAACCCGTTCCATCACACATTATCGTAATCCCCTTGTCATATCATATACCAAGTGTTTCGCGAGTCTATCCCCTTCGAAAAAAATTCATTAGCCGCAAATCTCCACTCGCCTTCGCAAAGGGCTCTCATTTCGCGATTCGCGATCGACAAATCGTCACAAAGCGGCAGCAAACTGTGGGAACGCTTTCCCGGTCCGCCGTCCACGAAGATTACGGCGTCACGACGCCCGTGGGACGCCGCGGCCACGTGGCACGCTGGGCCTGCGAACACGCGTTTCAGTGTACACACGATGCTCGACTGCTAATTCCTTTGGGCATTGGTGTGCGGCGGGATTTTCAATAAGGGTGACTTTATAAAAATTTTTAACATTTAAGATTTATCACCTAACATTTAAGACTTAAGAGCTGATCAGTTCATTCTGTTATAAAAAAACTTAAGATTTAGGAATATTTGACATGGAACAAATAATTTTGACGTTGGCAAGTTCTAACCTATATCTATTATTATTGTATTTGTTAGAATTTTCTTCAATTTTAATCAAATATTATTTGTGTCATGGACGATATGCTCTATTAATTCAACAAGTTGAAGAATTCAGGCATATTTATGATAAAAAAGTAGTTATTCTGAAATAAACTCGCCAGGAAAACTGCCTGGAAAAAAATTGGCCAAATATACCTATCTTAGAAAACTGCAGGTAGAAATGGAAAATTGAATTACGGAATACATTTCCATCATGATTTGATACTGGACAGCCTAGATCAATGAAGATGAATTCATGAGATGCATCACAGATAGCCAGATCAATACTATGCTTGAAAGTCTTCTTGTAGGAGAAGTATCCTGTTCCAGCATGTTTTGTATTTTGTATCTGAATATGCTTTCCATCAAGGGCACCAATGTAGTTTGGCATATTCCATTTTTCATAAAATTCCATGGAGATTCCATGCCAATCGATTTTTTCAGTAAATTTTCCACAGTACATTGCTGTTTTCCTCATGTGTACATAGTAGTCAGTCCAACATAAGCAATTTGCTGCATAAGAGCATCCCTCTGATCTGACAAATAGCTATCATTTGGAGTTATTATTGATGACATCGATTTCAAAATAGAAAACTATGTCACTTTTATAAAAAAAATGATAAATGCAACCAAATAATTACAGACTATCCACACCAATAAATAATATTCGAAAATATAACCCAAAATTCAAATATCGCGGGAAACAGTATGTCACTTTTCGTTGCTCGAACATGCGCATCTCCTATTTTCATTTATGATCATTTATCATCCATTTCTTAAGTTGGAAGTTGGTCATCTTCTTAAGTCTTAGGTGTAAAATCATAAGTCTTAAATGGTTTTATAACACACCAATGATATTTCCATGATTCATCTGTCATAAGTGATAAGTATTAAATGTTAGGTGATAAATCTTAGGTCTTAAAGTTTTTTATAAAGTGGCCCTAACTTTGGATATTCATGGATTTTATATGTCCTGCTATCAACATGCAATGCAATGCGAACTACTCGGAGATTCTCAGATTCTCACTTTGATGATTATAGGGGGAGGTGCGAAAATTGAATATGCTCGAATTATGGAATAGTCACGTTTCTGGTGAAAGAAGCGGCCACATCTCGCGGCAACTGGTCCAACTTAATGATCTATATTCTCTCAAACATATGCAGAGCGCTGCAGAACATGTTATTGTGGATCGTGTGTTCTACAGTGACTCTATACAAGTGTGTTCCAAGAAGTTTTTCAGGTAAATGCAGTGGGTAAATGTTAGTCTACAGCAGTCATAATGTATTTATTATACTACTACATTTATTTAATTCAACTTGTGTAGCGTGATAAATCTTTTAAAATGTGGGTGGAAATATGGACTAGGTACTAGTTAGTACTTGACATTCCATACAAGCTCAAGCAGAAGAATTGTATTTAAAGCTGTTGTTTATTTCTCAAAATGTTTCAAGTTAACATTAAATCCAGTCTGTGGTATTACCTATTTTAATTTGTTTCCATTGAACGAAATAGTATATTTGCACCTATATAAACCAATATAAAAATATTTTTTCTACAACCGTTTAACAAATGTAACCTTTGAAGTTTGATGCTTTCAAATCTCAACACAAAATTGAAGTGAATGTCATTATCTGACAGCAATTGCGCTAGTGAGCGGAAATAATGTCATTAATAAGTGACAGCATTTGCGCTCGCAAGCGGAAATGATGTCATTAAGTGGCGCTCATGAGCGAAATATTGTTGAAAAGGAACTGATATTCTCTTGCATACTTCATAGATTTTGAAAATAGTGACTATGTGAATTATCTAAGGTACCACCTTATGTAGCAGAAAGAGCAAAAATTGTGAATTTGAACCTGCTACCAGAGATATCGAGAAAAGATATGAATTATGATATAAGAGATTCTTGAAATGATGAAAAGCTTGAATGTTGGAGATATCAAACTCAAAATAGGTATCCTGAACTTGTCGCATTTCTCAGAAGCCATCAATTACCTGAATATAAAACAAAAATAATAGTAAATAAAAATTGAAAATTTCAATTATAATTATTTATACTCTATGGGGGTTTGAGAAGCATCATCGCTATTAGAAATCATCTGATAACTGTCTTTTTCGAGCAGCAATCTATCACTTTCTGCAGACACAGCATATTATTGAAAATGTTAACGTTGTTATACGGTTTATCAGAAACTTAACAAAGTAGGATATTCAATCAATATGTTTTTCAATTTCTAATCCAAAAATAAGGAAATCAAAATCTAGGGCATGTGATGTAAAAAAGGGATTGAATCCTGCAAACATACCTCAATTTTTTGATTAAGCAGTGTGGATCTCAATGAAATTATGGCTATTCTTAGATCTCCATAATACCTGAAATTTTGGCAGTAAATTTTGTGTGCCAAAAATAAACATATTTTGAGGATGCGGCAGTAAAAAACGATTAGAAAATTTTGTCTTGTCAAGTTTTTATTCTCGTTGGATGGTGAAACATAATTCAAGATAACTTTTACTTTTTACAGAAATATTAATTATATGACCTGATGAACTGTATATGGATCTCTACGCCCCTGGTAAGTTTTGCTCGCCTTTCAATCATCCCTAGCGATGGCAATTATAATAGTGATACACCCCCGAATTCGGTTGTAGTGTGAGTCCAAATAAAATTACGATTCCCATGGATCGATTTTTCGTCGCCTGGGAACTATTTGTCTTTCCCGCGCCACCATGGGAAATTCAATTACCCCAGCAGGAAATGCCATTATAGACAGCACTCTCTGATGATACACTTTATGCGATGCTCCATTGTTTGATATTTTTTCTAAAAACGTTTGATGTATCGAATTATCTGCTGCCATTCCTTTATGTGGAGATTCAGTTTTTGCGTCCCCATAAATAACAACCCACCCTTCATATTAGTATTTAGGAGCTGATTATAGGTTCTTGAACGTTCGTGGGTTTCATATTCAGTTGAAATTTGTTCCCTTCAGAAAAATATACATCAATGTTCTCCGTGATACATCAATAATCTTATCGGAAATAGTGAATTATAGCAAATTTGATGGTGATAAAGATTACGGCAAGATGCAAGTCACTTTTCGAGTTGGTTATGCCAATGAACAATGAACTAAATTTAACCCAAAATAACTTATCATTGAATAAAGTTGTTATGTAATGTTTTTTTTACGTTCTCAAAAACAGCTCAATTTATCAGAATAGGCAGAATAAGAGGATCTTTCTCGAATATTTTCCTCAATTGTACATCTTCAAAATTCAGAAGAAAGAAACAATAAAGAAGGCTTTGAATGATTGAAGTCTATAATTTGGAACAATACGTCAGTATTAAGGGTCTAAATTTTCAGAAAATCCGTACAATAGAAGAAAATTAGGTAACAAAAAATATTAATTTTAACTTCACAAACATTCATTAACTTTATTAGTGAGTTTTCGAAAAAATGCTAGGGTAACTTTTGGCAATATTTTTTATATTCATGTATTATGAGCGCTGTTATCTTCCAGATGAATGTTCTGATTCTTTTCTGAAAAATATTTCCCCTAGTTACCTCCATCAAAACTCTTTTGCCTCCAATAGAAAGAAATATTGTTTTCGATTTATTTATGCTCCTGATGTTTCAGGTTCAGGACATACGTTATGATTTTGATATGGGTTGGATGGAAGAGCAGTAACCACTATCTTCGGATAGGGGCGACTGAATTCCGCCCTTTCATATTGTTAATTTAATTTATTCTAATCGATGTGAACCATTGCTTGATAATTATTGACAATATGAATAAAGACAAATTATTATTATTATTATTATTATTATTATATATGGTTTGAATAATATCTAAAGTGTTTTGCATGAACTAATAAAGAATTTTTTCAATTACTTGTACTTATGAGATTATATACCTACTTATTGACCTTTAGACTTCGTCTATTTTTGACTCAATACAATGTTCAAATGTCACCTGCATTAATATTTAAAACGCAATCTTGTGACAATCTGATGACAGTATCAATAATTGATTAGTTCATGTCAGGTTGTTCATGTGGAATCAAAAATGTCACGAGAAATCGAAATGATGAAGGATACTTACTTATCAAATCAATATTTAGAAATCATTTTGAAAATTTTCATGGAATACATATTTGATGAATATAAAATTCGCCCTAACAATAATATTCAGTGTCTCCATTGAATAAAATATTATAACGACAGTTATTTCTTGATGTTGATTGATATTAGAATCGCTATCCAATATATATAGATAGATATAAGATATATTTTTATCATACACACCTACTGAACTCAGAATTCTCAGTAAATTAAATCACTATTTGTTCAGAACTTTTTTCAATACCGTTTTTATCATGGCGAATTTTCAATAGGAAATTAATGAATACCTCTCGCTTATTAAAAAACCTGTTCAAAACAAATATTCCTGATGATGATCGTTATAATACTCATTCGCAGAATAAGAAGCAACAGAAAATAATTGATACAGCTCAGGATAACCTTCAAGTTTCCTGCAGAAATTGATTTCTGATGGGGATAAGGATGACGCTAATCCAGCGTTTACCGCCGAATCCTGCTGTCGACTCGGCTTCTGCCAATTAACGAAAATACTTCCCCGAGCTCCTGCGAAGCAGGATGCGGATGTAGTGAAAACCTACCTCAGTTGATTGCTTTTATACAGGTCGCCTTCCCAGAAAAATATAAAAATGTTCTTTGATGGCTTTATGGCTTCACCACATATTGTAAGACATGAAAATGACTGCAGTTTTGTAATCGCGATAGATTTTCCTGATTTAATTGCGGATCATATTCGACAAGCCAAGACAAAAATATCAGATATTATTCTATGATACATTACAACAAAAAAGCAAAATAAATCTAAGAAAATGTTGTCCAAATGTCCATTGTGTTCGATAAATAAAAAACACATGACCACACTATCAACATGAATATTTTAAATGCAATCGACCCAGTTTTTTAAAATGTATCTGAGTAACGTCGTTATTGGTTTTCTTGTATAATTTATCTTCAAAGAAAAATCCAGAGGCATATGTGTTTATGTAGATAGGAACACTATTTCCAACTACCATAAATATTTTTATTTCGTGGTAAGTTATGTCAAAGAGATAACTTGAGCGAGGTAGTGTCAATTTGATATTACTGGTCTATTTCCATATTTCAGGTAATAATTGAAAACTTTCTCGACAATTCCAGAAGTGAATTACTGAATTTTCTTCGTTTGCATAAACAATTTCGTTGATATTTAAAACCATCATGCCTACACAAATATCACCTTTTATGCGTAGTCGCCTGTGGGTAATCAAGCAACCAGGAATATAGCAGTGCATATTGATATCAACCGAGAAATATAAGTTGGTGCGTTATGTAAAAAATTTAGTAGCAAAAGTTATGGATGATATATGTCATTGATGCCAACCGCTGCAATCAACATCACCATAATTGTAGTAGAAATAGTTCCAGACTGATTTATATCAAAGTGAAGTAGAGGTTATGTATCAGTGACACATTGAAATTAGTAACGAATTCTCCTTACAATCCGAAAAGTTGCATAAAATCCAATAAAATATGAATGTGGTGTAACAAAAGTGCTTATGGTAACAGTGAGTAACAACTAATATAGGTATACCTATTTTGTATAACTGTTTATATCCATCCATGCGAGCGTGCGATTTTTTTCATTTCAACACTTTTGCTTTCTTCTTTCAGTGTGCTTCTTGATGATTTCATACGTGTTCCTAGAAAATAGTTATTTCTCGTAATTTTAAAAGCAACCATGATATTTAGATGTGCATGTTATAGTCGAAAAATTGAACTTTTGTTCATAAATCGAAAACAAAAGACGGTAGCAAATTTTTGTTTTCGCTAATGAATTTATCACATAGAAAGGTATCGAGAATACGATTTCCATTGCTTTATATCTCCCATAGACACCGAGTTACCATATATAGTGTCACACATAAAGTTCGCGACATATGGAAGTTTTTTTTATTAATAGATATAAAGAAAATTTGACTTCGCAGTTAGTTTGTGCTTGAAAAATGAGTAAATACAGCATCTTTACTTTTTTCATTTGCTACTCTAAACCTGTCAAATTTTACATTTTTTTCGAAAATCCTCAAAAAATCAGTTTTTTTTTAATTTCGAAAAATGCCAGAGAAAATATTACTTAGTTTCCAATTTTATAAATGTGTTCCAAATTTGGACTCTCTACTGTCACTTCGACTACTACTAAGTGAAAATTTTATTTCGATTTGATCAGTACCTACTATTTTTATCCAGAGATGTTGCATTAGTCTTGTATTGTTTAAAATCACGATATTATGTCTAGTACAAATCGCTAGAACGAAAGTCTTTCGAATAGTTTAACAATGAAATGAAAAAACTAGATGAACTTTGCAACAACAAACGAATTTCTAGAGATGCATTTTTTTATTTTCTGGTAACAGGCCAATGTGGATATTTCCTGGGCAAGATATGATATTGAAGTCTCATATTCATCAAAATTATGAAATTTGAATCATGTTTCGTTCGAATCGATAGAGCGAAAGATTCGAGAAATTTAAAAAAATGGAAAAACAGTCGAAGTGACAGTAGAGAGTCCAAATTTGGAAAAAATGTACAAAATTGGAAACTGTGCAACTTTTTCTCTCAGATAATGCTCTCAAGGCATCATCTAATATCCTGCAAGGAATTTCCTCTCGCAGTATTTTCAGTTGATCAGATCTTACTCGCACGTGTATATATACCTATACCTTTATTCCCACCCTTTTTGTGCGCTGATCCAAAATGATCCAAACCTTCTGCAACGTGAAGGTACAAAAGGGATTTCAGTATTTCTTTGGTAGCTTGGTCGGGAGATCAGGGCCTTATCGGATTATTTCTTTTACTGTCGTCTCCGTGGGGAATTCCAGTTTTGCTGGAGTTCATTAAATCCCTGAAAAGTATGCCTCCTCGGGATTAGCTGCACGGCATTGGACGTCTCCATTTGCCACACAAGGAAGAGTTATTATAACAAATGATGGGGAAGAAGCTGATGCACAGGATCACTACAGAGGGCGTTGATAAATTCGGCGTTAGCTTTATACTAAGAAAACCATACGAAAACAACAAGATAATAGTATATTATGATACAAGTTTTATAAGATGCTATTTTGTCGCACGCGTGCGACAACGTGTCTTATAAAACGTGTGTCATATGCAATTTTTTCTATTTTGACTTGATTTGAAAAAAAAAATGGATTTAATATCGATAAATAACATAAACATCTTCGATTGGTAAGAATGATGACATTGAAATAATTAAAATCTGACGCACAAGCGTAAAGCTCAGTTTACAGTTGAGCGATTTTGATTATTGCAATACCAGCGGTAACTCTTCTGACTTTCATTTGACAGTTCGATTGTAACAATCTCCGAATAATAAAAAATGCGTATCGAAATTGAGGCTATTTCGACACGCATTTGCGTTGCACAATGACTTCATTATACAACCAAAATAGAAAATAATCATTTATATACCTACATAGCGTTGTTAGTGTTGATATCAGAATCAACAAAAAAACTCGATCACCAAATTCCAAATCCTTTTCATTTAGTCGAGATGGATCATGCTTACAAAAATAATAATTTCAATTTTATTCTAAATAACCACGTTCGAATCAAGCGCCTGGGGTTAAACAATTTATTTATTTTTTTATTTTCTGGTTCTCATGAAAAGGAATATCCTTATAATGTTCAGAGAACATCGTGTAAACCAAGGGAAAGAAGGTAGGAGTTGGTGTTCTTCTTAAATTTCTGGAGATCGTATGCTTCTGGGAACACCTCCCTATAGGAAATGAGTTCCAAAGTCTCGATGTTCTTTGGATGAACGAGTCTTTGGAAAGGGACGTTCTGCAGGTGTCTAAAGTGACCACGAAGGGGTGAGAAGACTGAACTTGACGGGTTAATCTCAAAGAGACTGCTAATGGAGGAACGATTGTTGATATTTCAGAAGAGCATCGCCCATGACGATATCTCTATAAAATAGAGATAAATCGCCAACTTAACTACGGTGTTCCAGAGAAGTGAGCGAGTGTAAGGACAGAATCCAATAGTTTCAGGATATGTTTAGGTGCCGCACTCCAAATATGACAACAGTATTCCAGGACAGGTCGGATCTGTGCCTTATAGATCATAAGCAGCTGACTGAGAGTGAAATAGCTCTTGGCTCGAAACAGAAAACTAAGTTTTTTGGATGCACTTTTGGCAATGCGAAATGTTCAATAATTATTCGATATATTTTCCAATAAGTATATTGTATTTTCTACAATAAGTCCAATTTTTTTCCTATCAATTGAAATTTTATTCAAAATATTCAATAATCAATAAATAATAATACATTACATTTTTACCAATTGATTGGATTTTTCCCAAAATATTCAACGTTGATTGTGTTTGATATAATCAAAAATGTTTCAATGTTTTCAGCTTTTTTCCAGTGGGTATATTGATTTTTTTTGTTATATGTAATCAAATTCGAGATCAACAATTTATTATATAGGATCTCGGAAACTATAGGATATACGAAAATGGTCAAATTATACGGCAAAGTTGTGAGAGAAACCGACATATCTGAAGATGTAGGTAACATATGGTGGAGTTGTAGTATTCGTGAAAAAAAATTTAGAATATACATCAAAAATTATAGATATAGGACTATGCAAAGCTATAGAAATTATGCTAGAAATATCTAAATTCAAATATGTGGTGGTCACAGCACTTTACAGATCTCCAGCCGGTGATAAGACAGAATTTATTAATGCCTTACGATTATATCTGGAACAAACGAAAAATATATCAGTCGAATATCACTATTTAGTTGGAGACGTAAATCTTAATTTATTGAAGGAAATTAATAATGACGATGTTAGTGATTATCTAGATATAATGGGTGAATATAATTTCGTATCTATTATAAATGCTGCAACAAATTCGCAGGGTGAGTCGACTAGCTGCATTGATCATATATTTTTGAAATCAAAACATGACATACAAAATAATTGCATATCCTTAACTTGTAGTACTAGCATAAACAACCACAAAACCATACTTGCAGGTACTCAAATAGAATATGAGAAAAATTATACACCAAACAAATACAAATATTTTATCGATTATAATAATTTGAGAGAGGATATGAATTCCAAAAATTGGGACCCATTTTACTCATCAAATGATCCTGAATTTATTTGTAATCAACTAACAGACGATATACGCTATCTAATTCAACAGAATACTAGTATAGTTAAGGTCAAAAATTCCCAATACCCTCGCAAAAATTGGATTACAGGAGCTGTTATGAAGTCAACAAAGACAAAACAAGAATTATACCGAAAGTATAAATTGGATCCAAACAATCCCCATAAAAAGGAAGAATATGCTAAATATAGAAACAAGCTGAATAAAATAATATATGAAGCAAAATCAAAATATTGGCAGAACGAAATAGAAAAAAACTCTGAAAACACAAGAAGTCTATGGGAGATTGTTAAACGTATAAGCGGTCAAAGCAGAGAACAAACCATCAAAGAAATACGAAGTAGGACGGGCGAAATCATATGTGAACCATTCACAACAGCCAACTATTTCAATGAACACTATGCATCTGTAGGTAGAAATTATGCTGAAAAAATAAAAAAACCTTTATCACCTAAACCTAAACTTGTGTCGATACAGAAATCTTTTTATTTGTTTCCTATTGAAAGTGGCGAAATTGAGTCAATTATCAAGGATTTGAAATCGGGTAAGTCCCCTGGCGAAGACAATATCAAAACGGAGACAATAAAAATGATCATTAACGAAATAGCACCCTTACTTAAACATCTAATTGACGTTATTTATGAAACAGGAATTTGTCCATCAAATTTTAAAAAAGCAATAGTGATTCCAATTTATAAAAAAGGGGATAAGAAGGATGTGGTTAATTATAGGCCAATTTCTCTCATCAACACTTTCACAAAAATATTCGAGAAATCTCTGAAACGAAGGATAAATGAGTATCTAGAAAAAAACCACCTGATCTCGAATCAACAATTTGGTTTTCGAACAGGGATGTCAACGAACGATATAACATCTGAAATAACTGGAGAAATATACCACTGCATTGATAACAGAAAGCCTACAATATGTGTCTTCCTAGATCTTGCCAAGGCCTTTGATACTGTGGATCACTTTCAGTTATTTGAGGCCTTGGAGGGATCAGGTATAAGAGGAACTGCACTTAACCTGTTGAAAAACTACTTGACAGATCGTAGACAATCAGTTAAAATTGGTGAATTCGTAAGCAATGAAAATACTTTAACATATGGAGTGCCTCAGGGTACAGTTCTTGGGCCAATACTATTCTCCTTGTATATTAATAACTTACTCACTCAAAAATCTGCTGGAAAGATATATAGCTTCGCTGACGATACAGCCATCCTCTACTCCTCTGATTCATGGACAAATCTAAAAACAGAAGTTCAACAAGATTTGATAAATATCTTCAACTGGTTTAGCCATAAGGTACTTACAGTTAATTTCGAGAAAACTTATTACATTCCATTTGCTAGTTACGAGAATCATTTGCCTGATTACAAAACTATTGAGCTTAAAGTTAATAACAAACACATCAAAATAAATACAACCGATAAGATGAAATATCTCGGAATTACAATAGACTCACATCTCAGGTGGAATTACCACACTGAGCAGGTATGTAAAACGCTCAGAATACTCTTGTATAAGTTTAAATGTTTGAGTAAGTTATTAACTCTTGAACAAATGAAAATACTATATCATGCTCTGGTCGAATCACGCCTGCAATATTGTATACTGAGCTGGGGTGCGTGTTCAAACGCACACTTGCGAAAATTAGAAACTCTTCAGAAGAGAATCCTGAAAATAATTTATAAAAAGCCTTTAATATATCCATCTGACTCGGTTTTTCATGAAAGTCATGTATTAGACCTTAGACAACTGTACTATTATAACACATTGATAAATACTTACAAAAATAGGCATCTACTCAAAAATTTAGAACACAGCTATAACACAAGACTGAAAGTCAGTAATCACGTATCCGTTAAAACTATAAATAAGACAATTGGAAGAAAATGCTATACATACCTTTCTTCTGTAATTTTTAATAAACTCCACGAAACTCAAAAAAACTATCTCCTTCAAATAAATAACCTGAAAATGTTCAAAAAAAAAATCAAATCATACATACTACAGACCGAAAGGAAAGAAATACACAAAATAATTGAATCCGTTATTATCGATTGAAGTTTTCCTCGAATAGAGTTATTTGCCCCTTCTATTTCTCATTATAATTTCATATTTTCAAGAGATTTTTATTATGTATCTGTTTCTGATTTTTCTATTGAGTATCTGTCTCGTATTTATTATGTTTTGTAGAAATGTCTGTATTTCGGATTTTAACATGAATCATAAAAGTGTTATTTGCAATATACACCTTCACGCCCATACACAACCTATTTGGTTTCTTTGGGTTTCTGTTTATTGCAATTAATAATTCAAATTTCTTACTTCAATTTTCCCTTACGAACCTGTTAAATACAATAAACAATATTATTAATCTGATTATTATAGGTATCCTTATCAAATATTTATTTAAGTATATTGTAACATATTTATCTTTATTTATTTGCAATAAATTAGTATTATTATTATTATTATATATACAAATTGTATTTCGGTGAAAAGGTATATCTTCAGATATACATTGAAAAATTTCACTAAGCACAATTGGCGAGTAAATTGTAGATTGTAGGAGGGGTCGTTGAGGCTGTGCAGCCTCTAAGCACTTCGACCTATCAGGTATTTTGTGAATAACCCTTAATCTATTCGAGCCCCGGGATTCCGAGGCTTCTTGCGAAATTTTCAGTTTCCTGGGAGCTAGGTTCCTGATGACGGAGGGCTCTAAAAAGGCCCCTTCCAGGAACTTGAGACTCTTGCAGAAGAGTGCTGGGCATTCGCAAAGCAAATGTTCTGCAGATTCAGCGAAGTTCTCGCAACTATCACTCTCTGTTTTACCCATCTTTTTGAGGTGGTACCTCAGAGAGCAGTGTCCAGTGAGGAGTCCCGTTACCAGTTGCAAGTCTTTTTTGTCCACTCGAGAAGCTGTTTAGCTTTCCTTGGCGAGAGGTTCACTAGCCTTTTCGCTTGTCTTTGTCCTGGCACTTTATTCCAGTGAGATTTCATTTCATCTGCTTCCCAGCGTCTGAACTCTTCTCTCAAGTGGGCTTTGGAAACTCCACAGAAGGGTTCTGGGCCAAGAAATTGTGTATTTGCCCCTTCTTTGACAAGGCAGTCTGCTTCCTCGTTGCCTTTAACTCCTTTATGACCTGGCACCCACATCAAAGTGACCTGGTTGTTCGCTGCCAGTTGTCTTAGGGATTGTTTACAGTCCCAATAAGTCAGCTTAGACTCACAAGTGTATGACTTCAGAGCTTTTAGTGCTGCTTGGCTATCTGATTTTTGCCCTTCGAGTGTCCCTTTCGAGGCACTCCTGGGCACATATCTCTATAGCATGTACTTCTGCTTGAAAGATGGTTGATGGGGTGTTACCAAGGGATTTTGAGAGCCTGAAATTTGGCCAATTGGCGAGTAGGTCGAAAGCCTATACTTTGTCGAAACAAACCAGTCATATCTCAAGATATGCCCTTTTTCCGAAATCCAATTCACCACTTCAGTCAGACACAATAAGAATTATCGAATATACACTCGATAAACTCTATATTTACTTTTTCATGCAAATTTTATAAGATTTTATAATCGATTGCTTCATTCAGAATTGAAATAATTACTGTCCTGAAAAGTGACGATAATCGAGTTATGACCTTTTGCATTTGAGATATCATCTCCTTAGAAATTGTACTCTCAAAATTAAAATCGATAGGTCTAAAATAATTGCTTTTGAGGCCAATATATTTGTACCTATAGCGGTTAAAATTAATTCACAAGCCCTCCCCACTCTGTTTGTCCATCTTTCATGTGGTAAGTGCCCCACATCAAAACATGCACAGACTGGCAGCAATTAAACAAAATCCGAATCTCGGCGACCTGATTCCGATTTTAATTAACTCGCAAACAGAAGACAAGACAAAACTGTACGTCATTTCGTACAGCACTCTTTGTCCGCCCAAACCGAGGCAGATGCATAAAACAAACACACGACCGACATGTGTGTGCCGTCGAATCTAGGAGGCCGCCGAGCAAACAAAAGACAATCTCCGGTCACATATCGCGCGGCCTGCCAGAGAGAAATTCGACTTTGACGGCGGGGCGTCGATTTTCCGACGGAAAACCTCTCGACCCAAGGCCGCTTCGTTATATGGCCGTTGTCTTTTTCCAGGTGTGTGGTTTCTTTTGATGTCGACGGGCGGTCAATTCTGGGTGAATTGCTTGAATGGGGAGTCTCTCTGGGGGTCCTCCAGCAGAAGAATAACTACAGGGTCGCAGACAGGGCGTTCTGAATTATATCTTGTGAAGGAGATGTATGCAACTTCAGGATGTTCAATCTGGAAGTACTTGGATTATTTTAGATGATTATCTATTATCGATCCAAGCAAACTTACCTCAGTACGAAGTTGCTTAGATTGGGCGCTAGACGGCGCTAAAGTTTCAATTATAACTTTTAAAAGGTTCATGATGAGATTTCACTCAAATTTGATAGTGGGCAATAAAACCCTCATCATGATAATTATCATTCCATGAGCGTATATAGTACTCGATTTTTTCAGTAATTAAACATCTGGAAAATATTGAAAATAATCAGTTTGAGTATGAAATCTGGATTCCCCAATAACTCATTTACTACAAATAAGGAGCTCTTGATAAAATTCGACCACTCTCATGGTTTCGACAAAATTTTCATTTTAGTGATTTAGAGGAAAATTAAATATTAAAACGATTAACAGATATTTCATAAGAATTTATTAAGAAAGTTCAGCATTTTCAATAACTCATTCACTACAAATAAGGAGCTCTTGATAAAATTCGACCACACTCGTGGTTTCGACAAAATTTTCATTTTAGTGATTTAGAGAAAAATTAAATATTAAAACGATTGACAGATATTTCATAAGAATTTATTAAGAAAGTTCAGCATTTTCACGTAAACAAAGATTAGTATTTGAACTATGGAAAGAAACGTAGATACCAGTACTACTTATATTCTCTAAAGAAGTTATGCAAAAAGTACATTGCATCTTTTTGCGTCATATAAATCATTGTATAAGTGAAAATGGTGGAATTGTTTCGGCACTACTACTTTTGACATCTCAAATGTTTGCTATAAAACACACAAGATTCGCCATTCTTTTAACAAAAACACATCAGACACGTTTACATCTACTTGTTTTCAACAATTCTCAGAAGCAAAACTGCTGTTTCCAAAAATTCAACTTTGAGCTGCCAGTATGCCAGTTTTCACCACTATTGATAGTTTTTTTTTTAATTTTTGGAGATTAAAAAAATCGTACCAAGTATTCGAGAACGAATTATCGTGTGCAAATAATATGGTGGTTGTGTGTTACAGGTTTCGACAAATGAGTATAAGAGTAATGGTCCAAGGACTGAACCCTGAGGTACACTATGTGTAATGGTTTTAAGGTCGGATGTGGTCGTGGCATTTAATTTCACAATTTGTTGCCTGTGATATTCTGTAAACTTTGCCTGTGGGTTGAAAATTCTGTGAATGAGTATTTTCCTGATCCCGTAATAAATTTTTTATAAAAGGAGGTCATGCGAGCCACGATCTAACGCATTAGATTGTTTTATATAAAAAATCGTACATCAAAATACTGTGTTATAATAAAATATAATATGAAGAAAAAAAAAACGAATGGTGAGGGCTTATTTACTTTTTTATTATGACGTTTTCACAACTCTTGATTTCCAACTGAATTTTAGAGGTACCAATTCATATGTCTGAGTAGGTTTGTGCACTCTAGTTGTTCATCAATGATTGGTCTGACGAAAAAAATTACGTTTGCCTACTTATGCATTCCATAATTTTAACTACAATTACTTCACAAGCTCCATTACTATGAACTGTCAATATATTCTACAGAATTTACTTTGCAGGATTGGTTATACTGTTCGTATGGGACATTATCAAAATACATATTTGGTTCTAAAACAACTTATTTATATTCAATTTACACCCCTGACTCTAGCCCACAGCTATTACGGAGGTAACTCTGGTAAAGTCGTTCGGATCTAAATGTGTCCCTACCGTAGGTAACCTATTTGCCATGTATGAAAAGAGCGGAATTGCCTATCTACATAAATTATTTTTTCAATATTATGGCCCTAATAGGAAGGCAGCTGTTGAAATATTGATCGAATTATTGAGTCAATAAAACATGCGAGAGAAACAAAATACATATATTGATGAATTTGTAATGAACTGGAAACTCAAGTAAAATAATTATCACGTGGAGGTTTGAATATAGAAATTGAGTTGAAATTCATGAATTTGGTACGATCCACTTCTAACATATAATTTAACTACAGATCGACAATGATTTTGTCCGAATAATCGTATATCATGATTTCAAGCTTTGGATATTGCTTGAATATTTCACCGAAATCCATTTCATTTATTCAAATCAAATATCGAAAAATCATCAGCAGTAACTTTTTTTATCTTCTTACTGCACGAGAGGAAAACCTATAATGTTTATTAGGGAGGCAGTGGAAGTTATTCATTAACAAGCTGTCAATAATGGAGTCTCATCCGAATGGACATGTTTGTATTATTTGGATTTTGTTCATGTTTAGGTATCCACTAAAACAAATATAAGTAAAATTATACTCTATTATAATTGGATTTGTACAACATTAGGAGAACATAAATAATAACAAATCACTTATAAATAAATAGAATCAGTCAATGATTTCCGAATAGCTTAGCCTTTGCGCCAAGCCTCTCAGGATTCTTTTTCACGGCCGGACTCAGATTGTCTGATAACCTCAACTTTTTGATAGCCCTCGGCGTATCGTCTGTAGTTTTTCTCTTTTTCATCTAAAAAAAAACGATTATTGAAATCCCGTAAAAGTGCAATGTTAGGAGAATATCACCTCTGTTTCTGATGTTTTCTCAACTGTAACAGTTTGAAACAAGAAATTCCTGGAATTTTTAGCTGTCGCAGTTCCTAAAGCAAAACTTGTCGTTTGCTTGTTGTATTCTGCCAGCCTCTGTAACACCTGATCGTTTCTTGATAGGAAAGATCCTCTTTTGTGCTGGAAGAGGAACATACATATATTTCGACTGAACACTGAACAAAAATAAATAGTGTAAACTTCATTTATAAAAATCATAACTTCTTATATTCATTGATGATTCCGAATTTTAATTGACAGAAAATTCGATGACTGACAGTTTGAATTATTGGTAGAAAACGAGGGGAAAACATCAACTGTCTTGGCTAATACAACGAAATCATTGAATTATACCTACTCGTAGTATATGCCACGATTCACACTGTGAATGCACATCGCAAATGTTTCTTTCTTCCTAAGACGTGACAAAATTCACCTAAAGACAGACACGCCTGACTACCTGCATGCCGGTTTCACGGGCTTATTAACCCTCATCAATGCAGGTGCTAGATGAGCTTGTCATGGGTGAGGATGTTATAGGAAACACTAAACATACTAGATTCTAGACTAAAATTTAACGAACATGTTTCAAATTTAAATAAAAAATTGTATTCTGGATGTTATGCAGTAAGAGTAACATCGAATGAACTTGGTCTTTCTTCTGCCAAGGTTGTGTACCATTCTTTAGTAGAATCCCACTTGATATATGGAATCCCATTCTGGGGGGTGTGTAATTTGAATCTTATAGACTCTGTTTTTATACTGCAGAAACGTGCAGTAAGATATACAGGGTGTCCCACTAAGGTCGGCGAGGTACGATATTATGGAAACCATAAACCTTAGGGCTCCTTGAAAAAAAATTTGAGGACTAAATTCGCCAAGAGAAATTGATGGAAAATATTTTCAAGTTCCTAAAATGACCGCTAGAGGGCACAACTACTATGACATAAATGAAAATTCGATTTTTCTCGGAAAATCACCATATCAAGTTACTGTATCAATGACGGAAATGAAGAGTTCAGCAAAATTTGCGTCAGTTTGCTCTCTTACTTTTTTCATATCTCGAAAAATAATGGTGGATGAAGCTGTTGAAAAAATAATTTTTTAAATCACTGTATCTCCTGAACCCTTGCTCCAAATTCGATCAACATGGGCTCGTTTGAAAGATAATTTCACAATCATTCGAACGCTCCATTCGATGTTGATCTCCAGTTCACACCACGTCTACTAGAGGGCGTTGTTCACCCAAGGTTCAGTTTTTTCTGATTTTCTCAAGAAGTTCAAATGGAATGCTACAAATTTCTAACATTTCTTTCGAAGAGAATAATATTAGCTAAAGTTTGGTGAAAACCCCGATTCGATATCTTCATTCGTTTTTCAGTTATTCGCAAATAATTAATTGAACCTGAAAAAATCAAGTATTTTGTTGAAAAAAATATTCTATGATTTCCGTTTTCTTCAGTGAGTCTGCGTAACAAGCGAAATGTGAGGTAATTCAATCCATTTCACCTGTGCTAGTGATTAAAATGGTTATTATTCAAATGTTCAGCCTTTTGGTGCATTTGTGCGTTGATCTAATATTCCGTACTATACGCAAAATAAAATTGATGCAAATGCCACTTACTGAGAATGAAAATGTGGATCCTACTAGTCAAGAACTAAACTGCGATAACGGAAAGTGACAATAATATAATAATAACAAATAGAAGAATATCAAATACCCTTCACCATCTGAAGCCATTTCTATCACACATCTTTATCGACAACGTGATACAAAAAAATGTCCCTAAAATTGTTCAAAATGCATTCCATTATTTTCAATGCAACGAGCATGATTGAAGAACGATTCCCATAGATATCACGATGAAAATAGAGGAATAGTTTGCATCAATTGTTATTTTGCGTATAGTACGGAATATTAGATCAACGCACAAATGCAACAAAATGGTGAACATTTGAATAATAACCGTTTTAATCACTAGCACAGGCAAATAGGATTGAATTACCTCATATTTTGCATGCAATGCAGACTAACTGAAGATAACGGAAATCGTACAATTTTTTTTCAATAATAAACTTGATTTTTTCAGGACAAATTAATTATTTGCGAATAACTGAAAAACGAATGAAGATATCGAATCGGGGTTTTCACCAAACTGTAGCTAATATTATTCTCTTCGAAAGAAATGTTAGAAATTTGTAGCATTCCATTTGAATTTTTTGAGAAAATCAGAAAAAACTGAACCTTGGGTGAACAACGCCCTCTAGTAGACGTGGTGTGAACTGGAGATCAACATCGATGGAGCGTTCGAATGATTGTGAAATTATCTTTCAAACGAGCCCAAGTTGATCGAATTTGGAGCAAGGGTTCAGGAGATACAGCGATTTAAAAATTATTTTTTCAACAGCTTCATCCACCATTATTTTTCGAGATATGAAAAAAAGTAAAAGAACAAACTGAAGCAAATTTTGCTGAACTCTTCATTTCCGTCATTGATACAGTACCTTGATATGGTGATTTTCCGAGAAAAATCGAATTTTCATTTATGTCATAGTAGTTGTGCCCTCTAGCGGTCATTTTAGGAACTTGAAAATATTTTCCATCAATTTCCTTTGGCCGATTTAGTCCTCAAAATTTTTTTCTAGGAGCCCTAAGGTTTATGGTTTCCATAATATCGTAACTCACCGACCTTATTGGAACACCCTGTATGTGCAAAGCAAAAATTCGAGATTCCTGTAAACCTCTTTTCATTAAACACAAAATATTAACAGTATTCGCAATTTTTGTTTTGGAAACGGTATGTCTAATAAAAATACATATTCATAAATTTGACACTACCTACACACGTCCCGCCACACGTCAAGCTGGTAACATTAAACTCCCGATCCCATCATTGACATTAATTAAAGATTCAGTAATTTATGGAGGCGGAAAGATGTTTAATCACTTACCAAAGCACATCAAGGAAATAAGTTCCGTAAAACAATTCAGAAAGGGAGTGAAAGCTTTCCTGTTGGATAAACCCTATTATAGTTTACAAGAATTTTATGATGATGCATTCTAACT
The DNA here is from genome assembly GCA_029955515.1 of Chrysomela aeneicollis. Taxonomy (NCBI): domain Eukaryota; kingdom Metazoa; phylum Arthropoda; class Insecta; order Coleoptera; family Chrysomelidae; genus Chrysomela; species Chrysomela aeneicollis. Next base: position 18,048,995 of record JARUHQ010000009.1, on the reverse strand, counting down.
CGAGCTTGTTTTAATATGTCGTAAGATGTTTTTTATGTGCTAAATTTTGTTTCATATATTGTGGTAGGTATGATACTTCTAGTACAATGTCGGTATCAACTTATTGTCCCATTTATACTTTCTGTATGTGTATTTTATTCACTTTAATTTAGGAATTTTTTAGGCTTTTACTTTATCAATAAGATTTGTATCTTTGTATGTCCGTTACATCTCACACCAACTTTTCTATCGAATTTGATTATTTAAAAGGGTTACAGTCCGTTTCTCTATACATCTTTCATGTATCCTATGTGAATTAGTGATATTTGGAAGCTGGAAAGTAAGGAACTAACGTACTTAATGGAATGCTAGTCATAAAATAAACGAATAAATTACAATTCCCGATGAGGAGCGAAAATATTACATATTATTTATACTGCGAGGGAGTAGCAACGGGTACGTTTAAACGAACTAATAAAAAGCGGTAAATTTAAGACGACACCACATAAACTTATGGACTCACCGTTAAACTAAAAGTACTTTTGATATCTGGGCTTCCAGGAGTGGCTGTTGGTTTTTCCACGGGAGTGCCACTCTGTGAATTACTCTGAGACCTCCCTATCAGTTTATGTCCGATCTTCAGAATCTGACTATCTTCCACGATATCGGCACCATCTTCTGCGATGGCTTGTGACTTCGACTGCTTCTCTTTCAGAAACATCTCCCTCTCAAACCGCTTCCTCCTCCATTGTTCCTCGCTCTCATCTTCATCGAGAAACGCCTCGTTGTCTTCATCTCCCTTTCTATCATCGTCGTTGTCCATGGAATCGAGGTTCTTCCACTTGAACTGCCTTTCCCTGCCGGAACCGTGAAGTTCGCCGTCTTCCAATAGCAGTTCTTGCAACAGCTTGACCTCTCGCGTGTCGTCGTCCAGCATCCTCCTCATGTGGATTCTCTCCAGATCGGTTCGCATCTGTTTTTCATCGAATTTCTCCGTATCGCCCTGCTCGAATTCCAAAGTGTCCAGATCTTTTTCGTCCTCATCGGCACTGCCCCATTCTGACTCTGAGAGTTCGGCCTCGTCCTCGAAGAAATCTGCAGCCCTCAGCGGTTTCGAGGGTTCTGGACAAACAATATAACAAAACCTTGAATGAATGAGTTATCAATCAAACGAGCAGAAAGAAGAAGTATGTGTCGGGTATCGGCAACGTTTTATTGCTTACTTCGCCTTCCGTAAACGCCTGGACTTTGAAGTCATCATTGTGACCCAAAGTTCTTCGAATGGAATTTGATTTAGGCAGTGAAATTTTGATTGCATTCATGTTTAGAAAAGGGAAGATGTTTTCTTGAATGATTCATGTTTTAAATTTGAATTATTCAAAACTTTAACATCGACATATCACAGTAACACCAAACAGTAGGTGCCCTAATACCTAAGTGAATATTCAACTTTTCAAAAGTCCTAAGATACTGCAAAAACCGAATATAAATCCCCCTCCCATAACTTAATCGAAGGATTCGTAGAAATCTCAAATGTATGAGCAAACTTTATGAAAACACAGCATTTGAGTAATTTTCAACGGCACATCCGCCAAATTGATTTACCTTCATGTTTGTCTTCATCATCTACATATTCAACCTCATTCTCTTCAGAATCGTATTCAATATTATCTGCAGGCACATCTTCATCATCTTCTTCTATGTCATCATGTAAATCAATTTCCTCTTCTTTATTTCCGTCGTCATCGGAGCTGTCATCATCTATCAAATGGGATAATAAATAATCATTTTACTTTACCTACCAATCTAATCTAGTCCAGTTCAACAATTTTTGTTCCTAGATATATCATTTTGGAATGAATGTATATTCTATAGAATTCCTTTACACGGAATCAAAGTATAGAGACAGTTTTATTGTTCAAGATATTTTCAAAAAATACATAACCGACATAACTTCATGTATTACTTCACAAGACTGTTGACCTTCAAAAAGAAATCAATGCAAAGGGCAAAAACCAAATTCAAAACGCCAACATGGATTCAGAAACAGTAGATATAGATTATTTAAACAGTTATAACTTTTATAAAATGTATGGTATATCAGCCACAAGGCTTACGCTGCAATGAAGAGGTTTTCGTGTTATTTCAGATCAAAAAGAACAAATACGGAATTGTACAACCTGATACATTCGTCCTCATCAACAACTATCTCCTGTGAAGTAAACACTTCTTTGTAAACACCTTTCCTCAATATAACCCTCTTTGGAACGACAAATTCTGCTGAAATCGCAATAAAGTTGAATTTTTCGAACTTTCTTCCGACAAAAGCGACGCCATTTTCAATCGCATTTTATTTGCGGTATTCGTTCCAACATGAACCAGAGGCTTTACACACGAAACCGTCATTTCGAAAAGGGTCGAAACCATCTGAATATCCACCTGAAAACGTCAGCTTCATCTGCTTGTTCCTCCTCCGCCTCCTCACCCCCAACCCATCACCATCATCATCATCATCGTCGATCACCCCGCCACCTGCCGTCGCCTCCTCGAACTCCCGCACGACCCTCTTCTGCGTGGCGCCCATCAAGGGCGAGTCGAACCGCCGCCTGAACGTGGCCATCTCCTCCTCGTCCAGCAGCTGCGAGATGATGGAGTCCTCCTCGGCGCCCAGCTTCTTCACTTCGCCGGCGGGCTGGAACGCGTGCGTGACGGAGGAGCTTCCGGGCGCAGTCGCGAAGTCGCCCGAACAGATGTCGAGAAGGTCCTGGGACGAGGGCGGCAGGGTGGGCGGGGCGGTATGGGCGGCGGCATCAGGTGAGAAGTCGCCTGGAAGGGACGGTCGTGAGTAAGGTGTCTACAAGCTCCGAACATTGTCGATCTGAATGAGCACCTAGTAGACGGTATAATATTGTCTGTTCACTGGAAAAAAATGACGTCACTTTCTCCGTATAAAACGGGATTCACAACCAAACTTTTTGCGTTATGCTTTTTACGTTTCGGCTTCTGATTGGTGAAGCAGAATTGGGAATCAAACTGACGCACCACCACCACCACCAATCAGAAGGCGAAAGGAAAAAAGGAAAACTCAATAAGTTTGGATGTGAATCTCGCTTAAGGCAGAGATATAAGGTGACATAAGGTTCTTTCGTCTGCTTTTCGGTGTTTGGTAATCTACACCACACTCGAAATCAGATGATTTTCAGTACGGTTAACCCAAGGTGGATATAGGATGGTGAAACAGCTTCCTATTAACAAGCACTAGAATAAACTGTAGACCTTTGCCTACTTGATTTCATACCGTAGTAATATTTCCTGAAATTAACAGAGATGGCGACATACCTTGTGTCGGTAAAACAGAAACTGTGCTTCTGTCATCTTTTTATCAGTTTAATCTGTTTTAGATGAAAAATGACTGAGAAGAGTCAAAATATCAATATTCATTCTAGATTTATAGAAAATATATTGTTTAATGTCGTTTCAAGTCACGTCTGTCAGATGCGAACCACAGAAATACGATAATCGATCTAACCGTCATCTTCATTCAAGTCGTGGAAATATTAGTACCTTCTCAAACGGTCTACAATTGAAGAGCTGTTTCACCATCCTATATCCACCTTGGGTTAACCTAACAGACAGGTGTAGACCATATATATAATAACAACTATATGGATAACACCTATTCTTCTCTTTACGCGAAAGTGAAGCCAGTTTTGGAAAAACAAAAGACTGTCTGGCTTGCTAATGATGAAATGTGCGCATGCGCGGGTTTTGACGAGTTGAAATCCACTGACGTTTTTAGAATTTCATAGGTTAGGTATATTTGTTGACCAAAAACGTCAATATAGTTATAAATGTACTTACTGAATGTTTACAGAAGTGATTAGTGAGTGATAACAGTGATTGATCAAAAATTAGCCCACGAATCTTGTTCCGATAACTTTATCGTCACAGGTTTCTATGCAAATCGAAAGTATCGCTTTGTAGATCACATCCATTTCTGCATTTATCATCAACTATCATTCAATATCGTCAAACAATCCATCAATGAATGAATATTTGAAAAATATATGTTATGATGAAATAAAAACATCGAATTGAAGGTTATCTGACACATTTGATTGATTTTTAATAATTATCATACGTTTGTCGCTCACTATAAAACTACTCTCCTCCATGATGAAAACGAATGTCGATTCTTAATTCAAACTTGCGCATGAGCATATTCGCGATTTGTCCCGCAGACTGTCATTTGTTTTATTTTTCGGCTTCAGCTCTGGTATCCATGTTACCTATATAATTATTATTAGATATATCGTGTAGACCATGGTGTAGACACCTCGCGAAACGAATGCTCAAAAGCGGTGCAAAATACACGAGGTGTAGGAGAGTGCTACAACTGCTACACTTCGCATACAAACGAAAGGGGCTGCATGACCTAACGTTTTTATTCACATTTTTAATAACCCGCTCCTTTTAGCACAGCGAAGCTTCTGTATCGATATCATTGATTCATTGATCAGAAAGTCAGGAAATAGAAAAAAAGCGTCAGTCAGTCAGTGTCAGTGATGTGACTGTGAAAAATGTGTAATGTCACAAAGTAGAGTGTTCAATGTGTTCAAAATTGAAAAACTGAAAATGCGAGGCAAGTGAAAGTATTGGCATATCGATTGTACTATAGTTAATACAATTTTAGTAACTAACGTTGAGTTGTATATTTGCTCCACGCATATTTCATACCCACTGGAGAAAGCACACAAAACTTAGTCCTTCTTTAAACTAACACACCACACACACTTGTATTTACTTGTATTCAACAATTAGATTTTTTCGCTAAAGTGTTGAAAATAAGTAAATGTAAGCGTGTGTGGTGTTTTAGTTGAAAGAAGGATGAATTTTGTGTTTTTAGGGACTCCAGGACGTGAGTACCTCCAAAAGTGTTCATTGAAATGCCTTATTATTGTTCCTAAAAACTGGTATTGGACCTATTTGAGTAAAAATATGTCAGATGATGAAAGATATATATGATACATGCTGAAGTTAGGAAAAAAAGAAGAACAAAACTTAAACCTAAAATGGGATCTCTGACGGAGAAAAACCTGAAACAAATGAGCTCGATGCTCAACTTGGCAGACGTTTGGGCCTTGAGTGAACAGACAATATTATAGTTCCAGTCTACTAGGTTTCCCATTTAAAACGACAACGATCCGATAATCCATAGATCTTATTGCTTACGCTAGATCCGGCATACTGTAGTAATTTTTTGGTCTAGAGGGGTCTGCAAGAAAGTAGGTACTATGGTCACGTGGGACAACACATTTGTATGGTCAACAACTAAAACGACCAATCAATGGCTTAGTACTTTCAACCCCCCCAGACCAACAAAACAAATAACCTGGATACCGGATCTAGCGTAAGCAATAAGATCTATGCGATAATCAGTCGAACGCTGACAGTGACAGCGCGAAACGTCTCGTTTTCAAACCAAATTTTGTTTGATGGTTCATTGAACGACATATTTCCAGTTTTGTGTGAAAATTTCGTTTATTCTGTTCAATTCGAATTTAAACGATTGTGAAACGCTATGAAATGTGTAAAAGATAATTTAGAAGTGGTGACCAGAACACAACATTTCACTGGTGGGTTACTCAGTGTCGTATCATTCGTTGTATAAACATTATTAACCCATCCTAATGTGTAAAACAATTTGTGGTAATTTGAAAACATTATCGGGTTTCCCCGATATGAAAAGTTAGCGGATATATTGAAAACATATGATCGGGAAAGTGAATATTTCTAGAGACGCTAGAGTGCGCTCGCATCATTTTACTACAAGTGATAAAATGGTTGGTCCAAATCATAAATTTTTTTTCGGAGTAGTAGATAAGCCTATTTTTAGTGATTGAAAGGTAATAACAACATGTTTGATGTTATATTTATATATTACCAGAAAATAAAACAATATAGTTTGACTGTGAATTCAATCTATTATAATTCGAGTAATAAATCGTAGATGTATATTTTCATGAAACCTTGGTTTTAGTTTGTTTTCATTAAATTTTAGGAAGGATGGATGTGATAATTTTTAAGCTACCTCTCTAACATTCGATAAAAATTGGAAACACATAAATACCTGAACAAATCTCCAGGAGGTCTTGAGTATTAGGGGGCACAGTGCAAGGTAAACCCTCTTGAGAATTAGGAGGAAGATTCACAATTTGATGGCCATCTGATTTGCCATCTGTGGATTCTTGGCTATCCGAAAATTTGTTGGAACACATTTCTGCTATTGCTTCAGCCTAATCAAAAAATTAATCACAGAATACACACTAGACTAGAATATTGAAAGCCTGCAGGAATACCTGAGAACTAGTGATTTCTGAACCAGAAAATAGCTTTTTCTGTAAAGTTGACTGCCAATTACTATCTTTCAGGGGTGAAGGCAGATTTGGTATTTGAAAAGGAGACTTCAGAACTGGATTTTTTGGCTGAAAAAGGTGTAGTGTTAACGAAAAATCCTGGAACCAAGACATCATAACTTTTACCCTCGATGCTGAATTGAGATTTTGGAGTCCAGTTATGTATGAAATAGGTGTCAAAAAATCGTGATCTGGCTTCCCTGCTGGTGAAGTGATTTGCTCAGTTGGTGTGTTTGCATTATGAACTTGATATGGTGGAATATAATCATCGTCCTCTAAAAAGTAAAGGAAAATCAGTGAAATCATCGAAAATTATGTCAATTACTTACGTGTAGTTTCCTCTGTAATACTTTTATTCAAATTCTCAACGCTTGTTAAGACGTTTTCGTTGATAATAACAGCATTATCACCATCATCATTATCATCATCAGAATCTTCTGTGAAGCCTTTTATGATTCTTTTCAATTTTTTGTTGGCAGATGGTTCCTCAAATTTTTCCTCATTCAATGGGACAGAATCCTCATCTTCTTTCTCCATTTCAACTTCATTTTCACTTTTATTTTCAATATCATTTTCTTCATCAAAATCTGCTTCGTTGTCACTCTCTTCTGCTTCATCATCCACAAAAGCAGATTTTCGTTGTTGGTTTGATTTCTTTTCTTCATTTTCATCCTCTTCTTCACTCGACTCTGACATTTCTTCTTCTTCATCATCATCTAGAATATCATCATCGCCACCACATTCCGATTTTTCTCCCTCATAGGTGTCCTTATCTTCTCTTTGCGTGTCATCTAATGTAGTCTTTTTCTGCCAAATTTCAGATCTGCGCTGTTTTATCTGATCTCGAAGATTACATCTGAGCTTCTGAAGCTTTGCTCCCGGTGTTGCTTCACTTTCTGTAGGATCATCTTCATCGTCTACACTCACAGCTAGAGTTTCTTTGTGGATCTGCCCACTTTCCACACTAACAATATTCACTTTCACCCGGTTTTTATGGTGATGTTTTGTATTGTGTTGAAGGAATCTCTCCATGAGGTTGGTCACTTGGTGAGGTCGAATCATACACGAGTCTAGGTCAATAACATGATTCTCATCTCCACTAAGCCTTGGTTTAACATTTGCTAATCTCTCTCTAATCAGATCCATCTTTGATAATTTAGGTTTTTCTACTTCATTTACTTCTTCAGTGCAGCCGAAATTTTCAATTTCTTTATCCAGTTCAGTGTAATCAAATGATTCAACTGGTTTGAGTGTGTTGTGGTTGATCAACTCTTCAGAAAGTTGACTAGTATCAGAGTTACTTGAAGCAGCTGCTTTTTCTAAACTCCTTTCAGGAACTTGGTTGGCATCAACATCATTTTCTGTCTCTAATATTTCCGCAAATTTATCAGTGTGGTGGATGTTCTCTATTGATTCAGGAATCTTTTCAGAATTCTCTCCAATGCCATCCAAGTTGAATTCATAGTCCATTGATAATTGATTTTCCAGATTTTCAAAACTCTTATTTTGTATGTTTTCAGAAATACATTCTTGTTGCTGGAGTTTATTTGATGATATTTCATCTTCCAGATCATTAGTTTTGTTACCCTCAATTTCTTCACTCAATTCCTGGCTATCAATTCCAGAGTCTTGAACTATTTTCTCAATTCCAGTATCTTGAGTGGATATGGAAGCATCATCATTTTTATCAGATATTGTATTTTGATTATGTGGAATATTTTCAGATGTTATAGCATCTGGAGGAATATAATCATTTTTATCATCCTCATTATCTTCAGGTTCACTTTCAGATTTATAAAATTCTTTAACCTCTTTTTTTCTCTGTTCAAGATTTTTCCTATGATATATTGAAAAAAAAACTACATGAAATAAAATATTCATACTTAGATCCAAAACTAATTATTTAATGATTCTCAGAACAATAATTCATATAAATTTTTTTGCAAGTAACATCAAAACCTTGAATACTTTGGTACTATGAACATACTTTAAAGATATAAACAATTATATGCATTTTGTAACTTTAATTGGATTAACGCAAAGTTTTCAATGATTGAAAAATGATATAGTTTCAATACCATATATTTTATGTATTGTTCCATGAAAAAATTTCTGCATGAAGTAATATTTTCAACAAAATAAATTCACCATAAACATAGAGGATTCATCTCTCACAAAGATAAAATATTTTAGCTTTTCTGACAACCTGAATGAAAAATATTTAAAATTGATTTTACTTACAAAATATCCTTTAAATGATCCTTTGACATCTTTATTGCTATGGATGGTGACAATTTATTAGCATTTGGCACAGAAGATGCAAGTTTTGGTCTTCTTGAAAGAAACTCCTTCAATGTGAATTGTTTTGGTCTATGATAGGGAAGGGACACATCCATTTCTCTCACCATGCGTTGGGATTCTGACTCAATTTCTCTCCTTAATTTAGCAGCTTCTTTACCAGTCATCTAGCATCAACAGAAATTAGTTTGATTAAATGAGTTTTGTACTGATAAAGAGGATGTCACCTTCTTCTCAGTTTGTCCACCTTTTGATTTGCTTTTTTTCTTGTAAGGTATTGGCTCAACTATTTCATCAAATTTTTCTTTAGTATTTTCAGTTCGATCTTCAGATTCCTTATTGACTTCTTCATCAGAACTTTCAGAATCACATAAAGCTGTCCAAGTTGATTTCTATAAAAAAAAACACTTTTGCAAGATAAGTTATCTACAATAAATTTAGCTGAACCATTTCCAAATTTCAGACCAAGTTTCAGACTCAAAATCAAAATGTTGATGTATATTCCAATTTATTGGAATGTGACAAATTGTTATCTTAAAAGAGTACAACAGATTTTTTCATGTTATGATTAGATAAAGATATAGGAACCCCATTGATTTATCATCCAAGTGAAGTATAAAAGAATTAATGATTGTGTTAATAATAAAAAAAAGTACTTAGAATACATGGCATAAAATCACTAACTGATTTTCTGGGAGTTTTATCAAATGCCCAGAGGTTTACTAAAATAATCACTGTTTATTATACAAATAACATGTAGTGCAACATGACCTAGCTATATGGTAGAATATCAGTTTGAGTTATATCTAGGAGACAAATCAAATCTTAATCTAAGACTTGAACAAGTATAGCAAATAACATCATCATTATGAATTTGAAATGCAAATGGCTCTTCTAGGTTTATTTTGTAATGAAATATTGAATGAATAATAAGGTTGCCTTACTTTTGTTGTGGCCTTCTCAGAAATCAACTCTCCCTTATAATTGGTTGTATAAATGGGGGCCTCTTCATTTCTTTCAGTTTCATTATCAAATCCCTTTTTATAAATAGATATGTCATCATTGTCTTCAGAATCACTTTCAATGATTTGTTTATGATGTTTCCTTCTACTGCAATAACTCTCTAGATCTTTATCTGGTGATGAAGTTGAATTTGAATTTTGCTTTAGTTCACTATCAGTAGTTTCAGAAATATCAGTCACAAGAGAAGAAGTAACCATTTCCTCTTCTGAATCACTATTAACCACTGCAATACGTTTTCTCTTAGACTTGATTCCCAAGTTCTTGCTGGTAGATTCAATATCATTGGATTGATTATTCAACATCAATTTGTTGCTTTCACTTTTTCCATTTACATCTTCACTTGTTGATATTGTAGGGTTTTTCTCTTGTTCCAAAATAGAAGGTGATGCAAAATCATCTGTCACTGATTTCTCTTCAGAATCACTGTCCATCATTGCTAAACATTTTCTTCTCACCTCAACTACTAAATTTTCACTGCCAGATTCAATATCATTGGATTGATTTTTTATGGCATATATGTTGCTTCCACTATTTTCAGTTACAGGGTGGTTTATCAAATTGTCAATAGTGGATTGCATTAATTCCTCTTCTGAACTTTCAATAACTGCAGTACATTCACTTGTAGATTTTCTAATTTCCAGATCATCACTACCAGATTCAGTATCTTTGAAATTATTGCTCAATACTGCTTCATTACAATACTCAGTTACTAGTACATCAGATGATGCTATATCATGATTATTGATTCCAGAATCTACATGGCATGCTATATTACTTCCTTTTTCTATTTCAGCATTCTCAGTTGACAATGAGATATCATCTGAAATGTGGGGTGAAGTTATTTGGGAATCATTCTTGAAATATCCATACTTTTTCTTGAATTCATTCACCATCAAATTATCACTATTGGATTCATCATCATGTTCTACTTTATTTGTAACATTTGAAGCAAAATCAGCACTGGTAACTTGCAGTGAATCACATGCTTCATTCTCGTCCATTATTTTATTATCAAAAACTAAAATATCCTCGGTTTGGTCGATTTGAGTGCTTCTTAGTAATGTTAGTATCAAATAACTCCTTATGAATACTTGTTTTTACCACGGCAAAATAATTATCCTAAAAAGAAATAAAAGGACATCCCAAAAAATAAAAACTGCTCCACTGTCACAACAAAGTATAAAAGTTCAAAACATCAAAACAAAACAAATTAACCTAAACCTGTGGTGATTTTGGCGCTATTTCTGTAGTTTAATATCCTTGCTCTTGTGGTCCTTAGGAGAAGAAAGACATCCTCGTGATTCCTTTAGCCAATTGTTGACCTAGCCCGAAAAAAAAGAAGGTGACAGGGTTAAGACATGGTGAAAAGAAGAAAGAAGAGTAAGGAGTAAAGGACAACTGACAAGGACTGTCACTCCGAGGGGTGGGGACTGGGGAGTTGTTTTGATGTTCCAAAATCCAAATTCATTATTTTTACCTTATCAATATTATCATTATTCAGATAGTTCATATCTACTGTACTCCCGACATCATGTGTGATATAATATGAATGTTACTGAAACAATATGATTCTAATTTTTTAATAGCATACAGTGAAGAAGTAATAATGATTGATTCAAAGGAACATGAGAATCTTTTGGAATTGAGAAGAAAAGAGTCCAGTAATTTCCTATGGGTATCAAAACCATGGATATCCCAAGTTGCTTTTGATCAAGGTTTATATAAACCTACACCAAGCTCACATAAAAAAGCAGTTTTAAATAGCCCTAAAATACAGGAGTTGTTAACTGAAGTAAGTCCCTATCTCCCTTTCATCAGGAACAATGATTTCATAATAAATCACAAAATACAAAATAGTTGAAATGAGTCCTTTTCGTTTATACTCTATATGGTAAGCTATATTCCATATTGATTATTTAAGTATTATAATTTTAAATTACTCACATTATTTTGCTTATTAAATTTCATCCCAAATTCTAGGAGGAGACAAGGAGACTTAAACAACTACTGTCAAAATTTTCTAAATGATGAAAATTGAAGAAAATGTCTTTGAATTAGTAATTAATAGGTAACAGTATTTTTTTAAATCTCTCTTTTTCTTCAATATCCATAATCATGATTTTTTCACGAAAATGTATCATTATCGAATTTATTGTGGTTGATCTGACCTGTATGTGTAGTTTCTTGCCCTATCTTTTAATTAACTGAGGAATATCAACTCTCAAGCCACCCAATTGTTCTAGGGCATTAATGATCAGCAATGATTTGCTAGTGAAAGTTAATTCAAACACTCAATAAAAAAAATTGTTCTTGTTGGTGGAACCTGTAGTATTTTTCCTATTTAGACCAATTAGAATTTGAAATGGGATAGTCCATTATATAATAATAATAATAATAATAATAATAATAATTTATTCCCAACTATATGAATATACAATACATTTGATTACTCACAAACAAAAAAAAAAGTTGAATTAGTTGCAAAAAGGGGTTGAAAACAATTAAAATTGATCCTAGTTCAACCCCTGGAATTATAAAAAAATAAATATGTATATATATTTCCGCAATGTCACTGTTAATTAATTGATAGCAGTCAGAATTTTAAATCAATAATATTGTTCAGGATTTCATGATGAGATTCTTATATGTTTTTTTGAAAGTGGCCGGTTTTAAAGGTTTCAGTTCATGTGGCAGATCATTAAATAATTTAAAAATATTATAGGTGAATGATCGTTGAAAAAAATGTGTTTGATGAGGTGGAGGGGAAATATAACTTTTGAATCTTAAATTCAGCGTATGTACATCAGTTCTATACTTTATTTTATTCCATAAATAAGGAGGGCACTTAGTGAATATTATATTATGGAATAAAGTCACTGCATGAATTTTACGTCTTTTTTCCATGCATACCCACTGGGTTTCTTTCAATTTGAAAGATATACTTTCATATTTCCGAATACCATAGATGAATCGTAGGCAAGCTTTTTGAACTTTTTGAATTCTGTCACTATCTTTTTTATCAATACACGGTCCATATACAACATCGCAGTAATTAAAATGGCTCAACACCAATGAATCCGTTAATTTGATTTTCATTGACTCTGACAGTAAATGGCGGTTAGGGTACAACATTTTTAAGCTGCCATACGCTCGTTGTATACATTTATTAACGTGCAGCTTAAAACGCAACTCTATATCAAAAGAACCTGCCATTTTTTATTTGAATTATTACTGAAGATTATCTATTCTTTTTTATTTAATCTCCAATTTAAAATTACTGACTATATGGTTTTGTTTGAAAATATTTGTTGTTCATTATAATTCTCTCATTTCCACAATGATAGTGAATTAATCTTTATTGGGATCTAATCCTAATGTATACATACAATACTTTATTTTCCAACTTAAAGGTTAAAAGTTTCTTTCTTTCAAAGGTATGTTATAGCAATTTCGCAAAATTGATGTGAATCAGAAAATTATATATATTACATTGATATTCCTACTCTACAACACTATCATTTATGCATTCTGTGGCATCATGATATTATCATATGTTAATATAAAAAAATCCGCAGAAAAGTTCAAATATTTCAACTTTATTGCGATATTTCTTCTCAGCTATTTTTATGTTTCTGTTTTTGTCTGTCTCAGGTGTTACCCTCATATCAACTGAATACCATATGTTTATACACTCTCAAAAAATATTTCTAATCAGTAGTAATAAGCCAAGGACATTGATAATCAAAAAAGCAGATTATATAAATGATCGATGTTTTGTCCATTTTCAATGTTCCAGGCTTATTTGGATAGAACATTTTTTGCTGATTCATGCTCTCGAACATTGCAAAAGTCCATAAACGCTTTAATTTCATAAAAATGTTTTACTGTAAACAGTATTCTTTGATAATTTTATCATTATTACAACATGATTACAACCAAATCGTGACATTTTGAAATATTGAATATTTGAAATGTCAAAATCGAAGATTGAAACGAAATGGGACAAGTATAATGTTGATTTTATTGGTTGTGTTCAATCAGATGACCACAATAAAAAACTGATTTCATTAGATTTCTACTAAAGAAAAAAAATTTCATTGGAATAAACTCGTAATCGGTAGAGAATTGAAGTATTGTATGCACTAGTGAGAGTAGTAAATTACTTTTTGCACTAGTACAAAAAACTCTTTGAATAGTAGATATAATACTAATCGTCTTCATTATTTTTTAAATGGATCTATACATACATAATTATAAATCATAGATAATTTGTTTGAAAATAAAGGGTGAAGTTTATTTTTGATTGGGTACTAGACGCAACCAAAAATATTCATCCATATATATGAAAAAGGAAATTTATTCATTATATCCTTTCAGCTAAGCAAAAACCAAAATGTTCCCAAACCCCAATTGGAAAACCAAGTTAAAAATATATTGGATGAAATAGGCTATGATAGGAAATTAAAACTTATAAGATGGTTGGGACTAGTTTTAACAAAAATTTGTCTCAAGGTACTTTCGGGTATTTATGTCAACTCATTCAAAATGGAACAGGTGAGGTATACAAAGGTCATCTTTAACTTCAAACATCCATTTCTCATCTCATACATTATTTTCATTAGTATATTTCATGAAATTTATCGTAAGGAAAGGTTATATACTGTACTTCAATTCAAAATCAAATCAAATTTATTCATTAGAAATACCACATTGGTATAAAAACACTTCAAGGGTCAATATATATTTCCCTGTTGTTTTTTATTATCCATTAATCTGCTATTTTTAAAACAAAGTTGGAACTCATTTAGAACCAATTATGAAGTGAATAATGAGGCTGCACTATAGATATCTCCTTCTATATCTATGGACTGCACCCGTTTCGTTACAGTCAATGATAATTAGTTACTATTACGTTAATGAACCTTTTATTAGTGATATACATTTATGTAATTTGTATCAAATTTTAATTTTACAATTGTGACACTGTGTATATACTTACATCTATGTTATTTATATTCTGTATTGTGTATCATCGTATTGTGACGAAAAAAGCCTATGCCGCCCTTTGATTTAACATATATTATGTGTATTGTTAAGTATTAAGCATATATAATATATAGGTTTACATTTACACAGGCTTTGTCAATAAGAATTATGTTCTTCGACAATAAAGCATATTTTGATTTGATTTGATTGATTTGATTTATAACTGAGTCACTATTTACCTGCTATTCACATGGGAAAAACAAAAAAAGAATCTACAGAATGTTGCTTTGATAACAAAAACCCCTATTCTTGATTTTGTATGCATCTATCTACAAGGTTTCACAGTCTAGCTCTAGATCAAATCAGTTTATCGATAAATAAGAAAAACAAGGATAAATTCTATTGTTGAAACTCAATTGATTTAGATTAGATGTGCATATATCTGATCACCTATTATCATTTGCATCTCATGAAACAAATTATTACAAATTATTATGAAAATCACGTCATCGACGATTTATTAGGTCGGCAGACGGTTAGACGGACTTTTAAGCTTATTAGTTCATGTTAGAACGATTGTGATTATTTTTATGCGATACCGCAAATTTGTTTGGATTGTCGAACAACCTAGTTCATAAAAAAGGAAAATAAATAGCTCAAAGTCATCTCCACAACATTATTAGAATAATCTAACATAACAAGGTAGAAAACGAGCAGAAAACAAATACGTTCCTAGCAAATACCACGCAAAATATTGAATTATATCCACTCGTAGTCTATGCATCAATTCATATAAGAAAGAAATATTTGCATTTTTATTCATTTATATGAATTGATGCATAGACTACGAGTGGATATAATTCAATATTTTGCGTGGTAGGTATTTGCCAGGAACGTAGTTGTTTTCTGCTCGTTTTCTACCTTGTTATTTTAGATTATTCTAATAATTTTGTGGAGATGACTTTGAGCTATTTATTTTGCTTTTTTACACCACCACTCCACTTAGAGTTTTTGGCTATTCCCTTTGAACCTAGTTTATGTTGAAGCAGACAATCGCTAAAAGAAGAGTTTCTCCATCCCTCAAAGTCGTGAGTGGAAACAAAGGATAAAGACAGTTTGTTTCATTCAAGATATTTCCAACAAATACATCTTCATTTAATACACATTCGTCGACATCAACTCCCTTGTGAAGTAACCACCTCATGTTTTGAAACACATTTTCTTAATATAATTAATCTCTTATTTAAGAAATGAGCCATCTCTAGGACAGCCTGATAAATTATTGTTCAGTATGGTAGTTTGTTTGGAATAATCAAACCACCGACACAACATGATACTTATGCTATGTAATTTAGTATCGGAAACCACACAAAATAGCTGCTGCTGAATTGTAGGTGATAAAAAAGTCTATCTATTTACATACATATACGATGGCAAGAGCAGTCTATTTATTTTTAAGAATAAATTTTTCAGTCTTGAAACTAACATATTCTGTTAATTAATGTTCCATCACATGCTGATTTTGCTTTAGTTCACTATCAGTAGTTTCAGAAATATCAGTCACAAGAGAAGAAGTAACCATTTCCTCTTCTGAATCACTATTAACCACTGCAATACGTGCACACATGCTGATAGTTTTGGAGTCCAACAGCAATCCACTTCGTTTAGTTCGCAAAACAAATGTTCTGCAGTTCCAGCGAAGTTATCGCAGCAGCGGCAACTATATCACTTTCTGATTTGCCCATTTTTTTGAGGCGATACCTCAGAAAGGCTCACTAGCATTTCGCTTTTACTTCAGCGTACATAGTAAATATTTATGAATACAAAAATACTAATAATCAAAAAGTGGTTAGGAGATAAATCAAATTAACAACAAAGGAACATTGGAGAAAAATTATATTCAGGAAAATCATATTTATTTTTCGAAGTGAATCTTCCATTTCAATTTGGCACCGTAGTTTTGGGACACCCTGTTTATTGGCATGATATTGGTTATCCATATCTTCCAATCATTGCATAAGCATAATTACCTAACAACTGTTCAAATATCTAGATGATTTAATTGCAATCCTATTTTTATATTACGCTTATTTTCTTTAGATAAAATCTGCAATGGGAAAATGCCCGGTAGTCTTTGTACCTAGTCACAGAAGCTATGGAGACTTCATTTTGTTGTCTTATATAAATTTCAGTTATGATATAGAAATTCCTGCAATAGCAGCTGGAATGGGTTGGTAAGATGTCTCATTCCATGGCATTGAACGTTACAATATTTTTCATTTTAGATTTCCATGGTATGTGGGGTATGGGAACCCTACTGAGAGATACAGGGGCATTTTTCATGAGACGATCGTATAACAACGATAGTCTATATTGGGTAACTTTCAGGCAATACGTCTCTCAAATAGTCACGAACGGGGATTTACCAATCGAGTTTTTCATAGAAGGCACCAGAAGTAGGAGTAACAAATCTCTAAGCCCAAAATATGGTAAAGATAAAACAATCTCTTGTTCCTGAAAGTACTGATATACATATATAATGTTTAAGGACTCCTCAACATGATTCTCAAGTCGTTTTTTCTATCTCAAGTACCTGACATTTTGTTTGTTCCTATCGGTATAAACTATGATAGAATTCTGGAGGAAAGTTTGTTTGCATATGAACTGCTTGGAGTACCAAAACCTAAAGAGACCACATCTGTTAGTAGTTTGTTCAACTTTCGAATTTCGGCGACTAATAATGTGAGTTTTTAGGGTCTTTTCAAATCATTGAAAATTCTGAAAGAAAAGTTTGGCGATATTTACATCCACATAGACGAACCGATATCTGCAAAACAGTTTTTTGGTGACAAACTCAATAGAGGTGTGCATGGTTTGGGCCCCATTCACAAGCAAGAAATAACAGAAGCTGAAAAAAAACTGCTGCCACCCCTTGCAGATGAAATTGTATGTAGACAACAGCGCAGTATTGTCCTGATGACTTTCAACCTGATAGCACTTGTTTTAAATGATAACTTTGCTAGTCAAAAACCTCTGCTGAGTATAACACAGTTGTGTGATGAAGTGGATTGGATCAAGTCGATTTTGGTACATTTGGGGGCTATAGTGAACACCATTAATACTGAGGAAGACGTGAGGAGTAGTTTATCTGTACACAATAATCTGGTTGGGGTTGATGCTGAGCAGAGAGTCTGTTTAGTTTCAGACAAAATTACCTTGGCAGGAATAAACCCTTTGAAATTGAAAGGGCACACTTTGACTGATGCGACGATGTCCTATGCTGTGCCATTTATTATGCTGCAAATTTATGTCAATCCGACCCTGCGATACTTGATTGATATGGCCATAATTTGTATTATTTTGCATAAAGAAGACTGTTTGAATGAAGGTAAATCAAATTGTCAGGCATTATAAATTCAACTGGATATTCTTTTTTTATTGAAGAAATGGCACTTCTTGTTTTTTTAATAACATGAGAAAAACATTTTACATTTTAAAAGAGAAATTATATTACAGTGTGAGTGCATGCTTCAAAATGTTGTTTTTATTCAGAGTTTTCTGATAGATTCAAATACACTTCATTTTGTAATTTTTTATTCATCTAAGAAATGTATAATTTGTTAGTCTATTTTTCTATTTTTTTGGTAATCAAAGCCTCAACAGTAAAATTAGGAATAATATTATGGAAGACCCTCTTTAGTTTTTTCTCTTTCATTCGATCATTTTAGAAGTCATTCTTTTTTACAGGTGAATTATTCAGCAAATATAATTCCATGAGATCAATATTTTCTAAAGAATTTGTTACTTATTCTGAAGAAGGGACTACTGAATTTCAAAATGCACTGAAGAATGCTTTATGGTTTGACTTAATCAGAAATATCATTAGCATGGGCAACTACCAGCTTGGAGGAAATCTAAAGCTGCAGGAGTATTTGCTCAATGTTGTTAAACCATTTTTGATATCTTATTCCCTGACTGCTAGTGTTCTACAGGTAATGGAAAAGAGTTGGCCATTCACAGAAAAAGTACTAATTGAATGTTAATTCCAGAAAGCTCCTGCAGTTATGGATGAAAAATCAATTTTACAGAATGTTCAAAGAAAAATAGAAAACACCCTTGATGATGGACAAAAGTTTGTACATCCTTATTGTTTGAATTTGGATACCTTGACAATATGTCTTGGGAGTTTTTGTGGTTTGGGTGCATTGAAAAAGTTTAGGAGGTATAAGTATTGATGATTTATAGGTATTCATTAAAATCAGAATACCTGTCTTCTTTCAGGAATGATAAAAACATGTATGAAGTGAATCTTGAAAAACTCAGAGGAATCAGTGATATAATGGGTCAGTACTAAATATAAAGTGTGTGACAATTCTCATTGAAATATTTTTTCAGGAGTTTACTTCTCAGAATATTTAGTGGAAGAAAATACTTTGGAGATCTTGCCCATTCAAAATAAATTATAACCAAAACATTCAATTTCAAAGACTGTATTGTGCAATTTTTTTGTTTTTTATATATTTTCTTGTGTTGTTGCCAAAATAAATTGTTGAATTCATCTTTGATGTGGTATCTAATCTTATCCCTCCTAGGTGAATTGATTAAGAAAAATCCAATGAACATTTGAGCCATCCCAGCCTACAAGCACTAGTTGCTATTTTGCCTGCAATTAACATGTAATTCAAAACTCACTACTTAAAGTGTTCAAAACCAAATGATAGACAATTCAATGAGAAAGTAGGACAGAAAAGTTTTATTTCATTGGATTTCAACAATTTGCATAGATTTCAATCATGACATAGGAAGAGATGAATTGGGTATAAAATAATATTAGCTCTATTTAAAGTCTATCAACTGCAACTATATTGAATCATGCCTCCTCAATGGTGATGTTCAGCTGCTTCCTTGCGACGAATCTCAGCCCATTTTGCAACATTTTCAGGTGAGTTAGCCAAATTGCTGATGGATTTAAAGACGGGAATGCAGACAACAAAGGCGATAGCATAATACTTCCAGATCCACTGATTCGTAAAGTAATGTTTGTACGGGAACTGAGCTATCTTAGAAGCAAAGGTGTAGGGGTATTTCATTGGTCTGCCGACTTTTTCAACCGAATCGGCCATTATAACAAAGTAGTTCCTATAAAATAATGTATAAGTATTGATAAGCAGTAATTGAATTTGTTAAACTCACCTTCTGAGGATAGACAAAGCACAAAAATGAATTTCCAATTAATGAAATAACTAATCGTTACATAAGAAAATGACAAGAACGATCCAAACTTGCCAATCCACCACTAATTTTGACGAGTTTGACCTTAGACCAAAGAGTTTGACGTCCTTGTCATGAAATTACTTTCACTTGTCACTTCTCAAAATTTCTGACAGTTACTGACAGATTGATTGTGTCATGCGTGCGCGTGCATGATCCTGATCATGCGTCATGCGATCATCAGACAAATTTTGCAATCTCGGGAGTCGCGTGTTTCTTTCCTGTTTGTGACAGGTAGTGAAGAAATAAAAAAATAGGTATAACATTATCTATAATAATTATTCTTACGGAAAATGACCACTGAAACACAAAATGCAGCGGTTTCACCAGAAGAAATACAGCAAGCTGAAATATTCAAAACCGAAGCAAATGAAGCTTTTAAAAGTAAAGTTAATTAATGTTTGTAGAACCTAACCTCAGGAAATACATGACTAATAATGATTTAAAATTCTCAGGATATGTTTTATCTATTGTACTTTATTATTATTTATTTTTATTACTCTTCAGAAATGAGGTCTTGAACAACAAATGATCTATATGAATCTTCTGCTTTAACCTAACATTTTCCTTTCAGAGCAAGATTACAATTCTGCAATAGAACTGTATACGAAAGCAATTGAAAAAAACCCTAGTGTGGCAATATATTATTCAAACCGAAGTTTTGCATACATTAAAACTGAGTGTTATGGATATGCCTTAGCAGATGCTTCAAAATCTATTGAACTAGATAAATCTTATATAAAGGGTTACTACAGAAGGGCCACAGCTCACATGTCCTTAGGAAAATTCAAAGAGGCTCTGAAAGATTGTGAATATGTTAGTAGCTGAAATAATTATTTGATGTGGACTTTACTGAACATAATATATGTTATAGGTTACCAAAGTGAGGCCAAATGATAAAGATGCACGAATAAAATACTCAGAATGTAACAAAATAGTTAAGAAAATAGCCTTTGAAAAAGCTATTGCTGTAGATGACAATAAGAAGTGTATAGCAGATAGTATCAATTTAGATGCTATGAGTAAGTAATATTGAGTGTTGAAAAACTTTAGTTTTATATTTATATGTTCAAGCAATTGAAAATGAATATACTGGACCTGAACTTGAAGATGGTAAAGTAACACTTCAGTTTATGAATGATCTGATGGATTTGTATAAGAAACAAGGAAAGCTTCATAGGAAATATGCATATAAGGTATAATCCTTATTTTATCTCTAAATTCTCATTATATGTTTGATTTCCAGATTTTGTTAGATATAAAAGCATATTTAATGAAACTGCCCTCTTTGATAGAAATTCCTATTGGGGATGATGATAAATTCACAATTTGTGGTGATATTCATGGCCAATTTTATGATCTCATGAATATTTTTAAGTTGAATGGTCTCCCTTCAGAGACAAACCCATATTTATTCAATGGAGATTTTGTTGATAGGGGATCATTTTCAGTTGAATGTATATTCACATTATTTGGATTCAAATTGTTATACCCAGATCATTTCTTCATGTCAAGAGGTAAGTGAATACTCATTGATCATTAGTTAAAAATCAATTAAGAAATCTTGATTCAAGTTTTTGATATTTTTGAAATAAGCAAAAATACTGTAGCTCTATTTGACAAATCAAGTAATATGGACAAATAAAAACATTATTTATATTTCCAGAAAGTTAAAGTTGAGAGAGATAAATACATAAATATATTGTAGCAGTTATCTAAGCAATAGGGGAGGAATAATTTCCAAAATAGTATATGTGATGACTTGATATTAATATCAAATGCTGGTTGAAAAACACAAGATATTTTTGAATTTTAGGTAATCATGAGAGTGCCACAATGAACCAAATGTATGGCTTTGATGGAGAAGTGAAAGCCAAGTATACTGCTCAAATGGCTGAATTATTTACTGAAGTTTACAATTGGCTTCCATTAGCTCATTGTTTGAATAAGAAAGTATTGGTAAGAATTCATCCTATTATACCAAACTTAAAATTATTTTTTGAATGTAATTTCATTACTGAATTGGCATATCACTATCTGTTTACTTGCATCATTCTAATATTGTGAGCCATAATGCTAACCAATGTTGATTCTCAATTCAAACTTGCGCATATCAGCGACATAGAAAATAACACGTAGCGCTTTCTCATGGTAACAACTAGTACTTCTCGAAATGGTAGGTACCTATCGTTTTTGTTTTGTTTTCGTATTTCTGACATTTGTGACATTGACATTACTGACATTTGTGTCTTTGCCACCAAACAATAATTGAAATGAGAAAAACAAGATTTCACCAGAAGAACTCTAGAAAAACTGCTGGAAGCACACCTCTCTACAGAGTTCAGTGGTTATCCCACAGAAATATAGGTTATCCTACTTCGAGTATTTTCACGAGTCGCCGCTAGGTAGCGTATCGCTCAGCACCTATCGCGAATGGCGCCTGCGCATATCGATGCTCTGTCTGACTGTCTCATCTGTGAGGTTCTCCCCGTTCCCAGGTGATGCACGGCGGGCTGTTCTCGCGCGACGACGTCACCCTGGAGGAGATCGGCCGCATCGAGCGCAACAGGCAACCGCCCGAGGACGGACCGATGTGCGAGCTGCTGTGGTCGGACCCGCAACCGCAGCCGGGCCGCGCGCCGAGCAAGCGCGGTGTCGGCTGTCAGTTCGGGCCCGACGTCACCGAGTGCTTCCTCGCGCTCAACCGGCTCGACTACGTCGTCAGGAGCCACGAGGTCAAGAACGACGGGTACGAGGTGGCGCACGGCGGCAAGTGCATCACCGTCTTCTCGGCGCCCAACTACTGGTGAGTGCGAATACAAGAGTCTCGGGACCGGCACTTTAGCAAAAACGAGTATAGTCTAACGAGGAGCGGTCGAATTATTTGATGAGACTGCTTGTTGGTCCGGATCACTATTTTCGGTAAATTTTTACCGAAAAATATATTATTCAATGAGACTGGCTGAACCAAACAAACTAACCTATGATGGTCTAAGAATCTAGGTTATCAGTGAGGGTCCGGATCACTATTTTCGGTGTATTTTTGAGGAAGGAACAACTGATTGATGATTTATGGATTTAATTCAACGCGCTGTCGCGCTTTATTATTTAATGAGACTGCCTGAACTAAACAAACTAACCTATTGGTGAGAGTCATGATTATATTATTTTCAGTAAAATTTTGAAGAAAGAACAATGATTGAATGATGAGTGAAAAAAAAGAAGTTGTTCAACGGAATCGAACCCGGGACGCCTGCCTCGGAAGTAAATGCTCTGTCCACTACGCCATTATGGGTCTTAATTACATGTTGTCATACCATTCATAAGTGCATGTGTTCTCCTTCCACTGCTGTTCGTTCGCTTTTGCTAAAGAGCCGGTCCCGAGACTCTTGCAGTGCGAATTCAGTGTTGCCAACCACGATAACCCAAATTAACCGACGACTGGTATGAAATTATCCGATCCTTCAATGATGAGTCGAATAATGTTTTAGTTAATTAACTGATAAATAGATGGCGCCACTTGCGACAATAAAATCCAATTTAAAATTATTATTCTACCAGTTATTTGATTGATATTTGTTTTTACTAATTTTTCGTTGAATAATAAAAGCTCCAACTCAGTGATATCTGTTATAGGGGCTATTTGTTAACGAATATAGACGATTATTATTCGAAGAGAACGATAGCAGCGCATCTTCCGAATGTCCTTAGAACTAAAACCTTATGTTGGTTCCAGTGTTTTTCACATGAATCATTATTTCATTTGAGTCTTGTGTTAATACAACAATCGAAAAACCGTAGGATACCTCATTATTATACGAGCCTACCAGAAATTATCCGATAAAATTCAGGATCCGAAAATTATCCGCTGACATCTGAAATTATCCGCAAATCGGATAATTATCCGCAAATCGAGTGTTGACTCGTGCGTGCGGATTGAGATGTCTACAGGTTTGTTCGCCTTCACGAAATACAGTCCGAAACCGTCAGGAGCATGCGCAGGTCAATTAGTCCAGGATTGTTTCGAATCAGCATCTTAGCAAGGACAGTTTCCGACTGGAGTGTACTATTTTGGATAATTCTAACCTGTTTTTTTTTGTTTTGTTGAGGATTCAAACGAAAAATATGGATATTAGCTCAAGCTCATCGTCCTCTTCAAGTTCAGGTGAAGAAGTGTACTTGAATATCGTGTCGACGGAAGTCCTCAAAACACATCCCAAAAATGTTCTAAATTCTATAGCTAATCAGTTAAAGCAGTCAGAATTTTTTCATTTCAATTATATCAATTGAAATTTCCCTGAAGCCGCCGTTTTATTTAAATTTGCATTGTCACCGAAATCATGTACATTTAGTCCAATTTTCGATACTTTGGCAGGATATATCAGTTGCCTTTGGTGAGGTTTAAAAGTGCCTTAGATACGAGAGGTGTTCAAAAAGTGGAAAATTTTAATTTCCCCTGTATCTCCAAAAAAGTTAGGGCTATGAAAGGTCTGTTTTCGACAGTGTTCATTTCACAAAAAGTAGGGGAGTAATGTGAAAATCGCAACTCGCTGTTCCCAAAAACGAGATATCGGGCAAAAGTATCAAAAATAGGACACATAGTACTTCACAAAAATGTTGTTTTTGTGCCTTATACAACTGCCAGTCCATTTGATGCCGATTAAATTAATTTCTTCATTTCAGTGATACAATGGGAAATAAAGGTGCATTCATAAATTTGAAGGGAAAAGATATGACACCAAAATTCACCACTTATGAAGCTGTGGTAAGTAATAATAAATTTATGTATTTTTGGATGTTTTTCATTATCTTTACTTATTCTCTTTTAGCCCCATCCAAATGTGAAGCCAATGGCATATGCCAATGCATTATCAAGTTTCTTGTGCTAGTACCTGCCTTTTTGTAGTTAATTTTCTTTTAGATTGTCCAAAATAATTCAGTACCAATATCATTAGATCTATGAAGTAAACATTTTAAACTAAAAATGATTCATATAACTTCAAATCAAAAAATTCGTTTACAGTTCTTTTTTATCGTTACAATCAAGGATGAAATCTTGTGTAGGACCATCACAAAGTAATTTATTATACTCGATTATTTTTTCTGAGGTGTAAAAAATTTTGAATAATGAAATGACTGCCTTTTCTCACCAATAGAAGACATTTTCATGTCTGTCTTTATGTTGAACATTGTTCCATTTTATAGTGTATATTTTAATAAAAATTAGCAGGAATGAATTTATTTTTATTCACCCAAAAAAAAACTCCAGGACTATTCAATTTTATTCATTACAATAATTTCCATACAAATAGATCTACAAAAACTTACTTCCATTACCATACTATCATCATATTGTATGGAATAGTAGGCAGTAAGTTCCAAAAAATAATGGGCCTCAAATGGATTCATTTGGTTAAGAGAATCGTCGTTTAATGTTTTACTGAAATATTATCTAGCATCGAAATTCATTATTTTTTTAGTTCACTGTCTACTATCGTTGAATGTTACTTTATCAAAAGTTTATTCGTTTCAGTAGTTCAAATCCTAATGTTTTGAAAAAAAAGCAACTTGAACAACTAAAAATGAGCAAGTGCAAAAACTCTATTATATTTATCAATAAATTTATAAAAACCTTCAACCAAGAATCCCTTGTATCAGGAGTTACATCACATATGGTATTTTTTATAAATAATGTCTGAAGAAAAAAGAAATAGTAATCACTATGATGTGAAGATGAATTAGAATAAATGTTTCAACCAACAAAAAATACCTATCATAAAACGGGCGAACAAACACTAAGCTAAACCATTAGTGAAATAAGATAACCTATATGAATCCCCGCTCTTGAGAATCTACAAACTTTCTATTAATAGTGGGTCATTTGAAATTTATCTAGTTATTTCATTTAGAGTACATTATAGTGTTTTTTTTTTATTAATTATGAACAAATCATAAGGGGACTGAAATATAATTCTTTTTTTAAATAACTATACATACAGACGGACATCTTCATAATATGAACTGTATTGTAGCATTTGCTACTGTACAAAAAAAGGATGATGTGAAAGAATTGCTTCCATCCTAAAAAAAAAGACAAAAATTACTAGAGGTCAATAAAATGTATTGTAGAAAAATTAGATTCTAACGAGACTTCTTAGTATTCATTGTTTAAGGTTATATTCCCTGTTGGAACTGTACGTTGAGCAGAATCTTAAAGTTGTGATAATATGTTATTGTCAACTTTTGCCAAAGAAGCCATTCTCTTTCGCCAAAATATGAAAATAAACTTAATACGCTTCTTAGTTCTTGTAGATTATAGGTTATTTTTATGCACTAAAGTTGGAAAAGACTGCATATTTTTTAGAAATAATTTCGGAACAAAAATAATTTTTGAGTTTTCTATCCAAAGTGAAATTCTCAAAGAAGGGTTCCTATCTAAATAGGATGAATTCATACATCTTCACTCACAAATCTTTTCATAGGAACATTATCTAAGCAATTTTTATTGCCTGAAAATGTATATTGAAAAAATGCATACAAAATATACAATTCAAATATTATATAAGTTTCCATGTGTAACACTTACCAAGAAAAATAATAAAATTTTCAGCAACATCCTGACTTGGTGGTTTCAACCGGGCGACTCTGATCGAATCTAACCTTGTTACCCTGATCGACGGCCGATGATGGGGGCCCCACTCGGTTTTTTATCTCCGCTGCCATCGTCATAAAGGCCTGCTCTACGTTGTTAGCATTCTTTGCAGATGTTTCCAGGAACGGGATACCAAGCTGATCTGCGTATTCCTAAAAACAATGGGAACCCTGTTTCAAGTTTGCTTTTTATTATGCAATCCCTATACAATTTCGAGTCAAGGTTTTTGGTTTCCTCATAATGTTCCTGTTCTTCATGTGTTCCAGTATATCCATGATTTATAAATCATTCAAAAATCTGTGTTCAATATTTAATTTTCAGTACAAATAATAATGTGAGGTGTGATATTACAGCGACAAAAATATTGAGCATGATACATCTTCTCAATTGCTGATTTAACAGCAGAATATCATAAAAGAACATGCTAGGTCAATGAGGAAGTTTCCTTGGAACAAATTCTCATGAAATTATTGTTTGAATAACTAGTATATTTCTGCTGTATAGAATGATTACTGAAATTATCTAAATGATATGGCGAAAACTATGACTTTCTAGCTAGATTTGGTAAGTGTACTCAAACTACTGAATGAATAATACATTGGATATTATTGCAATACCAAAATGTTAATGCAGAATATCTGAATATTTAGATATAGCAGTACTTCCGGCAACTGTGTACTAGAATTTAAGCTGTGTTGAAGGCTTTTTTTAGTTTTTTGGGTAGTAAGTCGCCAGACTGGTGGTAGAGCCGAGACAACGTTTTTGGGAATTCTTTTCAAAATTTCTTTCAAGTCAAATTTGGTCGCACGAGAAAAATTAAAAATACGTATTTGATGTATTTTCAAAAAAAACTATAATGTGAAATGAAAACCTTAATACCGGAAACTTCCCCATTTGAGGTGATATTATCTCTTGTTATATGATAAGTGATAAAATTACTTTAGCTGTGAGGAAATCGACGACTTTTTTTGTGGCAAGATCGCTTTTGTTTCCAACAAGTAATTTGTTTACATTGTCGCAGGCATAACGATCAATTTCTTCCAGCCACTGTTTGACATTGTTGAATGAGTCTTGGTCAGTGCAATCGTATACAACAATGATACCATGAGCTCCTCGGTAGTAACTCGATGTAATGGTCCTGAACCTCTCTTGGCCGGCAGTATCCCACTTAAAATGAAGAGAATTAAAAATAATGATAATTTTTATTACTTCAATTGATTCAATTATTATTGTTGTCATTATAGTAAAAGAAGGAAAAAAATGAGAAAAAAGAAAGACAGAACAGTTGCCTATATGCTAATAACCAATTAATCAAACAAGGAATAAATTGACTATTAATAATTGATTGTCCATTAATAAAGTAAAATAATTATCAAGTTTTTTCTTGATTAATACAGGCCAAAAACCTCCATGAAGGAGAAAAAAATATTTTTTCCCACATACTTACAATTTGCAATTTGATTGTTTTACCATCTAAATCGATTGTTCTGATTTTCTGAAAATAAAAAATATGTCATCAAAAACTTTTTTTCACATTAGGAATAGTTCCACTCACAAAATCTACCCCAATGGTACTGATATAACTCTCGGTATAAGTATCGTCCTGAAATTAAACAGAGGGTTAGTTACATGAATTACAAAAAATATAAAATACTCACCGCAAATCGTAAAAGTAAACAAGATTTTCCTACTCCAGAGTCTCCAATGAGAAGTAATTTAAATAAGTAATCACTGAAAAAATAGTTCATTTGATAAAAATACAAGATACAGTCTATGCATGTGGTCATAAAAAATGATATCTTGTACAATTTCCTCTTGCCAAGCAGGCTTCAAAAATTCTTTTCTTATTTTATAGGAATATTGGAAATATTCCCCATATGGAGTCAACTCACTATACCTGTCTCATCAATTCATATAATTAATTCATTTTGAATAAATCAACATATACTAAAACATGAGTTTTGAGGGTTTCCATATGTTTTTATTTGTTAATAATTCAAGTCTTTTAACACAACACCCAATATCTCAATCTTACAAATAAGGATATAATACGAATTAAGTCTGATCTAAATATTCTGAACTCAATTCTGAATAAGCCACTCTGATATATGTGTATTTAGACATTTCCTTGAATACATTTTATGTTATTAAAAAACCTAAAATCTTATTCAGATCACTAAAAGCTAATTGATGTGGAAACTGATTATAGTTCATTAGTGATGTTATGGAAATTCTCATATTAAAGGAAAAGGTGATAATCTTTATTATATTTCCAAGAATTTTCTTTGAGAAACACCTGGAAGTTCCATTCATCTTTCAACACATATGTTGTGTGACAGGGGCTATAAAATCAACCACTTATTATAGTCCTGTGAAGGTTCCTAGTGAAATTTATACCTATATGGCATAATGATATAATCATTTTGATTTAATTTTGTTAGATAAAAAAAATCAAAATATTAATTAAATAAATAGAATAATATTCAATGTGCTTCAATGTCCAAATGCTTTGTGCAAGATCATTGTGAGGAATTCAGGTTAATGCAAAGCCATGAAACCAAACACAAAATGAAATTTCATGATAGGTAATAGGGTGGTGTTGTTTTGATTTTCCATTATTATAATGTGGGGAGGTTTATTATGTTATGGTTTATGATATATAAAATTTATTTCAACAATGGGGTTGTAACATACAAAATTAACTTTTCAAAGCTATTTAAAATATCTTTGTTATTTGATGAAGGGATCAGTAGGATCAGTATGCACCATCAATATAATATTTTTCATGCATAATCAATCATGAATATTTAATAAATTGTATAAATGAAGTATTCCTAGATCCCTTATTCAAGAAAACTACTTTTTCAGATACAATAAAAAAAGTTGACTCATGTATTGTTATTATGACGTCCACTTTGCAATCATAGCAAATGGTGGGTGGAATATATCATACTGGTAAATGATTCTTGAAGTGATACAAGACATGGAATATTTTAACAAATATCTAAAAATTTCATGATAAATAGGAAGTTTCTTTATCACATTTGACTACGCAATTCAAGTATAATCACGTCAAAAAAAGACCTCTCCATTGTCAAAAGTGGCCTCAAAATCTTGTGATAAATAAATCGATACTTACTATTCAGGATTCATTGTTGTATTTCAAATTAAATGTTCAAATAGTATAATCTTGTAAATCTGTCTTTAATGCACTATTAGAGCACTGCACCAGCTTTTTATCGAAATATTGTACACAAATTGAAATAACTAGAACGTCCACCTACTATAGAAAACTTTTTTTCATGGAAAGATTGACGTTAAGACGTTAATGAGTAATGACGTATTTGCATTTGCCAAAGTGGCAGCGCAATCGTGGAATGACCATGGAATGACATATCAAAGCACTGCCATGCTCACTGCTGTGAAAATTCATTGACATTTGATATAAGGTCGACCACGGTCACGATCTCAAATCCTAAGCTAAGCTTAAAAGTATACGGCGAATACGGCACTGAACTCAAACATTTCTTGTTTGAGTTCAGTGGAATACGGCCGTTAGATCTATGGTTAGACCACAGCTAAACTTTAAAGCTTAGCTTAGGATTTAAGAATCTTAAATTAAGATCGCTTAACAATACGGAAATTGTATGCTTTCAAATTGTGTTTAAATATATATATATATAAGTGCTTAAAAGTATACGGCGAATACGGCCTTAAGATCTTGTGGGTGTATCCCGGTGTATCCATGGTCCGTGGTGTCGGTCGACCTCATAGATCTACGCTAGATCCGCCATCCTGTAGTATTTGATTGGTATCAGAGGGGTCAGTGAGAAAGTAGGTACTATGATCACGTTGTTCAACACATGTGTATGGTCAAAAATGTACTTTCAACCAGGGACCCAGACCGGAACCGTTATGAACCGAAAACCGGAACAGAACCCAAATTATTTTGAGAACCGGAACCCACTGAACTCAAACAAGAATTGAGTTCAGTGCCGGAACCGTAACCGAACCCATATTCAAACTTTCATTATTTAATGGTACCGAACCGGAACCACTACCGAAACCCCTAAAATAAAAACTGATTTTTCCGGTTAATTTCGGTTCTCAGCAAATTTCACACTATCGTTCTGTGACCACAGAACGTTCTTTGAGTTCTGTGTTTCTTTATGTCTCAGTCAACTCAGTCTAACCCTTGTCTAACCACGTCTAACCACTAATCTATGGTATGGTAGTAGATCAATTCCTTTTTCCTACATATAAATAAATATATGTGTATATATATAGTAGAGAAATTAATTGTGTTTGAACACATAGACAAAGGTATATATATATATATATATATATATATATATATATATATAAGAATAAATAAATTATATTCTGGGAACCTTTACTGAACCGGAACCGAAATTAAATTCTGGACCCGAACCGGAACCGAAATTTTCAATTTCCTTTGGACCCGAACCGAATCCAATATCCTTTGGACCCGAACCGATATCTCGTATGGGTCCGGTCCCTGCTTTCAACCTCCCTGAATCCTCAAATAAACAATTAACCTGTATACCGGATCTAGCGTAAGCATATAAGATCTATGCTAAATACAATCGAAGACGAGATCAAAGACTCGACTCGAGATACTAACCAGTTGTATCCTTGCGCGAGCTGCACCTCTGGTCAAAATGCACTGCAGTTATGGTCGCACCACAGATGACCACCATTTGTCATGACGGCATGGCGCTATATTTGAAGCATTTTGAAGATTATTATTTGAA
Source organism: Chrysomela aeneicollis (assembly GCA_029955515.1). Lineage (NCBI taxonomy): Eukaryota > Metazoa > Arthropoda > Insecta > Coleoptera > Chrysomelidae > Chrysomela > Chrysomela aeneicollis. Next base: position 18,017,595 of record JARUHQ010000009.1, on the reverse strand, counting down.
GCGTTTGCAATAGCCTACGATGAATTCTTTCGACTTGATGAAAGATTTCGACAAATTCCTCGAAATATAAATAATTTAATTATAATTTTCCAGAGCTCATAGAAAAACCGGTAACTGAATTTCTAAGATCAAGTCACACTAATAAATATCAAGCTTTGTAAAAAAAATCATAGTTTTTGCATTACTTCCAGATAATTCCCTACTGTTGAAGTCTTTTTTTCAATAAAATATAGCCTCAAGTATAATGATTATAATAATACATCAAAAATCAAAGAAGGTCCAGAAGATCTTGAGTGTTGAAATTATTATCCACTGGTGAGTCTTTTTTAGTTGCAGTCCCTGGTGCTTGTTTTTCTTCCTGTTGTTTTATCATAGGACCAATAGGTTGGATATTGTTTCCCATGGAATGATTTATTCTTGGACGCTTGGGCAAAATGTGATGTGGAGGAGAATCATCTAAAAATAAATCAAAATCTTGCTTTGAAGTACTAGGTAGATTCACCATTTCATCATGTCTGATGAACTCTGATTTGAGGTGATCATCATCATCATCTGTATTGTAAATGGAAGGCTCATCTTCAGTATCTGAATCAGAAACTTGTTTCTTTGCTACCAACATTTCTTCTTTAACCACACATTTTTTTCCCTTTTTCACTACCATTGAAGGATTTTCAGTGGGTCTCCCTCTTTTGAAAGCTTGGAGCATTTGATTCAAATGTTGGATTTGCCTCTTTTTCTCATTAAGTACAAGAACAAAATTACTATATAATAATTCATCATCAGTATTTTTTCTCCTGACAAATTCTTCTAGTTTTTTTTCAAGCTTTTGTTTGCCTGAAAAACAATTTTGATACCATTTCAAGACAAGGATTGAATAGTTTTACTTCCTTCGAGTTCATCAAGATCTTTCAAAGCATTGTCATATTTTTCCTTGTACCCATTCAGTTCATCATAACATAAATCCAATAACTTTTCCATAAAATGACAGTAATTTACCTAGAAATGATCAGTAGTAGTAGTAGTGAGTTAGCATTATTATGGGAACATACTTTTTCTAATGGACAATAAAACAGCTTCATCTTGATGTTATTCTTCAACTTATGATACATAATGAATTCTTTATTGGTAATCTTGAAATTCATGTCCTCAGGAGTATCTGACAAATATTGTTTAATCTTTGAGAAATACTCTTCAGGGTTCATTTTTAACTGGCTTGCTAGTATAGACAATGCATCTTGTGAAAGCTAAAAGTTAGTGGGAATAAAAAAACAAAAAATACAGAATTAGATTAAACCAACTTCAGCTCTCCAGGCATTTGGGGGTTGAAATATGATTAGTTCAAAATTATTGATCTCATAAATGATACATATTTTACACTCCTTCAGGCTTTCGTCTTTGATATGCTTGAAAATAAAATCTTTCATATTTCATTTATTTTCTGACTAGCTGGCGCCTGGTGAAATTACTCAACCTAGATTTTTCACTCTGCTTTTTTAGAGGATATCTTGGTGAAAAGAGCTGCCAAAGCTGGCTGCTGCAATGTGCGAACAAAACCGATTGGCCAGAGGCGCGCAAATCCACTTATTAGGAGTCCAGGACCAATTAGTTTCCACTTCCGGTGGATTTTTTCGTTTTCGGAAGTAGAAAAATTGATTTCGAAAATTCAGATTCTTTGAATATTTCTGGAGGATGCAACTTTTCGGATTGTTCAAATATTTTTTATGAAGTAGACTGAACTGAAGGCGGATTTAGCGGATGTATAAGCATATCTTTTTCATCAATGCATAATCATAACTATTATTGCATCTTCTCTAATGCATATGCACAACTTTTGGGTCATTTATTGGTTTCTCAATTCATAAACATAATCATAAAGTGTGTGAGTAGCAAATTAACAGCTATAAATCAATGAAAAACCTGCTTTGAAAGTTTTGAAACTCATTTTAACACTGGATAATACACGAATACACAATGGTGAAATAAAAAATACTGAGTTATGACAGTGACAGTTGGAAGTGAATATGATGCCGCCTGTTACTTCGTAATGTTACTTTGAGATAAAGTTAAACAACTTATTGTATATTTTTGGAATTGTATTTTTGCTAGGTAATTTGAAGTTGTTGATAGAGATTGTCAGATTTGATATTTTTGAAATAAAACCTTTGGAAAAGTGATCAACGAAAGAAAAGATGATTGAAGAGACGAGACAAGTATATAGAATTTCAGATATTAAGAATAAAATTGGTCCTTCGAGTAGAATAATTGGTTCTTTGGAAAATGCAGCCTGAAGAAGATAATCTATATAAATTCACCAGTAGCAGAAAAACAGCAGGTACCCACACCGTAATCTTGACAACGATTTTGAGTGGCCACCAGATTTTGGAAATATGTCAAGAAGAAATATAGATGTCACGAATATGGACGAAAATGCATTACCTCAGACAAATCAGAAAACAGTTATGAACAATACGGATGAAAACCAAGTGGAAGCGGAGTTAATTAGTCAGACCGACCAAGCTAATATAATTCCCAAATCAAAAACCGACAATGACAACCACTGGGACAAAGATTCTGTATGTTCAAGAAAAACCAGAAAATCAGCTAGTAGTTTGACTGTACACAGAAAAAGACATACACTTGAAGTTGAAAAGCTGCGACAGACCATTGAAATGAAAAAACTGGAAAATAAACTCAAATTGATGGAGCTTGAAAACGAAGTCCGTGAAACAGAACTATTGGAACAAGAGGAACTCTTATCAGTCAAAAGCACATCGATCATTACATCAGAAACAGTGTGACAAACATATACCATATAGAATGGGTAAATAGTATACCTGCAGATATTTTTGGGTGTGAACAAGAAGAAAAGAAGACAGAAGACAAAAATAATGGAAGTGAAAGAACTGAAATCAGACAACTCTGTGAAACCATAAGTGAAGCTATTAAATCAGTTTCCTCAATGCCAAAACAAGACAGATTCATTGCCAGACAAGTAGTGGAAAAAGATTTCAGTTATTTTGATGGAAACCCTGAAGAGTGGCCTACTTTTATCTCCCAATTTAAACGCATTTCAACATTATATGTGAATATTCTCCAGAGGAAAAAATCATCAAACTTCAAAAGTGTCTCCGAGGTGAAGCCAGACTTGCAGTTTTAGGAATGATCATCCGCAAATATTGATTTGATATTGAAGACCCTCGAAATGCGCTTCGGACGTCGAGATCAAATAATTGATGGATTAATTACCAGAACGAAAAATTTACCATTTGTTAGAGACCATAATATGGATTTGTTGGTACAGTTTTCCAACAATGTAAGCTGTCTTGTGGCAACCATCAAGTCTCTTGAATATTATGAACACCTTCAAAATCCTCAACTACTACGTGACCTGATTCAAAAACTGCCTGATTCTTTGAAACTACAGTGGGGTGAAAAAATCATTCACAGCAGCATACGAGCCAATCTTCAAGATTTTTCGGTATGGTTAAATGAAAAAGCATCTGCTGCATGCCTTGTGAATTTTTCAAGAAATTTTAAAGCTGAATTGAAAAGTAAGCAGACCTTTTCACAACAGAAAAAACGAGAAAGTACCTTGGTATCAACAGACAAAGAAGACAATGTGGAATATTGTGGATACTGTAGATCTAGAGGACATCTGATTATACATTGTTCAAAAATGAAGTCTGACGAAGTGGGTACACGATGGAATATAGTTACAAAACTCAAGTTATGTTTCTCTTGCCTTCGAAACAACCATCAGACTACCAGGTGCCGATTCAAGCAACAATGTGGGATAAATGGATGTAAACGAAATCATCATCATATTCTCCACAAAGATTCCCAGACTGAAACAAAACATAATGGTGAAAGTTCTACTTCCACACAAAATACAAATCATAAAAACGAAGAGAATATTCTTGCAATAGGACATGGATCTGGTAATGTTCTTCTTCGTATGGTGAAAGTGAAGCTTTATGGGGAAAATTCAATGGTAGAAACTGTAGCACTTTGTGATGAAGGTTCGAGTGTTACATTGATTGACAAAACCCTGACTGAAAAACTACATCTCAAAGGAAAGTCGCAACCGTTATGCATTCAATGGACAAATAATATGACTTCCAGACATGAGAACTCAATATCTTTGAACTTGGAAATATCAGGAGTTCATAGTGATGCAAAAATCTTTTCAATGAAAAATGTAAGGACCGTTGAGAATTTATCCCTACCAACTCAGACAATTCGGGCGCTTGATTGGGAAAGATATCCATATCTCGGTGGAATTCCTTTTACAGAAATTGAAGAACAGCCCATGATATTACTTGGACATCAAGACAACATCCATTTGACAGTTGCCAGAAAAGTGGTTCAAGGTGACGAAGACTTCACATCTCCTATAGCGACTAAGACCAAGCTCGGATGGATTTTCCATGGAAAAACAATACAACATGAGTCCAAATTCTATTCATTCCATATTTGTGATGACATTGAAATATCTGACGACAAACTCCATGAGTTGGTGAAGCAATCTTTCACAACAGACGCCTTCGGAATACTTCCCTTCAGAAATCAACTCACAAAACAAGAAAACAGAGCTGTTGAAATCATGGAGAAGACAGCGAAACGCCTAGAAGACCGATTCGAAATAGGACTCTTGTGGAAAGAAGATGATTTGCAACTACCCGAAAGTAAATATACTGCAATTCAACGTCTCAGATGTGTTGAAAGAAATATACAGAGGAATCCCGAACTCAAAACCCGATATTGTGATAAAATCAGCAGCTATGTAGAAAAAGGATACGCGCGGAAGTTGACACCAGAAGAGGCAGCAATAGAAGGTCCAAGATGTTGGTATCTGCCTCATTTTGGAGTTGTTAATGCAAACAAACCCAATAAGCTACGTCTGGTGTTTGACGCAGCATCTATAAGTCTCATGGGGTCAGCCTAAACGATAATTTGCTTAGTGGCCCGGACCTACTGCAATCACTTATTGAAGTACTGATGAAATTTCGTCTTCGAAGATTTGCCTTCAGCAGTGACGTTCGAGAGATGTTCCACCAGGTGCGGATAGTCAAGAAAGATCAAAGCTCCCAGAGATTTTTATGGCGAAATGGAGACCCGACACAACATTTAGACGTATATGAAATGCAGGTCATGACATTTGGCGCTACGTGTTCACCAACCTGCGCTCAATACATCAAAAATTTGAATGCAAATCAACTTACAAACCGACAAGAAATTTTAGAAGCAATTATCAAAAAGCATTTTGTCGATGATTACCTGGATTGTACAGACACTATGGAAGAGGCTCTTGATATTATCTCTGAGGTGAAACGAGTTCAAAATCTAGGAGGATTCGAATTAGTCAATTGGGTTTCCAATAGCAAGGAGCTCATGAAGACTCTCTCGGAAAATGAAGACATTCACAAAGATCTGAACTTGGACTGCGACAAAACGATTCAGAGGATTTTAGGACTCTCCTGGAATTCAAAAATTGACACATTTTGCTTCAAGTTGAAAAAATTGAGAAGAGACGACGATGATGTCAATCGACCTACAAAAAGACAGGTTTTGAAGACAGCTATGTCTATTTTTGACCCTCTTGGACTTATTGTGAATTTCACCATCAAAGCACGAATCCTCATTCAAGATATCTGGCGAACAGGTATCGGATGGGTAGATAGATAGATAGATCCTTTATTTTCATAGACAATACATTTCAGCATCGTATAGAAATTGTCAAAAAAAAACTTACAACTAATATACAATTAGGTGATACAACATTGAAAATACCTTGAAAAGAGCATCTGACAATGAATAAAAATAAATAAAAGAAAAACAGCCGATACGAAATACAGAACGATAAATTTACAAATACACTGTTTAAGTCATGAAGTCCGTTAAAACATAAAAACATTTGTCAAGTAGGTATTTTTTAAGATTTTTTTTAAAAAGTGGGATGATCATATAGACGAAGATTTGAATCGAACATGGATATTATGGAATAATGATCTAGATAAAATTGAGAAAATCTCAATTGATCGATGCTACTCTGTAAGAATTCCTGAAGCAAGCAAAATAGAGTTACATGTATTTTGCGATGCGAGTAAAAAAGCCTTCGCTACTTCGGCTTAAATGAGGACATTGACATTGGAGGAAGTTGAAATAACACTCATTATGGCACGTGCCAGAGTAGCTCCAACTAAACCAATATCAATACCAAGACTAAAACTTCAAGCCGCCGTTATGGGGAGCCGACTAGCCAAATCCATTATTGAAACCATAGAGATCAAATTCGACCGATTATATTTATGGACCGACTCGACTACTGTTCTTTATTGGATAAAGGGCGATGCAAGAAAACTTGGACAATTTGAAGCTCATCGCATAGGTGAAATTCAAGAAATCACAAATGAGACAATTGGCACTGGGTTCCATCGAAATTAAATGCTGCAGATATCGCGACTAGATCATATGATTCAGACGAAATAATCGACTTTGAGACCTGGTTCAAAGGACCCGCATTTTTATATGACAGAGACGAAGAACTATGGCCAAAGAAATGTCAAGACAAATCAATTGATGAAATTGAACATCCTGAATTCATTGACCTGGTTGTAGAAGAGACTATATCTACCAGATATCAGCAGATTTTCAAAACTGTCCCGACTCCTGAGAACGACTGCCTGGGTCCTCAGATTCGTCAAAATCATGGTATCTAGAATAAGAAAATTGAATACAAAATTTCCAATATGTTTGAAACCCTCTGAAATAGACCATGTCAAGTTGCTGTGGATTAAGAAGTGCCAAGAAGACTGCTTCTCGGAAGAATTACAACATCTCCGAAAGAATAAGTTGTTGAAGAGTCGAAATCGTCTGAAAATGCTTTCTCCAACAATTGATGATCGAGGAATTATCATTCTCAGCGGTAGAACCGACCTTGCATCAGAAATGGAGTCATCCGCGAGACGGCCAATCATTCTTCCGAAGAAACATAAATTGGTTGAACTTCTGCTGCAAGATTACCATGAGAAATTTGCACATCAAGGTGTAGAGACTGTTCTAAATGAATTAAGAAGACAATACTGGGTGATAGACGGAAGGAGCGTAGTGAAATCTATTTTTGCAAAATGTCGAAAATGCATAATACACAGAGCAAAGCCAATCATTCCAGTAATGGGACAACTTCCTGTAGAAAGACTAACACCTTCAGTGAGACCCTTTACGTATACAGGGGTCGATTATTTCAGACCATTTTTGGTAAACATTGGAAGAAGACGCGAGAAAAGGTGGGGCGTCATTTTTACATGTCTAACAATAAGAGCTGTGCATTTAGAAGTTGCACACTCTTTGACTACCGATTCAGCCATTATGGCAGTGAAAAGGATGGCATCCAGAAGAGGAAAACCAAAAGAAATTATTTCGGATAATGGGACAAATTTTCGATAGGTGCGGCTGAAGAGTTAAGGAGAGCTGCAGAAGGACTGGATCAAGAAAAGATTGCTGATACTCTTTCAGAAAGTGGTATTTATTGGAAGTTCATACCACCAGCATCACCTCATATGGGGGGTGCTTGGGAAATGTGATATTGAACGGACAGGTCTTGAAAGACGAACTTTTACAAACTATCTTTGCAGAGTGTGAGAATATAATAAATTCGAGGCCTCTAACGAAGTTATCTATAGATCCAAACGACTTTGATTCCCTAACACCGAATCATTTTTTACTGGGCTCTATCAACACAACGATAGAGTACTCGAAGAATGTTGACTACAGAAAAGAATGGATGAAGTCACAGAAAGTTATCGAAAGTTTCTGGAAGAGGTGGACTAAAGAATATCTCCCAACATTGACCAAACGAACGAGATGGACAGATGATGGAAAACCACTGAAAGTTAATGACATCGTCATCATAGTTGAAGACAATGCAGCAAGAAAGTTCTGGAAGTTAGGAAAAGTTGAAGAAGTTTATCCAGGACCAGATGGCAGAGTTCGTATCGCAGATGTAAAAACTACTTCTGGAATCTACAAAAGACCAGTTGTTAAACTTTGCAGAATCGATGTGGAAGAATAGAAGAGTGAGAAGAGTAAACTCCCTCACGGGGGGAAGAATGTTACTTCGTAATGTTACTTTGAGATAAAGTTAAACAACTTTTGTATATTTTTGGAATTGTATTTTTGCTAGGTAATTTGAAGTTGTTGATAGAGATTGTCAGATTTGATATTTTTGAAATAAAACCTTTGAAAAAGTGATCAACGAAAGAAAAGATAATTGAAGAGACGAGACAATAAGTATATAGAATTTCAGATATTTATTAAGAATAAAACCGCCATTAAAATCTGAAACAGTTTCTGCGAAAAACTTGTAGACCGTTTGAGAAGGTACTAATATTTCCACGACTTGAAAGAAGATGGCGGTAAGATCGATTATCGAAGAAGATTTCTATTGCTTACGTATTTCTGTGGTTCACATCTGACAGACGGGACTTGAAACGACATTAAAACAATATATTTTCGATAAATTTGGAATGAATATTGATATTTTGACTCTTCTCAATCATTTTTCATCTAGAACACATGAAACTGATAAAAGTATGACAGATGCAACAGTTTCTGTTTTACCGATACAAGGTATGTCGCCATCTCTGTTAATTTCAGGAAATATTACTACAGTATGAAATCAAGTAGGCAATAGGTCTACAGTTATTTCTAGTGCTTGTTAATAGGAAGCTGTTTTACCAAAGAGTATAGGTCTATTCTTTGGTTTCACCATCCTATATCCACCTTGGTTGGGAACTTCAAGGTTAAGGCCGATTCAGATTCATGCATTTCCATTCAGGGTTTTTGAAGCACGCGCGATTTACAGGCACATGCACGCACAACACATGCATTTCTGACGCTTTCGCCTGAAAAAGGCATGACATTTCACATATGTGCATTTCCATCGCATTTCTAACTCAAGGTCATATTTTAATTGGTTTTTTCAGTATTGTCAGTTCAAGTAAATCTAAAATTTCATCTCATTCATTTTCTCGAGATTAAAATCACAACAGAGAAAGGCGGGAATGTATTACAAACTTTACAAAATGATCATCAAATTCAAAATATATCGAATGCCAAACTCAAATACAAGATTGTCAAATATTCACAGGCTTTTTGGGATGTTTCGGAAAAAACGCATGCAATACAGTGGAAAATAAGAACTTGTCCTTATTCCATGCATGATGCCCACCACGCATTTTACAAGCACGCCGACAGGCATAGATGTGAACGATGACAGGCACGCATTTTTCATGCAGGGTCAAAAATGCAGGGTGGGCACGCATGAATCTGAATCGGCCTTTATGCGTTATGCATTGTGCACTATGACTTATCCTTATGAGTTGGATAAACCATTTTATTTGCAACTATAGAGTTCAACTTTTATGAATTATACATTAAAGTTATGTTTATGAATATAATTATGCATCCGCCGAATCCGCCTTGAAGTTCAGAGTTCAGATCAAATGAAAAATAGATTTGTATTTTCAAAAAATTGGGAAACACGCCACTGATTGATCGGGAATGTTCGGAAGTTCAGGCAGTTAGCTCAATTTTGAGTCAGCTTCACGTCGGTTAAGAAATGCATGGTTAACTCATTGAATTTGATTTTAAAAAACAATTTCAACATTGTTTACAAATTATGTGAGTGCATATTATTTGTTCTGATTTTGATGCAGTAATTGCTTAGTGACTTGTTTTAGTAACAAATGGATACTCTCAAACCAACTTTGGAAGAACTGAATTTCTGTATGCGGGATCCTGCCTGCATTAGAAATGTATGTATTTTGGCGCATGTTGATCATGGAAAAACAACAGTGGCAGATTCACTCTTAGCAACTAACAGGTTGGTCAGTAAAAGGTTGGCTGGTTTTGTACGCTACCTAGATGATAGACCCGATGAACAAGAACGGGGCATAACAATGAAGAGCAGCGCCGTTTCTTTGTTGAATTTGGTTCATGATGAGGAAGATAACCGAAATAAAAAGATATTATTGAATTTGATAGATACTCCTGGACATATAGATTTTTCTACTGAAGTAGGGGCAGCTTTGAAAGTGTCTGATGGTGCTATCATATTGGTTGACCTTGTGGAAGGTGTATGTGTTCAGACTAGAGAATCAATAAAAAATGCATTTGAAGAACATACTCAAATGATTCTAGTTCTCAATAAGTTTGATAGACTCATAGTTGAACTGAAAAAAAATATAGATGAAATTCTTCAGTGCATTCTGAGAATCATAGAAGGATGTAATGCCATTGTGGCTGAACTTTATCAGTATGAACATGCAGGCACTGATATTGACATTGAAGATACAGGTATTTTATTCTCCCCAAATACTGGAAATATAATTTTTGCAAGTGCTATTGATGGCTGGGGATTCACAACAAAACAAGTTGCTGGTATGTTTGTGAATAAAGTTAAAAATGAGACTTTAGAATCTTTGAACGAGAAGATGTGGAATTTTGACTGTTATATTGATTCAAAGGGAGAAATAAAAACTGGAGCCATTGACAAGAGGAAAAATAATTTATTTGTGCAGTTATGTATTAAAACCATAGTTCACATCTATGAAACATTTGTTATCAGGATGGAGAAAGATAAGACTTCCTCCATGCTAGAAAAACTTAATATAAAGAATGTTACTAGAGATATGACACACAATGATCCAAAAGTTCAAGTCCGTGCTATTTTACAGGCTTGGAGTCCATTAGCTTCAACTATTCTTTTACAGTGTTTAAAGAAAATTCCACCTCCATCCAGAATAAGTAAAACTAAAGTGGAATATTTGCTGAGAGTTAACAGGTTCTGTGAAGACCAGTATTTGAATAAATGTGTTGAGAATATGCTCCCTTTCTTTGATAATATTTCTACAAAATCTTCAATACCCACTTTAGTTTATGTATCCAAAATGTTTTGTGCAAACAAAAAGAATCTTTTACAAAATAAGCCTAGAATATTCATACCTAAACCTAGGATCCAGGTCGGTGAAAATAAACAAAATTCTATCAAAATAATTTCCCAAGAGGAAAATACAGATGATTTCAAAACAGTAGATGATGATAACATAGTGGTGGCATTAGCTAGAGTTTTCACAGGTACCCTCAAAGTTGGACAAGAAATTTTTGTCATGACTGGTTCATATTTGCCAGATGAAAGTAAAATTTCCGACAATCCAGAAGACTTCTTGAACAACAATGAAAATTTAAATAAGGTTGTTATAAAAGAACTATTTATGCTATTTGGACGTGATCTTATGGCTGTAGATGCTATTCCTGCTGGTAATTTTTGTGGGATTGGGGGAATAGAATCTCATATACTTCGTACAGCTACCTTATCTACCATTCTTGATGTTGTGCCACTGACAGAGCGCTCACGTATTGATCCAGTGGTTCGCCATGCAATAGAACCAGAGAACCTCAAAGATCTACCAATTCTTCGCCAAGGACTGAAGTTGCTAATGCAGAGTGATTCTTGTGTTGAAGTTATGATGCAAGAAACTGGGGAACTGGTACTGCTCACTGCTGGTGATGTGCATTTGGGAAAATGCATTGAGGACTTGAAAACGAAATTTTCTAAGATAGATATAAACGTTTCAAGTCCTATGGTTTCCTTACGTGAAACCATAGTTAACCAAAATAATGAGTTTGATTCTACCAAAGATAACATTGATTGTATTTCCATTGACACTGAACATTTTTCTATGAGTGTAGTAGCAAAGCCTTTGCCTGACACAATCAGAGAAGTAATTCAGAATAACCATGAATTTTTAAAAATGGTGGAAGAACATCAACAAAGAAGCTTTATTGATATAGCTAAACAGCTATTTGGAAGCAACTCTGGAGACGGGAAAGTGGTAGAAAAGTCATTCAAAAAAGATACCACAAAAAAGGCTTTGGCTCAGATTGAAGAACAGTTGAAATTTGCATTTACCTCTGTATCCTCCTGGAAAAATTTGAATAAAAAATTGTGGAGCGTAGGCAAATCAAGTGATTGTTTGAATGTTTTGATAAACAATACTGTTGATTATCCCTATAATATGTTCATGGAACTAAATGGGTATGAAAAAAGAGCATTGTTTGACCACTGTATAATAAAAGCTTTCAATACTCTGTGTAAAGCTGGGCCACTATGTGAAGAGCCTCTCACCAATTGTGCCTTTATAATTAATAAATTTAATATAACCAAGGATGTGAACCGTGAAGACCTTACACCACAAACAACATCGGCCATTGAGTCAAATATACGAGAAACACTCAAGAAATCTTTTGAAAAACAAAACCAGCGTCTGATGGAACCAATTTATGTCACTGAAATCCAAGTCAACACAAGTATATTAGGAAAAGTGTACACTGTTGTTAACAAAAGACATGGCAAAATCATAGAAGATGTATGCATGGATGAACACGAAAAAATGTATCTTGTCAAAGCTCAGATTCCGGTAATTGAAAGTGAGGGCTTTGCAAATGAGATTCGTAAGACCACTTCTGGTCAAGCTAATCCAACTTTGAGGTTCAGCCACTATGAGGTTATCGATGGAGATCCTTTTTATGAGCCGGTTGAGGACGAAGATGAGGATGAAGACGGTATTAATGTAGAGTCTGCGTTAAGAGCGAATAAGTTGCGGAAAGACGTGAGGAGGAGGAAAGGGCTGCATGTCGATGATGAGGTAGTTATACACGCCGAAAAACAACGTACTCTCAATAAAAAGAAATAATCATGTTTTTATGTACTTATATCGATCACCAAGATTTTATAATTTATTGTAAATAAATCATTGAAAATTTTACCCATCAACTTTTTTCAGCAAAAACACTTCTAATACCATGCAAAAGAGAATTACATATACTCACGGTCTATGCACCAACTCACTATTTGAAGACTAGCACGCTCAATTGACGAATTTTTTCAAAAATTCTCTGTCTGTACATACTTGCGTATTCTGATTCTGGCCTCCTGAACTCGAATCCGAAGTCAAAAGGCGGCGCGGACTCGGAAGTATTTATGGACCCATTTTGTTTCAGAAATACCAATCAGGTTGGCTGTACATGGTTCAGTCTAGTGTTTTGTTACTTGCAAAATACTTGAGTCCCCTGGGCTTCGGATTCAGAAGGCCAAAATATGTGAGAATACAGCCAGATTTTATATCGCCACCTACAGCAAAAATTACCGAATATGGATAGAAAATAGTATAGAAACCTCTGACAGCTTTTTACCTGTGATTTCCTACGGGATGAACGATACGATTTGACTGGCACTTCACTTGAAAACTTATAACTTTAATAAATATTAAAATTCCAAACCAGACAATTCAACAAAGCATTAACCCTACATTCAAACAAAAAATTACACCAACAAAATCAGAGATTTGATACTGAAACATGATAACAGAAGAAAAGTAATTTTATTTTCATACACAGAACAGAGGAGATTTTGGGATATCAAGAAACCAGTTTTTAAATATTTTTTATTTTATTAAAAGATACATCTTATCTTAAGCAACTGGATCATCACCCTTTGTGGTCCTTGTATAGATAAGTTGTGCTCTATGCTGCACAACTTGTTTTATTAACCCTTGAAACAAAAATAATTTTCATTTGATTGAACTGAAACTATTGCATACATCATGATATTGTGAAATCAAATCAGACTCATTAAATCAGTTTAGCATTTTGCTTTCACTATAACTCAAGCAGAAGATGATCATCATGAAATTAAAGCATGTCTTTTAAAATCCAAGATATACAATTTTCAAGATAACTTTTTCAAATATGTGATGATATGAATGGACTAGGCTTAGGCCTATTTCTTGAGATTAATTTGCAACCAGGCATGAGTACACTGTCAAACAAGACAATTATGATTCACCACTTTCAGATTTCAATACAGTAAAAGAAGAAGTTTTGTGCCATGCTACCCATCAAATGACTTACAGTAATAGAATGAATATCAAGAAAACTGATACTACTTTACAAGACTCCTTACCTTTTTGTTGAAGTTCAATGAGTGCCCTCCTTGCCAAAGATCCTCTAATCTTCAGACGTTCTGATACCACTGATGGGGTTATCAATTTATATGAGGGAACTTCCTTGTAGAGTTTCTCATAAGTGGATTTATCAAAAAGCACCTGATTGTTCAACTTATCACGAACCTTTCCTTTACTCCACTTCTATGAATACAAAGAAAATGAGTCTTAAAAATACATGTGATGGTGTAATGACAAACCTTCTTCTTGGCTTTGCCACCGCCAGATCCTTCTTTCTTCTTTTGAGTCTTTTGAGGTTGCTTTGCGGAAGACTTGGCATCTTTTTTGGGAGGCTGAAATGACAGATAGCATAAAAAATCGTATACACATTATCGCATTATGGAAGCGTGAATATATAAATGAACTCAGACTCATTAAATCATTCAACAACCACGAAGATAGTCTTGACTCAATTTTTACATCACTGCTCCACGTGTCTTTTTATCGATATTATTTATCCATCAAAAATTACTGAAAGGTATTGAAATAATTTACCTCTGAGGTGTAATAACAAGGGTTGAAAATTACCGAACTATCAAAATATAATGGATAAGAATAGTAAATGATCAAAAATTAAATTAACAGGTTACCTACCATTTTCACAAATGTCTCTCTTGAAAAGAAAAGGGAAATTCGTTTTCGTAAGCGTATTGAGCGGAAACGAGTTGAATGTCAAATGTCACGTCAACGGTCAACTATGACACAGAGTAGACAAATATCGAAACTGTTTTCCACAGAACAAACACTTTAGGGTTCAAGGATGGAAAGGTAAACTGAGGTAAACTAGGGTTGAATTTGGTTGAACACTGTTCACGGTGGATAATGCAGAGGTTTTAAGTCGTTAGTTTTAAGTCGTAAGTTTTTAGTCGTAAGGAAAAATGGACCATTTATGCATGAAGTTATAAGGACTGTCAATAGTGTCATCCTGTTATTTTGTGTGCTTATTTTTCTCATTTCCTTCTATTCAATCCAAATTTCCAGCCTTAATACTATTTTCATTTATATCTATTTGCTTAACATGCATTCAACTCCTGCTTTTTGTTGCGATACCCTTTTGCAAAATCAGACGCATGCGCAAATCGATCGAGTTTTAAGTCGTAAGTCGTAAGTGATAAATGTTGGCCAACTTTTCTTAGGACTTAAAACTTATGACAGCTGTATAAATGGTTACATTAAAACCAATGGATGAACTTCTCATGACTTATTACTTAAAACTTGAGACTTAAAACTTCTGCATAAATCCACCGTTAGTGTTCACACTGTTGACACCTTTCGGAAACTTACCCGGATCACAAGTCAGGTTACGAAAAACGACCCTGGGTTAGTGTAATCGAGGCAATGCAAGTCAGGTTAACGCAGGTAAGCGAACGTGCGGGTTAGGGATCGTGTCAACCCGAATAGGTAGTTGATCCGACCCAGGTAAAGTTTCCAAAAATCAAAAATGCCTTCACCCATTTATCTCTGCCTGATCTCTGCTATTATTATAAGGCTTTTTCGGAAACTTAGCCTGGGTCAACAAAATAACCGATCCTATGTCCGATGGATCACCTAACTGACCTAAGGATCACCACAGGCTTGGGTTAACGAAAAACGAACCTGGATCAGTGATCGAGGCAACTCGGGTTAGGTAAACGAACGTGCCAACCCGAGGAAACGTCAACAAACGTCAACTTATGTCAAAAAAACTGAAACTGCCAAGATGGCAGAGCAAGTAGAGCTAAATTGAGCAGCCGGTTTAAAATTGTAAATATTTACTTCAAATTTAGCCCTAAACACAACCATCATTTATTGTTTTCCTCACAATATTGTGTATTCTTTGAAAAGGTTTGGTCTCATTCAAGTATCCAAGAAATACCCTCATGTTTTCGGACACGTAATCAGTGGCTGGTCCAAGAGGATACCCTTATGTTGTGAACTTCATTATTTATAATTGAAACAGTACATTCAACATAAGTAAGATGTTGCCCATGTCACATAAGGACTCCTTTCACCACAGAGGCTTTGGCTCAAGAATTAAGGAAAAATTACAGGGCTGGATAAGAATAATATTTGCAGATAGGAGTTCCAGAAACCTTTTCCTTTTTCTTATTCTCAATCTGTCCTTCGCATTTGTTGAGTTATTTTATGGAGTATGGAGTAATAGCTTAGGTCAGTGATAGATTTTTCGATACAATATTTCTGGTGATGCTAATCTTAACTTACTTTTTTCAGGTTTAATTTCAGATTCATTTCATATGTTTTTTGACTGTACAGGGCTCATGGCTGGCTTAGCAGCATCTGTGATAACAAAATGGAAAGCTAATGATAAATATTCCTATGGGTATGTCAGAGCTGAAATTTTAGCTGGATTTGTTAATGGATTGTTCTTGCTTTTTATATCATTCTTCCTAATGTCAGAGGCAGTTGAGAGAGCAATAGAACCACCTGAGGTAGGAATATACAAGAATTTTAGTGATTGCCAATGTTAAAATATATTTTTCTTCCAGGTTAAACATGAAAGGCTTTTTGTGGTATCTGTTTTGGGCCTCCTTGTCAATTTGGTAGGAATCTATGCATTTCAACATGGTCACTCTCATGGAGGTTCTCACGGCCACTCACATGGAGGGTCAGCTCATGGGCACTCCCATGCAAATAATCACCATTCTCATGATATTGAATTGGATAGTGGGAACTCCCAGATTATGAAGGGTGTGTTTCTTCATATTTTAGCTGATACATTGGGCAGTGTGGGGGTCATAATATCTGCTGTTTTAATGCAGATGTTTGGGTGGATGATAGCTGATCCAATTTGCTCCATGTTCATTTCAATACTTATTGCATTAAGTGTCTTAGCTCTCATCAAAGATTCAATCATGATTTTAATGCAGAGACAACCTGTTACTCTGGATAATGTGTTGCCACAATGTTATCAGAAAGTTGTGAGTTTAGCAGGGGTTTACTCAGTTCAAGAGCCCCACTTTTGGACACTTTGTAGCGATTTTTATGTGGGTGCTATAAAATTAGAAGTATCCAAGACTGTTGATCCTAAGTATGTGGTGTCACATACTCAGATGATTTTTGCTTCAGTTGGTGTGAGACAACTCTATGTGCAGTTGGACTATACACCAATGTGATAATGTCTCCATTCTATGCTGGAATAAGATGATTGCAACAGATGTATTTTCTGATCCTGGGGGTTTTAAGAAAGTTGAATATCATTCCAGAAATTTTTTATTCTGTGTAATTGGAGCAATACAGAAATAGTACATGATCTATTCTTTCAGACTAAAAATGGTTCCTTCCATTTTTTTAAGGGAGTAGATTGATCAGCATTCATAAAACTCCTATTAGAATAATTCTATTTAGATGTGACATGAACAATGTTTACTGTTCATCTGAATGAAACTAAAAACAAATTTCTTCCATGTATTCTTTTAATAAATCATATTTAATGCCTGTGGAAAATGCTGTTAAAATGTTTATGAAATTGTCACATCATCAAATGATTACATTATTGGTATATACATTCATTTTATATTTTTGTTTTCTTATAATTAAACAGAGGTTTCTATTTGAAATACTTTTATTGGACCACATAATATACAAAACTGATAATAATTTATTTATTAGTAGATCTTAGTCTGACAAGAATAATTTTTTACAATATACTATGAATTGAAATTGGATATGATCCTCATAAACTTGCAGACTATACCAAATGAACAAAAGCGAGTATCTGAATTTCAGGTTTTTTAATTCTATATATCTCGATTTTTACTTTACAAGTCACTTAGTCTAATTTCAATCTCAATTAAAAAGGCAATCTTACAATACAGTACAAAATGATGTGTAAATAACGAGCTACTGAACAAAAATTATTGCACAAATAACATAAACAAGGAATGAATAGTGTATAACGTAAATCTATTTTGATATTATGTTTAAGTAATAATTATAAATTATGTATATAACAGATTGACGCTTCAATCGTTAAATTAAATATTACTGTAATTCACCATTGCCCTGTAACAGAAATAAATTGAGTTACTGTTATGCAAAGCAAAAAGAATTCAGAATAATGAATGGATATGTTTTTCATTTAAGGTAATAAATACCTTGAGCGCTTTATAAATTTCCTCCACAGTTATTGCCATCACAATATAAAAACTGACAACCCATATTTGAACAAATATTGGTATTCCTGAGAGTCGATACCTTAAAAAATCAGGAAATAAAAAATGATCAATTTGCAAATATTGCTCTATATTGACTAAACCAAAAAAAAATCGAATAGATAATAATAAGCTGATGCCTCAGAAAATGTAAAAAACAGAACAAAGCGAGGTGCAATGTACTTCCCTGTCAATCTTGGTTCAATATTGAATTAAAATAAACCAAGATATGCAGGGTGATCAATGAATATTACAAGAAATTTCAGGGTCGGGTTCCTCAGGTCAAAATATGAAAGTTATTCTGAACATATCATGTTCGTTTCCTAGATACCATATTCACTCTTTCCCATCTTGTAAATCGAAAAAAAGTCAAGAATTGCTGGATGTGCTCAGCCATATTTTGTTTAATGTTCTGGAACTTTTGAATGAGAGAAACTGTTTCTGGTACAAATTCAAACTAACTGACAAGACTATCCCCGCTATAAAACAACTACGTCGATTTTGATTTCTGAAATGACCCGTTCCCCAAATTCGCCTACTTTCGAATGGCACTCGCAAATCCTAAATTTTCAAATGGGAAGAAAAAGCTTGTGATAATTCATTGGTAAGCTATTAACAACGCAAAACACAACTATTTATCAACAAAGACAACATTGATAACTACGTCATTTTTGATAAAACTGTCATTGACAGGTTAGAATTATTTGTATATTTTCATGTCTCTTTAGTTGGTAATGTTAAAACTAACACTGAGTTTGGTTTTGTTAGCATGCATGAACAAAACGCTGCTTTTCGTTTGTTGTAGCAAACTCAGTCAAGCAGATAATTTGTGCAAAAAACCAAAGCATTTTTAAATAGAGAATGAAAATACTTTTCGAATAATAAGGCCCTACTTCCCATTCAAAATATAGGAGGTTAAAATTGCCATTCGATGGGGGATGAATTTGGCTGTTTTTTGACCTAGGGAATCTGATTCCAAAGTTTGGTGATTACTGGAATATCATGCAATTATATTCAAATCGAGTGTGCATCTCTCAGGTAGTAGACATTGTGCCAAAAAAATCAGTTTTTGACGCATAATATCTGTAGAGGAATTTGAAAAATATGATTTTATATAAAATTACAATGTTATCATCAAAATGTACGAGGGATGAAAACCCAATATGGTTGCCATAAATATATTTGAGTATTCTCCCAAATTTGTACAAGAGGTTCATTAAGCAGTGTCACATTGTGAAATTGAAAAAGGCTGTTTAAGATGATGCTGAACAAAAAACAAAAAACAGAAGTTGAAGATGAAAATAATATTGTCCAATTTCAATCTTTTATTAATCCAAATTGCTTCTCAATATTGCAGAAAGTAACAAATTGAAGATAAAACATTTTTTATTTTTGAACATTTGCAATGAAAAACGTGTCCATATTATGGATTTTCAAAAATTATAAACAAAGAAATAATGGGGGGTTTTGATTTGCAGAATTCAGCATGAGAATCCTTCTAACTGCCTCAAGAATAATACAAAAATCAACAAGAAAAGCTTTCTAGCAAAATTTTATTTCTACATACAAAGCATGCACTAATCTTTGCACTACTGTTTCTAATATTTAAAAACAATATTATACCTTCTTCTTTCTTTTTTTGTTCTTTGGTTTTTTGTTATATTCTTCGATAAGAGATGAAGCGACACTAGACGATGAAGACAAACAGTGCTGGATCATGTTAGTAAGCAGAAAAAAGAGTTAGTTAATTCATTCTTCAAACAATGATTAGTACGATGATAAATATAAATGAAATAATTCTTCTAGTGAATAGAAAATCCATTGATAGTAAACGAAACAGAATTATGAAATATTTACCTCTATAAATGTAGTTCCGTTTGTTGAATTACTGCAAGTTTTAGCCTAAAAGAGAAACATGGGTTAAGGTACTACTGATTTTCAACAAAAATCTAAAACTCACCTTGATGTTAACAGCAACATCCCCGTTTTTAGTCTGTTCTACTCTGAGTTGTTCTCTCAAACGATTTACTTCCTACGATAAAAAAAAATCAAAATACCTCAGTCACATCGGCAAAAGTACACAACATACTTCCGAGAGCCTTTCTATCGTGGCCGTGGGATCCGTCATACTGAGCGCAGTCGAATGGGGCACTTGACTTTTCACCAACATACTGTCTTGCAGCAGTCGCTGTTTCTCTGACACCTCTCGCGATAGCTGCTGCTCCAAGCCCACAACTTTGCTCTGTAACTGAAAATGACAGAGGTTGGTGAAGTTTCTTGTTGTGCACCTTTTCGATGCTCAAGCCATAGTATTAGTGAGGAAATTTTGGTTGCGAAAATTTTCAGTTCTCGAAATTGCATATTTCCAAAATATTTTCACAGTCGAAAATATGTCATATGAAAAATATTCATCACAAAAAATAACATAGAGAAGAGAATATCAATCTCAAATTGTCAGGATTTCACTTTAAACTTCATTAAATTATTCGTTCATTGATAGTGGAAGATTTTAATAATTCAGTGATTGAAAATTTAAAAATTAATCCAATAATATCAAAGAATGATGACTATTAATTTCAATTCATCTTCATATAGTGAGCAACTCAATGCCAAAAAACTGAGGTAGACATAAACAATAACATAAGCAAAAGTGATATGTCGTTACTATTGAAAACAAAACAAAACTTCAAAATAAATCAGCAAATGTATGTTTTCAAATATAGGAGAATAATCTGGGAATTTGGACAACGATAATGTTGCTCTGTTCAGAATGAAGTCAGAACACAGTATATTATTTTAAATTGATAAGCTGATGATTCCAAGGAAAGTCTCATCACAGATTAGAAAACCTTACAGATGAGACACTCCGCCTATTTTATTTGATGTACCGACATGCGTTTTCATTGACCTCGGACCTTTAAATTTTGCGCATCGCAGTTGGCAGATAGTCATTCTCACCGCTAGAACTACTGATTTACAATGTTGCCATTTCAGCAATGCAATTTTTGATTATATCAGGAATGAGATGTATGCTGAATGAATTTTACGATGAAATTCGAATATTTCGATGTAGCCCATTCAGTTTCATCAGAAAGAACAAACACGATTCAATTATCAAATAAATGATCAGACTCTAAATTCCTAAACTTGAAATGTGATATAGCAGTATAGGTACTATAGCAAAAATGGTGATATTCTCATCAAATGGAAAAGCTTGTTGAAGTCAATAATATCACTCAATATAATAAGTACTCACAGCTTTTCGTCCTTTGGAAAACAATGTAATTTGATACTCTCCGATTTATTTGAAGATGATTTGCAATCTTTATATACACAGTAATGATTGCCAATAAACATATCATTGTACCTGATTCACATTCCAGATAATCAAGGTATATACACATGTTGATCACAGATTGTTCAATATGTGCTGTGATAATCATCAAAACTTTTATTACTCTTCCTTTTGAATTATAGTTTATGAAAAATATGATATACATTGTAAGAACATAAACCCATACGAGATACTGGATCGTGAATCGTGTAAAACGAAAACATTTGTAACATAACCAACAAAATGATGACAACGATGTAAACAAAACTCAATCAGTATTTTAGCGCCTGCGCATATCTATGACTGGACCTTTAAACTTTGCGCTTTCGACATCTCTCTCTCATTTTATTTGCCCTGTCTGACTGTCTCATCTGTAAGGCTTTCTAATCTGTGGTCGCGTTATAAGTGGTTGCCATATTTGGAATGGTCCACGAAGTGAAAGAATCACTTGCTGTATTCTCAAAAGTATTTATCGACATTGTTAAGCCACAGGAACCGTTAATAAAGTGTTGACGCTCTTCAATGACAGTTCACCGTACCTCATCAATAATCATGGGCAGCGACTTTTCAATGCATTGGTAGGCAAATTCAACTCCTTGTACCTCAGGCGGTTCAACATAATTCTAATTGATGACATGCAAGAATTACAAGAATTATAGGAAACAAATCAGAGAAATAATAATAAACATGCCTGGCCCATCAAAGTATTTCATTTTTGAATTTACTAGTAGGAAAAGTAAACAGTGACATTTCCTTTCAATATGTTGATTATTCCGATGTGACGAGGAATTTTAAAATGATCCCATTGAATCAAGACTAATTCATATCTTCTTTTGGGTTCATTCCATATTTCATCAAATCATCAAGTTCCGTTGACTTCAGTTATCAGCAAATATTCATTTTTCATTTGTTCATGAAGTTCGTGTCATAATATACCAATTTGTGAGTCCAGGCATGTTTTTCTCCACTATACATTATACAAACCTTAGACACACGAGTTTCTTTCAAATGTTCAATTTCTGCTTCTTTTGCTGCTAGCTGACTGCGCCAATTGATTTCCTCCTTCTCTATGTGCTTCTGAAGATTAGTCAACATACTCTCCTAAACAGAAAATGTTTGTTTTTCTTAATAAAAAAAAGTCGAGTAGGAATCAGATTAACTGAACAAGGAGATCGTACGAAAACATGCATCACACACAAAGATTTCGAAAAACAATTCTGAAGTTCGACGCCTCTGGTCTCATATCAAATGAAAAGAATAAGACACATGTATCCATCTCATCTGCATTGATTCACACATTCACAAAGTTTTTATGCACAAAGCTCACCGTATCATCTATAATTCCTTTATAATGCGATAACTGGGCATGCAATTTGCTAACGTCCTGTGACTCATGGGGTGACGAGATCGGCGTTTCTTGCCTGCATCGGTCCTGGAGACCGTTCAAGTGATTCCTAATCAGTCTTCCATATTCTGCTTGCCAGTTTTCGGCGGTGACAGCCTTCAATTCTTCGATTTCGGGAAACAGCCTCTGGAGGAATTCTTGCTGGGAGGTTTTTTCTCTGGCGAGAATGTCTTCGGACAATTTCTTGAAAAATAAAGTTAATTTATTTAGGAAGAAGAAATAGTAATTTACGTAACAAGTCCGGAAAATACTGTTTTTTTGGATGAGTGGACAAAATTCTAGGACGAGCGTAGCGAGTCCTGGAAGTCTGCGAGTCCAAAAAAACTGTTTTCGGGCGTGTTGCGTACACAATTTTTTTGGCAACCGTATAGAATAACAAATCAAAGAAACACATTTCTTTATTAGAACAAAATTTCGAACATTTCAATTCTTATTTATATTAATAATTATATTAAAATTAGAACAATTGTTAATATTGAATGGATTCAATTTGTTTGAAATGCTTGGTATATTTAAGTGCCTTTTGTTGAAGTCAGAACAAGAAGGTAAAGTTTCCGTTTCACATTGATTGTTTTCATCTGATAATTTTTGAATGTTAGCTAATTTTATGTCAGATAGCTGTCAGTCGTTATTTTGCTGCTATGGTAATGATCAACTGCATTTATCAAAACCATACTACCAAGATTTTCATATTTACAATGACAACAACGATGTGATTCTTCCCGGCCTAGTTCGGGAAGTACGTACTTCCCGGACTAGGCCGAAAAAATGCCACTTTCTCAAAAAAAAATCGTCTGGAAAGTACGTACTTTCCGGACGGTTGCCGAAAAAAACATTTTGGAGACCATGTGTCAACAATCAATATAATCATTTTCTTATGCATTCACTAGAAAAATAATATTTAAATTCAAGACACATGTTTGAAAGTAATTAGAAAAAACTTTGATTATATTGATAAATTTCGTTTGTTAAACAATTATTTTACAAAGCATCGACGATAAATATATAAAAAAATTAAAGATATTATCAGGTAAAACATAAATATGGAAACAAGAATGAAATTGATGGTTTGATATCAACAAAAATTTTCTACAATTTTGATGCAACAGCATGCCATTTATTTAGGTAAGAAGAATTACAATGAATTGCTATCTACCCTTAAAAAAAATTGCTCCTTTTTTTTGAATTAGAAAATAAAATTAAATGTTGTTTGATTGAGAATCCAGAAATAGTAGTCCAAATATGTTGCTTTATGATATAAGAATTGTGTATTCTTATAATTTAGTGTATGTTGATATTTTTCAATCCTTATATGTATAAATTCACATTTATATTAAGCATTCATAGTATGGTTTATGTGTAAGTATGTTCAATTGAATTTAGATTGTTTTAATATGCAAATCACATTTGTGGATTAGTTTTCAAACTTGTGTAAAAAAAGAGAAAATTGATTCTGTTGATATGTACCACATTTTATTTGTTATTTCAAAATAAATAAATTATTGACATGAGACTTTTCCATATTATTATGACCAACTTTTTGTATGACATAGTGTACTATAAGTACTAATTATTAATAAATAACCTCATTAATATAAGATCATCATTCTTTATTCAGGTGGCAAGTTCAGATACATCAAACCTTCATCAAACACATTTTGTTTAATTCAATATGAACATCAAACTTCAATGTATCCTTAGCTTACCTTATCTGCATTGGAGATAAGTGGTGAGTATGAAAAAAGGATATTGCAAGAATAAATAATGATTGAAAGCAAACACCTTCATACAAAAAAAAAACTAAACTAAGTTGGAAATGGAAAGTGATGACACTTCGATTTTATGGAAATTTACTTACTTCAACATTAACTTCCGATTGCTTGTTGGCGGTAACATTTTTGGCCTGGCTTTCGGCAGCATTGAGTGCTTCCATCACTTTCCAGTTCTTAGCGCGCAACTCCTACATACGGCGATAAAGTAAGGGTTAGTTTCGCTAATCAGAAAGCACGGCATTATTCAAAATCGAATACTCACGTTGTTCTTGGCTTTCTGTTCTTCAAGATCCTGCTGGATTTTCTGGTAATTTTTGGTGGTCGCCTCCAGATCCGCCTTGTATTTTATCTCGGTTTGTTGCCACTCCGAGATCTTGGCGGATAATTCGCTGTTTTTGGAAGCAAGTTCATTGCTCAGATTTAGAATTTCCACTTCGTGGAGTTGTTTGCCATCCACTGATTGATTGAGCTGCTTGATTTCTTCTTTGGATAACTGTAGTTCCGAGGTCAGCTGTGAATTCGTGAAAAAGTGAGGAGAAATTAGGAAAAAACCTGAGATGGGATCATCAAATTTTTTACTTTGAGATGTCTCCCACCCAAATTCAAATAAATTTCCTTCATTTCAGCAAAACATTTTGAAAAGTTAAATTTTTCATTCATAAAGTCTCAACTGACTTATGGTATTCTTGGATGGGGTGGTGAAAACCAAATTTTACTGAATAATTCAAAATGTATACAAGACAAGTAGTTTTGAGACAAAAAAAATTGGTACATTTGATTTATCACAAGCATCAATAATATAATATAAATAATATATAATCGAAATTGTATGTTTCCTTCTTATATTCGTTATAAAAAAAGTAGAGAATTTCATATTGTTCAATTATTTATCTATCGATAGTTGATTTATTTTTTCGAAAATAAAAATTGTATATATCTCATAAAGCACTCATAAAGCACTCATAAGAAACGAGATATAAAAATAATATAACACTGAAAAATAGATCTACATGAAATTATATAAATATAATAGAAACATTTTTTATGTGGTTATAGAAGAAATTTAAAAACGATCGTTTTATTCATATAAAATTGAAGTAAAAGATTGGATATATATATACAGGGTGTTTCATAATAAATGCGCAGGACTTCAGGATATGATAGCTTTTTCAAGAATATGAAAAAAAGTTCCTATTGACTTACCCTCTAAAATGCACCATTTTCGACATTGAATTAAAATAAAAAAAATCGTTTTTTGCGGATATTTCTGGAACCGTTTATCGCACAGAAAACAGATTTTGGAGGCATTTTCTACTCATAATAAGCTATGTTTTGGGCTGATTTATTTTTTTAAATTTATAATTGGTGAAGATTTTGAAGGGGTAGTGGGTGTTATTTCCTCCAACTTTTACGCTACCTATTTAAACCGCCAATGTTTTCTACACAAAAAAGGTACTTCTGTTCATAAGCTCTAAAATTGACCGTTTTCGTAAAAAATCAACTTTCATGTTGAAAAACATGGTCAATTTTTTTAAATAATGTTTTTCATAATTATACAAAATTTATTTAAACGTTAGAACAAATAACAAAACCAAACGTTAACTTCATATTTGCAAAAAAAAACAAATCATACTCAGTTAAATTAAGTGTTGGAAATGTCCGCCGTTAGCTTCAATGCACGCAGCAAATTTTCGACGCATTGACTGTCTAAGCTGTATTCACATGCCAGCTTTCGCTTATCGGGTGGAGAGCTCAAATTTAAGGCGTGCCCTGTTTTTTTACGAATACAGCCAATGTGCGATAAACGGTTGGTTCCAGAAATATTAACAAAAAACGATTTTTTTTTAATTCAATGTCGAAAATGGTGCATTTTAGAGGGTAAGTCAATAGGAACTTTTTTTTATATTCTTGAAAGAGCTATCATATCCTGAAGTCCGGCGCATTTATTATGAAACACCCTGATAAAAAAGATCGTAATTTTTTTCATAACATAATAAATGTCACCATTTTAATTGATTTTTCTCAATAATTTCAAAGTGATATTTTTTTATACTCAAGTGTGTATAAATATACTATTATTACCTAACTACAAGTTTCACTTTGTGAGGAATTTTTCCATTTATTCAGTCATTTCGGTGCGGAGATAATAGTTAACGTTGAGAGAGTGTCAGCAAAATAAATGTATGTATTGCTTTATGATAAAATTGTGTGCTTTTTGTTCTAAGTAAAATTATCAAACTAGTAAATTAATGATATTCATATTATGAATGTTGTGGTTGCTGTTATTATTATTATTATCAAGTAGATTTTGAAGAACAGAAATAGGTAACTCAGTAGTATGCTATTTTTTGTTGTTGCATGCAGTATTAATAATTAAACTTCGCATTTGTTTCAAATCCTATCACCGGCATTATCCATGTACCAAAAAATCTCACCTGCACGATATATTTAGCGGTCTCAGTTTTCTCATTATTCATCGATCTCAACTGATCCTTCAGCTGTCCCAGAGTGAGTTCCATTTTGCGCTCCTCTTCGAATCGTTGTTGCAAAGCAGAGTCCAGCCGAGCGATCTCGTTCTTCCAGTCGTTCTCTTGTCTCAGGGCCATTTCAAGGTTCTTCTCCAACTCCTGACGTGACTCCTTGTACCCCTTGTCCATGTTGGTCATCTGCATCATGAAGTGCTGGTGCTGGTGTTCCTTTTCTGCGGCGATTTGCTGCAGGTCCATGCGGAGCTGTTGATTTTGCGCAGAAAGTTCGTCAATGTCGATTCGGAATTTGCCAATTATGTTGTCGGTCTGAAAAAAAAAGGCATTTGATTGCAGGGCGGAAGGTTTAGTTTGATAGTAATGATCTTAGACCATACACTAGATAGACTCGGTATCGAGGGCGATTTGTTTTGTAACTGAGGGGGGAAACAAAATTTGACATGGTACGAGTTTTCCTATTGGCCAATTCTGACATTGACGTTGTTGACGTATGGAGGCATTTGTTTACATTTTGTGTATGTGGAGAATTTCTCGTGTTTTTATTTATTTTTCAATGTTATTTGTGTTGGAAATGATTAATTCTTGAGTGTATTCAAGAGGAAAGGACTATGGCTAAATATTATGGAATTTGTGTTAACAAAGATAACAAAACGTCGACGGAATGATTTCATTTGTAAGTATTCCATAGGCTTAGATGCAAAGTAGCTGTAGGAATGATCCATATTGAAAACATTTCGAATGGGAATATTTTTCGAATATAATATTTACCAAACATTTGAAACGTTTTTTAGGTTTTCAAAAAAAAATATAAATATGGATGCAGTTGTGTCGAGTAGTTTCAGGATAGAATCATTGGAAAAACATACAGAATTTTATGATATGATCACTGCCCTACTGCAGATATTTGTTGAGAAAGCTCTTCTAATAGTGACAGGTAAACTTAAGTATATCCACAGAAAATGTTGAAGCATGCACTTGGAAAATATGAACACCATTTTTGTTCATCAGGAAACCTTCACCCTATAGTTTCGCCATTCATTAGATCTGATGATCATGCATAGTCCTAGAAAAACTCTTTGAAATTTTCAGGTTTCCAAAAGAAGGCCAAACAGAAATTTGACAGAAAAGTTTACAAAAGGTTCTTCTATCTTAGAGAAAATAATCAAAGTTTGGGAATTTTCAGTTTTTACTACACATATTAATTCAATTTGTTCCATTCACAGATTCATCAATATGTATATTGTATGTATAAATATATTTTATTGTATTAAATGTGTATTATTCGAATTCTTCTCTAATCTTGCAAACTAATGATGTGCTTGTATATTATTTATTGTATTCTGATGGATTCTGAAAACATTCGAATCAGCATTAGCTCATCAGGCGAAATATATTATTTATAGAATTCAACAGCAAATACACTATTTGTTAAATGGAAAAAAATGAGCTTTATATTCAAATCAACTTTTTCATGATGTTTGTTGAACATTTGTTGGAATTCTCACTTATCTTTTGCGGGAATTGAAAACCAAACCGAAAATATGCTTGAGAATACATCAATTTTTTCATATTTTGAATCCCTAAAAAAAGCACGTCCCTGGACTCTCGGTTCAACGATCGTCTCACCTCCCCGAAAATGCATTAGTCAGCGCCCCCTACCTTTACCAAACATTGCATAAGGTACATACCGCGTCTATCTAGTGTATGGTCTAAGGACTCTAAGGTAATGATTTGAAAATAACCAAGTAACATGAAAATTATTTCATGACATCAACGCTTTTGGAATATTTGAGTAGCATATTCAACTTCAAAGAAAAATTGCCAGTGTCAACATTATTTTGTACTTGGCCATATTTTCATAATCAAAAATTTATTTCAATATTTATGTCTCGGCTATAATAATAACATTCCATTGGCCACCGTGCTAAAGGCTTTTCTAGGTAGTACGTCATCAGTATGATGGAGGAGCTGAGACTATACTTTTAGGAGTGAAATTTGATAGCATAAGAAGAATAAAAAAACGTATTTGATGAATTTTTCCAAACTATAAGGTGTAATAAAAATCTGAATTTCGGAACTTCCCCATGAAGAGTTGCCATGGTTGAATTGATGAAAATGTGGCAACAGTATAAGAATTTTCTCGTCATCTTTGGTTTTTTTTGCAAATACAATACACATAATCAGGTGAAGATCATATTCAAGAAGAGTAATTGAAAAAGGTATATGTTAATGGATTCCTTGTGTTTACAAAAAAATTTCAAAATAATTTTGTCTCCCAACTCACGTCTTAGTCAGTCTTGGAACTTCAATATTATGTTTTTTTTCAATATAGTAACTTCTACCCAAGTATAACCAGTTTAGAAGATTTGTTCAACGTTTCAGGATGCAACAGGACAATTTACCACTTAGGGCCGGTTGAATAATAGGTATTGATATAACGAGATTATTATGCAATTTATAGTACTGTATAAATATATATATATATATAGTAATTTCCGAGATGGTGTTAAATCGCTAATAATCTAGTTACATTCAAAGCTTTATCATTGACAACGGCGATGCGAAAATAAAAGCAACAAGGTTTTATTTCATTTCATTTCTGCATTTCAAAAAGTCATCATTAAGCTTCATCCTTGGTAACTGATGTATGATGAATTACTAAGGTTTTATGTAGATTTTGGTACTTCAATGATGTAATATAATTACTTAGATCATATATGCTTATGCTAGATATGGTATCTAGGTTATTTGTTTGGTAATTTTGACCATACATTATTTTTGTACCACGTGATATCAAAGTACTTTCTTGCAGACCCCTCTAAAACCAAACAAATACTACATGATCTAGCGTAAGCATATATGATCTAAGATTATAAATAATGATTTCATATAAAAATGTCTCAATATTCAATGATATGATAAATAATTTAACAGACGATTATAGTTATTTATGGTACTAATATGTGTGGTATACAATGTTTTATCCAACAAGTGGAAGAAATAGTTTTTTTATGAGATAATAATTAAAAAACATCTTGATCAAATCAAAGCTACTTGCGTCTCAGTACCCTATAAATGTCAAAATGACTTGACAGTGACTTTTTTACATTTTGGTATACCGATATGGGAGCGTCAAATTCGTATAAACCGTTAGCGTTGTTCTTCAATTTCAATATCTATGTGAATTCAAATAGTAATAAATAAATATAATACTACTTCAAATATGAACGTGAGTTATAATTCATAACTCACTAGTGATATGTTGATTATAGCACACCACTGTGTTATTTTATGACATTTATAATGACAGTCATAACTGTCATGTGTTGGATAAAATATTTAATTTGTTTGTAACCCTGGCAACGCATGCCTTAGCTCGAGAGTTAACAAATTTATTCCCGCGTTAATTCAACAGACGGCTAGACATACTTTCATGCAACCGGCCCCCAATGAAAGCCCCCCAACTCACATCTTGCATCTGGGACAGGCTGGCTTCGTACTGCTGCGCCTGCATTTGCAAATTCCCCACATCCTCCACCAACTTGCGCATCTTGATCATCTCGGAGCTGAGCTCGGCCTGCAGCTGCTGTATCTTCTGGCCGTCCGCTTGGATGCGATTGTTGGCGGCCTGGTGCTCGATCAGCCTGGCCTGGGCGAGCTCCTCCAGCCCCCTTATCTTGAGCTGGAGCTGCGCCTTCTCGGCCTGCTGCTCGGCGCGGACCTCTTTGAGTTTCGCCTGGGCCCCCTGGAGAGCCTCCTGCTCCTCGGTCAGGGCTTTCTCCTTCTCGGCCAGCTGCTTCTTTAGTTTCTGGACGGGGTCGTACTTGCCCTGAGGGAGAGATTTTTCAAGTTGCCTGAATCGGAATTTTCTGAAGAGCTTTTGTCTAAATTTGAAACATCGTTTTTTCGCTGTTCTAAACGGCCTATCAAGCGGTTTTTGTGCGCTTTTATGTATCGACGTCAATCAGCCACTCGCCATGTACCCAAGCACATATTACAGTCGATTTTCGAGGAATTCATGTGATTTTCCTGCTCTGTACTGAAGTCAACTTGCAGGAACGCTCAAAATTTATGGAATGATGAAAAGCTGGTATTATCGAATTACTAATCAACTGAATGGGATACAATATGGTTGTCAAACAGACCCAAGGTATCGTCTATGATACCTTCCAGAAAGGGCATGATATGTCACTTTCCATAATGATGAGAAGAAATATCTATTCATTGTATTAATTTAAAATCCATTTATATACTCATCGCAGTACAATATACAATAAAAATGCCAATGGAACGCGTAAATTGGCAAACGCAATGGTAGGAGGGATTGTCATATGATATCAATGAAAAGTTTCTTCTTAAAACGATGCTAATCACGAAAATAAATTTGAAAGAATATCCTCAATATTCGACGTGCCCGGTATATCGCATTAGATTGATCCTCGTATATCGGTCGGCTTCTGCCTGCGGTTATTTAGCGGGTTCAGTTCTCGGAATTGACAAGTTCAGCCAGCTTTGAGAGAAAGAATATGTCTGCCCTAGTGTTGTCTTAGCGTTATGTTATGATTGGGACGTAAAAAAGAAGAAGACTTATATATTCTGTATATAATTGGTTTGTTTTCTTTATTCCGATTATTTAGAATATTTTGTTAACATTGTTAGCTTATTATTGTTGAATGATTTCTTTTCTTTTTTTACGTCGCAATCATAATATTTTCGTTATTTTAAGTTGCATACTTGATGACAAAGACAACACTAGGGCAGACATATTTTTTTTCTCTCTCAAAGCTGGCTGAACTTGTCAATTGAAAAAAGCGCTATCCGAAACCGTACGACAAGACAAAGGGTTTCGTGAGAGTGACCCAACTTATATTTTATTTTATAAACTTTGCCCTGAGGAAGAATAAGAGGGGTTGGGGCTAAGTTACCTCACTCCAATCGCTTATCACCGTCGGGGCCTCTAGCTGCTTGTTCAGCAGGAGATCAATGAGCAGCTGAATCTCGGTCTTGGACAATTCAGCTCTATGCACCGAGTCGATGAGTTCGTCCTTTTCAGCAGCTGAATAAAAAAATGAATACCTTATGAATTCATAAACTATTATAGAGGTGTTGGCAGAACAAATAATCATCAATAGCAATTCGCTATAGGTGCTAAGCGATACGCTATCTAGCGGTGACTCGTGAACTACTCGTAGTGGGATAACCACTGAACTCTCTGGCGATAACCCACAGACAAACTTAACATCTGTTCTGTTTATGTTCGCTTCTGATGTGGAAGGTGTACTTCCAGCAGTTTTTCGAGGGTTGTTCTGGTGAAATACATGTGAAATCTTATCGTTTTTCTCATTTCAGTTATTGTTTGGTGGCAACGACACCTATGTCACAATGACACAAATATCAAAAACATGAAAACAAAACAAAAACGATACCACTTTGCGAAGTTCGAATTGTTACCATGAGATAATGCTACGTGTTATTTTCTATCGCGAATATACCTCCCCATTAATTTTTTATCCAAATGACGTCACACTCGTGCAAATGACGTATCGCAAAAATTAGTTATTATAGTCCCATAGAAGTGTGTCAAATTTAGTTGAAAAATATCGATCCGTTCGAAACATGAAAATTATAAAAATCGTCTTTATTGTTTATCAGTTGAAGTTACAAGTATAGTTTAATTCAAATAAAATATAGGACAAAAGGCGAAGTTCAACTTAAGTAGCACAAGTTCAACTAAGCTGTTCTTCCTCTCGATCCTAGGGAGCCTAATCACGTCCGATTTTTTCAAATAACTTACAAAACGCGCGAAGATTTGATGAGTGGAAAGATCAAAAAATCAATTATTATTTTCTCGAGATCTGTTCACTTGTTTCTTTTGGTCCCAAAAAACTGAACCACCCTATAGAATCCGAATTGTTTCATGGGCATTGAAAGAGAAATAATACTTAAAACTAGAGGACAAAAGGTAATAAGGTTGAATGAAGAGGAATATTTTCCAATGGTCTATTAGCTTAATTTGGTCCTAGCATAAAATCAACAATGAACAATACTACCTGACCAAATAAGTATTTCAAATAGCTGACCCTATTGTTACAGAATAACATTGCATATGGAATATACAGAAACAAGATAATAAAATGAAGTCGATGTGTAAGCCCAGCCTACCTAGGTAAGATATTTCAAAGGGACTCATTAAGAAAATTTGAATAATCCCTATGAAAGTACACATCTATCAACAAAATTTGATATTAGACTGAGGGAATTACTGCTTTTTCTTGGAATATTCAATCACTTGAAAATAACAATGTGATTGTACATCCTAGAATCCACCCAAAAACCCGCATTTCTCGGTACTATTACCATCTTTTCAAACATGAAGAGTCGAGCCAGGGAAAATTCTCTTCAAATTTTCTGCATAAATCATTTCGAGAGATATGCAAAAGATAGTTTGGAGAATTTACCTAGCACAGCTCGAAATTGAATTGTTGATTGCCATCTATTGAATTCACTTTTGAGTACATAAGACCAGTGATCCAAAACGGTAAAAAAACTTACCACAAAAGATATATACAAAACCAAGGAGACTAAACACAATTTCCAACAAAATATAGTTAGAGTTTTATAATGCATAAATTAATAATTTGATTTAAGCAAAATGCACTGTTATTTATAGCAATGTAAATTTTTTACAAGACGAATAAAAAATCAGCTGAATCTAGGCACCAAAAGTTAAATCTTTGATTGGTGACTGGAACTTCCATTCTAATGTATTTCAGGTAAAATTCTCTCTTATTCTCATAACAGCTGTTTAGCATGATTATTTCAGGATAGTTATTTCTGAGATGCTTTTTTAAAAAAAGAACATTTTGTTTCTTCACTCATTTTACCTAATTTATTGAATAAAAATAGTTTAAACATGACATGAATGTGGCTGTATAGTTATGGGAAATTCAACTGAATTAACCAATATACTCACTCAGTTGTGGTCTTGAATTGAATTCGTTTTTCCTTTTTTTCTTTTCTTTTCCAGGGTTAGAAGTCAAAGCTCCATTGGTTTGATTTGTAATAGGAGTTACCTCCAAGACTTTTTCCACTTTCTCGTCAATTTCCTTCTCAATGATAGGAGTAGGTTCAGTTTTGTTGTTATCAGGAGTATGTTTGCCGTTTTTCTTATTTTTGACTGGAGCATTAGATTCTGTAGCAGGTTTCTTTTCTTTTGTAGGTTTTTCTTTCACAGGGTCTACTTTGAAAATATCATCTTTCTATAAGAAGATGAATTCAATGAACAACCACCTCAGTAAACTTTGTAAAAATTTCGATCAGATTGGGAACAATGTAGAACACAAAAATCTTTGGAAAAGTGGAGGAAAAACCAACGGCAAAAGTGTTAGTTGTCAGTGAGATGTTTGACTCACAGGTATCAATTGATAGATAAGAGGAACTTTCGAAGCATTATATAAATTATTATATTTGTAAAGCTAAAATTGGTATCAAATAGAGCACACAAAACTACAATTCTTTGCCCATTTAAACTTTTGCGTATCTGCTATAGTTTACCAAGATCCCCGAACTTAACAATAAAAAACTTACAACAAACCAAATGGTTGCAAATAGTTCTGATAACTCATTGATATTCAAATGTTTGCTATCGTCATGTATCATATTATACAAGGTGTCCCGAAAATATGTTGCTAAATTGAAAAGGTAAATTTCCCTCGAAAAATAAATAGAACTTACTTAATATATTTTTCTCGAATGTCTTCATTTGAAAATTCGCTGGTGGAAGTTATGAATTTATTTATATTCAACACACTACGAAGAGAGAAATTTAAGAAAAATATATATAAATAAGAATTTATTTATTTTTCGAGGGGAATCTTCCGTTTCAGGACACTCTGTGTATAATATATTATTAAAATCTTGTCTATTCAGTTTTATCATTTTCTCCCAGAAGAATTGTGTACTCTTAAAAACATTTATGTAATATCAGAATGAACTAAATACTTACACTGTTAGACCTCATCAGTGCAAAATCATCTTTGGGAGGATTCTCCTCAAAGTGATTCACTATTGGAGCATTGACAATGTCAAGTATCACTTTTTCAGGGGACTTGTCTTTTCTCACAAGAATCGGGCGCACTTTTTTCGTCTTTTTTATCTAGAATATCAACATAAGTACACATATACTGAATTATTTCATGTTTGTTCTAACAGCTACTGTGAAGATAATTTTGAAGACAAAAAATCTAAATTATGTAACGCTTGAATTTTTTATTAAACTAAAATAATATTAACATAAAAGATTGTATGATGAGAATTATTATTCTTGAAATGGAATGGTAAGTTCATTAATCAACCCATAGTAAAACATCTTGACTGCCAGCTTTGAGATTGTCATATTTGTGAAGAAATTTCAGTTTTTTAATAAAAAATGACACCAACTTTTATTTGCATTTCTGGCTTCAGTAGTCATTTACAATACAATTGCATGAGTCCTTGATTGAAAAATCCAGAATTTCAAAACTAAATGACCCTTTTCAATATTATCCATACACATTTAGTGTATATAATCAAAGGTATTATTTATGTTAGTAGCAAGTAAATTTATGGTTGCTGACTTAAATTTTTTGATACTTCCTAATTTGCAAAGTGTGAAATAAATATGTGATGTTCTATTTGATAATTGAAAAGTAGAGGTGATTTCTGTTGGATCCTGAAGTAATCAAATTAGAGTGAAACGGTATCAATGTTTGTATGTTACATATTAAAAACATCAAAAGTTATGAGAGTTACCTGGTCTTGTAGAGCAACCAACAGTATATTTCAAGTAATGATAATTTTGTTTGTTCAAATCTCAAAGTGAGAATATAAAAATGCAAAGTTACCTTTGAAATATCTTTTATATTTGGTACTTTTAATTCATCTTTGATTGGTACCTCTTCAAGAATTTCCTTGAACTCAACATGGACTTTATTTGGTTGAGAATTCTCTTTGTTTTCAGTATTTTCAGAACCATCAGTTTCATTTTCTTGATGAGATGATTTCTCCTTTGACTGAAAAAAATTTATTTATAAATGAATATGCATTTTGATAACATGCAATAATTTGCTTTCATGATAAATTAAACAGACAATATTGTAACAATGTAACTGATTATCAGCAACTTTGAAAACAATAGTTCTTATCAACTGTTGAGAATTAAGCTGATGTCATATCCTGCATCATCAACAGGTTTCATCTCATTTATACAAGAGGAGAATATTAACAACCCAATGAAAATGTTACTCGTTTTCTGAAAATATTTCATAAATCATAGCTACACTATTTTCTGATTAAATATTGTTATTCACATGTTTTGGATTATCATGAATGATAAACATTTCCTTATCTATTTGTATCTAGGATTCCATATTATTCCTGAGATAATTTTGTTCATGTTGTAAGATCATGTTCTGAAATACCAACCTTTTTTGAAGCCTTCTTACTCTTTTTTTCTTTTGGTTTCAACTTTGTCCCCAGCAAAGCATTTGTTTGCTGACGTTGTTCTGCAAGAGCTTCCTCATAGCTTTTTTCTCTTATTCCATACTTGTAAACCAGAAACAATGAAAAGCAAGCAATAAGAAATAAAACCAAGAATAATAATAATGTGGAAAAGTCCATTTTCTGAAAAAAATATATTTCGATTTAATGGATTCAATAATAAAAAAATACACAAAGTGAAATAATTATTTCGCAAGTTGTGGAATTGATGGAATATATAAAAATGAACTTTATTTGCTAAAGGTAAAGACTAGGGATGAGAGTTCACATAAAAAAAATAAAATTATAAAAGCGTGTTATGACTTCTAGGCTAGGAGTAATTTCAAATTTATAATATTCGATGAAATTATGGGCAAGAAGTTGGAGCTGAACAAATTATTATTTCTTCAGCCACGTAGACGGAGAAGCGAAAGAAGCTAAAACGCACCGGGTCCGGGATACTCCCCAACAGGGTCATTAGAAGTAAAAATAGACCTAGCTAATGCCCAATAACTTTTCTTACCCAGTGTTATATCAAAACACAACCACTCTGTTTTAATAATTATTAAATTTATTAAAAATGAAAACAAACTACATACACAACAATCTTTCAGTTCTGAGGTTCCCACGAATCACGAATCCCACGACAAGTTGACAAGCTTCTTCCAACAACCACTCAACAACCCGGCAGATCATCGAACGAAATCGAAATCTCAATGCTGCCTCATGCCGCGTTCACATGCTCATGCTGACAAAGCTGACATCTTGATGTTCGTTTGGTTTCTTTGCTAATGTTGTTTTGTGGTTCGCGCGAATCAAGAATCAAGGTACGCGAAGCGCCGATTTTCAGGGTTTTACAAGGTTTTTACCATGGTTTTTACTCAAGGTTAGTAGAACCCTATGGTAGAATCAAGTAGAACCTTGGTTTTTACTTGTTTTTACTGTGGTTTTCACTTTTCAGGTTAGAATCACCGTCATCACAGGACAGCTCCCGGAACGCTTAAATAAAAAATACTGAATACCTTGAACTTGAACCTGAAAATTGGAAAACGGAACAATCGATTTTGGCATATAACCTTGATCTTGAATCTTGCTTGATACCCGTTCACAAATATCGACCCTTCTAATGAAATCACATTAACCCGAGGGAAAAGCCTGCATGTGAACGCGCCATAAGAGGGGTTCCGAAATGTCTAAAATCTAAGTTTAAAACCAACCAAACCAACAACGAGTGTGAAAGTTATTTCGCTTGATGAATGCTGAATATTTCTCAGACAAAAACCATAGAAAACACTGACCACTAAAGGCATTTTTTTGCGACAAAACAGTTTCAAATACCGTTTTAAAACAGTTTATACGTCTACGTCATCATTTTATAAGCCGAAAAAATGCAACGTTTCCACGTGTCAGTTATTTAACCTCAGATGACAGTTCGCCATATTGAAACATGATTGAAACGGTCCAAAAGACGCTTTCAAAACGTTTTGAACCAGAATCAATTGTGACGTCACAAATGGTTCAAGAAAATGGAGTGTTTCAAAGCTGTTTCAAATATTTTCAAAACAGTTTCTCGCAAAAAAATGCCTTAAATTTTATAATATCTAGGGGTTTTTAGTTATATCACCAAAAATCAAATTTACCAGAGATAAATCACCCATTCTGAAAGCAGTTTAACCAATTTAATTTATCATCAACCTTCCTCACTGAAAACACGACCGCAGATCTGGAAGTCAGGTCATTCTAAATTCTTGTTCATGTGCGCGCGCGCAGATGTCATTATCCATTATCCCCTCTTCGATTTTAGTGGACATGAGATGTGATTGATTTCAAACTTTCAGAAAGTCAGAAACAGAGAAACTTTAGAATTTACATTTGAATGATTGAATGTTAAGTCACAAAGTATAGGTTCTATTAGTTGTTTAGTGATACTTCTCTAAGAAATTGAGGTTGTCGATAAAGTTTTTCAGTGACAGTACTGTGTTATCATATAAAAAGTATTGGAGGATTTCCAAGTCAAAGATTTCTGTGCATCTGATTCCTGTTTGTTGAAGATCGGCAGTAAAAATATTAGTGGAATATGTATTCCAATGATGATGGATGGGATGACAATGCCCCAGTAGTTGTGCCTCCCCCTCACAATCAGCCATGGGTGGTTAAACAAGGAAACTCTGAGGATACCTGGTGGTCTGACTCAAATACATCGTCCGGTAATGATAGACCCTACAATCACCAAGAGACGAGACAGTTCTCTAGGACGAGTGGTGAGGGATTCCGTGGCAATAGAAATGGTAGAGGAGGAAGAGGCGGCAGCAACAATTGGAGGGGTAGCAATGAAAAAAGTGAGATTATGAATATTCCAAACAGATTTGTTGGAAAAATTATTGGACGGGGAGGTTCGAAAATTAATGAGCTTCAAACAGAATCAGGAGCCAGAATACAAGTAACCAAGGAGATTAATGATGATAATACTGTGGTGAAACTATTTGGAGATGATGATGCTATTTCAAAAGCTAAGCAACTGATCACAGATCTAACTACAGAAACAAATAAATTTGCAAATACAAATAATTCTTGGAATTCCATCAAAGTTGTAAATTCAGATGAACTACCCCCCCAAGAAGAAAAGAAATATGAGGAAATTGATTGGGATAAATTTTTGGCAGATTCAGATAAGGCTGAAGCTGAAGAGTGGGCGAAATATCCCCAAATCAAGAAGAATTTTTATACAGAGCACCCAGACATAGCAAGGATGTCTGAATCAGAAGTTGACAAATTCCGTGAAGATAATATGAATATTGTGGTTGATAGAACTTTCAAAAGTGATGATAATTTACCTATACCCAAGCCATGTCCAGAATTTTATCATTCCTTCCATGAATATCCAGAAATTCTTGAAGAGATTCGGAAAGTTGGATTTGAAAAACCATCTCCCATTCAAGCCCAAGCATGGCCAATACTTTTGAGTGGTGAAGATATGATAGGCATTGCACAAACTGGAACTGGTAAGTGACTTTTTTTTCAGTTAGGTTGAAATTTATTGTACCAAATATCAAATAATAAGTTACTATTTATAGTAATCTGTAGATGAATTTGAAGATGAATGAATTACTCTAAATGTTCTAATATTTGTTGCATATAGGACTTTTGGTTTTTATATTGAAAGATATATTATCATGGGTCAATAAGTATGTCATCATCAAAATGCATTTTGATATGTTTCAAAATTTGTGGGGACATATGAATCTTTTAAATTATATTGGTTTTCAAGAATGATTCTTGTACATAAAGCACTGAACTTTCATGTCATGGAATTTTTCAGTTTCTTATTCCTTCTACTGGTTCCAATTAAAAGGATGTTATGATTTCAAATTGTACACACTGTATACAAAGAGAAATTATTAGTGAGAATATTTTTTGATGATTGATTGTTATGGAAGTAGCTAAACCATTGAAAATTATATATTTTTTTATCTTGTGACTAATATTCAACATAAAAAACTTTTTGTTCATCAAACAGACTTCCTATCTCTCCTAGTTTTGGAAGTCTTAATAATGAAACTGCCTGAAAAGATGATATGTACAACCTCATCATGCATAATAAGACGAAATCTCAAAATCTCATTATAATCTGTAAGGATGTAATAAATTAAACTATGTAAAGTGATAGTGTGCCACTGAAAGCTGATAAAAACTTCTCATAATATATAAAAAATGCAAGAAAAAAGGAACAATAGAGGCTGGCCATTCCTCATAAAAAGTAACCACAGAAAGAGTTACTGAAGAAATACCTTTTTGAAAAATAGCAGAATCAAAGTGGAATTTTCGATTTTTTTTCCATTTATTTTAAGACTGACTCTATATCTGAATTTTTTGTTCTTCATTTTGTGTTGTTCTGAGTTCTGGTTCTGCCTACTTCACTAACTATTACTTGCGATTTTTTGCTTTTCGTTTTTGGTATGCAAGTGTCTCTGCCAGCAAAAAAAACATTCTCATACTCTTCCAGGGGACTCATCCTCAGTTCCTGCTGATTGTTTGCTTCTCAAGTTATCATGATTTTGTTAGATTAGCCTATTGTATATAAATATAAATACACCAAAATTTAAAGCTCTATTCGAACCTATTGCCGTTTTTTTACAGAAAATTTTATTACATTATAATTGAATGCCATCATTTTAGGATATCACCGATTATTTTGCTTGTTATTTGAAATAATGGCAGTAAGGCTTTTTGAAGGTACATAATCTAATGGTACATTCTAATTGCTTTTCAGGCAAAACCCTCGCATTTCTCTTGCCCGCTCTCATCCATATAGATGGGCAAGGAGTCAGTCGTAATGATAGAGGTGGGCCTGCAGTGTTGGTCATGGCACCAACACGAGAATTGGCTCTTCAGATTGACAAGGAGGTCAAGAAATATGAGTACCGAGGAATCACATCGTGAGTGAATCACTAAGGAAGGTCTGTTGGCTCTTTCATGATTAATTTTTTTTCTTTAGGATCTGTGTGTATGGAGGAGCTGACCGAAAGGAACAAATCAGAGGAGTGTTAGAAGGCATTGATA
The DNA here is from genome assembly GCA_029955515.1 of Chrysomela aeneicollis. Lineage (NCBI taxonomy): Eukaryota > Metazoa > Arthropoda > Insecta > Coleoptera > Chrysomelidae > Chrysomela > Chrysomela aeneicollis. The sequence goes on along the minus strand of JARUHQ010000009.1, from coordinate 17,976,308 downwards.
TAGTCATTGCTACACCTGGCAGATTGAATGATTTGATGAATGCTGGTGAGTAATATAATTGTTTGAAATTTATTATTTGTGTATAATAATATAGTTTGTGGACAATGAGTGTCATCAAACTCATCATTGATAATTCACAGCTTATGTCAAATAGTGATTTTGGTAGTATTTTTTTGACATTTTTATGCGTTTTCTTCCTAAATTTTCTTGATATTTGGTAAGTTTCTTTGCAATAACAAAACACTTCTGTTTATAATGATATAAAAAAATATGTCACTCCATGATGGAAGTGGCTCAGTGGAAGAAACAGTTTTCTAACCACTTTGAATTCTGGTGGCAGTGAAAATTTTTCCAATGTCCTGAGAGTGGTTTCAGACCCCACACTAATAGGGCTATCCTATCAAAAAAATGATTAAATCACTTTGTAATTATAATACCACAAAAATATTCCTCATTTGTAAGTACACACAATGAATAATAAACTATAGGAAGTAATAACAATATAGATGTATATACAGCATGGTGTCAGAAATTTCTATTATCTTTCATAATAATAATATTTGATGAAATATAATTTATATGAAAAATAAAATTCAACCATTCCATGATCTGATATCTTCCAGGTTGGGTTTGGTGATTGTTTGGTTTCTTTCAATAAATGGTATTGAGCATTATCCATGACAAAAATATATTCAGTCGAATTCATGTCTTTTTTGTATTATGTACAAAACAATAATTACAAACAATGTTGGTATTTCATTTCTATGAACTGTTGCACAAATAGCTTGTAACTCAGCTTCATCCAATGCTTGCAAAAGTATCCTTTTGGATTTGCCTCTTCCTTGGGGTGCATTCAGCCAGCATCCCAGTGACAGATTTTTGGATGGTTGATTCTGAAAAGCTACCTCAGCTACTGCGAACTTAACATTGAGTTTCCGTGTTTTCCTGTTCTATATGTCTGATGAACACACTTCGTAGGTAGGTACATGTTTACCAGAATGACTCTTTCTGGCGCTGCACTTATGCAGATTGCAGGGCCTGGTTCGGGGTTTTTATGCCATAATCATTCAAATTTCAATGTATCCAGTAGCTGAATAACAGTGAACTGAATTGTTGATTACAATTTATAACCATAATTAGTATAGTCGGATTTAGTGGCTAGTGAACCGTAGCGGCTGACTATGAAAACTGCCAGGTGTTAATGAGAATCAAATTCATGTCCTGTGATATAGATAAATAGTAATAAGTACTCTTCATCAAAAAAGTACAAAAAATTCAAGCCTTAAAAGCACAACTATCAGAGAGGAATTAGATGCAGCTCAAGAAAAAAAAAAGAGAGACAAAAACCTAAAAAAGAATAAGAAAGATATTCAAGATTCGAATTAGCTATAACAGTTTCGATGTTAACTTTCGGCAATAAATTTGTTTAAGTATTGTCTTTCTTTCAGTTTAGATTTATGGCGCACCATTTACACTTGATTTTCTTGGTAAAATTATTCTTCATATTGAAAGTATAGAATAACTAGTGCTAATAATAACGTTTTTGAATCCGTGTTAGCTGTAAACCATCCATCACTAGCACGATTCCCGCTTAACTGCGCACCATTTCCCAACTCTCCATCAATATTTACATTGTGTAAACTTGCCTCGCTTCTAGACAAATGAGAAGCGATGAAAAACCTTCCCTATCTCTTCAACGCTGTATTCCTAACTGAAATGGAGCACTTTTCGTCAGTGCTCGGCACAGCTCTATGGGAGCATCCACTGAGTTGACCCGTCTCTGTTCGTTCAAGGCCACCTGAACGTCAAGACGATCACGTACGCCGTGCTGGACGAGGCCGACCGCATGCTGGACATGGGCTTCGAGCCGCAGATCCGCCGGGTGATGTACCAGATCAGGCCGACACGGCAGACCGTCATGACGAGCGCCACGTGGCCGGTGGGTGTGCGCCGGCTGGCGCAGTCCTACATGAAGGACCCCATCCAGGTGTACATCGGCACGCTCGACCTGGCCGCCACGCACACCGTCACCCAGACCATTCAGTTGCTGCCCGATGACGACGACGTCAAGATGGAGACGGTGAGTCGAGGAGGGGTTGTTTTCAGTTGTAATTACCCAAGGATGGATTGCCATAATGCAATGTTGGCACATCGAACGACGCGATCGTGACGTCACTGGCGGCCCTCAAGCTTTGTTTACATTTATGTTTCGATATTCATACTGTGGATTGTGGCTGTACAAATTGTTTTTTTTAAACAGAGTTCTTCAATAATTGTAGGTATAATCAAATTACTCAGAAGATTTAGTAGTGTGGATAAATATTAATAAATTATTACATCACCTCCATTGAAAAGTGTGTAGTGTTTATGAAATCATTTCAATTTCGTATACCATCTGATAACCAGTATGCCAGGTAGCAGATTTGCTATTTTTGGGCGAAGACCAAGAGGATTCCAGTATTATTTACCACATATTTCCAAATGGCACTGATTTTGTTTGAGATACTTATTTGAAAAGGTGGATGAGTTGTGAACATGCAGATGTTGTGAATCCTGATACAAGTTGCATACATCAGAGCTGTGATTTGTCCAACCAAATTTAAGAAAGAGATCTACAAACTGGGTAGATGAAAATGTGTTATGAAAAAGGAGTACCTATTCTCATTATTTTATGATGTTCCATGTAATCAGATTCAGGAATTTTGTTTACTTCAAGCTATAATGAGGTTATAAAAACCTGCAAATAAAGAAACAACCTGGATTGCATCTATAGTAGAGTCCAATGTATAAATGAAGAGAATAGTCAGCTAATGAGAAAATCGAAATTGATGTCAATATATTTATATACCTATTATGTACCTATAATTCAAATTAAAGAATGTATTTTATTTTCACCATTCACTGATAATTGTTAAACTTGATAAAATAGGTGGGTATATCAATTTCAATTCAAACTATGAACTTCCAATAACCTGTGCATTAAATAATAGCATAATACATATTACATGCATCATTCATCAGTACCTATGAATTCTTCATTGAAATTTCTCTATTTTCAGTATGAAATTATTTTCAAGGTAGGTATTAGGTACTTACCTATTTATGGAATAGGTATATTCCCTGTTTTGTAAACGTTAAATTATCTCAAGTATTTTTTTCTGGGTGGACATTCAGGAATTTTTGTGAATCAAGGAGTTTTTGCTCACAAAAATTACTAATATTTGAAGCCATATGATACCAATAATCAATATGTATCGATTATAAAAAGGTACATCACAGTAAAATTACTTTTAATGCCCATTTAGTGATATTCAGCATTAATAATTTTGAATTCAGGGCCGTTGACTACGTCATCGCGCGCCTTGGGAAGCCACGCCTTTTGGTCGAAAAAATCGCTTGAATGAACCATCCTTCTCTAGTTTACCATCCTTGGTAATAACCAAAGGACATTGATAATTAACCATATCCATAAATGTCAACTGTCATAAATGTCAACTTTCATTGATGACTATTGACGTTGATGACAGATTCCTGCCAACAGTGTCAACCTAAGAATGCTTTAAAAGCTGCCACTAAAAGCTGTTTGATATGGTCAATTATTGTTCAAAAAAATTTTCAACAGATTTTGAAAGCTTGTTGCTTATAGGCATATAAACAACAAGCTTGATTAATTGAATATATGTGATTGTGCTGCCATCTCTGCAACATTGCGAATATTTTTGATCTATTTTCACAGATCTTGGAATTTTTGGACAGTTTGGATCGGGACCAAAAAGTAATTGTCTTTTGTGGTAAAAAAGCTCGAGCCGATAACTTGTCTTGCGAGTTATCTCTCGCTGGAAAGCGCTGTGCAGCTTTACACGGTGACAGGGATCAGGCAGACAGAGAACAGTCTCTGGAGGATATTAAAGATGGCACAATACAGTTCCTCATTGCTACAGATGTGGCATCAAGAGGACTCGATATAGATGACCTAAGGTAAGTCTATTCCATATCGAGCTTGTTTGTTAATTTCATTTATATTTGATGTAGTTGACAAAAGACTATATCACAACTTGTTCATAGTTGAAATATATAAAAATAGAAGATATTATGTAATATTGGATTGGATGGACAAAGCTCTAAAACTCTCCAACTCAGCGAGATATTCAAACATGTATAAACGAATACCTCAAATTTTATTTCTATTCATTCCAATTACCTAGTTGAATTATAAAAGTGTACACTGTGTTTTATTACTGTTTCAAATACGGATAATGTAACTTCAACATCTATGATCTATATACTAATTATCCTCTATATTTCAGTTATGTTATCAACTACGACTTTCCAAGGAATATAGAAGAGTATGTGCATAGAGTCGGGAGAACCGGTAGGGCAGGCAAACACGGAGAATCCATAAGCTATTTCACCAAAGGTGATTGGGCACAAGCCGAAGAGCTCATCAAGATTCTGGAAGAGGCCCAACAGGTAATATAATTGTTTGGCGCCAAGACCATATTTGTCGGTTCACACAGCACGAAAACACTCAACTTTGCCCTAATTCAACCAACTTCTTATCTCGATAAATGCCAGTCTCAATCACCCGATTTTCTCGTTGATATAAGTCGACGCACTTTTTCACCACCATTCCAGTGAAATAACACCGATCTGCTGTTTCAGTACGTCCCTCAAGAAATCTACGACATGGCCGGCCGTTACACCCAATGGAAGGAGAAGAGGGAAAGCGAGCGGGCTAGCGGCGGCGGCCGCGGCAGGGGCGGCGGCCGAGGCAGGGGTGGGGGCGGTGGTTGGGGCGGTGGCGGAGGCGGGGGCAGGTTCAGCTCAGGGGGTCGCCGGTGGTGAAGCGACAATTGACCATACCCAATGGCTATCGGTGGCAGCTTCTTAGCGTTCTAGGGTTGGTACTGATCTGTCATTTTTGTCAACTGTCATTAATGTTAACTGTCATTAATGTCAACTGTCATTGATGTCAACAGTCATCTAATTCGATTGTTTTCATATCCTGTTTCACATAAAAATATTTTGAATATGAAATATCTAAATATATATAGGAATAGACAAGTATTAGTGGCTTGGTGGGCTTATGAATTCATCTGCACAACTGAAATTTATGGCTATTGACGTTGATGACAGATTCTTGCCAACCTTAGAATGCTCAAAAAGCTGCCACCAGAAGCTGTTGGAGATGGTCAATTCGACGCACCGTAGCATAATTATTTTCGATGATCGACGTTGTTTTTTTTATACGAGTTGTATCTTTAGTTTTTATTTGATGATAAGTTTTGTACAGTAACTTAATGATAAATACAAGGGCATGTCCTTATTTCGGTTTGTTTCATGTTTATGCGCGGTTCTGAAGCGACAGTTGACTTTGTTTCATGACGTTTATCACGTAATTTGTGTCCACGAACTCTTTTTTATCATTTTCTTTATACATGTCCATTTTCTGTCCGGGTGAATTGTAAGGGTCCTAAAAATTGAACTATATTTTTTAGGTGGTACACTATTGACATCTAGAAAAAGGTAAAAGAATATTGTGTCAAAATCAGAGATAAAAAGTCACAAGCCAATTGTGACAAAAACCGAAATGACTCAATTTCTTATGGATTCATTTTCAGGAATACCGAAGTTATTCCCTTGTTGGTGGTTTTTTTCTCAACATACTAATAGTGGTATGCCTAAAAGTTAGTTTGTAAAATATATTATGATTTATTGCTCGAATACTAATTGGAAATTGTAAATCATTAAATTTATATTACTAACATGAAATGTTTTTCTCGACATCTCCTACTCAAAATTACCAAAACGAATTCTGTACCATCAAAAAAAAAACACAGTGTGTTAAAGAAACATACATCAGAAGTTAATAAAATTGTGGCGAACATGATTTGAAGATTATTTGCTCTAGTATCAACCTAGTAACATCAACTGACAAACTTTTACAGAGACAAAAAATGCCGGTGCAGCATCAGTTATGAATGAAGAATGAAAGAAAATGTATTCGAATCACCTTTTCATCATACCTTTTTTCTGAGGCTTTCGTTATACTTGATTACATTGACGGATTTGAAACATCCTTTCTCGTCCTCATCTCTGTAGTTCCGAATGCAACAACAAAGGCTGCATAATTGCAGTACTAGAGCAAACGGATATGCCAGAAAGAATACCAGATTTACACAAAAGCCGGTCTTCCTACGAAAAAAATTAAGTGAAGAACGCATTTCGCGTGAATTTGTCTCCAAATTAGAGCCCTGGGTTTACAAACATAATATCCGTATGTAAAAATATCCCCTTTTGTACATAATGGCCAAAGAGCCAAATAATATTAACATGAAAATCGATGAATAAAAGAACAGTTCGGATGGATTATTTGTCAACATACCTCGATATAACTCTAACAGTCCTCTCATTAGTATGTGGATTGATGGGCCATCCTGCTATATCATACTGAACAGGGATGTGTCTATATTCTTTTTCTTGGTATTTTTCTAAAGGTTTGGGCAAATCAACCAACATGCCCAACCCCAATTCTCCTATCTTCCTTGAGCAGCACAATCCAATCAATCCTTTTATAACACCTTAAATCACAAATAAAATGATTTAGCTATTGCGGAAATGTAAATTTCCAACATTCCTTCGAAATTCTTACCGTACTTGTCTTAACATAATGATTATTTTCATTAGTATTGTTAAAAAAATAAAATTGTGAAGATAAGTTAAATTTGCATTATCTACTGCTAAAAAGAATTTGTGGATCAATATAGAATAAAGTGAACAGTTATCGAAAAAAATGCGATGTTCTGTGTTGAAAATACCAAACTAATTTGCATATTTTACGGACTGTTTCTCGGATGAAAAAATACTCTGTGACACAATTTTTTCTTATATCTATAGGTCTGTCGAATATGAATACTTTTTTCTTACCTAAGAATAATAGAATAAATATTATTCCCAGAAATATCAGTAGAAACAAGTACCATGGATTTTCCCAAACATTCGTTCTATAAAATGGCCCTGATGGAAAATAATTATTACAGTATCGTTCATTTCTATTTCTGTATCTGAACATCGAGAATTCATTTTGATTGGCAAATGCATGGGGACTTGAGATAATAGTGAAAAATAAAATTCTAATATAAAACATTTCTAACGTGACAAAAATAAATGTCATGACATGAGAAGACATTTGTTTTCTATTCAATTTTCACAGGGTGTTGAAAAAAGATTTTCGTTTTTAACCAGATTTTGAAAATTACTATTTTTAAATTCGTTTCCGTGATTTGAATAATCAAAAATGTTATTTATCATTGATTAAGTTGAATGGATCTTGTCCTTCAAAATATCAGCAAAAAACTTCACAGGACAGAGGAGTACATATTCATTCAAAAAAGATATACAGCTATGACATATAATAAATGACTCAAAAATTAATTAAAACACATCAATTTCTGACAAGCTCAGATTAAAAACATCAGTTTGGTATCATATTGAACAATAATTAAACCCTTAGAATTTGAGAAGATGTTCGATCACAAACAGACTTGCTACTTCCTTGGCTTATTTCTATTCTTGCAAATGTTCCAGCCACGTAACCTTTCGTCAATCTCTCAGGGTTCACAACCAAACAGTCTTGAATATTCTGCAAAATAAAAATTTAACAATACTCTTGATCGAAAAATTCAACAAAATATATAGGGGAATAACTTTTTTTCAATGAGCATATTGCCTTCATCACATATGAGACAATAACCACGGCAATAACCATACCTTGATAAAATGGCGCAGATTTGAAGGCAGCACCAAAATATGCGGCTTGCAGGGCAAAGTGCCAAACTGTTCCAGCAGCTCATGATCTATGCACATTTCCTTGAGAGGCGGAAACAGTGGATAAAAGCTATGTTGGTTTAAAATGTGCGATGCCATACGACCCAGCCTGTCTATGGGAGCACCAGGATTTTTATCCCTGAAAAATTCAGACCCTAAAACTTCATTTGAAGATGCTATAATAAAGTGGCTATACAGAAATCAGAATGTTCAAAGTCGATTGTAAAACGTATCAAGGGAGCATTTACTTTTATTAAAATAGAGTGTTCATGATAGCTGGACAAAATAGGTTTTCAAAATGCAATGGAAGAATTATATACAGGATAGCCAGTCGTTAAGAAAAAGTTGGAAGATGAACTGTTGTACTCGAATTTTGTCAAGTTGCAATGAAAAAGTACACAAATTTTATTCTTCAACGTTTAGGCTGCAAAGCCATATTTGACATTAACATGAAGCAGTTGTAATCACAGACGAATTCATTTTAATCACTGCACAAAATAACAATTACTTATGAAGATTATGTTGAAACTCTTGTGGATTACACAAGTGATACTCGCCAATGCTGGATAAATATTATTTTTATAGAATATCGATTTATAATTGAATGACGGTACTATAAATTCAAATAACCAATCCGGTGGATAAGAGATAACTATTAGGAATAATTTATTCCAGGGGTCAATTTATAGTTAAAAATATGCATCTCCGTATTTGAAAAAAAAATTGATGGCCACGAAATCAAAACGTCGAGTTCCAGATTTATGAACGCCATTCGAAAAAAGTGACAATAATAAGTGCTTTCGGTTTTGGTCTCTACCCACTATAATAATCAAGAAAAAATTTAAAACGATACTGCAAAAATTCATTTGAATTTCTTCGTATCCCTAATGATTTTTCAGATTCCAATGATGAGTGTCGAACACTATACAGGTTTTCCATTTTTCGACTGCCACTATCTTTGCGGATCTCGCTTATTTTAAAAGAGGTAAAAAGTTGGGTAAATATAGAAATAAAAATATAAAAACAAAAAGTTGCACAAGTTCGTGCTGAATAATAATCTGAAAAGAAATTTAGAATATCTTCAAACGTAATCAAGAAATATTGAAATCCCCAATGGCGTTCATAAGAAAAAAATAAGTAGACAGGAGACACGGTAAGAGATAGAGGGTTGGTTAAATGGGGGCAAAGTAGCGTATTTCAGAGGTTAATTATATGGATGAAAAAAATCTAACCTAGCTTCTTCAGTTCTGGAGTTATACAGGAAAAATTAAGAATTTCGGAATTCTTCTTTTGCCTATATCTTTTTATTTCAGAGATTTTTTCAAAATTTTGCTACTTTGCCATAGCACCTTTATGTAGCCTTTCCAAATATCTGAATTAAAATTATATACAGGGTATCGTATAGATTGGGCCACCCGCAACTATTAATTTTCAAATACGGACCTGTATTTTTTCTTGCATTTTTTTGAATGCCAAGAGTCATGTATTATACTGACGTAGTATTTTCATCTGAATTACAGAGTGTTTTGGAAAAATTGAACTATTACTAGTAAAATTTCAACATTATTTTTCAATTTTTCCTGTATAACTCCAGAACTGAAGAAGCTAGGTCAGATTTTTTTCATCCAAATAATTAACCTCTGAAATACGCTACTTTGCCCCCATTTAACCAACCCTCTATCTCTTACCATTATCGAAATCCCCATGCATAGACTCGAATTTGAATAGCCCCGTATATATTCGATTTCTCATTAATAAAAGTGTGTGAATGATGCATTGATTAGATAGTATGATTAGATTATCGTAAAAAATTAAAACGAAAATCACAAATGCTCGTTTTTTGCGATATTTTCACATACCAGTTGAAGATAACCCAATTTTCGTTTATCACTTTATTTTTCAGCACAAACATGCCCCAATTCAACCACCGGACAATGATTCACCAAAATACTCACAGGTACAATTCGAAATTGCTGATATGCAACAACACATCAGCAGTGGTCACCCCGATAACAAGCCCATTGATATTAATCAAACAAGGATCAGGGACGAACGTCAGATTTGAATACAGCTCTCTGAGCGTATATGGCGGAGTCGGATACACCGGGTGATGATGGGCATCCTTCTGCGAAGAAACGACGATGACCCGAACGTCGATCTGTTGGAGGCTGTTCATGACGTTCTCTATGAGCCCCTCGAAGAAGGAGTCGAACGTTTGGGCCAAGCCGCCATTGTGTATGCTTCCGTGGGTCCGTTCAAGAAAGGGCCCCATGAGTATCAGCACGTGGGGCCGGTGCTCTGTGACATACTTCAGTAGATCGTGCAGAGGCTCGTAGGACAGGTTGTCTTGTAGCGTGAATGGGCCTGCGGCTACCACAATCTGCATGGGGTCTGAAAAATTGAGGAGCACTTGATGCAGATTCATATAAAGATTATTATTAAAATTAGAAGACCTTGGCATTAAAGGAATCTGTTTGAACTTTTTAGAAACTATATTTATTTGGAAGGGAATAAATTGTTCAGATTGGTGATACCAAAAGTGGTATTCCCCAAGGGACAGTTCTAGGACCCACTATAATTTTGACTTTTACATCATTGCGAATTGTTAAAAACGGAAATAAAAGGAAAAAAAATTATTCCGATGTTACAGTTTATATTGACAGTGGAAATACCTGGGAAAAAACTAAATTTGATTTTTCAACAATGAAAAAGAATCTAAATCTTGGTTTACAAACTAAATTTGAAATATTTTATGACATTCGCTTCTCCTGAGAATATGCATTAAAAATTGATATATTGAAAATCCTCATTGTTTCATGATTTTAAAGTAAAAAAAAAGTAAAAAATAATGGAAGTGTACTGAACATATACAGGCTGATCAAACTCAAGGCGGCACTATTGCTAACTTATTTCATTACTAGTTGTATTTTTTCCGCTGAAAACCGTATTGTTAACAGAAAAACAATTGAATATTGCGTTTTCGATTTGTTCGGAAAAATATATTCATATACCGGGTGTTTCACAGTGGATGGAACATTAGAAGTATCTGGAGAACAGAGAGACAGATCATTTCGAAAATTTGTGGGCGTCGATAATCGAACTTGCTCTATCCGTCTAAAATAATTTCATCAATACAGTGTTGCCGCTTCTATCGAAAAGTAGCAACAACTTTGTTATTTCAAATGGAACACACTGTATTTTATTTCATTTTTAGATTCTTCCTGAAGAGATGATTTCGTCGATATATCATAATTGGGGTATAGCGAGAAATATTACAGAGATATAGGGTGTGAAAAATCGAGATTTTTCAAGTTTAGGAATTTTTTGTGTCGAAACTATCCATTCTTGCTCAAAACGGCTTACATGTCCCTATCTTAACTTTTCATTTACTATCTACTGACATTTAATAGAAACAAATAGAGGGTGATGCAAAACTCAAAATTTTGAACCACCCGTATTTGTTTCAATTAAATATTAGTAGATAGTAAATGGAAAGTTGAGATAGAGACATGTAAGCCGTTTTGAGCAAGAATGGATAGTTTCGGCACAAAATATTCCTAAATTTGAAAAATCTCGATTTTTCACACCCTATATCTCTGTAATCTTTCTCGCTATACCCCAAGTATGATAGATCGACGAAATCAGCTCTTCAGGAAGAATCTAAAAATGAAATAAAATAGAGGGTGTTTCATTTTAAATAACAAAGTTGTTGCTACTTTTTGATAGAAGCGGCAACGCCGCAACGCTGAAGGTATTTTAGATCGATAGAACAAAACTGATTACCCACGAAACCAAATTTTCATGATAATCCTGAGTCCTGTCCTGCAGAAACGTTTAACCTACCATCGACCGTGAGTCACCCTGTATATATCCATATCATAAATATTTTTAATGGGACACTCTGTTTATAACAATTTAAATCGATTGCCAACTTCTTCCGGAACATAAATGGTTTTTATAAGTTTCATCATAAAACCACAAATAAAGGAGTTATGCGCATTTTAGGTTTTTGGACAAGTCTTATATGAAATTTAAACAAAATAATACATGTCAGTTGTTTCGTGGTTTCAGGATGAAATTTATAATAACCATTCATGTTCTGGAAGGAGTTGGAAATCGATTGAATACAAAGTATACAGGGTCTCATTGAAAAAAATGTTTTTTTTTTTCGAATAAATCGGAAACGCGATTGTAGGTAGAAAGATTTTCAATAAATTCTCCGAAGAAAATTAGATTATTTTTATTACAAAATCAACTGAAATTTTGGTTGACTGATAATTCAGAAATTTCTGAAAACTATTTGAATGATATAATATTCATTATATATTATTTGTCTATAACTGTTTTTGTGTATACAACTTAGTTTATGTTGATATCTATTTTTTTCCTATATGAATAAATTTGCATGTAGTATGTTCATCTACATAACCATAGAAAAGTTTTCAAACTCATATGATTGTGTTGAAAAAGAATAATAGTTATTTTATTATTATGTAATACCACATTGTATTTGTTATTTAAAAATAGATAAATATTTGTTATTCATTATAGTCCAATCCTATGTTTTTTTTTTGATTGAGGTTGTCATGATTTGAATAGTGACTCCTTTATCATTTCATTTGTGATGATCATGATAAAGAAGCAATCCAAAAATTCCCGATAACAAAGCTGTAGAATACAAAGAAGGAAATTGTTACGATAACAATGTCATTCACATCGAAACTGCATGAATAGGTATTGTATTTGAAATGCAAAAGTGCATTCTTCATCATTTAATGAAGGATAAAATCAAGCAGACATTTCCCTACACTTCAAATCTGTATATATCATGTGAGTATTCAATATTTTTCATTGGATCGTCCAACTAGTAATCTCAATAATTTTAGGCCTACCGATGAATTGAGGAGTGCCCCAGAAATCTGTGCCCAGAGGGAAAGAGATGGATATCGGAACTAAGATAATCAAAAAACAGCAGGTTGAGAAGTTGAATTCATCGTCGTAAGTACTAAATCAAAAGTAAAAATTTTGAAAAATGAAAGTTTTATATTACAGCGTGTACCGGTACTGATTCCACTACCGGTGATATCAATCCTGAATTCACCCGATGGACCAACCCTCATTCGACTGTTAACAATAACAGTGGAAGAAGGTGTGAGGCAGGTTGTTTTTCGTAAGTGAAATTAAAATTGGAAATTTCCAAATCCTATATTGAATAATTATTTTCAGAAATAGCACTTTCGTGATCAATGATCCGTAAGGGTTAATCACTATATAATGTTAGTTATATTACTAATAGGTTAGTTATACTATATTATTATTTCAAACAAATATGTATTATATTTTCATCATTATTATATTATGATTCAATATATAAATTATATGTATGTTTTATTCCAAGTATATGTTTGTTTATAAGTTCTGTCAATAAAATCAACAAAATTCATTATTATTGTTTTTATTACGTATATAAGGCTCATGGAAAAACGAAGTTCTTAATGTCTTTATTTCGAGTTTAACATTTCATCAACGTACCTAATTGTTTTTGTAATTATGATTAATAAATATTCGAACAAAACAACATCTAATATATAGTTACTCACAACCTGTATCTCGTTAACAAATCTTTTAAGGTCGAGTTTTCGTCCCAAAAATGGGGAACTGTAGTTTCGCCACTATAAACTCAATCACCTTGTATATCTGAATAAAATACCCGTTTTCGAATTAGTGTATCAAAATATCTTTCTCTGAAATGCATAACCTAGAATCCAAAGTTACGCCACTGCGGTTCATGAATAATTTTGTAATTTAAATAATATTTATCGTGTTGTTTTGGTTGCATAATCGATGAATACTCAGATTCCGAAACCATTATTTCGATGCCAAAATGTACCTCCATGACAACTGTTGGCTATAGGTAAAGGTTTCAAATTTTTTAATGCTTCCTCAAGTTTTGTTACTAAAGTTCATTATGCAGATGAAAAAAGGAAGGTATTCGGCATAATTGATTCTAATTACGATAATTGAGCAAGAGGGGACTTCAGTATAAGAACGCCAAAACAGAGATAGAAACAAAACGTTATAGAATGAGAGAGAGAGAGAGAGAGAGAGATTCTATCGATCGGGCGAATTACTCGAAATTATAATTATGTGCAGAAATAAATCGTTGGTACTGAAATAATTTGAAGCTACAGTTTGACGAGACCTTCAAATATTTATTTCCTAGATACATAATCTGGTAAGATATCCACCTAAAACTAATCATCACTCAATCTTTGGAGCTGGGGCAACAAATCCGTGAACATAACCTAAAAATTAATGCATTGAAAGAGATTAGCTTGGGGATAATTAGAGAAATTCTATTAATTAGGGACAAAGTTTCAACATAAATGAAACAATGAATAGGAAGCAAAGCTGACACTGTACTAGAAACATAATTATTTGAAAACATACACTTAATCAATTATTTTTTAGGCATATCAAAAGGGACCCTCATGTTTTAATATGGTTTTATATAAATCTCAAATAGGTTCAGAGTTCCCCTTTGTATCACTCAATTTAGTAATTCACTTTCTTCATGTTTTGGTATAGGGTGTAGTAGATATTCCATTAAAAAGAACGTGATGCCATTAACTACAAGTCATCGTCGTCTAATCACAGATAGATTTGATATGGTGAATTCTCATCAGAGTTGTGGAATGCGTAGCTACGAAAAATTTTCTGGAAGATTGTAGATTATTTATTGTTTTCTTTCGACAAAATAACGATGTATCATGTACCTACTCCTACTTTTAGGTACAATAGATACACTACCTATAATTACGATATCTTCATTCTGTGGTGTAGATTTATTTTTCATAAAGTTCATAAAATGATTCATAATCTTTTCCGAAGATTGATTTATTCTTGGAGATCCCCTGTTGAATTCCTACTTTTCTGAAAATTTATAGGGGTTATCAGTGCAGTAGCCCCATTATACAGGGTGTGCAGAAATTGTTCGGTGAAAATTAGGGGTGATTCTATTTGAAAAACCATTGCCAAAACTTCCTTTAAAATTTTTTAGAAAACTGAAAAATAATGAATTTTTGTTACATTTCTTCTTTAGGTGATTTTCTTAAAATTTTGCACGCTAAGTACTTCGGCATTCTTGGTTCAAATTACACTTGAATCCCAGCCAAAGAGCATAAACTATATGACTATATCTACCCTCGACATTCAAAAAATGCCCATAACTTTTTCACAATACTGTTTCCTGATTTTGAAAATTTATACATTTGAACAAATTCGAGATGCCCCCTTCAAAAATGAAAAACGTAAAAAACATCAACAACTTCATTATGTATGATGATATATTACTAACAATAACTTCCTATTAGTGACATTCCGAAAAAATAGAATATTTAATGACAATATTGTAGAATTACCTCCTCAATTTGTTGCCCATAATTTCCAGACACCCTGTATTATTATTAAGGCTTGGATTTCAAAAAATTATTTCTTTTGTGAAAGGCTGCATCCGCAAAAAAATACAGATAATAACCAAAATTTGTAATTAGATTGTTATATTTTAGCTATAATAGCATTGGTATCAACGACACATTATAACAAAGACTAACACTATATGGTGTAAAAAAGAAGATACTAAAAAAATACGAAAGTGGAAAGTATTATACCTAAACTGACATTAACAATGGAGGGCAAAATGGAGAATCCCAAAGAATCCCGTACACAAACTGACCAGAATATCCCGTACTCTATGAGTAAAACGGAGATAGACAAGACCCTAATAACGCTGGTGAAAAAAATGTACCCTATTTGGGACAAAACTTGCAACAATTACCCAAACAAGCAGCTCAAGAACCAGTTGTGGGAGAACATAGGTGCACAGCTCAGCCTAGACAAGAACGCTTGCATGCTCAGGTGGAAGTCTCTGAGAGAGAAATATATTAGGCAAAAGGTGAAATACCATCAAGAAGGTGAAAAATGGGAATTACTAGACGAATTAAGTTTTTTAGGTGAGTTTTTTCAATATCAAGACATTTTTTTACTACCCGCTCTAAAGTATGGACAGAGTAATCATTAGTTATATCATTATTGTTTTCATTCCTGTATATACCATTCATCTCTCAGTGGTCCACCAAATGGTATATAGATTAGAAAACTAGAGGATATATGTCATTTGAAAACATCGAAACTGATTTTTTTGGAAGGGGTGCATTGGCCCCGATGCCCCTATGCACTCGCCGCCACTGGCTGAAATAATAAAAATATTCACCAAAAAGAAACTATTTTAATTATAACACCAGGAAATATCTTATTGAAGTTCCCTAAACCAATAGTACCAAGTGCCAGTTTTCTGCAATCTGAATAAACAAGAACAGGATAATTATTATGAAAACGAAAGAGCAAAACCAGGTATAGTGCAGTATTTAGACATACTCAAATAATAGCACACTTTGGACGAGTGAAATATGCATTGATCTACGGCTAAGCTAAAGCTGGATTCAAAAACATCATCAGTTTCATCACTACACTGTTGCAACTTTAAAATCTTAATTCTTAGTGAAAATGTAATAATTATGATGTTTTATGAATTCAGCTTAAGAATTGATATCTCGAGTAATCTCAGTACATTTGAATGAAGTTTTCATGCAGAATAATATATTAATTAAATTATTAAATTTTTTTTGCCTCACATACGAATATTACAACTGAAAATGATAATTTTACGAATAAGTTTCGTTGAGAGACCTTAAAATTAACTTATTCAATATGGTCCATTATGATATTTCTTATGACAAAGGTCGCAACTATATATGAATCGTGAGAATAGTTATGAACATTTAATAAAGCTGTATTACACCACTTGCTTTCTTCATGATTATCAGAATTTTCGATTTATTCCAAATTTTGTATAAACAATATCAAGCGTTGATACATCAAATATTGGGTGCCTTCATCTTTAGTGAGTGTTTTCATATCCATTCCACGCAATTTCAGTAAATGGTAGATCTGCAGTGCGTTTTCCGATTGAAGTTATGATATTGTTATGGCATGTTATGATAAACATTAAAATAATATTTATGATTGTGATATCATGTTTAGTTGATACGAATCAATATCGGCTTCGAGAGTTATATTGGGCTATCAGTGATTCGGAAATGTGTAATTCTGATCCTGGATTACGAATCATCAAGCGAAAGTAAACACCAGCATGATGAATGAAAGTTATTTTGTTATTGTGTTCCCTTAGTCTTCCGTTTACTTTACTTTCAAACCAATATAGTACCAGTATTTTTTGGATCTCAATTTTGAATTTCCCGCCAAACTTTGCCTCCATCAATGAAATGAAGCTAAGACAAACTGCTAATATTTCAAAAACTTACAAGTTTTGCTTATTTCAACAGAAATAAATCTCAAAAGAATCTGAAAACAGGCGAAAGATACGCGTATTTCAGTCATGGGGAATTTCGTAGACCTAACCTAACCTCACTAATATGGTCTTTTGTATGCATTTTGATATTCATTCACCATTTACCGAATCATTCAATGATCAAAAAAAATCCCGCTATATCGCCGTTCCACATTCCAGACAAAGTGATCCAGTTCCGAAAAAAGCACACAGACCCCGACCACCACCAGAATGAAATCTTCCTGGACCACCCCCAAACGGTCCACTACCCCGCGTACCCCAGACCGGAAGCCCCCCGTTTCTCCCAGGAAAGCGACAGCAGTTTCTCCACTCTCTCCCAGCAGAACTACGGCTACGAGACGGCCGATGACAGCTCCAACGACCACCTGGGCCATGTGAAGAGCGAGAACAGCGCCGCGACGGAGACGTCCGACAGTTGCACGCCCGGACGTCGGAAGCGCGTGGGCAGCGTGACCAGCGAGGCCTCCTTGGGGAAGAGCTTGAGGACCGAGGAGAGAGGCACCAGGAGTCCGGAGGAGCTGTTCGGGGAACTGGTGGCGGCCATGTTGAGGAGGAGGCCCGAGGGCGACAGGAATAGATGCATGATTGAGATTATGACGGTGTTGTCGAAATAAAATGATGATTTGATGTTTTGTGAATGTTTGTGCACCTCGCGTCTAGTAAATGAAGTCTCTTGTGAAATCGCGTTTATTCGCTATTGAATTTTTAGGGGCGGAGTCATGTCCAATAATTTGTCAAATTTCTAAATAAAATAAGGGAAATAATGTACACAAATTTGTGACTATCCCAGTTATTACAGGGAATGCTGACTTCTTGACATACGACAAGGCCCGAAAAGCTCAACTCGATCTCATCATTCAAATCTAACTTCAAAAAATGTATATATGTATTGTCATAGAATTCGGCAATGTCAAGAAGAAAATAAATATCGCCGAGATGAGATGAGATATAGAGATGACAGAAGAATGGCAGTTCTCGAAGGTTCTAGAACAACCCAAACACGATGATCGAAGGATATATATACACAGCCAGCTAATGGCAGAAGTCAGTTGAATACGAATAAGTTAAAATAAATCAGTTGAAAACTAGGGTAATCTTTCCGTTAGGTGGCGATGTCGAATTTGTTTAAAATGTTTGGATGTTCTTACGTATTTTGGCCTCCTGAACTCGAATCTGAAGTCAAAACGCGGCGGACTCAAGTATTTTCAAAGATATGGGCCCATTTTGTTTCGAAAATCCACCAGTTTAATTATTCCTTCATGTGCCATAACTATTAAAAATACATGAAAATTCTAGAAAAACTGATGGTGGACCTCCCACAAAATCATTCTTGTGTTCGGGATGCAAAGTGCACACTATCTCTTAATAATATTCAACTTCTTAAGCCTCAATACATTCAATTGTTCAATAGGTATAGTATAGGTACCGGTGATTCAAATTCAAAATTAAATTAGAGAAAAGTTTATGTATTTGAGAAAGTGCCGCAATTCCGAGTGGGTCCGGAGATTTAAAAAAAAAAGAAATTTTGGATAGTTGCTTATACCTTCGTTCGCATCATTTGAATAAGAATATGAAAACCAATAGAACACCTTCGGATTAAAAATCCTAGAAAGAGAACACGGCACTGGGATGCGCGTAATCTCAAATGTAGCTCTGCAGTGGTCAGACGGCACTGTCTCTTTATATCAACATTATTTTTTCTCATGGGCGCTCAGTATATAATAACCTCACAATTTGCATCAATGATGCATCACATGTTATACATGGCTACTTCATAACCAATACTGAAACAAAAATCAATATTGTTTAGTCCGCACTCGGCTCAACACCTTGTGAAACTAATCCAGTGGCGTACTCAATTTCTCATCCCTTTTTAATGATAGCAGTAAAGCAATTATGTTTTTTATTCAAATAGAATATCTGAAAAACATGAACTAGTTGCGCGTCTGCATATGCTTCAAAAGAGCGTTACAGAATTTTTATTCGATTATTTTAATGTTGACACTAAAAACTCAAAAGTTCAACATTTTTAGCTCTTCAATACAAGCTCATTTCCGTGATAACAAATGCAACTTTTCTGGGATTTTGTCAGTAGATTTTCACATAAAAGCCAGAAACGAATTAGATTTTGTGCGCCAAAAGTTTTTTGTATGAAACATTCCATAGATATGGTATATTTTTGATAACCGGTCTTAATTTAGCTAGTTGTTTGATATTTCATTTTATTTTGCTTTACGTCACCCTTACAGCTGATGCCTTAAACAGGGTGGGAAAAAATACAATGAGTTCAAATCACAATACAAATATAAATACAATAATTCAAAAAAATCAATACGACGAACATGCAATTATGCATGTGAACTGAAAAAAAATAAAACTTATAAGAAAAAAGTTCACATGCAGAATTGTAGGAAAATATATGACAGAAGTGGGGATTATAAAAGTTACTTTCTTGATCCTAGTTACAGTTGTGTTGAGTTTATCAATCTCATTCTGAAACCTTATATAGTTCACACAAATTTGATATATTGGAGAAAACATACGTAGATTTGTGTTAGGTGCCTTCAAATAAAACATGTTATGTGATCGGGCAGACCCTCTAGGTACATGAATATTACTCTAAAACATATTGTTTTAAGAAAACGTCTCTGTACATTCTCTAAACTATATGATGTAACCCTCATAAAATAATAGTAAATACTTACCATTCATAACTACTGGTTCTTCAGGCAAATCCAATTCGGCATCTGTAAAAATGTTCTCAGCAATGAATGTACTTGAATTAACGTTATTTCCTTTGACAACAGCTACTTGGCCAGGAAACAAGGAGTATTTGGTGAGTTTTTGAATATTCAGTGTCGAGGCGTGGTTCAGGTTTGTTTCGTAAGTACCTTCGAGCAGTATTGATTGTACATTTATCTTACCATCAGAGTCCGAAACTATTCTCCCATAAGTGATCATTTCACCCTGAAATAAACGCCTGATCACACGAGAAGTCTACCATCTTCACACTTACCAAATGGGTTTTCAAAAGACCCTCTGATAAAACTAAATTATGCTTTCTCAATATCTTGTGCCCTAATATCTGCGTCATGTTGTTCAGACTTTTAGCTTTTTTACCCATGATTTCGTACATGTATCTTATATCTGCAGTCAATTGTTCATCACTATGGTTCTTGACTGTTATAGGAATATCAGTTTCTCTTTTGAACTTGGTAGTTGTCGACCCATAGAAACATTGTACTGATCTGGAGTCGGAACGTTGGGAAAATTTTTCCGAATTCGAACTACAAAACCAATGAAATTGAGTCAATGGATGTTCAAAGATACACTGGTGTGGACTAGTTCCATTATAGAAATTGGATGTGAATCATTTCTAATCATGATATGCATAACGCTGGAATTTTAGTACCATATCTGGTCCAAATATCGCAATCAAGAGAGCTCATACTCTCCATTTTGTGAGATTTTTCTTGTCGGGTAATCTCCCCCCCCCCCCAAAAAAAAAACAAACGTCAAAAAGTTCGATCATTTGGAACCATCTCAAACTCAAAAAAGTATGGCAATCAGAGTTCATTTAATTAAATGATATATTAGGTATTATCAGTTACCTACCCTTCATCTATAAACAACACAGAAATTCAAATGACTGGAGTGATAAAATATTGTGAAGACACCTTGGTCAAGACTCTATAGTGGGTATTAATCCTAGATTTCATAAAAATCATATTTTATATCTTTAATAACTTACATTGATGGAGTGCCATTGTTACTATAACTTTCAGAAAGATCTTTCGCTATGGGAGTTTTAGGAACCTGTTTTTCTCGCGAAGGAGTTTGAATTCGGTTGCTCTGAAACAAACAAGATTTGAACTAAAAAACTGAATGTGCCCAAAATCACTCATAAAACCACTTCGAAACATAGTTTTCATACTAATTATATTTTTCTTTGAGTAGAACATTCTTAATAATTCTTTATAGTGTGCAAAAGTTCATAACATATTTTTCTACATTCATCTCAAACCATTTGAATCATAACATTTTGTAGAAATATATTCAATTTAACATTATTGTTATTGAATTTCAGATATCCTAAAGATTCCTAATTCCGATCAACGCTGATGGGCAGGATCTAGAAAAATTCCTAAAATTCAAGGATTTAATATAAAAAAATATAGACCTGTGATATGATTTGGCTATAAATATCAATCAATAAATAAAACAGACATGCGGCCGAGGTACCACTCCACAATGTCTCTGTTGGCGTTTGACTAAAATGCTTCAGAGTATAGAAAACAACTGAAAAATCCATTGCAAATGTAATAACTATGAGAATGGGTATGAGAAAATTATACAATGACTGGCAGAAAGTAAGCATCATAAGAAACCTCAAAATACTTAAGCGCCGTTCGTATTTTCGTGTTTGTCTCTAAATACACTTTTATGAAAAAATATCTATTCGGAAAAGTTGTTCACGAAGTTTTGAAAGAAATCTGATACAAAAATCGAAAATATAAAAAAGAAAAGAAAAATCACATTTCTGAAACTCAACACTGATATTTCAAATATTTTATGAAAACTCGTAAGTCATTTCCTTTTTATCACAAGAAAATTTGAAAGCTTCCTCAAAAAAAATCAAATCAAAATTATTGTTGATACAATGATCTTTATGAATTAAAAACAGTATTGGGATTATGTCCTGGAGATATTTCAGCCACCTCTAATAAAGCAGCTGAACATTATATGGCAAATTTACACATTCCAAGTCTCCTAATGAAATAGAAATAGCTTGCGAATCTTTACCAAACATGATTTAAAACAATACTTCTGGCTTTACTAATGAGTTTCTTTGTAAGAAATTAATTTTTCGAAATTGTATTTTTCTGATTGCCTAAAATTTGTTTCAATTTCTTTCGAAACTTATGCCTAGCTATGAAATATCGATCTGGAACTTTTTCCAATTTTTCGATATTTTCAGTGTGATTTAGATTGACCTGAGCCCATATTTGAAACATGACTGTGAAGCCCCAGACAGTTAATTCAGATAAATTGATAATCACGATATTATAATGTCAAGATAGTAAAATTTATTTATTTATATTCATTTATCAACAGTGAAATTATGGATTTTCTACGAGACTACTTTGAATAGACGAATTACAAATTTTCATACACAAATAATGTAGAGCGATTTTCCATTTTGTCATTAGCATAAGAAAGTACCTTAGATTGCCTAAAGAAATATAAAATGAATATGGAATGTGGTACTATTTATATACATCCTTGTAAATAAATTTGTTCAAATCAGGAAAATGAAAGTATAATGTGAGACATGAAATAATTAAGAGGGATATATGGAAAAAAATTTCAACTGTTTGTAAATAAATTCATAAGCAAAGATCAAACATTTCTGGAGTTTGGCTTTTTATTTAAAATCTGTTCAAGAATAATTAATAAGCTATACTGTGAATATCCGAGTTGATGAACTGATTAATGAAATTTCAAACTAAAACCAGTTGTACCTGGTATCAAAGTGTTAAACCACTTCAAGAAGAGAAAAAATTACAAAACCCTGCATTCAGCAAAGATAAAGTATAAAGTGGATGAAATGATCTTTGTGAAATACAATATACTGTCATCCAGATAAGGACTCATTAGTTCAGTAGTATGAGTCAACATAAAAAATAAAACCCCTTACTCAGCAGAAAAATAAAACAAGTAGGTGTTGGAAGTAAAAAACCTTATTATGCAGATTGCAGATTAAAATTATTATCAATGATTAAGACCACAAAATTATTATAGAGTTTCACATGCTCACAAAAAGAAATGTTAAAAAAGTTACCTTCTTCAAAACATAATGAATATTACACAGTAGGTATATGAAATGATGGAAATAAACCACAAAATATCTAGATTTTTAGATATTCCACAAAAAAACGTTTTCAACAAATTCGAAAATTATAAAAATTTCAGCTACATATTACTTTCTTATTATCCAGTAAAGTATTAAATCAATTGCAGTGTTGATGGAGATTGATCATTTTCAGAAATCATATTACTCTAGTCCTCATACAATGATATTACCAGCATTGTCATTTTTAATGATTTTTTCATAAACTTACCAGAAATGATTCTACAGGAAGGAATCCTCAAATATCGGGTGCTTCTGAAAAGTGACTCACCACTAGGTATAACTTTTTTGTTTCTTCAGATAAACAAGTGAAATTCAGGTATAATACATACCTATACATTTTTTGGGATATTCAGTTGCTTTCTACCAATAAAACAAATGAATACCCCAAAAATAGCTACAAAATGAATTTCACCTATTTATCAGTAGAAACAAAAAAGTTATGGGTGTAAGCCATTATTGAGAAACCGCCGGTATATATGATAAGATTTTTTTATTTCATGATATCATCAATTAGAATTCCATAATGTCAGCTACAATTGAATTTACAGAAATCTAGTACAAACATATTTGAGATACCGTTTGGCACATTCGATTATTCCAACAAACTAATTAAAATTAAACAAACTTATGTAAGTTATTTATATGAACACACTATGATGCTATCTTCAAAATTTGATTCGAAGCCCTAATTGATTCTAGATAAACCTCGAAAATGTCTCCTGTGGCGCCACTGGTTGTAGAAGCCCCTATAGACGAGTATGGATCTAGTCACGATTCAAAAATCCGTGCACTAGCACCACACGCGCCAACACAGGGATCTGAAAGTTCTTCAGCTGCGGGTAGCAACAATGTTTTATGGATGATGCATGAAATTTTCTTAATGAGTGTGGATCTAGTCACGAAATAGAAGAAAAACCGTGGACCAGACCCCCACCCACTAATAGCATTTCACTTACTTCAATGATGCTCTTAAGAAAAAAGAAAAAGAAAAACACGAATCACTGACGCTACTTTTGAAATAAGCCGAACGCTGAACAAGCAAAAAAAACAATGAACGAGTCTCCAGCATTCGCGGATGAAAAACAAAGGATTCAATGAATACAAAAACTAGTTGAAATGATAATTGCTGGAGTAACAACATAGGTTAACAAAGTTTAACCTTGCAAGTAATTTCGTCTACAAACAAAATCTCAGTTAAAGGTTGTTTACACTACTTTGTTTCCTCGATATCACGAAACAAGGGAACAAGGGAGTAAGATAAGCCGCACTCCAGAAATAACCGTCCGCGAAATGAATCAACAGGTTGTAAAAAATGCCGGCAACTAATTTCGCATCAAATCAAGAAGGCTGTGCAAATAAAACTCGAAACACCGCACTAAACAAAGCCAAGCGTCTTCTACAGATTTAACAATGGCCGCTGAAGGATAAAATAGCCTTGAAAAGTTTCTCAGAAACTTATTATGTCTTGTGCGCAAGTGCAATGATTAGACAAACGTTACATCTGCTATCTCTCTTCTTCGTCGCAAAAAGCGAGATGGAATTAATGCGCCTACGAGAGTTATTATTGATCATTCATGCGCGACGAGAAAGGCAGAAAAAATGGTGGTAAAACTTTTGTAAATCATAAGCTAACGTTCCTAACGTTCGCTTATGCCTGGAGGCAAAAGACAATCTTGGCTTGGAACTTTTTGTAACTACTCGTGTTTTGTACTCACCTTCGGTGTGGTTGAATAGGTATCGTCCGAAGCACCAACGTATCTAAATAATATCATTAAGGAAAACAGCAAAACAAGGACTGTGATGTATAATATAAAAAACTTGTATTATAGGTTAAAGAAAATGTATAGATACATCTTGATTTGAAAGGATACAATTCATCTGAAACCAAGTAATTAGAGCTTTGTTTTGGTGTAGTATGCGTCTGTCTCGAGAAGCTTTGTTCTTTGTTATTCTGAAATTCCTTTCTTTCCATCTTTTGTAAACTTTCAATGGTAGGAAGGGCCCCCTTCAGATTCGAGACAGTGTACGCATACCATTGATCACAAAAATCCTCGGCCCCAATATTGTGAGCAATACACATTTCCAGGCCTAAATAAAAACATAACCTTACTAGTAGAACAAGAAAATATTTGATACTCACATTTATCGAGAACGTCGCTTGTAGTGGAAATATTTAGTTCTTGGAAATAAGTCGCTATTTCTTCTTTAGACACATTCATGATTGAAATCCGTTTTAGAAAAGGAATAAACACCAAAACAAACTTACACACTCTGCTCTTAAGCAGTCAGCACACCTCACTCTTCGAGTTTCGACCATACTATTTTGGCGCGAAAAAAATTCAGTTTTGCCACCTCAAAGTTTAACCACTAATCTTTGCTTGAGCCACAGGCCACAGATTAACCACCGAGAGAGAGTGAGCCGGCTGGAGCCGGCCGACAGCCGAGTGAGGTAAAAAAAAATTAAAATGAAAATGACTAAAATGTAATGTATCATTTATCTTTGTATAAATGTACGTGGACAATAGAGAAAGGGAAGATGAGAATAATTTTAGATGAATTAGTTGGTGTGTTGTTGGTGGCCATGAAAACGCCAAGAATCTATCTATGAAACGGAAGTTAACATGTTGTCCTTCTCACTATCACAAGATGAGCGATAACTTCATCTCAATTATATTTGGGCGTTGATTGATGTAACTTCATTTTGTAAAGAACAGTCAACAAGAAAGTGGCACTACTGACTACTTTTAGGTTTACGCACTTACGACTTACGTCTGCCTTAACCTCATTTTTATTTAAATTAGTTTCATTTTCGTGATTCATGGATGTAATGAAATAAAATGATTATTCAGAGCTTTCAGAAGTTATCAATATTATATCGAAGCACGACTATTATAAGAAGATTTCATTCAGTTGATGTTAGTATTGATTATTGAAGCACTTTTGGAATGGATTATTGTTTGTAGTAATTTCAAAATTTTATTAGCTGATAAATTTCACCAAAGAAGATAGACTGAAGATTCTAAGGAAAATGGCTTTGCCGAAATCAAGAGACAACCCTATTATCATGACTTTGGATACTCCTGAATTCAAATCTATATTCAATGAGGAATTGAGATCTTTAGTATCACTTTTCAAAGAATATGGATATGAAATCAGAATCGCAGGGGGTGCAGTAAGGGATATACTCATGGGAAAGCAGCCCAAAGATCTTGACTTTGCAACAACAGCTACCCCAACAGAAATGAAAGAGATGTTCACAACAGAAAATGTTAGGCTGATTAACTTGAATGGTGAAAAACATGGAACTATCACACCAAGAATCAATGACAAGGAAAATTTTGAAGTAACTACTCTTCGAATCGACGTAGTTACTGATGGAAGACATGCTGAAGTTCAATTCACAACAGATTGGATGCTTGATGCACTCAGGAGGGATCTTACCATAAATTCAATGTTTCTAGGATTAGATGGATGTGTTTATGATTATTTTTTTGGTTATGATGATCTGAAAAAACACAGAGTTGCTTTTGTAGGAAATGCTGTCACTAGAATTCAAGAGGATTACTTGAGAATACTCAGATACTTTAGGTACCTACATATATTAGGTAGAAAACTGATCAAGATTCTTGAAGTTTATTATGAAGTGTTTCTTTATACTTTGAAGAGTAAACATACTTCATACTAAGTATATTTGACTACATTGAGAAAATTTTCAAAATTTTATCTTGAATTAAGATTTTGAGTCAAATGGCTTTTATTGACATTTCTGATTCTTACAAATGATTCATAAAATGTTTAGGTTTTATGGAAGAATTGCTCTTGAACCCAATCAACATGAAGAAGAGACACTAAAAGCTATTTTTGAGAATGCTGCAGGACTTTCCAATATCTCAGGAGAAAGAATATGGATGGAACTGAAAAAAATTCTGGAAGGAAATTTTGCTGGTGACTTGATGCTTACCATTGTTGAGAATAACTTAGCTCAATATTTAGGTTGAACATCAGGGTTTTCAGTTTTCCAGTTACTCAACTGTAGTTTTTTAGGTTTGCCAAAAAAACCTAATGTGGCTGAACTCATGAAAGTTTTTGTACAAAGTGGACATCTGTGCCTTAATGCTATAACCTTGCTTTCATCTCTGCTAAGTGATACAGATGATGTGGTAACTCTGAATGCAAGACTTAAACTATCAGCTTTTGAAAGAGATCTAGCTTTGTTTATTGTCCAACATAGAGAACCAAAATTACATTCCAAACCTCTAATGCCCTATCAAAAAATTATTTTGAAATCTAAATCAAAGCCATCAGATACTAAAAACATGTGCATTGAAGTGTTGAAGTACATTAATTCCCCTTACTGGGAAGATCTAGAAAAATGGGAAATTCCCAAATTTCCTGTCAGTGGAAATATATTGAAAGAACATGGAGTGGAAAGTGGGAGATTTATGGGAGTGGTTATGAATGAGCTGAAACATTTTTGGGCAGATAATGATTTCAATTTGAGTGTGGAAGACTTGGTCAAAGAAATTCCACGTATTTTAAATGAACTTGCAGAAAAAAAGAAAATGAAAAATTCTAAATAAAATGTATGTCATTTATTCATATCATGCCATCATATACAAATTTCATATTTCAGAACATTTTTTTATTTTCATTCCCATTTTCCTTTGTACAAATTGCATTTTACCAAACATGAATACCATAAATATAGAGAAATGTTCAGCTTCATTTCTGGAAACTCCAACAAATAAAAATCATGTAGGTATATCTTGGAGAAATATATAAACAAACTTCACCTCTATTTCGAAATTTGACATTTTTGGAGCGCCATCTATTGGTTCGTGATTTTTTCCCATTGAAATGTGGAACCACTTGGGCAGACTAAGAGCTGAACGCGGGCCACTGTTAGAAATGAAAAATCTATTGAAAAAAAGTACATGATTCCTAAACAATCTCAAGCGGTTGTGTATTATTATAAATATGAAGCAAGACATACCTAGCCGCAACGTATGAGGCTACTTGTAAAATAATAATACATCAGTTTTGGAAAAATCAATAGCGGACCGCATGTTGTTACATCACAAATTTTTTTTCGAATCACCCGTTCTAACGAAATTTGCCGAAACCTCTGGCAGAAACAGTATAATTTATTGAATATTTTCAGTAGTGTCTTGTACATATTTCTTGAATCAGTATCATCAAGGTCGTCATGCATTATTTTGATCAATGGATGAGTGATTCGTTTTTCATAAATGAGGACTGGTATCAATATTTTCAATCCTTGCACAATACACCTTGGTTCTAGGAAAATTTGGCATACATTTCTTTTGCTGCATTTTTGGTTTATACATGTTTTACTATATTAGTTGTTGAAAAGAATATTTATTTTTTAGGAATAATAAATAAAATTTCATATAACTGATAACATATCAATAAATGACATGAGAGTAGAGCTTACTCAAACATCACAATTTTTTTTACAAGGCATCGACTGCTATGGCCATTAGCCCAATCACATTTCTAAGACCCACTAGTACTCATCTACGACTACTACGCAGTTTTTAACGCGCCAGTTGTATGATAAGGGCTGCACACATCTCGAAAAACTCCATGGTGTGGTGACCTGTCAATTTTGAATTTGTAGATACGTTACTTTGGATTGGCGTCGGAATGGCATCTATGAGAATGTGGCCGATATTTGACTCGTTGTCCTCGTTGCTTAAACTTTTGAAGTCCAAGAGATAACTCTTGTAATCCACCTGAGAAATTTGGCGAGTTACAAAAACGTGAATTATCAAAGACTTTTGGAATACTCACTTGGTACAACTGAAGTGACATCATGATATACCGATCCTGCATTTCATTTCTGTGCCTGACTCTCACGTGGTATGGATTTATAACCTTCCATTCATAGTCTAGAGCTTTCATTGCACGGTACACCTCCATCATGATGTCATTGGGTTTACTTTGTGACCGTATGCCCAAATGCCACTTTGCCCTCTTGACTTGAAAATATATCATCAGATCAAGCTTCTACTTGCAACATTTTATTTATGAATCAATTTGAATACTCCTTTGGTTTCCTGATTTGTTGACTTGAATGAAATCTCTCGTGAAATCTTATAAAAACAAATGTGCCTCTCCAAAAAGTGGGAGGCCAAGAGAACACTCCATTTGAATGAAAAAAAGTTAACATGTAGATTGTGGGACATGAAACTATTTGTTCCCTTTTTTGAGGATCAGCCTTTATGGCAATGTTTCAATTCCAGGCATAGGTTAGATTTTCAAGACATTCCAACAGATTTTTCATGAGGAAGAATTCGACAATAAGAATCCTTACAGTGTTAATATTTCAAGGGTTTTTCTCCAAGAAATCAATTGCCAGAAGAAAATTTCATTTATATCTTTATCTAAACTTGGACAACTGCTATAATGTCTACTTTTCTTGTGCTGTTTGGAACTCAATATTGAAAAAGATTCTGTGATGTAGAAGAAATAATAATAATAGTTGCCCAGATAAGGTTAATGGAACTATCCCAAATAATCCTTTATATTCATTACCTCTGATTTAGGTGAATGAAATTTTGAAAATTTAGGAATATACAGGCATATTCATCTCAAAAAAAAGTATTATCAGGAATGCTACATACATGGTTTCAAATTCAAATATGTCAACATTAATGATCCAAATTATTATTGGATTCTAAAATAAATTTGAAAGATTTTCATAAAGCTTTTTCTATAGGATACCCCCAGTGATACCCTATAGACCTTTTATAAGTGTAAGGTGGAAGTAGAATTGAATATGCCTTTGATAAAAAGGGTGTGAAATTTAAAAAAAAAACTTATTCTGGGTTTTCAAACTGAGTAAAAGTACTGATCACAATTTATAACTTGATATATGTAACTCAACCGCTGATGTTATTGAAAAAATTAAAATGAAATAGTTTCAAAAAATGTTGAAAAAAATCAATATCTCATTCAGGTAATTTTTCAATATAAAGGCTTTGGCATTACTTTTCTTGAATGAACATACTATAGAATTTCAACCAGGAGACTTCAAAGAATATTGATAATGTTATTTGATAAGGATAAATATTATTTTTTTTTAGTTTCTCCTAATTTTTAAAAACATTAATAGAACAGGAAACTCAAAAGAAGCATCAGAATTATGAATACAACTTTTCCTCTTACCTACCTCTTCCTTTCTCAGCCATAGAAGCAGTAGTAGTAGGAGGCCAAGGTCTTTGAGGCACAATTCTTTCTGGATGTGGCTTCAGTGGACTATTGATAGATTCACTGGGAGGCTGCATCATAGTAACTGGTGGAGGGCTACTAGCAACATAGAATTCTTTGAGTTCAGCCTTTGCAGCTTCATCAGCAATACGTTTGTTATCAATTATCAAATGGTAAGCTATGGCCAGTTGATCATGGGGATCACCACTTAGAAGGGCACTATGGACTTCTGATTCTTGGACAACAAATTTATCACAAACCTATGAGAACACATTCATTTTAGTGATCCATAACTTCAAAATAGTGTGTTGTTTTTCTGCTTACTTCTTTCACTGCATCAGTATCAATAACTGAGGAATCTTGGTCCACAGGAGAAGGAAATAAATAAGCAGGGCAATCTTTGATGAACCATTCATGTTTTTTAATATCTTCAATGCTGGCTCTTTTCATAGGATCAATTTGCAACATTTGGCATAGTAAGCTAACCACAGGCTTGTTCAAGTACTCAGGTATAGGGAATATTCCAGATTTTATTTTTCTAAACAGAGTGGGTACATGTTCATCATCAAAGGGCAGAGTACCACAAAGTAGTGCATATAATATAACTCCACAGGACCAGATATCTACTTCAGGGCCAGCATAAAGTTTTCCAGATATCACCTGCAAACCAACTAATAAATATTTTGTTATTCATGATTATCATTTTACCTCTGGAGCTGCATAGTTTGGAGATCCACAACTGGTCCTCAGGAATTCACCATCCATCATCATGTTTGATAATCCAAAGTCAGCTATTTTAACATGCATGTTGTGGTCAAGAAGCAAATTTTCTGGTTTCAAGTCTCTATGCACAATCATGTGTCTATGGCAATAATCTACACCTGATATAATTTGTTGAAAGAACCTTCTTGCATCATGTTCTTGTAGTTTTCCATGTTTCACAATATAGTCAAAAAGTTCACCTCCAGATACATATTCCATTATCATGAAAATATCAGTAGGAGTACTTATAACTTGGTACAGCTTTATAATGTGTGGATGTCTGAATAATTTCAAATTTTGAATCTCTCTCCTGATTTTTCCCACAACATCAAGGCTTTTGATTTTTTGCCTGTTTAGAATTTTTACAGCTACCTTGTGTTTAGTGAGCTGGTGTTCCCCTATTTTGACTTTTCCAAAAGTACCAACACCCAAGGTTTGACCCAAAATGTAATGACCAATCTTCACCAGGGGTTGGGCACCTGGTTTATTTATTTCAGCCATCCTCAGGAGCTACCTATTTTTTCAAGACTGCTGTTATATGAATTCCAGGTATTGAATTTTTGCTAATATTCAAGAGCTTTCAATCTTCATTTGTTTGTACACTAAATTTATTTCTTATTTAGATTTAAAAGTAAATATTTGAATAAATCAAAATGACGAATTTCTATTAATTTGTTTATGTAGATTGTAGCAGAGTAGCAGATGACACTGTCAATTGATGACAAGGATGACTGATGCAGCGTTGCCAAAATCAGCCTCACAACTTAAAAAAGTACTATAGAATTTCCCCACCGAAGAAAGTACTGAATTTTAGAAAAAAGCATGCGTGGTAGGATTTTTATTGTGAAAAAATCACAACTAAAATGAATATGAAGAATAAATGAGAAAATCTTATTCCATTCCATCTAAAAAGAGACAAATATATATTTTCTGACGACCAAATGCGAAAACTCAAGGGTCTAGAGCAGTATATGTTTTTTTGGTTTTGTATTCATATCAGATGATTATTTTTCAACATTTCTAAAATCCGATAGAAAGTTCTAGTCAATCAAAACATTACATGACATTACTATAGTGGAAATGCGAGTATAATTTAATGAAATTAGATTTCTATCACTGGAATAGTGAATATACAGCTTGATAATTTTTACATAGTCACTTTTTGCTGGTTTGATCTCTATGATATGGAATTTGAAATCGTGAGTTTCAAGGTAGGTTTATGCTTATATACGAATTTCGCAAAATTGATGCGAATCGGAAAATTGTAAATATTACATTGATATTCAAGGTAAATGTGGAAACTTCGCAACAAAGTTAAATTATTTCAACTTTATTGCGATATTTCTTTTCAGCGGCCATTTTATTCGCATACATTTTGCGAAATTCGTATGCCGTTGAATAATCATACGTAGAAAAGTATTCGATAGTAACTTTTATATTTTATAGGAAGAGCAGTATCTTCTACTGGCAACACTGGTTTCAAAAGTTAATCTCTTCTGCACCATGGTCCTCATGACTCTGTTGCTCATTGCTCATTGCTGCTCGAAAAAAAAAGAACATATCAACAACAGCCATCAGCTATCATCTCAGCTGTTCGATGTCAAGGGACGAGGTTATGGTTAATTTTCTTGTCCAACCAAATAGATCTTGATTGGATATTGTTGTCATGTTTTATTAGTTTTGGACTTGGATAGATTCAACTTTTGTTCAAGTTTTTATCCCCTTATCTTCAATCTTCATAATAGAAGCTTGAAAGGCAGTGATAATTCATATATTTAGATACATAGATCCTACTGTAAAACAATTTTTTAAATAAAACATGTCCAGTCCTGAGCAAGAAAACATGGTAAACAACAGCCATATACACAATCAAACCATACAATCTCCTCTTGATGTTTGTAAGTAAACACAACTGAATGTAAACTAATCTCAGTTATTGAATTTGTATCAGTACTTGATTGTTTTATTTGTTTGTTCATTTCAAACTCATTTGCATCAATATTCAAAAGTACCATTTAGTTTTTAAATTTGAAATCAACTAATAGTATTGCTACTATGCTTATGTGTATTCTAAATTCTTTTGAATTTTCAGCTCATTCCTATAGTGTAAACACAATGTCATCCCTCAGAGATTACATTATCTCAGAAGATTTGTTGGCTGGACAAAGACCTGAGGGCAGAATGTCCAGTGTTAGAAGGTTTTTCTGTTTATTTGTAACCTTTGACCTTCTGTTTACATGTTTGATGTGGATAATATGTGTTATGGTAAGAATAAAAAGTAGGTTCTACTCATTTTTCACATTGGCTTCATTGTTGTTTTATTTTTCAGCTAAATGGAGAATATATTATATCTGCCCTGCAAGAACAAGTGGTTCACTATAATATTCATACATCACTATTTGACATAGTACTGGTTGCTCTTTGTAGATTTATTGTGTTGATATTTTTCTATGCATTGCTTTACTTGAATCACTGGTTCATAATATCTGTAAGCCATTCAAAGAGGTTTTGATGTTTCTTCTCATGGGCTATTTTTTAGCTGTCTACAGCTACTACCTGTGGATTTCTCATCACCAAAGTGTTTTTTTATGATGTGAGTATAGTTTTTCTTTGAATGTTACAAACAGCACTGGTCTGTGAAGCTATATATATTTTTTTTATTAGGAAATTCAATGTTATGTATATATGGTTCATTAAATTTTCTAGTGGCCACACTCATCTCAACCTGTTTTTGAGGTACTGTTAGTTCTGGCCTCATTTATTATAGCCTGGGGGGAAGCATGGTTTCTTGATTTCAAAGTGATACCACAAGAATCAAATGCCAACAGATACTTGTTCAGTAAGTATAATTTTTATTCTGAATGAATCAAGATATTTGTATCTGGTAAAATATTTTTTTCAATTGTTTTTTTGATGATACAATATGTAGTATGTATTCCTATAAACTGAAGTAAATCTAGTCCCTCATTTACTCTCAGAAAAGCTCATTGAATAAATTAGTATGAATGCATATTCCAATGAATGATAAAGATATAAGTAATGACTGATAAGGCCATAATACAAAATGTTAATTGATTTGTGTTTATAAAATCATTTCTAAATTTGAGTAAACAGTATTTTTATAATGATTTGAATAATTGAGCAGTCCCATAAGTGTTAAGATGAAATAATATTTATTAGTGAACTCCATATATTCATAACAAATTGACCAACTATTATCTTGGATCATAATCAGTCACAAACACATTATATTCTCATATTTTTTGTGTATTTATTATAGCTGCAGAAAATGAAAGAACACCTTTAGTCAGGAGTTATGTTCAGGGACTCCCTTCTATGTATACTGAAAGTATTGGTAATTTCTATTCTCCTCAAGGATCTCCAGAAGGTTCCATGCTGAGGTTTGACCAGTCTGCCAATATTAGTACTTATGTACCAGTGAGATTTACCAAGGAACAGGTGATTTATTTTAAGAATACGAATTTTTTGAATATAATTTTCAGTAATACATATATAGTTGTCTGTATTCATTTATGTGCATTTGTTATTCATTCATGTATACTTTAATCTGAATATTAGGGATGTCTCTTGGTTTACATAATAGGAAATTCTAATAAATCGGCTATTTGAATTTTAAATTGTGTAGCTAAATTCTATAAAAGACTTGGTATAATGTTGCTCTTGAGTTGTTTCTTTCCAGTTGAGTTTCTGATTTTATTTGATATGGAGGTATCTGAGAATATATTTCTAACATTTGAATGAAAAATCAAAATAGAAATCAGTGATCAACAAAATATTTGGAGTTTTTTTATTTCAAAATTATTTCAAATACAGTTGTTTATATTTTTTAGGAAGATAGTTATAAAAGAACAGCTAAAAAGGTATTTCATGAAGCATGGGACTTGTTCAAAAGTAAGGATTGGAAACTTCAAAAACAAAATGAGAATGATAGTTTTTTTTCAAGATCCCTATCAAAAGGGAAAAAAATATTCAAAGTCCAGGTATGTGTACCTATATCACTATTTTCCTGTAATTATATGATTACCAATGAAAATATTGATGAAAAATATTTATTATTCACTATGATTTTCTTTGTACTAGGCTGAAATCAGTGTATCTCCTCAATATCTTCTCGAAGAACTTTTCTATCAAGTACATGAATTGCCTAAATGGAATCCTACTATCAAGGAATCTCATAGAATTCAGTCATTGAATGAACACACTGACATAACCTACCAAGTCTCTAAAGAAGCAGCAAGAGGTTTAGTGTCAAGTAGAGATTTTGTGAATTTAAGGCATTGGGCAGAAATTGAGAATGGCTATA
This sequence comes from Chrysomela aeneicollis, assembly GCA_029955515.1. Taxonomy (NCBI): domain Eukaryota; kingdom Metazoa; phylum Arthropoda; class Insecta; order Coleoptera; family Chrysomelidae; genus Chrysomela; species Chrysomela aeneicollis. Next base: position 17,940,818 of record JARUHQ010000009.1, on the reverse strand, counting down.
TGATTTCTATAATCAAAACAGACCATCCTTCATTACCAGAAACTGAAAAAATTATTAGGTGAGCATTCAGACTAATTTCTTGAATTACATTAAGAAATAGTGTTAAGGTGAAATGTCATGAAGAAACATAACAATTGGTTCCTGATAATCTAAATGATTCAGGACAGGGACAAATTGTCATCTCATACCAACAATAACATTTTCATTTCACTTTTCAACTGTACTGAAAATAACAAATATTTCCTATTTCAGAGGTGAAAATGGAGTAGGTTGTTTTGTAATTGAAGAAACCACTCAATCAGACAAAAGTATGTTTCATTGGATAATGAATACCAACTTGAAAATGTGGATTCCCGGTACAATTTTAGAAAGAGAAGTGGCAACCATGATGTTCAATTATATCAAAGATTTACGTAACCATTTATATTTGAAAAGGTGTAAGGAGACTGTATGAAATGACAAATACACAACCTTCTTTTTTTACTTAAATGGAATTTTTGAAAGATATTTCAGGTTAGTGATAATGAAATATTCATTTCCAAAATGTATTTCAGTTTTATTGAAATTATTTTTTACTTATAAGAATATGTCTGTATATATTAAGTGTATGTAATCATATATTTTCCCTTATATAAAATGAAAATCCTGTGCAAAACTTCAAAATACTATTCAAAATAGTTCGAAAATTCTTATTATAATTGAGGACTTTCATTACTGAGACAAGTTGATATCATAAAACATCCTATGGAAAACTTCAAAATACTATTCAAAATAATTCAAAAATTCCTATTATAGCTGAGGACTTTCACTTCTGAGAAAAGTTCATATCATAGAACATAGAAATATAGGATGAAAAAAAATTACATATTCTTTTTTTTAATTTCTGGAAAAGCTAGCGACGACAAATTATAATATTTGCTATCAAGATGATGAATCAACTATACCCTACACTGAGAACAATACATACAGGGTAATTCACGGTGGATTGGGTGTAGCGGGAATAAATCTATCTATTATTGGTCAAATCAGCTCATACGTCCCTATCTCAACTATTTATGTAATGTCTCCTGATATTTTATTGAAACAAATACACGGCTGTTCAGAATTCCTATTCCAGAAACGTTTATTACGCTATCCGCTGTGAATCACCCTATATACTGTATTCATCGGTCGTTGGTAACGCTTCATTGGTTCCTGATGCTTTCCGTGAATCCCAGTGATTGCTCTAGTTTGTTGCTCTAAAACGAAAATGCCAACTTTCTCAGTAAAAGATCACTACTAATTCAAAAAAGAAACAAATGAAATAACCTCAAGATGCTTCAACTAAAATAATAATTTTTCGCATTAGCATTGTATTAATGGCATCACCTCTGGCACTTATACTTGCATGTTTTTTTTCATTCCTGTTACCTGGGATTTACATCAAAAGTTCTAGGTATATCTCAATTCGATTTTATTTGAACGCTATCTTTTACTGTGTTAAATATTTGTTTTTTAGCCAAGCATGTTACCAAGATTAATGTCTTCAATGCTAAAAGATCCGAAATGGTCCCATAAACAGGTTCCTTATCCGCTAAATTAGCTGAAAACTAATACCTTTGACGTGTATGTGCTAAAATTTTCAAACATGGATGTCCAGAAATTGTTGATTGAAATAAGTTCACCACTATATCCCACACATGTACAAGTTTTTATTTTGTTCATGGCATTTCGAATGCAAAAATCAATATTATTCTTCAATAACTTTCAAAAGTTGAAAATATCAATTCAATAAAATCAATGCATCTTCATAGCTACAACGAAAAATATCAACGGAGATTTTTTCGGAGGTTATTGATGATAATGATGAAATAATATTAAGTCTCCTTATATTTTCCAAATAAAACACCAACAGGTACTTATCGCAGGTATCACATTTATTCACTGAACGCTTAATAATTTGTTGAACTTTTATCGAATACTACTATCAATGCTACTATTAATGCACCCCCAAAATGTGAAGCTTCAGGCTTGTAATACAGGGCTATTCAAATTCAAGTAATCTATTAACGGGTTTCCATTCGATGCCACATTAGGTATATACCTTAAAGTTCAGTAATAATTATAAATGCCGAAAAATGTGCTCGTAGGATAATAGCCGATAGATTTATTTATTATTTTGTTAATTATGTAGGTTCGAAATGCTCGAATGTACCGGGTGTTCAACAATTGAATTTGGTTATATGCATGTATGCATTCATCAACTTCATCATAATTATTTTGTTTATCATAAGAAACATTATAAAAAGACTGTGATTTGAAGTAAATATAGGCGTAATTATATTCTTATATGTATTTTTTATTGAGCAATAAAAAACAATCCATTTGATACTGCTTTATTGTGTACTACATTTTAAAAAACTCTTATATGCACGGCTAGTTCAGTCCATATTCTGACAATAATGTATTTATTTTTCTTGTGATGGAAACCAGGTTTGACATGCCTCACTTGCTATTTCGCACATTGCTGTTAGTGCCTTCCCAGTGTTATCGAATTCTAGAATACAAAGAATCATTTACATAAACATTTTCTCGAGAGAGAACAAATGTCTTTGTGTTAATGGGTGGAAAAATCAACTGAATTCTATTCGATGATGACTTTGGATATAGATACTCATCAATTTTTGCCTGCATCAATAATATACAGTGTTGATTAATTTATATGAATATGATGTTATTCGAATTAAAAAAATGATAATTTTTTCTGTTTTTTTGTATCATTTCCAACCCACAAAAAATACATAAAACATAACATCTTTCATAATTCTAGTACTTGTCAAATTCGAAACAATGAAATTACCAATAAGTTGGTAGCAATCAATTTTGATCAAAACAGAATTTGTTGATGATATTTCGAAAAGAAATAAAATACTTCGTTCTTATTATTTGTTATAAAATTTCATTGATTTGTCAAAAATGTGAAAGGTAGGATTTAAATATATCTCACCAGCGGTACTACTTCTTTTTCCAAAAATCGATCCATTGAATGGTGGCCTCTTGTAAGCAGCTTCTGAGGTCGCCATTACCAGACTGAATACAATGAATGCCAAGCAGAAGATTGTCAAGATGTTTCCAATATTGTACGACATGGTGCTAGTATAAACAGAAAAATATTATCGATATACATATACCTTTTTACTATTGAGTAAATTATACATACTAATTCAAAAATTATCATCTTTGATTCGTATTGATCAAGAAATATCGCGTACTTTTCTATTCGGAACATTTTCTCAGTAACAAGTATACAATTTCGAATTGTAGCAAAAATCAAAACTTTTACGAGGAACACAGACCAGCAAACTATCCGACGTGCGTTTGATTGACACCAATAATTAAAAAAATGTTTATGAACATATTTTTTGAAATTATTGTTTCTGGTAAAGGTTTTATTCTTAATTCATTGACAAGATAATGACGCGCAAAATTACAGTCAGTATACTTTTTTATACTATATAGCTTGGGTTTTTGGTTTTAATGGAAAATGTTATCAATGCCATGAAAGAATACATCATGTTATTCCCAATAGCAGTAATCGAGTGGTGTGAGATCTGGTGACTATTTGAAAATTTCTTTGAACAAAATAATGTATTGTCGACGAAATATTTTTTATTTTTACTAATATTTGCGAGAATATTATTGTTTTACATCACTGAATTAAGAATGAAATATCTAAAGAGTAAAAACCAATATGTAAATACATAGTAGAGGTATCTCTGTTGTTGAAGTTGAAAAAAATATTAGTTCTAAATAGTATTCGAGGATTGTCATTTCATTTGTACTTTCGTTCATGAAAATCGCTTTATAAAAAGGCCAAAGTCCATAGTAGAGGCGTGTCAATATTATTTTGGATAATACAAATTTCATGGAACACTATTGTCAAATCGGAAACGGAGAGAGATACAAATAATACTCGAATATTAGAAGAAATCGAGGATATCTTTAGTAAATATAGTATATATAATAAATATCTTAAAAAAACTGAAAATCGTCCATTCTTAGTCATTGATAAATTTTCAACTGTTGATGCTAGGATTTTGAAATTCGGTATACTCACTAGAGTTTACATGCTGAATTCAACGGTGATGTGAAAAAAAAATTAAGGCACACTAGATAGTATACCATGAAATTTGCGTTACCCAGCAAATACCTACAAATACAGTAAAGGGAACATTATAACTCACCCGATAAAATTGTTGTTTGTTTCTTAGATGCTCACTCTTCAAACTGCCCTAAGACTCTGACTTCAGAACCTACTCTGTCGGCATTTTTATATCGAATCGTGAGTCGTGAGATGAGTTGCGAATGATTCAATTATGAAAACTGATAACCAATCCTGTTTCTATTCACTGTGATTATTTCAGAATTTCCCTTGTGCCCATATAATTTCATTTTCACCAACAAATCTTGTTAGTTGTGGGTGCCACACCACTGTAGGTACAGGGTAGGTCTTCACGTATATTTTTGAACCCCCCCTTAACTTGTCTATCTATTGTTCAATTGTTTTTTTCAAAATATGATCTTAGTTGATTTTTCTTGTAGATTTCATATATGATCTAAAAAAAAAAGATATGGGCACCAAATATATTTTTTTAAATGGAACACCCAATATATGTTGTCATTTTTGGATAGAGTATATTTTTTCGATTTCAAATATACATACATATATCATGTTATCTCGAATAGATTTCGAGATGTTTGACGTTGAATATATGTCAGTTTGTGAGTTTATTTGTCATAATGTGTTTTAGTGGCAGGGAAAAAAATGTGATATACCAGCCGCACAACGGAAATATAGTGTTATATAAGGTCTATAGCGCATGCCTCAAGATATATATAGTTGGGTTTTTTCGATGGAGAAATATGGAAAACCATGATTAAGCACAATATTTGAAAATCGTTAACAACAATTATTTTTTTATTATCTAATCAGAGAGAAAATCCGGATAAAATTGGAATTTAAATATATAGGTATGATAACTCAAAAATTTATTTCGGAAACAAAAATAAAATAAAAAACGGTTACGAACAGTAACAAATATTATACAAATGGTTGTATTCTGAATGTCTTATGTAGACAATAAAAAACTGAAGATATACCAGGTTTCCCATTTAAAAATCGAAAGTTATATGTCACTTCCGGCAAAGTTTACAGAATTAAAAATAATTCTGTAAACTTTGCTTCCGGTGGATCCGGAATTTGCATGAAGTTGAGTAACTTGTAAAATAATGCAGTTTCAGGCATTAAACAGATCCACCAAATTTAATTCCATTATTATATCCGAAATCGAAAAATTTATAAAAGGAAAATTATATTTCCCACTTTTGTCTTTTTAATGTCAATTTTTATTTGCAATATTTGATTTGATTACATTTCAGTTTTCCATTCCAATACGATTTCAAATATATGTTTACTAAAAAAACAACGTCGTATTATTATGAAACACCCTGTAACTGTGTAAGATGGCTCAATCTGCTGAATCTGTGAATTTGGACGTGACGTCAGCGTGTTGCCTTAGGTCGTGCTGGGACCACTGGGACGTGGCTGGGACTGCTGGGTTGTGTGAGAGACAGAGACAAATCACAAAATCATCCTTGTTCATCTTATGAATGAAAAGGAAGAAGGCGTAAGAAGGTAAAGCGGTGCCGTCAACTGACGTGATCACATACACATTTAAATTGTATCATAAGAGAGCTAGCCTCTCTCCTAGCCCGTTTTAGCGATTCACAACTGACACTAATGACAGTCGCTTGTTTAGGTTTAGACTGTGAAACAACATAAGCAGTTCAAGATGAATTGCAAAATATTCTAAATAGAAAGAGTCCACCACTCCACTTCCCTATTGTTCATGTCATGTCATACCAGCCAGCTGTTTAGTAGTTATTGTACTGACTACTATTTGAGTGACCTGACATTTCTTTGACGTCTGTAAATTCGTTAAGTGATCATTTAGGTACGTGTTTTTGAACAAAATTTGAAGATTTTTGCATTCAGGGTCCTGAGAAAATGAGCGAATTAACCCAGGAAGAGGTGAGTACTTTTTTTTTCAATACTAATAAGTTATTTATATCAGTTTCCAAATTGTATTCATTGTCTTCATGAATAAAAAAACGATCATTGTCTAACAACAAAAAATTATTCCAAAAATACTCTTCAAAATGTGCTTCTGTGGCCTTTGTTAGCATATCAACTTCTCAAACAAAGAAAAATATAAATGTAATTCATGCTTGAGTGTTGAATGTATTTTGAATTTTTCAAATGTGTTTTCCTGTGTTCAGATAAGACGCAGACGTCTAGCCCGCCTCTCTGCAAGAGAAAGCGGCTCCCCTTCAAGCTCTGTATCTCCGCCAGTGACTCCTATTTCACAGTCCCCTGTTATGCCAACAAAATCACCAAATGCATCAATTTTCGAATCACAACTATCCCCAACAGAAGATGCCAAATTCCCGTCAAACAATGCAGAAATGAAAGAAGTTACAACTGAAGGAGTCTTTAAAGAGCCTAGCAAACCAATTGATATGCCCTCAAGTTCAAAAGTACGCTTGAGAGCTCCACCACAAAGAAGTGATTCAGAAACAAGTTCAATTCATATGGAAGTTGATGAAGTCAGTGGATGTGCAGATAAAATTGGAGCCAACACAGATATTGATTCTGGATTTGAAAATATGGAGGTAACTGTATTCATCATATATACCACCTTGTCAAATTACAATAACAAAGGATCTGTATTAGTCAAACTTAAAGATCAATGACCTTCACTTGCTCAATTGGTAGTCTTTGTGAAGTTAGGGATTGTTTTTTCTTTTTTTTTTTCATTTCCTTTATCAATTTTATAGTTGAAAGATGACAATTCAACTTCTGATTCAGTGTTACATTACTGATATCCCAACAAATTTTATGAAGCATCCTAAGTAGAAACAAACTAATAATTTGTCCTCAACTTCATTTTTGATGACAGCAACTGTCAACTTTTTTCAAATGCTTACATATTTTTTTGATTTCATGTTGAATGCTCCTGCTCAGGCCTGTGAAAAAATATATATATAAATATATAAAATATAATATAATATTTGATAATAATAATATATATAGGTCATTGATTATAAATAACAAATAATCATCTATAACATATAATATATAAAAGGTGTCCCAGAACAAAGTACCATAAATTCTAAAAACCAAGAACATTTATAAAAAACTTCGGTTAGAAAAAAGTTAGATAATAGATTTCATTATCCATTTAAATATCAGAATGCCATCAATGGCGTACTCAAAAACAAGTTATGTCGATTTTCTTCAAAGAGAATGTGAAAACCCGGACTACCTGAATATTGATTGAATTGGTATGATATGTTTTTTATGCATATTCAAGATAGTAAATTGCCAAATTTTAAAACACTACCTTTGAAGGATTTTGAAATATTCTAGATAATCTTGAAATGAAATTATTCTTCATCGCCCTCTCCCGACTCAATGGTGTATTTTCCTATAGAGGTAAAATAATTTCAATTGGCTTATTTTGGTCTCTACTTCCCTCGCTACTTCCTGTAGAATTTATGGTATGTTGTTCTGGGACACCTTGTATATTTATAATTTTATTTATAAACTGAAAAATTCCTCATGATATATGGGTATCGCCATATACAGGGTGTATATTCATATTCTAGGTTGATGAATCAGATGTACAAAAAAAAGATTTACTGAAACAAAAAGCAACCTCTTCCGTTGAACTAACCGACGAGCGACTACAGAATGCGATTGCCCGGGTACTCCAATCTTCATTCAAAGAGGAGTCCGAAACGCGTCTGTACTTGCCTCAAATTGCCGCCCATCTCAAGCAACACCCCCAAATGTCCACGAGAGATCTCACCTCAAATGCCATAATGGAAGTCCTGTTCATACTGGTGAAGGGTGTGAACCCGTTCAAGGTTTTGTCGCAACCCAGCCCAGACATGGGCGAAAACGGTGGTACCGGCTCGTTTTCCACCAGTCCAAGTCCTTCCCCGAGCCCTTCCTCAGGAGCTTGTCCAATACCCCTGTTGACGATGAAGAGTAATGAGGAGGCTAGTCAGAGTCCAATGAAGTTGGCCCTGAATTTCCTGATGGATTCCTACAATAGGGTCAGCGTGGAGGAGAGGAATCATCCGAAAAGATCCAGCGTTCCTCCGTTGAGTGATGTTTTGACTGAGTTGAGAGCTCAAATTATACATTACACAACACTGATAGTTCAAGGTGAGGCTTTTGGACATATGAACATGTTGACATGTGAGGAATGACCCGAAACTTTTTGGTTAGACCTATCAAATTCGGAAAATTCGATTGATGATCATCGGCCTCATGTATCATTTATTTATTTATCGCCAAATATATTATAGTCAACTCAGTTTTTGATTGTATTCAAATTCTGTAGTTAGTTACTTATGTTTGGATAGAAACAATTTTACTTCACATAGGTTTCTACTGCTTCAATGAACAATGATGAACAGAATGCTGTGTCAAAAACCAAAGACACATTTCTTCAGAACTTTATGAATTGATTCAGTATTTACTACTTCATTTTTTATATTTTCTCGCAACTAGAACTGTAAAAAAACTGAAAAAAGTCCCTGCTCAATAGTTACATGAACCGAAATGGAATTTTCAAGATCACCCTTGCAAAAAACGCAAAAGGTTGGAAATTCGATAACCTCACTTTTCTTTGGCGGTTTCAAACAGTTTCTGAGTTTTATTTGAACTTGACGTTTATATTTGATTCATCGAGTTCCGGTTTTTCGGTTTTTCGATTCTGAAAGATTCATAGTCGAGAACTATCGCAAGTTCATATTTACTGTGCACTGGTTCTGCGCAGTTCTCAACGATCCTAGCATTTTGAACCGAAAGAAACCTTACACTAACTTGTGACTATGTGATAACGATGTCCACATGATGTTTAATATTCTTGACTTTGTGACACCTTTATATCTCTTCAACATATACGCCTTAAGTGTCAGGAGAAATTACTTTTATTCTACTGTATGTTTGGTTTTAATCATCATCAACAAATAATTGAAATTTTTAAAATGGAATTACAATTCTTATGGTGGAACACTATGATTTACTACCTAGGTTGCCAGTCTTAAGTTTTAAGTCGTAAGAATGTTGACCAACTTTTATCTCTTATATGGCTTAATACTTAAGAAGGATCATATTTGCGCATACGTTTTCAATTCTGTTACGGTTTTTGTCTGTGATTGTGTTGTTTATTCAAACTTATATCAGAATCATTAGATTATAAAAAGAGAAAATGGATATTGATGATGACTTAAATTGTTAAGTGACCACTGACACAACCACAGAAATTGACCAATGGGAGATGTTACCATAATTCCCACGTAAATGGTCCTTTTTTCTTTATGTCTAAAAACTAAAGTAAAAACTTACGACTTGAAACTTATGACTTAAAATTGCTGCATAATTCCACCATAACATTTCATTGGGCACCGGGATAAAATTTCAAAATATAATTTAGCTCCTGATAGAACTATCGAACGAATAATACATCGAATATCATAAATACTAAGATCGACTATTTAGGAATATCGATACTCTCGGCAACTGTGTACAGGCGCAAACATGCTAGCATTTAAGCTGTACGTTCAAGGCTGAGTAGTACGTCATCATGATGGTGGAGGAGCTAAAACAAAATATTTGAGAATTTTTTGGGAAGTCAAATTTGATCGTACGAGAAAAATTCGTTACGCGAAGTAAAAATCTAAGTTCCGGAAACTTCCCCATTGAATATTTGCAAATTCGTCCTTCGAAATCAGTCAATTTTGTCATCATTCGAAGGTCACATAATACCGAGAGAACACCGATCAGATTCGCCGCTGCTGCAACCGATCCTGCAGCAATCTCTTCCCAGAGGGTTCCTCACGGAACTCGTAACCCGCACCCACACGAACGAGACACTCTTCTCGAGCGTATTCAGCCCCGTTCTGCAGGGCCTCTTCAAGTTGATGCAACACGCCAGCATAGTGGGCGATGAGCATCGCATCCCCATACAAACGCTGTTCGAATTGGCTGATATAAGGTGCGGAAACAGGCCCATATGCAGTCTCATCGCAAAGGTAAAACGGACATTGTATTTTTCTACAACTGGTTAACATTGACGTTTTCAAATCTCAAGACAAAGTTGACGTTTTCCGAGGAATGTCACTGAGTGACAGCATTTGCGCTCGTGAGGGGAAATATTGAAAAAACGCTCGCCCATGCCGCTATCAATCAATCAATTTATTAATCCTCTGGAACTTACAAAGTTATAGGACATAGAATGGCTTATCAACCAGCACATAACATAAAATAATATACCTAAAAATAGTACCTAATTAATACAGTAAAATTGTATCATAGGTATATTGTTGAAAACGAACTTAGATTCTCTTGGATGATCGAAAATAGTGACTGTGAATCATCTACTAAGGCTAAGGCACCTCCTCATATAGCAGAAGAAGCAAAAATTGTAAATTTAAACCTCCTACCAGAGAATTCGAGAAAAGTATGAATTATGATACGATAGATTCATCACATTGTTAAAGATATCAAAGTAAGCATCCTAAACTTGTCGAATTTCTCAAAGAACATCAGTCGGTTGAATATAAATCAAAAATAATATTCAATGAAAAAGGTGAATTTCGATTATACTACATATTCTATGGTAGTGTGAGAAGCCACCAGTAGTAGTATTTAAAGTATCGAGTTGTCTTTTCTAGCAACTGCGTTCGTAAACAAATTCCTGTGTGTATTTTATAAGCAATGTGTCTTCCCGCTCTCGAACCTCGTACAACGTGGCCAAATATCTTCTACAAACGGTTAACGAAGTAGCCTTTTGACGCTTTCTAATTCTCAACACAAGGTTGACGTTTTCCGAGGAATGTCATAAAGTGACAGCATTGCCGCGCGTGCGCGTAAATAATATCATTTAGTGACAGCATATTTGCGCTCGCATCCATCATTGTTGAAAAGGAATTCTGTTTGCATCATAGAAAATAATAGTGACAGTGAATTATAACACATCTCCTGAAGTAGCAGAAAGTGCGAACATTGTAAATTTGTACCTCCTACCAGAGAAATCGAGGAAAAGTATGAATTGATATGATGGATTCAAGGCATGGTGCCATGAAATGCTTGAATGCCAAAGATATCAAAGTTAGAGAGAGATAATGTGTTGATTGTCCAAGATACAAAAAACTTATCGACAAACACAGGTTATGTTAGGTTAGGTTACTTGTCGTATTTTTCAAAAAACAAAAGTCTGTTGAATATAAAGCAATAAAAAGTTTGACTATATCTTTTTGGTTCATAACATATTATAACTGTGGGATAGATGTTTTCAAGTAGCCTCAATAGCCGACGGCTTCATAGCATGACTTCTCAAGCCGCCAGCTCGGGTTTGATCCCATCTTTGATCTATGAGTTATTTTCCCTTCTTTTCTGTTGGATGTATGAATCATTGGATTGAAATTCAATAGTGAATAATTAATGAAATTAATGATTCAGATGAGGAATATTATGAAATGTAAGTTAAATTAATGAATTATCGAGTTTTCATGTCTACGAACTGTAGAAAAAATATTGTGTGTTTTTCGAGCGCAAAGTGTCTTGGATAGATATATCGATACTTCCAGGAACTGTGTACATGCGCCAAAAGTGCTAGCATTTCAACAGTGCGTTCAAGGCTTTACTAGGAAGTAATTCGTCAGAATGGTGGAGGAGCCGAAACTACATTTTTGAAAATTTTTCTCAGTAAAATTTGATCGCACGAGAAAAAATATTTATCGATGAAATTTCACAAACTATATCGAAGAATAAAAAACTAAGGTAATTTAGCAATTATCATGCGATCTATATTTTGTTGAACATTATTGTTGGTACTTATGTATTTTGACCTGAAAAAGACGAATTTCATAATATCATCGTGAACCTTTTGGTTTTGGGCAAGAATGGACCGAAAAAGTCGTGACGTCACAAAATATGTTGGTATTCCTGAATGTTTCCAATAGAAAAAAAATTACATGTAAATCTCCATAAGCATATCTTTGAAGTATCTTCTAATATTTATCGTGAATATTTAACGTATTTTAAGATTATTTACGGAAAGAGGGAGGTTCTATGTATCTTAAAAAAATTAGAAACATGTATTAACCATTGATAGTTTTGAATAAATCTCAATCAAACCGAAGTGATCGCTTTATTATTGTATTTATTTTCTAATATTATCACAATCGTGATATGAAATAAGAATGAAAAGTGTGTAAATCAAGATATGGTTACTAGACATAACAAAGGTATTATTATATCATTATTTGTTGTAGATTGAGGAAAGATATACCTACTAAGGTTGATGCTGTCAGCAGAGATTTTTCTTTTCATGATAATGTTGTCTTCTTTGGAATATATAGAAGAATCTGAAAGCTTACCTGGGAGTTTATTAGCAGCATCATAAAATAATTATAAGTTCTCCCAGGAGATATAAGTTCATAAACAACTTTGAGAACTGTCCCTAGGCACTGTACTACATTGATAAGTGCTCAAGAAGGAATAAAATGACTCTTGAATGTCAGTTTTTCATTATAACACTTCGAGAGTATGATGTCGATCGATATTCACTTTATTTTATAATTAATATTGTATAATATAATGTATATAATTCTACATTTGTGTGACTGATTTCTCTTCAAATGTTGATGGTGCATTTTCTTTATTACTCCTAGTTCAAGCTTTGAAGATACTCGTACATTATAGTGTGCAAATATTGCTAAAGCTGCCAATGTGATGGCCAAGAAACTATCCTCTTGAACAGGGACTCACATACACTGGTAGAGTTTATCTACAACAAACATTTCAAAACGTTCAATGTATCCAATATACCCTTTAATATTATAGCTCACCTGTACTTTATATGTTTTATCATGAATATTCGCTTGAATCAACCACATTGAGGTCTTGAGATCAGCATCAAATACCATGTTCTCAACATGGCCTTTTAGCCACTAGATATCAGTTTTTCCTCATCTCTAGAGAAATGTACCATTGTTGATAGCTTCAACTGGCTTCAAGACATATTTTTCATTCACTACACTGATATATTATATAATATTAATCGAAAATACAGTCGAAATATCAGGGCCTCAAAAGTAAACACTGAAAAAACATAGCCTCAATAGATTTCAATATAGTATGTCCTATTTTCCATAAATGGTATCGAAATATGTAACTTTTTCACTATAAATGAGATAATCGATTTCAAAAAATTTCTTATGGAGATTTACATGGGAAAATAATTTGTTTGGAAGCAAATCAGGAGTACCAACATAGCTTTGACGTCACACTTTTTCGGTCCATTGTATCTTTTTAGATTCCAGGACATATTACATGCATTCACCATATTTAATAATTATTTGAAAACCTCTGTGCGAATCTTGAGAGAATAAAGGTGGATTCATAGCTGCCTTGAGTCAGTGATATGTTTTTTCTCTCTTCAATACATGTCAAAAAGAAAGCTAGATATCAGAAAAAGAAAATAAAATTTCGAACTTTGGCATCGATTAGCTCGAAAACTAGAGGTATGTTCACGATGATAATATGAAATTCGTGTTTTTCATGTACCAACAACAATTTTCATCAAAATAAATATGATATGATCAGTGCAAAATTACCGAAACTGAATGCCGGAAATCTCCCCCTTTTTCCCGAGCAACACCTCTTCCCCCAATCGTGTTTCTTTCCCTCCACAGCAGGCCCAATTCAAGCCGACGCTCTGCACCCCCGCGCAGGGGCGCGAGATCATGCGCACTTCGTACCTGGGCCCCTTCCTGTGCGTGTCGGTGTTCGCCGAGGACGAGCCGAAGGTGGCCGAGAAGTTCTTCTCGGGCAGCTCCACCGGCGACAAGAGCCTGCAGCAGGTGCTGCAGGCCGAGCTGGAGAATACCAGGGGGCTGCAGCACCGTATCTTCCACTACATGATGGCCAATCAGGAGAGCAGGGACCCGTGTCTGAGCTACGTGGCGCAGCTGTTGAACTGTAACGAGAAGAGGTATTTGGAACCGAGGATTGTTATTTCGTGTTGTTTTTCTTCCCTATGTTTTTTTTATTCATGTGTATGTAGGTGAGAGAATGTTAGACGACTGTCTACAATTGAACATTGAAAATATTCGGAAACGCAATTGAACAAACGGCACTCACTTGAGGTTGTGGCAAACTAATAAATTATTTGAGGGTTCGAGCCTCCCCTCAAAGATCCTTGAATAAGTCGAATGTTGTTGAAAATTCGCAAATAATAAGATTTTTCCGGTTTTTTTCGGCAAGATTACCACATCATACCATGTATTTTGATGCACTAATATTTGGGATTAAAACCTTATATTATATTCATATTTTTCGGCACCAAACACAATCTCCGCCAAATCTGAAGTCACGTGATATAAGTCGTAAACGAACCGCCATTAGTATTTCAGAAATTTCAACAATCTTTTTTCGATATGTTGCCAACATTATGGCGGACGCTGTATATGTATTTATTTGAAATTATTACCTCACTAAAAGTTTCCCTTCATGAGGAATTTTTCCGTTTATTAATTCATAAAATAGTGTTGAGAAATTCCAAAAATTAGTTTTTTCCGAAGTTATTTGAAATGTTTTCAGAAACCAGAGGCCCTTTCTCTCTGCCACTTTTTCGGCTCTACTAAATGGGCGTTCACAAAATCTCCGTACAACGTTTCGTTTCGAAGAAACCATCATCATCATTGTTTTTTATATGGCACCAAAAAAAGTACACCTCATATCACATAGTATTTTTATTTTGAATGCAACGACGTAAGGCACAATTTGTCCACTCATGTTTTTAGTCAGAAAAAAGGCTTTTCAATCGTTTTTTAACAAAAATCTAACTTACACAAACTAAAACATTAAGAACTAAGAAGGCAAGATATCCAGTTGGTAGATATAACTATGCAACACTATATGTTGATGTAAGAAAAAGGTTTATTGAAATTTCTGAAAAACGTCGGGCAACTGAAAAATCCGTTGCGACTTTATCACGTGACCTCAGTAAAAACAATTTGAAGTAACACTGCCTGAGGAATAATGTCAACCCTTCAGCATTTTTCGACAGCAATATTCATCCAAAATATTTTCAATATAAAAATCGAACAAAGGTAAAAAGCAAGTATCAACTAGTACTTAACAGACAATTCAATTTCAAATTTTCGCGACAAATGAAGCTTCTGGTACTAGAAATTCATTGAAGCGAGAGTTAAATGATTTAGCCAACATAAACACTATAAAATGAGGGAAAGATGTTACAAACCGGAAAAAAAATTCGTTGTCAAAAACGATAAAAATACATACGAAACGTTCAGGTAACCTGATGATGTCAAAAGACGAAGCAAATCCGCGCATGTACAGTTGAAATTCGGTCACGGAAATAGGAAGTGAGCTATCCTGTATTGTGTATAACGTCATATTGTCACGGCTTCAGGTAGAACGTTTATATTCAATAATTTTCTGTTGAAAATATTCGGCAGTTGTTATGAAAGCTTGTTGAGTTTTAAATTTTTTTACAACTCTATAATTTTTCGATATCAAAATTGATTTAAAATATAAACTTTTTTCACAGTTGTTGCTGAGTCGACAGACCATTTAATACAATGACCTTGACAAGTGACAAGTTTATTTCCTGTAGCCACTATCTATTCATTTTGGGAAGTCAAGAAAAAAAATTAAAATGTAGATTTTGCGTGAATGTCTTTCCAAAAAAGTACGCGGTAGTTGGGGGATTGAATAACAATATACATTTTGATTTTCAGGTCACAAATTCAAATGGAAGAAAGGACATTAGCTGGCGATGGGTTTATGCTCAATTTGTTGAGTATTCTGCAAAATCTGTCAGTCAAAATCAAACTCGATAAAGTGGATTTCATATACCCCTTCCATCCTGGAACTATGATCAATATAAAGAATGACACAAGGTTGAAATATACTTCTCAAGAAGTCAGCGATTGGCTGGAAGAGTTTGGTATGTCTAGTCATTTGAAACCTATCCGAAAAAAAAAAGTAGTGAACAAAATTTCATTGGATTGAGCAATCGTTTTATTTATGCTATTGAAATGTTTTGATATATCATGTTTGTTTTTACACTCTAGAGAAGACGCATGAGCACAACGTGCCCAATTTCTCCACGATTTGCTGGTTCTTAACGTTACACTGCCATCACTTATCAATTATGCCAGCTCTGCAAAAATACCAGAGGAGATTACGCGCTATACGGGACCTGCAAAAACTGCTGGACGAAACAGTTGCAGCTGAGACGCAGTGGCGGAACACTCCGTTCGTCAATAGGAACAAGCAGTTCATCAAGAGATGGAAGCAGCAGCTGAAGAAACTGAATAAGTGAGTTCAATTGGCTGGTACTTTATAACTGAATAACTTCCAGTTTAGAAAGTTTTTCAATCGAATTCGAAGGGGTGTTTTTGTTCGATATTTGCTACGTTTTGAAAAAAATCACATTTTCAGTTGCCATTAGTGGCGTACAATAGGGGTATCATGTTCCCTTATCCTCTCTATTTGTATGCCACTGGTGAAATTAGGAAACGTATTTATTATAACAATTGAACAATTGAATCTCAGCTCGTTATGTGGGGTTCTCTTAGAAAAATAGAGGCGCTACCGTCGAAAGACATTAAAAAAATTTTTTTCAATCATATTGGCCAACTCGTTGGAAAATGGCTATATGGAATTATTAGAAAAAGTTAGATGTCATTCAGAATCGGATATCCATACTTTTGTATTGACACCTGCAGTAACCTGTGAATTTTGTTGAAAACGCTGCTAAACTTAGCGAGATTTACACACGTTTATCGAAGTAGGCGAAAATAAGAGATTTGGGACCTTAGATTATATATCCTAAGTTTGGGACCATGCCTAGGATAGGAAGTGAATTCACTAGTCAATATTCATCCACCTCTACAACGAGCATTGGTGAATTTTTGATGTAGCGTTTCCTCATTTTGTTTCTACTTTCATAATGGACAAAAAGTAGTTTATTTCTAGCCATGTATCGCTATTCGCGATAAAAAATAACACGTAGCACTATCTCATGGTAACTAACAACTCGAACTTCTCGAAATGGTATAGTTTTCGTATTTTTAATATTTGTGTCATTGTGACATTACTGACATTTGTGTCTTTGCCACCAAACAATAACTGAAACGAGAAAAAAGATAAGATTTCACTTGAATTTCACCATAACAGCTCTCGAAAAACTGCTGGAAGTTTACCTTTCACATCAGAAGCGAACATAAACAGAACAGAGGTTAGGTTTGTCTGTGGGTTATCCTCCAGATAGTTCAGTGGTTATCCCACTTCGAGTGGTTCACGAGTCACCGCCAGGTAGCGTATCGCTTAGCACCTATCGCGAGTTCCTCGAAATTGATCTTATACCTGACTAGGAAATCATAGTACTAACGTCATCTAAATGTCGGCTTCCATCATTCTCAATCGAATTTTCTAGACCATTTGAGTAGCGTAGTAATATTTTGGCGGTAAGATCAAGGAAGATTTATGTTGCTTATGTATTTCTGTGGTTCGCATCTACAGACGTGACTTGAAACGACATTAAAACATTATAACTTTCAGAAAACTCAAAGTAATTATTGATATATATATATGATATACTCTTATCAGTCTTTTAATTACTGTGGCAAACGGGTTTCCCAATGCCAAATCCCTCGCTAATAAAAATAAAAAAAATCAGTATTTTTCTCCTAGAACAGATGACACTGATCAAAGTCAGCTAAATGGAAAAAATCTAGTCTTCCGTGCACTATAATGTCTGCCCAATCAGCGAAAATCACCTACAGTGGTCTTCCAATAAAAATTAATACCACTCAAGCAGCGCCGCTTCCTATAAACTATTTTAGTATTTCTATCTCTGTTTTGGACCTAACCTAGGATATTGGGTGATATTCTGATATAGTGAATGTTGGATGAAATGGACGCGCAAAAGTCATGCAAAACTCATCGTGAAGTCGTGAATTTATATTAATGATACTTGTAAAAGCATCTGGCCTGACCAAATTGAACAAACCTAATTTGGGTATTCTGTGATATAGTGATGAATAATGAATACAACGTTAACCCCCAGTCGAAACTTACGAATTACATGAGACGATTTCAATCGCACAATTTGAACTGGAAGCACTTGGACATCTAGAGAAACACTCGAGAATTCAGTTCACTACCAAATACACTAAAATTTTGGACTTACCTCGAAAATTTGTAGGCACACAGCTCTTTTTGAGGAATTTCAGTAGGTATCAAAATGGTTAGCACAAATGCCACAATATTCAGAAATCTCTTGACATTCTAAAGCTAGAATGAATCAATTTATATTACCTACCACAAATATTCTTCATGCAAACTATAGGTACCTATTAGTATATTTTCTTGCCCATCATGCTTTCCAAAATTGAAGTCACTGGCGAATTCATGAAATCCTATCACTTTTTATTGTTTAGTTTTAATTTTAGCGCAAAGTCGTGGCGTGGATGCATTTTCGCGGAAATGAAAAAGTATAAAAGAAACAAGAAATATTTTGAAGGAATGTGACATTTACATGACTGACATGTGCACCCAAACCTACAAAATATGTGAAAAATCAAAAAATGGCATAAAATGCGTTATTCACTTGTTATACCACTCAAGCAGCGCCCTCAAACAATCATACACTGAACTTGGCCATTGAACAGACATTATAGTGCACGGAAGACTAGATTTTTTCCATTTAGCTGACTTTGCACTGATTAAGAGAGATGACAGTTTCTGTTTTACCGACACAAGGTATGTCGCCATCTCTGTCAATTACAGAAAATATTACTACGGTTTGAAATCTAGCAGGCAAAAGTCATTTTTTTTGTAATCCTTGTTGATAGGAAGCTGTTTCACCATCCTATATCCACCTTGGGTACAATCTGCCATTCAGTTATCATTTTGTTCCAGATCTAAAGCGTGCGCAGACGCCGGTCTGCTCGACAAGAACCTGATGCGCAGATCTCTGATATTCTACACCAGCGTGTCTGAGTTTCTTCTGAGTCTGATGACGAACACTCCGACCGGTAGTCCAGTACCTGATTTGCCACTGCCCCTCACAGCTCCGGCATTCTCCGCCATGCCCGAGTGGTATGTCGAGGATATTGCCGAGTTTCTTCTTTTTGCCTTACAGTAAGTAATTTTTCAGCATAAGAATACTGTTAAAACCAACAAAGTACTGCCCAATATCCACTACTACACCACTGATCACTATTTATTCGTATAAATTTAATATTGATGGACATTTTGATCTCTTTATCTTCGTTTACATTTGACATTCCTATAAATAATTGATGAGTATGTATGGTGATTTGAACTGTTTGAATCTTAGTGTGCATTCATGCAGCATCACAAAGTATTCATGCACCCAATTTTAACAATTATGAAGGAAAACGTAAGCATGCGCAGAATATATTTTCGCGTTAACTTTTCAGTTTCTATTTATTGTTTCTTTGTGGAATCAAAATATAACATTTATTTATAATTCACGATGTTAGTATGTAATAGAAGAGGCTGAAGCGTTTTTTTTTGTGGCAATTTTTTTCATTTCGAAGAATTGAAATGAATGGAGATGGGCTATCAAATCCATAAATAGGTGCGCAGATAAGAAAAGGGGATGTTTGACAATTTGATAGAAACGATGGTCTTGCAAGAACAAGGGGCGTTTATTAGGATGTATCCCAAACTCCGCAATTTTGTTATCAAAAGTTGATTCGAAACTTCAGTATATGAATATTTTCAAAAATCCCTTGCTACCTATCCACAAATTATTGATAACATTACAGTAGGTATGCCCTTTTTTGTCTCAGAATAAAGGTCCTTATAATTTCTTTGCAGCTATCTTGCAGAGGGATGCAAATATTTGAAAATGAGAGGTTTATTTTCACCATTAGACTCACCAATTCTGGTGTAACCATTCTTCACTATTTGAATAAAGTTCTTGAAAAAAAAAATAAGAATTCGCGGTCATCTGCGCACTTGCTGCGCTTTAGAAGAAAATCTTGTGTAAAAAGATAAAAGTTGTCCAATTTCTACTTGTTACTTGTTCAACTTATACTTGCTAATTATTCTTACTTGATAATTTTTACTTGGTGCTGCATGAATCCACAGTCAGTGATTGAACTGTGTAGCAGACATGTGTGAGGTTAGCGTTCGATCGTGAATATGTCGGGTAAACTAGTCTGTGGTAAATGCAAGAAATGCATCAGTAAATCAAATTTTAAAATAGGATGTACTGGTCTCTGCAATCAGTGGTACCATCGCGAGTGTAGTGGACTCAATGATAATTAAATTAATAACTTTGCAAAGGGGGAATTTGACTTTTTGTGTTCCTCCTGCAAGACAACAGATACGCATGTGAATGAAGAAGACCTTGACTCGGCATTCTATGATGCTGTCGAAAACATGAATAATGAAAAGAGAATGGACCCCCTAATTTTCTGTTATATCTTAAAGCAAAAGGATATTATAATCAAGGACTTGAGAGAAACAATTAAGACTCTGAACAATCATATTGAATTGTTAAATGATAAAAAAAACAAACAAAAGTGAGTGATAAAAACCACCCAAGACAGGAGAATGTGCCATTAATTAACAAAAAACCAAACGCCGCAAAAAACAATGATCAGGCTGGCTCATCGAAACTTAATGATAATATTAACAGTGTTGCCATTCTGTCTGATACAACAGATAGTTTAGGTACTTCAAACCATCGAACATCCCATGCAACGAACAATAAGGTTGATGTACCAGAACATTCCCAAATGGTCAAAAAAGGCGATCTCGCTTCGGGAATAATGCAGGAGGAAACTAGGATGAAGCTGAGCGAAATTATAAACCTCGATAAGGAAATACCTAACAACGACTTGGAGTTTAAAAACAATGGAGATACAGTTTTGAAATCAGCAGTAGAAACCCATCAGTGGAAGGTGATCGATCGAAAAAGAAATAAAAAACGCAATTTAGTTTATGGAAATAATAATGAAAGTGGCCATGTGAAAGGTGTACCGAAGTATGTAACATTACATGTCAGCAGGATAGATATTGATACAACAGATGACTCCTCAAGGTCTTTATTGAAAGACCACTTTCCGGAAGTATCCTGTGAGAAGATTAATTCTAAATTCCCAGGCATATATTCTTCATTCAAAGTGAGAATTATGGAAGACAATTTTAAGAAGGCCATGAATCCAAATATATGGCCCTACGGATCCTGCATCAGTCGTTTTTTAGAGAAGAGGACCACAATAAGAACAGGGAATTGATGTTCAACCCTCAATTTCTTGTGTTGAATGTACAATGTCTAAATCAAGATAAACTCAATGGTATCTCATTGGATTCGTCTATTTTTAATGTGAGTGTACTATGTTTGACTGAAACCTGGTGTAAAGAGGAGTCAGTGCATTCTTTTCATTACAATAATTTTCTTCTTCAAAGCTATTTTTGCCGAGAGAAATTCAAAGGGGGAGGTGTAGCGATATTGACAAAAAGTGATTGTGAAGTGAAATGCATAAATCTAAATGAATTTTGTATGGAAAAAGATTTCGAAATCTGTGGAATTTTCTGTAAGTCAGATTTAGGTCAAACAATAATATTCTGCTGTTATAGAGTACCTACGGGTAACTTTGCTCTGTTTTTAGATAATCTATATAATGTTCTTAATCTCAACTACAAACCAAATTATAATATGATCGTTTGTGGGGATTTTAATATTGACTGTTACAAAAATGCAAATAGCAATTTTCACAGACTGTGTGATGTTTTCAACTGCTTTAATATGTCACCAAAAGTAGGGTGGCCAACTAGGGTTTAGGGGTTCCACAAGGGTCCATTTTAGGACCCATATTATTCCTTTTTTATGTTAACGATCTGGACAAATCGATTCCAACATCTATAACCCTATATGCAGATGATACCTCAATTATTGTTTCCCACAGAAATGATTCATCCCTGCAGGATGAATGCAATAAAGTATTTCATGAATTAAATAGGTGGTTTTCATCAAACAATCTTTATTTGAATGTGAGCAAAACGGTTTCAATTCGGTTTCACAATCATCAGAGAAGTTGTGACACCATTAGTTTTCGCGCAAATGAGAACTCTGATCCCGTCATCGCAGATAATGAAGGCACTAAATTCTTAGGACTCTCCATTGATAAATGTTTGGGGTGGCAGAATCATTGTGAACTCTTGATAAAAAAGCTGAACACAATATCTTATCAAATTAGAAATTTGAAACAAGTTTTGGACTTGGATCAACTGCTGACATTGTATCATGCCCAGGTTGACTCCAGACTTAGGTACGGTCTGTGTTTCTGGGGCTTATCTTCACATTGGAAAAATGTCTTTGTAGCTCAAAAAAGATCATTACGAGCAATGCTAGGTATTCCAATGAGGAAATCTTGCAGAAATCTATTTTCCAAATATAATATTCTGACATTGCCTTGTCTTTTTATATTTGAATGTTGTTTGTATGTTTATAAAAATGATGACAAACATTTTGTTCCCATAAAGTCGAAACATAATGTGAATACCAGACATAAAAATGATGTATATGTTCCATTTAGTAAGTCTAAACTGGCATATAATTCTCCTAACCGTATGGCTCCCAGAATTTTCAACATATTGCCAATCAGTATAAAAAAATGTAAACCATTGTCTTTATTCAAGAAAAAATTAAAGGAATTCCTCATATATAACAGTTTGTACAGTCTGGAGGAATATATGTCTATTTAGTTCGTAGTCTCGTTTGTAGTTTACTATTGTGACGATTCCTATACAATCTAACTATAATTGTCAAAAGGAAAATAAAATTTATTTATTTATTTATTTATTTATTTATTTATTTATTTATTTATTTATTTATTTATTTATTTATTTATTTATTTATTTATTTATTTATTTATTTATTTATTTATTTATTTATTTATTTATTTATTTATTTATTTATTTATTTATTTATTTATTTATTTATTTATTTATTTATTTATTTATTTATTTATTTATTTATTTATTTATTTATTTATTTATTTATTTATTTATTTATGATGATGTTTTGATTTTTTAAATTCAATGTCATGAAGCATGTTTGAAATATTTTCAGATATTTCCCGAGTGTAATCGCTGACAATATGGAAGACAGCTTGATAACGTGGCTGCTCGTGACAATATGTTCCTCCACTATGATCAAAAACCCCTACTTAGTTGCCAAATTAGTCGAAGTGGTGTTCGTGATCCTTCCTTCGATCCAGCCACGCTGTGAGGTGCTCTACTCGCGCCTCATGAATCACAACATTTCGCAAACGCTGCTGCCCAGCTCGTTGATGAAATTTTACACGGAAGTGGAAACGACCGGGTCCAGCTCCGAGTTCTACGATAAATTTTCCATAAGATATCACATCAGTTTGATAATCAAAAGTGAGTACCTATGTCAAATACTTTTGGAAAATCGACTCACCGGAAAGGCTTCGAGAAAACTGATTTTTATGATGAATTTATTTATTTTCCCAAGAAATGTGGTCTTCTCCCGTCCACCGTCAAGCACTTATCAACGAATCACGCAGCGGACAGCAGTTTGTGAAGTTTGTCAACATGCTCATGAATGATACCACCTTCTTACTGGATGAGTCGCTGGAATCTCTGAAGCGTATCCACGAGGTATTTATTTGAAACATTCAGTTTGATTCTCAAACGTAACGTTTACCATCTTGAAAACTATGTTTTTCATGATTCAAAATGTATAATTACTCTATGAAGAACGAGGAATAAACATCGTAATGGATTGATGAATACTTAACAAATGACGTCATTCTAATGACACACGACATTTATCTCAATGGTGCGTTTATGACAGATTCCGCCTTTCGTGGAAAGTTCAACATAAGAAGTTGGAACGTAATCGCTCACAAATATCAGCAAATAAAATCATAATACGCCATGATTCAAAAAGCGAGAAGCCAGCATGTGAACGTGAAGGATCCTACACAATTCAGTGTTTCTCGTTTGGTATCGTCGTACATTAGCCAAATTTTCAAGATAATTGCGCTTTTATGAATACAAACATACTAAGAATAAAAAAAAATGTTCGGAGATGAAGCGAATTTCCATCTTTTCATTTATCTAATTCATTTTGGAGGAACAAATCGAGTTCAAGTAATGCAAGCGAAAATAGCTTCTCCAAACCCGCCTTCAAGATTATCAATATTTCTCTTTGTGGTTTAATTAGTCATTTGCCTTCTGTTTATTCTATTCTGACTTATGATGGACAAAAAATAATTTCAGTTTGTTCCATCAATCGCTATTCATCGAATTGCTCCTCTAAAATGATCTATCGTCAAATTTCAACTGCACATGCGCGGATTTGATTGACATTTGACGTCACCACGGGACCTGAACGATTGATCTGCCACAAGAGTTTATTCCTGTTTGTAACATTTTTTCTTCGTTTTTTCAATGTTCATGTTTGCTTAATCATATAACTCGTCTCTATTGATTTCTTGTTCCGAAAAGTAAGTATGTCGTGAACATTTGAAATTGAATTGACTGTTCGCGTCAATACTTGATTTATCACCTTTTTTCAATTTATTGGAAGTATGCGAGGTAAATATAGCCCCAAAAAATGGTGAGGGTTGAAATGATTCCTCAGGCAGTGTTACTTCAAGCTGTTTTCATTTCAATTCTCTCAACAAAATGGGACAACTATTGATTATAAGACTATTCCAATGGTCTAAGATTCTATATTTCCCCAAAGGCTAGAAATTTATCAGAACTGACCCAATTTTCGCAGTTAAATCATCAACAAATATTCTCAGATATAAACAAAGAAGTGCGTCATCACGAAATGACGTTCAAAACTCGCCTAGCACTAATTCAGTTTATGGGTTATCTACGGGAAACGAGGGCATCTATTGTTCTGAAAATTATATAAAGCGAAAGCTTTAACAAACCTACCAGAAAAACCTAGGAAATCGACAGGAATGAGTTAATAATACGAAGAATTGTTGAAAGCTGATTTAAATGTGCGAAACAAACCGTAGAGGCTCCACGAGGACTTCACGCTCAGCTGTCACCTGAGTGGGAAAAGTGAGATAAAAATAAGATAAAGTCGGCTATTCTGTATTGTTTCAGAAAAAATCCTCATATTCTTCTCAACATACAATTACGTTGGATGGTCATAAAATCGCAATAATTATCATGCATTTTTTTAAATCCCTACGTGATTGCCCATTGACAGGTGCAAGACCTGATCAGCAATGATGATAAGTGGTCGAAGCTGTCATCAGAGCAGCAGCAGAGCAGGATGAGGCAGCTCAACGGGGATGAGAGGCAGTGCAGATCTTATTTGACATTGGCCAGAGAAACGGTGGACATGTTTCATTATCTAACGGTCGATATTAAAGAGCCATTCTTGAAGGCGGAGCTTGTTGACAGGTGAGCAATCTCGTAATGATGAACAGACATAATAGATACTGTTATTGAAATCATCACTTGTCATACAATGTGTTTTAATTGCTGCAAATAGTACTGATATTGATTGTTGGCGATGGAGTATTGTTAGTAGTATTCTTTTCCTAATATTGATATTCAATTCCTAGACATTATATGTGAAAATTGCGGTCCGCAGCTGAAAATTTTCATGTCTTTTCAGAAGAGATCTAAATAAATTTTTCCCACTTTTCTAGGTTAGCTTCAATGCTCAACTTCAACCTACAACAACTTTGTGGCAAGAAGTGTAAAGATTTGAAAGTCAGGAATCCGGACAAATATGGATGGGAACCACGATGGTTACTGAGTCAATTAGTTGACATTTACCTGCATCTCGATTGTGATATATTTGCCGAGGCTTTGGCCAAAGATGAGGTATGAAAAGATCATTAAATACTTTTGGGAACCTACTTTGTGACACTCTATAACGATTTTAGTCATAATTCAATTTTTATTCCAACGATATGAAATCGGCGTGGCTTTTCTGTTCGTAAATAATATGCTAACACCTCACAATATTGCTTGGGGCAAGAGCCAACAGGTGGAAATTTGCATTGTAATGATACATAATACCGTTTTTCGTCTCTCTCTTTCAGAATTTTACACAAACATCACCTCAATCACAATGTTATTTCGTATCATTAGAACCAAACAACTTTTCAAAATAAACAGGGGAAATGCACAAAACCACAAAACCGGAATAGGGAGCAGTTGGGAATATATAATTGAAGGTTGAAAATAATGTTCATTATGAATAGTTCTGAAACACAGCCCATTGTCTCTCACAAAATCTCTTATGGAATTTTCACGATTCACTTTCTGTATATTATTATAAAATATCTTCGGTCTAGAATCAAACATGGCATTACATCGTTCAAGAGCACGGTCACAATTTTTTCGACACATTATATATGCCTCAAGCATATCACATTTTTCCAGATGAGTAAAAATCATTTCGAAAATTTTAGTGAACAAACACGAAAATCAATTATGCAATTCACATAATCATGGACAAGTTTCCAAACTTCTATGATTGCGATTATAAAAAAAATTATTATGTACCAACACATTGTATTTATTATTTCAAATAAATAAATAAGAACAAGCATGAGGTGAAGCAGAATGCCCCTGTATATTAATTTTCATGTGCTTATTTGCCAATTCCCTACAATCAGTTGTTTTGGTTTTCCAATCTGTTCCTACAGATGGCAGGAGGATGGCCATATCGTATTAATTGTTTTTGTGACTTGATACTAAAAAAGCGCACTTGGTAGTTTTGTCGTCGAACCTTTCAGCGTTTATTCATGAATGATGGAGTTTGGTAGCTCTTAGTTTTAGTGTGCTTGAATATTGCTATATATGGTAGTTTTATTGTGTTCCGACTTAGTACCAGGTAAAGCTAGTAAGTAAGACATGTTTGTAACAATCGTAATTAAGGTATCGTATCACCAGTTTTCCAGAGTCACGAATCATCCATCCTCGTGGTCAGTAATTGGCAAATAAAAAACATTATTTCCAACAAACCCGCCTTATTAAAATCCGACACCCCCTCTGATGAAGTTTCGCTTCAGAGGGAATATCGATTGATTAAATAATATGTTAGTCCATATAAAATTATTATCGGGTGTGCACTATCTTCCAGTAGAAGATATCTAGCACATAATGTTCGCAATTTTTTCGAGTAGAAAATAACTTATTTTTGTCAAATGCATCTGCAGACATATTCGCCCCTTTCTGCGCCACATACCCACCAGGTGAAGTGTTTGAAAAGTGTTTTTAACCGCCAGCTAAGTAGCAAAGCAACTCTCGAAGTCTCATCGAGACTTGTATGAGTAAAGAAGACGGGGACCTTAGCTTTCTAAGTGTCATCCGAAGCACTACTCGGCTGGCTGTCGTTGAGAGTCCGAAGTATTGAAATCTAGGTACGAAGAATGTTCGGTTGGTCACCTATCTCCTCCTGCTAAACGATGCTACAGAAATAAAATTCCCAATAGCCGCGCCGCGATTCTAACCCGGGACCTCTGGGCAAAAAGGCCAACGCCTCAACGCACACGACCACCAACCCAGTAAACATCTCCAAACATCTTCCAGCGCTCCTTCAGGAAGGAGCTGTTCGAGGACGCGTCCGCCCGCATCGAGCGCATCTCCATCAAAACGCCCGTGCAGATCGAGCAGTTCCAGGCGCTGGCGGCGCGCGCCTTCAGCATCGTCGAGTCGAACCGGCGGTCGGACGACTGGCTCGCCGACGCGCCGGACGAGTTCAAGGACCCCCTCATGGACACGCTGATGGTCGAGCCGGTGGTGCTGCCCAGCGGACAGGTGATGGACCGGTCGGTCATCATGCGCCACCTGCTCAACAGCAACACGGACCCGTTCAACCGGCAGGTGCTCACCGAGGACATGCTGATTCCAGGTGAGGCATCGGCATTCATCTGATATGCTTACGCTCGATCCGGCATCATATAGTATTTATCTACAACTATCGAGTAAATCATCCATTGCTTACTCGATTTTCAACAATTGATGACAGTCATTACTGTGATGAATCGAGTAATAATGACAGTACGATGGTGTAATATTCACCGTGGTCCGAATTGCGCTTAAAGCGCTCAGAGCGCGCTTATTGACGGTCCAAATGGCGCTCAGAACATCGCAATTATGGCACTGTGGTTTACTATGACGTCATGGATGACATCACTTCTCATACTCAGAGTGCTCACAGTTTTGAGGTGAAGCAGTCTGAGCGCTGTCACATTTGTGGCATTTATCAGATGAAAAGAGTGAACAATATTCGAATGTTTCAGGATATTCTATATACAATAAAGGTACAAAGTACAAAGTTGATCTCATTGAAAGACATTTTCATATCTACCTGAAGTGTGATTTGAATTCCTCTGTAGAGTATAGAGGAACAACTCTCTCAATTCGAGGTCTCAAAACCCAAAGTTAGTAGAATACTAACCTTGCTCAAAACCAACGATCTTCTTTGTGCGATATTACCAAAAGTACATTATAGTAGAGGGCTCATCATCATCAATAATGAAGTTATTGCTCGCACCAACTCTTGTTCTTCCATGATAATGTCAGTTGATGTCAGATTCAGGTTGTCAGTTGAATTCAAATTCATAATAAGCGCGTTCGAAGGTGTTCCGAATCAAAGCTGTACCAACTGTACAAACTGATTCGGACCAGTATTGACAATTCGGAGCGCGTTCAGAATAATTAGCGCAATTCGGACCACGGTAATTGTGACATCCCATCGTATTGTCAAGTTCGAATAGGACTTCTACCTACTATACACATTACAACCGCGTTTGTGAAATACACGCAAATTCATGGTTTCAATCGCTCTTGCACAAATAAGAAAAACGAGAATTTATTGTTTTTTATTCTCCACCGTATAAAATGAGTTGTTTCTTTCTTGAAACGCTGAAACTGAGGTTAGGGGTGCAAAAACGGAGAATGACAGAACGCTCGGACCATTGTCGATCTAAATGGAAACCTAGTAGGCTAGATCTATAATATTATCTGTTCACTGGAAACAATTACGCATCTTCTCATAATAACCGTGAACTATTTTGAACTTGAAGTGTCATACTAGGCATAACCTAACGTTTTTATTTACATTTTGAATTACGCGCTCCTTTTAGCACAGCGAATCTCCTGTTTCAAGCACAGAATTGTTTGATATCATTGATCAGGGAATCAGGATGCAGAAAAAACATCGTGGGCAAGTGAATGTATTGGCATATCGAATGTACAGTTGATATAATGTTAATCACTTACGTTGAGTTGTATATTTGCTCCACGCATAATTCATACCCACTGAAGAAAGCACACAAAAATGAATCCTTCTTTGAACTTAAACACCACACACACTTACATTCACTTGTTTTCAAAATATTTTAGCAGAATAAACTAGTATATTTGGAAAAATTCTAAAAATTTTACCAAACCCATCGAGAACTGAGCATGACGGGAGCTGAACTTTGTGACAATGTCAAGTTGATAGATCAAAGTCTAGTGTTTCCGAAGAACGGTACATTTTTTGAAAAATATTGAATTCTTTCGCTGAAAAGTGTTGAAGATAAGTAAATGTGAGCGTGTGTGGTGTTTTAATTAAAAGAAGGACGAATTTTGTGTTTTTAGTAGAAGAATTTTAAGATGTAAAATGGTGGGTGTATATTTACGAAACAAGCGTTTCGGATTCTTGTTCTGGGAGGCCAAAATACGTGAGTACCTCCAAGAATTTTCCTTGGGATATGCCTTATTATTATTTCTAAAAATTGTTATTGGACCTTTTCGAGTAGAAATTTGTATAAAAAGTAAAATTATGTCAGATTATGATAGTTACATACAATAAGTGCTGAAGTCAAAAAAAAAGAAGACCATAACTTCAACCTAAAATTGGGTCGCTGACAGAGAAAAAACTGAAACAAATGAGCATCGAACGACTTCTATAAAGTAGCGACCTCAACTTGGCATACGTTTGGGGCTTGATTGAACAGACAATATTATACAACATACAAGTGTATACAGGGTGTCCGTTTTTCGAGCTCAACCATGGGGATCTCAGTTTTTATAGGAGTTACGAGGTCGGTTAATTTAGGGCAAAGTTGCGCATTTTTATGCTGAACAATTATCTGAAAAGAAATTTATGATGTCATTTTTAGTTTCTGAGTTATTAGAAAAAAAACGGAAATTTGTAGCTTTCGTTTTCAGTTTTTCACGCGAAACCCAAGAGAACTAGTAGTTTTTAATTGGGACGTTCTTCAGGGACTTTTTCACAAGGAATCTAAATCTGTCATCGTATTTTCCAAGGCGTTCTTGATTTCAGGGATACAACACTCAACTTTGGTTTTTCTTATGGTCGCTATATTGGATTTTTGCATTTCAAAGCGATGGCTTCTTCTAATAACATTGTCGTTGACGAGACTTTGATCTGTCAACTAGACACTGTCACAAAGTTCAGCTCCCTCCATGCTCGGTTCTCGATGGGTTTTGTTACGCACCGTCCGTTTCATACAATCAAAAATAATACAACCCAAAAGCCGAGTCGGCACAAAACGCGTGGTGTGTTTTTACCCTTAGTTGCGCCTTTGTTACTCATACCGTGATAATGTGATCATAATAAGTATTATGTTGAGTTAAGTAAATAAGTCAGTCTCGGAATTTTTTTATAGTTCTGTTTTTACAAATATAAATATTCACTTTTTTTTTTTTTTAAAGATTCGCCCTCACCTTTCACTCATCCACATTCATTCATTCACTCATTCATTTCACTCATACTGGCATCGAAACTAATCATTTGCCACAGAAACTTTTGTATGTATATATTCATGTATGGACAGAACACGCTACACCCAGTCGCCTCGCCTTTTTTGTTATTTCTGACGGGCCTGGGAATCGAACCCACGACCGTGATGGACTTCCATTATAATCATCGCGCTTTGCGCTCATCGCCACCACGGCGACAAATATTCACTTTGTTATTACTAAATGAAACAATGTTCTAGACTACCATTGGTCTCATTGATAAGAAAAACCAATTTTGTATAAAACATCCTCGATGAGCAGTTTGTGAAGAATATCTATAATCAATTAATGTCTCCTCTTGCAGAGGTGACCGCCGTCAGAGAAAAATTTCGAATCATTTTTTGTCTGCCATTCTGATTTTGAATGAAATATATTGTGGATAACATGTTGTATTTTATTGCATGCATGTTTAGATGCATTTTATTCGCTTGAGAAAATTATATCTTGCGCGAAATCCTTCCTAAAACACATATAAAATAAATAATAATTATTATCACATAAATTTTTCTTAAAATCCGAAATAAACTGTCGTAAATCATTCGATAGGTGTATTGTATGGTTCGATTTATGGCTTCTTCATCTTCATAATCGGATATTTTATTAATTTTATAATATGATGACTCACTTTGCTACTAAAATTTTTTGACCATGCGTCGACGGTTCACAGATTCGTATGAAAGTGGCAAACAAGCTTCCTAGGACCGAAGTTCACAAGATTCACGGTTTATTGTATACATGCGCATGTTCGCTTGGCAGTTGATTGATCTATCAACTGTTTCGGTAATTCGGTTACAAGTGACACTTCCCAACATTAACTGTCAATTATATTACTATCTTTATAATATATTTTATTTTTCAGCTGATGATTTGAAGGAAAGAATTCGAATATGGAAAAACGAAAAGACGTCGAGACCGAATTAGACTAGTTTTTACATTAGAGAACTTACCCTATTTTCCTTGTTCATTTGAATGATTTATTTAAATCCTAATTTGTTTCGAATGTGATAATTGTGGAATATATTTCATATTTGTAATTTATCTACATTGTATTGAGTTAATGACAGAAACAAGGATTTTTTCATGTTGAAAACAAAAATTAAGGCTGAAATATTCCCAGATCTCAATAGCTTTACAATAACTCCATTAATGCATTGCTTTCAGTTGTTAATTTTCAGCAACTCAAAATTATAATTTTATATTCTTGTAATTTCAACAGAATTTTTCTGTATCAAAATTGGGTCAATATGTTATTGTTGGTGCAAGAGCCAATATTTTCAATCGTTGTGGCCAAGATTAATTCATACATCAAATATTGTAACATGGCAACATCAGTAGGATTGATGGTTGTGTCTGGTTCTGGTTATCATCATAGTGTACTGTATATATGGGAATATGGGTAAATTACCAATAAGGTCAATCAGCAAAGCATATTGACTTACCAGTTTGAAAAATCTATCCTTGAATTGTGTGCTATTTCTATTCAATTTTTTTGAGATGTTTTTCATATTATTGATTGAATGAATCTAGGAGATGCCCTCTAAGGAACAACAAACCTCTTTGGCAGCAAGGAAATCAGCAAAATAATAGAAACATCCAAGGGACATCACCAATTTCTGATAGAAATGGCTCCATGTTTAAATCTATATTAATATCAACTGCTCTTCAACAATTGGGGGTTTCCTTGTATACAAAGAATTCTTCTTATTCATCATTGTCTGTTCATTTGCTCTTTAAAACTTCAATTTTTGTAAATAAACGACTTGTGTAGCTGAAGACAGAGTGAGATGTATATTACTGAATAAGTGTCAAATTGACATATGATTTACGAATAATTCTGGTAATATAATTACCATGATATTTCTTTGAATATGACGCTACTTTTTATATGAAATTTTTAGAATAGTACTTAAGAAATAAAATAATATTCAAATTACCTGACTTCATTTCAAATTTTGAAAATAAGGGAACCATGGTAGAAATAGCTGAATGTCAGCTGTAAAAATCAGTTTTCCGTGCGCTATATTAAAAAACAACTCAAAGTAATAAACATTTAATCCATACCATTATTACATAAATTGTTATCAGGCTGAGGTTGATAATGAAATTGTATATACCCATGTATATAATTATCTTGATACACAAAATCGTAATAACAAAAACTATCACAGCCACAACTGACATAAATACTAAATTTGTACAAATCTTGTGAAAAGGCATTCATTCACAGTTTGATTTATATCAGAGCTGGATAAAATACTTGATCAAAATACTAATTTGGGTAGTTATATTGTGTTGTACTTTGTAGAGAGATGGCTCTCATGTTGAAAATATTTTTGGTTTACTTTGTAGTAAGTATTCTTTAATTTTTGTCATCCAGATGTTAGTCATTTCTACTCTATTGAAGTTTAAGTACAGTTTTCACAACTGTACCTTTACTCAGCTCTGATTTACAGACATTTTAATTTGTTCTCAGTTCACACACAAGTTATAACTGAACATTTTTTGTGATCCAATTCAATTTTTTGGTTTATGTTTCAGTTATCATGGTATAATCAGAATTAAAATAATTCTGAGAAAAATGAAGGAACAACCTTAGGAAGCATTTTTGATTGAAATGCAAACACTTTCATGAATGATGAGAGAATATAAGATGGGGAAATTTGTAAAGGCCTTTATACCATGCAAGTTTTAAAATTGATTATGTATTACTAGAGAAACATTCATATACCTACATACTTTTGGACGATCTCTTTTTGTTTACTGTAACAGTTTTATGCCATTCAGAATAAGAGATGTGCTCAAATTATAGGAAATACGAATTCAAAAGTGATATTTCGAGATGCATGCCAAATAGATTTTACAGCTACTTGGTATGATGCAACTGAATCAAATAATATCAGAGCTATCTTCCAAGTCCACAGTTTTTCTCTTTTTAAAATTTTTCTTAGTACCTTTCAGTTGAGCAATTTTCCGCTTCTTCGACTCTTTCTTCTTCTCGTGTCTTTTGATTTTTTTCTTTGCGAACATTTCTGGGTCAGTTACGGCAAGTTGAGTTCTTGCCCGCTTTCTCTCATTCCTCTTCAATGATAACGTTTGTTGTTGTTTCGTCAAAATAGTCAGATATCTTTCTACGCCCAACTTATTCTTGAACAAATTCGAAACTTCTTTAGCCAGCTGCCGCAGGGGGGCATTTTTCTCTTCAGTGGTAGCCATCTCTCTAACCAGTGGTGCCAGTAAATGGTGTATAATTGGTAAAATATTCTTGGTTTCTAGAGCCGTACCAACTCCTGCGATCCATTTGAATACCTCGGTACGCAGTGTAGTACTAGAAGCATCTTCAACGATTTCTGTGTTCACTATTTTTCGCATGCGTTTGGCCAACCATAAAATATTCAATTGATTTTCTCCTTCAGTATTTTTCAGAGGTATGTTTTGCAAAACTTTAGCTATGAATATCAAATTTTTGATAACTTGTTCAGCTAGCTCACTTTTCACACCATTGGGTTGTAGCTGATCACACAAGTCTAAGGTTAGAGATTTCACTGCATTAACTGGATCGTTATAGAGATATCCACTCTCATTTTGTTGACCAGATATTAGGAGTTTTGTCAAATGATCAATATCGATGGTAGACAAAACATAACCGATGAACTGAGCTGCAGCTAATCGAACCCAGTCATGGGGGTAGTTCAACAAACTCTGAACATGAATTGCTAAATTCTCAATCGTGTCTTTTTGCTTCAAAAATGATGGACAATGCAAACATATTTTGAGTATCAATTGTAGGACCTGAAACAAATGGTGATCCTTAGTCCGTTGATACTCCTCGGTGTTCTGCTTTTTATCAGCTTTTTGGACCTTCACTAACTTTCCAGGAGCATTATCTAATCCGAACTGTTTGAGAATTGATGGCGTGAGACGTGAAAGTCGATTTTCGAAGTCATTTTTTTCGATTGCAACAAGGATGCTACACAATTGAGCTCCTAATCTACAATGGGTTACATTTTTGTCTTGCATCCAAACGAAGATAATATCAAAAAGAGGATTACGATCTGCTGTTGGCAATTTCATCAACATCGAAGATATACACTCGGAGATTTTTTTCCTGCAATCTGGTTCTTCATCATTGATTAATCTCGCTCCTAAACTTATGAGTAAGGTCCCACTTTGGCTTTTCAGGACGTCCAGAGGAAATGAGTTTATTAGTGTTTGAATCATTTCTATAGACGATTCTCTACCGTACCTCAATTCATAACTCATTTGAGAGACATAAAATCCAAGATGTTTTTCTAGGGTATTGCCTAGAGGATATTCCATGAAGAACTGGTGGAATACTGATCGTGCTTGAGCTCTCACGTGATCTAGTTCTGATGTGATACTCAATTCTGCAACTTTTTCCATAACTTCGTTCAGCTCAGGTGTAATAACCTTTCTAGCAATGATTGCTTTCAGTAAGTTAAAAGCAATTGCTTGTCTATCATGGTCATGGATGTCTTGTTCTACATAAAGTAGAAGAATTTTCAATTGGTTAATGTCTATGTTATAATACTTAATATCTCTTACCAAAACTGCCATTACTTTGAATGCCGAATATACTAAGTCAAAGTTATCACCTTTACTCAATCCAGCCGATGCATACTTGTGTAAAATGGCGAAAATGTCCTTCACTATTATTTTGATATTGCTTTTAAGTGATGGTAAATCATATTTCAAAACCCAAGCAAGGCACTGAAGTGTAATGGTGCTCAATTTAACATGTTTAGATTTAAGACAATTTCTGAATATCATGATGAAGGGATCAATGAATTTTTTGAATCCCTCGCCTCTGAGTCTGTCTTTTTTCAACATGATGTGGCACATTCGCAATCCAAATTCTACGAGTAAATGGGCATTTGTTTCTGCCGATGTTTTGACATTCTGTTGTCGATACGCTTGCCTATTACCCGGAATTTTTGGAATTATAAAACAGTCTTCCTTCTGAACCAGAAGTTTTTCTGATTCGTTTCCTGTTGGTATCTTCTTTTCCTTCGGGATTAATTGAGGAATGCTTTTAGATGCTGTACCATAAGCAAATTTCAGCAAAGACTCTGTTGTCACAAAATTGTTCTCTATCAAACCCTGTACAATAAACCTCAATGCAGTTTGGGCTTTCTGGACTGTCTTGAATGAATGTGACGTATCCAATATTTGTTTTATTGGTAAAATTATATCTAGCAAACATTTTTCAGTGATGTACTGAGATAAAATTTGAAAAGTATCATAGGATTTCGATTGTCTTGCCTCTGCCACCTTGACAGCAATTTTGGCGACTTCCTTTTCTTCCGACAGTATCCCAAAAAGGTCAGCTTTACACATATCGATAACGGTCAGTAAGACCTTGTCTATGTCTGTGGGTTGATACTGATCTTTTAAGGAATGCAAAACTCCGTGAACAGTGAAAACCAAAACGTGAACTTGAAATCCTCTGTTCAACAGTGGAGCCATCTCATTCAACAATAATCCCAAGTATTTCGGCCCTAAAGTAACCATAATTTTTTGCAAAGTTTCTCTGGCCACTCTCCTCACACTCTCCAAATGCGATTTGAGGAAAGTACAGCTCTTCATAAAAATACCCGGTAGGTTACTCTCCAATATATGACTAGGTAGCCTTTGTAAAAGTTTAACTACAGCTAAAGAAATCGGCACTCGTAATAAATCTTCTTCTGCTTGTGAAGAGTTATTCTTTTTTCTATTCAGTTTGTGTGAACTTTCATACTGAGTCATTTGAGCTAAAGATTTGTGCAGTTTTGGTAGAAGCACCGATTCGATAGTTTTTATCACTCGAGTAGCTGCAGATTTACATAAAATAGTAACTTTATCGCATATACTCACTATTGTTTCTTTGTTCCCGCTGATTTCCTCTTCAGCTTCTACTTCCTCATTTCCATCAGCATCATCTATTTCGATATCTTCTAAATATGTCTCTTCATATTCTTTCTCTGCTATTTGTTCCAAATTATCTACTGATTTATCTTCCCGATAATTATTTTCGTTAATGCTACCTTTCCTCAGATCAAAATGGAAGGCGTCCAAAATAGCTACCAACAAACGAACAAGCTGCTTTTGATAATCAAGTTTGGAGCTTAGCTTTGAAAGATAGTATTTCAATACTGCTTCATATTGATGCCAAGGTAAAATTTTACAAGCAAGACCAATTGTTTCAATTGCAGCATCAATGACACTATTTTTATTTGAGAATTTTTCTTTGAGCAGATAATGGGAAGCTAGAGGCATAACAAATTGCATTAGAGTTCTAGGATTCAACACAACTACTTGTTCCCTCGTTATTTGACAGAATTTCAAAAGAGCCCTTGCATGTCTGTGGATTTGAAGATGAACTAAATTCTCAAACAAGTCTACTTCAAGGTCGTTCTTGTTTGTGTACGTATTGAGATCTCTCAGCATGAAGTGACCGTCTGGACACTCTCTGGCCAAATGGCCTAACAAAGAAATATATTCATTACGTATATCCTCTTTCGAATTTTTGAATCCTGTTCTTATAACGTTGAAGAGGGTTTTGTTGAGGATATAGTCCGCGTGCCGATTATTTTTCTTCACCATTTCTGACGATACCAGCTTCAACGTGTGAGAACTGTTTTCTTTGAGTGATAAATCTTTTTCACTATTCAAAAAGAAGCAACAGTTGTAAATAACGAGAATTCCCAGTGGAATACTCACGTGTCCGGCAGTGATCATTTCATTTATCTTTTTGAAAGCTTGGTGGCGACGATCAAAATCTGGCTGATCTACCCACTTTTGATCAAATGCATTCAATTCTGATATGATATCTGCAGCTGTTTTGATTTCTACTTCATTTGACTTGTTAGCTATTATATGTAGAGTTTGGCACAACAGTTTTCGACAAGATGAATGTGACATTTCTGCAAATAAGGGCGACAACTCCCTGAGGTGAATATCACATTTATCAATATTTCTAATAAGGTTGTGTATGGTTTTCATATACTTTAAAATCATATCTTCTGGAAAAGATGCATGACATTTTTTATGAACAACTGGTAACAAAAGATCCAATACTTTGTTACTCATATCTGGTTCCAATACCATTTCAGAAATTCCAGATAAAATGAATAACTCTCTTTCATTCAAACTCTTTGTTTTAGTCATCAGTTTTCTCTGTATTTTATCAAGTATCAATGATACATGTGGTATCAAAATAGAACTACCATAAGTAAACCTACAATTTGTTTCTCTGATTGGTAACAAATTATCTATTGGAATATGTGTTTGCACACTTTCATCAAATTCTAAAGTCAACAAATTTTGCAGTACTTCTTCAACTACATTAATAACACTGAAATGACATTTTTCATTGAGTAGGAGCTTTACCACATGTGGTAAAACATGTAGATCATCAATATTCCTACATTTAACCAACATAGGAAAATAGCGAGCATTAGAACTCCATATCTTAAATAATTTCAATAGGGCTGTAGGGCTATGAATTCCTTCTGTGTATATTTTAGTCAAATATGGCCAAACAAAAACTTCGAAAATACAGTTGATTTGCAATTTAGTCCAAGGGTAATTGTCAAACTGCTCAAAATATCTTGCTATGATATTTATACATGAGGCTCTAATAGTTTTCAATGTTGAGGAATA
This sequence comes from Chrysomela aeneicollis, assembly GCA_029955515.1. Classification (NCBI taxonomy): domain Eukaryota; kingdom Metazoa; phylum Arthropoda; class Insecta; order Coleoptera; family Chrysomelidae; genus Chrysomela; species Chrysomela aeneicollis. Next base: position 17,902,198 of record JARUHQ010000009.1, on the reverse strand, counting down.
ACCAATGTGTACTTGGTCAATGTTATCAAATGCATACTTCAAAAGAGCCCCAATTGTAACCAGAATATTCAATAGATATGTCAATATTTCATTTCCCATCAAACCTCCACATTGATCAAAAATCACCTGCAATAAATTCACAGTACTTTGCATTCTTTTGAGTGGGAGAAATCTTTCTAAATCGGTATTTTTCTGAATATTTTCGATGGTGGTCCAAGGATTGGAACAAATCAAATTGTTATACAATTTCAGAGTTTTTTGCAAAAAATTAAGCATTTCCTGCTCCAGACAGCCAGCTAGAAATCTCAAGATCAAACTTCTCCTCATCTGCCCTGAAGATTTTCCACCAGTTCTCAATCCAGTTTTCACATTCATTTTGCTGAATACAATTTGCATCACCACAGGAATCAGACCTTCTCTATGTTCTGCCAGTACCATGTTGCTATCTTGATCAACTTTGAATGATGTGATTTCATGTTTGAAATTTTGGTCATCTATCAGATTATACAAGCTATCTTTGTATGGAATCAAAAATTTATGTTTGTAAGTCATAATGCAATCCAAAGCAGCTTTCTGAATACCCGAATCTCTGTGCTGTAACAGATCAAAGTAGAGCTTATACAATTCTGGTTCACGATACATTGATAAGGGGCTCAGAAACTGAGAAAAAACTTTCAATTTATGTAATAATGTCTGTATATATATTTTGTTTGATTTCTTTTTCTTTGTTTCCTTGTCACTGTTAGGTACAGTTATCTCAGTTTCACCTTCCAGGGCATTTTGTTTGATGCTCTGGAAAGGTGCTACTTCAGAATTAGCTATTGCATATTCTGACTCAATGAATTTCAGCAATAGTTCTGAGGTATCTCTTGTTTTAGCTTCTGCAACTCTTGGAAATAGAACCATAGCTTTCCACAACTGAATTCGGTAATTGAGAAAATCTGTTTTTGAATCCAACTTCTCACACTCATGAAACATACTATTTAGTAAATCACCGTCATTCCCAAGAACATCAGGAGCATATTCTATGGGGTTATTTATATGATTGCAAACCTGTTTTAGCTCACTACCAAATATATTCCAAAATTCGTTATTTTCTATATTACTGGCATGAGAGGCAATTATTTTAACTACAGGTTCCCAAAGTAACTGAAAATTTATATATAAAACACTACAAAGATAGCGAAGTGGTATCAATTTAAAAGGCGTCTGGATACACATTTTCATTTGTGGCATGTTGTATTGAAGTTTTTCTAAATTTTGTAGTTGATTTCTATAGCTATGAACATGAGGTACAATAGATTCAACATTGTAGCAAATTGAAAATACAGTCCATTTATCTACTGGTGCATCTGGATCTGTACTGTGATGCAAATCAAATTCAGGAATAGTTTCAAATAAGGTGTAAATATAACTTGTTAATAGTCTAATCTCTTGATAAGGAGAGCTAAAATTTTTTTCCATAGTATCATTTATTTTGATGAGAATGTTTAAATTTATAATATCATTGTCATCTCTGAAGGCATAGAAAATTAGACTCAATATTTTTAAACTAGAAATGAATTTTGGATTTGAAGTAAGTGGCAAAATGTTATCAAATATGTGTTCGAGAAATATTCTTTTTAATTGTTTGATCTCACAATTTACATGAATAAAGCACTCTATTGATGCATTTAAAAAAAATAACAATTTCTTTACTATATATTCATTTTGAACATCAACCTGCAACTCATTCAATAGAAAAATAATATTTTCATCCAAATATGTTATAACTTTCTCAGTGGCATCCAAATTCAACTTCAAATGTGGGAGCCAAATCAAACTGTAATAATAATACTTATTCAAGAATTGGCCATCAATGTTTTTTGTTTTATTTAATAACATATTCAGAATGTCATGGTTATTTTCTTTAAAATCAATTGAGTATTTTTTCCAATTAGGTATATTGATTCCATTAATGCAAAGTGGTACTTTATCCAACATGATTTTTGTAAGTACCTCAAAACAATCATCATTCAATCCAGTCTCAACACAGTATCTCAAAAAATTGGGTAAAATTGTTCCTTCAAAATAAGAACAGGCTTTTACATTGAACACAAAGTATAAAAACACTGACTCATGTGTAGTAGATAACAGTTTTCTTATCAACATACAAGCCTGTTCTTGGGAAAGTTGTAAGTTTCTTGAGGAGAGAATTAGAATACTAATTTGACTTAGTATCATCACAATATTTTCTGCTTCATAACAACTACTCAATAATGCAATGACTACTTCAATCAACTTGATATGATTTTGCATAAAATTTCCATTCTTATATTCTGCACATTGGCCAACCAACTTCAATATTTTTTCAATGCATTTAAGTACCTTCTCCTCTCTGCTGCTCATGTATTTACTGTTTAGATCTTTCAGAACATTGAAGAAAGTTGACCACAACAACTCACCCTTTTTTGGTGATATATGCTGCAAAATATTCATCATCATCACCTCCAATATCTTGAATAAAACATCTTGTGATAAATTTTGATCACTTAAAGATTCCAAAAGAAAGGGGATCATGGTATCTGAACAACTGTGGAACTGTCCATCAATACCATTGATAATTTGAAAGAGTAGTTTTCCACAACCACTTACTGCATCTTCTTCACTCTCTGCTAAATTCAAGAGTAAATTCAAAAATGTCTTTCTATCCTTGACTTTTCGTGCCACAAATGCAAAGCTCTCAGCAGCAAAACCATTGATATAATAAGGCTTTTCTTCAGAGAGAAGTGGTAAAAGTGCTGCAACTACTGGCTTTATATCCTTCACCAATGGCCTCCACAAAAATTTGAAAAGAAATGCCAGGCATGTAAATGTCCATTCAATTTGTTCAGCATTTTTAGTCTCCAACAAATTTATCAGGACTTCCAAAAACTGATGAAAATATGGGTAAAAATCTTTTTGAAGATCTCTTGCAACTGCAACAATAATTTCAAGAAGTGGTTGGAGAAACAAGGGATTTTTTAATCTCAAATGTTTCAGCAAGATGTTTATTATGCGATCCTTGGATAGCAAAAGTTGTGGTAATGTAATATAATTGTGTCCTTGTACCTCTTTTTGGAATGCCCCATATCCTTCAGTGAGATTTAACACATTCCACTTATTAAGGCTCTGGCAGAAATATGATTCATTGTCATCATATTCCGATTCATATTCATGTGCAACTTTATGAAATACATCTACATCAATTTCGGATATTCGTTCTGAAAACGTCAAGAACTTGAAAGTGTTGGTGTCTTTATGGTAGGTTGATTTGTTTTTCATTTCGACGGGTTTTCACTGCTCAAATTATATAATACAATTCAACCCAGCGTTTGACCACTATACTTTCAGCACTTCCACCTCACACAAATTAAATCTCTACTATGCCACTACACCAAGACCACTACACACTTTTTTCAAACATGCTTACGCCAACTTACGCATTACTTCTTGAAATCTAGCCTAGTTTTGATCAGATTTCAGGTTATGGAATCTTCTTCTTTTTTTTATTTTGATTTTCTCCAACTTTTGACATTTCTGCAGCGCCATCTGTTGGTTCGTGATTTTCGCGAATAGGTTATAGAGAAAAATCACGAAACGCCAGATGGCGCTGTAAATGTCAAAATGTCGGATCGAGGGGTGAACAACAAATAATCTGTCATTTGATCTCTTGTTAAACCAAAGTTTTTATTGAATAGAATTTCAGCTATCTCAGAGATTTAAGTCGATTTTTCGTACTCGAATATTGGATTGAAGTTGTATCTAGGGTTTGTTGTCGACGTTTCCGTTTTATTGTCACTGGATTCTTGTTAAATGCCACCAAAGTCCAGGTATCAATTTCGGTTTTTATTCGAAGTTTTTCAGTTCTTAGTTCCTGAAATTCTTTTTAAAATGCCTGTGTGAAAGTCGAAATGCCAATTTCGGATATTATATGTGGAGTTAAAGTGTTCCAGCAATCACAATATTGGAACTGAAGGCCTCAATGAAGAAATCATAAAAAGTTTTGTGTTGAGATCCTCCACAATGCTCACATGAAATCACCATGAAACTAGATGAGATATATGGGTTTATTTTAATGTTCCTGTAAAGCAGATTTATTGTTAATGTTGTATAATTCAATTTTGAAAAGATTTATTGGCCATTTTGACTGGAAGCATATAAACTCCACCTTTTTGACTTATAAGTTTTCTTTTCTATGTTGGTTTGTTTTTATTTTAAGTAACCTAGATTATATGATAATGTATTCAAATAGATATACCTATTAGAACAAAGTGAAGTGCAAAAACTACCAGGAAGTGACAGTTGATATAGATTCATCATTTTGTGGAGATTTGATAAACTCATTTAGAAGAAATGATAGTGTTCAAATAAATGATTTAAAAAATACCTACATAGTTTTATTGGGTAAATAAGAGTAAATGACTTTCTTTAGCATGTCATATGTTTTTCTTAATAGAATAATTTGGGAAATGTAACACAATAATAACAAATCAGTATTCAAATCTTTTAATCATTGGTGAATGAAATAGATTCCCTTCAGACTGAGAAAGACTACAACTCATAAAAAATGCAATAATAAACATTCTTGAACATGTTAAATTCCGAAATCCAAATAATACTGCCAAGCAAGCAGATGATAATACACAACACCAGAATCACCCAAAATTTCATATAATTATCAGGAACATTATTGTTGTGTGTCATATAGGTTGTTGTTGGTTTTGTATTTACAGTGGAACTCTCTTCTTTATAAATCTTCCCTACTTGTTCATTTCCATGTTGCTCCAACTGCATATGATTATTTGATATTTGCCTGAGCCTGTAATAAATTACAAAATGATTAAAATGAACCAAATGAGGTGGAGAAGAGGTGGTAGCATAGTGACAACAATAATGAAAAATCGAACTTACCACTGAAACAATCATCATGAGTGCTTGCTACAAACATAAATTCCGAGATAGCTTTCTCTATCTTCAAGATCATCTTCCATTTCTAGGTTACTTGCCTTAGGATTTAGGTTTTCCCAAATCCTGCCCATCTTCTGCTTAGAATTTGAAGGAAATTTATGCAAAGCCTTGAGTATGTTAGAGCATTATGGAACAAGCATATTTTTCGCGATTTTATCTCCATATCACCTCTTCTAATCTCTTGCATTTTCAGATTGTGTGGTCTATTAACAACAATTCTTCACAAAATATCATCAAAATACAACACTTTCAATGCTTAAATCACTGAAAATAATGAATAAAGTTCACACTTTACCCATATGAACATATGGAGGTTAGTTTGTTGTTCACCTCTCGAGTAGTTCATGCGATCAATCATAGATGTCGCCCACTCCGTGATTTTTCCCTATCATTGAAGTAGAAAATTAGTATCAAGTTTAGTAAAAATCTGCCGACAATATAATATTTTAGTTCGAAGAACATTCAGAAGATGCGCTAATATCGAGTGAGGTTAGGCGGGAATTTTGAATTACGATCCATCTGTGGATCCGTCTAAATTTTTTTAAATGCTTTATCAACATTCACAACATTGACTAATGGCATGATGGAGGCAAAGTTTGGAGGGATGGAGGGAAATTCAATATTATAAACATATATACCTGAGGTCACACCAACAAAATATATTGGTTTGAAATCTGAATGTTAATGAAATGAATGATGTCATCAAAGAATCAAAATTATACACGTCAGCACGGTAAATTCGAGAAAAATATGGGATGCATAGGAAATGGTAAACACAACAATAACAAACTACTTATATTTATGAAGTACAGTTCCAGAAACAATTATTAACCACAGAGCATTATTGATATTGATATTGGATGGTTATTTATTACATTGGCAACGACTGTTGCTACAACCCAATCTAATTTTTTTAGAGATAATAAGAAATTCACATTTTTGTCATCTTGAGAACTACAAAACCACGCACTTTGTGTGAACGAGGAATAATTTTATTGTTTCTCAAATCAAACATATTCCTTTTGACCCTTTTGACTATAGCCATAGGGATAAATCAGATATGATCCTCGATCGATATCTTTCCTCACCACTGATTTTCTATAGCTAATCAACAAATTGTCCTGAAATGTAAAAATTGGCGACCTTATAGACATAGAAAATATCAACAAAAAAGCTCATACATGACCTACATTATGAAATAGATACCATTATACTTTCGGCTTTCGTTATTCATTATCAGAATGGTTACGAATTGCATATTCCTATTTAATCGTATCGATTCACATAATATAATGTTTTTCATATACATTTTAGGTGTTCATCAAATTCATGATCAGATGATCTTTTGTAGATTAGGACAAAATAATTTATAATGAAATTCAATGATCCGTGAAGAATTCAAGTTTCATTTAAATTTAATTGTGACAATGATACAATTAACATACTTTTTATACCTACCTCTATTATAGGTAGGTAAGTGCCTTTAAAACAAAACATGATTTTTTCTGATGAATTTTTATTTGGAAAATGTTTTTGATCCATATTTTATCTACACATCAATATATGTATAATGCAAGTAATAACTTTTATGCATTTTGGTTAAAACGCCATATAAGGAAATGTTTTATCGTTTTCAGATATTCTCCAGATTATTGTCTAATATTGACCAATCCTCAATGATCGGTCTGATTGAAAAATGCACGGGTATATATGGTTTCTGAGAACATCTGAAACACTCATATCATAATGGAAGATTCGGATTTGAAATGTATATAATAACGATATTTATATACAGGATTTATTTTTCTGGAAAGCGAATTAATAACAAAATGGCATATTTAAAACATGACACAATATTGATAAAATCTATTGTATTCAATGACCTGTCTTTTGTATTATGTGAATTTCAAATGTCCAATAGATGATTTGATTTCTAAGAACATATTACGGCATATGGGTCACATTCATAATTTTTGTGGGTCAAACCTATAATTTTCTGAATGCATGGGCTTGCAAATGATGTAGGTACCACTGTTAAATTCACTAACACACTTCACAATAAAAATACATAGTTTGTGATTGATTTCAGATGGGTTTTTCTTGAGTTCTCCTTTCAATACTGTTGCTCTTGTCATGTTTTCTATTCTTCTCATTTCCAGCCAAATAAATTTTTGAATAATTTTTTACTTTAAAAAACACAAACTTGTCAACTTATGTTTATAGAATAGAATTACCTAAAATATTGGATAGAATAATGAAAAAAAGTCTTACAATAATGACGAAAATTAAAAACAATTCAAACATCTATATTTTTGTTATATATGGCAAAGTAGTTACCAAACTACAAGCCAAGACATATAGCACACCAAAAAAAAGATTTAACTGGGCAGTCTTTTTGGGAACACTTTGAATATCTTTGGACCGGAATTGTTTTTCAATTTTAAATGCTCCTGGTAAGGTTATCAAAGGCAACATGAACCATATTGAGTATTTTAAGGATACTACCATGAACATTATATAAGGAGTGAACAGTAGAAAAGCATAAAGTACATGAGAGGCAGTATGGCCAATTATGATTGCTAAAGTTACTATACCTACTTTTTTATCAGATTCAGAATCTCTAGTATTGTTACTATGGAGAATAGCTTCAGTATTCAGAGCAAGTGGTATGGCATAATATATAGTTGCCCATTCTACTCTTCCAGTTTGGGACATAAAAGCAAAAAGTACAGAGATTGGTCCAAATATTATCAATATTAAAACATCCCCCAAAGCTATATACTTCAGTCCAATACCTCCAGTGTACAAGAAACTTGATGATAGTCCTCCAAAGTAGACTAAGGCTAAATGTTCCATTTTGGCTGGTGATATGCTGGCCAACAGTATAAACCCCACACATCCAGCAAAATATAGTATAGCTCCAAGTGAAACAACTTCATCTTTTGTAAGCAAGTGATCAACAAGTATTCTGTCATCTGATTTTCTGTTATCAATTCCTTTCACATAATCAAAATAAGTGTTGACAACATTTCCAGCTCCATGCACTGACACCACAGTGAACAAAGTCAGTAATAAGGTGATGTAATTGAAATCTGAGGTTCCTGGATATTTATATGCTATTGTAGAGCCCAATAAAGTTGGCATCAAACTTGCACTAAGTGACCATGGCCTCAATGCTAATACATAGCTTGAGAGTTTCATCAATGCAGATCGGGGTTTCGGTTCTGATGTGCCTTTGGAGACTCCTCCATTTTTTATCAACGTATCTTCTTTGATAGAATTTTCAGTCATATCGATAAAAACTTATCAGAATGGGGTCAAGTTTTCTATTCAAATCAAGTACATAACCTAGTCCTTTTTTACCATTTTCTAACTAGGTGTTAGTTTATACGGTCTGCCAGAATTTTTTAAAATATTGAATTTCTCTTTTTCAAGGAATGTAAACAAAATAATAACAAGATAATAACATTTATATTTTTTGTATAACCTCAAATGTGCATAGAATAGAGTGGCATATGTCAAGCATATGTCCAATCATATCATAGAAAACACTTTCTATGAATCATATTTGCAATCATATGTCATACTTAAGTCATACTCATAGCATCGAAACCTTATTAGAAAAAGACCAACTTGTTCGAATGAAAGTGAAAATCACACCAGCAGTTTCACGTTTTCTTTAGATTTATCTCAGGCTTGAGATTTTAAGCTGTCTGTTCTGTGGCATAGTCTTTAGCGTAACCTCTTTTCTTTGACGTTTTCACGTAACCGACTATTTGGTTGGCATATGACCTTGACTTTGAAGGTGACCTCATATCGGAGTGAGTTATGTTGTCATGTGCGATAGCCTTTATACCTAAGTAAAATACTATACTTTCTCTATGACAATCTTCATTTGTTTTTGGAGCTTCATATTTTGCTAATTTTCAAAAGTTTCGTTAGAATTTTATTATGTTGATTTTGTGTAAATCATGGAATGTAAAAACACTCGTTTTCTATGATATGTGAATGATATTGATATATCTGTTTGGTCTGCATGCTGAGGCACAGAGATAATACAGTGAGCGTTTTTTCAGTTTAGAATAGTGTTGTGGGAACCACTTAGTTTATTCTCTTTCATACTAGATGAGAAACTCTTGCATTGCAAATCTTGCCAAAATATACATTTTTCAATACCTTCATAACAATGAGCTGTTTAAGGTCATAAGTGAAATGTGAAAATGAGATATTCTTGTATGATCATAGTTAGGTTATGAATTCAATCCAGTAGGTATTTCAAACAACTTTATTATGCAGCCCATTTCAAACATCGAGTGTCCATATGCATCTCCATGCACCTTATGTTACAATATCTAGTACCACAAGATAAACAATTGTATTGTCCTAGGAATCCACAAACGGCACAAAAATGGCGTGGAGGAAGAGGAGACTCTTCACACTGTATATCCATATAAGAAACTCTCTTGTTTGCTTCAGCTTCTGCTCTATCTTCATCCACAAGCTGTTGAAAGTTTTTTCTATACTTGAATTGGTAGTATTCAGTTGTGCGTTCTTTCTTCTTTGTTCGGGTGTTCCTATGTTCTAAATTGTCATCAAATTTTGGTACTTTTTTACTCATCACAAGGTCTGCATGGGGATCATCATGATAATTATCAGACTCAAGAAGTTCCATTACTTTGCGATGTCTTCTCTTACGGGAACTCTCATCCACAATCCTTCTTTTATCATTTTCTTTGATGCGGTTTGAACCACGTAGAGTAGATTTTGAAATAGTCATTTTGCAGTGTGTGAGATATAAGTACTAATAGATTATCCACTCTTTTCTGCCAATGGGAAACTGATTTGATCCATCAAATCATCAATTTTAACTTGGAGTGTATCTAGGATATCTGCTGAAATGAACAAATGATTTTCATCTAAATCCTGTATTATAAATTTTCTCCCAAGCTTAAGTGTCTCGTCCAAATGTAATAGGAATTGTTTCATAGCCTGGTCACTGAAAAATTTCCATAATTTATGTTTTGAACATTCAGTATTTGGAAGTATTTTAGTAACTGTGATTTCAGAATTACAATAATAATACCCAAATCAGGAAATCAAAATGTCCAAAAAGGGGGTAAGTGCAGAAGAAAAGAGAAATAGAATGCTCCAGCTATTTTATGAGAAGGGGGAATGTTTTCAATTGAAGGTAATAGTAAAAATCATTAATTTTATGTTCCTATATGAATTTACCTTACAGGAATTGGAGAAAATAGCTCCAAAAGAAAAAGGGGTTGTCACTAATTCAGTAAAAGAAGTAACACAAAAATTGGTAGAGGATGGTTTGGTGGATACTGATAAAATAGGAAGTTCTGTGTATTTCTGGGCATTTCCAAGGTAATGGTCAACTCCTTTCATTGATTCTAGCACAACTATTTTTGTGATCTCCCTACTATCTGAAGAAAATATATTGATATTGAACAATCTTGAACTATAGTTTTCAGTTCCAGAGAAGAAATTTGAATAAAACATCAATTTTGTACAAATAATAAGTACTCATGAAACCAGGGATGCACAGACTATTGGAACGTCGACGCCACTTGGGCAGACTTCGAACTAAACAACGTGGGTCCCTATAATTGGGCAGTCCCAAAAATTGGAAAACTTACATATGATATCTTCACCAATCTCAAGATGTGCTATTAATTTTTGATATGAAGCAAGACACAACTTTGGCTAGACACTTAAATTTCGAATGAAATTTTTTAAATGGGTTAAAAAAAATCAATCGCGGGCTGCGGTCTGTGCATCCATTCATTAAACAACCTTTTGATGAATTGAATATTTATGTATTACATATTTATATTATTTGCGATATAATGATTTTCTAGTAAAGCTGTCAATTCAAAAAAGCGCCAACTTGGGGACCTTCAAAATAAATATGAGGAGTCTGTGAAGAAACTGAAGATAATAGAGGAAACAGTAGAAGACTGTAAGGTACTTTTTAAAATGGTATTTACATTAATATTTCCATAAAACGTAAAATTTTACAAGATATGTTTAGGTTCTGGTGATGTATTTCAAATTAGCCACCTGAAGGCTGGCTGTGCATAAAAATGTTTTGATATTAAGATCTTGATATTGATATCAAGAAACATAAATATATAAACGCTGATCAAACTCAAGTCGGCACTAATGCTAACTTCTTTATTAGTTCTATATCGCGTTTTCGATTTATTCGATTTTTTTCCAATGGGACGCCCTGTATATTTCAATTTCAATCGATTGTCAACTTCTTCGGGAACATAAATTATTATGAATTTCATTCTGAAACCACAAATAACGGAGTAGGTAGTAGTAAGGTTTTCCTCCAGATTCATAAAAATAAATAATACATATGTCATGGAAATATAGGGTGTCCCATTGAAAAAAAATCAATATCAAAGAAGTTAGCAATAGTGCCGACTTGTTTGATCAGCCTGTATATAAAAGAAATGAATGAAAAATTGGGAATTCTAGGAAGATGATGATGTTGAACAAAAAAGAAGCAGTATTCTGGAAGAGATCAATGATAAAGAACTAGAATTAAGTAGCTTGAAACAGCAACTCAAACAATATCAGGAGAATGACCCACAAAAATTTGAAGCACTAATTCAAAAAACTAAGGTAATTACTCACTTAATTGTTGAATAATGGGTGATGGAATAAAAGTTTGATATGAATTTTTAGGAACTGAAAGAAGCTGCTAATAGGTGGACTGATAATGTTTTTGAAATAAAATCCTGGTGCAAAAGAAAATTTAACATTGAAGAGATTGTTTTGAACAGGCAGTTTGGTGTACCTGAGGAATTTGATTATGTTGAATAATAGATTAGTTTAACAGAAAAGAGTTATTAAACATTTAACAGTGATCTATAGTGGATTTTGATAGCGAATAGGTTTTGACGAGTATCCACTGGAGATTTGGGACTTGTGAAATATAGGAATAGGCAGTCATGACATACCTTTTTGGGTAAAACTACGTTTATTGCACTCCTATGAGTTCGGAAAACATTTTTGGTGGAACTTATTTTGACCTGATCACGAATCTGAAGTCAAAACGCGGCGGTCCCAAGTATTTTCGGAGATACGGCCCCATTTTGTCTCAAAAATGCACCATTTGACATGTCAAATTTCTGCTATTAGGAATACACAAAATTCACCCTTCTTTGAACCAAAACACTATACACGCATGTATTTACTTGTTTCCAACACTTCTCAGCAGAAAAAACGATTATTTTTCAAAAAATTCACCCTTCTTTGAAATGTAAACAACAACCTTTTTACACGGATTTTCTGGTAATTTGCATTTATGATGTTGGCAACGTGATTGTTTGGCTCATGGTAAGACGTTGCCAACATCTCAAATAAAAATAACCAGAAAATCAGTGAAAAAAGATTTTGTTTACGTTTTGAAGAAGGGCGAATTTTTGTGAAAATAACAGTTTTCAATGCAAAAAAGTGTTGGCTACAAGTGAATATGAGCATGTGTGATGTTTTGGCTCAAAGAAGGATTAATTTTGTGTGTTTTTATTAGCAGAAATTTGAGATGTCAAATGGTACATTTTTGAGACAAAATGAGGCCGTATCTCAGAAAATACTTGAGACCGCCGCGTTTTGACGTCAGATTCGTTATCAAGAGGTCAAAATACGTAAGTTCCACCAAGAATTTTTTCCGAACTCATAGGAGTGCGATAATAGAAGTTTTACCTATTTTTGAATTTTCTGGGGGCTTTATGATTTGCAAATTTTCAGAAATTTCATTGGGCTAGTGATGTAAAATTCTATTATCTTATGGATTTTTTACTTACCACTTGACTAAAACTCCTTTCATAACATTGACCATGATTTTTTTATTTTCAATATTTTCATAACCAAAACCAGAAAACCACTAACAAGAGTGACAACTGACAGTGACACTAGTGACAGTCTTTTGTATCATGGCGCGTTCACATGCTGACCATTGAAATATTTCAATGCATGAGTCTGCTGACTTCGCTTTTTGGCTTATGACGTATTTGAAGTTAAAGAGCGCATCGAGGTCATATGCCAAAAAGTCGATTACGTTCCGAACAAGCCCAGTGAGCCCACTGATCTATAATACATATAAGCCCCTTTCGTTTATATGCAAAGTGTAGCACTCTCCTACACCTCGTGTATTTTGCATCTCTTTCGAGCTTGAGCACTGAAAATCAACTGATTCCGAGTGTGGTGTAGATACGACACCGAAAAGCGAAAAGTAGACGAAATAACCTAAATGTATTATAGATCAGTAGAGAAGCCAGGTAAAGCTTTTCCAACGTTCGAGTTGGTGAACATTGGCAGGTAGTGGTGATGGGGGGAGGTGTACCCAACCTGAAGTGACGTCATTGAAATGGGATTATCAAGTTTAACCGTCATGGGTAATGTGAATGAAATATCCCTATACTTGTCAACTGTCAACAAATAAACAGATCTGTCATCTATCAACGTCAAGAGTGCTGCCAAAAGTGCCAAAATTATTTAGTGTTGTTTTTGATTTTCTTGTTTACGAAAAAATGATAGCATGAGTAGAATGTGATAATATAATCGATTTCTTGATTTTTGATCGTACTATTTGCTTAAAAAGACTAGCGCACAAAGAGTTTAATTTCTATATCCATATCAAGTGCAAAATGAGTGACGAATTACAAAACTATCAACTGCAACTCCAACAAGTGGAAGCTGCTCTACTCAGTGATCCAGACAATCAGGAATTGCAAAAGCTGAAGGTTGATTTGAATGAAGTTATTGAGTTAACTCTAGACCTCAAAAACAAAGCCGAGGAAGCCGCCAATCAACCTGAATACACGGAGCCAGTAGGAGTTGCTGAGGACGATGAAATCACCAAATCGCTACTTGCTGTTGAAGAATTTGTGGCGAGAAACAGAGCTAAAAAAATGTGGAGGGTAGGAGATATTTGTATGGCTAAATGGAGTGAAAGTGGACAGTATGTTGAAGCTCGGATTGATGTCATCAATCCTGATGGCCAGGTAAATGTAACATATGAAGCTTATAAGAATAGAGGAGTTACTACTCTATCAGAACTTCGTGAATTCACAGGTCAAAAACGAGTACTATCTGAATCAGAAAAAATGAAGAAAGCAAAGATGCATAACAAAGAATATTTGAAAAAGAAAAAACTGAAGAAGCAGCAAAGATTCAAAGAGTTGGAAGATGAGAGGGAGGGTGAAAAGAAGAAGTGGCTCGCATTTGCCAACAAAGCTGTCAAAAATAAGAAAACAGGCTTGAAGTCTAAAAGCATATTTGCCTCTCCTGATTCAGTTAATGGGCGTGTAGGAATAGGAACCTGTGGAATAAGTGGTAAACCAATGACTGAATTTACTACTGCTGAAAAGTGGAGGAAAGGTGTTTGAGACTAACATAACATTATTATATAGGTGAAAATAAATGGAGGCTTTTGTAAATCATTGAGATTGTTTATTGTGGACTATATGAACAATATATTTTTTCCATCAAATCAGTTTCATGAAATAATTTAATAATTATGTGTATTGAAATGTCTTTCTATACCTAGTCATATTGATGAAGGTTCCTATGAGAGATCTGCAACTGAAATACCAACCCAACAGTATCATAGTATGCCCCCTTCAGCCCCTCAACCTGGTATCAAACAGTGGTGGATATAGGATGGTGAAATAAATTCCTATTAACAAGCATGAGATAAAACTAGACTTCTGCCAAAGATTCTTCTGCCTACTTGATTTCAAACCATAGTAATATTTCCCGATGTTACCAGAGATGGCGCCATACCTTGAGTTGGTAAAGCAGAAACTGCATGTCAGTGTCATCCATTGAAATGAATATACTGACGTGTCATCTGTTCTGAGATAAAAATACATGAAAAATTCAGATGCGCATCACAGAAATACACTTGGAAATATATAAGCTACAGAAATCTTGCTTGATAATCGATTTTACCGCCATCTTCATTCAAGTCGTGGAAATATTAATACGCTTCTCAAACGGTCTACAAGATTTTCACAGAAACTGTTTCACCATCCTATATCATAGATCTTATAACGCTCCTATTATAGTCCGCAGTCAGACTTCTGGAACAGGATTTGAAGTGGTAACCATTGAAATGAATATACTGACAGTATATTCATTTCAATAGTGGTAATAGTGACTAGATCATAAAGGTTTACTATATGGTTTATTATTTAACATGATCATCATGATGATTGAACTTGAAAATAAAAAAAATCACTGAAGATTCTGGAACTTTTCATTTAATGGTGGATACAATTTCTATACTTCTCACTGTAACATATTATGTAAATATACAATGTGTATCAGGAGGGTAGTATGGTCTATTAAATGAATAAAAAATCAATCACACTGATTTCATTTGGTTTGCATTCAAATACTGTACTGAAAAAACATGCATTTGTCAGTTGAATTGAATCATCTCTCGGTAAATAAATATATAGTCGAGTATAGTCACCGGGCGCTTCCACTTAGAAAAATGCTGTTTAGCGAAACTAACACAGTGGGACTTTACGTAATTTCGCCACCCCAATAAAAATTTAATGAAATTGTTGGCGCTTTCAACTAATTTATAATATATCCTACGACGAAGGTTTCAACAATGGAGCACTTTGGTGGATTTTGTTTTGAATTCAAACCGCAGTAATATTTACTGAGGTTACCAGAGATGGCGCCACACCTTGTGTGTTGGTAAAACAAAAACTGTGCATCAGTCATTTCTTCATCAGTGTCGTCTGCATATAGAGATCGTCTGTTCCACTGTAGTCTGTTCTAGGAGAAAGAAAACTGAGAAGAGTTGAAATATCAATTATTATCCTAGATTCACTGATGCCTATAGTTTATTGCTAGGCGATTTTGGCTTATGCGATAATAGGGTTGAAAAATGCAGTGTTGTTATTGGTCAATTATCTATTTTGAAATTGACCAATAGCAACATTGCATTTCTCACGCTGAAGCCAAAATCTAAACTGGGCCTCCGACGTCTGTCAGATTCGAAGCACAGAAATACATAAAACCAACAACCAAGAGTCCTTGATGAACGATCTCATCGCCATCTTCTCATCTTCATTCAAATCGTGGACGCTTTATGGCTTCTCAAAGAAGAGCTGGTGGATGATTTTTTTTAGTTTACTTACAGGCAAATTTTTGGTACCTATTACCTAGTTTGCCATATGTCTGATTTTTTTCGAAATTTTTGCTGTACTTAACGTATTTTGGCCTAATAGTCCTAATACATATTGAATTTTTGCTATTCAAAACACAAAATACGGCTTTCTTTAACACTTTTTGAGAAAAAGTGATGAAATAATAAGTCAATGGGAATAAGCGTTGTCACCTCTGTAGTTGAAAGAAGGACAAATTTTGTGTTTTATTCAATATGAAAAACTTTGAGATGTCAAATTATATCAAAATGTTGTACCTATAACCGAAACAAAATTGTTCCATATCTCCGAAAATACTTAAGGCTGTCGCGTTTTGACTTCGGATTCGAGTTCAGGAGGCAAAATTAAATATACATACTACTTATACAGCCAAAAATTTTGAGAATATTTTACATCGCCAAAAATAACTGATAACGTGTTATTGGAAACAAACATATTTTTTCATTCTTACAAAAAAGCTAGCAAAAAAGTGAGTTTCATGGGAATTCAAATCGCGTGCAATACCATCCCGTTTTCTGTCTGTCACTAATAAACAGGTGAAAATTCCTATCAACGCAATAATCGCAATATCTATTATTAGATAGGTACCTATTGTTGATTCGAGATTCTTTCATTAACTCTGATGACCTGAAGGCTCGAAAATACTCGAAATTCAGTGCATTCAGCGATCATTTGACAATTATATTTTTCATTATCTCAAAAATTTATTATATCTGATCTCACCAACAGGTTTTTCACAAAGTTTTGAAATTAAACTTTTTGGGACTTAAGGAAGTTGTTTTATTTCACAGATTCATCTCTTGTATGTACTTCTGTAAACTTTGGCTGAAGCAACGCGTAATAATTATTCTATGCTACGCTACTGAGTAGGGGGGAGAACGCAAGCACGCAAGGATGGGAGAACGTACTTGCTGCGTAATCAACCATGTTTATTTATAAATATCGCATTGCCGAATCACGAATAAATAGTATCATTAGTATCTCGTTTTCGTCAATTTGGTGACCACTGAGCGGATAGCAGTTTTTACTTAGAATAATCGGGTGATTGATATTAATAAAGAGTGTTGCGCATTTATATTTTTATAAAGCCTTATCATGTCCGCATCTCCTATGGCGAGGCAAGCTGTGGAAAGCAAAGCTATTCCCATCAAGAGGGTCTTGATAAATGATCATTCAGAACTGCCCTCAGACTATTCCTCAACCCCTGGTGGCACGCTTTTCTCCACAACTCCAGGAGGTGAGTTATTATGTAAAAAAGGAAGTTTTTTGTGGGATTGTATATTGTAGGGATGTGACAGGGTATTTTTGCATATTCCAGTTCAGAAAATATCACGCAAATAGTTCAGGATTGAAAAATGTAAAATTTCAGTGATCTAGATGTAATGGATCTTTTTTTGTTACATTGGGAGACGCGAAAGTTATAAATGGATCATCTATAGAAAATGAGGAATCAATTATAATCTCCGTATTTAAAAAACAAAAAGTTGAGGATTTGCCACGAAATGAAGAAACTAAAAATGCCATATACTAAACTAATAGGTATTTTATAGTTCGAAAAGTGTTTTCAGGTTTGATAATAATAATATGATAATATGATAATAATAATATATGTCTTTATTTATATCAACAATTGATAAAAAGGGCGGAATTCAGTCATCACATATTCTATGAATATAAGGCTGCTCTTCCAAGCAAGGAAAAACAAAAATGTTGTTTCAAATATTTTCAAACCGAAAAGAGATCGTAGATTTTCTTTCACCATATATTAATGAGCATGAAATTCAGCAACTTTGCCATTTCCAGTTTTGATTTTGTTTACAACACAACAATGAAGCAAGTAAAAATAAAAATTATATATACTTAATCCAAAAATCTTTTTTCAAATATTTTAAAACCGAAAAGAGATCATAGATTTTCTTTCAGTGAAATTCTGCAAATTTGACCCAATTTCAACTTCTTCCAAGTTCCATCTGCTCGACCATCTCTCACGGTATTCGAGATCCCAATGTATAACAATTTTATCTGTAGCTAATCTTGAATTTCAGTATATATATATATATATTCCGATTTAAAATGTAAAAAAATATACGTTCTGATAAACATATAGGTATATACTTTTTTATCTAGATTGGCCTTCGAAACATTTTTCAGTTTTAATAAGGTGATAATACAAATTAAATTTATAATCTGCTAACATTAAATGCGCTGTTTTTTGTTTCAAGGATACAAAATATACCATTAACCACACTTGATTACGTCGTTTTGTTTTGGCTTCCAAATATCGATAAGACATGATCAATTGCATGAAACAATAATAAAACGTAATAAAACGAAACGAAATTCATTTGTTTGGTCGTGAAAAAAAATCTAAATTGTTTATGTTATTCGAGACGCGTAGGTATTGTGAATCAGGGTCAAGATGATTGATTATCTGATAAGATCACAAACAGAAAAATGCCAGATACATAATAATAGGAATTCTATTCACAAAAGATTTCCTCATGCAAATGTTTATATCCCTTATTTGTATTTCCACACTATTTAGGGTAAAGGATAGCGTAGGAATGGTATACCTTTTAGAAACATAATATAATTAATATTATGTACGTAACTAACAAAAATAATTTTATCCCCACAGTTTTATTTGGCAGAAATAACATTCGGGAATCAATTTAAAATTTGAATAAAATAGTTTGAGCCCTGGTTTGAGCTGGTTTGAGATAAGGATATACCTAAAAATTCATCTCATAATGTTATGTTTTCTAATTAGTTATTGAATATACTCATGATGAGTTTAGGAGATTCAATGATATAGGTTAAGATGCTAATGATGCTATATATATAGATATAATCCTACAAGTTTTGACAGTTCTATGACCTAGATATACAGTGAGCACGTAAAGGTTGGATGAAATTCGTTGAAAGCTTGATATCTTCACATTTTGACACTTATAAATTAAAATCAATATATTGAACTTGACTTATTGTTTGAACCGAGGTTTGAACGATATGAATATTATTTATGCGTTCCATGCGTTGGTATCAGTTGTACCTATAGGATTTTGATTGGATGTCAATAATAAGATTCGTTGGCTCGGCTAGAAATACTTTATTATACTGTGTTTTGGGTTTTTCAATTTAGATAAGAAAACGACAAACATATTTCAAATTTCACTCAACTAGCCTTATGTAGACTTAACACAACACGGCATACAACACGATCAAGCAAAAACGAAAAAAAAAAAATTTATAGGTGGCCTCCTTAGGTGTGCAAAATTATATCGATTTTTGTAATTCGGTTGATACGTACTCAAAATATTTTCAATAAATTGTATTATTTGTATTTTCTAATATGAATTTAACATTACAGAATTAATCAAATATGTATGGCGTCTATTTCAACCGATATTTGATATTTTATTACAGAGTTATAGCCATGACTTCTGTCCTTCGTCCTATTAATATAATCACATGAGTTGTAGAGATTCACTTTTCCTTGATTGGTGTAGCAGGTTTGTTGTGCTAACAATTATCTCCATCAGGTGATTTAAATAAATTAACGGTTTTCTATAGATGAATTGAAAAAAAAATCTGTGTCAGAATATATCATCAAGTGGTTTATTCTTTATTTGAAGATCGAGAGTTCAATATTTTGTATACGTTGTATAATTGTTTACATTTTCACAAAATTTGAAGCGAAAGTGAAAGTTGCCTTTTATATTTATACTAAAATCCGACAACAAAATAACAGGAATATATATACATAGCGTATTTCGTGGTCATTGTACAGGTGCAAAAACTCTTTTATTCTCGTTCTTTTTAAAAAACT
The DNA here is from genome assembly GCA_029955515.1 of Chrysomela aeneicollis. Classification (NCBI taxonomy): domain Eukaryota; kingdom Metazoa; phylum Arthropoda; class Insecta; order Coleoptera; family Chrysomelidae; genus Chrysomela; species Chrysomela aeneicollis. The sequence goes on along the minus strand of JARUHQ010000009.1, from coordinate 17,882,170 downwards.
GCGCATTGGAAAGGATCCCATGGTATGTTATGTGATTATGAGAATATTTACTACGGCTGCCTGAGTGCCTGCTGCAAAAAGCCGGCGAATCCAAGGTTTATGATAATATTTAGCGCCACGTGGAGAGCTTGGGCATGTTGTACAGACGTAGAAAACGTAAACATCCATAGGCGCCGGACAGGGGGAACGGGAAGGATAGAACATTTCTTTATATTTTTGCAAGTCGATATAGTTTCTGAGAATCTCTAGATAAGGGTATGAGAAAGCTTTGACATGTTCTGCCAGCTTTGAGAGAGAAAAAATATGTCTGCCCTAGTGTTGTCTTTGTCATCAAAATTGCAACTTTAAATAATGTTATGATTGCGACGTAAAAAAGAGAAGAAATCTAATAACATATTTATAATGTGTTTGAAATCATTCAACAATTATAAGCTAACAATGCTAACAAAATATTCTAAATAATCGAAATAACGAAAACAAACTACAACAAAAAATATCAGACTTATTCTTTTTCAAGTCATAATGTCATAATCATAACATTTTCAACATTTGAATTTGCAATCTTGACGACAAAGACAACACTAGGGCAGACATATTTTTTCTCTCTCAAAGCTGGCGGAACTTAATTGTCAAAGTGAAATTTTTTAAAATATGCAATATTTCTGTTGATTGATATGTTATAGTCATTCGACAATATAGCTTATATACATTACGGATGAGTTTATAGAAGAAAAACTCAAAAATTTATATCTTTCCAAATATTTGGTATTCAATAATAGTCCTGGTAGAGTTTTTGACATTCAATATGTTAGTTATTTCCTAGGAGAATATCTATTTCAACCTTTCATATTTTTTCTTCTTCGCAGTTTCATTTTGTTTTGTGATTCTGTTTCATTTCATTTATTGTTTTTATAGAAAAATGAACATCTGGATCTTCACCAATAATATTCACTCGAGTCGAAACATTCACTTTATTATATCAAAAACTGTATTGCTACAAAAGATCCCCTATCGGCGCCTATGTAGGTAAACATATCGACCTTTATTTATTTTTTAAATAGCGAATGACATTGAACCCACTTATTAATGTCGCTTATTTATTTTGAATTCTGAATGAATTATATATTTCATCAGTACGCAATGATGGGGTTATTGAGATAGTTTAGCAATTCAGCATGCATTATTGTATTTTCGAAGTTGAATTTCAAAATTTTCTGATTGTCCTGTATCACTTGAGAAAAAAAGTCACTGTAGATATGGGATGGTCAAAAAGCTTCCTAGTGACAAGCACTAGAATAAACTGTTAACTTTTGCCTACTTGTTTTTATACTGTAGTAATATTTCTTGAAATTACCAGAGACAGAGATAAGTTACCCTAACTTATCTCTGCCAGAGATAACGCCATATCTTGTGTCGGTAAAACAGAAACTGAGCGTCTGCCAGTGTCATCTGTTCTAGGGGAAAATACCGAGTAAAAATATTGATAATCATTCCAGATTTACTGAAAATCAGAGTTGAGTAACTTATCTCTGCTGAAAATATAGTATAGTGTTTCAATGTCGTTTCAGTTTCCGCCTGTCAGATTGGATTGATTGGAACCACAGAAATACATATGAGCTACAGAAACCTTTCTTGAGAATCGATCTTACCGCATCTTCATTCGAGTCGTGGAAATATTAGTACCTTCTCAAACGGTCTACAAGTTTTTCGCAGAAACAATTGAAGAGCTGTTTCACCATCCTATATCTACCTTGATATATCAGAGATGAGATCTCTGCTTGATATATATTTGCACTTTATTGAAACAACAACTTCTCTCTAATTAAAAAAAAAGTAACTTGTGTTTGAGGCACCATATCCGAGTAACCTCCATTAAGCTAGCAGAACCACCTTGGATTTTTGGAGTTTTTATTCAGCCATAATTTAAGGCTAATTTAAGGCTAATTTATTACCCTATTGCCGAATTTTTTGCTCTTCGTTTTATACGAAAAATCTTGGGTTCTGCTAGCTTAACGTTAAGATGGCAAAACCACTTCTACTACAAGAAGTTTTCGAAGGATCTGATAACATCATAATTTAAGGCTCATTTAAGGCTCCAATCCTAGCCTAATGTCGATTTTCTTACTCTCCGTTTTTTTAAAAAAACCGTGGGTTTTGCTAGCTTAACCGTTAAGCTAGCAAAACCAAACATATAAGAAATAGTTTATGAAAAATCTTAAAACACCATAATTTAAGGCCCATTTAAGGCTCTCATTGTAGCCTATTGCCGAATTTTTTGCACTTTGTTTTTGGAACAAAAATACAGGCCTTGGTTTAGGGGAACTGCAATTCAGGCTAACATTCCTAAACATAAATAAATCTACGATTTGATGCTAATTTCAACAAAATCGGACAAGAATTAAAAAAGTTACATTGTGATCAATTCTGGACGTTTTTTTAACATTGAGTGTATTTCTCAACATCGAAAACGCCCGGAAATCTAGATTGAGCTCTTAATACCAACCCGTGAGTGGCAACCAATCACAAGCGAAATCATATTCCATTTCTGTCAGATTCATAATTTCAGATTAGATCTATACGGCATATGCTCACACACCTGCATACACATGAACCGGAGCCTGAACCAAAGTCCGTATTTTTTCCCCAAATAAAAAGAACAAAAACTTCGGCAATAGGCTACAATGAGAGCCTCAAATAGGCCTTAAATTAGTGTGTTTAGATTTTTCATAAACTTCATCTTTTATGTTTGGTTTTGATAGCTTAACGGTTAAGCCTAGCAAAACCCTCGATTTTTTTGAAAAAACGATGAGCGAAAAATTCGCCTATGATCTGGAATAAGAGCTCAAAATGAGCCTTAAATTATGGTATATTCAGATTTTCCATAAACATTGTCCAATGTTCGATTCATTTAGCTCAGACACTTGTATACCTGAACCAAAGTCCGATTTTTTGTTCCAAAAACAAAGAGCAAAAATTCGGCAATGGGCTACAATGAGAGCCTTAAATGGGCCTTAAATTATGGTGTGTTAAGATTTTTCATAAACTATTTATTTTATGTTTGGTTTTGCCAGCTTAACGTTACTAGCAGAACCCAAGATTTTTCGTATAAAACGAAGAGCAAAAAATTCGGCAATAGGGTAATAAATTAGCCTTAAATTAGCCTCAAATTATGGCTGAATAAAAACTCAAAAAATCCAAGGTGGTTCTGCTAGCTTAATGGAGGTATCCGAGTACTGACTACTGACTGCATTTGGACTCGAAATCGAATAGCGCTGTATTCCTGCGTAATATTTTTGCTTGAATATTTTAAATCATCGTAGCTATTCACCAATTATTGTTCAATGTTTGAATATGTATATATATTATGCATGACTTTCAACAAAAAAATATTCAAATTTCAAAAACCACTCGAGTTCCGCATTTTGCAATGCCGCAATATACCTATAAGGAATTAGTTCGGTACAGTGGCGTACATAATATTTATAAATGGGAACTAGGAGACAAGAGATCTATAGAGATAGATTGTAGAGTGGAAAGAATAAAAATGAATGAAATGAAAACTTACTTTTCCCAGCGAATTATTATTTCTGTTCAAATATGGCTCTCAATTATTGATAAAATCAATCTCTTATTTGAGGCTTAATGTGTCTATATAGAAACAATTATGGAGTGAACATTCTCTTCGAAAAGGACCGAAATTTAAATTGAATTAGTGCATGACCGGGCGTAAAATAGCACTGTATCGACACATTTTGCGGGCGTAAAGTGGAACTTTGTCGATTTCAATAGTATACATTTTAAACCCACTATACTATGTTATGCACAGAATTTTTAATTTCATATAATTTGATTTCGATAATTTTTTCAGGAACCAAAATAGTATATGAGAAATCATTTCTCATGAACCTACGCAACTCCCCCATTTCCAAAACTCCACCAGCTTATGAAATTCCGGAGCACCTCAAAGCCGGTAGTCCCACAAAGACGGCGAAGTCGGGAATTCCTCAGAAGCCCAAAGATACGTCCAAGCCGAAAAGTAATAACCATGTCGTTCACGAAGATCAGTTCGAAATCGAACTGTGATCCACATCACTGCCAATTTGACTGGAATCAGCGAATCATGCTTAGAACCATAAGAAATATTTGATGCCGACGTGTTTTGATATGCCGGTACAAATGAACTAAACTAATGTTTTCGTTGAAAAACGAATACTAGTTGCATGATCATTTTAATATTTTCATTTGACGAATATACGCTTTTTTATTTTTATTCAGTATATTTGTATGTTTCCAATTTTTTTATAGAAACATATTGTTTTGTAAATAAAGAAAAGGTTGTCGACAAACTGTATTGTTATTATTTCACCTATCATCCAATATCAAAAAGGAAGTTCAATCAGGTGTTTGAGACTTTGAGACCATTCGAGACCAATTTCTTGGTCCATTATTACCAATCTATCAATGGGGGTTATCTGTGACCTATGCATCCCGAAGTAAATATCGACGTTGATTGATGCATAGCAATACATCAATCAACGATATCGAGATCACTACCTTGATGTTGAGTAATAGCGAATCCCATTGGTAAAACTAGTGCGCACTGAGTGCAAATCGCGCGTCCCATTGGTATAATCAGTTGTAGTTCTTGTGTCCCATTGAAAAACTGGTGCGGCTAGTTTTGCACTCAGTGCAAGAATTTTCGCACCTGCTTTAGGAGGTCGTGCGCGATTCAGTGCACTGGAAAAATGGCGGGTCCAATGATTTCGAAAAAGTCAATAATATAATTTGATGAGTACAACATTATCTGTGAATGAAAAACATATATAATTGAATGGAGCATAAGCAGATTGACAACCGCCAATAATTTTTAGAGTGGGTAATTGTCAGCTGATAATATATCATGAGTATAAAGTGGTAAAGTACTTACAGGTTGATGTACAAGCTTCTACTGGAATTGTTCGAATGATCCATTTTTATTATATTGAAAACAGAATTGATGAATTGAATTATATTAAAATCGAAATTCGAAAACCTAACCTAACTAATCTGAAATTTTAAACGGTCGGAGATCGTCCCATTGAGATTGCACCAGTTCAAAACGAAGGCAGTGTCAGTGCAAAACTAGTTCAAAATTAGAGCAACACTGGTTTTACCAATGGGATTCGCTATAAGTATACCGAGCAAAACACAAAACTTATATAATATAGCCATAAAACTGTAGACTGTTTTAGCGAAGATCATAACACCGGTAATATTTCAATAATCGTTCGGAGATGGCGTCAAAATCGCATTTGATATTAATATCGATAATTCAGTTATCTATTGATATCCGTATTCTATGGTTTCGTGTTCAAGTGACAGATCATTCGAAATTGTGGTATTGGCTTGAAATATTAATATCGTTCGGTTGTTCAATTATGATATTGATTGAACAAATCACACAAAATCAAAATTACTGGGAAATTGTGAAAATCAATATTCATCATGCGGAATCAGCAGACGTGGCGCCATCCATATGAAGTCGTGGAAGTATTACTAGTGTTTGAAACTATGATTTAAATTCAACAAAATCAAGTAGGCATAAGTGTACAAATATTTCTAGAGCCTTTTGATGGGACTCATTCCACCATATCTATATCCAAGTATTTACTTTTATTGGCAATTTATAGAGTGCTGTTAAATTGTCAATTGCCGTGATTTTTTCAGAACAGATCGAGTTAAATTACCTCTATAAAAAAATAAGTGTAAGAAAAAACCATGAAAAAACCACCGCCAAAAATATCTGAGCTCGCGTTGTACTTGGTGAGACAATTTCATGAATTGAAAACTGAATTCAATTAAACTTTATTTGACAAACTCGAGGAAAATTAGTAGAATAATAAATATTACCAAATCTCGACATACTGGAATATCATTTGCTGTTTTCATCTGTTTTTGACATTCAAACTGATAAACTATAGCGTTGCTAAGGTAACGTAATTTATTCAATTTCATTATCCGCTTGTATTACTTCTTCTTCCGATTTAGCCGATAGCAAACTACGGTTTTTGTAGTCACAAATGGAAATTATTATACATGCGTATTTGATGCTATTATATTTTGGTCGATTTGAATTTGTTTCCCATCACGATCGGCTAACAGAGGACTGTTTAAAAAATAATCATCTAAGTGATACCATGTGATGTTGTATAGAAGGGAATAAACAAACAGTTTGAATTCCAATATCATTTCAATAATTTCTATGCAAAATAGTTATATTAAAATAGCTTTTTCTTCATTATTTATTATTTTACAATGATCGAGGTTGATTATTATTGTATTCAGCAACTCGTTCAGCTATAATAAAATTGAAATTTAATATACATACAGGAATTTTTCGTTCGTGAGATATTATTGTAGCACCCCCTATTTGTCATCAATGTGTATTATTGGCATTTACTTTCATGTCATATTGAATTCTGACAGAAATATAAACTGATAGGGAAGTGATATGGCCAAAATTGGAATAAACGGTTTCGGGAGATTAGGAAGACAGATACTGAAAATAGCGATAGAAAGATGCAAGAAGGTAAAATAAAGATGCATGCGTATACATATATTGAGGAAAATTAGAATTGAAACTCTTCCAGAAATGTGCCACAGAGGTCTCAAGGGTTCTGATGGTGAATGATCCAAATGTGAGGCCGGACTGCATTGGATATTTACTCAAAAATGATTCTCTGTACGGGAAATCCCGTATGGAAATAGTGGACATGGGTTCTTCTCTCACGATTGATGGTGAGCATGGAAAAGTTTTTCGAAAGAAACATTTCGAAATAAACATTTAAACCGATTTCTTGCCCAGGTCAAAGGGTAGAAATAAGAAGTGAAAGCAAGATAGACAAAATTCCGTGGAAACAGTGTAACATCGACTATGTCATCGATACAACCGGACATAATTCTAATTGCAATAGGGCATCAGTGAGTAGAATGAAATATACACAATCCACAATATAAATGATGCAAATAGTACGAAACATATACAGCGTTCCTTAAATACATGCTTATATTTGGGGGGGGGGAGGGTGCGATTCTTTGACTCCCTCTTAGAAAAACACTTCCTATCAACGTATATCCTAAAAGTTGACTTTTGAGATACAGGGTGATAAAACTTAAAAAAAAATCAGTTTTTCAATGACAACTGAGATAAAATCGTACCTAGTCATATTTATGCGAAAAATACTACGCCACTATACTTTTTCTTAAAAAAATTACTTTAAAGATTCTCATTTATTCTTGAGCGAATTTGATCTCATGGTTTTTCTTTGGGAAGCAAATTAAGAGATAAGATTTGTTCCAAAATGAATGAGAACCGAGATGAGAACCAAAAAAATATGGACTTCAGCTTGTATACAAAAACTATGGTTTCATTTTATTTTATAAGTAAGTTTAAATAATGAACGGTGCAAATTTATCAATTATATCAATAATACTAACACTTTATCAACCTGGACCTCGAAAGTTGAGACTTTCAGGGCATACGTTCATAGTTTTTTTCTTAAAATGAGTAAAAGATATCACTCCCTCCAATATTAGCATGTCTTTGAAGGAACACCCTGATGTGCATTGAAAATATAACTTATATATTTGTGAGAAGTTCAATCTTGTTATATGTATATCGTTGTGGATCGTATAATCAAGTGATCTTTTTCTTCCGCAGGCTTTTTTAACAGAAGGTATCAAGAAAGTTATAGTTACAGGGTGTTCAAACGTGCCTATCTTTATCGTTGGCATCAACCATGCTTGCTTCGATGTGAATATGAAAACGATTTCTTCAGGATCCCCATCTTTGAATTCTGTGTTGCCTGTCTTGAGAGTTTTGCACGAGAATTTTGAAATACAGGTACACGTAAATCAGAATGGAAATATTCATAAAATAATGAAAGGCTGCTGTTTTTGTTTGATTATATGATTAAGTCCAAGCGTATACCAGAGATACATGGTGATAATTATACAAATTTTCCAATAAACGGCTTCGTTTTCGAAATGCAGAGTGACTGCAATACATTTTTTTTCAATATTTTTCAGAGTATACTTCGATATTATTTCCGATATAATATCCTGAAATCTCTAAGAAACGAATTTCAAGTCTGAAAAGTTTTGTCTTCGAGAAATCATCATCATCAACTTTGATTTTTCTTAATGGGTAGAAACGAAAATACATATTTATCACGAGACATTTTCCATAACGACCTTTGAGTTTGGTTTCAGAAAGATTTACTCTAGTATACATCTTCAAATTGTTCATATTTCATGCAGAAGAAAAGCTGAGAAGTTACAATCTCCATATTATATAGGTACCCATCCAGTACATTCGATCTCTCGTTCGATCTTATCTTGGTCACCCTGTATATCAACATTTCATGCAAATATGTTGCTCATAAATAGTATTCTTGAGAATAGTATATAGAAGTTACTTTTCATCCCCCTCCTTCATGAAATGGCGATCTCTGATTTTAAATTATTATTCCTGATCTTGATAAGAAAAAATTTCCTTCTTTACAAAATTGATTAGATAGTCTCCATCAGTCCTCTGTCGTATTACCTACATCATGATGTGATGTCATATATATTTTGTATGAAAAAAATTAACGCTGGTAAAATCTGAAGACTTCCATACGATACATAATCGTATTTATTGTTTTCGAAAAAGCAAGCAATGATAACAGACATCCAACCTCTGACAAACAATGACAAAATACTGGACGATGCTCATGGAACGACCAGCTGTAGAAATAGCAGATCATCCCTGACGAATTTCAGCCCAACACAGAGCTCCACTGGCAAGGAATTCGTCAACAGGGTAATGCCAGAATTGGAGGGCAAAACTGCATCGGCGGCCATCAAGATTCCAGTACCTTGCATAGGAGCTATGGATGTCACGGCAAAGTAGGTTTCAGAGGTTTCGCCTCCATTATTTCAGGAAAAATTAGCTGTGAGTTTTCAACCATCAGTGGGAGAGGTGAAATATAGTATATTATGCAATGAGCGCATGATAATGGCTATATTACCCACGAAGATGAACATTGCCCAAGGCGAGTGCTTTACTCATCTGAATGAGTAATAGCTATTATGCTCGAGTAGAATACTATGCTTTATATACAACTATCTAAATATCTAAACAACTTTGGAAGTTTAAATTGAAATTGCTGAATGGGAATACCTCAAATCAATTTGAAACAAAATAGCTTGATGAGAAATAGTGACAAACATTGTCAGGCATTTATACTTTTATTGATATAATTTTAGAAAAATAGTATTTACCCGAAATGTCCTGTTAATTGAGATTCAATAGAGAAACCCACTGATCTATACGAATATTGTATATGATCAGTGCTAGCTGCTACAATGGAAATTAGATGCCTTATGCAACCAACATTACATTTGTGTTCTGTCATGTTCGGAACAAATGCTGCTCCGCTACATATTACCACAGATTAGAAAATTAATTATCTGATTCTTCTCCAGGCTTTCGCGTTTTTGCACTCCTAATAACTTCAGTTTCATCGTTTTCACAAAAAAACTAGCACATTATAATACGATTGAGAATAAAAAACAATCAATTCTAGGTTTTCTCAATTTCGCAAGAGCGATTAAATTAAAAAACGGTTGTATTGTGCTTTAAACAAGACGATGGGTTGTCACAATAGTAGTCAATCGTAAAAGGATGATAATATACTGGATAGTTGTTGTAGATAATAGCCCTTATGATGCAATATATTTTTGCTCCACGACTGATCTGACGTGCAATGTCTGTTATATTTGTATTTTCAGATTTGGAAGGGAAGCCCCGTACGAGGTAATAAAGGGAAAATTCAAAGAAGCATCCGAAACTTACCTGAAAAATATTCTGAAGTACTCGGAGGAAAATCTTGTTAGCTCAGATATCGTTGGTGACCACCATTCTTGCGTTTTCGACGCTAATGCCGGGGTGGCATTATCGAAATGCATGGTTAAAGTGTTTGCTTGGTACGATATCGAAATGGGATTCGCAAATCGAATATACGAGTTAGCAAATTATATATCGTCTAGAGAAAATCTTCCTAAATAAATATGTTTCACAATTATATTTCGCCCTTTTTATTTGATTATTAGTATTTCTTTGTACAACAGAAAGATAAAAATGTCATCAGTCGTAGGTACTGAAAAGTGAAAGTGTGCTCTCTCTGTGAATCACTAGAACAAAATTGAAATAAATTTGACCAAGAACATGCAATATATTCGATCGTTTTCAGCACCCTATAGTAGACCAGGGTCGATAATTTTTGAAAGCAAATGAAATAATAGTAGGATGAAACCCATTGGGAAGAAATAACAAAAATGAAAGGAAAATAATGCACGGGCGATCTGAGGTCGGGAAGTGGAAGGGGTGAGTTTTTAAGGGTAAAAAACGGTTTATCTCGATTTCCGGCAAAACTAAAAGTCCTGAGGAGAAAAAAAGACAATAAAGATGTTAGTAATAAAGAGATCTACAACTTCTGTTTTTCAAAAAGTCGGTGGGTTTTTTGTTATTTGAAATCTCTACTTTCTGATATGGTGTAAAAAATACATTACATTTTAAAGTCAATAAAGTAATCGGCCAGTATATTGCCTCAAGAAAAAGTCGTATCTTTTAAATATTAAAAGTTAATATTTAATAAACACATCAACCCAGCAAACACAGTTACATCACAGAGATATCGCAGCGATGTAACAATGTGACCTGCGATATCACATTCTATGTCGCACAGACGTCGCTGCGATATGGCAGGGATATTATTTTGTCACACTCAAGTTTCCTCCCTGCGATGTCGCTGCGATATATTTTTATGATGGAATAGCGATGCGTTTTTGCGATGAAACTGCGATGTGTTTTTGGGATGAAACTGCGATGTGATTCGATTTTGACAGCAGGGATGTGTGCACTTATGACATCGCAGGGATGTAAATATATGATATCACAGAGATGTGAATATATGACATCACAGCGATGTACAAATGTAATGCAGAGAGAAGGTGATATATAGGGAAAAATGTCAGTGAAAAACAAATCAATATACCTATATTATAAATATTTATTTCCAACAATGAACAAATACCAACAAAAAAACAAAATTATTATTCCATTCCAATAAATAAAAGGTAATTCTCTTTAGCAAAAAATATAGGTTATTATTTCTGGACATTCTTTGTTTTGAATGAATATTGTTTTCTTCGGAGAAGGCTGATGGAATGGAAATATCAGCTTCAGTTGAATTTCTTGCATCTATATTCAATTTGCAGAAACTTCCTCATAAACACATTCTGAGAAAGTTTCCAGCATCAGCTCCCATACGTCTTCCGAAGCGATGAATCCGTAAATGATCATCTCTATCCACCTTGGGCTGCTATACTTGCTATACTCACGTTTCGTGTACCCCCACAGAGCTGTTATAACTTTTTGATTGTACAAGAACTTGAAAAACTAGCACATAGACCACAACTTAAGTGAACTGGTAAAACTGATTCCATCAATGGTTGTTCAACTGATTGGATTGAAACTCCGGACTCTGGAGTGGTTGAGAAAGTTATAACTGGTGATGATGAATCATCATTGTCAACTGTCTAGTGCAGGTGTCCACAGACCACGGAAAGTATATTTGCGCGCGGGAAATTCAAATAGTGGCTATTAATGTAACGAGATTATTATGCGATTAGTAATATTAGTGGAGGACATTGCTTGGTAACGAGGCGGTAGCTGAGTCAACCGCAATGTCCGAGAATCATTGACAACGGTGTATTATGCTTATACTTAACGTATTATACTTTCGTAACTGACGTAAATTATGGTAACTATAATGTACTATGAGTAACTAAGGTTTTGGTACGTTTATTGTTAATAATTATCAATATAGATTTCATATAATAATGTCTAAATCTTCAATGATACGATACATTTTAATAAATTGTACCAAAAAACGGAACATTCGGTTTTTGTGTAATACAAATACAATACAATAAACAATTGCACAATTTGTGCTATATATATAGTACACATCAGAGGTGTTATATCGCAGGTTTGTTTGCTTTTGTACATCGCAGCGATGCGACGTTTGTGATAAATCGCAGTTTGATCTCATCGCGACTTCTCAGAGATGTCATGCTGCAGATGTGTTTGTTTTTTTACATCGCAGCGATGCAACGTTTGCGATATCGCAGTTTGATTTCATCGAGATATCTCTGAGATATCATGTTGCGGATGTGTTTGCTTTTGTACATCGCAGCGATGCAACGTTCGTGATATCAGTGTGTGATCTCATCGCGTCATCTCAGAGATGTTAGGTCGCAGATGTGCTCACTTTTTACATCGCAGCGATGCAACGTTTGTGATATCGCAGTTTGATCTCTTTGCGACATCTCAGAGATGTTATGTCGCAAATATGCTTACTTTTTCACATCGCATCGATGCAACGTTCGTGATATCGCAATGTTACCTAAATGCGACATCTCAGAGATGTCATGTCGCAGATGTGTTGGCTGGGAACACATTATTTCGAGCAAGTTGTAGAATCTTCTTAAAATTATATGTGTCGATGCCTATTCTACGGAAAAATTTAGCCCATACAAAATGTATTTCACAGATGGGGAAGAGCAGGCTCGGATAGGGTTTGATTCTTACTACCTGTTATTTCGTTTCAGTTTTTTTTTCTACACCACTGGATTGAATTAAAGGAAAATAGCGAAATTCTGTCTACGCTACTGGATGCAGCGCATCCTTTCGGATTTCGGACTCAGTGTATATGTTTCTTTCTTCAATACATGTCGAAAAGAAGGATAGGCATACACTGAGTTGTCACTTGTCACAACAGAGGTTGATTGATAATTAAAATTAAGGTTATGTGTTGTTTACTTCTTCAACCACAACAAAAAACATAAATATTGGCAAAATGTGGAGTAATTCTTTGAAATATCTTCATCATTTGGCCAAAAGCACTATGATTGGATCGAAATATTGTCACAGGTTTGTGATATATAATTTCCAATGTACCATTTGTATGTAAACGCCAATTTATTCAGGGAACCGTTGTTGGTGTTACCAGGAAGGCATTCACGAAATATACATCACTCGCAGATATTAAGAATGTTTATTCAAACCCAAGAAACACCTAATCCAAATAGCCTCAAATTTCTTCCTGGGGTTCAAGTTTTAGAACCAGGACAGACTATTGACTTCCCAAATGGTCAAAGTACATACTGTTCACCATTAGGAAAGATGCTTTTCCGAGTTGAAGGGATAAAGAGTATTTTTCTTGGACCAGATTTTATAACAGTCACAAGAACTGATGATGATGTGGAATGGAAATTGTTGAAACCAGAGATTTTTGCTATAATAATGGATTTTTTTGCTAGTGGTTTGCCTGTCTTGAATGATGCAAAGCCAAATCAAGATACAGGTAAACTTTTTATTCAAGAATATATTGTTTTCTCATCATTGACTTGACTTTTAGAAGTTAATGAGGATGATGATGAGACAGTTCAAATGATTAAGGAACTCTTAGACACTAGAATAAGGCCAACTGTTCAAGAAGATGGAGGTAAATTGAATATCCTGATATACAACATTACTATTCATCTTATCTCATGTTGTGTTGAATTAAAATAAGAACTTGCACTAGTTCATCTGGAGCCTATATGCCCTAGGTTTACTAATAACTTTTTGGAATCAATGGTATCACTATGCAATCAACTGGGTTATACAATATACTTCACATAATAATCAGAAATATTTTACAACATCAAAATAGCAAATAGTGAATCAATGTACAACAGGCCAGATTGCACAAGATCATTGAGTTATCAAAATGATTTGGTTTCAGGAGACATCATTTTTGTTGGATTTGAAGAAGGCATTGTGAAACTAAAAATGCAAGGAGCATGTTCTAGCTGTCCTAGCTCAATAGTAACTCTCAAAAATGGAGTGCAAAATATGATGCAGTTTTATATTCCTGAGGTTTTGGGTGTGGAACAAGTAATTGATGAAAGTGAAAAAGTTTCAGAAAGTCATTTTGAAAAAGTAGACAAACAAATCCTCACTAAAGAAATTGATAAAAGCAAATGAAATAATCTTGAGTATAATTCTAGTTAAGGCTAGATGATTGGATGGAAACAAAAAACATTGTTAAAAACTTCTATTAAATTTCAGGGAAATGTACAGTTATAATATATGGATTATGTACCAAACACTGCCTGGTTTAAGTATATGAATTTATATCTGAACAATGGTATTCCTGTCAACAGAAACATTGGTTTCTTGAGTCACTATTTGTTGATGAATGTTCCAACTTGATATTCTGTGTATTGTCATTGCTTAGGATTACTGAATCAGTATCTGGTAAAGCCTCACTTATTCTTTTGAACAACTGCTTTATATTATATCCCACTTTTGCACTAGTTTCAATGAACAATATCCCCAGTTCCCTTGCTTGTTGTTGAGCAATTGTATTTGGCACTTCTCTCAGACTCTCTAGGTCTACTTTATTTCCAACCAACATAATTATTACATTATTTCCCCGTTCTTTTCTCACATCATGAATCCACTTGGTGGTTTGTTCAAAAGAAGAAGTATTTGTGATGTCATAAACAACAACAGCAACTGCAGAGTCTCTGATGTATGATGGTATTAAAGATCTGAAGCGTTCTTGTCCTGCAGTGTCCCATAACTGCAGCCTTATTGTTTTATCTTCCAGATATACTGTCTTGGATAGGAAGTCTATTCCTATAGTGGCCTGATAGTTAGCATCAAAATTGTCATACATAAACCTTGTAATGAGCGATGTTTTTCCAACACTTTGTTCACCAAGGAAAACAAGTTTATATTTCTTCAGTGTATATGAATTGGAAAATAATTCTCTTGTCATGTTGACAAATTCAACATTATGAATTTGGAGTTACCCAGTGGAAAATATAAGTGACATAAATTGAGATTTCAGAAAGTTTTGTTTGATAATATTCCACCTGATGGTAATTAACTGTCCAATTCAAGAAGTACTTAACTTGATAATTTTGAAGAAAAAAATGGCAGGCTAATGATTATGGTTTTTTTCAATGAAAATTACTTAATTAGTTCAATTTAAACCAGTGTTTCTCCTGTGATTCACCATATTTGAAAAACTAAACCAGATTGTTTAAAATGTTCTTAATATAATAACAGATGCATCACATTAAAAAAAAATTGACCTCCTGGTTATCAAAACATTTTTTTCTTCTCAATCAGTGGATGTTTTTCTTTAAACCACATATTAATTTTTAGTTTATATTCACGTTGATATTAAAATAATATACAAATTTCAACCATTCTAATGCCTACTGTTTATTGAATGAATATTTCATTTACTTTTCTAAATTAATTGGATCAATAACAGGATCTTGGAATTTGAAAGATGGGAATTTGGTCATATCAGTTCCTGATCCACCACCATATTGCCTTGCAACCTTCTCCAATTCAGTTTTTAGTTCCTTTTCAAGATCTTTAGTTGGTTCTACCAGATTGGTTCCACTGAAAAAATAAAAATCATGATAGTTTATATAATCTCATGTAGGTTCATAATGTAAACTGTGTGTACTATATTCCTATTAGATCAAAGAAGAAAATAATATGGCTTAACATTGAGAAAGCAAAAATGTTTTTGTGAAATCTTTGATCCAACTGTTTGATACTGTTTAAATAGACTGTGAATTAGAAGCATAATTTGCAAGTGGTAGGTTTCTATTGTAATAACTTGTTTGGTTGATTTTGCTGATTCATTTAGGAGTGCCTCATTTTTTCACCTCTCTCATCTACTTACCCACTACTTTTCTGTTTGTATTCACGAATTTTGTCTACAAATAGTTGTTGAATGGGATCTGAAGCTTTCTGTAAACATGGGGCGAGAATCCCAATGTTGCGATTAGATACTCCTGTTTTGATAGAGTTCTTGATTCCATTCAGAATTTGGGAAGACAGCATCTGAAATTGAATTCAAGTTATGTAATATATTAATGACACCCTAATCCATCAATAGGAAGTAATTTTGAAAGCAATAAATATGGTTGAAATATTCTATATCCGAAAAAGTAACTTACCTTGTAGTGCCTTATAATAGTGTGAGAAATTTGGATTATTCAATATTCCGATGTAGTAACAAGATCCTTCCAAAAATCTGAATAATCGACCCCTTCTGGCCCCCTTCACCTCAGTTGAAATAGACAAGTGACTAACTGGGACACTGACAATGACAACTGAAGAGCGTGAGCCGTGAGTAGACACGAAAATTTACATTGACAAAATGTTTTGTGCCTGAAGTGATTGGTGTGTTTTGTTTAATATCATAATAGTAAAGTGTAAACAAAACAGCATTTTCCACAGATAAATTCGAATTAGAAAAAATAATAAGAAACAATCATAATTTTCGAGTAAATATTAGTATGCAGTGCGAAGATATTAAGGTACAGGTTATTTACTATAAGAATACCTCATTCTAACTTGGTTGAAGTGGACCCAAAATATTGTGCTTATGGTAGGATTTATTTCAAAATGGTCGTAATTTTTTCCATTTGCAGGTTCCTAGACCACTTTTGAATGAACTAGACAGTGCCTTGAATGAACTGGGAATGTTGGATAATACTGCTACTTCAAAAGATGAATATATCAGTGATATTCAAGATAATAAATTCTTGAAAGTGCTCACTATCAATGCCAAGTATGTAAGTAATGTGGCAATAGGATTTCATGTTAAACCAAGTGTCAAAAATCGTATCTGCTACAAACCCTATGATCGTCCCAGAGAACGTCCAAGAACTAGATCAGAGAATAATGATAATGAAGCCCCTGTTGTAGTAAGAACTGTGGTTGATGAATTAGACTGTGCAATTGAAGAATTCAGGCAGATGAAGAAGGCAAAATCATTAGAAAGCATAGCTCTAGAAAGCAATGTTGAAAGTACTGAACTAGAAGTAGTGTCAGATTGTATTCAAAATCTCAAAGTTGCAGAGTAATATCATATCTTTATAACATAGTTCCACTATATCTCGAATATTGTGATATAATTATTAACATAATTCATTAACTTTTACTTGGTTTCTGAGTTCAGGTTCTACCAAACTATTACAAACTTTTACTGTTTTGTACAATTCCCATGTTGTTTATTTTCTGAATTCTGTTTTCATTTTATCACTATCATTTATAGAATTCATGAGGTTTTTGTTTACAATTATTAAATATGAAGCCTTATACTATCCATATGAAATTACAGAACCACAAAAAGCATTTGGTTGCAGTGAAGCTGAAGTACCAATACCTAGTGACACAAAAATTAGTTTAAAACTGCCCCATTATTCATATAATAAGGATTTCAAATATGGTGGTAGAATATTCAATATTTGCTGTGTTATAAATAATTCTGAATACCTGCAAAGCAATTTCACTGGAATATGTGTTACCTAACAGCATAATTTTAGATTGTATGTAGGTAACAATTATTTTTATCAATCATAAACTTCATGTTGAAAAATATGCCCAAAATTGTTGGATTAAAAATATATCTTCTGTTTAACACATAGAGCTATTCAGCTATTAGGTACCCAAGTAGAGTAGGTCTTTGGTTTTACTTCAAAAAACCTGTTGGTGAAGAACCTTATTGTACCTATATGTTTTAGACTGGTGCATCTCTCTTTCATACACAGTGACTCATTTCTTTTCAGATTTGCACTTCACTTTTATGTTAATAGAAATAATAGGTATATCAATATATTTTTAATTGCACAGTAAAACACTGGTATATATCTTGTGCCTTTTATTTCTGAATGCTTCAATAAATTTTGATAGATGGTATTCACCAACATTTTATTTGTTGTTTTTAGTTTTTGTGAATGGAAATAATCCATATTCATGGCAGTATTTTGTAATTTCCTTATTTTTTGCTCTACAGAACATATGAATATAATAGATGGATAACTGTAAAATACTGTGATGATAAAATTGATGAATAAAATATAAACTACATAATGTATTACAAAATGAATTATCAAACCAAGTGGAATTCTTTTTCACCTTGATCAAGGTATTTCTTTGAAGTTCTTATAAATTACAGTCTTATTGTTGTTGTAATAATGAGACTAGGCATTGCTTATATATACCTTTTTTGCTGTAATAATTTCTTTTATTGAATATTAAATTGATTCTTAACAACTCATAGTTATCAGTCACCTGAAATCAAATCAAATAATCAACATTAGATCTCCTGTCAGCAGATGTAAACCTTTTTATCTTTGCTGTGACCATGTAACCAATAATATTGCATTATGACCACTTTTTGACTAATGGCAGATCATACATTTTCGCTGACCTTGATAGCATTTCCTTGTATTTATTCTATTGCTATTTTACCGAGTATTTTTCTGATCAGCTGGATCAGCATCTTTTCACTTTGCCATGATCATGATGACCATTATACAGTGCGTTTCTTTAATGTCCCCTCCCTTTTATTTTTTAACGGGTCAACTCAAAGAATTGAAATTTGGGACAATGAAATTGAAGCATGAATACTATTTTGGAGTGGAATTGTCAGATGAAACTTTCAAGATGGCGACTGAGCGCCATCTGGCAAAAAAAATTTAATTGAAAGGGGAGTTGTTGTGACAATGATGGTAAACTCCTTGGTCTTGTGACACATCCTTCCCAGAATATAATAATATAAAGTCAAAATATATCTACACCTACTACAAAATGGTGGAACATTTAATAATTGCCAGAATACATCGACATTCAACTTTGTTATTCGATGAAAGAAGCTGAGGTGAGTTCAGAAGATGCTTACAAACGAAAAATAACCTATCACACCTAATCGGGTTGTTGAGAATGCCAGATGGCAGAGAAAAACAAATATAGATAAATGTATCGATATTAATGTGTTTGTATTGTGGTAATTATTAGATATATGTTCCGCCATTTTGTAGTAGGTGAAGACACGTGAAGATATTGACTTTATATTCTAGGGTTGTGAAGTATTCGTCAGGAGCTTCAAAAGGATGTGTCACTAGACCTCCCTTTTAAATTAATTTTTTTTCCAAATGGCGCCCAGTCGCCATTTTGAAAGTTTCATCTGTCAATTTCACTCCAAATTCCAAAATATAGAATTCATGCTTCGAATTCATTATCCCAAATTTCAATTTCTTGAGTTGACCCGTTCAAAAAATGAGAAGGGGGGACATTAAAGAAAAGCACTGTACCTATATTTGATATTGTATACTACTTATTACTCCACAAAAGCCAACATATACCGGGTGTCCCATTAAGCCTATCGACCGGATTTATCTCAGAAACTATTGGTCCCACAGTTTTAGGAAAAAAAAACTATCTTGTGTAAAGCATCCAAGAAAAATTCAACCAAAACATTTTCAAGTTCCTAAAATGACCGCTAGGTGGCGTAATAGAGATTGCAAATTCAAAAACTTATTTTTCTTGAAAAAGTCAAATACAAACGTAGGTATTTTTTAATGTATTCTGCATCTCCTAGTCAATACCTAAAACTTTTGTGGAACACTTTTTGTTCTAACTCTTCAAGCAACGGCAACAAAAACAAAAGAAAAGCGGTATACAAAAATCACCATAACTTCGGTTTGTCTTATCCGATTTGAATAAACTTTTGATCGTTTGATAGGTAATTCAAGGTAGAATAAGAATACGATTTTAAATATTTTGGCAAATTCCTCAAAAAACCACCAGATCTCGCTTTTCGTAATTTTTACCAATTATTGATGATTTCTTAGAAATATTAAATGTAATGACGAATTTTTTAATAAAGTGTCATATTCTGCCATAGATTTAGAAAATAATGCCGCAAACCGGAAGTCTCTAGTGTTTTTTAAACAAAAGTTATGAATCAAAATGTGTTTATAATATTACGAGCGTTATAAATTTATATTTTTAAAATATCAAGAAGGCTATGAATACAAAATAATTGGAAAAACTGTCAAGGAGATGATGACATCTGTCAATATTACTCATAAAGTTTTGAAATGTTGTTTTTTTATACAATCTTATAAATAAAAAGGAAAAACAAATTAAAGACTTTTGATGCAAAACAAATAACTTAGGTACCTACCTACTGCTTAAGGCTATAAGTTTTCATTTGAGATGTTCAAAATGACCGCGATTATTTTCAATACACATATCAAATCTTCGTCGGGTCGATGATACAGCAGTTTCTATCTCTGCTACAGAAATTGACTGTATTTCATTTTGTATGCCTAAAATCATGTCTTCCCGTGTCGTTGGTCTAGTCGTATAAACTGCATCTTTTACTCTTCCCCATAAGTAAAAGAAGACAGTTAAATCGGGAGACCTAGGAGACCAAGCAAATGGATCACCCCTTCCAATCCATCTAGCAGGAAACTGGTTATCCAAATACTCCCTTACATTGCGAGCATAATGCGCCGGAGAACCGTCATGTTCAAACCACATGTTCCTGAGGGTTTCCAAAGAAATCTTATAATAAAACTGGTAAGTGGTTGATTAAAAAGTCCGAATATCTTGCCCCATTTAAATTTTCTTCGAAAAGGTACGTAATAATTTTGCCCTCGATAATATCGCACCAATCATTAACAGAGAATTTATGTTGTTGATCAATTTCAATCATCCAGTGTGGGTTATTTTCTGCCCAGTAATGGCTGTTATGCAAATTTACCTTACCGGTACTGGTAAACGTTGCCTCATCGGTCCATAAAATTCTGGACAAAAAATTTGGAATTTCTGTTAACATATTACGCATCCATTTGCAGAATTCCAGCCAAAATCTAAAGCTGTCAGTGCTTGATGCAGTAGAACATGATACGGATGCAATTTGTGATCTTCCAAAATACGTCGAACTGCTAATCTTGATACACCCAAATCTCTTGACATGTCTCTGATACTGGAGTGAGGATGTGCTTCAACGTTAGCAAGAACGTTAATTATGTTTTCTTCGTTCCTTGCTCTTCGACGTCTATTGGTCGGTGATATTGGAAAAACACTTCCGGTTTCCCTTAAGCGTCGAGACAGGCGAAGTAATACCATTCGGGAATGTTGCCTTCTTTCTGGATATACCAAACTGTATTCTCGCGAGGCAATAACTGGATTTTCAAAACTTCGAATAAATATTGCAAGCATTTCATATGCTTCTGCAATAGTGTAAGACATTATTTTCCAAAAAAAAGGTTTTTTGATAATTAAGCACTAAAAGCTTAGCATAAGAATGGCTCAACGGCAAAATGTTGACAGAATTCATCATCTCCTTGACAGTTTTGCCAATTATTTTGTATTCATAGACTTCTTGATATTTAAAAAATATGCATTTATAACGCTCGAAATCTTATAAACACATTTTTATTCATAACTTTTGTTTAAAAAACACTAGAGACTACCAGTTTGCGGCATTCTTTTCTAAATTTATTGCAGAATATGACACATTATTAAAAAATATGTCATTGCATTTGAAAATTTTAAGAAATCATCAATAATTGGTATAAATTACGAAAAGCGACGTCTGGTGGTTTGTTGAGGAATTTACCAAAATATTTGAAATCGTATTCTTATTCTACCTTGAATCACCTATCAAACGATCAAAAGTTTATTCAAATCGGATAAGACAAACCGAAGTTATGGTGATTTTTGTATACCGTTTTTCTTTTGATTTTGTTGTCGTTGCTTGAAGAGTTAGAATAAAAAGTGTTTTACAAAAATTATAGGTATTGACTAGGAGATGCAGAATACATTAAAAAATACCTACGTTTGTATTTGTTTTTTTAAAGAAAAAGGAGTTTTAAATTTTCAATCTGTATTACGCCACCTAGCGGTCATTTTAGGAACTTGAAAATGTTTTGGTTGAATTTTTCTTGGATGCTTTACACAAGATAGTTTTTTTCCTAAAACTGTGGGACCAATAGTTTCTGAGATAAATCCGGTCGATAGGCTTAATGGGACACCCGGTATATATAGTCATGAAAATAAATAAATTCATTAATCTCAAGAAATATACGTACATGGCATGACGAAATTATACAACAATCGAACAATCTTTCAATCGAACTGGAAGTTGGTATAGTGCCTCTAGGATTTTATTCTGATGGAGGGGGTGATATTTCAAAAAACTGGTTGGTATGTATACATGTATATATACTAACGCGACGGAGATTTAGACTTTATAGTAATTGAACGGTACTTACATTTTTAAATCATTTTGAAAAACAGAAAAGCTGATTTCATTGATCCATCACACTTTTGGGATCAAGCCTAGTGGGAGATAAACGGTGTGACAAATCGAGGTTTTTCAAGTATAAAAACCAAAATAAATTAAAAAAATCAACATTCTTGTAAAAATTTAGAGTCAACTATAAAAACATATTTGCGAGCATATTTGAGTGTTGTGGATATTGTGGAGACGATTCTTGTATGATGGTTTACAACCGGCCCAGTGCAACTGATGATGAGGCTTATATTGGCGAACCGAAACAGTCTGTTTTGCCTATCCGTTGTCGAAAATACTCCTGGAAACTCTTCATTGAGTTTATTCCAGCTTATTTACACTATGACCTCCCTTTATCTTTCAGTAGTGTAAACTTCCTATAATAGTAATTTACGTAACAAGTCCGGAAAATACTGTTTTTTTGGATGAGTGGACAAAATTCTAGGACGAGCGTAGCGAGTCCTGGAAGTCTGCGAGTCCAAAAAAACTGTTTTCGGGCGTGTTGCGTACACAATTTTTTCGGCAACCGTGTAGAATAACAAATCAAAGAAACACATTTCTTTCAAAAATTGAAATGTTAGCTAATTTCATGTCAGATAGCTGTCAGTCGTTATTTTGCTGCTATGGTAATGATCAACTGCATTTATCAAAACCATACTACCAAGATTTTCATATTTACAATGACAACAACGATGTGATTCTTCCCGGCCTAGTCCGGGAAGTACGTAGGTACTTCCCGGACTAGGCCGGAAAAATGCCACTTTCTCAAACAAAAATCGTCTGGAAAGTACGTACTTTCCGGACGGTTGGCGAAAATAGTAATTTACGTAACAAGTCCGGAAAATACAGTTTTTTTGGATGAGTGGACAAAATTCTAGGACGAGCGTATCGAGTCCTGGAAGTCTGCGAGTCCAAAAAAACTGTTTTCGGGCGTGTTGCGTACACAATTTTTTCGGCAACCGTGTAGAATAACAAATCAAAGAAACACATCTCTTTCAAAAATTGAAATGTTAGCTAATTTTATGTCAGATAGCTGTCAGTCGTTATTTTGCTGCTATGGTAATGATCAACTGCATTTATCAAAACCATACTACCAAGATTTTCATATTTACAATGACAACAACGATGTGATTCTTCCCGGCCTAGTCCGGGAAGTACGTACTTCCCGGACTAGGCCGGAAAAATGCCACTTTCTCAAAAAAAAATCGTCTGGAAAGTACGTACTTTCCGGACGGTTGGCGAAAATAGTAATTTACGTAACAAGTCCGGAAAATACAGTTTTTTTGGATGAGTGGACAAAATTCTAGGACGAGCGTATCGAGTCCTGGAAGTCTGCGAGTCCAAAAAAACTGTTTTCGGGCGTGTTGCGTACACAATTTTTTCGGCAACCGTGTAGAATAACAAATCAAAGAAACACATTTCTTTCAAAAATTGAAATGTTAGCTAATTTCATGTCAGATAGCTGTCAGTCGTTATTTTGCTGCTATGGTAATGATCAACTGCATTTATCAAAACCATACTACCAAGATTTTCATATTTACAATGACAACAACGATGTGATTCTTCCCGGCCTAGTCCGGGAAGTACGTACTTCTCGGACTAGGCCGGAAAAATGCCACTTTCTCAAAAAAAAATCGTCTGGAAAGTACGTACTTTCCGGACGGTTGGCGAAAATAGTAATTTACGTAACAAGTCCGGAAAATACAGTTTTTTTGGATGAGTGGACAAAATTCTAGGACGAGCGTATCGAGTCCTGGAAGTCTGCGAGTCCAAAAAAACTGTTTTCGGGCGTGTTGCGTACACAATTTTTTCGGCAACCGTGTAGAATAACAAATCAAAGAAACACATTTCTTTCAAAAATTGAAATGTTAGCTAATTTCATGTCAGATAGCTGTCAGTCGTTATTTTGCTGCTATGGTAATGATCAACTGCATTTATCAAAACCATACTACCAAGATTTTCATATTTACAATGACAACAACGATGTGATTCTTCCCGGCCTAGTCCGGGAAGTACGTACTTCTCGGACTAGGCCGGAAAAATGCCACTTTCTCAAAAAAAAATCGTCTGGAAAGTACGTACTTTCCGGACGGTTGGCGAAAATAGTAATTTACGTAACAAGTCCGGAAAATACAGTTTTTTTGGATGAGTGGACAAAATTCTAGGACGAGCGTATCGAGTCCTGGAAGTCTGCGAGTCCAAAAAAACTGTTTTCGGGCGTGTTGCGTACACAATTTTTTCGGCAACCGTGTAGAATAACAAATCAAAGAAACACATTTCTTTCAAAAATTGAAATGTTAGCTAATTTCATGTCAGATAGCTGTCAGTCGTTATTTTGCTGCTATGGTAATGATCAACTGCATTTATCAAAACCATACTACCAAGATTTTCATATTTACAATGACAACAACGATGTGATTCTTCCCGACCTAGTCCGGGAAGTACGTACTTCCCGGACTAGGCCGGAAAAATGCCACTTTCTCAAAAAAAAATCGTCTGGAAAGTACGTACTTTCCGGACGGTTGCCGAAAAAAGTATATTTTCGATGTTCGTTGCTAAGTTATATCTGTGTAATGAATTGTCAAAATGAAGTGTATAAAGTTCGAGTTGAAGTCTACCTTATTCCTGCAACTACGTTGAAGGACCACAAACATGACCAATATAATAAACCAATGGATTCAAACAAAACTCGGAATCATCATGAGTTGGAGTGCTGAAACATTTTGTGACAACACAAGGGACGGCCATCTCCTGTCGCGGTTATTGAGAAGCTACGAAATCATCAACGACGATCAGCTTGAAATGATCCAAGAAACAAGTGTACGAAAGGACTGTGTAGAGAATTTCCAACACATAACCAAATGGATCGCCACCCTCGGTATAACTCTCCACAACGATGAGATGCATGAGATTGTCGATTACACTGGCTTGGGTTCCATCAATTTGTTCTACAAACTCTATCTCGAACTCCACGAGAAAGACAATCTCACGTTCATAACCAAACAACGATTGAATGAAAAATTGCAACCGCAAAACACGAGATTCTCAGTGAAAAGTGTTGAGTCGGTGCCCCCGTCTGCCAAGGTGGTGGGCGAATATAAATCACCCTGGGTTGAATCTTATGATATAGTTCATTGGCATCAAGATCGCCTGGAAATGTTGGTCAATAAGTGCAAATCAGCCAGGGAAGAGTACATGAGTTTGGTGAGGATACGTGAGAAAAGGCTGTCCAGTTCGTTTTCTGTTTTTTCCTCAGCTCCGCCTGATCCTCCCAAATCGAAAGAAACCGTGAGTCTGTTCAATGAGTCTGTCAAATCAGTTGATTTATCCTATGAAGAGTTGATTCAAGAACAAAGGCGAGCAAGAAAGCTGAAACTACACGATCCAAATACGGAAGAAGCGAAAATAACACTAGACAAATATAAAGCCAAACTCAAGAGAAAGGCAGAGAATTCCATATTCCAGAAGCAGTTGCATAAAGAAGTACTGAACTCGTTTTGGGAGAAGATACGAGATGAAGAAGATGAAGACTGCGATAAAGACGTAATTGAAAAGTTGCTCAAACAGTCGTTGTATGAAAAACAAATGCTGAGGAAGCTCGCTGAAGTGAAATTTCAGAAGGAGGTCATGATACAGAATAAACTGGCAATATCCGATGCCATTTCAAAAAAGAACGAAGAAGAATTTTTCGAAAAGTTGCTTGATGAACGCAAAGAATTGAATGAAAAAGAATTCCAGTATTACCTGAATAAAGAACATGCGCTAAAATTGCACAGAAAAATTTACGAAGAAAAATTACGCCTGAGATCAGAAAGATTATATAAAATGTGTTCAGTAATAATCAGCAATATCTGCGATTTAGCCTGTGAAGAATCGGAATACACAGAGTTTTTCGGAGAGGTCCCACCGAAAAGAGTGATAGATAACTGGAAGAAATGTTTCTCTTCTGATGAAGGTTTGAACGATGCAGTTTCTCCAATAGAAACCATACTCAAACCTGCCGAAGAAATACCAGAAGATTTAGAATCTATCGTGCATTATGAAATAGAAAGACAAGATAAGCTCGACAAGAAAGATTTCGAAAGATATTTGAAATTCGAATGGCCTTGGGAACTCGAAAATGTAGAGTTAGATGAAAATGTTATACGTGAAATGGACTATGGAATGAATATCCTAGGATACATAGTTCATCGTTTGCTGAAAAGTAAATATCCATTACCGGAGCCGCCTCCACCTCCAGATTTGCCGAAAGTGAAAGTTTCTGTTTGTATAAAAGGGTTGAAAGAAACTGGTTGCCTGCCTCTCCTCCAGAGAATGTTGGATCAGCAAGAAATCCTAGTGCTGGAAATGCAGGATGTTGTAAACTTTTGCATAAATGCTTACAAGGAAGAAATTAAACAGGAAGAGGATGAGGATGACGGAATTGAGAAAGATCGCCAGGTCACCGAACAAAAAATGAAGAAACCCAGAAAAGGAGCAAAATCAAAGTCAAAGATCGACCAAAGGGCCAAAATGGATGAAGGTGAGGTCGAACATAAACTCTTCTTGGATAAGAAAGTGCAAACACCCAAAGTATACCCATGCGAAGGAACCCACTTTTCCGCAAAGGCAGAGTTAGGAAAAATAGCCGAGGAAGAATTGTCACGTGGTTGTTCTCTTACAGACCACCTGCTTGTGCACATGTTCCTGGAATTTCTTAGACCTAAACGTAATCTGAAAGGTAAGTCTAATCGTGAATTTACAGCAGTACTTATACAGTTCTGAGAATGAGAGCTTATTTTGCTATACATCTCCATGCCAAAGGTACAAAATCTACATCTACATTTCCATATTTTCAAGTTCAAAGAGAGATAGTCTTTATTTACACGAAACTGACTCATCTCCGATATTATTGGCATATGGAACAACAAATTACAAGTCGATAGATTATTTGGTTGCTTTTTTATAATTTTATCGTATCATAGAAGATTATACATTATTATATTATGAACTCTTTATTGATAATTATCAACATCATAAACGTACCAAAACCTTAGTTACTCATAATACATTAGTTACCATAATTCACGTTATAGTTTCGAATGCATATAATATATGTTAAATACAAAGCATAATACGTCATAGATTATTCGTAATAATTATTTTTTTCTACAAACGTCAAAAAATGACAAGGTTCGCGCCAAGGTGGATATAGGATGGTGAAACAGCTCTTCAATTGTTTCTGCGAAAAACTTGTAGACCGTTTGAGAAGGTACTAATATTTCCACGAATTGTTTGAAGATGGCGGTAAGATCGATTATCGAAAAAGATTTCTGTTGCTCACGTATTTTTGTGGTTCACATCTGACAGACGTGACTTGAAACGACATTAAAACAATATATTTTCGATAAATCTGGAATGAATATTAATATTTTGACTCTTCTCAATCATTTCTCATCTAGAACAGATGAAACTGATAAAAATATGATAGATGCACAGTTTATGTTTTACCGACACAAGGTATGTCGCCATCTCTGATAACTTCAGGAAATATTACTACGGTATGAAATCAAGTAGGCAAAGGTCTACAGTTCATTCTAGTGCATGTTAATAGGAAGCTGTTTCACCATCCTATATCCACCTTGGTTCGCGCATTGACAACAATATGCGAAGTGACCCTTTTTTTTCATTCTCCTTCGTTACCATGACACCGTATATTATATTTATATTTTAACCTTTATGTTCCTCAATCAAGCAAAAATCCAAGAAATCATTTAATTATTAATGTATAACAATAATTAAGGCTTTCAAATTGTGAGAAAATTTAACACCTAATTTTATTTATTATTGACAATGTCAACATTAATGGTGCAGCCAGTGCATGAACCAATATTTATTCCTAAACCAGATAACTCAGATTCAGCTCGTGATATCGTAGTTTTGGGAGTTGGAAGACTATCCATTTTTGATTTGCAAGCAACTGCCGTAGAGGTGACAGCACTTTATCCTGAAATTTCACAGTCTAAAATTTTATTTGATATTTGAATTTTATTGTTGATAGAATCTTCCACGTATCCTTCGGCCACAGTCGAAGATTTCCATCCTCCATGTCGCTTCAAAACACATATATCGGCCCCCGTATTAGCAAGAACTGTCACTTTGAAATAATTGTCAACAAATGCAATTTTATTTCCATAGTTACAGTCATTACTTGATTTGGAAAAACAGTTTAAGCCAGTTAAGTACTATTTTTCATATTAAGCTAAGCATGTTACTTATTTTAGAACAACATTTTTGACATTTTTAGAATAAATTTTGTTTGCATCTCATGCGCGAAATACTTTGGTGATCTCGACTATTTTTTTTATTATTTACTTTCGCATCGCCGTTATCAATGTTACGATAAAGCTTTGAATATAATTCGTTATTAGCGATTTAACACCGTCCAGACATTGCGGTTGACTCGGCTGACGCCTCTGACAGACGGCTGGTAGGTTTTTAGGACTAGTAAATTTTTATGAATTTACCCGTGAGAACTGTTAACTTTTTTGGGGGTAGGTATCTACTTTGTTCCATTCAGTGCGTATGTTCCAACCAGAGATAATATATTATTTACTGATAATACGGCTATTTTGAAGTCGAAAAAGGTTTAACTTGCTGATCTCTATCGTCATAAAACCATGCGAGTAGATATTTTTTCTATGGGGTACTTTGGTACTTTTTCAGCGGAATTGATAAACAAAAAAAAATTAACGTCAACCTTCAAAAAACATAACATTCTATGGGTATTACATGTGATTTAGATTTGTAGGTACTCAAATGCAGAAAAAATCTTCCTATTCAACCCTTTTTACGTATGTTGATATCGGTGAATAAGTTACTCGAATTGCAAAAAACTTTTAAATCTAATTAACAAAATATCACACCAGACTGTATCATAATATATTTTATGCACGACCGGGCGTAAAATGGCTCTTTAAAGCCTGGTTTTGCGGCCGTAAAATATCACTTTACCGCCCTCGGACTACTTTACCGCTCGCCGGACAATAAATTATTAATTATTCGCATCCTCAGCTGCTTTACTGATTTCTGATGGAGTACAATTCACATTTTCTTCATACTGGAATGCACTTCGTAATGACTATTGTCTGTATATTGACAGCAAATATTGCTACTAGCATATTTATTCACCCACCAGTCTGGAACATGAGCAAATTGTAAACCCTCAATAACTCCCTTATTATAAGAGATAGAGAAAAAGTAAAAACACTATCATGTCGCTATCGCTCAGGCAATTACTAACACGTTGCGGTCCATAACAGCCTATTTCACGCACTTGATACATAAATAACTATTTTATAACCTTCAACTAAAATTATCTCGTAAAAGTCGTAAACGAAGCCTTCCAATCAAGATTTCACAAATTTTGGAAAAATATGCATCATCAGTAGGTATAGTGTCGGAATTGTAAAATATAAAAGTTATATGTGGCACTTTTAGGTAAGCCTTCGTACAAAACGACAACTATTTCTTAATCTGGTATCTATTTTGTCAGATATCATCGTGAATATTATACGAGTACGACTCTACTAATTTTTTGATATGATCTCATTTCAAGGTTGGGTATTGGTGAATTACCCATTTACCCTAGAACAAGCAATTCTCCTCGAGGAATCACTGACCGGTGTTAAAATACCAGGATTTTCTGATACATTGAAATTGTCTAGGAGTATGGGTGATCTAGCCGAAATTGAAATCACAACGGATAAAAAAGTGGATGTGTTCGAGCAATTCAGAAGCTCCCGACTTTTGGACAATCCAGTGAAAGGAGTGGAAAATCAGCTTTCTTACGATTCAGCTCTCACTGCTTTCATAAAAATAACCCAAAGTGAGAAATATTCATACTAAATACATATTTCTCCTCCCAGAGAACCCATGATAGTATTGAATTTGAAATTGTAGTATTGAACGTCGAAAGGTACATACGGGTGTCCCATAATTAGCGTGCAATACTTATCAGCAGATTTAACGAATAAAAATAAGAAAAAAAGTTCCTGTAAACATTAGTCGAATAATAATAATAATAGTAATAATAATAATAATACCTTTATTGCTTCTTAAAACAGTGTTTTACAGCAAGAGTTGTGTAGTGCGAGAACTGAATGTATATTATGTATAAGGGAAAAACAAAAACAAAAAATAAAATAAAATACCTGTGTGAGAGAAAGTGGATATAGAATATTTTGAGTCTATTCGTTTAAAATGAAAGACCTAAGTTTCAGAATATTCCATATATAACTGGAAATAGACCTAACGTCATCTATTGTGAGTCTCTCCAGAGAAAAGAGTCCCATGACTCCAAAGGATAACATTGTGGTTTCATTACCACGTATATGGGACAGTCAAACAATAAATGACGAATGGTTTCATTTTCATTGCGATTACAAACTGAGCACAACGCTTTCGGGTCTATGAGGTGGGACATTCCATTCAATGTGAGCTTGATTTTGAATGATGATTGATGTTTCATAAGCGAGCTACAGCCCCCTAGAAGTGGTACACTGAATATGGTTTTCAATTTATATCTTCTAAACTGTTGATAGCAGAATAATGAAATTTTGCACACCGGCAAATCTTTCTATGTCTAATAATATGCAATAATAACAATTTCAGAATTTCTGCCAGAAATTGGTCAAACTGTAGGGGGTGCAGGGTAAAACCACCCCATTTTTTTTCAGTGTGTTTTTTTTGCAACTCTAGCATGTAATTATAAAACTTCAAAGTCTCCTCCACGAAAAGGTTCCCCTTGTTTAACTTCGATAGGAAGCACCGTTCTCGAGTAAAATCGATTTGAATATTACCATACATGGTCATAAAAATTCATGATGAAATTACTAAAATGAAAAATTTCAGCGTAGGCCATGGAACACAACCACTATGTTTGGAAGGTGTGAAAGTTGTGTTTAAAGCTAATTTAGAAGTTGTCTATTGGGTACTGTTTTGTAAAAATGGAACGTTGCACAAACCAAGAGCTGGCAGACATGTACTTCGTGTGTAAGGTAATATTCAAATCGATTTCACTCGAGAACGGTGCCTGCTATCGAAGTTAAACAAGGAGAACCTTTTCGTGGAAAAGGCTTTGAAGTTTTATAATTACATGCTAAAGTTGCAAAAAAACCACACTGAAAAAAAATTTTGATGGTTTAACCCCCCACCCCCTACAGTTTGACCCATTTCTGGTAGGAATTCTTAAATTGTTATCATTGCATATTATTAGACATAGAAAGATTTGCCGATGTGCAAAATTTTATAATTCTGCTATCAACAGTTTCGAAGATATAAAATAAAACCATCTTCAGTGTACCACCTTTAGGTGGCTGTAGCCACCTCGCTTATGAATCATCATTGAACCTATGTTTACAGGAACTTTTCTTATTATTTTTGTTCGTGAAATCTGCTGGTAAAGTATTGCACGCTAATTATGGGACACCCTGTATAAGAATTTGTTATCATTTTTGATCACAATTTACTTTCAGCTCCAACCCCAGACGATTGTAGTGCTTATAATGCAACTCCAGAAGACGTGGAAAACCAAGAGAATGCCATATCACCCTTAGACATATTTTACTCCGATATGGGTTGCAATTACTCTCTCTATTATGAACATTTCGATTATTATACTATCAAATCTTTGGGGAAATTGATCATCGGAGACTATTCCATCCCTCCGAAAACGTCTATTGAACTGTTTGGAGATACTATCAGATATATCGACGCTGAGGAAATCGATTTAGAAACGATGTTCGGAAGTAGAAATGCAAAATCCGTGAAAAAAGGAGATAAGAAGGAACAAAAAATAACACAAAAAGTTGTCAAAGGTAAACCTATAGAAGAGGCAACTAAAACACAAACTGAGCCAGGTAAATTTTGAATTTGCTATTTATTCCATATTATTCAGAGAAAAAAATTTTCATATGTACCTAAATAATTTCGGATCACAATCTGAGTCGATTTCACTCAACTTTTATTCTATCTTCTTTCCACATGAAAATTTATTAATGATCATTGATCCCAATCAAATCGTAAACAACATACCATATCAATTTATTCAGTGCCTGAAGCTTTTTCCGAAGAAATAGAGAGGGCAGCACATACGGCGCATGCACGTAGACGACGAATTCATATTACGAATTCAATAGGAACGGTATTAATCTTTAGCTTTGCGCAGTGGCAGTATCGTAACCAATGAGGTTTATCCGAGGTGCGATTATTGCTAGTTGAAAACTTTAACCAATACCCCGCCATGTGTACGTGAAATATCGTGCGCTACGGCAATTTTTGGAAACCTCCAAGGAGGTTGATTGATTAAATTAAAACACAACTCACATCAGTTACTGAATACTGATGATATTGTAAAAGCATGGTGGCAGTGTAAGGCGCCTCGCACACCGGAGCAATACGCAACTAGCAACAGGCAACGAGCAATTAGCAATATTATTGCCAGTATGTATTTCACATTAATTTATATGGCAACTCGTACACCGCTGCAACGTGATATCGTTATCGCCTATGTAGAGCAATTTTTGTTGCTAGCAACACGACGTGCGTATTGAAATACAATATATATTGCCTGTAGTTTGGCAATATGTAGGAAGATTTGTCTCGTCAGGTAGAACATCAAATGTTTGTGAGTCTAGTTTTCTAGTTATTTGGACATGTCCGACGAATCAGGATTCAATATCAAATTTGTGGATCTTGTGGAAAAATACTCATGTATTTATAATTATCGACGGCAAGATCATAGTAAAATATTTTTAATTCTGTAAAATTTGGTAAAAGGGGGATGTGGTAGAGATGGTATGGAGTCAGCACATACAATTGCTCCATGATTTTTGAGTACACGAAATGATGGATGAATCCATTATCATCTTCGTTTTCTATTTCTTCTTAGCCTATACTGTCACAATGTCGAAACTTCGTCTTCATCAGATGACGACATTTTGAACTAGTGATATTTTATCACTTTGGTATACGAGATAGCTTGCAAAGCATTGCCTGTTGCGTATTGCCAATTGCTGGTTGCTTATTGCTCTGGTGTGCGAGCTTACTAAAATATACATTTGGATTGGTGTACTCTGGCTGCACAGTGTACTAAGAGTGCCAATTTTTTCCGTCTAATGGATTTGGCCTATACGGCCTTCAGGAAGGAACGTGAAACGATAAATTGAAGTTTTCGTTATAAGCACCAATCGCTCTTTAGGGCCGCTATTCAAAATCCATTTCATTCAACGCGGAACGGGTCCAGAACATTATCGAAATATATTTACTATTTTGTAGTAGTGGCTAAACTAAATTACCTGATACGTCAATTTTCCTTCTTCTGATTTCTGAACCTTGCAGTTTATTACTATCATTGCTTGTATGCAATTTCTCTGGTACTCGGTTAGGTTGAATTCAAGTTGAAGTTTATAGAATAGTATATTCTGTAAACTTTGGCTTAGTACAGCCAGTAAAAAGCAACAAGGGTTTGGGATACAATTAGTTTTTTATTATTATTGATTAAAAAGCAATAAGGGTGAGGTTGAATTAGGCACAAGCTGGTATGAGAAATATTCTCATTCGAAGGTGATCTTGGTGCATAATATATCATTGAGAAATATCAATGGAGTGCTATATTTAGTTTTAGGAATTTTTGGGGTGAAATCTGAAATATAGATTGATATCGTGCGGTGATACTAAGAAAGTAACTGCAAGCTTGTGATTTCGAGGTTTCTTGCATTTTGTGAACTTATCTTTGCTTATGTACAGACTATTCGAAATGTATTCCATCCTCATAATTAATTATTACAGATCAAATATCACTTCGCAATTGTGAAAATACTTGCATAGATCTTGAGTAGATCTCTTGTAGGTAAAAAGAAAAAAGGAAAATCGAGCAAAGCTGGACAAAGTGGTCATGTTTTAATAGTACACGAGGATAAATTCACCCAAATCCCGGAGGTTGACATCGAGGAAATCGTAGAGGAAGAGGAAAAAGCATTGATAGAACCGGGAGGTCCTGGTTGGAGATACATCAACCTGAAATTGTCAGATGAGCTTCAGGTGCCCCTGGCAACTTTGTGGGAGAATGCGGAAGAAGTATACATAGAAGACTTCAGCCAAGTCATGTTTATGAACAGAATCATTCTGAATGCCATCGTACCTAGGGACAACTATGTAAAGAACCACATGAATATGTACATCAACTCACCTGATGATAAACAGATGTATCTGAGGAAGTTTCAACAAATTTATAATGAATTTGACGCTGATGTTCGTAGTGATGTAGAATTCAAAGTCGAACTTCATTGTCGGTAAATAATCTGTATTTGTTAAATTGTATGACATTCTATTTCATCTATTAGCTTAATATTTGTATGCAATCAATTGGAACACAAAATTCACAAAAAAAACTAATCCTTTGAGATTGTCGCTAACAAAATAGCGGCAGGTTCTCAAAGGATTTGCGCCGTGCAGCTGGTTAATTTTTTTTGGTATCTCAACTGACTGCAAAACAACGTATGCCACCGAATAATCTAGGGGTGTTTTTGAGGAATTAAATTATAAAGAACCAATCATCAAATCTTCAGCATTATGTAGTTAGTCATAATGATAATTGAAGATGGAATAAAGGCACCCAATCACGTAACTGTCACAATTTAATATATCTTGTTACTTACCTTCCACAAGATTCTGGGTAACCTGTTATATACAGGTTACCCAGAAGCTAATAAGTAATTCTCACAACTCTGTTCTCGAAACGAAGTGACGACGTAATATACCTACAAGGTGGTTGAAATTCGAGCCTCACCGTAGGAATCTTGTGGAAGGTAAGTAACAAGATATATTAAATTGTGACAGTTACGTGATTGGGTGCCTTTATTCCATCTTCAATTATCATTTATGACAAAATTGTGATCTACACCAACTACTGTCAACATACGAATGATAGAAATAACACATCATTCCAAGGTATAAAATAATTGTTTTCCTCCTTCCCCTATAGAGAGTACACACTTTCCTCCCTCAAATCAGGGAGGAAACTCATACTTTTCCTCCCCCTCATTTCAAGTAAGTTGCAAACGATGAAACTTGTGAATTCATTATATTCATATTGTTTCAATAATTTCTAGAACATCCTGTATATCCTGTTTTTTGGTAAAAATTAAACATTAATGTTACTTCAACGTAGTTCTTCAATACAAATTTCAACTTCAGGAATCTTAGATATACGTTTTTTGAGTTCTGAATTCCGAAGGTCCCGGGTTCAGCTCCTGGCAATTGCAACTTTTTTTTTTTTTCAAGAACGTTATTTTACTTTTTTCTTGTTAGTGATTTGAATTATTGGACATTTAGATAGCTTATACATTTCGGATTGCTATTGAGTGATTGATCATTTTTTTTCTAAGAGCTGCGCTTGTAGAAAAAGGTTTATTTAGTGGGTAGGAGGAAAAATCATATGTATTACATGGGAGTAAAGTGCCTTTTCCTCCCTTGGATGTTTACTGCCCACCGCTTCGCGTCGTGCAGTAAACTACATCCTGCGGGAGGAAAAGTGGCACTTTCCTCCCTAGTAATACAAATAGCTATTTTTTCATAAAATCGAGATGTTGACAATTATAGATTATCATTTTCGGTTTTGAGCATGAAGGAATATACAAGTCAACATAACTGGCAACATCGCATCGTTATTCAGATATCGGATTATTGGATATTGTGAGCGTTGCGAAATATGGGCCTTACGACATGCGTTTCCTATGAAAATATAATTTCATTAGGATACAAGATACTAGTGATGACTTGTTATATATTGACGGGACGGTTATTTTTAGATAACATTTTGAACCGTTGATTTGTGATGAACAAATTACGGTTATTAAAAAACGACTAAAACCAGTAATATATCAGTTATAACGATCATCGATATCGTTCCATAGTACTATAACGATCATCGATATCGTTCCATAGTACCGTTTCAATCAATCCTTAGTAATGCAGATTAATAATGGAAATTTTCCAACAAACCGTTTCGGTTGGGACTGGAAAATAGTTCATGCGTTTCATAGGAAAATGGTAATTATGTTTGTATTATTTGAAATGGGCCGATCCCGGCGGTACTGCAATACCGGGCCAACCCGCGACGGAGGTGGAGCAAGCCCCTAACCCTCCATCAATTTCCAAAAATCAGTTTAATATACTGGCCCCGCATGCGGGGCGTATCAGATATTAAGCTGATAAGAACAGATACTACACTTTGATCTTAGCCAGAGGCCGAGAAGCGATAACATTCATTAGTTTAGATTTACTATTTATGGCTACTCGTCAGAAAGCTGTCGGCAGTACGCAAGTGAAAATGTAGTGCGCCATCTAGTAGATAAATATTACACTCGTCAAAGGTTTATCGAGAATATTCGCAAGATTATATTACTTTACACATATAATATCCTATGGATATCCGTTTCAAGTCCATTTCAGGTCGGAATATCCACGTGCATAGAATGGATATCCATAAGATATCCGTCAGCAAGCGTTTAATGGATATTCTGGTGGATCTCCTAAGGATAATAATAATAATAATATAATAATAATGTTTATTATCTCAATTCACAATCTTGAATACAAAATATTACTTGAGAGATGAATAAATAAACAATGGCATCACTGAAGAAACAATCGCTAAATTGCTCCTTGTGCGTGATGTAGCCTTTAAAAATGATAAAATAACCTAACCTAACTTAGTATAAGGACTTGATATATAGCTCTTTCAATATTTAATAAGAATATATATCTTATATGATGAGAATGAGAAATTTTAGTGAATATAACATTCATATAGCACATAACAAGTTATCTTAAATATTCAAATCGGTACAAAAGGTCACATCCAGGTAATCAAATCAAGTAGCATAGCATATAGGTACATATCAAGTTGTTTAAAATATCACAAATAAATGGTAAATGGTTACAGTTTCATGCAAGGTATCGCATGAGATGAATATCACAGTCGGTTAAAGTTACTTCTAGATTCTCATTAGAAATTGAATTAGGGCAAACAATTCGTTAAAATTGATCATGTATAGCAGGTATGAATTCTTGTGCTTTTTTTTACAGTTAAATGATTTTTTGGAATATATCTCTGTCATAACTATTTGGATGTCCATATATAATAATCCATTAGTGACTCAGTGAATATATTTTTCTCTCATATCATACCTAGCTTAAATAGATGCATAGCACATATTTTATGAATATTCTGTCAAATTCAAATGAATATTCTAGAATATTCGGATATAATAATGTTCTGATGCTCCTAATCCTGTAACAAATATTCAACCGACACATGTCTTTTACGGATTACTAGAGATCCCAATGATGATGACTCGAATTCCATCAATATGGAATGGAATAATGGCATTCCATTATTCCATCAGCATATTAACTTATTAATACATTAATCCACTCTAGTAAATTTTTCATTTAAATTTCACCATGCACTCATTTTCAGTAGTAATATCCCTAGGACATTGATAACAGACGAGATAATTTCATGACAATCGAAAGCTCGTTCCTTGGTGACAGCACGAGGTCAGCGTTGCCGTTTTAAAATTTCAGTTCGTACTAAATGGCATTGCCAAATTGTACTAAATTATAGTAGATTGTACTAATTAAAAAATACGACAGATGACGATCTGTAGTCACTAATGTTGAATAATGCGCATTGGTTTTGGTCAGTCAGCTCAGCTTAATGAAAAAAAATATATAGATTCTGCAATTTGCCGACAAAATACCGAAATCTTGTCCAATAATGGTCGAGCATGGACAAAAAAAGATTTGTTTGATTGGTTACTTGCATGCAGATTATTATTTCAACATGGAATTAATTATGAGATCTTTTGTTTTGTTTACTTTTCATTTCAAAGAGGACGATAGTGGTATTATCGCACCTTCTGGATTTTGAACTGAAACCTCAAACTGGTTAGTAACTTAACGTAGCCATGGTATCCAGCACACAATCCAGCACAAGACAAAAGGGAATGTCTAGCCGATAGTGTGAGAATAGTTTGAAAATCGAAAAACAGATACTCATACATTTGATGATAAACTACTCTTATTTATAGGAATATAAAAAAACAAATAACAAAACAAACATACAGTTATATACAACAAATTTTGTTTTTGTATCAGATTATTGATAATTGTACTGACGTACTAAATGTGCTTGAAATGTACCAGAAAAGTACAATCGTACTGAAAACGGCAACACTGCACGAGGTTGAAGGCTGAGTGCTGTTACCAAGCAACGAGCTTGAGAAATTTGTCATGAAATTATGAGGCATTCATCAATGTCCGAGGGATATTCGGCGGATAATTTATCAACGCCAATTCTTCTAAGCTTCTATGTTCATTCAACTCATATTCTCGTTCGCAGCAAAATTCCATGAATATTCCCCAAATATATTTGTGCTGTAGGTTGTATTTCTGGGAATTTTTTCTTTAATTAGCGCATTTATACTTTGCAACATTCTCATTGCCGAAACGTGACATTTTGAAATTTATTTGGATGAAGTTGTCAAACTCGATCGTGTTGTCATAGGGATTGAAAATTGCACTGAATGCAATTATCAGTCTAATGTTGACATGATTGGGTGAAATTGTTCCACATGACACAAAATGACGAAATTTGAATGGTTGTTAGTACAGTCGAGAAATTATCACTACAATTTTCAGTCGTAACAGCGCATATAGTCATAAAACTCATAAAACGTTGAAAGAAAGAAATAAAATCGTTATTAGGTACCTATAGTTAATTTCTCCAGCGAAATGGATACATATCAAAAAGAAAAGATTAATAAACAGGAATGGGTATCCACGTATATTTCGAACCCTCCTTAACTTTATATCTATATTGTTCAATTTTGTATTTCAAAATCGAAGTGGTCCTATGTAATTTTTCTTGTAGATTTCATCGAACGGAAAAATAGTTGAAGATCTAAATTAAAATTAAATGTTATGGGCACCAAATATATTTCTTCAATTGAAACACCCTATATCCCAGCCAACACATCTGCGACATGACATCTCTGAGATGTCGCATTTAGGTAACATTGCGATATCACGAACGTTGCATCGATGCGATATGAAAAAGTAAGCATATTTGCGACATAACATCTCTGAGATGTCGCATTTAGATAACATTGCGATATCACGAACGTTGCATCGATGCGATGTGAAAAAGTAAGCATATTTGCGACATAACATCTCTGAGATGTCGCGATGAGATCACACACTGATATCACGAACGTTGCATCGCTGCGATGTACAAAAGCAAACACATCCGCAACATGATATCTCAGAGATCTCTCGATGAAATCAAACTGCGATATCGCAAACGTTGCATCGCTGCGATGTAAAAAAGCAAACAGATCTGCAGCATGACATCTCTGAGAAGTCGCTATGAGATCAAACTGCGATTTATCACAAACGTCGCATCGCTGCGATGTACAAAAGCAAACAAACATGCGATATAACACCTCTGATGTGTACTATATATATAGCACAAATTGTGCAATTGTTTATTGTATTGTATTTGTAATACACAAAAACCGAATGTTCCGTTTTTTGGTACAATTTATTAAAATGTATCGTATCATTGAAGATTAAGCATTATTATATGAAATCTATATTGATAATTATTAACATCATAAACGCACCAAAACCTTAGTTACTCATAGTACATTATAGTGACCATAATTTACGTCAGTTACGAAAGCATAATACGTATAAGCAATGATACGATAAAGCTTCGAATGCAACTCGATTATTAGCGAGTCAACACCGTCTCGGACATTGCGGTTGACTCAGCTACCGCCTCGTTACCAAGCAATGTCCTCCACTAATATTACAAATCGCATTATAATCTCGTTACATTAATAGCCACCATTTGAATTTCCCGCGCGCAAATATACTTTCCGTGGTCTGTGGACACCTGCACTAGACAGTTGACAATGATGATTCATCATCACCAGTTATAACTTTCTCAACCACTCCAGACTCCAGAGTCCGGAGTTTCAATCCAATCAGTTGAACAACCATTGATGGAATCAGTTTTACCAGTTCACTTAAGTTGTAGTCTATGTGCTAGTTTTTCAAGTTCTTGTACAATCAAAAAGTTATAACAGCTCTGTGGGGGTACACGAAACGTGAGTATAGGTTTTGTTTAAGTAATGGTGACAATAAGTTTTCACTTGAAAGCATGCCGTTCTTTTCATCATACTCAAAAGACGACATCTGATGGTTATGGAACATTATAGATTATGGTAGTCCAAACTATTAATTTATTGTTTTTGAATCAGCAGATTATGATGTCACCCAAGGTGGATATAGATGATCATTTACGGATTCATCGCTTCGGAAGACGTATGGGAGCTGATGCTGGAAACTTTCTCAGAATGTGTTTATGAGGAAGTTTCTGCAAATTGAATATTGATGCAAGAAATTCAACTGAAGCTAATATTTCCATTCCATCAGCCTTCTCCGAAGAAAACAATATTCATTCAAAACAAAGAATGTCCAGAAATAATAATAAACTATATTTTTTGCTAAAGAGAATTACTTTTTATTTATTGGAATGGAATAATAATTTTGTTTTTTTGTTGGTATTTGTTTATTGTTGGAAATAAATATTTATAATATAGGTATGTTGATTTGTTTTTCACTGACATTTTTCCCTATATATCACCTTACCTCTGCATTACATTTGTACATCGCTGTGATGTCATATATTCACATCTCTGTGATATCATATATTTACATCCCTGCGATGTCATAAGTTCACACATCCCTGCTGTCAAAATCGAATCACATCGCAGTTTCATCCCAAAAACACATCGCAGTCTCATCGCAAAAACACATCGCTATTCCATCATAAAAATATATCGCAGCGACATCGCATGGAGGAAACTTGAGTGTGACAAAATAATATCCCTGCCATATCGCAGCGACGTCTGTGCGACATAGAATGCGATATCGCAGGTCACATTGTTACATCGCTGCGATATCTCTGTGATGTAACTGTGTTTGCTGGGATATAATCTGTTAGTATTGGATAGAGTATATTTATATATATATATATATTTAGATATTATTATTATTTAGATTATTATTTAGATAATATATATATATATAGATTTAGATTATATATATAATATATATTTATATATAAATGAGTTTATTGGGGAGAGCAGCAAGAAGGCAGCAAGTAATTGTGGACTCTTATAAGTTGGTTCCAAGCTTTCGGAAAACTTTAATTTCCATCATCAGGGACTAACTTAGTTGAGGATGATTACTATAATGATGGTGTTAATCAACAGTTGCAAATAACATACCTTGGAACACATTAATATACATACAAAAAGAATAAAATTGAGTCAAATGAAAAAATGATGAATCACAAGAATAAAAAATAAAAATACATAATTATTGTTATTAACATCACTCAGCGAATTTTTGTCATGCTGGTGAGTTAAGTAATTAGCACAATGTTTTGACTAAGTG
Organism: Chrysomela aeneicollis; assembly: GCA_029955515.1. NCBI lineage: Eukaryota > Metazoa > Arthropoda > Insecta > Coleoptera > Chrysomelidae > Chrysomela > Chrysomela aeneicollis. The sequence continues at coordinate 17,840,342 of JARUHQ010000009.1, read as the reverse complement.
ACAGTTTTAGGTTAAGTACTACTTAACAGTAACAATAATTATGTATTTTTATTTTTTATTCTTGTGATTCATCATTTTTTCATTTTACTCAATTTTATTCTTTTTGTATGTATATTAATGTGTTCCAAGGTATGTTATTTGCAACTGTTGATTATATTATAAATAGAATTCTCAGATTTTGAGTTCGACATTTCGTCTTCTCACGGCCATCATCATCTTTTTTTTTTAATACGAAGATGCACCTTTTTCCATATTTTTCACCATGAACTGACCCCTGAAATACAACATTACCATGTTACCTGATCATCAACAACTCTTTCGCGATTGTCAATAACAAATAAATAAAATAAATAAATTCCATGATGAAAAATATGGAAAAAAAAGATGCATCTTCGTATTTAAAGAAAGTTGATGATGGCCGCGAGAAGATTAAAGGTCGAACTCTATATCTAAGAATGCTATTTTGAAGATCGCAAAATGTGGCGATAAAGAAGTGCTTCCAGTTTTGTAAAATAAAATAGATAATTCAAAAATTCAGTTTTTTTCGAATATTTCAAAAACTAAGAGCTGTCGCGGATCTTTAATAAACCTGTATATGTTTACAGGGTGAACGAACTGAGAGAAAAACTGATTGGAGTCTGCGACCAACAGATGGCAGAAGCAGAGCAGGCGCGTTGCTTCATCATCAACAAAAAGTGGTGCCCCAGGCAAACGGTGGAGCTCATCAACAACTACATAAACGGCTTTCAGCTCGAAATCGATCGACATGTCGACACTCTCATCCTCGTGAGCGACTACTTTGCTGGCATCGTCACAAAAATGCCGGTGCAAGAATCGTTGGCAAAAGAGACCCTAGCTAGGCTGGATTTGTTTGATGCTGCTATCGAGCAATCCGTTTGCGATATGCTTGTCAGAGTTGACGAGGATCTAGGTTTGAGCTCGATTTGAATACAGGGTGCCCGTTTTCCCAGATCCACCATGATGGCGATCTCATCAGTTAGAAGAAATACGAGATCGGTTGAATCGGGACAAAGTTGTGCATTTTCATGCTGAACCAAGAAAATTTTTCATTTTACGTTCTTTGATTATTGGAACAAAACAGAAATTTTTTGATTTTAGTTTTTATTTCTTCAAGTCGAAGCCAAGATAACTAGGCGGTTTTAACTTACTATAGGACGTTATTCTTGAGGCACATCATTATACAACTGAATTTTGACAGTTCAATTGAATTTAGGATCTGTTTACATTTCTTTCAAGTTAACCTACTTAAAAACTAAAAGGTTTTCAATTAGGAACGACATGATAAGTTGGAAATTTTTTCTTCGCAAAACAAAAAAAAGTCTTAAAAAATGATCGAATATTTACTAGACCATTCACTTTTAGATACAATTTCACTAATTTTCTCAGATTCTGAATAGGTATATCTTAGTTCCTCATTAATAACCAGTAATATCTCTTCTGAGATTTGATTCTTAAAATATATATTGTACCCATTGATCGATCTATTCAGAAGTTGAACCTTTTATAACTTTTTTTCGTTTTGCGAAGAAAAAACTTTCTAGCTTATGTGGTTCAAAATTCGAATGAACTAATAAGTTTGTTTAAAAATATTTCTTTCCAAAGCACTCTTCCGTAAAAACGATTTTTTCTCAGTTCTGATCTTAGATTCAAATTTATCGTGTAATACTTACATCATATTTATATTCCGGAAAAATAGTTTTTTCAAAAATGGAAAAGTCCAATATGACGCCCATAAGAAGAACCATAGTTGAGTGTTTATTTTATAAAAAGTTATTACATTGATAAGTAGATAAATTCAGAATTCTTGTAAAAAGTGCCACAAGAACGTATTAGAGTTGAAAGTGTATGTTCCCTTAAGGTTTTCTCTTGAAAATAAAAAATTTACGATTTTTTTTTCAATAATTAATTCAAAGATTAAAAATTATGCATGACATTTTCTTTCAGATAATTGTTCTGCATGACAATGCTGAAAATTTCGCCCCAATTTAACAGACCTCGTTATCTCTTACAATCACCAATATTTTCATGGTGGAGCTCGAAAAAAGGACACCCTGTATATATTGATCAATCTATAGCGCCCAAGTTTTTCAATTTTCTTTGGTTCATGATGAATTGAATCACAGATGTTCTCTATTGTGTTATAATTTTCCGTCCTGTTATTGGCGCAAGCTGTTGGACGATGTATTCATAAATAAATAAATAAATAAATAAATAAATAAATAAATAAATAAATAAATAAATAAATAAATAAATAAATAAATAAATAAATAAATAAATAAATAAATAAATAAATAAATAAATAAATAAATAAATAAATAAATAAATAAATAAATAAATAAATAAATAAATAAATAAATAAATAAATAAATAAATAAATAAATAAATAAATAAATAAATAAATAAATAAATAAATAAATAAATAAATAAATAAATAAATAAATAAATAAATAAATAAATAAATAAATAAATAAATAAATAAATAAATAAATAAATAAATAAATAAATAAATAAATAAATAAATAAATAAATAAATAAATAAATAAATAAATAAATAAATAAATAAATAAATAAATAAATAAATAAATAAATGAATAAATACATAAATAAATAAATACATAAATAAATAAATAAATAAATAAAAAAAAAAATAAATAAATAAATAAATAAATAAATAAATAAATAAATTAAACAATGATGAGAGAGACTTTGTGTTTATCACTATTTAGGTGATCCCTGCCGTGACACTGTGGAGCAAGTCTACGAAAAGGCTGTGGCTTTTTCGAATAAATGTCAGAGTTGGGCTTTGTCTTGTCTTGAAAAAGTCAAAGCGTTGTTTTCCCCTTCGGTCGAGAAGGGAAAGGAAAAACAGTCTAAGAAAAATAAAGGTGGAAAAGGTGAGTGCAGAACTAGAATTCTATTAATATTATAGGTACCTATATATACAGTGTCACACATAAAGTTCGCGACATATGGAAGTTTTTTTATTAATAGATAAAAATAAAATTTGACTTCGCAGTTATTTTGTGCTTGAAAAATGAGTAAAATACAGCATCTTTCCTTTTTTCATGTGCTACTATAAACCTGTCAAATTTGTCATTTTTTTTCAAATTCTGAAATTTCGAAAAATGCCAGAGAAGAAAGTTGCTCAGTTTCCAATTTTATACATTTGTTCTAAATTTGGACCTACTGTCACTTCGACTTTTTTCCATTTTTTTTTTAATTTTTCGAATCTTTCGCTCTATCGATTCGAACGAATACACAGAATAAGATTATATTGAGATGAATCAATGAATGTTACCATGTTTTGTTGTAAATTTGGTTATAGTCATTTCAGTTTAATATTTTTTACACATCTAATGGTGGAATAAAGAATATAAGATTTATGAAATTAATTCAAGAACGAAATTTTATATCATGTCTAGTACAAATCGCTAGAACGAAATTCTTTTGAATAGTTATGAAACTGTAGGTCATTGTTTAGTTTACAGTAAAGGGTGATATTTCAGGTTTGTTTGTAACTGAATTATTGGTCAGAAAAATAATCACACTGGATACAAATCTATTAAAAAATAAATACGAGTGTAATAAGAATGAAGAGAAATTCGTTTATTCGATTACATACATTGAAAATCCACATCAGTTTAACAATGAAATGAAAAAACTAGATGAACTTTGCAACAACAAAGACGAATTTCTGGAGACGCATTTTTTTATTTTCTGGTAACAGGCCAATGTGGGTATTTCCTGGGCAAGATATGATATTGAGGTCTCATATTCATCAAAATTATGAAATTTGAATCATGTTTCGTTTGAATCGATAGAGCGAAAGATAAAAAAAATTAAAAAAAAAAATTAAAAAAGTCGAAGTGACAGTAGAGAGTCCAAATTTGGAACAAATGTATAAAATTGGAAACTGACCAACCTTTTTCGCTGGAATTTTTCGAAATTAAAAAAAAAAACTGATTTTTTGAGAATTTTCGAAAAAAATTTCAAATTTGACAGGTTTAGAAAAGCACATGAAAAAACAAAAAATGCTGTATTTTACTCATTTTTCATTATAACTATGAATAAAAAAAACTTCCATATGTCGCGAACTTTATGTGTGACACTGTATATCATATATATTATGTCATTCATCAACTATCATAATGCAAAACGTTTCTGGAATAGCCTCAAAAAATCAACTGCAGTTAGTTTAATGAATGCATAATATTTTACTATAATGATATTGATGTGTTTATACGTCCATGGATAGTATCCAAAACTAGTTCAGAATTTCGACAGGAAGCAAATTAAATTTATTTTGTCAAACGTTTTTTACTTATGTAACTGCATGAAAAGGCTAGCTGTATTTACATTCCACACAAGAGGTTGATATCAAAGAAAAATGTCGTTTGTTACTTTTCATCAATAATTTTATATTTTACGTCAAACAGTAATAAACTGAAAGTCACCTCAATCCTTATTAATTTTTGTGCAAATGCTGAAAGAATATATATATGTTTTCTTCAAATTCACTATTTTTGTTTGACTTACATGAATGAAGTCATTACAAAATCATGTGATAAATTGTCATTTCAATGTTTGTTGAGAAATGTTGTTGATTTTTTTTTTCGAAGAGTTATTCACGTCAAACGACACGAAAGATTGTGGCAAAACCGATCGATTTTTCGATATTTACGATTTTGGGACAGATATACATGTGAGCATTTTTTACTAATAATGAATAGTTTCGACACAAAAAATTCCTGTTGTTGAGAAAACTCCATTTTTAAGATTTCTCTGTAGTAATCGTATCAGCTAGACCCGAAGAGTGATAGATCGATGAAATCAGCTTCCATGGAGAATCTGCAAGTGCAATAAAATATAGGGCATTCCATTTGAAAAAAACACAACCTTGATAATCATCATGTCCATGAACATAATTTTAAAATGTACCCCTAATGATAGACCCCAGTTAACACAAACATCTCTGGGAGGTCGCATTCATGTCAGTCAATGAATCATAGCGAATCACAATTATACATCACTGATATTGCCAGGGGATTTCTAATATGACAAAGTGTTCACATTATTCGTCTCATTTAGTTGGATCTGAGACCAATATGGAGGTGAATTTGTGAAGCTTCCAAACACAATAGGGATTTTAATTTCCGAATCTAAAACTTTCAATCGATGAGAATCTGAATTCGATGTATGCGAGTTGAAGAAAGGATTCAAATCTAGCAGAATATAAATACATGAAAATATTTCATTTTTGACTCTTTCTGACATCTCATGGAATTTTATTTCCGAAATGGAAATAAAATCATTCGTACACGCAATTTTGCTTTGTCCATTAAGAAACGAGTATGTATTTGTATTTTTGTCTCTGAACGCCTCTTATTCAATATTGAAGCGCCTATCGGCACCATAGTAATGCAAAAGATCCAGGTAAGGCAATCGAAAAGTTAGTACCAACCTGTACTAACTTTTTGATTGCCTTACCTGGATACAGTGTACCCTACCTATATATTAATGAGCTATAACGATCTCCATATAGATAACTAAAAGTATCCTGCTGAAAATTGTTTTCCTTGAAGGGCTGATTTTGTCGATTAAACACACTTGACATATACAAAGATTGATTTCATAGATATAGGGTGTGAGATTTTCCAACTGAAGAAATGTTTTGTGTCGAAACTATTCATTAGGTATTGATCAAACTGTATCACATATCCCTATCTGTACTTTTTTATCTTTATTTGACCGAAACAAATGCAAAGTGGATCAGAATTCTGAAGAAGCAGGGCTTCTGTTGGAATTTATCATAATTATGAATTCAATAAGTTCGAACAAAATTCCTAAATCCGAAATTTCAACTCGATTAGTCTCAACGTCTTCCGAACTTCGTGAAAGCGCGACCAATCATGTTGGAGCATGGATCAAATTTATAATTTTAGTTCAATCGCCGACTAAGGGATGGCGCCATTTACGACAATTATCTGACGCCTTGATACTTCATAATAAGTATTTCTATGAAATAATTCAGATTGACACACATTATCAAGTGAAAAGCAGTACTATCATAGAGTATAGGTTATACTAACAAGAGAGTCGACTCAGCGTATTTATGAATGAAATAGTAAAATAGTATCGATTGACCTTGAAGAGGGAAAAATAACCATTGTGAATGAAATGGTTATGTGAGTTATGTGATTTGATTGGTCGTTGGATCAACTGACTCTGTCTAAACTCTATGTGACTCTGTCTATGTCAAATTTCACAAAATGACATCTTTCGTGAAGTTCGGCTTACATGATGCCGTTATCTGCTGTTATACAGGCGTCGCCTCTTCGAATTCTGATTGGACTTTAAATAGTTTTCTGTCGCCAGAATTAATTACTAGCCAATCACAAAACACTTCTCTAAAATCATGAATACTTATGAATCGAGCTTTTTACAAAAATAGTTTTTCATAAACAACATAGGTATCAACAGTTTGGAATTTTACTTGATTTTTTTATATAACCGAATAAACGAGTAGTCCTTCATCACTAGTGGATTTACAATTGAGAACATTTTGCATATTTTTCCAACCACAAAGAAAATTGGACTAATAAATGCCCTTCAAGGATTTCCAGTGTATCTTGACAATACCAGTTTCATTATTTGGTGAAATCAATAGATAGAAATGAAATATACATGAGACACCTGCAAGTTATAAATAAAGCAACCATCTAATTTGGAAAAATGTATTTCTCCAATTCATCATATATAATGTATGATAAAAAGGTAGGTATGACAATATTCCAGTAGATTTTTGAAATCTTTAAATTTCTTCATTATGTAGTATCAGTGCATCAAGGGTGTGATATTGTTTTCACAATCATTCATATTCCTATCAAGACACAACAATATTTGGCAATGCAGGAAACAATCAGCTTATCAATGCTGAAACAGACAGAAAAAAAGTTGTAACGATCTCAGGGTATTTCCAATTTGTTTCTTTTATATATATTTTCTATATACCAATTATTTTTTTTACAATTTATTGACAATCTTCATAAACACTCTGTAGATACAATATAAATGATTATTGAACTTCATTTGACAAATGTCACATTTGATTGATTTCTTATTTTTTTGTAGAAATTCTGGCCAGAACCCTTTACAATCAAGATTCAATATATTATATTAATTTATTTTTTTATATATTTCTGGCCGGATATCTCGAAGATGAATCTAGTCGTAGATACGCTGACTGCTCACACAGGTCTACCGCTCGATTATATACTTATAGTAACTCCTACCTTCTGCTCTGCATACGATTCTTATTTCTTTTCAACAAACCATCTCCTAGTGAGTACCATGAATATATGTTTTCAAATAGTTACTGCCTCGATCAGGATAATTATTATTTCTTCTAGTATATATATATATATATATATATATATATATATATATATATGTGGTATCTGCTATTCCAATGTAATCCTTCTTCTTCCAAATTTTTAGAGAGTTATAATTTTTTCAAGTACTTTAACCAGTATTAAATATATATATTGTATTCCAAAAACCCTTCTATATCTGTTCTTTTTATTCCCCTTATTTATTATCCTCCCTATCATTTATTTTATTTTCCTTAGCAACTCTTCCAAGATACCTTTGTTTTTATATTTATCGTACAGAGTGTTCAATTCATTAAATCATTAATACTAATAATGGACCGTTGCATAGTCCCACCAAGTAAATTTGGTGAATGAAATCATTTAACAAAATTTACTTAACGTTGCATAGTCCCACCAAACAGTGACATGCATCAATTTTAACATTTTATATTAGCAAATAAATTAATCTTTTTCAAAATGTTCTTTCAAATTGATAACATTGAAAATTCCTCTGACATTATTATCATCATCAACAAGTTCATAAGCATTATTAGCAACAACTTTTTTTATCCGATAAGGACCTTCATATAGCAAAAATAATTTTTTTATTTCTTTGTCTTCTGCAGATGAAATATTATTGGCCTTCAACCACACCCTATCATTTATAGAAAATCTGGTTTTTTTATTAGGATTATGGCGTTGCTTTCTTTTTTCTCCTTTCGTCATTAACTTTTCATGTGCTAATTGTAGTCTCACTTTAGTTGACATCATATTGTTTTCAGGAAATTGAATTATATTTCTCAAATATTCCTCCGTATCAATTCCTTTCTCTAACATAATTGGTGCATATCCAGTACTTTCATGTATTGCAGCATTTATCCAGAGTTCTACTTTGTATATCATAGAAGCCCATCTAGTATGTTTATCAAAACAATATGTTCTCAACAATCTACCTATTTCTCTCATCACTCTTTCTGATGGATTACCTTGTGGATATCTTATCGAGCAATGAATCATTTTAACATTTTCTTCTACCAAAAAATCTTTCCAAACTTTCCCAGTGAATTGTGTTCCATTATCTGCTAATAATCTCATTGGCTTCCTAACATTAATAAAATAATCATTTTTCAATTTAGTAATGATATTTTTGGCTGTCGCATTTTTCAAAGTATACAATTTCACATACTTAGTGAACACATTCAGTACTACAAAGACATATTTAACTCCCCCACTTGATTTTGGCAATGGTCCAAATAGGTCACAAGCCAATAAATCATTTTCATTCTTCGGAACAATATAATTATATTCCCCAAGCACCAATTGATTACTGACTTTAGCCTGTTGACAAATTTGACATCCTTTTATAATTTGACAAATATCTTTACGCATTTTCTTCCAAATCCAATTCTGTTGCATGATTTTGAAAATTTTCCACACTCCATAATGTCCATAACCTTCATGATAAGCTATAACCAATTCTTTTATTAAATCATTCGGAACACAGATTCTCCAATGATTCTGTAGATTATTTTTCGAATATAAAACATTTTCGAATAAAAAATAATTTTTTTCATAATTGGCAGGGTCAGTCAGTAAAATGTTGATTATTTTATTCAAATTCAGATCTAGTTTCTGATATTCATTGATTTTTTTTATTTTATGAAGTATTTCTTTTTTTAAACTAATTTTCAGATTCGCAATTATGAAATTTTTATTCAAGTTGTAAATTTCATTTTGATCACTCGGATTTCTAGATAAAACATCTGCTATTGTATTCAATTTACCTTCATAATAACAAATTTCCAAATCAAATTCTTGAATTTTGAGGACCCACCTAGTTAATCTCGAGTTCAAAAATTTACATTTTTGTAAAAATGATAATGCCTTATGATCATTATAGACAATTATTTTTCTACCTAAAATTATATTTCTCCATTTCGAGAGGCAATAAACAATACTTAACAATTCCCTTTCGGTAGTAGTATAATTAATTTCTGCATTATTCAATGTTCTACTAACGAATGCTACATTATTTTCCTCACCATTATCGCCCATTTGGTAAAGTCTTCCCCCTATAGCATATGCACTTGCATCTGTTTGCAAATAAAATGTTTTTTCTAAATTTGGATGATAAACCATACAGGCTTCTGCTATAAGTGTTTTCATTTTCTGGAAAATAATTTCATGTTTTTCTTCCCATTTCCATCTCTTCTTTTTTTTTAACAATTCAAATAAAGGATTCATCATTTCTGCATATTTATCACAATATCTTCGGTGATAGTTACAAAGTCCTATAAATCCTCTCAACTTTCTAACATTATTAGGTCTTGGAAATTTCTCTAAAGCTTCCACTTTATCCCTGTCTATTTTTAATCCTGTTGTTGTGAGAATATTACCCAAAAATTTTACCTCTCTTCTATAAAATTTACATTTACTCAATTTAACAGTCATATTTGCTTTTCTAAGTTTATCAAAAATTACTTTCAAATGAGTATTATGTTTTTCAATTGAATTTGATTTGATTAATAAATCATCTATATATGGAACTACAAATTCTCTACAATCATGGAATATCATGTCGATACATCTTGTCATACCCGCTACTGCTGTGCTAAGGCCAAACGGCATCACTAAGAATTCATATACTTTATTTTCAAATGTGAATCCTACATATTTAGTGTCTTCTTTTCTCAAAGGAATTTGCCAATAAGCAGAAGTTAAATCAATTGTTGACATACATATGTTCTGTGAATATTGATATAAAATTTCTTCAACAGGTAATGGGCACTCATGATCTTTTTCTATTTTTGAATTCAGCATTCTACAATCCAAACATAATCTGACTGATCCATCTTTTTTAAATACAGGTACAAGTGGACTTAAATATGATGTATTAGACCTCTGGATAATATTCCACTCTAACATCTCTTCAATTTTTTTTCTTACAGCTTCTTTATGACATATTGGTATTGGATATGATTTCGCATAAAATGGACTATTATCTTTAAGTGAAATTTTATGTTCATAAATGTTGGTTCTGCCAGGAATATCTGAGAAAACTTCCTTGAAATTTTCAATTATCGTATTGATATTCCCATCAGTATCTACAGTATTACCGAAATTATCATGTTGATCCAAAATAATTTCCATTATTTCAGATACATTTAATTTTGTTTCTTTATTTGAAAAAGGTAGCATAATAATGTTTTCAGAATTATTGATATATATTGAATTTTTCTCAAAATCTATTTTTGCATTCACCTGTGATAACCAATCAATACCTAATATTATAGGATGAATAAGTTGATCAACAATGAGAACTACAATTTCAAATTCAACATTCTGTACATTCAAATTCAAAAATGTTTGCCAATTTATTGTTTTTGATTTACCACCCATGGCTCCAGTAACTGTTACACCTGTAACAGGTAATTTTGGAAGAACAAATCCATTTTTCATTAGTGTTTCAAAAAATTCTTTATTTATACAAGATACTTGACAACCACTATCACATAATAAGTGTACTTCAAAATTTCCTATTTTTGCATTTATATAAGGTTGAATATTTTCTTTATTTTTTTTATTATCAACATTTTCTGAATACAAAGTACCACAAATTTCTCTTTTATAATTATTTACAGATTCAGCTCCTATGTTGAAGGGTGGCTCATCGGAGCACTCTTGATTCACCCCTGAAAGTTTTCCGTCTCTATTATCGCTGTTTCATCACAATCCAGTCCATTCATATTTATTTCTTCTTGGATTGTTTTGACCTGATAATCTACCTTTTTATCATTAATGTATCCAGGCTGTCTTTTATTTTGCTCCAACTTGTCATTTTCTCTTCTAGGAAAACCTTGATTCTCTGTCTGTCGTCTTTCATTTCTTCCATGGTAACTCTTATCATTGTCTTTTTGTTCATAACCCCTCACCCACTTCTTGTTATCAGGAATATAAGTCTGATTAGAGTATTTAACTTCTTGTTCTCTCTTATTTCCTCCATAATCATACCTCATTTCATTTCGAACAGTCTTATATTCTGTCCCATTATTTCCTCCATTTTCCAATGAATCCATATCTTCTAATATTCGATAAATACTCTCTATAGATCTCTCATGAACACTAGATAAAATCCTAGAAATATCTTTTGGAAACTTTTTTATCAAAATGTTGATTATTTCGTCTTTTCTAATACATTTTATATCTCTTGTTCTCTTGACTGTTTCTAGAAACCATCTAGCCATTGAAGAATTTGAACTATTTGGATTATATCTACTGTTATAAACATCATTCAATACCTCTTGTTGTTTCATGCCATTCCAATATTTTTGAAGAAAATTTCTTTTGAAATCATCATAAGTCCTGTCTATGCAAAATAATTCCGCCCATAATTCAGCATCACCAATCAAACTTCTTTTCGCCCATTTCACATAATCCTTTTCATCCAAATATTGATCCTCAAACCATCTTTCTAATTTTCTCAAAAAATCTGGAGGAGTTTGGTATTTTGTCAATCCATTAAATTTCGGCATATTACTTATATCAACTTTTGGTCTCAAAACATTTAACATTTTACTTACCAGTTCTGATTCATATTTAACACATTCACGTTTTACTTCTTTTCGCCAGTTTTCATTTTCATCATGTTCATTTTTTTCATTCTTCCTATAGTCACTTTCAATTCGCCAATTATTTTCTATTGAAGATTCTTTCTCATAATTAACATGAACAAATTTCGAACTTTTTTTCACCGCTCCTGTATTTTTACTTTCATTCTCATTTGAAGAAGTTAAATCATCAAACTCTTGCAATTCGAAGCTCTTGGCCATCTTAACACTATTAAATAAAGTAATCTACTCTATATTTTGAAAAATTATTTTTACCTTTATGAAAGCCTTTTATTTACGTTGGGCGCCAATGTAACGATCTCAGGGTATTTCCAATTTGTTTCTTTTATATATATTTTCTATATACCAATTATTTTTTTTACAATTTATTGACAATCTTCATAAACACTCTGTAGATACAATATAAATGATTATTGAACTTCATTTGACAAATGTCACATTTGATTGATTTCTTATTTTTTTGTAGAAATTCTGGCCAGAACCCTTTACAATCAAGATTCAATATATTATATTAATTTATTTTTTTATATATTTCTGGCCGGATATCTCGAAGATGAATCTAGTCGTAGATACGCTGACTGCTCACACAGGTCTACCGCTCGATTATATACTTATAGTAACTCCTACCTTCTGCTCTGCATACGATTCTTATTTCTTTTCAACAAACCATCTCCTAGTGAGTACCATGAATATATGTTTTCAAATAGTTACTGCCTCGATCAGGATAATTATTATTTCTTCTAGTATATATATATATATATATATATATATATATATATATATATGTGGTATCTGCTATTCCAATGTAATCCTTCTTCTTCCAAATTTTTAGAGAGTTATAATTTTTTCAAGTACTTTAACCAGTATTAAATATATATATTGTATTCCAAAAACCCTTCTATATCTGTTCTTTTTATTCCCCTTATTTATTATCCTCCCTATCATTTATTTTATTTTCCTTAGCAACTCTTCCAAGATACCTTTGTTTTTATATTTATCGTACAGAGTGTTCAATTCATTAAATCATTAATACTAATAATGGACCGTTGCAAAGTATAGATATTTATATCAATATCTGAATGATATGTTCCTAATATCCACAAAAATATTTGTTTTGTAATATTATAGGATACTTACAGAATTATTTTAAGTCCTTCAACTGCAAGTATGATGTTTTTATATTGTGATGCATAAATTTGCTCATTGTTCAAGTTTATATCTTCAACATCCTCAGTTTCAATGAGTGAAGACATGAAAAATAGAAAGTGTAACAAAAATTTTACATATTCACTAGGACTTACTTAAAATTCAAATAATAAAAATGTAACAAGCATGCAAAGCAAAAAAACAACACAACTACAAATTCAACACTAATCTAAAATATTTAAATAATATGTATCAATGTATCATGCAAAATTGAAGGTTATGTAAAATATGGGGTGCAAAACAACAACAAGAGTGAAAATTTCACTACAAATGGTATAACAACACAAAATATATTCTCGAATCGCTTTCAGATATCAAAATCTCGCTTTTTTCCTCGAAAAATCGCAGGTGAAAAGTTTGCCACTTCTTTCAGATGAAATCAGTTGTCAAACAAATCGAATATGAATCGAATCGTAGTAAATTTCCAAGGTCATTCGGAAACATTCCCGCCTTTCTCTGAGTCAACTCTCTGGTTAGTATAACCTATTACTTTGTGGTACTATTGTGAAACTTATCATTCAGTTTATGTGAAAGAATTATGTTCTTGTAGCATGTTCAATGGCCTTATTCAACAATTCAAATGTGAATGAACTCAATGAACTACATCTTCGACAATAAAGTTAACATGAAGCATAATAATATTCTCATAAGGGCTTCCTGACCGAAGAATGTGAGGCAGTTGAAGAATCAAAAAGTACTTCACATTTATAAATAATACCTCCTTTGGTAACTTCAACTCCACATTTCGATTTTAATTTGGCATCACATTGTGAATCAAAAAATGACCAAAAAGGGTCCGGAATAGCAGTCATTGTGATGTCAGTGAGAGTCTCAATTCGAGTCGCGGGTGTGATCTGAAACATGGATGAGATGCTCAATCACATCTCTGAGACGAATTTGTGTTAACTTGGACCCCCCTACACAAAAACTTTGCCCTAATTTAACCATCTTCGAGATTCCAACACCATTCCGCCGAAAAGTCCCATCAAATTTTCCAGGCGATAAAGGCCACACATCAATCTTCGAACCCACCTACGAAGTGAAAGAATCCTCAGAGCGGCTCTTCGAAGAATGGAACGCCGTCTTAACCGGAGAGTCTGCCAGGCTGCTCGTACGCCTGAAGCTCCTGAAATCCGAAATGGAGCGGAACCTGCACCAAGCCCTCAACTCCTTCAGAACGAACATGGCCACCATCTTCGAGGCCATCCGTTCCAACTACAGGCACGAACTGGACGTGGTCGACCGCGTCTGCGACTTCCTCTCAAGAGCCGTCGAAGCTGAAATGCCTCTGCAAGAGGAGCTCATCTTCAGAGACGGGGAATTCATCTTGAACACGCAGAACATCCTCTTCCCAGATCCGCCAGCCCCAGAGCCTGCATCCGAAGCCTCTGGAGGGGTCTTCAGCGTCCCCCAGCTGGAGACCATCACTGGCATTCTCTTCGACTTGGCTCCGAGTGGCTTCATCCCCGAGCGCACCTTCCTCTACCTGCTCCAAGACCTGGCGACGAGCCAGGAGGTAGCCATGGCGCCGGCGGCTTGGTCCATGATGACCCCTGAGGACGTCTCCCAGCTCTGCCGAAGCCTGTTTGGGCGCCGGGAGCTGGTAGGCTGGAAGGACTTCGTGGTGTACAGCCTCATGGTGCCCTTTCCGACTCCCGGGGATCTCCTGAGGCTGAGGGGGGCCTATGGGGCCCTCGACGTAGGGGCTACGGAGGTGGTGCGCGAAGAGCAGGGCCGTTTGGTCGAGCTGTGGTTCCAAGAGGATCCGAGGGCTGAGGCGGTCAAGCGCTTGGTCTTCAGGTTGTTCAGGGTTGGCGAGGACGGCTTCAACTACACGGCGATGCTGTTCCATTTCTGCAAGGGTGAGGATGCGCCGACTGGGGTCGCCAAGGCTCTGGCGCTTTCTTTGGGAAGGGAGGTCTGTTCGGATTGGGAGCTGGGTGATGAGTTCAGGCGAGATACTTTGGAGAGGAGGAGGATCCACGAGGAAGAGGTGAGG
Organism: Chrysomela aeneicollis; assembly: GCA_029955515.1. Lineage (NCBI taxonomy): Eukaryota > Metazoa > Arthropoda > Insecta > Coleoptera > Chrysomelidae > Chrysomela > Chrysomela aeneicollis. Next base: position 17,825,118 of record JARUHQ010000009.1, on the reverse strand, counting down.
GGGTAAGGGGATGATCGGAAAACTTTCCATTATTCGAGGGGGAAATGTGGTAAAAGACTTATGGAGATGTTGTCTTCATCAGAAGTAATGGCAGCCTTGTTTTGATGAATGCGGCTCCGATTTCCGTTTGGACCCATAATAATCGTATAAAATTTCTCTCATTGAGTCATTGATTGGGTTGTTGGTCGGGAGACAACCATCAAAACTTCATTTGAATACCTCTATATTTATTTCTTCCCAATTCAAGAAATTTCAAGTTTACACTCCTTAGGAATCATGTTCGATCATGACATTTCATCGCCATCTATGATAAGACATATTTGTCAAATACTGATTTTTACAAAAACCTGTTTTTTTCTCCAGATTCATAATTGAGGAACATAATATATTATACGAAAGGGCTTTTGATTCTCTTTTAGGTTATTCTTCTAAAATTATGGCCTCTTCCTTTCAGAAATTTGGCCTCTTTTAGGTTATTCGATATTCCATTTGAAAAAATATTATGCTTTCCACCATTTTTGCATCTAGCGGTGAAATTAAGTAATAATGGTGTAATGCAGATCAATGTATTTTTTTGGGGTTTGGCATCAAAACAAGAGTTTTTTTTTGCCACAGACTTTTCTTTAATTGGTTATATTGTTATTTTTTCCTTGGACAAAAATTGTAAAATCGTTTTGTAAATATCTTCTTTGAATGACAGATCAATGTAATGCAATACGAAACTAATACAAAGGAACTTGGCATCGAATCTAGATGCAGCAGTAAGAAACATTAAATTAGGTCTGTTTTGGAAAATGATAATTATCTACTCGAAATTTGTTGAAGAGGAAAAAAGTAGGTAATTATACGAATCCAAAACCAGATATCTCAAAGATTATAATATACACTCGATATCTCAAATGAAATATCAAATATGATTTTCTGAATAAGCGGCAACGCAGCATCGATAGAAATATTTTTAAATCGTTCTAAGTAGCAGATGATTTTTCATAATAATCCGAGGTCTCATTCTCCAAAAATATGTCTGAGGTACCATCAACCGTGAGACACCCTGTATATATTGCACAACATGCCTTTTGAATTAATGATAGTAACATAAATTCATGGGAATGATCTACCCAATAAAAAACACTTCCGATGACTACCAAACTTATATAAAAAACACTGCTACTGCTCTTATTCGAAGAAACTTTGATTTCTATGAAAAACGAAAGAACACAGAACTAAGTTTGACTGCAAAAACCAAAATTTAAAAAAAAATCACTCGAAAAACAAAGTCGCAATGAGAGTTCTGATAACAGTAACTCTGGATTCATAGTTGGTTTTTAAATAAAAAGTTCAGAGTCGAACATAAAATTATTGAATTCGATCAATTTATTTTATCCTGCATAAAAAATATTTGCATTCAAAAACACATGTTTGAATTCGAAAAAAAATCGTCAGTTCGAAGTAGAAAAACGGACCCAAATGAAAAATATTACTGAATAAAGTAGTTTATATTTATGAATTTGGGGTCATTGATTCATTTATTATTTTTTATTCAATGATCCCTTTCATAAAAATGTTCACATTCTTTATTCTGGAGTGACTTGGAAATCATCAGGTAAAGTGAGGCAATTATATCATTTCAGGTACGAGTTAGAAACGAAGAACGAAGACAAAATCAAGAATTCAGCGAATCCATTTTGCTAAATGTAATAGATCAAGTAGTTCATCAATGTGACAGCGTCGTTATTGAAGATTTGGTTACAAAAGAAGATGAAGAAGCAAACATACACTCCCTTCAGAAAGTGGAAACAAGCGATGAACCGGAGGTTGAGGAGAAACCAAATATTGAAATTATGGAAAAGAACGAAAATATAACAGAAACAGGATTTTCTAATTTAGAAATAGGGTTTGAAAATTGTGATCATACCGAATTGATGCATTTTATAACACTCGATAACCTCGAAACAGTTTTGATCAAGACTTTACCTCCTTTTCTAGCAGAAAAACTTGAAGAAAATCATACAGACAAATTAGAGGATATATTTGAGGAATGCAAGGATGCTGAATTCAATAATGAAGTCTTTTCACACGTTATTTTGAATAACGATAAGTTTCTAGACCTGATGAGCCAATCATTCAATTTTCAGATCAAAAACCCAGCAAAGATTGTTGCTGAGCTCTTAGAGTCGAATGAAAATACTCATATATAATAAAAAAATTTATTGGTATCACAATCGAAATTATTGATGTATACATATTACAATTTAGCTCTGCTAGGACATTGGTAAACGTCTTCCTGATGCATGATAAGCGAAATATTTGGGGACATATTATTTTCAAATTGGCAATGTCAGTCTACGCTGGACAAACTAAATGAAATGACAATAAGATTTTCTCCAATATGGAGAATAATCCGGGAACAAGAATATTTCAGGAATATACTTTATGTGTTGTCGTTATGAATGCATTACCTACAACAATTGATACAGATTTATTGAATCAGAAATTTCAAATATCATTTCGATTATATCCCATTTATCACAGCAAAATTTCATACAATCATATAAAATAATAACAAATCATTCATTCTTTTGGAAATCCATTTTTACAATCAATACTTGAAGATATTAAATTGGATCAAGTCAGATTTCGAAATTTTGTGCAAATAATTACTGCGTACATTTCACAGCCACTAACTAAACTAGCATAATTATGACATACATGACATTCAAGATAACTGGACTTATCCTTCTTGTTTCGAAGGAAAATTTTTACATACCTTTTTGAAATATTCTGACAAGGTATTCAAACCAACTCATAATTACTCATAAAAATCGAAAATACCTCTTCAGTTCAGTCTATAGATACTGTAACAAAGTTACGATTTCATCTATAAACTTGACTCGACTAGTAAACTGTTTAATTTTCAATCGATTAGATTGGCTTATAATCAAGATATTAATCAACATATTCAGGGTGTCCGTAAATTGCGTGCAAAAAAAGGAGTGATTTATTCGTGATAGGAAAAGAGGACCTTTCTGGAATGTATTATTAGGAATTCAAGTCTGATTTTGAACAAACATGCGAAGGAATATCAGTACTAAGTGTGCCACATTTGAGGTAAATCCGTTCACCAGAAAAAATGTTGATATCAATTTAACTTTGAATGCTAACTTCCTTATCAGTGAGTTTTAGAAAAAAATGTTTATAGGATCTTTTGACAATATTTTTTCAAAATATTATTTTATTACACACAATTTCCGGTCATAGTCATTTCACTGTGAGTTGGCGATTGAGTGATCATACAATGAAGCCAGATGAATTTCACATTTTTCGATGTAATTATAGTATTTTCAACATTGTGATTCCTGTTCGTTTGATTCACATAAACTATGTATAAAAAGTGACGTCACGGTCCCAGTTGTGCATCTAATGACTTCTACAAATACCCTACGGTGATATGATAAAATCGAGTTATTCCAATAATACCATGAGGAGAAAGTCATTTATAAGTGATCTGTACGGTTTCTTTCAAAAAGTTGACATCCAGTGGGAAAACATCTATGATAAATTCATTCTGAAATTCAGCGAAGGCGTTAAGATTTCCTTGAAAAAAGATTGAAACTGGCCTACTTCGTCGAGGTTATGTGACTTCAGCTAATGTTTGCCTTCGAGTTTTTAATTACCTATAGGATGTTTCAGTCAACAGTTCACTTCAAATCACCCTAGTAACTTCTAAATCTTATATTAAGAAAACAATTGGAAGGAAATGTCCATCATTTTGAAAGAACTATATGTGACATAATGATAAATAAAAAAACCAAAAAATCTCGTCGATATTTGGCACCTGAGACCTACTAGTTTATGCTAATGAACTCAACGTTTCACATTCTAAACCTGATCAGTTTGATAGTTTATATATATCATCAATCGATCACTTGCAGAGATTCGACTTGTGTTGATGTATCTATCGAGAATTGTTTGAAATTAAATTATGAGAATATACAATGATAAAATGGAAAAGCCATGAATTGGACAAACATTTTCGAAAGAGAAAATAGTCTATCAAACTAAAAAAAATCAAACTTAGTTTGAAATTGAATGTCTGGTAGACTAAGAGCAGAAATCAACTACTTTCATGGTAAATACCACGCAGAACATTGAATTATATCTGCTCGTAGTCCATGCAACGATTCACACTGTGAATGCAGATCACAAATATTTTTTTCTTCCTAAGACGTGACTAATTCACATCGGGACAGGAACGCTCAACAACCTACAGACCGGTTTCGGGCTTATTGGCCCTCATCAGTGCAGGGTTGTTATCCGAGTAGAGACCGTGAGATCTCCACTCGAAGCGTTGCCTGTCTCAATGCATTTTGGTCGCGTCTAATGTTCTGCGTGGTATTTGCCAGGAAAGTATTTGTTTTCTGCTCATAGCCTACCGGACATTCAATTTCAAACTATGATTGATATTTTTCAATCATATCTTTTATGTTGTATGTTATGTGCAAGTTGATAAAATGAATGAAAAACGTTAAAATTTCCTCTAGCGACGTCGCGGTAAATGAGACAGATCTGGGGTTCTATTCTATGAAACTTTCGAGTTCATTTACAAATATGAATTTGGCAATGAATTCCACTTGGTGATTCTAAAATATTTCTTTTGATATACCTACTTGACTAGATAAAATAGTACTTCGGTGACTGAGATTTTGAAAAATAATTGCTAATATTATTGAAGGGTATGCGACATGCGATATTAAGATCCAAAGTAGATTCATGCGTTTGATGCCTGCATAAAAAATTAATAAATATTGAAATAGTACCGAGCCAGCTTTCTCTGACAGAAGATCGAGCTTTCTACAATTCTTTGCATGACAGATGTGATAAAAAATTAATGTTGGCACATGAATCTATAAATGGTTAATACATAAAATGATCGCACATAAAAGTGTTAATTAAGTACTCAGTTTCAATAGATTCAAGAAGTACAGTCAATAGAGCGGAAGAAATAAGATTTGCCAGTAGTGTGAAGTAATAAAGATTTTCAAAAAACATTTTAAATTGCTAGGTTTACATAGGAGCAAACTCTTTAAACAGTGTTTCGGTTGGGTTTTTTGGGATCGTCTAGAAAGAGCTTGATACCGGAGTGAAACAAATCGGACAGAGAAAAAATAGAATTTAATTCACAGAATGTAATTTTGAACTCATATTTTCAATATTCCTTGACTCCCACATTCACGGACGAGTGAACTCAAATAAAATTGAACGGAAATTCATAGGCATTGAAAGAAAACAAAAAATTAGCCAGGACTTTGATCTGGCATTCACTACTTGTAGCGCTGGACAAGTGCTGCCTCGAGATTTGATAAAAGTTACTGTGTTGTTTCATCTCACTCACCTTGGTGACCCAAAAAATTAAGAGGAATGTATTGGTGAATTTCCCTAAGAGCAGAGCTTAGACATACTTCATATGGTTTCAGTATCATCAAATAGTAAGGAAATAATGTTGTACCAACTATTTTGCCAGTCGATTCAATTGAAATGATGAAAGTTTTTTCAATCAACCAATGAAAAGTACCATCAGATTATATGGATTCGTCACCATAATTATGTTCGTAATTATTTGTTGGTTCCATAAGGTGAATTTTCCTTCTGAATAAAGTAGTTTTCCTACTAAATTTTTTATGGAGAGTATAGAGAGTTGGATACTTTCAGTGATTAAATTCAATAATATTGAAACTTTCTGATGGAATGGACAATTATTTTTCTGACCTGCAAAAACATATTTGCAATGCCAAACATTGAATCAAAGCGAAATTTGAACAAATGAAAATTTCAAATTTGCCGCCACGCCTGTTAATCCGTAGATAGTTTGGCTCCCGAAACGCTTGGTGGCGCTGTACTACCGGTGTACTAAGTGTTGGATGGTTAATATTTCAATGGATACGTAAACGAAATTGAAAAATTACTCTTCTCTTTCCTCGAATTCCTGAGGGAATTGTCCCTAGATAGGTTGCTATGAAAGAAGGAAATCCTTTAGGAAGCAGGAGGGGGTACATGGAAGGTTTGTCTAGGTCGTAGAGCTGTCAAGTGCACCAATACAATTAATGCACAAATTCATCAGTTGCAAAAAATATACTTATCAAGCCATTTCTTCAGCTTTATTTTGGTAGGTTTTCAACCTAATATTCGCATAAATCTTTGTTACTTCATGCCACTGCAATCCTGATTCTCTGGCCAGTCACAGACGCACAGTTCTGATCTTCATACTCAAGCACAATTGATTGAATCATCTAATCAACTAGGTGGTTCGATACTAACCAGCAGCCACGTGTACAACAAATTCAATTTTTTGAGTACCACTTTGTATTTTAAGCTGTTGAGGCCGTCTGTGTCGAAAACCTTCTGTCCTTGCTTCAAGACATCATACCTGGGAATAAGAAAAGGATTTATTGTCAAGAAATTACATCTGTACAAATACAGAACGAGAATAAGTAGGGTGATATTGTGACTAGCGAGTTTGGAAGTTTAGATTTTCTATTGATTTCATGTAATAGATATGTGAAAATATTTAAACAAGCTTGATAATATTGAGGTGAGAGCAAGGGTATAAGCTAGAGTGAATGCAATGAATTCCTTGAGGCCGCACAATATCAGAAATCTTAATTCAAATATCAATAATTACATAAACTTATGTACAAAGGAGACATCTTTGAGCAGGGTAGGCAGTAATCATTAATAATATCTTGCTATTTTCTGTTTTTTCTATGGGTCAGGAATTTTTAGAACTCATTTTTTAATAAGAAACTTACTTACCTATTTGGACTTGGTTTATCCTTCTTGTGCGTTAGCATTGTATACCTGGCTATTGTCAACGGGTATCTGGAAATGTGCAGGTGGTGATATCTTATGCGATTTGACATGTCATCGTCTTCTCCTCCCCAACCCCAGAAGGAGTTCGAGAAACCGTTGAGTAATTTGAAATGTTCTGTGCTTATCGCTGACACCCCTCCAAAAATTGCTGGATATGGTAATCTACGAAAAAAAAAAGTGAGTAGTGGCTTTGTTATCGACTGAAACAACTAGATATGCTGTTTTCTTCTTATCATCGACGTATAAACAAAAAAGGAACTGCTGGTTGTTTACATACCAAAATTGTGCAAGGTCCACATAACATCAGAGCTTGTTACATTGACTTGATAATAATTCCTAGTTAAATATCAATCCTTCATTCAAGAATTGCCTATTTTGTGATGAGATTTTCAATTCAGAATAATTTTTTTTTCAGGTGATCATACAGAATGCATTATAACTTTAGTGAAGAAATTTAAGGGTAGATTCCTTGCAGAAAAATGAACACATTGTTTAAACTTTTTACCGAAGGCCCGTAATTTTCGAGATACAGAATGCCGAAATAAAAAAAAAAGAATTCTTCAGCCAGTTCAGAGAAGAAACTGCCATTTTCTTGAAATTTTGTAGGTTTGTATTTGATGTAATGAATTTTCAAACGCTACTTCAGTTGAAAATGTTGATGAGTTACGACATCGCTTATTATTACAAAGGCAAGCAGAGAAATAGTTGGAAAAAGTTGTATTTTGAATATTTGGATTTCAATATCGCTTCCGCATCAAATTGATTTTTTTTTATGGCGGAAAAATAATTTTCATTTTATTTGTGATACATCATTGAAAAACAATAACAAGTTCTATTTGAAACGGAAAAAATCCAATATAGCGCCTGTTAGAACAAACAAATTTAATTATGGTAGCATTGGTAGCAACAACTACAAAAAACAATTTTCCAAAATTTTAGTTTCAAACGTATATCTCCGGACATACTAGGAAGTTCAAAATTTTCAGAACGGCATATTTATTGTTAGCAAGGTAAATGTGCAAATTTGCCCCAATTTAACCATCCTCATATTTATTATAGTTTTCGATATCCCAACTGAATGAATAAATGAATAAATTAATGATAAAATGAATAAATTAATGAATAAATGAATGAATAAATGGATGAATAAATAGATGAATGAATAAATAGATGAATGAATAAATGAATAAATGAATAAATGAATAAATGAATAAATGAATAAATGAATAAATGAATAAATGAATAAATGAATAAATGAATAAATGAATAAATGAATAAATGAATAAATGAATAAATGAATAAATGAATAAATGAATAAATGAATAAATGAATAAATGAATAAATGAATAAATGAATAAATGAATAAATGAATAAATGAATAAATGAATAAATGAATAAATGAATAAATGAATAAATGAATAAATGAATAAATGAATAAATGAATAAATGAATAAATGAATAAATGAATAAATGAATGAATGAATAATTAATAAATGAATGAATAAATGAATGAATAAATGAATGAATAAATGAATGAATAAATGAATGAATAAATGAATAAATGAATGAATAAATGAATGAATAAATGAATGAATGAAGAAATGTATGGATGAATAAACGAATTAATAAACGAATGAATGAATGAACAATAAATGAATAAATCGAATAGCATTTCATTCTCACCTGTACTTGAACACATCGACGGCGACGCTCATGTGCCTCGGCTGCTCGGGGCACGTGTACAGGTTCCTGTCGTCCTCGGGCAGCAGGTCGATGTCGTGGAAGACGAAGCAGTCGAACGGTGCCGCGCGCAGCGCCTCAACGTAACCGACGTTCATGAGGGCGGCGCGGTTGAACGGCCCGCGCCCCTCCTGCTCGACCACGAACAGCGTGTAGTCGAGCCGCTGTCGTCGCAGGAAGGGGTGCATGTGGCGCAGGAAGAGCAGCAGGTGCTCGCCGCGACAGCGGAACGGCACGACTACGGCTAGACGTTTGGGCGGGCGGCAGGTGGGCGGCCGCCAGTGGCCGCCCGGCAGGAGCCATGGGAAGGTGTGCTCGAGCTGGTGTACGGTGGGGACAGGCGTGCGGACTATCGGGACTCGGCCTACTGCAGGACGAATCGGATGTGTTTTCGGTGATGGAAGTGGATTGCAAGGTGGATATAGGATGGTAAAACAGCTCTTCAATTGTTTCTGCGAAAAACTTTTCGACCGTTTGATGAGGGTAGTAATATATTTCCAGAACTTGAATGAAGATGGCGATAAGATCGAGCATCGAAGAAGATTTCTGTTGCTTATGCTATTCTCTTATTTCTCCAAGAACTGATGAAACTGATGAAGAGACACAGTTTCTGTTTTACCGACACAAGGTATGTCGCCATCTCTGATATCTTCAGGAAATATTACTACAGTTTGAAATCAAATGTGTACAGTTTTTTGTAGTGCTTGCTAATAGGAAGCTGTTTCACCATCCTATATCCAGACGGAAGGATTTTAGCCGATTCGGCGAAGAAGCGGCTCAAAAGACACTGCGTGACCGCAACTAGCGACCGACATTTCTTAGCGATTGTTTGTGCTGTGGTCAAATTGTGCACGTTACGTACAGTGTAGGAATGGCTTCTTCTGAATCTTCTGATAACATTTTTTTTGCGAGAGATTTGGCATTGGGAAACCCGTTTGCCACAGAAATTAATCTTCTGATGATAGTACTGATTTATTTTTTCCAACGACCGTTGGCGTGCTGTTTAATAGAATTCGAAGAGAAAAGAAACGCAACATATTGATTGTATCCAATGATAAGTGAGAGGAAAAATAGGGGATTTTCATATGTTGATTAAAGACCCAGAAATTTTTTTCAATTTTACCAGTTTTTTCGTAAATATTTTCGAAACCGTTCGAGATAAAATAACAAGTTTTGTCCATATACCTAACTTTTTATACTCAATTAAAAAATCTTGAGAACATGTAATTTTGTTCAGGGGCATGGGAATCGAATGGTGCTAGGGATACTTTTTCTTCTAACTTTTTTGTTTATGCATTTTTCGGCAGTTAGATCATAAAATACCCCCCCTCATAGGCTAGCTTGTGTTAAGAGTTTATAAAATGGATACCAAATGAATCTTTCCCAATAAATCAAGTACTATTCATGCCAAAATCACTGTAATATCTTTGAGAGGTGAGTTATTAGATTAGGTGCTTGCTATACAGGGAGACAGTTTTATCGAGCATGTCATGTTTTCAGCAGTCCACTGAAAAGTAATAGTGCTTGGTGAATATCATCAGTGTTGAGCATTTTTGGAATTGATAGTTTCATCAAACCATACCACACTTTCCCATCAGTAGTCATAAATAATAAACAGTGATTACTTCCTGTAGAACAATACCATAAGGAAATATATGTATATACTCACTTAAATCTGAAGAAACATCCTCTGGACACAGAGGCAATCCAGTACTATTTACAGGTTTTGAGTTAGAGGCGTTTTCTACTTCAATCATGGACGCACTGTCGATAATTGTTGAAGTGATCGATGCATTGTTTGCATAGCTTTTCAAAAATGGAGGTTCTGTTACAATATAACTCATATATGAATAGTTTTTCGTTGTTGTGACGATGGAATTGTTGCTTGTCGTGTAATTATTTGTCTTGTTACTTTTAAATAAGAGAGGGCTGTGCAGCGGTTGTCTACGTTTTGGTATTCTGAAAATAAAAAATAATCATTGGAAAGCAGCGAGAAAAATATATTTCATCTGGTAGTGAAGGTCAAGTACGTCACCATTGCAAAAGAGGAAAAAACACAAATATCTATCATTAATACATAATACATCAATCAATCAATTCGTCGTTGAATTAACTATGAAATATGCGATGCAAAAATTGCAACGCTTCGAATGGTGATCTCAGGATCTCTACTCAGTTGACAACCCTGCACTGATGAGAGCCAATAAGCCCGAAACCGGTCTGTAGGTTGTCCAGCATGCCTGTCCCAATGTAATCATTGCCGCGTGTTAATAAGAAAGAAACAGTTGCATATTGGTGTATATACTGCGAGTAGATTTAATCCAATGTTCTGCGTGTTATTTGCCAATAAAGTAGGTGTTTTCTGCTCGTAGTACACCTTTTTAAACGTTTTAGATGTTATAGTGTTGATTACTTATTGTTATTCGTGGCCATTACTTTGTACCTTATATCATATTGAAAACTTTTATCATAGTATTTCATCTCACCTGGTAGCATTGAAAAATAAAGAGTCCTTCGGATCAGATAATGTGTTGAAGAAATATTCCAGAAGAACGAAAGCCAGGACGAGAATGAAAATCCCCTTGTATGGGGTGATGGGACACCAAGGTGGCATCAGCATCACCAGTGTTCACCCCTTCTGTAGAATGTATTGCATCTTTTCAGTGGATTGACGGCAAATGTTCTTTCCTGACCTGAAATTAAGAGTATTATTATGTTATCACCTCGGTTATCACACTATAATATTAGTATGAAAATATTGATTGACGTTTTTAATAAGAGAAATTGTGGTATGAAAATATTTCCTGGGAAATTCTGCTTTAGTTTTTTCCACGAATGTAATGATTCCATTCCATATAATCGATTTATTTTCGTTTCAACCGAGGTTTTAACCTCGTTACAGAATCTATCGAACCGAAAATGCCACAAAAGCTCCTAAAATTATACATTTTCAAAATCGCCCTGTATCTTATTAACTGAGATAATTATGCAAAATCTGATCAGGCCATCTTGAGTTTCACAAAAAAGTACGAAAGGGATGCAAAAACGCAATGCTCTATCCTTAGACCATACACTTTAATAACGGCGGTCTCAACCAAAATGGAATGCACTGTATAGGGTGGCCAGATGAGAATGCAAAGTGCAGTATCTCGGAAACTATTCGTCTGAATGACTTGCGGTGAAAAATGTTATAACTAAAGTTAGCAAAAGAAAATCCTGGAAATAATTTTCATGTTTCCAAGATGGCCGCCAGGGGAAGTAACCGCCATCTAAAACTTTTGAAATGAATTTTTGACGAAATACGCCTAGTAAACGTACCAATAAAATATATACCTTTTAAAGTTGAGCTTCATTCGAGTAATTTTTGCTCGACACTTTTTGACGTATCTATTAAAATGAAGAGGTGGGGGGTGGTTCAATGTTTTTTCAAATAAACAGCTGTAACTCCTGAACGACTGAACGTATTTCAACAAACTTGGTATCGTTGGAAAGAGCATTCATTGGTCTTTCAAATTCGTCTGATTTTAAGTGATGCCACTAGTGCGCGTTTTTCGACATAATAACAAAAAAATGCAAAATTGCCTGAAACATCAAATGCAATTATATGACTTTTTTTCCATGAAAATGTAGTGGAATGATACCTTAATAGGCTAGTGAAAACCGTATTACGATATATACATTTTTAAGTCTCTTGGATGAATAGTTTCTGCACTTTGCATTCTTATCTGGCCACCCTGTACAATTTTTCGGTTGCATCAGTAACAAGCCAATTTGTTAGATCGTCCAAAAATGATGATTATTACCATTTAAGGCTGCACAACAGTAAAATATAGTATATAGGTATTTATAAGTTGTGCAAAAATCAAAACTTTATTGAGCTGTATAAAAAGAGAGAGGAAAAGCTCGGAAAAAGTATGCAACTCGTGCAAAAAGTAATATGTTCATTTCATGTCGCGTGTAATAAAAACCAACTTTTTGCACTAGTTGCAAAAACCATTTCCCTCTTATAAAAACCATGAAACATGATAGTGCTTCTTTCTAGGGTACAGAATCAGAATAAAAAGTTTTGTATTACAATCGAGATTACAATTAGTAACAACGAGAGTAACAATGAACATCAAAAAAACTTTTTAATCAGGTATTTCTTCAGATATATTTAGATGTATTCATTACCAACCTTATATATTCTGGTTATTGATTATCGTGTCACTACCGGTAGAATTCTATTGAAACTGGCATTCATGAATTCATAAAGCAAAACGCTAGATAATCTCGTAGATAATGATATTATACTGATGATTTACGTTTGACTCTGTTCTATCTGCAGAAAGGAAATTGGAAATTGACAGAAAAAATACAAAAAATCTCGATAAAAATAGGCAAATTGTGGAAGTCAATATAAATTGATGACATTGAAAAAAAAAACACTCTGTATCTGATTCTACCAAGGTTATTCACGAGTTATTCATGTCACATATGACATGGAATATTGTGCTTGATTTTTTAAAATCTCTGATTTCGGGATAGAAAATGAGTTTATTAGAAGAAAATGGTTTAGTTTTTAGCAGGTATTTTTAAGGTGGATACCTACAATATTCGTTTTAATTATATTTTCGCAAAGAATAATGATTTTGAAAACAACTGTGTTGAATCTGGTGCATTCACAAAACAATAATCGAGACAATAATATAATGTTATATGACACCAGCTAACTTCTAATTATTCAACTCTTTTGTAGTGTGGAAGATACAGGGGTGCTTCCATGAGGAGGGAAACTAATTCTTCAAAGTTGACCTTTTTTTTCAGGAAAAAGATCGGTAGTAAGTTCTGTCGGTGGTTCTGATTACGAATTCTAAATGAGTTTTGAGGATAAAAATTGGTGGTTCCATTGCGACTGTCAGACAGTGTATATACCTCGGTATATACAGTGTGTCCAATTTTCGACACTTTTTGCGGTTTTCACATAACTTTTTTGTGAAACAAACATTGCCGAGAACAGAACTTTCATAGCTAAATTACTCATTCAATGATTTGTCAAATAGTCACTTAAATAATAATTTCAAAGGAATAATTTTCATTGATTTTCATTCTACCCTATTTGAATAACAGTGGTAATTGATTATTGCACCAAAAAATCTATTTTAAAAGTAATAGGTATATTCGTCCTGACTATAGCTATAAAAACTGAAAATTTTCCGAGTGAAGGACTAATACTCAAAATAAGGTATATACATTTTTGAGAAGTGTAAAGCATTTATGTTTCAAATATTAAAAACCCATATTATAGGAAACGGACCTTTAGGCAGCATAACATAAAGGTAATTCAATTCAAGTGCAATATATCTGATATAAAAAAATAGAATTTTTAGCTACCTACATGAGTGGAAAAACTGTACATAATATCAAAGAATATCTATGAACAGCGTAGATATTCTTTGATAATATCACAGATTAAGGAACCTTTTCAAATCTGTGTCACTCGAGTTATTTTTCAGAAAACTTGACATCTTCTTTTACTAGTACCTCGACTAGTACTTATGCGTACTGTTTCCATAGGTAGGTAATTAGTTCTTCACAACATTAGAACCAATATTAGAACATTTGAAATTAAGGAGATGGTACCTTGGTATAAATCTCGGTGGAGTAAATAAAGTCAGATAAGAAGAATCCAGTCTCAATATCCAGTCCAGTGTTTTTACAAAGCCTATTACTCCTACTAGTGGAACCTACAGGTGGAACCACGTAATGTTGACGGAGTAGGCAGTACTTTTAAGGATTGAATATTGGACAAATGCTTTTTTTTGTTAAAATGAAGCTGCAAGCAGACAGTAGCAAGCACGTGAAAGTGAGGAGAATCATCACTCAATGTACAAGGCCAGCTCTTACAGGCTACAACAGCTGAACAGCATAAGTACTCACCAATCTCGTTACCAATACAATAGAGATAATCATCATTGTTCATTAATTTTCAAAGAAAGACACTGCAGTCACTGCACAAATACACATTTTATTGAAGTGAAGTTTCCGTCCACTTTCCGTCCAACACAATCACAATATTTCTAGTTAGAATTTAGAAACACACGATATAAGATCCATAGATAAATAAGATCACCAATATCACTCATTCACTCTACCAGCCCTGTCCTTCAAAATATCGAACAAAATGAAACAGAAAATCAACACTGTCAACAGCCGCCATACACTGACAGAGACAACGACAGTAGCATTGCAGTGTTGCCGGTACCAACCGTTGTTTACTTGTAGATTTCCTGAAGATTTTAATTACCAGAAACAAAGAAAAGTTATCTCTGCCAGAAATACAGGTACCCTCAGAACAGCACCACTATTTTTCAAATGTAACTGATTTCAATTATTATTTTTCAAATGGTAGGTTACTGTATTTTATTTATTACATTTTAAATTCGGAGGATATTTTGAACAGGAAATATTTTTAATTCTTTACATACTGAAACATACGCAAATCATCTTTTCTGACGTCAATGCGCAAACAGTCAGGTGCCAGCATCAGATAATATCTGGAGGAAAATATAAAAACCCTTGATAAAACTGTAATCTGATAACTCTCATAAAACCATAATGAAACTTCACGCTATCACAGCTGATCCAGTCCTTACTGAGTGTTAGTTTAGTACATCAATCAACGGTTTAATCATCGTTTCTCTGTCTATAGTGTCTATATGGTGCTAATCTATTACTTTGGAACTAAAACCTTATTTGTTCGCCATATTTTTACAAAACAAATGAGCATCAGTGAAATCACCATGTATTGTAAGCATCTCACGTAAAAGCAAAGAGTATAGGTAAAAACTACAGTGTAAAAATTGTAACTCTGTGGTAAAAGTTACAGTGAATCTATACAAGAGTAAAAGTATGGTCAGCAGAAGTCAGAACCGTACCGTTGGCAACCCTGGATTATAGTCTAACGGCGGAACGGCGCGTTCACATGACAGCTTTCGCCTATCGCGGAAAACTTGAATAAAACATTGATACGCAATAATTTATGATAATGACGGTGATTTCAAGCTGAAAAGTGAAGACCCTGGAAATCGGAGCTTCTTTTAGGCAAGAGTCGCAACGTAATCGACTTTCTGGCAGATGACCTTGATGGGCGCTCACAAAGATCGGCCAATGGAATCACAATACGCCATAAGCCAAAAAGCGATAAGCCAGCATGTGAACGCGCCGTAAGGATATATTATTAGATCATTGGCACTCTCCGGTCCTAACATTCAACGGTAGATGGCGATAGCGGCGAAATTATAATTCAACATTCATTATTTTAGAAAATTACATCAAACCACCATGAAATGATTACTGGAGATCAAGGTCCAATCAAAGTGAAATATTCACGCTTTGTCTGTAAATTCTGATCGATTCTGTGACTATAATAGGAAAGTTACGCTAATCGCGAGACTAACGCGCGCGCGCGACGTTGTAATATTTATCAAAGTCGGCTAAATCAGGAAGCCTAATGAAAAAATCAAATTTGATACTTTCTTCAGTCATAGAGTTTGCCTTAATTTCAAATGGAAAATTGTATCACATCTTGTATCTAAATATGAAAGCAAGCTTTCGTAGATATATGTATACGTACCATATGTACCTATATAATGGTTGAAATGAGTCTCGATCATTATAAGGTATAGGTAATACTGGTAATAGAAAAATGTGTTTATCGAATCATCATGAAATCTATATTAATAATTATCAACATAAACGTACCAAAACCTTTATAGTTACTCAGTACTCACAATTTATTTTAGAATTACCATTAATATTTATATTTTCATTTTCTATTTATTTTCGCATCGTCGTTGTCAATGACACGATAAAGCTTTGAATGCAACTCGATTAGTAGCGATTTGACACCGTCTCGGACATTGCGTTTGACTGGGCTGACGCCTCGTCACCTAGCAATGTCCTCGACTATTATGAATCGCATGATAATCTCGTTACATTAATATCTATAATATAATCGTAATTTTCTGATAGGTATTGTTACATCATCTATACAGGGTTATTCACGTCAAACGACACGGAAAGTTGTGGCTAAGTCGTTCGATTTTTCGAATGTTTCGGATTTGGGACAGATAGAGGACTATTAGGGGTACATTTTGAAATTATTGTCATGATATACAGGGTATCCCAAAAACATAAAATGTATCAAAGTTGTGTTTTTTTAAATGGAATGCCCTATATATTTTCTTGTTTTCGGATTCTACGATGAAAATAAAGGTGACTCTTATAAATGTTCATCATATTTAAACGTTGAAGTTCTCGAGATATTTTGAATTTTGTGAAAATGTAGTCATCTTTTTGGGGATTCAATTTTCAATGGTTGTTGAACTTTTTTTCACCAAATTCAATTTGGAGATGAGTAATGGATCAACTTTCGTGTCACAAGTATGGAGAATTGACTAATGTATACAGGGTGGTCAAAAATTAACACTGAATTATTGCTACTTTCGAATGATTATAACTTCATTATTTCAAATTGAACACCCTGTATTTCATCACGAGGACATATGTGAAATTTTATTCTCTAACTAGAACTATTATACTTCCCTATGGCTAACTCTACACATTTTCATGAAAATACCCCTTTTTCAGATTTCGAACCCACCTTCGTCAATTTCAATATTCATCAAGTTACATTAGGTGATTTTATGAATGGAAAAAATCAACGAAACTACCAAAGCTATTTGTAAGTTCAGAGCTGAGATTTCAGGAATATTTTAACATTATTGTATTCATTACAAAAATTGTTCAAAATATGACCAACAATTCGAATAGGGTTAAATAAAATGAAAGGAACTATAAATGAAATGGAAAAACCGAATTCAATTGAACAATAATATTTGAGTTTATATCAAGTGTTCAAAGTGGTGACCGTCTGACTCCAAACACAAACGTATTCGTCTTTTAAAACATTAAGCAACTTTTGCCAATATTTCTGGATTTATGATTCTGAATGCTTTTTGATACGCTCCTTCATATTATCTGGTGTCGTTGGTGGTGTGTTATAAACAGTTCCTTTTATGAATCCCCATAAAAAGAAATCCGGAGAGGTCAAGTCGGGTGACCGTGGGGGCCAATTCTAGAAAACCGCTTCTTCCAATCCAACGATGTTGGAAACGAGAATCTAAAAATTCCCGAACGTCACGATGAAAATGTGAAGGAGCTCCATCCATTTGAAGCCACATCCTTGTTCTTATGTCCAACGGAATGTCTTGCAATAGAATCGGAAGTTCATTCATAAGAAATTGTAAGAATAGTGCGCCATCTAAATGTTGTTGGAAGAAATACGGGCCAATTAAATATTGCCCCATGATTCCACCCCACACATTCACTGACCACCCATGCTGATTATTCATCACTCTGAATTGATGTGGATTGGAATCAGAATAATAATGGAAGTTATGCCTGTTGACAGATCCATTATTGTGGAACGTACACTCATCAGAAAACAGAACCAAATCGAAAAAGTTATCGTTTTCTGCAACTTTGTCTAACACCCACACGCAAAACTCAACGCGATTTTCGAAATCGGTTTGAGACAGTTCTTGATGAAGCTGAATTTTATAATCATGGTAATTATGATTCTTCAGAATTCTGGAAACGCTTGCTTGACTGATATGCATATTATCAGATACTTGGTTTTGGCTTATATGTGGATTCTCGATTAGGTACTGACAGAATAACTGCTAATTCGACTTCCTCATTTCTTGTCACAGGCTTTTCTCTTCTTGGTTTTCCGTGCAAAACACTTCCAGTTCGTTTAAATTGAGTCAATAATCGAAAACGGCTTTGGTAGGGTGATTTCGGTTAGGATACCTTTCAGCGTAAACACGAGATGCCAATAAGCAATTTTGCAAACATTCTCCCAGAACGAAAATCATGTCTATCCGTTCTTCCTTTGGATAAACTCCCATTTCGAATATTAAACAGAACAAAATACGAACTTCTACTGCAAGACGATTCGCAAAACCAAACAATTCCTAACTGACAGCAAGAAACAATAGTTTTGTTTCCATATATTAATATTTGTAATTGTCAAAACACCACAGGTAACTTGATGAATATTGAAATTGACGAAGGTGGGTTCGAAATCTGAAAAAGGGGTATTTTCATGAAAATGTGGAAGTATAATAGTTTTAGTTAGAAAATAAAATTTCACATCTGTCCTCGTGATGAAATACAGGGTGTTCAATTTGAGATAATGAAGTTATAACCATTCGAAAGTAGCAATAATTCAGTGTTAATTTTTGACCACCCTGTATACATTAGTCAATTCTCCATACTTGTGACACGAAAGTTGATCCATTACTCATCTCCAAATTGAATTTGGTGAAAAAAAGTTCAACAACCATTGAAAATTGAATCCTCAAAAAGATGACTACATTTTCACAAAATTCAAAATATCTCGAGAACTTCAACGTTTAAATATGATAAACATTTATAAGAGTCACCTTTATTTTCATCGTAGAATCCGAAAACAAGAAAATATATAGGGCATTCCATTTAAAAAAACACAACTTTGATACATTTTATGTTTTTGGGATACCCTGTATATCATGACAATAATTTCAAAATGTACCCCTAATAGTCCTCTATCTGTCCCAAATCCGAAACATTCGAAAAATCGAACGACTTAGCCACAATTTTCCGTGTCGTTTGACGTGAATAACCCTGTATATACCAGCGTAGGTATATGTTCTCGAGTTTAGAAAGTTTTAGCACATAGTTCACCTTTTTAATATTCTGGTTCTTATTGATATTCAATTACTACTACGTGAAACCACAATTATGGCGACTTATATTTACAACTTAATAATAATAATTACAAAATAGGCGGCATTGACAAACATCGCAAAATATTCTAATTAATATAATTATTCATACGTATAATATGGGCTTGATGGAACTAACTAGTCTTCTGCAATACGAGTATACTTAGACTATAGTCAGATGGGAAGTATTGGCAGTTTTGGATGGAGTTCCACCTATGAAGTCATCATCAAAACAAACCTGAAAAAACAGAGATACTCTCAATAATTTCATCTGATTATTATTATTTAGAATATTCGACCAATGTTGGATGATATACTTTCAACACAATCATCATATTTTCTCGATTTCTATCGATTCCAGCGACGAAAAAAAATCTCACCCAGTGTGTCTGGATGTTATTCTTGCCGGCTGGCATATCAAAGAGAAATAAATCTTCCTCGACAGCTGCGATAGGTTCACCATCGAAACTAATAAGGCGCTCTTCCTCGTTCTTCATCTTCTCTGCCTGATTCAGATCATTATTCTGCTCCCTTTCCAACACCCCAAACTTCTGGGGATCAACTGATGGGGGGGACTCTAACCTGCACACCTCGTACATGGCCTTGAAAGCGTGGCCTACTGCGAGAGTGGCTGTTTCAGCTGTTTTTCTCCTCGAGCATAGGAAAGCATGGCACTGGGTGATGTCTTTTTCGTCTGTCGAACTGAAGGAGAATATCTGGCGGTGGGTGGGGTCAGTGGAGCAGTTGAAAATTCTGGAAAAATTACGTAGGTATGGTGTATTTTTTCGAGGAAGAAACAAATTTTGAAAATAACTAGCTGCGCAGCAACCACTATAGATCGATTGTAAGATATGAATTGTTGGAAAAATCGACGTAGGTATCTCAGGAATTGGTACAAATATGCAGGATAATGAAAATACTGTTGCACACTGTATATATTTCCCTTTTTTTTAGCTTCACAACATACATGGGAATATCTTGTAAGAGATATAAGGTCGGTCAAATTGGGGTAAAGTTGCGCGTTTTAATTCTGAAAAGTTGAAGACAGAAGAACTGGACTTTTCCAAGCAGGACGTTCTTGAAGCACTATTTTACAAGAAACATGAATCTTTCATCCTATTTTCCAAGGCATTCTTGATGTCAGAGAGACAACAGTAAACTTTGGTTTTGGAGTCTGTTTTTTCCTGAATACAAAATTAAAAAAAAACATGATTAAGAAAAAACAATTTTGTTTAACAAACTAAATTCTGAGGAATCGATGATCTAGAAAGTTCACATCTTTATCGAGCTTGCCCTGCTTACCTACTTGAAAACTAAGATTTTGAATTAGGAACGACATGAAAACTTCGGAAAACAAACCAAATTTATAAAATACACAACAAAGTTATAAAATATGCTTGAATACTCCACCACTCTCTTCTAGACACAATTTTATTCGTTTCCTCAGCTCGTTGTCTAGAAAGAGTGGTTATAGATCTACTTTTTTCTTCTCAGATCAACAATATCGATCTAAGAAATCTTTCTTAGTTTCCCCTGAAAAAATAATCCAGTTTTTTTATTTTTTCTGACTAATATTCGATTTAGAACTTGAGAGAAATAGTAGAATTATAATAGGAAAGGGTCAGGTTGGTATGTATAAGCTTCCAAAACAAATTTGTTTGCGTGTTTTGGAAATAACGCTTCGATTGCAAAAGAGATATTTACCAAATTTCAGTGTTGGAAAATACAATGACAGTTTTGGATTTCTCGTGAAAAATTACCTCAAGAACTTCCTAGTGAAAAACGTCTAGGTCTTCTGGTTTTCTGGAAGATATAAAAACAAAGATTCAAATATCTGTTGTTTTCAATTATTCAAAAACAAAAAATTACATCAAATTTTTTTTCAGAACCACAATGCGCAATCACCGACCATTAGAGATCTCCATGGTGGAACTCACGTGCACCCTGTATAGTTCTCATATCTTGTATAGCTGCATCTTCACATGTTTGGAAATTTAATATTCGTATTTTGTTAATTCAAAACCTTAGAAATAAGTATCCCGAATTTCCGAAGTGGTATACATACATTTTTCTTATCTGATTATGCATTTTCTTCACATTAAAAGATTGATGTCGTATCACGAAATCCTCAAAAAAATTTTTGCAAATGCACAAATGAAAGAACAATCATATTCAAACAAAACAGGTTGAGGATGTTCCGACTCTCTATGATCAGGCAAGGCAAGCAGCTGGAGATGAGTAAAAATAATGGAAAGATTACCTATAAATTGATATTTTGAAGATATCATTTCCTTGTAAATCTGTGACGTCAATTCCTTGAAGGGATATAGCAACATTGACCCTTTGCAACTTTTTTCTGCCTTTGGTTGCTTTTGCTGTTTTCAAGATATTTCTGACGGCTTCTGTGGTGATATTATCATCCGATCTTCTTTCTACAACTGTGCTTCCTAGGAAAACATAATACATAATAATAATATTTTGTTTTGTGGTTGGAAAAATACCATACAGAGTAGTTGCTCTGTTACGTCCATCAAATATAGGCTGTAAATTATTACGATCGTTCACTCACCTAAATATTTCAATTTGAAAGAAACTACATCATTTTCAGAGTTGAGGTTTCCAGTGGATTCTGTTTCTAGTTTAGAGTTTTGAAGGGCTCGTTCCTCAGATAATTCTGGAAAATAAGAAAATTGCATCATTACTAGTGCTATTATTATTTATTACATGACAATGTTGTATACAAATATTGGGATCCTATTATTGGTAACTGGAATACTGAGAAAATTATTGTGAATTATCGCAGGTACGTATTTACGTCATCATCGACGATGTAATTCAAATACAGGATGTTTCCTGAGCAGAAGAATAAAAATTTAGTTTGGAGACGGAGTATTGGGAGTCGAATAAACTGAAAACGATTTTTTCCAAAGAGTTCGAAACATAAAGGCACAAATGCTCCCCAATCTACTGAGATGATGATGTTGGTATAAATAAACTTCTATTTAAGTATGTATGTAGTACATTGAATCTCAAAGTTGAATAATTCCTAGAACAATAATAAAACTAGTAATTATTGAATTCCCAGTATCAGATCTATGTTTTCAACAAGGAAATTCAGTCTCCTTCTATACTATTTACGACTGTCGTGTTTTATAAGGACACTGAATATAAACAATTAAATGAATTGTGAAATATAAATATTTTCATCATTTCGTATTTTCGTTAATCGTTTCGAAATCACAATAATTGCATATCATATGTATGTGAATGAGATAACAACATTCTAATGGTGAAGCATTCAGAACTTTGGACAACAATAATTGCGTGTTGTTTTATTTTACTTGATTGTAGCAGATTTTCGTTGCTAACTCTTTGAGCAGTAGACCCATCATTACCTAGGAATTTTTACGTGTTGATGATGGTTGTATACGATCCATTTTCGAATGACCATGAATGTGAGATTTTAGATGATTTTCTTCAGAACCGTCATGATAGGACATCAGCAAAATAAAATTATAATTGCCAGTTTGAATTGACATTTATACATAATTGCCAGATAGAACTGACAATTATACATAATTGCCAGTTTGAACTGACAATTAGGTATACATAATTGTCAGATAGAACTGGCAATTATCTATAATTTTCAGTTCGAACTGGCATTTATAGATAATTGCCAGTTTGAACTGAAAACTACAATTGCCAGATATATCTGGCAATTATGTATAATTGTCAGTTATATCTGTCAATTATCTATAAATGACAGTTCTATCAGGCAATTATGTATAAATGCCAGTTCTATCTGGCAATTATGTATAAATGCCAGTTCTATCTGGCAATTATGTATAATTGTCAGTTCTATCTGGCAATTATGTATAATTGTCAGTTCAAACTGGCAATTATAATTTTATTTTGCTGTATGTCCGTTCAGCGCTTTCGTACCATCGCTACGCCTGTAATATCACCATGGATTTTATCCTTATTATAGAAGATTTATTTCGGCTGTTCGGCTATATCCTTGATGGTTGGTGCCTTGACCAAAAACTTATATGTTTACAAATCTTCCTGACATTCTCAGCATTGAAATTACCATAATAGCATGTCCTGGAGAATTAATGAATTATTTTATTGCAGATTCACAAATATACATTCATATTGGATGCAATTCAAGGTGACAGTGAATTATTGACACATCCTATTATTTGCAAATTAAATAAAGAGATCTGAACCAGTGAATAAGAAGCTATAATTGAGACATTATTCTTGGGTAGTTCAAATGTTTTTTATTCATTTCAATCAATATGGTATGGTTTTCATTTGTTTGAGAAATGATGATAAATGAAAATGAGTATATTCTAAAGAACTGAAAGGACTCATTGAAAATATTGAAGTTTTTTGCTGAATGAAATTAAATTTCAGAACCCCCGAAAAGCACTCTTCAAAAGTCGTCGATATCAACTTCCTAATAGGTAAGATAATAAGAATTCTCAATGTGAATTATCGTGAGAAACTTGTTTTTATTCTCAATTTTAACACAATTTGTACTGTATATAAAGTGTCATACATAAAGTTCGCGACATATGGAAGTTTTTTTTATTGATAGATATAAAGAAAATTTGACTTTGCAGGTAGTTTGTGCTTGAAAAATGAGTAAAATACAGCATCTTTCCTTTTTACATGTGCTACTCTAAACCTGTCAACTTTGACATTTTTTCGAAAATCCTCAAAAAATCAGTTTCTTTTTTGGAAATTTCGAAAAATGTCAGAGAAAAAAGTTGCTGAGTTTCCAATTTGAGACATTTGTTTCAAATTTCAACTCTCTACTGTCACTTCGACTTTTTTCCATTTTTTAAATTTTTCGAATCTTTCGCTCTATCGATTCGAACGAAACATGATTCAATTTCATAATTTTGATGAATATGAGACTTCAATATCATATCTTGCCCAGGAAATACCCACATTGGCCTGTTACCAGAAAATAAAAAAAATGCATCTCCAGAAATTCGTCTTTGTTGTTGCAAAGTACATATAGTTTTTTCATTTCATTGTTAAAATGATGTGGATTTTTAATGAATGAAAGTTAATATGTCAGTAATCGAATAAACGAATTTCTCTTCAGTCTTATTACACTAGTATTTCTTTTTTTAACAGATTTTTATCCAGTTTGATTATTTTTCCATATGTCGCGAACTTTATGTGTGACACTGTATATTTTGAATTGTTTCTCATGAATTTAGAAAGCCATTTTCCCTTCGTCTTCGTTTCTTGATCGCTGGTCGAATGATTTTTTCTTTGACAAAATATTCGAATTTTTACGAAGTGTCTAAAAACTTTGAAAAGTCAAATCAAGGTTCGAAAAAATTTTTTTTTTCACGCTCTCCGTATTTCTGTAGAATATTTTTTGGTTCTAAATACCTACCTATTTCCATGGAATCGAATCTATTATAAAATACCAGTTAATAGATGCACTGCTTGGAATTCCCACAATCACGATTTCATCTCTATATTGATAATTGCAATCCCATCCAAATAATCATGCATGGACATCAACGTATATTTTTAGCTTGAATCTCGTAATTTGAGATCATCAGGCTCTATAACTCGTTCCAAACAACTTGAAATATTCCTTACTTTCAACAATTATCGCGTAAAATGGACTTTGGATTCGAAAATGATACTCGGTGTTATTCCACTAATACAAAACGACTGCAAAAATATGAAGTCCAAACAAAAAACAATTCTGTCTCTGATCGGCGTAGACATCTGCATCACATGATTGCGATATTGAAGTCCCCCTTATGACGTCCTAGCTAGCGATAATACTTTGACAAAATATTGGTTGAAGACGCAGATTCATTTTGGAATTTTAGATTATTATTGTATTGTATTGGTTTTCAAAAAGTCCTAAAATATGCAAACATTTAAAAAAAATCTGGTACATATTAGAAAATGTAAAGTTAACGGTGGTATTGAATACTGGTCTGTGAGGTTTTTTGTGTGATTACATTACATTTTGACATATTTTATAAACAACATTTATTATGATGAATTATGTATTGATTGAAACTGATGGAATAGGTAGATAACTTACTCAACTCACTGTCTTGATATTGGATATTATCGAACAAAAATTTATTCGCATCATATAGCTTGGCTCAGGGACGATTTTAGACATCTACTGAGGGAGGAGCGAAATAAAAATAGAAGAAGGTATTGTGCAGATATTTTGAAAAGGCTAAAACGAAAAAGCCAAATTGGGAAAATATTTTATTCAATTTTAATTGTTGGATATCTTATCACGCAGGTCTATTTGATTCGATTATTATGTAAACCTAATAAAATAAATTAATTGTGTGAATAACTAAGGAAAAAATGAAACAAAATATTATTAATATCAACAGGTGATGGGAAGGCTATAGCTACATAATATGTTACTTTCTAATATTGACATATCATCATTGAGAATTATGCACTCGAGGAAAATGATAACATGTTTATAATTACTGAAAGTTCACTTACTCTCATGTTTTGAATTCGGTTTCCAAATGGTCTTGAAGAAAGCCATGCTAACTCCAATGGGAATCACCGATGCCCCAAAACCAAAATGTGATGATGCACCGTCTAAAAGTAGGCTATGGGCTTCGCGAATATAACATTCAACCGCGTGGAACAAAAGCTAATCGACTAGTGAGTGAATCGAAGTCGACCATGCAACAAGTCAAAGAGTATGCTGATACTTCTTGGTACGAAGATGAATAGCCTCGCATGGGGTTTCCAACTCAATTTGCTAATTGCGTCGTGAAAATCTAACTTTCTTATGCAGACCGGCCTCCTAGATAGATCGCTAGACAGAGGTCGCATGGAACATGACATGATCCCATGATTGGAGAATCCCGTGACGTCATTCGAATATTATATTATTATATCAATATTTTTGTTATAGTGATAGCAGTTCAGAAAAATTGATGCACTGACTGATAAACCCGCTCTCCTCTTTTGAAAAATACCGCAAGCTATAACATCGCCATTATAGTATCTGATTTCATAAAAAACAAAAAGGAAATGAATGTTTGGAAAAAATGTGAACTGTTAACAATTACATTTTTTTTCAAGTAACCAATGACTGAAGAGTACCTATAAGCAACTTTATTTCAAATACATATATTGATATGTTGACTACACTTTTTTGATAGGTTCCCATGCCGCTTGACGTTTTGTTGTTATACTAACCTTGCCCGCGACCTGCAATACTCTAAAATCATTTCCAGTAAAGTTCATATTCGATGTAATTGTTTTTGATTCATACTTTCTGGTCATAGAGAAAATGCTGTATGTTACTCGCTTTGAATGAGTGATTCGGTTCATGTTCAAGGAAAAACGAATAAAAAACACTTGTTCCGTGTTCTTCAAAACCTCCATTATTCCTAAAATTTCACTCTCGTTCACTGAATTATCAATCCTATGTTCTATTTTAATATTCCAAATTCGACACAGAAATTAATAGAAGTGAATATATGTTATTGTTTCCGAGATCCACAAGTTGTGGTTCTTTTTCTTGGGCACATTGTGAATCACATTTGATGCTCATCAAAATCCAAAAAAATTTTTTTTACTTCATAACTGGATATCATTGATCAATACGGATATGATTTCAAACTATGAATTGACCTCTAAAAGTTAGCCTCACTAATTTTCGTTTCGGTCTATGAAACTCATTCTCAATTGCAAATTACAATAGGTACATTTCGACATAGGTAAAAATGAGACATAAATAATCATTATTGTATGTTGCGGGGCATCAGAATAAATATAAAGTGCCATGAAAAATAACTGTCTATCCAAGTTTTCATGGGAAATCAACTGAGTTTGTGTTTATTTTACTCGGAAAGTTAAGTTCATTTGAAATATTCTTCACCCAATCTATAGGTCGTATTGTTTCGTAGTAGAATATTCGGACCAATCACAAATCTCGTCAGCCGTCTTGGAACCACCATTTTGTTTTTTTTCCAACAAGTATTTCATGATGCATTGCCACCGAAGTCACATCATATATCATTTTAAATATTGAAACTTGACCACTTTGCAATAGCCCAATGAAATAAATTCAGTATCTTAATAATTATTATTGTGCTAATTTTAATAAAGAAAAATATTGATTACTTTCGAAACTTTTTTTTTGCCACACATTTTCGACAAAATGTTGTACACTGTTGGAATTAGTTGCTAAATCAGCAAAAAAATATAGTCCCAGTAGGTCTACAACATTTTATAGTTGAAATATCAAGAGTATTTGAAGTTAATTTTCACCATAATGGTTATTGCTCGTCTCAACAACCGCCTCTTTGTATGGCTGCTACGTCTTATTGGTGAATTAACAGTAAGTTAATAATTCTACTTCACCTTATAGCTGTTCGCAGTATTCTCTGAAGTTAATTGAGCAATTACAAATTGTCATTTTCACTTTAATTTGTTGTTATGAGTCCTACGTCATAATGTAGTTCTAGCTACAAAAAGTTGTCGATTGTACTACAACTCAGTGTATTTTCAACAATATTCTACTGCTAGAATTCAAAGTTCAAAATACTGAAATAACCATATATCATGAAAGACATTTTATTTTCTGCATAGAAACAATACGAAAAAAATCCACTATTGGCACAAAAACACATCAAAAGCTGTCAGTAAATCGAAAGAACATCGCGGCACGTGATTCACTACAATGCTGGTCAACCTCTGTCTGTGTTTGTCATCCGAGACAACTTATTCCTATCCTCCTGGAGTGTTGAGTATCTCTCGTTCAATTGCTGAAACAAAAATTATATTAATAATTCATTTTGGATTCATTTGGTCATGAATTTTTCAATCCAATTAACTCTTGAAATCACTTGGATTTATTAACTAACTTATTATACATTATCATTCAAAATATAATTCAGAACGAATCTTACCAGTACATTAATGTATCTTCAACTTAACTCAGTTTTTGTTATCTTTTTTGTTACCCAGTAGTAGCTTGAAAAAATCCGAAGAAAGTGAAAATCGATCCATCGAACAAATACCTGAAATGAAGAGTTGTACAAATAATCACATCACAACTTCAACAGTTTTAACCTAGATGTTGCAGTTATCTTCATTAGTATAGTAAAAAATATATGAAATATGCATGAGAAGTAGTAAAACTTCCATAATAATAATTTCAAAATGTGAATATAAAACTGATATGATTATACTCACTTTTTTGCAACTTCAATAATCACAGAGAGAATCCAAGAAAAATTCTCAACAAATGTGAAATTATTGCGCTTGCAGATTCCGACGAAACATTGTTATTTGTTGCTCTAGATCAGGAAAAATATTCTCAACTGAAACAAAACAAAAATAATATTAATATTGGCATGAGTAAATAAAAGTTATGTACGAGTCCACATCAATCTACTCCATGATGTAGGTACTTACCTACCTTTATATCTTGACTACACGAGAGGAAAACCTAATGTATTCGTTCTAATGCTCTACAACGTCAACAGACTGCAGATAACTGAGTAAACTTGGGTTGGGACTTGTAAGGAATCGGTATTCGTGAGAAGACAAACGAAAAGTAGCGAATATATCCGAAGAGATCGGAACTAAAAAATCTTTGTAACCGAGCACAAACTGTTGCAAATTATAAAACTAGGTGATGTTAATTTGTCAACAGAGTGCGACAAAACCGCTATTTAATATTAATGTATTAGCAACTAGATTATGTTCTACTGTCTATGTTTCAATAACCATTATTGAAGTTCTAGTTACAATTATTTGTTGTTGTGTTACAGATTATATCAAGTTGTTTGGACAGGAATTTCATCTGTTCATTTGATGCAAACTTGTTGCTGTTGTATTGACATTATCAGTAGTGAATTCGATAACTGACTGATTTAACAACTACATCGAAAATTGTGAAAGTGAAATTGAGACACAATTGTTGTTGAATTTGACTAAAATTTTTAAAGATATGAGAAGTTGTTGAAAGTAACAACTAATTTTCAACAGTGTACAGTTTTGTTGATAGTAGGTACCTCGAGCTATAGGCAGCAAATGAGGAAATCCAAAACATTGTTGATAATAAAATGAAAGTATGTACATGTCAAATGAGAAATAACAAATACCATTCAAAGAGGGTTGAATTAAGGTATGAAATTTGTTATTTCAGAATCTAATCTAGATTTCCTGGGGATATTGCATAAATATTTACACAAACAACGAAACTGTCGTCAGTTGGTCCACATGTTCCAAGAATGAACCCATCATTATAATCAAATTAGTTTATGTCATAACTGATCAGTCAATAAAAGATATGTCAAAATTATTGTATAATCGTTTCTAAAATCCTTCGTGAATCCATCTGTGTATCAAAATTGTTTGTGAAGTTGAAAATGGAATGAATAATAAAAATGGAGATTGTGAGGAATGAATTACAATTCTACTCAAAATTTGCTAGACCTCTCATTTTCCAGTTGCCAGATGCTAAAGGTAAGTTACTTCAGTCTTCAATATATAGATAATTCTGCAAATACCTAGATAATTATCGGGCTCCCTCGTGTAGAGACATGCAGTTTTGTGGAACATACGCAGGGGCGGACATCGCCCGATGGGCCGGTGCCTCTTGGGGCCGGTACATTCAGTGAAACTTTTCAAAAACTGCGAAAAATAATGCGAACAGACCATAGGTCTATGGAGCAGACGAAATTTACCGCGATTACACGACTAAAGTTTTAGTCATTCACATTCAGTCACCAGCCAACCTTTTCACAGATAACGTCGCGTCTAACAATCAAAAAACGAAGAGACTCCCCAAAATATGAGACCATAAGAGGTGCAATGGTTTGCGGAAAAATATTTCTTTTTATAACACTAACATCAACATTTTTCTGTTCAAACAACACACAATTAAAAACTCAGGAAGAAGGTTTATCTGACTGCTTCCATCGAAAAGTTTTAAGGATAGATTTATGATGGATGTAACAATTGATAAAATTATCACTGCCCTGTAATCAAACGATTATTGTTTCATTTTTCTCCTGCACAAATAGCGAAACACGATTCGAGTTGACATAACTTTTTTAAGACATGAAAATTTTTATGTTTTCACATTTTGCATAAATAATGTGTACGCCCGAGGCCAAATTTATAGAAAATTCATAAATACATATATCCTGACGCTTTCAATTTCAAAATATCTCTTTCTGAATTGAAATTTATTTTGAATAGGCTTAGGAATATACTCTCAGTCTTGAACTGGATGCTTTCATGTTGATATGAGCTGCGAAAAACATATTTTGCCTCAGCAATCATGTTTTCTTTGACATTGTTGCAAAAAATATAAGTCAATGAGGGATTGATGATTCGATGTTTCTATTTTCTTGTCAATATTTCTTTCTTAATTACTTGTGATCTTTCTGTCGAAAAATTTATAGTTGGGCCGGTATAAGGACCATATCGCCCGGGCCGATTAAATGGTCCAGTCCGCCCCTGAACATACGTAATTTGGTCTCCTGAACAAAAACTTCCAACCAGTTTCAGAAATACAGCGCACCAAATACAGGAAAACGGTGTTTTCAGGCCTATGTTCATCCCGGTTGTTTTCCACCAATTTACGCTCTAAATTGTTACTTCTTTTCACTTCGTTTATCGCACTCCTATGAATTTGAATTTTTTTTTGGAACTCACGTAATTTGACCCAATGATCACGAATCTGAAGTCAAAACGCGGTGGTCTCAAATATTTTCGTAGATACGGCCCCATTTTGTCTCAAAGATGCACCATTTGACATGTCAAATTTCTGCCATTAGAAACACACAAAATTTACCCTTTTTTGAACCAAACTATACACGCATATATTTTTCACTTGTTTTCAACACTTTCCAGCAGAAAAAAACATTATTTTTCAAAAAATGTATCGTTCTTCAAAACGTAAACGAAACAACCTTTTTTCTCTGATTTTCTGGTAATTTGTACTTAAGATGTTGGCAATGTGATTGTTTGGCTCACAGTAAGACGTTGCTAACAAAAAAAAAATAACCAGAAAATCAGTGAAAGAAGATGTTTTGTTTACGTTTTGAAGAAGGGTGAATTTTTGTAAAAACAACATTTTTTTCTGCAAAAAAGTGTTGAAAGCAAGTAAATGTAAGCGTGTGTGTTGTTTGGTTCGAAGAAGGGTGAATTTTGTGTGTTTTCAATAGCAGAAATTTGAGATGTCAATGGTACATTTTTTAGACAAAATGGGGCTGTATCTCCGAAAATACTTGAGACCGCCGCGTTTTGACTTCAGATTCGTGATCAGGAGGTAAAAATACGTGAGATCCATCAAATTTTTTTTCTGAACTCATAGGAGTGCGATAAACGAAGATTTACCTTTACCAGCACAATATACACACTCTAATTGAACACATTTTCACAAATAATTCACTCGAAAAATAGCATAAATTATCTTTCTTTGTTGCATGAAAAAAATTATTAATTTTGACATCTCAACGATTTTCATTTTGTCACTAAATCAATACCAACTTTACTAATCACAATTCACCGCCTAGCTGAATCATTCGAAAAAAAGTTGATGAAGTAGGCGTTGAATTGTAATGAGTAAGGTTGGGTATTGATTTAGTGACAAAATGAAAATCGTTGGAATGTCAAAATTAATAATTTTTTTCATGCAAGACATAAGGATGATTTTTGTTATTTTACAAGTTAATTTTTGTGTTAATGTGTTGAAATTATTCAATTAGAGTGTATATATTGTGCTGGTGAAAAAAAGGAGCAATTTTGAACGGAAATTGGTGGAAAACGACCGGGAAGAACATACACTGAAAAAAAAGATAGGGCTAATAGTTATATTAAATATTTGTTTGGGTGCCATTTATTCACAATTAATGAAGAAAATGTCATTTAGTATTAAATAATATTATTTAATAATAATAATCGCGAAAATATCATCAACTAATAAATAATAGATAGTTTGTTTTTGGTCGATTTGTGTATTATTAACAATATAAATTTATTCCTAATAAAATAGTTTATTGGGTGATATTACTGGAAATGTATTAATTATTAATTACAAGTTTATTTAAAGTGAATAAGTCATAGTAACAGATGATGAATATTTACTTTCTGCTTTTTCAGAGTTATTTGTTATAAATCTATTTAAGCTATAGAACACGATAACAGTAGGTTCATTATAATTATATAAGTGATTTGAATCTATATTCTATAAAAATAAAATCAGTGATTGTATTGTGAAAGATATATCAGTATATAACGCAGTTGATCAAGCCAAAATGGAGGAGGACAAATTTCAGGGGTTAGAAAAGTTTTTGAGGGATATAAATTTTGTATATTTGAGAAAAGTTTGTGAGGGATATCAATTTTGTTGATTTTATATTGAATTCATTTCGATTTCATGCAGAAGGGGAGTCTCGCTTCCCTTTTGATTTATTAATAATAAATATAATTTTTTCATAACAAACAGAACATATTAATAAAAAAGTTTCTTTATTAATTGCTAATGAAATGTATAATAATAAATATTCTTTATTTATAATAAATAATGATTTATTTACAATTTATAAATCTATAGATCTATAGCGGGAACTATATATTTATTGGGAATAAATTTGAATTTGGTAATAATGAGGTATATCTGATTAGTTTAAATAAATTATTTGTTCTTGAAAAATAAACGTTCATTCCGCCATATTCGAATAAATAATTTATTAGCTGTTGATTAATTTAGTTTACTATGAATAAATTGTTTTTTCCTGACTTTGGGGCGCCGTATCTCCGAAACTAGTTTAGAGCGCCAAAAATTTCATTTGAAGTTTTTTTTTCAGGAGACCAATTTACATATCTTCCACAAAATCACAAGTCTCTGCAAGGGGGAGCCCGCTAACTATATATTTACCGATAATTCACCCGATTATGTTGATAAACTTGAAAGACATTAACTCAATATCAATCTATTCCACAGATAGAGTTTTAGCTTCAGGATGGGCAAAGAAAATCAGAGACGAACAAGTAGGAAACGAGAAATTGAGAACAGATTACATAAAGCTACTACTGTTCGCTTTACAACGACAAAAATTGGTTGGTATTTTCGCCGAAGATCCGGAACGATATGAAGTACTAGAAGAATTTCCTCCAGAATTTGATGTGAGTACCTTCCTCTAATATTCTAAGACGCTAGAAGGAACGACGTACAATAATTGTCCTAGAAGAGAGTCAATAGTCAGACCACTAAAGTTACACCGCAATCTTGGTTTCTTTACAGTAACACCCACCCCTTCCGAACCTACAAAAAATTGTACATCAACAATAGACAATATGTGTTCAGCTCTATTCTAGGTCTGATTTCTATCTTTCTTCCGTTCTTTTTTTTATTTTTTTCTCTTTTTCTGTCATTCAACAGTATATGACAAGAATTTTGCAGTCTTGGTGAGTTCCCTACAGTTGGTGAGTTCTGGTATACAATGTAAAGATATGCCATATTATTATAATCAGTGGTTCCCAAACTTTTTCAGTGTGCGGCGCACTTTCAGGTTTAGTACTTTGTCAAGGCGCCCTCACTCGCCATAATACACAGACGTGTCCAAGATAGTGCTGCATATTCAGAATGTACTAAGTATGTGCTTTACAACTTGCCTACTACTTATAGTGGGAAAGCACAAACGTTGTACTGTATAACTTTCTATAGAACGTGATTGTACATATATTGACACTAGTTACAAAACACATGAATGAAACAACCCCAATCTAACTTTCATATAGGTTCATCATTGAACTAACACACAAGAATACATTATCATTGAGGAAAAAAAAACAATGTGATGGGTGAGTTTGGTGATCTCCACGAATTTTTTCAAAGCTAGGAATAAGGGTTGACACTGCCACTCTTATTTCTTGCTCCACGTTGATCTTTGAACGATATTTGCTCTTTATTACAGCTACAGCTGAAAATCTACAATTTTCTTATGAAAAATTCGCGTGACTTCCAACCATCGCAGGATGAATGGCATATTTTCGACAGCTACAGTTTTCAAACAGAGCACACAAGTTGGTATTTTTTCATGATTCACTTCTACGGAGTATTTAATCGATGCTTCTACTGAAGTTAAACCAAAGTTTGAATAGCTATCATCGTATTTGCGATTTTTCCTTCTTTTTACTTCTTCGTCACTTGTCGATGCTTGATTTATCGGTTTCTTTATAAAACAAAAATCTTTCCATTTTGTTACTAACTTTTTACGAAAAGACAGCGTACGATTAATACGAATCAACCGATCCGATTTTGGAACATTTATATGTCCTAAGTTTGTAAATCACAAATCACAACACCTTGTTTGTATCACTACTAAAACTCTCTATTACTTCTTCTATTTATCTCAACAATTCAACCGCTTACAATTCTTTTCACAGTCGTCGGCGTTGACAAAAGTAACTCAAACTCTGGCTCATCAGGAGCGCCTGGCGGCGCCCCTGATTGCTCCTCGGCGCCGCCCCAGGGCGCCGCGGCGCACACTTTGGGAACCACTGTAATAGACTTTATATCATTATTATGTGTAGGAACATGTAATTTAGGCTAAGCCTGTTTGTTTCTTAAGAGGGGGTTAACCTTATTTGGGATTGATGGTAAAACTTTGTGAAACAAGGAATGGCAAAAATCATATTACTCGGACCTCGCTGAAAAAAATCGAATTCTTTTTTCACTTTCTGCTTGAGGAAGGTTGGATCTAGGCATCTCTCGTAGTACTTTTTTGATTTTTTGAAAAAAAACTAGTAAAAAAGTTGCGAAATTTCTCCCATATTCACTATTTTTTATCTCACAAGATATATCGTATTTCGAAAAAGTACTCCGAGAGATGCCTCAATCATACAATTGTCTCTATTGAAAAAAAAATTATCGCGATCCATCAATAATTACTAGCTCAAAAATGATTTTTGCTGAACCCCTGCAGACTCAATTACGGAGCATTTTTCATGACTGATTCGAGCGCCCTCGCACCAAACAAGCACTTTTACATGGATACTATGAATTTATGAATGAATCGTATTTTCATTCATAAAAACCAAAAATAGCACTGAAGCTATTCCAATAATTTTAGCACATGTGATGATATCAATGGAAGTTGTGAAAAGGATTCATTGCATTCTCGAATAAGACTAATTAGGTGAAAGAAAACGTAAACATTTTTTGCGAACGGCGGCGGCAGGCGCTATGTGCACATCAAAGGGCCGTCCAGATATGCATGTATCATAGTTTGCGATTGCATTCAGATGGTGACACTATTGTTAGTTTGTGAACTAGTATTATTATTGTGATCAAGCATGTCGAGTTCAAATTATCGAACTGGCGATAAACATCGTAAAAGACTTTCTGTAAGGAAATTGTCAGTCGAAAAAAAGATATTGAGATTGATAAGGTACGTAAATATTTTCGAATGTTTTTATAAGAAATAATTGGAATCGATGTACAGGGTGTCCCATATTCGCAGCCCTACATTGGGAATTCGATAACGGTTAGAGATACAGGATCGGTTGAATCAAGAAAAAGTTGTGTATTCATGTGCGCAACAATGAGCCGCAAAGAAATACAAATTTTAGATTTTAGATTTTAATTTTTTATTGGCTTTATTTTAATAGATACGAAAAGAGCAGACATTTTCTTGAAACTGTATTTCATGCTCTATAACTTAGCAGTATAGAATTTTTAATACGACGTTTCGTCATTCGAGGGTCGCCATCGACTTTTTTTTTTCGAAATTTCATGCAGGTTATTTCGCGGTATGGACAAATAAAGGAATACAAATTAAAAAAATTCATCGTAATGATAGATTTTGGCAAGATAAGATGGAATCAAAATTAGTAGATTTTTACATGAAATATTTGCTGCCTGAAATAGTTGACCAGTAGATACGAGAGTAATATGGAAATAAGAGATATTTCTGTACTACCTTCGGGCTGTTTCATCGGTACTATCTTTTGGCACATCCAAAACAAACAAATGCGAATCGCAAAATTGAAAAAAATACAGTTTTTTTTCATCTATAATGAAATACTTTTTTTCCCTCAAGCCGCTTTCCACTTATTTCAATTCCAATATTGAATGAAAATTTCCAATGAAATTTTGATTTGATCCTTTCCTTGCATATGGATACAATATACCATGGAAACCAGAAGATAAAACAAACAAGTGGACTTCTGACTATAAACCTATGACCGGGGGTGATCCATTTGAAAAAAAAAATTGCGATTCGCATTTGTTCGTTTTGGAAGTGATAAAATATAGGACCGTTGAAACCCTACAACTTTTATATTCAATGTTTTTTCCACCTCGTATACTTGATGCTGTAGGTAAGGGTCAAAATATAAGAGACAAATAGGATGTTATTTGTAAATTTTGTTTTCAAATATATCATGTGAGTTTTCGAGTTTTCAAGTTCAGTAAAGATATATACTGAATACCTTGAAAAATGTCATTCATTCATACCTATCGAAGAAGAATATTTCGATATATTTTGTTGTGTATAAAAATGTTCAGTATAGTTTCTCCATAAACAGCATTTTTTATTGTGTGTCCATATTCATCATACGATGCATCAATGAGAAAGCATTCAATTTCATCGTGATTCAAATTGATAACGAGCCCTGTCTGAATTCTCGAGTTGCAAATTTATACTAACATTTAGCCACCGAACAGAGGGTATCAATCCTGAACCTACATGCCCCCGATTTATTTTTGGAATGAGAAATCTAACCCGTTTTAGCTCATCAATTTTTGCTTGAAATTTTCTCTTTTGTCCAATCGAAAGTCCCATTTCTCCCACGACCGAGAGACATTTTCTAATTTGTGTATTTATAAGTTTCAATTTAGCTCGTGTAGACGTTTTTGTGTTACTGTTTTCGATATTCGAAAGGGTTTTATCTGTTTCGACAAGTTTTTTTATATTTCCCATATCATATCAAATTATCCTCATAGACACAGTAAGTTCAAAATATACTGATGAGTGATGAAAAGCCGGAGGCCTATTCTGAGAATTGTAACGGCCGGCCGACGGCCGCAGACCCGAGCCATCCCGAGCCACAGATTCCGGGCGACCACTCGACCAGGCAAGACTATTTACTAGTATTTACTACGAATTTACGCGACACTGAGTTGGAGTGAGACGCCAACAGCGCTTAGCGTTTTTTGTTCGACATTGGTCTCCGCCCCTTTCGCTCGGGATTTTTACGTTTTTACTTCCCCCTTTACACCGCAAATATACTCTGACATGTTTGTAAAGGTTAACCCCTTCTTAATAAATAAATAAATATACGTTATGTTCAAATCGTTCTTGATTTAGCTGAACACCATGGCAAAAAATCTTATACGGAAGGAACAATTCGAGAGGGTTGACAGGATTCGGAGACAGCTACGGGGCCAAATTGGTGATTCACCACCCTATCTGACGGACTGTTCCTCAGATTTTCGAGAATATGTTGCAGCCCAAGATATCCCAGGATTTGGGGTTCACTGCTATTATGCTATATCCAAAGAGCCCATCGATACTTGGAGCAAAGCGGATAGGGGCATTTTTCCCAAAAGTGAGTTATGTTTTTCCATATTGGACAATTATTTGAATATGATTATGTGAAAGAATAGTTTGACAACAAGTAGCTCAAAGATAATATTAAATATCCTCCAATATAACTTTTTTTTTTCATTAAGAATGTTCCCAACCAAGAATTATATTTTGTACTTTTTCTAGTGGCAAAAAGTGCTGTGGATACCAGCAGCTCTGTTCCACCGGGCTTCCTTGGAAAATCTTCAGATCCTTCTTGTGTATGTCCCCCAGGTAGATGAATATAAATTATACAATCAAAAATGGATATCTAATAAAATATTTGATTACAGCTCCTGGCGAGCTAGATTCAGCTTGTAAAGCAAGAGTTCACAAAGATGAACCTAAGAGGTAATTCATTTGAAAAACACATATACAATGCCCTTGGATATACCTTGTATTTTCCAGGAGAAAGAAGAGACGTTCGAAGAATCTTGGCAAGAGTCCCCCAACAAATCCTCTAGGTCTTACCGCACCTCCAGATGAAAGAGAACGACCCTCTTGGAGTTCAAACTTGATGGAAATAAAGGATCCTTCTGGAGCAGCAGGCGAGTTGGGACCTGCAACGAGCACGGGGGCAATACCCAAAAGAAAAGGCGAACAGCGATTGCAAGTTCCAGTGAAACCTGACGAGTCCGATATATACGGAGATGACCTCAAAGGTATGGAAGCGGCAATGAAGGACTTCCAAAGAGGGAGTGTGAAAGCCGGTGGGAAAGCTGGACGACCGAAAAAACTGGCCACCCAGAAGAAAAAGGGCGCAGAAGACGTGGCAGAAGTAGAAGAAGTAGACCTTCCTCCGGAGGAAGATCAAGCTCCTCTAGAAGATAATTTCGATGACATCGAACAATCTCAGTACCAAGGCGAGGTCGACAAGGATAGCCGTCTTTTGAAATATTTCAAAGGAAAAGTCGCTCAATCTGGCATCAAGCAGCGACTCGCTGGAAGGAGTAAACAAGTGGAGGGAGCATGCCCTGCGAAGTCTGGCATTCCCTTGACAACTCCAAGACCATCGGCGACACCAAAGAGACGGAAATCCGCAGATAAATTGTATCAAGACGATAAACTCCCAGCGACAGATAAAAAGGGACTCAAGAAACGATCTGGTCTTAAGGTTCCAGAAGTTTATAAATTATTTGAAGAAGCCTCAGCATTGGAGACACAAAGGGAAGAAGAAGATGAAAAACAACCCGAAGAAGTATTTGATACAGAGCAAGAGCCACAAGCAACAGAAGGGGCAGCTGAAGATCTAGAATACCAACAGCTTCTCGAAAAGCAAAGACAACAAGAACAGTCTCTTTATAAAGAACCTCTTGTGCCTATCCAAAAAGGTTCACCAGAAGCGAACGCTATTTTTTCTGAAGCAATGGATACCTTCCAAGGAGGAAGCCCTTTTGGGCTTTCTGATGATTGGTTCGAAAGAATGAAAAATGAAGCAGATGAATTCTTGCCCTGGGATATTCCACAATCATCAAGTACACAAGATTATGGGGGGCATGGTTTACCTGAATTAGTTTCCGTTCAACCGAGTATATCTCCCTATAAACCATATAGACCAGATCGTAGTAAACCTAGACAACCTATCCAACGTGAACCAGTCTATAGTGAACCACCCATCCAGTCTCCAAGAAGTGCTCCTCTTACACCAACACCAACACCACCTGGTGCAGCTTCAATGCAGGTTGAAATTGGTACTCCGGATCTCGCTAATGTACTCGGATACACAACCCCAGAACATCTGAAAATAAGGAAGATCGATAGACAGGACACTCCTCAAGTGATGATACCACCACCAATAGCTCAACTACCAAGAAGGCGTAGCCCTCCTCCAGAAGTTGCTAGTCGTTCTCCCCGAGACTTACGGATGCCTGCTACGGAAGATGAACATGATGCATTTTTCTTCGATATGTCGATGGAGCAGCCTCCAGTTTATTGGAGTCCTGAACAGAGTCCAGAAAGTCCGAATGTGTTGACTGTACAAGGGGCCCCTCCAAGTCTTGATCGTGTCATATACGACTTACCACCGCAGAACATTCTCGAGGCAGAACCCATTGGTGACGCTGACATGGAGTTCATTCTGGAAGGAGCATCTACGGAGGATATATTTGGAGAAGATATGCCATATTTGGAAGAGGGTGTCGAACCAGAAGAAGATATTTACGTACCTACGTTCAAGCGCTGGGATCGGAAAAAAGCACCCCCACCCAGAGAACAAATCATGACCGATGTTGGGTTTTCCTTAGCAGACACCATACGAGCGACCGAGCAAAGAACGGACACTCGTTACGTCTCTCCCAAACCAAAAAAACTCTCTGCTGCTCGAACTGAAATATCCGAACAAGAAAAGAGGTACATCGACTATCTCTTTCATGAAGACGAGGATATGAATAAGTTAATCAAACGGGTATCTGGAATGGTCGCAGATGTCGAACAGGACTTTCCAGATCCTTATCATTTGCTTCCTTCATCTCCAGAATTTCCAGACGTCGAAGGACAAGATTTTTTCCAAGAAACATCCCCAGGTCTCGACTACTATTCCTCTCCAGAGCCAAGTCCCCAGGCAGCGACAGCCCCTCCATCCACATCTGGAATTCCTATGTCCGGATCAAGGGCAGTAAGATCACCAGGTGCCCGGAGCATTCCAATATCAAAGGGAGCCATCCCTAAGAGGACGAGTGGTATTCCAGCACCAGGTGGTGCTCCAGCACCAGGTGGTGCTCCAAGGACAAGCGGCATTCCAACATCTGGTGGTGCTGGTCCAAGAAGGGGAATTCCAAGATCTGGTGGAGCAGCTCCAAGGTCGAGTGGCATTCCACCGCCTGGTGGTGTTCCGAGACCTGCTGATGCTGGTCCAAGACTTGAGAGACCAAAACCAAGTCGAGCAGTATCGCGTCAACCAATCTATGCTAAAGAGCCCTTGTACTTCCCTGCACAACAAATGATTTCAGGTCATTGGCCGCAAATGCCACTAGGTTTCTATAGGGATATGAGAGATTA
Organism: Chrysomela aeneicollis; assembly: GCA_029955515.1. NCBI lineage: Eukaryota > Metazoa > Arthropoda > Insecta > Coleoptera > Chrysomelidae > Chrysomela > Chrysomela aeneicollis. The sequence continues at coordinate 17,784,074 of JARUHQ010000009.1, read as the reverse complement.
TCAGATCGATGATAACGTTCGCGATATGGAGCGAAAACGAATGTTATCAAGACAAGTGATGGTTGGAGCAACTGCTGGGAGAAGACACGACACTCGGAGAGGTTTCCGTCCAAGGGAAACGATCCAGGAGCATCCAGATGAGCCAAGTTTGACGCCTAGAAGGTACGGACCGTGTCCTGGTACTCAAGCTGCTGTTGCCATGCCCCCTAGAATCGAGACCCCTGAAGTATTTGCTGGTCCTCCAACCTTTGAAGAAATGACAGCGTCATATATACCTCCAATATATACTTCACCTGGGGAAGGAATTTTGGAAGCGACTCCTCCTTACATCGAATTTGATGAAAACCCTGAAGTCAAGAAGGAATTAATCTACGATGGTGAGTAAACGCAATAAAAATATATATTTGGAACTGAGACAGGTCGGTTCTATGATTATTTTTCTTCATTACAGATACAAAGGAACGTGCGCCACTTGATATTAGACATATGAGACGTATCCTGGAGAGGAGGAATAGGATGAGTGAGGAATTATCCTCAGAAATCGAAGAACTCATGAACAGACGATATTCACCCGAATCGAGAGAACAGAGAGGGCCTCGTAGACAGCCTTCTCCTATTCAAACTATGGATCAGGATGCACCTCCATTTGCTGAACCATATATAGAAACACCTAGAAAACGAGAAATACCTAGAGATAGACGACAGAGACGAACTAGAGTTCCTCCAGAAATGAGAATTAGACGTATTGATTTCGATGAGAGGGATCCTGCCGAGGCTTCAGAGACAGAACGATACATAGAAGAAAAGTTGTCGCAACATCAATTCACTCTTACACCTCCAGAACCCACGTCACCACCACAATATGGAATACTAGATGAAAGAATACCGCCTGATGTGAGATTACCAGCTCCTATACGTCCTCCCACCATCGTCAAAGGTTATAGAACACCTCCATGGCTATCAAGAAGACCAAAACCTCCTCCCGTATTCCAAGTCAAGTTGCCTCCTGTCGATCCGAACCAGTGGTTCTTCGAAACTGAAGAAGCACCGGACTTCGATACCAGTCCTATCGATTTCCAGCAATACGATCCTGGATACGATCCTGGATACGATCCTGGATACGGTATTCGAACACCCGAATTGGTTCAAGGAGGAGGGCAAATGGGTGGATTATTCTTTGACGAAGTCGATGAAATATCTCCTCTACCTGACCTTGGTCCTTCTCCTGAACAGGCTTTTTCTCCATATGAATCGCCAGTTCTTCCTCCCAGGACACCAAGTCCTAGAAGGATGCGAACTCCTCCACAGATAAGAGTATCGCCAGCTACACCATCTGATATTGCTTACACTCCACTGAGTTCTTTCAGTGACAACTTAATTACTCCGTCACCGGATGCTCACATGAAGACACCGGTCACATCTGCTCGCAGGATATTCAGATCAGCAGGTGTCGTAGATTCGCCTTTGAGATTCAGTCCACTGGGTGATCCAGCTGCAATGGAGGAGATGATACGGAGAGCCTCCGAATCACAAGGAAGAAGAGGGATAAGGATAATGAAGGAAGAAGCTGCGCTTCCACGTAATACATTTGATTTTTAGTATTTATTTTAAGTCAAAAATATTGCTTTCATGACAGGACACTCACGTCGAATGAAAAATGTTTGAGTTAGGCAAAATTCGGTTATCATCTATAACCCTATCAATTTTTTTTATTTCTGCTTCATAATAACACTCTTAGCACCTACCAGTTCGGTTTTCAAATGGCTAAAAACACAAATGATGCTATGTTTGCTTTATTGGAGAATATGAATGCTCCAAAAGGGAGAGATTTATGGCCTAAGATGGTTCAAATCATACCTATCAGAGCGTACCAAATAGATTCGATTAACATAGAAAAGTCTAGGTCTCAATAAGTGAAGTGTGGGTTACCACAAGGATCGGTGCTAGGACCAATTTTATTTTTATAATACATCAATGAAATCAGAGGAAAGTTTACTATGTTCGCAGATGACACCACAATACTGTGGCATAGTAACAACAATGAGGAACTGAGTAACTATGTCGCTGGGGATTATATTGGTTGTAAGAAATTGCTGCGATGCGAATGAATTATAATTTAATATTTCAAAAATCTGTATTATGACGTTCAGATGCACTCTTAAATGATATATTTTTGGGAAACTCGAAAATAAGTACTGTCAGTTAAGTTTTTAGGACTGCATGAGGATAATAATCTTTAGTTCAACACGCACATCACTAATTTAAGAGTCATATCAGCAGAACTGAATACATCTGCAGCAAGAGCAGCCTATTTTGCTCTGAATGATTCAGTATTGAGATATGGAGTCAGTTTTTGGGGTAATATAGTTCTCAATGTCTATTTAACTCTGTGTTCATTTTACAAAAGATGGCTGTGATATACCTTAGTAAAGCTGAACCTAGAGAATCGTGTTAACCCTTGTTTATCTAGAAAAAAATAAAGACATTGTCTACACATTAAGTTCAGAAAAGCAGTCGAAAATTTACTATTGAATACAGCCTATTATAACTTACATGAATTTTATGTAGACCCATTTCAGTAAATTTGTGAGTTTTTACAATACGTTTTCAAATTGTTTTTCTTGTCTTATTTTTTATACTATAATTTCCACTAGTATATGTTATGTTTTATGATATATTATATAATTTTATAGTCTTAATATTAGAATATATACTTTTTAAACAAAAACTGTTTGTTCTTCTCTTTCTGGTATTTTAACAATTTTTGTGATTCCATTTCTAGCTCGACTGCGTCGTCCACCAGAGCATACCCGTCCTGGGAGCGGATTGCGCAGAAAAATACAAAAGAGATGGACAGAGCAAGAGGAGTTTTATCGCGATCCAACTCCAAGACCGATGGGACCAAGAAAACTTGCGACAATGCCAGTTCTCAGGGAGGAAGAAACACCACCGCCACCACCACCACGTGCTGCACGTCTCCCTATGCCACGAACACTCTTTCCACCATCACCACTACCACCACCACCAGGCCCACCTCCAGACCCCCATGGTTTACCACCACTTCTAACCTTCGATGGTCCACAAAAAACTCCTCGGGGTCAACGAGTAGAACGTCCAATGCCGAGAAAATCCAGAGTTTTAGAGAAGAAAAAGTTTTTGACACGGAAGAGATTAGATTTCGAACCCTCTCCGCAAAGTGATATGTGGGGACATGATCAATACATCCAGGAAGTGATGTCGCGTCAAAACTTGCCTCCCTTGAGTCCACAGGGACCTGTACCTCCAATGGATCTTCCGTCGACTTCGGCTTGGGAACTCCAGCAACCACCTCAAGTGTCTCGATACGATCTCCCGATGCCCCAAGTGGGTGAGGGGTATTCCTTGGACCAATCCCCAATGCCAGATTACGGGGCCTCTCCTGATCTAGCTACCCCAGACGGACGTTATCCCCCTCTCATTCAAATAACCTCGCCGAGTCCAAGAACGCCAGATTTCGGACCACCTCAAGATATGACCATGGCCACATGCGGGTATATGCCAGATTCCTTCGTGGAAGATACGCAGGACAGTCCCTTGCCCTCCCATGGGATAACCATGGCCACCTTTGGATCCCCGCAAGTTGTTATGCCTGATTCGTTCTTGGACACCTCTGCCGATCTCCCACTCAGCCCAACGTTCGCAGGTAGTCCTTGTGGTGGTTTCAGGACGCCCGACAGGCCGATAAGGGCTGGGGAGATTTTCCGCAGTGCAGGTATACAGGAGTCACCGATGCGGATGCCTACTCCTAGTCCCAACATGCAGGAGATGATTAGTCGCGTCAGAGAGGCTGAAGGACGGAGTACAATTAGAAGTATCAGGGAACAGAGATATGGTGAGTTATCATTGCACCATTCTTGTTCATGAGTTCAGGCGCAGCATATATCTAATAATAACTATATAGGTAACATGGATACAAGAGCTGAAGCCGAAAAATAAAACAAAAGACAGTCTGCGGGACCAATCGCGAATATGCGCATGCGCAAGTTTGAATTAAGAATCGACATTCGTTTTCATCATGGAGGAGAGTAGCTTTCTAGTGAGCGACAAACGTATGATGATTATTAAATATCAATCAAATGTGGCAGATAACCTTCAATTCGATGTTTTTATTTCATCATGACATATATTTTTCAAATATTCATTTATCGATGGATTGTTGGACGATTTTAGATAATAGTTGATGATAGATGCAGAAATGGATGTGATCTAAAAAGCGATACTTGCGATTTGCATAGAAACCTGTGACGATAAAGTCATATCGGAACAAGATTCGTGGGCTAATTTTTGATCAATCACTGTTATCACTCACTAATCACTTCTGTAAACAACCAGTGAGTACATTTATAACTATATTGACGCCCTTTTACATAATTTCGGTTAACAAATATACCTAACCTATGAAATTCCAAAAACGTCAGTGGATTTCAACTCATCAAAACCAGCGCATGCGCACATTTCATGATTAGCAAGCCAGACAGTCTTTTGTTTTTCCAAAACTGGCTTCACTTTCGCGTAAAGAGAAGAATAGGTGTTATCCATATAGTTGTTATTATATATATGAGGCGCAGCTGTTTATATCAATCATATAACCATGTTGAACTTGAAATAATGATTCGGTGTCCTCACGGGATAACTCGCTTATTTTCAAAGATAGAGATTTGCAGTCTTCTCGAATGTGGGCTACTTTTTTGTCACGATGCCGCAAACGAAATTTTCATAGTTTGTTTTGTTCTTGAGGTACAGGGCGAATTTGAAATTATGCATTCTCTTACCCCTTCTGTATCTCAGTTTTAGGAAATATTAGAACGGTGTCTCATATATTTTTTATGTAAAATCTAGTGGTGTATAGTCATATTTTTGAAATAATGTGATTATTGATATATATTCCAGAGTAATGTTTTTTTTCAAATGGAACAAACTATATATTTTCCAATAGTTGAATCAAAAATAATTTGCGCTTTGCACTTAAACGATATTGTGAGCATTAGCCCTGTATTTAGATATTTAACGGTTTTTATAGGTAGTCATGACAAATATTAGGTACTTTATCTATGGTAATTTTGGAATAGATCTGTTGGCGCAATTTCTTGACAGATCTAGAATAAGAGATCTGTTGAAAGTTGATATAGCCACAAAAGTCCCCTGACTTATATGTATTAGATTTCTCCCTATGGCATGGAGATGCACTATGCACTGAAGAATGCCACGAGACAAGCTTTCGTATAATTACTAATAGGGTCTGAGTATGTTTTTGATGGGATCTATTGACGCTATCATCAGAGAAAATATTTGAACAATACAAATAAAATATTCTCATCTCAGATAATAAGCGAGATATCTTGACATCGAAAATGGAACAGATTGAGGTTGGGGTCAAACTTATTTTAATGAGTTTTCATCTGTTATCTGTCTGCTTCAAATTTGCAAATCACTTCCTTCAAGAAGATGGTGACTTTAAGGTGATGAATTTCTTTCTCATTTTTCATCCCACCTAAAATTCAACATCTGATGTTTTTCGAAGAAAGAAAATACGAATATTGTTGATGAATCAGTGTGAATTGGAGCTGTATGAAAACCTTATCATATTCAATTCCAGGTCCCCGTACCCCAAAACCACAACCACAACCAGAACCACAAAAGATGAAAAGTTATCTACAAGAAAGGTGGTCGAGAAGAAACGAGGAAGAAGATGAAAACGTTCCCAAGAAGAGGATAACCATGAAACGTCCCAGACGACCATGCATGTCTCCCGTACAAGAACAAACCCCACCTTTCGATCGATACGGCCTTCCAGCCATCGAAAGAGCCACTCAACCAGCCAGAATTGATCCCTACTACTCTCCCCCACCACAACTCCAATCACCCCGAACACGCAGAGACGTCCTCCCAGACGAACCAGTTATGCAGAGAGCCATTGACAGTTTGAGGGAAGGTCGCGCCATGGACCTGGAAGGCATCCAGGTGGCAGCTAGTCCCATGCAGCAGACTCCACAATCCCCCGGCTTCGGATATAGGACACCCGAACACCTGAGGCTCAGGCAACAAAGTCCAGTAGACCCGAAAGCACTGCGGGCACAAAGAGCCTGGTCACCGCCCCAAACATACCAACCACATGGAGCTTCTCCAGTCTTTGGCTTCCCAGAAGATGCGAGTGGCATGACCCCCGGCGTTATGGACCAAGGGATGCTGATGATGGAAGAATCACCTGGCTTCGATTTCCCTCAGAGTCCTCCTCAGCTGGGAACCCCCGAACAATTCAGAGATCCTGGAGCGTATGGGGCGATGCTGTTCGATGAGATGATGGAAGCTCCCCAGTACGATTCACCATCTCCGACTCTTAGAACCCCCCAGGGACAGGACCAATTTGGTCTTCCTGGCATGGTTCAACTGCCACCACCAAGAGAGATAAATCTAGCCCCAGTTCGACCGCCTGTACCGCTGTCAGCTAGGCCTCAAAGGAGGCAGATGTCACCGCCTCGGTCTCCGGATATGCAGGATTACGAGCCCTTCATTCCGGCTCAACAGATGTCGTTTGAATCTCCCGAATACGCTGGAGGTTCTGACCACTGGCAGCAACTGGTGGCTGCGATTCCAGGCGATCTTGACCAGGGGATGTTCATGGATACGTCACCAGGGATACTGCAAGCGTCGCCTGGAACGCCATTGGGCTCTGCATCACCGGATAGAGTTGTGTCTCATTCTGCATCGAAAACGAGGTGTATCACAGCTAGACGATTGGATCTCTGAGCGCCCATGGGCGAGATTCGCATCGAAAAATACTTCAATAATTATTACGAGATTGTATGGAATTATGTGGCTGTGGAAATAAATTGTTTAATTGTTATTTTTTCAACAAGTGCTATGATAATCTTTGATTTCATAAAGAATCAACGGATAAATGAAACTGAGGGTGTGAGGAGAGTTTTTTCCTGTTCCAGCGATATGAATGATGAAGCAATAAACGATTGAACTGAAATTCAGCATACTCATTGAAATGCGTTTTATAGATTGTGGCTAAGCCCTGCTGTATCAATATACGTCAGGTGTCCAGTTGATACTTTTGATAAATAATAGTTTTCATCAGAAACAAAGCAGTGAAAGCAAATCTATGAGCACAGGTGAGAAGATACCTACCAGGTAAGTAGGTACGTTGGGCTTCGCTTAATCGATGTAGGTAGCTGGTGATTTTCTGATAATTTGGTTGAATCCTAGGCTCCCACTCTGAATTTAACATATCTCAGGATTGTTAGGCGAAGTTGAACTAGGAAGGTAAAACTAGCACTGTAGTGAGAATTGTACCAAATTTTATCCAAAATGTTTTGGTCAGTTTTTTGAAACAACAGTAAATTGCGTTTGTTTTCATTTCAGTGTTGCAGGAAGTGAAGTATGATGCAGATACATATTTTATTATGCATTATATTGCTCAACATTGTGAGAAACAATTATTATACGTATTCGAGAGTATAGACCACCTACACTGTGTGCTTGTAGTTCTAGCGCCCCAGAATGCTAAGCAATATTTATTCGTATATAATTCTGAAGTTCCATTATATTATACTCAACGCACAAAAGTTGCCTACTCTCATCATGATTGAACAGCTCGTTGCAATTTGGAAAGTGATATTTTGTTTTGAAAATCGCTAGACGGAGGTAGCTATTAGAAATTCAGAGATTTACGAAATATGTTTCTGTGGAGCATCCGGTATATTTAAACATTTAAACATGATAAATTGAAGAAAATACTCTAATGAAAGTGGCATTTAATATTAGTATTAACAACCTAATTCATGTAATTCAAATCATAAAACTATACTATAGGACGACTAATATATCATTATGGAATCCAAAAGTTGAAAGGAAAATAATGAGATGTTCATTGATTTTCCTAACCTGGTGATTCGAAAATGTACGTTTCTCTTAATTTTTCGGAAACAACATGAACATCAACAAATCTGATATATTCTCGATTCAACCGTTTATTAGTGAAGTTGCAAAGTAATGCAGCATATCATATTAAATGAAAAATCTTTATGGAGTATTCAATCCTCAACTAGATTTGAAGAGAATCGAAACCGAGATATCCTATAATGGTTAATGTTATTTAGAAACTAATAAATACCTACATTGAGGGACGGTGAAATAATCATTCTAGTAGCATTTGTAATTGAGTTGACCTATCATGGTGAAAGAAATACATATATTATTTTCATACAACGTATAATTCATTTTACCAAAAACAAAAAACATAGTTTCACAAATTAGATACACATACATTTTGATGGTTTCGAAATTGTTCAAGCAAGTCGGAAAAAATACAGAATGCAATAATTCTACAAATTTTGAGAGAAGCAGTAACCAAATTATATAATTTCAGGTATTTATGCAACAAGCGCAAAGAGTAAGTTTATTGCACGCGACGTTAAATCGTCCATTAGGCCGTCAGGGATGAACGAAAAAAATCGTTTTGTTCACCTACATCAAAAATCCACTATACGTCAAATTCTATTTCTGAAACTGTCATTCATTTTTCGACACTTCAAAATCAAAATTCTCCCAGAATATATCAAAATTTACAGTAACCAGAGCATGTGAAAACTGCGAAACACACTCAAACCCCAAAATTCCAAGTGATTATACAAAATGAGCAAAAGAGGATGCAAGGTATGTCCAAAAACGATGACTCCTGGATCCAGCAGGAGTCGAAGCCAAGGCCCACCTCCACCTCCAACACGTCCGAGAAGCAGGGGCCCGTGTTGTGGTGGAACTTGCCCATCCGAACGAAAAGAAAAACCTTCGCTGCCTCCACAGTACTTCCCAACCACCCCAGGGGAAACGCCACAATGGCCCCAGATGCGGAGATCCTTCCCACGGGAGGTGCGGCAGTTCCAGTACAACGAGAACTTCTTTGACCCGAACCGTCCTGGCATGCAATCCAGACACCTGGTGACGGGGCTCTCCAACTCCATGAGCCTACAGAGGAGGTCGCAGCCCAGGATGTCGGTCCAGCAGCCAATCGCAGAGCACCCACCCAGCTCCATACCCAGAATGCGTCCTGGGACGACCCCATGTGGACCATCTCGACCAGCCCCGCCTTCCGGGCCTTCTGGGATTCCCCAGAGAGTACCGACACCGAGAACGACACCGAGGTCAGCACCGAGACCCCTCAGACCTTCTGGAGGAGCCATACGAAGGGTTCCAGGAGTCGCTATGCGAGTACCAGTGCGGACACCAGAGACTCCCCCTGTACAAAGAAGCCGACAAAGTAGACGCAGGCCTCCTAGTGCCCCAGCTCCCCAACAGGCTGCTAGTCCTTGCCACCGAGGCAGACCCCAATACCCTTTGGATAGCTCGCTCGAAGAGTTCGAGACTCTGGAAAGGATGTTTCAGCAAGAAGAGAGTTTGGGGGTGAGAGACAGATCACGCGATCCTTCGGCAGCTAGGCCTGGTTACGAGGATGATTCTCTGGGGGAATTCGAGAACTTGGAGGATGTTTGTAAGAGGGCTGCCCTAGAAGATCTCCGAGCGGATAACGTGCAAGTGTTGGGGGTACAACCCACCGGAGCAACCCAGATTCCTAGGGCTGCTCCTCTGAACGTTATCCCTCTGAGTCAAAGCATGCCTTCACAACCAGCTCCCGCGGGTAAGAAATGATCGCCTGGGGAGGATTCAACGCTACTCGAATCGTGGGAGCAATGTTCTCAATTGCATTATGTTGTGATTGTTTCCAGAAAGAGGTCCGACACCGCTTCGACAGGCCCTGACTCGCCAGTGGCAGAGAGCTCAGGCCAATTGGTCGCCTGAGACAATGTTGTCTTCACCTGAGCGACCATGGCCGCCAACAAATGTGATGGATGAAGGTTTCATCCAAGACGAGACCATCGATTTTCCTCCCAGCCCTGGTCTGGATACAGGTTTTATAGAGGATGACAGTATGACCTTTCCACTGGGATATGATGAATTGAATTGTGGATTCATCGAGGATGAGAGCATGGAGTTCCCGCCTAGTCCTGGTTTGGATGATGCTTTTATAGAGGACGAGAGCTATGGATATGGGATGGGTGGATATCCAGGTAGTCCGTTTGACGATACTCCGATGAATATGGCCTCTTCCTGTGATCCGAATTGCACGGGATCACCAAATCGTCGAGGGTGATTTTATGCAAATAATAAAAAACAAAAATCAATGATATTTTGTTTCTTTCTCTTCGCTTTTTCTCTGTGTCCCTCCATAAACATGTGGGTATGTTTCTTCGGATCGATAATATTGTTAATATGTGTATTATTCATTCAATAATTCATTCTTCAACTCTGATTGTTTGAGAGCATAATATTTGAGAGTGTACGATGGAACAAGGTTGAATCCACAAGGTGATTTAGTGCAAAAAATATAATAATTCGCGATAGGTACTAAAAGCGATACGCTACCTAGCGGTGACTCGTGAACCACTCGAAGTGGTATAACCACTGAACTCTCTAGGGGATACCCAATACTTCCAGCAGTTTTTCGAGAGATGTTCTGGTGATTGGTGAAATACATGTGAAATCTTATCGTTTTTCTCGTTTCAGTTATTGTTTGGTGGCACAATGACACAAATATCCAGAATATGAAAACAGAACAAAAACTTCAAGTTCGAGTTGTTACCATATGAGAATTACCAATAATAAGAAAAATGAAATTCGTATTCCTCATCCACGTTTATTTTGATCCATTACACTGCACACAAATCATTCAAAAGCCACGATTCTCATATATTCGATTTATTGAAGACATGAATGTAATTTTCTTCACAGCTTATATATGATGATTAGTTCTCAGAAAATGGAAAGTTAAAAACTCGGACCATCTATAATGTATAGAAGTCAACAATTTCATTGAACACAGTATTCTAGATGAACAAATCACATCTAAATACAATCAAATCATAATAAATTAATTTAAATATTACATTCACAAATAAATAACAAATATACTTACATTAAATATGGATATTGTTGTTATACTTCGAAAACAGTATTATTCTAATTTTTTTGTTGAACTTACATTTGTTTCTGTTCAGATTCCTTTGATAACACGAGATGTACAGGGTCATTCAGTAAATTTAAACAGCTTCTAAAGGGTTAATCATTAGGGACAGAAAAAACTTCGAAAGCATAAATTGTGGGGTTCGTTCTGAACCTCCAGAAAAATATACCAGATGAAACAGATGCATATAAGAAGATGAATTTGATGACACTCAATATACTGACTAAATTTGTGAATCTGACCATTTCTAGTGATTTTTAGTCTCGTAACAATCGACAAATAGAGCCATATCCTGTCAATGACTACTACATTTAGCAAATGATCAAATTTGATGATGTTACAATTTCCAATACAGATTCGAATTCGAATAACATTTTTTCTTCATAGTATTTCTGTTTCATCACCATGTGCTTGTAGAATCCTATTTCATCAGTTCGATTTAATGATTCGACTCTGGATCTCTTTTTTGTCATCCAATATTCGGAAAATATAGTTCGGAAACTCATATCACAGCCATTATTTCATTTGAGACAGCTCAAATACTAGGCTTGACTCTTTTCTTTCTCTGAAATGAAAAAAACATGTATTCAGTATGATACAAATATTTATAGGTTCTGAGCACAGTGGTATTATTACTGGACATAATATCTCGATTCAAAAAGTTAGCCGATAAAAATTCTTTTATCATGATACCATAACACTGGAGGATACTAGACATGCCAATTAAGAAATACTCAGGTGCTGTTTGGAATGTAGTTAAATTTTTTAGGAACCTCCTTGTGACTTATGATACACAACAATACAATATATCTCCCATAGGAGCATATACGAAATTCAAGTGATTTGTATGATTCAGGTACTGACCTTTTATTTCCTCGTCATTCCAAGGTTGAATCTCACCGGAGCCAAATATTATAAAGATCAAGCTAGCTGCTGCGTATATAGAAGCAGTCAGATAAAATATCACTTTCCACTGTTCTGGATCTTTCTGAAATATGAGACATGATTGACAATACAAAACATTACGAACAGCTGAGTCCAATATATGTAAACAGGGTGTATCTAAATAACACCGAAAAAATTAAAGGGGTGATTCTGTGATGAAAATTAATGTGAGTGTTTGGTATAAAATTTTTTGAAAAAACCCTTCCCGGAAAAGTTACACCCCTTCGAAAATTAAAAAAAAAATGGTTTTTCTTTTTTATTTTCCCTGTATATCAAGCTAAATACACGAAACTTGGTAAACATTATCTGTCAATAAGAGTACACTTTTTGAAATTTTTTCAACCCTGAAGTATGCTTAGTATGGGGCTTTTCAGTCATACTTTTTTAAAGAAAAAATTTTCATCTAAAAAAATATCTTAGGGGTTGAAATAATCAACCCCTTCTAAGCACACTTCAGGGTTGAAAAAAGTTCAAAAAGTGTACTCTTATTGACAGATAATGTTCACCAAGTTTCGTGTCTTTAGCTTGATATACAGGGAAAATAAAAAAGAAAAACCATTTTTTTTTAATTTTTGAAGGGGTGTAACTTTTCCGGGGAGGGTTTTTTTCAAAAAAATTTATACCATACACTCACATTGATTTTCATCACAGAATTACCCCTTTAATTTTTTCGGTGTTATTTAGATACACAGAAAAACATAGGTATACTGGAAAATCGGACATGAAAACTACATAGTTGAATTCTCGATTATAAATGATATATCCAATGAGGTATCACAAGATATGCGTTTTTTTTATAACCACCTTGTATGTTATGTTGATAGGTAGGTACAAGTACCTGAAGAAGATTTCGAAATGCAGGTGCTTATAAGTAATACTGTACTGACTTTGATACCACGAACGTCTTTTTGTAGATAGGCTGTTTTCTTTTCGTTATCCCAAATTTTAAAATACCTTCAGCAAACCAAGAGGGTCTCATTTGCTACATATGCAGTCTCGCGCTAGCATGGTTACTCCCATGGAAAATGTTAGAACTGAGGTATATAATTTACCTCATCGGTAACCAATAATTGAACCACAAGTGGAGCAATTATTCCACAAACATTAGAGGCGCCATTCGTTACTCCCATCAAAGGACCAGCGTGGTTGGGCGATATGTCCATGTGGTTGACATTGAAACCACAGAATATGGCCGAATTGATTCCGACTGCTATAACCAGGAGAGCTATAGCTTTGTTGTGTTCTTCTTCCCCAGTGCTGCCTAGGAAGATAAGAGCGATCGCTGGTACTGTCAAACCTGGATTGACAAAAATATTTATGTAGGTAATGGTAATGGATCAACGTTGGGATCAGCAGTTAACCAAGTGTTCTGCGGAGCGAAACAATAAACTAAAAGTAAACTTCTTACTCTCGAATTTTCACGATTCATTTATTTATTTATTTATTAACGGCATTGCCAATTTTTACAAAAAAAAATAACAAAAGGTTACACATATGTGTACGACTAGCTATAGAAAATAGAATACATAATTAAATGGAAAATATTACAATTTTTTCACCAATTTCTCAAATGATTCCAATGATGAATCAAAAAAATTTACATCTGTATTATAGGTATTTGCAAGTCTCAACATTCTACTGATTGACTCATTCTGGCCATAGTTGGTACGATTGAAGGGTATTTTGAATATTTGTGTATTTCTTGTTCTCTTTGAATTCACATTTAAAGTTACAAGTTCAACAATTTCCGGGGAATCAATGCTGCCATTTATTATTTTGTGGATCAGTGTAAGATCTGATTCTAATCTTCTATGAGCCAAAGTATTCAAGTTAAGGATGTCCAAGATAATTTTATAGGTATATTCGCCAATATGATATCCTAGTTTATATGCAGAATATTTCAAAAACTTATTTTGAACACTCTCAAGCAGGTCAATATCCACATTATATGAGGGGCACCAAATCGAGGAGTTGTATTCTATTATTGATCTAACAATTGAACAATAAATGATTTTCAATGATGAAATTGATAAATCATTTGCAGATCTGAGAGTAAAACCTAACATTTTCAGTGCTCTGGAAGTTACATTAGCAATGTGGGGTTTGAACGACAACTTTGGGTCAAGAATGATTCCTAAATCTTTGATTGTATTTGGTGTATCTAATTCTGATTGCTTGATCTTGTATACATGATTTATAGGATTTTTGTTTCGAAAAAAAGTAAACTTATGACATTTGTTTATGTTCAATTGCAGTAGGTTTATATCACACCAGCGCACAAAGTTAGATAAATCATACTGTAATAATTCACTATCAGATGAGTCATGAATAACTTTAAACATCTTCAGATCATCAGCAAACAGAAGAAATTCACTATAGAGAATAACATCATTCAAGTCATTGACAAACAAATTGAAAAGTATTGGTCCCAAATGAGATCCCTGCGGTACACCAGATGGAACAGTGATTGATGAAGATACTGAGTTACCATATTTTACATATTGGATTCTGCGGTCAAGATAATTATCAATCCATTTCAGAATGTTTTCTTGAATACCCAAAGCATTTAGTTTATGCAACAATAAATCATGATTGACTCGGTCAAATGCTTTGGAAAAATCTGTGTAAATAGAATCAACCTGGTGTTTATTTTCGAGAGCATTTATTATAAAATGTTGATATATGAGCAGATTTGTATTTGTAGATCTACCACGACTGAATCCATGTTGCTGATTTATTATAATATGTCTACAGTCCCATGATAACTTTTTTGTTATTATACTATCCAACAATTTGGGTAATTCAGATTGATTGCAAACTGCTCGATAATTTTTGATGTCATTATGAGATCCACTTTTATGAATTGGTTTCAAAAAACTATTTTTCCAATAATCTGGAAAGATCGAGGTTCTCAAAGAAATATTGAATATCACGTGAATGGGTTTGGCTAGAGTAAAAATGCATTTTTTAATCAGGTATATCGGTATTCCATCTGGACCTGCAGACAACTTCCAGGGTAGTGACATGTCCAGTTCAATGATTTCTTTGATGTCAACACTATAATTACAAATATCAACTGTGTTAGTGAATTTATATTCTGGTATTTGGTTAGCTGTTTCAACAGAGTAGACAGATGAGAAATACGCTGCAAATAGATTTACAATTTTATTGTTATTTTCACTAACATAAAACATTTTAGATGGTAGGGAGTATGATTTTTTTTCATTATTTATGTTATTCCAGAAACCTCGGGGATTATCATTGATGTTATTCTCTATTTTATTAATATATACTTGGTGGCAAGTGTTTCTTAAGGCTTTGCATTGATCTCTCAGATAACAAAATTCTTCAACTCAGAATTCAACCATACTGGAAATGTTGAAAATGATTTGATTCACTTATGAAACAAACGAATGAGGATAGTATGACATTGAAAGAATGATCTTGTGAATCGGTCAAATTGATTAGATGAATCGTCTATCTGACTTGTGAATACATACCTATTGTGTTGAACACTTTTCTGGATACCCCGATGCTGAAAACATTATTATTGACGAAAAGGTCGGCGACGAAGCTGAAGACGAAACTCATAACCCAGAGAACAAAGTAGGGAAGTGCAGAAAGAACACTGTTCTGAAATAGAACAATTGAAATTATATAGCGAAACTGTCCTGAGATTTATACCTACAGATTTTATATTGAAATTCATGACGTGGCTCATATATGCAGGGATTTCAGTGAGAAGTGTCCAGAAGCCCCAATTGTGTCCACTTTGAGTGAGGAATATTGCCCAAACAGGCAGGGAGGTGAAGATTTTCTTCCAAGGAGTCGACATCCTCTGTAAAAAATGGGGTCGAATAGAATAGCGCAGCTTTCGTTGAATTTTCGAACGCCATATGTTGCTGGAAAGGTGGATATAGGATGGTGAAACAGCTCTTCAATTGTTTCTCCGAAAAACTTGTAGACCGTTTGAGAAGGTACCAATATTTCCACGACTTGAAAAAAGATGGCGGTAAGATCGATTATCGAAGAAGATTTCTGTTGCTTACGTATTTCTGTGGTTCACATCTGACAGACGTGACTTGAAACGACATTAAAACAATATATTTTCGATAAATCTGGATCGAATATTGATATTTTGACTCTTCTCAATCATTTTTTATCTAGAACAGATGAAACTGATAAAAAGATGACAGACGCACAGTTTCTGTTTTACCGACACAAGGTATGTCGCCATCTCTGATAACTTCAGGAAATATTACTACGGTATGAAATCAAGTAGGCAAAGGTCTACAGTTTATTCTAGTGCTTGTTAATAGGAAGCTGTTTCACCATCCTATATCCACCTTGGTTGCTGGTAATGCCTGAAAAGCTTAACCACTGAAGGATCAAAACAACTGATTATTCAAATATCAGGGAAATTCTGAACACTACATACACTATATTAAAAATAGTCTTCTACAAGTATTAGATCAGCAACGCTACCATAGCTATTGACTTCTTTCTTTCAAGAAATATCCTAGCTAGAGGGTATCTGATTTAACGCTACTGGTCAGGTTCACTCACCGGTTTGTGTTCGGAGTGTCCCAGACTGTTCTCGATGTAGAACTGCTCTTCTTTGGTTATCGTTGGATGAAGAGATGGCCCGTCACATCCATAGTAGGAAAAGAGGCAACACCAAGCCAAGCCGGCTCCGTTGAAAGTGTAGAATACCAATGGCCAACCGTACCAGCTTGAAGCGATGAAACCAGTTACCAACATAGATATCACGGTACCGAAAGGACCAGCTGAAAAAATTTGGGAAATGTATGTATATCATTTATTATCGGGATGATTTTTTTTTTCTATGATATCCAATAGCATCCAAACTTGCAAGGATAGAAAGAAATACAATGAGAACTCTAGTTCGCAAATGTTTTCCTGACAAATAGAGTAGAATAATCGGTACGGTTATATAGAGGGAGTGGAATATGAAGCTTCACATAATTACCTAATCACTTCCGCCCAGTCCTAAAAAAACACCAAATGTTCAATTTCATTCGGTCATAGAAATAACTACTGTGGTAATCAAACATGAACGAACCTATTTCGTGTGGAGGTGCGGTTAAAGAGTTGATTGAAAACCAAATAAATGAATGATATATTTGGCATCTTTCGAAACTGTCGAAATATTTTTTTATTTATGGAAACTTATAGATTTTTTTATACCAATTTGTTATTTCTATAGGCACATATTCATTGTCTTCAATACTTTCAGACACTTCCAAGATTAGATTGCTAGCTGTGCAGCCTCTCAAGCACCTCGACCCATAAGATCTTTTGTGGATGACCCTCAATCTATTTGAGGCTCGGGATTACGAGACTTCGTTTTCTGGGAGCTAGGTTCCTGGCAGATGGTTTTAAGAAGGCCCCTTCAAGAAATGTTAGCCTCTTGCAGAAAAGCTCTGGGCATTCGTGAATATTCTACAGTTTCAGCGAAGTTTTTGTGGATTTTCCAATCTTTTCGAGTTGATACCTCCAAGGGCACTGTCCAGAAAGAAGTCTCGTTACCAGTTTTAAGTATCTCTTGTCCAACTCGAGAAGCAAGCTGTTAGGCTTTTCTTAGCGATAGGCTCAACAACCTTTACACTGGTCTCTGTCTCTGCTCGAAACATGAATGGTTGTTACGCAAGGGGTTTCAAGATCCTGAAACTCTGTACAGATTTGCTGGTTGATAATGACCTTGTGATTTCCAGACAAGCTAGCCGCTTGCAAAAATTTGTTGCATCTTTGGCCTCCATATAATATGAACCATAGGTGACCATGGGATTGATGATTGTTTGGTACGTATAACTAGTAGATCATTTTTGGTTTCAGACTCCATTATCTTACCAGATACTTTGCGGCATGTACTTACAGCTTGCTGATCTATGGCATGTTCCTGGTCACGTTTGGCAAAGGTGAATCCATTCTAAGCCGGGGGTCTAAGTTCGTACTTTTGCCTTCTCTGAAGAATAGAACCAGCACTGTTCTGCTAGGATTGACATTGATACCCACTTTGCGCACCACATTCTGATGCTACCCACAAACTAAATATCAGTGTCATGTGAACAAAGGTACCTTCCAACCACCTGATCACATGTCACTCGGAAGACCTGCCCAGCTATAGGGCAGCCTCAATCACTCACCGGCGTAGACGAAGGTGCCGAGCCGACTCCGCTCGCAGGGCGGCACCCACCTGGCCAGCAGGTTGTGCACCGAGGGGAAGACGAACCCCTGCGACAGCCCTTGCAGCGCCCTGGTCGCCATCACCCCCCGGGAGCCGAAGAGGGCGGCCATGGTGGGCAGCAGCAGTCCCGCCAGCGAGCACACGCCCATCGCGCCCACCAGCAGCCATTTGGCGCCGTAGCGGTGGGCCAGCCAGCCGGCGCCGATCTGCGGCAGGATGTAGCCCCAGAAGAAGGCTGACAGGACGATGCTCTTGTCTGTCCAGTTGTACGTCTGGAATCGAGGAGAAGATTGGAGGACAAATGGAATTTTGTGAAGGATTTTGTTTGCTGTTTTGGTGGCAAAGGTAAAAGGATTTTGATCTTTTGATAATTTCATCTACAGAATGTAGAAGAAGAAGCAATTCGAATTGAAGAATTCTCCATGTTTAACGCAGGATGTAGCCCCAGAAGGATGCTGACAGGACGTAGCTCTTGTCTGTCCAGTTGTACGTCTGGAATCGAAGGGAAGATTGGAGGACAAATGGAATTTTGTAAAGGATTTTGTTGGCTGTTTTGGTGGAAAGGTAAAAGGATTTTGATCTTTTGATAATTTCATCTACAGAATGTAGAAGAAGAAGCAATTCGAATTGAAGAATTCTCCATGTTTAACGCAGGATGTAGCCCCAGAAGAAGGCTGATAGGACGTAGCTCTTGTCTGTCCAGTTGTACGTCTGGAATCGAAGGGAAGATTATAGGAAAAATGGAATTTTGTGAAGGATTTTGTTGGCTGTTTTGGTGGCAAAGGTAAAAGGATTTTGATCTTTTGATAATTTCATCTACAGAATGTAGAAGAAGAAGCAATTCGAATTGAAGGATTCTCCATGTTCAACGCAGGATGTAGCCCCAGAAGGAGGCTGACAGGACGTAGCTCTTGTCTGTCCAGTTGTACTTCTGGAATTGAATCGGAAGGAAGATTGAAGGGCGAGTGGAATTCTGTGAAGGATTCTGTTCGCTCTATTGGTGTCAAAGGATAATGTTCTTTTGATAACTTCATGTAGAAATATGAACAGCTTATACTGGGTGATTCAATAAGGGTAACGAGGTACTGTTTCTCAGGAACCAAAAGTCGTAGAAGTTTGGGGAAAATATCCTCCAGAGGACGTCGACCCAGAAAAATTGCTGGAATATGTCCACCGCTAGGGGGCGTAATAGCTTAGATCTTATATCTTAAAAATATTTTTTCGAAAAATTTCCCATATAAGTTCAGAGATGAATACTCTCACGTTAATGCCACCATAATGGTCCATCTTTTTGAAACATGAAGTTTTATTTCAGGACTTGAAATAAAGGCGGAAGGGGATCCTGAACTTATTGAACTGTAAATGTTTATAACATAGGTTTGACTTGACGAAATTCTGCTAACATGATATAGTTCGAGGAAGGAAGGTTTGGTGAATAGAAATAAAAACCATCCGTGCTATTCTGGTTCTCACAGTCCTCGCTAGGGGGCGTGTTTTATAAATTTAACAGTTTTCTGAGTTTTCCGCCAAAATCGTGAATGGAACCGTATGATTATTTTATTTGATTCGGAAATGAGATCAAATTTTCAACACAATATGTTCAAACCGCATGGCGATATCTTCATTCTTTGAAATGTTATGGCTCAAAGAATATTTCATTAACGAATTTATCAAAGAAACAGAATAAGGTATGGTGATCTGGCAGGACAGAAACTAAGGGCCCCTCTATCGATACCTATATCTATACCTATATCGATACCTATATTGATTATAACTATATCGATACCTATATATATTTTTTTCTTTTGATGACTTCATCTACAGAATCTGTTGGAACTTGGTTTTTCCACGATATCTCAGTTGTTTTTGGAGATAGAGAGTTTTCACATTGCTGTCCTATTTTTTTGTGAAACAGAACTTCGATACCCCTTCCTGTTTTTGAGATACAGGGCGAAATTGAAAATATTGCATTTTGGGGATCCCTCAGAATCTCAGCTATATTCCAACTGACAGGAGAAGTAGAAACTGTAACTCATACATTTTTTACGTAGAATCCAGTAGCGTGGTGAGATTTTGAAAAAGAACTGTCATTACTTAGATATAACCCAAAGATATATGTTTCAAATGGAACACAAGAATAATAATAATAATAATAATAATAACGTTTATTGTGCATAAAAAATTAAATTTTACACACAAAGGGAAAAAGGGTTAGCCATAAGCTATCTTCCACCCTTCCCAAAATTGACATGTATTTTCATGGTATAATTAAATTAAATGCATTAAATGAATAAAGTAAGAATAGAAAAAGAGAAAAAAACGAGGAAAATGAAAAAAAACTAATCATGTTATCTAGGAGTAAGTAATAAGGCTACTAACTAAGGACAAACAATAACATTATTCACACCCGAGTTATTTGGAAATATACGAATTTAAAAAAAAAAAATGATGATCTATAGACAATGAAAAATATCTTCATTGGGAAATAGTCAGTTGTGATTTCAAAACTTTTTTGAATTGAGTAATTGAAAGATCCAGTAAAGGTTGTATCTGAATCAAGTATGAAGGGGCCAAAAATGAAAAGCATCCTTCGAATTTCGAGGTATTATGAAAGGGAATATTGAAAGAATCATTCCTGATATTTACCAAATGAAGATCGGATCTCCTGGTTATCAAACTATATAGGTACCTAGGAATTTGAGTTTGTAGCAACCTGTACACAAATATACTAGTAAGATATTGAACTCTGGCTTTGACATTTAATTCTTCCATACTTATTAGATAAGGACTGATGTGCTCTCCGAATGGTATACAACATACAAATCGCATGCAAGCGTTCTGAATACGTTGCAATTTATTCTTGTTATACTGTGGTAAGAAGTTGTGTACACTGAACAGCAGTAATCGATATGAGGATAAATCAGAGTTTTGACTAATCTTAGTTTCATTTCTGTAGAGAGCTGGTATTTGAATTTATGTAAATTCTTAAGTTTGAAAAAAGATGTTCTGAATATTTTTTCCACATGTTTATCGAAAGAAAGAGAGGAATCAATAATAACGCCCAAATTTTTTGTAGAATCGGCCCATTCGATGTCAACATTATTTGCTTAGAGCTTTTCAAAAATATATTACACTTATACGATATTTCGAGTATTAGCCCTGTATTTTGATAACTTTCAGTTTTTACAGTAATTCAAGAGAGATCTTACTCTCAAAATGGATTCATTGTCATAATGAGATCTCAAAAAATACCAGGTAGTAAAATGTGTCCACTGTGTTGAAAACATCCCATTTTTCTCACCGGTACATCTGGATTCGGACTAGCTGTTGGATCTGTCATAGCTACTATTCCCACAGATAGATTAACACGTATGGAGTAGGCTATCAGTACGAGAAGAAAATAAATCAGCATCTGTCCATGCCTCTTGCCAAATTTAGGTCCTGAAACAAGAAAACACGTTGTGCATAGTTTCATAAGAGTAGATTGTAGGGATGGTTAAGTGTGCAAGATTTTTCTTAGGAAAAACAACCATTTCACTGGGATTCACCCAAAATCGGTAGGTATAACTCGAAAATAACTACATTCGCTCAATACTGCATGACCACAGTGAACGGATTAGTTTATTTCGATGAGCATTGTAGTGTAGTACCTACTTGAAGAGATTGGGCTAGTACTCTGAATTTGGAGCGCACTTCTTATTTTTACGCTACTAAATTCAGACATACAGCAGATGTCGAATCTCGAGGAAGCATTTTTGAAAGAAGAAGGGAAGAATGTATACAACTCACTTGATGCTTCTCTTAGGTAGTCATCCAGGTTAAGAGGTGCGTACTTTATGTATTTTCGTCTAAACAAACCCATTTTTTTTTAAGTTTTCAACACTAACACTATAAAAATCACTTATCCAGATGTTTCCTTCATTAGAAAAACTCCGAGAACATGATTCCACTTGATATTTTTCTTTTACCAATCATCTCGAAAAGTATCTATATTGAATACCTAATTCGCTACGATGAAAAATATGGACTGCTGACAGAAAAATTTTATCAGATAATGAAATGATAATAGAATTAGTTATTGGAGCAGATAACCGTATGGTAGGTACTGACGTAACAAGAATGCAACGTTCATTTTTCAGATTACTTTTAGCTAGGTACTTGGTTTATCTATATATTCACTCAAGGAAAACGACTGGTGCTTGTTCAATATATATTGTAACTTTTTTAGCAGATAGTCTATGTTTTCGTACGAGATTGGATTACTGAAACTAGGTACTATTTCAAATAATACGTCTATAATGTTTTATGACACAAATATAGTATGGTACCGTACGTACACTTAAGTATACTCATTTTCACAGTTTTATTGTTTCATTCCTATAGTACCGCTACTTCTAGGTGAAAGTATAAGTTCTTCATAGCGGATACACGGTTGCCATCACTTTGAATTTGAATTCGCTAAACCGAATTGATCAAATGTATGGAACTATCCGTATGCACAGGTTAAATCATTAAGAATGATCAGTCTCTGAACTACCTAATAGTAAACAAGGAAATTGATGAAAAAATGATGCTATAATTTAGAGGACAAAAAGTATTCAAAGGGAACATAATAAAGTGCCTTCGTGTACAGATGAAGCGATTCTTTTTTAATAAACAAAAATCATAACAGTTACAAAACCATATAATTGAATATGAATAAGAATTATGTTATTTGAATCACCCTGTATATTAATTGTGATTCATACTTTACACTACACAAATGCAGGATTATATAAGTTTCTTTTCGATCATTGCAGATTCAATTTGCTCTCAAAGAAGATAAAATATATAATTTTGAATTATATACAATTCAATTTACAATTTCCAATTACAAGCATCCGCTGAATCCGTTAGACGTGCAAACCTAACGACTTATTATAATTTATTTGGAGCTCCATACGTATGTCACCGCTTTTGGATCCGTCATTCGTTTGAAGTTTAAACTTTAGCATAATTTATCGATAAAACTCATAATTTGTTCCATATTTGGCCTTCGGAAAAACATGAGGAAATTTGAAATTACGATTAATAGGTACCCATCTGACAAGCGTTATATTTTGATTGAATAAGTGACGTTGAGGGCTCAAAATGTACAGGAAATGAAGTCATTTAGGATATACATTTACTGTAATCAGATTCAAATAAATAAATTGTGATAACAAAACTTTTTAAAATATTCTATCAATTATCCATTAATTCAAAAGCTACGGAGACTTTGATAATTATTGGTTACATATTTTTTCATCAGAAAAATTTCGACATTTTCATGAAATCAACATCATCAAAATGAAAAACACCTAATTTATTTATAATATACTGTCGTACTGAAATTACAAAATATCTACATTCCAACTTTTTTAATATAGTTTTGATGAAGGTGAATGATGAATTCAGTTGTTATCCTTATTATTGAACGTGAAAATATACAAAAATTCAGTATGCAAGGTGATATTAGGAAATATAAGTGAACTTCATCTACAATGTATGAATAGATTACATACAGAAGTACCATTCGAAAGTTAAAACCTAAGATTGCTATTTTTGGTTTTTCATCGGTGTTTTTTCAAAAAAAATATAAACAATTAAAGAGCAAAACTTTATTGTATCTGAAATATCACGACCACCATCAACTTCTTTTTTTTTAGATAATGAAAAAAAAAATTTTTAGTCTTGTTTGACTTCGAAAGTTCTGTACCGCTTCAAAAGCTACTCGTACTTTTCTAGATTCCCCGTCTAATCCAAGATAATGATCTCGACTAAACAATTATTTTTTCACGTTGATTCAATTCGCACTTTGTCCCAATCAACAGGAAAGTTGTTGATTCAATTGATGTATAATCTTCCAAGATAACCCTTTGGTTGTTATGGGATATGATACATATTCGAATATAATAATATTTACTATTCGAATTGAATTTTAATCCAATCTATTAGGCCAATATCTATCGCACACATTTTGGATAATAACGAAGGTAGATTTAGCACCCTTCCTCATGAATTGAATGGATTCAAGTGTTGAAGTATGATATACTCACCATGACTTTTTTCATCAGCAGCATCGTCCTTCTTCGGAACATCTTCCGGTTTAGCCTGCTTCATTTCCAACTCATTTTCTCCACCCTCCATCTTCAATATCGATAACGCACTATAATCTGAATGTACAATAACTATTGAACATCCACTACACGAAACTACGATCGAAAAATCACTCTTGCAGATACTGCTTCCGGTAGTACCTTCGCTCCGGACGACAGTTTAGTAATTATAATTGATTGAATGGTATAGTACTGCACTTCTGTCCAAGAATGGTGGGTACGTATTTATACATCAATGTTAAACTCGGATTGATATTAGTTCGGAGTACCAATTCGACCTCTCTTTTGGATTTTATGGGAGAAGTCCACTAGCTTTTCATTTAATTCAGCCATACTTATGCAGATTAGCTGCACCATATACAGGGTGATCCATGGTTGAACGGGGCTCATCGAGTTCGAAACTTGGTTTTCAGCGGTATGTTGTCCAAACTCCAAACTACTATCATCCTGGATTATTCTATCTTTTATACATCAAGTCGAAGGAAGTGCACTGTGCTTTATGTTTTTGGTAATCACCAAAAGCTTTTTAAAAATTCAATTCATTTTACAACAGAAATATCGAGTCAAAAATGAGAGAAATTAACAATACGTCTTTACTGTGAGAAGTCTATGTCGAATCTGCTGGGAACAAACCGGTGGATTGCTCAAATCTTGGAAGGTGAAATATGAATCTGCATCCGTCAGCGATCTCAGCATTTCCCGTGAGAACATGGTAGCTTATGGTGAAAAGATACATAATTTGTGTACGAAATAACGAGTGGGTAAATAAAACTAATTAATTTTATTAATTTTTTTGGGAAGTTAGTGCTCGCACTCCATGACTATCCTCTATGAAAGGGTCACCGATTTAAGATGGAAGCACCCTTATAAAACCCTTTTTTTCATTGAAAAGTCTACTAGATCACCAAATTTCATGAATAAGGAGAGTTGGTTTATTTCTGATCGAAATAAGTAAATATCATCCCTTCCAACACAATGATGAACCTTCACATTATTATTATGAGGGTTATATGTCGTGATGAGAGAGTAATTTGTATTTTTGAAAATATTTTTGATTTCGAAATTCAAAAATACCCAAATAATATAATGTTACCATAAGGAATGTATCTAGTCAGGATATTCTGTCAACACACATAAAAACCTCGGGTTGTTGAGTTTTGCATGAAAATTGAAATGTTTCATCTATGAAGCTTCGCCAGGATTAGCTATTTCATATATGTAATATCTATGTATATTATACTCAATACTAAATGATTTGAAAAAGAATATGTTGAGATTAATTCACGTAAAACACGTATGGAAATGATAAAATAATCGTTGACCTATTATATATTATTCTTAAATTAATTAAATTAATTTTCATAAACGAAAATAATAGTGAATATAAATTTTCAATCTGCGAACTCTTCAGGTCATAATATATAAGATACATGAGACTGAACTTTTTGACTCCAAAAGTATTCTCAATCTATTATAATATGTGAACGCACTTGGTACGTTTTAATTTGTTTTGAATTAGACAATGACCTTTCAGATATGTATCCATATAATATGATAATTGCTTGTTGGCTGTTATTGATTCATAGATTCATAAAGCTACCAGGAAAGAAATCTATCCACTTTCCTTCTCGAATCCATATTATATTGATATACGTTTCTTCGAATGGGTCATCGGAAATATATATTCAGACTTATATATATTCTGATTACGCTTAGTTTCACGTTTTTATATGTGTGAAATCTTGATTGATTGTAATCAAAATAAGACATTTAATTATTATGCAATTGGTACATACATCTCCTTAATTTCAGTGTAATCCTGTATAATAGATGTAAGTAGATTGAACTCATTGGGATAACAACTCTTTTTTTAATCTTCATGAATTACCAAAAAAAGGTTTCTAATACAGCAAATTCACTCTATGCAAACGATTTGAAAATATTCTTCAAAATTAAGTCGAGGGACATTTGTGCTAAACTAAACTCAGACCTTATGCGGTTCTCACAGTATAGTCAACATAATAGATTATATTTGGACCTCAACAAATGTTTTTAAATCTCCTTCACAAAGAAAGTCCAGAAATTTGAAATCGATTATGACTTATCCGGTAATGTTGTAACAAGAGTAGACAATATAAAAGATTTAGGAATCATTTTGGATTCTAAAATGAATTTAAAAATAAATTTATATACAGTGTGTTCACCTTAAGGACTTACCACCCCTGTAAAATCTTTATTATCAAATCAACAATAGAGTGAATATATTTTTTGGCTGTTATCGTGGGACCCATTTTATTAACCCATTTTTCAAAAAGTACCATTAGGGATTTTCTTTTCACAAAGAATGATGATCATAAAACACAGGATGTCCGAAAATTTTCTTTTCAATGAACAAAACAATGTACTATTGTTGTATTTTTAGAAAGAATCAATGACAAATCATTATTGAGAATTACTTCAAACATATCTGTAACAATTTTTATCATCAAAATACAATACAATACATACAATGTGTCTGAGAAAAATAAATAAATTAGTGAACAAAAATCATCGACGTATTGAAAAATGCATAAGACAATTAGGTGGATTATCCTCAACTATAATTTATCATTGATTCTACCCCAAAATACTACCGCTAGGCAGTCATTTGGTAGCTATTTTTGAATTAGAAAAACTCAGAATAATTACCGACTTAGTGTTCACTTTCAAGATTCTGAATAACTTACGACTGTCCTGCATTATTGTCTCTAATATTCAAGTTCCCCCTAGAATAATCGTTACACATTTCTCCTTACCGAAACACCAATTTAAGACGAAATTATCCAATAATTAGTAGTTTAAACAAATACTGTAATAATGTGGATATTTCCGATTTATCTCTAGTCTCCTTCAAACAGAAAGCTAACTGAATTTTTGAACTTACTTCAGTGTAAGCATTGGATTTTTCATTTACCTTTGTAATAATTATCGCTAAGCATTATGCATATGTGATTTGAAAATTTAACGAGATATTCTATGAAACAATGTATATAAGCGGATGCTTTTTGGGTTTCTAACCTGTTCTGAAGTTGAATAAATAAATAAATGATGAGAATATTTTTTGATCCTAGTTGATGTTACAAAAGGGTTTTTCGATTTTTTCAGTTTAGTTCATTACCTTAACAATCACAATTAGAACTTTCAAGAACTTGGTATGACTTTTTTTAAAAAGAGATTATTGCATATATCTTTTGATCTCTTTTTACCATTCCTCAAATTGCCGTAATGCCGAAAATTACGTGAAAGCTCAGAAGCAAGTTATTTTGAATGCTTCTGGAAAAACATACAAATAGAAAATTTCAAAATTGTGAATTGTGATATTCTCAGCTCATCATTGATAAATTCCCCACTAAAACCATGGGGATATAGAAAATGTTCCATATTTTTAGTTCCGACAGTACACCTTCATTGTTTAATCTTTGAAACATTTCATTTCTATTTTTCACGTCATGACTTAAATATGTTTCAAAGAATTCGAAATCGTGACTCGTGAATGTTCCTTATCTTGAATTGTTGAGGAATTTACGAGCACTTTGTCAGAATTATTCAAGATTCACAAAAACATTTGAATAAATCATACAATTACTATTCATTTTGCGCCCTGATGGATTCTACAGTTGAAATAATGACACATACAGAGGTTAAATGAATCACCTGGTATATTATACTGTTACAAATCTATTTTCTGTAATATCATAAGGGAATGATAATAATTCAAATAAAATAAAGAATAAAATAATCCGACAGATTATCGAAAATTTGTTTTCAGGCAATAGACACAAGAGCCCAAAGGGCAACAAGTCTGAGGAAAGGTCTAGAGAAGTGTTATAATTTATCAAACTCTCGTGTGGTGTGGTATTCTCGATAGATTATTCTTCCTTCATATTTATTTTCCACTACCTGTTTCAATGATATTCTTTGCCTTATTAGTTTGTTTCTTCAATTGTATAGAAAACCACAAATTAAGTAAATAGTGGTTTTAGTGGCACCATTTCAGAAGAAATAGAAGCAGATATAGCACGGGTGGCATAAATAAACGTTTTCTTTGTAAGTACCATTTTTATTCAAGTATGACTGATTCATATCAATGTCATTTCAATTCTGACTCGCTATTTCTGTAGGAGGATCAAAAGCATTCACTTATTCCCACACAATCAAGAAAGAAGCTTACTTCCAGTATGATCATGATGGTCTTGTGTGTCTTATAATACGAGACGGTGTCAGAAAGATATTTGGAACTTTTTAATGCATGCTATGCCAGGTTTTGCCAAGGAGGGTAGTTTTATGACCCGTCTCTATCTATTACACAACACAGCATGGTCCAATAAGGACTATAATAATACAGGTTGTCCCAGAGAGGAAATGGAACAAGTCTAGTAAGAGTTATCAAAAACAAATTGAAAAACATCGTTTATATTTTTTTTACTTGTCATTTTTTCGTCGCTGTTTCATCTAGGTATCACCATTTCTCGATACGAAAGAAATTTCTGTACATGCGCCAAAATAAAGGTTCGAATCCACCATTCCATAAATGAAGACTTTACCATTAACATAAATTCTAGTTGCTAGAATATATTATTGCTTATACTTACATAATATGCTGACAAAAATAATGTTTTTGTTCCTATTCAACTAATCTGTTAAAATTTCCTAATGATAACCGATCAAACATGTCCCTGTCTCTTGTATATCATGGTACTCATTGTCAAAATACATTACTGAATATATCATGGAATACTTTGTCGAATTCGCAAAATTAAAAAAAATGCCAGTACGTCAAAAAGAGATTGAATTGACTATTGGAATACCCTGTAGACTCGCATTGGCTGCAAGATGCATGAAATGAAGGAAATATTCAGTTAAAAACAATTGTTTATGTAAATTTGATGATTAGAGAAATTAATCTTAATCCCAATTACACATGAGTCATCAAAATTAGATAACCCAATAAAAAAAGTACAGGGTGTCCAGACTCTAATTTTACAGGCATGGAAAAACACTATAAGTTTATTAGTCCAAATTACACTTAAATTATTTTTTTCTAAGGGTTTATAGTGATTGAGCTTTTTGATTTGAATTCTAGATCATAAGCAATATTCCTGATTTTACAGACTCAATCTACGAGGACAATTTTGAATAAATTTAAAATTCAATCATTCGATAAATTCATATACAATTCATTTGAAAGTTCCATGTGGAATATTTCGGAAATGAAAAATGACATTAAGGTGAACTCAACCCCTCTCTGAGACAAGCAAAGGGAGGGCCAACATTTCATATACCATCAACTTCCACTTCAAAAGTTCAAACGGCAATGCGTAATGTGTAATGCGTCTCTAAAAAGCTTACCAAAAAAAGCTTTCCAATGATACCCAATTTTGGGAGCTTATCGTCAGAAATACTGAAAAAACTTTCAAATCTTAATCTCTGTATAGCACTCTGCTTGGTAGATCTAACTATGAAGTATTGCATTTCTAGATATAAAAGTTACCAAGAGATTAACAAATATCATGAGGACAGGGAATCTCGAAGAAAGTCTAGTTGTCTTTTCTCTTTTCCTAGAATAAATTCCATACAGTTAAGGCGGATTTCCACAAACGGACAAAACCGCAACAAAACAGCAACTTTGTCGATTTCGACAAAACAAAAACTTTTTTTGTCGAAATAAGAAACATTTCAACAAAAATATAAGGATAACCTGAAAAAACTCACCTGACGAAAAATAATATATAATATAATGGAATATTCATGCTTGTGGAATGCATTTTGTTTCGAAAGAATCCAATATCTTCTCAGATTGTAGAGTGGGGGGGGGGGGCTCATGATGAATCTGTAAATCCATTGAATCAAACATACAATATGATTTGAAATCGCTCGAATTTTGATATTCCGAGTTCTAGAGTTAGGTAGGATGATGCATTTTTCTTCTCATTTTTCCAATTTGTCATGAAAAAATCGAAAATCACCAGAGAAAAATGTTCACGAAATCACCAGAATAACATAAAAATAACCAAATCTGGTGATAAATCACCAACATCGGCAACCCTGGTGGTATGTGACTTTGATGGCATGATGAAAACTGTTCGTGTAGTGGAAACAACAGAAAACATCTTCAAAACAAAACACGCGACAAACTAATTTTTTGTTTGTTTGGTGGAATTCGAGTTTGTTTTCTTAACTGAAACGAGTTTTTTATTTCTGTTTTTGAAACTGAAACTAGTCGCAAGCGTGTCTGTTTGGTGGAAATCCGCCTTTACTATAGAATGGTAGAAAAACAGGTTGTGTTAGAACTGAAAAAATAAACTCAGGGGTGTGAGTTTAGGGCCTTTTCTACTGATGACAGACTTTTGTTTGAAATTGGAAATATCACCGTTACGGTAAAATCCAAGCAGAAATACAATTGGGACCCAAAGTATAGGAAGGTTTGCCAAATTGTCAATGTTATTATTATTACTATACCAACACCAACTATAACTCGTAATTTGTTCAATTTACTCTCATTTAACGAATGTTCTAGCACCAATTTTTTGTATAACCGGAAACTTAGCAAGTTAAATTATTCTGACAAAAGTTATAGGTAGTTATTCTACAAACGTATCATTGTAATTTTTACCTCGGCTTCCATTTCAATGTGAAGGTCCAACTGGGAATTATATACCTAGGCATTCGTAGTGAATGCCAAATTTGTAACAATAAGGTTAGAAATACGTATACGTGATTTGTATTCAGATTCCATTAATGCCCTTGCTCATCAATAACCCGATGGAGGATAATTCCTTTGGCGGTGTATTTAATGTTTTCTCAAAACAAAACACTGGTTGCATTTTTTGCATTCGTCACGAGCGGAATAAAATATTCAGTTAATCATTTGTAACAAGAAACTATTGAAAACCTAGGACTTACACATAATAAATCACGTGTTGAATACATTTTTCCGGGGGTATGTTATTCTTACATTCGGTTGATATGGTACCATTGGTACCTCATCCATAGGACCATAGGAACAGTAGGTATTAATCAATCAATCAATCAATCAATCAATTTATTAATCCTCTGGAACTTACAAAGTTATATGACAGGTCACATAGAATGGCTTATCAACCAGCATATAACATAAAATAATATACCTAAAAATAGTACCTAATTAATACAGTAAAATTGTATATAACAATGGAATAGACAGAAAAATAATATACCTAATAGTAGTACCTAATCATTACAGTAAAAATTGTATATAACAATTAAATAAACAGACAGAAAACAGACATTAAAAAAAAGAAAAATTACTTCAATTTACTCATTCAATTTCCTCAGTGAATTCTTGTATGGAGTAAGGACTGATATCAATAAGCAATTTGGATAGTTCACGTTTGAAATTGGGAATTGGCATACTTTTCAGGTTCACTGGAAGGGAATTATACAAGAGGACACCTAAAGGGTTTGGAGATCTTTTGGATAGTTCCAAATGCTTAAAAGGCACATGATAGTCATCTTTTTTCCTAGTATTGTATGTATGTTTGTCACTATTTTTAACGTAGAATTTTTGATTTTTATGAATAAATGTCATTAGCTCAAGAATAAAAATGCCGCTGACTGTTAATATACCTTGTTCTTTGAAGATGTTCCTACATGAGTGATCTGGTGGACACCCCACAAGGCATCTTAGAATGCGCTTTTGTGATAGAAATACACTACGTGCTGCAGGAGTGTTTCCCCATATAATGATACCATAGGAAATTCTAGATTGAACTTCTGCAAAATAAAATTTGAAAAGATGGTTCTGATGCAGTGCACTTTTAAGATTTCTAATTTGATAACATTTCGAATTTAAAGTCTTGTATAATTTACCACAGTGAGTACTGAAAGAAAGGGTAGAATCAAAATAGACTCCAAGAAACTTAACTTCATCTGCGGTGTCAATAGAAGTATCATTTAAGCTGATATTCAATATTGGTATGTTAGTGTTCTGATGAGTATGGAAGGTGGTGTAGTTAGTTTTGCTAGCATTGAGCAACAAGGATCTATCAAAAGACCAGACAGATAATTTGTTGACTGAGCTATCTATTTTAGTCTGTAGAATTTCGAAATCTTTATCTTAAATCAATAATGTGGAGTCATCAGCATATAGTGTGGTAAAAGCTTCAGATAAAATAAGTGGTAAATCATTTATATACAAAGTGAACAAAACTGGACCAAGGATAGAGCCTTGTGGTACCCCTGAATTTCCAGAATCAGAAATTTTAACCATTTGAGATCTATCTTTCAAGTAAGAATGAAACCAATCATAAGCATGGCCCCTAATACCATATCTGTATAACATATTTAATAGTTTATCATGGTCAACACAATCAAAAGCACGACTGAAGTCACAGAAGATTCCAGTCGGACTCTCTCCCAGTTCCATTCTATAATAAATGATCATATTAATGCATCCAATCATACTTCACGTATAGAACCATACAATTCGTATTTCGTATGAATGATATTTCATCGAAACTGAATATACTATCTAAACGCTAACTCGACTAAAAACCGTATTTCATCTGAATAATTCAACACAGTCTGTTATCAACAATAAAAACTCAAGATCTTTTTTTCTTACTTATAATTATTATACGAGAGCTTTTTTTGTCGAAGTAAACTATCAAATGTCAAGTTTACTTCGACTCAAAAAAAAAAAAACTAGAGTGTTATTCGGTAAGACAATTTAATGAATATGTGCATGAGGGGATACTTTTCTGAGAAAAATAGACATAACTTCATCAAAAATTTGTTTACAATGCTGGAAAAGTTCGGGCAAACTTTTTTCGCTGTCACAATGACAAAACACTGCGACATTTTGCATTTTTAGTGCATGAATTGAATTGTCACTTATAATTACACGAGAGCTTTTTTTGTTGAAGTAAACTTGACATGTATCAAGGAGAAATTTACCAATTAAAACATTGAGTATTTCACTGCAAATATCACCAAATTCAAATCGCTCAGAAGTAAACTGGGCCTAACCCTTCTGACTTTCATTTGACAGTTCGATTGTACCAATCTCAGAATAATAAAAAATGCGTATCGTGATAGAGGCTATTTCGACACGCATTTGCGTTGCACAATGACTTCATTATACAACCAAAATAGAAAAACTAATTTTTTCTGTCAGTTTTTGAGTTGAGTTACCTAATGGCAACTAAATTCGAATAATAAATGTCAAGTTTACTTCGATTAAAAAAAAAAAAGCTAGAGTGTAATTCGGTAAGACAATTCAACGAATATGTTTTTTTTCACCTATTCCACTCCTGGACAATTCAGTTACGGCGGCAGCTCGATTAGAATGGTTCGTAATTTTCACCCGCTTGACATCAAGTCCAATATTTTTCGCCAAGGATTTGGTCCATTAGATATTTCATTTATCCCAATAGGAGAATTCTTATACAATCCTTTCGAATTTGTTTTTTGCCAGAACGAATTTGGAGTTAAAAAAACTTTTCACATGTTTTATGGTTTCCCCATCTTCCCATAATTTGTTTAAACAATCTTACTGGACATACACAATTTTCTTCAGTGTTTGCTACCAACCATTTACTGTCGGCCAACTTCTGATTTCCCCCTGGTCTTCGAAAACACTGGGTTATATTCAACTCGTCCGGCCTCTCTTCCACGGTTGTCTGTTTCGATTTTAAAATAGAATACCTTGCAATTTGCTGCTTTTCCACCTCTCCAAGCCAATTCATAGGCAGCAATGTGATACAATTTTCTTTAGAACCCTACAGGTTCTTCTTCACTCCAGGACAGTTACATTTCAAAAATGTCTTGTTTTTTGAGAGCATTAGAACTCACTTTCCATTTTTCTAGGATTACTTGTAAAATTTTGTGTGTTGTGATCTCTATGTCCGCGAACGGATTAAAAATTCTTTCATGATGTTTAAAATACTTCCCTTGTAACATCTTCTCTTGGTAATTAAAAAGATTTTTTCGAAACTTTTCAAATAAAAAAAAAATAAAAACCAAACCGCTTTTTCGAATATTTCCGGAAGTAAGCAAAAATTTTGGGATTTCACAACATCTAATTATTGACCCCTTGATTGCGCAATTTTTTGCTCAATTGATCTACTGTGTAACTCTTACGGTTACTGAGATCACAAACGAAATTGACTCAAATCTGCAGCAAAGCTCCACCCCATACTATTCTAACTATTACAATCTGTGCTATTACAAGAATATTTCTTGTCAGGTCTCTGTAGAAATAGTAATAAGGCGCCAAAGAGATGATAGAGATTGAATATGGGTGTTAATGAGACTAGACGCGGAGGTCATTTTTTTCTGTTTCCATTTATATATTAATCGCAACCTTTGCATTATTTTTTTCACAAGGTGAACCAACTTACATTCCCATCTTTATCTACAAAAATGAACTTTCTTCGCCTTGACGCTATGGAACTCGATCAATTCTGCTATTTTCTAATGTATTTATCTATCTTATCACTTATTAATTTTTTATTCACCTTGTGCATTTTCTATACAAAAGAATTCCAGTTTATATTCAAATAGGAATGTGATATATTTTTTCAGCTGATACATACAATAATTATTTAAATTGTAATTGCAAGGTTTTTCTGATAACTGGGGTATAATTGCATCCTACCCTGATCTCTTAAATACCGTACCTATACGTCCTACGTCCATGATTTAGTTGGTTCTTCCGGGTTCTACCTGCCAGAATAATCACTTGGCAACTATTGATTGGTCGTTTTGAAATTTTAATCCATATTTTAAAATACCACGTTAGTCCCCAGGTGTACAAAGTACTATTGACAATACACGCGTTAGTTTGACACAAATGGTATTCCGACAAATGTCAAATATTTTATTATTTAGCGAATTCACCCCCTCTCATCAATACCCTTCTAATACCAAACAAATACTACATTATGCCGTATCTAGCATAAGCATATATGATTATGATCTAAGTTCTCTATCAACGTATATAGTGTGGTGGGACAATTATTTTCCAAAATTTGTTGATTTTCTTAGACCCCTGGTGATGCAGTACGATCAAATTTCAAATGACAGTGAGAGTTGATTTTTTTCTTTGAAATCTACCGAAAATTTTCAAAGTCTCCAGATGTGTTGATTGTGTCAATTTGGAAAACATTTTGTAAAAATAGTTTGTAGCGAAAATCAAAGGACGTGACCTTTGCTAAATTTTAGAAATAAACGTTGATTGAGGAATTCAATCAACGATCGAAAGTTGATTGTTAAACGCCATCTGAGAGCCAGCAGCAACACTGTATATATGAGCCACTGCGGCTTCGCAGGAAATCTCCAATGCATTCGGGACTTTTACAGCAACCTACAATACCGTAACTGGCGGTTCAGAAGACCACTGTGAGATGTCACTACACTAATGGTTCAGTATTTTTTTGTGTTTTTAGACATGCTCAGGCCACCTCAGGTTTTCGATTTTGCATCAGAAATTAAATCCAGAAATTTCCATTAGTCTTTTTTTTCTAGATCCAGTGAGGCGTAAGGTGTTGAGTCCCGAAAAAAACAAAGATATAAAACCTAGTGGGAATAGGGACGGATTTGATGATATTATTGATGAGATGGGGCAACGAAGAAGTGAAGGTCCACTCAAAGTTTATATTTTTTTTTCAATAATTCATTGCGAGACAAATCATATCCTTCAGCTTAACATATTTAGGGAGAAACCAGAAATAAATCTAATTGAATTACTATAACTTTCAGACGAAAAATGGTGAAGTCAGCCTACCAGAGTTCATCGTATGTACTATGTAAGTAGTATACATTCAAATGCGGGCTTGTCTTATCATAATGGATCGTTTGTGTATTTTTTATCTTACCTGGAATTCAGCATTTCGAAATCATCGGAACCAACAATACCAACGAAACATTGTTTGAAATGTTTTAATGACAAGTGACTGACTGCTCATCGAAAATCCAATCGCAGAATAGATCAAAATATTCATTTATTTGACACATTCCTCACTCTCGAAGTGAAAATGAAAAAAAAAGAACGATAAACCATCAGCTCTTGAAAATTAACTAAATTTTCAATTATTCAGATGATGAAGCATTCTTATCATGCATTTACAATCCTCTCCACATAAGGGAATACAATAAAATAGTTCCAGCTTGTTTGATTCATTTTCTCGGAAATGCAAGTCACAACTAGATTCGATATAATATAAGGAAGTATCATTGTACCCTACCGAAAAATATAGCAAAAATAATTATGTTCCTGCTAAGCATCAACGAACTCCTGTCCCGTCCCCAATTTTTACAGATGATAGTACACTTCATTTTACCTTATCCGCTAGATCCCCTTTATATAAGCCAGAAAGTTCTAACTTTACACCTCAAAAGCTTCTCAGAATTCACATAGCACATTTTTGGAGTTCAACTCCCAAACAGAAGCTCCTGGATTATATCCAGAGGAGAGCTGTTACGAAATCATGTAACTCTCTAGGAAAGTGGGGAATTCTCCCTCTTCTATACATAATTTCATCGTTGAAATATGCTCATAAGAAATCGTACTAACACGAGCGATTTTGTGCAGGCAAACCAGACGACCACCCTCTTTTATTGTCAAGTTCGAATCCTGCAGTACTTCTCTCCATCAACGGCGAAGTTGTCGAACTCATAATCCTGGTGAGGTTTTAGAGACATTAACAATAATAATACCTATATATAGGTATGCATCGAATTCAATAAACATTTACAAATGCGCATCTATCCAACAGTACCCAAATTTCATACAGAATCGGACTTCAAATTGAAACTCTCTATGATAGTCGCAGAAAAAGTAAAGACCTAATTTCGATATCGTTATTCCATAAAATTTTAACACATTTCACATCCTCAAACTCTAATAATTGCAAACGGAAATGAAGGAGTCAGTAGACAACTCATCATTCCTCTTTCGCGTGTCCTGTACAGGGTGACCCAAATTCGCGGACCAACATGGGGAACTCAGTAACGGTTGGAGTTACAAAGTTGGTTGAATTAGGAAAAAGTTGTGTATTCATATGCCCAACAATATTCCGTAACGAAATAGTTGAAAAGTTTTTTGGTTTTTGAAATATTTAAAAAAAAAAATTTTGATTTTTATTTTTCATTGGCTTTGTTTCAATAGATATGAAAAAAAAATGACACTTCCTCACAGCTGTTTTTCATGCTCTACAGAGTGGCCACTTTTTTAATGGGATTGTATTGGTAACTTTTAAACCATAAGAGTTAGAAGGTCGGTCAAATGGAGAAAAAGTTGCATTCATAGAAGCATTGTCAAGCAGTACAAACAAATCGAGATTATCAGGGCCGGTTATTGAGATATCATAAGAAAAGTAAATTCTGTCATTTTGATTTTTCTTTTTTTCCCACTTTATTTCGAATATTATCAAAAAATGTCACAGAAATTTTTTATTCGACAGTAAATTATCCTCATTTTGACATAATCAGATTTTGTATCCAACGTTTCGTACGCTCTGTGCCACCCTCAACCTCATTTTTTTCAATACGGACCTGCATATTTTATGACACTTTTCGAAATAACTTTAAACGCTGAATTCATCGACATATTATCATAAAATGTAATTCAAAGTTGAATTTCAGGTGATTTTGATAATTTGGATAAGGGTCAAAATCACCTGAAATTCAACTTTGAATTACATTTTATGATATGTCGATGAATTCAGCGTTTAAAGTTATTTCGAAAAGTGTCATAAAATATGCAGGTTCGTATTGAAAAAAATGAGGTTGAGGGTGGCCCAGAGCGTACGAAACGTTGGATACAAAATCTGATTATGTCAAAATGAGGATAATTTACTGTCGAATAAAAACTCCTGTGACATTTTTTGATAATATTCGAAATAAAGTGGGAAAAAAAGAAAAATCAAAATGACAGAATTTACATTTCTTATGATATCTCAATAACCGGCCCTGATAATCTCGATTTGTTTGAACTGCTTGACAATGCTTCTATGAATGCAACTTTTTCTCCATTTGACCGACCTTCTAACTCTTATGGTTTAAAAGTTACCAATACAATCCCATTAAAAAAGTGGCCACTCTGTATAACTTGGTAATATAGAATTTTTAATACGACGTTTCGTCATTCGAGGGCATCCATTAACTTCGAATCAACGTATTGAGATTCACCAGCCGAGTTTAAAAATGGAAAACAAAATCCAGGTCCGTATAAAAAAAAAAATTTATGGCGGCCCTCTGATTACGAAACGTATTATAAATGCTATACTGCCAAGTTATAGAGTATGAAAAACAGCTGTGAAAAAGTGTCTGCCTTTTTTTGGTATCTATTAAAATGAAGCCAATAAAAAATAAAAATAAGAAATCAAAAATTCGTTTTTTTTAAATATCTCAAAAACCAAAAAACTTTTCAAATATTTTTGTGCGGCATATTATTGCGCATATAAATACACAACTTTTTCCTAATTTAACCGACCCTGGATCTCTGACCGTTCTCAAGTTCCCCATGTTGGCCCGCGAATTTGGGACACCCTGTACATACATTGGTTATTGTTTATTTTCTTGTAGAACAGTCAACAATAAACCGTCTAGTGTAATCACGAGTTGGATATGAGTAATAATTAGGTACATCACTTCAAATAAATTGAACCTAGAAAAACATAACATTCAACTGGTGGCTATCAGCTGGTCGTAGGATATGCAAGGTTGCCAGCTCTTTCAAGAACATTTCTAAGTAATATATTCAAGTTGAACACATTGAACTGAGAATAATTTGAAATTCGGCTGTTGGCTGACTTAAACTCGGCTGTTGGTTTTTCGACTAAAAGCCGAGATAAAATGGAATTATCAGTCCCATGAATTTCAGTTGTGATTTGTATCTCCTGTTGTAACTTATTTTCACCATATCCATTCTCTCGTCGTTGATCATTCAGCAGTGTTTCGAGTTATTAAATATAGGAAGCACAACTCACTCAATCTGAAAATGAAATTAGTTGGTGAACCTCTGGAGACTTTGATTCGTTATTACTTCCATATGGGAAATTTATTTGTAGTTATTGTCCGTGAAAAGCGCAAAAATGCACAATATAGCGCTTTGGCGCAAAACAGTTGAAGAGCGCAATTATTGCGCTTTTTGCGCCTTAGGGCCACTTAATAAAAAACATTAAGACCTAAGATTTATCACCTAACATTTAATACTTATCACTTATGACAGATTAATCATGGAAATATCATTGGTTGTGTTATAAAACCATTTAAGACTTATGATTTTACACCTAAGACTTAAGAAGATGACCAACTTCCAACTTAAGAAATGGATGATAAATGATCATAAATGAAAATAGGAGATGCGCATGTTCGAGCAACGAAAAGTGACATACTGTTTCCCGCGATATTTGAATTTTGGGTTATATTTTCGAATATTATTTGTTGGTGTGGATAGTCTGTAATTATTTGGTTGCATTTATCAATTTTTTCATAAAAGTGACATAGTTTTCTATTTTGAAATCGATGTTATCAATAATAACTCCAAATTATAGCTATTTGTCAGATCAGAGGGATGCTCTTATGCAGCAAATTGCTTATGTTGGACTGACTACTATGTACACATGTCATCATAGAGGAAAACAGCGATGTACTGTGGAAAATTTACTGAAAAAATCGATTGGCATGGAATCTCCATGGAATTTTATGAAAAATGGAATATGCCAAACTGCATTGGTGCCCTTGATGGAAAGCATATTCAGATACAAAATACAAAACATGCTGGAACAGGATACTTCTCCTACAAGAAGACTTTCAAGCATAGTATTGATCTGGCTATATGTGATGCATCTCATAAATTCATCTTCATTGATGTAGGCTGTCCAGGATCAAATCATGATGGAAATGTATTCCGTAATTCAATTTTCCATTTCTACCTGCAGTTTTTAAGATAGGTATATTTGGCCAATTTTTTTCCAGGCAGTTTTCCTGGCGAGTTTATTTCAGAATAACTACTTTTTTATCATAAATATGCCTGAATTCTTCAACTTGTTGAATTAATAGAGCATATCGTCCATGACACAAATAATATTTGATTAAAATGGATGAAAATTCTAACAAAAACAATAATAATAGATATAGGTTAGAACTTGCCAACGTCAAAATTATTTGTTCCATGTCAAATATTCCTAAATCTTAAGTTTTTTTATAACAGAATGAACTGATCAGCTCTTAAGTCATAAATGTTAGGTGATAAATCTTAAATGTTAAAAGTTTTTATAAAGTCACCCTTATTGGCAATACTGCTCGGCTAGTCGGCTGTCAGCCGAGTTTAAGTCGGCTAACAGCCGAATAATAAAAAAAACGCTCCTATGTGGCCCTTCAGCGCTTCCGTACTTCAGCGCTTCCGTATGTTATTTATTCCAAACTTGCAATTCTCAAATCATAGTACGGATTTCAATTCCAAAATACGTAATTCTGAGAGTCGCTGACGAACAAAAACCCTACAGTGTCACGAGCTCACACTCGCAACTAAAGCTCAATTTATAAACTCCGCTTCAGTAGCTACAGTTGACGATGCAGTTACTGTTCGTTGATGGAATATGCTAAAAATAAACATCTGTTCATAAACTCTGCAGCTGACGCAGATGCCGTCAAATATCTTCTCAATACATTTTGGAACGGCAGCGTCAACTGTAGCTACGGCAGCTTAAAAGCTACTCGCTGGCAAGAGTTTTTTTTTTATAAAATGGAAGACACAATTATATACCGAATAATTCATTTATTGTGTGACTGATGAATATACAAGTATTTTTTTCGAGACGAATCGACAAACGAAATAAGTATAAAATATATAATTATCTAGGTACTATTTTTTGCCATAGTACTTTCACACCCATGCAACTTGAATACAGAATGACAATGAAGGAATAAAATGTTAGTTCTCTGTCAGAATGAAGTTCATAGCCTACTATCTAAATCACTATCCAAAGTATACTCAATCAAATGGAAAAATGTTACAGCTTTTCAAATAAACAATCCGGAAGGAACTCACTTCTGAGCCTCCCTGTATGCTGAAACTGAGATCCAGTTCATCTATAGAATACTCAATGGTCTTATGCAGCTATAACCCAAATTGCAATATTTTGTAAATTTGCATTGGGAAAACATTGATATATTTCAATGGTCAGGTTTTGCACAAAAATTTGACAAAATAATTTTTATCTCGGAAATCGTCACAGATAGGTGTAGAGAATTATGTGGGAAAGTTGTGAGGAATATTATAAGGATTCCAAAAATGATATAATGTACGAGGTGTTCCATTTGAAATAACAAAGTAGCTACTACTTTCTGATACAAGCGGCAACACTGTATTGATGAAAATATTTTATACGGTTAGAGCATGTTTGATTATCCACCCCCACAAATTTTCGAAATGATCTGTCTTTCTGTTCTCCAGATACTTCTAATGTTCCATCCACTGTGAAACACCCGGTATAAGGGCCGGCTTTGCGGCTTTCTGTTGAGGGGTCGGGAGTACCATTCAAGATTCAAAGAACTAGCGTGAATTTTTTTCACATAAAACACTTGGTTCAACGTCTGAACTACAACTAACTGATTTTTCTCATCCACCTTTTCCATTTCAATTTCTGATATTCAGCAGAAAAGTTTGTTAACCTGGTATTGGAAAAATCAGCGGTTTTTGTTCGTCAGCGACTCTCAGAATTACGTTTATTGGAATTGAAATCCGAACTATGATTTCCTTTGAGAATTGCAAGTTTTGAATAAATAACATACTGTTAATTAAATAGATAATTTTTGAACATTGAAATCCATTCTTGACAACATGCAGAAATTCTTCTAGACTCGACAACACGGCTTCTTGATCACATATTCAATGAATCATGTTGGCCGCGATAAGTTCTCGAGAACCGCGAGTCCAACCAAACCAAACGAGATGATCCAGTAAGAATGGCGGTGCTGCTAGAAAACATAGCCAACTGCGTTTGGCTCGCTTTTGAAGCCCTTCAGCAGGACAAATCCGGGCTGGTGCACAAGTCCAAGTTGAAGGTAGTGTTGAATTTTTGTGAGAAAGGGTGAAAATGTGCTTGATATAATTCGGATTGCGGGATGGCAAGTATGAAAATGGGCTGTGTGAGACGATACCAAATTTGGTGTTATTTTGAAATGATTGCCCATAAAAGGTGATGAGGTAGGAAGGAATCCAGAGAATGTATTCAAATGTCAGCTGATCCATCAAAATCTATATTTCCATAGATGTAAACATCTTCTATTCTTCCAGGCCATTCTGGATATTGATTTGTGAAATTTTTCATTAATCGATGAACAAGCTCTGTAATTTTCGAAAGGTGCATGTAAGTGAAGTGGATCTGCCAAAACAAGAAAACAACGGCATAAGTGCACCAACATCCTGTATTTTAACTTCAAATCATCTGGTAATATACATAGTGATTGTATCAGAAGAAGTAATACTTACTAATTATTAGTATCTACAAATCTCTAAAATCAAAAAAATCCCAAGGGAACCAAAATAGTATATGATCAAAGATATATGAGCGAATTTCATAAACCGTAAAGGTTTCCCAATTTCAGAGGCGTCATTGGCAAATTTTGAAAAAATTCAAAGCTTATTCAAATTTTCGTTTCAAGCTCAGATGAGTGAAGTGTGCAAGAAATGGGTTATTACTATTAAGCAAGTTTCAAAAGACTCATAGCACAATAAAATTGTATTTTCAGTTGTTCAATGTGATAAAAATATCGACACTATTCACAAATCTGGAAAACCCAAAAGATGTCGCTAGCAAACATGAACAAAGTTGTAAGTCCGCATTCAGATTTTGATTCAACGCACTTTTTACGCGCCTAGTAATCATGTTTTTTTTTGCAGTTTGATACAAGGTTCTTTGTTTTGAAGTGGAATTGAGTGCTATACCCTATAAATACAAGGTACAATTCAAATGTGGCGAATTTATGGACAAAGTAAAATTTTGCCAATTTGAATGAAGACCGATATGAAAACCGAAGTAAAAACCATTGCAACACTCATAAATTTTTTAGTGTTGATTAGTTTGACAAAAATATTCAAGTACTTGCATACAAACATAAAGGTTTAAAAATACACTCGTACCTACCTATAGTTCCTGCAAAATTGGGAGTGATAATCAAGTGGTGAATTCTTGAATCAAAAGAAACGCCTTGTGAAACTATTTTGTTATCACCCAGTAAATGTTGAAATTTAG
This sequence comes from Chrysomela aeneicollis, assembly GCA_029955515.1. Lineage (NCBI taxonomy): Eukaryota > Metazoa > Arthropoda > Insecta > Coleoptera > Chrysomelidae > Chrysomela > Chrysomela aeneicollis. Next base: position 17,740,442 of record JARUHQ010000009.1, on the reverse strand, counting down.
TGGGCGATAACAGTTTTCTGACATTACATAAGTTAGAAATAATTTGGTTTTGATCGAATATCCTGTAGGCGGGCATTCGGTGTGAAAAGTATAATACCAAAGTACTCAATCATTGCGAAACATCAAAATCCTTTATTTATAACAGTAAACAACATCGTCCGTAATGCGGTTTTCTCATTTCGCCAAATATAGAAAACGACAATGTAAAACTTGGCAGGTTGTTTGAATTACCAACTTGAGTATGTCAAGGTTTACCATGAAAACTTTCGATATCAGAGGAATAATTGTTGATACGTAGCGCTTTTTCTGATTACATGTCATGCAAATGACTGTGTTAATTGTTTAACTGATGACTGCTTGATTGCTATTTATTCGCGGAAAATACCTTCTAACGATTTTATAAACATCAATTTCTATTTTAGTGCATCAATTACATAGAGTGGATCACTGAAAACGAAACAGAATATTTAGGAAATAACCTATTCCAAATTACAGTGTTATAGTGTGCTGGAATCCTATAGAACGTAATAAAATCAGTATCTCCATCATAACAGAAATATATTCTGAATTATCATAGTCGGACAGGTCGATTTTAATTTTGGAAAATCTATTTTTCAAGGTAAATTTCCAACCCCCTTTCAACCTTCTGCCCTACACACCAACCCTATATTTTTTTTAAATGAAAAGGGGGTATTGAGTTGTTTAAAATAAAACAATTTCAAAATTAATCTTGATTTCTCTATTTTAGAGCTGTGAAGCTGGAGGTTGAAAGGGGGTGGAGAAATCGTCCTGGTTTCCGATTATTTTTTAAAATATATTTTTAGAATATTATAATATAATCATGCATAAGCTTCCACACTGTATATTCCACTCTTGAAACCTGTTTTCATTAGTTATTTGATGAGCACGATTTTGTTGATTTCAAAGTCACACATTTTGAATTCATTATGAATAATTTGAATTAAGTAAATATGTGACCTTTTCTGAATCTCATTTCACTCATCTGAGCAAAAAATTAAACTGATTTCCATTCCACTATTCTGAAGAAAATTGGATTTTATATGAATAATATAAACATGCACTAAAAAATCAACAACACATGCAGGGTGTTCACCCTGTATTTTAATGTACATCACACCTCAGTCAGCGCATGAATCATAAACCTATATTTACCTATTTTTTATTATAATTCATATGATAAATACCATGTTAAAGCTGTAAAATGTAACATAAGAAATGACGTCATCGGTATTTTACTATGCCAGTATCCCCAAAAGGAGTTTTCTAGGGGCATCAGATCTGGTGATATCGTTGGCCATACTCTTCCAACGATTGTCGCTCACTTTCCTATTTGACCAGCTTTCTGAAATATCGAAGAAAACCTCTTCAGCTGCCAAACTTTAAGGATTCTGCCATCTGAGAGGCCATTTCTCGAACTGTTATTTGATATTTATTGATATTTTTGAAAGTTTCACCTCCTGGTGAATTCGGGAAATCATATATTCAGTATTTCTTATTTGAAAAAATCTTGCTGACGCCATTGCTCACACGTGCATCATCCTATTTCTATATAAAGTTTATTCTTCACTTCATGCCGTCATGAACTCCCTAATTTATTTCAATACATCGTTTTACAGGTTCTCACAGCAAATATTGGCACCTTACTTGACCTCTACGGTGTCGAAAAAGGCCTGGAGCACTACCGAAGCTCCCTAACCCTCAGTTTCGACCAGTTCAAGTACTACCTCAAGACGGAAGTGTTCTCTTCGCTTCCCAACAAACTCCATCTGTCGGAACTCCGCATTTACGAATACAAAATCGCGGAAGTATGCTGGCTAGTATGCCGAAGGAAGTACCTGTCGAGAGACCTGAAGGTGTTCTCAGAAGACTGCTTGTTCCAGATATTCCGGATTTTTTGCGTACTAGCAGAGCTGGTACCAGATCTGAGCGACGATAACATCTACCAGGCAATCATGCACCCTAGTGAAGTGTGTAACATCGCTCATTCCCTGGCAAGTTCTTTAGGCTGCGTCTTTGACGAAGATGACTTCACAAATCTCAGCGTTTCCATGGGCAGTTTCCGCTTGACTCCCTTCATAGCGGTGCTGGAATCGAGGTGTCTAAATGGTGTGCAAGATGACATGGCCATTACTGAAGCAGTAACTGACATTTACCAGAAAATAGTTGAAGATGTGATCAAAAAGGGCTTCCTATCTAAGAAAGGGTACATTTTTCCAACAATGAGAGAGTATTGGTTCGTCTTGAGGCCGTCAGAGCTAGCTTACTACAAAGCTAGGAACGAGAAAGACAAGTGTGGGTGTCTGCCTATAGAACCTGGTTGCAAAATAGAGCCCAAAACCGGCTATAAGATCATGCTGCATACGTCTGAGAGATCGTATGAACTAGGAACCTCTGATCATATGTCTAGGCTGCAGTGGATATCTGCCCTTCAGTTAGCATCAGATCATGCAGGTGAGTAAAACATTCCAGGGATGAAAAGTTGAAAGTTTCAAATTCCACAAAATGATATTTGGGAAGGTGATACCTATTGAGTTTTTTAGAAACTGAATCAATCTCTGTTGACATTGGCGAATATTCATCTTTGAATTCGAGTAGAATCAAACATTTGCTAGAAAGTATCCCAGCAACGGCAAATTCTCCATACTATATCTAAAATAGGGTGTGTATTTCTTGTGTGAGTGTTAATGTCACACTCTTCAGTATTCATCTTGGTACTAGTTCTTCCAGTTAAATTTTTCTCCTCGTGTGGTGCTATTCTTCGAGAATTTCCCTTTCCTTACCATTCCATCGTTACCATTCCTTTCTTACCATTCCTTTCTTACCATTCCTTCGTTACCATTCCTTTCTTTTTACCATTCCTTCGTTACCATTCATTCCTTACTATTCCTTCCTCACTATTCCTTCCTAATCATTCCTTCCTTACCCTTATTCCTTCCTTACCATTCCTTCCTTACCATTCCTTCCTCACCATTCCTTCCGGAAGTGGCGATACATTTGGGTATTATCTTGCAACAAGTTTATAACTCATCAACTTCGTCTTTCCAGGTGGATTCCAGAGTTACCAACGGCTCCAAATAGCAAAACGACGACTGCAGAGGCAAGGCAGGGTGCAAGAAATGATGAGGGCAAGGGCTCAACTCCAGCAAGAGAGGACTGCCAGACAAGCTGCTGAAGGACAGGCCAAAGAGCTAGAAGCAGTGGTGAAGGAGGAGGCAAAAAAGCTCACGGAGTTGGAGCAGTTGAGGATCAAGCTAGAGAGGCTTTTAGAAGAAGAAACTCAAGCCAAAAAAGATGAAGAAATAGTACGAGGGTGAGTAGAAATCGTCTTACCTCTGAACTAGAATAGGAAAGTCATACAACAGACATATTATCATCCTGGTCTTCTCTCATATTGTTGAATATGGTGGTTTATTTCATGAACACCAACTGCATATCTGAAGATATTATGGAAATGTTTGTTAGTTATAAAAGAAGTATGAATCTACTTTCCATATCCATAGAAATAATCAGAGCCCGATGCATACGACACCTAAACAAGATTGGTAGATTTTTGTTACCAATTCTTTACATCATATCGACGTGATATTTTTCAGATTGCAAGCTAGAGTGCTTGCAGAAGAATGGGAAAAGAGAGAGGAATTGGAGAGGCTACAGGATGAGCAGAGATTACTTTTAGAGGAGGAAAGAGGAAAAAGGAAAGAATATGAGGAGCGACAAAGACAGAAAGAGGAACAATTGCGAAGTAAGTCACAGAATGAAAATACTATCTGGAATGCTATCAATGATTTCATGCTTGTAAAGCTAACATGAATAATTTTGTGCGATACAATGCTGATGATTGATGTCATCAGATTATTCATAACAACATTGGCAATGAAGATAGGCTATTATAAATTAGATGGTATCAAACAAAATGTGAGAGGTGCTCATATAATCGAATGGTAATTTATCTAGCTCGTTTTACCAGAATTAGCTGTTATGTGGGCTTTCTGTGGTACTTGAATCTTTGCTGTGGGTGTATATCTTTGATTTATGATCATGTAGTTTCGAAATATAAAAATCAAAACTAACGAATATAGAATTGAAAAGAAAACGATTGAAAACTTATTATACATGCAATGTATTTATGTCCCTAGTTTCAAATTTGAGGTAGATACCTACTATTTTCTCTCCAAAATACCTCACATACCTCAGTAGTTTCGGATGATCAGGTAATTTTTCTTCCTTGGCATATCATGTGATATTTGGTAGTAATGTGATCCTGGATCGAACCTGGATAGTAGACGATTCCGCTTGCGCTGTTGAGCTCACGTAATATAAGTATCAACGGATCTTTCAGTTGTCAGACATGCAGAAACTAACCGCCATTGGAGTTTTTCCGAAATTTCAACCACAATTTTCATCCCACATGTAGCCAACTTTATGGCTTTGGCATATATTATATTATGATAGGTATATTTCATAAATCTTGAGAAAATCATCCCAGAATTGATCACATATTACTTCTTGATATTTACGTAAGTTTCTCCGGATATCTAGGAGAAACCATAGAAGCTTGGCAACAGTGTATGTCCGCTCGTATACAGGGTCACTCACGGTCGATGGTACCTTAGACGTTTACGGAGAACGGGACGTAGGATTATTCTGAAAATTTGGTTTATTGGGTACTAAGTTTTTTTCTATCGATCTAAAATATTTTCAGCGTTGCGGCGTTGCCGCTTCTATCAAAAAGTAGCAACAACTTTGTTATTTCAAATGGAACATTTTTAGATTCTTCCTGAAGAGCTGATTTCGTCGATCTATCATACTTGGGGTATAGCGCGAAATATTACAGAGATATAGGGTGTGAAAAATCGAGATTTTTCAACTTTAGGAATTTTTTGTGTCGAAACTAATCATTTCTGCTCAAAACGGCTCACATGTCCCTATCTTGACTTTTCATTTACTATCTACTGACATTCAATAGAAACAAATAGAGGGTGATGCAAAACTCAAAATTTTGAACCACCCGTATTTGTTTCAATTAAATATCAAGCGATAGGAAATGGAAAGTTGAGATAGGGACATGTAAGCCGTTTTGAGCAGAAATGATTAGTTTTGACACAAAAAATTCCTAAACTTGAAAAATCCCGATTTTTCACACCCTATATCTCTATAATCTTTCTCGCTATACCCCAAGTATGATAGATCGACGAAATCAGCTCTTCAGGAAGAATCTAAAAATGAAATGAAATACAGGGTGTTCTATTTGAAATAACAAAGTTGTTGCTACTTTTTGATAGAAGCGGCAACGCCGCAACGCTGAAAGTATTTTAGATCGACAGAACAAAACTGATTACCCAATAAACCAAATTTTCAGGATAATCCTACGTCCCGTTCTCCGTAAACGTCTAAGGTACCATCGACCGTGAGTGACCCTGTATAATAATTCCCTTTGTATTTCACTTTCCATTCTGATTTCAGATGCCGAAGAACGCCTCACCCAACTGGAGAGAGAACGCCAAGACCTCGACAAACAGCTGAAGACGGCCAACCAGAAGATCAAATTCGCCGAGAACAAGAAGGAACTGCTCGAGGCCAAACTCTACCAAGCCATTCCCGTCCTGCGGGAAGGCGACAGGGTGAGGCGCGCTCATTCCTTCGTACCAAGCACCAGGGAGAGGCCAGTCATTGTGGAAGTCAGATCTGGAACTCTGAAGCGCCCCAGCAATCGCGTGTGAACGACGAAAAACTGCCCAAGAATGCCCGATGGGAAACCACCTTCGATTCCAATTCATTGGGAAGTGTGCATACTGAGGGTAGATCAAGGACAACGAGGTGCTTCTAAATAACCCATGTTTCAAGAGTATATCGTTATTTATAACCAAGGAAATTTTTTTCAATTGATCATAGCTTATGAACTATATACCCATATATATCTAATAACTACAATATTTACCATACGCCATAAGAGACAATGTTAGCAGAGTGAAGCCGAATTTCATAAATCAATCCTTTTCTAATTGGCAACGTTGATTGAGGGCGCATGCGCGAAATCTGGCGCGAAATTCAAATCATGAAATGTCTAATCCCTGCATAAAGTATACTTAGATTTGACAGAGAGTAATCAGATATCTTTTAATTCAGCGAACCACTCCTTTCGGATTTGAAAGAATATGAAGCAATCAAGATCAAAACAATGGTGGGCATATGAATGATTCTGATCTTTGCAATATTTTGTTAGACAGTGATGGCACAGGCACTTCCATTGTGTCTTAATTGACATGACCTGGACACCGACACTGTACATATTTACGGCAGTGAATAGTGAATAGTATCATCTGAACAACTATGAATTAATGAAACACAAACACTCGAAAAACAGTAACGAGAAACGAGGATATTCACATCAACGAAACACATATAACCTGCTTGTTTGAAAAAGATCGCAAAAGTGATACCCGACATACGATCATTTCCAATTTGAGTAACAGCGAGGACTTCTTCTTCTTCTTCTTCTTCTTCTTCTTTATTGGCCTCTTGTCCCATAAGGACATCCAGCCAAGTTTTGTTTCTCCTTTCTTTTTTTTTTCGTTTTTGAAGAGCGCACCGGTGGTGCATCTGGGATCTAGCCCATGCCCTTCAAGTTTTTTGGGGGGGAAATAGGTTATACAAAGGTTAATTTAAGACTCTTCTCGTTCTGTGGCGTATCCAGAACTTTCACAGGGGGTTGCGCCGGGTGTGAAGGATTTGGTAGGGTTTCTGAAAGAGACGTTTGTTGATTTTAATTATATAATTCATTAAAACTTGTAAAAGCATAGAAGCAAGCATTGCTGATTATTGGCGGTCTATGTCATGCTAAGCCATGCATTCAAATTTTCATATTGTTTTCTGCTAGGTGATTTACTATAATTCTACTTAATTCAGTTGTGGGTTTCCTAAGGACATCATTCATGTTTATTGGACCTTTTATAATTTTCACTAATTTTTTGTATAGTTCATTATTTTCTCGTTCTTTTCTAGTGCATCCAAGAATTAAATGATTAAGGTCTCCAAATTCTCCGCACTCACAGTTAGGGTTGTCTTTTATTTTGATTTTGTACAAATGTTGGGGTGTTAAACAGTGACCCGTTCTCATTCTACACATTGTGGTTATTTGTCCCCTTGTCTTATATTTTATATTGTGAAACCATGGTGTTTTTGTCGGTTCTTCTAAAATTTCAAGATAATTCCTTCCTTTTATTGTCCCCATATGTCTGTAGATATTTTTCCATTGTTTCCAACAGTCGTCTTTAATTTGATTTAATATATCTGTGAAATGTAATCTATTCATGTTGCAGTTCTGCATATTTCTTCCTTCTGTTGCCGCTTCATCTGCTATTTCATTTCCTTTTATTCCCGAATGGCTTGGTACCCACATCAGTATTATTTCTATGTTTAGGTCCTTTGCTTGATGAAGGCTCTCTTTGGTTTTAAGGACACTTTCTGAACATTTTGGGTCAATCCCTGGTTTTGCTATTTTTTGTAAGGCACTTTTTGAATCCGATATAATTATCGTTGGTTTTCCTTCTTCCACTGCCAAATTCACTGCTCTGTGAATGGCTAGAATTTCTGCAGTACAAATTCCTGTGTTTTTCCTTAATTTACATTTTATGATAATTCCCCTTGTTTCATGGTATATCCCCATTCCACAGTTTCCGTTAATTGGGTCTAGTGAAGCGTCAGTGAATATTTTGCTATGATTTGGATATTTGCTATGGTAAAATTCCTGAAATTGTTCTTCACAGTTCTTCCCGAATTTTTCAATTCTTGTATCAGTCCAGTCTATGTTCCTGATCTGTGCTTCAAATTTGTAATTGTAACATGGTGCGTTCCTTGTTATGCCTAGGGAGTCCGTGTATTGTAGTGCAGTGTCTATTCCTTCCATGATTGTAGGTGCTATTGTATTTCTCCAGTAGGGTAAATCCTCATTGTATATCCCATAGAAATTTATTATCATAGATGACATGCTTTCATTTTGTGCTACCCATTTCAGTGTTTGTTTTGCACTTAACCACTGTCTCCGTATTTCCAAAGTGGTTTCTGCAGTTTCTCCCATTAGTGCATTCGTTGGTGTGGATCTCATACAACCTGTTATTATCCGTAATGCCTGGTACTGTATCCTATCTAATTTTCCCCAGTTGGCTTTGGATGTTTTGAATATGCAGAGTATTCCATACTCTAGATGTGTGCGCACCATAGCCTTATAAATGTTGTGTAATATTTTCGGGTCTGAGCCCCACCATGTTCTCGTTATAGATTTCATCACGTTTATTGATCTTTCTGCTTTGTTGCACATGTGTTCTATTTGTTTTGTCCAACGCATATGGCTGTCGAATATTACCCCTAGGTATTTGAAGTTATTGCACCATTCTATATTGTGGTCATCTATATGTATTTCTGTTAGTGGTGTCCTGAGTATGCCTCTGCTGAATGATATCGCTTTAGTTTTATTTGTTGAGACTGTGAGGCCATGTTCACTCAGCCATTCTTGTATATTGCTTAATGCCCCTTCTATTTGGTTGATGCACATATTCAGATTCTGATGGGAACTCACTACTGCTATGTCATCAGCATACTGTATTATTTCAACATCCCCTCCAGTTGTTGCTGCTAGTGATGCTGTGTATATATTGAAGAGTAATGGGCTTAATGGTGATCCTTGTAAGAGTCCTCTGTTGGTCCATTGTGGTCCTTTTAATGTCCCTGTGTTTGGTGATCTTATATATATTTTTCTTTGCTCTAGCAGGTTTTTAATGAGTGATATGATATTTGCTGCAATTCCTGTTCTGTTCAAGATTTCAGTTAATTTGGGGATGATTACATTATCGTATGCTGCAGATATATCTAGAAAAACCACTATTGTTTTATTGTTTATAGTTAAATTTTTATATATAACTGTGGACAACCATGTTGTGCATTCTGTGACTCCTGTGCCCTTTCTGAAGCCATTTTGCATTTTATGAAAATATTTATTTTTTTCCAGTATGTAGTCAAGTCTTGTTTTAACCATATTTTCAAGCAGTTTACACATGCAAGATGATAATACTAGGGCTCTGTAACTTTCATGTTGATTTGGGTCTTTTCCTTGTTTCAACGTTGGTACTATTATTTGTGTTTTCCATTCCGTTGGTATTCTACATTCTCCTTTCAATATTTTATTGTATATCTTCAGAAGTTTAATTTTCATTACTGGTGGCATATTTTGTATCATGCTGTACGTTATGTTGTCCATTCCTGGTGCTGTGTCCTTTCTGTTCTCCAAGGCTAAATTTAATTCATCCAAGCTGAATGGTTTCTCCTCTGTGATGTTATTGTATTCAATTTCTGCATCCCACGGGATATAAGGTGGTGCTATCTGGTCTAACATATTTCCTACCCATTCTTCGTTTTCTGTTACATGGTTCCTGTTATTAGTTGCTCCATTAGAGAAAGCTCTTATGACTTTCCATACTTTTGCTATTGGTGTATTTCTATCAATTGATTCTGTAAATTCTCTGAAGTTTTCTTTTTTCCTTTGTTTGAGTATTCTTCTGGATTTTGCTGTTATTCTTTTGTAATTAATGTAATTTTCTTCACTGCAGTTGTTTTTATATTCTTTCAATGCCCTGCTTCTCTCTTTAGATATATTTTCACAGTTATCATTCCACCACTGAGGTTTCCTTATAATTTTCCTACCTCCTATACTAATTTTTGTCTTTGGGATACTCTGTTCTGCAACTCTGTTGATCTCTGTCATAAGTTCTTCATAATTATCATACTGTTGTTCTGTATCATACCTAAGGAAGTATTGTTTCCAGTCTGCTTTCTTTGTATTCCATCTTGATATTGGTTTATGTTTATGTTGTATTGACCCTTTTCCATAACTAATCCGACATTGTATTGGTACATGGTCACTTGTACCTGTATCTTCTACTGTGTTCCATGTGCTTGCTAATGCTACATCTGGTGTACAAACTGTTAGGTCTGGACAACTTTTGTTTTGGTGTGGTGGTGTTATTCGTGTTCTGGTGCCGTCATTTAGAAATACCAAGTTGTTTGTTCGGATAGACTCTATCATATTATTGCCTTTTTCATTACTTGTCCCAGATCCCCATACTGGGTGTTGGGCATTTATGTCCCCCATGATAATGAATGGTTGTTCCAGTTCTTCAAATAATCTATTTATGTTTCTTGTGGAAAGGTATATATCAGGTGGGCAGTACACAGTGGCTATAGTCAGATCCTTTATTTTTATTGCCATTACTTGGCATCTTGCTGGTATGTTGAGTTGTATGTCAACTTTTTTATAAGGTATTGCTTTGTTAATTAATATGGCTATTCCTCCCCATCCATCTCTGCGGTCTTGTCTTATTATTGTGTGAAATTTTATATTGATGTCTTTTTCTGGTTTCAAAAGTGTTTCGTTCAGTAGTATTACATCTGGTTTTATACTACATAAAATATTTATTAGTTCATTGTATTTATTATTCAAACTGCAAATGTTCCATTGTATTATGTTCAATTCTTCCTAAGAAGAAGTCCTCATTTGTGTTTGAGTTTGGAGATCCATAATTGTTTGGTTCATTTTGATATATTTGTGCCACGCCGGTTGCCTGTGAGTTATCATCTTGTGTGATTTTTCTGATTTGTTTAAGTATTTCTTTTTTATGGTTTTCTGGTATTCTTATCTGACTTATTATGTTTCTCATTAACTCCATTATGTTTATTACCTCTATTGTGTCCTCTTCCATTTGTCCTTCAGTTTCATCTCTCCTCAGTCTCATACTTGGTGGTCCTGGTATTGATATTCTACAAGGTGAGGGAGTAAGACATGCTTTGTGTGCCTCTTGGTCATATGGAAGTGGTGATGAAGGTCCCCTCTTCTTTTTTTTCACTATCTGTGAGTATTTAGTTTGTGTCCTTGGTATACTAGAATTTGCCTGTCTTTCTGCAATTGTGATAATATCATTTTGGTTGCCTGATGTTCTCATTTTCGGATAATCTCTTGGGTCTGCTCTGTACTCTACCTCCTTGGTGTTGTCATGTTCTGCTGGAAATTTTTTCCTTGCTTCATAATATGATAGGTTCTCAAATACCATGGTTTCTTTGATGTTTTTTTGTCTTTCTGCTTCTGGGCATTTTTTCCTATCTGTTGTTTCATGTTGGCCCTTACAGTATAAACATTTTGGCTCACTGTTACATTCTTCTTCTTTATGCTCTTCTGCACATTTACTGCATCTTTTTTTGCTTCTACATTGTTTTTGATTGTGCCCATAACGTAAGCAATGTGTGCATTGCATAACTGGCCCTACATAGACTTGTACTCTAGCATCATACCAGTTTAATTCTATTGATGATGGTATCTGTGTACCTTCAAATGTTATTACAACAGATTCTGTTGGTTCATAGCTGATGTTTCCATCTCTTGATACTACTCTTCTGTTTATTCTTCTTGCTTCTAGTATCTTTACTGCTGCTTTCCCTTCCTTGATAATCTCTTCCACTGTAGCTGCTATATCTATGCCCCTTGCCACCCCTTTACAGGTGACTAGGTTTGATGGTATATAGGCTTCATAGTTCGCATCTTGATGTATTTTATGGTTCAGAAAATCATTGGCGTTTTTCGATGTTATAAATTCAATACCTACTCTATTCTTACCTTTCTTGGTGATTTTGTAGACGCCCTCAACTTTATTTGTCCTCAGGAGCCTTTCAAAAGCCATCGGATGGAAATTGCCAAGTTGTTGACTTTTACTTTCAACAATGACTATGTAGGGTTTTTTGTCTGTATACTTATATGTATAAGCTTTGCGTTTATCTGGGGGTTTATCTGGGGGCCCATTTCGGCCCCCAGTTTCGTCATCCATGCTGTTTTAAACTCTAGGGTTAGGTGTTGGGATTAGCTATGTTTAAAGCAAGGATAGGGCAGGATAAGCTAGATTTACTAATCTGTTCCTACTTACAGTTGATGTACGGTGTTTTGTTCACTTTCTACTCAAATTATTGCTCAAATTCTCAATTTTTCCACGTGCTTCCAAATTCTAACCACTCTCGTGAAAGTTCCTAACAGCGAGGACATGAGAGAAAAACAACACTAAGAGAGTCGTTCTTGAATCTTGACTGTCATTATCTACTTTTATTTTCGCGCATGCGCTTAAATTCATCGTTGCCAGCGACACTCTTTCGTTTCGGCTTCAGATAGGCTATCCTTATTATCAATATTTGTAGTTGATAAATATATGACTATACCCTATACATTTTTGTAATATTTGTACGAATATTTTCCCACAGTGGTGTTGGTTGAAATAATAACAAAAAGTCTTATTTCAGGTCCGACCTTTGAGAAATCAATAAGTTGGTTTCGAGTCGAATCGCACCCTGTATATCAATATTTTGAAATTTCATTTACAAATTTGGGAAGAGCAGAAACAAATTAGTTAGACTAAAGGTGTATGGGGTGGTTCATAACTCATGATTAATTGAAAAAATAGGAAAAATTGAGAATTTTCCATGTATATATCTTGGCTAATGATAGACACATAAAATATGGGTTATTTAGAAGCACCTCGGTGTCCTACATCTTTACTGTATGCGCATTTCCCAATTTTCCCAATTTTCATCCTGTAAAAGTAAAAAAATGAATACATAATTTCGATAAATATAATATAGTTTGATATTCTGTATGAAGCTTCAGTTTGGAATTCAGTGCCAATTCTATAAAGGTGCAGATTCTGTTTTCTTGAATACATTCGATTCGGGATCCTTCAGTTCTTCGAAAACGTGTGCTTTAATCTTCTTGTCTACTGCAAGAGCAACAGTGGGATCGCCTGTTCTTGTAACAACTATTTTCGCAGGTGTTTTATCTGGAATAAATCAATAACAGTAGGTATTCTTCAACGAGCGTATAATGATGGCCATTATTGAGATAATAGCCATTATACGCGAGTAGAAGAGTATAGTTTTACCACGACCATAGCAGAAAAACTTCTAGTCAAGACTAGTACAGCCTTTATTTTATAAAAAAACATCAGTACCTAATAGTCATAACTCAACGATATGACTAATGCACAATAAAAATATTAGGAAAGAAATCTAACATCTGACAAAATTCGAACCTACGCCGTCAACTACCACGTCCTTCCACCTAACCAAGGTGGATATAGGATGGTGAAACAGCTCTTCAATTGTTTCTGCGAAAAACTTATAGACCGTTTGAGAAGGTAGTAATATTTCAGCTACTTGAATCAAGATGGCGGTAAGATCGATTATCGAAGAAAATTTCCGTTGCTTACGTATTTCTACGGTTCGCATCTGACAGATGTGACTTGAAACGACATTAAACAATATAATTTCTTTAAATCTGGAATGAATATTGATATTTTGACTCATCTCAGTCATTTTTCATCTAGAACAGATGAAACTGATAAAATGATGACAGAAGCACAGTTTCTGTTTTACCGACACAAGGTATGTCGCCATCTCTGTTAATTTCAGGAAATATTACTACGGTATGAAATCAAGTAGGCGAAGGTCTACAGTTTATTCTAGTGCTTGTTAATAGGAAGCTGTTTCACCATCCTATATCCACCTTCCACCTAACCATCTGTGCTATAAAGCCTTGTTGTAAGCTTAGGCGCAAAACAAAAAATATAGGTTCAGTATATAATATGGATCGGGGCAAACTTTCAATCTCTGCGCTGTACAAATTTCGTCGTGTTTACTATTAGTCCTCAAATTCCTCATATCATTATGACAATCAACATAAGGTACTCATTTTATCAATATTTATGTCGCAAATTGTGTGACAGTCGAGTCAGGTGAGCAGAGCCCACTTTCGAAAAATGTGTTCCGATGCAGCTTCGTTATTGGCTTCAGAATGTTGGATTCTGAAATTCGAAGTTTGTGATTGGTTGTCAGCAGTTGAAAAATGTTCAGAATCCAACACGAATGAGGAATCATCTACATTTGTCAATCGATAACGTATATGTAATTGATGTAGTATCCAATAGTCGTGGAGAAAAATAATTCCTTTGCAGATGAATTGATACTCACGTTCTTTTTTCTTTCTACCTGGTCCTTTTCCTATATTTGTGGGGAAAGACAATTTAGAGTTAGTTGATTTTTCCTGATGTTGGTGTTTTTTTACCTCCTTTGCCTTTGCCTAAAATCAGAATGTTTTTTTCATTATTTCGTCATTTGTTTTACATTTTTTTCATCATTTTTATATCACCTTTTTTGCCTCTTCTTTTAGCTCTTCTTTCTCTGTATGCTCTCCAATATCTCTGAATTTTTCTAGCGGCTCGATTTATAAGTAAATGATAGGCCATTTCGTTATATATTCTTTCTTCTTCTATTCGTTTTTCCTCCATGAGAATGACGTATTCATCTTCCTGTTCATCCAGGAGTTCTTCTAATTTTTCAGTCTCAGCTTTCTTTTCATCATACCTAATTGAAAAGAATATTTACCTACTTCCTATATGTTGATAAAAATGTTGAATAGTTGAGTTGACTCTGTTAGAAGCTTCATAATTTGTGAATCCTGCTTCATTTAAACAGATTTCAATAGTGCCCGAAACTTCTACAAAATTCTCCTGTTTCTCGGAACTTACTCTTGTTTTAGTACTTCATATTGTGCTTGTTTCTCGCCAATATCCTGATCGAATTTTGTCAGCCAATTTTGCAACTGCGTTTCTGCCTTGAACCTTTTCGCCCTAGATAACTTTTCTTGAGACAAGTGATCTTCCAATAGGGTCTCGAACTGGTTGACGACCTTTTGGGCTCCCTCTGCCAATGCGGCTTGCTTTATTTCACTCTCGTTGCTCTTATGCATCATTATTTTCTCAGATTCATGACTAAAATCATGTTCCATATTCCATTATTATCGTTGGAACTCACTGTTCTCTCAAATAAACTCATAACATTACAGTTCTTCCTTAGGAAACCTTCAAGTCTTTAGAATTAATAAAAAGCTATGAATGGGACGAAGTATCACAAATATCTTATTGTAATTTAAAATATCACAGTTTGGATTTGATATAAACACGTGCATTATGCATTCACTGTGGTGAATAGTTGCATGCACTATGACTTGGTATTTGCTAGGAAAGTAGTTGTTTTCTGTTCGTGGTCCACCAATCATTAAAACTCAAACTGTGTTTGATATTTTTAATTAGCTTTACATTTTCAGCACTTACACTGCTTTAGACATTAGCCGCTGGAAATCTTCTTTGACGCTTCCCATTTTCTGGTGATACTTTTCAAAGATTTTCACCTTCTCATCCAGCTGATCCCCAAGCTCTTTTCTTTGTTTTCGCAATTCCCCTTTCAAATCTGAAATGATCCAGTCCAATGTTGTTCAGTTTGGGACGCAATTGATGAAGAAGGGCATATCGAGATCTCATTCAGGATTGAAGAATTCCAAATCGATACTGATGATGTGGACCAAATAAAATAAAACATAGTTTAGTTAGTTCGACCAATTTGCGTCTAGTTGACTTTGATGAACAAACAGCTATCTATGTATACTACTCGCCATGTATGGACCATGAATATATCCTTTATTTGATTCCAGCTTCTTCATGCAGTTTAATATTGAAATTTTGATGACGTGAACTGAACAGAATCCAGAATGCTTTGAAAAAAAAACGTGGTATGTATAGAGTGTTTTTAACCGTCAATTTAGTTGCAAAGGAACCCTCGTAAATCTATTATACTAAAAAAAAATATCAATGGCACTTAATCTCAAATTACCCATCAAGATAATACAAGAGCATATGAAAAATTCAATATCATGTGAAAAATATGAGTTATAATGTTTATACTTTTATTATGAGGTAGGTAAGTGCTGTTAGCATAAACTTCATTAGCTGTACCTTCTAATAACTGTACAGTTGTTTGCATATAAAAGTCGTACAAGATACAAGTATACATTTGGAACTTTTGTGACAAAAATAGTTTGAATTTTGATATCGACAAAGTCGATAAGATGTTTAGATAATATTACAAGCCTGACTCAAAATAGCCTATAACTGCTGTACGACTTCATGCACACAAGTGTACATATTCATGAATTTCTCTAAGATTTCCTTATCAGATAAGTGTGAATTGAGTACCTATAAGAAAGAAAGGTTTAAATTTTCCTGCCTAGTTTTTTATCCAAACGACCGATGAGGATGTCCCAAAATGGTGGTCAAACTAACAAGTTGCCAATTTTAATATTTACCTATAATTGAAAGATGCTGATCTAGTGAATCTATAATGGTGGAGACAACATTCTACTAAGGAATCTTTGAAAATAAAGAGCAATTTGCGACAGGAAAAAAATCATAGCAAGAATCGGAATTATTTTTGTATATATCTGCAAATGAAGACTTTTCGATACCTACATACTCTTAAAAAAAGTTTTACATCGTTAGTTATCATGAGCCATGAATGTTTTCAACTCTTAGGTTAGGTATATTTGATGCTTCAATTGTTATAGTTCCGATTGAATATTTAATACTGACTGACATACCGTCAATAATAGCTGTCAATAAATCGTTTGATTTGAAAGCCGTCCTCAAATCTTTGTCTAATGCCTCTGCTTCATCCCCAGTTACGTACAGCAATGTTTTCGCAATATCCCGTAGTTCTTGAAGGTGTTTGATTACATTCATTATATTCCTGTCTACTGTCGGCTTTTTAGCATTCCTTATCACAGTCGGCAGGCATTTATTATAAAAAATCAAATCTATCAAGTTGGCTATGTATGGATCGGCAATTGCATCAAACACATCTTTTGGAACTACAGACGTTTTCACACTGGTTGTTTCGGACTGAAAGTGGGATATTATAAGTGGAAAAGAAACATTCATGGAACTGATAATTCCTAGTATATTTATTCATCAACATATATATAACATGAACATGTTGGTGGAAAAACCAATATTTATTGTAAAAAAATCAAGATTTTTCGTTATTTAGTGATAGCTTTTCAAATGAAACGTCCTGTATAGTTTGAACTCGTAAAAAATAAAACAAAATTTATCAATGAAAACTTATTTTAGTTACCAGCTCACTTATTATACTTACTAGTCTACTGACCACAGGAATGAAAGTACAATTTTTAGGATCTATTACTTTCAGATATTTATAATATTCCTCGGTTTTTTGAAATTTTTCTGTGTCGTAATTCATCCCCCAGCTATTGAGAAGATCCAACACAAATACAGCTTCCATAGGTTTCATATGTTTTCGGATCAATTCTGCATCATTTTCCAGCAAGAAGGGAAGATGTGCCTGCAGAAACAATTAGGAGCATATTCGACCAAAACGTGGATAGTAGTTAGTTGTATAGGTATCAATTTTGTCCATAATAGTTGGTTATACTACAGATTTCAAACATACTGGTACTAGAAAACCGCTCTTTGAATATCCTCTTGAATATCAAACACACACTGATATTCACTTAAGAAATAGTACTCACGAAAAACAAAACATATTTGTGGTCTATCCCCCCATTCGATTTTTATAACCATATAAAAGTACCTACGACCTCGTGTGAAAACTATAGCATTTATTATTTGAGAAAAAAGCACACGTGCTTGCATAACAAACAATATCCCAAATGTTCTTACTCTTAATTTGAGAATAACACACTAACTTATAATCATATCATATTATCCAAAATCTATCATGAAACACTACTGTATTCCTGGTTGCGTGATTTCCGGCGACATCGGATCGGGTGACATTTGAATAACTCTCATTCATTCGTGAAATCATGTGGTTTAAATATCAATGAAAATGTTTTTGCATGTAAACGAAAATAATTCATCAATTCACATCTGAAACAGTCGGGAAAGTTATCAATTATTGCTTAAAATATGGAAATATACAGTTATATCCAATCAAGTTACATCACTGAAATTACTTCCCACGAAATAAAACTCAATGTTTATGGCCGTAGGAAAAATAGTGCACAAAACTTGTTCGAAAATGCATTTTTCGTACGAACACGCATAAAAACGTCAATAATCACACTGTTTCGAAAGAAAAAAAGCACAAGTGTTGATATGAAAATTATCACAAAGGTCGCATGAATTGATAGAAATATGATATATATTGTGAAGGTATTATTTATTATTATTATTTATTGAAATTTCTGCTTGCATCAGTTTGATATCACAGTATCACCAAAGAGAAAATTCTTTGGTATATCACAGATGTTTGCAAGGAGTCAAGGACGCACTAACTTGTACGCGCTTGCGTACTATACGTACTTCTATGGTTCTGTATTCCTGGTTGCGTGATTACTGGCGCTAGCAGGCGTATGGTGTCAAGTTTGTTTATGTACGCTGGTATCAATATCAATAAAATTTGTCCATACTAAACTAACTCAATCAATCAGTAATTCACATAATGAGGAATTGTCGGAGAAGTATTCGAATATCTTCTCGAATATGGAAATAAACAGTACTTGATATCGAATCAAAACCACCTGAAATTATAGAGACCGCTCAAGTTACATTTTTGACAAGACCTTCCGCGAAATGAAAGTATTCGTCGTAGGAAAAATAGTGTACAAAACTCGTTGGAAAGTGCATTTCCTTCACTCGTGCTAAACGACCACTCGTGTGAAATATACCACTTTCCACACTTGTTATGTAATATACTATTAGATACACGTCGATTACGAAGATTCAGACTCACCAACAAATACAGCTTCGCTAAACATCTGTTGAGCACATATAAAACCCTGTCTGCTTGTATCTTCAGATCCATGTCTGCAGGATCCATATCTTTATCTTTGAACTTATCGAACACCTTCATGAACTCATCGTCCATATTGAGGTCCTGTAGGATGGCTCTGGGAGAAAATTGGGGCATTTTGGTCTCATGCAATGATATCTTCCATCCATAAACGTCAATATCCAATAATGTTGAATGGTACCTAAGCAACTGTTTTGCTACCATGGCTACTCCATACGCTCAAACTAGATGGTGGATTAGCCATGGCCTAGCCTTATCGATTAGTCCAGTTGAAGTAGATTCTATACAAGAAAGGCATTCTCTGTGATCACTTCGAAATGGCTGGTAAGAAGAAAAAAACCCTTGCGAACAAACTTGCAAAAATGTCAGACGAAGAAAGGGCTAGGTATATGCAGCACAGAGCTGACATTGAGGAAGAGGCGAAGAGAAGGAAAGAACAACTCATCTCAACTTTCATGAAGGTATGAATTCTGGAAGAAATGTTGTCCGAGTACAACTTTTTCGGTGATGAATCAGAATCTGAGTTTTGAGCCAACTATAGGATTTTCTTCAAGAGGAAGCTGTTTAACTCATCATTGGCTCAAATCTTAAAGAATACTGCAAACATTGAAGGATGAAAACAATTTTTCATACGTCGAATGAGTATAGTTGTGTTTTTGATTGAGCAAAGTTCCAAATATATTTTATTGTAATGCATGAGCAATTGCCCATCTCTTCTGAGTGACCAAATTACGATAATAAACATGAATTCCAGAAAAAAATCAGGAAGGAAGAGGCATTCACTCGGTTGAACGTAGCAAAAATCAACCAAAATTGGCACCAAATTATGAGGAAATCGAAATGTAAACAGATGAGAGAAGACGTTGAGGTATGATGACGATTATACAAGTATGATGACATTTCTTCTGATTTTTCTTTGTATCGATTTCAGCATTTGAAGAAGTGGGTGGAAGATCAAGTAAACAACAAGAATGACAAAATAGCAATGTTGATGAAAGACCTCGAAAGGGCTGAATGTGAATATATCACAAACTTCGAATCGCATTCCACTCACATTGACGATATTTTGGAGAACCAGAATCAATATGTAGAAAAATTGAAACTGGAGTATAAGAACGATTTGAACGAATTGTTACGTTGTGCAGAGAGAGACCAGAAGATGATTATGAAGAATACGGAGAGTGAAGAAAACTATTTGAAGACAATTGTATTCGGACAAGATACACAAGCTAAGGAGATAATAAAAAAGGAATATGAAGACTATATGCAGATGTGTTATGAGACTGAATTTGAGGTAATGTAATTTTGAGCTCTGTAAATACCAATCGCATCGCATATTTTTTCAACAAGCATAATCATCAAATATATATTCGTATATTTCCTTTGATTTTCTCGGTGATAAATGGCCAATGGAATCAAGGTGATAAAGGTGCTGACATGTTATTTGCGTTTACTCAATCTCACACTACCGCTTAGTAGTATGGAAGTATTTTATTGAAAATCTTGAATAAAAACTAGGACGAATGGCATATTCATATTGTCAGCGAAAACATATCTACTCAACATTTTTTTAAACTTATTTCTAGCTAAATTATACTTGTTATACATTATGCTTTTTCATCATCGTCATTTCATCCAAATTTCATAAACCTCTGAAATATGTTGAATATCAATTCATTCCATGTTAACTTTGGATTTATTACCATGGTTCCGAAATAAAAAAATGAATAATCTTCAGCATTGTTTATTGAAAATTGATATTATGTGTAATAGACCCCCAACCAGAAATTAAGTACTACTCATTCCACCATGTAGACTAGACCTTTTTGGGATTGATTGCATTGTTATTGGTGAAACCTGATCAGAAGGGAAGATTTCCAGCTGGCCAGTCAGCACAATTGGACCTTCCTTTCTCTGCTAAGCAGAAAACCAATTTGTTGGAGTATTCACAGGAATCAGATTCATTTGCTGGAAATAAAAAATACTCAGTATATACCTACTGGCATGATATTTTGAAAAATTAATAACTGAGCCTTTGATTACCAATTCATGTTGATTTTTGAAGAATGCATAAAGGGTGATAATCATCTATACAAAGAACTATTTTTTTATTTCGAAAAATGCATGAATGAAAATAGTATTTTCTTCGGAAAGAGCATTATATTGATGATCTTTTACTCTAGTATATTGATGATCTTGTTTATACCTTCATCAACTTCCTGAAAACATTCGTCAGTACTATCCTGGAAGAAATTCTTGAGTTCACGTTTAGGACCACTTTTCAATAATTCGTCCAAGATTTTGGAATGATCTGGTAAACCATTATCGTCTGTCTGAAATGAAAGAAATCACTTATAATCAATTATGCGATAGTCGATTTATTTTCATCGTATTTTTCATCACTAGCAAATTGTGTTTTTTTGGTATATGAAATCATACCATGCTCAGTTTTTCTAGAACACAGTGGATAATACACTTATCAGACGAATCTTGGCTACTATTGCTTGTTTCCTCAGATACATCATTACTGCCATTATTTCCTTCTTCGTCATCATCATCGGTACTTTTCATTTTATTGTTATTGTTGGAACTTCTCATTGTAGTAGTTGAAACTTTTTGATTGTTGAAAGATTTGGCTGATTTTGCTCTCTTGATTCTACTTGCTTTACCACCTCTCTGGTCTGAAAATTAACATCAAAAGTAGCAGGTTGAACGATGTTTGCAATATTTTCGTTTGCTTTTCCTACTCTTTGCATTGCTCCTAGAAACAGATTCGTCATCATTTTCTTCTGTTGAGTCGACCTCCTGCTCTGCAGAGGAAGGTGCCGTTTGCGATGATGTCATTTCCCAAATCTTGTTCATGGTATCATTATTTTTATCGCACATCGCAAGTGCTTGCTTGATTTCATCTCTGTTTGACTTGTCAATACCACATTCGATGGCCTGAATAAGATATTTTTGAGAACTTATATGATGAAATGAAAATACGAATCGCACGTTTTTCATTCAAACTATTAATCCTCCTTAAGACTGGAGAATATCGCTCTTGAGATTTGTAATTCAGATTATAAATCAGATGAATGTATGTTTGGTGTATAACAACAATAAGTTAGTAAGTAATAATTTCAAACTAACAAAAAATGATTGCATTTTCACAAAATACAGTTCATATACAATTACTATCATCATCAAGTAACGGCCTGGTTAATTTAAAATAAAAGGTAACTTTAATGGAACACAATTTTAATCAAATTCAGCACATGTTATATCTAGAACTTGATGGACTTCTGACCCTAAACTGTGATTTTGGAATTCCTCGAAACAAAAAATTCAAATAACGTAGATATGAATTGATGTCCAAGCAATATCAACAGCGTTAACTGAATTTATTTGTTTCCATCTTTTGTTGAATTTGAAATAATCTCACATTATGTTCCATTTATTTGTTCAAGTAACTATCGTGGACTATATTACATATATGAATATATAAACTATTTACCTTCGAGTGTACCACATAACATGATAGAAATAGTACAATCAAACGCTTCATCATGAATCGTTTCAGTTTAGCAAATTTCGAATTGATAAACTGAATGCACCAAGAAGACTAATAATTTTTCATGGAATCTCCTCTTTATAACGATCGGATTCAGGAGTTCGTTATTGAAATCCTATTCGAAAAGGATACATGCTGAATTAACACAGATAAACAATGACTAATGATGGGGTCACAATAAGCGATGAATAGAGAACCAATTTGTCAATCGATCAAATGTTCTTGAATTTTTTCATTCCGGAAATCAGTTATTTGTCACTGTATAACAGTGGCTTCTGAATGTTATGCAAGTTATATTATGTTATTACCTAAAATAGTCAGAATTGAACCGCTTTCCAATTTTTTTTGCTATCACAATTTTATACTCATCATATATTTGGGTATGTGGTCTAGGTAGGTGGTGAATGTAAGTTAAACTTTCGTTGATTCATCTGCCATTTAAAATAAGGACATTAGGTTTCTTGAAATATTCAGTAGAGTAATACGACAAGTGATTTAATTTTTTCGATAAGTCTGCTGTTTATTTCATAACGAAACGGAGTTGCTTGTTTTGTTCACTGGGAGGAAGGGTAGGTTGAGGAATAGTGTTTTACTGAAGGATTTATTATTTTACTGACGAAGACCAGATATATTTACTCATGATAGAATTGGTCAAGGCAATTGGTTTTATCACCAGGGAAATACAATTCCTAATTCATAAAATCAAACATCTACTAGTTTTAAATCAATGTTAGATTGGGGAGGAGCTATATTGAAAAATTACCTTCCTTGCACCCTTCAAATATAGATCGAAAGGTCAGAGATGCTTTTCTATTTTGGGTTCAATAATATTTTCTCCCTATTGAAACACATTCACAGTCCAAGCATTTTTTAAACTAGAATTTACGAATTATTCTCATTACCAGAAAGACAATTTATCAACTGTTATTATTGATATTTCCTGTTTATTTCAATAAATTGATTCTTCAATGTGAGGATTTTCAAGGTTAAGCCACTGTGTTTTTATTATGTGAATAGTCAATTAATTATTCTGAGTTCGGTATTTGAATTTGCACCAATCTATTCTACTTTTAGTCGCTGGCTTATTCTGGTTTTATGAATTATCTTTCCGTTATTATTAATATGTTCAACATAAAATACAGAGTTTTTCAAGTGCCTGTGCGCATTTTCGTGCTGAATAATTACCCGAAAAGATGTTTTGATTTTTTTGAATTTTTCACGATAAACTAATATACCTACTAAACATCTCTCACCAAGACATTTTTTAAATACTTTTTTATTTTTCGGAGGTTGGTACAATCGATCTGTCAAATGAAAGTCAGAAGAAGAGTTAGGTCCAACTCACTTCTGAGCGAATAAAAGAAATGGTATATGGCATACGTTTTATAAGACACGTTGTCGCACTTGTTCCCTTGAAGCACTCCTCGCTTCGCTCGTCGAACTTCAAACAGCGCGTGCGACAAAATAGCGTTCTTATAAAACTCAAAACTTGTATCATAATATACACGTATTATGAAGATGTTAAAATCCAAACTGGCTGGATCATAAGAAAAAGTGAGGTTGACAGGTGTTTCTTCGTCATGTTTAAAATTTTTAAAAACACGATGTCATGTTCTAATTCTGCATGAAGAAATGTTTGAATAATGTGTTGGTCAAGTTAGTTAATCATAAAAAAATAAATAGAAAACGAAAATCAGAAATTTTCAAAACTGTTGAAGATATTCCAAATTAATTTTCAGTTCATTTTTCAGCACAAAATACTCAACTTTTCCCTAATTTAACAAACTTCGCATCTCTCAAGATAAGCGAGATCTCATGTAACTGAGGAATAATAAAAAGGAAAAAACAACCCTTCCATCTAGATTTTCCTCGTTGCAGTTCCAAAACAGACTGGTCAACCTGCGGAAAACCCGCGAAGACGTGATTGGCGCCATCTGGCGGCAGATAGCGGCGACAGTGGGCAGTTACGTCGCCCAAACCGATGTCAGAAGGGCGCATTTGGTGGAGCTGAAGAGGCTGGACGCTGAGGGCGCCAGAGACATAGCCGAAAATGAGGGGCGCATAAAAAGGGAAGAGGTACATAATCAAGCCATCAGGATTTTGGTGGATCACGAGCGAGTCAATTTATTTACATACCAGATACTTTGGGATAGATACGGTCTCCCAGTATATAGTCCAATAATTATATTCCTCCTAAAATAGCCGAATAGAAATAAAAAATAAAAATGCGCGATCTGGACACAAGAAAGGAAGAGCTTTCATAATCAACAGAGTTCCGCTAAAAAGCATTGTGGTGGTTTCTCTCGTTTTTTTCAGAAACAATTGGTCGCACAGAAAATTTCATCACTTACCTATAATTACCCAAGAGCTATTTTTTGTCGAAGTAAGTAAACTTTACATGAATCAGAATCATGTCAAAATTCGAATTATAAATGACAAGGTCAGTTCGACTAAAAACAAAACTAATAGACTGTAATTCGGTAAGACAATTTAATGAATATGTAAATCCATAAATTAAACAAAACATCGCGAATTGTCGTCAAATTGACGTGGTTGAATTCACAGTATTGCGAGACATTGATGACTTTTTCAATTTCTCCACTCGAAGACTCTCCAAATCGCGATATTTCCACAAATAAGATACTTTTCTGGTTGTCGCGCTTTCAAAAGTTAGGTTCCATTTTGTCGCTGGAAGAGTTAGGGTAAATTTTTTCCGCTGTCATAATGACAAATCACCGAGACATTTGGCATTTTTAGTGCATGAATTTAGTTGTCCGGAGTAAAAATGTTATCTATGAAATTTTCTGTTGTAATACAACTGGAAAATGATGACGAATTGAAAATAATTCGATAGATTATCGAAAACTTTGCTAACGTTTGAGAAACGAATTTGATGATCAACCATATCATTTGATATAGCTATTTTTCTAATTGAATCAAACACTTTCTTTTATAGAATAGAGGTATAATATAGAAGATCTGGAGTTTAACTGAATGCCTGAATCTTCAGCTATCATAATTCTCGGTTGTTGGTTGAAAATTTAACGTTACCACATAACTATCTAGATAAGAAGCCGAAAATATTGCTAATCGAATAGATAAATAAGTATAATCCTATACAGAAGATAAGCATATACGACTATTATTATACACTTGGTATTCAAGTACTATTAGAAAATTTCAGTACTAACACGCACCGATAGATATATTTATGCATATATTTACTTTTGCCTTTTTGGTAAATGAAGTTTTGAAAAAGATAAAACTGGTTTCTTTCTATCACCTCGTCTCTAGACATACTGAAGAGTGTATATAATCTTTGCTGAAGATAACCATACAGGAAATCATTGATATGTAAATTAAATCTCATTTTTGTTGTCGAGAGACTCAATATATTTTCATGAAAATCAGATCTAAGTGCAACGGTACTATAATAATAATTGTCTCGTTTACGAATGAAACATTCCTATTATGACTTGGTAAAGTGGCGTATATACACTATTCAATTGTCACTTAAACATTCCCGCACACCATGATCAAATCCAATGCACCTTTATATTGCTGTATAGAGGACAAACGAGAATTCCAAACATTACAATTCCCTCATCCCCACATGCAAATTTCTTGATAATAAGCTACCAAATGATCATGTTTCAATCCTATGGATGATATCCATTTCACCGGAATCTAAAAACTGCAATAACATATTGTAATGGAATTCGGCAAAGTCATGAAGAAGAATCGCCTAGATCAGAGATAAGTAACGTTACTTATCTCTGCCTAGATTGAAATTTCCTCCTGTATTGGACCTTCCAGATAGCTCTCGATTGTTCGTGAAAGATGTCAAACAGAAAAGGATGGAATATCCTGGGAGCAAGGTGGATATAGGATGGTGAAACAGCTTCCTATTAACAAGCACTAGAATAAACTGTAGACCTTTGCCTACTTGATTTCATACCGTAGTAATATTTCCTGAAGTTATCAGAGATGGCGGCATACCTTGTGTCGGTAAAACAGAAACTGTGCATCTGTCATACTTTTATCAGTTTCATCTGTTCTAGATGAAAAATGATTGAGAAGAGTCAAAATATCAATATTCATTCAAGATTTATCGAAAATTTATTGTTTTGATGTCGTTTCAAGTCACGTCTGTCAGATGTGAACCACAGAAATACGTGAGCAACAGAAATCTTCTTCGATAATCGATCTTACCGCCATCTTCATTCAAGTAGCTGAAATATTACTACCTTCTCAAACGGTCTACAAGTTTTTCGCAGAAACAATTGAAGAGCTGTTTCACCATCCTATATCCACCTTGCCTGGGAGCTATCAGATGGAGAGATATGACAGAAGAATGACAGTTTCAGAAAGTTCTAGAACGACTCAAGCACGATATATATACAGAGCCAGATAATGCATAGATCTTATTGCTTACGCTAGATCCGGTATTGGCAGAAGTCAGTTGAATACGAAGTTGCAATACGTGAACTTCGTTCCAAAATAATTATTTGTTATAAATTAGTTTGTAATAAGTATTAGTGTTCATTGAAATAAATTAGTAATCAAGTTAAAACTCGGTCGTCGTCCATGCTATACCCACGAAGATCGTAACAATATATAACAATAGAATATTTACTGGAAAATGTTGACAATAACCTATATCTTTATTTCAGAGAATTTCAATATATTAGTAATAACTCTTGGATATTTTCTCCACCAAGATTTTCCCAATCGGATATCTCGTCTATTAAAAAAAAGATTATTTAGATGATAATTAGTTTCTATCAGTATAGTATTTTTTTGTATCTTATAGTTGCTGAATGGCTTGTCTCGTAAAGTTGATATGATGATCTAATCTGTCCATCTATTTCAGCTCTTGATTGAAGAGCTTAAAGAAGAATATGCATGCATGGAATCATCTAAGGATACACAAACTAGGTATCTTCAATTAGAATTGACTGTCCTGTCTAACCAATATGAAAAAATTAGGAGGACCCTTCAAACTGATCTGAAAACAGATGAAAAACAAATAAGGATTCTAACTGACGAGTCCTGCAAAACCGAACGATACTTAGAGAGTTTAGCACTAAGAGGTCAGCACATTCTGGGCATCGGAAAAACTTGCAAAAAACTGGAAACCGAAAGAGACAAAATTTTGAAGTGGATGCCTTCGCCCAACGAATATTTGACTGATTCGGACGCACTGAAGGATATTTCCACTTCTAGGGAACTATTACCACCTATTTCACCAGGTACATAACTTTGGGACAGCGCGCGTATGTGTTCCATGCTCTCACATTTATTTTTTCAGAATTGAAAACCACCAGATCCTCAAAACCGAAAGAAAGACCTAAAACCACAATCCCTAAAACAACATCATCCCCATCCATCCCTCTGGAAACCCCCACTCCGGAACTCGTGACGATAACCAGCATCCAGAACATCACCCTTCAAACGAAACCCTCTGAAGGACCGTCTTCATCGTCATCTTCCGCGTCATCAGGACGAGTCAGCGGTGAGAAGGAAAAACCAGAGGGTCTTTTGGAACGTTGCATCGAGTCTTTGAAGGGCTTGGAGGGATTCTGGTTCACCTGCAACATAGTCGAGGTCGACTGCTTAGAGTTGCAAGAGGAGAAGAAAGTTTTGTCTGAGGAAAACAAGAAGCTGAGGGAAATGATCAGGGCTGTTTTAGAGGCAGTGGCCATGTGTAATTCTGTACCGAACAAGAGGGTCTTAGCTAGGCTTTCTTCTAGGAGAGCGGCATGTTCAGCACCTTTCAGAAGGATTGCAATATAGAATGGCTCTCTTGGGTAACTGTTGATGCAATTCGCTTGGATAGATGTCGTGAGATGATGATCATGAAATTCGTTACTCACGATATATGCATGGTGAATGTGGACATTAATTTCTCATTATCATTCGATTTATCGATAATTGACTGTGCTCTATGAATATATTCGTGGGTTTTGATGTGCATCAGCAACTCAAATTATCAAATTCATATATTCATTCTACAAGGTGTAGGTATATTATGCACATTAAAATTTTAAGCTGGACTTGGGAAAGGTTTGAATAGTAACAGATTGCGAAACAGTTTCTTGAAGTTCTTGAAGTTCTCTTTCAGAGTTTTCACCACCGCTATGCAAAATTTCAAACTGATGCTATTTCCATTGCAAAAAATTAAAGATTCATGATTTTTGTAGAGCAATTCACTTAAGATATCATGAACATTTTTTAAACTATGACGCCTCTTTTATCTTGAGAAGTTCATGTCTAAATTCCACTAGAGACTAATCACAATGTAAACTTAACATTAGAACAATGCGTAGGTTAAAAAAGAAAACATTTCTTTACGATCAGGTTGGTAGGCACCTATCCTATAGTAGAATTGAACGTAGTAATATATTATTGTAACGTTTCTACTTGACGACATTGTGGTTGTAGATGACGAATATACTAACCTAACCTATAGAGTAATAATTAAAATTTATGTTCAACTGCACGTGATTGTTCCTTTGATACCTACCTATACGCTATATATATATTATAGGTATATACATGGTTTGTTGCAACTATAGATACCTATATGCAGGGAGTGTCTTGATAGAACATTCAAAATTAATGCTAGGTGTTGAACGTTTAAGAAAAAAAAGTCAATAATATTTCGCGAACGCTTGAGATATTTCCATGATATATCCTTGAGTATTAATTGAGGGTGTTATTCAGTGAGTACCTACCTAGCATTATTTGATTAAGGAATATACTTTTCAATATAAACATTTTCCGAGGAAATTGGTGTCATTATATAATTATAAATAATTTTCCATGTAGAATCACACACTCTTGAATGTTTGTATGTCATTAAAGAGCACCCTGTATACACCAAATAAGGTCAAAAAGATAGTCTGAAGGAGAAAATCCTGAAATTATTTCAATACTTAGGTAGGTACTTTGAGATAATGTTACTGCTACTAACTGTATTTTCGTTACAAAAACTGTTATAAAAACTATTCGTGAATTTTACCACTCAATATTTCAATTATAAGCATATTTCAACTACTGTGTGATCTTATTCCAATATAATAGGCTATAATAGGGAAAATAAATAATATAACCTGTGAATTTCATTTAATTTTCTTGCTAAATACAGACTATTTCAAGTACATTGACTGGAGGGAGCTAAAATGAATTATTAATGCCTATGGGAAAACTATTTACTGTTATTGTATTCTCAATAAAAACTATTAGGACTGATCTGATCCATTACTTATACAAGGAAAAAATATTGTGGGAAGCATTCGATTATCATAAATATGGACTTTCCGGTTCATAAATTCTAGATTCTTCATTGGTATGATCAATGTAATTCATATTGTATAGGTAGTTACTACATATAGGAAGAACAAAGTTGCATTTTTGGCACGACATGATGATGGTAAATACATAATTTGCATACTAAATTATTAGTAGAAGGCCTATAGCTGCACATATTAGATCTAAATACATAATTGCTAGTATTGGCCAAAATTCTTGTGAGTTTTTCCTCATAGTTGCTAGAGTATTATTCTAAACGACATACTTATTTGACATTTAAATTATATCATTGGATATTGCTCGGCCCAAGCAAATAGTAATTTAATTCATGAATGGTTTATTTTTCAGACATATCTGGAAGTTGAAGTAGGTAATAATAACTGTTTATTTCAGGGTGTCTTAGTAGTTTAGTTGAAATTTCATACAGAACCACCCTGTTAGTAAGTCGTATAGATCGTAGTATTTTACAAACATTTCATAAAATCGTGTATAATATCATATATACAAAAATAAAATTTTTCATCTTTACATAAATAAAAACAACTACAACACAATCAGCATCAATCACATTTTAATTCGAGTTCAATAAATAATTAAAACTATATACTGAGTGTGTCTGAAATTTACGGAATAACAATAAAAATGCAAAATTATATACAGGATGTTAGCGTTCCAATCAATAATGAATTTGGAAAAGAAAATCCGACAGGAACAAGAAATAAAGGATGGTAACTTCATATATATAACATTATGTTAAATATATAAAGGTGATACCTATAAGGTATCAATTAGATTTTGAAAAGAACGCCTTTTTTTCAAAAACAAATCTGCAATTCAAACCGACCCTTTTACTATACAGTGGTCGACCTAAAACGACTTACTTCATACACCGATGTTAGTACCTAATATATACAGAAAATAATCGATTTCAGAAACACTCTGTATGAAAATACAAATCTCCCTAGCATTGCTTCCGGTTAATACGGCATATTATCTCTGAGCATTGCTTGTTTGATTATCTTGAATTTTTCGCACTTGCCCCACCAAGACGTTCTGACGCATTTTTTCTTCGGCTTGAGAACAAAGCATTTAGTTTGGACCACGTTGAAAAACAGCTTACCAACCAGATTGGCATCGCTGCTGCGCACCCTTTTCAAACAGGCTCTGAAACTGAAGAAAAAACATTAACAACTGGTAATTACAATAGTATCATCTAGAATGAGAAAATAGTCTATCCAATTAAAAATATCAAACATAGTTTGAAATTTAATGTCTAGTAGACTACGAGCAGAAAACAACTACTTTCCTGGCAAATACCACGCAGAACAATGAATTATATCTGCTCGTAGTCCATGCAACGGTTCACACTGTCAATTCAGATCGCAAATATTTCTTTCATTCCAAGACGTGACAAATTCACATCGGGACAGGCACGCCTAACAACCTACAGACCGGTTTCGGGCTTATTGGCCATCATCAGTGCAAGGTAGTTAACCGAGTAGGGACCGAGAGATCTCCACTCGAAGCGTTGCCTGTCCCAATGCATTTTTCGTCGAGTCTATTTGACCGCACGGAGACGCGTTCCAAGAGACAGTTGGAAGTGGCGACACCATGCGGCAGAAGAAAGAAACAAATCTCTCAAGTTATAGAACTTGGAAGTGGCTGAGAGCTCGACTAAACTAATAAATGATAAATGGAAAAGCCATAAATTGGAAAAAAAAATTGAAAGAGAAAATAGTATATCCAATTAAAATATCAAACATAGTTTGAGATGAATGTCTGGTAGACTACGAGGAGATTACTTTTCTGGTAAATACCACGCAGAACATTGAATTTCAAGCGTGCCTGTCCCGATGTGAATTTGTCACGTCTTAGGAAAAAAGAAACATTTGAGATCTGCATTCAAACTATGTTTGATATTTCCACTGGATAGACTATGTTCTCTTTCACAATTTTTGTCCAATTTATGGCTTTTCCATTTTTCAGTCTTTCACTTGCCGATACTTTCGAAATGTTCATTTACCATCTGGAACCATGCATATTCACTTGAGAAAAGTAGAACGAATATCGATAAAATGCTGAAAGTCGATGGACTGCGATTTATTTTTGATTATTTTCCTACCTATATGCTCATTCCTTGCATCAACTTAAAACAAAATTCTCCTTGAAAATAAGAGGATAATCATTTCTTCTGATGGATGGCTCCTAAGATTTTTTTTTGTTAAATGAACCACATACGACGTTGTTATAATCCCTGATCCGCCGAATTTAGCAAGAAAAAAATCGACCAGCGCCTCTCGTTCGGCCCTAATGACCGGCTCTCTGAATCGCTCGTAATCGCTTGTTCCGACACGGATTGAGCCAATGGAAAAAGGCGCCGCACAAAGGCAATTGTTGCAGGAATAAAGTTGGCACTAATTGACACTGATCGTGCTAAGTCGACCAGAAACGTCTTAACAAGCCCATTTCGATACTAGCGCCGATTCAATCGACTGGTCGCTAATTAATTGGCTACTGATGGTCGGTGGCTTCAAAGCCGAAAGCCAAGAAAATAACGAATAGACGTCCAGTGATTGAAAACTCTGGCCGAATCTCCTGAATTGGAACCGTGTGAAGACGTTTTTGGAAGCTGAAGTAGGCAAAAAAGTGTCAAGGAACAACGTGTCTGTCGCGCCCCACTAACGTCTTATTGTCCACTTCGCCTTCTGAAAACGCCTGGACTTGGTGAAGTTAAAATTAATGCTTCTTGCACTGAACATGCCCTATATACATATAGGAGCAATTGGTACATTTCGCATTTGGTGATCTTTTTCTTGTGCGTGGAAGACATAAACATTAGATGGAAACGATTTATCCTCAGTATATTATATTCAATATGATCTCCCCCGATTGAATATATCTACAGTCAAGGTGGATGTAGGATGGTGAAACAGCTTCCTATTACCAAGCACTAGAAAAAACTGTATACCTTTGCCTACTTGATTTATTTTCGAACCGTATAATGATAGTTTCTGAAGCTACCAGAGAAGGCGCCATACCTTGTGTTGGAAATATTACTACGCTTCCCAAATGGTCAACAATCTTTTCGCAGAAACAAAGAGCTATTTCATCATCCTATATCCACCTTGATCTACAATTGATATCAGTTCATACCTGTTGAGACTGTCGAAGCGAGACACAGGATAATTATATCGATAAATATCGATTTCTTAAGATCCCATCTTGGATGTTAACTACATTTCAGACAAATTTGAAACCATAAATATATATCTTTGTTATAGACGTGACAAAACTGCATTTTGAGAATGGTGAATTATTTTCCAGGATGATTATCCCTAAAGAACTCTTCCATATCGAAAGCTGGTGGGAAGAGTCGTTAATCTTAGCTGGATTAATGATAAAGTCGCTCCACTAGCACATAACTCATTTAATGAAGTAATTCCAATATGTAATGAATCATTAATAATTAATTATTTCTTCAACGTATGTTTTCTACTACTTGTCGGCATCATGATTAAAATATCGTGGTGCAATTGATTCACTCAAAACATTTTTTTTATGACAACCTCGATAAATGTTCATTTTATAGCTGTAACTTCAATCATAAACAAGCACATTTTGTACAGAATTTCATTTTTGCATCGGTTGCTAGGCAAGTTGCTAAGCAAAAAATGCGAAATGAAATATTTCGTGTTAGGTCTAGGTCAAGGTGGATATAGGATGGTGAAACAGCTCTTCAATTGTTTCTGCGAAAAACTTGTTGACCGTTTAAGAAGGTAGTAATATTTTCACGACTTGTTTGAAGATGGCGGTGAGATCGATTATCGAAGAAAATTTCTGCTGCTTACGTATTTCTGTGGTTCACATCTGACAGACGTGACTTGAAACGACATTAAAACAATATTATTTTCGATAAATCTGGAATGAATATTGATATTTTGACTCTTTTCAATCATTTCTCATCTAGAACAGATGAAACTGATAAAAAGATGACAGAAGCACAGTTTCTGTTTTACCGACACAAGGTATGTCGCCATCTCTGTTAATTTCAGGAAATATTACTACGGTATGAAATCAAGTAGGCAAAGGTCTACAGTTTATTCTAGTGCTTGTTAATCCTATATCCACCTTGGTCTAGGTTCACTCTAAAATCACGACGACTACGACTTGTCAAATTATGACATCCAGCGACAAATTGTTGAAGTGTTAAGTAACGAGTAATTTCATAGTTCTTTTCTATAAAAACTATTCATCAAAATGGAAACTGATAGTGATATCGACTTAGATTTGACACCTCCAAACATTATAGAAGCAGCGAACGTAACAACACTTAATTTATTACCGGAAACGTCGAAGAGTATGTTTTTGCAATGTATGCATGTATTAAACGTGAACGATATGTTGTCATAGAAAAAGTATAGTATGCAACTCGCAACAAAATGGCCATTTTGTGCTCATTGCATAATAAGTATACTATTTCGAACTGCTTTTCGAACCGATCGCTGTGTTGTGATGATAGAATAGCTATTTGTATTACTAGGGAGGAAAGTGCCACTTTTCCTCCCGCAGGATGTAGTTTACTGCACGACGCGAAGCGGAGGGCAGTAAACATCCAAGGGAGGAAAAAGCACTTTACTCCCATGTAATACAAATGATTTTTCCTCCTACCCACTAAATAAACCTTTTTCTACAAGCGCAGCCCTTAGAAAAAAAATGATCAATCACTCAATAGCAATCCGAAATGTATAAGCTATCTAAATGTCCAATAATTCAAATCACTAACAAGAAAAAAGTAAAATAACGTTCTTGAAAAAAAAAAGTTGCAATTGCCAGGAGCTGAACCCGGGACCTTCGGAATTCTGAACTCAAAAAACGTATATCTAAGATTCCTGAAGTTGAAATTTGTATTGAAGAACTACGTTGAAGTAACATTGATGTTTGATTTTTACCAAAAAACAGGATATACAGGATGTTCTAGAAATTATTGAAACAATATGAATATAATGAATTCACAAGTTTCATCGTTTGCAACTTACTTGAAATGAGGGGGAGGAAAAATACTTTCCTCCCTAGGGAGGAAAAGTATGAGTTTCCTCCCTGATTTGAGGAAGGAAAGTGTGTACTTTCTATAGGGGTAGGAGGAAAACGTAAATAGCTATTGAGCGCAAAATGATACTTTACGTTCGAGATACACAAAAAATTTTATTACTATCACTACTGGTGCTTCTCAAACTACCATAGAGTATGAGGGGATCAAATACTGGGATATGTTCAACTTTTCCTATAATGCCATCACATATGCCTAGACATATAGGATCCTCTGCATCATGAAGTGTAATTGAAATTTACCTAGAAATTGACACTTTTCAGTAAATATTATTTTTGCTTTATATTCAACGTACTGATGTATTTTTAGAAATGCAAAAAATTTAGGATACCTCTGACATCTTTAACATTCAAACATTTTATGGCAACATTTTATATCAAAATTCATAGTTTTCCTCGTTCCTCTGGTAGGAGGTTCAAATTTACAATTTTTTGTCATTCAGCTACATAAGGAGGAGCCTTTGATAATTTACAGTCACTATTTTCAATCATGCAAGAGTAGATATATGAGTTCGTTTTCAACAATATACTTATGGTAGACGCGAGCGCAAATACTGTCACATAATGACATCTCTCAGAAAAGGTCAAAGGGTTGAGATTTGAAAGCATCGAAGGCTACCATATTAACCGGTTGTAGAAAAAGTTATTCTTTGTGAAATATTTATAATACATGACCTACAATGAAAAAGTTTTGCATCACATGTCAAAAAGTTGGTAGGGGCTTAAATTTCAATATTTGTTTGCTCACATAAATCTCACAATTTTCCCAGAAATCGGAAATCGCCTACACATACAAAATTTGCATTCGAAGAAAAATATTGTGAAGTTATGATACTGTTCTCAATAATTGTTTTTTTTTCCTGTGGCCTTGTAGAACAACTGCGTTAACAAAAGAAGTCAACTTGTTGACATGATTAACGGTGAGTGTCATCCGTTGAGAAATGATCCGACCCCCCAAATGTTCGTTGATTTGGTGTAAATGTGTCGTGATAAGGGGTGTTTGATGAAAAGGAGAAATACATTCGAGGGTAATCTAACAATGAACACTAGGTTATTCTTAGCAAGTCAAAGTGGTCCACTGCAAAGCATGACGGTAGCCAAGAATTGTTTGATCTATACAATTTTCAAGGGTGCACAGCGATGAAGCCTCAATTTTGTTTTTTGTGTCTTCACAATCAACAATTTGAAAAAAAAGAATTCATTCTACACGAAGAATCCGAGCAAAGATTTCCAAAAAAAAAAAACGGAAAATTGCTATTGAAATAGGCTATAATAGCCTTAAATATTCGATGCGACGTTTGATGGTGTTGTCACGGCCTCTGTTGAGTAATTTTTTGAAATACTGACCTTTCTTTTTCACACTGTTGGAAATTAGTTGCTAAATCAGCAAAAAAATATAGTCCCAGTAGGTCTACAACATTTTATAGTTGAAATATCAAGAGTATTTGAAGTTAATTTTCACCATAATGGTTATTGCTCGTCTCAACAACCGCCTCTTTGTATGGCTACTACGTCTTATTGGTGAATTAACTACAGTAAGTTAATAATTCTACTTCACCTTATAGCTGTTCGCAGTATTCTCTGAAGTTAGTTGAGCAATTACAAATTGTCATTTTCACTTTAATTTGTTGTTATGAGTCCTACGTCAAAATGTTGTTCTAGCTACAAAAAGTTGTCGATTGTACTACAACTCAGTGTATTTTCAACAATATCTACTGCTAGAATTCAAAGTTCAAAATACTGAAATAACCATATATCATGAAAGACATTTTATTTTCTGCATAGCAACAATACGAAAAAAATCCACTATTGGCACAAAAACACATCAAAAGCTGTCAGTAAATCGAAAGAACATCGCGGCACGTGATTCACTACAATGCTGGTCAACCTCTGTCTGTGTTTGTCATCCGAGACAACTTATTCCTATCTTCCTGGAGTGTTGAGTATCTCTCGTTCAATTGCTGAAGCAAAAATTATATTAATAATTCATTTTGAATTCATTTGGTCATAAATTTTTCAATCCAATCAACTCTTGAAATCACTTGGATTTATTAACTGAATAGTAGATTATCATTCAAAATATAATTCAGAACGAATCTTACCAGTACATTAATTTCTCTTCAACTCAACTCAGTTTTTGTTATCTTTTTTGTTACCCAGTAGTAGCTTGAAAAAATCCGA
Source organism: Chrysomela aeneicollis (assembly GCA_029955515.1). Taxonomy (NCBI): domain Eukaryota; kingdom Metazoa; phylum Arthropoda; class Insecta; order Coleoptera; family Chrysomelidae; genus Chrysomela; species Chrysomela aeneicollis. The sequence goes on along the minus strand of JARUHQ010000009.1, from coordinate 17,703,514 downwards.
AGAAAGTGAAAATCGATCCATCGAACAAATACCTGAAATGAAGAGTTGTACAAATAATCACATCACAACTTCAACAGTTTTAACCTAGATGTTGCAGTTATCTTCATTAGTATAGTAAAAAATATATGAAATATGCATGAGATGTAGTAAAACTTCCATAATAATAATTTCAAAATGTGAATATAAAACTGATATGAGTATACTCACTTTTTTGCAGCGAAACTTCAATAATCACAGAGAATCCAAGAAAAATTCTCAACAAATCATGTGTAATTATTGCGCTTGCAGATTCCGACGAAACATTGTTATTTGTTGCTCTAGATCAGAAAAAATATTCTCAACTGAAACAAAACAAAAATAATATTAATATTGGCATGAGTAAATAAAATTTATGTACGAGTCCACATCAATCTACTCCATGTAGGTACTTACCTTTTTTATATCTTGACTACACGAGAGGAAAACCTAATGTATTCGTTCTAATGCTCTACAACGGCGACAGACAGCAGATAACTGAGTAAACTTGGGTTGGAACTTGTAAGGAATCGGTATTCGTGAGAAGACAAACGAAAAGTATCGAATATATCCGAAGAGATCGGAACTAAAAAATCTTTGTAACCGAGCACAAACTGTTGCAAATTATAAAACTAGGTGATGTTAATTTGTCAACAGAGTGCGACAAAACCGCTATTCAATATTAATCTATTAGCAACTAGATGATGTTCTACTGTCTATGTTTCAATAACCATTATTGAAGTTCTAGTTACAATTATTTGTTGTTGTGTTACAGATTATATCAAGTTGTTTGGACAGGAATTTCATCTGTTCATTTGATGCAAACTTGTTGCTGTTGTATTGACATTATCAGTAGTGAATTCGATAACTGACTGATTTAACAACTACATCGAAAATTGTGAAAGTGAAATTGAGACACAATTGTTGTTGAATTTGACTACAATTTTTTAACGATATGAGAAGTTGTTGAAAGTAACAACTAATTTCCAACAGTGCAATACAAATATTGATAAACCGTTAAAATGCAAATTCAATGATCAATGATCCTCGGATATATCGCACTTGTCATTAAAAAAAACGATAAATCACTTGTCAGTTGTTCAACTGAACTTCTGTTTAAGATGAATCCATTTGGCAAGTGACCTGCTCTAATCTTTCCAACGTTAATCTTCCCTCTGGATATGGTCATATTTCAATTCAATAAATACATCGCGAACACGGATTCACCAAGTGGCCATTGTCTCAAGAGCGCTCTGGCCATTTTATTAGAGTAATCGAATTCCGAAGGTCGTTATGGTAGTTTATGGAATAATTCTTGTCGTTCCAGCAGACTCCAGCAGAAGTAAATTGTGTCCGAAATTCAATGGCTATATGTGAGAGTATATCTCAGAAATATCTGATAATAGCGAATGGTATGCATTATCGTCCAAAGATGAAACAATCGTCAGATTGTCGTCCATGGTTGAGATCTTCAATGGTGTACTCCTCCACAAAACTGTGGTATCTAGCTAGACATAAATAAGTTACTATTATGGATAGCAAAAAAATCACAATAAATATGTCCAGCTCCAAGGAATCAGGCTTTGTTGATTTATGCACGACAATTAGGAAGTACTGAATTAGGAATGGTATATCCTCCAACGAGCGTATAATGATTCTCTAGGATGAGAATTCCGAAACGAGCCGCATCAGGCAAGTTTCGAATTCATTCGGAATTATACGCGAGGAAGACTATACTTTCTCTAAGATTTTCGCAGGAAAATTTGAAGTTCAGTCAGGCAGAAACATCCTGTATCATATTGAGAATATTGAAGTTGAAGTTTGCATTTGCAGAGAAAATAAGTAAGCACGAACAAACAGCGTCGTATATTTGATATGAAAGTTACACCCAGTCTACTACTTGAGAAAAATCTGATCAATTGCAGCTTCTTCATTGGCTTTACCCTGTAAGGATCCTAAAGATTCAAATTTGAATAGATCAGGCTGATACTCGATGAATATCCATTATTGAATATTTAACTAATGAATAACACTGCAAGATTTTCACTGATTGAGGTTTGCTACTCGTCCCCATTTTACTTTCAGACTTCGTTGGCAATAACTCTAAGTATGAATCAAAGGCTGGTCACAAAATTGATTGTGAAAGTTCTTCATGGGATGAATAATCCATTGTTGCAATTGTGTTAACGCTTTCTCTGTTAAAATTACTCCCAAATTTGTGTTTTGATTGGCATGACAACAATTTTTTACGCACATCAGTTCAATCTGAGTCTACACAGGCGGGTGTTCATACTAATCAATTTCATTCTTCAATGTTTCTTCATTCTTGCAGAAAATCGTGCGGATTTATAAGAATAATTTTGAACAAATTTACTCACGTCTGCAGCATTCATATTTTGCCAACAACCATTTATATTTTTCGACACTTCACTCTTGTCTTCAATCGGTGCATAGACTGATATAATTCGATGTTCTACGTGGCATTAGCTAGGAAAGTAGTTGTTTCTGCTCGTGTTGTCTACCTTTTAAAATATGGTTATTGTTTATTGGTGACTTTTTCAAGTTTATGTTAAGCCGAGATGCCAGTTCTTGAGTATGAACCACAAATATCTTATACTGCGAGGTCTGACTGTTTTTATGACTTGACGGTGAAAAAACCTGTGCATTCCTGAACGCAACTAATACGAATTTTTTCATGAGTATAGACCAATACAAACGATTCGCAAACCAGCCGCGCCTCGGTCATTATATAAAAGACGCTTCAAGACATGAAAGTGACATTCATCATACCGGAGAGATAGATACAGGCTGGCTGCATTTGCCAGGTAGGTACACAATTTAGCTCTGTCACTACATTGCGTTTCGAACTATCTAGAGTGAAAAAGGTGGACACGCTGACAACCATTGCTGCATTGAATATTTCACAGTTTTATTTATCTCGCCAAGTTGCGGAGGTAAAGTGGAGGCACTTGTGGATGTAAGAAACTTGATAACGTTACAACTGGTGAAGAAGAAACTGGTGGAATTTCGCACTTTAAAAAAATAGGTGATGCAGTCTCTTACCCACTCTCTATTTGAGAAGTTTTCAAGTCCAATCATATTATTTCACTTTGAATTTGGATCGTTTGTAATTTTCTATAATTTCGCTAACCAGGCTGAATAAACAATGGTCATTTTGAAATCCTTTGTGCGAATCTTGAGCGAATAAAGGTGTATAGCTGCCTTATAGCAATACGAGCCTTATAGCAATACGAGTCCGTGATACGTGTTTTCTCTCTTCAATGCATGTCAAAAAGAAAGATAAAAGAAGGTTAAATTTCCAACTTTGGCATCGATCATCTCGAAAACTACACCTTTTCCAGTTTTATTTCAGAAAGCGTCAAGTTAATTTCAGAATAGTCACTTGTATTTCAGAAAGTATCAATTGTATTTCAGAATAGTGAGTTGAATTTCAGAAAGCGTCAAATGTATTTCAGAATAGCGAGTTCGATTTCGGAAAGCATCAATTGTATTTCAGAATTGTGAGTTTAATTTCAGAAAGCGTCAATTGTATTTCAGATAAGTCAACTTTATTTCAGAATTCGTCATTTGAATTTCAGAATATATAATTTGTATACAAATGACGAATTCTGAAATTCAATTGACTATTCTGAAATACATTTGACGCTTTCTGATATTGAACTGACTATTCTGAAATACATTTGACGCTTTCTGAAATTCGACTCACTATTCTGAAATACAATTGATACTTTCTGAAATACAAGTGACTATTCTGAAATTCAATTGACGCTTTCTGAAATAAACTTGATGGTTTCTGAAATACAACTGGAAAAGGTGTAGAGATATATTCACGATAATATTACGAAATTCGTTTTTTTCAGGTCACAAGGTCACAAATGGGAATATATTGTAGAAATTTCCATAATCTCGAAGCAATCCATAACCATAGGTCGGTCATGTCTTTGTTTATGCTTCAATCTGAATTCAATGAACTATGAATTTTGGAAAAGTACATGAACATAAACACAGGCATGATGCCATTAACATTTGGTGACCTCAGATCACCGAACTTTTGCGGAACGCGACAGTTATGAAAATAACTACAATATAAAAAGACTGGGAAATCAATTCAAAGGAATCACTCAATCAGACAGAGTCAGAGAGGCATAGTGGAGTTTTGAATAGTGATGCCGATCTGATCTTCGTTTTCGGAGATGGTCCATGGGCCATTTTCTACCTCCAGGCCCCCATATAGTATATAATTAGACGATAGGATTATGTTATAAGGTATGTTAGTATTTTCTTGTTTTTGTTAACCCGAATTTATGTTCGTTTTGAATAAATGTGTAATGAATATTTGATTGAAACGAGTAGTTTCTTTTTAGTTATTCACTCCCTACAGATAGAACACGATTTTAGGCAACCCCCGCCTAAAGTTCGTGACAATACGTAAGTTCAAACAAAAACTTTCATCAAAATATAGATCGCATGACAAGTGCAAAATTACCGAAATTTTCTGTTTTTTCATTGAAGCTAGAGTGGTATTCGGTAAGAAAATTTCACACCAAGACTTCAGTTGAGATTACGCTAAACAAAATACAGACCTTAGTTACGGAAAATAATAAGAAGATAGCTGCTGGTAGTTCAAACCATTATTCTTGACTAACTTTCTTCCACTTAAGTTGGTATAGAAATATGCTTCCTTACAAAAAACTCGAAGTGGTACTTAGTATCTGGAGTTAAATGTGAATGTCATTTAACATATTAATCCTATAAAAATCAAAAAATTTCCAGTGTAACCATACTCTTTTCCCTGAGGAAGAAAGAAAATTTCCGGAAATTGTTCTAGTTGCTATGGTAACGATACAGAATATATGCTTTTGATTGGTACAAAATGATATAGGTGTGAAATTTCCGCCAAAAGGTAAGTAACGACCCTGTTTCCGTATGACCATTGAACAGGACATCAAAAACTGCATTATAAGTACCAAATTTTCAGCAAATTCAACTGGGACTCTTTTCCCATAAGAACAATGACCGTACAGGGTGAAAATTCTTTGGAAAACAAAGTATGCATGGGAGACTTCTCATCAACCCTCCTGCACATCTGTTCACATTTCGAATTGATAGTGTCCAAACCAAAAAAGTTTTGAGTTTCCGTAAATCAACTGGAGCTTGAGAAATTCATGCTGGTATTCCATATGGTATGGTTATGGTATGCAAATGAACTACTCTAACGAGAGATATAACATTGTAGTGAATTGCTAAAACTGGAATGAAAAGCAAGCATACCGGACACCTGTCGAATCGTAATTCAAGAGTATACGATCAGAATTATTATATCATATCAAAAAATTGACAGCTCGAACTTTATGTCTGTATTTTATGACATCAAGTCATTAGCAAGTGCTTTTATGTAACGGCTGTTGGAAATGGCGTGAATTATGAGGTATTATCGTATCGGTGGAAAAATACAAATTGGAAAATATATATGGTAATCCTGTTGATTGACCTGAAGTCAAGCCTATGGATTTATTCTCATGGATTTATTTTGAAGACTTAATGTTTGATTTTAGCCGATTGTATACATGAAGGATATGATTTGTTAAATTCGAAAAATCTATCTGATGGGAATCTACAAATTCATATTCACAAGATATTTAATAGTTATTTGGATGATTTATTATCGTAGACCACACTTAGCGGCAATTAAATCAATACTATATCTACATTATTAAATTCCTTTAGATCCTTTGAATAGGTAAATTACATAACGACACTGATTTATTCACGTAATACTCCTTCCTTCCTTCCTACTTCTATATGGGCTCAACCGTTTCGGTTATTTACCCAGGTACTTCGTATAGGGATGAGGCTGCACCTAAGATGCGTCTGGAATTGTATCCATCACCTCCTCCCTGTTGTGGTTTATATAAATTATCTATATTTTCTTCTTCTATTGGATTATGCTTCTGACTCCTTTCGGTGCCAATTTTTCGATACTATTTGGCTCCTTCATTCGACAAATCCGTTGTCATCCGGCCTGGGTACCGGCGTAGAAATGATGGAACCAGTTTTTTTCGATACAAGTAAGGCCCCTTTATCCGACAAATTCGTTGTCATCCGGCCTGGTTACCGGCGTAGAGACACAGGAACCTGTTGTTTTTCTCTAATATTCACTTAGTTTATCATTTGTGGTTGTATTTTCATTAATTTGCACGTTTCAGTAGACGTTCACAACATTCACTTGACTTCCAACCTCGAGGACGCCGCCTGTCCTCTACCATGGTCGGAAGGCGAATCTCACGTAATACTCAATTCATAGCAAGACATCTCGCCGTAGGGAATCTGAGTCATAATTAATTACAAATTTCTAAGAGATAATTATACATTTTAGTTTGCGACTGATATGTTCTATCTCAGCAAAAAAATCACAGCCCGCCAATATTATCCTACATTTATCATAATTCGTATTTATCCTGATGATGATATGACATGATCAAATCTTTCAAATGAGAAACTAGCAAGGAATTGAAGTAAATACGTAGATATTTATACATAATTTCTCATTACAATCTTTGTTACTTCTTCGTTATCGGAAATGAACTTGATTATCTTAATTAACGATACACCCTTTTTCAATTCTATGTATTATTTTGAAACAACTGGAATAATATTACAATATAAACATGGCAGATTTATTTCCAGATGAACACTATCGTTAATTTTCGTTTAATTTTTTTCCAAATCAAAAATTTTATGGGTATCCTTCTATAAATTGTAACAAATTGAAGTATAAATATTTCGCAGAAATTGATAATGATAATATATACACATGAGTATTTTTCCTGTTGTCTGGGAAAACTGAAAGTGCATTCCAAAGAATTTCCATTAAAAAAATAAATTTTTTCAAGGTTCATTAAGGTAGTTTGGTAGTTCGTATAAATCGTTTACCTATGTTGAGTTCATGGATGATTCGAATGAGTATTTTAATTGATACCGTATATAATCTTCAAAAGGAGAAATCAATTTTCTTTATGGTGATATGTTGACGATCTGACATAGAAAAATGTTGAATATATCTAGATTAACTGGTATAGCTGAGCATCTGCAAAAACAAGATACCAATTGACTGCTAAGCGTTCATAACGTATCTGTATGTATACACAAAGCTAAGATATATTATGTGAAGAATATTGACAGACGAGTGACATGCAAAGAAAAGCCAGAACAAAGCACATTTCGTGATATGTATTATTATCCAGAATTTATGGGGAAATGTGTCATTGACTATATTAATGCATAAAAAGACAAAGAAGTAGAGTAGAACATTCTTTATATCCATAACATGTTATTCCTAGTGAGTAGAAAAAATCGCTGAAAAATTTCTCTAGATTTCATCAACTATAAGGACATTGACCAAACGTTCACAACATTCAAAAAATCTGTAATCGTGCCCCGATAGCGTAAGTCTTCTGATCTACATTGAAGCCCTCTAATAATAATACCTATATCATTGAACTTTATTGTTATTTTCTTCCTACATTTCGTTCGAATAATTTGACTTTAAACGATTCAGTACAGGTGGGTGTAGTATGTGTTTGAAAAATGTTTTTAATTAACCGCCAACTCAGTTGCAAAGCAACCCTCGAAGTCTCATTAAGTGCCATTACTTATTGGACAGTTCTGAGAAGCTACATTTTAATTCCATCCCAAGAAAATGACAGATTTGATATGGAAGAAATATTCTCAGACTGACATTCTTGAATGCCTAATTAATCTATATCGGATGCAGCAATAAAATATAAATGCTAGTGTGACAGCAAGAGGAGATAGTCTCAGGATAACTGATCACATATTTTATGCAAATACGGTGGCTGTGCAGTGTATCAAAGACGATTTAGTAGGCCATGTCCACAGTCGACATTCAAGAATACCATATAGATGAAGGGAGCGCCAGCAGAGTGTAAGAAATACAATGTGACACAGTACGTAGAGGTAATTTCTATATCTCGTCTGTAGTCTCCTGACTCCTGACACAGCTCCTGAGTAACCGACATGAACAGACACTCAAGTTTATTGTAATTCACAAGCTTGAGTCCCGGACTGATTTGAAGCATCATTATTTCAGATGAACATAATATTTTGTAAATTAACTTTTTGTTATATAGACCCTCCTAGACATAGATCTTATTGCTCACGCTAGAACCGGCATCCTGTAGTAATTTTTTGGTCTAGAGGGGTCTGCAAGAAAGTAGGTACTATGGTCACGTGGGACAACACTTTTGTATGGTCAACAACTAAAACGACCAATCAATGGCTTAGTACTTTCAACCCCCCCGGACCTACAACAAATAACCTGGATACCGGATCTATAGCGTAAGCAATAAGATCAAGGTGGATATAGGATGGTGAAACAGCTTCCTATTAACAAGCACTAGAATAAACTGTAGACCTCAGCCTACTTGATTTCATACCGTAGTAATATTTCCTGAAGTTATCAGAGATGGCGACATACCTTGTGTCGGTAAAACAGAATCTGTGCATCTGTCATACTTTTATCAGTTTCATCTGTTCTAGATGAAAAATGATTGAGAAGAGTCAAAATATTAATATTCATTCCAAATTTATCGAAAATATATTGTTTTAATGTCGTTTCAAGTCACGTCTGTCAGATGTGAACCACAGAAATACGTAAGCAACAGAAATCTTCTTCGATAATCGATCTTACCGCCATCTTCTTTCAAGTCGTGAACATATTAGTACCTTCTCAAACGGTCTACAAGTTTTTCGCAGAAACAATTGAAGAGCTGTTTCACCATCCTATATCCACCTTGAATAAGATCTATGCTTATAGATCCCACTGCTGTGCATCTCTATCTTGAGCATGCTGTATAATGGTATCATTTATGAACCATTACGACTTGTTTCTGAAAAAGTTCATTCACGAGAAAGAAGAAAGAAACCGCAAGCATTCGAATGCAAATACCAGCATAGCTAAGCTTCTTGTTTCATTTATATTGACAAGCCTTTTTTTATTTCTTTTGTAAGGGATTTCTAGATCAAATAATTATTAATCACAATCAGCTAGTAGTACATGTTCATGATTGTCACTGTGAATTGTCGATTATTGCAATAAAATCAATGCAACAATTGTTTCTCATGACATGGAATAAATAGGTTACGTTTAAAGAGTATGTTGTCTTCACTTTTGATGATAATACCTATTTATGAATAGATGTTTATTATCAAATACTTATAACAAGAGTTTTGATTTTAACCCCTTTTAAATATTTTTATTTGAAATGCCATTATTATGTACAGGGTGGCCAGATAAGAATGCAAAGTGCAGTATCTCGGAAACTATTCGTCTAAGAGACTTGCGGTGAAAAATTTTATGACTAAAGTTGCCAAAAGAAAATCCTGGAAATTATTTTTATGTTTTCAAGATGGCCGCCAGGGGGCGTAACCGCCATCTAAAACGTACCAATGAAATACACACCTTTTAAAGTTGAGCTTCATTCGAGTAATTTTTGTTCGACACTTTTTTGACGTATCTATTAAAATAAAGTGGTGGGGGGTGGTTCAATGTTTTTTCAAATAAACAGCTGTAACTCCTGAACGACTGAACGGATTTAAACAAACTTGGTATCGTTGGAAAGAGCATTCATTGGTCTATCAAGTTCATATCATTTGTAATGTGTCTGATTTTAAGTGATGCAACTAGAGCGCGTTTTTTGACATTATAACAAAAAATTGCAAAATTGTCTGAAAAATCAAATGCAATTATATGACTTAATAGGCAAGTGAAAACCGTATCTCGATATATACATTTTTCACCGCAAGTCTCTTAGACGAATAGTTTCCGAGATACTGCACAGAAACTCGATTGGAAAACTGAAATGACGTTTCATATAGTTAGTTAAAAATACACATATTATTTTATTATTTATTATCTAAAAAGGGTTTTCAACTCATATATCGATTATTTCTTCATACTTGTACATAATACCCTCCAAAATGTTTACCCTGTATGGTAGTTACTTATTCTCATACATACTACATGTGCTGAAGTAAGGCGAGTGATTATGTTGTAAACTTTTCATCACATAAACATTCCAGTTTTTGAATCTACATAATGTTGTTTTTTATGTGACATTAATATTTCACCTCTGCTTTCGTAGCACATAAATTTCTTAGTTTTTTCATTGAATAACGACCTAGATTAAGAAAACTTTGATTCAGGCTTGTGGGAGTGCATAGGATGTAACGTTATTGATTAAGCGATGAATAAAAAATTATAGGCTCTAAAAAACATTTGCATTTCATGAAAACTAAGTTTGATCGGATTTGTGATGGGGTTATCTCTGAAACTACAAGAAAAAAATAATAAATTTGACAGCTATACTGAACGTTTTAGAAAAAAATGACATTTCATATTTTCTATCATGATTACCTACTAAGTTGCCATCTTCATTGGTTGACAGTGCTGTGCGTTATTGGTGAAATAAAAAGGCGTCGTTTTCAAATAAAATCATATTAGGAGACGAAGCAGGCTCAACATTTCTTCGGATTTGTTATCAGGACTACTACCGATACAGCTTTTTTTTATGAAGATGAAGAATCTAAATTTCTGTGAACGTGAAGTGAGAAATCGCCCTGTACGAAAGACTCTCGGGGGTTGTAGGTCTCATATTAACCGCCCTACATTATGGTACCTTTCAAGTGCATTGTCAACCCCGATTTTGGGTGACCACAGGGGTTTCTACAGAAAATTCACCAAATTATTCTTTGTATACTACCGAAGGGCCCAGAAGATTTATACATAGTGAAAAGGCAGGTGATGTTGAAACTTTTATGGATAGGTTTGGAGTGTCCATTTATGTTTTACGCTTGTCTCTTTTATGATGACTTTTGTTGTTTGGTAGTGTCGTCTGTGTATGGAAGAAAGTACTATTTCAACTGCTTCTATAATAAAACACCAGCAACAACTATGGAGTTTGAAGAAACTATTAACCTCGGTATAATATACAGGGTGTGTCACTAATATTTTGGAGACTTTAACCTCATAAAAAATTATTGGCCTAATTTGCTTTTTTTCATAAAGGAAAGTTATTGAATCCCATTCTCAAAACTCGTTGACGTCGAAAACAGTAAAAATATAAGAGCTGGTTAAAATATAACCCTGATGTTCTAAATGGACATGCGCATTAATTGATTAGGAATGGCTAAGACACAGTACTTAATTATGTCAAATTGAACATTCGTAAAACAAAAATCGATACAAAAATATGTTCTTGTCAGGCATGAACCAACCCATCCGATGTTAAATTACCATAAGGAATGATGAACGAATCCCGGTCGACATTCGGAATATTTTTAATTGGATTCAGATTGATTCTTGATTCTTGTTTATGGCGGCATTTGTGAACAACGAAAGTGATAAATAAAAACGCGAGCCAAAGTAATTACGTTCCGGTGGTTCTTTCCCAAATGGATGTTGCTGAAATGTGTTCTGGATTTTGCGCAGTTTATGGTTATCGCACTAAAAACCTCGTAACCAGATGGAATTAATTAAGGTGCTGCCATGTCCAGTTGGATTTAGGTAATATGGAGTTTTTCGGCACATTTGGAATTGGGTGTCAGATTGGACAATTTTCAACCGTACCATGGACAGTCAACGATAGTTGGTTTAACTGAATTGAAATGCAGTAAACAGAGATGGATTCTAAACATTATAAAAAAATCCTCAAGATTGTTATTTCTCTGACTTTTCCTTTTGCTTTGAAGCATTCTTTAAAATCTATGTGATTTAATTAACATATTCAAAATTCTGAAAAAACATTTGAATTCGTAAAAACAATATTTCTCCAATTCTGATCACTATATATCGTATGATATTGTATTTAGGAAAAACAGACTTCGAAAGTGCAAAAATCCAATGTGTCGCCCATAATATATCTTCACATGTCATTCGTAATTCAACAAAATGATTCGAACATATCGTGTGAAAAAAAAATACTTCAAAAATGTGAAAATCTAATATGGCGCCCATAAGAAATACCAAAGTTGAGTGTTATAACTCTGTCAAGAACACCTTGGAAAAAACGCGGACATGTTTAGATTGCTTATAAAAAGTGGCATAAGAACTTCATAGTTGAAAACGTCTAGTTCGCATGAAAAAATAAAAATGATCCATGAAATTTTCTCCCAAATAGTTGTTCAGCATTGGAATGCTCAAATTTGCCCAGATTTAATTAACCTCGTATCTTTTTTTAATAAATAACTGAGATCCCCATTGCCCATGGTGAGGTTCGAAAAAAGGGCACCCTGTATATGGATTCCTAATTTTTCTCATTATCGTCCTTGAAACCTATTATTTCGATCTGACATGACTTATTGTCGACAGAAATGCCACAAGATAGGAGTGGTGAAAAAACTAATCGAATATTCGCATTGTACGCCTTTATCACCAACTTCCGGTCGAACAGAGCGTCCCGACGTGGGGCGTCTATACGACCACGACGCGCACTTGTTTATTATGATCGGAAGACAGGTTCGTACTCGAAGAGAATTGAATTGCCATGTGGAAGAGCGTGATTTTTTGTAAATGTTAGTCATCAGTGGATGATTTTAAAAAATTTAATTATTCTATAACGACGCTTTGAAATAGTAAACTACTCTCAATGTCAGTAATTTCTTATGAGTCATTGATTAATTTGATAAAAAAATTACAATTATTTCAATGACATCAATGGTATTGATTTGAGGTATGTTAGTTATTTTGCAAATTCTTCTTCAGGCGTATCTTAAATTTCCAACACATGTAGTTCCAACTTTGCGTTTTCCACTGCTAGTATCACCATATACAAAATCGCTCAGAAGTAAGCTGGGCCTAACTCTTATTTGACAGTTCGATTTTACCAACCTCCGAATAATAAAGAATGCGTATCGTAACAAAGGCTACTTCGATACGCATTTGCGTTTTATAATTATTACATCATTATAGAACTATAATAGAAAAATATGTATTTCCTACTTTAATTTTGAACGTTTTTGTGATGAACAGTTCATCGTCATTTCTTCCAGTCCTCAATTGACCTTTCCCAGAATAGAAAAGTTATCATGGCGGATTTTGACATTTAGGGAAAAATCTGGGGAAAAACTTGACACTTGACATCAGTTGGGAAAATAAGTGTTCCATGTCAAAATTGAATTGAAATGGAAACGAATCCAAATTCCAGAATATCGATAGATATTTCTTAGAATAAGGCACAAAGAAAGAGGATATTATTCTAGAATTTGGATTTGTTCACGTTTTATTTCAATTTTGACATGAAACATTTATTTTGTCAACTGTCAATTGTCAAATTTTTCCCTAGATTTTTCCCTAAATCCGTCAAATGTCGAAATCCGCCATGATAACTTTCTATTCTGGGAAGGGTCAATTCCATGCTATTGAATTCCTGCTTACATATATTCTGTTTTAGCTTGAATTTCTCATATTTCAAATTATAATTATATGGATTATAGTAAGATAGCCGTTGTCATTCCTGTATCATACCATTCGTCTTGATCTGCCACATTCTTCAATTTCATTAGTAGTAACGCTATTGGAGTCATGAATCTCATTCCTTGAGTGAATTTTTTGCGTTCTTCTACCAATGGCTAACAACGTGATGATTGATTCGTTCTACTAGCCGGTTAAAAAAATCGAGTGATACATACTGAACGGATCTCGATTTCATTCACTATATATAAGTACAGTAAGTTCGAATATTTTAAATAATAATTCATTTCCTGGAATATCAGTATTCATACTAAATACAATCCCGCGGTTGCGATTATTTTTAACACTGACACTTGTTGTTTTATTTGTCTATCCTCCTGGTAGTTACATAGATACTTAATGGATATTTATAATTTACTGAATACACCGATATATCCTGTATCCAATAATAATTGTGATTTTGCTGAAATCTTAATCGCATCTTCATTAGTTTGGATAGCACTATAGAGACGTTTCGAGCTTGGTCATTTCAAATTACGTTGTGTTGAATTTCTTTTGAGACGTGAATTCATTGTGATTCAACTGGATCCTGTTCTGCACCTTTCTGAGTAACAACTAAATCACCAATATCATTCAATCTATGAAGACGTATGGTGTGTATAAAATAAATTCGGTGCGTGAACTAACGACTATGTATATGTTCTTTTTTCACTGGGAAACATGTGTATTCACTTTTTTATGGATACAGCATCGAATGGAGGAAATAGGAGGGAGATACCATAGGTATATAAAAAAGGTCATATACAGATCTATCTACGTGAATATCTAAAGAAAGATTTATTCATTGTACCCATAACTACAATATATATGTTACCAAGTCAATGAATAAAGAAATAATTGTTATAGTGTAGTCGCTGACTATAACACTTTGTAGGATGCATAGAATATTTTTCTCATGCGTGAGAAATATTTCGGAGACTGAAGGTAATGTTTGTTTTCTTTTTTTTCAGTTCGATATTATAATCGATCTGTGATCTGTGACCATCTCATAGTGTTATATTTTTCCTTACAAGAAACATCAATTTCCATGAAAATATGCAATTATCGTATAGATATAACTTTTTCAGGTCCTGATAAAACTTATTTTGTACTTATCTGATTAATCCAACTGCGAAACTTCACTAATTGAACTTCATTACATCATAAATTTTCTGGAGGAGACACATTAAATACATTCCGATACACAAATTTGAATAATGGAGTTCCGATGATTGCCCCACATAAATCGAGTTAATGAATCGCAGTAAAAAACGTGTTATGAATTGCAGGAATCAAGTTGTATTCGTATTTAATTATATGACTCGATTTCAAAAAACCAGTAAGAAAATCGGAAACTAATGGTCCTATTAGAATAAGATTAGGATTTGATATGATAAGGTTAATCTGTGTATGTACACACATAAAAAGGTTTACTTTTTTGAAAGATAAGCTTCAATTAAAGCATATGAATGTTTATCCGATAGAAAAAATTCATGGTGCTGATTTTTTTAAATGAAGCATATACTATGATATGATATGATATGATAGTATTTCGAGATTATTTTCAAAATCATTGTAACTTTTTGGTATGTGTATGATAATATTAGATGAGAATCATTTATTGGTCATTGAACTTATATGACTTATCATTTAAACTTCTATATGGTAGTAGTAGAAGTAGAAGTAGTAGTAGTAGTAGTGCTTTAATCTTGTAAGAGCTCTTTTGATAACACCTTTCGATAATGCCTATCACTCAGACGTTTGAATGCGAGTTTGACTGTATTTGTATTGTATTGTAAACACTATTCCTTTCACCTGAAACTATAAGTGTGTTCTTTGAACGTTTATAGAATGTCTATCAACTTGTGCAGTTTTACATAAAAAGTCAGTTTATGAAAAAATAAATACTCGAAGTTCAACAGAAAATCAGATGAAAATTAATAAAGTTCATAACAGACCATGCACTCATTACTACACATGCTGCTCAAAATTATCTCCATGTTAATCCTGTATATTTCTTATTCTTACAAATAAATACTCTAGATCATGAGATAAACAAAAATTATTGAACGAACGGTTTTAATATGTGGATTGGAACCTTTGGTATAAGAAATGTTAGTCCTCTCATTTACAATCATTGATTTCTAGAGGTCATTGAAATTTGAGACTCATCTAGAAGAAGCTCTGGATAATTTACCACTTGCAGATGTGTTTTTATCAAAGTAATTTTCCGAAAATGTTAATGCTCTCAATCATTGTTTAGGTTACGTCAACATGAAATGATTTGAAGCGCTAATTCGAATGAGAAATGTTGTCTTCAATATTCAGTTATTTGACATAGGATGATCAAAAATTACTTTTTCTATTTTGGTTGTATAATGAAGTCATTGTGCAACGCAAATGCGTGTCGAAATAGCCTCTATTTCGATACGCATTTTTTATTATTCGGAGATTGATACAATCGAACTGTCAAATGAAAGTCAGAAGGGTTAGGCCCAGTTTACTTCTGAGCGATTTGGATTTGGTGATGTTACCAGTGAAAAACTCAATGTTTTAATTGGTACATTTCAATTCAGAGTGTAATTTGATTTGAATTGACCAATGAAAACAATAACAACATTGAATTTTTCACCGCTGGTATTGTAATAATCAAAATCGCTCAACTGTAAGCTGGGCTTTACGCTTGTGCGTCAGATTTTAATTATTTCAATGTCATCATTGTTACCAATCGAAGATGTTTCTGTTATTTATCGATAATAAATCCAGTTTTTCTACAAATCAATTCAAAATAGAAAAAATTGCATATGACACACGTTTTATAAGACACGTTGTGCACTTGTTCACCTGGAGCACTCCTCGCTTCGCTCGTCGTACTACAAACAACGCGTGCGACAAAATAGCGTCTTATAAAACTTGTATCATAATATACTATTCTAATTCTTCTTGAGTCGATTTGATATGTTTTATTTTGAATTTGAACAAGTTGGTTATTTTTTATAATAACCGATACGAGAATTGAATTTTGTAGGTATAGTTATATTTTTTTCCATTTAACATCTATATATAATATTCAACTGATACAATCTCATGTCAGTTCTTCAGTTACTGAGCGGTTTATTATCCATTTCATACAAATCGTCATGCGTCATTTCCAATTCTCCAACCATCCATCTTGATTTGCATTTAGGACAGCGTGAATATTTCTGGCGGCACTATCAGCACAGCGATCTACCTTTAAAAAGTTGACCCATCCTCTTCTGGGGAGGACTAAATCGTCTCAAGTTTCATCCCCAAGAAGGTCCTTATCTTCGCATCTAGACGGCTTCATCGACTAATTACATGATAGGATTTTCATCTTGAACCATAGAAACTAAAGGTGCATTTAGTCAACATGATTTTGAAATTGTACTTATATGTTGATGTAAGTGTCGAAACTTTAACCTGTTATATCAAATGGCACCATTTATACTGACTTTGGAATACCCAACTTCAAGAATCTTACGATTATGATTGGAACATGGCGTGCGCCAAAGTTTCGTGTCAGCTATCAAGAACGATAAGTGTTCTATAGTTACCATACTAGTCCAAAGTTTACAGAATATTTGACTAGTCTTTGTAGTAAGTTTTGTGAAAGAGGTATCAAGAAGAACAAGAGAAGAGCATACACTAAAGCCTAGTTCAATAGTTCATGTTAGAACGATTGCGATTATTTTTATGCGATTCCGCAAATTTGATTGGATTGTCGAAAAACCTAGTTCATGTTAAAGCGGACAATCGCTAAAAGAAGAGTTTCTCCATCCCTCAAAGTCGTGAGTGGAAACAAAGAATAGTTTGTTTCGTTCAAGATATTTCCAACAAATATGTTTAACTTCATTTAATTCACATTCGTCCACATCAACACTTCTGTGTAGTAAACACCTCTTATTTTTAAATACATTTTCTTGATATAACCCTATTCCATTTGGAGTGACAAATTCTGCGGATATCGCAATAAAGTTCAATTTTTTGAACTTTCTTCGGACAAGAGCGACGCCATTTTTAATCGCATTTTATTTGCGGAATTCGTTCCAACATGAACTAAGCTTTATTTATCTTGTCCATAAAATTATCTATCAAAACACAGAACTATATTCTTTACGGACTGTCATTGGTCGCTATCAGTAACTGTCATTCTAAAATTAATGCATAAATTGAAACTTAATTAACGCTTCATGCATAACTATTTGTACGCTTATGTTTATGATAATGCTTGTGCTAACGATATGTTTATGATGACTAAATGCATTAGGTTTAGCATCACTCTATCCATATCTATTTGATTGAAATGAAACCAAGCTGTCCGAAAGTTAATGTTAGCATTGATACATCAAATATTGGATACCTTCATCATCAGTGCGTGTTTGATGGCGGTAAAATCGAATTTCAAGGAAGATTTCTGTAGCCTAGGTATTTCTGTGGTTCCAATAATCTGAGAGGCGTGAATTGAAACTACATTGAAACATTATATTTTCAGTGAATCTGGAATAATTATCAATATTTTTACTCTTATCGGTATTTTCCCCTAGAACAGATAACACTGACAGATGCTCAGTTTCTGTCTTACCGACATAAGGTATGGCGACATCTCTGGTAATTTCAGGGAAATATTACTACGGTATGAGATCAAGTAGGCAAAAGTCTACAGTTTATTATAGAGCTTATTAATAGGAAGCTGTTTCACCATCCTATATCCACCTTGGATTGAAGTTATGATATTGTATCAAAGGAAGAATAAACATCCACAATAATCCAGTAAATCCATAAATCTGAAGAATGAATCTTTGGAAATAGTTTTGATACCTTGAGGAAAAAACAGTAAAGGATTAGTAGATCTATACATCAGTATTAAAAGTTTATCTTGTAGAAGTAAATCTTTTCACAATATAATGGCTATTTTCCAAAAATGGAATGATATTTCAACGCATAATAGATCTTCATTCCTTTCCTAGTATTTCGATTTGTCCAATAGCTGCACGTGATTGCCCTGTATTTCGGTTTGAATAGGTTATGTACTTATTTATGAATTAGAAAACATCATGGTCACTTGGTTATGCAGTTGGTCTCTAAGTACTAAGTAAACACTCAACAATTAGGTTTTCAACACCTTTTTGTCTAACAATGAGTACCTACCAAAGCATCAGTAGCGTTGGTAATAAGTTAAAATATAACAGAGTATAATGAGTAGGTACTAGTACAGTTCATTCACATTTTTCAATTGGAAGCAACTATTTACAAGTTTTTTCTTGCAAATCTTCTGAATTTTGATATCTATGTGCATTCTAGATGAATTTAAGGTCAAGTACTTTCGGAGATTTCATACCTCATTCGAATATATGAATTAGTTGCGCAAAATTTTACGAAAAAAAATTCAAGTGATGATTATTATTATTATTATTTCTTGATGTGATAAATGTAATGAAAATATTAACATTTAATGCCAGTTGTATATTTATTTATTGAATAGTACCGGGTGACTGAGGTTTTCAATAACAATTTTACTCTCGATATCCATACTTGTATATTGCGGTTTTATAGAATGAATTGTTACTTCTGTTATCGAAAATTTATATGAAAATTGAGCCATGGAAAATTTAATAATCGCATGAGATAACAGATATTCGATTTCAAATTCGGTATTAGTGTCGATGTGAGTATGCAGATTAACTATTTCTCCATTATTGTGATTTTTTCGATGAACTCATTTATTTTACGAATGATTTTTTTGTTCGTTAAAAATTGACAATCATACTGTGATGAAAAATATAAAACGAACTACCAAAAAAGCTTATTTTTCATGCTTCTATGAGTTTAACTTTCAAAATTCATTTTTATAAGTATGACAAAACTTGGACATTGGATTTATTGTTACTTTCACGATATTGCTCAACTATCGTGTTTGATTTTATGAAAACATTATGTTACTTACAAGAGGAATACAAGAAGGAATAACAATAAGGGCTCAATTACTTTAGTGATAGATCAATATAAAGGCGCTGGTATTTAGTAGTAGCACACACAGTAGATATTCGCTTTTTTCTAAGACAGTCGTGGATGAAATAGGTCTCAACCAACGCCACTGTTTGAAGAGGAGAAACTGTTGGTTTTAGAAATACCTGCCTCCTAATTATCCACGCATATAACATATTCAAAAATTGTTATACTTCCTAATCACCACAAATGGACAAATGGATTGGTGCTTTCTAGATAAATATGTATACAGGGTGATTCGACTTCGTAGGACGAAATTCTCTCTGGAAAATGTTTGTTATTATTATCTTTGCATTGTTTATTCTACTTGACTGACAAATCTATGAACTGATAAATTTGAATTCCATAATATTGAAATCCAAATTGACGACTGTTCTGAGTCTTTATCTTCTTGTTTCGATTCAATCAGTTTAAAATCCCAAAATAATAAGTTGCTGGTGTTTATTACTCATCAGAAAAAATGAGACATGAAGACTTTCAATTCAAATTGAACCCTTGGACTAATTTTTCATTTCACAAAATATGTCAGCCAAGGTAGTTCAATCATGACTTCGTTATATTCATCAACATCAGAATATGAGATTAACTGGGAGTCATTGATGACATTCTTGAAAAGTGTTAACCTACTGAAATGTATTTAGTCCATGGAAATACCCATTTTAGTTCTATATATGTATAAATATGTATACTACTCCGCCGCTAATAACCTTGCAGGTTGATGCGGTTTTTTTTCTGAAAAAAAAAAAAAAAAAAAAAAAAAAAAAAAAAAAAAAAAAAAAAAAACACGACACGTGTTTGGCTATACTATAGTTTTCTGCACTATGGCTTCTTCAGGTGTTGAGTTCAATAGTTATATACTCGATAAGTGAAATGTAATGTTCTACATTAGTTCGGTGTTCAATTATGGATTTTCATCAAGTATCGACCTCATCTATCAAACATTTTTCTCTATTTTTTTCTCATCCACGAAACAGCCTTTTGAATTCAGGAACAAATACCTTAAAAATTCAAAATCGATTTTGTTTACTAGAATCTTGTGAGTCTATAATTTTCAGTTTTCTAGTTTTCATTTTCAGAAAAAATATATTTCGAAAAACACGTATACATTTTCAAATTTATTTTTTGCATCAATTCATCGAGTTAAAAATTATTGAAAACGCCAGAATAGTCTAGAAGAAGAAGGTTGTTGCGTTGCCTGATCGAAAATTAAAGAATAAACTCTTGTTTTTCACAGTCCTGCAACTCAATTTCATATGAAATAAATCAACAGACTTATCGCGAAAATTCAATCACTTGTGGTAGATATTATCTATTACTAAAAATTTTGTAGAGACCTTGCATCTTCGGTGGGTCTCTCCCTCATTTTTGACTTTGATCACCCTGTCAAAAACTTCAACCAATCATACTACAAAAACTGACGTCACATCTGAGGAGCGACACATTTTAAAAATCGAATAATATATTAAATTTCCAAAATTCAGAGTGAATAAATTGTTACAATTATGTTATAAATTGCACTTCATCAAGTCATGTGAAAAAATAAGCATATTTTGAGATACTGGAAATGTCTTGATGAGAAAAAAATTATAACTATTTGTGCCAATGCTACTGAATTAAATCCGATTATATTCTACCAAAAATTTTCGTCAGTTCCAAGCGATGGATACGCCACTGGCCACATCCACAGCCAAAAAACATGCTTCTACTAACCGTTCATCACAGTTGCAGTACATCAAAGTGTTCATGCGCCAGTTGAACAGCCCGTACTTGGTTTCGAAGCCCCCTATCCAAAAGGGGCACCGCAGGTCGTGTTTACGACAGCACCTGTCTGTCTTGGAGAAGCCGCCCAACTGGGTGTACTTGTCTGCCGAGTACCCTTTGCCGCACCATTTTGTTCCTGGCACCAGGAATATGTTCGACAGGTCTCGTTTTGACCTGTGAATTGATGGGAACGAAAAAAGCCTATGTTATTATAATTTCGAAGAACCATCATCTCTAATAAAAATATGTTTTGCCTCCAGCCACCAATTTGTACTGATTTTGCCCTAATTGACCACCAAATGCTTATCGCATTTACAGAATACAAACAGCTACTTAGCCATATTCTGCATATTCCAACGGTTCAACAGAAGCACACATCAACCTTCCAAGACCTTGATTGACCAGCCTTGGAACCATAGATCTTTGGAACCATGCTTAATCGATAACACGTAGCACTATCTCATGGTAACAATTCGAACTTCTCGAAGTGGTATCGTTTTTGTTTTGTTTTCATATTTTTGATATTTGTGTCATTGTGACATTGTTGTCTTTGCCACCAAACAATAACTGAAACGAGAAAAAAGATAACATTTCACATGTATGTCCCCAGAACATCTCTCGAAATACTGTTGCCTGCTGGAAGAGTGGAAGTACACCTTTCATATCAGAAGCGAACATAAACTGAACAGAGGTTAAGTTTGTCTGAGGGTTATCCCCCAGAAAGTTCAGTGGTTATCCCACTTCGAGTGGTTCACGAGTCACCGCTAGGTCACAGAACAGACAGCTGTCTGTTCTGTGGCTAGGTAGCGACCTATCGAGAATCGTTGAATACATCCCTGCAGGTCACAGAACTAAATGAAGTGAAAAGTCAAAAAGCATTCTGTAGCGAAAAAATATGTCTCCATATTCAGCATCATGGTATAAAGTCTTTCTGGTTTCTTTAATGATAGTAGGGATCCATGCACATGAAACAATTCTTCTTGGGAAACCAAAATGCGTTATGAGATAATGGTAGTTATCTTCTTCATTCTATCTAAATATTTTAGTCTGTTCAACCGTCCCAAATCATAACCGTATACCAAAGACTTTCAGAAATGGTATGGATTCATGAAATGGAATTGATCCAAAAGAAGCCTCAAGCAAACTTGCTGATGAAAGCCTAGTAGAGTATTATTAATTGCAATAGATCATTGTAAATCCAAATGAAAGAAAAATTGGTAATGCTGACTCAAGTGTCCAATTACCGAAAACTTATTGGTAATTCCATTTGGAAATTGTAACTTTCTTTGTTGCTACTAAGTCGTAAGATGTATGCGAGGTTATATGAGTATATTTCTTGAGTTAAAAGAAACAATTGTTCAACATTTTCGCTGACTACACCTCAATTTATAACTGGTTAATCAACCATTTCCTCACCATCCTAACCACTAGCATTATCATCTATATAACAGTGATTGGATATGTCTCGCAATATTGAGACATGGTTGATTATTTTTTCATTCGTCAGGTAGAATTGCCCGATAAGCTGGTAATCAATATTCATACCACTTGATTAAACTTTTATTAATATTAGTAACGTAACTGGTAGCTGTAAAATATTGCATTCTTTGGATTTTATAGATACTTTTGAGTCGATGTCCTTATCGACTTATTTGAGACATTGGAAAGTAACATATAAACTTACTTGATGAACGAAGCAAACATAGATAAATATTATAAAAAAGGTGTCCAAATATCTAGGCAAGAACTTTGAATTCAAATATATGTTTTTGTAAATTTTGAGTGATCTACAAGGGACTGATTGAGACCAATGTTTAGAAACTGGTAGCATTTCACTGCTATACTAATAGATTACTCAATACCCCATTGTCTATAAAAAATTACCACAAATATGATTCTTTTCCTGTTATCGCTCATTAATATCCACCATCTGTAAAGAATCATAATAAGTTTCGAATCTTTTTATTTTTAATTCACTTCGTAAAGCATGAACTTGGTCTTTCGAGCCGGATATACACCTGTTGAAATATCCCTTTGTTACTAACCTATTTACCAAATTCAAGATAACTCCTGATGATGGATTGATGCTGATAACGTTCTGTATAAAAATTGGAGCATGAATGGAAGGGAAACACCGTGATATCTGGACACCCTAAACTAAAATGTTACCTTTCATTTTGAAGCTTCTCTCTCTCCCGCATAGCTTCTTTGATCTCTCTGTGCCTGAGACTGCAAGACGCCCTGAGCTGAGTATAATTCATCCACAGGAACTCCTCCGGGAGATCTCTGCCATCCAGGGACTCCATGCTGACGTTTGAGGTAGCTACTAGATCACTTAAATCTCTCTTAAAATTAAATAGGAACGATGCCGTCTGATCTCTGTCGTGACCAAACTCACAGTCTATCAGTTGATCTTCATCGTCATAGATGAGCTGGATGAAGTGGGCACTTTGGACTAGCTGCCGAAATCTGAGGCCATTGGCTGATCTGAAATGGAAAATGAGTATTTCAGGAAGGTTTTACATTCACGCTGAGAGTGATGAAGCCTATTCAAATAGCGGAGGACTAAACTTTACCCAAGTTATTTTTATGTGTATTTCAATATTTTAGGCAATTATTGAGAACTTTTTCGACAATACCAGGTGTGAATTATTAAATTATTTTTGTTTGCACAAACAATTTCATTAATATTTGAACCCATATATCACGAATAATAGATTATTTCCTCAGACGTTATTTCAAACGTCAACCGATCAATTATTGTCTCCAGAAGTCATACAACCAGGAATACAGCAGTGTATCATGATGGATATTGGATTTACAAGTAGTAGGTACTCTTTGATTCCTAGTTGTGGATTTTTTAGTTGCCAGTTGCCATCAACATAATCAGCCATATAGTAAAAAACAATGAACTGTGTATATTATAATTAGTTCTAGTCACGATGTGTGCCTAATTTTCATCAAAGTGAATTTAGAGGTTCTGTATCATTTACACATTGGAATCAGTTACGAATTCTTCTTATAATCCCAAAAACGGCAGAAACTGTAATTATGAATGTAGTGTGAAAACGCTTATGGTGACAGCGAGGGTGACAGTTTGTACCTAAGCAGGGCCGCAGCCAGCGGTACGCCAGGGCAGGCACAGCCTGCCCTGGAAAAATATTTGCCTCCCATAGATTAATCGGTAAATGGAAAATATGTATACAAATCTCACACACTTCCTGATCTTATATAAAATTGGAGAGATATTAGAGGAAGTGGATTAAAATGATCAATATTTCGAAAGAATATTTTCTTGAAACTCTATAGATATAATTCTCAATGAAATGAATCGAAGATCAAAAATAATGATGAACTACTGATTGCAGTTTCCTGTGCAGATGATGAAGGATGATTAGATTTGTCTAAAATTCAGTTTTTCAAAACTTTGGGTATAAAAATTACATCATCAGAGGTAGTAATCGTGGTTAATAAATTTATTCAGTACCAGATGGGAGGAAATCTTGAAAATTGCATTTCTGATGAAGTTTTTAAACATTAGAGAAACATTCCAGGACCTTTGGATGCAGTACAGCGACATGTGAATCGAGTTTTTCTGTTTTGACAACGCCTGTCTATGTGCCAACAAAGAATGGCCAATTCAATTCTTCTTGCGTTTAAAAGACGTCGCACCAAAGCACTAGACAGGAATATTTTTCTACGAAAATTCAGTGAACGAAACAATCGACGACTGCAACTATTTTGACTTTTTCTAGATTGTAGAGTTTGCTTTTATTATAGGGTTTGTTGTTTTTATTTCATCCAGAATTTGCTTCTTGATAAATCATTTAATCAGAATTTATTTGTGATATTTGTTCACCAAACATTAATTTTTGAGTTGAGAAAAATTTTAGCCTGCCCAGAATTATTTTTGGCCTACCCTAAACATTCACTCAGGCTACGGCCCTGTACCTAAGTATATCAACTTATCATATACCTAGTTATTTCTATCTCGTTTCTATCCATACATGCGAGCAAATGATGTACAGAGTGTTCGGTTAATATGAAAACTTTATTGACTTCGCTTTTTGTACCCGAAGTCATTAAGAACAATAGAGATTTATAGGTAACTATAACAAATATAAATATCATAAAGAATCTCGTAGAGAACTATATAAGCAAACAGCAAATATGGTACCTAATGTGGAGATGAGATATTATCTTTATAAACTGAAACGTTTGCTGAATATTTATATATACTTGGGCGACCCTAAACACATCTTATAATCCTAGCCACGGAAAAATTCCAGTCATCAAAGCTAAACAAACAACCCTCACTTCAACCCTCTTGTCCGCAAGCCCTGTTTTTTCTTCACTCCCATTTACATACAATAATATCTCGCATTGGGATTCCTCACAGATAGAGAAATAACTTAAACAGTGGCTTTTAGACGGAATTATGGAAATATAGTTGTAGATGCAGGTAGACTACAATGACAACCCTGTTCTTCTCAAGGGCTGGGCTCAACACCATGATATATTGCATTATAATATACCGTTTCTCTCTTGATGATAATATCTCAGGTTTTTTTCAAACAATATTTTCTGGCCGGTAAATTAATATGTTTATATTTATCTACAGAGGTTTCATAAAATAAATCCAACAGCAGCAAATAGCTCCACTAATATAGAATGTTCGAATTTCAATATTCAGTTTTTTTACCAAAACTATCATGATTTATACATCATCGAGAATTCAATTACTGATGATTTTTCTCTTTGGTGCTACTTTGCTACTACCCAATGTTCAAAATCGGAAGGTAGGTTCTCTTCACTCGAAGATATCTAGGTTTTTAATTTTATTTTGATATCTTGGTTGAATTTCATTTCTTATATCATTACCACACTAGTGATTTATTGAAATCAATACAAGTCTGGAAACAGATTAAAAAAATCGCTTGTGTGGTGATGAACGCAACTATAAGATTAAGAAAAATTTCTAAACACATACATTACTTGATGGCATCAGTTTTATAGTTGCTCAACAATGTTACTATTCACTTCACTTGTTTGTTCAGTCTTCTGAAATTGTGATACATTTACAACCCTTGTATTTTTCCTCATTGTAGAATGATGGATAAAGTTAACCTGATTTTCATATTGTTTTTGCTTTAAAAAATGTATTGTTGGTACTTCAATGGTGGCTGATCTGCCGAATTTCGTGTGATAATTCATCAGTTTTTCTTCAATAATTCTTCCATTTATCTATCTACGGCCATATTTATCTATCGGGTCGTGGCCTACTTTGATTCATTTTCAAATGAACCGGACCTCCCCTAATCAGAATAGTCGTTCGAATAAAACATTGGGCCATTCGAGAAACACCCCTCAGAAATTGTATAGGTAGGTATACAAAAAAAACTTGTGGGTCTTTGAAATACAGCCCACCGCATAGGTATATTTCGAAAAGGTAAGATCGTACTCAGTTTTTAGGTTTGATGTGAACGATAGAATCGAAATCATTTGTTTTGCTCAAACCTTCCAAGATGCTCTATAATGTATGTGAGATTGATAGGAATAAAAAAAAACATTGATTGGTGAATAATAGAATTACTTGGCATAGTTGAGTCTGGTCATAACACTGTCCTGCATAAAAGAACTTATGGTTTCTTCTGTAGATTTTTAAATTCTTCATTGACGCATAATTTCATGGCATTCCCAGTTGATTTGATAGATTTCTTCCGGTTGATTATTCTAATGACATTCTACATTATATTTCAGAATCTTTGTTTTATATATATACTATTTTGGCTCATCAAAATTGCCTTCTTAGTCGATTGATTAAGAACTATTCGTGCTATAGCGAAAAAGTTTCGATATAACAAATCAGAGAGCATTGAAGACATATAAATACTGACTAGTCTGACTAGTCAAACGTTCAATATTTTTCGTAGATATGAAAGACGGAATCCATTACCTTTCTCAAGGCGTGTAAAAAATTATGCATTCAATGTGTTAATAATAACGTCCCTGTTCCATCAAGATAGTGTAATCCAAACACAAATCTTGAATCTGGTAGGTACGTCGTTTTATTGTTGCATATATATTTATAGTTTCAGGTTCTTTCCACATAATTCTCATCATTAGTCGTAATTTATTATATACATAAATTTCGGGGGGGTCGTTAATGTTCCATCAACATTTTGAATGCCGTCACTGTTTACTCAACTCCATGAAATCCATAACATATCAAACATTACTCCTGGGGAATATTGTAAAAGCTATAAACAATTAAAAATCACTCGAACCGAAAGTGTGAAGCTGTTCTGAAAATTTCTTGAAAAATGAATCACATGGATATTTATGTCATAATGTTTTTTTTAAACTTTGTCTAAAGAAATGGCAGTTTGAAGTCTAAAATGATGAATTTGAAAAATTTGCCTTCTGGTGAGAACTGACAAACTTAACTTATCTCTGACTGAGCCATAACTGGTTCATCCATAGATCTTATATGCTTACGCTAGATACGATATACAGGTTATTTGTTTGGAGATCCCGGGGTGTTGAGAGTACTAAGTCATTGATTGGTCGTTTTAATTTTTGACCATACATTTGTGATATATCACGACCGTGATATCATAGTACTTTTCACGGCAGACCCCTCTAATACCAAATATATACTACATGATGCCGGATCTAGCGTAAGCATATATGATCTAACTAAGGGTTCATCAAACTTAACTGTGGTGTTCATATACCCTTCAAATCCCAATGCTGGGTGGACTGAGAGCGTTATTGTTAAGCATGGATGCTGCATCTTTGGGTGTTATTTTTATGAATGAACCTGTCTTTGGGCCATATTTATGTTATGGTGGCATTAAGATCCAGATCTATCGATCATCTCTGATAGACCATTGACTTAGAGGTTGCAGTAGTGGTGGTTGAAGCAGTTCCTCTTCTCTTCTGGGCCAACGTCAGTTTCACTAGTGCAGTGAGATGTGTCTTGGTGGCTGAAAGCGTTTTCAATGAGAAGTCTTCACTATTCTGTCCTGTCTCCATTAGTTCCCTATCTCCATGATATCTCTGCCAAATGCAGAGCTTTGTGTGAGTTTCTTCATCGGCGAATGTTTACCTCATGTAGATATTCGCTGCCATCGATGGAAGTGGCAATATCCCATCTAAAGTCAAGAAAAAATCCCTGATCTGGAAATTTTGAAGGCAGCATTCCAGTGAGTCCTTTATTCCTTCTTCTGATGGTATGCTTTCAAGTTCTTCTTCGTTTTGTAGCTTCGTCCTTATGATCTGACGTGCTCATTCGATTACCCACCCTAGTGAAGCAATACCACGTTATACCTTTCCATAGTTTTCTTAGCCTCCGGTGGAAGAATAACATTAGCAAGGTTATAACCAACCATGCTCCTCGAAAGGAATAGATAGATAGATAGATAGATAGATAGATAGATAGATAGATAGATAGATAGATAGATAGATAGATAGATAGATAGATAGATAGATAGATAGATAGATAGATAGATAGATAGATAGATAGATAGATAGATAGAGTTTATTGTCATGTAAGATATACAGTGTATATATATTGGTATATACTTTATTGTCCGAAGAACATACATTCTCATTGACAAAGTCTCAGAATTTTAAATTAATGTGTAAAAATATAAAATACAAATTGTCATATTCTATGAAAAATAATTATAGATAAAACATTAAATAGAGAATAAAACGAACAAGTTAAACGAACGACGAACAACAAAAATAAATACAAAAATACATAGTCATTGTAAAAGTTACACACAAGAAATCAAGTCAAATGTGAACATTTAGAAAAAAAGTCATAGATATAAAATATTTATACATAATTGAAAATAACATAATGCAGTAATTAATTATGCAGTACATTGCCCATATTTCTATCTTCGTAGAAGGAGTAATATGCCTTCGATAAAAGAATCTTTTTAACATTTTTTCTGAAAACACATGTTTGTTCGTTTCACCTTTAATCTCGCTTGGCAGATGATTGAACATTTTTTTACCATTGTAGATAAAGGACCTTTTTATTTTCATGGATACTGGTATGGGTAGACGAATATTGAGTGTGTTTCTCGTGTTATATTGGGATGAAGCGAAGATTTCGCTTCTATATTTCTTTTGCATTAAACACACAGTCTCCAGGATGAAAATGCAAGGCAAAGTCAAAATATGATATTTTATGAATAACGGCCTACATGAATCTCTGAATTTAACCTTACACATATATCTAACTCCTCTTTTTTGGAGAACAAATACCATATCAAATAAATATTGGCAGCATGTTCCCCAGAAACAGATACCATATCTCAGGTGAGAATCGATGAGAGCAAAATACACATTTTTCGCTGCATAAGTGCCTAATTCATTTGCTGATACCCTGACGGCAAAGCAACCTGACGTAATTTTTTTACAAAGGCTATTTATATGCTTCGTGAATTCAAGATTTTTGTCAATTTCTAAGCCTAAAAATTTTGTCGCAATGTTATTTTTAATTAATTGACTACCCAAGTGGATATCTAGATGGCAACATATGAAAGTCATTAAAAAAAGTAGCAAGTAAACAATGCTTACAAAACAATTAATTACAATTAATTTATTTTGTCAGAAATATTAAAAGAAAATAAATCAAAATAACAGGATGATAACAATACAAAGAAACAATGAAATCACAAGTAAAGACTAATTACAAGTAAAGACAAGTTACATTGTGTAAAACTTGATGAGTTTTTACACCGTACATGTACAATTTTACAGGTTAAAATTTAGATATTTAAATATTCATTTACACTATAAAAGGCATTTTTGATCAGAAAATCTTTAAGATCGTGTTGAAATTTCCTTGTGGTTTTTGCATTTCTAATTTCAGCAGGTAATTTGTTATATAAAATGATACCAGCATGATGGGGGGACTTTTCATATAATGAAGAATTGTGTTGACGAGTTTGTAGGAGGCTGCCTTGCCTAGTATTGTGTACCCGATTTAGTTGATTTTCTTGGAAACTCGAATAATTTTTATTAATGTACTTGACTGTATAGAAAATATAAATACAATGGATGGTTAATATTCGGTTCTTTATGAAGTGGTTACGACAGGTATCTCTTGGCTTCAGGTTGAAAAGTAATCTGACCAGCC
This sequence comes from Chrysomela aeneicollis, assembly GCA_029955515.1. Taxonomy (NCBI): domain Eukaryota; kingdom Metazoa; phylum Arthropoda; class Insecta; order Coleoptera; family Chrysomelidae; genus Chrysomela; species Chrysomela aeneicollis. Next base: position 17,673,002 of record JARUHQ010000009.1, on the reverse strand, counting down.
TTTTTTGCAACACAAAGACTCGATTTATTCCATTTGCCAATCCCCAAGCAATAACATTACATGATAAATGAGAAAATGCTAGAGCATAATACACATCCACCAGGTATTTCAAGTGGAACATACTCTTCAGCTGCCGGATGGCAAAGTAGGCACTATTCAGTTTATTGCATACATGGTCTATGTGGAGATCCCAACATAAATGATTGTCGATTCTGGTTCCTAGGAACTTTGTGTTTGTGGAGAATGTATCGGTAGGTAATATATTTCGTAAATTATCAGGTGGTTTTCTTTTCTTAGAAAAATAAATGCATTCAGTTTTTCCCATATTCAAAAGAAGGATATTCTTGTAACACCACTCTTGGTATATTGCCAGAATGGTGCTTATTTTAGTTTCGAGGTCCTCAGCGCATTGTCCTGATAGAATCAATGAGTTGTCATCAGCATACATCACGATTTGGCCGTCAGTAATTAGGGATGGAAGATCATTTACAAATAGCAAAAATATTAGTGGTCCTAATACAGAACCTTGTGGGACACCACGAGTGATTTCGTAGTCCCCCGAGATATTGTGAGCCACTTTGATTCTTTGTTTGCGTTCACTCAGAAATGATTTGATAAAATTCAATGGGATTCCCCTAATCCCAAGCTTATCAAGCTTGAAGATGATGAATTCAATATTGAGGGTGTCGAAAGCTACTTAAGTCAAAAAACATCCCTACTACATGATGTCTTTTATCAATCTCATTGTAAATATATTGTAGTAGTTGAACAGTAGCTGTTTCAACAGATTTATTATGTTGGAAACCATGCTGGTATTTTGTTAATATATTGAACCTATTGAGGAATCTTGTTAATCTTATCATTAGTAGTTTTTCGATGATCTTTGATAGAATACTCAGAATTGAAATTGTGTTCACTGTCCTGCGAATCACCCTTCTTGAATATGGGTAAAACTATTGCAGTTTTGAGAATATTTGGAAAAATAGCTTCTTCAAAACATTTGTTTATTAGGAATGCTAGGATATTTGAAATAATTTCAGATGAGATTTTCAGGGATTTCGTGGAAATTTCATCTATACCAGTACATGGTTTGTCTTTTAGATTGTTTATGATCTCCATGACTTCCTCGGGAGTGGTAGGTTCTAGAAAAAATGAATGTTCATTGTAGATGCTAGATGTACAATCTGTAGGTAAGCCATTTTTGTCATAGTGTTCAGCTATTTTATTTTCAACAGAGTGTGAAAAGAATTCTCCAAAGTAAGTGGCAATAATTTTTGAATCATTTGTTAATATGTTGTTAATTTTTAATGTTGTAACAGTGTGTTTGGGATGTTCCGCCACTGATGCTGATACGGAAAACATTCCTCCATTTCATGTTTCGAAGTCGAGATCGAGGGGGCTTTGGAAACTCTCGCCACCCCATCTACAACCACTCGAAAATCCCCCGCCATTGTTTCTGGAGAGTGGTGAATCCACACCAACGTGGATTACGCTAGGATTTGACCGTTTTCGGCTGAGAAGAACACTGGTTAGGGGGTTAGGTGAGACTGAACACAAATTACAGGGTTCGGTGTTGTAAGTGTTGCAATTCTCACTTTGTTTTGAAACATTTTTCCCCTGCGGCTCCATTTATTGTCAAGAAAGGTGAAATATTTCTATACATGGAATTCGACAGATTTTTTCCATATATATTCGAAACTATCATATTCTAAAATTTTAACCACCCTGTATGGAACCTTTACATTGATATTGATAGAAAAGTACAACTATGCCTTGTGGAATATATTATTTTCATGTCACGGTCTTTGAGTCATTTTATTTTATCGTAACTGCTGATTTTTTGTGTAGAAAAAGTCTCCCAATGAGAAATAGATATTTTTGTATACGAAAGCGTATAAGGGGTTACAATTTGATTCTTATTTTAAAGATATTTTCATCTCAAAATTCGGAATTCCTACTTACACAGATCTTGGAATTTCATCTCAGATCTCGAAATATCATAAAAATTATTTTTCGAATTTAGAATATTGCTGTCTGTAGTTTGAATCAAGAAATCAGAAGAAGAAGAAGAAGTATATTATTTGAAATAGGATGTCCTAATATACAAAAAAAAATTATACAAAAAAATTACATACTAGTTCACAACAACGATTATAAAACATACATAATATATAAAAATATAAGAATATAAAAAAATATAAAAATCACAAATATTGAAGGATAAAAATAGTTAAATATTAATTTAATATTATTTAATATGGGTACCTATATAGTACAATTCATTGTAAGGATAATACTTCATGGCATAAATTGACTGGGCACCAGGGAAAATATTGAAAGATCAATTATTTCTTTTCATGAGTTGGTTTAAATCCCTTTTGAAAATATTCAGTGACTCACTATTTTTCAGTGACGTAGGCAATTTGTTGTATTCATTGAAACCTTTGAAAAATAATGACTTCATGGTATTAGAATTATTTGTTCTTGTAATATGCAGATTATTCCTATTCCTCGTAAGGTAATTGTGAACTTCTGCATTGAAAACTATGTAATTCTTGAAATATGGAGGAGCCAGATTGTTCAAAATCTTGTATATAAAAACCATACTAAAATAATATAATCTTTGGAAAACCGTGAGCCATTGAAGTGTATCCAGCATAACATCAATTGGGGTGTAACGGTTTGACTTTAATATGATACGCATTCCACGATTTTGGAGCTTTTGAAGCTGGGATAGTTTGTTGAGGTTAAATGTATATAAAATTGTTGCACAGTAGTCAAAATGTGGTTGAATAATGGTCTTATAGACAGTGATTTTGGTTTCCATTGATATATTGATATATCATAAATCATGATTTGAGATATATATCATAAATCATGATTTGAGATATATATCATAAATCATGATTTGAGATCTTCTAAAAAGTATAAAGGAAACGTGTGAAAGTTATAATCTAGACGCTTCGAAGAATCAACCATGTATCGATAAATGAAACTAAACCCAAACAACTGGAAAGGAATAGAGAGGTTCCTCAAGGACCGATTTTGGGACCATAACTGTAGCTACATAATCTACGTAAATAGCTTCTCAATTCAAGACGCACTTATGTATGCGAATACCACTCTCTCTTTGACAAAGAACAGCATTTTGGCATCTTCCACTGATGATAGAAGTGAAACGACACTAAAAACGCAAAATTGGTTTATGAGAACAACTTGATTCGATATCAGATAATTCAGCCTAGTAAGATTAGATTCGAGTCTCCCAATACAACAATCTTCTTGAACGATGAAGCAGAGGTTACGAATATGGAATATTAATACCTAGATAAAGGGATTCCGAGATCTGAGTCGGAATTACAAGATCTAAGTTTAGGTTAGGTTAAAAATTATTTTCAATTTGAAGCCTTCTCTTCTACTCATTTCACATATCTACTATCTACAACTCTGTCAGTGTTATATGAAATACGGAATACTGAATAACTGGGACTGGGATACCTGTGTGCAATCATCTACCGGACATTACAATATCATCTCTAATCCGAAAAAATAATTGCTCCATGATCAGAGAGCAGCACCAACTGTATTCCAATGCCACATACCAATCGATTCCAAATCGTTTCTGAGAACTGTCAATTTTCAAGCGCGTTCTCAAACGCTTGTTCCCGATACACAGTATCAAAGTTTTTAGTGGACATGAAAAGCCCATTGAAAGAACACCGCAAATGACGGCTCCAAATTTGAGCGTTTTGTTATCCTAATGCCCTCTGATAAATAATCCACTTAGACAAATCGTCTTACACTCGGATTCTGGACCTGTTTACATTGAAGAACACGCTCAACTGTTAATAATGATCAGAACGTACTCAGGTCTTAGATAAGGAACTATCTCTTGACATTTTTAAATTAAATGACTGCTTGTGGGGTATCCAGTCTTGCACCCAGTTGAAACGGCACTTAAAAAATTAGTTGACGGTTTGTCCTGTACTCTGACCGAGACTCTGATATCTGTGAAGGTTAAAAAAAAATTGAGAAACTAGGATATATAAATATGTATATATTGTTTTTTTTATTTTTAGGTTTTGAGTAGCCGGTAATTCCATGTCTGATTTTATGAATGTTCTGTTCTTGTTAAAAAAAAATCAGGAAGTATTGTGATAATGTGATACCTACGCCTTTGCATAATAATCGACCTTCGGAAGTAGGTTCACACAAGATGCGAGTGCAAGTAAAAGCCGTTTAAGTGTACTAAGCCCTTTTTTGATAGCACCACTTGTCGAGCATTGTTTCAAATGCTGGGGTGAAAACTATCAATTCTCCGGAGGGTACATATAACCCTCCACTTCACGTACAGCACCCCTAACTCTGGATCGGATGTACAATAATGTCAGTGCATTCAGCAGGAAATATTCATAATTATTTTGAAAAAAAAAATTTCAAAGGAACACTGTCATTTATATACTTCTAGATTTAGGTCCCAGTAATATAATTTCGTTGGTAAATGGGTGTCTACGAAGTAGGATACTATTTTTATGTCTATAATAACAGTATATTGTATACATTTCGTAAATCTATGTACGGATGGTTCGGATTTGAAAACTTTTAATAGGAAACACCTGCTTTCACAAAAAAAAATAGAGATGCCACTGGATACCTCTCAAAGAAGTGTCTCGAGAATGATGTTACAGCAACAAAAAATAACCATAAAAAATAAGATTTGGGGATTGGTTGAAAATGCTTTTTTTAACAGTTCAAAATATCGATATGCGGTTTTCTACATGTTATTTTTCGAGCTCGTACAATATCGTTTTTATCACCCTGTACATTTCAGAATTTATTTTAGAAAAAAAATTCATGAACCTCTTGATGCTGAAAAACTGTCATGACCTCATTTATTCTCGAGGAAGATTTGAATCATGGGCCAAAATTGGGTACACCAGACTTCCTTTGACGAAATAATTTACGGTCTTCCAGAGACTTCCAAATACTAAACCTGGACTTTCCGAAGGTTTCTGGGATTTTCAAAAGAATTCCTTTGCAATATTAGTAATGAAATGGAGTTAAGAAATATGAGTTTTAATCTCTAGAATATATTCGTTGAATGAAATTGACGAATTTATATTGAACGACAACCAGTATACGGTTCGTAATACTAAAGAAGCTAGCAAAGCCACACACGAATTTCGACTCGGGATAGATCACATAATTTTAGGCTCATTTTAGGCTAATTTATTACCCTATTCCCAAATTTTTTGCTCTTCTCTTTGACAGAAAAAACCGTGGCTTCGCTAGCTTCGGCCGAACTCAGCAGAGCCATTTTTGAAAAACAATAATTTTGGTGTTTTGAAATAGCCAAATTGTAGAGCTTATTTTAGGCTAATTTATTACCCTATTCCCATTTTTTTTGCTCCCTCCCTTAATAGAAAAACTTGTGGCTTTGCTAGCTTCGGGCGAACTCAGCAAAGCCATTTTTGAAAATTCACTTTTTTTTGCGATTCAATATAACGATATCCAAGTACTAATTTTAGGCTAATTAATTACCCTAATTTGATTTTTTTTGCTCCACGCATTACAGAAAAAAACAAGATTTTTCGATTTTCGCCAAGTCGATGATGCAATCATTTCAAATTATAATTTTTTGACGATTTAACTTGTCAAACCGATGATACTCATCGCTGGATCAATAAAATGTCCATGTTAGAATGTTTTATCGACGTTTTCTTAAAAAAAACCTGTGGCTTTGCTGGCTTCGGGCGAACTCAGCAGAGCAAATTTTTCAAAAACATTATTTTTCTGTCATTTGATATTTGGATATTTTAAAACTAATTTTTGGCTAATTAATTACCCCAATTTGATTTTTTTTGCTCCACGCATTACAGAAAAAAACAAGATTTTTCGATTTTCGCCAAGTCGATGATGCAATCATTTCAAATTATAATTTTTTGACGATTTAACTTGTCAAACCGATGATACTCATCGCTGGATCAATAAAATGTCCATGTTAGAATGTTTTATCGACGTTTTCTTAAAAAAAACCTGTGGCTTTGCTGGCTTCGGGCGAACTCAGCAGAGCAATTTTTTCAAAAACATTATTTTTCTGTCATTTGATATTTGGATATTTTAAAACTAATTTTTGGCTAATTAATTACCCCAATTTGATTTTTTTTGCTCCACGCATTACAGAAAAAAACAAGATTTTTCGATTTTCGCCAAGTCGATGATGCAATCATTTCAAATTATAATTTTTTGACGATTTAACTTGTCAAACCGATGATACTCATCGCTGGATCAATAAAATGTCCATGTTGGAATGTCTTATCGACGTTTTCTTAAAAAAAACCTGTGGCTTTGCTGGCTTCGGGCGAACTCAGCAGAGCAATTTTTTCAAAAACATTATTTTTCTGTATTTGGATATCTATATTTGGATATCTATATTTGGATATCTATATTTGGATATTTTAAGACTAATTTTTGGCTAATTAATTACCCCAATTTGATTTTTTTTGCTCCACTCATTACAGAAAAAAACAAGATTTTTCGATTTTCGCCAAGTCGATGATGCAATCATTTCAAATTATAATTTTTTGACGATTTAACTTGTCGAACCGATGATACTCATCGCTGGATCAATAAAATGTCCATGTTGGAATGTTTTATCGACGTTTTTTAAAAAAAAAACTGTGGCTTTGCTGGCTTCGGGCGAACTCAGCAGAGCAATTTTTTCAAAAACATTATTTTTCTGTATTTGGATATCTATATTTGGATATCTATATTTGGATATCTATATTTGGATATCTACATTTGGATATTTTAAGACTAATTTTTGGCTAATTAATTACCCCAATTTGATTTTTTTTGCTCCACTCATTACAGAAAAAAACAAGATTTTTCGATTTTCGCCAAGTCGTTGATGCAATTAGGGTAATTAATTAGCCTAAAATTAGTCTTGAAATATCCAAATATCAAATGACAGAAAAATAATGTTTTTGAAAAAATTGTTCTGCTGAGTTCGCCCGAAGCCAGCAAAGCCACAGGTTTTTTTTAAAAAACGTCGAATAATGTTTTACAACATGTGCTGTATCAATAAAATGTCCAACATGGACATTTTATTGATCCAGCGATGAGTATCATCGGTTTGACAAGTTAAATCGTCAAAAAATTATAATTTGAAATGATTGCATCATCGACTTGGCGAAAATCGAAAAATCTTGTTTTTTTCTGTAATGCGTGGAGCAAAATAGGGTAATTAATTAGCCTAAAATTAGTACTTGGATATCGTTATATTGAATCGCAAAAAAAAGTGAATTTTCAAAAATGGCTTTGCTGAGTTCGCCCGAAGCTAGCAAAGCCACAAGTTCTTCTATTAAGGGAGGGAGCAAAAAAATGGGAATAGGGTAATAAATTAGCCTAAAATAAGCTCTACAATTTGGCTATTTCAAAACACCAAAATTATTGTTTTTCAAAAATGGCTCTGCTGAGTTCGGCCGAAGCTAGCGAAGCCACCGTTTTTTCTGTCAAAGAGAAGAGCAAAAAATTTGGGAATAGGGTAATAAATTAGCCTAAAATGAGCCTAAAATTATGTGATCTATCCCGAGTCGAAATTCGTGTGTGGCTTTGCTAGCTTCTTTAGTATGGTTCCACTTGCTTCTTGAAGCACATCGCCTCTTGGGATTTTTCAAAAAGCAATTAGAATATATTTCTATGATGTCCCCATCTTCTAACAAGTAGCAATTGGAGCATTACAATAATTGCAGTAGAGAGGGTCTGTGTTGCACATTGCAGTGCTATTAGTGTGCGATTTGATACCCTTGTGTTTGTAGGAAGAAGGGGTGACTTTAATGGTACTATTAATCAAGTTCGTGTATTCATTTGGGTAGCCAAATTATGTTGTATATGGACCTATTCAAAATGATGTCACAACATGGCAGTAACACCTTTTCATCAGCTAATGATTTGATTTTTGTGTTCCTTAAGTCTCATCATCACCTATAATTTTGGAATATTTTCCACATCAAAAACAAGCACTATGAAAAAATTTCATTGAAAAAGAGGAGTTTTTCTATCTTAGTCCTTATGAAAAATCAAAGTTAAGCTCAAAACTCGGCTCAAAACATAACATGAGAAAGTATTCTTTAATATTTGAAGTACTGAGTAAACGCCAGAACTGAATGAGAATTGTGAATTTGATATTACTTAAATATCTATCTTGAAAACGAAATGAGAGAACCAAAATCTTCAAATGCCAAGTGAACGGTCCTCATATCGCGCCTATTGAATCAAATTCAATGAATGAAACCCTTGATAAAACTGACATTTCCTGAAATTTTTAATACTTCACTTGAAATAAGTTGTCAAAGATTATTGGAGTTGTGGAAATATTATTTTCTCACCGAACTGATATGGTCGAAAAGGTTTCCCATGAACGGCCTAATTGCCCATCAAATTCCTTCTTCTGGTCGATTAAAAAAACGAGTAAAATCCGTTGATTAATTAAAACGAAACCTAGACCGATATCACTTCTCCCTAAACAAGTTCCCTACACCTTATCTGTTATAATATCTAAGACGGCTCTGAATCGGTATATCAATGGAAACAAACGAACACAACAGATACAAGTTAGAAGACATAATAATCAAGAGAGCGAGATGTTATCATTCCTTAATTCAAAGAGATCCCTATACTACTAAAGAACAACTACTGAAATCTTAGTCTTTATAGACAATCACAAAATGTAAATTGACGAATCCACCGCTTTTCTACTAATCAGTTTATATTATGATTGTGGTAGAAATGACATTCTCTATGCACACACGCCATGTTTATATTTGACAGACAGAGAACATTGTTTCAAGTGGAAATCCAATGTTTGCTCATTTTTCTGTTCTGTCTCAAAACAGCGTTAAAGTTCGAAACTATGTATATGCATCTATAATATCAATAAATCTATCGGTGAATCTATCTACTTGTTTGTTATAGTAAGTCAAATTTGAAATTCTAGATTTATTGATAAAAATATTAGCTATTGTAGCAAGCTGTGAAATTTGAGATTATGTATTCAAGTATTCATTGTAATTGAGAAGTGCTATACAAATTATGTCCAAAAACTACTGTGGATGCTTCGGGAAAGACCTATAATGAGATTAAAATAGATGAAAATTTGATTATGTTCATCCATGAGATTGAATCGGCTGAATATAAAATATCTTAGATCGAGTTCAAATGCACATGGTTTTATAATTCGTCAGTTTGGACATGATCTTCATTTCCCTAAAGTTGTCCTGGAAAAAACTTGATACTTGAAATGGAAAGTGGAAAATAGAACCACTTCGTACAAGCAGTATTTATTTCACAATCTCTCAATTTTATTTTCCACGGTCCTCAGAATAACTGAGATGTAATAGTCAGTGATAAAATTTGCACTGTCTTTTGTTCGTTCGACCACCCCACCCCCTTACATAATGATATCAAGCAAAATACGTCATTTAAAGTGCAATTCCACCATTCTTTTTCATCGAGATCGAATTATTGCCGTGCCATTGCACTTCATACAAATAAACGATCTAGAAGTGGCGTTCTTCAACTTTTTCCTGAGCACACAGGGGGTGCGGTCTATTAGGAGCGCAAGGGGTGTCATAGTCGAAAGATCAAAACCCAAAGTGAGTCATTCCAACATGATTGAATTATCTAGGATAAATCGGACACGACTGTGGATAACAGGGGCGTACATCAAACTACGTACAGGAATTGACAAGTTCAGCCAGCATTGAGAGAGAAAAATTATGTCTGCCCTATTGTTGTCTTTGTCATCAAGATTGCAACTTAAAATAACGAAAATGTTATGATTGGAACTAAACAAGAAGAAGACTTATATAACCTGTACATAATGGGTTTGTTTTTCTTGTAGTATTTGTCGTTATTCCGATTATTTCGAATATTTTGTGAGCATTGTAAGATTACAATAATTGTTGAATAATTCCAAACACATTATAATTGTGATATTAGTCTTCTTCTCTTTTTTTACGTCCCAATCATAACATTTTCATCATTTAAAGTTGCAATCTTGACTAAAAAGACAACACTAGCGCAGACATATTTTTTCTCTCTCAACGCTGGCTGAACTTGTCAATTGAAAAAGTTCCACAAAAAAAATGTCACGAAATCATTTTGCTTTTGTCATTATCACGTTAGTTGTCAACTTCACGCATGGTTTGATTCCCAGTTCAAACATTTCTGAAGATGACCTTTTCATGTATTAGATGTATTTGGTTGACACTTTTCGTTATTCTGGTTTTAGCAAAACCTTGGGAAAATAAAATGGAAATACTAGGTAGCAGCTATATTTTTGTCATTATTAAAATGTAGAAGTTGATTCTGAAAATATATATATATAGATATATTTTTGCATGACAAATCACTTGAAGTAAATGAAGGTCATGCATGAAGCTGACAAATCCTTGAAGAAAAATGTGACAGTGAAATAAGATTTAGTTATAATTCTTTCAGGAAATACATGGCGCCCTCTTGTGTTCAGTGGAAACTTATCAACAGTGTTGCCAATTGGCAGGAAATTTCAAACATCTTGATGCTGTCACTTGTCACTGTTGTCACGTATCACCACATCGTACCTATCACTGGTAGAAAATGATTTCAACAATAAAAACGAAACCTGCAGTCGCAGTGATGAATCGGATACTGCTGATTCAGAAGTGGGAATTTTGTAATATTGAAATGGTTACATTATCTTCCTTCAGCGAACCGAATCAAGGATTTCAAATACTTTTACACTTTGAGGTGGTCCCAAGAATACCAAAATTACTAAGCAAACTGATTTAGGTGTCGTTCCTTTGAAATAACTTGCAACATTTTACCTAATTTCCTGAAGAATATTTCAAAAGAATGAAATCTATATATTTTTTGGACTAATTCCTGAATGTTAGGTATTATTTTGGATATGGCAAAAAATGGTGGGAAATTCTGTTGTCTTCTGTGGGATATTCACAGATTTCAGATTGGCAACACTGCCTATCAACCCTAATCCATCATCTGAAGTAGACTCCATTATTTCTAACCAACATCGTCCAGAAAATTTCTCCCTTACCATTAAGGATGTCAATGGTTTTTGCACTCTTCACCGAACGAATTATTAATCATTATAATTTCATGTTCCATAAATTAATCGGTGATGATTTTGTATAACTGGGGTGGTTTTGAAATAGCAGTGATGGGGTGTGAGGGATTTGATTAGTATGATAAATGAGAATGGTAGCGATATCGTCTTCCGATTGAAATGAGATGATGTTTTGTTAACATAATATATCAGTCTCAGTCTGACAAGGTTGCTGCTGTATGGCTTCTGTTCAATCGTTCAAGTATATTCATGAGGCATTCAGATACATAGGATTCAGATGCTGATGCTAAAATTTATTGGCTATGTTTGTATGTATTAATTATTTTGACGCATTTTCCAACATTATACAAACAATCTTCGGCATTGATCGAGCTTTGATTATAAACCCTTATAAGTATAGCGTATCTGCCGTGACCCAGTTATGAGTATGATATTCCTTAATTTTCATCAAGAAACTAGTTATTCAAACTATTCAGAACTAGTTATTCCGGCTTACTTTTGCTTGATTTTCAATACAACTTTCGGTTTCTTCCATAGTTCAAAATATAGCAGTATCATCGTTACAGGACCTGTTTCTAAAGTTCAGTATTTATTTATGAAGTTATATATATTTACCGTTCTATAATCTTATAACAGTATTTTCTCACGCATGTGTTCAGAGCAAGATGTCTATGGTGCATCTACCGTAATTTGTTAGTTTTCATACGGATTGATAATTCATCTGGAAACCCAGTTTCGAAAAAGAAAACATTTGCCAAACCTATGTATGTCGCTCCTAATTAGAGCAATACTTGAATTTCATATGTTGGTGATATGTCAAATCTGTGATTCTCCCGAAGAACAGGGTTCTTGAAAATTCTAGATTTTTCAAAATATCTCCCAAAAAAAACCATTACAAGTTCGCTTTGAAAGCATCATGGGAATAATTTTCGCAATAACACAGTTTCAAGAAGCGTTCTTGTATACATCACAATAATATATCCATCATGGGATAGGTACAGTGTTGAGATTATGGTAGTCATAGCATATCATGTATTTTATTGGTACGAACTAGGAAAATGAAAATGCACCTAATTTGTGGTGTGATAAATGAAACTTCTCGGAATCCTTGTTATTTTTGTTAACTCATTCAGTTAGTTTATGGGATTTTGAATGCGTTACTACCTGCTACCCATTTATGCTTCTGTCAATATTACAGCTACAGTATTTGAGTGACTAATCGTCTTAAAGTAAACATGCATCCAACAAACGGGATCAAACAAAACCGACATTATTCCAACGATATGCGTTATATCAACTATAAAGCTGAATAATTTTAATACTAAATGATTTATCAGTACTTATAATTAACAATACTTAGAATTATTCAGTGAAGTCGAGAATTCTAACTCTAGATTGAAAGTTTCCATTCGAATGAAAATTAGAAAAACACGTGAGAGCAACGTAGACATTTTTTGGAATATTGAAAAATTCCTGAGGAGCTGAGGAGGTTGGTAGAAATGACGTTGGAAAAACAGAAAATAAGGTTACACTATAGCGGGCAAATCTTCAGAAGAATTCACTGTGAATGATGGACTGCGGCAAGGGGATCCATTATCCACCATTCTGTTCAACCTGGTCCAAGAGGTAATTCTGAGAGAAAGTGGCATAAGAACGAAAGGCTTGATATATGGCACCAAACACCAGTGTCTGACATACGCCGATGACATAGTTTTGATGGCACGATACAAGAAATAAATAGAGGAAATATTCAGATTATTAGAAGAAAACGCACGTCAGTATGGATTGAAAATTAACATGGCGAAGACGATGTACATGTTTTCAATTGACTTGGCCGTTACTTGATGAAAATCCATAGTTATTGTAAACAAACGAAAAACGATAAGATTTTCACGAAAAATATATATAAATATATTTATCGTGAAAATCTAACGAAGTACATGGTAATGAAAGATGGATGAAGAGGTGGCGCTGATATTGTCATCAACTGTGCAGATGATACGTACACAATAGAGAAGGGAGACCAAATGGATGACGGAGATGAAGAGAGAGAAATAGAAAAACGATCAACAAAAGGGAGCAAGGCCGCAGGGATGTGTGCAAAAATAATAAAACCAAAGAACGTCTCAAGGGCTGCCAAAATCAAGTTATACGAAACAGTAATAAGACCCACTGTTACCTATGCTTGTGAAACATGGACAATGAAGAATAAAGAAAACTTGAAATATGGGAACGTAAAATCTTGAGGAGGTATCAAAGAGGAAGGAGAATTCAGGAGAAGAACGAATAAAGAAATTGAAGAAGTATTCAATCATCCGATCATCACACAGGTAGTGAGGATGCAAAGAGTCAGGTGGTTGGGACATATAGTGAGGACGTCCGAAGAAAGATGGATCAAATGAGTGCTGATGGAAGGAGGAGGTACAAGAAGAAGAGGTCTCCTAGGAAAAAATGGTTGGAGGAGTTGAAAAAGTTGAAAAGTGGGAGTCTGAGACTGGAGAGAAGAGACAAAGATAGAAAGAAATGGAGGAGAAGAGTGAAATAACTCTTAGACAAGGGCCACTGGGGCTGTAGAGCTGATAGATAAAAATTCCGCTATTTTTTCAATAGATATACCAATGTTGATCATCATAAGATATCCCTAGACCAATAAACAGATAGATACTTAAATCTTCTTTCTTTTTGATGATGCCATTATACGTTAATTGTGATTTCGATTCAGTAGCTAGTGCAATTTTATTTTGTATAAATATTCGCACACAAATATAAGTAATTTGACCTCGGTAGTAACGCCACATCGAGCACTACACTAATTCGACGAATGTAGGGTGAAGTTTCTTAAAATTCACTAATATCAAAAGTTGTTACTAAAAGAATAGTAATTCTTGTGTTTCGACTTCGTCATTCTGTTGTATCTGGATTAGCACTCGATTTTAAGCACGAAGCAATCCAAGCATACCTCCCTGTAAGTATTTACTTTACGACCTCCTTAATTAGTATCATTCTAATTGCAGTGTTTTCTGACCGTACTTCTAATGACAATGATTTCAAGTGATAATTATTATAAAACATAAAGTGGCCATTACGCTTGGAAAACTATGCGTCGATCGATTAATTATGGATTCAGTATCGCGAAGAAAGCAATTTTTGTCGCCGATCCAATAGCTCGCATGAATATTTATTCGAAATTAATTTTTATAGTCTGGCATCCAGTTTTTCAGGGAAGCATAAAAACCCCACACGGTCTGCTGGAGAAACAACAATTTATCACGAGATAGTGTTGGTATACTTTCAAAACAGTTCAATAATTCGACATGATATACCACTGTGTGGACTCTTACTGGCCGGCTTTTTATGTAAATTAATGAATTATGGCTTCAAAGTTCAGATATCGATGAGAAGCCAATAGCTGGACATCTAGCAGCGAACGATACTAATTGAGAATAATTCAAGCATAATCAATTAAGATCGAAAAATGTACCTACATTTTATAATATGAAAAGTATCGACTTGGAATCCAAGTTTGACATACTTATTATAGCTTTCCCTCGAGCTTTCTTGAAAATTGTTTACATCATTGTTTCTTGAAGAGCTACTGGATTCCCACATCCTAAATCTCCCATCCTTTACTATAAAAATATCATCTCAGTCTGTATAGAAGTACTGTATAGAAGGATATTGATAAATTGTGGCAACTCGCAATTTTCAAATCATCAGGCCATATACATTATCAAAATTAGGTTATGCAATATCATTGTGGAAATGAGATTATTACATATTATGTATTAAAGAAGCCTGATTATTTTAGGACATAACATACGATGAACGATATCAAGAGGTTAAGCAAAAACATAATCCATTGATTATTCTTGACATACAATTTGTAATGCGATAGTTATGATATAACAATTGTATAATAATACTCATTGTTTGTTGTCAGAATATTCTTCTTGATAGGCAGCCCATAGATTTTATGTTCTGGTTCTCACGAAAAGGGATAGCCTGTAATGTTCAGAGAACATCGTGAGAACCAAGGGAAAGAAGGTAGGAGTTGGTGTTCTTCTTCTGGAGATCGTATGCCTCGGGAAACACCTTCCTAGGCAATGAATTCCAAAGTCTCGATGTTCGTTGGATGAACGAGTCTTTGGAAAGGGACGCTCTGCAGGTCTCTAAAGTGACCACGAAGGGGTGTGAAGACTGAACTTGACGGGTTAATCTCGAAGAGGCTGCTAATGGAGGAACGATTGTTGATATTTTAGAAGAGCATCGCCCATGAAATTATCTATAAAATAGAGATAAATCGCCAACTCTTCTACGGTCTAAGCGAGGCATCGCCGACGAGACGAATTGCCCTTTTTTGGACAGATTCCAATAGTTTCAGGATATGTTTAGGTGCCACACTCCAAATATGGGAACAGTATTCCAGGACAAGTCGGATCTGTGCCTTATAGATCATAATCAGCTGACTGGGAGTGGAATAGCTCTTGGCTCGACACAGAAAACCAAGTTTTTGGGATGCACTTTTAGCAATGGACCTCACATGATTTTCCCAAGAAAGGTTATTGCTGATAGTAACGCCAAGCATCGAAATGGATGGCTTCAATGGTATGGTTATTCCTGACTGAATTCTGTTGGGCACAGTGAGATCGGCTTTTCTAGAGAAAAGACATGCTTGTGTTTTGTTTGCATTGAATGCTACCAGGTTATTAGATCCCCACTCGAGAATTGTTGCTAAGTCCATGTTTATTATGTTAACATTTCCTCCTCGTTCATTTCTGGTTTGACGGGCCGATATAGGAGCCCTGAAAGAGAAAGCGGTATGGAGGGTACTATCATCCGCGAAGCTGTGTATAGGACATGAAGTTGCTTCCAACAAATCGTTGATGTGAAGTAGAAATGGTGTTGGTGCTTAAGTTGATCCCTGCGGAACACCAGCATTTATGAGTAGAGTATCAGATGTAACTCCATCGACCACTACATGGAGAGACCTAATTGAGAGAAAACTAGCAAGCAGAGAACACAGCTGAAGGGGCAAACCATAAGATGGAAGCTTGGCGATCGATACATATGTTACGAAAGGACCTTTCGGAAAGGTGGGGAAAAAGTTTTTTTTCTTTCAACTAATATATATATATATAGGTACAAAGTTGTAGGAAACAAATATATAGTAACATTTTCTGTATTTTTGACTAAAACTATGCATTTGTCCCGATTCGTCCTATATACATCACATATGCATAGACATTATTATGCTTCATTAATTTCTTTGGACAATGCATTTTTTATTCATCCACTTCACACGCATTGTTATTTCGCCATCAACTGAATAGATGGATGCAACAGCATCATGAAGTGCTGTATCATTCTGTGAAGAATATTATAATAAAACACGTTTGATATTAGCTGACAGTTAACTATGATTTCTTCATAATAACGACCTGATACATATCAGGTGGTTATTTTGTATTAAACCGCCTACTATAAGCTCGTTTTCAAGTATGATGCCAACACACTCGTAAATATATCATTCAGATTTTTATAGATATATGCTGTTATAATTTATTGAGATATAAATAAATCTGTACCTATGTCTATAGAGTCCATATATCACATGTAGATTAGCGCCATTGTTATATATCGGATTATGCAAATGTTTAACAGATGATCTTGGCGTGATTAAATGTATGCATGTGACAACATGTTTTGTTTCCACTTTCTTAGAGTATTGAGAAAACACACCACCTACCTGGGCTCTATAAATGGATAGAAATTCCGAGAGAAATTCTGTGTATCTTGCATTACATTTTTTGGCCTATATGAAAAATGGTTTCCGTGACAAATTAATGATGAAAAAGATTTCATCGTGTCCATAAATATTGAGTTGGAATTCATGCATATATAATCCGTATAATCGAATTGAAACATGACCATGGACCGCGTCTTCAAGCATCCTAATCGGTTGCCAATTTGCAGTATATTATTCCACATTCCACCATGCATTTGGTCTTTTCCCTTGGAGGTATGAATCGATTCTTCATCATCAAGCACACTTGTGACAAAACACACGAATCGAATGAGCGTTTTGTTTTTTCACATTTTTGGTGATATCTCTCTGTAAATATTCATTTTAGCTATAGGATATTTTCCAACATATCAATAGAGAATGAGAAAATTATTCGGCAAAAAAGTTAACGGAAATTATAAACACCCTGTTTAACCGTTTGGAATACTATATCGGGGGCTTTTGGATGAATAATCCTATGTTGACTTGTACACCAAGTATGAACTCGTCATCATCACAATAATAATAATTGTTGGTTATACAGACATTCACATTTTTTCGAAATAATCGATTTCTCAAAAACAAATTAAGATAGAGAAACGATTCAAAATGCAGTAGCTCCAGAATGTTACGTAGAATTCAAAAATGCAATAAAATACAGGGTGTTCCGTTTGAAAAAACTTCCAGTTCAACCAGGAGTGACAACGTATTGATGTATCTCTTGGTTGTCTATAAACATCTAATGAATTAGATAAGTGAATGACCCTGTGTATAACTTTTATGAAATTGCATGAATCTGCCTCCTCAGATGCATGGGTGGAAGCTATAACCACTAAAATATTCATCCTGGTGCACCAGATGAAATATTGAACATAAATTTTTGTAGAGCCCATTCTAGGATATAGATAAATGAAGACATTTACAAATTGTTATCAATTCAGGAATATACTTACCTCAATGCCTTTGCACTGTGAAGCATTTACAGTTACATTCACAAGTATATATTGTAAATATATTGAAAAAAGTATAGTAATAGTATAGTGATATCTCTAAACTATCAATTTTGAGATGTGTTATTATAACTTAGAGGGTGCGATATATACACATTTCTTTATATACCACTTTTATCTCGACTTTTATGCATCGTATATACTATATAAATATATGAATACGCTAATACTGCCTCATACATAGATCAAGAGCAATAGAATATCTAAAAAGACGATTGTAAGATTTTTCTGAAAAATTCGGAATTTAAACATTAAGTTATTACTTTTGATCTGTTGGAAATGAAATTTCACATATTCCTGAAGGAAATTTAATGCTCCACAACTTCTTTTCCTATGACTTTTCCATAGGACGAAGGGCCGAAGAGTTAGCAAGATAAATAAGGCAAAAAACGCGAGGCAAAATTTGTTTTCTTTAAATATATTTTATCACCTTTACTTTTGTATGGGATGATCTTATAGCTAGGATTCATAGTTTCCGAGATATAAGCGAAAAACTGAAAAAATGGGGCTTCTACGTGTCCCCTTGCACCCACCTAGGAGTGGGGACTTTTAGTATGTTTACCTTCTTACTGGTCCAAAAGTCCTAAAGTCAAAAATTGTGTTCCAATATTCCATTTCCCTCTACAACCTATTCGTTGATTTGACTACACAATGTAATATCTGTAATGTTATAAAATAATAAAAGAAAAGAGTGAGTTCGACCAGTGCCACGAGAAGCGGGCACTATTCCAAAATACAAGCGTATTCCATATTCGCACTCACCCTCCGCCGACAGCGGTCTCCTTGGCGTAGAGCCCCTTGTAGTGCACCCTCGTCTCCACCTCCCCATCTGCAAGGACGTTGGTGGAGACGAAGTCGGCGACCTGGAGACAGCCGGCTGTCGACGCTGTCCAGAAGATGAGCGCCACCAGGAGGTGGACGGGGCACCTGGTGGGGCGCTGGAAGCTGTGGCGAAGCATCCACTGCGGTGGAAGATTGGGGGGTTAGTTGTGGGGTGTCATTTTCCAACGAGTCCGGACCTGGAAGAAATAGTGCAGGTTGATTCGGGTTATGAGGCACAAACTGAATAGAATAGAATATATTTCTCAAATACATACATGTTATATATACAGTTCAATAATTTATAATTCATTTTCCTATCGATTTCCTTGTAGTTAGAGCTCATGTGAGCTATTGAGATGAGTAGGAGACATAGTTTTTTTTCTCCAACCACTATCCTAGTTGCCTCAGCAACCCTCAGAAGTTTACGGAGTAAACTTGTACGAGTTTATAGTGGGGTCCGATACCACTTCTGGAGCATTGGAAAAATTCCGCCGTCGATGAGGATTGAACCCACGATGGGAAGCCGACTGATTAAGAGATAGACACCTTAACCGCGCGGCTACCTGGCCCCTTCGAAGTTTATTATGAATTTGTTTTTGTTTACAATAACAATGTTATGATTATCAATCCAATTTATAGATCAAAATAATAACTAACTACTCGCTTCGCACGTCGTACTCCAAACAACGCGTGCGACAAAATAGTCTAATAAAACTTGCACCATAATATACTATTTTCTGATGATCAAAATATCTTGCACTTTCTGAACGATCATAATTTCAAGCAGCATGAAGATTTCCTGAATCTACAGGGCGATACATTTTTAGGGGTAGAGGCTTTTTGATCCCTTCAAGCTTTTTCGAAGTACGCCTCTTTTAGTTACCAAATTGGGTGGATAGTTTGATTCGAGGTTTGATGTAGAGGCTTTTCTTGCCTAACAATTTTCTTCGAGAAACGAACCGTTGTCGAGATAAATAAGAATATCCGTTCTAAAACATTTTAATTTTTCCTAGATTCCGCCTAAACTTTATGCTACCCTTCCGTGGATTCTTCATAATCACATAAACTAAAGATGGTTTGAGTTGTAGGAGTGAAATTCAGTTTTTGCACATTATTTCATGATTTTGTTCGAAACTTACGCCAATATCTGCTTTTTGTAAACCTCAATCAGAGAATGGCATCATGATTGGAATTTGAAAATAACGAAAGGTATCTACTCCATAAAAATTAGACAAATTAGGATTTTTCAGGACTGAATATTTTTCAGGAGAAGGGTGTGATTTATATTTTATAAAGTTTATACAACATTAGCATATACATATTTTCTTATTTTTCTGTGCGATTAGACTTTCAGATATCTGAAAAACTTACGATAATATCTTGATGGATTTTGCGAAAGCACTCACTTGAAGTTTATTCTTTCTATCTAGATACAAGAAGGGTCAACATTACCACCCGCTCTCCTCCTCTCTCCCCGATACCAAGAGATATAGTTAGATCTTGGTTTCAAACAATGAAATGCAATAGGAAGGGCCAGTCTATCATTTTATTGGTCTGAGATCTGTAGTCTGTTTTTTGGGTATCATTAATGGGATCATGGAACGTATGTATTATGATACCTACTAAGTTCAATCCTAGATTCAATGATACGTCACAGTGTGCCTTGACGCCTCATAAAATATAAATTGGTTTATTTTGAAAATGAAATAGATTTGAAATATTCCAATTACCTCTAAAAAACATGATTTACATATTTGGTGAGATGTCATCTCAAGGAAAATGCCTAATACCAGCATCGAACAACCAGGTCACTTTGATGTGGCTTCCAGGTCATAAGGGAGTTGAAGACTACGAGGAAGCAGACTGCCTTGCCAAAGAATACACAATTTCCCGGCCCAGAACCCTTCTGTGGACTCTCCAAGGCCCACTTGAAAGAAGAGGTTCGACGTTGGGAAGCGGATGAAATGAAATCTCACTGGAATAAAGTGCCAGAAACAGATAGTGATAGTTGCCGCTACTGCGAGAACGTCGCTGAAACTGCAGAACATTTGCTATGCAAATGCCCGGCACTCTTCTGCAAGAGGCTCAAGTTCCTGGAAGGGGCCTTCCTAGAGCCCTCCGATGTCAGGAAACTGATAAACTTCGCAAGAAGCCTCGGAATCCCTGGCTTCGAATAGATTAAGGGTTATGCACAAAAGATCTAATAGGTCGAGGTTCTTGAGAGGCTGCACAGCCTCAACGACCCCCCCTACAATCTACAATCTAGAAAACATATTTGGGGATAATTAATCTCAAGGAAAATGCCCAATACCGTTTGTTCTATGGTTGAATCTCGGGTTGAACCGAAATTTTGTTAAAATGACATCGTCTCGAGCAAGGATTTCTGTGAACCCATAAGACATATCTATAAAATACTCTTTTAAAAAACCCTTTTTATCGAGCGGGCCCGTCTCTCAGAAGAAGTGATCGAGTTTCACCAGACTATTTCGACATCGAACGATGTTGTGACATTTCTATTACCACTTCTGACCGAGAAAGCAAATTGAAAGACTCTTCCGATGGTCGATACCATCGAAACTCCGGTCTCGTTTAAACGATCATAATAATTATATTCATACTCATTATTCCCGGTTCGATGGCTTTCTCGATCGTGATCAGATGTTCCGTTGATATTCCTTTCGAAATAGATACTCCTACATAGGTATTTTCGATGACGACCTGGTTCTACCAATAAATGATTGATGATGTGGACGAGAACAATTAGTTCGATGATTATTTTGTGATCGGGCTCAAAATACTCACGCAGGACATTTTTTCGATATATTTATTGCTGAAAGCAACATGGACTTCTCGTCATGACCGCCATCTATTGGTTACGGAACATCAACATGGAGTCTCTATCTCTTAAGCTCTGAAGCATTTGACCGAGTATGGCATTGAGGCCTTCTTAGAAAGCTTTTGAGAAGAAACATTTTGATGATTACTTTCGAGCAATCAAGATCAATCAACAGATGTTTTTTATCTTCATCAGGATGGAAAAATCAGAGTATCAGAAAAAATGGTAATGTCCATGTGATTTCTGATGAGTTTTAGGGTGGCAATGCTATTTCAATTGAACTCTCCAATACTTAATATGTATTTGGTAAGTTCTTGAAGTAGCAATATGGCGCAATTTTTGCAAATAAAGCGTATCTCACATGCTATAGAAACTTTTATTGGTTTTCTGAGGAAATCTCATCATTACAGCCACCAATATGAGGGTTTTTGGAAATCAACTATATTCATAATTTGACGAAACTATTGACTACTTACTCGATATATTTATACACATAAATTGATAACTAAATAAACTAGAAGCAAAACAGAAATGTTCTATATTCTAATGAACTATCCTTAGTAGAGCTATATAGACCTCATGAGTTGATGAATTCAAAAGAATTGAAGAATAATATACGAGATAATATATGAACCTCAACGTCTGCAAAAATAACTTTGGAGAATTTGCTGAATTCGTTAAAAAATTTCATGTTAAGAATTTCTGCTATTCTGTATACACCCATTATAGAGATACCCTGTACAACGAAGAAATTATGAGATGAAATGAGAAAAAAATGCTCACTACTCTGCTAAAAAAAAACAGCTGAACTATTCGAAGCCTTCATACACTATTAATATCTATGTCGAAACCCACATTTTTTACATAAAAACCACATTGAACATTGAATCAAATATCGTGCGATGTTATTTTTAGCATGAATTATCCTTCACAAATACATCCACGAATTTCTACTCACAGCTGTTATGTAAGGAGGAAAATTTATGGGAAAGTGCCTTTGGAATATTCCAATAATTGGCAAACGTACCATCATGTAATGCGATATGTGAAGAAAATAAAAATAAAAACCGAAAAGTAGCTCGTAAACGATCATATCATCATCATCAACCTCCTATCGAAACCCCAATGCGAAATTTCAGAATAAAGGTTCGGAAGCATTGTTCGGAAGCATCAAAACGTCCTGTAAGATTGTAATTTCTCATCCTCAACAAGCTTACCCAAGCCCGGTCCTGTTTTCTAGCACTGAACGCTAGCTCAAGTCCTATACCAGAATAAAGTGAAGTGTTTTTTTTGTTCTCATCTCATTGAAATAATTTATTGGGAAAGTAAACATCGATTTATCTCATTTGTCCCACGTTGTTAACGTTAGTTAGAATCAACCGGAATCACCATCTTGGTGGGAGATCCATTTTAATTATTTTCAACATGGGAGTCTTAATAAAGTTCATCTTTGAGATGAATCCAAACCGACATCCACACTGTCTAAGAGTGAATGTTAGCTTGGCTTGAAGACATCAAATATTGGATGCCATCATTATTCATCATAATTCAGGATTTCGAACCACCCTGTAATTGTTTCAATTGAATATAAATCGATAGCGAATCAATAGTTAAGATAGGGACATGTAAGCCGTTTTGACCAATAATGAATAATTTCGACAAAAAAATTGATAAATCTCAATTTTTAACTGCATATTTGTAATCATTTCCGCTAGACCACAAGTATTATAGATCTATGGAATCAGCTCTTCAGGGAGAATATAGAAGTTCAATGAAATACAGAGTGTTCTTTTAGAAATATTAAAGTTGCTGCTACTTTTCAATATAAGCGCAGCTTAGGCCGCAGCACTGAAAATACCACCTATGAAAGAAAAAGACCACCTATGAAAACGTCAATAATCACACTGTTTCGTTATTCAGAAAGTAGCTCATATCACCATGGTATTGTTTATTTGAAAGAAAAAAGCACTAGTGTTGATATGAAATATATCACAACGCTCGCCTGAATTGATAGAAATAATTAGGTATATTGTGAAGGTACTCACTGTCAATATAAGCGTTCTCAAATCAAATTCATACTATTTATTGAAATTTCTGTCTCGTTTTGAATTATACCAAGAATTCTTTATCTATCAATTTCAATGTGTCTGATACATAACCTCTGAATTCACTTTAAAACTGGAACCTATACTCTTTGCTGGAACTATTTCGATGTTGATGGCAGAGGGTTAGATCATTCAAAAGAGTACGGCTACAGTTTTATGCGCGGCTTGCTGCTTGCGCTTTCATCAGTTGTGGTATAACCAACGAGAAGATTCTTTGGTATCACAGATGTTTGCAAATAGTCAAGGACGCACTAACTCGAGTAACTCGTACGCGCTAGCGACCTAACATACTTCTATGGTTCTGTATTCCTGGTTGCGTGATTACTGGCGCTAGAAGGCTTATGGTGTCAAGGTTGTTTATGTACGCTGGTGTCAATATCAATAACATTTGTCCAAACTAAACTAACTCAATCAATCAGTAATTCACATAATGAGGAATTGTCGGAGAAGTATTCAAATATCATCTTGAATATGGAAATAAACAGTACTTGATATTGAATCAAAACCACCTGAAATTCTAGAGACCGCTCAAGTTACATTTTTGACAAGACCTCCCGTGAAATGAAAGTATTTGGTGTCGTAGAAAAAATAGTGTACAAAACTCGTTGGAAAGTGCATTTCCTTCACTCGTTACGTTTCCGCACTCACCGCTACGCGGTTCGTGCTAAACGACTACTCGTTTGAAATATGTCACTTTCCACACTTGTTGTGTAATATACTATAGATCGATAGACCAGAATTAATTATTCAAAGAACAAAATTTTCAAAATGTCTCATGTGCCATCTACTGTGAATCAGCCTGAATGAAAGTGCATGGCTGAAAGAGTAGTGTAGGATCAGTTGATATTTTCCTGTTATCACGAAAACAACTATAGATTCCGTACTCTGGAAATAATCTACAACAGTAAGCTCAGTAGTGAACTCATTCATTATGATCTTATCAATAATTGATATTATTAGAATGAATAATAAATTGCTTCGGAATAAATAATAAAAATGAATGAGATTACTACATCGTTATGATTAGGTAATTTCAAAAGCATATCGTTATTCTTCTGTTTGACATCAAATGAGATGAAAATATAATTCAGAGAATGCGCTTGCCTCGCATACTTCAGTTTCCATTTCAAACACTTTTCAAGATGACCCTTCCATGTATAAAGAGTCTCTGATGACCTGATGACACTATTTTCAATAAGTTTACAATTTATTAAATAAAAATCGACACCCTCTGAAGTCGGCAGATATATTGATGAGAGAGTTGAAAATTCTTGACATCATCATCAGTACCGAGATCAGAACGGCCATGAAAAAAATTGGTTTCAATGGGTACCTTCAAACCCAGCTTCAAACTCAGTATAACTTTGAAATCCTATATTTAGCTATTATAATACTTGATTTTCTCATTATATTACAGGTGAAACGTATTTTTTCCTAGTTTTTTTCAGACACTCAATATGGCAATGAGTAGTATTTGTATTATCCATATAATTGACCAATTTAGTCAATTATGATATCTTAAGAAATAATATTGATTGATTTATTTACCTATCTCTGAGGATATTCCGTAGCTATTCAAAATACTGATGAAATTAGCACGAGAACTTGCCCCAACTTGGCGTTAAAAAGGCAACAAGAATTTGTTTCGTAAGTCGTATAATTATGTGAAATATTATTGTTTTCACAAATATCAGAATATTCCTTTGTATAGTTTTTCGTGAAAATTCCATTGGAACAAGTTTTTGAAATAGCATCTTAATTGTCATGAACTAAAATAGATTTCGAAATAGAACTTATCACAATCTAGTGATCAGGTGGTTTTTTGAATTGTATTAAGTAACTTTTCTTGATTTGTTTGATTTGATTCAATAATGAAATTCAGTAGGCACACAAATATTCAATTTTGTAAATTGAAAATTAATTAATAAAATTAACGAATTAAAGAGCCTCGAGAAAAGCACAACTCACCCTCAATTTATTTTCACAATTTTTTTCGAAATATCATCTCACAAGTTACGAAAAAAATAGATTCTTCTGGTTGTTTATGGAATTGTATCGAGTTGGGTTCACTTAAATATTTTTGATTATTGATGGAAATCGAAATGCCCCACTTTTCACTTTAATTTGCGAAATATAAAAACACAATTATTCGAAAAAATATCGAAAAATTCGTTTGGAAAAAAATCTGAGATAAAAATAAGAATTAATTTCTTGTCATAAAAACATTCAATTTGGAAAAATACCTTTCTAATAAAATAACTCATTAGTAAAGCCAATAATATATCAAATAATATTATAATCTGAAAGCTATTTTATTTATTCTTGAATTTGTCAGTAGTTCAGCTGATGCTTTCCGAAAAAGATTTTCGAATATTTCTTCAAATAATTGTGTTTTGAGACATGCGTTTATAATTTTTTATTTTTCGCCAGAAATGATAGAACGTCATTGTCTTAAGTCTTTTTGAGTTTCTTCTGATGATGCAGATGCAAAATTTATTAATCAAATAAGTTTTTTTTCCATATATGATGAGTACTTGCTGCTGGTCACTGTATATTTTATGGTTGAATGTTTTGAATAATTTATCATTGTTAATTGAATATAAAATTTTTGTCATATTTTTTTCGTCATACATTTCACAAAAAGAAACAGATGAACTTTTCGAAACTGCCGCAAACTACTGAGCAAACTTTTTGAGCATCCACGACAAGAAAAAACCCACCATTAGAGAACAACACACTCACCTTCAATTTATTTTCACAAATTTTTTTGAAAAAAATTGATTCTTCCGGTGGTTTCTTGTATCGAGTTGGGTTTAATTATTTTGGATCATTGATGGAAATCGAAAAGCCCCTCTTTTTACTTTAGTTTGCGAAATATAAAAAAACAGTTATTCGAAAAAATATCGAAAATTTTTCGTAAAATTTATTCAGAACGATATTCCACGGCTATGAACGAGTTTCGAAAAAAATATTGCTATAAAAACATTTAATTTGGAAAAATACAATTCCAATAAAATTCCAATAAAATCAATTCGTCATTATAAGATTTTCAAGCTATATCAGGTATTTATTTTCGGATTTGTCAGGTGTTCAGCTGCTTCATAAGTCACTGAAATGTCTTCAAGACATTAACATCCAGATACTTTTTTATATTAATTTTAATTAATTATATAAAATTTCATCCGGATTTTTCATTAGAACAAAAAAATTATTCAATTTCGGCCATAATAAGATTTTATGAAACTGCTGAACACATGGCAAATTCACAGATTGAATTTTTTCCGAACGGAATATTTTTATGGCATAACATTGATTTTTAGATTACGAATAGAATACCTTTAACGGCATGAAATATATTCTTAGTTTTTCCTCAGATTCGTCTCGAAACTTGTACACAGCCAATGTTCTGAACAACTTTTCCAACAAACATCATCGGATAATTCTTCACATGATAATTGAGACATGGTTTTATTTTATTTTTTTAATTTTTCACCAAGCATGAAAGAAAGGCATTTTCTTTCGTGTTATCTTCTGATGCAGATCCAAAATTTATTAGTCGAAAATTTTGCCATATTATGCTTACTTTCTGCAGGTCATCGTATAATTCGTAATCAAGTGTTTCAAAGAATTCATCATTGTTGATAATTTATAAATGTTTTTTCATAAAATTCACCAAAAACTCCCGCAAAGTACTGACCTCCTCAGAACCGAAAAACCCTCCGAGCATCCACGACAAGAAAAAACCCACCAACAACCTAAAGAAAAAACCGTTGCCAACTAGACTCCCACAAGCTCAAGAACGCCCGAATAATCGCGGGCGGCCGATGGTGCCTAAAAAATCGTCGATCGCGCACGCGATCGTCTCCTGTTCCGCCGCGGCCGTCTAGATCTCGGCGCGAATGCGCACACACTGGCGCTCGGCGGCCCATCAGGCTGCTCTTTTGTGGTGTCTTGAGGGGCCCAGGGCGGCGGGAAATGGACGGCCTTCCCCGTGGGGCGGTTTCAGCACTTTCAGTGGCTGCGGGGACCAGGAGAGCAGCGGAATCGGCGAGGCGTGGGTGGGTATGAGAGAGCTGAAAGAGAGGAGATGGTGCAAGTCGATGAGCTTCGAACAGGGAAAATTAAGCTTAAAGTTTTTTCCATTGCCTTCACTATTTTTGGAGTTTGAAAAAATAATAAAAAAATCACATACGGCATTTTCAGCTGAATTATTAACTGGGTTATACAAAACAAAAATGCCGTATCTGCATATACAGTGTCACGCATAAAGTTCGCGACATATGGAAGTTTTTTTTATTAATAGATATAAAGAAAATTTGACTTCGCAGTTAGTTTGTGCTTGAAAAATGAGTGAAGTACAGCATCTTTCCTTTTTTCATGTGCTACTACAAACCTGTCAAATTTGACATTTTTTTCGAAAATCCTCAAAAAATCAGTTTTTTTTTTCGAAATTTAGAAAAATGACAGAAAAAAATGTTGCTCAGTTTCCAATTTTATACATTTGTTCCAAATTTGGACTCTCTACTGTCACTTCTTTCCCTCTATCGATTCGAACGAAACATGATTCAAATTTCATAATTTTGATGAATATGAGACTTCAATATCATATCTTGCCCAGGAAATACCCACATTGGCCTGTTACCAGAAAATAAAAAAATGCATCTCCCAAAAATGTGTCTTTGTTGTTGCAAAGTTCATCTAGTTTTTTCATTGATGTGGATTTTCAATGTATGGACGTTAATATGTCAGTAATCGAATAATAGTATATTATGATACAAGTTTTATAAGACGCTATTTTGTCGCACGCGTTGTTTGGAGTACGACGAGCTAAGCGAGGAGTGCTCCAAGTGAACAAGTGCGACAACGTGTCTTATAAAACGTGTGTCATATGCAATTTTTTCTATATTGAATTGATTTGAAGAAAAAAATGGATCAAATATTGATAAATAACAGAAACATCTTGTATATTGATAACAATGATGACATTGAAATAATTAAAATCTGACGCACAAGCGTAAGCCCAGTTTACAGTTGAGCGATTTTGATTATTGCAATACCAGCGGTGAAAAATTCAATGTTTTCATTGTTTTTATTGGTCAATTTAAAAAAAATAACACACTTAATTGAAATTTACCAATCAAAACATAGTGTTTCTCACTGCTAATATCACCAAATCCAAATCGCTCAGAAGTAAACTGTGCCTAACTCTTCTGACTTTCATTTGACAGTTCGATTGTACCAATCTCCGAATCAAGGTGGATATAGGATGGGAAAACAGCTTCCTATTAACAAGCACTAGAATAAACTGTAGACCTTTGCCTACTTGATTTCATACCGTGGTAATATTTCCTGAACTTATCAGAGATGGCGACATACCTTGTGTCGGTAAAACAGAAACTGTGCATCTGTCATCTTTTTATCAGTTTCATCTGTTCTAGATGTTAAATGACTGAGAAGAGTCGAAATATCAATAATTATTCCAGATTCACTGAAAATATTGTGTTTTACTGTCGTTTCAATTCACGTCTGTCAGATGCGAACCACAGAAATACGTAAGATAATCGATCTTACCGCCATCTTCTTTCAAGTCGTGGAAATATTAGTACCTTCTCGAACGGTCTACAAGTTTTTCGCAGAAACATTTGAAGAGCTGTTTCACCATCCTATATCCACCTTGCTCCGAATGATAAAAAATGCGTATCGAAATAGAGGCTATATCGACACTCATTTTCGTTGCACAATGACTTCATTATACAAGCAAAATAGAAAAACTATTTTTCGAAACTCACGATACTGCAAACAAAACTTTCATAGCCCCCTTCGTTTCTGAGTTACAGGGCGAAATTGAAAATATTGCATTTTGGGACCCCCCCTGTATATCAGCTATCTTCCAACTCATGGAAGAAGTGAAAACTGGCCTTTATACATATTTTCACTTAGAATCCAGTGGCGTAGTCAGATTTTTTGAATGAGCTGTCATTATTGAGATATAACCCAAAGTTAACGGAACACCCTGTATATTTTTCAATATTTGAAACACAAATGCTTCGAGCTTTCCAAAAATATATTACACTCATGAGATATTCTCAGTATTAGCCCTGGTATTCAGATAATTTTGAGTGTTTATAGCTAGTCAAAGACAAATAATACCACAGTTTTCATTCAACGTATTAGTAATATATTGTTCTTACCGCGACCTGCGACTGAAGTTTGTCCGTATAGTTGTCGTTTTGGAGATATTTAAGAAATGCATTCTCTTATATGGAACATCTGTTACCTTGTTATTTTTCTCATAGAACCTAAAAACCTATAGAGTCAGAAACCATTTAAAATTCTGATAGCGCGACAGACAACAAAATGCTCATAACAGAATTAAATAACCATTGGAAATAATCGTTTGCTAGGATCGTGCCATACATACGAAGATTATATGAATCTTTTTTATTTATTTTTTTCACATTGCGAATTCTTGTGACCAATTTACTCCATGCTTCGAACAGCACGAAATTCATGCTGCAAGACGTCAGCTTTTATTCTTGTTGATGTTGATATTGTCAATTTTCTCCGCACCTAGACAATAATCATAGACAACTGAACGATTGCAAAAATGCAGGCATGCTTGACATTTCAAATGTAATTACTTTAATATATTCGAATCTGCATATAATAATAGGAAATGATAAATGTTGAGACATAATAAATACGAAATACGAAATAAATACGAAAACTCTCCTGTATTTAATGCGATCATTCTCTACAATAAACTGCCAATTGCAACTAAACAAGTTGATTCAGATGAAAAATTCAAAAATGCAATAAAAAACCTGCTACTGCAAAAATGTTATTACAGTGCGAAAGAGTACATGGATGATGATCTCAACTAGTTAGCTGGTGTATATATATATATAATATAAGCATAAACCAAAAAATGGACATAGGTATATATTTTTATTATCTGTTTTTAATATTTTTGTTGTGATTTTGACGTTTATCATTCATTAATCTATACATTTTATTTTTTTCACCTATATTATT
The DNA here is from genome assembly GCA_029955515.1 of Chrysomela aeneicollis. Taxonomy (NCBI): domain Eukaryota; kingdom Metazoa; phylum Arthropoda; class Insecta; order Coleoptera; family Chrysomelidae; genus Chrysomela; species Chrysomela aeneicollis. The sequence continues at coordinate 17,642,284 of JARUHQ010000009.1, read as the reverse complement.
TCAATTGTGTGTATGTGTATATATATTTATTTGTATTTATATAGGTATTGTATTTTGACATGCCATATGTACTAAATGTACCAAAGTGGTAAATAAATAATTCTAATAAGACAAGCTAAGAATTAGCATCATTAATATTGTAAAAAAATAATTTTTCAAAAGTCATCGGATTCCAAAATAAATATCGGGTCCACAAAATTTTCTTTGAACCTTCATATATAGTTTGTTTACAATAATAAAACATTTCTTCATAACACACACATCAGAATATATCATTCATAAATATTGAGAGCAGGACTGACCCGAGAACTGATCCTTGGGGCATTCCTTTGAGGATATCAAGCTCAGAAATCAAATTGATTCCAGTATTCCCAGTACTCAAATATTATGTTAAATAAAAAATGACAAATACGTTTCTATAACATCGAAAACATTACATTCGAACCAGATTGACATTTCTGGTAGTTTTATAGAGAACCAAAAACCCATATTGGCAATAATATATATCACTATTTGGGTACGACATCTATTGGTTTTATTCGAACTAAGTATATTTGGAAGGTGAATCAAAGTAATTCAAACAGATTGTATATATTGTAAAATAGATAACAACAATTAAACATCTCAGTCGTCTCAAATACTTATGGGCAGGGGTGAAAAAACTTCTTTGAGTTTCAAACATACTGATGACGATAAGTAATATAGTGGAACGATTTCATTTTGATTTCAATCTTCAATAGTCGAAAATCTATATGATCATAAAATCCAAATATTTTTTGTGTAATCATAACACAACAGCTTCAGTCACCTACGCTCACTTCTGGGAAAAATCAATTCTCTATGGAATAATCACATGTAAGAATACAACAAACGATGATAAATTCACATTCCTGACACTTTTATTTCGATTATTTCAATACACAAATAGGTACCCAAACGTAATGGCATTCATATTAAACTCCATAAAATATGCATTTATTTCATTTAGAGCTCTGCATATCAAATGACCAGCATAGATTTCTGTGGGATTCAACATTAACAGCGCCTGTATATCACCAATATTGTTGTTGGGGTGTTCAACTCCGAGTCATCAACCCACGCAACCCTCTCTTTAAAGGGTTAAGCATCAATTCGCTTTATCTCCAGAATGGGTTGAACAAAAAAATTGTACTCGCAGCTAAAATATTCAATAATATATACAGGTGCGCATACGATGGAATAGGGGGGTAACTACTTCCTTCCCACGGCAATAAGTAAAAAGATTTCTTAAAATACGGATAGTTCTGAAATGATTTATTTACGAGTTCTAATGTACAGGGTGTTCTTTACTATATACTGCATTCTGCAATATAACCCTGGTTCACCCTGTATAGGTACAGCAATATATACCATGAATTTACAGAGTCACGGTGAATTTTTATTTCCTATTTTTCTGTGTCTCTTTTTGACCTATTCTATAATATGTAAATGATTTTTTCTATTTTGGTTGTAGAATGAAGTCATTGTGCAACGCGAATGCGTGTCGAAATAGCCTCTATTTCGATACGCATTATTTATTATTCGGAGATTGGTACAATCGAACTGTCAAATGAAAGTCAGAAGAGTTTTACTTCTGAGCGATTTTGGATTTGGTGATACTAGCACTGAAAAACTCAATGTTTTAATTGGTAAATTTCAATTCAGAGTGTAATTTGATTTAAATTGACCAATAAAAACAATAACAACATTGAATTTTTCACCGTTGGTATTGCAAAAATCAAAATCGCTCAACTGTAAACTGGGCTTTACGCATGTGCGTCAGATTTTAATTATTTCAATGTCATCATTGTTACCAATCGTTTCAAGTCTTCAAATGATGGTCAAATAAAGTTTCTTTTTGTTAGAAAGAGAAATTAGTCTATCCAATTAGAATATCAAACATAGTTTGAAATGAATGTCTGGTAGACTACGAGCAGAAAACAACTACTTTCCTGGTAAATACCACGCAGAACATTGAATTATATCTGCTCGTAATCCATGCAACGATTCACACTGTGAATGCAGATCGCAAATGTTTCTTTCTTCCTAAGACGTGACAAATTCACATCGGGACAGGCACGCCTAACAACCTACAGACCGGTTTCGGGCTTATTGGCCCTCATCAGTGCAGGGTAGTTATCCGAGTAGAGACCGTAAGATCTCCACTCGAAGCGTTGCCTGTCCCAATGCACCTTCGTCGCGTTTATTTGACCGCACTGAGCCGCGTTCCAACAGACAATTGGAAGTGGCGACACCATGCGGCAGAAGAAAGAAACACTCCAGAACTAAATCTCCCAAATCACAGAACTTGGAAGTGGCTTATAGCTCGTCTAAGCTAATAAATGAAAAATGGAAAAGCCATAAATTGGACAACAATTTTAGAAAGAGAAATTAGTCTATCCAATTAGAATATCAAACATAGTTTGAAATGAATGTCTGGTAGACTACGAGCAGAAAACAACTACTTTCCTGGTAAATACCACGCAGAACATTGAATTATATCTGCTCGTAATCCATGCAACGATTCACACTGTGAATGCAGATCGAGCAGATATAATTCAATGTTCTGCGTGGTATTTACCAGGAAAGTAGTTGTTTTCTGCTCGTAGTCTACCAGACATTCATTTCAAACTATGTTTGATATTCTAATTGGATAGACTAATTTCTCTTTCTAAAATTGTTGTCCAATTTATGGCTATTCCATTTTTCTTTTTGTTGTTGAAAATCAAAGAGTCCAAATCCTCAGTTTCACGGCTTTGACATTTTTAACACCGCTAATACAATATAATCGTTAACAATCCAAATTTGATGATGTCTGAATAATAAGAACCTCTCACAAATGCATATATACCATCATCGTATCTCAAAGTTAGATGCCTTTGTTAGGTACTACCGCCCTATTTAATTATTTAACACCGCTGACTGAATACCTTTGTGACCAGCAATAACAGTAAAAAGTTTCAACTGAACGTCTTGAAATGGATCCGCTTCAGATTTCAAGTACCGTATTCTAATGAAAAGCCGCAGTGGACCTTTGATGGGAATTTATTGGCCCTTTTTAATATACGAAAGCGAATACCATGATGTTGACACATCATTTTTAATATGGCGGGATGCTCGAAACTAATGTTGTATACATTGTAATAATAATCAGTTGTCAGTAACGTCAGCTGAACGGGAAATATGTGTCTTCTAAAAACAAAAAATATTTGTTATATCTTGATAATTAGTTTCCGTGTTGAATTAATCACCCAAAAAATTCTGTCAGTCAGAACTAGTGATATAATTACAGGGTGTCCGAAATTTTGTTACGTTTTTCTCAGAATGATTTAATTCGATCGTGATAGAACAAGAGAACGTTTCTCGAGTATTTTCTGATGTTCTTGAATTATTGTACACGGTATTCACGTACATTTTGAACCCCCCACTGCCCTTAACTTTTCATCTGTTGTTCAATTATTGTTTTGTTAAAAAATGATCTTATATTATTCAGTTTTTCTTGTAGAGTTATATATAAAGAAGTTCAAGAAAAAATATAGATTCAAGTTGGAGTTTAAATAGTCGATAGCCTGAAAAAGAGATGAATTAAAATAAATAAAGTAAAATAAATAAATAAATAAAGTAAAATAATAATAAAAAGGATTGCATACCGAGTTTGTCATGACTTTTCAATTATGTGTATCTATAATCGTCTTCAGGTATTCACCATTTTGGAAGGTTAAGCGCTAAGGATCTTTGGCTTCGAGAGATTCAAGTCTACTTGAGTATATTCAATTTTTCATTGAAACTTTCAGTTCTCCTATCAAATTGTACTTGAAAAATTACCGATCCTATACCTTCTGGTTCATGTCTGCTAAAACCGAAAGTTGTAAATGAAAAAGTAAATATTCAAAAGACAAATGATAAAAGCCTTTGATCGTCTGTTTTAGCTAGAGACATGATTTCAGCCCCTTCATTCTTGTAGGTATGTTCCGATATCTAATCCGGGGATGAAACAGCTTGGGTATGTAGGCGGAGCCACTCGAATACCAGCCCTTGAGCCACAATCTCGTTCCAGCCTTCGATTGCGTCACCCCAGGATTTCGATCAGGATCACAGAAACCCATGAGGGTAAGGGGGTTGATTTCGAGGGTGGAAACTGAATAGATCAGCCGGTTAGAAGGTATCTATATAGTTTAACATCATGTTAGTTATCGAGATTGATTGGCATTGAAAAAGTGCATTCGTACAGCAGTGATGCGAATATACAGAATGATTATTGTATCTTTGTACCAGATGATGCTTTTCTGACATGCTGCATACCCGGATACACGGTATTGAATAAAAAATATAGTTCTTGAAAAGCGTGTCAGGGTTTTTCACTACCACCAATTATTTGCATTGATTGAAATTGGAATTATCCACTGAGTAATCTCAGGAAGAAGTCCATGGCATCTCAAAGTGGAGTGGTAGATATCAAAGTAGGAAAAAAGCTCCAAGTCATCTCCACATCATTTATTAGAACAAGGTTATAGGGAACATGTTTCGAGTACATATGTACTCATCATCAGCCCGAATAAAAATGATTGCTACAAGAGAACATGGGGTAAAAAATTATGGTCTTTATAAGAAGTATAACTAGTACTCACTTGAAGATGAAAAAAATTACATCACAAATGGGAAAATTATTGCAGGAAAATTTTAAACGGGGCCCTGTACCCACAAATTAGGGATATTTTTCATAGATTTTCCGATGATATCAATATTTCTTTCAAGACACTTAACAATACCTCCAATCTTATTAATACCAAGGATAAACTACCGTTACTTCAGAAATCTGGTGTTTATAAAATTTCTTGTTCCTCCCCCAACTGTAATGCACAATATATAGGTCAAACTGGTAGAAAATTCATCACTAGAATAAATGAACACGTTAAATTAATTGAAAAATACAAAAACTCTCCAAGAGAAATTTTTAATACTAATAGTTCCTTTGCTAATCATATATTAAACTCTACACACCAATTTGATATCAATAAGAATCTAGATATTTTACATGTTTGTAACAAAGGCTCCTTGTTGAATCTTTTTGAAATTTATGAGATTAATTCTTCCATCAAAAACAATAATATCATTTCACTTAATGAACAAACACACTTTGATTGTCAAAAATTTTTTAATCAGCTACAATTCTGAAGTTGAGTATTTTTCTGATCTTTGCCTCCTAATTTCTTCAATTTCCAATGTTTTCATACCAATGCAATTTTTGATTGTTTTCCAGAGAAAAGTGTTTTGTGCCATATGCCATTGTATTTTATGTCAATATCTTTCATCATAATTACTTGATTTAACTTATTGTTGTCTCATGCTTTATGTCGATCACTTGTCACATAAGTCATTGTAATGTCATTGTCACATTCAATAACCATTTTTGAGAGAAAAATAGTCTATCCAATTAAAAATATCAAACATAGTTTGAAATGAATGTCTGGTAGACTACGAGCAGAAAACAACTACTTTCCTGGTAAATACCACGCAGAACATTGAATTATATCTGTTCGTAGTCCATGCAACGATTCACACTGTGAATGCAGATCGCAAATGTTTCTTTCTTCCTAAGACGTGACAAATTCACATCGAGACAGGCACGCCTAACAACCTACAGACCGGTTTCGGGCTTATTGGCCCTCATCAGTGCAGGGTAGTTATCCGAGTAGAGACCGTAAGATCTCAACTCGAAGCGTTGCCTGTCCCAATGCATTTTCGTCGCGTCTATTTGACCGCACCGAGCCGCGTTCCAACAGACAATTGAAAGTGGCGATCTGCATTCACAGTGTGAATCGTTGCATGGACTACGAACAGATATAATTCAATGTTCTGCGTGGTATTTACCAGGAAAGTAGTTGTTTTCTGCTCGTAGTCTACCAGACATTCATTTCAAACTATGTTTGATATTTTTAATTGGATAGACTATTTTTCTCTCAAAAATTTTTTCCAATTTATGGCTAATCCATTTTTTCATTTATTCAGCTTAGTCGAGCTCTCAGCCACTTCCAAGTTCTGTAAAACTTGGGAGATTCGGTTCTGGAGTGTTTCTTTCTTCTGCCGCATGATGTCGCCACTTTCAATTGTCTGTTGGAACGCGGCTCGGTGCGGTCAAATAGACGCGACGAAAATGCATTGGGACAGGCAACGCTTCGAGTTGAGATCTTACGGTCTCTACTCGGATAACTACCCTGCACTGATGAGGGCCAATAAGCCCGAAACCGGTCTGTAGGTTGTTAGGCGTGCCTGTCTCGATGTGAATTTGTCACGTCTTAGGAAGAAAGAAACATTTGCGATCTGCATTCACAGTGTGAATCGTTGCATGGACTACGAACAGATATAATTCAATGTTCTGCGTGGTATTTACCAGGAAAGTAGTTGTTTTCTGCTCGTAGTCTACCAGACATTCATTTCAAACTATGTTTGATATTTTTAATTGGATAGACTATTTTTCTCTCAAAATTTTTTTCCAATTTATGGCTAATCCATTTTTTCATTTATTGAGCTTAGTCGAGCTCTCAGCCACTTCCAAGTTCTGTAAAACTTGGGAGATTCGGTTCTGGAGTGTTTCTTTCTTCTGCCGCATGATGTCGCCACTTTCAATTGTCTGTTGGAACGCGGCTCGGTGCGGTCAAATAGACGCGACGAAAATGCATTGGGACAGGCAACGCTTCGAGTTGAGATCTTACGGTCTCTACTCGGATAACTACCCTGCACTGATGAGGGCCAATAAGCCCGAAACCGGTCTGTAGGTTGTTAGGCGTGCCTGTCTCGATGTGAATTTGTCACGTCTTAGGAAGAAAGAAACATTTGCGATCTGCATTCACAGTGTGAATCGTTGCATGGACTACGAACAGATATAATTCAATGTTCTGCGTGGTATTTACCAGGAAAGTAGTTGTTTTCTGCTCGTAGTCTACCAGACATTCATTTCAAACTATGTTTGATATTTTTAATTGGATAGACTATTTTTCTCTCAAAAAACAGGTAGAGTGTTCATCAGATATATCCTTATTTTTTACGCAAAGAAATTTTGGTAACAGGTATATTATTCGCCATGTCACAGTTATTATTGTTTACCTCTGGATGCAAGAAGCTGAGCAGTAAGTCGTAAATTGAAAAAAATAAAGATTGGATACTATATTTAGTCAAAAAATAAACGAAGATCAATAGCTTGTAATTTTCTCAATGGGGGATAACAAATAAGCAACTTCAATGAATACTTTGTTGTTGCTTACCAAATGTGATGATATAATTGGATATCTTGGAATAAAGGGATATGAATGGGACTCATGACCTATTTTCTGATTTTTTTTTCTTTCTATTGCTCGAAAAGAAATTCGCTGAACACCGTGCTATAGCCAGAAGACGAACATTGGAAGAGAATCTAGGTATTGTAATATTTTTAAGGATTGGAGGTTATGAACACCTGGAAATAATTCAATGGGTACCTAATGGATTCCACAAGTTTGCCGTTCGATAGAAAAAAGAATATTGAAAGAGGAAAGTTCAATAGGGTCGTAAGCTTCAAAATTGAAGGGTATAACCTATAACCACCAAACTTTCCAATAATTCAGAATATTCTGTAATCTATACTTTCGTTTTGTCAACGTATTGGAATTTTTCTGAAAGTCGTGTATAGTTTGGCAATCATAGTTTTCCTTCAATACTGCAGCAGTTGTTCGAATAAACGCCACTCTAAAACTCTCTGTCCAATTCAGGGAGAGATTCAAACAAAGCATCACGGTGGCTTCATGTGATGTTAGTCCTCTGATAGGCATATTCCTGTGTTGCCAGTTCCACTATTTTCCGGAACTTCACAGGGAATGTTATTCAATTTCATACCATGAATGAAACATATTGTCTAAACATCCATCATTTCCAAACGGATACTTTGATGAAATTCGAGAGATGTTTGACAAACGGACGACAACGCTGTAAAATATTATTTATTCTCTAACGCGCTCGGTATAAGGTCAGTTATTCGGCAAGGTTTTCACACAGTACTCAAACATACACTTTTCTTTGAGAATTTATTTTAGATAAACTAAAGCGACAAAGAAAATCTACAACTTATATCATCTTTCTGGAGGTTGTGGTATTTTTTTCAGAAATTAGTGATCTCGCCTATTAACTCAGCACACCTCCCGTACTATAATGTGCTGCATCTTCACTGCATTATTACTCAACTGAACGATAAAATTATGTTCTGATTGCGTAGGTGATCATTCTCGAGAAAAAACAGATGAACGTGTTTTCCAGCCTTCTCAGATTTCGGCTGGAATTGGTCGATGGTTCGAACAATAATAAACATTTTCCGAAATTTCAAACAATCTCTAAATCCTGTTTAGTGATCTGAGAATGGAAGGTGTAGTAGAGGTCGAATGTGTGCATGTAACAGTGTTTGGGAATATTACAAAATCCGCGAAATAAACTAACGTTTTTCTAAACATCGATTTTTTACCATACAGGGTGGATACGAGTAACGGGGCGGATGATATGACATAACAGAAAAACGAAAACTCAATGGAATTTTATCACACCAGTTTCGTAAAGCTCTGGATACTATAAGGGTGGTCAAAATAAAAATGTATCGATAGGTAATATCGATGTTATATCGCAGGTGTTCCAATGGCATATCTCAGCCATTAAAAATTGAAATTATATTATTCATTCAAGACATTCGAATAAAAATCGGAAGTTACATTCGGATTCTTCAAAACATTAACTTTCTTATTTCAAATGGGACTAGTTTAGACTTTTGAATCCTACTCAAAATTGATTCTACAACGATGTATATCACATGTTGCATGTTACATTCGGGCTGATTGAGAAATTGTCACTTGAAATTTCAAATTAAAGAAAACCGCTACTGGAATTAAGAAAAATTATGTTGTTCTGTAGAAAATGCCTTTTGATGCATAGAAGATGCGTACCTTAATATTACGTTTCACAAAAATGTCTAGGGTCATCTAAAGTTATCATAAAAAAAAATCTTTAAATTTTAGCACCCATTATCAACTAATTTCGGCATTTTGATAAAAAGTAATATCAAATATTCGAAGAGTGAATGGAATGTATCATGGAATGTATCATCTATTGAAGATAAACAGTGGTGTTCTACAAGGTAGTGTTTCGTAACCGTTTTCGTCAATTCTGAATAATGGAAATCTTTTCAATTTTACGTGACACGTTTTGTGCTCATAATACTTTGGTTACAGTGGATGAAGATTTGAATATTGGTCACCTTTTTCTTTCTTAGTTCTACCTAATGGTTCTGTTTACGATATACGCCTTTGAAGATTTCCGCAATTATTATGAAATATCTAGCATACGATGATTCGAAATTCTAATGGGAAATTTGGGCAATTCCAATTACTTATGGTATACATTATAAGACGCTTTAATTCCATATATAACAGTTGAAAATCCAAATCTTGATATGATATCCCATGGACTTGATATCCACTCGCTATTTTTTTCTGAAGGTCGCTATTATAGCTTGCTATAACAAAAGTTTATTCGCGTGCAAAATTAATTGTAGCTTTTCGGTACATACAATGCGCTAAAAATATAGTGCTGGGATAACCGCTGTCTAATTTAATGACTTAATTCCACAAATTATGTGAATAATTTACGCTTTAAAGATGCCGCGCTATATAAAGTTCTGAACCTGAAATAGCTCAAAGACTTCGACGTATAGATATTTATTTGGAAATTAAATTTTCCTACCTGCTTCGTTCAATAAATCTGATGAATAGATGAAAAAATTGAGTTTTATTCACAAAATATAAATATTTGGTATTGCCCAATTTTTGTAAATCTCACTTTATACAGTGTCCTTCATAAAGTCCGCATCATATGGGAAAAACTTTTATTAATGATTTATTTTGAAATTCGACTTGGGCGTTAAGTTGTGCTTTTAAAAATATGAAAAATGACCTACTCGGATGTGGTCACGTGACTTTCGCTACCTGTCAAAAGTAATATGTTTTCAAAGTAATCGCTGAAAATAGGCTTATTTATTCGAATTTCAAAAAATTTCAAGGGAAAAACTTGTTTCTTTATCGATTTCACACCTACATTTCAAATTTGAACGTTCTATTCCAACTTTCACTTTTTGCAATTTTTTTGATAATTACAAAATTTCTGGAACATTAAAAAATTCGTAACTTTGACAAAACTGTTTTATACCAGTAGCTCTAATATGCGACTAACTTTCAATCACGAATCATCCAAAAAAATATGTTTTTCTCAAGAAAATGAGAATTACTGGTTAACACTTCTGTTATTTTTGATGCAAAGTTGACGTATCTTCAAGCATGTAGGATAAGAATTCATTTAAGTGAATTTTTTCAGTATTAAAATGATACCAACGTCATAGTTCAAAACTTTTTCCCTTGAAATTTTTTGAAATTCCAATAAATAAGACTATTTTCAGCGATTACTTTGAAAAAATATTACTTTTGACAGGTAGCGAAAGTCACGTGACCACATCCGAGTAGGTCATTTTTCATATTTTTTACAACACAACTTAACGCCCAAGTCGAATTTCAAAATAAAACATTAATAAAAGTTTTTCCCATATGATGCAGACTTTATGAAGGACACTGTATCCACCCTGAGGCGCGGTTATTTCCAAATCAAAGAAGGGCAAAATTTTTAAATGAAAATAGTGTTTACTAAGTGATTCATGTATTTCTCAAACTTGCGGTTGCGTTAGAAAGCATTATCTATTTATTGTCGTGCTAGTTCGACCATATCTTTTTCAGTCCTTCAGCAAGCCCTAGCGAAATGACAAAAAACTGTTAGCCAATTTGGCGAATAAAATTTTCGTAATAGCATAATTATGTCTACTTGAGAAAGAAGAAAACTGTAGCTGCAAAGTAAGAAATATGTTAATCAAAAATAAGGTCTTCTCAATCAACATTGTCAGTCACATCTAGCGGAGAGTCGAAGAAGCTCAAAGCTGATCTCATTCACAGCTACCTTTACTGAACGAAATTTTGTCGCGTTCGTTTTATACGGATTAATAGTTCTCTGTTTAATGCAATCTTTGGTCTAGTTATAACACAATCTCTATGCCAGATGGCGGTACCGAGTGTATATAATCTTTGTATCTTTGTACAGGCGTTGATTGAGGCTTTATATATTATATCTGTGATTATACCTATAATATGACGATAAAGGTATACCTACAAAAATTACCTTAAGTTGAGATGAAAGCAGGCAAATATAAACGATAGTTGAGTAACAATTATTATCTTCATTAACATATCGTGCGATTATTGCCTACCAACATTATTTATTGCTAAGGCGTATACTTCCTAGGTATATAGAGAAGGTGCAAATATTGAATCTGCTCGTATTATGGAATAGTAACGTTTATGGTTTCTAGTGAACCAAGTGTTCACATGTCATAGCAACTGGTCAAAACTTACTCATCAATATATACCTATGATGCAGATTATCGCTGCAACGCATGTCAAAAACTTTGCTGTCCATTTTATGTTTTCACTTATAAAAAATACATACATTACAAGATTATTTCTACAATTTTAAGGTATTCCATAATAACTTAAAATTTTTTCGAAGTGCTGTTATACATACCTATGTCTATGCATGTGTTATATAAGAATATTTTTCAAAAAGTTCACATTGTATCTGATTAAACGCTCTCAGACATTACTAGTTTAGGCTACTTGGCCAAGCCTTATTATAAGTGTCCAACAAACAAAATGGTAACTATTCCATATTTTTGCAGTTTCTTCTCTGCGGAATTCTCGGGTAGGATATAGCTATTTATGTACCAAGTGCGTTATATAGATCCTAATGCCCGGAGGGTAACATTCACCCGAAGGCCTTTGGCCCGAGGGATGAATGTTGCCCGATGGGCGTTAGGATCTAGTAACGCTCGTGGTGCATACAAGATTTTATTTTTCACGAAAAAATTTTCTTAAACGACGTTGTTTACTTCATAAATTTTTTCTCATAGTATTTACTGCGTTCTGGTCGGCAACTGAGCACAAGTGAGCTTCTATTTGAGAGAAAATAATTAGTCCCTTTTTTATGTACAGTTATAAATAAAACTTTTCTGAGTAATTAATTTATTGAACTACAGAAAAAAACATTTAGCGGGCGTTATGATTCATAATGCCCTCCATAACGCCCCGGGCGTTATGGGTCTGTTAATAGCAACCGTTGCCAAGGTATTATAAAGCAGTAACGATCAAGTGAAAAATAAAATATTTAATATTACTGTAAGAATTTTGGGACACATTTCTTTTGAAATTAATAGACAAAACGGGTGCAACGTGAAGAGTGGAACCTACAGTTTGCATCTAAATCCGAACAACACCATGTGGCAATCAAAATTCAAATATTCTCAATTGTTGTGTATATTATGTGAATTCATTTATTATACATCTGTACTACTGTACTGCATTTATAAATAATAGGTACCTCCTATATCCATGTCCCACTTATTCCAACAGTTCTAGCACAGATTACCCAAAGATAAGCTGTAGTTTCATGTTTCATTACTAAGCTAATAGAAGAGGTGGATAGATAGTTTCCATCATTCTAATAATAGAGTTACAAGACTCTGTAAACATCTCACTACTTAACATCGTTGCTATAAGTCATCAAAGGGATAGGGACAAGGGTTACACAAATCTTGATGTCACCAAAGGATAAAATAAAGAAAAATTGGGTATCCTTATCCTTTACCAACGAAAATATCCTCTGCTATCCTTCATTTTGTAGTCAATTGACCAAAACATATTGTTGGATTTTGTCTGCCCTTTTCTACAATTTGACACCATCGCCCAGAGCATATTCGTTGTTTGTTTATATGCGCACCGGCATCGGTGCTGCCTCCACTGTTATTACGGTTCAAATCGCAACTGCACAAAACAGTTCACACTTCACTTTCAGTACATCGAATGCGCTCTGTTGTGGGGCCTGTAATCTCTAGATTGGAATTCGAAAAGTCGCGTTGTAATTTGGTGATTTCTACCAATAGGCAACATTGATTTGCGAAGATCCAGCTGTTGACAGTTTCCCAGAACCACAGCACACCCGCATGATTTCAAAAGTAAGTCGTAGAATTGTTTATTATCTCTTTAGAGCTTTGTTTCTTTGTTATCACTGCAACCTGGGCTGCCATTTTAAACGTTGCAGGAGAGTTTTATTTTGATTGGGATAACCATGATACTGTACCACCCCATTACCATTTCGCTTAATTATCCCTAGTGTTTGTACATGCAGGTGCTTACGGTTATTATAGTGAACCCATAATATCCCTATTATAATATTCTGAGACGTAGATTTTTCGTTTGTTTTCGTATTATTTACCTATTTGCGTCCGTACTGCCAATGTTTTTGTTTTCATGTTGAATTGCTATAACCGGTATCATTTACATTGGCGATAACTGGATACCATAGTAATTGACGACTAGATTGATGCATCTCGGGCTTTCCTTGTTTTCTTTGTTATGAGAGTCAGCTGTTTTGCCGTTCCGCGTTCGACTTGCGTTTTCTCTACGTAAATTCACGGACGTTCTCGTCCCACTCTTCGATCCATGCTGCGAGTGAGACTGAAAGGAAGAGATTGTTCTTTGTTCTTGTTCTGAGGTGCGTCTGTAGCATTGGATTTCGTATGGAGGATGGATGTATATTGAAGATTGTTGACCTTTTATTGATAGAACGTGGTCTGGAAGGTACCATGTTGACATTAGTTACATCTGTGAACTACGGTTGTCAGACCTATCATTTCGTATTGTTGAAAAGTGTGTTCATTTTCGTCCAGATACGAACCAATGACACTCTTGTAAGACTCATATTTCTGAAGAATCATTATCGTAACTCTGGTTTCAAAGAAGATTGTTGGATAATGGAAAACATGTCCTACCTACCTTTCAAACAAAGACAATTCATGGCGGTCACAGAGCTTATTTGATGTTGCTGAAACGAGGTAATATACCGGTATCTACCTGGCAGTACATACTTTAAAAATAGTACCTACCTACCGGTTGGTTCGAGAGTTGGTTTGAATTATTATTCATCAATAAAAGTCCTAACAAATGAACTAAATTTCCTTAAGGTACAACCAAGGGTACATTACAAAAATAAAAAAATACTTCCTAAACCTATTTTCTCCTATAAATGTTTATTGAATAAAAATCTACTATAACCTCGACCATAACAACTAAAGAAAGAATCAGAATTTTGAGTGAATAATACAATTTTCAAGCAATATCGAAGACAATATAAGGTACCAGAGATGTAGGTACTAATCTCGGTACTACTAATAATAATAAAACAATAACTTAACAGGGAGTTTTCAAGGACGAGGTGATAGGTAGCACAATTCAAGATCATTTGAAGCTATCATTTTGGAGTTCTGCTTATTTTTTGCTCCGTTTTTGACAAAAAAATCTATTCTAAATTTTATATCGTTACGTGACATTATCTTGTTTTTATAATCCTATGAAAACCGAGAAACAATTGATTCAATTTCAATTTTGAACTTGAAAGCAGCGCTCATTAAACCTGAATTGTTTATAGGTACCTACTGTTATTGTGTATTGCTAGAAGTGCTTCATAGAATCGTTTGGAATTGCGTAGGTCAGTAATAGCCGAAGTGAATAACAGTATTATAGTATTATAGCTTTCCTTTCGCGGCATTCGGTATGAAAATATGCTGTTGGTCAATAGAAAACTATGGAAGGCGTATGGACTGAGAAAGCACATGGCTGGATCTCAGGTACTTCAGGTACAAGAAATGTTTGTGGATTTGCCAGAATTTCCAGACCACCCTTGCCTTATTCTATTCATTCAAGTTACATTCGAATATTCCATTTGTATTACGTACCTTCCTATGTACAACTTTTTTACCTTTACTATTTAAACCCAGTGTAACTCATTGTTTGGATGCATATATGGAACATTAATACTGATGGGTGGCGCATTCTGAATAAAAAAATGTTGAATTTTTCTGGCCAGTAGATACTCAAATTCTTGGACTTTGGTGACTTATAAATTTTGATGCAGAAAAAGTCGAACGGGTTCAAATAAACCGAGAAATAAACTTGGGAGAAGTCGATATTTTTAATTGTGAGTGAATATTCTCATAATCTTCTGTAGAATCTGAAAATCCAATATTATATAAGCTGTTTCATTTTAAATTTCAAAGTTTTAGGGAATGAATTATTCAATTAGTCATAATAAGGAAAACTCAATATTGATCTCGATATTGATAATATAGTTTCCAGCATCATTATATTCCTGAACTTAAATATCATTATTGAATTATTTCTCAAGTTTTTGTAATAGGTTTGACTACTTGTTAATTTCTCGATATATTATCAAATACTGCTTGATTTCTACGAAAGGGCCACCGAGACTTTTTTTTACAAAATAATTCCGAGTTCAAAGTCGGATTTTCCGAGTTTGAAGTCGGAATTAAATTATTCCGAGATCAAAGTCGGAAATTCTGAGATTGAAGTCGGAATTTCCGAGTTTGAATTCGGAATATTAAAAAAAAAACATCTCGGTGGTCCTTATACGCTTTCGTAGATTTCTAAATATTTCTGAATGTCAAATAGCTCTTGAATACCTTAATTACCAAATATTTTGAATATGGTGTACGCTTTTTTGAGGAGTTGTTTGCCCCTCGTAAAAGTTGACCCTCAGACACGGCCATCAATTTTCATCTATCTAGTTTGGAAACAGGACTTTCCCTTTAAAAGTGGCCAATTTGACTCACCCTGTACAACGGGGAGTTTTCCTTCAGACGATAATGAAGTAATTCTCATTAAATATCTTCAAAACGACGCATTTCAAACTCACCATTTCAACCTTTTTCCGAAAAAAAAACATTTCAAGTGCTTGAAAAAAATATTTGATATGAGGATTTAAAATTTAAAGCCCCTTGTTCCTATTTTACCATTTGCCAACATCTCGACTGTAGATTTAATGAATAATAAAGGACAACAAATTCATTACGTTGATTAGGTGAATAAAT
The DNA here is from genome assembly GCA_029955515.1 of Chrysomela aeneicollis. Lineage (NCBI taxonomy): Eukaryota > Metazoa > Arthropoda > Insecta > Coleoptera > Chrysomelidae > Chrysomela > Chrysomela aeneicollis. The sequence goes on along the minus strand of JARUHQ010000009.1, from coordinate 17,626,215 downwards.
TCATATTTTGATCAGGTCAGAACACAGGACTTATACTACCAATAAGTTCTGTGGGTTAGGTGCCATTCTGCTTATTTCTGTTCCATGCTCCTCAAAAGATATGATACTCAGTTTTGGTCTTTGGAGGTTATGTTTATATTTGACTTGTGGATGGATTGGTGTTTTTGTTTGACTAAAATTCATGTTTAAACTGATTATTTTTATCATATCAGCAGTTTGATTCCTGAATTGTGCATTGACATCAAGTGTACAGGGTGGCCAGATAAGAATGCAAAGTGCAGTATCTCGCAAACTATTCGTCTAAGAGATTTGCGGTGAAAAATGTTTATATCGAGATACTTTTCTCACTAGCCTATTAAGGTATCATTCCACTACATTTTCATGGAAAAAAAGTCATATAATTGCATTTGATTTTTCAGACAATTTTGCAATTTTTTGTTATAATGTCAAAAAACGCGCTCTAGTGGCATCACTTAAGATCAGACACATTACAAATAAGATGAATTTGATAGACCAATGAATGCTCTTTCCAACGATACCAAGTTTGTTTAAATCCGTTCAGTCGTTCAGGAGTTACAGCTATTTATTTGAAAAAACATTGAACCACCCCCACCACTTCATTTTAATAGATACGTCAATAAGTGTCGAGCAAAAATTACTCGAATGAAGCTCAACTTCAAAAGGTATATATTTTATTTGTTCGTTTACTAGGCGTATTTCGTCAAAAATTCGTTTCATAAGTTTCAGATAGCGGTTACGCCTCCTGGCGGCCATCTTGGAAACATGAAAATAATTTCCAGGATTTTCTTTTGGTAACTTCAGTTATAACATTTTTCACCGCAAGTCTCTTGGACAAATAGTTTCCGAGATATTGCACTTTGCATTCTTAACTGGCCACCCTGTACATAATGAAAGTGTGGCCAAACGTGAGTTGTTCTAGCCTGATAGGAAAAATTTATTTAGATAGTTTCCGCAACGAATTCGAAAACTTCATGAATGGAACTCATAATCAATAAGTTCATACTTAGCAACAATTCTCGAGTGGCGATCTAATAACCTGGTAGAATTCAATGCAAACAAAACACTTGCATGTATTCTCTCTAGAAAAGCCGATCTCACTGTGCCCAACATAATTCAGTCAGGAGTAACCATACCATTGAAGTCATCCATTTCGATGCTTGACGTTACTATCAGCAACTATCAGCAATAACCTTTCTTGGGAAAATCACGTGAGGTTCATTGCCAAAAGTGCATCCCAAAAACTTGGTTTTCTGTTTCGAGCCAAGATCTATTTCACTCCCAGTCAGCTGCTTATGATCAATAAGGCACAGATCCGACCTGTCCTGGAATACTGTTCCCATATTTGGAGTGCGGCACCTAAACATATCCTAAAACTATTGGATCCTGTCAAAAAAAGAGCAATTCGTCTCGTCGGTGATGTCTCGCTTACAAACTCGCTCACTTCTCTGGAACACCGTAGAAAAGTTGGCGATTTATCTCTATTTTATAGATATTTTCATGAACGATACTCTTTTGAAATATCAACAATTGTTCCCATTAGCAGTCTCTTCGAGGTTAACCTGTCAAGTTCAGTATTCATACCCCTTCGTGGGCACTTTAGAGACCTACAGAACGTCACTTTCCAATGACTCGTTTATCCAACGAACATCTCCAGAAATTTAAAAAGAACACCAACTCCTGCCTTCTTTTCCTTGGTTCTCTCGATGTTCTCTGAACATTACAAAATATCCCTTTTCGTGAGAACCAGAACATAAAGAAAGAATTGAGGAATATTGCCCACTCTCCAGTCCGCTGGATGCTGGAAGGGGTCGCGAGGTTTTTAACCCAACGCGAGCTAAGCTAACCCAACTCGCAGTCTGGGAACTGGGAAGCAATCGAAGCCGTAAAAACTCTAAAGGACCTCGACCTTGCGATCGACGACTCGCCGAAAACGCGAACGCCGTTACTTTGTCGAACAATGCCCGCGATCTATAATTAGCGGAAAGATGATCCGATTTGGGCGAATGGTCCTGACCTATGTGATCGTTGACCCTCTGTGGAAAAATTGCTTCCGCCAATTGCCAATTGCGGACGACGAAGAAATTGCTTAGTAAGACACGAGGATATCGGTTATTGGCAGGACAACAATAGAGTATTTTAGAATGCTGTCAAATTAGACCTGCTGGACCAGAACAAACATAACCACACATATTTTTGCTGTCATTCGAGTTGATTTTTTTTCTGTTGGAAGTATTTAAAATCAGTTCTTGAGACATGTTTGGTCCCGAAAGAGTCTAAATACTGATGTTGTCCAAGGAGGCAACTTTTGAAAACAATTCCACGTCAGTTTCCACTTCATCACTTTTAATAACATAGGGATCAACGGAATTCATGACTCTTATTTTATCGATCCCTATATCACTCTGCAAATTCACTACCACAATTTTCTGAACCCAATAAATATTTACTTTTACCTTAACAAGCCATAAACGAAATAATCTTGAAAATATCATGAAAATATCTGCTAAATCAGCAACTATAACTTTCCTGTTTACTGGCATTTACATTTACTTTGTATTGACATAATTTGGCGCCATGTTTGGTCCTTAGGTCACATATGCTTACGCTAGATACGGTATCCAGGTTATTCGTTTGGTAGGTCCAGGGGGATTTAACGTACTGCCATTGATTGATCGTTCTAAAATTTTGACCATACGTATATGTTGTACCACGTGATATCATTGTACTTTTTACTAGTTTTTACAGACTCCTCTAATACCAAACAAATACTACATGATGCCGGATCTATAGCGTAAGCCTTCATGATCTAAGGTTTGGTCCAACAAGGTCACGTGTTCTAAAATGCTCTATAAGCAAAATCAATTTGGCAGTTGCGAAGTGCGATCAGATACAACTTCCGCAGATATACAGGGAGAGTTAGTTTATTGTAGCAGGAATTCAACAGCTAGAAGAAGAAATTTTTTAGAGATGAAATACTAATATCATATAGGTATGCGTGGGAGGTATACAAGGAATTGAAATTTTAAATTTTTGTTGTGTTTTTTAAGTTTGCTCGTACAATTTCAAGAACAATGAATTAAATTTGGTACCACCTATTACACTTTGCAAACTCAATATTGTTACGAACCGTGCTTCCACGAGACCGGAAGTCATTATCTCGGCGGTCTGACTGGTCGTGATTTATGGCCTCGCGATCGCCGTTGAACCAATTAGAGGATGACTCATACCCGTCGCAGTTTCTCCAGAATGTACGGTATTTGTCAAGAACTCTATTGAATATTCAAGATTTCACGAGAATGAACTTGTGCCTATATGAAAGGAACGGATATCGGCACGGTCAGGCAGTTTTAGTTTGGAAAGGGTTCAGCTTAGAAAGAAAGCTAGTATTGTGAACATTGAGATTTGTAAAGCGAATATCGTGATTTAACTAAGTGTTTATTCAGTTGTATTAAGTGTGTTTAGTGAAATAAATTGTTCAGTTTTGTACTGAGTGTTTTAAATTTGCGACCCCAAGTAGAAATAACGTAACAATATTCCAATCGCAGCATTGCCGTCTGGCGTTCTACAGCTGCCTTAGATTTTTACGAAAAATCTATATCTTCCGAAAATTGAATATTTGGAATCAGAAAAAAGAGTTCTACCGATTGGGAAAATAAAATACAGGGTGTCTTATTAAAATAATACCAGTTGTGAAATTTTTAGGTTAACGATGCTTTTTTGTATTTCCTAGTACTGAATTCTGAATAACCATAAAAAATCCGTAATAACGTTTTTGAGACAGCTATTGAGAAAAATATAAACAATCAACCTGTACAAGTATTTTCGAAAAATCAAGCTTTCTCACAAGTGAATTATTTTTGGGATTCATCTCGAAATCTATACAGATTTCAAAAAACATACAATTGAATTTATGAATATTGACAAATAACGATACGTACAATCGCTTCTGGATCGAAAGAAACTCTGAAAGACGTTGAACAGTACCATTCAACTTCTCGTGTTTGGCGGTAAATTTAAAAAAAACAAAAATTATGCCTCAAAACACATTTAATTGATTTGATTTCGAATATTCAAAAAAGCTGTTCAGAACAACATTTTATAGCTATGTATAATTTCTGAAAACAAAAACTGAGTTGAAAAAAAAATGATATTTTTTTACATTAAAAAAATAAAATTCGGACCTTCAAAGATCTGCAGATGTCGATGATCTTGTGCGAATATTCACACAATATTATTTGAAATATTTAACTGTTGGCTTTACCAATAAGTTTTTTTTATCAGAAACCTTTTTTTAATATATTTGGCAAGAAGTAATTTTTATTTCTTCATTTAAGATTTTTTCAAAAATTAGGCACACATGACTTCAAAATGTCGTTCTGAACAAGTTTTTCGATATTTTTTTCAAATAAGTGCGTGTTTTGAGACAACTTTGAATTTATTAAAATGTATCGCCAAACAAGAGAAGTCAAACGGCACTGTAGAACGCCTTCCTTATAATATTCATATTCATTGATATTTATTATTAAAATAATTTGAAAGAAAAGGCGGCTCCAATGATAGCGAACGAGTTTTCGGGGTGATTATGGGTAAATTCGATTCAAAATTTGAAGTATTCAGACGGATAATTAAACTAAGTAAACTTGATTAAAAAAAAAGCTTTTATAAAAATGCACTGAAAAGTAAATCATAATTTATTTATTTGTGTGATACATAGGTTATTCAGTTAGTAACAGATTCAACATAATTTAAGATATACTCATATAATACTTTTATTGAATAATGAACAAGAGAGCTATGTTACATTTCGTAAATAAACATTATCATCTAGTTTATGTATCCATTATCTTTCGTGATATTGATCAGATAGAGTACTGTGCGTTCTGTTCTGTATGACCTCTAAAATCTAAAAATATTGACTTATTGATTGAATTATATAGTGTGACTGACGAATCGGATATTCATTGATGGCAATTATTGTTGACACGCGAGCCAAAAATGCACTGTGGGAATTCTTAAACTGCGCCAAATGTCCCAATATAAACGACGTTCTAATACGTAATTGCCCCATGTGCAATAAACACATGCGTTTGATTTTTTTAATTACCGCCGCTCTCCAGTTTTTTTGGAATTTAACTATGACACATTCTGTTCCGCAACTGACAATCATTACTGTCACATCTGTCAACTGTGTTGAGTTTTGCAGCTCGGCAGAGAATTTTTGAGCCTGAGGTCTTACTGCGCCATCTATTGACAGAGTCGTGATTTGTTGATCTTCTCTGTAATGTGCAATCGCAAGGAATTAGACCTAGTAGGTAGATGGCGCTATTTCAAAATATCTCGTGATACTGCTCTTGCTAATATTTTTCTCTATGAGTGAAAATGTTTTGCAATCCCTGATCTAGTCAGTAAATATACAGTGTCCGCTATAAAGTTGGCTACACCTAGTGACAAGAATAAATCATGTTTTCATAATCACATAACCTCCCGCAAAATGTCCATTCCAAAAATATTTGATTAGTTGTAGCTGTAGCCAACCTTCTGGCGGACACTGTATAATGTATTTTTATTATTTTTACTCTGGAGATCACGAATATTTATGATGGGATAACATTTCCCATCTTCAGAAGAAGCTATTAGAATAATACAGGGCTATCATTAATCTCGTATCCCACTTGACCATAACAAGTATGCAACCAACCTTGCCCAGTTGGTAACATTGAGTATCAATCAACGATTGAGTGGAGTGTAGAGAAGTAACGTTAGTAAAAAAGTGGGGCCAATATGTCTTAGTTCGAAGGATATTCGGACAGTCATTCGGAAGAAGTACTACAAGAATTATAAATGTTCAATTAGATTATTGTCGTAAGTGGCGCCCTCTCTAGGTCAACGATTAAACTGAAACTTTATTTGACTCATGCTTGGTTGCGCTAAAGTCGCGCTTTCAGTCAATTTCAAAGTAAACTAAACTTTGGAGGAAAATAAGTATTGTTCTGGATAATAAATTTGATCATGAAATGCGAAAGATTTACAGAAATATTCAATACGCACAAATCTATAATACATAATATAACGTCAAATTATGTTATGACAATGATGGAAATAAGACCTGGTGGCGCTACTGTTCAATAGTTTCAGCAGACAAATCCTTGATTTGAAACAATTGAATTTCAGCTCATTACGTGGGGTTCTCATGTACAACAATAGATGGCGATACTGTCGAAAGATTTTTGAAGAATTTTCTTTCAATCATGTTCGATACATATTCGCATCAAACTCATTGGAAAATGGCTCCATGAAATTGTTAGAAACGATTAAAAGTCAATCAGAATCAAATATTCATACTTTCGTGTTGACACCTGCAGTAACCTGTAAATTTGGTTGAAATCGCGGCTTCACTTAGCGAGATTCACCCACGCCATGTCATGTTATACACGTTTTATCGAAGTAGGCGAAATCCGCGAAATCAAGAGATTTGGGACCAGTCACAGGATAGGAAGTGATTTCACCAGTCTATCTATCCACCTCTGTTATGACATATCTTTATAGCATTTCGCAAATATCTTATAATCCTCGACATTTAGTCATAAATGATATTTTATTACAAAGTCTTTCATAATCACCGGTTCAAAATAGCATCAATATTCGGCAATATTATAATGATATACGTATAATGAAGCAATATAGAACACATGAAATTTACAAGAAATATCACAAGGACTTTTCCATAAATTTCTATTTTCCTGAATAACATCATCAGCATAAGGTGTCAATAAAAGATCACCCTGTTTATATATTGCTAGTGTTCTTCGAAACGTTTTATTCGTGAACGAGTGCATCCATAACAAATATGCAGACAAAATCGATAGAAACCAGTTGCTACTCGTTCGAATCAGAATATTTTTAGCGATATATATCCTCGCAAATTTATGTTGAAGACGAATACACAAGAGAAATCTGGGGAATACGCGACCTTTTCTAATGGGATATTTATTAATAAATGAAGTAGTTTCGGCTGAACAGCCTTCATCAGGCGAAATTGCCTGAAAATGACAGTGGTCGAGTAAATAATTGTAGTTTCAACCCTCCATCTTTTCATTAATTATAATTTATGTACCAAACTAGCTAAAGGCTGTTATGCACTTAGAGTCATATCTAAGGAACTCGACCCGACCATTGCAAGAACAACATATTTTGCAGTTATAGAGTCACACCTGAGATATGGGATCTGCTACTGGGGAAACTCCGACAAAGCATCAATCAATATGATATTTAAGCTCCAAAAAAGAGCTGTCCGGTATGTTTGTAGGGCTGGCTTCAGAGATTCATGTCGTCCACTATTCAAATCACATAGAATAATGACCCTTACCTGCATATTCATACTAGAGACGGTGTGTTTGATGTTTAAAAAACATAAGTTAAATTTAATAGAAACACCATAAGAAGCCCTCGTTTCCTTACTAGACAGATGGGTAATTTGGATCTTCCTAAGCCCAACACTACACAAGTTAAGAATTCACTGATTTATAACTCAAAAAAAGTTTTCAATCATTTACCTCAGAATATCAAGAATCTAAATTCAGAAAGAAAAATTAGGAAAAGTGTCAAAGAGTTACTGTTTGATAAGGCATACTACACTTTGGATGAGTTTTTTAACGATTCGCTTTAAGTGTAAAACTAATGCTTTGTCTTTGTTGTCTTGTATTTACCTTATAGTTTTATATAGTAGACTGATGAGCGCCTTGGACGCATGTTTTTACTTCTTGCTTTTACTTTTTGTTATACTTGTTTTACTTTTTGGTGATTTATTTGTTTATACACCTTAATCTTATCTCATCTCATTTGTCTCGACTAATTTTATACTTCCACTTTTATACTTTACTTGTATTTTGTACTTTCATTAGTTTAATGATTATTTATGACACTTTGTCAATAAGAAGTTATTCTTAGACAATAAAGTATCTATCTATCTAATTAGTTCTAGGCCACTTTGAGAATAAATAATTTTCACAGCCGATACTTTCATTCTAGATGATTATTACAGAAATTAGGATTTCATGGAATTTCTACTTGTATATCCCACTCGATATCCTCTTTAAAACACAGGAGTTTCATGAAAATTGTGCTTCGATGGAGTGAAGAATAGCTCTCTTCCTCATTTTTCAAAACCATCAAATAACTGATTTGGTGTATTATTTTTTTCAACTTGTCATTGAATTATTTTCACAGTTAGGCATATTATTTTTTTCAATCCTCATAATAAATCACTTAGTTATTCTTCTGTATTTGAAAAAGTTTTTAAATGAGTAAAACATGTTTGAATCATGTTATTCTCGATTCTAAATGCTCAAAACGAACAAACAGTAATAGAGCTATCCGAAGACCTATCCATTTCCATTGTGAACCATTTCGGGATTATTCAAAAAAGCATAAGATTTTTCTCGGTCGTAGATGCTGTTGGACTTGTTACACCTGAAACACCCTGTATGCCTAATTCAAAAGACATTTCGATATGATTGAAAGATTAAATATAAGTCAATTTTGTAGAGGAATATAATGCTTTCTTGAACTCTTCTGGTATTGTAATCTTCTATTTAATTTTTTAGTCCCTAACTTATTGTAGTGTTCTGAGATTTTCCCATCAAAATTGAAATGGGATAAAATTAAATAGATGATATTTTCTGAAAGTTGACGTTTTGGAGAACATCACCTACTACATTTTCAAAACCTTTCGATTTTTTGTACATCAGGGTGATTGGCTATAGGGTGATTTTTATACAGGGTATGTATAAAAAAACACTTATGGGATTGAATGAAACCCTTCAACTTTTGTACTATTTTTTTTAACTGTAAAATAAAGAAATTACTGGGCGCGACGGTCTTTTGGTCATTGCAGTATATATATTTTTTTATTATTTTGTGGCAGCAACTTCCGAACACCCTGTATATTATGTTGACTTATATTATTTGTTAGTTTTGAATTACACGAATACGCAGCGATTTGTGGATTTGCTAATTATAGAAACCAGACTGCAGTTTACTGAATCTAATCTTCGAACTAACTAGGTCGGATACATTAAACAATGAGTTCTAACTGAATCCTCCTGAAACTGGAACATAAACAATAATTCCAAAATAACTTGCAATGCAGGAAATTCAAAATTACATGCATGAGTTCCTAGAAGTTGTCTACTTATTTTGACTGCGTATATATTTCTCAGATAAGGGGGGGGGGCGAATTCATCGATATAATTCCGATAAATGATCGCCGTTGAACCAATTAGAGGATGACTCATACCCGTCGCAGTTTCTCCAGATTCCAGAATGAACCGTATTTATCAAGAACCCTATAGAATATTCAAGATTTCACGAGAATGAACTTGTGCCTATATAAAAGGAACGGATCAGCACGGACAGTCAGTTTTAGTTTGGAAAGAGTTCAGTTTAGAAAGAAAGCTAGTATTGTGAACATTGTTTATTGAGTTGTATTTCGAGTGTTTGGTGAAATAAATTGTTCAGTTTTGTTTTAAATTCACAATATGAATTATCAATAATCATATTTTTTTTCAACAGATGCACTTGCAGTTACGGAATAAAATTGAATGACTGATTTTATTTTAGGAAAACTGCCCACATATCGATTCTTTTTGTATTTTTGCGCAAATTTACACCTCAAGTCGCACTTGCAATTTTTTCGATTCTACGGAATTTGATCAATACCAAATTCGATTACTCTCGAAATATTGGTTGATGAAAATCGACTTTTTTTACTTTTAACATTTTGAAGAATCCAAATGGTTTACAGCTTTCCTGTTTTAATTTTTTATAAGCTACTATTTTACTCTGATTGCAACATCACTGTAGCCTCGTTATAGAATGCATTTTTATTTACAATTTTTTATCAATATCGTTCTGCAGATTTTCATCTGTGCAGCAGTTTTTAGTTTGTTTTCGATATGAAAAATCGAAGTGAAGCCGCTTCTTTTCCCAGTTTTTAGAAACGTGTGATCAAAAACGATCAATAACACATGAATTTTGATCACAATTTTATCATCACCTCGATAATCACACTCTATGTACAGTGAACAGCGTTTTTCTATATTTTCACTAGGGATGGGCGAATTTTTCGCTGTATCTCATATTATCGATGTACAATGTACAATTTTTCGAAAAAAGTCTATACGTTCACCAACCCTGTATAAGTTAGGAAACAACGTGTGTGATTAACATGACATGATTTGTACTTTAGAAACATATGTAGTCTGATGGGGGTAAATCCAAGAGTAAATCCGAGGGTAAACCTAATTTAAATCTCTGATGGAGAATACAACTGTGAGATAACAACTAAGTCGAATAGAAATTAAATTTTTCAAGATGATGAATATTCTCAGTTGATCGAAATTGTATTTTACAGATTTCTTTCATCTAGAATATAATACAAGTAAACAATGATGAATATAATGCGTTTCAATGAATCAATTCGTGTTATACTGTGGTTTTATCCGTCTGAATATTTGCATCTATGAATTTCATTTTGCACGCCTATTAACAAGAAGGGTCAACATTACCACCCGCTCTCCTCCTCTCTCCCCGATACCAAAAGAGATAGTTAGATCTTGCTTTCAAACAATGTAATGCATTAGAGATAGAAAGGGCCTACGGAAGGGCCAGTCTATCTATTTTATTGGTCTGAGGGTAGTAACAAGGCCAAAACAGAACACAACAGTTTAAACCCATCACAGTTTATACTATTTTTACGGCAATTACATGCAGTGTGTATCAGCCAAATTGAATGAACTTGAATAGGAATGAACGGGAGTATGTTGGAAAAAATGCGCTGATATCCTCTATTTATGATAATGATAATAATGATAATATATCTTTAGTTTTTCGCAAATATTTCAGGAACCTCTACATTTAGATTTAGGCATGTGCAATGTTATATTACTTATACAGGGTCGCTGATATGTATGGAAACGGTCGATTATTTCCTAAAGTAAGATAGCTAGCGAAAAATGTTAGGATACAAAAGTTGTAGGGTTTTTCAAAATCCATTAAGCTAATGAAAAATTAAGTATACAGAATGAGTCAAAAAGTCAGGACGAAACAAAGTTGCTTTTTCTCTAATGGGACGCCCTGTATATTATTCCACATTTCAATTCTGCTCGAAATTCTGAACAAAATTGATATAGCACATCATTTCCTAAATTCAACTGTTTTCGAGATATCGAATTTTGAAAATAACTTATAATAAATTATCCAAAAATGTTAGTCCATTAAGTTCATAGTCCATCAAGTTACCTTTGAAAGTTTCCAGCTCCATAACAACGCCGCGTCGTTCTTTTGTCTAACAGTGATGATCTTGACAACACATGTCAAAAATACATTTAGTGTATATAAGTTTCGCGCAAAAATGGCACGTTTAACTAATACTGAGCGTATTGAAATTTTAATGATCATAGGATTCGGTGATAGAAGACGAAGTTGTGACCAAGTAGTGAATATTTTTAATGAATTGCATCCAAATCGGGAACCAATTTCTAAATCTACAGTTTCAAAAACATTGCAGCGTTTTCATGAAACTGGAGATGTCAAAGATCGACCAAAAAGTGGAAGACCAGTAAGCGTTACAAATGAAGAAAATGCTTTGAATGTCATGTTAGATGTGGTGGAAAATCCAATAAATTCGGCACAACAGAGGGCTTTGAATCATAACATGAGTCGATATTCCATTCAAAAAATTTGCAAACTGCAAAAATTCCATCCATATAAAATTCATTTGGTACAAGAATTGAGTGAAGACGATTTTGATCGTAGAATCGAGTTCTGTGTTATTATGGATAAATTAAGCGAAAATGTCAACTTTGTCAACCACATATTGTTTTCTGACGAATCTACATTTTGTTTAAACGGGCACGTGAATCGACACAACTGTAGGTATTGGTCAGACCAAAATCCACATTGGATGGAGGAAGTTCACACTCAACGGCCACAAAAAGTAAATGTCTGGTGTGGCATTATTGGTGGACACGTCATAGGACCCTATTTTATAAACGGAAAATTGAACTCTGAACGATATTTATCACTTTTACAACAGCATATTATTCCAGAGCTTAGACGATTATTCCCGAATAATAACAATCCCAATTTGCCGGCAGAACAAATATGGTTTCAACAAGATGGGGCTCCTCCACATTTTGGACGTATGGTACGGGCATATCTAGATGAAACTTTTCCTAATAAATGGATTGGACGCAGGGGAGCAATTGAATGGCCAGCTAGGTCTCCCGATATGACCCCACTTGACTTTTTTCTATGGGGTCACATTAAAAATGTAGTCTACAAAAATAGGCCGCCAAATATCGAAGAGTTGCAAGAAAGAATAAGGCATGAAATTTCTACCATTCCTCCTCACATGATTTTAGATTCACTACAAAATTTTGTTCAGCGAGTTCATTACTGTCAGGAGGTAAATGGTAAACACTTTGAGCACCTTATTAAATAGAATTTCAAAGAAAAATTTGTTGTTTATTAAAACTTGTTTTCTCTCTTTTCCTCCTGTCTTAACTATTGTTTTCATAAAATTTTAAATATCCTGGACATTCATTAAAAAATACATTTTATTGTTTTAATTGAATTTTAATCAACCCTGAACAATTATGCTTTTTTTATTTTCTGTAAAAAAATTATAATTGAATTGTAATCATAATATCCACATTCTCCCCCTTTTGTGACTTTCATAATAAATATGCATCATTTCGTGCTTTTTCTTTAATAAATTTGAGAGTAGTAAAAAGTTATTTTCAAAATTCGATATCTCGAAATCGGTTGAATTTAGGAAATGAAGCGCTTCATCAATTTTGTTCAGAATTTCGAGCAGAATTGAAATGTGGAATAATATACAGGGCGTCCCATTAGAGAAAAAGCAACTTTGTTTCGTCCTGACTTTTTGACTCATCCTGTATACTTAATTTTTCATTAGTTTAATGGATTTTGAAAAACCCTACAACTTTTGTATCCTAACATTTTTCGCTAGCTATCTTACTTTAGGAAATAATCGACCGTTTCCATACATATCAGCGACCCTGTATAGGTTGTGTAACAATAAGGCTAACTGATGTCACATGCCAATTTGACATTTCATCTGTGTAAAAAAAAAATAAGAAAAATGTCGCGATATACGACATCGTCCCTACGCCAGTGGTTAACGAAATTCAAAAATAAAATCTCGAATAATCTACCTTGTTCAATGTGGAATAGTATATGTTGAATTTTTTTCCATACATCAAAACTTTAATTATTTTCGAGCTTTCGACACCCTGTATCTCAGAGAGGATGCATTTTAGGATAGGAACTTTTCACCTCAAAATGAGGTAAGGAAAACGTATACGATGTTTGTAGGTCTTATTCTGATTCACTCTGTTGATATTAATACATATTGATTAAACTAGAAAAGGGATAAAAGCATAGATCTTATAACGCTAGATACGGTATACAGGTTATTTGTTTTGTAGGTCCGGGAAGCGTATTGGCATTCTTTACTACAGTACAACGCATACATACCGTCGCAACGCGCTGCATCGCGGTAAACAATGGCCAAACAAACGCTCACAACATTCAGACATACCTTACTACAGCTCAACACTGAGGCGTGTTGTAATGTAGTAAGGATTGCCCCATGATTACGCGAAGATACTTCGGACAATCCTTACCGCGATGCAACTCAAAATAGCGCCAGGCAAATGAGCGCGCGTCTCTGCGGTTTTCTCCATTTAGTTGAACTTATTAGAGCTTCAATCAAAAAATGTCACATGAAAATTATATTTCTTTGCTACTTCATGAACTCAGTGGTGAAGGAGGATCGTTAGGTATACATATCCGAACAAACAGAGGATCCACTTCAAAAAAGTATACAAATGTCACCACAACAAATTTGATAAAGTTAAAGAGAGAAAGAGAGATGGCACAAGCCAGCAAAATAAAGAGTGATAATAGTTTTCAAGAAAATAAGTCGCTATATCATTAAAAACGACGAGTGAGTATGACATTTCTGATACCCATAAATTTTGATTTTTTAGAAAAGGTACGTTATCGAATTCATTTTTCTTTGCATCGAAATTAAGTGGGTGATGACTAATAGATCAATTTCGATATTTCTATAGTTTGGGACGGTTATAATAAACACTCTGTTGAGTAAATTTTCTTGTGGCATAACATTGTTATACAGCTGGCTCGAAAAAAAAATGGATACGACTATTGAAGTAGATTTTTACGAAAATGGGCAGTGTATATCTTTTTTTTATATATTTAATGGTTATAGTACACAATAATAATGTTAACAACAAAGCATGAATGTCATTACATGACGTGACACAGTCATCAGAATATACTGCTCAATATTTCTTGTATAATTTAATAAGTATAATTTGCCGTATTTATTTCATTTTTCGAGCCAGCTGTACATCAACATTTTTAACAGTCTAATTCCAGAGGGATTTTCTATTAATCAAGCTATAAATGTTGATTTGCATCTTTTGATAGGTTGTATTGAAAACTGATAATTATAGATGTAACAGTAACTCAGCTTTATAAGGTCTTGAAATAACGTGATCCAAATTTATCAACAAATCTTGAAATTTCCTACATATATCTCAAATTTCGTAAACATTTCTGAAACTTTCAAAACATACTGACATTTCTCAAACATTTCAGAAATGTTCAAAAGGTTTTTTAATTAAAAAAAAACATTTCCTATATATTTCTTACATTTTCGCAATTATTTGACTTTGACCAGATTATAATGTGAGAGCAGCATTCGGATGGTAATAAAAATGCAGTTGAAAGACAGAGCGACATGAAAAGAAGAGGAAAAATAATTTAATTGATGCTCACTTTTTGGGAACCTTGTATCAATCCCTCGATCAAACATACAATGGGATAAGTACAGGGTGTATCAAATTTGCGCCACTTCATTGCATGGGATTTCGGAAACGCTAATAGATACAGGGAAGGTTGAACTTAGGCAAATATGCGGCTTCTTTTGCACGTTGAATCGCGGTTAGGATTGTCCGAAGTATCTTCGCGTAATCATGGGGCAATCCTTACTACATTGCAACGCGTCTCAGCGTTGAGCTATAGTAAGGTATGTCTGAATGTTGTGAGCGTTTGTTTGGCCATTGTTTACCGCGATGCAGCGCGTTGCGACGGTATGTATGCGTTGTACTGTAGTAAAGAATGCCAATACGCGTCCGGGAAGGTTGAAAGTATACTAAGCCTTTGATTGGTCGTTTTAATTGTTTACCATACGAATGTGTTGTACCACGTGACCATAGTACCTACTTTCTTGCAGACCCCTCAAATACCAAACAAATACTACATGATGCCGGGTCTAGCGTTATAATATCTATGCATAAAAGCAATATAAGTAAAATACAGTGTATGTCCAAAAAATAATGAGAATTTTTTGTGTCGACACTATTCATTATTGGTAAAAACAGCTTACAGCTTCCTGTTTTAAATTTTCTTTCAATATCTACTGACATCCAAGTCTGATGGGCGAGCAAAAATCATGAAATTGTGGGTAAATCCTTTTATGAAAAGTGATCCAGAGCAAACTCGGTTGCTTGCCAGTAGACCAGGGGCCATAATTTAGAACAAAGAATGTGAAATTCTTTGCTCGCACTTGCTTGGGGAAGTGAGTTACAATTCAAATAAGGGAAGTTGTTCTAAAAATAGGTAATCCAATCGATTCATCCTGTATTGATTTCCTGCGACATGAATAATATATAACGAGCCATTCTGTATTATTTTTCCATCGTTTCTGAATTTTCATGATTCTGGCACATTACCAATTTCGATTCTAAGATTCCACCGTATTATTTTAGTCCGCATCAATATTTCCAGAATCAACAATGATAGTTGGAAAAACAAATTTCATGAAGTAAATAAATGCTATATTCGTCACTACCATATTCTTCAGAAAAAGAAACAATATTTCTTTATTCGTGCATAAAAATTACCAGATAATATTAGATTCAAGCAAATTGTTCCTTTTTGGGAATCAAGGTTTCACCAAAATATATAAATAAACTTTTTATTTATATATTTTTAGATAACGCGGCTTTTTACAAACTTGCAATAATAACCGAAAATCAGTTATTAAACTATTATAGTGTAAAATAGTTGATTGCATTGATTTCTGGGTGGCAAATAATACCTAGATCGATTGGTATATTGGACAGAATATTTTGGAAATAGCGAAACCAATGAAAATTGCTAGATTTTTGTCATGATGAATATTTTGTCACCAATATTGGCGTCGATGATGTAAACGTATATGCAAATAGGCACCAAAAAAATTTCCAATGTATTTTACGATACACGAGCAGAGTTAATGGAAACGCCGAGCCCAGTTAATCAATTCTCAGTTCGTTAGTTTTCCTGCTTTTCATTCTGATTTACTGCGACAAGAACGATTAGGTAGTTTACTGCAGGGTTAATTAAGTCAATCAACGTTGAGATTTATCTACTATATGTAATATAACATCTTCTATTTAAGTGAGTATAGAACAGCAACTTACCAACTACACCAAACGCATTTTTGTGACAGTTGAAGATGAAAGAGAAAATAGTCTATCCAATTAAAATCTCAAACATAGTTTGAAATGAATGTCTGGTAGACTACGAGCAGCAAACAACTACTTTCCTGGTAAATACCACGGAGAAAATTGAATTATATTTGCTCGTAGTCCATGCAACGATTCACACTGTGAATGCAGATGGCAAATGTTTCTTTCTTCCAAATTGAATAAAAACACTTTCTTTATTTTGCCTAACTTAAAAATTTCCAGTTTTGTGATTATGATCTAGGGGTAGATGATTATGAATTCACTGTCGAAATCGAAAAAGCCAATAAGACAGATGATTGAAGTGTTTGAAAAGTGATAAAAAAGTACTTAAAAGAAAACAAAATATCACCCCATTGACCGATGTAGGTTATTTTGTGATAACAGATTCAAAATCTTGTCGCAGATTTGATAATAGTATATTATGATACAAGTTTTATGATACGCTATTTTGTCGCACGCGTTGTGCTCAAGTGCGAAAACTTGTTTTATAAAACGTGTGTCATATACAACTTTTTTCTATTTTACATTAATTTTAACTGAAAGATCTTCGATTGGTAACAATGATGACATTGAAATATTCAAAATATGACGCACAAGCGTAAAGCCCAGTTTACTCCGGGGCGATTATGATTTTTGCGGTACACTGTTGGAAATTAGTTGCTAAATCAGCAAAAAAATATAGTCCCAGTAGGTCTACAACATTTTATAGTTGAAATATCAAGAGTATTTGAAGTTAATTTTCACCATAATGGTTATTGCTCGTCTCAACAACCGCCTCTTTGTATGGCTACTACGTCTTATTGGTGAATTAACTACAGTAAGTTAATAATTCTACTTCACCTTATAGCTGTTCGCAGTATTCTCTGAAGTTAATTGAGCAATTACAAATTGTCATTTTCACTTTAATTTGTTGTTATGAGTCCTACGTCATAATGTAGTTCTAGCTACAAAAAGTTGTCGATTGTACTACAACTCAGTGTATTTTCAACAATATTCTACTGCTAGAATTCAAAGTTCAAAATACTGAAATAATCATATATCATGAAAGACATTTTATTTTCTGCATAGCAACAATACGAAAAAAATCCACTATTGGCACAAAAACACATCAAAAGCTGTCAGTAAATCGAAAGAACATCGCGGCACGTGATTCACTACAATGCTGGTCAACCTCTGTCTGTGTTTGTCATCCGAGACAACTTATTCCTATCCTCCTGGAGTGTTGAGTATCTCTCGTTCAATTGCTGAAACAAAAATTATATTAATAATTCATTTTGGATTCATTTGGTCATGAATTTTTCAATCCAATCAACTCTTGAAATCACTTGGATTTATTAACTGAATAGTAGATTATCATTCAAAATATAATTCAGAACGAATCTTACCAGTACATTAATTTCTCTTCAACTTAACTCAGTTTTTGTTATCTTTTTTGTTACCCAGTAGTAGCTTGAAAAAATCCGAAGAAAGTGAAAATCGATCCATCGAACAAATACCTGAAATGAAGAGTTGTACAAATAATCACATCACAACTTCAACAGTTTCAACCTAGATGTTGCAGTTATCTTCATTAGTATAGTAAAAAATATATGAAATATGCATCATGAGAAGTAGTAAAACTTCCATAATAATAATTTCAAAATGTGAATATAAAACTGATATGATTATACTCACTTTTTTGCAGCGAAACTTCAATAATCACAGAGAGAATCCAAGAAAAATTCTCAACAAATCATGTGAAATTATTGCGCTTGCAGATTCCGACGAAACATTGTTATTTGTTGCTCTAGATCAGGAAAAATATTCTCAACTGAAACAAAACAAAAATAATATAAATATTGGCATGAGTAAATGAAATTTATGTACGAGTCCACATCAATCTACTCCATGTATAGGTACTTACCTTTTTTATATCTTGACTACACGAGAGGAAAACCTAATGTATTCGTTCTAATGCTCTACAACGGCAACAGACAGCAGATAACTGAGTAAACTTGGGTTGGAACTTGTAAGGAATCGGTATACGTGAGAAGACAAACGAAAAGTATCGAATATATCCGAAGAGATCGGAACTAAAAAATCTTTGTAATCGAGCACAAACTGTTGCAAATTATAAAACTAGGTGATGTTAATTTGTCAACAGAGTGCGACAAAACCGCTATTTAATATTAATCTATTAGCAACTAGATGATGTTCTACTGTCTATGTTTCAATAACCATTATTGAAAATCTCGTTACAATTATTTGTTGTTGTGTTACAGATTATATCAAGTTGTTTGGACAGGAATTTCATCTGTTCATTTGATGCAAACTTGTTGCTGTTGTATTGACATTATCAGTAGTGAATTCGATAACTGACTGATTTAACAACTACATCGAAAATTGTGAAAGTGAAATTGAGACACAATTGTTGTTGAATTTGACTACAATTTTTTAACGATATGAGAAGTTGTTGAAAGTAACAACTGATTTCCAACAGTGTACCAGCGGTGAAAAATGCAAAGTTTTCATTGTTTTTATTGGTCAATTTTAATCAAATCACATTCTGAATTTAAATTTACCAATAAAACATTGAGTTTTTCACTGCAGAGGCTATTTCGATACGCATTTCCGTTTCATAATGACCTCATTATAAAACCGAAATAGAAAAATATGCTTTGTAGCACATAAAATTTCTATATAATATTGGTTATATCTCTGGTTATATCAAATATTTGGGTGAACGTCTTTGAAAAATTCCTTGAAAATATGGTCTTCTTTGATGAACAGTATATTTCAAAATCGAATAAATGCCTCCAATACCCTAATTTTGAGGCATCTTTCTCAAAATGTCTCCCAAAAAGTAAACGTAACTTTCTTCTATACTGAAGTCGACGATGAACAACTGAAAATATTCCAGATATGCAAATAAGGCAAATTAATTGCCCAATCGGAAGTAAAAGAACTCCTAAAAATATATTGATAAGCAAATGCTATATGATAAGACTGCATGTCTGAGAACAGTTCAAGTTCATTAGCAATTATAATCAGACCTTGAACTTCTATCATTGAAATGAATAGATTATAGTGTTTTCAGTATGCTGTAGCTCATATTGAACGACCTTTTATCGATTTTTACGGTTGATTTAGTGCGATGATGCACTTACGATTTCACAATGTTTGTTCATTAAAAAATAACAATTTGTATTCATTTATTCCGTTACGTATTTTGGTAGAGATTAGTCAATCTTGGAAACGGTCTAAATATTGGGATGATGTGGCAAAACATAAATAAACTTCGATGCCACAAAAATTATTCATTAAATAAGTCAATAAAAGAATACCTACACTATATAACTCTTATGTTTATCTATCTATTACAGTGCGTTATGAATTGAGATAAGTATACATGTCTATGGCAATTTTATTCTTATAGGGAACCATCTATCGAAGTGAATACGCATTGAGATTTATGAGTAGGTATCTAAAGAGAAGAGAAACAACGTATGAACTTCAATAAATGGCTTTTCTAAATTTTCTTTCACTAGACGTGTATATGTGATAATAATAATAATTTATTCATGAAAAAAATAAAAGTTATACTACAACACCACTACTGCGTAAAATTCCGAGAAAATTCACTACAGACCAAGCCACATTTATAAGAAATTGGGCGAATATTTGTTTTAATAAGAACTACATCATGGTAAAGAACCGAGTAAAAAACTAACTCATTTCCCAAACTTTTGAACTACTATGATAACTGGTATCAGATATTCTTGTGAAACCACGCCTTTTCTATGCATCAAAAGGCATTTTCATTCAAACCCGTTACTTCTGACTCCTTCTGTATATAGATCATATACATGTTGGAAAACGGTCTTCATTTGTCAAGCGGTCGTCAAAAGATTCATTCAAGTAATTTAAGTTAATTTGTTCAATATGAAGACATAATGTAGACTCTTGTTTCAACCAGTTTGCAACCACTTCCATGCAGTTCATTTTCTGAAGTGTTTCCAAGCGATATTGTGATAATATTTGGAGTCCAATATATATATTTTTAAATGTTCTGCCACTGCTAAACATGACTCCTTTTTCCACGAATTGCCTTGTAGCTTCTTTATCTACATTTGCATGACATGATTCACCATAGAAAAACATAATTATTACCATAGAGGAATATCATCATCATTAGTATTTATTGGTATTCCAATTGAACCAGCATACTCACGATATTGCATTCATTCATCGTAATCTGGAGAGATGATGCTCGAATATTATTTTCAACCAATCAAACAGTCAATATTGTCATTAATTATTGTCAAAGAATAAATAACAGAGCGTCTCCTGTTAGTTTTTATCTTAAAGTTAAACTGACAAATTGGCAAAACAAATGACATAAGAAACAAAAGAAGACAAAAAACATTGAATGAGGTGTGCAAATAATGGTGGCGCTACTCTTCAACTGTTTCAGCAGAAAAATCCTTGATTTGAAACAATTGAATTTCAGCTCGTTACGTGGGGTTCTCATGTACAACAATAGATGGCGCTACTGTCGAAAGATATTCTAAGAATTTTCTTTAAATCATGTTTGCTACATATTCTCATCAAACTAACTGAAAAATGGCTACATGGCACTTTTTGAAACGATAAGACGTCATTTAGAATCGAATATTCATACTTTTGTATTGATACCTGCGGTAACCTGTAAATTTGGTTGAAATCACGGCTTCACTGAGCGAGATTTACCCACGCAATGTCATGTAAGACATGTTTTATCGAAGTAGGCGAAATCAAGAGATTTGGGACCAGTCACAGGATAGGAAGTGAATTCACCAGTCTGTATCCATCTCTGTGCAAATATATCAATCAAAAACATTTAAAATATTTCATCAACTTTAACGAAACAGAATATAATGCGCACGAAATATCCAACATAACATAAACATTCTTGATTAAAATATCATAAATAGTGGTTTATATTCATCGATAAAACGATACATTAGAATCATTAGATTAACAACATTATTATTTTCGAATATTGTAGGCTATATCAATATGATTATTATTTTTGCTTTCATAGCCATATCAGTTTTACCAAAATTTATCAACTGATCTATAAACTGATTCTCCTATACTGTTAACTCATTTCAAGCCTTGTTTATTCATCTTGAGACAATCTTTTTTTAATGTTGCTACTCCAAATAAAATCGAACGGTATTAGTAGGTAATGGCATAGAGTATAGGTTATACTAACAAGAGAGTCGACTCAGCGTATTTATGAATGAAATAGTAAAATAGTATCGATTGACCTTGAAGAGGGAAAAATAACCATTGTGAATGAAATGGTTATGTGAGTTATGTGATTTGATTGGTCGTTGGATCAACTGACTCTGTCTAAACTCTATGTGACTCTGTCTATGTCAAATTTCACAAAATGACATCTTTCGTGAAGTTCGGCTTACATGATGCCGTTATCTGCTGTTATACAGGCGTCGCCTCTTCGAATTCTGATTGGACTTTAAATAGTTTTCTGTCGCCAGAATTAATTACTAGCCAATCACAAAACACTTCTCTAAAATCATGAATACTTATGAATTGAGCTTTTTACAAAAATAGTTTTTCATAAACAACATATCAACCGTTTGGAATTTTACTTAATTTTTTTATATAACCGAATAAACGAGTAGTCCTTCATCACTAGTGGATTTACAATTGAAAACATTTTGCATATTTTTCCAACCACAAAGAAAATTGGACTAATAAATGCCATGCCCTTCAAGGATTTCCATTGTATCTTGACAATACCCAGTTTCATTATTTGGTGAAATCAATAGATAGAAATGAAATATACATGAGACACCTGCAAGTTATAAATAAAGCAACCATCTAATTTGGAAAAATGTATTTCTCCAATTCATCATATAAAATGTATGATAAAAAGGTAGGTATGACAATATTCCAGTAGATTTTTGAAATCTTTAAATTTCTTCATTATGTAGTATCAGTGCATCAAGGGTGTGATATTGTTTTCACAATCATTCATATTCCTATCAAGACACAACAATATTTGGCAATGCAGGAAGCAATCAGCTTATCAATGCTGAAACAGACAGAAAAAAAGTATAGATATTTATATCAATATCTGAATGATATGTTCCTAATATCCACAAAAATATTTGTTTTGTAATATTATAGGATACTTACAGAATTATTTTAAGTCCTTCAACTGCAAGTATGATGTTTTTATATTGTGATGCATAAATTTGCTCATTGTTCAAGTTTATATCTTCAACATCCTCAGTTTCAATGAGTGAAGACATGAAAAATAGAAAGTGTAACAAAAATTTTACATATTCACTAGGACTTACTTAAAATTCAAATAATAAAAATGTAACGAGCATGCAAAGCAAAAAAACAACACAACTACAAATTCAACACTAATCTAAAATATTTAAATAATATGTATCAATGTATCATGCAAAATTGAAGGTTATGTAAAATATGGGGTGCAAAACAACAACAAGAGTGAAAATTTCACTACAAATGGTATAACAACACAAAATATATTCTCGAATCGCTTTCAGATATCAAAATCTCGCCTTTTCCTCGAAAAATCGCAGGTGAAAAGTTTGCCACTTCTTTTGAAATCAGTTGTCAACATAGAGTGTTTTCTATGGTTGTCAAACAAATCGAATCGTAGTAAATTTCCAAGGTCATTCGGAAACATTCCCGCCTTTCTCTGAGTCAACTCTCTGGTTAGTATAACCTATTACTTTGTGGTAATGGTATATCCCGAGGTCTACAACTACCGGAAAAATACATCACTACAATAGCAAAAATTAAATGACTGGAAATAAATTTCCTCAGCTAATTTCGAAGTTTAGAACGAAATGATTACCGCTGATATGGATTGTATTGGCTATAAATATCAATACGTCAATAGATATTGCTAATATTTTATTAGAACAGCTGATCTGATCATCAGTAGTTGTATGCGCTAACAAATTATCTAGAAAATAAGGCGTACCTAATTCTGGATTCTTTCTCTACTGAGAGATTTTTTATTATTGCGACACAATAATTGCTTCGTTTGTAACAGTCCGCTCAAACCCATTCATTACTCAATAACATTATACGATCATAAGATAATGTAATTATCACTGAAAGCATAACAAATCGAATGGCGTATTACGGTTATTATACCACGCAGTCTGGAACGCTGTAGTTTCGTATTATTTTGATAAACAACATCATAACACATTCACCAATCCAGGCAAACATTATAATTGTATGTATTTGTGTTATCTTATCAACAGATAAGATAATTTATGTACAGTGTAATGCATGAAATAAGACGCAATAGGACGATTTTTGAGTTTATGATTCTTATAATCAAAAAACTGTCGTTATCGACGATATTTTATTAGTTTGGAGTCGCCGAAAGTTCTAATATTGACCAATGTCGTCCTTCACCCTCAAAACCCCCAAAACTTCCCTGAACTATGATGAACGAGGAAACATATTTTTCATAAAAGAAAATCTTTTTATGCTTGACGATACGATCAGATGCTTTTCAACACGGTAAATTTTTTTGACGGTTATAGCTTTATCGAACTTTATGTACCCACTGAATTATAAAATGCATGCATATTATAGTTATTAGTTCACTGTGGATCGTTGTCCTTATAGTCATACTGTTTTTGGTGGATTTATTTTGATCGTTCGAAGAAAGAATATTTACGTAAATTGATGTGGCTCTAAAGCATTTTTATAAAGAAGTAAGTAGAAGAGGCCAAAAAAGCATTTCTCCGATAAAGGAATTATCATCACCGTTATTATATCAGATCATAGAATAGTACATTACAGAACGAGTGATATATTTATATATTATAAGTGATATATTTCGCACGAGTAGTCGTTGAACACGAACCTCGCGTAACGAGTGCAGGAAATGCACTTTCCAAAGAGTTTTGTAGATGAACTTTTTCATAAGACCATGAAAAAATTTCAGAATCTTTGGTTCTATCCCTTCTGAATTATTATAATATTGTCTATTATCCATGTCTGACAAATGCACTCAATATCGACTTCAACGAGTGCAAAATACTTGTTGTAGATTCATATTTAATTTGAGGAAATATAAACACATTTCTCAAAACATTCTGCAATTGAAGTGGCTCAAAGTGTCGAACACATTTAAATACCACTTTATCATTTTTTTTGCATGAATTGTTCAATACCACAATCTCAACACCAGACATTCACAGAAATTTATGAAAATCGTCAAAAATGTTTTGCTGAATCAGCAAGACTAGACACATTGTTGTCACATTGCTGCATTTATTTATTTTTATTTTTTATCTCTTAGGTATTGTGGAATTTTCTATCTTTATTTCATATTATTATTATCATTTCTGTTTTATTTCATTGTATTCTTTTTTTTAACTGAAAAGGTTAAGAGTTTAAGAGTAGCTTTAGCTAATTTTCGCCTTTTCAGGGCAAATGCATATACATTTGCTAAATAAAGTCGATTTATTATTATTAATATTTGACGGGAAGTAATTTCAAAGGTTTAACTTGAGCGGCCTCTTATAATTTCAGGTGGTGTCGATTCGATATTACTGCCTATATTTTAGTTGATAATTGAAAACTTTTTCGACAATTCAAGATGTGAATTATTGAATTTTCTTCGTTTGAACATATAATTTCATTGACATTCAGAACCACACGAGTATGCAAGTTAGTTATTTCAAATGTTACCTTTTATCGCCAGAAGGTGATCACGCAACCAGTAATACAGCAGTGCGTGTTGACATTAATCTGCATTAACCGAGAAATACAAGTTGGTGCGTTTTCTCAAAAATGTGAAAAGAGCAAACTGTGATGCAAGCCATACTCTTCAGTGGCAAGTTGTGGACATGTAGTAGATATAGTTCCAGACCAATTTCCATCAGAGTGAATGTATAGAGGTCTCGTTGATAGATAGATTGGAATTAGTTACGAATTCTCTTTATAACCCGAAAACAGGCAGAAAATCCAATAAACATGAATGCGGTCTAACAAAAGCGCTTATGGTTACAGTGAATACCAACTAATTCGAAAATATTCCAAAATAGATTTATATATTAATTATAGAAAAATTATAGCGACGAAAATGAAACAACTAATCTGTTTTCAAGAATGATTTTGTATCAAATCTCAATTCACTATTTCATTCCTACGCTGTCAGTGAATAATAACCTCGCAAACATTGAAAGGCCAGATTTCTTGGGTAGTCATTTGAATTAATGAAGTTTCTTGTCTGAATGCTAGTGATGATTATTAAGATTTGCCGCTCCATTTTCATGATGGAATGTAGACTCATCAGAGTGAAGTAGTTTTCTTGAGTAATATATCTCATTATACATCTTATTAATTATAACATAAGAATTTTATGCTTCCCTACAATGATCCTATTTACGTTTGAAATCCTATGGTAGAAATTTGTGATAGTGCAAACTTTGTAGAATTTAGGAAGTAGTTCGTGCATGATGCTGCTGATTTTCTTTACCTCCTTCAATTCACTAGCTTAGTTCTGCATTGCACTATACCTAAATTAATACTAATACAAGAATATTGCAGGTCGTTTTGGTGCTAGCATCATGTGGTAATGTGTGTAAAGGGTAGGTATTTTACTTTAATTACTATTTCTCCATTAATCATATCACTCTCATAATCATTACTCACGAAAAGAATAGGCAAGTAAACATATTTTTTCTTCAATTCGGAACCATACATGAATCTTGGGAGCGATTTCAATCTTCTCTTGTATTATATTATATTCCTTGTGATTTTCATACGATATCCACGCTTTTACGATTAAAGATGACTCCTGCCTTCTTGAAAAGACGCAAAATGTATTCTGGTAAACACGTAACAAGTGCAGGAAATGAACATTCCAACGGGTACACTATTTTACCTCAGACCAGACCATGTTATTTTTTTTATTTCGCGGGAAGTCATTTCAAAGATGTAACTTGAGCGTTCTCTATAATTTTAGGTGGTGTCGATTCGTTATGACTCTCTAGCTCCAAACCTTAGGTTCATTGATATTCGAAAGCACGCATGCCAACACGAATGTCACGAATATGCAAGTTATTTCAAATGTCACCTTTTAAGCGTTGTCGCCAGTAGGTAATCACGCAACCAGGAATACAGCAGTTCGTTTTGACATTAACCGAGAAATAAAAGTTGGTGCGTTATATAAATTATTGTAAAAAGTGCAAACTTCTGTGAAGCAAGCGGTACTCTTCAGTAGCAAGTTGTGGATGAATGTAGAGGTCTCGTTGATAGATACATTGGATACGAATTATCTTTATTAGTCTAAAAGAGACAGAACACCCATAAATCCATATTATTAATGTTGTGTAACAAAAGCGCTTATGGTGACAGTGAGTACCAACTACTAATATACCTAATTATTTCTACCCATATTCATGCGACCGTGCTGCGTATTTTTTTCATTTCAACATGTGTGCTTTTTTCTTCCAAATGCGGTGATATGAGCTACTCTCCAAATAACAAAACAGCGTGCTTTATGACGTTTTCATACATAGTTGTAGTTAAATATACTTATATGAAATCTCTATTGATAATTATTATCAACATCATAAATGTACCAAAACCTTAGTTACCTACTCACAATACATTAGTTTCCATAATTTGCTTCAGTTATGAAATCATAATAGGTACGTTAGATACAAGCATAAGGCCTGGTTCATGCTTATACGAATATCCGAAAATTTATGCGAATAAAATGGCCGCTGAAAAGAAATATCGCAATAAAGTTGAAATAACTGAACTTTTTGCAGATTTTTCATGTCATCATGATATGATACTACAGCATACACAAATCAATATTGTTGTATAGAGTAGAAATAATATCAATGTAAAATCTATTATTTTACGATTCGCTTTAATTTTGCGAAATTCGTATAAGCATGAACCAGCCTTAATATGTTAGATATCAAATTAGTATATTATGATACAAGTTTTATAAGACGCTATTTTGTCGCACGCGTTGTTTGGAGTACGACGAGCGAAGCTAACAAATCATTCAGACATAGTTTATTAGATTGAAACCATTCCTTAGCTTCTTTTTCAGCTTCACCGCAGCTATGTATTAAATTCTAAAGATTTCTTGCTTTGCAGACTAAAGTTGTGTCATCTGCATATAGAATACATTTCAATAGATTAACATTGATGGAAAAGTCGTCAACATAAATTAGAAATAACAGTGGTCCTAGAACAGATCCTTGTGGCACACCGTGTTCAACAATCAGATAACCGCACAAATCAACTGATTTCATTGGATATTTCAACTCGAGCACTCGCTTGTGTTTCCTCGCAGGTGTGACAGATCCGCATGGGCTGCGGTCGCACCCAACACCTGCAGCAGCCCGGCGCCCAGCAGCAGCAGCAGCAGCAGTGGCGAGCAGCCGGCCACCATGGTGAAGACGTTCCAGGCGTACCTGCCGCAGTGCCATCGTACCTACTCGTGCATCCACTGCAGGGCGCACCTCGCCAATCATGACGAGCTCATCTCCAAGGTAAGCGCAGACCTGGTGACTATACTGCAGTAAAAAAACAATATAGGGTTTGAAGAGATTTATTGAGAAAAATGTTAACCAAAGGACAAAATCAAGTAAACAAAAAATAAAAATAACTTATGAGATCTCTTCCTCTTTTATCATAAAGATTTGTATAAAATTAACAACACAGTAAAAAAATTACACTAGCTTACACTAGCTTACACCAGCTGACACCGTCGGGTCAGTAAACACCGGCACATTATTCACCACTGTAGGTGTTATGTGACCTTTCCCATAGTTGTTTTCGATAATCAAACCCAGTTGTCAGTAACACTAGTGTTCAGCAGAATGAACACTTTGGTGGTGTTTTTTATGCGTTTCCAAGAGTGCGATTTAACACCGCAGTGGTGTGATGCATATTATGTGATTTTCTTGATGCTGAATCCTACCTCTACGAAATTCTTTTCGGTGCGTTTAAACACTGAGCAGGTACATGCGAATACCTTTTCTGGTGTGAAACAACACCATATCATGAGTGTGTTCATGCGATTCAGTACTTTTATTCATCACCACATATGACGATTAACTACACCTTTTCCAGTTGTATGTCAGAAACCATCAAGTTTATTTCAGAAAGCGTCAATTGAATTTCAGAATAGTTACTTGTATTTCAGAAAGTATCAATTTTATTTCAGAATAGTGAGTTGAATTTCAGAAAGTGTCAAATGTTTTTCAGAATAGCGAGTTTAATTTCAGAAAGCATCAATTGTATTTCAGAATAGTCAGTTCAATATCAGAAGGCGTCAAATGTATTTCAGAATAGTCAATTGAATTTCAGTATTCGTCATTTGTATACAAATGATATATTCTGAAATTCAAAGTGACTATTCTGAAATTCAATTGACGCTTTCGGAAATACATCTGGAAAAGGTGTAGAATCGAAATAGACAATTCGGATGATAAGGAACTGTTTCAGCTTATTTGGTACTCAAAATCATCTGATATAATATTGAAATCAGGTACGGTAGGAAGGACGTCAGTGCCACCTATTGGCAAAAGTTCTAAGGTTCTAATTCAGATGCCTACATACATTATTTTTATTAATTTATATCAAATGGGGTGTTTTCAGAATGCAATTCTTAACGAATGATTATTGCCACCAAATTAAATGATTCATCGATTCCATCGTGATATGACAAGGTGTAACTTGGTGTTAATTTTATATAATTGGTGTTTTTTATGCGTTAACGTCAATGATAGCACCATCGAGGATATTAAATTTGAAAAATTTGATGTTTCTTATGATTTATTATAAAACCAAAATAGAAAAGTAATTTTTCAATATTTATGATCATAACATGTCATAACAACAGCATAACCTCAATCGGACATCGCACTGCAGAAATTATTCACGACCTACTGAAATCTTTGGAATAACAACACTGGTTTTACGTTATATTCAATTCAAGGATATCTGGTGAGCTGTCTTTCTCAATTTATGCAACCATATTTGCATCAATCAGCCACTTAGCGACAGAAGAATTGCAGTTTTCTGCTGCAGAAAATCATTGCGGTACCTCGTGGACAGCCACAGAACTAATTTTACACCTACTGGATCAATCTCGATGCTACAGACCGAATGTTTTGAAATCAAAAAATTAAAATGGGCGGGTGTCTGAACAGGAAAAACGATGTTTATTAATTAATTCGTCATGAATTCAAGAGCATGTTCACATCCATTGTTAATTTATAAATATTGATTGATTGTTTTTCGAGTTATTTTCATATCAGTGGATGTTTGAAGGATCACATTTTTTAATTTATTATTCCTATGACATTACAATAAAATAGCAACATTCTGAACATTTGTTGGAATATGATAAATAGGATATGATTTATTGATAACTACTAAAATAAATACTTTTGAGAGATGTCCAACTACTTTCTTACTTTCTCGTCTATTTTTCCTTCTCATGAAATAAACTAACTTTGTATTCTTTAATTGTCTATATATAGATGTCAATACGTTTTTATGTATATTCCAAATACCAGGTTGTTGTATTTTTTCGGTACTAAAATTACCTACGTAACATAAAATACGTGAATTAGAAATAATGTGAAATCTGATTACATTAATTTTAAAATTCGACTTCTGGTTATTCTTTCTACATTGCATACCTTTCAAATACACTCAACATCGCATTCGATTATGTTCACTGCGGGTTCAATTATCTTTTCAATAACCACTTTATTGCCTCTCCCAATATCCTTTAACTGGCTTGCACGATGTTCCACGAACATAATAGGTTTTCCTTTCCTGCAGTCAAGAGATGAAAAAAGGACAGGTCGAGTGCACAATATTCATCGAATGCAGCTGAATAATTCAATAAATAATTGGCTATTAAAATGGGGTTCATTAACCTCAATTCAAGATGGTGAATGTACGACCCCTGCCTGATGTTGACATCTCAATTACTTGTTAATTGTGATAATGGTTTTGACGAGGTGTAAAATGTCACACTAATATTATGAACATATTATGAAGGAGAAACTTTGGATGTCTAACCAAATACACAAAATTTTTAAATGTCTGGTGAGTCAGTTGAAAATTCATAATTTTAATTTCAAATAGGTATACATCGCTTTTTGTCACTTTTGTTCTCCTGTCATTGACTTCTTTAATTTTTGTTATCCTTCTGAAGTTATGTTACTTGTTCTCCCTTCAGGGAATTTATCATCACTCCCTTTCTTCAAATTGTTGCCCAAATATAGGTTAACTTTCTCAACGTCGAACTATCTGAAAATTTTTCTACTCCAAATTGACTCCAAACAAAAGAAAAAAAGAAAAAAGTTATCAACCATGCATCCCTGGTGGGGATCGAACCCACGACCTTTGGATTAGAAGTCCAACGCGCTATCCGCTGCGCTACAGGGACTGATACTAATATTAGCCGGTGATCGAAAATTGTTCGCAACTAAGATATTACAAATTGAAATATGTCTGAAATAAGTTGATTCAATTCAAATCTATCATGAGGTGAATCGTTCTGCATGTTTTTCTTTGCCTAAATATTTCGTGTTACCTATATCAATCCGATAACGACAATACCCTCTATTAGTGAAACACATTTCCATATGGGTAATAGGTATGTTGACTATTAATTGAGAGCATCACTTATTGCTTGTTTGTTGAATTTTCTTCCACATTACTATTGTTTCTAATCCACTTATTCATTCATATAGATTCCTGCTTTCGCTTAGGTGGAAATGGGTCATATTTACCAGTATTCGATTCGATCTAATGCGATCATATTGTTCGAACATCACATAAGTAGAAGGATTGGTAGAAGTACCTATACCAGGTGACACAGAAAACATCCATCGATTCACTTATCCGGTTGGGACGTTTTACAGAGTGTATCAAAATATCACATAAACCGGAGGAAGAAAAAATGTAGGAGCAATATCACATACCTATCCTATCGAATATATTTCTATGAAAATCTATTACAGATATTCCAGCGAAAGTCTCGTCAAAAGTTCAGCTCAAACATTTGGAGTGGGATGCATTTCAACATAAACATAACTTTAACACCAGCATTATCATGAACACAATTCAATAAATTAGCATTTTTCTTTATTTACAGTCATTCCAAGGCAGCCAAGGACGAGCATACTTGTTTAATTCAGTGTGAGTATAAATATTCCTCAGTCATAACATGGTAATCATGGTATGGTCATAACACATAAGTCTCATAACAATCCGATGAATGAAATACTTAATTTGAATTATCTTTTTTTATTATACTCTTGACACTTTTCAATATTTACGGTGGCTAGATTGAGTATGGATAAAAAGTTAGTATAATGGTTCTGAAGGGTGTAACCACCTTTTATCTATATCCACCGTTGGTGTAACACTGAGTACCTATAGGTATATGAAAAATATTGAAATGTGTGTTGAGAAGTTGAACTGGTACTCCCTATGGAGATAAAGTGGAAGAAATTGATGACAATTACCAATTACTACAACACAGTGATTGAACTTAGTGTCTTGGGTCAATTGAAGCAATTCAAACTTCAATCAGAATTGAAACTTAGTAATAAGAGATTAAGTTTGAGATTTCAATATCACTATATGTGATGATATATGGGCTAGATAATATATGCTGTAAGTAATTAGAAAATTTAGGGGAGCAGAATTTCCAGGAGTTTCCATCTCCATATTTTGAAGTATAATATTTTTTTCTGTCGTTTATGTTGATTTTTTGAGGAAAATAACTTTCAATCTAATAAGGTTATGATTTTTTTTTCGTATTTACAGTGTGAATGTTGGGTGCGGTCCTGCCGAAGAAAGAGTCCTTCTGACTGGACTCCATGCTGTGGCTGATATATATTGCGAATGCTGTAAAACCACTCTTGGTTGGAAATATGTAAGCATGTGTGATGAATTCCCTTAGATAAAAAAACGGCAATAAAATTTTCAAGCAATATCAGTACCAAAATACTTTTTGGAGCACCTCCAAAATTACAGGAAATAATGAAAAAGTATCTTAGCCGTTTTTTGGGCCAGTTTCCTATACTGCAATGTAATCCTGTTAATTGACGTCACCGCGTTGCCTTCTTGAGGTTTATGCCTAACAAACAAGGATGATTCTGTGATCTGTCGGTCACACTACCCAGCATGGGCTCAAGCATCGCGCTGACGTCATTGACTGGATGTAGGAATCGACTCAATCGACGAACCCGGCCATCCTCTACAAAATGATGTTTTATTTCAGGAACACGCTTTCGAGTCCAGCCAGAAATACAAAGAAGGCAAATTCATCATCGAGCTAGCGCATATGATCAAGGAGAATGGCTGGGACTGACCGTATAATTGAAATGAAGCCATAACCATCTCAAAATGATCCTCAAAGCGCTCAAAAATGAAGAAGCAAACCACGGATTCCTTAGAAATAAAAACTTTTGTTTCCTCGATTGGACTTGAGAGTGTTGTGATTTCATTAGCAACCTATGGATCGAAAACATAGTGGTATTATTTTAAGTATTCGGTAGAGACGTCAAAAATTGGTTGTTGTGACTATCTTGATTGTGTTGAGGCACTTTTCTTACACCCCTTTCCTCTGTATTAGGGGAATGAATAATGTGCAATTTTCTGATCCAACCTGTTAGCGTACTGTGTTAGCAACAAAACTGTGTCTGTGTTAACTGAATCTGAGATGAATTATGTAAGGATTGTGAGATGAGCTGGTCATATTAAGCCTTTTCAGATCATGGCGAATTTTTATTGCCATGACCGTTATAAAGATAACTAACAGTGTTTATGGTCCAGTCACTGGTTTGTTTTTTTTTAGGGTCAAAGATGTGCATTCTCGTAAAAATTATCAAGTACCTGCAAGCTAATTTTCAGCGGGCTGAGAATCAAAAAAGTTTGCGAAACTTTCTTCCGTCTAATTTTTGGTCAATAGATTTTGCTAGACATGGAACATTTCAATGAATAATCTAGTGACATGACGAAAAATGGAAGAGACATTGCATCAAAACATTATCAATGGCTGGACTAATAGTCATTATTTATGTCAATGTGTATCACTGGTTTTCAAGTTAGGAGTTATTTTATTTCGGTTGAATGTTTCATTTCTCATTATGCAATAGTAGAGGATAAGGATGACATATTTTTGTTTTTGTTTTTTTTTTCAATGCGTAGTTTTATTTGCGAAGATCTCATTCAATCTTTCATTTTCCTTCCAAGTTATGGAGTGTGAAAACAAATCTCATTTTTGACGCATGAAATGAATTGTTCTTAGGGATGGTTGTTGTTTTCACAAGAATAAGATTTCAGTAGTCTTATCAGTTTTATGATGAGACTCGTTTCAAATTTTGTATCTGAATCATTACCTTATTCTATTGAGGACTATGGTTTCAGATTTTATCAGAATACATTTCAGAAGTCTCATGAGTTATATGATGAGACGTATTTGGAACTACGTTTTGTTATTTTCACAAAATCATTCGCCTTTTTTAACTTTAATACTTATTGACTAAGTTGAAATTTTAGTTTTAATATTTTAAGTTACATTATTGGTTCAAATTGTGTTGGACTAAATGGTCAAAACAACTCATAATCAATAGAAGAATTCTGTTTTTATTCTTATTGTTTGTGATAGTTTCTTGTGATATATTTTTTACAAAATTACATTGTTCACTCGACATCTGAAAAATATTTTTCAATAAAATATGGAATGATAAATGGTTATAAACACCTTTAAAATTTCTATATCGAATTGTATTTTTCCACTATACTATCTTTATCAATTCCTAGCCACAATTAGAAGAAATGTTGAGTTGAAAAAGACAAATGGGCATTTTTGTTCACTACTGACAAAAGTTTAGTCAGACGATTTTTCTTGCATATGCCCATATATATTATGCAGTTTTGTGTTGATATTATTTTATTCTGGATATTTTTAGTGGTTGATGAAATTATAATGTAATCATCTTTTTTTTAAGTTGTAACCTAAGTAGGTAGGTACAGTCATACAGATATTTTTTCGAGTGTTAGAATTGTGGAACAAAAAATTCATATTGCGAATTCAAATGGACAATCTGGTTGATCAATCAGAGTTGATGTGTAAGTGAATGAATAAAATATCGAGGTGTTGCTTCTATCAAAGGATGTTCGTCATTTCAAATAATTAGTGGATGAATTACTTTGAGAATATAGAATAGGTAACAGATTTATTTTTGTCCACATTTTGTTGGTCCAACTCGACAACACAGTCCAAGCAACATTACTTCAAATTGTGTTTTGAATGCAGAGTAGCTCAAAGTCAACAGACTGCTCCGTAATCTATGACAGATGACATTATTCCAAACAACATCATATGTAGAACCATTTCTCACTATGCTCAACGTCTTTTCATGGTTTGTTCAGTTAGTCTTTTCAAATGATAGGTTTTCTTTGGTTCCTTCCTGTCTTGCATGAAATGTTGTGATTGGTAATATTGCGTGTTTTGGTGAAAATTCATTTCAATGTTGAAAGGGAGTTGAATTATTTTTTGATGAGCATGTTCCCTTTTACCCTTCTTGATAACCTAAATGTATCATTCAGTACAGTGTTATTATTGTTCACTGCTTGATGCGAGCAGATTGTTCCTGTTTGATGAGATCAGAGAAAATATTATTTGCTAACAGTTTATTCTGAATGATCTGAACAAGCTTACCCAAAAATAAGAACATTGCTGATCAACGAAATATCTCAATTATATCCATCACTTTTGGTTGATTCATAATTTTGTGAAAAATCTACAGCATATTTAATATTGGAACATCTTCGGGGTGAAAGCTTTTTGAAACCCAAAAATCATTCTAATTGGGGTTATTTTTGGGTTGGGGGTTCACTTTTGACTATGAAAACCTTAGCCATTAAGATCACACGGTAATTACACATATTTTTCATTCATACTGCCAGTAGATCTTAGAAGTGTCATATTTGTCGCTGGTATCAGTGGTATTATTATTGTATACCATTCTATAAACCTGAATTGTGTAGATACCAATGAATTCCAACCAAAATATTCAGGTTTCCACATGTTCTTTCAAGAGTTTCAAACGATTAAACACAACATTTATATTCCTATCAGATGGCACATGATTGTGCAGTTCTATAATACTATATTGTATCATATTCATGATTTTGGATTATTTTTTATTGTTTACATTTGAATAGGTAAAATAGGTTTAAGCTGTCCATGTTATTGAATTGTATTTATTGATGAGTTGAAGAACTTGGTTGTTTTTGTGACTCATACGAAATTTACATAAATAAAACGTGAATAATCTAATGGCGTTTGATTCTCAATTCTGCTCTCAAGTCAACACTATCATTGAGACATCATTATTAGGATTTACATCATGTTCTGCATCGATAAGAGACAAAGCCAGAAATAAAATGGGTGAATACAAAATTAAATAGATCATAGAATAAAACTCAGGGTTCCCAGAGGGATGATGCATATTTGAAAAAATTATTTTATTTCTGACAGTGACATTATAAGCTTATATCGTCATAGTTACGATATCTATAATGAGGGTCATAACTCCCTTGGGATATTAAGGTTCAAAAACTCCCTCTTACCTTTTACAGGTGAAAATGATACAAGAAATGCTTATAAACGTTTATATGTAATGAAAACTAAGACATATTTTCCTTATTCACGTCATTACAAATAATGAATGTACAATTTTCAAATGTTCCCTGAAAATTACTTCCGCCGCTGGAAACAATTTCTTCTTTTTTATGGGTGGTGCTGTTGCTGTTCACCCCTTACTTTTCCGTTTCAAAAAAGCCTCTAGTTCGTTTAACTTGGTGATATCTCTTTTCTCATATATGGTCACCATCGATTTGAGCATTGACCATTTAGTCCATAACGAATTTGGGCTAAACGTTTCTGACTGCAACGAATAAATACAATTATTACCAAATCTACCAGAAAATACTGAAAATACTTTACCAGTTCTTGAAAATATGCCAGAAAGACAGTTTCGTTGGCATCTTTTGACATAACATTTCTCTGTGTCAGCCACTTCAGATATAAGTTGTATTCTTTTTGATATAGGGCTTCACTTTTCGATGGAAGTAATGATTGTCTTGCTTTTTCCGCTTTTTTTTATAATATCCTCCATTATATCAAAAAAAGATCGTCGATTTGTGGTAAAAAATAAACACGTTTTTAACGGAAAAACATTGATTTATTAAGAAAGTTTGCTTATAAACATGTAACATAGCGACAACCTAGCAACAACCAACAATGCTACAATCAACGCTACCTAATTCAAATATACCAGAAAGGTTATGAATTTAAACATTTATTGCGTTCTAAATATGGACATATTGTTATGAAAATCGGTCAAAAATAAAATTATCTATGTACCACGGGAATTATAGAGCCTTAATAACCTCTGGCAATTGCTGATGTCCCTCGGGCCAGAGGCCCTCGGGACGCAAACTTTGCCACCGGTAATTAAGGCCCTCATAATTCCCTTAATACATAAATAACTATTATATATGGTTGAATACAATGAGTTGATGAGGTGAACATATAACTACAAAATTTTGTTGTGTGTTTGATTTCCAAAATGAACCGGTAGCCTATACCATACCCCATACTTATATATATCTATAGAATATATATATAGAAAATAGCCATATAATTGATTGAGTTCCACCTTCACAAACAGTATGTTTTCAAAAATATCCCATTAATTAAAAAAAATTGGTTTTTTCTTCGGACCAAAATTGAATTGAATATTACGAGAAAAAAAACTGAATAAAGATTAACACATTTTAGTAACTAATAAGCAGTCTTAATACTCAAGGACTAGCCTTGATTATATACACTACAAAAATGCATCAATAACCATCTATCTACAATTCATAATAATGAGTATCATCAACATCGATGAATTCATTTTAATCATGTGCAAATACTAAAAAAATCATATTTTCAACAACAGCATAATCATGATAACATGAAATCTTTAATCAAATTCATTTGCCACCAACGAGTATGCAGCCAGCAAAACAATTTTCGAGCTGCATTTGATAAGTCGACGTGTGACGCCGTATTGCCAGCTAATCGGTTTTTCAGTAGATTCTGTGATAAAAATTTAGAGTAGATCATTCTGGAACTTCAATGGTGTGAATAAGTTGAATATGACATTATTAGAACTATTAAAAGAAAAAACACTACATTTCCTGGAAAAAGCTATTGTATATTTACATTATTTGGTATTTTCAGCAGTGATTTTGAGATTAGATGAAATTTGATTTGGCAACACTGATGATACGTGACATTTCGTTTCGAACATATTATGTCATGTCAGCTGTCTGTTGGTTTTTGGTTTATTATTATTGTCCTATTTATATTCATATTTTCATTTTCCATACACCAAACTTTTTTAATTTACATCATACAAAAAATACAAAAGTAGAACCTACCTACTAAGTTTTAGGCAGGTATAAAAGAAGTCATGTATGTTATTCTGGTACGTTTTCTCAAGATCTGATTCTGAATAAAAGAGCACAATGTATTTTGATGATACTGGGGTAAGAAAACTAATTATAATGTTTAATTAATGAACTTTCCCAAAACAAAATTTTTGTATGGAAATTCTAGCTAGCTGTAGTGGCACCAACAGAAAACCAAGGAATAATTAGAATAGAAGATGACTATGTTCAAACACATTTCATTTTGGCTGATGGAGGTGATAGATTTGGAGTTTCTGCTCTTGTATTTGACAAACATGAAGAATTGCTGTGGATGGGAAATCAAGGAGTAAGATAAAATATTATACCAATATTATACCATTGATTAAAAAATGTTGATGAGCATGAGCCAACAGTGGCAATAGTTGATAAAT